>CP125976.1:80578398-83147477 GCA_030063025.1 Avena longiglumis
CATAGGAGAATGATATGGTGGACATACTCCTATAGATAAGCGTAGCATAAAGATCAAGTCATTTCAATAGTTCAATTGCTATATGCTTTCCGATACATAGTAACCTAATTCCTTCTCGACCATGAGATCATGCATATCACCTTTACCGGATGGATGCTTTGATGTCATCAAACACCACACCGTAATGGTGGCTATAAAAGTGGCATTGAGTGTTCGGAAAGTATTGGTTGAAACACATGGATCAAGAGTGGATTTGTCCATCCATATAAGGACGGATAGATATACTGGCCCTCTCGGAATGTCATCCAATTAGCTTGCAAGCATGTGACTTGGTCACAAGGGATCACATATCACGGAACGAGAAAAGAGTACTTATCAAGAACGAGGTTGAACTAGGTATGCGAGATACCGACCATCATAACCTCGGATAAGTAAATATATCGTGAGACAAAGGGAAATTGGTATCGTATGTAAGTGGTTCATTCGATCGCAAAGCAATCGAGAAATATGTGGGAGCCATATGAATTTCCAGATTCCTCTATTGGTTATTGTTCGAGAAGTGTCTCGATCATGTCCGCATAATTCACGAACCGTAGGGAGACACACTTAAGGATTCGGCGTTGTTTGAGTAGTTATGGTATTATGAGAAAGAGACCGAATGTTGTTCGAGTCTCGGATGGGATCCGGATATCACGAGGTGATCCGGAATGGTCCGAGAATAAGATTCATATAAGGAAAGTCCTGCTGGAGTTCGGGAATGATTCCGTGTTTTCATCGGAATGTTCTAGAAGGTTCCGATTGTCCCAAGACCGGGGAAGGGTACATGAATGTGTCATTGCTCATTGAATGATTGCATCATGTACTAAGTGTTCTTGCTGTCCCAAATAAAGGATTAAATTGAATCCTAAACAGAAAAGTCAAATGTCCATTGAAAGTCAAACCGCAAAACAAGAAACTGTGGGAAACAAGCAAGAGGAGTTGAACCAACCTGGAGGAGGAGTCGACTCCAGCCGGGCGCCAAGCCCTAGGCCGAGTTGGGAGGGACTCCTCCCTCCGCGCCAAGGACCCTCCCATATAAGGAGGGCAGGCTCCTCCCAGACACATAACTTTCTACTCTAGATCTCCGTTTAGAGCCGCTTTTGGTTTAGAGCTTCTAATTGCTTTAGCCAGGTTTAGAGCCTTCTAATTGGTTTAGAGCCTTCTAATTGGTGTGTCTAATTACTAGACCACTAATAGCCTCTCTCATAAGCTCCACCATACTACCGGCTTTGAAGGCTCCTGGGATTTCCCTCTACTTCGTACCACGCCAGTGTCTTTCTTTGGAATCGCGAGGAGAGTGCTACAACCTCCGCCGCCCGGAACAAGGGAGAGAAGGTCGTCGAGTACCGAACGGTGACCGATCGGAGCGCTGCGGAACGTGGCCGGAAGGATCGTCACGCGATCTTGAGATCGGAAGTGTACGACTACATCACCCACGAATCGCTCTCGTTAACCGCTGGAATCTTCGAGGGTGAGTTCCTATCGACTCGTTGCTACAATCTAGTAGATAGATCTTGGCTTGTTTGTTTGTATGCGATAGAAAATTTTGTTTTCCATGCTACGAACCCCTCACAAAGGGTATCGAGCCGTGTCTATATGTAGATCTGTTGCACGAGTAGAACACAATGGTCATTGTGGGCGTTGATACTTTTGTTGTAGATTGCTTTTTGTGTACTTTGCATCTTGCGGTATGTTGGGATGAAGCGGCCCGGGCTAACCTTACATGACATCGTTCATGAGACTTGCTCCACGCTTGACATGTAACTTGTATTGCATAAGTGGCTTTATGGTGCATGTTTCTCCTAGCATAGTTAAGATCCAATTTACAACGGGTGATCAACAATGCTAGTATCAATGTTGTGGTTCTTGTTCGTAAGTTAGAACGACACTTATTGAAAGCCCCAAACCACGTAAAATATGCAAAGAAAGTAGAAGCGTCGACTTTGTTTTGGGTGTGCAAGGATGTGATATGGCCATGATTGTGATTATATTTGATGTATGCAATGTTCCTTATTGTAAGTCGACAACCGCAGGAGCCATATGGTTGTCTTTAATTTATGTTAAGACCCGTGTCTATTCAAAGTAGTTGTAATAGTTGAAGCCGGTGGACGACAACCATGGAGTAGCGTCATTGACCTTGATGCAATGCCGGTGATGATGGAGATCATGTTCGTGCTTGAAGATGGAGATCGGAAGCACAAAGAAGAAAGGCCATATCATATCACATATTATGAATTGCATGTGATGTTAATCCTTTATGCATCTTGTATTGCTTAGTAGACTACGGTAGCATTATAAGATGATCCTCATGCACATGAATTTCAAATCATAAAGTGTTCACCCTTAGTTAGCACCGCTAAAGCTTGTTGTTTCAAACACCACGTGATGATCGGTGTGCTAGATTTCGCAAGTGTATACAACGTGAGCAAGCCAGTTGCTCATGCGAAACTAAGGTTTGATCTTGACGAGCCTAGCATGCGGACATGGCCTCGTGAACACGGATTACCGAAAGGTAGAGCATGAGTCATATAGTAGATATGATGAACATGTCGATTGTTCGCCATTGAAGCTATATCAACTCGTGATGATCGGTTTTGATGTGGTAGATTTGGTTCGTAATCACTAAAACAATGTGAGGGATATTGTTTTGAGTGTGAGTTCACCTAGATTAATTTAATTATTAATTAGAACTCAATTTATCATAAAATAAATCAAAGTGAATTTGCATAGTTGTTGTAGTCATTGGCATCCGTTTACCACCTTGCGCTTAGTTATAATTGAGATGATAGAACTATAGAATTTCGTTAGTTACTTTTAACTGGTATCGTATTGTTTTTGAAGTGTTAATCTAAAGTTTAAAAGTCCTATTGCAAACTTTCAAGAAGTTCCGTTTACTCCATGAAGTTTAATAATTGGTATTAAAACAAGAGTAACAATTCCAATGTTAGTATATAAGTATCATGTTTGTCTCCATGATTCTTGATATTCAAAGGATTGTCTTAATATCAAGGTTATCTAGGATCCGAAAGAGTTGTTTGAAACCATGATGTGGAAGATATTGTGATATCTCAAACGAAGTTTTGCTACAACATGATAGAGTATAATATGGCTAAAGTCATGTTCTCATATTTGATGAGAATCTGCGAAAGGTTGTAGACACTTGTTGTCCTAATCCTCCAAAAGGTTTTGGATAGCAACATTATACTGTAATTCATCGTTATAAACTAAAGGTAGTTTGATCATGGACGATTCCATGATAAGGATGAATATATTTGATATAGGTAAAATGTTTACTACACCAAGAGATTACTAAAGAAAGGAATTTGAAAGAACACCAAACATTTGATGATGGTGATCTACTTCAAGTGCAAGTCCAAAGACATTGGTATTTAACTATACACGCTTTGGACTATGTGTCATATGTATGACTCACTATTGATATTGATAGATTCTTTCAAGCGAAAAGGAAATCTTGAAGAGAATCTCATAAATATATGGCAGAAAAGAAAAGATTAGAATTGTTCAGTTTAAGTATATGGATGATATACATGTTATGGCTATATTCTTTGCTTATTAAACAATGTGGTTCTTAAGTATTTGATGCTGAATTTGTTGGTGTGAATTGTCATACGAAACAACACAATTCATGAACTACAATGGCCTAAGTAACTAGTAAAAGAATATGTGATGTTCATCGAGAACAAATAAAGGGTTATTGTGTTGCTCGTTAAAACATCAAAGCTTGCCTTCAAGATTTGTTTTATCAGGTATTATGAGAACAAAAGGGTTGTTCAAATAATTGCCGTAATCCATAAAAGATGGATGATTCACAAATCTCGTTGGAGAAGTCACATCCATAAAACTAGTGCTAAAAATGTCGAAAGACAAATTGATTGAAAGATCACTTAGGAAGTGACATCGCCGTTTAAATTATATTGGAAAGAAAACATGAAGAAACTCCATATGTATGGAATTTTGGAGTCTTTTGATTTTGATCAAATGACGCTTGTGAAACTTTCCTAGAGATAATTAAAACTTCGTTCATAGGCCAAAAGGGAACGAAAGACTAGCTTATTGGAATTTGTACATATTGTTGTACGAAGTCCATTATGTGTAGTCAAGAGCGATGGATTTCAACTTCGTATGCTTTCTCCGAAAATTTGAGTGAATATATGAATATTTACTTAATAAGGATGAAGTATGAAACATTTGAAAAGTTCAAAGACTTTCGAGATGAAGTGCAAAATCATTGTAACAAGAATATAAATAGTTTATGATAAGATCATAAAGGAAGATATTTGAGTTACAGAGTTTAGCATAATACCTAAAATTTATGGAATCGTTCCGTGGATTTGCATTTCCCGAAACACCATAAGAGTATGGAGCATTCGAGATATGTAATTAAACCTTGTTTGACATGGTAAGATCGAAGGTGTAATTTATAAAACTGCCATTATATTTTAAAGATTAAAAGCTTTAGAGATTACCGTTTTTTTCCACTGAAAAGAGCTCCATCATAATCCGTTGAAATGACACCATATAAAGTTATGGTTTGGGATAAAACCCAAGTTGTCCTTTCTTAAAACATTGGTATGCTATGCATAAGAAAGATGTGTGCAACCAAAGTCGGATGAACCTGTCTTTGTATAAATGTTAAGTATTCCTCCATAAAACACCGAGACAAAAGTGTTTGTCGCTTAGAACCTCAAGTTTCTTTGAGAAGGAATTTTTCGTGAAAAGTTAAGTGGGAGGACAATAGAACTTTGATAAGGTTAAAGACCCTTAGCTATATGTGCAGTCTTGCAGCAAAAGTGTTCCGGAGGCAAAGAATAATGCTCATGGCTCACGTGCCTCAAAAGGTTGTGGTCACGGAGATCTAAAGTTCCTATTGAAACAAGTAGGTCGTAAACAATCAAATACCAAGATTTGAGGGTTGAATCATTATTTGAGAATAATGAACCGACTACATGCAAAGAAGCGATGATGGGCCTCGACTCCAAATGGCTTGAAGCCATAAAATCCGTGATAGTTCCATACACGAAAATCAAGTTTTGAACTTGAAGGACCCTCAAGAAAGGTGTAAGACCTTATAGTTGTGTCTGGATCTATAAAGAAATAGACATGGATGTTTCACATCTATGAAATAGTCGACATGTTGGGAAAGAGTTCACAAAATGTTCAAAGGTTGACTATGACAAGATTTGATCTTTCATAGTGATATTTAGTCTAGACGGATTAATGTAGCAACCACTACATATAATTTGTTATATGGTAGTTGAATAAACAAAACAAGTTCTTCTAATAGAATCGTTACCTAGGACATGTGCATAACACGGTCCATAGGGTTTTGTTAATTCAAAGGATGCTAAAAGCATATGCAAACTTCAATGGTTGAAGTGAGCATCGCGGAGTTGGAATCTTCACTATGATGAAACTGTTAAAAGAGTTTTTTCATCAGAGACAATGAAGATGCTTGCATTTGCAAGAAATTAAGTGGGAGCGCTAAGACATATTTCTAATACATTATGTGGAGGACATATTGTTGATTAGAAAAGATGTATCTTTTATTAACACATATTAAGAATTTCATCCCGATGAAAGACTTAGGCAAAACCCAAATATTAGGCATCAATAGATGCTAATATGGTTGTGCCAGAAGTACATAGACGAGATATTGAATGAGTTCAATATAGAAACTACAAGAGAGGTTCTTGTCGCACAGAAAGGATTGAATAAGTTCAATGTTGATGATATATTCAAGTGTATTGACATTTGGTAAAGTGAAACAAATAATCAAGTATAGATTGATACTTGATGTATGAAATCACAAAAGATTATTTATATCAATCATACTGTGATATGTACAAATCCAGATATGTCCTATGCTCTAAATGTTGTGAGCATATACCAGAATGATTTGTAAGATGATCATTGGACAATAGTAAGGATATTCTTATGATCTTTTGGAAGAACTAAGAGTATATTATTTGTAAAAGTGACAAATAGATAGTTCATTGTAAGAGTACTACATTGATACTAGCTTTGTCGCAAAGTACAAATTAAGTTTATCTCAATCTAAACTAAGGGTGGCACAATATAATGGAAGGTGAGTTCCATAATGGATTTGGATGAGTTCCAAAGTTAAGACATTGTTACAGATACTACAACAAAAGGCCAAGTATATAACTGCTATTTTAGCAAAGAAAAGAGGGCATTTGTGTCAAGTAGTTTGTTATCAAACTAGGTGTAGTTCATGGATAATACTATGAAGATATATTGTACAATATTATCAACATGTTTTAACCCCAAAGAGCTAAAGGTCACACCGAAGACCAAATTTATACAAAGCCATCTCATTAGAGAATGAGTGATGCGTGAGACGCAAAGACATGCAATTACACACGGACCGGAAGTGTCGATCCGAGATCAGTTGACCACTAGCAATCGTGTACACACAACACGGAAAGCCATAGGTGTTGAATACACAAAGGTTTGAAACTAGATTATTGACTCTAGTGCAAGTGGGAGATCATGGAGATATGTCCAAGAGGCAATAATAAAGTGAGTTATTATCATATCTTCACACTTATGATAAATGTTTACATACCATGCTATAATTGTATTAACCGGAAACATTAATACTTGTGTGATTTGTAAACTAAAATAAGAGTCCCTAGTAAAGCCTCTTGTTAAACTAGCTTGTTGGTTAATATATGATCATGGTTTCGATCATGAACATAGAGATGTTATTAACAACAGGATCATATCGTTAGGAGAATGATATGGTGGACATTCTCCTATAGATAAGCGTAGCATAAAGATCAAGTCATTTCAATAGTTCAATTGCTATATGCTTTCTGATACATAGTAACCTAATTCCTTCGACCATGAGATCATGCATATCACCTTTACCGGATGGATGCTTTGATGTCATCAAACACCACACCGTAATGAGGTGGCTATAAAAGTGGCATTGAGTGTTCGGAAAGTATTGGTTGAAACACATGGATCAAGAGGATTTGTCCATCCATATGACGGATAGATATACTGGGGCCCTCGGTGGAATGTCATCCAATTAGCTTGCAAGCATGTGACTTGGTCACAAGGGATCACATATCACGGAACGAGAAAAGAGTACTTATCGAACGAGGTTGAACTAGGTATGCAGATACCGACGATCATAACCCGGATAAGTAACATATCGTGAGACAAAGGAAATTGGTATCGTATGTAAGTGGTTCATTCGATCGCAAAGTAATCGAGAAATATGTGGGAGCCATATGAATTTCCAGATTCCTCTATTGGTTATTGTTCGAAGAAGTGTCTCGATCATGTCCGCATAATTCACGAACCGTAGGGAGACACACTTAAGGATTCGACGTTGTTTGAGTAGTTATGGTATTATGAGAAAGAGACCGAATGTTGTTGAGTCTCGGATGGGATCCGGATATCACGAGGTGATCCGGAATGGTCCGGAGAATAAGATTCATATAAGGAAAGTCCCGTTTCGGAGTTCGGGAATGATTCCGGTGTTTTCATCGGGAATGTTCTAGAAGGTTCCGGATTGTCCAGCACTCCGGGGGGGAAGGGTACATGAATGTGTCATTGCTCATTGAATGATTGCATCATGTACTAAGTGTTCTTGTTGTCCCAAATAAAGGATTAAATTGAATCCTAAAACAGAAAAGTCAAATGTCCAGTTTGAAAGTCAAACTGCCAAAACAAGAAACTGTGGGAAACAAGCAAGAGGAGTTGGAACCAACCTGGAGGAGGAGTTGGACTCCTCCAGCTGGCGCCCAAGCCCTAGGCCGAGTTGGGAGGGACTCCTCCCTCTGGCCAAGGACCCCCTCCCATATAAGGAGGGCAGGTGGCCTCCCATAGACACATAACTTTCTACTCTAGATCTCCGGTTAGAGCCGTTTTGGTTTAGAGCTTCTAATTGCTTTAGCCAGCGGTTTAGAGCCTTCTAATTGGTTTAGAGCCTTCTAATTGGTGTGTCTAATTACTAGACCACTAATAGCCTCTCTCATAAGCTCCACCATACTGCACCGCTTAAGGCGAAGCCTGGGATTTCCCTCTACTTAGGTACCACCGTTGTCCGCCGGAATCGCGAGGAGAGTGCTACAACCTCCATTTTCTTTGGAACAAGGGAGAGGAAGGTCTTCCGAGTATCGAACGTGTGACCGATCATGGAGCGCCGAACGTGGCGGAAGGATCGTCTACGATCTTGAGATCGGAAGTGTACGACTACATCACCCACGAGAATCTGCTCTCGTTAACCGCTTTGGAATCTTCGAGGGTGAGTTCCTCTATCGACTCGTTGCTACAATCTAGTAGATAGATCTTGGCTTGTTTGTTTGTATGCGATAGAAAAATTTTGTTTTCCATGCTACGAACCCCTACAGCTATAGTGGTGGTGAGTGCTAGGAACGAGCGGCGAGAACAACCGACAAGAAGATCCGGCCATCGCGGGGCTGTGGTGGTGACTAGGGTGACCGGAGGGGGCACCGGCGATCGTCGGGAGTGGAGGTGATGCGGAGGTGGAGGGGGAAATGGGAGGATAATCTTTAACTCATCCAACATTCGGATGAGTAAAAATTTTAGGTGTCGGCTATCGACTCCTAATTGTTTTGCTCCTCTAAAGGTGGTTCTTTGCTAGTGAAAGGTGTGTTCAAACCAGGAAGCTATCAAGATGTTTGGAGACCCTTTGGCTCAAGCGGTGAACTCCTTTGTTGCATCCTAAGTGGTTGTGTCCCTAGTGGTGCTATGGTGGACTACGATCGATGAGTCGATAAAGATCGGTGGAGAAGGAGCCAGAAGAACATCTAGACGGATTTTTCCCATTCTTGTTCTAGGGTCTTCGTTGAAAAGTTAAGGACCAAACTGTATTTTTATTTATTTTGAGGTCTTTAATGTAAAATGTAATCCACCAAGGATGAATTTAATGCAACTATCCTAGTCCTTTGAGACCAAAAAAAAACAGCACGGTGGTTGGATGCGTACATAACACATAAGACATGAGTTTCCCACTCAGTACATGAAAACAATATTGTTGCCGACGGTCGGCGTAGATAGAAAAGCCGTCCGCACACCACTTTTATAGCCGTCGGCACTCTCAGCGTTGCCATACAGGAAATGGTCGTCGACACACACGTAAATGCTGATGGCTTAGTGCTGCTGCCGTCGTGACGCGGGAAAAAAGCAACAACACCAGCCGTCTCTGGGTACGTCTCTGGGTATGCCATCAAGGTGCAGGTGGGAGTGGGCTGTTCACGGAGCCCACTACCCAAGATCACATAAAGGCTATACGGAACACCGCGCCAAAGAAAAAATAGTGGGTTTTCAGGCCATCGAATGAATATTAAAAATGCTATTTCGATCCAAATTAATATTTTTACATTTGGCTAGATTTGAATATATCTTATCATATTTAGTGCTAGATACATCTGAATCTAGATATGAGTACATTTAATTTAGATCGAAAGGAGTAGGAATTTCTCAATCAAGCAAATATTATGTCTAGTAGAAAGAATGACGAGTCACTCAAAAATGGAAAAAATAATTAATACATTAAAGTGCTAAATGTTAATCGTATTATATACTAAAATATTTTTATAAACATTATATAAGCAACAATTATAATAACATATTTGCGGATATATGTGGGTATACACCCGCATAAGTTTCGTGGACTCCTGTGGAACATCCACTTAAATTGTGTTGGACTGTGCGGGCGTATGCGGGCTTCCCGTGGGCAGTCCCACCTGCACCCTTAGTATGCCGACGGCAGCCTTCCACTGTGTTGACAGTTTTTTCGCTGGCCCATGGTGTTTCAGACCTACTATATGCAGACGGTTCCGAACTTTCTGATAAGGGCAGTACTACGCGTCCCCCGGGGGATTTGTATTTTTTATCCCCCGGGTCCCCAGCCAACCACGTGTCCTCTTTTTTGGTTTAAAATCCCGTTTTTGCTACAAACATACTCGTTTTTGCTACAAATAGTCCCGCTTTTGCTACAACGTAGCAAAAAACGGTTTGATCCAAAAAATAGAAAAATAGGCGGACCTCCGGAGAGTTCACGGAGACATCGCGGCGACCGTGCAAGAAAATTTTGTGCTAATGTAGCAAACCCGACCTTGCCGGAGATCTCACCGGAGACTTTCGCCGGAAACCTCACCGGAGACCATGTAGCAAAAATTTTATGCTATTGTAGCAAAAATACAAAATGTATGTAGCAAATAAATTATCATATTGTAGCAAATCCAATCTCATCGGACACCTCGCCGGAGATCTCGCCGGAGATAATGTAGCAAGACCCAAAATACTATGTAGCACCGCCGCATGTGTAGCAATGCCCCAACCACATGTAGCAAACCTCGATGTCATAGGTAGAAGCAGCGGTAGAGGCGCGATCGCCAACCCTATGTAGCAAACCTCGACACCGTAGTAGCGTCGGTGGCCTTGATAGCAACGCAGTGGCCTTCGTCATGGAGTTGGGAAAAAATCGACCACGCCGCTTTCCACGGTAGCACCGTGGACGCCAGTGTCGACACATGCTCTAAAGCGTGGTTAACTCCGGCAATCTCCCTTGCGAGATTCTCCGCGATAGGAGCTTGATTTTGAGGAGGTTGTGGATGTGGGCGCAATGACCAAGGATCTGCACGGCCGTGGCGGATACATGCTCCGTGCCGCGGCTGCCCGGCTGCGACGGCAGTGCTGCTCAGCCGAGATCTCTCACGCCGGGCGGATTTCGAGATGGCCCGCAGGACGCGCGTGGCTGGGGATCCGGTCCAGCGCGGCGCCGTGGTGCCTGGTCCGCAGCGTAGTCCGCTGATCTGTACGTGGTATGGGTGGCTGACCATGGCAGGAGCAGCCGTCCTCACGGAAAGCTTTTTTTAGCTGGTCTACCGAAGTTAGAAAGGAAGAGTTGTCCTCACCTCACAGCTCACGCGGAGAGATAGTTACCCGGGGAATTGTTTCGTTCGATCCCCGGAGGAAGTGTATCATTTTCCTTCTGATAAATAGCCGTCGGCATGCATTGAGGCCGTCGGCAACACGCCGTTCTCGTGACGCCAGTTTACCCGCAAAGCGGTACGGTCACATGATCGGAATTCCTGCCGTATCGGCCGCGCTGAGCTGCGACGACGTGACTATGCCGGTGTCTCCGTCGCGTCACGGCACGTGCGAGCCGGAACACCGTCGTCGGCACCCATCGCTGTCCTTGTCCATTCCGCGACGCGAGCTAATAAAGTGCCAAACCATAACGTCTGGCGTTTCCATATACGCCGATCGAGGAGATCGCCGGCCCGCAACCACATCTGGCAGGCACTGCCAGCCGGAGAGATAGCTGGCGACGGCCGGCGTAGGTGAACGCGTGGCGCGCCGTCCGACGGACGACGCGAGCAGTTGAACGCCGCGCCACGAGCCGTCACGCCTAGCTCCATCGTTCCCAGCGGAAAAAGGCAGATAATGTTTTCGCTAGCTAGGTTCCCGCCACATCACGGACGAGTCAGCTCGCTGATCACTTCCCGGGGTGGCATAGCCGGACGTGCACACTTCCGCCGGGCTCGCTGCACCGTCCGTCGCGCGTCGCCAGTTTACCCGCAAAGCGGTACGGTCACATGATCGGAATTCCTCTACCGTATCGGCCGCGCTGAGCTGCGACGACGTGTCTGTGCCGGTGTGTCTCCGTCGCGTCACGGCACGTGCGAGCCGGAACACCGTCGTCGGCACCCATCGTTGTCCTTGTCCATTCCACGACGCGAGCTAATAAAGTGCCAAACCATAACGTCTGGCGTTTCCATATACGCCGAGGAGATCGCCTGCCCGCAACCATATCTGGCAGGCACTGCCGGAGAGATAGCTAGCTGGCGACGGCCGGCGTACGTGAATGCGTGGCGCGCCGTCCGACCGACGACGCGAGCAGCTGAACGCCGCGACACGAGCCGTCACGCCTAGCTCCATCATCGTCACCAGCGGGAAAAAGCACAGAGAATGTTCTAGCTAGCTAGGTGCCCTCCACGTCACGGACGAGTCAGCTCGCTGATCACTTCCCGGAGTGGCATAGCCGGACGTGCACACTTCCGCCGGGCTCGCTGCACCGTCCGTCGCGCGTCTCCGGGCCGTATAAGAAGGGCAGACCGCGAGGCAGTTTACTCACACACCATTGATACCTTCCTCCTGACGTAGAGCGCGACATATACAGAGACAGTGAGCATCATGGCGGAGGACGCGGTGGTCTCGGACGCGGTGGTGGTTTCGGACGCGATGTCGTCGGTGGCGAAGGCGGCGCCGGTGACGGCCCAGCGGCCCGTCCGGGATGACCTGGAGAAGCACATCCCAAAGCCCTGTGAGTGCCCGGCCAGATCGTCGATGATCTCCATGATGCCCTATATATGACAAGCTTGTACATATCGTACGCAGACTTGGCTCGAGCTCTGGTGGCGGTGGACGTGAACAATCCTGAAGGGACCAAGGGCGGCCGCCACGAGCACGGGCAGAAGAGCGTCCTGCAGCAGCATGTGTCCTTCTTCGACCAGAATGGGGACGGCATCATCTATCCATGGGAAACTTTCAGAGGTAATAAGGCAGACAACTAGTACACTTTCAGTTAGCAGGAGTGTCGTCAATAGTTAATTAGTACGGACCGGAGTGGTACAATTTCCTGCACACACACATGATACGGCATATTTGAGTGTTCTCTGGAAACACTTTGTGTGACCTATATATGGAATGCACTGAACACTTGAGGTATACTAGTGTACTAACCACCTCGCACGATCAGAAAATCAGTGACCCCAGTAGGAACATTCATGTAAATCTTGTAATGGCATGTCAAACACATTTTCACGAAAATAATGACAGTACTTTCAAAAAACCTTGTTCTCCCAATTAAAAAACCATAAAGGTCCCAAAGAAGTTCCCCAAAATAATTCAATATTGGTTTCATTATTTTTCTGAATTTTTTAGATCGATGTCACATGGATTTTAAATATAATGCACTAACATTTCTCAAAACTTTCTTAACAATAAATAAATTCCTCATGGGTTTGATGCTTCGTCCCATCAAGCATATGTGTCGGTTTCGTTCATATTTCTCATGGCCATGTGAGTGAAACTCCAACGTCTATAAAAATAAGCCGTGTCTCCAAATTTGATTAAATCATGAAAACACACTAGAACCTATTGTTAAACCTACACGTACAAAAAAAAGGATCTGGGAAGTTACATAACTGTTTGTTTGAGTTCTCATGAATGGAAATTCAAATTCTGAACATAAATACATTCAACTATTTGTAATTTTTATTACTTTAATTTAGGTATCTTTGTACTGCTATTGATGATATTTAATAGATTGGTCGAATTTTGCAAACAACAAACATTGATCTTGTTTCGAAGATCTTGTCCGAATGAAGGGGATGGTGAAAACAAATCTGGAGTCAGACAACCAATTCAAGAATATATAGTATTGTTCTCAAAAGATGATAAAAAAATTACCAAGTGCTCCAATAATGATCTAGGGCAGTACTTAAAAATTGGAAGGTCGTCGAATATCTTAGCGCATTAGTATGCGTGATGCCTCCTAGTTCATAGTATATTTAAGTTTTCCGGTCCACACCGTTCATCGTTTGTAATCTTGAACGAGTTTGCAGGACTAAGGAGGCTGGGATTCAACTTGATCGTGTCTTTCATCGTAGCAATCGGTATACATACTGGTCTGAGCTACCCAACTCTGCCTGTAAGTCACTGAACAGCCAAGATAACTTGCTGAAAATCGTTTGTTCCAGAGATGCCCTATTGTACACGAAATTTTCTGACCTCTATTAGCAAGTTAATTATTCATCTGATGTTCCGTGGCCTCCCTGGCTACAGACCTGGAGACCATCTCTGCTGTTCCCAGTCTACATCGACAGGATCCACAAGGCCAAGCACGGCAGCGACACCGCAACGTTCGACACCGAGGGGAGGTAAACCCCAAATAATTTTCAGTTCACAAAGTTACATCTGGTCTGCTAGTTACATGGCCGTCCGTGTCCGACATATGTGCCATTGT
The DNA here is from genome assembly GCA_030063025.1 of Avena longiglumis. Taxonomy (NCBI): domain Eukaryota; kingdom Viridiplantae; phylum Streptophyta; class Magnoliopsida; order Poales; family Poaceae; genus Avena; species Avena longiglumis. The sequence continues at coordinate 80,592,491 of CP125976.1, forward strand.
GAAAGCGTAGGTTCATGCCGGTGAATTTCGAGAACATATTCAGCAAGAACGCCCGCTCGCAGCCGGACAAGCTCACGCTTCGCGAGATCTGGATGATGACCAATGACCACAGGCTGGCGTACGACCCGTTTGGATGGTGAGAACCTCAGGCGGTGGTTTCCTTTGATAGATTCTATACTTTTTTCGCTCCGATTTTCTCGGCAAAAATGACGGAAATGCTTACTGACGCCCGAGAGAAAATCTATAAATCCATGTGGACTGATTCTGCAGGGTGGCGAACAAGGGGGAGTGGATACTGCTGTACATGCTCGCGAAAGACGATGAAGGGTACCTGCCGAAGGAGGCGATTCGCGGCGTCTATGATGGTAGCTTGTTCGAGTTCCTCGCCGAGCAAAGGACGAAGAAGGCACACGGGAAGCAGCACTAGCGTGCGCGCGCAGCGCTGCCATCCCAGAATTTGTGTCTTCCTGTGTGTGTGTGTGACTGTGGAGGAGGACAAGCTACCGCCTCATGTGTATGTTTTTATTATGAAATAAGAGAGCTGATGGACTAAAGCTCGGGGCATTAAAGACTTAATGCTGTGTGTATTTCTCAAAACTTTATCACCAGAGGAAGAAGTACCGTGATCTTCATCGTTTTCTAATTTTACTTTACTTGATTACTAGAAGAATAACCCCGCGTTGCAGCGGGAATCTCTTTTAAATTATTTGTGTAAGTGAATATGTATAAAGATGCGCAAAATATGAAGTTCTCAAAAAATATGCCAGATTAGTCAAAATAGCCGAGAGAATAAATTTAATTGATATAAATTATTGTATATTTGACGAATAAAAATTTGTGGCACGGACAATTATATGGCCAAGAAATAGATCACATGGATATGCTAATGAGATGACATGGCCATTTGATTGGCTAAAATAGTGAGTAAGGTGGATAGTTCGCATGTTGAGATAGACTATCATAACTGCTAGTTAGTGGAGGTTTTACTTTATAAGAAAGTAGATTTTGGAGAATTCCTGGAAACATGCGCGAACAAACACGGCAAGAGGCGACGCATCTTCTGGTTTGTGTTTGCGGTGTTGTCATGGACACTATGGACGGTTAGAAACAAGATGGTGATAGAAAAAGTGTTCCTACGCCGTGTCACTGACTCGATCTTCAAATTTCTCACTTTTTTGCAGCAGTGGCACCCGCTCTATAGGTGCCAGGACAAGAAGAAGCTCGACTACATCCTCCGCTATCTCATTAAGGAGGCACGCCGCATCGCACCGCCACCTACCCGATCCTGAGTCTTCACTAGACTGTAGGATCCCGCTATTGGCGCGTTGTCGCTTCAGTTGTATCTCTGATGTGGGGTGTTTGTGCTGTGCCCCCGAGCTTTCGTCTTTCCTTGTTGGAATTATGTATTGATGGCTGCTTTATTTGTAAAAAAGTATAGATTTGTATTATACATAGTGGTATTCCCTTGTTCAGTCGTTAAAGGCAGAAGCACCAGCCAGTTAAGGGTATCTCTTTCTTTTGGGACCCCTTCTTATAGGTAAAAGGCAATTAAATACCAACTTTAAATTAATAAAGCCCCAGAGTTCATCACAACAAGAAGACACACATGTCATCCTTGGGTAGCCAGGTTAAGGTTTACAACCACGCCCGTAGACTGAAAGAGTCTAGAGGCAACACTTTCCAATACTTGAAAAGTACTACTCGGATAGAAAACACTAGGAGCTTTATTCTGTTGATTGCGTGACAGGTTTGATGATAAAGCTTGCGCATCATCTCCAGAGTCACCTCCAAGCAGGCTTCATGATCCTGAGACTTGAAAAGAGGCCACCAATGCTGCAGAACATAGTGGTTTTGAATACAGAGTCAGATGGATGTTCCTAATCGACAGTTTTTTTTTAGGTAATTCCTAATCGACAGTTTGTTACGAATGTGCGAAGCGCCCAGCTCTGAGCAGCAAACAAGATCCAAATAGCCCATCTATCTTACCCCAAGAGAGAATAAACAATGTAAAATATTAGGGAAATGAGGGTTCCAAAAGGACATCAAAGACTGATCAAATCCCTCTTCACATAAATCTGGCCAGCACACAAGTGCGTGGATAATTATATGGTAGGATTTAATGGCCTCTAATTAGCATATTTGTGTCCAAAATTGATGGTTTAATTGTATTGTTCATTAACATCTTTGATTTTAGGATCAACAAGCATAAAAGATCACAAAATCAAAGGTGTGCATCGATTTGGGACACATGCCAGTGAAACAAGCATACAAGATACACGCAAGAGCAGTAAAATACTAAAATTCTACTACTACTTAAGCAAAACATAAGATAAACGTGTTGCAAATTGCACTCATCAATGGTGGACAACAATGGGAAAGCCATGTCCCCTTGTGGAAGACCCCTTATGTGGTGGAAGAACGACCTTGGGTTGTCGTTGAATAGAACGTTCGTGAACACTGAACGAATAAGAAACACGATACAGTCTAATAAAGCAAGCGCTAAACCTCCCGGATCGTTCCCACGAGCGACCGGATGGAAACAATCGCCAACGCAGCGGGTCTCCCTTATTGTTTCCTCCCTTATCCGACACCATAGGACTCTTTCGGGTAATGCCCAAACCACGTCGACAACAGGGTTGCATGCTTTTCGCCATGGAGCACCACGATTTTGGGTGTGGCCTAGGCACCTGGCAACCGAACGTTGTTGTGGCATGACAGAGGCGGGCGACAACCAGTGACACTATAACGTGGCTGAGGCGGCGGCGACGGCAGTTGATATTGCGGCAACTTAGCGAAGGGCGGTAGGTGGCCAGCGATGTTGCGGTGTGGCTAAGCAGTTGAGACGGCCAGCAAATAGTAATGTTGCGGCACGATTGGGATTCTAAAATTGACTTCTTCATGTTTGTTGGAGTGTACTCAATACAACATGAAGGGCGGGCTTTAGCTCTTATAAACGCTAAGACACACACCTAATAGACGCGCTCGCACTAGGATAAAAAAAAGACGCTAAGGATAACCATGTCAGAAAAAATGCATAAACGACACTTTTTTGGCTTAGCACATCGTCATCTGTTGAGCTAGCGCTTTCATGGCACCAGACCGGATACGCCTCGGTACATTATAGAAGATGGTGAAATCTTAGTGTCGCATAATAGTAAGGCACACGCAAATTATTGCCGTGTTTGGTTTACCATTTCGAGGCACAATATTTAATGATAATTAAGGACAAAAAATAGCTTCTCAATATACGAATTAACATTTAAAAATATACTTTATTAACATATTAAACTCATCACATTACATTAGCCCTTACATGCGGATAAGGGAGTGATAAATTCAGTTTTTTAGAGAAGCAAACTATTAATCTCCTCTCTATTTTGCACCTCTAGATCCAAATAAACTATTAAAAAATCCTAATTATCTGAGTCTTCTCCATTTTAAGCATCTCTCTATTCAGTAGACTTCTGCATCACGAGTGGGTGGAGGATCTTCGAGCGCCATCCTTGAGTGACATTGGTTGACGTAATTACCATGGATCTGGGCTGTTTCGGCGAATCATCGATACCCTGACGACACGGACTTAAAAGAGAAATTGGTTGATTCAAGAGAAAAAAACATATTCAAAGACAGTAGAGAAAGAAGTAAAAATCTATGGAACAAGTGGAAACACGATGTATAGAAAGGGGCAAACAAATCTAGAACGTGGGTCGGTAAACTTGAACTTTTTACACCAAATTTTGGCAATATAATTTTACTACCTAAATTAATAATGCAAAACGTATACAACAGTATCGTCCAATCTGTCTTCCTAATATTAGTTTTAAATTTTTTACTAAAATTGCCACGATTAGACTAAATTCAGTGGTTGATCATGTCGTCCATCCTTCTCAAACTGCTTTTATGCAAGGGGAAATATCCTTGATAGGGTAATAACTCCGCATGAAACAACCCATACTCAAAAAAACTAAATGGTGTATTGTTTAAGATTGACTTTGAGAAGGCGTATGACAAAGTTAATTGTTTTTTCTCTAACAAACACTCCGTATGAAAGGTTTTTTTCAGAGAAGTGGCATGCTCCCATACAGTATTTTGTGTCTGGTGATAGCGTTGCCATAAAAGTAAATGACGATACTGAAAATTATTTTCATACCAAGAAGGGACTGACAGGGAGATCCACTATCACCTATATTATTTAATATAGTGGTTGATATGTTGGCTATCCTTGTCGATAAAGCCAAGACTGACAGTCAAATTGAAGGATTAGTGCCCCATCTGGTTGATGGTGTACTCTCTATTATTTAATATGGCGACGATACAATCTTATTGATGGAACATGATTTGGAAAAATTGAAGAATCTAAAACTAATATTATCAGCATTTGAGCAAATTTCTGGATTAAAAATTAACTTTCATAACAGTGATTTGTATTGTTTTGGTGAAGCTCAAAACGAGGCCCACCTATATGCTGAAATTTTCGTCTATGGCCAGGGAATTTTTCCAATCAACTATTTGGAAATATTGATTATCAGCGTCTCACAAATGCTGAATGGAAACTAGTCGAGGAAAGACTTCAAAAACATATTAGTAGTTAGAAAGGTCAATTACTATCCCTGGAAGAAAGACTTGTACTCATAAATTCAGTACTTACCAACATGGTACTGTATGATCTCGTTCTTCCAGTTACCAAAAGGCGTCTTGAGTAAACTGGACTATTTCTGATCAAGATTATTTTGGAAAGGAGATAGTAAGAAGAATAAATATTGACTGGCCAGATGGAATATGGTTTGCCGACCGAAAAAATACGATGGCCTTGGCATACTTGATTTGCAAGTCAAAAATACCTCGCTTATGGGTAAATGGCTATTTAAATTGTTTACATAAGAAGGTGTCTAGCAAACCATTCCTTGGAGGAAATATGTTGGTTTCAAAGTTGTGTCTTAAGTGCCTTGGAAACCCGGTGATTCACACTTTTGGGCTGGACTAATAGCGTCCAAATCTTCTGTTTTGGTATTTTTAATATTAAGGATGGATCACAAATTAGATTCTGAAAAGATAAGTGATTTGGCCAAACTTCGCTTCATGAACAATATCCAACTTTATAGTCGATTGCTAGACATAAAGGGAGCACTCTATCCAAAGTAATGGAATCTAACCTCCCTAATGTGTCTTTCTGACAAAACCTTATTGGTTCTAGACTGGTATCTTAGAATAATCTATTATTACTATTATCCACGATACAGATGGCGGATGGTGTGGATGAGTTCAAATTAAAATTACTAAAGAGTGGTAAATTTTCTGTGGATCCAATGTATAAACTTTTGATTCAACCTAATATTCCGGTCGATAATAATAGCAAAATTTGGAAGATGAAATACCCCTAAAGACAAAGATTTTTGTATGGTACCTTCGTAAGGGCGTAATTCTTACAAAATATAATCTTGTAAAGAGAAATTGGCATGGAAGTATACAATACGTTTTTTATCATCACGATGAGACAATTCCACATTTATTCTTCCATTACAAATTTGTTCGCTCTATATGGTCAATCATCCAAGTAGCCTCTGGTTTATCTCTGTCACGCTCGGTTGTCAATGTATTTGATAATTGGTTGCATGGGATAGATGATAAATACATGACTTTGTTTAGGGTGGGAACGCTTTCCATTATTTGATCGCTTTGGCTATGTAGAAATGACAAGGTTTTTAATAACGTTGATTCCTCTCCTCTGCAGGTTGTATATCATACTACGGCTATTCTCCGTTCATGAACTACTCTCCAGCTTATAGAGTTTGGCGGCTTATTTGCGGAGGGGTCTACGTGATTGGAGGACCCGGCGAGGGATATTTTCTCCTGACATGAATGGCCGCGTGATTTGCGGTTTGATCATTCTTAGCTCGAGACCGCTTTTTCTGTAAGTTTTTGTAATGGTGGTTTTCTTTTTTTTTCTTTAGTCCCGTGGATTGATCGGCTGTGTGCATCCTAGCATGCGGAGGCTGGGTGTAAACATTACTATAAAACCGCTCATTTCCAAAAAAAAAAACATGAAAGGGGGTGTTGTGTTCTATGGTTGGTTTTAATCATGGAGATCTGAGAGTCAGCAGGGGAGTGCTCAGTGTAGATCTAAGATAGTTCAGACTGGAGAGCACGGTGGAGCGGGGAATAAGGAGTGGGGAGTGGCGGCTAGGGTTCATGTTTTATATAGAAAATGGCATGAGCGCTTTGAGACGGTGCGACCCGGCTATATAGACCCAACCGCTCAAAGGGATCTTACTAGTGGGTATTGGACACACGTGTAGCTGGGATGCTGATGTCCCTACTATCAGTAATTTTGTGCTAGTTAACAAATATAATATGTTTCCAAAATAATTAACACACTCTAGACAATATTATTTATTTCAAGAATCAACCAAACTAAATCGATGAGGGAGAGCAAATACAGCTATCAAACAAGTTAAAAAAACACACAGACATACTCCCTCCGTTTTAAAATATAAGATGTTTTAGCTTTATAAAGCAAATATATCTAGACTACTTTAGTATATAGGTTCACTCATGTTTGGAGTGAATCTACACACTAAAACAAGTCTAGACACATTTTGTTCACAAACCTAAAACATCTTATATTTTAGAACTGAGGGAGTACATATTATATGTCATTACTCTATTAATTAATGATCAGCACCAGCAAGAGCATCGAGTTGTTCCCTAATTAACTGCTACTCATCGGTCAAAGACCGAGCACTTCGATTTGATCGCGTCAACCTTTTCTTTCCTTATTTGCTTCCTTGCTTCGTCAATCGCCTGCTCGTACTCCTTCTCCGACACATTGATTTCGTTCTCGCCAATCAGCGTCGACATCACTGTCAGCTCACGAGAAAGCTTCTGCGTGTGTCATTTATCAACACACTCCACGAAGGTGCACCTCGGGGATTTGTAGTTGTATCCCATGAACAGACAACCGGTATCGATGCCCACTTCTTGTCGATGTCATTCGTAAAGTCGATCTCGATCCATTTCGGCATATTGTCGTCCTAAGACCGTGAAACGAGAACATGATCGAGATAAAAACAAATTTGAGAATAAAAAGTGAACCTTTCATGAAGATAACGTATGATGCTACCACTGTGCTCGCGGTTGTTGTCGATCGGATCCATCCCGGTGTGCCACCTACGCCGTCGGCCGCTTGCCGCCCAAGATTTGATCATTGGGCGAGAGAGAGAGAGAGATATGATTGAGGTAGGTTGAAGAGGATGAGTGATGGATGGATCTCATGGATAAGTACGTACTGCGGTTGGCGTATAAATAGTGGCCATTCAAATAGGTCACTGATGTTGGAACACACCTGCCAGCGAGACGTTCCTAAATAGGCAGAGAGACATGGTTAACTATTCTACATGTCTGAACCCACTTTGCACGTTGATTGCATCGTACGGCGTAACATAGAATGCCTCTTTCAATGAAGCGCAACTTCATAAAACGTCACTCTTGCGTACCACCTATCACGGCACCAAAATTCGCCGATATCGAGTCTGGTATGGCATATAGGACACCGCGAAAAATAATACTGCCAATGCTCCAGTCATCCGTCGGATAATAAACAGCTTTTGCAAATAGTTTTTGCTTGTGTCGTCCAAAAAAAAACTTCCGTCGCACGGATGTATTTTTGTAGTGACTGTGTGACTGCTCCCCTCTTTGCAGTCTTGAAATCTTCTCCTTGTCTTTGGTGAGACCCCCCTTAGCAGTTGGCATCTTATCCTTGGCTTTGGTGAGAGACTATCCGAATCTTAGAGCATCTCCACTCGTTGGCCCTGAACCCAGGCCGAAAACCGGACCAATTTTCGGCCGGACGAAACAAGTTTTCGGCCTGGGTTCGCCCAGTTTACCACTCGCGTACCTAGACCGAGTTCCCAAGTTCGGCTAAATTCAGTTAAACTCGGCGAAATATGGGCGAATATAGGCGGAATTTCATGAAGTAGGGCAAGGGGGCACATAGTACATAGGATTACACAACTAGAAAAGGCCGCCGCCATGGTCGACGCCGGACATATGCCGGACGCCGCAACTACAGGCCGAGGCAGGGGTTGTTGCCGGCCTCGATGTGCGTCATGACTCCAGCGAGAGTCCGCCCTAGAACGCTCCACCAGCGGCGGCGGTAAGCCGCATTGTTACGCGGCGGCGGCGGCGATCCCGGCGGTCCGTCGTGTCGGGCGAGTTCCTCGAGGCGCCTGTCGGCGAAAAACTGCCTCCAAAAGACCAGGTTGTCCTGATCCTCGGCGAGATCTAGGTCTTGCATGGCGGCGATGGCGGCCTGGATCTCTCCGGCGAGTTCTGGGTCTTGCATGGCGGCGATAGCGGCCTGGATCTCTCCGGCGAGGTCTTCTCGGCACCGGCGGAACGGGGATCCCGCTGGCGCTGAGTTTCCAGCCTACGGGGAGACGAGTGTCCGGCGGCGTCGTATAGCGCGCCTCGCGTAGCAGCCGGGCTTCCCACGGCGACAGCGTGCGCCGGTCGGCCATTGCTTCTCGGCGGAGTTGAGGAGGAAGAAATGTGCGACCGTCCGAAGTTCGCCGGAATTGTGGTGGTGTGAGGGACTGTGAAGAGAGACGGCGAGATGTATGGCTTTTTATAGGCCGGAAGAGTGGCGGGAGGGGTGTAGCGGCGATGGCGGGAAAAGGAAAACGGCGGGAAGGATGGCGGCGACTCGGCTTCTGACGCTGACAGGCTGGTCCACTCGGCCAATTCACTTCGTCCGGCGTCCCCAGGGCGTACCCGGAATCCTAGGTTCGGTCTGGGTAGTCCGGAAAAATTGGTTCAAATCCGGTCGAAAAAATGTCTCTGGATACGCGACTGGACGGATTTTCAGTGTCCAGATAATTTCAACGTTCGGATCAGCCTCCTGAGTAGACGAGTGCAGATGCTCTTAGATGTGTGGTGGGTGTACCCGGTTGTGGTGGTGTTGGTGTAAGGTCGGTCCTGATTGTATCGTGTTTCTTCTGCTTTTCCATCAACTCACGGACCAATTCACTTCTTCTTAATCAATAATGGAAGATGCATTTTTTCCTCGTTTCAAAGAACACGACCACCCCCATGGACCGGGTTTTCTTTAGTTGTACGACATGTTTTCTTCTTTAATTTGCATATTTTTTTCGCTCGACATAATTTTTGGACCGGGTTCATCAATTTTGTTTAGCGGCGCCTGGGGCGCCACAACTACCTTGGTGTCTTTAGGGAACAGAGCTAGAGACACACAATGATGTCATGTGTGTGAACACACGAGTACTCCCTTTATTTTAAAATGTAAGGTGTTTTAGCTTTATGAAACAAATATATTTAAACTATTTTTAGTACGTAGGTTTACTCAGGTTTAAAGTAAATCTATATATAAAACAAATCTATATATTTTTTTTTCACAAACCTAAAATATCTTATATTTTAAACGGAAGAAGACGTCGGACAAGCATTCGCCCGCTCGCTGGCTAACGATTCGCCCTAGCTCGACAATGTGTTCCTACTAAGCATAGCGCACGGATGGCTCGAAGCGTGACAATGGATAACCACCTTCTCTCTTAATGCGGGAGCTAGGCATGTCTACAAGGCGGCCCCCACCTTGGTTGGAGCTCCATTGAGGGGAAGAGAGGGAACAACCCCATGGTGGTGAACGATGGCCTAGCTCGTGGGGAGACAGTTACATGGCCCTTCCTAGCCAACTCACCTGGATCATGGCTAGCAAAGTCTTGGGCAATGGACACTAGTGACAGACATGGATGCGATCCAAACAGGCACTTCGCGATTATGTCGAGTGCCCCTGAGGTTGGCGCAACATCCATAACGTTTCACGTCGACATGGTTATCCCAGATGTGTTTATTGTTGCACAACTTTAGGGCCACTTTTGATTGCATGATCCAAAAACTCATGAATAAGAAGAAGATGATTGTTGCAAACTGTTAGGGCCACTTTGGATTGCATGATCGAAAAACTCATGAATAAAAAAAACAGGAAACCCACATGTTTGTCCGTGCAAAAGTGAGAACTCTACATAATTAGTCTTATTATATGGATAAAAGACATGAAAAGTGCCTTGATCCTACGCAATGGAGTCTAATAAATAAGTTTGGTGAATGTTCAAATTCCTATAGAACCGATGCATAGTAATCCAGTCCATAGGAATTTAGGCACCACCATTTCTTTAATCCAAATACAGTCCATAGGAAAAATCCTAAAGATTAGAATTAGACAAAATCTTATGAAATTCATACAATCTAAAAGGCTCTTATATTGTCGGGCACCGCTGTAGTATGATACTAGTAGATCCTAAGTTGTAAACCATTTGTCCTATCTCAAAAGGAAGTAGAGTTATCTAAAAGGGAAAAAAATATTAGTAAGTGCGCATCAAATTAAGCACGTAATATTTCAAATTAATCCCCGTCTTGAAAAATACTATGTAGCAAATTTGTCCAAATTTAAATGTATTTATACACTAAAACATGTCTAGATATATACATATTTAGATGAATTTGTGACATCTTTTTAGGACGGAGGGAGAATATCATTAAAAACACATAATATGGCTTTGGCTTGCATCAACATGAGCAGATGCTAAAAAAGCACATAAACATGAGCATAGTCAGGCGGCATGACAATCATGTCAGAATTTGAGGCCAGAACCTCTCAACTTCTGCTCAACGATGTCATCCAGTTTCTTTGCCATCTCCGGGGTCAGGTGGGTCGCCCAGTCCCCCACTTTCCCAGCCCTGAAGTACGACGAATTCTGTATAGGCACTCCAGCGATCCGATCAGACACACCGGACGAGTTGACCTGTAGGCTCTTGAGCTTGTCGAAGCTACACAGGTCCACGAGCGCCTCCACGACGCCGCGCCGCACCTCGTCGTCGGAGAACGGCACACGGAGAAACTTGGCCAGCGTCTTGACATGGCTAACCGGGTCGGCCATCATGTCGTCGTACTTCAAGAAGAGAATCCTGTGGGGCTCCATCATGCTCTGCCTCCAGTACCCGAGGTAGTGCTCCCAGATCGGCCCGTACGAGAACACCCCATGGCAGAAGAGCTCAGCTTTGTCCAAGGTGAAGTCGGGTGCACCTTGCTCGCGAAGTGCCAGTAGGACACCAGCACGTCCTTGGGCTCCCGGCACAGGTACACGACCCGGCAGCCGAGAGCGGACACGTGCGGGGCAGCAGCGCGAGCGGCATGTGGGTGCAGAGGAGCCTCGGGGAGGGAGCGCGTCGAGGCCGGCGACAGGGTGGACCCGGCGGTCAGGTAGCTCGAGGAACGGCACCAGGTCCTGGGGGTGGTTGGTGAGGAGCGGGTGGACGGCGCTTCCGGCGGCGTGGCGCTCGCGGTTGGCGACGGCGAAGGCGAGGGCCTTGAGCCAGGTGGTGCCGCTCTTGGGGTAGGTGGCGAGGAAAAGGTCGTCGGGGCGCGGCTCTAACTGGGCTTCCAGGAGCTTGACGCTCTCCGCGGTTTGGGGTTTCAGCCAGCATCCTTGGTAGAGGACCCAGAGCCCTTGCGTCATCGGAGCAAGGGGCTCCTCTTCGTCACAAGCGTCGACTTCATGGTCGCTCTCGCGTTGAGCTTCAGCCATGGCAAGCTAGCTAGCAGGGCCAAGGTTGGTGGAGCTATACTATAGCTCTTGGTGGTTAAGTAAGATGGCAAATGAAGCAACCAAGGCTAAAATGTACAGATAATCATCTGGAGAGAGACGAGACGATCTAGTTTGGCCTCGGAAGTATTGAATCATACACGTATGCATCACGGGCACTAGCTGCTATAGCAGTACTTGCAAAATGCAGCTCGGCATTTGTCTCGCACCGTGGCTACGGCCGGCAGAGAAAAGCAGAAAGGTACGTCATCGATGTTACTTGATACTGTACTGGTGTAGCATCAGCTACCTGTTCTCAAATTGCAGGGCTCGTTTTGTTGTTTACCCATCAGCCCGCCCTAAGCTTAAACGTTGTAACGGGGATTTATCTCCCTGCATCTGCACAGCAGTAGCATAGTCCCACCAGGCAGAAGAGAAGAAATCGTTTCTATCTTTGTCATGTCATTAGTAATCCCACGATGAATGAAAGCTCAAGGCGCTGGGTCATGCTTCTAAGTTCTAAGGCACTCCCTTTCCCAAATAACTTAAGTTCTAGGTTTATTCGAAGACCGGCTACATTCTCAAGTTTCACCAAGTTTGTGTTGGATGTTAAGCAATTTTCGGATGAAGAATGATAGGAAACTCTCCCCCGGGTCCCTAGCCGTTCGATCATAACAGATCGACAGTCAGATCTTCTCATCCCGTCACTTCATCTTGCTTTTGCTACCAAGTAGCAATTGAAGTCCCTCTTTTGCTACTATGTAGCAAAAAAAAAGGTTCGGTCAGGAACAGAAAAAAGACTACCCCTCGTCAAAGACCTCTCTAGAGCCTTGTCGGAGACTTTATAGCAAAATTTTTGTTCTAATGTAGCAAAATAGACTTCGCCGAATACTCGTTGGAGACCTTGAAGCAAAAAATGCTCTATTGTAGCAAAAACACAAAATGGTTGTAACAAAACTATTCTACATTTGATGCGAATTCATATAAAGTCAACAGCAAAAAAATCAGGACGTAGGGGAGCAACACCGGCGACTGAGCAACAACCCTTGCCGTATATGTAGCAACACCGAGCACCGTAGGAAGCAACACCTCTGGTCGTAAGTAGCAATACCGCCCATTTTCTATAGCAACATCACCTGTTGTAGGAAGAAATACCGCCCACTGTCTTTAGCAACATCGCCCGTCATCAGAAGTAAAGTCGCTAGCCGTATGTAGCAACCCCACCCGCCGTATGTAGCAACATCGCCCGCCGTAGCACTTGTATCATCAACAAAACCAGCACGGGCAGCACCACTACACAACGTCGTGCATGGGCAGCACCACCACTTTCCCGGGTAGCACACCCCCATCGACATTCCGCGCTCTCCAATCGCCATGGCCATGGAATGGAGGCGGCTGGGAGGAGAAGAGGTGGGGGAGACTGACGGAGGCAGAGGAGAAGCGACACGGCGGCATGTTGCCAGGGAGAGGCGACATGTTGCTGGGGAGAGGTGACATGGTGGCTCCGGGAGGAGCTGTGGCGCCAAGTGTGGTCGACCTCTATGGGGGAGGAAATAATCACCAAGAAGCTAGGGAGAGGATAAGACGCACATGCATGGTGGCAGTTAGACGCGAATGAGCGGGTGGGTGCAACCAGGACGATATCGTCCAAATGACGGGAATCATTTCCCTTTTAGGATAAATATAAGGGATTTGCTATTTCTCAGCTAGCTAGGAAATAGCTTATTTCTCAGTCAAATTGTAGGGGTTCGTAGCATGGAAAACAAAAATTTTCTATCGCATACAAACAAACAAGCCAAGATCTATCTACTAGATTGTAGCAACGAGTCGATGGTATAACTTACCCTCGAAGATTCCAAAGCGTTTAACGAGAGCGGATTCTCGTGGGTGATGTAGTCGATTTCTCCGATCTCAAGATCGTAGACGATCCTTCCAAACCATCGCTCCGCTCGCCTCGGTCACACGTTCGTACTCGACGAAGACCTTCCTCTCCCTTGTTCCAGCAGGCAATGGAGGTTGTAGCACTCTCCTCGCGATTCCGCAAACAGACAACGTGAAATGAGGAAAGGGAATCCCCCCAGGCTTCGCTTCGCCTTGCGGGTATGTGGGCTTTATGGAGAGAGCTATTAGCTATTAGTGGTCTAGAACACCAATACACCAATTAGAGACCAATTAGACCAATTAAAAGGCTCTAAAGAAATTAGAAGAAGCAAACTCTCTCTAAAAGCCAAACCGGAACTAGAGTAGAAAGTAGAGGAGAAAGAGGTGTCCCTGCCTCCTGCTCATATGGGAGGGGTCCTTGGCCGCCAGGAGGAGGAAGTCCCTCCTCAGACCAGGGCTTCCGCGCCCGGCCAGGAGAGTCCTCCTCTCCTGTTGGTTTCAACTCCTCTTGCTTGTTTCCCAGGTTTCTTGTTTTTGCGCTTGACTTTCAAGCTGGACATTTGACTTTTCTGTTTTAGGATTCAATTTAATCCTTTATTTGGGACAGCAAGAACACTTAGTACATGATGCAATCATTCAATGAGCAATGACACATTCATGTACCCTTCCCCCCCGGAGTGCCGGACAATCCGGAACCTTCTAGAACATTCCCGATGAAAACACCGGAATCATTCCCGAACTCCGAAACGGGACTTTCCTTATATGAATCTTATTCTCCGGACCATTCCGGATCACCTCGTGATATCCCGGATCCCATCCGAGACTCCGAACAACATTCGGTCTCTTTCTCATAATACCATAACTACTCAAACAACGTCGAATCCTTAAGTGTGTCTCCCTACGGTTCGTGAATTATGCGGACATGATCGAGACACTTCTCCGAACAATAACCAATAGAGGAATCTGGAAATTCATATGGTTCTCACATATTTCTCACGATTACTTATGATCGAATGAACCACTTACATACGATACCAATTTCCCTTTGTCTCACGATATGTTACTTATCCGAGGTTATGATCGTCGGTATCTCGCATACCTAGTTCAACCTCATTCGATAAGTACTCTTTTCTCGTTCCGTGATATGTGATCCCTTGTGACCAAGTCACATGCTTGCAAGCTAATTGGATGACATTCCACCGAGAGGGCCAGTATATCTATCCGTCATGTGGATGGACAAATCCCACTCTTGATCCATGTGTTTCAACCAATACTTTCAACACTCAATGCCACTTTTATAGCCACCTTACGGTGTGGTGTTTGATGACATCAAAGCATCCATCCTAAAGGTGATATGCATGATCTCATGGTCGAAGGAATTAGGTTACTATGTATCGAAAGCATATAGCAATTGAACTATTGAAATGACTTGATCTTTATGCTACGCTTATCTATAGGAGTATGTCCATCACATCATTCTCCTAATGATATGATCCTGTTGTTAATAACATCTCTATGTTCATGATCGTGAAACCATGATCATATATTAACCAACAAGCTAGTTTAACAAGAGGCTATACTAGGGACTCTTATTTTAGTTTACAAATCACACAAGTATTAATGTTTCCGGTTAATACAATTTTAGCATGGTATGTAAACATTTATCATAAGTGTGAAGATATGATAATAACCACTTTATTATTGCCTCTTGGGCATATCTCCAACAGTCTCCCACTTGCACCAGAGTCAATAATCTAGTTTCAAACCTTTGTGTATTCAACACCTATGGCTTTACGGTGTTGTATGTACACTTTTGCTAGTGGTCAACTGATCTCCGGATCTGACACTTCCAGTTCCGTGTGTAATTGCATGTCTTTGCGTCTCTACGCATCACTCATTCTCTAATGAGATGGCTTTGTATAAATTTGGTCTTTCGGTGTGACCTTTAGCTCTTTGGGGTTAAAACATGTTGATAATATTGTCGCACAATATATCTTCATAGTATTATCCCACTGTGAACTACACCTAGTTTGATAACAAACTACTTGACACAAATGCCCTCTTTTGCTGCTAAAATAGCAGTTATATACTTGGCCTTTTGTTGTAGTATCTGTCACAATGTCTTAACTTTGGAACTCATCCAAATCCATTATGGAACTCACCTTCCATTATATTGTGCCACCCTTAGTTTAGATTGAGATAAACTTAATTTGTACTTTGTGACAAAGCTAGTATCAATGTAGTACTTTTACAATGAACTAACCATCTATTTGTCACTTCTACAAATATTATACTCTTAGTTCTTCCAAAAGATCATAAGAATATCCTTACTATTGTCCAATGATCATCTTATGAATCATTCTGGTATATGCTCACAACATTTAGAGCATAGGACATATCTGGATTTATACATATCACAGTATGATTGATATAAATACTCTTTGTGATTTCATATATCAAGTATCAATCTATACTTGATTATTTGTTTCACTTTACCAAATGTCAATACACTTGAATATATCATCAACATTGAACTCATTCAATCCTTTCTGTGTGACAAGAAACTTTCTTGTAGTTTCTATATTGAACTCATTCAATATCTTGTCTATGTACTCAGTATAACCATATTAGCATCTATTGATGCTAAATATTTGGTTTTGCCTAAGTCTTTCATCGGGATGAAATTCTTAATATGTGTTAATAAAAGATACATTATTTCCAATCAACAATATGTCTTCCACATAATGTATTAGAAACATGTCTTAGCGCTCCCACTTAATTTCTTGCAAATGCAAGCATCTTCATTGTCTCTGATGAAATTAAACTCTTACAGTTTCATCATAGTGAAGATTCCAACTCCATGATGCTCACTTCAATCATTGAAGTTTGCATATGCTTTTAGCATCCTTTGAATTAACAAAACCCTATGGACCGTGTTATGCACATGTCCTAGGTAACGATTCTATTAGAAGAACTTGTTTTGTTTATTCAACTACCATATAACAAATTATATGTAGTGGTTGCTACATTAATCCGTCTAGACTAAATATCACTATGAAAGATCAAATCTTGTCATAGTCAACCTTTGAACATTTTGTGAACTCTTTCCCAACATGTCGACTATTTCATAGATGTGAAACATCCATGTCTATTTCTTTATAGATCCAGACACAACTATAAGGTCTTACACCTTTCTCGAGGGTCCTTCAAGTTCAAAACTTGATTTTTCGTGTATGGAACTATCACGGATTTTATGGCTTCAAGCCATTTTACGGAGTCAGGGCCCATCATCGCTTCTTTGCATGTAGTCGGTTCATTATTCTCAAATAATGATTCAACCCTCAAATCTTGGTATTTGATTGTTTATCCGACCTACTTGTTTCAATAGGAACTTGGATCTCCGTGACCACAACCTTTTGAGGCACGTGAGCCATGAGCATTGTTGCTGCCTCCGAAACACTTTTCGGCGCTGCGCAACTTTGCACATATAGCTAAGGTTCTTTTAACCTTATCAAAGTTCTATTGTCCTCCCACTTTATTTTTCACGAAAAAATTCCTTCTAAAAGAAACTTGACGTTCTAAGCGACAAACACTTTTGTCTCCGGTGTTATGGAGAAATACTTAACAAAGACAGATTCATCCGACTTTGGTTGCACACATCTTTCTTATGCATAGCATACCAATGTTTAAGAAAAGACAACTTGGGTTTTATTCCAAACCATAACCTTATATGGTGTCATTTCAACGGATTATGATGAAGCTCTTTTCAAGGAAAACGGTAATCTCTAAAGCTTTTAATCTTTAAAATATAATGGCAGTTTTATGAATTACACCTTCGATCTTACCATGTCAAACAAGGTTTAATTACATATCTCGAACACTCCATACTCTTATGGTGTTTCGGGAAAATGCAAATCCATGGAACGATTCCTTTAAATCTTAGGTATTATGCTAAACTCTGTAACTCAAATATCTTCCTTTATGATCTTTATCATAAACTGTTTATATTCTTGTTACAATGATTTTGCACTTCATCTTGAAAGTCTTTGAACTTTTCAAATGTTTCATGCTTCATCCTTATTAAGTAAATATTCATATATTCACTCAAATTTTGGAGAAAGCATATGAAGTTGAAATCCATCGCTTGACTACACATAATGGACTTCAGACAACAATATGTACAAATTCCAATAAGCTAGTCTTTCGCTCCCTTTGGCCTATGAACGAAGTTTTAATTATCTCAGGAAAGTTTCAAGCGTCATTTGATCAAAATCAAAAGACTCCAAAATTCCATACATATGGAGTTTCTTCATGTTTTCTTTCCAATATAATTTAAACGGCGATGTCACTTCCTAAGTGATCTTTTCAATCAATTTGTCTTTCGACATCTTTAGCATTAGCTTTATGGATGTGATTTTTCCAACGAGATTTTGTGAATCATCCATCTTATATGGATTACGACAATTATTTGAACAACCCTTTTGTTCTCATAATACCTGATAAAACAAATCTTGAAGGCAAACTTTGATGTTTAACGAGCAACACAATAACCCTTTATTTGTTCTCGATGAACATCATCACATATTCTTTTGCTAGTTACTTAGGCCATTGTAGTTCATGAATTCTGTTGTTTCGTATGACGATTCATACCAACAAATTCAGTATTAAATACTTAAGAACCACATTGTTTAATAAGCAAAGAATATAGCCATAACATATATATCATCTATATACTGAACAATTCTAGTCTTTTCCTTTTCTGCCATATATTTATGAGATTCTTTCAAGATTTCCTATTCATTTGAAAGAATCTATCAACATCAATAGTGGAGTCATACATATGACATATAGTCCAAAGCGTGTATAGTTAAATACCAATGTCTTTGGACTTGCACCTTGAAGTAGATCACCATCATCAAATGTTTGGTGTTCTTTCAAATTCCTTTATTTAGTAATCTCTTGGTGTAGTAAACATTTTACCTATATCAAATATATTCATCCTTATCATGGAATCGTCCATGATCAAACTACTTTAGCTTATAACGATGAATTACGAGTATAATGTTGCTATCCAAAACCTTTTGGAGGATTAGGACAACAAGTGTCTACAACCTTTCGCAGATTCTCATCAAATATGAGAACATGACTTTAGCCATATTATACTCTATCATGTTGTAACCAAAACTTCGTTTCAGATATCACAATATCTTCCACACATCATGGTTTCTGAAACAACTCTTTCAGATCCTAGATAACCTTGATATTAAGACAATCCTTTGAATATCAAGAATCATGGAGACAAACATGATACTTATATACTAACATTGGAATTGTTACTCTTGTTTTAATACCAATTATTAAACTTCATGGAGTAACCGGAACTCACTGAAAGTTTGCAATAGGACTTTTTAAACTTTAGATTAACACTTCAAAACAATACGATACCAACAGAAAGTAACTAACCAGAATTCTATAGCTCTATCATCTCAATTATAACTAAGCGCAAGGTGGTAAACGGATGCCAATGACTACAACAATTATGCAAATTCACTTTGATTTAGTTTATGATAAATTGAGTTCTAATTAATAATTAAATTAATCTAGGTGAACTCCCACCAAAACAATATCCCTCACATTGTTTTAGTGATCACACGAACCAAATCCACCACATCAAAACCGATCATCACGAGAGTTGATATAGCTTCAATGGCGAACAATCAACATGTTCATCATATCTACTATATGACTCATGCTCTACCTTTCGGTAATCCGTGTTCCTGAGGCCATGTCTGTACATGCTAGGCTCGTCAAGATCAAACCTTAGTTTCTGCATGAGCAAATCTGGCTTGCTCACGTTGTATACACTTGCAGAATCTAGCACACCCGATCATCACGTGGTGTTTCGAAACAACAAGCTTTAGCAACGGTGCTAACTAAGGGTGAACACTTTAAGACTTGAAATTCATGTGCATGAGGATCATCTTATAATGCTACCGTAAACTACTAAGCAATACAAGATGCATAAAGGATTAACATCACATGCAATTCATAATATGTGATATGATATGGCCTTTCTTCTTTGTGCTTCCGATCTCCATCTTCCAGCACGAACATGATCTCCATCATCACCGACATTGCATCAAGGTCAATGACGCCTCTCCATGGTTGTCGCCACCGGCTTCAACTATTACAACTACTTTGAATAGACACGGGTCTTAACATAAATTAAAGACAACCATATGGCTCGCCGTTGCCAACTTACAATAAGGAACATTGCATACATCATATATAATCACAATCATGGCCATATCACATCACAAGACACCCCGCAAAACAAAGTTAGACGCCTCTACTTTCTTTGCATGTTTTACGTGGTTTGGGGCTTTCAATAAGTGTCGTTCTAACTTACGAACAAGAACCACAACATTGATACTAGTATTGTCAATCACCCGTTGTAAATTGGATCTTAACTATGCTAGGAGAAACATGCACCCATAAAGCCACTTATGCAATACAAGTTACATGTCAAGCGTGGAGCAAGTCTCATGAACGATGTCATGTAAGGTTAGCCCGCCGCTTCATCCCAACATACCGCAAGATACAAAGTACACAAGAAGCAATCGACAATAAAAGCATCAACGCCCACAATGACCATTGTGTTCTACTCTGCAACAGATCTACATATAGACACGGCTCGATACCACGTAGGGGTTCGTAGCATGGAAAACAAAAATTTTCTATCGCATACAAACAAACAAGCCAAGATCTATCTACTAGATTGTAGCAACGAGTCGATGGTATAACTTACCCTCAAGATTCCAAAGCGTTAACGAGCGGATTCTCGTGGGTGATGTAGTCGTACTCTTCCCGATCTCAAGATCGTAGACGATCCTTCCAAATACGTTCATCGCTCCTGATAGCCCCGCAGTCACATCGCTCGTACGACGAAGACCTTCCTCTCCCTTGTTCCAAAGAAAATGGAGGTTGTAGCACTCTCCTCGCGATTCCGGCAAAGACAACGGCGTGGTACCTAAGTAGAGGGAAATCCGCAGGCTTCGCTTAAGCTTCACAGTATGGTGGAGCTTATGAGAGAGGCTATTAGTGGTCTAGTAATTAGACACACCAATTAGAAGGCTCTAAACCAATTAGAAGGCTCTAAACCTGGCTAAAGCAATTAGAAGCTCTAAACCAAAACGGCTCTAAACCGGAGATCTAGAGTAGAAAGTTATGTGTCTATGGGAGGAGCCCCGCCTCCTTATATGGGAGGGGTCCTTGGCCAGGAGGGAGGAGTCCTCCCCAACTCGGACCAGGGCTTGGGCGCCCTGGAGGAGTCCAACTCCTCCTCCGTGTTGGTTCCAACTCCTCTTGCTTGTTTCCCACGTTTCTTGTTTTGGCGCTTGACTTTCAAACCGACATTTGACTTTTCTTTTTTAGGATTCAATTTAATCCTTTATTTGGGACAGCAAGAACACTTAGTACATGATGCAATCATTCAATGAGCAATGACACATTCATGTACCCTTCCCCCCCGGAGTGCCGGACAATCCGGAACCTTCTAGAACATTCCCGATGAAAACACCGGAATCATTCCCGAACTCAAACGGACTTTCCTTATATGAATCTTATTCTCCGGACCATTCCGGATCACCTCGTGATATCCCGGATCCCATCCGAGACTCCGAACAACATTCGGTCTCTTTCTCATAATACCATAACTACTCAAACAACGTCGAATCCTTAAGTGTGTCTCCCTACGGTTCGTGAATTATGCGGACATGATCGAGACACTTCTCCGAACAATAACCAATAGAGGAATCTGGAAATTCATATGGCTCCCACATATTTCTACGATTACTTGCATCGAATGAACCACTTACATACGATACCAATTTCCCTTTGTCTCACGATATGTTACTTATCCGAGGTTATGATCGCTTGTATCTCGCATACCTAGTTCAACCTCATTCGATAAGTACTCTTTTCTCGTTCGTGATATGTGATCCCTTGTGACCAAGTCACATGTTTGCAAGCTAATTGGATGACATTCCATCGAGAGGGCCCAGAGTATATCTATCCGTCATGTGGATGGACAAATCCCACTCTTGATCCATGTGTTTCAACCAATACTTTCCGAACACTCAATGCCACTTTTATAGCCACCCAGTTACGGTGGTGTTTGATGACATCAAAGCATCCATCCGTAAAGGTGATATGCATGATCTCATGGTCAAGGAATTAGGTTACTATGTATCGTAAAGCATATAGCAATTGAACTATTGAAATGACTTGATCTTTATGCTACGCTTATCTATAGGAGTATGTCCATCACATCATTCTCCTAATGATATGATCCTGTTGTTAATAACATCTCTATGTTCATGATCAGGAAACCATGATCATATATTAACCAACAAGCTAGTTTAACAAGAGGCTATACTAGGGACTCTTATTTTAGTTTACAAATCACACAAGTATTAATGTTTCCGGTTAATACAATTTTAGCATGGTATGTAAACATTTATCATAAGTGTGAAGATATGATAATAACCACTTTATTATTGCCTCTTGGGCATATCTCCAACACAAATATGTAGCCCTTAGATGCGTCTGTGCGGAGATTCGTGTGTGACCCATTTCGGTTGTTTAATTTTCTGGCAAAGGGCGACCCATCTGGGAGTGGGCGGCATCTTTTTCCGTTGACTACTTCTTTGTTGGGCCGGTGTTTCCATTCATGCTCTTTTCGGTCATGGGCTTTTGTATGGCTCTGTTTTTGTTGCATTTCCCTTACTTTGCGGTATTTTGTTTTCTTATTTGTGGAGGGACTTAAATAGTTGTGTATTAACATGAATAGTATTTTTATCATAGAAATTGTACAACTGTTTTTTCTATATTTTATATAATCCTAATTATGGAAAAATCACAGTTCCAATCCGATTTGTAAGATTAGTGCTTACATGACCGACAAATCCAAGAGCGCCAAGATTCGGGTTCCTAAGATTTGGTATCATGTTTTATCTATGGGGCAAACAACTCGTGGACTTCTGTTCTCCATTGTCTTTGCACTTCTTGACGCATGGTTCCCTTGTGTTGACGAGGTTTATTCTTGACAATGTTCATTGTTATGAGCTTGGGTTTTGGAGAAGATGGGGGTGCTGGAGATCACGGGCAGCTATGACAAGCAACTGGGGACACGAGATTTACCTGTGTTCAGTTCGGAGGAAAACCCTACTCCTGCTTGTTTGCTCTTGATTACGGCGGAACCGAAAGTTACAGGGGTGCGCAAATGCAATCTGGCGTGGAGGTGTGTATGCGGTGGTATGAGAGAGAGCCTCCTCGTCGTACACTCCTAGCCTTTATATAGAGGTAGGCAGGTCCCGGGCACAGATTGAGTCGGTTACAGATTTAGGGTTGGCCCCTTTAAATATTCTATCTATTCTAGTCTTGCTCTCCAAGGATCCGAAGACGTCATGGGCTTGAGCCACCCAAAAAATTTCATGGGCCGCGTATATTCTCGTGGGTCTTCCTTGGACTGGACCAGGTATGCTGATGTCGTGTACCGGTAGGGTATAACCATGTCATGTGTTATTTGGGGTTGCGTTGAGTACCCTATATATATGGTCCTTTGTGGGGGTTAGGTAGGTCTTTCTTGCATTGTTTTTATTAAACTTTAATCGATACTTCTTTGTTTTTCAGTTGCAAGTAGGGTTGCAACTGAGTTTTCTCAGTTACAAATAGGATTGCAATTGACATTTTTTTATTTGCAAGCGGGGATAGATCAGAGTTTTTCCCAATTGAAAGTAGTGTTTCTTTTAGTTGCAACTGGGGTTTTCCCTAGTTGCAAGTAGGGTTGCAACCGACATTTTCTAGTTGCAAGCCAGGTTGCAACTAATACTTTTCCTAGTTGCAAGTGGGGTTGCAACTAAGTTTTTTTTTCCATTACAAGTCATGTTGCAATCAAGATTTTTAGTTGCAAGTAAGGTTTAAATTGAGATTTTTCTACTAAGAAATATGTGAATTCAATGTTGGATTTTGTATCATGATTTGTTCCAGATGGGAGTTATAAGTGGGGTTGCAACTTTGTGTGGTTATTGGTTTTAGTATTTTTTATTCTCTTTCTTTATGTATATCAGGTTTTTGAATACTAATTATCTGTTATAAAATATAAAATGTTTTGGTAGAATAAGGTTGTAGCTTCTTATGTGTTATTATAGAAAAACAAACTATAAAACTAGACTATATATGTCCAAACGGCCAATACATGGCAGCCAGCCAGACAATAAAACGTCCATAGTATATACTTGAAAAACCAGTATTTAATTAATCACAAAACTAAATATAAACTACCGGCGGCAGAAACGAACAGCTAGCTATTGTCACTAGTTAGTTCTTGGGGATAGAAACAGGTTAGTTTGAGAATGCAAAATTTACTAAGGCCACAAACATTTTGGCACAACAAACAAAACAAAGGTTGAAAACAGGCCCGTACAAGCACACATAAGTTCACACGACGAGAGAAGCAAGCAGCTATCATTCGTGGATGAACTGCTAACATCAGCTAGCTTAGAATTAGCCTATTTCTCAGCTAGCTAAGCGTTAGAGTCTCCCTAAATTTAGGCTGTGTTTGAGAGGGATCCACTCCACTTCACTTCACTCCAATCCTAAACTCCACTCTACCGGTGGGAGGAATAGTAAAATTTGTTTGGGAGAAATATTAGCTTTAGATCCAGATTAGTGGGAGTGTCTAGGGTACCCTCATATTTTTCTTTTTCTTTTGTCTACCAATCTAGTAGTAACGACAACATATTTGTACTAGATATTGGTGTATCGCTGACATGGACGTGATATGTACAGATATTTTTTCGGTATGTTGCCTTGTGCACATGATTTTAATTATGTTCTACACGTAAGCGGTGTCAGAGCATGAGCTATGGTGGCATATGTACACCGCTGCCTCAGGACCTCCACATAGGTTTGGTACTCTGGAGCCACACCTTAAATAAAAATCTGCTCAACGCTAACAGTGGAAGCCACCACTTTGGTGGGTCCCATGGTCGAGACTTTATGTTAACCAGCGTTATGGTTCAGCCAAGCGCTTCCGGTGGTGCTCCTCTACTTTATCAACCAATGATGTAAAATCCTTTCTTTTTTTCAACCTTTTCTTCGAAGCGCACGGTTCCTCTGCAGGCAGCACCTGTGCTCTGCACACTACTGTCTTTCTTCCACCCTGGCATCCGATCCTACATGGACTATGGGGCAGTGAGTCTGAGGCATACGGTTGGCCATGCCCTCATGTCTCCTACACGTGATGGAAAAAATGAATACCTTCACTTAATTTTTGGTTGGTGGAGGTTGGAACGTAAATGAGAGGATGGATCGATCCAGGGAGAAGCGGCAGCTGCCCTACTTGTGTTCCATCAGGAGAGAGAGAGAGAGAGAGTCCTCCGCCGAGGGGAATTCTATTAGGAACTAGACGGTTCATTCGGGATACGACTAATTGAGGGCATTGGTAGGTAAATTCCTTCCAACTCTGGGGGCAAATTGGTATGTGAGAGGTGGAGTGAATCAGGTGAAGCACATGTTCTCTCGCTTCGGGAAAATGAACTAGGAGGTCGTGCGGCTTCACTCCGGCTAATTCATGAAGTTCGTGTGTTTGGAGTGACGTTACCTGCTTCGGTGTTGGATCGGTGAAGTGGAGTTGTCCCAAACACACGAAATCAACATCACATATACACTGTTGATCGAGAAGGTCAACATCCCAGCAACACCATGGTGGTGTCGAGGTCTCCAGTGGTACCGATCCGTAGAGTGTACTATGATCGGATAGAGGCGTGTAGATCCGGCCAAGACATTTTCTAAAAAGATTATCGGCTTTCTCCCAGTGTAGTATCCGAACGGACCGGGTTTCGCAGTCCTACTCTTCAGGGCGGTCGTGCACCTGATCCTATCTCTCGATTAGATCAGTGCTCTGTGGCTTCGATCTGGTTGCCATGAAACCCCATGATGCTTGAGACCCAGATCGCGTCCTCCATGGCACCAACTCCAAGCTCGGCGACCTCGTCGAGAAGATGCGATTATATTCCTCACCAACTAGATGCAGACGAGGAGCGAGACCAGCACCGACCTAGCGAAGAACACCGTGTCCTCCAGCTCCACACGGAGGACACGGCCTCGCGCCTAGGCCTCCTCGAGCCAGGAATCACGACATGACAAACAGGCAGCATAGAAATATCACGCCGACAACCACCATCATGTGTGTCAATACCAATAAATAGCCCCATGGGCGCGACGAAGCCAATCTCGCACGAGGGCAGGATCCGGGGAGCCATCGTCATGCCGATCTTCCTCCCGGGTACTGGTATGTCGCGTAACGCCTCTCACTTGTCCGACAGAGAGGCTCACACTCACAAGTCACCACCTAAGATGGATTTTCCCAAGTTTGATGGGAGGATTATCAAGTTTGATAACGAGATATCAATGGTGGGAAGACGTAAACTCGTTGATCCTATCAGTTTTGGCCGGCACGATCGAGCCAGAAAACGTGTGGCTTACTATCATTTCCATCTTCCAACACGAGACAAGCAAACGGTGCGGCCTAACGTTCCATATTCGGCAAGAATAAGTGGAGCGAATTTATATGTGTTATATGAAGCGTCGCGATCGGGGCGAAACGTACGTTTTAGAGATGCAGAAGTGGGACAATTGGGATAAGTGAGATATCACTTTTAGACTACTAGACTAACTCTAATTTAGGTGGAGCGAAGTTTTGAGTTAGTCTAGTAGTCTAAAAATAGTACTGTATCCCATTTGTCCCAATTATCCCACTTCTGTATCCCTAGTACGTTTAACTCTACCATGTACATGTATGATGCAAATCACGACGTGTACGGCTCACTTACTCTCTAACCATACTCACAAGCTTCTTACGTGTCCATCGGGATCATGTAACTCGTTTCCTCCCGCGATAGCAGGGAGTGCGGACACCGCGAGAGAAATTGCTCGCACACCACGTTGTTTATTTTGTTTGGTTGTCTGCGTAAGAATTGTTTTTGTATATGTGGCAGCTTTGACCTATTTGTTTGGTTCGCTGTAAAGATGTCTTTTTGGTTGGCTGATGCAAATACGAAGTGTTTGCTTGCCACTATGGTTTTATATGTGCTATATTCAAATTTGCAAGAGAGAGATATCAGAACACAGGTTACCGTTGCATCCTATCACACACACACGCACACTACATGAACAAGACAAAGTGCTGACGGCCAGAGTGTATGCCAACGGAAAGTTGTCGGGCCGTCGGTGTAGGCCTAGACCGGGCTAGCCCACCAAACCGGTCGTCGGCACAAGAAAGCCGTTGGCGTAGGGCACTCTGGAACGAGCGCAGCAGTCGGCGCAGGCATTTGGACGTGACGGTGATGCGACGGCGTCAGAGTTATGCCGACGGCAATACCCTCGACATAGCTATTTTTTTTACCATATTAATCTTAAAAAAATTATAGCTAAATCCTTCTAATTTAGAAAAATACAAATAATATATCAAAATTTGTAGAAAAATAAGATCTATCTATCTATGCTCAAATATTACACCTTTGTGCTGAATACAAATTAATTAAAACATAAAAACATTACATATATTTTTATATAACACATTTTAAAAGATACTCAAAATAGAAAGTATGGTGGAATACCTCAAAAACTCCTACTACAAGGCAACCAAAGTGAATCTTGTGGTAAAATGGTCACATCCTTTGTTTTCTACAAGAAGTTTAGCGAGGGACAATCTCAAGCTAAGAATCTTCATACTCGTTGTTTTGATCATAGTTTGTAACAGACATAAGAAATTCAAAAACGATTCAAACAATATAAAACCTTCGCATGCTATCATATTATATGACATAGTTACAAGTAAAAATATCAAACTTGGAATATTACAAATATCTCAAAAAAGCCTTCTCGGAAATGAGCTATCATGTTCGATGTTTCATGTTTATCAGGCCAAACGACCAATGTTATGGCTATAATATTGGCATAGTTTATGATAATGTTCACTATTATGCACACATGTGCATATTGGGATGGCAAACAATGTTGTAGTAGGAAGTTTTCTTTTTTGGCGCACCAAAAAGGTATTTTCCGTTTTTCGAGTGCCAAAAAAGGGGTATATTGTGAAGCAACCACCAAATAAAAGATTCAAAATGATACCACCCTATTTTTCAAAAATATTATACTACCTTCCATGGAAAATGTCTTAATCGAGGTATATTAAACCTTTCCTTCTATCCCTCATGAAAAATACAAATTCCTTCTGAATCAGTAGAAAGTCGGTCAGATTTAAACTATAGGTAATGATCTAATGCTCATGATTTTTTGAAAAAATCATTTTTAGGTTCATAAGATGATATGCGTGTGATATTTAGATTCCTCTCATCTTTCTGATCGATTTAAACATATTATTTTTCAAATTCCGATTAACTGATTTAAAGATATTAATTATTGCATATTAAATACAAAATACAAAAAAAGTAAAATCGTTTTATTGGTAGTTGAATTCAAGATTATTATTACTTATTAATTTTTGTTTACTTAAGTATTTGTTTTGAATTCAAAAAAATAAAGAGGTGCGACATCGCGGTCTAATGGTTAATAGGATTGATATGATAGAATTATCAACAAGGTAAAGAAAAATCTTGGAAGCTCGTCCGAAATGAACGAAAAAATTAAGCATGCTGGTGCTGGAGTAGTGTGAGGATGGGTTACTGACCGTGAAGTTTTAACACGAGTGCAATTTGAACTGAGATTAAGCGTGTTTAGAGTTAAAAATGTCTATTTTGGAATTAACGAGTCAAACAATTTTAAAGATTGGAAAAAATATGAAAAAATTGAAAAACAATTATAAAGAAACTAGACCGACGTGTTTACGAACTGGCCTATGCCAACAAGGTGCTACGCCGACGGTAAAACTAGCCTATGCCGAGGGTTGCTGGCCGTCGACACCTTGTATCGTTCGTGTAGTGGCAATAGAGAGGGATCGGAATAGGATGGTCGTGAGGATCACCAGAACAAGGACGATGATGAAATTTCTCAGCCTAATCTCTCGGACCTGATCACCCATTTCCTGAGCTTTCAATAGCCATAGGCTGAACAAGCATAGCTTCAATAGCCATTGGCATGGCTTAATCAGCCATAGGTTCAAGACCATAGCTTGATCAGGCATAGCCTGGTCTGCCAAGAAATTGTTGAACTCCTCCTCAACTTTCTATAAAGTTGCATACTCTTTATACCTGTTGTGGGAGAAACAATTAACTTGATCTTAGCAGATTATCCAAAAATCATGCACTCCTCGGCGCCTCCCTCTGTACACCACGTACCACTAAAGACAAAACAATAATGCATGATCATTTGCCAACATCACAAGTTCATCACAAGCATCTCAGGAGATCATAGACTAAGGGGATCATGCATGATCATTATCCAAAAGGGGATCACAAGTTCATCCTGAAGGGGTTCGTAGCATGGAAAACAAAAATTTTCTATCGCATACAAACAAACAAGCCAAGATCTATCTACTAGATTGTAGCAACGAGTCGTTTGGAATAACTTACCCTCGAAGATTCCAAAGCGGTTAACGAGAGCAGATTCTCGTGGGTGATGTAGTCGTACACTTCCGATCTCAAGATCGCGTAGACGATCCTTAGGCACGTTCCCGGCGCTCATGATCGGTCACACTGCGTTCGACTCGACGAAGACCTTCCTCTCCTTGTTCCAGCGAAATGGAGGTTGTAGCACTCTCCTCGCGATTCCGGCTGACAACGGCGTGGTACCGAAGTAGAGAAATCCCATGAGGCTTCGCCTTAAGCGGTGCGAGTATGGTGGAGCTTATGAGAGAGGCTATTAGTGGTCTAGTAATTAGACACACCAATTAGAAGGCTCTAAACCAATTAGAAGGCTCTAAACCGCAGGCTAAAGCAATTAGAAGCTCTAAACCAAAGCGGCTCTAACCGGAGGTAGAAGATAGGAACTTGTGTGTTTCAAGGAGGAGCCCTGCCTCCTTTTATGGGTGGAGGGCCTTGGCTAGGGAGGGAGGAGTCCCTCCCCAACTCGGCCTAGGGCTTGGCCGGAGGAGTGGGACTCCTCCTCCAAGTTGGTTCCAACTCCTCTTGCTTGTTTCCCACAGCTTCCTGCTTCCCACGTTTCTGTTTTAGCCGTTTGACTTTCAAACCTGGCAATTTGACTTTCATGTTTTTGGAACAGCAAGAACACTTAGTACATGATGCAATCATTCAATGACACACTCATGTACCTCTTGGAGTGCCGACAATCGGAACCTTCTAGAACATTCCGATGAAAACCTAATCATTCCCGAACTCAAACGGGACTTTCCTTATATGAATCTTATTCTCCGGACCATTCCGGATCACCTCGTGATATCCGGATCCCATCCGAGACTCGAACAACATTCGGTCTCTTTCTCATAATACCATAACTACTCAAACAACGTCGAATCCTTAAGTGTGTCTCCCTACGGTTCGTGAATTATGCGGACATGATCGAGACACTTCTCCGAACAATAACCAATAGAGGAATCTGGAAATTCATATGGCTCCCACATATTTCTACGATTACTTTGCGATCGAATGAACCACTTACATACGATACCAATTTCCCTTTGTCTCACGATATGTTACTTATCCGAGGTTATGATCGTCGGTATCTCTGCATACCTAGTTCAACCTTGTTACCGATAAGTACTCTTTTCTCGTTCCCGTGATATGTGATCCCTTGTGACCAAGTCACATGCTTGCAAGCCAATTGGATGACATTCCACCGAGAGGGCCCAGAGTATATCTATCCGTCATGTGGATGGACAAATCCCACTCTTGATCCATGTGTCTCAACCAATACTTTCCGAACACTCAATGCCACCTTTATAGCCACCCGCCACGGTGTGGTGTTTGATGTCATCAAAGCATCCATCCGTAAAGGTGATATGCATGATCTCATGGTCGAAGGAATTAGGTTACTATGTATCGAAAGCATATAGCAATTGAACTATTGAAATGACTTGATCTTTATGCTACGCTTATCTATAGGAGTATGTCCACCATATCATTCTCCTAACGATATGATCATGTTGTTAATAACATCTCTATGTTCATGATCAGGAAACCATGATCATATATTAACCAACAAGCTAGTTTAACAAGAGGCTTCACTAGGGACTCTTATTTTAGTTTACAAATCACACAAGTATTAATGTTTCCGGTTAATACAATTATAGAATGGTATGTAAACATTTATCATAAGTATGAAGATATGATAATAACCCACTTTATTATTGCCTCTTGGGCATATCTCCAACACATCCTACCACTATGGTGTTAACCTACCACCAGATTAAAAGTGGGCGTGGTACTACCACCACATGAGGGGTTAGTATATACCACCTCATCAAAATATATAGGCCATCGAAGTTTTCCAGCCCTACCTACCACCAAAATATACATCAAGATCAACATCATCTTCATTTTCATCCCCAGCACGAGCACAATCCCTAGAGCTTGTCGTAGTACTTGCTGAGGTAGGTCCTAATTCATAGCACCCCATGTGGCTCAACCATACCCATGAAGCTTGTCCGACAAGGTGGTCGAGAGCCGCCATGAGAGACTCCTCGGTGAAGCCAACCATGTCCATGACGGCCCTATAGAGGTATGTGTGCATGTATGTTGGCTTGTTGTACCTGATCGCTAGAGCGACATCCCTGACTGCATCGGTGATGTTGGTGAAGGCCTGGGTCTCATCATGTGCAAGTACCCCCTCTTCCCGTGGCTAGTAAGTGCATGGACATGGGTAGGCTTGTCCAGGCCATCGAGGATGATGGTCTCGGACTCCTAGGTGTTGGATGCTTCCTCAAATGAAGGAGTAGGTGTACCAAAGGGCTCATTGGATCTCAGGGCAAACTTGACGTTGGCGAGGTTAAATGAGAAGATGGTGTGCATTTCATTGTAGTTGGCGATGGGCTTGTTCAGGAAACTCGCCGGCCTTGGGAGGCGGCGGCAGCAGCGAAGACGAAAGCGCGTCGGGCGAAATCTCAGCGCCAGAGGGTTCCATGAGGAAAAGGTGCGCCGGACGGTTTAGTTGTGAAACCTGGGCATATAGTGTTGTGGACTCGTGGTAAAACATATTAAGAACTCGTGATTTTTAGAGGATCTGCTCAGGCCTATTTTTCGCACCTAACAGAAAACCATGTTTCACGCCTAATAGAAAATAAAGTTATTTTACGATATGTTTTTATTATGGATCTGCTAAACATGCTCCCCTCTCAAAGATGAGGAGTATATTTTTTTTTTGAACGGGAAAGGTCCCGAAGGACCTAGAGCATGCATTTAATCGGCGGTGGGGTTACAAATACAAAAAGGACCCTGAAGAAAAGGAAAATTACAACCCGGTCCTAAACTTTTACATAGAGCACCCACAAAGAGATAAGAAAAACGCAATCGAGTCCATGCTCGTTTCCTTGCTCAACGCTGATCGAAGACGACCTCCGTCCGCGGCCACCCATGCCTCCACCGGGGACTAGACCACTTGGGGAAGCAGTGGCGAATGATGCCACGTCGAGGTCGGAGAAGTTCCTCCACCCAAGGAGGAGAGAAGAGCTCAAGCCGCCATCAGGCTCAAGCGCAGCAGGGCCACTCCTGTGACCGAAGATATCGCCGGCGAAGCTTCGCCGCCGCTTGGAAGCTGCTGCCCAGGTCGCATGCTCCACAGACCCGGCGAACCATCTCTTCTGCCCAACAGCCCCAACCTCAACACCCTCCTCTCCCTCGCCACCAAGGCCGGCCAAGAGAGGCAGACGCAGAACCATCAAGGTGAGACGGAGGCGCTTATTCCACCAAGGGCTCACTCCGGGGAGGCCACCACGACTTCCACCATGGAAGCTCATCAAGATCCCTAGCAATGATCAGCCAACGACGCTACCGATGCGCTGAACGGAGACCCTCTTGGCACAACCACTCAACACCTCCTCCTTGTTTCTTCTCCTCGCCACCATGGCCGGCGTAAGAGAACACAGGAAGAGATAGAATAGAAGTGCCAGTGAACCGCGGCTTTATGGGAGACGGTGGTGGTCTCGCCTGCCTTCAACTCCGTCCACCGAGCGAAAGAGAGAGAAAAACCCTAGAAGTCCCCGGATCTTGCCCGAGATCCGAGGTAGCACCGCCACCACGGGCAAAACCCAACTCCGGCATCACGCCAGACGACCTACAACTACTCTGTACAAGGCGAGGCACTCCATCCCCCACTCTCCAAGCGGCGGCGCCGCCGGAGAGGAGAGGATGGAGTCCTCGGAGAAGGGGGTCGACTCTCAAACCAGAGGAGAGGGAGAGGGGAGAGGAAGAGGGAGAAGTGGATAGATGAGGAGTATATGCTTGGAGACACCTCCCGAATGCTGGTTTTTCGGTCCACGTTTTACACGCTGCCCCAAAACAGTGGTGCTTAACGTTTCCGTGTCAAGCAGATCGACCGACGGAATCATAGGGACGGTGGCGGGCGCGGCCCCACGCCCCACACAAGCTGTTCTCGTCGGCAAGTCACGACGAGACACCTCGCTGCTCGCTCCTTCGCGTGCGTACCGACCGTCGTGCACGTCTTTCGTGTGCTTCGTTCTCGCGTTCGCTATAAGAGGAGGAGCAGGACACGCTGGAGGTCTATCCGCGCCTTGATCTCTGTGTAGCTCCGTAGCACTTCCTTGACTCGCCAGGCTGAGAGCCCAAACTTGTGGTATACAGAGTGCAGAGACCAGAGGGAGCGTTAATTATGGCGGAGGAGGCTAATGCGCCGACCGAGGCAATGGCGACGGTGGCGGCGGAGGCGCCGGTGACGGCGCAGCGGCCGGTCCGGGCAGACCTGGAGTCCCGCCTCCCAAAGCCATGTCAGTGCCTGGACATGGCTGCCTGCTCCGTTTTTTCTTTCTGCTGTTTTGTCGGCAGAAACAGAATTGATTTCATCATTCAGCAAAGCAAAGCAAAGCATGATTAACTAAGTGCATATTACGCGCAGACCTGGCTCGAGCACTGGCTGTCCCCGACGTGTACCATCCTGAAGGGACGACGGAGGAGGGGCACGAGCACGGGCAGAAGAGCGTGCTGCAGCAGCACGTGTCCTTCTTCGACCTCGACGGGGACGGCGTCGTCTACCCCTGGGAGA
Source organism: Avena longiglumis (assembly GCA_030063025.1). NCBI lineage: Eukaryota > Viridiplantae > Streptophyta > Magnoliopsida > Poales > Poaceae > Avena > Avena longiglumis. Next base: position 80,626,165 of record CP125976.1, read on the forward strand.
CGTACGGAGGTACGTAAGCCATGACTTATATATGGCCAAAGGGTCATGTTTGGGAATCCAAATCTGGTACCAGATTAGTTGACTCAGATTAGTTATGGGCATGCGCTTATGTTCCAGGAATGCGGGCACTGGGCTTCAACGTGGTCGTCTCCTTCATACTGGCAGTCGCCATAAACATCGGTCTAAGCTACCCAAGTCTTCCGGTTAGTTAGTTTAATAAAAATGTCAAAAGTTGAGATAGTCTATTTGTATTCGACACCGATTGTTGGTATACTGCTTAAAGAAAATACAGGAAACTCTCATCCGTCTTGGCTTTGATCGGTGCAGAGCTGGATACCATCTCCCCTGTTCCCCATACACATCGAAAACATCCACAGGGACAAGCACGGCAGCGATTCCTCGACTTACGACACGGAGGGAAGGTAATCCACACCTTCAAAATCAACTCATCCAAACTAGTTCAAACGGCTACACGGCCTTCCAGTTTTGAAAGTTCCAACTGTCAAACGCAGGTTCATGCCGGTCAATTTCGAGAGCATCTTCAGCAAGAACGCCCACACCGCGCCGGACAAGCTCACCCTGGGCGAGATCTGGAGGATGACCGAGCGCAACCGGCTGCAGTACGACTTCTTCGGATGGTGAACGCTCGCGGATTTTCATTTTGATTTTAACCGTTTACTTATTCAGTTGCTTCCTGTGATGCTCGATCGGGTCTGAATCTATGTTTGCGTGTGAATAAATCAGGATAGTAAGCAAGGGGGGAGTGGATACTGCTGTACGTGCTCGCGAAAGACGACGAAGGTTTCCTTCCAAGGGAGGCCGTTCGCCGCTGCTTCGATGGGAGCTTGTTCGAGTTCATCGCGCAGCAAAGGAGGGAAGCACACGAGAAGCAGCAGTAGACTGTAACTCTGTTCTCATGGAATATCTTCCGTCTATGATTGTAATAGCAGATTATTTACCTCATGCATCTAGTTCAAATATTACCCTCGTGTATGACTGTAGAATAAAGCAGAACTTCGATAGACAAATATTGTGCTTTTCTACTCTGTTTTCACATGACTCCAAATGGATTCGCTTCGTTCCACTACAGGAACCAGACTAGTCGTTGACGGCCAGAATCCATCGGCATAGCCCTGTTTGACGTTAGCGTAGCACGGCGACGACTCAGACTCGTTTGCAGTTGGCGCAGAGAAAATGTCGGCATTTTAAACTCTAACTATTTTTTTTGAAAATTTTAAAATATTTGAATTGTTTGAACGTTTAGTCGTACGGGTGACATTTTTAACTCTAAATACGCTTAATCTCAGATTAAATTGCGCATTCGTGGTCACACTTTCCACTCGTCAGACTACTCTAGTCTCACCATGCTTAACTTTTTGTCCTTCCGAATGAGCTTCCCAGTAGTCACACTATGTCTTGTTGATAATACTATCCTATTAATCATATAAACCCTTGGATCATGACACTACACGCCTTTATTTTTATTGCAAACAACTATTTAAGTAAATAAAAATAAGTAAATATAATAATCTTGAATTCAAATAACAATAAAATGAATTTAGTTTTTTGTCTTTTTCATTTAATACTGAATAATTCATATCTATAAATCTGTATATTGAAATTCAACAAATAATATGTATAAATTGATAAAAAATGAGAGGAATCCAAATATGAAATCCATATCATCTTCTAAAGCATGCATCATGTATTTTTAATAGTGTAGTGCAAGGTTTTCCAAATAAAATTCATCTAATAGTGTCAAAATCTTCAAAAAATCATATTAAAATATCTCTTTTGAATTTTAGGAATCTAAAAAATGGTAAATATGATTTTTTTAATTGTCGTGCAGCCCCTTTGGCTGGAGCCAATAGTAGCTAGCAAATGTGAAACCTTATTACAAGTCCTAGGCACATGTGCCACAACAAAAGAAATAAAATTCAGATTAATGAACATACACAATTTCACGAAAGATAACACCCTCCGGTGTCAGGTCGTAATCTGAACTCTGTAATGCTCTGACCAGGATCAGTGAGTCCATCTCCAAATGCACATGCCCCATGCCCCACTCCTCTGTTGCATGCAAGGCTTCAGAAGAAGCTATAGCCTCAGCTTGCAGCGCGCTGGAAATTAATGTGTCCAGCACTGAGCCTTTTATCTCTTTCCAAAGATCACGAACGATGAATCCCTATCCTCCCTATCGTGACTCGGCGTGGAAAACGCCGTCTGCATTAATTTCAGAACATCGCCCATCGATTTCTGCCATCCTTGGCCAGAAGATGACGCGGCAGTAGCCGGTTCTTCTTTGCAGTACCGTAGGCATTTGGCTGCCCAGTACCTCGCCTGTTCGCAGTAATATTTTGGGATATTGAGAGAATAACAATTGTATTGATTGAGGACTCGAAAGAATATTTATATAAATTACAAGACTTGGCCTTCAAGAACTAATAGAAATAAATTACAATTCAAAGAGGGAGGCAAGCCGAACCGGCCAAGCCTGACCCTAACCGACCTATACTCTAATATCACCCTCCCGCGCGCGTAGTCTCAACGTCAGGAGTAACGATGTTGAGACTGAAGCGTATGTCGATGAACGATGCAGTCAAAGCCCTTTGATAAAAATATCAGGAAATTGAGCACTTGTAAGAACATAAAGAACACGAACTTCGCCAAGAGCCACGTTCTCACGAACGAAGTATATGTCAATCTCAGTATGCTTTGTACGATGATGCTGAACTGGATAGGAGGCCATGTAGACTATAGAAATATTATCACAATAAACAATTGTAGCACGCTCAAGTGGTCGATGAAGCTCAACGAGAAGCTGATGCAGCCACACCGCCTCGGCCACGACATGAACAATCGACCTATACTCAGCCTCAGCAGAAGACCTTAAAACTGTTACCTTCCTTTTAGAACACCAAGAAACAAGATTATCACCCAAATAAACACAAAATCCGGTTCAAGTATCTGGACAACCTGTCCAGTCTGCATCAGAATAAACTATCAAGCTTGTTGGAGATGAAGAATTAAGAAGAAGACCATGATCAAGAGTGCCTTTTAAATAGCGAATAATGTGTTTGACGTCAGCAAGATGAGGAGCACAAGGATCATGTATAAAAAGCCAGGCTTGCTGAACCGAGTAAGATGTGTCGGGGCGAGTAAGGGTGGCATATTGGAGAGCACCAGTGATGCTGCGATAGAAAGTGGGGTCAGAAACAAGATCACCATCAGCCGACGACAATTTAGCACCAATGCCGTCCAGAGTACGAGAGGGTTGACAATCAGACATTCCACAACGAGAAAGAAAATCTAAAAGATATTGACGTTGAGAAAGAAAGAGTGTAGACTTGGTACGAGAAACATTAATTCCAAGAAAATGATGAAGAGGATCAAGATTAGTCATGGAAAATTCACAATTAAGAGAAGAAATTATATGGTTAAGAAAAGAATCAGAACTAGCAGTGAGAATTATATCATCAACATAAAGTAAAAGATAGGCAGTGTGTTTAGAAGATCAAAAAATAAAGAGAGAGGAATCGGATTTGGAGGAAATAAAACCAATGGTTGAATGTAGGTGGCAAAACGTTGAAACCAAGCACGAGGAGCCTGTTTGAGACCATAAAGAGATTTTTTAGTAAACAAACAAGAATGGAAGAGAGGGATGCTCAAAACTAGAGGGTTGCTGACAGTAGACTGTTTCATTAAGAGTGCCATGAAGAAAAGCATTTTAACGTCAAGTTGATGAATATGCCAAGAGGAGGAAACAACAATACTAAGAACAACGCGAATAGTGTTTGGTTTGATAACGGGAGAGAAAGTCTCATGAAAATCAATGGCATGTTTCTATGAAAAACCACGACAAACCCATCATGCTTTGTAACGAGCAAGAGTACCGTCAGGGTGAAATTTATGGCGAAAACCCTATTTTCCTGAAACAACGTTGACATTAGATGGTTTTGGAATAAGAGTCCATGTATTATTTTGCTGAAGAGTGTCAAATTCATCACGCATAGCTAAAATCCAAAGAGGATCAAGAAGAGTGTGTTTGTAGGATGTGGGTATAGGGGAAATTATGGGGGTGGCTATGAGATTTAGGCGTTTAGTAGGGAGAAGAAACCCTCGTTTGCCATGGGTGCACATGACATGATCATTTATAGGTGGTTGGACACATACAACATTAGGTGGTAGAGGTGGTGTGGAAGAGGGCTCGGTGGTAGTGGTAGGTGTTTTGGTGGTTGACACGAAGGAGGAAGGAGTGGGGTGCTCGGGGGTCTGCCGCGGTAGAGAGGTGGCGCTAAAATCTGCCGTGATAGGGGTGTGGGTTGCGGCAGGCTGTCGCGGCAACGAATCGGAAGAAAAGTCTGCCTCGGCAGGAGACTGGGGTGCGGTGGAGGGCTGCCGTGACAGAGAAACGGGGGAAAAGTCTGCCACGGCAGAAAAACAGGGCAAAAATATGCCGCGGCAGAGATGACGGCAGGATGAACTAAGGGAGAGGTTGTGTTGGTGGGGTTGGTTCGTTGGGTTTGTTGGGTGGTTTTGCTGGCAGCATAAGGAAAAGTATTTTTATCAAATGTAACATGGCGAGACATAAGAACACGACCAGAAGATGGATCAAAACAATGATATCCTTTGTGATCATCAAAAAGACCAAGGTGAATGCAAGGTAGTGAGAATGGTTCTAGGTTGTTGGAGGAGGTAGAAGCAGTGTTGGTGAAACATAGGCAGCCAAAAACACACAAAAAAGGGTAGTCAGGTGAGAAAGAAAAAGAGATTGAAAAGACGAGTAAAGAGGGCAAGTTTTGGTTGGTCGAATGTTTATAAGTAGCGTGGTGGTGCGAAGAGATTCAGCCCAAAAACGAGAAGGACGAGAATCTTGTACAAGCAATGTGCGAAGAATGTCGTTAATGGAACAAAGAGAACGTTCAGCTTTACCATTTTGAGAAGAAGTATAAGGACATGAAAAACGAAGAAGAATGCCTTGAGAGAGAAAGAAGTTACAGTTTTGAGTGTTATCAAATTCACGACCATTATCACATTGAATAAATCGAATTGGCAAGCCAAAGTGTGTAAGAACATACTGCCAAAAATTGGTAAAAATTGCATACACATCAGATTTAGCACGAATAGGAAAAGTCCAAATATAATGAGAATAATCATCTAAGATCAAAAGATAATATTTATAAACAGAAACACTAGGGACTGGAAAGGTCCATAAATCGCAATGAAGTAGATCAAACGGAAAAGTGCTAATGGTAGTAGAGGTCTCAAAGGGTAATCTAACATGTTTGCCGCATTGACAGGCATTACAGAGAGAGGGATTATGAGGAGCATTAGAACTAGGGATACAAAAATCTTAAAGCAAATATGACATAGTGGTTTTATTGGGGTGGCCTAGACGATGATGCCACAAATCAACTGAAGCAAGCATGGCGCAGGGGGTGGATGTAGGCGCGCCATGAAGCGGATAAAGATCGCCCATGCCATTGTACCGAGCGAGAACCTCCCCCGTTTTCAGATCCTTCATAGACAAACCAAAATGGTCAAAAGCTAGAATAACTTTATTGTCAATGCACAATTGTCGAATAGAGATCAGATTTTTGATTAAGGAAGGGACAACAAGAATACTGCATAGAAGAAAATTGGCATAAGAGGAAGATATGTAAGTATTTCTAGTGCAAGAAATAGGAATTGTAGAGCCGTCACCAATAGTGATTGTAGAGAAAGTAGAGGGAAAACAAGCTAAAAGCATATTCATATTTGAATACATATGCGAGAATGCACCAGAATCGAAAATACAATCAATAAAATTGTTCATGGCGTTGAAGAAGGCGACTTGGTCCTAGGTCGGCTGCTGCGGAGGAGCAGAGGGGCCAAGAGCTTGCATGTTGACGTAGGGGAGAGGTGGTAGCTGGTTGTACGTGTACGGGGCCTACATGTTGCCGTAGGAGGCCGGCATGTTGAAGTACTTTGGCAGGAGTCCTGGTGCACCGGAAGGTGGTGTAGCGATGGCGGTGTAGACGTGCGTCGATGGCCGGGGTCCAAGGTGGCCGGGGGAGCCAGTGGATAGACGAAGATCGGGGATCCACGTGCCCGTGTATGTAGGAGGCGCGTCGTACGGTGAAGGGGCCGACCAGGGCATCGACCAATCCTGCACAAGGCCGGTCCAGGGGTCGTGCTGAGGTGGCCATGGCTGGAGCTGGGGGCGATGGAGCGGTCGATGACGAAGCAGGTGCAGAGCCGACGGGGTGAGGTTGAGGAGGCCAGTAGTTCGGATTCTTGCCCTTGTAGTTGGGACTCAGACGCCAGCCTGGGACGGTTTGGGGAGTCGTAGCTACCGCGGCAGGAGGTGGAGGCGCGGCAGGCTGCCGCGGCAGCCTAGGGGCATGAATTGCTGCCGCGACAGAGGGAGTGGCGGCATGAAACACCTGCGATGCCCGTTGCGCCTTGCGAGCCTGGTTCTTCTCTTCTTTCTAGAGGAGGGAGCGGACCTCCTTGAAGGTGGGGTAGGGCTTGAGCATAGGGATGAAGGACTGTTTCTTCTCAAACTGATCACCGAGGCCAGCGAGGAGGCCATTTATGAGGGTGCGGTCCTAGACGTGATCGCCGAGTTCACGGAGTTTGTTGCTGATGGCCTTGATCCGCTGGCAGAAGACGGTCACCTGGGCATCTCCCTAGGTGGTGGTGCGTAGCTCGGTGTTGAGCGCATTGATGCAAGCGTCGGAGTTGTCCTGAAACAGTTCTTGAAGGGAGGCCTAGAGGTTGGCGGCGGTGGCGTCGTAGGAGGAGACCAGATTGAAGAGCTCCATAGAGATGCGTGTGTAAATCCACTGGATGATGGCAAGATCATCTTTCACACGGCGAGGATCGGCGGGCTGCGGAGGATAGGATAGATTTATGTGGTGGCGGAGGCCGCAGTGGCCGAGGTGGATGGTGAAGAAGTGGTGATGAGGGACCAAGCCCGGAGAATCCGGCTGATTCACCCTGCAATATCCGGCTTACCCGGATAATCCGTCCTGTGTCGAACGGAGTGTCCGGCCGTGTTCGGACCAGTCCGAACCAGATATATCATGTTTAGAGCCCAGTTAGTTTAGATATCATTTTGGTCCTGTCCAACCGACTAGGTCGAGTATGTCCGACCCAGCCCTCATATAAGGAGCTGGCCGGTCTAGATTTATGGTTACCTTTGAGTTTATTCAGAATAATGTAGAACTTAAAGTTCATATTATCACCATCCCTCTAGGATCGGCATGTGTGACGACGTCTCGGACATTCGTCTAGTTATCCATGAATAAAGACACGAGAGTCCTTGAATTGTCAAGAGTAATCGTGTGTGAAAGGATACGGATGTCGCCTAGAGGGGGGGTGAATAGGCAATTAAAACTTTTCCTAAAGTGGCTCAACAAAGGCGGAATAAAACTAGTGTTTACTTTGTTAAGCACAACCTAGAACAACTAAGGTTCACCTATGTGCATCAACAACTTATGATAAGCAATACAAGCAACAAAGTGATAGCAAGATATATATTACTTCAAGCACGAAGGCTATCACAATGTAAAGTGTATAAGTAAAGAGCTCGGGTATAGAGATAACCGAGGCACGCGGGGACGATGATATTTTACCGAATTCCTCCCAACATGGAGTATGTATCGTTTGGAGAGGGGGTGGTATCTAACCACCTACGCCACAAAAGGCCTCCCTTATTCTCCGGTGAATCTCACCCCAATGGGATCGATCCACGCTTCCACTATCGGTGCACTTGTCGGTGGCAACCGGAACCTCTCACAAGGTTGGGGCACTTCTCCACAACTTAATTGGAGGCTCCCAACAAACGCCACAAGGTTGGGGCACTTCTCCACAACTTAATTGGAGGATCCCAACAAATGCCACCAAGGCCTCAACCTGCAACACAACAAACCATCTAGGGTTCTAAGAACCCAAGAGTAAAAATCTTCCCAACTTTTACTCACCAAATCCTCCGGGGAGAACTCAAACCGATGCACCGAATGCAAATGGCAAGAACACCACAAAGGTGCTCGAATCCCTCACTCTCAAGTTCCAACAAAGCTACTAAAGCTATTGGGGAACAAGAGAGGAGGAATCAAAGAGTAACACAAAATCCCCTAAAATCTAGATCCCAAGGATACACACATAAAGGGATGTTTTGGTTTGGTCAAAACATGGATCTAGATCTCCTCTCTCTTCCACTCAAATATGGGCAAGAATCATTGGAGGGATTGAGAGATAGCAAGCTTTGGAAGGTCAACAATGGAGGGGAAAACTTGCAAGAATGGTTGGGGAACCATTGGGGAAGAAGACCCCTTAAATAGGTCCCCCCAAAATCCAACCGTTGAAGCCCAAAAACGCGAATCTCGGTACTACCGGACTTTTTCCCGGTACTACCGGACATTCCCTAAGGATCCCAGGTTGCCAAACACACCTTATTCTGTACCAACCAATACTAAGGGGCGGTACTACTGGACCTCCGGTACTACCGGACCCTGGTCCGGTACTACCGGTCATCCCTGAACGAAAACGGCCATAACTTTTGCATTCGGACTCCCATTTTGATGATCTTAGGCTCGTTTCGAAGAGGACAACAAGCTATAAAATATTATCCAAATAAACATTATGGTCCAGCAAGGGAGGATAGATCCAAATGACGAAAGGTTTAACCTCTCTCAAAAAGACAAACCGATAAAACCTCCAACATAAAAAACGTAATAGAAAATGCATATGAAATCCGTTTTTGATGAACTAGAGCTTGTCATTGAGATTAACACAAGCTCTAAATCCTCACATGAGTAAGAACCAAATAATGGAAGGTTTTACCTATCTCTAAAATACAAACCGGTAAAACCTCCAAGATCAAAACGCAATAAGATATAAAAGGGAAATCCGTTTTTGATGAACTAGAGCTTGTTATGGAGATTACCACAATCTCTATATCCTCACATGGATAAGACCAAATAACAACCAAATATGATGATGCAAGTATGTAAAAGTTTGAGCTCTCTCTGAACGATGTGACCGAGTTACTCATTCGAGAGCCCCTCTTGATAGTACGGTTATCTATCCTAAACCCGGTCTCCCAACAAACATGAGACCGAAAAAAGGTAAAACCTATCAAGATTATACCTTTGCCTTGAGCATTCCACTTGAGATCAATGTAGACGATCTTGCCCTTCTCAAGATGGAACGCCTTTCTTAATTCCTCATCATCGATCCATGATCACCGAGGATGGCAAGCATCAAACATGAGATCTTCTGTAGATGGCGCATATTATGCTTGCACACCATATCTTCTTCGCATTTCATCGACCTTGAAGCCAACACATGCTCCAAGCGATGCAATGGACAATTCCTACGAGTACAACTTAATACACACATTAGTCCATAAAGATTGTCATTAATTACCAAAACCACACATGGGGGGCCACATGTTCTTTCAATCTCCCCCATTTTGGTAATTGATGACAATCCCTTTAAGAGGGTTTATATAAGGAATATTAATGAATATAATGGTAATACCAATATCAAATACTACATAAGTATGTGATATTGGTACCCCCACCATATATAGAGCAAACTCCCCCACAATACTATGCATGTGTGATGAACTTGAATTTCATTGCATATATTGCCAATCATTATCATTGGTGGAGTTTCCTCTATATATAACACATGTTAAGCAACAACAAAGATGCAAGAGCATGAAAGAAAAATGCTTAAGAACAAACTCAATGCATAAACCAACTTCCCTTAAACCCTCTAAAACTTCTCCCCCATTGGCATCGATTGCCGAAATGGGTGACAGGTTCTAGAAGGCAAATATAGTAATAATTCCTCCAAAGGTGTGCCTTCGCACATATCCAATGATGAATACTTAGGAGGGAGTAGAACTATATCGAGGACCCGAAGATTGCCAAAATAAATTCAAATGATGTAAGCGATTACAAGGTCCGACAAACCAATTGAAAACAACAAATGAGTCGAAATGGAAACAACAAGATGTTATGATATGAGCAAAAGAGTGTTTTAAATAACAAATAGAGAAGCTCCCCAAGATTTGTGCACAATTTAAAATAAATGCATTGGAATACATAGTGCACAAATATGGAATCCTTGCTCCCCCTTAAGCATTTAAAACACAACAAATGAAAGATCAAATAAATGCTTAAATAAAATAGAGAAGTTCCCCAAGATTTGTGCACACTTTAAAATCGTTGTATTTCAATACAAAAATGCACAAATATGGAATATTCACTCCTCCATAAACATTTAAGGCATAATAATGAGAAAGAAGACAAATGAGCATTATTAAATAAATTAGATGAGCTCCCCAAAGATAATGCACCAATTATGATAATTGCATTTGGGAACAAGGTGCATAACCATGGAATCCTCACTCATCCAAGTTCATTTAACAATACAAGGCATGAGAGAACAAATATGAGTGCCCAAAGATGTAAACTAGAGGAACACACACTCATAGGCAATTAAATTTGGGATCCACCGAAGAATCAAAAGGACTAAAATGTGGTATCCAAGGAATAAAATATCAACTAAAGTTATCTTCTCATATGTGAATATGTTTCTAAGTAGATAACATCACAAAGACATATGCCCATAAAGAAACAAGCACATACAAGGAAGATATACAATAAAGCACATGGAAGCAAAAAATGAAGTCATAACATATACCAATAAGATTTTTGCTTCAAAGCACGGCCAAGAGATCAAATATATCTTATTGTAGATTAATGAGCTTCAAACACCAACACACTATATATATTACAACTATCACCAAGGGAAAAGTAGAAAGTTGGAATATATGGAGAAAGGCAACAAGTATCACAAGAGAAAATAGACTAGCAAAATCTCACTATTGCACATGAGAGAAGTTGAGGACATGATAGGCAATAAAATTGCTAGATTGACATATGATCATATGCATGATTTTGTATAGTCCCAATTATATGCACTCATCTCAACTTATACACATATACAATATAGAGTCCTCTTAATACCATGGCTAGAGATACAACAATAAATACAATAACAAAAATTCATGCCAAGATGCAACCTACAAAGGTTGGAAGCAAGATAAATATGCATGAGCAAGAGATACTTGTTACCAAGATATAATTGGTAGGATGTAGAGGATATGAATTGCTGATCATCCTATAGCTTGCCTCCAATTTTCATTTATGCATCATTTCATCAAAATTGAGAGACTAGCATCCAATCTATCTCGAATGTACCTAAAACACATTTAAGTACAAAATGGTCCCCAAACTTATTGGGTCCAAAGTAGTTAGTGCAACTACAATACATAGGAGAGACTCCACATAAATATGTGCATATTGATATGAAATTGAATTTCATGCACAACTTAGCCGATGGGATTTGGTGGAGTTTCCCCTATATATTGGATCAAAGAAAGCAAGCATGCCATAATATAAACATATAGTAAATATGCATACATAAAGCTTTCAAGAACCAAAAAAGGAGATACAATTTGAACAAAAACACCAAGTAAATCAAGATTTCACACACACAAGAGTGTGAAATGAAAAACGATGTCCAAATTGTATCAATGAACCAATTCAACACATGAAAGATCACAAGTTCAACAAATGAACTAGGCTAAAACCAAAAGAGCAAAAGATAGATAGAAATAAAAATGCTCAAGGATTTATATCATTCTAAAATGGTAAAATAATGAAACAAGGAATGAGACAAAACCAACTCCCAAAAAGAGCAAGGTTCCAACAAGAAACCAAACCCCCCAAACTTCACATGATGGCACAAAATACCAAAACGAAAAGATCAAACTTCCAAGCACATAAAAACCTATATGGATCAAACAAGGAAGCATAAAAGGATTGTTCTAGATAATATAGGAGAGCTCACCCATAAGTAGTACATTATATAGAATTTTCTTTTCAATGCAAAATGCACACAAATGGGATCATCACTACTACCTACATTAAATAAAACACAAGAGGATACCAATAGAATAAGAAGATCCAAAGGTAGCAAGGAATACATGGGATCACACAACATTTACTTGGCCAAAGATAGGACAAGATTAAGCAAAGGCCAAAGTGAATATGATTAATAAATTCTACCATAAATTTAGTCTCATTGTCCAAGGACAAGAAATATTGGGAATAATTTTCCCAAGGTAGCTTGCATGGATATCCAAGATCATAGTCACAACAAGAAGCATATAACAAAATATAAGAATTAAGCTTGATGCTTCGAAAGAGATTCTTGATAGCTTCCAATAGTCACACAATCACTAGTGATCGAGTAACTTGAAGTAAATGGTTTCCATGAGGATGTAGATATCTAAATATGAGGAAACACATACCAAGAAACACTCTCATATACAAGATTCAAAATATGATCAATAAAGGATTTCAAGGAAATTGGAACTTGTATGAGCAAATGTGTCACATAGGCGCTAGATAATTATCAATATCAATTCTAAGTGACACAACCTAGAATATTGACATTTTCTAGGATTATAATATGCACTAAGCATATGACTCCCCCATAATGTGATACTACCATAAAACTAACACGAGGCAACGGATCCAAATAGAGATAATTAATGGACATTATATAACTTAAATTTCTCATGAGAATTATACCACATAGAGACTAGACAATAATCCAATATAAATGCTAGGTGGTATTCCTCATGTACACAAATTTTTAGGATTGTGGAATGCCTAAGCATAACACTCCCCTAAAATGGGATAATCCATTAATCTCTCACAAAAGACAAATAAGATACCAAATATAACCAAGTAAGGCTCAAACAAAGAAACACACATACATGGTGTGCCACCTAATTATACACAAATATGCTTGATACCTCAAGATAATTAAGTGGATAGCACAACATGTACAAAATCATGGAAGATACAAAACCAAAACATGCACAAGGGGGCGAGTAACTTTCAATGTAGAGAGTTTAGCATATGTTACCGCAAGGAGGAACATTGGACATATAATATAATCATAATAATCCAAATGGCTTGGCTTGACAATAATAATTGATGAAGATCCCTCAATTCTTCATAATGTATCAAAGACTCCAATGCCCTCCAAAAACACCTAATGATCAAGTTTTGGCTTGTTGGTCCCCAACCAAGTTGGGTCCTAAGAGGTTAGTCACAATAGTCTTGGCAACCCAAATGGTTCTTTTCTTGACACCACATTGGGCACCAAAAAACTTGGCAAACACATTGCCAACTTCATCCTTACAAAGAGAATAAGCATCATCAATAATGATAGGGTTGGATGAGGAGATACCAATAGAGAATGAGGAAGAAATTTGCCCCTTTGCACGACATATGTAGAAAGTTCTTCTCTTGCCGACTTTCTTCTTAGGTGAAGCCACGACTCGAGGAAGAGCTAGAGTAGTCCTCTTAGGAAGAGGCCCGTCGATGACTTGAGGTGGATCTTGAGGCCGCTTCCCTTGTTGCTTCACACTAAGAGCCTTGTTCTTCAATGGGCAAGATCTAACGTGGTGCCCTTCTTCCTTGCATTTGAAGCAAACAATGTTGGCCGGATTCTTGAGTTGATCTTGGCCATTCTTCTTGTTGTCCTTGTGCTTCAACTTGATAGTGGACTTGTTCTTGACATTGGAGTTCAATCCAAGCCCACTCTTGTCATTGGGGGATTTTTGCACACTCAAGATTTTGTTGAGTGCGGCCTTCCCTTGATGACCCCTTTTCAAGTCATTCTTCAATGAATTGACTTGAGCCTTGAGCTCTTTGATTTCCTCTACATGGTTAGTTTCAACAAAAGTACTAGAGGAAGTAGATGCTACATTGTTAGAGCAACAAGGCACGGAATGTAATTCATCACGAGATATAGCATGGTTGTGAGAGGATGAATTACAAGGACTAGCACATGGCAATATAACATTTGGAGTAGATATAGTGCTAATGTCCACATGAGGCCCACTAGATGTTACCTTTGACATGATGGTCTCATGAGCCAACTTTAGCCTACCATGGGAGACTAGGAGATCCTTATGCGAGCTTCAGAGCTTAACATGGCTTTCTTCTAATTTCCCATAGTTGCTAGTTAGCAAATCAAGTTGAGCCTTTAGCTCAACATTCTCCTTTAAAATAGATGCTTCACAAGAAATAGAGTTAGTATCACAAGCATCATCATTCTTAGCAAGAGGTGAGGGCAACTTGGCAAGCTCTTTTGAATATGAAGCTTTAAGTTGCTCATGTGACTCGGTGAGTTTGATGAGCTCACCCTTTATGACCCTAGAGCCATTTTTTATGTGCTCAAAATCCTCAAGGAGTTCAGCATAAGCAACTTGAGTCTCATCATTTTTACTTTTGAGATCACTTGCCACCTCAAGATCTCTATCATGAGATTCATTTACTCTAGATAGCTCTAAAGCAAAGGTCTCCTCAAGAGATTCCTTAGTGGTTTGTTCCTCTTCAAGAGCTTTATTTAGGTTTGCAATTATATTAGCATACTCACGCTCAAGCTACACATTTTATCAACATTGTTATCATGCACCTCAATTTGTGTTTGTAACTTATCAATGTGTTCTTTGCTCTTAATAGCAAAGTCCAAGACTTCAACAAAGTTAGAGCAAGCAATATCCTTTTTAACAAGGGCACGATAAACAATCTCACCCTTTTCATATAAATCATCAATGTCAAGCTCTTCTTCCACATTATCCACAGCCTCCTCATCACAAGGGGTAATGGGTTCCAAAGTAGGAGTTACCTTTGAATCCATAGCCATAAGGCATAGGTGTTTACTGGAAGAAGGTGAAGATGAGATTTCAGTTGTGGTTTCATTCAAAACCTTATCTTGTCCCATAAAATCTTAGGTTTCCTCTACATGGTTAGCAACACAAGCACTAGAGGAAATAGAAGCATTTTTTATCATGGCAACAAGACAACACAAGCATATCATCATGAGATTTATTCAAGTCATTTCTACATGATATGCAAGGACTATTAACACAAGCATGTAAGAAGTTTGTAGTGCTAGAAGTGTTAAGGTCCAAAGATATATCATTACAACTAGATAGAGATGAGGGATTACAAATAGTAAGCACACTATCCAAATTGCAATTTCTATCACCACTCACCATATCATCCTTGTGAAAAGTCACATGTTGGTGAAGTGGTAGAGGATGATAATTCGTCTCGACCGGAAGTGGAAGCAACACAATCATCCTCAATAATGTTGGACAAAACATATTTATCTTGAAGTTTTGTCCATAACTCATGAGCACTCCAAAAAGGAATGATTTAAGAGGTAACTACATAGCTCAAAGCATTAACAAGCACATTAGAAGCTTGAGCATCGAGATATAAGTTTTTCTCATCCTCACAAGATAGATTTTTGAAATCCATAGGAGGAGAAAAACCCATATCTACAATACACTCCAAATTTGGGTCCATGTCCCAAAAATGAATGAGCATGCGATTTTTCCATATATCATAATTTGTGCCATCGAATATGAACATGTCATTGTGCACTTAATCCTCTAGCCGACATCTTTACTCTCAAGGCGGTGAAGCCTAAAATGAGAGACCGGGCTCTGATACCAATTGAAAGGATACGGATGTCGCCTAGAGGGGGGGTGAATAGGTGCGGTGACCCAGCATACCACTGCATGTGTAGTACACTATAGTCATTGACATGACATCTACAAAACACCGTTCCGTAAATATCACATCCCTCAGAGTGGTACAACAGAAACATTGCGGGTCCATATTACAAATGTACACACATTATTATTATTACAATACCGGAAGTTCAAGACTTCCAAAAGATCCAACTTACAAACCAAAATATAAAGTGTTCAGCGGAATTTAAAAGTAGCAACTCCGTCTAGGAGTTGAGCTCAACAGCTTATTCTATAGAGTTCATGCTGCTCGGCTCCATTGGTTACTATTAACTAGGTTACTTAGTTTGACTTGTTCTCATCGACACCGTAGCGGATCTCGTAATCCACTCCTTCAACTCCTCCGGATAGATCAGGTTCCTCATAGAACACATCTTCTTGGCATTCGGCTGCATACATTGGCACGTCTTCGGGATCCTCAAAGTCTAAGCAAGGGATCAAAGGAAAGAATGAGTAACAGCGTTACCCAACAAGTTAATTATATGCAAGGTGGGAAGTTTGATGCTCTAACTACCACCTCGGATTAAAAATCTTTGGCACTATGCAATTTTTTGTAAATCTTTCTTCAAAGATTGATTTTATTCCGAAAAACTATGACAATCAGCCTTCACAGGTTGACCAGAACTTTCATGGAGTTACTTTCCTGCCACTTTCGTAGCTCCTTCCCGGAACAGGGAGTAACAAGCTACAATTCTTACACTCTGCAGAGGTGCGTTACTTTACCCATGAGAGATCAACTCCTTGTTGCACAACCGGGCGTACTTTCCCGTCCACAATTCCATGATGTGGGGCCCAGTAGTTGGTCCAAGCCAATCACTGCCCCCTTCGCGACCCCGCATGCCTCCTTGGTGTACACCATGGCCACATAATGAATTACGGCAATGGTTTGTACAAACCGTTAGATGCCAGAACTATCGTGGGACGATGAGGATTCCCACCCATATGCTGCATATCCTCTACAAATTACCAATTAATATGCACACTACGAGGATAACAGCCACGACCTGCACATCCGGCTTCATGCGAGAGTAAGAAGATACAGCTGACTTCTCTGTCCCATTCCAAATCTCATTTCTAACGCGTAATATACGGTGCTAGAATCACTGATGTCAGGGGTTATTAAGTCCCTACTAGAACATAATTTTTTGCAACCAGAACCCTAAGTTCTATTGCTCCATTATATCATCACTTAGGATGATATCTATGATTTCTTTATTTGTGAAAATAATATTTTCTTTCTTTTATAGCATATATGATAACCAACAATTTGCAAATACTTTGATAAAGACTCTTCAAAGGAAATGAACAAGTGATGAACTTGCCTTGTGATGACAAGGTAGTGAAGTCTGATGCTTGCACTGGACCTTGAGCTTCTAGTTCTAAAAAAACATCATTATTGCCCGGTGAGAACAATATTTAAAGAAGCAAAGATGATTATGTAAGTAATGTAATGTATTATTTAATTCTATATGCATTTCCCTATATAAGGTGCCTTTTAATAAAGCATTTATAAATATTTCTTTTTATATTTATTGCATATATTTAATTATTTTATTTTATTTCCCTTCTTATTTGACTTTTATTGATTTAATAATTCTTTTAGGAATTACTAATTATACATTAAAATTTATTATTAAATATTTATTTAGTATTTTTCAAAAATACTATAATAGTAATATATAATGAAAGTGATTTTTATTTATTTTTATCATCTTTCAATAATTTTGTAAAATTCCATAAGGAATATATAAATTACAAAATTCTTATAAAAATTTAAATGTCCAAAATTTTATATCTTATTTTATTTGGATAGAGTGGATTATTGTGAATCCAAAAATATTTTATTTATAATTTTTGGACTTTTATTTTATTTGCTAGAATTTTATTGAGGTTAGGGGCATTTTGGTATTTTCCAATTGATTAAAACAGATTTTTAAACGACTTGGGCTGGCCACCTGGGCTTATTGGGCCAGTGTGGCCCAATAAGGCAGGGTCAAAATCATCACCCGAATGGTTTTGGCCCACCCATCCCACACACTCTGCCTCCTTCTCCTTCTCACCTTTCCTCCTCGACCCCGCGGGCTCTAGCGTCGCCGCTGGCGATGGCCGCCGTTGAGGCTTCCCCTGGCCGCTGCCGTGGTGCAGGGCGAGGTTTGCGACTATGCTTGTTCATCTAGTCCAACTCGATTTTACTCCGGGGCTTCCCCGTGGCCAGGTTCACCCCGTTCCCGAACCCTAGGGTTAGGGAAAGTGATGTCGCCACTGTCGCGGTCCCGCCTGCCGTGATGTGCTGGGCTCGTGTGTTGTCGTGGCCACCGCCGTGGCTGGTGTAGGTTGCAGCACCCCCTGGGTGCTCCCTATGCCGCCGTGAGTTCGTCGGCCAATCTTCTTCCTCTTCAATTCGTCAGCGAGGACCCCGGGTAAGTTGCCTCCATGGTCTTGTTCATGCTACTACCATGAATCTCTCTGTGTGTATCTAGTGGATTATCGTGCCTAGTGACTATGTTCCGATTATGGTTCATCTCCTAATTAGGGTTCTTGTTCTGATTAGGGTTCATAATCCCCATGTTGATCATATTCATGATGCTTTAGATCTAGTGGTGATCATTCTTGAGCATAAAGAATGATTGTTTGCAGTGGATCATGATTTGTAGTGGCTTTGATGATGCTAGTGGCTTGTCAGATTTATTCCAGTGGTAATTCACTATGATCCCATGCTAGTGTTTCTATGGAATCCCTGATTGGAAATGTTGTTGATCTGAAAACTTACTCTACTGTCAAAATGCTTATACTGATAGTAGTTCTCTCAGTAGTTGCCTACTGCAATTATAATGGTATGCTTGTATGAGATTATACATACTGAATTTAATCATTACATGTAATGATTTTCTGTGGATGTATAGATGAATTTGATGTTGATTCCTGGCACTTGGCTTCAGGAAGATGATATGTATTGGTTTGTCCCTTTTATCTGTGGAAACTAAGAAAAGATTGGTTTTAGCTCATTTAGAACTTGTCCTTGTGATACTATTATGATCTGGCACACAAGTGATTGAGTTTTATTTCTGGGCTTATCTTTGACAATACTTGTGATTAATACTGGCAAGATAAAATGAAAGTTTTTCTTAACTCTCCTGCCTATGATGTTGGTCTGAGGCTCTAGGATTTTAAGTCCTAGTTAGTTGAGCAAATAGTTTGTTTGTAACTTGTAGGATTCGAGGTGCTACTCTCTCTGAGAGATGTGCCCTAGTCTGATAAGAACAAATGAAGAATGATTTTAAGTTGCATAAATTAACACTAAACTCTGTGATGCTGGTCTGAGAATTTTAGTGCTTTTGGCTGAGTTTGATTTCTTATCTTTATACTTGAAATCTCTAGGATAGATTCACCTCACTTGGGTGATTATTGAGAGATTATTTCATAAAGCAACACATGCTTTTTTCTAGATACTATGATTGAATCATGTGATGGTTTTATGAAACTCACCATAGATTCTGATGATGGTGTAGTAAGTTGATGATGATGATGATCTTGATCTGGTTTTGCTGGACTCGTGTGTTTTCTCTTGAGCTAGCCTGCTCCCCTAGCTCCTGGGCTTGATCTTGCTGTCCACCTGATCCATTCCCCTCCTTATGTCACCATCCTGGTGATGTTTGGTTGATCCTTGGTTGGTGAGGTTGCTGGCTGTGGTGCTTGGTTTAGCTGCTTTCTACACTGGTTGTTCTTGTGTGCTGTGTAGTGAGGTGATGCACTAGTGCCCCCCATGGCTGTGTTGTGGAATTTATGAGATTGGGCTATGCTTGTGAGGTCGACAGCACACCATATGCATGTTGGTGTGTGTCCAGCTTGTGTGTCTGCTATGCACTTGTGGATATGTTCAAAAAATTTAAACTTACTATTACCAGATTACTTTCACCTGGCTGGTGAATTGGTCCCTTTTGGCTGTCATTTGGCTTTTGGCTTTGAATTTATGAAAGATGGAATCTTTCATATTGGTGAAACTTTCTCAATGATGAATTTGTCAACTGCATTTCATTGACATATCTGAGAGAAATAATACTAACACTAATCTTCTTTTGTTTTTATTTAGTCTTTGTTTTGCAGGTACAAAGATAAAGATGAAGATTTAGTTTAGATTTAGATTTAGGATAGTTAGTAAATATTATAATGTAATTTTCTTATTCTTTTGTAATTTTCTTTTATTATTATTGTAATCTTTATTTTATTCAATTGTAATAAAGATTATCTTATTCAATTGTTTATGTATTAATAATATGAAATAAGTTTCATATTCAATATTGTTTTTGGATAAAATTTAAGTTATAATACTTATCTATTAATTAATTTAAGATTCAAAACTTATATCTAAATCTTTATAATTCTAACACTCAAGTCTTATATTTCAATTTCATTTGAAAACACACAGTTCCTTAAGATCATCTCAATGTTTATAACAATCATCCTTTAAGACTAAACCTAATCTCAAGGTATGAAAGAAACATGGATCAGTGGTTTTTATTTGGCGAAAATTTTACCCACATTTTCACAAATGAATGCATGCAACAATTCATATTCCTAAATCTACCCTTCGTTAGTTCCTAAATGCTGGGATGTTACAGACTTCCCCCCTTAAATTAAACTTCATCCCGAAGTTTGTGGAGATGTACCTGAATAGTTCTGGATAAGCTTTTCTTAAATCCTCTTCCTTCTCCCATGTGGTCGCCTCTCGTGGTGATGTTCCCACTGTACCTTGCAATATTTGTTTGCTCTGTTTCTCAATCTTTTCCAGTTTTCTTCCAGAATCTTACAAGGTTTTTCAATATAAGTCAGGTCTGCTTGTAGTTCTATCTCTTGATGTGTGATTGCGTCATCTGGAACTTTCAAACATTTGTGAAGTTGTGACACATGGAAAACATTATGCACTTGATTCAATCTTGATGGTAACTCCAAAGCATAAACTATAGTGCTATTTTGACTCAGTATCTTGAATGGTCCGATATATCTTGGACTCAATTTCCCTTTAACTCCGAATCTTTTTACTCCTTTCATTGGACTTACTTTCAAATAGACCATATCTCCCACTTCTCGATGCCATGATCTTCGACTTTGATCCGCATAACTTTTCTGCCTGCTCTGGCTATTTTCAGTCTATCCTTGATCTTATCAATGATTTCTTGTGTCTCCTTGATATAATCTGGTGCAAATTCTTTGCTGCTTCCAGGTTCATACCAACATATTGGTGATCTACACTTCCTTCCATACAGAATCTCATATGGAGCTGCCTTCAGACTACTCTGATAGCTATTATTATAAGAAAATTCTGCCAATGGTAGGTGATCTTCCCATGTTCCTCCAAAATCTAGTGCACAAGCTCTCAACATGTCTTCTAGTATTTGATTTGTTCTTTCAGTTTGACCTCCTGTCTCAGGATGATAAGCCTTGCTGAAATCTAAATTTGAACCAAGTGCTTCATGCAATTGCTTCCAAAATGCTGAAGTAAACACTGATCCCCTATCAGTTGCGATCTTTTTGGGTACTCCATGCTTACTTACTATCTCTTTGACATATACTTCAACTAACTTCTCGGCATTCTCCTTTTGATTCACCGGAATAAAATATGCACTCTTAGTGAGTCTGTCCATAATTACCCATATTGTATCCTTCCTTTTTGGTGTCATGGGTAATCCTGTAATGAAGTCCATACTTATTTCCTCCCATTTCCATTCAGGAACTTCCAAGGGTTGTAATGGTCCTGCTGGACTTTGGTGTTCAGCCTTCACCCTTTTACAAGTATGGCATTCCGATACATATTTAGCAATATCTCTTTTCATGTTATTCCACCAGAATAGTTCCTTTAAATCCATACACATCTTGGTACTCCCTGGATGTATAGAATATGGGGTATTATGTGCTTCTTTGAGTATGACATTTCTGATCCCAGTCACATCTGGAACACATAGACGGTCTTGAAACCATAAATACCCATAATCCCCAAGGCGAAAAACTGATTTTTGCCCTTGAGATATCCTCCAAATTTCCTCAGCAATAAAAGGATCTTCTTCTTGATGTCTAAAAATTTCTTGCTTAAGATCACTGTCCTGCTCTGCAACTACCTGCGTAGTAGCTAATCCTGCAAGAACCTTTGTTCTGATGAATTGAACTTCTAATCTTTCCAAGTCCATTTGTAACTCTTTTGGTAGCTCCCTATTGCTGGGTTGAATATCTGCACTCTTTCTGCTTAAAGCATCTACCACAACATTTGCTTTCCCTGGGGTGTAATTGATTGTTAAATCATAATCCTTGATTAATTCCAACCAACGCTTCTGTCTCATATTCAATTCCTTTTGAGTGAAGAAATATTTGAGACTTTATGGTTGCATGTATAACTCACATCTGGCTCCATAAAGAAAATGCCTCCATCCTTTCAGTGCAAAAACTACTACTGCTAACTCTAAATCATGAGTTGGATAGTTGACTTCATGTGGTTTCAATTGTCTTGAACCATAAGCTATCACTTTTTGATCTTGCATTAACACACAACCTAAACCTTCCTTAGATGCATCACAGTAAACGGTGAAATCCTTCCCTGTTTCACGAACTGCTAAGATTGGAGTTGTGGTTAATCTAGTCTTCAACTCTTGGAAACTTGCTTCACATTTCTCATCCCACTTGAATGGTGTATTCTTCCTTAATAATTTAGTCATTGGTCCGGCTATTTTGGAGAAACCTTTAATGAATCTCCGATAATAACCAGCCATTCCTAAGAAACCTCGAATTTGCTTCACATTGGTCGGTGCAGTCCACTCTAGTACCAACTGAACTTTAGATGGATTCACAGCAATTCCATCCTTACTGATCACATGACCAAGGAATTCTACCTCATCTAGCCAAAACTCACACTTACTGAACTTAGCATAAAGCTTATGTTCTCTTAAAGTTTGCAATGCTATTCTCAAATGGTCAGCATGCTCTTCCTTATCCTTGGAATATATCAGAATATCATCAATAAAGACGATGACAAACTTGTCCAAATATGGCATGAAAATCTTGTTCATCAGATTCATGAATATTGTCGGTGCATTGGTCAAACCAAATGGTACTACTAGATACTCATGGTGTCCATATCTTGAGACAAATGCTGTTTTTGGAACATCTTCCGGCTTGATTTTTATTTGATGATATCCAGATCTTAAATCGATCTTTGAAAATACTCTAGCTCATTTCACTTGATTAAACAAACCTTGAATTCTTGGTAAAGGATACTTATTCTTGATAGTCATGTTGTTCAGATTTCTATAATCACCACACATCCGTCTTCCACCATCTCTTTTATCCACAAAGATTACTGGTGTTCTCCATGGAGATATACTTTCCTGTATAAATCCTTTTCTCGCTAACTCATTGTAACACCCTCAGAATCGACCCTATGCAAGTTTTAGCGAAACTCGCCAAACCCGCATAGAAACGATTCAAAGGTGCCGACCAGGCACTTTCGTGCGGGTGGAAAAACAAAGCAATAACATTACACAACAGTCCTCGATGGGACCCACAGAACAGATATATATACAACACGACTCCATGAGTCAAGAATACAAATATACGGTACAAAGATCCAAATCACCTCGAAACGATGGAGCGTCCGACTACGGACAAGATGCAAATGGGGCTAAGAGCCCTGAAGAATAACCAATGGCGTCCATAACCCTGCCCAGGCCAAGCCGGAAGGGTAACCCTGCTAACGGTGTCGATCTCAAAACCTGCTTAAACAAAAGCGGTGCCGACAAAGGGCAAAGGAAAAGAGGAGCGTCGATCGAGGTCGATGCAGCGAGACTAGAATTGCGGTCCTCGCCTACATAGGTATGGTGGATCGAGCGGCGGCATGCATGAACAACCTATAGAGACTCGGTACAACGGCTATCGAGAGGGTAAGAAAGACCTATTCGAACCAACGACACTACCAACAAACAAACCCATCTGGCGTTTCCCCTCGAGACCAAACAAGGAAGGCAGCAGGAACTCACACGGTTGGCGGTTTACTTATTCGATTATAGTTATGCACTTTACTAGTCGTTTAGATAATCATCCTAATAAAGTAGCAATGGGCACTTTTAGTTGACCATTCCGTGATAGTTGCAAGACTTACTAGTCGGATACATTTAGCATGAGATAACCCCAAAACCCACCAATTGTTGGTACTTTTATTTAGCCATTCCGTTGTAGTGAAGTGATTACTAGTCAAATCGGATACAAGGCATTTATAACGATAAACTTTAGTTATATTTGTCTATGATCAAGCCTTTGTGCTCCAAGTCGTCCATAACGCGGACACGGCTTCTCGAAAAGATTTAACCTGAGGGTGCACCAAATATCCACAGCACTTTGACCCTTTTGCGATCGCTAACATACACCCATCGATATGTCGGCGGGCCTAAGTCATGACGTTCCCGCACCCAAATCAAGCACGAGGCCACCCACTAAGTCTACCATAGCGAAGTCGGCGGTCTCGAGACGGACTTAGGGTTTGCGACAATGGTCAGAAGCGATGCAGATCCCCAATCGGGACCGCCGATACATGAAAACATTCCGCTTACCTAACGAAGACAGTGTGCTCCTCGACAAACGTAAATAAAGCGGTAAACATGGCATAAGTACAGGATAGTAAATAAAACCTCAAACTAGTTTGTGGCCCCCAAGACAATACTTTGAAATCGTAATAATCAATGGGGGCCCATATCTCCCCACCGTGGTTAGCGCTCGATCTCGGAACAGTGTCAAGAACTCGGTCCCACGGACACAAGTGGGCGGTCGGAAACCAAAACTTACCTATCACCCAATCGATGCCTCCGCTTAATTCAATTTTAGTTGTTAAACAGGAATTAAAGTGAACAATAAGTAAACCGTGATCATCTCCAACGTCAACATGCGGCAATCCTCCAACCATTGTGGTACTTGACGACAAGCAAAACACTTGAGCAAGCGACTACAACACGCGGGTCCAACTATCTACCAAACAATGTAATAGGATGTGTCCAAGGCTATATATGGCTGCAAGGGATATCACGGAAAAACTAGAGCATCGCAATACGTATAGCAAAGATCAACAGGAGGGAATAAATACTAGAAAAGTAAGATAGGTAGAAAGGGAAGATACTACTGAAAACATTGTCGAAGGTTTATCCAAGATCGGGCGAAGCTCACATCAACTCAACGGCCTTATCCGCGAAGAACCAAAACACTAGAAGAAACACCGATGCACTATTTAATACAACGCAGAAGATCGGCATGATGCATGCATGATGAATGACATAGCGAAGTGCGATGCAATTAGGTCATATTAAGCGGAACCGGGGTCCCGACATTTAATTAAATGATTCAAGTTGTTTAGCTACCCCGCAATTTAAATGTTGTTTAACATGGCAGAAGATAGCACCGGGTTCGCTACACAAATTTAAATGAGGCCAATATAAGGCTAGATTTGCCCGCATATGGGCCCCATATTTAATTATAAAGTGAATCGGCATAAGGCCCCCAAACCACACAAATATGCATGCGAATATGACAATTAATATGCAATAAGTTGTTATTATATTTAGAAAGTAGAGCTCGAGAAAGGGGTTCACACATTAGAGGGGTCTCGACGAACTTGGGGTTCCGGGTCCGGTCTCAGGGTCCAGGGTTCGACGGATCGGTCTCGACGGGACCGTTCTCGGATGCGTAGTAGATCTTGGCGTCCGGTGCAGGACTTGGGTCGGTGTCGGGCGCCGGATTCTTCCGGTCGATGCCGTTCTTGTCGCCGAAGGTCTTGTCGGTTCGCTGCATCGGGAAGTAGTACTGTCTCATCCGGGTGAAGAACTTGTCCTCCCGAGGTCCGGGCTTCGACGGGATCGGTCTCCTCATCGGGGCGAACTTGGGATCCGGGTAGGAGATCTTATCGACGACATTGATGCGCTTGTCCAACGTCTCGTTCGCCTCCGCCGGAAGGTCTTGGTTTGCGGCCGCACATCAACACCATCTCATCGACTTCGTAGCCGCAATGGTATTTGCCAAGATAAACAACACCACTTCAACATACCATTGCACCACCACGACACTGAATCCTCTTGTGACTCCAAGAATGCACAAACCACACTATCCCGTCGCTTCCAGGACACACTCCAGGAAAACAAAACCACAGAGCACCTGTCGGCGACGGTGGGTCGAGCTTGAACGACAACAGGGTGAGGCGGACTGGCGAGACGCGGGCGGCGCGACGGGAGGCGGTCCCGCAGGAGGTGGCGATGGGGAGGCCAGCACAGGGGTCGCTCACGGGCGACGCAGCGACGGTGCTCCGCAGCGGCGGCGGTGGTTCGCGACGAGGGTGTGGGCTGGGCGGAGGCGGGAAGGGGCCTGAGCAAGGCTGGGTCAAGCGGTGGGAGAAGAGGCGGAGGAGGGCCGCCAAGGGGAGCTTGAAGGAGGCGGATGGTAGGGTCCAAGCGGACGGGAAATGAGGAGGAGGAACGGAGCGGGCAGGAGGCGAGGAGGAGGCGGCTCCGGCGGGAGAGCGGCGAGGCGAGAGGGGGCCTGGAAGGGCGAAGGGAGAATCTGGCGTCGTGGTGGCGGGGCTCGGGCTTGGGTTGGGGAAGACGCGTGGGGAGGAGAGGAGGGAGGTGGGAGCAGGGACGCGGGCCAGGGTGGGGCCCAGGTGGCAGGGACGTGGGGTGGGGACGCCAGGTCCGTGGAGGTGAGGTGGCTGTGGGGTGGCTGTGTGTCTTTGTGGGTGGGGAGTGAGGAAAGGCCAAGTGGCGGCAGGGATTGGTAGAGGAAGGAGAGGTGAGGCGGTCACGGGTTGGTCCGAGTGAGGTGGCCAGAGGGGTGGGTAGAGTTTTAGGTAGCTGTAGGATTTGTCGGGTGGACCGATTTATTTTCTGGGGTGGTCGTTTGGGTCAATCGGCCCGTTCGACTGCCCCTATTAAAAAAAATAATTTAATATTTTCTTTATTTTAAAATAGCTTTTGTAACTAGTTTTAGACAAACAAAATATCCGGAACATCCGGGGATTTAATTTGAAATAGAAGGAGGGCTAGTTTCGGAAAACCATAGTCTTTCGCAACATAGTTTCAGGTAAAATTAATATGCATGATGATGTAGTGATGATGCAATGCACAAAAACAACGCGATTTTCTAGTAGTGGTTTTGCGGGATGCCACACTCATCAATTTGCTCTTTGAGTTCTTTCAACTCTTTGGGTCCCATTTTATATGGTGCTTGAGCTATTGGTGTTGTACCAGGTATTAAGTCAATGGTGAACTCTATCTCCCGTTCTGGTGGCATTCCCGGTAACTTTGTTGGAAAAACATCTTGGAATTCATTAACTATAGGAATCTCTTCTAATTTAACTTCTTTCATTGAATTCAACTGCAGATCCACCATGATATGACTGTGATTATCTGCTTGGTAAACTATCCTTGATCCACTTGGAGTTTTGATTGAGACAGTTTTCTCCTCACAATTTATCTGAGCTCCGTGTTCCATCATCCAATCCATCCCCAGCACTACTACAATTCCCTTCAAAGGAATCACACAAAGGTCCGCGAAATATGTACAACCATAGATCGAGATAACCTGATCTTGTTTTATGTGGCGTACAATCACATTCCCTCCTGCTGTAACTACGGTCATAGGAATTTCTAACGTTGCCCTTCTAATCCCGAACTTATCACAAAATTCTTCAGAAATGAATGAAGTAGTTGCACCAGTATCAAATAGAACTTTGCCGGGATTGGTAAGGATATTGAGCATACCTATCTCTGCATGCTCTGAATTATCCACCTCCTCGAGGGTTGCACAGTTCAGTTTTCCAGTAGGTCGATTTCTCTTGCCATTGTTGTTCTTGCCATTATTTCCTCCTTTATTGGGATGTCCATTTCCTCCACTGGCTTGTTCTCCTCCCTTGGTAGGTCATCCTCCCGGTGGTTTGTTCGGACAATCTGGCTTGATATGCCCCTTCTGACCACAACTGTAACAGATCTCTACAGGCTTTTTGCATTCCCTCTGGAAATGCCCTGGAATTCCACAATTGTTACAAATAACATTCCTTCTTGGATTGGATTGATTTCCACCACTGCCCTTGTTATTGTTATTGTTATTGTTGTTGTTGTTGCCATAATTCCTATTCCGAGGTTTGAACTCCAGGTTGGATTTAGGTTTACTTGCCTGAATCCTCTTAGTTTCCTTCTTGGCTCTCTTCCTCCGATCCTCTTGGACATTCTTGTAGTCGTCTTCAAAAGTAATGGCTGCATCCAACAACTATTGATAAGTTTTCTTATTGGCTAACCTTAGCCGCATCTTCACAAACCAATTTAATCCACGCAAGAAACGCTTCTTCCGCTTCTCTTCAGTATTAACATCCTCCTCAAAGATAACGAGACAAGTTAGCTAAACTCCGGATGTACTTCATGACACTAGTATATCCTTGTCAAGCTCCTCAAATTCTCTCCGCTTCAACTTCGTGACACTTTCCTAACATTATATTCACGGAATCTGCTTGAACTCCTCCCGTAAACTCCTTCCGGTTGTTGCATGGCTAATTGATTTTCCCACCATGATGTCGCAGTCCGTGCCAGATGAGTTGCATACCTCAATTTTTCCTCATCATTGCAACCCACATTTTTCAGCTTCCTTTCTGTATCTGCTAGCCAGTCTTCTGCATCCATTGGTTCAGGATCTGATGCAAAAGGTAACGGTCTTGCATTTTGGAAATCAGATAATCTCACTCCTCCACCTTCAGGTGCCCTCTGATTTGCTCGCCCCAGCAGCTCTTCCATGAACTTATTCTAGGTCTCTTGCATCATTTGCATGCATTGCATAAAGTTCTGCTCCATTAACGGCCTCATTGGTGGTGGTGGTGGTAATGCTTCTTAGTTTGCTACATCTGCATCGGCCTTTTCCTTGGCTTCTCGCTCTATCCGCTGCTGCTCAGTTTCCATTTCTACACCCGTATCCATGACCCTCTAGTCCTACAACATAAAGTGAATACTCATAATTACATCATGCACATGTGTTCTGAGCTCGACTTTACGCACATAACTAGTCACACAATGAAGATCCAAAGAAAATCCAAATATGCATTTCACATATTTTACATAATATCATAATGATACAAAGTCACTACAACATATACCATATAGGTATATTTACAAAACTACCTTATTACTTGGGGTACAATACACGGTACTAGATACTACTAACTTATTGTCTCTTTCTAGTAGTAACTACGCTCATCGTACATGCCTGATGTCCAACCGTGATGACGTGTTGTTCGTTGCACAGTTTGTGGAACATATGGCCTTCCAGATGGAACATACTTTGTATCTGAAGTGTCAGGACTTGAGTCATTACTCAACCTGAGCGCATTGACTCCATCCAGCTCAGCTGAAAAGTCTTCAGAAACATATTCAACATTATCTCCAGCCTGCATCTCCTGAGCTTCATTTCTTGAGTTGTCAACAGGATACGCGGATCCTGCTGCTCCCCAGGTGCTCTCGTGGACAAGATAGTTGAACACTGGATAATGTATATTCCCTGGGTTTGGAGAAGATGTTGATGATTCAAACACTCTCTCCTCGGGATCTTCTTCATCATGGTTATCTATTGACATGGTATTTCTACTACTATTATTAGGGTTCATCCTTGCACCCATCCAACTAGATTGTCCAACATTTCTGTCAGAACCATCTGTGGACATCTGGTGTTCATGAGATCCATTAGATGATCCCATTCTCCAACCATCTGAATTCTCAATAGGAAGTTCTGAGTCAGAACCATCCTTTGAGCCCTGTGGTACTGCATACCGCATATCCATAGTAGGATCATGTGTAGGTTCAGGTCTTGGTGAATAAGGATATGGTATAAAAGATTTCGGATCTATAGGTATATCCTTAA
This sequence comes from Avena longiglumis, assembly GCA_030063025.1. NCBI lineage: Eukaryota > Viridiplantae > Streptophyta > Magnoliopsida > Poales > Poaceae > Avena > Avena longiglumis. The sequence continues at coordinate 80,655,770 of CP125976.1, forward strand.
AGATAGGTGTTGCACTACTACTTGCTTATTTCTCTAACTGGAATTCTAACTGCTTCCTCCTTTCCGGAACAGTTAGATCCTCTAACATGTCCATTTTGTCTTCAACAATCACTTGATGGGTCTTATAAAAAGACGCAACGAGTGTTCGGTATCTATCCATAAACTTGGAAGCTAACTTAGGATACTTCTTAACCAGAGTAAGATGATCCGGTATAGGCTCCAGGTCTATAGAATCATGAGGTATCACAGAGAATGTGCTACCTTCTATCTCCTTGGTTTTCTGCTCCCGGATATTAGCTATCGCCTCCACAACAGCAACATGATAGGCTGCTAAATGACTCCTACCTTCTCCTATGGGTAGATCGTGATATAATCCAAGCTTCTCTGGAAGTTGGATACTCACACGATACTTGGATAACATTCGACCATCGAGGTAAGTGATAGTGTTTACTGGAATTCTAGTTGGACAACTAAAGAGCTTTAAAAGTTGACGAAGTTCGTCTGTAAATGATCCTTGAAATCATCAAGAGTCTCATCTTTCCTTACCAAAGTCTATTTTGGAAACTTTGGTGCCATATCTCTGTGTATCAGAAAAAATAATTTTGATTAGTATCAAATGATATATTGCATCATAACAAAGAATTATCGCACTAAAATATATAACGGAATATTCTCATTTGAATACCCATTATAATACTTTTAGAGAATTCTTTATCGTTGCTAAATTTTTCCTACAGGTAATTCCCTTTACTAGGTTTCCAACCTAAGGTCAAAGCAATTTGCTCTGATACCAACTTCGGTGACCCAGCATACCACTGCATGTGTAGTACACTATATTCATTGACATGACATCTATAGAACACCGTTCCGTAAATATCACATCCCTCAGAGTGGTACAACAAAAACATTGTGGGTCCATATTACAAATGTACACACATTATTATTATTACAATACCGGAAGTTCAAGACTTCAAAAATATCCAACTTACAAACCAAAATATAAAGTGCTCAGCGGAATTTAAAAGTATCAACTCCGTCTAGGAGTTGAGCTCAACAGCTTATTCTATAGAGTTCATGTTGCTCGGCTCCATTGGTTACTATTAACTAGGTTACTTAGTTTGACTCGTTCTCATTGACACCGTAGCGTATCTCGTAATCCACTCCTTCAACTCCTCCGGATAGATCAGGTTCCTCATAGAACACGTCTTCTTGGCATTCGGCTGCATACATTGGCACGTCTTCGGGATCCTCAGAGTCTAAGCAAGGGATCAAAGGAAAGAATGAGTAACGGCATTACCCAACAAGTTCATTATATGCAAGGTGGGAAGTTTGATGCTCTAACTACCACCTCGGATTATAAATCCTTGGCACTATACAGTTTTTTGTAAATCTTTCTTCAAAGATTGATTTTATTCCAAAAAACTATGACAATCAGCCTTCACAGGTTGACCAGAACTTTCATGGAGTTCCTTTCCTGCCGCTTTCGTAGCTCCTTCCCGAAACAGGGAGTAACAAGTTACAATTCTTACACTCTGCAGAGGTGTGTTACTTTACCCATGAGAGATCAACTCCTTGTTGCACAACCGGGCGTACTTTCCCATCCACAATTCCATGATGCGGGGCCCAGTAGTTGGTCCAAGCCAACCACTGCCCCCTTCGCAACCTCGCATGCCTCCTTGGTGTACACCATGCCCACATAATGAATTACGACAATGGTTTGTACAAACCGTTAGATGCCAGAACTATCGTGGGACGATGAGGGTTCCCACCCATATGCTGCATATCCTCTACAAATTACCAATTAATATGCACGCTATGAGGATACTTGACTATGACCTGCACATCCGGCTTCATGCGAGAGGAAGAAGATACAGCTGACTTCTCTGTCCCATTCCAAATCTCATGGCTAACGCGTAATATACGGTGCTAGAATTACTGGTGTCAGGGGTTATTAAGTCCCTACTAGTTCATAATTGTTTGGAACCAGAACCCTAAGTTCTATTGCTCCATTATATCATCACTTAGGATGATATCTATGATTTCTTTATTTGTGAAAATAATATTTTCTTTCCTTTATAGCATATATGATAACACACAATTTGCAAATACTTTGATAAAGACTCTTCAAAGGACATGAGCAAGTGATGAACTTGCCTTGTGATGACAAGGTAGTGAAGTCTGATGCTTGCACTGGACCTTGAGCTTCTAGTTCTACAAAAACATCATTATTGCCCGGTAAGGACAATATTTAAAGAAGCAAAGATGATTATGCAAGTCATGTAATGCATTATTTAATTATATATGCATTTTTCCTATATAAGGTGCCTTTTAATAAGGCATTTATAAATATATTTTTTTATATTTATTGCATATATTGAATTATTTATTTTATTTCCCTTCTTATTTGACTTTTATTGATTTAATAGTTCATTTAGGAATTATTAATTATACAATAAAATTTATTATTAAATATTTATTTAGTATTTTTCAAAAATACTATAATAGTAATATATAATGAAAGTGATTTTTATTTATTTTTATCATCTTTCAATAATTTTGTAAAATTCCATAAGGAATATATAAATTACAAAATTCTTATAAAAATTTAAATGTCCAAAATTTTATATCTTATTTTATTTGGATAGAGTGGATTATTGTGAATCCAAAAATATTTAATTTATAATTTTTGGACTTTTATTTTATTTGCTAGAATTTTATTGAGGTGAGGGGCATTTTGGTCTTTTCCAATTGGTTAAAACCATTTTTATACGACTTGGGCTGGCCACTTGGGCTTATTGGGCCAGTGTGGCCCAATAGGGAAGGGTCAAAATCATCACCCGAAGGGTTTTGGCCCACCCAGCCCACACACTCTGCCTCCTTCTCGTTCTCACCTTTCCTCTTCCTCGACCCTGCGGGCTCTGGCGCCGCCGCTGGCGATGGCCGCCGTTGAGGCTTCCCCTAGCCGCTTCCTGGTGCAGGGCGAGGTTTGCGACTATGCTTGTTCATCTATTCCAACTTGATTTGACTCAGGGGCTTCCCCGTGGCCAGGTTCACCCCGTTCCCGAACCCTAGGGTTAGGGAAAGTGCTGTCGCCACCACCGCGGTCCTGCCTGCGGTGATGTGCTCGGATCGTGTGCTGTCGTGGCCGCCGCCGTGGCTGGTGTAGGTTGCAGCGCCCCCCTAGGTGCTCCCTATGCCTCCGCGAGTTCGTCGGCCAATCTGCTTCCTCTTTAATTCCTCAGCGAGGACCCCGGGTAAGTTGCCTCCGTGGTCTTGTTCATGCTACTACCATGAATCTCTATGTGTGTATCTAGTGGATTCTCGTGCCTAGTGACTATGTTCCGATTAGGTTTCATCTCCTAATTAGGGTTATTGTTCTGATTAGGGTTCATAATCCCCTAGTTGATCATATTCATGATGCTTTAGATCTAGTGGTGATTATTCTTGAGCATAAAGAATGATTATTTGAAGTGGATCATGATTTGTAGTGGCTTTGATGATGCTAGTGGCTTGTCAGATTTATTCCAGCGGTAATTCACTATGATCCCATGCTAGTGTTTCTATGGAATCCCTGATTGGAAATGTTGTTGATCTGAAAACTTACTCTACTGTCAGAATGCTTATCTTGTAGTTCTCTCGATAGTTATCGCAATTATAATGGTATGCTTGTATGAGATTATACATATTGAATTTAATCATTACATGTAATGATTTTCTGTGGATGTATAGATGAATTTGATGTTGATTCCTGGCACTTGGCTTCAGGAAGATGATATGTATTGGTTTGTCCCTTTTATCTGTGGAAAAACTAAGCAAAGATTGGTTTTAGCTCATTTAGAACTTGTCCTTGTGATACTATTATGATCTGGCACACAAGTGATTGAGTTTTATTTCTGGGCTTAGCTTTGACAATACTTGTGATTAATACTGGCAAGATAAAATGAAAGCTTTTCTTAACTCTCCTGCCTATGATGTTGGTCTGAGGCTCTAGGATTTTAAGTCCTAGTTAGTTGAGCAAATAGTTTGTTTGTAACTTGTAGGATTAGAGGTGCTACTCTCTCTGAGATATGTGCCCTGATCTGATAAGAAAAAATGAAGAATGATTTTAAGTTGCATAAATTAACACTAAACTCTGTGTTGCTGGTCTGAGAGTTTTAGTGCTTTTGGCTGAGTTTGATTTCTCATCTTTATACTTGAAATCTCTAGGATAGATTCACCTCACTTGGGTGATTATTGAGAGATTATTTCATAAAGCAACACATGCTTTTTTCTAGATACTATGATTGAATCATGTGATGGTTTTATGAAACTCACCATAGATTCTGATGATGGTGTAGTAAGTTGATGATGATGATGATCTTGATCTTGTTTTGCTGGACTCCTGTGTTTGCTCTTGAGCTAGCCTGCTCCTCCTAGCTCCTGGGCTTGATCTTGCTGTCCACCTGATCCATTCTCCTCCTTATGTCACCATCCTGGTGATGTTTGGTTGATCCTTGGTTGGTGAGGTTGCTAGCTGTGGTGCTTGGTTTAGCTGCTTTCTACACTGGTTGTTCTTGTGTGTTGTGCGATGAGGTGATGCACTAGTGCCCCCACTATCTTTGTGGTTTTGTGAGATGGGCTATGCTTGTGAGGTCGATGACACACCATATGCATGCTGGTGTGTGTCCAGCTTGTGTGTCTGTTATGCACTTGTGGATATGTTCAGAAATTTTGAACTTACTATTACCAGATTACTTTCACCTGGCTGGTGAATTGGCCCCTTTTGGCTATCATTTGGCTTCTGGCTTTGAATTTATGAAAGATGGAATCTTTCATATTGGTGAAACTTGCCCCTTTTATAACATTTCTCAATGATGAATTTGTCAAGTGCATTTCACTGACATATCTGAGAGAAATAAAACTAACACTAATCTTCTTTTGTTTTTATTTAGTCTTTGTTTTGCAGGTACAAAGATAAAGATGAAGATTTAGTTTAGATTTAGATTTAGGATAGTTAGTAAATATTCCAATGTAATTTTCTAATTCTTTTGTAATTTTCTTTTATTATTCTTGTAATCCTTATTTTATTCAATTGTATAAAGATTATATTATTATTAATAAAGAATATTCTTATTCTTTATTCTTTTGTAAATTATGAAGTTTGGAAATGGCTTCAATAAGTTACATTCTTTGTAACTTGTTTATGTATTAATAATATGAAATTAGTTTCATATTCAATATTGTTTTTGGATAAAATTTAAGTTATAATACTTATCTATTAATTAATATAAGATTCAAAAATTATATCTAAATCTTTATAATTCTAACACTCAAGTCTTATATTTCAATTTCATTTGAAAACACAGAGTTCCTTAAGATCATCTTAATGTTTATAACAATCATCCTTTAAGACTAAACCTAATCTCAAGGTATGAAAGAAACATGGATCACTTAGGTTTTTATTTGGCGAAAATTTTACCCACATTTTCACAAATGAATGCATACAACAATTCATATTCCTAAATCTACCCTTCGTTAGTTCCTAAATGCTGGGATGTTATAATAGGCGATTAAAACTTTTCCTAATGTGTCTGAACAAAGGCGGAATAAAACTAGTGTTTACTTTGTTAAGCACAACCTAGAACAACTAAGGTTCGCCTATGTGCACCAACAACTTATGCTAAGCAATACAAGAAACAAAGTGATAGCAAGATATATATTACGTCAAGCATGAAGGCTATCACAATGTAAAGTGCATAAGTAAAGAGCTCGGGTATAGAGATAACCGAGGCATGTGGGGACGATGATATTTTACCGAGTTCCTCCCAACATGGAGTACATCTCGTTTGGAGAGGGGGTGGTATCTAACCACCTACCCCACAAAAGGCCTCCCTTATTCTCCGGTGAATCTCACCCCAATGGGATCGATCCACGCTTCCACTATCGGTGCACTTGTCGGTGGCAACCGGAACCTCTCACAAGGTTGGGGCACTTCTCCACAACTTAATTGGAGGCTCCCAACAAACGCCACAAGGTTGGGGCACTTATCCACAACTTAATTGGAGGCTCCCAACAAATTCCACTAAGGCCTCAACCTACAACACCGTCTAGGGTTCCAAGAACCCAAGAGTAAAAAGCTTCTCAACTTTCACTCACTAAATCCTCCGGGGAGAACTCAAACTGATGCACCGAATGCAAATGACAAGAACACCACAAAGGTGCTCGAATCCCTCACTCTCAAGTTCCAACAAAGCTACTAAAGCTATTGGGGGAACAAGAGAGGAGGAATCAAAGAGGAACACAAAATCCCCTAAAATCTAGACCCTAAGGATACACACATAAAGAGATGTTTTGGTTTGGTCAAAACATGGATCTAGATCTCCTCTCTCTTCCACTCAAATATGGGCAAGAATCATTGGAGGGATTGAGAGATAGCAGGCTTTGGAAGGTCAATAATGGAGGGGAAAACTTGCAAGAATGGTTGGGGAACCATTGGGGAAGAAGACCCCTTAAATATGTCCCCCCAAAATCCAACCATTGAAGCCCAAAAACGCGAATCCCGGTACTACCAGACTTTTTCCCGGTACTACCGGACATTCCCTGGGGATCCCAGGTCGCCAACCTTATTGCAGACCAGCGTACTAAGGCGTACTACGGACCCTGGTCGGTACTACCGTCATCCACTGAAAAACGGCCATAACTTTTGCATCCGGACTCCGATTTTGATGATCTTGGGCTCGTTTTGAAGAGGACAACAAGCTATAAAAGATTATGCAAAGAAACATTATAGTCTAGCAAGGGAGGATAGATTAAAATGACTAAAGGTTTAACCTCTCTCAAAAAGACAAACCGATAAAACCTCCAACATAAAAAACGTAATAGAAAATGCATATGAAATCCGTTTTCGATGAACTAGAGCTTGTAATGGAGATTAACACAAGCTATAAATACTCACATGAGTAAGAACTAAATAATGGAAGGTTTTACCTATCTCTAAAATACAAACCGGTAAAACCTCCAAGATCAAAACGCAATAAGATATAAAAGGGAAATCCGTTTTTGATGAACTAGACCTTGTTATGGATATTACCACAATCTCTATATCCTCACATGGATAAGACCAAATAACAACCAAATATGACGTTGCAAGTATGCAAAGGTTTGAGCTCTCTCTGAACGATGTGACCGAGTTACTCATTCGAGAGCCCCTCTTGATAGTACGGTTATCTATCCTAAACCCGGTCTCCCAACAAACATGAGACCTAAAAAAGGTAAAACCTATCAAGATTATACCTTTGCCTTGAGCATTCCACTTGAGATCAATGTAGACGATCTTGCCCTTCTCAAGATGGAACGCCTTTCTTAATTCCTCATCATCGATCCATGATCTCCGAGGATGGCAAGCATCAAACATGAGATCTTCTGTAGATGGCGCATATTGAGCTTGCACACCATATCTTCTTCGCATTTCATCGACCTTGAAGCCAACACATGCTCCAAGCGATGCCAATGGACAATTCCTACGAGTACAACTTAATACACACATTAGTCCATAAAGATGCTCCAAGCGATGCCAATGGACAATTCTTACGAGTACAACTTAATACACACATTAGTCCATAAAGATTGTCATTAATTACCAAAACCACACATGGGCGCCCACATGTTCTTTCAGTGTGTGCACGAATATCCTCGAATTATTGAGAGTTGTCGAGTTTTGGCGTGTCTATCCCGGCGTGAGGTTCGTCGTTCATCGTCGAGTTGCTCGCAGGATTGGCATTCCCCAATCTCCGGGTTACGTGTTCCGCTTATGTGATTGGGAGATCTATCAGATCCATTGGATCAGGAGGTGCATCGTGAAAGATCGGGCCAACAATCTGTATCATCTGATATCAGAGCGCCAGGTTGATCATGGTGCAAGTTGTGTCGTCGGAGGCATTCCTTCTGTTGTTGCTGGATCTTTGATATGTAAAGGCGGTGGGAGTATCTGGCGGCGTGTCGATTTGGAGGAAGACTGTACTGCATATCCGCGAGTACGCTGGTGTCGATCAAAAAGTTTCTGCTATAGCATGTTGGTGGAGATAGATTTCCGTCGAGATCAATTTTAAGGAGCATAGATCGTATACGTCTAGAAAATGCAGCGTGGGCCAGATTCGTTCGGTTTTCATCAGGTTGTTTTTTCCGTGTGGAGTATGAGCCACCAGAGGAAAGGGAGCGTGGAAACCAGGAAAAAGAAATTCGCTGCGGCTTACAACGCTTTGGATCGGGACGGAATCGATCGATATCCCGGAATCGTTTCCATGGTGGAGCAAGAAAAGTGCATGTCAGATTTGGTGTTGTTTGCGTACATAAGAAAAGGAAAGTATCAATTATTTTTCTCCGATCTTGTTCTATTATGCGGCAAAGGGAAGGAGCAAGGCACGTACTAGCAAGAAAAGTTAAAAAAAAGGAGATTGATTCGGATCAGCATAAAGCAAATGAAAGTGCAGATTTACTACGTATTTGATTGGAGTCTGTTTCAGCAATAAAAAATGGTCAGATTTGCTAAGTGTGCTTCAAGGTAGGAGTCGTACCATTTTTTCTGCCAGTTCGTTAAAATGTCTACGAATATCGTCAAACAGTCTTCAGACACTTGTTTCAGTTGAGTGCATACTCAGTTGTATTTAGCTTATTTGGATCTATGGTGTACAGAAATTTGTTATGTGTGTTGTGGATGATATGCATGGTATACCGTCAGTTGCAATTGGAGGATTCTTGTGTCTCGGTCAGGTTGATGGTGTCAAAAACCAAAGAGCGACAAGAGAAGTATCAAGTCAATCAAGCCGAGAGGGAGGATGAGGCATGAAAGGCAAGCAAGACTTGACGATGGCTAGTCTAGAGGGAGGATGAGGTGTGGAAGACTGGCGAAGCTTGAAGACTGAGAGTGACGATGTTGTTGATCTGACGCCATGTTCTGGAGACTACCCTCTAGCATTGAGAACAACACCTTTTTAAGAAGGGGAGGATGATGAGGGACCAAGCCCGGAGAATTCGGGTGATTCACCCCGGAATATCCGGCTTACCCGGATAGTCCGTCCTATGTCGACCGGAGTGTTAGGCCGTGTTCGGACCAGTCCGAACCAGATGTATCATGTTTAGAGTCCAGTTAGTTTAGATGTCGTTTTGGGCCTATCCAACCGACTAGGTCGAGTCTGTCCGCCCCAACCCTCATATAAGGAGCTGGCCGGTCTAGGTTTAGGCTTAGCTTTGAGTTTATTCAGAATAATGTAGAACTTAAATTTCATATTATCACCGTCCCTCTAGGATCGGCGTGTGTGATGGCATCTCGAACGTTCGTCTTGTTATCCATGAATAAAGACACGAGAGTTCTTGAATTGTCAAGAGAAATCGTGTGTGCGCTAAGGTCCTCGAATTATTGAGGGTTGTCGAGCTTTGGCGTGTCTATCCCGGCATGAGGTTCATCGTTCATCGTCGAGTTGCTCGCGGGATTGGCGCTCCCCAATCTACGTGTTCTGCTCACGTGATTGGGAGATCTATCAGATCATGATTGGGAGATCTATCAGATCCATTGGATCAGGAGTTGCGTCATGAAAGATCGGGCCAACAATCTGTATCAGGTGGCGCCAATGGTAGTAGTTGTGGGTGCCGAGATCTAACGAGATCAGGATGATGGGGGAGATGTCGGAAATTGTGTCGTCTAGGGAGATCATTGGGATTTGGGGAGGGGTTGTTTGGGTAGTTGTAGAGAAAGAAGAAGAAGGAAAAGCACCGGTGGAGCAGAACTCGGCCAGGGAGAAGAGAGACCGACTCGGAGGGGGTGTCGGCGCTGGCGGTGGTGCCATGCCAGGTGCGAAAAACTTAGGTGTCTGATACCATGATATTTTGGGATATTGAGAGAATAACAATTATATTGATTGAGGCCTCTTAGTTCTGTTTATATAGATTATAAGACTTGTTCTCCAAGGAATAATAGAGATATATTATAATTCAAAGAGAAAGGGATGCCGAACCGGCCAGGCCTAACCCTAACTGATCTATACTCTAATGCTTCCTCTACAGACATCCTCTTTCCTTCCATGCTTTTCTTATTTCTTTGAAGCCACCAGCACCACATCATGCACAGAATTAGTAGCTTATTCTCATCCTTGAGCGCTAATATCTCATGTAAGACCGCTGGTACAGCATGCGATGACACGTCTCCTCTAGGCCAATGCGTTTCCAAAGCAGTTTCATCTCCTTGTATTTTAGAAAAAAGATGAGCCACATCCTCATTCAGTTTGTTGCAGCACACACACCTAGAATCACACTTCATGTCATGCCTCTATATATTTGTCATGAGTGGCAAACTGTTATGTGCTAAGCGACAGATAAATTGCTTGAGTCTTGGTACGCACGGCAGATTCCAGATATTTTTTCATTGTGCTTTCTCCTCCTTAATTACTCTTTGATGATGAATCAACCTCCACATCTCTCAATTGCATATACATCTTGTATGCCGATTTGATAGTGAACATCCTTTTTTTATCGCGTGATGCCAAGCCGAAAAATCTTCATAATCATCTCGGATCGGTGTTGACAATATAATTGTTGCGTCCATATCCCAAAAGATGGCACGCAGTTAGCACATCGTCCCATTGTCTAGTGTATGGATCTATAAGCTCACTGAATTTTGTTAGAATATTGTGACCACAGGGTATGACAGGTAGCCGAGTACCGTCTCTAGGGGAGCTCTAGTCGGGGTAGACGATCTCTCATGCGAGGAAGAAGATGAGCTGGTAGCTGGCCACGGCCCATGACTAGAGCGTGTGCTCGGTGCGGCGCGCCCGTTGACGGCCTAATAGCACCTCCCCGTATGGACCGTATGTTCCCCGGGAGGACCCGGCCAGCTGGGCTGCATTGAGCAGAAAATTAAGGCCCATACGGACAGAGCCGAGAGCAAGCGGCTGCCGCAGCCCATGACAGCCTCCGCCCCGTCAGCCCGGTTTACCCCACTGCTGACAACCGCAGTGCTTACTCGAACCTCCCGGACACGACGAAACGCGGTGAGCTGGTGCAGGGCGGCCAGCGACACGTTACGGCCGAGCTACATGCACGCGCACACGTCGCGCCGACGTGCCCTCCGCCGCCGCCACGTCCCCACGGATCCTCGCCGCTTTATATATGGCTGCACGGCCTCGGCACTACTCGATGTACACTGGAACTTCGTGAAAGCAGCACTCCACACCCTAGGTGTTAGCAGCAAAGATTCCGTTGTAGCAGCAAAGATGGCCACCAAGGTGAGCAACGACGTCCGAGTCACGGCTAGGACGGAGGGGAAGGGCGACCCCGGCCGCGGCGTCGACGTCCGTGGCGCGACTGCCAGGAGGACGGAGGGGAACGGCGGCGTCGGCGGCGGTGGCGTGGACGTCCGTGGCGCCAACAGGACGGAGGGGAAGGGCGACGTCGCGGTCAGCAAGGACTCCCTGACGATCGTGGCGCTGCAGGCGCCGGTCACCATTGAGCGCCCCGTCCGCGGCGACCTCGAGGAGCACGTCCCCAAGCCATGTGAGCCAACCATATGCTACATGATGAACTGGTCACAGTACTTAATTAATTTCCACGGTTTGCCTGATGATTTGCTAAGACCATCTCAACGATTTGGCCGCTGAGCAGATTTGGCGAGAGCTCTGGCGGCTCCGGACATCTACCACCCGGAGGGGACGACGGACGACCACCACCACCACCACATGAGCGTGCTGCAGCAGCACGTCGCCTTCTTCGACCGCGACGACAACGGCATCATCTACCCCTGGGAAACTTACAGCGGTAATTTTCACACGCGCTCTTTCCTCTGGGTCTGCGATATCCAGCTTCGCCCACGCAAATTCACACTTGATAAAAATGTGAACTTAACCCTCGTCTTCCATGAATTCAGGATGCCGCGCGGTTGGGTTCAACGTGCTCATGTCTGCCTTCATCGGGCTGCTCGTGAACCTGGTCATGAGCTACCCCACCCTGCCTGTGAGTGAACCACCACATATTTTTTTTACTTCAGAAACGGCGTGTTGTATGTCCTGTACTGTACTGACTGCAATTAAATTAATTTGTGATTTTAGGGTTGGCTGCCGTCCCCGCTGCTGCCAATCTACGTGCATAACATCCACAAGAGCAAGCACGGGAGTGACTCCGGGACCTATGACAAAGAGGGCAGGTGATTGATGATCTACACTTGGACTAATCTCACCCTTTTTCCTCTTACAAATAGTTCCTGATATGTGTTAGAGGATCTTCAGACAGTCAGTAATGTACTGACAGAGAATGTGAATAGAGGATGTTCAGACATACAGTTATGCAGTGACTGACAGAGAATGCGAAATCTGTCCTGTGGTTCAGGTTCATGCCGGTGAATTTCGAGAACATCTTCAGCAAGTACGCCCGGACGTACCCCGACAGGCTGAGCTTCAGGGAGATGTGGCGGATGACGGAGGGGTGCCGGGAGGTCTTCGATTTCTTCGGCTGGTAAGTTAATCGATGAGCGTGAATTAGCCGCTGCTTGATCAGGCTATGTTATTAAGCTGGATGTGTTGATTTAAATCATCATCAGGGTTGCGGCGAAGCTGGAGTGGTCGATCCTGTACGTGCTGGCGAGGGACGAGGAAGGGTACCTGTCCAGGGAGGCCATCCGGCGCATGTACGACGGGAGCCTCTTCGAGTACATCGAGAGGCAGCGCCGAGCCCAGCACGAGCACGTCAAGATGTCATAGATCCATCACATGGCCCGGCCGGGTAGTACGTAGTGTCAGTGTGTCTTATCGTGTGAGCTCTAGTCAGACCGTGAACAGCAGAATCGGCGCTAGCAGACTTCCCTCTGCATGTTGAACACGGACCCAGATCCGTGTGGAACACAAATAATGTCAAAGTGCCGTTGATTCTACACAGATAAGGCTTTGTACGGTACGATGGCTATCTAAACCAACAAGGCCTATTAGCTCAGCTGGTTAGAGCGTCGTGCTAATAACGCGAAGGTCACAGGTTCGAGACCTGTATGGGCCAATTTTTTATCATTCCCTGAGAACCGACTATTTTAATCATCACTTAATCCATCCAGTAAAGGCAATTTAAATAAAAATAACCCAAAAGTCAAACAAATTCAAATAATAAACCTTCTGAAAAATTATTTTACACAGACAAAACTTTTTCTGCAATTCCCGCCCGGGTGGCGTCGCACACATGGCTGCAACTCCACGACGCACGTCGCGCTGGCGCGTATTAATACGCGCCGCCGCAACCACTGCGGCAACGCCAGCCAGCGTGATGGGTCCCGACATCGCAAATGTGGCGCCATGGTTGACGGTGTCGCACCCTTACCTGCAGCGCTGCACGTCGAGCACGAAGTAGGGGGCCTGACTACATGGCCTCGGCGAAGTAGGATGGCGCCCCGCACTTGGTCGCCGAGCCGGCGGTGGCCAACATGCACGCTGAGCTGCAAGAGCATCGAGTCGGTCCTGTTCGGCTCAATATCATCACAGCGGCTCGCTGGCCGCGCAACCGAAGGCTTGTCCGAAGAGATCAAGGACGTTGGCGAGGTCTCCCGCACGTTGGCGAGGTCTCCTCGACGGGTAGCTCCACAGGGTAGTCGTGGTTGGCGCGGACAGACACAGGCTTGTCCCCCTGTCGGGCGAGCTGAGCTCCGGCTGCTCCTCGGCGGTGGTACGGGTACCCCAGCTGCTTCTCGTCGTCCTTGGGGTCCTCGCCGCCGTCGTCCCGGTTACTGCTTTTGGCTGTGCGCGGCGGGCAAGGCCAGCGGCGGTGGCTTCGTCGGAGACCTGTCTGCTGCAGCTGCTTTCATCAGAAAGAAAATTAAATCGCTTTGTCGGTTGAACAGTTGGGCGCAGACTGCTACACATTAATTCAGATTCATTTCAGCAACAGATGCAATATCTCGATAGACTTTCTGGTGCCATGGTAGTCAGGGAGAGAAAAAAGGCGAAGGAATTTAATAGTAAAAGAAAGAAAATATTTGCTCTCCTCAAAAAAGAAAAGGGAGTAGTACTTTCTACTAGCTTCACACGAATCATGCATGTCATGTCTGTTTCTCGGCACAAGACAGCCAAGAGTAATGCTGAGTATTGGTCGTTACCGGTAGAAGAACAGCTGGGAAAGATCTCGGAGCCCTTGAGGACGTATTCTACGCCGTCCGAAGGGTAGATCACATCGTTCTCCGACAGGTCGTTCCACACGTAACCGTTCTTGTAGTTCCTTCATTTGCAAAATCAGGTGTAAGTTGCAGCTTTTATCGAAACGCTTGGTGTGAACGGGCAAGCAGAAATCGTTACCTCTTGCAAGAACATGAGAAGAGAGCAGGCATGCCTTCCCACCTGAGCACCGTCAGCTTATCCATCACATCTTCGCTCAAAAAAAGGATAATCAGTGACTAATTCAGAACACGTATGTCTGACACAGGTAGAAGTATGCAACGCCGCAAACAAGTACCTTTGAGGCGAAGCGGCTGGTGGGGATGTTGCGCGAGCTCCATGAAGTGCAGCGCTATCACTTCTCTCGACGTGCAGCGCCATCCACCGCGGCGCCGCAGGTAAGGGTGCGGCACCGTCTACCATGGCGCCACACTTGCGATGTTGGGACCCACCACGATGGTGTGTGCAAGGGTGCAGCGCCGTTTGAGCTGGCGTTGCCGCAGTGGTTGCGGCGCCGTGCAACATGGCGCCGCAAATGCGCGCCAGCGTGGCAATCCTGCCGATCCGGGTCCCGCTGTGCCAGCTAGGCAAGTGTGCAGCGCCGTGCGTCGTGGAGTTGCACCCATGTGTGCAGCGCCGTCCGAGCGGGAGTTGCAGAAAAGGGTTAGTCTGTGTGAAATAGTTTTTTAGAAGGTTTATTATTTGAATTTGTTTGACTTTTGGGTTATTTTTATTTAAATTGCCTCCAGTAAAGGGGTGGAAGGAAACTCCAAACTCATCACTTAATCTTTATGGTTCAATCATAAGCCTTTTTTTAGAGGCGACGTCAGATAACGGGCGTCCGCCTCTCCCATCCCAGTCACGTAACCATGTCCAAAAGGAAAAGCTAGCTGAACCATTTTTCTCTCCAAGCAAAAACATAAATCAGAACAGATTTAGTGCTATTCTTCTCGGGGAAAGCTTGAACCCAAGTCCTACAGTGATAATTTCCTCTTCTTTCCTTGACTTGTTTATCCTCTCTCCCGATTACTCACTTGTCCATGTCGTCTTCATCCTCTAGTCAAAAACGTCAGCGTCCTACTCAAAAAAAGGAACACACACGAAAAAACAGCAGGTACTTCTCAAAATCAAACCTTTAATTCACCATGATTTTGATCAAGGGTTTCACGGCATAGTAAATCAAAATTTTCTACGGATGCGAACAGAGGGAAAGCCAAGATCTAATCTAGGAGATGCAAACAACGAGAGAGATTGGATTAGATCTTCATACCCTTGAAGATTCGCGCAATGAGCGTTCGTGGAATGTGGGTGATGTAGTCGTTTTCGCCTCCTCGCGATCTGATCCGATCTAGCACCACAAGTGGCGATGCCTCCGTGAGATGCACGTGCAGCACCTCGACGCCTCCTCCTTCCTTGGACCAGCAAATACGGTGGAGATGGATTGGATCTACAACACGGCGTGATGTATATGGTGGAGAATTTCTGCGGCGCCGCCAAGCGATCGGGAGGGAGAGAGGAAGGCGGCAGGCGGCTAGGGTTGGAGGGAAGGTGTGTGGGGTGGTGCGCCCAGCCCTCTTTATATAGAGGTGGGGGCGCAGCCTCCCCCAAGCCCAAACCCGGCCCCAAAGGAGGAGTGGGGGCAAGGAACCCCCACTCTATCTAGGGTTTAAACCCTCTTTGGCGGTGGGCCCTATGGGGCCTTGTGCCCTGGCCCAATGCGACCAGGGCACTCCCTCATAGGCCCATGCCCCTACCTGAAGGTGGGGCCACGTTGGTCCCCCCGGAAGGTTCTAGAAGCTCTGTACAATACCGATTAACCGGAACAATTCCGAACTCCAAAACTGCACCGCCTTATATGAATCTTATTCTCGGACCACTCGGAACCTCTCGTGATGTCCGGATCCCATCCGAGACTCGAACAAAAACTCATAAACCAATCATCCAATCAATCCTAGCGTCGAGACACATTAAGTGTGTGACCTGCAGGTTCGAGAATATGCGGACATGATCTTCTATCAATAATCAGCGGTGCAAACCCATATTGACTCCCACATTCATCGATGATCATATCGAATTAACCACGATGCCATGATTCAATCAATCCCATATATATATTCCCTTCTCACGATATTTTACTTGCGAGATTCGATCGTCGATGCATCATACCTAGTTCAATCTCATTCACAGCAAGTACTTTACTCGTTCCGTAATCCGATATCACTTTGTGATTAACTCCTTAACCACATGCTTGCAAGCGGTGTTGATATCGATTATCGAGTGGGCCCGAAGTATATCTCTCCGACTTGGGAGGGACAAATCCCATCTCGATACATACAAGCCAACAGATACTTTCCGATCACCTGAGAGACACCTTTATGATCACCCTCTCATAGGATGACGTTTGATGACCTAAAAGCTTTCTTCCGATACCAGGGAGTTGTATTATCTCATGGTCTAAGGAATACAATATTTGACATAAGAAAAGCTTTGCAAAGACGAACACGATGATCTAATTGCTTCGCTTAGTTTGGGTCTGTCCATTACATCATTCTCCCAATGATATGATCTCATTATTAATCGACAACTCATGTCCATGGTTAGGAAACCTTAACCATCATTAATCAATGAGCTAGTCCATAGAGGCGTACTAGGGACACGGTGTTGTTCACAAACCACACAAGTATTAAAGTTTCCGCTTAATACAATTCTAGCATGGAATATAAACATTATCATGAACAAGAATTATAATAATAACATCTTTATTATTGCCTCTAGGGCATAATTCCAACAGTCTCCCACTTGCACTAGAGTCAATAATCTAGTTTACATTTGGCAACAATCTCACACCCATGGCACTGAGGTGCTGATCATGTTTTACACGTGGAAGAGGTTTAGGCAATGGATCTGCGACATTCAGATCTGTATTGTAACACCCTCAGAATCGGACCTATGCAAGTTTGGGCAAAATTCACCAAACCCGCATAGAAACGATTCAAAGGTGTCCACCAGGCACTTTCGTGCGGGTGGAAAACGAAGTAATAACATTACACAACAGTCCTCGATGGGACCCACAGAACAGATATATATAAGCGACTTCATGAGTCAAGAATACAGATATAATATGCAAAGATCCAAATCACCTTGAAAACGATAGAACGTCCAGCTACGGACAAGATGCAAATGGGGCTAAGAGCCCTGAAGAATAACCAATGGCGTCCATAACCCTGCGAATGGCCGGAAGGGTAACCACCTAACGTCGATCTCAAACACCTTAACAAAGGGTGCCAAAGGGCAAAGCGAAAACAAAGAAGGAGCGTCGATCGAGGCGGTGCGGCGAGGCTAGAATTGCGGTCCTCGCCTACATAGGTATGGTGGTGAGCGGCGCGGCGATGCACTAAACAATCTCTGGAGACTCGATACAATGGCGGATATCGAGAGAGGATAAGAGTGACCTAACGGATCCAACTGAAGCTATCACCAAACAAACCCATCTGGCGTTTCCCCTCGAGACCAAGCGAGTCAAGTCAGGAACTCACACGGTTGGCGTTTATTTATTCGATTATAGTTGCGGCACTTTACTAGTCGAGTTTAAATAATCGTCACGATAAAGTAAGCGGTGGGCACTTTATTTAACCATTCCGTTATAGTTGCATCAATTACTAATCGAGATATGAATAGCATGAGATATCCCATAAAACCCAGCTTGTTGGTACTTTTATTCAGCAATTCGTTGTAGTTGCAATACTTACTAGTCGGATACATTTGTCATGGCGACAACCATACAAGCAATTGTGGGCGTATTAATTAGCCATTCCATTATAGTAGAGCTGATTACTAGTCATTATAAGTCAAATTTATAGCAATAAACTTTAGTTATGCTTGTCTATGATCGAGATCTTGTGCTCCAAGTCGTCCATATCCATGGACACGGCTTTGAAAGTTTTACCGGCGGTGCACCAATAGCAACACACTCGATCAACCTCGGAAAAACCAAATCAAAACCCAACGAGGCTTTCACGATTGAACAATCACAGATTCAGAAATATTTCGGGGCCACCTTTGAGTAGAACCCATAGCAGTAGACAAGCTCGAGGCGGCCTCAAGGTTTGGGTGGACGGCTGTGAACGAGGAACCCGAAAGTGTGGCTGGGCTTGTCGACACCGCGAAACGTGTCCCACTCCTAAGCGATGCGTGTGCTCCTCGCAATCGTAAATAAAGCGATAAAACATGGCATAAGTGCAGGATCGTAAATAAAACCTCAAACTAGTTTGTGGCCCCAAGAAATAAGTGAATCAAGCTCGCTCAGGGGTCCCATATACCTCCCGGATGTGGATAGCGCGCAAAATCAAGAACAATTATCAAGTACTCGGGGTCTTACGGGACACAAGTGGGCGTTGAAACCAAATATTATCTATCACCGATGCCTCTGCTTATTCAATTTTAGTTGTTAAGCAGAAAGTAAAGTGACGATAAGTAAAACTAGAATCATCTCCAACATCAACATACGGCAATTCATCAACAAGCGTGGCATATGACGACACACGTCGCCTTTGGAGCAAGCAACTACGACGCAAGTCCAACTATCTACCAAACAACGGTAATAGGGTGTGTCCAAGGCAATATAGGGCACGGTATATCAAGGGTGCGGAATCTAAAGCATCGCAACAGAGCAATAGATCAACGGGAGGAAGTAAATACTATAAAAGTAAGATAGGTAGAAAGGGAGATGCTGCACGAAAACATTGTCGAAGGGTTCATCAGAAGATCGTGACTCACATCAACTCAACGGCCTTATCATGAAGAAGCAAAACACTAGAAGGAACACGGATGCAATATTTAATACAACGGAAGATCGGCATGATGCATGTATGATGGATGACATGGCAAAGGTGCGATGCAATTAGGTCATATTAAGTGGAACCGGTCCCGACATTTAATTAGATGGCGCATGTTATTTAGATACCCATAATTTTAAATGTTGTTTAACATGGTAGAAGATATCATCGGGTTCGCTACACAAGTTTAAATGAGGCCAATATAAGGCTAGATTTGCCGCATATGGGCCCCATATTTAGTTATTAGGTGAATCGGCATAAGGCCCCAAACCACATGATAAGATGCATGCATGATGAATGACAATTCAATATCGACAAGTTGTATCTCAATTATAAAATAGGGTTTCGGGAGAGGGTTCACACATTAGGGGTGGTCGGCGATCTTGGGGTTCCGGTTCGGGTCGGTCTCGAGGTCGAGTTCGGCGGATCGAGGTTCGGGGTTGAGCGTTCTCGGATATCGGGGTAGGTCTTGGCGTTAAAGCGGACTTGGTTGATGTCGGGGTTCATCGGATCTTCCGGATCGGTGCCGTTCTTGTTGTCGTGCAGATCTTGTCGGGTTCCACGGGTCGAGATGGTCTTGGCGTTAGAGGAATGTTCTCGGTGTCGGGTGAAGCGCTCGGCGTTCTATGGTTCCGTCGGCGGCCTTGGCTTCCTCGATGAAGAACTTGGTGTGTCCATGTCGGGGTTCTCGGCTTCGTCGGCGTCGATCTTGGGACCTCGATGTCGGAAGCGAACTTCGGTTCGATGTCGTTCTCGTCATCGCGAAGGTCTTGCGGTTTCTCAACTCGGTTCGATCTCGATCTTCGGGAGGTGCTTGTCGGCTCGTGGCGATCTTGCGTCCGAGGTTCGGTGCGAAGGTTGTTGGCGAGCTCGGGTGCTCAAAACGACCATAGGGTTCACGCGTTTACCACGACACATACACGAGCACACGCATACACGAGCACACGCATACGAGCACACACATACACGAGCACATACACGAGCACACATACACGAGCACACATACACGTGCGGCCCAGGGCCTGAGGCGGTGGCGAGCGGCGTGAGGGCGGGCGGACTCCGGGCGAGCTTAGCGAGGGTCTGGCGGAGGCGCCGCAGCGGCGCCGGGGCGAGGCTGGCGACGGCGCGGAGCAGCCCAGTTCGGGCTGAGCTTCAGGCTCGCGGACTCATGAGGAGGGGCACGGCAGCTCGAGGCGGCCTTGAGCTTAGACGGGTCAGCGGCGTGGCCACGGCTGCGGCGGGCTCGAGGCGACGGCGAGGCTCGGGCGGCAGTGGTCGAGTGGAAGGCGGGGCCATGGCAGCCAACCTGCAGCAGAGGCGGCGTCTGGCCTTGCAGGCGGCCTGACGGGATGCGCTGTGTGATGGCTCAGAGCCTTGGTGGTGCGAGAGACGGTGAGTCTGTATGTGAGAGAGAGAGAGGGGCGGTGGGGAAGGTGAGAGGAAGGCGAGGACAGGGAGATCTTGGGTGTGGGGACAGACCGCGAGGATCAGTGTGGGGGGGTCGTGGTGTGTGGTGTCTTTGGGTGGGAAGGGTGAGAGAGGGAGAGAGAGAGGGTGGGGTGAGAGGACACGTGTCAGGGAGTGATTGGGGGTGGGGGGTGGCTCAGCTGAGGTGGCGTGATGCTATTGGCTAGGGTGAGGTGGCCAGGGTGGGTTGGGTAGACTAGTGGGTGAGTTTAGGATTTAGGGGCGGCAGGTTGGACCGATCTGAAAAATCTGGGGCGGTCGTTCGGGTAGGGTTGGCCCGTTCGACTGCCCCTACTAAAATAAATAAAACTTTTAATTAATTTAATTGGGCGTTTACCGAATGCAACAAACAAAATACTCCGAGCCCGGGGTTTTGGCGTTGAATAAAGAGAAGGCGTTTGGGAAAATAAATCGGGCTTTGCAAAAATAGTTTTTGGCAAACAATGCATGATGATGACGATGCAATGCACAAATTCAACGCGATTTTCTAGTAGTGGTTTTGCGGGATGCCACAATTCGACACCACTAACAAGGGATCTCGCCCTCGAGATCCGCCTCATGGTACCTGAAGGAAGGTCGGCGTCCTCCATCTTCTCGCTTTGTGTAGATCCTCGCGACACCACTAACAAGAGGTCGTTGTCCGTGATCGTCGAGGGAACACTCCGGGGACAAAAGGTCGAAGGTAGAGGTATCAACAAATAAAGCCACCTCTAACTTCGGTAGGAAGAGGGAATCGATGCATTCTTGTCCACTTCATTGTACAAGAGCGAATAGAAGGGGTAGTCGGCATGGGGGCCAATCCATCACGCACCCAAACTATTACTCTGCACAATCAGTAGAAAAGAGTGCAACCATTCTCGGAATCAGACTGAAGATCTCGACAAACGAGGTTCGGAACAAAAGGGTGATGCAGAATCTGCATCGGATCCGGCGTAGAGGATGTCGTCGCGTCGGAAAACACCGGAAAACACGAGAAGGAACAAGAGAAGTCCACCAGACGGAGGATTCCTCGGATAGCAGGAAAACCAGATGTAGCGACACCGTTAACAAAGGAAGAAGCGAAACCCTAAAGGTACGACGGAACCCAACCACGAGAATTCCTGGACTCGAAGAAAGAGACGAGAGCGGAGTCAAAACACGTAGGGGTAAGAGGAGAACAGCAGAGGGGTAAGGAGTAAAATCAGACCTAATCAGAACTATCCAACCGATTTTCAAAAATAGTTTTGACACTCTACATCGGCCGTTAGCTAGGTTATCCTACAGGCTGGACTTGTGGGGTATCGCAACTGCTGAGCTCTGATACCACTCTGTAACACCCTCAGAATCGGACCTATGCAAGTTTGGGCAAAATTCACCAAACCCGCATAGAAACGATTCAAAGGTGTCCACCAGCACTTTCGCGGGTGGAAAGCGAAGTAATAACATTACACAAATGTCCTCGATGGGACCCATGAGCAGATATATATAAGCGACTTCATGAGTCAAGAATACGATATAATATGCAAAGATCCAAATCACCTTGAAAGCGATAGAGCGTCCTACGGACAAGATGCAAATGGGGCTAAGAGCCACGAAGAATAACCAATGGCGTCCATAACCCTGCGAGCCAAGCCGGAAGGGTAACCACCTAACGGCGTCGATCTCAAAACACCTTAACAAAGGGGTGCCGACAAAGGGCAAAGCGAAAACAAAGAAGGAGCGTCGATCGAGGCGATTACACGGCGAGGCTAGAATTCGCGGTCCTCGCCTACATAGGTATGGTGGATCAAGCGGCGGCGTGATGCACTAAACAATCTCTGAGACTGATACAATGGCGGATATCGAGAGGATAAGAGTGACCTAACCGGATCCAACACGGCTATCACCAAGCAAACCCATCTGGCGTTTCCCCTCGAGACCAACGAGGAAGTCAACCGAGGAACTCACGGTTGGCGCTTTATTTATTCGATTATAGTTGCGGCACTTTACTAGTCGTTTAAATAATCGTCACGATAAAGTAAGCGGTGGGCACTTTATTTAACCATTCCGTTATAGTTGCATCAATTACTAATCGGATATGAATAGCATGAGATATCCCATAAAACCCCAGCTTGTTGGTACTTTTATTCAGCCAATTCGTTGTAGTTGCAATACTTACTAGTCAGATACATTTGTATGGCGACAACCATACAAGCAATTGTGGGCGTATTAATTAGCCATTCCATTATAGTAGAGCTGATTACTAGTCATTATAAGTCAAATTTATAGCAATAAACTTTAGTTATGCTTGTCTATGATCGAGATCTTGTGCTCCAAGTCGTCCATATCCGCGACACGGCTTTGAAAGTTTTACCGGGGTGCACCAATAGCAACACGCTCGATCAACCTCGGAAAAACCAAATCAAAACCCAACGAGGCTTTCACATGAACAATCACGATTCAGAAATATTTGGGGCCACCCTTTGAGTAGAACCATAGCGGAGTAGACAAGCTCGAGGCGGCCTCAAGGTTGGGTGGACCAGGTGAGCACCGGGAACCCGAAAGTGTGGCTGGGCTTGTCGACACATGGAAGCGTGTCCCACTCCTAAGCAGCAGTGTGCTCCTCGCACAATCGTAAATAAAGCGAAGAAACATGGCATAAGTACAGGATCGTAAATAAAACCTCAAACTAGTTTGTGGCCCCAAGAAATAAGTCTAATCAAGCTCGCTCGGGGTCCCATATACCTCCCGGATGTGGATAGCGCATAAAATCAAGGAACAGTATCAAGTACTGGGGTCTTCACGGGACACAAGTGGGCGTTCGAAACCAAATATTATCTATCACCCACCGATGCCTCTGCTTATTCAATTTTAGTTGTTAAGCGAAAGTAAAGTGACGATAAGTAAAACTAGAATCATCTCCAACATCAACATACGGCAATTCATCAACAAGCTGTGGCATATGACACACGTCACGCTGGAGCAAGCAACTACGACACATAAGTCCAACTATCTACCAAACAACGGTAATAGGGTGTGTCCAAGGCAATATAGGGTACACGGTATATCAAGGGTACGAATCTAAAGCATCGCATAACCGTATAGCAATAGATCAACAGGAGGAAGTAAATACTATAAAAGTAAGATAGGTAGAAAGGGAGATGCTTTGAAAACATTGTCGAAGGGTTCATCCAAGATCGGTGACTCACATCAACTCAACGGCCTTATCCGCGAAGAAGCAAAACACTAGAAGGAACACCGGATGCAATATTTAATACAACGGCGGAAGATCGGCATGATGCATGTATGATGGATGACATGGCAAAGGTGCGATGCAATTAGGTCATATTAAGTGGAACCGGGGTCCCGACATTTAATTAGATGGCGCATGTTATTTAGATACCCCGCAATTTTAAATGTTGTTTAACATGGTAGAAGATATCATCGGGTTCGCTACACAAGTTTAAATGAGGCCAATATAAGGCTAGATTTGCCCGCATATGGGCCCCATATTTAGTTATTAGGTGAATCGGCATAAGGCCCCCAAACCACATGATAAGATGCATGCATGATGAATGACAATTCAATATGCGACAAGTTGTATCTCAATTATAAAATAGGGTTTGCGGGAGAGGGTTCACATTAGGGTGGTCGACGATCTTGGGGTTCGGGGTTCGTGGTCGGTCTCGGGGTCCGAGTTCACGGATCCGAGGTTCGGGTTCGGAAGCGTTCTCGGATATCGGGGTAGGTCTTGGCGTTCGAAGCGGACTTGGTTGATGTCGGGGTTCATCGGATCTTCCGGATCGGTGCCGTTCTTGTTGTCGTGCGATCTTGTCGGGTTCCACGGGTCGAGATGGTCTTGGCGTTCGGGGAATGTTCTCGGTGTCGGGTGAAGCTCGGCGTTCTATGGTTCCACGTCGGCCTTGGCTTCCTCGATGAAGAACTTGGTGTGTCCATGTCGGGTTCTCGCTTGGTCGCGGGCGTCGATCTTCGGGACCTCGATGTCCGGAAGCGTAACTTCGTTGATGTCGTTCTCGCCATCGCGAAGGTCTTGCGGTTTCTCAACTCGGTTCGATCTCGATCTTCGGGAGGTGCTTGTCGGGCTCGTGGCGATCTTGCGTCCAGGGTTCGGTGCGAAGGTTGTTGGCTCGGGGTGCTCCAAAGCGACCATAGGGTTCACGCGTTTACCACGACACATACACGAGCACACGCGCATACACGCACACGCATACGAGCACGACACATACACGAGCACACGCATACACGAGCACACGCATACACGAGCACACACATACACGAGCACACGTGCAGCGGCCCACAGGGCCACGGTGGTGGGCCAGGGCGGAGTGGCCGGCGAGTCTGGCGGAGGGTCGCCTGGCCAGCGGGAGGCGACGGCGGACGGCAGGCCAGCGGTTGGGCAGCGCGGACGGCGGCTTCGGGCTCGCGGCCAGGCGAGCGGACTCGCGGGAGGGGCAAGCAGCTCAGGGAGGCGGCCTTGACGGTCCAGCGGGTCCAGGCGTGGCAGCCTCGGACGGGCCGGGGGCTCGGGAAGCGGCAGCGAGGCTCGGGAGGGGCGGCGGCGGTGGTCGAGGTGGAAGGCGGCCGGCTCATGGCCAGCCAGACGCGACGGACGGGCGTCTGGCGTGGCGGGCGGCTGCAGGCAGAGGATCTGGCCGAGCGAGGCGGCGGTGGCCAGGAGGCGGTGAGGTGAGCGGAGAGAGGGAGCGAGGTGGGGAAGGTGAGAGGAAGGCAGGGACGGGGAGATCTTGGGTGTGGGGACGACCCGAGGGGATCGGTGGGGGTCGCGTCGTGGTGTGCGTGGTGTCTTTGGGGTGGGAAGGGTGAGGGAGAGAGAGGGTGGGGTGAGAGGACACGTGTCGGGGAGTGATTGGGGTGGGGTGGCTCGGTGAGGTGGCGTGATGCTATTGGCTAGGGTGAGGTGGCCAGTGGGTTGGGTAGACTAGTGGGTGAGTTTAGGATTTAGGGCGGAGTTGGACCGATCTGAAAAATCTGGGCGGTCGTTCGGGTAGGGTTGGCCGTTCATGCCCCTACTAAAATAAATAAAACTTTTAATTAATTTAATTGGGCGTTTGCAACGAATGCAACCAAACAAAATACTCCGGAGCCCCGGGGTTTTTGGCGTTTGAATAAAGAGAAGGCGTTTGGGAAAATAAATCGGGCTTTGCAAAAATAGTTTTTGGCAAACAATGCATGATGATGACGATGCAATGCACAAATTCAACGCGATTTTCTAGTAGTGGTTTTGCGGGATGCCACATGTATGTACTTTGCTAATCTTCAGACCTCCATCTGCTATATAATCTCGGATTATATGAAACTTGCGGTTGATATGCTTGGTCTTTGGATGATATCTTGGTTCCTTAGCGAGTGCTATGGCGCCAGTGTTGTCACACAATATCTCTAGTGGGTCCAATGCATTTGGTACCACGCCAAGCTCAGTGATGAAGTTTCTGATCCAAAATCCTTCACTTGACGCTTCTGCAGCAGCCATGTATTCCGCTTCTACTATAGATCCCGCGATCACGCTTTGCTTGCAGCTTATCCAGCTCACAGCTCCTCCATTCAAAATATACCATTATCACATGCGAGATTTAGAATCATCCATGTCGGTGTCGAAACTAGCGTCGACGTAACCTTTTATGACGAGCTGTTCATCACCCCCATAGACTAAGAACATTTCTTTAGTCCTATTTTGTAACACCCTCAGAATCGGACCTATGCAAGTTTGGGCAAAATTCACCAAACCCGCATAGAAACGATTCAAAGGTGCCCACCAAGCACTTTAAATGCGGGTGGAAAGCAGTAATAACATTACACAGTCCTCGATGGGACCCACGTGAGCAGATATATAATGACTCAAAGAGTCAAGAATACGAATATAATATAGAAGATCCAAATCACCTTGAAAAGCGAGAGCGTCCGACTACGGACAAGAAGCAAATGGGGCTAAGAGCCTGAAGAATACCAATGGCGTCCATAACCCACGAGCCAAGCGGAAGGGTAATCACTAACGGCGTCGATCTCGAAACACCTTAACAAAAAGGAGTGCCGACAAAGGGCAAAGCAGAAAACAAAGAAGGGCGTCGATCGAGGCCGATTACAGCGAGGCTAGAATTCGCGGTCCTCGCCTACATAGGTATGGTGGTGCAGGCGGCGGCAAAGATGCACTAAACAGCCTATAGAGACTCGATACAATGGCGGCAATCGAGAGGGTAAGAAAGACCTATTCGATCCAACGATACTATCATCAAACAAACCCATCACTGTTTCCTCGAGACCAATCGAGGAAGTCAACCGAGGAACTCACACATTTGGCAGTTTTACTTATTTAGTTATATTGCGGCACTTTACTAGTCAGGTTTAGATAATCGTCCTGATAAAGTAAGCAGTGGGCACTTTTATTTAGCCATTCCGTGATAGTTGCAACAATTACTAATCAGGTACAGATAGCATGAGATAATCCCAAAACCCAGCAGTTGTTGGTACTTTTATTCAGTCATTCCGTTGTAGTTGCCATACTTACTAGTCAGGTACAAAGGTCGCAAGCGACAATCCAACATGCAATTGTGGGCAGTATTATTAGCCATTCCGTTATAGTGAAGCTGATTACTAATCATTATAAGTCAAATTTATAGCAGTAAACTTTAGTTATGCTTGTCTATGATCGAGATACTGTGCTCCAAGTCGTCCATATCCGCGGACACGGCTTTCAGAAAGTTTTACCCGGCCGGGGTGCACCAATAGCAACACACACTCGGTCAACCTCGGAAAAACCAAATCAAAACCCAACGAGGCTTTCACGACTGAACAATCACAGGATTCAGAAATATTTCAGAGGGCCACCCCTTAAGTAGAATCCCATAGCGGGTAGGCAAGCTCAGACGGCCTCAAGGTCTGCGACAATGGCTGTTGGCCAGGAACCCCAAACGGGCTTGTCGACACCGCGTAATCACTCCGCTTCCTAAGCGATTAATGCGATTACCTGCATAAATAAATAAAGCAAGAAACATGGCATAATGCAGGATCGTAAATAAAACCTCAAACTAGTTTGTGGCCCCAAGAAATAAGAATGAATCAAGCTCGCTCGGGGGTCCCATATACCTCCGGATGTGGATAGCGCATAAAACAAGGAACATGTATCAAGTACTCGGGGTCTTCGGGACACAAGTGGCGCTCGAAACCAAATATTATCTATCACCCACCGATGCCTCTGCTTATTCAATTTTAGTTGTTAAACAGAAATTAAAGTGACAATAAGTAAAACTAGAATCACCTCCAACATCAACAGGCGGCAAAACATCAGCAACTGTGGCACTTGACGACACACAACAGCAATATGGCAAGCGACGGCGACGCGCAAGACCAACTAGCTACCAAACAACAGGCAATAGGGTGTGTCCAAGGCAATATATGGTTGCAAGGGATATCAAGGGTATGGAATCTAAAGCATCGCAACACGAATAGCAATAGATCAACAGGAGGGAAGTAAATACTATAAAAGTAAGATAGGTAGAAAGGGGGAGATGCTCGCCTGAAAACATTGCCGAAGGTTTTCCCCGAAGATCGGGGCGAAGCTCACATCAACTCAACGGCCTTATCCGCGAAGAAGCAAAAACACTAGAAGAAACACCGGATGCAATATTTAATACAACGGCAGAAGATCGGCATGATGCATGGTATGATGCATGGCATGGCAAAGGTGCAATGCAATTAGGTCATATTAAGTGGAACCGGGGTCCCGACAATAATTAGATGGTTCAAGTTATTTAATTACCCCGCAAATTAAATGTTGTTATAACAAGGCAAGATAAGATACCGGTTCGCTACACAAGTTTAAATGAGGCCGATATGAGACTAGATTTTGCCCGCATATGGGCCCCATATTTAATTATTAGGTGAATCGGCGGAAGGCCCCCAAACCACAGATATGCATGCAAGATGACAATTTAATATGCGACAAGTTGTTATCATGTTATAAAATAGGGTTTGCGGGAAGGGGTTCACACATTAGGGGTCTCGACGATCTTGGGAATCCGGGGTTCGGGGTCGGTCTCAGGGTTCAGGGTTCGACGAACTCGGGGTCCAGGGGTCGATGGAAACGTTATCGGACTTAGGGGTAGGTCTTGACGCATCCGTGGTCTTCGGGTTATGTCGGCGGTCACGGCGTTCGGGGGGGAAGGTTCTCGATGTCCGGGATGAAGTACTCGGCGTCTCCTCGTCGGTGGCCTTGACGGTATCGGGTTCGGACTCCGGATCCGGGCACGGTCTTAGCGCTCCGTCTTCAGTGTCGTTGGCGAACTTGGGCTCGACACCGGGGTCCTTCGGAACCTTGAGGCGATCTTGGCGGTCGTCGGGTACGGCCTCGGCGTCCGGGGGAAGGAGTACTTGTCGCACGGTGTCCGAGAGTTCCTCCAAAAATCGTGGCGCGTCCGTGATGAAGATCTTGTCGGTTTCCTGTCGAAGAGCTTCGGGTACGGGGTCTCGGCGAACTTGGCGGGGGTTTGTCGGTCTTCGGGTTGGCCTGGTCCGAGAGGAGATCCAGGCGTCGGGGGTTTCCGTGACGAAGATCTTGTCGCGCGACGTCAATGCTTCCGGGGAGAAGATCATGAGGTTCCAGCTCTGGTGGTTCGTCGGGTTCGATCGAGTCGGCGTCGAGCTCGGGATCTGCTCCTACACGGTCTTCGGAACTCAGGTCGCTCGAGGGCTTGTTCTTGTGTCGGGCTCGGTTCTCAAGTCGGTCCACGGGGTTTGCGGCTTGTCGTCTCCACCCCACAACTTAGTACCAACTTGGTACTGCCGGGAGCAACACGGTGGATGCAGAAACAGCTGAGGCGAGGCGTAACGCGAGCCGGGCGGCGGGCTGGAGGCTCTCTGCGGTTGGGGCGAGGCCGGCTTCGCCAGCGGCAGCGGCTTGCTCGCAGAGGAGGCGCGCCACGTCGGGCGGTGGAGGTCGCGGCTCAGCCAGCGGAGGCTGGGCGGCTTCAGGCAGCCAGCCGGTGAGCAGCGAGGGCAGGTCAGTGCGCTTGGCCATTGCGCTTCAGGCGTCGCAGGCCTTGAGTCGCTGGCGGCGGCCGAGAAGGTTCGCGGGAGGCGGCGAGATGGCCCGGGCAGAGTGGAGGCGGCGGACGCGAGGCTCAGCTGACAAGCGGCGGCGGCAAAGCGGAGCGGCGAGGTCGGAGGTCACGCGCCTGGAGGCGCGATGATGCTTGGCGGCCGGGCTCGAGGCGGCAGTGGTGCTCTGGGAAGCAGCATGGCCTTGAGGGGTGAAGATGCGGAGAAGGAGGGCGGGCTGCGGTGAGGTGAGGAGAGGTGCTGCGGAGGAGGAGGAGCGAAGCGGTGGAGGCAGGTCGCGATGGCGTGGCCAGGCGGAGGCGCGTCAGCGAGGCGGCAATGGCCTTCTTGAGGCGGGGGAAGGAGGTTGGTCATGGGGAAAAGAGGAGCACGGGGGAGAGGGAGGAGCGAGGAGGTGGGGAAGATGCAGGGGTCGGCCGGTGGGGTCCACGCGGGCCAGCCAGGTCAGTGAGGTATGTGGGTGAGTGTGTACGGTGTGTGTGTCTTGGTGTGTGCGTGTGTGGCGTTTGTGTGGAGGTGTGTCTTTGAGGATGAGAGGAGAGAGAGGAAAGAGTGGGGTGGGATTACTGGGCCACGTGGCGGGTTTGATTGGGTGGGGAGGTAGGTTAGGTGAGGTGGCGGGATGTTATTGGGTAGGGTGAGGTGGCTTGGGTGTGTGGGTAGGTTTTAGGTAGCTATAGGATTAGATGGGGTGGGTGGACCGTTTATATTTCGGGGGTGGTCGTTCGGGTCGAACGTCCGTTCATGCCCATAAAAATAATTAAATATTTTATTTAATTGGATTGGGCCGTTTGAAACCCGATAGCAACAAAACAAAATAGTCCGGAGATCCGGGGTTGGCGTTTGAAATAAATATGGGGCGTTTGGAAAACAAAACGGGGTTTGCAAAAAAATAGTTTTGGCAAACAATGCGTGATGATGACGATGCAATGCACAAATTCAACGCGATTTTCTAGTAGTGGTTTTGCGGGATGCCACATATTTAGGTACTTTAGGATGTTCTTCACGGTTGTCCAGTGTTCCACTCCTGGATCACTTTGATACCTGCTCGTCAAACTAAGAGCATTGGACACATCTGGTCTAGTACACAGCATGGCATACATGATAGAACCTATGGCCGAGGCATAAGGCACTTTGCTCATAGCTTACCTATCATTTACCGTAGCTGGACACTGAGCCTTGCTCAATATCTTACCTGACAACATAGGCACTGAACCTTTCTTTGCCTTATCCATTCGAACCTTTTGAACTTTGTCTAGGTATGTACTCACGGCTTAAAGCTATCAGGCGTCTCTGTCTATCTCTATAGATTTTGATGCCCAATATATAAGCAGCTTCACCTAGGTCTTTCATTGAAAAACACTTGTTCAAATAACTCTTCAAATCGTTAAGCATGTTAATGTCATTTCCAATAATCAATATGTCATCCACATATAGTACGTAAGCGTCAGAGCTCCCACTCACTTTCTTGTAGATACAAGCTTCGTAGCAATTTGGAACAAATCCAAAGCTCTTGATCACTTGATCAAAACGAAGGTACCAACTCCGAGATGCTTACTTCAGTCCATAAATGGAACGCTGAAGTTTGCACACTTTATCAGCATCCTTAGGATCGACAAAACCTTCGGGTTGCATCATATACAACTCTTTATCAATGTTGCCATTGAGGAAAGCAGTCTTGAGATCCATCTGCCATATTTCATAATCATGAAACGCAGCAATTGCTAATAAAATCCGAATGGACTTAAACATCGCTACGGGAGAGAAAGTCTCATCGTAGTCAACTCCTTGAACTTGCCAAAAACCTTTCGCGACAAGCCGTGCTTTATAGACGGTAACATTACCATCCGCGTCCGTTTTCTTCTTGAAAATCCATTTGCACTCAACGGCCTTTCGGTCGCAAGGAGGGTCCACCAAAGTCCATACTTGGTTTTCGCTCATGGATCCCAATTCGGATTTCATGGCTTCTAGCCATTTCTCAGAGTCTGGGCTCATTATCGCTTCCTCATAGTTCGTAGGTTCACTGTCTTCTACCAACAAGACAGTCAAGCGGTTGCCGTACCACTCGGGAGGGCACGCGACCTTGTCGACTGCGACGTTCGATGTTTGCATCGTCCAAGCTTCATGATCCTTGTCATTAGCTTCCTCTATCGTTGTGCGGTGACCTGGAACAATTTCAGGTCTTGCTACTCTCAATTCAAGAGAAGGTTCAATAACCTCGTCTAGCTCTACTTTCCTCCCACTCACTTCTTTCGAGAGAAACTCCTTCTCAAGAAAGGAACCGTTCTTCATGACAAACACTTTGCCTTGATTACGTGATAGAAGGTATACCCAATAGTTTCCTTAGGGTATCCTATGAAGACGCATTTCTCCGCTTTGGGTTTGATCTTGTCCGGCATCAATTTCTTGATGTAAGCTTCGCATCCCCAAACTTTAAGAAACGACAACTTAGGTAGCACCAAACCACAGTTCATACGGTGTCGTCTCAACAGATTTAGATGGTGCCCTATTTAAAGTGAATGCAGCGGTTTCTAATGCATAACCCCAAAATGATAACGGCAAATCAGTAAGAGACATCATTGATCGGACCATATCTAATAAGGTTCGATTAATGCGTTCGAGACACACCATTGCTGTGGTGTTCGGGTGGCGTGAGTTGCTAAACAATTCCGCTTGCTTTAAGATGTGAGAAAATCATAACTCAAATATTCGCCCCACGATCGGATCGTAGAAACTTAGTCTTTCTATTACGATGGTTCTCCACTTCACTGAAATTCTTTGAACTTTTTAAGCGTTTGATTTATGTTTCATTAAATAGATATACCCATATCTACTTAAGTCATCGGTAAAAGTGAGAAAATAGCGATATCCACGTAGCGTCGAAACACTCATCGGTCGCATACATCGGTATGTATGATTTCCAACAAGTCCGTTGCTCGCTCCATCATACCGAGAACGGGTTTTGATCATCTTGCCCATGAGGCATGGTTCGCATGTGTCAAATGATTCAAAATCAAGAGACTCCAAAAGTCCATCAGAATGGAGTTTCTTCATGCGCTTTACACCAATATGACCTAGACGACAGTGCCACAAATAAGTAGTATTATCACTATCTACTTTGCATCTCTTAGCCTCAATGTTATGGATGTGTGTTTCATCCTTTTCGAGATTTAGAAGAAATAAACCATTCACAATAGGTGCATGACCATAAAAGATGTTACTCATATAAATAGAACAACCATTATTCTCCGATTTAAATGAATAACCGTCTTGCAATAAACACGATCCAGATGTAGGGGTTCGTAGCATGGAAAACAAAAAATTTCTATCGCATACAAACAAACAAGCCAAGATCTATCTACTAGATTGTAGCAACGAGTCGATGGAATAACTTACCCTCGAAGATTCCAAAGCGGTTAACGAGCGATTCGTGGGTGATGTAGTCGTACTCTTCCGATCTCAAGATCGTGTAGACGATCCTTCCGCTGCGTTAAATGGCGCTTCCGCTCGGTCACACGTTCGATTTCGACGAAGACCTTCCTCTCCTTGTTCCAAAGAGGCGGAGGTTGTAGCACTCTCCTCGCGATTCAGAAGCCTGGCGTGGTACCTAAGTAGAGGGAGATCCATGAGGCCGCCTTAAGCCGGGCGAGTATGGTGGAGTATGAGAGAGAGCTATTAGTGGTCTAGGGATTAGACACACCAATTAGAAGGCTCTAAACTGCAGGCTAGAGCAATTAGAAGCTCTAAACCAAAGCGGCTCTAAACGGAGATTAGAGGATAGGAACTTGTGTGTCTAGAGGAGGCCCTGCCTCCTTTTATAGGTGGGAGGCGGCCAAGGGAGTCCCTCCCAAGTCGCCCTGGTTGGCGCCCGGCTTGGAGGGACTCCTCCCCAAGTCGGTTCCAACCACCTCTTGCTTGTTTCCCAGTTTCATGTTTCCCACAGTTTCGCTTTCCACAATTTCTGTTTTGCCGTTTGACTTTCAAGCGGCAGTTTGACTTTCAGTTTTGGAACAGCAAGAACACTTAGTACATGATGCAATCATTCAATATGTAATGACACATTCATGTACCCTCCCCCGGTCTTGGACAATCGAACCTTCTAGAACATTCCCGATGAAAACACGGAATCATTTCGAACTCCAACAGGACTTTCCTTATATGAATCTTATTCTCGGACCATTCCGGATCACCTCGTGATATCCGGATCCCATCCGAGACTCGAACAACATTCGGTCTCTTTCTCATAATACCATAACTACTCAAAACAACGTTGAATCCTTAAGTGTGTCTCCCTACGGTTCGTGAATTATGCGGACATGATCGAGACACTTCTCCGAACAATAACCAATAAAGGAATAAAATTCATATGGCTCCCACATATTTCTACGATTACTTTATCGAATGAACCACTTACATACGATACCAATTTCCCTTTGTCTCACGATAGTTTACTTATCCGAGGTTATGATCGCCGGTATCTCTGCATACCTAGTTCAACCTCGTTCCGATAAGTACTCTTTTCTCGTTCCGTGATATGTGATCCCTTGTGAGCAGGTCACATGCTTGCAAGCTAATTGGATGACATTCCGAGAGGGCCCGAGTATATCTATCCGTCATATGGATGG
The DNA here is from genome assembly GCA_030063025.1 of Avena longiglumis. Lineage (NCBI taxonomy): Eukaryota > Viridiplantae > Streptophyta > Magnoliopsida > Poales > Poaceae > Avena > Avena longiglumis. Next base: position 80,689,901 of record CP125976.1, read on the forward strand.
ACAAATCCCACTCTTGATCCATGTGTTTCAACCAATACTTTCCGAACACTCAATGCCACCTTTATAGCCACCCAGTTACGGTGTGGTGTTTGATGTCATCAAATCATCCATCCGGTAAAGGTGATATGCATGATCTCATGGTCGAAGGAATTAGGTTACTATGTATCAGAAAGCATATAGCAATTGAACTATTTAAATGACTTTGATCCTTATGCTACGCTTATCTATAGGAGTATGTCCATCACATCATTCTCCTAATGATATGATCCTGTTGTTAATAACATCTCTATGTTCATGATCAGGAAACCATGATCATATATTAACCAACAAGCTAGTTTAACAAGAGGCTTTACTAGGGACTCTTATTTTAGTTTACAAATCACACAAGTATTAATGTTTCCGGTTAATACAATTATAGCATGGTATGTAAACATTTATCATAAGTGTGAAGATATGATAATAACCACTTTATTATTGCCTCTTGGGCATATCTCCAACAGTCTCACACTTGCACTAGAGTCAATAATCTAGTTTCAAACCTTTGTGTATTCAACACCTATGGCTTTCGGTGTTGTATGTACCGATTGCTAGTGGTCAGGATCTCGGATCGACACTTCCAGTCGTGTGTAATTGCATGTCTTTGCGTCTCGCATCACTCATTCTCTAATGAGATGGCTTTGTATAAATTTGGTCTTTCGTGTGACCTTTAGCTCTCTGGGGTTAAAACATGTTGATAATATTGTCGCACAATATATCTTCATAGTATTATCCCATGAACTACACCTAGTTTGATAACAAACTACTTGACACAAATGCCCTCTTTTGATGCTAAAATAGCAGTCATATACTTAGCCTTTTGTTGTAGTATCAGTCACAATGTCTTAACTTTGGAACTCATCCAAATCCATTATGGAACTCACTTTCCATTATATTGTGCCACTCTTAGTTTAGATCGAGATAAACTTAATTTGTACTTTGTGACAAAACTAGTATCAATGTAGTACTTTTACAATGAACTAACCATCTATTTGTCACTTCTACAAATATTATACTCTTAGTTCTTCCAAAATATCATAAGAATATCCTTACTATTGTCCAATGATCATCTTACGAATCATTCTGGTATATGCTCACAACATTTAGAGCATAGGACATATCTGAATTTGTACATATCACAGTACGATTGATATAAATACTCTTTGTGATTTCATACATCAAGTATCAATCTATACTTGATTATTTGTTTCACTTTACCAAATGTCAATACACTTGAATATATCATCAACATTTGAACTCTTTCAATCCTTTCTGTGCGACAAGAACCTTTCTTGTAGTTTCTATATTGAACTCATTCAATATCTCGTCTATGTACAGCACAACCATATTAGCGTCTATTTATGCCAAATATTTGGGTTTTGCCTAAGTCTTTCATCGGGATGAAATTCTTAATATGTGTTAATAAAAGATACATTATTTCCAATCAACAATATGTCTTCCACATAATGTATTAGAAACATGTCTTAGCGCTCCCACTTAATTTCTTGCAAATGCAAGCATCTCCATCGTCTCTGATGAACTTTTAAACTCCTTTAACAGTTTCATCACAGTGAAGATTCCAATTCCGCGATGCTCACTTTAACCATTGAAGTTTGCATATGCTTTTAGCATCCTTTTGAATTAACAAAACCCTATGGACCGTGTTATGCACATGTCCTAGGTAACGATTCTTTTAGAAGAACTTGTTTTGTTTATTCAACTACCATATAACAAATTATATGTAGTGGTTGCTACATTAATCCGTCTAGAGTAAATATCACTATGAAAGATCAAATCTTGTTATAGTCAACCTTTGAACATTTTGTGAACTCTTTCCCAACATGTCTACTATTTCATAGATGTAAAACATCCATGTCTATTTCTTTATAGATCCAGACACAACTGTAAGGTCTTACACCTTTCTCGAGGTTCCTTCAAGTTCAAAACTTGATTTCTCGTGTATGGAACTATCACGGATTTTATGGCTTCAAGCCATTTGACGGAGTCAGGGCCCATCATCGCTTCTTTGCATGTAGTCGGTTCATTATTCTCAAATAATGATTCAACCCTCAAATCTTGGTATTTGATTGTTTACCCGATCTACTTGTTTCAATAGGAACTTAGATCTCCTTGACCACAACCTTTGAGGCACGTGAGCCATGGGCATTGTTGCTGCCTCCGGAACACTTTTCGGTGCTGCGCAACTTTGCACATATAGCTAAGGTTCCTTTAACCTTATCAAAGTTCTATTGTCCTCCCACTTTTCTTTTCACGAAAAATTCCTTCCCAAAGAAACTTGACGTTTTAAGTGACAAACACTTTTGTCTCCGATGTTATGGAGGATTACTTAACAGTTATTCGAAATAACATACAAAGACAGGTTCATCCGACTTTGGTTGCAAACATCTTTCTTATGCATAGCATACCAATGTTTAAGAAAGGACAACTTGGTATTTATCCCAAACCATAACTTTATATGGTGTCATTTCAACGGATTATGATGGAGCTCTTTTCAGTGGAAAAACGGTAATCTCTAAAGCTTTTAATCTTTAAAATATAATGGCGGTTTATGAATTATACCTTTGATCTTACCATGTCAAACAAGGTTTAATTACATATCTCGAGCCTCCATACCCTTATGGTGTTTGGAAATGCAAATCACGAACGATTCCTTAAATCTTAGGTATTATGCTAAACTCTGTAACTCAAATATCTTCCTTTATGATCTTTATCATAAACTGTTTATATTCTTGTTACAATGATTTTGCACTTCATCTTGAAAGTCTTTGAACTTTTCAAATGTTTCATACTTCATCCTTATTAAGTAAATATTCATATATTCACTCAAAATTTCGGAAAAAACAAATGAAGTTAAAATCCATCGCTCTTGACTACACATAATGGACTTCGTACAACAATATGTACAAATTCCAATAAGCTAGTCTTTCGTTCCCTTTTGGCCTATGAACGAAGTTTCAATTATCTCTAGGAAAGTTTCACAAGTGTCATTTGATCAAAAATCAAAAAGACTCCAAAATTCCATCCACATGGAGTTTCTTCATGTTTTCTTTTCAGTATAATTTAAACGGCGATGTCACTTCCTAAGTGATCTTTTAATCAATTTGTCTTTCGACATATTTAGCACTAGTTTTATGGATGTGATGTCTCCAACGAGATTTGCGAATCCATCCTTTTATGGATTACGGCAATTATTTGAACAACCCTTTTGTTCTCATAATACCTGATAAAACAAATCTTTGAAGGCAAGCTTTGATGTTTAACGAGCAACACAATAACCCTTTATTTGTTCTCGATGAACATCATCACATATTCTTTTGCTAGTTACTTAGGCCATTGTAGTTCATGAATTGTGTTGTTTCGTATGACGATTCACACCAACAAATTCAGTATCAAATACTTGAGAACCACATTGTTTAATAAGCAAAGAATATAGCCATAACATGTATATCATCTATATACTTAAGCTGAATAATTCTAGTCTTTTCCTTTCTGCCATATATTTATGAGATTCTCTTTCAGTATTTCCTTTTCTGTTTGAAAGAATCTATCAACATCAATAGTGGAGCCATACATATGACATATAGTCCAAACCGTGTATAATTAAATACCAATGTCTTTGGACTTGCACTTTGAAGTAGATCACCATCATCAAATATTTGGTGTTCTTTCAAATTCCTTTCTTTAGTAATCTCTTGGTGTAGTAAACATTTTACCTACATCAAATATTCACCCTTATCATGGAATCGTCCATGATCAAGCTACTGTTAGCTTATAACGATGAATTATGAGTATAATGTTGCTATCCAAAACCTTTTGGAGGATTAGGACAACAAGTGTCTCCAACCTTTTGCAAATTCTCATCAAATATGAGAACATGACTTTAGCCATATTATACTCTATCATGTTGCAACCAAAACTTCGTTTCAGATATCACAATATCTTCTACACATCATGGTTTCTGAAACAACTCTTTCAGATCCTAGATAACCTTGATATTAAGACAATCCTTTGAATATCAAGAATCATGGAAACAAACATGATACTAACACTTGGAATTGTTACTCTTGATTTAATACTAATTATTAAATTTCATGGAGTAACCGGAACTTACTGAAAGTTTGCAATAGGACTTTTAAACTTTAGATTAACACTTCAAAACAATACGATACCGTTAAGTAAAGTAACTAACCGAATTCTATAGTTCTATTATCTCAATTATAACTAAGCGCAAGGTGGTAAACGGATGCCAATGACTACAACAACTATGCAATTTCACTTTGATTTAGTTTATGATAAACTGAGTTCTAATTAATAATTAAATTAATCTAGGTGAACTCCCACTCAAAACAATATCCCTCACATTGTTTTAGTGATCACACGAACCAAATCCACCACATCAAAACCGATCATCACGAGAGTTGATATAGCTTCAATGGCGAACAATCAACATGTTCATCATATCTACTATATGACTCATGCTCTACCTTTCGGTAATCCGTGTTCCTGAGGCCATGTTTGTACATGCTAGGCTCGTCAAGATCAAACCTTAGTTTCCGCATGAGCAAATCTGGCTTGCTCACGTTGTATACACTTGCAGAATCTAACACACCCGATCATCACGTGGTGCTTCGAAACAACAAGCTTTAAGCGGTGCTAACTAAGGGTGAACACTTTATGACTTGAAATTCATGTGCATGAGGGATCATCTTATAATGCTACCGTCGTCTACTAAGCAATACAAGATGCATAAAGGATTAACATCACATGCAATTCAATAATATGTGATATGATATGGCCTTTCTTCTTTGTGCTTCCGATCTCCATCTTCAAGCACGAACATGATCTCCATCATCATCGGCATTACATCAAGGTCAATGACGCTTCTCCATGGTTGTCGTCCACCGGCTTCAACTATTACAACTACTTTGAATAGACACGCGGGTCTTATCATAAATTAAAGACAACCATATGGCTCCTGCCGGTTGCCAACTTACAATAAGGAACATTGCATACATCATATATAATCACAATCATGGCCATATCACATCACAAGACACCACGCAAAACAAAGTTAGACGCCTCTACTTTCTTTGCATATTTTACGTGGTTTGGGGCTTTCAATAAGTGTCGTTCTAACTTACGAACAAGAACCACAACATTGATACTAGTATTGTTAATCACCCGTTGTAAATTGGATCTTAACTATGCTAGGAGAAAGCACCCATAAAGCCACTTATGCAATACAAGTTGCATGTCAAGCGTGGAGCAAGTCTCATGAACGATGTCATGTAAGGTTAGCCAGGCGCTTCATCCCAACATACCGCAAGATGCAAAGTACACAAGAAGCAATCGACAATAAAAGCATCAACGTCCACAATGACCATTGTGTTCTACTCGCAACAGATCTACATATAGACACGGCTCGATACCCTGTAGGGGTTCGTAGCATGGAAAACAAAAATTTTCTATCGCATACAAACAAACAAGCCAAGATCTATCTACTAGATTGTAGCAGTCGATGGAATAACTTACCTCGAAGATTCCAAAGCGGTTACGAGAGCGATTCTCGTGGGTGATGTAGTCGTACTCTTCCCGATCTCAAGATCGTGTGAGCGATCCTTCCGCGCTGCGTTAAACGGCGCTTCCAAGATCGATAACATGTTCGGTGCTTGACGAAGACCTTCCTCTCCTTGTTCCAAAGAGGCACCGGAGGTTGTAGCACTCTCCTCGCGATTCCGGCTGGCAAGTGGTACCGGAAGTAGAGGTGAGATCTCGCAGGGCTTCGCCTTAAGCCGGAGCGAGTATGGTGGAGTATGAGAGAGAGATATTAGTGGTCTAGAGATTAGACACACCAATTAGAAGGCTCTAAACCGAAGGCTAGGGCAATTAGAAGCTCTAAACCAAAGCGGCTCTAAGCAGGAGATTAGAGGATAGGAACTTGTGTGTCGAGAGGAGGAGGCCCTGCCCTCCTTTTATAGGTGGGAGGCGGCCAAGGGAGGAGTCCCTCCCAAGTCGGCCTTGGTTGGCGCGGCTTGGAGGGACTCCTCCCCAAGTCGGTTCAACCACCTCTTGCTTGTTTCCCAGTTTCTGTTTCCCACAGTTCTGTTTCCAAAGTTTCTGTTTTGCGTTTGACTTTCAAACCGGCAGTTTGACTTTTCAGTTTTGGAACAGCAAGAACACTTAGTACATGATGCAATCATTCAATATGTAATGACACATTCATGTACCCTCCCCCCAGTCTTGGACAATCGGAACCTTCTAGAACATTCCGATGAAAACAGGAATCATTCCCGAACTCAAAGCGGGACTTTCCTTATATGAATCTTATTCTCGGACCAGTCCGGATCACCTCGTGATATCCGGATCCCATCGAGACTCGAACAACATTGGTCTCTTTCTCATAATACCATAACTACTCAAAACAACGTCGAATCCTTAAGTGTGTCTCCCTACGGTTCGTGAATTATGCGGACATGATCGAGACACTTCTCGAACAATAACCAATAGAGGAATCTGGAAATTCATATGGCTCCCATATTTCTACGATTACTTTGCGATCGAATGAACCACTTACATACGATACCAATTTCCCTTTGTCTCACGATAGTTTACTTATCCGAGGTTATGATCGTCGGTATCTGCATACCTAGTTCAACCTCGTTACCGATAAGTACTCTTTTCTCGTTCCGTGATATGTGATCCCTTGTAGCAGTCACATGCTTGCAAGCTAATTGGATGACATTCCACCGAGAGGGCCCAGAGTATATCTATCCGTCATATGGATGGACAAATCCCACTCTTGATCCATGTGTTTCAACCAATACTTTCCGAACACTCAATGCCACCTTTATAGCCACCCAGTTTCGGTGTGGTGTTTGATGTCATCAAAGCATCCATCCGGTAAAGGTGATATGCATGATCTCATGGTCGAAGGAATTAGGTTACTATGAATCAGAAAGCATATATCAATTGAACTATTTAAATGACTTTGATCTTTATGCTACGCTTATCTATAGGAGTATGTCCATCACATCATTCTCCTAATGATATGATCCTGTTGTTAATAACATCTCTATGTTCATGATCAGGAAACCATGATCATATATTAACCAACAAGCTAGTTTAACAAGAGGCTTTACTAGGGACTCTTATTTTAGTTTACAAATCACACAAGTATTAATGTTTCCGGTTAATACAATTATAGCATGGTATGTAAACATTTATCATAAGTGTGAAGATATGATAATAACCACTTTATTATTGCCTCTTGGGCATATCTCCAACACCAGAAATAATGTTCATGCTCAACGCAGGCACATAATAACACTTATTAAGGTTTAAAACTAATCCCGAAGGTAAAACTAAGGAGAGCGTGCCGACGGCCATCACATCAACTCTTGATCCGTTGCCAACGCGCATCGTCACCTCATCCCTCGCAAGCCGCCGTCTATTTCGTAGCTCCTGTTTCGAGTTACAAATATTAGCAACTGAACCGGTATCAAATACCCAGGCACTACAACCAGGGCTAGTAAGGAAAACATCAATAATATGTATATCAAATATACCTTTGATGGTGCCAGCCTTCTTGTCCGCTAAGTACTTTGGACAGTTGCGCTTCTAGTGACCCTTGTCCTTGCAATAGAAGCACTCAGTGTCCGACTTAGGACCAGACCTGAGCTTCTTCTCAGCAGGGGCAACGCGCTTGCCGCCGCCTTTCTTGAAGGGCTTCTTTGCTCCCTTACCTTCCTTGAAGGTGGGCTTGTTGACCATTAACACATGATTATCCTTTTTGATGTCCACTTCTACGGCCTTCAGCTTTGCGAAGAGCTCGGTGATCGTATCAGTGGAACCAATCTGATTATGAGTCACTACAAAACTTTTGTAGCTGGGAGGGAGTGATTGCAGAACCCTGTCAATCTTGAGCTCCTCTAGAATCGTGCATTCCAATTGCTCAAGGCGTTGAGTGTAGCCCGTCATCTTAATGGCGTGCTCACTAACGGAACTCCCTTCCTCCATCTTGCAGTTAAACAACTTCTCAGAGATCTCATATCTCTCAGAACGGGCCTGAGTCTAAAACATGGTTTTCAGCTCTTCGAGAATCTCAAAGGACCCGGGATAGTCTTCAAAACGATTTTGAAGTTCTGGTTCCATAGCAAACAACATGGTGCTCTTAATCACACCATAATCATCTTTGCGTTGACCGATGACTTTCCCATCGGTAGCGATTGCGTTAGGGGTCACCTAACGCTTTCCCAAGGACATAGTCCTTTTGACTGCCAGAGAGAATGATTCTTAGATTGCGGAACCAATTGGTGAAGTTAGACTCATTGTTTCTAAGCTTTTCCTTCTCAGTGAAAACGTTGAAGTTGAAGTTGGACTTAGCCATTTGATCTACAGTATTGCAAGTACAAATTAGACTATGTTTATGATAACTAGTTCAACTTTTAATCAAATTACTAGATGAACTCCCACTAAATTCAACATCCCTCAAGTTGTTTAGTGAACACGATCCAAATTCACCACACCTAATCCGATCTTCACGAGAAGAGATGTGGTTTCAATGGTGGACAACGAAGTGTCGATCATATCATTCATATGACTCATGCTTAACCTTTCGGTTCATGTGTTTCGAGGCCATGTCTGTACATGCTAGGCTCGTCAAGTTAGACCCAAGTATTTCCGCGTGTGCAAAACTGGCTTGCACCCGTTGTATGTGAGCGTAGAGTCTATAGCACCCGATCATCACGTGATGCTTGGACACGACGAACTTTAGCAATGGTGCATACTTGGGGAGAACACAGTTTGTATCTTGATCTTTAATTGAGGAATCATCTTATAATGCTACCGTCGCGATCTAAGCATAATAAGATACATAAAATGATAAACATCACATGCATATAACTTTATGTGACATGGTATAGCCAATCTTCGCGCAATGATCTCCATCTTGTGCGTGTCGGCATGATCTCCATCACTCCACCATGATTGCCTCCACCACGAATAGCAACTACAACTATTGCTAACTACTTAGCGATAAAGTGAAACTATTACATGGCGCATAAGAAGTTGACACACAGGTCATACACAATTATAAAGACAACCATATGGCTCACGTTGTGTACTCATCGACATGCAAGTCGTGAAACATTACAAAACATGATCATCGCATACATTATACACATCACATCTTGGGCCATACCATATCACAAAAACCCCGCAAAAACAAGTTAGACGCCTCTACTTTGTTGTTGCATGTTTTACGTGGCTTATGGGAGTAGATGCTAAGAACGATTCTTACCTACGGAAAGCCACAACGGTGATATTATGGTTGCCAAACTCCGGTGTTAATCCCATGACAACTATAGTGAGAGAAACTGGCATCCACCAGCCGCATGTGTGGAACAAGCCACACGTCAAGTGCGGAGCCGGTCTCGCGAACAACGTCACGTAAGGTTGGCCTGGACCGCTTCAATATCACTATCCCGCGTCATAAGAAGAAAACAAACAAGAGTCTTGCAACAGAAAACATCAACGCCCGCAACAACCATGTTGCGTTCTACTCGTGAAACACATCTACGCATAGATCTAGCTCTGATACCACTGAAGGGTTTCGCGGCATAGTAAATCAAAATTTTCTACGGATGCGAACAGAGGGAAAGCCAAGATCTAATCTAGGAGATGCAAACAACGAGAGAGATTGGATTAGATCTTCATACCCTTGAAGATTCGCACAGCGGAACGTTCGTCGGAACGTGGGTGATGTAGTCGTACTCGCTTCTCCTCCTCGCGATCCGATCCGATCTAGCACCACAAGTGGCGGTGCCTCCGTGAGATGCACACGTGCAGCACCTCGACGTCTCCTCCTTCCTTGGACCAGAAAGTATGGTGGAGAGATGGATTGGATCTACAACACGACGGCGTGGTGTATACGGTGGAGAATTTCTGCAGCAGGGCTTCGCCTACAAGCAGTCGGGAGGGAGAGAGGAAGGGCAGCAGGGCGGTTAGGGTTGGAGGGGAAGGTGTGTGGGGTGGTGCTCCCCCAGCCCTCTTTATATAGAGGGGTGGGGCGCAGCCCTAGCCCCTCCCCCAAACCCAAACCCAAACCGGCGGCCCCGAAGGAGGAGGAGTGGGGGGAAAGGAAACCCCCCCCCTTCTAGAAGCTCTATCTAGGGTTTAAACCCTCTTTGGCCTGCTGGGCCCTATGGGGCCTTGTGCCCCTGGCCCAATGCGGCCAGGGCACTCCCTCATAGTCCCATGCCCCCTCCCGGAAGGTGGGGCCACGTTGGTCCCCTTCCGGAAGGTTCTAGAAGCTTCCGGTACAATACCGATTAACCCGGAACAATTCCGAACTCCAAAATTGCACTTATATGAATCTTATTCTCCGGACCACTCCGGAACCTCGTGATGTCCCGGATCCCATCCGAGACTCAACAAAACTCATAAACCAATCATCCAATCTATCCTAGCGTCGAGACACGTTAAGTGTGTGACCTGGTTCGAGAATATGCACATGATCATCTATCAATAATCAACAGCGGTCCTGAAACCCATATTGACTCCCACATTCATCGATGATCATATCGGATGAACCACGATGCCAGATTCAATCAATCCCATATATATATTCCTTCGTCTCGCGATATTTTACTTGCCCGAGATTCGATCGTTGCACTGGTCATACCTAGTTCAATCTCGTTCACGTAAGTACTTTACTCGTCGTAATCCGATATCACTTTGTGATTAACTCCTTAACCACATGCTTGCAAGCGGTGTTGATATCGACACGAGTGGGCCGAAGTATATCTCCGACTTGGGAGGGACAAATCCCATCTCGATACATACAACCCAACAGATACTTTCCGATCACCTGAGAGACACCTTTATGATCACCCTCTCATAGGATGACGTTTGATGACCTCAAAGCTTTCTTCCGATACCAGGGAGTTGTATTATCTCATGGTCTAAGGAATACAATATTTGACATAATAAAAGCTTTGCAAAGACAAACACGATGACACGATCTAATTGCTTCGCTTAGTTTGGGTCTGTCCATCACATCATTCTCCCAATGATATGATCTCATTATTAATCGACAACTCATGTCCATGGTTAGGAAACCTTAACCATCATTAATCAATGAGCTAGTCCATAGAGGCGTACTAGGGACACGGTGTTATTCACAAACCACACAAGTATTAAAGTTTCCGCTTAATACAATTCTAGCATGGAATATAAACATTATCATGAACAAGAATTATAATAATAACATCTTTATTATTGCCTCTAGGGCATAATTCCAACATTTGATAGCAACGTTTTTTATATAGTTCTTAAGATGAGAATATACTGCTGCATAACATGGATCTAAACGAAAAACAACATGGCTCTAAACGAAAAATAGGTCATCTATAACTACTCCTAAGTTTTATATCTGAGATATATCCAATCTTGTTAAAACTATAAGAAATCAATCATCCTAAGCTTCAGTGATAGTATATGTTGATTCCTGCATTACAAACAACTAATTTAGGATAACTAACAACTAAATAGACATGATATCCTATTTATTGCTTCATCCTAAAATCTAACATGGTAAATATTTTGATTGAACAACTCTGAAATCATAGATATTGATCTAAATGCGAAATCAGATCAAGAAATAGAAGAAGATCATGCTGATGTTTCTCATACAAATGTCATCGTGCATGTTTGTCACATCCCAAGATTTTCCAAATCTTGTAATGTGAAAATAAATGAATAAAATAAAACTTTAATTAATTTTCAGAGCCAGAAGAAACTTTTTGAAATCAATTGGAACTTCAGACCCATTTGAATTAAAATAAACCTAAAAGGGATTTAAAAAGATAAGCATTTAATAAAAGGAAAAAAATAAAAACATTTAGAAATACTACTTTGAAACAATTAAATGAAGAGATTTGTTTTCAAATGAAATAGAAGTTTGTACAAATAGGGATTGTATAATAAAACCAAATTAAATTTTGACCAAGCCTTGGAAATTAAAAATATTTAGTTTTGAATAAAAATAACAAAGGTTTATTTAAAATAAAGTAATAAGGAATTAATATCAAATTTTATTCAAATAAAAGGTTTTACCATTTTAAATTAAGGCATCAAAACTTATTAAATTATTTTAAACAGGTTTTCCCAAATATTTTATAATCTCTAATAAAGCCTACTAAAGTGTTTTGGCTTATTTATAGGTTTCAAATAAATAACTCAATTAAATAAATCCTATTTGAATCAATAAAGAAAGTCTATATTATTTAAATCATTAATGGACCCTAAAATAAAAGGCTATATTATTTTAAACAAGTTTTCCAAATATTCTTTATTTCCAAAGGATACCTACTGATTTGAATTCGAGAGTATTTGGATTTAAAATAGAAATTCTATTAAATAAACCAAACCTTGTTTATTTAATAAACCATAGTCCATCTTTAATTAATTAATTAATAAATAGAACCTAAAAAGATTTAAAATGTTATTCTATTTTGAAGTTGGATTATACTACTAAACAGAACCAAAAACACAATGCAAAGTTTAAAAAAAAATGTTTGAATTGTTGAATGATTGAATAAGTGGATTGAAAATCAAAACAGGAAATAAAATAGAAAAGGAAAAATAACTCAGAATAAAAAAAAATGTAAAAGGGCCAACCCAACCCAGGCAGCCCACTAAGCCCACCAACCAGCCAAGCTCCTTACCCCGCAGAAAACGATTCGCACGCGTTATCTAACCCGCGGTGACACTGATCAGTGGACCTTTCCCCTTGTTTCTTTTCCCACTGACAGGTGGACCCCACCACTCCTGTTCGTCGTTCTCACCCGCGCGACCCCTTCTTCCCCAAACCACGCTGCCGTTCCCAGTCATCAATCCGCGCGCTTAATTCCTCTTAATGGCCACGTTAATCGCCTCGACCTGCGTGCTAGCGCCCGGCACCTTCCTCCTTTTCCCTCGATCCCACCCCTCTGCCCAGGCTGCTACAATTTGAGCACGCACCGCGCAGCTCGACCACCGTCCTCCGATTTCCTACGAACCACACCCCTCCTGCCTCCTGACACAGGCACTCACTACTCCTGGCGCTTCACCGGTGCTTTCCATTCAACCTGGTGCCACGAAACCTCGCCTTCGACGACGACCTGCGCACCGCGTCGACTTCAACTCCAGCGAGCCCCTGGTAGATTCGGTCGCCCTCTCTTTTCTCGTTCACACAACCTTGCCTTGCTGCGCATCTAACAACGTGCTTGTTATGCCTTGGGTGATCCCAGTAGCCCACGGTGACCACTGGCGACAGCGCCGCCACGAACTCCGGCGAAAGATTCCACTTGACCCCGCCCCTCGCCTCGTCAACCGCACGTTGAGCATCGCCGTATTCTCCTAAGCCTGGTGAGCATCCTCCCCTTCTTCCTCGCGTCCTATTTCATCAGCCAGCCGCCGACCTGCCCGCCCGGTAAATCGTGGCGCCCCGCTTCTGTTAAACACGAGAGCCGTTAGATCACCATCTGCGGCATGAGCGAGTGACTTAAGCGAAGTGCAGGGCATCGAGCGCACAACTCACATCAGATCCAACGCTCCACGCGTGATCCGCGTGACCGAATGCCGCCCAATAGAATCCTGCCGCGTGTCCCCTTTGCTGTTTAAAACAGATTTGAAATCTGATTTAGTTGTGAATTTCAAATCCTTATAACTTTTGATCAACACGTCCAAATTTGACAAATTTTATATCAATGAAATCAGGAGATCAAGCCCTAAACAACCATGGCCTTAGTTTTGAAAATAGTATCTGTTAGCTTGTTTGAAATTACAGAAACTTTTGTGTACTTGTTTAGAGTATAAAAATTGTTTAAAATTGATTTTAGGATTAAATCTTTTGCAAAATGGATTTGTGTGATCCTACTGACCCTAGGAACCAACCCATAGTGTTAAAAATGATTTTTTGTGAAATTTAAGTTGAATTAATTAACTAAGTCATTTTCTAGCCAAATAAAACTCATTAAATTGTTTTATGGAAAAGTTGTTGCAAGGAAAACCTTGGGAAAATGTTATGGACCAAACTTACTGACCCAAAACACCAAGCCTTGCCAAGAGCAACTCACTTGGTGAAAAATAAAAAGAATAATTTTCATCACATAAAATGTTGAATGGACTTTAAAATAGACTTTGGGCAAAACCCTCTAACTAATGACTTTGCCATTTTGGTAAATGACCAATGTGGACCTTACAAAGTTTATAAACCTAGTAGAGACCAACTTTGCAATAGAACCCTCTTCCTACAAAACTTAGGAACCATTGCTTTGTGTATGAGAATATTGTTTGAATGTTGGAATGCTACTTGATACTATGCTTGTTTGATTGTAGTGAAATTAGCAAAGTGTGAGACTAGCAAGATCAAGGAGTGACTATCATTCCCTAAACAGAAAGGCAAGTTACACTATCATACAAAAGACCTACTATTTTCATTATACTTAGTGGATTTTGTAAACATGCATGAAAATGTTTTATACTTATGCTATGCTAATCCTAATAGGATTCCCTATACACTCCTCAGTGAAAATATTGAAGTTGTACATGCTTAGCCATGCTATGTTTTGAAAAAGAGATACATGTTGAGATTTTACAAAGGTTGAGAAAAGGACTTGTGTTTTATATAACAAAACAAGGACTCAATGAACCACCTAGGTGGTGGACACTTCATGTTTTGGAGAAGGTGGCGACAAAAGGGAACCATGTCTATGGCAATCACTTTGTGTTGTGCTCCAACTGAAAACCACCTAGGAAACTTAGAGATTGAACATGTTTCTCCAATTGTGGCTTTCGTGTATAACCACATGCTATTATGGCTCTGGCTTAGTCAACTACATTAGGAAGACCCATACATTGTCTTTAGTTACCGGACATGGGGATCTGGAATGCTTCATGGGGGCTGAAGATAAGCTAGCAATGATGTATGGGAGGACCTCTTGGAAAGACTTCGTCATATTCTCAGTCTGCCAGTACTCCATCTTGGTGAGCACTAATCCAGTAGGCCACTGGTGGCAACAAGATGGGATTGTGTCATGTGGGTAAAGTGTACTCCTTCTGCAGAAGTTAATAAAATCTAAGTACTTAGTCGTGTCCCCGGTTATGGACAAATACTGAGCAACTAAAGTTTGAACTATGGGAGATCTCGACATTCTAATTTCTAATATAAAAACTTGATGCACTTGGGGGTACCAAGGAATTCAAAGAGATTTTGTTAAGCTTGTTGCACTTGGGGTTACCAAGGTGCACAAGAGCATGATGTACTTGGGGTTACCAAGGAACTCATGGTTTTTGATAAAACTTGTTGCACTTGGGGTTACCAAGGTGCTCAAGGATTTTTGACAAGGACTTGAACACTTGAGTGTTTACCAAGGATGTTCAAGGAACTTGAAAAAAGAGATTTGACAAAGGACCAAAACCATTTTTGAAAAGATAGGATAAATATTGCTTTAAGCAAATAAGCCTTAAACTCTACTTAGCCAAATATGCATAAAATGATAGGATCCACTCTTATTATACATAAAAGTGAAACTTGCCAATACAATTCAAATGTATTGACCCTTGTGGCTGTAACTTGTAATGTTGCAGGTTTGATTGTTTTAAATGAAGATTGTTTGATTGACTAGGATTACAAAGTCTACAACCAACATCTGCCTGTGGCACTATGAAGATGAAGGACCCATGACTATATATATTCCGCTGCAATGTAATGTAATAGCCAAATGAGCTATATATATGATGTAATAAAACTATGTTATTCCTGGTTATAATGTTATAATATGACCCTTGTATCTTGATATTACATCTTAACTGTGGATGCTAGCTATTGATCCAGGGACTAGCATTGTAAAACACAGGAGGGATCAACCTTATTAGGTTGGGACCCCTACAGATGGTATCAGAGCATTGTGTTGCCTGTAGTATTTGTAAACCCTAGGATTGGACAAAAAAAAACCTTAAAAAAAATCTTGTAAACTCTTTCCTCAACCATTTTGGTTTTGACTCTACATCTCTTCTATTTCAAACTTGATGGACAGAGCCTTCCCCATGGCCAAAGACTTCAGCATGTGCAAAATATTTCATCAACTCTAATGACTTCAACATCTTCAACTCTAATGACTTCAACATCTTCAACCCCTTCACCAAGGACTTCCAACATGGAAACAACTAAGGACCACAAGTGAGACAAGGAAATCTTACTTAAGAATTAGAGACTGAGGGAATACAAAATAAGAAGAAACCATCAACAACTTTGAAGTATTGTGACCAAGAGTTTTTTTTCAAGAAAACCATGACCTCATGTAATAGGGATCAACCAAGAAGGAAGGGAAGAACACAAGTGAACCATATAGATGGACCACCATATTTTAGTTAAGTCAAACTCACCAACTTATGTGGTGTAACAAAAATATTTTGTTGCCTAAGTATGTGCTTGAACTTTGTTGTTTGAGTGGAGAGTTTGTTTTGTGATTGCATGCACATTGCTTGTGTGAGTTGTGGTGTGTGTGATTAGAAATATTTCCTTAGAAATATCTTGCCCATTCTAATCTTCCTTCAAACCCAAACAGATGACTACTCCAAAGGACTCCAAGGTTGATGACACCAACACCAACCAAGCTGACAGCCTGGGAGAGCTCATAGCAACCCAACATCAGTTGAACCAATTGACAGCTCAGTTCCTAGCCAACAATAGTAATGAAGATCCAGCACTGCAAAAGTTTTTGGAGGAACAATCTCAACTAATGCTTAAGGTGACTAATCAAATGATTAGCATGGAAGAAAATTATCCTAGAAGAGAATATGATAGCAAGGATGACAAGAATGTTGTTCTAGATGGAGCCCCAGCTTGCATTATTTGTGGAGACAAGGATCATACTTCCAAGGAGCATGAAGGACAATGCCCCAATTGTGATGAATACCATCCTGTTGGAGAATGCCCTACCTCCCAAGCTACATGCTACCTTTGTGAAGGAAGTGATCATACTCCTGGTCTATGTCCCATCTATGCCATGGTAGAACAAAGGAAACAAGAAGGATCCAAGTCTACCAAAGGAAAAGGACCACTTATACCTCCAAGCAAGACAACCCAATTCAAAGGATCTAGGAAAATCAAGAAGCCCAAGCAAGACATGAGCCTTGTACAATGTCGTAAATGTAAGGAAATGGGACACTACTCCAGTGGATGCCCAGAGAACAAGAAGAATAAAGGGATTGACCAAGTGTGGTGTAACAACTGTAATGAACCAGGTCATTTTGTAGCTACTTGCCCACAAGAGCCACGTAAAGAACTCAATGACATTCATTGTTTCAACTGCAAGAATCCAGGACACTATGCAAGCAACTGTCCAGAAAGTATGAAGAACAAGTTGAACAAGCCTATGGAGAAACTCAACCTTGGTCCATGAGTCAAGCATAGGAATAAAGCAAAGGTTTAACATAGAGAAATTCCAGGACCCAAGAAGGCCAATATGTAATTTTTGTTTGAAAATTTTTAAGGGTGGTAGTACCCTAGTTGCTTTGAACTTGCTTGTAACCCTAGCCTCCCCAAATCTCAGGACAAGATTTATTTTAAGGGTGGTAGCCTGTCACATCCCAAGATTTTCCAAATCTTGTAATGTGAAAATAAATGAATAAAATAAAACTTTAATTAATTTTCAGAGCCAGAAGAAACTTTTTGAAATCAATTGGAACTTCAGACCCATTTGAATTAAAATAAACCTAAAAGGGATTTAAAAAGATAAGTATTTAATAAAAGGAAAAAAAATAAAAACATTTAGAAATACTACTTTGAAACAATTAAATGAAAAGATTTGTTTTCAAATGAAATAGAAGTTTGTACAAATAGGGATTGTATAATAAAACCAAATTAAATTTTGACCAAGCCTTGGAAATTAAAAATATTTAGTTTTGAATAAAAATAACAAAGGTTTATTTAAAATAAAGTAATAAGGAATTAATATCAAATTTTATTCAAATAAAAGGTTTTACCATTTTAAATTAAGGCATCAAAACTTATTAAATTATTTTAAACAGGTTTTCCCAAATATTTTATAATCTCTAATAAAGCCTACTAAAGTGTTTTGGCTTATTTATAGGTTTCAAATAAATAACTCAATTAAAATAAATCCTATTTGAATCAATAAAGAAAGTCTATATTATTTAAATCATTAATGGACCCTAAAATAAAAGGCTATATTATTTTAAACAAGTTTTCCAAATATTCTTTATTTCCAAAGGATACCTACTGATTTGAATTCGAGAGTATTTGGATTTAAAATAGAAATTCTATTAAATAAACCAAACCTTGTTTATTTAATAAACCATAGTCCATCTTTAATTAATTAATTAATTAATAAATAGAACCTAAAAAGATTTAAAATGTTATTCTATTTTGAAGTTGGATTATACTACTAAACAGAACCAAAAACACTATGCAAAGTTTAAAAAAAAATGTTTGAATTGTTGAATGATTGAATAAGTGGATTGAAAATCAAAACAGGAAATAAAATAGAAAAGGAAAAATAACTCAGAATAAAAAAAATGTAAAAGGGCCAACCCAACCCAGGCAGCCCACTAAGCCCACCAACCAGCCAAGCTCCTTACCCCGCAGAAAACGATTCGCACGCGTTATCTAACCATGGTGACACCGATCGATGGACCTTTCCCTTGTTTCTTTTCCCACCGGCGGTGGACCCCACTCTGTTTCGTTCTCACCCGCGACCCCTTCTTCCCCAAACCACGCCGTTCCGGTCATCAATCCCGCTTAATTCCTCTTAATGGCCACGTTAATCGCCTCGACCTGCATTAAGCGCCAGACCTTCCTCTCCTTTCCTCGTTCGCCACCCCTCTCTGCTACAATTTGAGCACGCACCGCCGCGGCTCCGACCAAATCCTCCTTCGATTTCCGGCAACCACACCCTCCTGCCTCCACACAGACGCACTCACTACTCCCCGGGCGCTTCGGTGCTTTCCATTCAACATGGTGCCACGAAACCTCGCCGGCGACTGCGGCCACCGCGGCCCGACTTCAACTCCAGTGAGCCCCATGGGTAGATTCCGCCCCTCTTTTCTCTTTCACGCACACAACCTTGCCTTGCTTCGCATCTAACAACGTACTTGTTATGCCTTGGGTGATCCGTGGCGCAGCCCGGTGACCACCGACGACCGCGCGCCACGAACTCCGTGAAGATTCCACTTGACCCGGCGCCCTCGCCTCGTCAACCGCATGTTGAGCATCGCCGTATTCTCCTAAGCCTGGTGAGCATCCTCCCTTCTTCCCCGTCCTATTTCATCAGCGCCGGCCATTGACCTCGCCAGCATGCCCGTCAGCCGCCGCTTCTGGTTAAACGCGAGCCGTTAGATCACCATCTGCGGCATAGACATAGTGACTTAAGCGAAGCAGCAGAGCATCTGAGCCGCACAACTCATCAGATCAACGCTCCACAGGCGTGATCCGCAGCGAACGTGCGCCAATAGAATCTGCGCGTGTCCCTGTCTTTGTTTAAAACAGATTTGAAATCTGATTTAGTTGTGAATTTCAAATCCTTATAACTTTTGATCCACACGTCCAAATTTGACAAATTTTATATCAATGAAATCAGGAGATCAAGCCCTAAACAACCATGGCCTTAGTTTTGAAAATAGTATCTGTTAGCTTGTTTGAAATTACAGAAACTTTTGTGTACTTGTTTAGAGTATAAAAATTGTTTAAAATTGATTTTAGGATTAAATCTTTTGCAAAATGGATTTTTGTGATCCTACTGACCCTAGGAACCAACCCATAGTGTTAAGAATGATTTTTGTGAAATTTAAGTTGAATTAATTAACTAAGTCATTTTCTAGCCAAATAAAACTCATTAAATTGTTTTATGGAAAAGTTGTTGCAAGGAAAACCTTGGGAAAATGTTATGGACCAAACTTACTGACCCAAAACACCAAGCCTTGCCAAGAGCAACTCACTTGGTGAAAAATAAAAAGAATAATTTTCATCACATAAAATGTTGAATGGACTTTAAAATAGACTTTGGGCAAAACCCTCTAACTAATGACTTTGCCATTTTGGTAAATGACCAATGTGGACCTTACAAAGTTTATAAACCTAGTAGAGACCAACTTTGCAATAGAACCCTCTTCCTACAAAACTTAGGAACCATTGCTTTGTGTATGAGAATTATTGTTTGAATGTTGGAATGCTACTTGATACTATGCTTGTTTGATTGTAGTGAAATTAGCAAAGTGTGAGACTAGCAAGATCAAGGAGTGACTATCATTCCCTAAACAAAAAGGCAAGTTACACTATCATACAAAAGACCTACTATTTTCATTATACTTAGTGGATTTTGTAAACATGCATGAAAATGTTTTATACTTATGCTATGCTAATCCTAATAGGATTCCCTATACACTCCTCAGTGAAAATATTGAAGTTGTACATGCTTAGCCATGCTATGTTTTGAAAAAGAGATACATGTTGAGATTTTACAAAGGTTGAGAAAAGGACTTGTGTTTTATATAACAAAACAAGGACTCAATGAACCACCTAGGTGGTGGACACTTCATGTTTTGGAGAAGGTGGCGACAAAAGGGAACCATGTCTATGGCAATCACTTTGTGTTGTGCTCCAACTGAAAACCACCTAGGAAACTTAGAGATTGAACATGTTTCTCCAATTGTGGCTTTCGTGTACAACCACATGCTATTATGGCTCTGGCTTAGTCAACTACATTAGGAAGACCCATACATTGTCTTTAGTTACCGGACATGGGGATCTGGAATGCTTCATGGGGGTTGAAGACAAGCTAGCAATGATGTATGGGAGGACCTCTTGGAAAGACTTCACACATTCTCGATGCCAAGACTCCATCTTGGTGAGCACTAATCCAGTAGGCCACTGGTGGCAACAAGATGGGATTGCGTCATGTGGGTAAAGTGTACTCCTTCTGCAGAAGTTAATAAAATCTAAGTACTTAGCCGTGTCCCCGGTTATGGACAAATACTGAGCAACTAAAGTTTGAACTATGGGAGATCTCGACATTCTAATTTCTAATATAAAAACTTGATGCACTTGGGGGTACCAAGGAATTCAAAGAGATTTTGTTAAGCTTGTTGCACTTGGGGTTACCAAGGTGCACAAGAGCATGATGTACTTGGGGTTACCAAGGAACTCATGGTTTTTGATAAAACTTGTTGCACTTGGGGTTACCAAGGTGCTCAAGGATTTTTTACAAGGACTTGAACACTTGAGTGTTTACCAAGGATGTTCAAGGAACTTGGAAAAAGAGATTTGACAAAGGACCAAAACCATTTTTGAAAAGATAGGATAAATATTGCTTTAAGCAAATAAGCCTTAAACTCTACTTAGCCAAATATGCATAAAATGATAGGATCCACTCTTATTATACATAAAAGTGAAACTTGCCAATACAATTCAAATGTATTGACCCTTGTGGCTGTAACTTGTAATGTTGCAGGTTTGATTGTTTTAAATGAAGATTGTTTGATTGACTAGGATTACAAAGTCTACAACCAACATACTGTGGCACTATGAAGATGAAGGACCCATGACTATATATTCCATTTGCAATGTAATGTAATAGCCAAATGAGCTATATATGATGTAATAAAACTATGTTATTCCTGGTTATAATGTTATAATATGACCCTTGTATCTTGATATTACATCTTAACTGTGGATGCTAGCTATTGATCCAGGGACTAGCATTGTAAAACACAGGAGGGATCAACCTTATTAGGTTGGGACCCCTACAATGTTATAAACAAAGGTATGATGATTATATGCAATCAACTTATCTAGCAGTATTTAAACAAAAGTTATACATACTTATATGCATAAGTTATCAACTAGCTAAAACAGAAGTTAGACATGCTTATATGCAGAGGTTATCCAGTAGCTAAAACATAAGTTATTCATGCTTATATGCAGAAGTTATCCACTAGCTAGAATATAAGTTATACATGCTTGCATGCAGAAAGTTATAATTATACATGCTTACAAACAGAGGTTATCAACTAGCTAAAACAGAGGTTATCAACTAGCTAAAATAGAGGTTATCCATGCTTACATGCAAAAATTTATCCATGCTTATATGCAGAAGTTGACATGGTTATACCCCACGGGTACACGACGTTAGCATACTTGGTCCATCCCAAGGGAAGGCCCACGACGAGATACGCGGCCTGTGGAGATTTCGGGTGGCCAAATCCCATGATGTTTTCGGATCCTTGGAGGACAAGTCTAGAGTAGATAGAATTTCAAAGGGTATCAATCCTAATATGTCAAACATAGGACATAGTAACTATGCATGCAACATGACAAGCTACAAACAAAGATCATGAATAACATGCATTGAAAAACGTTTGTTTGTTTCACATACAAAAAATATAACATAGTGGCAATCAGCTTGTCCCTCATAGAGTAGCAAATAGATGCATAGGACACCTTCAAAGTTCACAAGGGTGACTAGAAACAAGTAACACAAGAACAAATAATATCACAATATACATCAATCAATAAGCTTTGGAACACTGCATACAGAATGACAATTATGCTCTTTTAATGGTACCTAAAGGTAGAAGGTGGAGACTCAATAGTGGTGGAAGAAAGACCTTTTATTAAGGAAGCATGGATTTCAAGTTTCAAAAAGAGCTTCCAAAAATTATGGTACTTGTTAGCTTTCAGCCCTTATTGCCCCTATCATAAGCATCTTGAAGTGATTAAGGTTAAAATGAACAAAGATGGAGTATATGCTTGACGAAGTATAAGTTGGCAATCTCAAGTCCCTTGAATACGAGAGCCACACCCCATGCTATTCAACTTTAGTCACCTGTAAGTTCTTGTCATTGTAAGTATTTGCATATCATTGAGAACCGCCAACGGGGTACCCCTTGCACATGGTACAGGAGCTATCCCGTAACCAAAATGACAAGGCAAACAGACAATGAGCATATCAACAATCTTCTTATTTACCATGGGAATATGGTGCTTTTTCTCTCTTTCCTCTTTTATCAATGTGTCTCTTTTTTATAAGAAGAATGCTTCATAGATGTCACTATAGTGATGCTGCAAGTTTCCACCATGATTAGGCATGACTTAGGCTAGCGGCCCAGACGTTTCTCTAACACAAGATACAAACTCCATGGACTTACAAGTTCCCTCTTTATTTCACACCGGTGACATGCATAGACAAAAGAGCATGATATCAGCTGAGTACAAAGTACAAGTACAATATTGAAAATTTTCCTCGTGACAGCATGGTTCTGCTAATTCCAACATATAAGTGCAATCATATATAACATAGAAGACACAATGGTTCACATAACAAAATAGTTCAAGTTTATTAGGGGCAAAGAATATAAAGTGTGCCATCAAGTTTGTGAGGGCTTTAATCACTAAGTTTTTACATAACAAAATAGTTTTTAATTGGAAGATACTTGAAAACAAGAATATACTTGGAATGGTGTAACACACCATGCATAGGAGTTTATAGTGGACACTTTGGAATAACTTGGTTTCTTGGGATTTGGAAGCATGAGTAGAGCTTACTCACACAAGTGGAGGCTAGCAAAGGACTGGGAGCAACCAAATAAGAGAGCAATAATGGCCATAATCATGCAGTGCAACAAAGCATTACTAATCAAAGCAAAGAGTGGTACTACAAGTCAAGGACTAAATGATCATAAAGGCTCTGGTGACTTGTCATAGTCATAACATGGTGTGAGCATGTGCCAAGTCAACCCAAGCAAAGCATCAAAGGAGAATACCACAATACTATGCTTTTGCATGCTAAAACAACGCATAATTTCTTCAAGGCACACTAAGCAATCTCAATTGTTTGGAACAAGACATGCTACAGCAATAATCACTAAGCATAAGGTCAAAACAACACCTAGCATGTCATGCTAAAGTCTAAGTCACCAGTGATGCAAGCTCCTCTTGCACTTACAAGCAAGAACTTACTACTCCTTTCCAACACCAAGCAACTTATTTGCAAAACAACAGCGAGCAGGGGTCCAAACTACTTTATTCAAGTAAACTAAACAACCTAAGCAAAGCAAACAAAAAAACTAACGCTCCAAGAACAACACAATCATGCATGAAACAATAAAAAGAAAGTGTCTAAACAGACCTGAGCTTTTTATTGATGAAGAAGGGGATGCCTTGGGCATCCCCAAGCTTTGAATCTTGTACCTTTTGGGTATTTCTTGGGGTGACACCATGGTGGCCTCCCCAAGCTTGAGATTTTATCCATTCTTCATATTATTGCATCATTCTCAATTTACACCTGGAATTTTTTCTTCATACAAAACTTCACACAATCTTCATTAGCAACATTAGTGTATTCAAAAGATATTAGACCTCTGACAGAGCTTTGAAACAGTAAGGATTTTCACTAAAAACACAAGCTACTGTAGTAACTCCTTCAAAAATCTCAATTCAACTAAATAGAACTCAAAAAGGAATCAATAGGAAGCAAATGCAAATAATGGCAGAAATCTGTCAAAACAGACCAACAGGTAGAAACCGATTTTTTCGAACATCTTCTGTTGCTCAAATGAAAAAGTGTTGAACTAACGAAAGTTATCTAACATACTGGCGGATTTATTCGAAAATTGTTAGCTCAATCCGAGTTATAAAGACTCCTCACAATTTTTTTTGGTGAAGGACAGAAATCTGTTTCGGAACAGCAACTCCCCAAATCTTACTTCCCTCTCATTAGAGGTCATTCTTGGCACAAAAACCAAACAAAAAGGATAAGGAGAAGTTATTACTGAAGTAATAACTTCCAAGACTCAAGGAAACTCTTGGGTTATCTCCCAACAAGTACTTTTCTTTAACGCCTTTAAGTTAGGCACAAGAAGGAAGAAGAATCAAGTATTTTTAAATGAGGAATTAAGATCTAGGACTACCGATCGATCGAGGACTACCGACCGATCACTACCGATAGAGGACTACCGACCTATCTAGGACTACCGACCTAGGACTACGACCGACCTAGGACTACCGACCGACCGACCTAGGACTACGACCGACCTAGGACTACCGACCGACCTACGACTACGACCGACCGAGGACTACCGACCGACCTAGGACTACCGACCGACTTAGGACTACCAATCGAGGACTACCAACCGACCAACCGAGTTGACTACCGACCGACCGACCGACCAACCGAGGACTACCGATCGACCGACCCACCGAGGACTACCGACCCACCGACGCACCGAGGACTACCGACTGACCTAGGACTACTGACCTATCACTATAGACCGAGGACTACCAATCGACCGAGTACTACCGACCGACCAACCGAGTACTACCGACTGACCAACCGAGGACTACCGATTGACCGAGGACTATAGACCGACTTAGGACTACAGACCGACTTAGGACTACCGACCGACCACCTAGGACTACCGACTGACCAACCGAGGACTACCGACCGACCCACCGAGGACTACCGACTGACCAACCGAGGACTATCGACCGACCCGCCGAGGACTACCGACCGACCAACCGATGACTACCGACCGACCGACCCACCGAGGACTACCGACCCACCGACCCACCGAGGACTACCGACTGACCTAGGACTACTGACCGATCACTATAGACCGAGGACTACCAATCGACCGAGTACTACCGACCAACCAACCGAGTACTACCGACTGACCAACCGAGGACTACCGATTGACCGAGGACTACAGACCGACTTAGGACTATCGACCGACCACCTGGGACTACCGACTGACCAACCGAGGACTACCGACCGACCCACCGAGGACTACCGACTGACCAACCGAGGACTATCGACCGACCCGCCGAGGACTACCGACTGACCGACTGACCAACAGAGGACTACCGACCTAGGACTACCGATCGACTTAGGAATACCGACCGAGGACTACCGACTGACCAACCGAGGACTATCGACCGACCTAGGACTTCCGACCGACCGAGGACTACCGACGACTGACCGACCTAGGACTATCGACGGACCAATCGAGGACTATCGACTGGCCGAGGACTACAGACCAACCTAGGACTACCGACCGAGGACTATCGACTGACCACCTAGGACTACCGACTGACCAACCGAGGACTACCGACCAACCCACCAAGGACTACCGACTGACCAACCGAGGACTATCGACCGACCCACCGAGGACTATCGACTGACCGACTAACCAACCGAGAACTACCGACCTAGGACTACCGACTGAGGACTATCGACCGACCCACCAAGGACTACCGACTGACCAACCGAGGACTACCGACCTAGAACTTCCGACCGACCGAGGACTACCGACGACTGACCGACCGACCTAGGACTTCCGACCGACCGAGGACTACCGACGACTGACCGACCTAGGACTATCGACGGACCGACCGAGGACTATCGACCGACCCACCGAGGACTACTGACTGACCTAGGACTACCGACCAACCCACCAAGGACTACCGACCGACCAACCGAGGACTACCGACCGACCTAGAACTACCGACCTAGGACTACCGACTGACCGAGGACTACCGACCACTGACCGACCTAGGACTATCGACGGACCAATCGAGGACTATCGACTGGCCGAGGACTACAGACCAACCTAGGACTACCGACCGAGGACTATCGACTGACCACCTAGGACTACCGACTGACCAACCGAGGACTACCGACCGACCCACCAAGGACTACCGACTGACCAACAGAGGTCTATCGACCTAGGACTACCGACTGAGGACTACCGACCGACCCACCAAGGACTACCGACTGACCAGCCGAGGACTACCGACCGACCGACCTAGGACTTTCGACCGACCGAGGACTACCGACGACTGACCGACCTAGGACTATCGACGGTCCGACCGAGGACTATCGACCGACCCATCGAGGACTATCGACTAACCGACCTAGGACTATCGACCGACCCACCGAGGACTACCGACCGACCTAGGACTACCGACCGACCAAGGACTACAGACCGACCTAGAACTACCGACCTAGAACTACCGACCTAGGACTACCGACCGACCGAGGACTACCGACCGACCTAGGACTACCGACCGACCGAGGACTACAGACCGACCTAGGACTACCGACCGACCGACCGACCGACCGAGGACTACCGACTGGCCGAGGACTACAGACCAACCTAGGACTACCGACCGAGGACTATCGACTAACCACCTAGGACTACCGACTAACCAACCGAGGACTACCGACCTAGGACTACCGACCGACCGACCTAGGACTTCCGACCGACCGAGGACTACCGACGACTGGCCTACCTAGGAATATCGACGGACCGACCGAGGACTATTGATCGACCCACCGAGGACTACCGACTGACCGACCTAGGACTATCGACCAACCCACCAAGGACTACCGACCGACCGAGGACTACCGACCGACCTAGAACTATCGACCTAGGACTACCGACCGACCGAGGACTACCGACGACTGACCGACCGAGGACTATCGACCGACCCACCGAGGACTACTGACTGACCTAGGACTACCGACCAACCCACCAAGGACTATCGACCGACCAACCGAGGACTACCGACCGACCTAGAACTACCGACCTAGGACTACCGACTGACCGAGGACTACCGACCTAGGACTATCGACGGACCAATCGAGGACTATCGACTGGCCGAGGACTACAGACCAACCTAGGACTACCGACCGAGGACTATCAACTGACCACCTAGGACTACCGACTGACCAACCGAGGACTACCGACTGACCCACCAAGGACTACCGACTGACCAACAGAGGTCTATCGACCTAGGACTACCGACTGAGGACTACTGACCGACCCACCAAGGACTACCGACTGACCAGCCGAGGACTACCGACCGACCGACCTAGGACTTTCGACCGACCGAGGACTACCGACGACTGACCGACCTAGGACTATCGACGGTCCGACCGAGGACTATCGACCGACCCATCGAGGACTATCGACTAACCGACCTAGGACTATCGACCGATCCACCGAGGACTACCGACCGACCGAGGACTACCGACCGACCTAGGACTACCGACCGACCGAGGACTACAGACCGACCTAGAACTACCGACCTAGAACTACCGACCTAGGACTACCGACCGACCGAGGACTACCGACCGACCTAGGACTACCGACCGACCGAGGACTACAGACCGACCTAGGACTACCGACCGACCGACCGACCGAGGACTACCGACTGGCCGAGGACTACAGACCAACCTAGGACTACCGACCGAGGACTATCGACTAACCACCTAGGACTACCGACTAACCAACCGAGGACTACCGACCTAGGACTTCCGACCGACCGAGGACTACCGACGACTGGCCTACCTAGGAATATCGACGGACCGACCGAGGACTATTGATCGACCCACCGAGGACTACCGACCAACCCACCAAGGACTACCGACCGACCGAGGACTACCGACCGACCTAGAACTACCGACCTAGGACTACCGACCGACCGAGGACTACAGACCGACCTAGGACTACAGACCGACCGAGGACTACCGACCTAGGACTACCGACCGACCCACCGAGGACTACCGACTGACCAACCGAGGACTATCGACCGACCCACCAAGGACTACCGACTAACCGACTGGCCAACCTAGGACTACCGACTGACCGACCGAGGACTACCGACTGACCCACCAAGCACTACCGACCGACCGAGGACTACCGACCGACCAGGAATACCGACCGACCGAGGACTACCGACCGACCAACCGAGGACTACCTACCGAACGAGGATTACCGACCGATCACTACAGACCGAGGACTACTGACTAACCTAGGACTACCGACGACTGATCGAGGAATACTGACCGACCGACCGAGGACTACCGAACGACCCTGGGGAATTAGAAAGAAGTATACCGACCGATCGAGGACTACCGACTGACCGAGGACTACAGACCAACCGTGGACTACCGACTGAGGACTACCGACCGACCGAGAACTACGGACGATCGAGACTACCAACCGACCGAGGACTACCAACCGATAGAAGACTACCGACCGACCGAGGACTACAGACCGATCGAGGATATTTGGAGACACTTGGGACTGATGGATATCATTGATGAGATGAGTATTGTCGATAGATTAGGGTCTCGTGTCTTTGAAGAAATAATTCGGCTGGCCTATATGCCAGCCCCATGTACTGCTGATGTTGGTATGAAAGAGATATTAATTAGCTCCTGCTGGTACATATGGTGGCAGAGGAGACAGGTGGTACATGGGGAATAAATTGTCGATCTGTTGAGAACGGCTCAAGTAATTGCAGCTATTGCGGCAAATTATTCGAAGGCATGCAAACAGAATTCGGCGGTCCCTCCTGTTGGATGGGAGAATCTATTGGAGGGTTTTTGCAAACTAAATGTTGATGCTTCGTTTTCAGTGGAGTCTGGTATGGGTGCTACAGGAGCTGTGATCCGCGACGATAAGGGCTCTTTTATCACATGTGCTAATAGTGGCATTGAGTATATTTTGGATGATCCATTAGCTCAAGCGACGACGTTACGTGATGGCCTCCTTTTGGCGGGTCAAGTTGGATACACCAACATTATAGTCAATAGCGATTGTATGGAAGTCATCTCTACTATGAATGAAGGCGGCAACTTCATTGGTGCAGCAGCGGCTATCTATGCGGAGTGCTCCTCCGTCTAGAGCACAGTGGTGAGGGAGGAGTCACCATCTTCGGAAACAAAACGGCATGCCATCGGGTGGTGCTCAGGTGCTGCATGGCTGATCCTGTCCTGGCCGGCTGTGGAAGCGGGGGGATGCGAGGAGGTGCGGGGTGCTCTGTGAGGTTTTTCTTATCCGACCATGGAGGAGAGGAGGGGAAGCGACATAACATGTCTTCCTCAGCGGCGCAAGGATGGCAGTTCGAGTCCAGGGTTGGAAGTTCCTGCTTCTCCCTTTATTCTCCATCTTGGCGCCATGGCGACGAGAGGAGGAGGAATCAGGGCGAGGTGCAAGCTCTAGGGATGTTGAAAGAAGCTCAGTGGTGGAGTTCATCCACAAAGGCAGAGGTTGCCGACGTGATTCTTGGCCAGTAGAGGCCACTTCACGTTGAGCTGGCACCACAATATCTTCTTCCCGCAGGCCAGCTAGCCGATGCGGAGGATCATCGGTCTCAAGGCGCCGCTCCACGTTGACGACAGACCAAGTGGCGTAGTCCCTGGTTCTATCGACGACGATCGTGCATCGAGATCTCATCTGAGAGGCGTCGGAAAAGGACATGATTGTTTTTTCTTTGTTTTCGTTGGGGTCTTCTTGTAAAAGTAGAGGACTGCTTTAATTTCATTGTTTATGTAAGTGTCCTTGATGTAAATTTGCCTGCCGATTAATACGGCTTCCGGGTCTGTTCCCGTGCAAAAAAAAGGATGCACTAACTTTTTTTTTTAGATAAAAAAGGATGCACTAACTAAGGTTCATATCTCCAAACGAAACTTATATTTGGGCTGAAACAAGATAACTAGGCCTGAGGCAGCACTTTCCCTAAAAAGGAGGCAGTGTGTTCTGGCCTCTGGGCTTACGACCTTTGTCAGCTTGTAGGCTTTTCGTCCTGGTCTCCGCCGCCAACCAAAGCCCACTAAACACACCAGCGTACCAGCAGTCAGCGGGAACTAGGAAACCAATGTTGCGGGCGGCGGCGTCGAGGTGCGGCGGCGGCGCCATCCGGCGACTGTCGGCAACAGCCGCGGTAAGCTCGAGGAGGAAGCCTCCCCAGGACGAGGGGGACTGGTCCTACTACAAGGAGTGGTGGGGCGAGGACGACGGCCCCGGCGATGGGGCACACACCGTCTTCCGCCGCCACTCCGAGCACGGCAATGGCGTCGTCTCCGTCGTCGCGTACCCAGCATCCCAACCGGTATATACCGCTTCCTTTCTCCCCAGCTCCCTTCTTGGTCTATTTCTTGCTTGAAGAAATGGGGATTAAGCGCTCTTCGTCTGCTGCTGCCTATGCTAGAGAAAGTAACGAAGGAGCACCTTTTGCTCATAGATCACTATGAGTGCTATCCTCGAAAGATTATACACTTAGTTATCAATTTTTCGTTATAAATTGAGTTCTGCGTGCTGGTTCCTGGCATAAAGTGTTAATTTGATGCAAGTTCACCTTCCAGCAAACCAACGTTGTTGTTCACTTGTTCAAGAACATGGGGCAAATTGGTTGTCTAACTTGAATATTTGCTATGCTACTCATCATGATGATCAATTTGGACTTGTGCCACTACAGTCATTTTGAGTCTCGTAATATCCATACTGCACAAAGTTCTACTGATTTAATACCAGTCTAGACCAATCTGTTCTGGACTTATACAGGAATACAAATTTTTGTGTTGTGGCAGGCCAATGATCAGTGGCCAGTAATGGAGAGATGGCTTCAAGAAAGAAATTCAGTAATATACCCAGAATCAACTGGCTCTGACCAGTTTAAGATACTAGGCTACCAGTGGCGAGTAATGCGCTTTAACGACCATACACGACAAAGTACTGCAAAAGTAATGGCGTGTTACAGGTCAGGGGGTGATAGAGCATTATACTCAATGCAGCAGCCCAACTGCTTAGCTGTTCCCTGTGAGTTCACTTGTACTATGTTTACACCTATTGTGATGATAATATGTCCACGCTGGTTTTTATATTTTTTAGTCTCGTTTGCATCTGTTAAACGATAAGTATAACTTATAAATATGGCTTCTTACATACAAGTCAACAGTATGGTATCAGTAACATGCCAAAAGACAATAAGTATTATATGCCGACATGATTCCAGTATACAGACATCTCTGTATACAGGTCAAAAGACATCAGTAACATGATTCCCCTGATTATTTCTTAGCTGCAAGTGTTATGTGTCATGAAGATAAGATGAAGGTTTTCTCTAGATGAGCATTTTAGTTGTTGTATGCAAAGTAGCACAATTTTATTTTCATGTGTGTTTTATATGTTGCTTCAATAGCACTGTAAGAATCTGAGTATCTGACAGTCATTATGTGCAGATGTCAAGAGTATGGTATCAGCAGGATTGACAGCACTCCCTTGTTGTTCTTACGATCTCCGTCAAGCAGTTTCTGAGCAGAACACTATGAAAATTCTATGTATAGGCCATGGTGGAGGCAGCATACCATTATTTTTGGCTAGTAAATTCAAAGGTAGGAAGTACCACTGGCTTCAATGATGTTTATTACCACTTACAGCTGTTGCTGGATTTACTGATATGCGGTGCACACACTGAATTGGTGTTATTACCTTCTGGTCCTTTTGTTATCCGGTTAGAAACTATGTGCCTGGCCTGACAAATTACCTGCCTGCACTAATAGTTGAAATTAAATATCAATTGATGGATTTTTGGATCAACACAGTATTTCCTCTTTAGCTCTACCTGCTAATCCCTAATTCTGAAGTTTCCCACTTAAAACATATTTCATTTGTAGTTCTACCTGTTAATCCTTAATTCTGAAGTTTTCCACTTCATCAAAACACTTAAAACATATTTCATATTTTTCAGGTGCTGCCGTCCACATTGTGGAAATCGATCCAGTTGTCGTTTCTGCATCAGTTGAATCTATGGGTTTCCCTGCATCTCCCGCGAAAGGGCTATCATCTCACTCCATGCAGCCTGCCGACGGAGACGAGCTGCTGTGGGGAGGCATCCACGACCGCCTTTTCCTCCACATAACAGACGCAGCAGACTACATCGCCAATGACAGCAACATGTACGATCTAGTCTTCATCGACGCCTACGACGGGAATGACATATTTCCCCGCAAGCTCTGGGACGTCGACGGAGCGTTCCTGAAGAACCTAGAGGCAAGAGTCCACCCTGACCACGGCACGGTGGTGGTGAACCTGCACTCCGATTCGGATCAAGGCCCAGACGTCGACGACGAGGCCCCTTTCGATAGCATGCTCCCCATGGGCAAGTACGTCTCCCAGGTCTGCGGCGCGTACAAGCATCACTTTGGGCTGGCCTTCACGGCGGCCGCCCCGTGGCTCTGCAACATCACCCTGGTCGCCTGCCGCGACAAGGCGATGCTGAGCGGGGCGCCGGTAGGACGTAGCGGTAGAAGAGACTTTGTCCTTGGCAACCTTCTGTCGAGGGCGAGCATGGTGGAGCGGGCGTTGGACCTGCCGTTTCCCTGCCTGCGGTACGTCAAGAATGGGTTCACCTTGGTGGAATGATCTGGTCCTGTATGAATAGAATTCCCCTTTTACTTTTCGTGCCATTTGGTCCGGCGGATTGCTGAGCGATCTTGAACTCGTGCCTGGTTTTTTGCTGTAAACTTTTCGCACGAAGCTGGCGTGATCTCTCTGAAAACCGGCTGACTGCTCAATCCATCCATGGATGATCGCTGTTTGATTCACGTCTACTCCCATATACAGTTGGTCAAGACTGCTACTTGCATAGCAATTCAAAATCACACAGAGCAACTCGACGGTTCACATGCATCATTACTCGCTTTTTTTTTCTCAGTCCGGAGGCTGGAATTGTTTTTTTTTTAACTAGACTGGAATTGGTTTTGGTAACGAGTGTTCCCTAAGCACCGCGGCCGTTAGCTTGATATTACACGGCATGAACGTCGAGTGTTTGACTTGCGAGGAGAGACGGGCCACGAAGTCGGGGAAGAGACACGTGAGATGCATTAAACCGGACGCCGATGGCTCAAAAGTTTAGCTGGGCATGGGGTTCCTGCGCTTGCGAATTGACCAGCGCGCGATCCTCTCGAAGCGAAGTCCGGCTCACAGATCTAGCATCCTCTTGCCCTAGAGAAGTGACCAAATTCTTACAGGTCTTGCTTTTCCTTCTTGTAATAAACCGGATAAAGAAAGATTCACGTGCATGCACCCACTTGAACTTGAACCACCGACGTCCTAAGATAGAAAAATAATAAGCTGCCGACCAGTTCTTGTGATACAAATCAAGCCACGCACGCGCACGAGAGGCGATGAGATCTCGAGGAGCTAGGCTAGCAAGAAAACGCCCAGAGAGCTACTAGCATCGATGCTGCTACGGAGCTCCTCCACGTCATTCCTGCAGCACACCTTCCTCTCCTTCTCCCCGTCACCCCCTTCCTCTCTCCACCTCCGGCGAGCCTTCTCCGACAGCCACCTCCCATCCCTCAACCCCAACGACGAAGAAAACAACAACACCACCGGCCTCCACACCGAGCTCTCCTTCTCCATCTACAACACCTTCGGCAGCAGCAAGCAGGCGCCACCCGTCCAGATGGAACCCCACCACGAGCAAGTAGATCCGGAGGAAGACCAGGAGGAGGAGACGCCCGCGCAGCCGGAACTGCCAGAGCTGCCGCTGTTCCTGGCCAGGGGCATGGGCATCGACCGCATCGCCTCCGGCCTCTTCACCGCCGGCATGCTGGGCTCCGAGGCCAGGATGGCGAGCGGCGTCGACCAGAAGGCCGTGTTGGCGCTGGACGCGCAGTACAAGGAGATGGTGGACGAGCAGCCCGGCAACGCGCTCTTCCTCCGCAACTACGCGCAGTTCCTCCACGAGGTAAAACCGGCTGAGATCTCACTGCTACAGTATCTAGTACTGTAAAAGAAGTGGCAGCTGGGATCTGAGTGATCATCTGAATCTGCTGTGCTGACAACCGATGGAATCAGGTGAAGGGCGACCCCAGGAGGGCGGAGGAGTACTACTCGCGCGCCATGCTGGCCGACCCGAGCGACGGCGAGATCATGTCGCAGTACGCCAAGCTGGTGTGGGCGGTGCACCGCGACCACGACAGGTCCCTCGACTACTTCCAGAAGTCGGTGCAGGCAGCACCGCGGGACAGGTACGCATGCACAACAACGACGGCCGTGCGTGAGTGAGCCGTCTCTGCCTACCATACAAAAAATACACTGAATTTACAAGCTGGCCTGTAGCTAACTAGCTTAGCCGCGGTTTGGCATGGCAGCCACGTTCTCGCGGCGTACGCCAGCTTCCTGTGGGAGCAGGACGATGACGACGAAGAAGAAGGCGAGCAAGGAGCTGCGCCGGAGCCTGTTGCTGCGCAGCCGATACAGCTGGCTTCTGTGGGCGTTTGACCAGGGTGGCTAGGACAGCCGAGGAGTGCGTGCGTGTGTCCTAACGATGTACTAGTACGTACTACTCCGTTTGAAAATATAGGATGTTTTAAGTTTGTGAATGAGATGTATCTAGACATCAATTTGTTTGAACCTATACACTAAAAGATGTCTAAATACATCTCCTTCATAAATCTAAAACATCTTATATTTCTAAACGGAGGGAGTACTAAACGCTGTTTCTCTGTGATCTGCGAAAGATTGAGGTGTGTGTCAAGAATAAATACAGGAACCGTTGGAAGCGGCAAAGGTTGTGTAAACTTTATGATTTCGTCTGCAAATGCCAGTACCTAATGTTTCTTGATTCAGGATAAGATCTTGCAGGCTCTGTATCATACTACCACGTTCGTAACTTCCCCACGCTCGCTTTGGACACTTGAGAGTTCTGCCGTGATGGGCTGGCGCAGGCTATGCTTCCCTGCGAATGCATCAGACAGCCAAAACGCAGAATGATGTATAGCCACATCACACCTTCAGACTAATAACGACGCAGATACTTAGTGTACACTACTACGTGACGACATGGAAGCCAGCATGAGGAAGCATAGCAAGAATACTGCTAGGGATTTAGTCGTATTACATGATTCAGTGTTTACGTCCCAGTAGCAAACTCCCTGCATCAACACGCTCAGCGCCTAGCTGTTGACAAAGCCGGCACTTTCTCGAGGCATTTCAGAACTAAACACTCCTCGCAACCTACCACACGAGCATCTCTCACGGTTACTTCTTTGGCACAAGCATCTGTATTTGAGGCAACTGCCACTAGCGCATTGCAACAAGCTGGGAAGGTTATTAAAACTATCGATTGACACAGCCCCTTTTTTTTCAGATGGACACGGATCAAACGATAACACTGATCCTTTTTTTTTGCATGTCTCGGTAGCTCAGGTTTCGATCATACCAGATACACAGCAGAAACTACTATCATGCAGCAACTGATATAAGAATCCCATCTAGAAACTGAGTCATGCTCGATATCACCTAAGGCAAAACGCATAGTACTCCAGACAATCGCGCTTTGTGTTGTGACAAAAAATATGGCCAGGGCCGCACCAGGTAGAGAGCACCAAATGGGATACGACCATTCACCAGCAGAGCAACTGTGGAACTACTCGTAACCGTCATACTGACGCCCACCCCTCCTTTGGTACCCATTTCCCTTTGACCGAGTAGAGTAATCAGTGTCGTATTGCCCACCATATTGACCCCTTGAGAAATCAGTTCTTCCCCTCCCTCGCCCTGCATAGTGGGAAGCTATAGTTAACACTTAAACACTAAGAAATGAGATGACTTCCAAAACCGCAAGCCTTGTGTAATGAACTCAATTTGGATAAGTACGTTCCAGGGGTATTTCTTTCATTTCTTTGAAAGTACTTCCTCCATTAGGAAACAAGTGTCACAGATTTGTCTAGATAAGCATGTATCTAGACGCATTTTAGTGTGTAGATACATGGGTATCTAGACAAATCTGCGAAACTTATTTCCGAACGGAGGGAGTAAGGATTTATACTTGTGATGAAATTTTATCATGTGCTCATGCTATATAGGGTACTTGACACTTGACAGTAGGGAAAAATTAAATTGCACTAGACAAACTGGAAGCCTATAATACCATCTCCAGATAACAGGCTCCAGGAACCTCATTAACGTGCGAAGCATAAGTGAAGTACAGAAAAAGACATAGCCTATGAACAGCTGGCACAAAGATTATTGGAAAGTTGAAAATCTGCAAAAAAAAAAAGGTCATGAGGACATCAGAGTGGATACTTACTTCCCCCGCCACGGAAAATTATACTGCTAGGCCTCCTCTCCTCAACAAATACTTGACGCCCATTCAACTCTATTGGAGATGCCTGATATACAAAAGATCACCATAAAAAGATGTGTTCGGGTAAAATGACATGTTCACAGACCACTCTGTTTCATATATTTCTATGGGCACCAACTACTGGCTCAAACCTGAATACAAAAAATGAAGATTCTTGATTTAATAATGCAGTCTACCTCTAGTATTTTATGCATCTGGCGTGAAGCGGTGGGAAAACATCTTGACCACGTTATTTTGATTACGCACAAAACAGAAGTCTGTGGGCTATGTTCTGAGTTCGGCATTCTAGCAAAGTATTTTTTTTTTCTTACAACAGAATTGGCACTTGGGCATAGAGGATGCAAGAAACTAATTTGCAATGTACAAAGTAATTAAAGGTATGTTCTCCCCTTCCTCCTCTTTCCTTTCTTTTAAATGAAGGGTTAACTGCAGAGGTTGTGCTATAAAGTATATATAATACAGGAGCATGTCATACTAAGAAAACTCTATTCAGTACCAGACTAAGAAATCAAAAAACTCACATTCAACGCATTCTGGATGCCACTCATGTTTTCATACTCAACAAAGCCAAAGAAAACTCCAGCCTCCTGTGTATAAGTACGTGAATTAGGAAAGCCAACAGCAAGAACACAGCCTAGATAGAATCATAGGAGAAACAAACCTTGCGACTCCGTATAGCAACTCCATCGGGTTTAATTCTTCCAAAAGCCTGAAAGACCTTTTCAAGATCAAAGACTGAAGTAGCTGGAGAAAGATTACCAATATATACCGATAGGAACTCTTCTGACAGAAAATAAAAACCATCGTCAGTCAATACACAACCAAAAAGATCATGACCTTTCAGCTAAAAAAATAAAGATTATGACCACCAAGATATTTAGACAGACACAAATACCTAACAATGGCAGATGAAAATAAAGTTATTCTGTTGCAAAGAACATAAAAACAGATAAAAACATGATCAAATGGCTGTGTATAAGAGACCAAAAGTACGCAGGCTGCCACACAAGTTGAAAGAATATGGTTCAATTTTCTGCACTTTGCATACACATACACCAAAAAAAAACTTCAGTAAACTACCAGGTCAGAAAATTCACACGTGTAGGTCACATATAGAAATCGTTAGCATTACTTATTAATCTAAAAGAATGTACTCCCTCCAACCCATATTAGTTGACTCAACTTTGTCTAGATACGGATGAATCTAGACTAGATACTTAACTAGATACATATGAATCTAGACAAAATTGAGTCAACTAATATGGGTCAGAGGGAGTACAACTTTTAAGTACCCAATAAGCTCTTCCAGCAAAAGAAAACTGCATGACCAGATTTCTAGTTCTTAAACACATCAGTTAATCAGCGGCAGAAAGACAACTAACAGGCATGACTAACAATGATTGCAGGGAGAACTCGTCAAACATGCAACAAGCTAGATCTACCATTACAAATGTAGCAGCTCTTAAAATATCAAACTAAATAAAATAAGAGTAACTACAATAAAATAGCAAAAGAGAAGGGGGTTTGTGTACATCAAACAAGAGCTTCCCTACTTAGGATTTCACCTAACTGGTGAATAAGGCATTAAAGGGGGGATTTGTTAGCATTCAAGAATTTGACTTCGAACTACCTAAATCAGAAGATAATCTTAAATCCAAGGCATGAAAGTTTGAGAAACAAACAAGTTGAAACCCATTCTCAGTGCTAAAAGACAAAGGGTGTCAACCTCAACCAGTTTTTTTTAGATTTAAGATGAACCTCAACCAGTTAATCATTAATAGATAAATGAATTTTGCCAAAAGTTAGTAATGACAAAAAATCACAAGGTCGATCCCAAAAAAATGAGAAGCAGGAGTAAACAAGTATACAAAGGAAAGAAACCTTCATCCTCAGGGACACTGGCAACCCTACGAGTGTCCAAGTTGGATTTTTCTTGTGCTGCCTGTCGGACCGGCTGTGATTCTGCAGCCCCCACGGTAGCCTTGTTGACAGGAGTGGAGTGGGTAACTTGATGGCCAGCAGGTGCTTTTGTTCGCAGCTGACAAATTTGCATCCAATCACCATAAAGTTGATACTAAGAATTCAGAATGATTAAAAATACAACATATATTTTCTTACCACTGAAGCATATGTAAGCTTAGGTGGTTCTCCCACCGTTCTTCAGGGGTAGGTGGGAAGGGGTTGGTAGCAACAAGAGATGCATCATGTTTAATGTCTTCTGAACTGGGGAATGAGGGAGTGGGATATTCAATATAAGTCTCTTCATTGATCCCAGCCTCAAACTCCAAAGGATCTTGCTGCTGCATCTCATGATTCTCATATATAATACCACTCTCCCTTTCCTCAACATCAGCAGCAAACCCATTTGCTTCAAATTCTTCAGCCACATAATCAGATGCTGAGGGATCAACCAAAAAAGAAACTCTTAAAATTACAGCCATGGCTACAGTTGGAGATAAACTTTGCGTAAAGAATAATGCAGAAGAATACACTAATGATCTGGAACTATAACAGAAACTAGGAATTTATCTAGAAAGGGGTACTATTACCTAAAACTAGGGCAACAACTATAGCACATAGAATGGGAATGGGGTGGTAAATAAATCACTAAAGTTGGCAACATGGAACATGATAAGGGAATTCAACAGTCTGAAGGAAAAAACCAAAGGAGATGCTCCAGGTAAGAAATTGTGATAACTATACCTAAATAGCACATGATAATAAAAACCTATTTACGAAAGAGAACTAGCAGCAAAATGTACTTTTTTTACTGACAATATATCATAGAACAGCTATCATCAGCTATGATATTACAAACCGCTAAACGGAAGTAGGTCAACCGCAAGAGATGGTGAGTGACAGTTCTTTAGATGTATAATTACCTTGAACACTGTCAAGAGCAATGCCTGTTTCAGTCAAGGTATTAGGAGCAGCCATCTCAGGCATGTTGTTAGCAACACCGTAATCAGCAATTTGGTAATGAGCATCATACTCATCACAGATGAACTTAAAGATGTCACTGTATACAAAAAACCATTCGGTTCGACCTGAGGAGCAAGAATGAAACTCTGGGAGAATCTCTTGCCGAAGGGTGGCCCTTCAATTGCACTAGGCCAGTAACCAACCCAAAGATGGCTCCACCCCATGACTCCAAGAAATTAGCCGTTTAACCTCAACCTTGTGAACATTCATGTACATCAATATCTCATTGATTTCCTGCATAATTTAGGAAGAACAAATGTAAGACAGATTACTAAATAATGATATTGGAAAATTAAAATGTCATCTTACAAGTTTGTAAGCTAGAGCGAACAACAAAAAACGATCTGTAAAATATAGATTCTATTACTCCAATGCCAAATTTTCTAATAAATTGAACTACGAACATCCAAAATCACAACAAGACCAGAGTATAATCATCAGGCAACTAACAATAAACAAGTGTCCAACGAAGCCTTGTAAACTTTAGCTACCAATTTATCATAAAACTTAGCTAAAAATTTATAGTGTGCCCGGTAAAAAATGAGGTAATCGAACGATACTTCTGCAATTCAATTGCACAAATGAGAAACTAACTTTAAATGAGAGATCAAACCACAAGCCACGTATTCTGCTTTATTTACCCTTGAACACTGATATTTTACTTCTAGTAATTTAATATAACACCAGGAAATGGATGGAAACAAAATAGACAATACAGAAGTCCCACATCAACCGATACACATCCACACCACTAAGAAACTATTTAAGCACCAGATCCTGAATCATAAAACTTCTGAACGTGGTAACAGTATTTTTCCTAATACACACTACATGAAACCACTACCTGCTTGTTCCAAAAGGTCTGAAATCACAACAAGAACAAAGACCTATAATCATCAGTCAATTAGCATTAACCAAGTATCCAACAAAGCCTTATAAACCACACCGACCAATTTATCATAAAAGTTAGCTAACAAGATATAAAAGGCGCCCAGTAAATAATGAGGTAATAAAACAGTACTTCTGCATTTCTATTAGATGAAAATGAGAAACTAACTTCTAATCGGAGATCAAATCACAAGCCACATATTCTGCTCTGTTTACCCTTGAACACTAATTTTTTACTTCTACTAATTTAATTTAACACCAGGAAATGGACGGAAACAAAATAGAAAGCACAGAAGTTCCACATCCACACCACTCCGAAACCATTTGAGCACCAGATCCTGAAACATAAAAACTTCTGAACTTGGTAACAGTACATTTCCTAATACACATTACATGAAACCACTGCCTACTACTTCCAAAAGGTCCGAAGTTCCTTCATCCCCAGCACCACAGCAATAGTCATAATCTCGTCATAAAACAAGGCATTGAAAACCAAGACACTGGGCACATTCAGTCAGATGCATACTCGCCAACCATCCATCAAACAGAAGTGACATCAACGTGCATTGCACACTGTCCACCTGTACTTGGTATTACCACGGCAGGGTGACCACTATCGGCATCGAGGGAAGCAAATAGAGCAGAAACTTGACTAGATTGGGGGTTCATACCTCGACCGTCTCCCCAAAAGCGGACTCCAACGTCTCGCAGTCCAGCCTCACCACGGTGCTCCCTTCCGTGTAGAACTGCCTCGCCAGCTCCGGGGTGCTGGCGAGAACGCTGTAGTAGCCGCGGAGGAAGACGGACCCCACCTGCGGGCAACCACAACAACCAAAACCCCTACGCATCAGCCAAAAACCCATCTCCTCCGCCCAACCCCCGCGGGGTTTACCCGATGAGTTTCGGCCCGGCGCTCACCTCGAAGGCGTAGGGGTGGCCGGCGATGCGGTGCTGCTCCCGCCGTAGCTCGTCCATGGCCGACATAAACCCTAGCGGGGGAGGGCGAACCGAACCAACAGCGCGTCCTCTCGCGAGGCGCGCGGCGAGAGGGAGGGTGCGGGGCGCGGGCGGGGCGGTGGCGGTGGCGGCTAGGGTTTGGCGGGTCTGGGGCTCGCTCGCCGCCTCGGCTTGTACGGGGAACGGAGGGAATGGGGATTTGAGTCAGGGATCGAACGGGGAAGGGAGGGGAAGGTTTTAAAATGGCCTCACTGGTCGCCGCTCGCTGCCTCGCTGGCCTGTCCCGTTTCCTTTGCGGGAGCCGTCGTCTCCTTCCGGTCGGTCAAAGCCGCGAGGGAGACGCGGGGTACCGGTCGGTCCGGTCTCCGGCAGTCCGGCTGTGCCGATTGGCGGGTAGGTCCCGCAACGAGTGATTCGGCCCGTGGGGTTCAGAGCTTAAATGGGCACGGGTTAACTGTGGCCCCCTTTGTACCCACTTGGAGCAACTACAGGAGATCCCGTAAATCTTAAAAAATCGTAAAATAGCCTAAGTACCGTAAACATAGTCGATCCATAAATTTTTTTATGAATGACAGAAAAACGCGTGCCCCAACCCGTGCATATGCGGGCTCGACGGCTGAACCGAGAGTGGCGTGTACTCGTGTAAAGATTCATCCGGGAGATATATTTCAGCTAGCCTTGTTCCCGCTTCTGTGTCGCCGCCGCCATCGATCTACCCACCTACTACTGCTACTACGCTATTGTGTCCTAGATTCGAAGGGGTGAACTTGACAGAGCTCGTCGTCGGCTCTCAACCGCCACCTCCCCCGACTCCGGCATTTGGCTCGGGTGCCCTGTCCTCCGTCGTTGTCGCTCACATCATTGTCGCCGCCTAGGAGAAGAAGAGAAAGTGCGGGGGCACCCAGGTTGTCTCGAAAGGCCCTTCGGTCGCTGGCGCAAGTTGAGCTTTTAGTTCAACACTAGATGGACCCAGCGCGCTCTGCCGCGCCATCCTTTGCTGACAGTGTCTAAATTTTGTGGCGGATGTTCTCTAAGTGTTCCGTTTTGGGTATGGGTTTTGGTTCTAGGTTAGCCATTGGGCAAAACATGGTGGCGCGCGAAGTGGTGTGCGGGTCGGCACATCTTCATGAAGCAAAAGTGGCGACAACAAAAAGACATAATCCATACTCTCCAAGCATCTACAATATGAATGCATCGAGAAAACAACCTTAGGCACCAC
Source organism: Avena longiglumis (assembly GCA_030063025.1). Lineage (NCBI taxonomy): Eukaryota > Viridiplantae > Streptophyta > Magnoliopsida > Poales > Poaceae > Avena > Avena longiglumis. The sequence goes on from CP125976.1 coordinate 80,733,007, forward strand.
AACATGAAAGCGAACATCCACTCCACCCAACCACATCTCCAATCTCCCCCAAGCCATTGGCATACCACAACCATGGAAGGAAAACATCTAATCCCTTCATGACCTCGTTGTTGTTTATGAATGTGGTCTTCTATGGAATGTAAAGCTTAATGATTTTGAACATTATCACCGAAATATACCAAAGGATAGATTTCACTTGAGAACACAACAATAGAAATATGTTGACGCGAAAATATATCACACCTCTATACAATTTAGGATAATTGAAACCCACAATTTACCTTTACAAATTCTGGTACATTGAAAACAAAAATCTTGCAAAAGAAATAGAACTGAGTGTACACATAAGGATCTTGACATAAACCTAGTAGGCTAAAAACTATGTCGTCTTATCATCAAATCGAATCAAATATAAACATAACTTAAATCTATGAATAACTGGAATAGTAAAGATGTATTTCTCCAAAAAAGATGAATTTGAAGACGGCTTAGAAGAATTAGTACACCAGGTTCTCCCCGGAAGTAGGTGAGTTTACTCTTATTTCCTATCATAAATGAGAATGCCATACATAACCTTGCATATGTTTTGTTACACTCCTAATATGTTCATGGATGCGCTTCTAGTTACGGATGGCACCATGAGTTTAGGTTCGTCGAGGCCCCCATACACTTCGTCCCATTTACCTTGAATCATCATGGGTCTAGAAATCCACCATACCAGCGACCCGGCCGGGTATGGGGACCCGTGGGTACCCTCGTTTCAGAGGCGATGGGGTCGATCTAGGCGGCGATGTCGGTCGCCGAAGCCGCTGCCCTCGTTGATCGGCTCCTTAGCACGGTGTAACACCCTCAGAATCGACCCTATGCAAGTTTCAGCGATCCCCGCCAAACTCGCATAGAAACGATTCAAAGGTGCCCACCAGGCACTTTCGTGCGGGTGGAAAACGAAGTAATAACATTACACAATAGTCCTCGATGGGACCCACAGAACAGATATATACAACAGCGACTCCATGAGTCAAAAATACGGATATACAATACAAAGATCCAAATCACCTTGAAAATGATAGGGCGTCCGACTACGGACAAGATGCAAATGGGGCTAAGAGCCCTGAAGAATAACCAATAACCATAACCCGGGCCAAGCGGAAGGGTAACCACTACGACGTCGATCTCAAAACACCTTAAACAAAAGGGGTGCGACAAGGGCAAAGGAAAAGAGAGGCGTCGATCTTGAGGCGAAGACAGTGAGGCTAGAATTGCGGTCCTCGCCTACATAGGTATGGTGGACTGAAGCGGCAACGCAGCATGCACTAAACAACCTATAGAGACTCGATACAACTAGCGGCTATCAGAGAGGGGTAAGAAAGACCTATTCGGAACCAACCTGATACTACCATCAAACAAACCCATCCTGGTGTTTCCCCCTCGAGACCAAACGAGGAAGTCAACCGAGGAAACTCACACAGTTGGCAGTTTTATTTATTCAGTTATCGTTGCAGCACTTACTAGTCAGGTGTAGATAATCATCCTGATAAAATAAGCAGTGGGCACTTTAAGTTAACCATTCCGTTATAGTTGCAACACTTACTAATCAGATACAATTAGCATGAGATAACCCAAAACCCAGCAGTTATTGGTACTTTTATTTAGCCATTCCGTTGTAGTTGCAATACTTACTAGTCAGATACAATTGTCGCAAGCGACAAACTAAACAAGCAATTGTGGGCAGTTTTATTTAGCCATTCCATTATAGTGAAGCTGATTACTAGTCATTATAAAGTCAAATTTATAACACTACTTTAGTTATAGTTGTCTATGATCGAGATACTGTGCTCCAAGTTGTCCATATCCGCAGACGGCTTTGAAAGTTTTACCCGAGGGGTGCACCAATAGCAACACACTCGATCAACCTCGGAAAAACCAAATCAAAACCACGAGGCCTTCACGACAAAGCAATCGAGATTCAGAAATATTTGAGGCCACCTTGGAGTACACCAGCAAGTTAGTGACTTGAGACGGACCCGAGGTTTGTGGGGCATGTGGCGATGGGAACCCAAAGCTGGGCTTGTCGATGCAGCGTAAACAGGTCACAATTCCTAAGCGATCTGGTGTGCTCCTCGCTGTCGTAAATAAGCGATAAAACATGGCATAGGTGCAGGATAGTAAATAAAACCTCAAACTAGTTTGTGGCCCCAAGAAATAAGAATGAATCAAGCTCGGCTCGGGGGTCCCATAATCCTCCGGATGTGGATAGCGTGATAAATCAAGAGCAGTATCAAGCACTCGGGGTCCTACGGGACACAAGTGGACGGTTAACAACCAAATAACATCTATTGCCCACCTGTGCCTCTGCTTACTAACTTCAATTTTAGTTGTTAAACAGTAATTAAAGTTATGAAAATTAAAGCCATGATCATCTCCAACATCAACATGCGGCAATACTCCAACAAGCTGGCAATCTTTGGACGACAACATGACACTTGAGCAAGCGACTGACGCCTGACGTCCGACTATCTACCAATTCAACAGGTAATAGGATGTGTCCAAGGCAATATAAGGCTGCAAGGGATATCACGGGTCGAAAACTAGAGCATCGTAACACAGATAGCAATAGAACAACAGGAGAGCCTTCACCGAAGAAAAAAATTTGCGAATTCCAATTCCATTGATGCCGCACAGGCTGACCATTTCAAATAGGTGGAAACGGGAGACTGGAGAAGATGATCACACTTTGGAAGAGAATAAATACTATAAAAGTAAGATAGGTAGAAAGGGGGAGATGCTCGCCTGAAAACATTGCCGAAGGTTCATCCGAAGATCGGGGCGAAGCTCACATCAACTCAACGGCCTTATCCGCGAAGAAGCAAAACACTAGGATAAACACCGGATGCAATATTTAAGATTACGACAGAAGATCGGGCATGATGCATGTATGATGTATGACATGGCAAAGGTGCGTTGCAATTAGGCAGTATTAAGTGGAACCGGGGTCCCGACAATTATTTAGATGGTTCGTGTTGTTTAGATACCCCGCAACTTAAATGTTGTCTTAACAAGGCAAAAGATCGCACCGGTTCGCTACACAAATTTAAATGAGGCCAATATAAGGCTAGATTTGCCCGCATATGGGCCCCATATTTAATTATATGGTGAATCGGCTCAAGGCTCCCAACCCACATGATATGCATGCGAGATGAACAATAATATGCAACAAGTTTTATATTATAAAATAGGGTTTCGGGAAGGGGTTCACACATTAGAGGGCCTCGACGAGCTTGGGGTTCCGGGGTTCGGGGTCGGTCTCAGGATTCGACGGAAAGGCGGGTTCGTTCTCGGATAACGGAGGTAGGTCTTGTCGCAACCGGGAAGCAGGACTTGGTTGGCATCGGGGGCACATCGGACTCGCCCTGGACGATGTTGATCTTGTCGGGCCCGCGCATCAGGTCGGTCTTGGCGTCCGGGAGGAAGAACTTGGCGTTCCGCATTGATGTCCGTACCGTTCGTGTTCTCGAGCATCGCATCCGAGAAGGAGTACTTGTCGCACATATGGTCTTCGGGAGCGGCTGAACTTGGGGTCCGAGAAGGAGTTCATGGCGTTCCATGTCCAGGGTTCGTGTGGTGATCTTGTTATCGATGGAGAACTTGTTTGATGCCAGGTCCTTCAGGAGATCTTGGGTCGGGGGTCTCGGCAACGGTATTCGAGGGTGACTTGTTTGATGCCGGCGGTTCATTGAATCCGTACGGGTCGTTGTCGAACTTGGTGAATCCCGGGTTCGATCGTCATGGGCGATTCCGTGTCTTAAATCTGTCGACATTGCAACCCTCTGGTCCTAGTTGAACTTGGCGAATGATCGATCTTGTGTTTGGAATTCTGGCCGGTACCACGTGTGACTTTCCTCGCGAGCGAAAGCCGAAGGAGGTGAGCGGGCGCTTCGGTGGCGCCGGCGGAGGATGGGGCCGAGCTGAGTCGAGGTGGCCCCGAGGTGGCCGCGGCGCCATACTTGGACTAGAGGAGGCTCGCGAGGCTCTGGCGCGGTGGCGCTCGGCAGCACGCAGTCGCTTTGCACGCATGCAGCGGGACGCCTGAGGAGGCCATGGGCGACGGAGAGGGTCGGGCGCGCGAGCTTGGCCGGGAGGAAGGCTGGGCGGCCTGCTGCATGGAGAGGCTCTGGGGGCCGGGCTCGGAGAGGTGGCGTCGAGCCGCAGGAGGCCTTGGAGGCCTTGAGTGGGAGGCGGAGCCAGCGGAGTGGAGAGGCCGGAGGAGGGAGGCGGCGGGCGCCGTGGGCAGGGGGGCGGACGGAGGAGCGTTGAAGTAGCCGGGAGGGAGCGAGGCGGAGGCGAGCTCGAACTCCGGTGGGCGAGGCAGGGGCGACGGAGAGCTTGGTCGTGGCCCGAAGGGGGAGGCGCAGGAGCGCGGGGCAGACGGTTCTGGAGGAAGGCGCGACAGGAGGCAGCAGGCGGCTCACCGGGCGGGCGTCGGGAAGACCGTGGCGTGAGGAGGAGCCGAGGTCGGGGGACGCGGTGGCGGGGAGGGTGGTCGCCGGCCTGGGAGGAGAGGACGCCACGGAGGATGTAACTACCTCGGTGAATTACGCTCCTAGATACAAGCCTGGATGAGCGGTAGTGGTTGAAATAGTACGGTGGGGCCCCAAAAGCCACTCACTGGTAGACCTTTCGGCCGTCCCAACCACTTCCAACTCAACGGGACTGTCTGAGGCGAATCGGCGAAGGATCAACTACATACACAAATGAGTATGTATGCAAGCCACCATACAAGAGTACATCGAGCCATACCATCTAGAAAGAAAGGATATATAGCATACACGGCAAGATTCAAATGACCTAGATAGATATAATATGTTAGGATAATTCCTCATACATCACACACATCGAGTAACAAGCGGGCGGCAAAACAAGGTCCGAGTACGGATAAGAAGCAAATCGGCATAAGATGCCATAGAAATAAGCACATCCCGCCCACGGATCTCCACGGATCCCGTTCCTAATCTCTACACCGAGCGATCGTTGCCCACATCATCGCCTCTTCCACCCAATGATCCGTCTGAGTGTACTGTTCATCGAACCAATAATTTATCGTGTGAGACCCTAAGGGTACTCAGCAAGTCTTAATGCCTCTAAAGGGGACACAACCTGGGGTGACGCAATTGCAGCAAAAGATAAACCCTAGCAGTTCTATAGACAATTGCTAACCATCCGCCTAACCAAAGATAGACGGATGTTCGTGAATTAAGGACAAGTTATAACGATAATTTCATCGGATCCATCCTCCTCCTAAACACCAACGAGGAAGCGGACGAACAACCCACGTTGGCAATTTTATTAACCATTCCATGAGTGTTGTACTAGTTACTAGTCAAATTACTTAGTCGATTAAAGCGGTACTTTAGTTATGCTTGTCTATGATCGAAAGCATGCTCCAAGTCGTCCATACCGCGGACGGCTTTGAAAGTTTTACCTGCAGGTGCACAAATAACAACACACACTCGATCAACCTCGAAAAAACCAAATCAAAACCCAACGAGGCCTTCACGACAAAGCAATCACAAGATTCGAAATATTTCAGGAGCCACCCATTGAGTAGACCATAACGGTTAGTGACTTGAGACGGACTCAAGGTTTGCGTCAATGGTAAACGACTGGGAACCCGAAAGTGTGACTGGGATTGTCGATACCGCTAAAACACTCATTACCTAAGACAAAGGTGCTCCTCGCTTTGTATAAATCTGAGTAGCATGGCATAAGTACAGGATAGTAAATAAAACCTCAAACTAGTTTGTGGCCCCAAGAAATAAGACTGAATCAAGCTCGGCTCGGGGGGTCCCATAAGCCTCCGGATGTGGATAGCGAATAATCTTGGAACAGGAATCAAGTACTCGGGGTCTTACAGGACACAAGAGCAGGAAAACCAAATAGCAGATGTTGCTCACGGTGCCACTTTCATTAGTTATCCCATTCCTACTCGGGTTAAGTTGTTTAGGTACCTCATTATCCACGGACACTCACAAACCCTACATCTTTGTTCTCGACTGCATGGCTCAAACAACTCCTGTAGTAATGGCTCATGGGATGGAGGACAAGCTTGGTGGGTTTAAAGTAAAGGCTATGCAATACTTGGGATTCAATTTAATGCAATCACGACTCAATGATGCAAGAATAAGATAGAGGCAATAGGTACTGTATGTATGCAAGCATGTGGTAGTGCTTGCACAGCAACTCAGTTAAAGCGAGAGACGGATCAGGTAGTGCTCTGGTTCTCTTGATATATCCACCTTTCGAGTCTATCCGAAGAAGAACCAAACAAACAAGGGCCAACATAAATAAAGTGCACAAGCATAGGAATAAAATGCGTCAAGCAAACAATCATGCCATGATGAATGATGCACAAGTTGCATGGCATGGGTGAGGTGTGGTATGCAAGAATAAGTCATTTTATTAAGGTTTGGCCACATTTTATTGTCATATTAGTTGCTGTATACTTTATATTTATATGATGCATGCTGCAATTGAAGTCATGGATAGCATAAACAGAAAGGTCTCGTCGAGCTGATCATTTTAGACATATCATTTGTTAAATTCGGAGTTATAAATCAAAAGTTATTAATTTATTAAGTTCTAGTGGAATTTGTTGTAATTTTACTCAACTTGGAATTTTAAATGTGCAAAAGGCAATTGGAATGGCATATTTGAAATCCTCACATTTTTCTGATTCAAATACATATATTATTTGTATTATTTGAAATTATGAATTTAAATTTATTTTAAGTCAAAAATAATTAAATAGGGTCAAAGTCAAATGTTGACTAAATAAATTAATTCTGAAAATATTTGAATATGGATTTGAATTAACATTCAAAAACAAAACATTTTTCATATAAGGTTTGAATTCAAATTCCAAACCAGGAATAAGTTATGAATTTACCTAAATTTAAACAGATTTGAATTTGAACTGAATTGAATTTGAAAAGGTTTAAAATTTGGAAACGACCACTATTGTACTTTTGATACTCGCAGATTTAACGGAGAATGACAGTGGGCCTCATAGTCTGCAGTGACACACCTTACGCCAACTTTTCACACCGAGGCTCATCCTAGCTAGCGAGGTCGACAGTGGTCCAGAACCAAGAAGCCTTGTGCCACACAGCCTGTGGTGACACGTGGGCGATCCAGGGCTATGAGCGGAAAACAAAAAGCCGAGGACCCTTTTGCAAAGATCTAGCGGCTGGCAGGTGGGGTCCATGAGGCTGCGGTTTAGGCGGGAGAATCTCTGAGGACCTAATCGCAAAGCGTTAGGTCATTTCTTGGTAGCGTCTTGGCGTGGATCTGGCGGAGTTTGATCGGCGATGGCGGCACGTCGCTGGTCTAAACAACACGACCCTAAAGCGAAAAAATGAAGAGGATCACGGCCTACAACATCGGTTCGGGTGCTAAGCGGAGGAGGAGCCGCAAGGCGAAGCGGCGATCAGTGACGGAGAGAAGTTGCGAATCTTCTTTAGCGACGGCCAAGGCAGCCAGCGTTCAGCGTTTCAGGCGGCACTACGGTGAAGGGAGGCAAGGGAGCATGTCCAGTAGGAGGGCTCACTGACTCGTCGCGGTGAGAGCTTGGCGAGAAGGCTGATCGGCGACGGCTGGAACCTGGGGCTTCAGTACCATGGCGGCGGCGGGGCTACTCCGGCGGGGTTCGGCGGGTTCCTCGCGTCCTGGGCGATGTAGAGGAAGCAGAAGAGGCACCGGTGCTTCTGGCGCAGCTCGTCGTACTCCGGATCGGTGAGGGTAAAGGGTGGCCGCTGCTAGGGTTTTGCTTGGTTGGCGAGCATGGTGGGGAGGAAGAAAGGAGAGGGGAGGAAGAGAGGGCCTGGGACTGCCTGGTGGATCTGGTGGAGGCGAGCTGGTGGTTGGGGAAAGGGAGGAGAGGGGAGAAAGAGGGTGCTGCCTTTATGCACCAAGGGAGGAAAGGGGCCCGACTTAGGCTAGGGTTGGGAGAGAGAGAGAGAGATTCAGGGAAAGCACATGGGAGGGGGTGGTCAGGTTGGGTCCGAGCTGGGTGGGTGAGAGGGGCAGGACTAGGGTTTGATGGGGACTAGGGTTAGCTAGAAAGGTGGTGGCTCGGGTTAGATGGGGTAGGGTGATTAGAGATAGGTTTAGGGAGAAAGTTTGAGAGAGGGGTGGGGTTTAGCTAAGAGGGGGTACTTAGGGTTTTGTTTAGACTAGGTGTAGCTTAGGGTTTTAGCTAGGATGGGGTATGGGGTATGGTGATGATGGAGTAGGTGATAGAGGGAACTAGGATAGAGGATTAGAGAGAGAGGGGTGAGAGCTAGGGTTTTAGAAGCATGCATGCTCCAAACAAAGATCAAGCAAGATCAAGAGAAAAAGAGGGAGAGAGAGGGATGTGGGGTTTGGGGCTTATGCACACCCACATGATCACATGTGCATGCAAGGATATGAATGGTGATTAGGGTAAGGTCTAACTAGAGGGGGAGAGAGATAGCTTGGTGGGGTACTATACAAGCCAAAACAAGGTCAAGCAAAGGAAAGGGTGATCCATGCAAGCAAAACAAAAATAACATTCAAATGTCAAGTAAAAGGTGGCACTTGCATGGCCCATGCAAACAATAAATGCCATGTATTCATATTGTGAAAACAACATAAAATCATGTGGCATTATTCCATGCATTCCCAAAAGGTGGGAAAGGCCAAGCAAAAGATTATGAGTGGAATCCACCCAACCCACATGAGCTAGAGGTAAACTCAGTTAAAATGCCAAGCTCATGTTAATTGGATGGTGGGATTATAAGGTGGTAAGAAAAAGGTGGTGGAATCAATAAGAGATATGCCCCCCAACTCAACTTGGGCATTTAACAATATATCAAGAACCAAATACAATATCAAGAGGCAAATACAGATATTAATGCATATGAGACAAGAACCAAAGCAAAAGGGTTTTTGTATGATGCTCAAATGCAAGGTGGCATGATGACATGAGCATGACATGCTGATGATGCAACAATTATAAGTAGGAAGTGGCCCTTTATTACTAGATCAAGTAGCATTACAGGTGTTAGACAACTGGGATGCTACAGAGGAGGGGTCGCCGGCGAGGGAGGAGAGACGGGGAGGTGGCCTCCGGTGAGCGGGGCGGGGCGGCCGGAGGAGAGGCACCAGAGGGGGAGGAAGCCGAGCGGAGGGGAGGCGCAGAGTCGCGCCCGAATGGCAGGTCGGCCTGACGGAGGAGAGGCGGTGGCTCGGTGGCGATAGAACTGGCTGGCGAGAAGGAGGAGGCCAGTGCGGCGGGAGGAGGATGCGTGGGGACACGGGAGGAAGACGGCGAGGGTGGGTCGGTCGGGTGGGCGTCTGCGTGGGTCGTGTGTGGGCCCAGGCGTGGGGCCGAGATGGAAGAGGCAAAGTGTGTGTGTGTGGGTGGCGTCTGTGGGGTGGGAGCCGGTGAGGTTGGGTGGGACCAGGAGGAGAGGAGAGAGAGAGGGAGTGGCGGGCCCAGGGGAAGAGAGAGAGGTTGCGGGGCGAGTGGGACCTGCGCGGGTGGGGCCCAGGTGCAAGGGAGAGAGGGTAGGATGGGATAGGTGAGAAGGAGAGAGAGGGGGGGAAAAAGTGAGGGATTGGTGAGGTGGCAGGGTGGGTAGGAATTGGGTGAGAGGGTGAGGTGGCGGTCTGTGAGAGGTGGGTAGGATAGGATTTGGTGGGACTAGGATTTAGAGCTGTAGGTTTTGCAAATATGTGTTTGTTTGGTTTTGTTTCTTTTAAAACAAGGCCACTTTGCAATTAGTTTTTAGGGAAATAAAATATCCGATACGCTCGGGGTTTTGCCTTTGAAATAAAGAGGGGTATTTGTACCAAGCAAAACTAGGTTTTTCGAAATAGTTCAGACAAACAATGCAAGATGATGGTGATGCAATGCACAAAAACAACGCGATTTTCTGGTAGTGGTTTTGCGGGATGCCACACACGGTCGCTGATGGTGCTCGACGTAGCACTTTGTTGGTAACCCCAAGCGCAGGGTGTGAAGAGCAAGCAGCAAGTTTTCCCTCAGTTGAGACCGAGGTTATCGAACCAAGAGGAGGAAGAAAACATCACACAAGTGTTGCAAGCAACGTGGAGACCTGCACAACACAAACTCAAAACTTCGCCCCAACGAACAGTGAGGTTGTCAAGCTCACCGGTTTGCTGTAACAAAGGATTAAACGTATGGTGTGAAAGATAATGATTTGTAGCAAGTAAACAAGTAATAGTGGAAGATGTATCAATGGTAAAGATTGGACCGGGGTCCATAGTTCACTAGAGGTGCTCTCCTTAGATAAACAACATGACATGAAGGGTAAATAAATTATATCAGGGCAACTGACAGGAACTGAGCAAGGCATAACAATGCAATTACTAGTCAGAAAGATCTTATGAGGTTGATTGGGCAATACAACAATATGCATAAACCGCCATCCAACTGCACCTATGACTAGAAGTCCACCTTCAGGTTATCATCCAACCCCCCTCCAGTATTAAGTTGCAAGCAACAAACAACCGCTTTAAGCAAAGTGTGTAAGGTAAACAGTCCACATGTTCCATGAATAAGAGACCATTGTTTTCTCTCTCGTAGCAACAACATATCTATAACTGAAGAGATTTCTGTCACTTCTCTTGGAAACTAGAGACATGAACCCACTATCGAGCATAAATACCTCCTCTTGGAGTCACTAGCAACTACTTGGCCAAGATATCTACTAACAACGGAAAGCATGCAAGATCACAAACAACACAGACATGATAGAATCATAAAGACAAAACCATTAACCAAACTGACATAATAATCTCAATATCCATCGGATCCCCGCAAACACAACATTCATGATTACAAATAGATTAGATCTTGATCATGAACGGAGCTCACAAGATCTATACATGAAAGCACAAAGGAGGAGATACAACCATCTAGCTACTACATGGACCCATAGTCCAAGGTGGAACTACTCACGCATCATACCGGAGAGAAGGCCTCCAGGATGATCTCCCCTCCGGCAGGGTGCCGGGAAGAACTTCAGATCCCCCCGATCTAAGGACGATGGTGGCGGTGGCTATAGACGGTTTCGTGGATATTTGATCGGGTACTTAGGGTTTCCACATCGGGGGCTTCTTATAGGTGAAGGGAGAGACCAAGGCGGCGGCCAGGGTGACCAAACACTAGCCAGGCGTGGGGTGGGGCCCACCCATGCCTGGGGTGGGTCTGGCCCCTCTGGCCGGCCCCTCCGGCTCTCCTCTGGACTTCTTGTTCCCCATGGAAGTAATTGACTTTGTCCTTTGTCCCGTTCAATTCCGAGAATATTTGTTTACTAACTTTTCTGAAACCAAAACAATGTAAACAGCATACATCCTTTGTTGCAACTTGTTAATAGGTTAGTACCAGAAAACATGTAAAAAGCACCTTAAAGTGTGGACAAGTAAAGCAAAGTAGATATAAAATAAGCATGGAGCATAAAAAATTATAGATACGTTTCCAACGTATCAACATCCCCAAGCTTAACTCCTGCTCGTCCTCGAGTAGGTAAGTGATAAAAGAATAATTTTTAAGGTGACATGCACCCTCACAATAAAGATCCAACCATTTGCAAGCATTGAAAGCTGGGATCAAAGAACTCTAAACATGTGCATGAAAGATGGAGTTTTAACAATAGGACATAGTAACTATGCATGCAACATGGAAAGCTACAAACAAAGATCATGAATAACATGCATTGAAAAACGTTTGTTTGTTTCACATGCAGAAAACATAGCATAGTGGCATTCAACTTGTACCTCATAGAGTAGCAAATAGATGCATAAAACACCTGCAAAGTTCACAAGGGTGACTAGAAACAAGTAGCACAAGAACAAGTAATAACACAATATGCATCAATTAATAAGCTTTGGAACACTACACACAGAATGACAACTATGCTCTCTTAATGGTGCCTAAAGGTAGAAGGTGGAGACTAATAATGGTGGAAGAAAGGCCTTTTTTGTAAAGGGCGCAGTGATTACCAGTTTCAAAAAGAGCTTCCAAAAATTATAGTACTTGTTAGCTTTCAACCCTCATTGCTCCTATCATAAGCATCTTGAAGTGGTTAAGGTTAAAGTGGCAAAGCTGGAGTATATGATTGACAAAATATAAGTTGGCAATCTCATGTCCCTTTAATACGAGGGTCACACCTCATGCATACTCAACTTTGGGTCCAGGTAAGTTCTTATCATTGTAAGTATTTATATATAATTGAGAACCGCCGACGAGGTACCCCTTGCACATGGTACAAGAGCTTTCCCATAAACAAAATGACAAGGAAAGCAGACAATAAGCATCTCAGCAATCTTTTTATTTACCATATGCATAGCTTTTTATTGAGGATGCTTCATAGATAGCTCATTATGGTGATGCTGCAAGTGTCCACCATGATTAGGCATGACTTAGGCTAGCGGCCCAGAAGTTTCTCTAACACAAGATACAAACTCCATGGACTTACAAGTTCCCTCTTTATTTCACACCGGTGACATGCATAGACAAAACATCATGATATTAACTGAGTACAAAGTACAAGTACAATATTGAAAATGTTTCTCATGACAGCATGGTTCTGCTAATTCCAACTTATAAGTGCAAGCATATACAACAAAGTTGTCACAATGGTTTAAGTTTATTAGGGGCAAAGAATAAAGTGTGCCATCAAGTTTGTGAGGGCTTTAATCACTAATTTTTCACATAACAAAATAATTTTTATTTGGAATATAGTTAAAAACAATAATATACTTGGAATGGTGTAACACACCATGCATAGGAGTTTATAGTGGACACTTTGGAATAACTTGGTTTCTTGGGAGTTGGAGGCATGAGTAGAACTTACTCATACAAGTGGAGGCTAGCAAAAGACTGGGAGCAACCAACTAAGAGAGCAATAATGGCCAAAATCATGCAATGCAACAAAGCATACTAATCAAAGCAAAGAGTGGTAATACAAGTCAAGGACTAAATGATCATAGAGGCTAATGGTGACTTGTGAGAGTCATGACATGGTGTGAGCATGTGCCAAGTCAACCCAAGCAAAGCATCAAAGGAGAATACCGCAATACTATGCTTTTGCATGCTAAAACAACGCATAATTTATTCAAGGCACACTAAGCAATTCCAATTGTTTGGAACAAGACATGCTACATCAATAATCACTAAGCATAATGCTAAAACAACATCTAGCATGTCATGCTAAAGTCTAAGTCACAGTCAATGCAAGCTCCTCTTGCACTTCAAGCAAGAACTTACTAGTCCTTTCTAAACACCAAGCAAATTTATTTGCAAAACAACACAACAAGAACGGGGGTCCAAACTTCTTTATTCAAGCAAACTAAACAAACTAAGCAAAGCAAACGAAAACTAAGACGCTCCAAGAACAATACAACTGTGCATGAAACAATAAAAACGAAGTGTCTAGACAGACCTGAGCTTTTTATTGATGAAGAAGGGGATGCCTTGGGCATCCCCAAGCTTTGACGCTTATACCTCTTGTATATTTCTTGGGGTGACACCATGGTGGAATCCCCAAGCTAGAGCTTTTGTCCATGCATCATCCTCTCTCTACACCTGAAATTTTTCCTTCATACAAAACTTCCACAATTCTTCATTAGTAACATTAGTGTATTCAAAAGATATTAGACCTCTGGCAAAGCTTTGGAACATCAAGGCTTTTCACTAAAAACACAAGATACTGTAGTAACTCCTTCAAAAAGCTCAATTTACCTGAAGAGAACTCAAAAATGAATCAATAAGAAGCAAATGCAAATAATGGCAGAAATCTGTCAAAATAGACCAGCATGTAGAAACCGATTTTTTCGAACATCTTATGTTGCTCAAATAGAAAAGTGTTGAACTAATGAAAGTTATCTAACATACTGAGGGATTTATTCGTAAATTTTCAGCTCAATCCGAGTTACAGAGCCTCCTCACGCATTTTTTGGTGGAGGACAGAAATCTATTTCAGGACAACAACTCTCCAAATCTTACTTCCCTCTCATTAGAGGTCATTCTTGGCACAAAAAGAAAACAAAAAGGATAAGGAGAGGTCATTACAGAATTAATAACTTCCAAGACTCAAGGAAACTCCTGGGTTATCTCCTAACAAGTACTTTTCTTTAACGCATTTAAGTTAGGCACAAGAAGCAAGAAGAATCAAGTATTTTCAAATGAAGCATTGCCCCTCTTGTTCCTTCTTTTCTTACCTTTATTTTTCTCCTTAGGGAAGATATGATTGCTTACCGGGGAGCAAAGTGCATGATGCCTTTTCCCACATCTATTACTTCCCCAAGGTGTTTCAGTAGAGATCTTCCAAGTGTGATCTGTCCTTTGCCTACACATTCAATAACAAGATAATCAGTAGACACCATTTTCCTTGAGATTTTTGTAAACACACCTTCAGCTATTCCAATGGGCAATATAGTGTCATTGTTGGTAAGAGAGGTTTCCTCTCCTCCTTCAGTAAGCCCCCAAAGACTCAAGGAATCAAAAATATCTTTAGGCATGAGACAAAATTCAGACATGATATCACAACGAGCATCGAAAAGTGTAGTATTTATAGAGACTTTGATTGTGGGAAACCACTTTGAAGGCTCAAAATTTATGGAAATATAACCATGGTAAGCCATAAGCGTGTGATAGCAACTATTCATAGCACTAATACTAGTCTCAAGAGTGTTCAACCTAGCAAAAATATTTGTGAAAGAGGAATCAGACTTGCCAGGTGTACCATAGATCATGATTAATTTCCTGATGGCATCAAAAGCTTCATCCTTAGTACAAAGCAAAAAATCTTTCTCAGCCACAACATCCAAAGCATATCTATAACAAAGAGCAATACCGCGGTAGAAACTATCAATAACCAAGCTGAGGCTTACCTCAGGCTCCATTTCCCTCTGAAAAGCAGAGATTCTAGACCAAGCCTCCTTAAAACTTTCTTCACTTTTTTGCTTAAAAGTGGAGATTTCTATCATAGGGGGAATATGGGTTGATCCAAAACTAGACATGGCAGCAACTAGAGCAGGAACTAATTTTTTTGTATTTTTTAATAAAGCAAGCAAACCAAACTAGACTAATTTTTGGGTTCTTTTTGGAAAGAGGCAAACAAAACCAAGTAAAAGAAACAAAGCAAACTAAAAACAAAGTAAAGAGAAAGGAAGTGAAGGACTCCCCTAGTAAAGACGTCCTTAGCCTTCCCGACAATGGCGCCAGAAAGACTTGATGGTGCTCGACGTAGCACTTTGTTGGTAACCCCAAGTGCAGGGTGTGAAGAGCAAGCAGCAAGTTTTCCCTCAGTTGAGACTGAGGTTATAGAACCAGAAGGAGGAAGGAAACGTCACACAGGTGTTGCAAGCAACGTAGAGACCTGCACAACACAAACTCAAGACTTTGCCCCAACAAACAGTGAGGTTGTCAAGCTCATCGATTTGCTGTAACAAAGGATTAAACGTATGGTGTGGAAGGTAATGGTTTGCATCAAGTAAACAAGTAACAATGGAAGATGTATCAATGGTAAAGATTGGACCGGGGTCCATAGTTCACTAGAGGTGCTCTCCTTAGATACACAACATGGCATGAAGGGTAAAAAAATTACAGCAGGGAAATTGACAGGAACTGAGCAAGGCATAACAATGCAATTACTAGTCAGAAAGATCCTATGAGGTTGATTGGGCAATACAACAATATACATAGACCGCCATCCAACTGCATCTATGACTAGAAGTCCACCTTCAGGTTATCATCCGAACCCCCTCCAGTATTAAGTTGCAAGCAACAGACAACTGCTTTAAGCAAAGTGTGTAAGATAAACAGTCCACATGTTCCATGAACAAGAAACCGTTGTTTTCTCCCTAGTGGCAACATCACATCTACAACCGAAGAGATTTCTGTTACTTTCCTTGGAAACTAGAGGCATGAACCCACTATCGAGCATAAATACCCCCTCTTGGAGTCACTAGCAACTACTTGGCCAAGATAGCTACTAACAACGGAGAGCATGCAAGATCACAAACAACACAGACATGATAGAATCATAAAGACAAAACCATTAATCAAACCAACTTAATAATCTCAATATCCATCGGATCCTCGCAAACACAACGTGCATGATTACAAATAGATTAGATCTTGATCATGAACGGAGCTCACAAGATCTATAAATGAAAGCACAAAGGAGGATATACAACCATCTAGCTACTACATGGACCCATAGTCCAAGGTGGAACTACTCACGCATCATACCGGAGAGAAGGCCTCCGGGATGATCTCCCCTCCGGAAGGGTGCCGGGAAGAACTTCAGATCCCCCCGATCTAGGGACGATGGTGGCGGCGGCTACAAATGGTTTAGTGGATATTTGATCGGGTGCTTAGGGTTTCTGCATCGGGGGCTTCTTATAGGCGAAGGGAGAGGCCGAGGCGGCGGCCATAGGGGGAAAACCCTACCCAGGCGTGGGGTAGGGCCCACCCGCGCCTAGGAGGGGTTTAGCCGCCCTGGAACACCTCCTCGTCTTCCCTCTGGACTTCTCTAATTGACTTTGACGTTTGTCCCGTCGAATTCCAAGAATATTACTTTACTAACTTTTCTGAAACAAAAAATAGCAGAAAATAGGCATCTAGCACTGTTGCAACCTGTTAGTAGGTTAGTACCAGAAAACATGTAAAAAACACCTCAAAGTGTGGACAAGTAAAGCAAAGTAGATACAAAACAAGCATGGAGCATTAAAAATTATAGATACGTTTCCAACGTATCAGTCGTCGGAGCCACTCCCCACCTTGTTCTCCATGATGTGATAGCGGTGGTGCAACAACATAGGGTAGGACCGCGGGAGGCAGAGAAGATGGTGGGATATGGGGGCTAGGCCAACTCTACAAGCAACGGTGGCCTACCGACAGGCGGCGCAGCAAGAGAGCGCGGCAACAAAGCGGCAAGAGAGGTGGCGGCGCGGCATGGGAGGAAGGAGAGGAGAACGAGGGGCGATGGGGATGGGGGCAATGTGTCGTGACTTGTGAGTCGTGGCACTGGGGTCGAGTTAAGTCGTGCAACTGATGGGATCTGGAGAGTGGAATGGAAACGTGGGAGGTGGGATCGCGTGGGTTCTAGTGGTGGGCCTGTGGGGTGGGTCTATTCAGACTTGCTCAACACAATGACATATGGGCCACTCCTCATGCCATATCGGGTCTGCAGGTCTGCGGGTCTGCGGGTATGGGTTTGGCACTCCCATACCCGCACCCGCTAGACCCGACGGGTCTAGATTTTTACCAATAACTAGTCCCATGGTTTTTTTACCAAACCCTCCCCATTTAAGTCGGGTTATCGGGTATCGGGTACCCATCGCCATCCCTACTTCTAGTAACCTAAGAAAATGGTAAAACATAATATTAGTAGTGGAAACATATCGAAGAACTATAGAGAATGATGAATTTCTTTTAATAGCTATAGGTAAATGCATGTATGAAGTGAAACATTGAAACCACATATGTCCAACCGCTAAGATGGTAGCAGCAAGACCATGCCAAAATAATTCCCATTTTGCTTACCATATTTTCTTATATTAGAAACTTTATAGTGGAGGGTATAAGAATAGCGATGGTTATAGTTGGTCATACTGGTAGATGTGCCCTCGCTCCCCTTATTAAGATGAAAACATGTTTTTTATGGAAATAAGATGCAAGCACGTTTATTGATATGGAGTTACAAAAGTCTCTTTGCCAAGAAAATATCACAAAACTTAGCTAGATGCATAATACATAGTGTATGAAAAAACAAATAGATATCTGCAGTAATAGCAGCTAACTCGACATGATATCCACAACACACTAACCAACAAATTTTTGTTTTAAAAACACGTGTGTATGAGTATTGAGAATGAAGAATGAAAAATCAGTGGTAATAGTAAGCATTGTCCATAAGAAATCACCTACATTTGATGAAATTATTGTTGTTTGAAACACATTTGTAGCGGAAAATTTCCACTCTATAGTAAAGGAACCATCCAATCATTACAACAATGAATCAACATTCCAGCCAACAAATCTGCACTATAAGTATCAGATTATACATCATACACTGTAGGTACCAATCTGTGAGAAATGGTAAAGATTTCTAGCCATTTTTTGCTCTATAAGTTGTACATTTATATTTTGAATGACTTAAACAAAAAAGTTCTTTGAATTTTCTACTATTGCGACGCAATTGGATAAATATATCATCAAATGCCGTAAGAGATGTAAGGTAGTCACTAAATGGTGAGCCACTGATAGAATCATAGACACTGTCCTAGATAAGACTTAACCATGAAAGAATTGCCATTGAGTAACATGCCATATGGCCTTTCAACTGCATGTAAATATTTTTTCTCTCGAAAAGAATGTTTTTTACTGGTAAATAGTTACTAACATAATTTTGAGTTAACACAGATAGCTCTTAAAAATATGTCATTTCCCAATTTCAATTTGCTGCAACACCACATAAACATTAAAGGCATGTAAATGAGACCTGTAGCACAGCCAAAAGGCACAAACCTTATACAAGGCTCCATAATTGCATGCCTTTTGTAGTCATGTCTTCTGTTTACCCAACAAATATGTGATAAACAAGAATACTCGAAATAGATAACACCTATTTAATGGAAAATTACCATGACATTAACGTGAAACATTGGTAGCAGTTGTGCTGCTAGATCACAAACAAATCTATAAATAAATTAAGATCGGTGATGATTAAATTTGTGGTTATGTCATATTCAAGTTCATCTCCGGTACAATTTTATCACATAAAATAAGGGTTAGAACCCAAAAAACCTTCAAGAAGCTGAGGCTACGGATATGAAATGTACAGGTAACATGAGCAGAGAGGAAGGCGATTCTTGAGCGAGTGAATGTAAGATTTTTTTGCTACAGAATTATACAGTAGAAATAGAGAAAAACACTCAATCAGAGGTTTAAATTGTTGTCTTATTAATACATTCTTTGGTACACGCAAAAAATACACATGTTATCAGTGGCAGAGCTAGCCAAATCATATAGCCTAGGCAAACCACAAGTGTCTTGGACGATGGCTTCTTGCCCACCGAAACATTTGCATAATTACTCTATACCTTCTATAACTTAAACAAGCAATTCTTAGTAGAGCCCGGGCACCTGCCGGGCCTTGCCGGGCTGAAGTTCCGCCACTACATGTCATGCCATTGGCAGTGTATATAAGTGGCCAATACTTATAGATTTACAGTTTAGTACAAACTTGAAAACTTGATACTATGAATCTGCAAATAAAAACACAAAAAAACATCATGTAACAAAAAATAGAAAGTCATGAGAATTGACTTGTTAATTATGCGTATGTTTTGTGTATCAATGCCAATTGCATGTTACCAGCTGCTCCCATCAGCAACCATTGAACTACCAAAGGGTACTATATGTGCTTCATCTCCTTTTCATAGTCGACAACCTAAAAAGAATACTTGTCGAATAAACACATGGAGCACATAAATATGCTCACACTCTTACGAAATTCCTATAACAGAGAAGTTGTTCTCTTTTCATCATGCAAGTGTGTTCTCTATCTATATATGATATGATCTTACCCGGAAGTTAGTAGTGGTGCTAGTAACTTATCACCTAGCCACTTGTTCCATGTAGCACCAACACTTGATTAGCCTCACACACTACTATGGGGTTCGTAGCATGGAAAACTAAAATTTTCTACCGCATGAACACACAATCAAGATCTAATCTATGATCAAGCCAAGATCTATCTACTAGATCGGTGCAAAAAGTTGATAGAGTACTAACCCTCGAAGATCCAAAGCGGTTAACGAGAGCAAATTCTCGTGGGTGATGTAGTCGTTCACTTGTCGATCTCAAGATCGCGTAGACGATCCTTTCGGCGTCGCGTTTCGACAGCGCTCCCGCAGTCGGTCACACGTACGGTACTCGATGAAGACCTTCCTCTCCCTTGTTCCAGCAGGCAGCGGAGGTTGTAGCTATCTCCTCGCGATTCCGGCAGCACGACGGCATGGTGTCGGAAGTAGAGGGGAGATCCCACAGGGCTTTGCCTAAGCCGGAGCGAGTATGGTGGAGTATAGGGAGCCCCGACGATATAGGGTTTAGAAGGCCAAGGTTTATAGGTAGCTAGCAACTAGAGTTTAGCTAGTTGGTAGCGGTTTAGAGGAGATCTAGATTGGTCGCAAATAGAGAAGAGGGCGGCGGCCAACCTAGGGTTTCTTGGGCGCCTAGGGAAAGGGGGATACCTTGGGGTGTGCCCCTACCCCTCCTTATATAGGTGTGGGGGCGTCCAAGGGTGTTCCCAACCCAGGTGGAAACACACCCTAACTGAGAAACCCTCCCTAACTCGGAAACCATGTTGGGATTTGACTTTTTCAAACTTTTTGACTTTAAAATTAGAGTTTGATTTCTCTCTTCCAAGTGTCTAGCCAAGTTACCTAGGACATGATGCAACCATTGTACTTTGTCATGACACATCCATGTACCCTTCCCCTTTCGGATCGGTGAACCTTCTAGACCCTTTTAGAACATTTCTGAATATCGATTCGAACTCAAAATTGACTTTCATATGAATCTTATTCGACCATTCTCGTGATATCTGATCGGATTGATACATCTTTCCTTTTGTCCATATACATACTTATGAGTTTCATCATATGATGGACAAATCATCTGATCCATGTGCTCAACGCCCGAACACTCAATTATAGCCACCGTGGTGTTGATGTCATCACATCCTTCCGGTGATGATTAGCATGATCTCAGGAATTAGCATGAGAAAGCCAGCAAGTGAATTATTAATGACGATCTTTATGCCACGCTTAACTATAGATTATGTCCATCATATTCTCAATGATATCATGTTCTACCATGATCAGATAATAACCACTTTATTATTGCCTCTTGGGCATATCTCCAACAACTACATCTTCCTCACACAAATACTTTTAATTTTTTTTGAATAGCTAGTGATACCTTCGATCCGGATTACGGATGTAGTATAGCTCTTTTTCTCTATTAGACCTAGGTTTTGTTGGAGATATGCCCAAGAGGCAATAATAAAGTGGTTATTATCATATCTTCACACTTATGATAAATGTTTACATACCATGCTATAATTGTATTAACCGGAAACATTAATACTTGTGTGATTTGTAAACTAAAATAAGAGTCCCTAGTAAAGCCTCTTGTTAAACTAGCTTGTTGGTTAATATATGATCATGGTTTCCTGATCATGAACATAGAGATGTTATTAACAACATGATCATATCATTAGGAGAATGATGTGATGGACATACTCCTATAAATAAGCGTAGCATAAAGATCAAGTCATTTCAATAGTTCAATTGATATATGCTTTCTGATACATAGTAACCTAATTCCTTCACCATGAGATCATGCATATCACCTTACCGGATGGATGCTTTGATGACATCAAACACCACACCATAACCGGGTGGTTATAAAGGTGGCATTGAGTGTTCGGAAAGTATTGGTTGATACACATGGATCAAGAGGGATTTGTCCATCCACATGACGACAGATATACTGGCTCCTCGTGGAATGTCATCCAATTAGCTTGCAAGCATGTGACTTGGTCACAAGGGATCACATATCACGGAACGAGAAAAGAGTACTTATCAAGAACGAGGTTGAACTAGGTATGCAGATACCGACGATCATAACCCTGATAAGTAACATATCGTGAGACAAAGGGAAATTGGTATCGTATGTAAGTGGTTCATTCGATCGCAAAGTAATCGTAGAAATATGGGAGCCATATGAATTTCCAGATTCCTCTATTGGTTATTGTTCGAGAAGTGTCTCGATCATGTCCCCATAATTCACGAACCGTAGGGAGACACACTTAAGGATTCGACGTTGTTTGAGTAGTTATGGTATTATGAGAAAGAGACCGAATGTTGTTCGAGTCTGATGGGATCCGGATATCACGAGGTGATCCGGAATGGTCCGAGAATAAGATTCATATAAGGAAAGTCCTGCTTCGGAGTTCGGAATGATTCCTGTTTTCATCTGAATGTTCCGAAGGTTCCGGATTGTCCCAAGACCGGGGGAGGGTACATGGATGTGTCATTACATATTGGAATGATTGCATCATGTACTAAGTGTTCTTGCTGTCCCAAATAAAGGATTAAATTGAATCCTAAAACAGAAAAGTCAAATGTCCAGCTTGAAAGTCAAACGGCTAAAACAAGAAACCTGGGAAACAAGAAAGAGGAGTTGAACCGACTTGAGGGAGGAGTCTCCTCCCAAGCCAAGACGCCACCCAAGGCCGACTTGGGAGGACTCCTCCCCTGCGCCTCCCCACCCATAAAAGGAGGGCAGGGCTCCTCCTAGACACACAACTTTCTACCTCTAAATCTCCGGTTTAGAGCTGCTTTGGTTTAGAGCTTCTAATTGCTTTAGCCAGCGGTTTAGAGCCTTCTAATTGGTTTAGAGCCTTCTAATTGGTGTGTCTAATTACTAGACCACTAATAGCCTCTCTCATAAGCTCCACCATACCGCACCGGCTTAAGACGGCCATGCGGGATTTCCCTCTACTTCCGTACTGCCGCCAGCCGCCGAATCGCGAGGAGAGTGCTACAACCTCCGTCACTGGAACAAGGGAGAGGAAGGTCTTCGCCGAAAATCGAACGTGTGACCGATCGGGAGCGCCGCCGAAACGTGGCGCCGTAAGGATCGTCTACACGATCTTGAGATCGGAAAGAGTACGACTACATCACCCACGGAATCGCTCTCGTTAACCGCTTTGGAATCTTCGAGGTAAGTTATTCCATCGACTCGCTACAATCTAGTAGATAGATCTTGGCTTGTTTGTTTGTATGCGATAGAAAATTTTGTTTTCCATGCTACGAACCCCTACAAAGGGTATCGTAGTCGTGTCTATATGTAGATCTCAGACGAGTAGAACACAATGGTCATTGTGGCGTTGATGCTTTATTGTCGATTGCTTCTGTGTACTTTGCATCTTGCGGTATGTTGGGATGAAGCGCCCGGCTAACCTTACATGACATCGCTCATGAGACTTGCTCCACGCTTGACATGCAACTTGTATTGCATAAGTGGATTTATGGGTGCCTGCTTTCTCCTAACATAGTTAAGATCCAATTTACAACGGTAATCAACAATGCTAGTATCAATGTTGTGGTTCATGTTCGTAGTTAGAACGACACTTATTGAAAGCCCCAAACCACGTAAAACATGCAAATAAAGTAGAGGCGCCTAACTTTGTTTTGCGAGGTGTGCAGGATGTGATATGGCCATGATTGTGATTATATTTGATGTATGCAATGTTCCTTATTGTAAGTTGGCAACTGGCAGGAGCCATATGGTTGTCTTTAATTTATGTTAAGACCCTCTGGTCTATTCAAAGTAGTTGTAATAGTTGAAGCCGGTGGACGACAACCATGGAGAAGCCGCCATTGACCTTGATGCAATGCCGATGATGATGGAGATCATGTTCGTGCTAGAAGATGGAGATCGGAAGCACAAAGAAGAAAAGGCCATATCATATCACATATTATGAATTGCATGTGATGTTAATCCTTTATGCATCTTGTATTGCTTAGTAGACGACGGTAGCATTATAAGATGATCCTCATGCACATGAATTTCAAATCATAAAGTGTTCACCCTTAGTTAGCACCGCTAAAGCTTGTTGTTTCAAACACCACGTGATGATCGGGTGTGCTAGATTCTCGCAAGTGTATACAACGTGAGCAAGCATTTGCTCATGCGTAAACTAAGGTTTGATCTTGATGAGCCTAGCATGTATACATGGCCTCGTGAACACGGATTACCGAAAGGTAGAGCATGAGTCATATAGTAGATATGATGAACATGTCGATTGTTCGCCATTGAAGCTATATCAACTCTCGTGATGATCGGTTTTGATGTGGTGGATTTGGTTCGTGGTGATCACTAAAACAATGTGAGGGATATTGTTTTGAGTGGAGTTCACCTAGATTAATTTGATTATTAATTAGAACTCAATTTATCATAAACTAAATCAAAGTGAATTTGCATAGTTGTTGTAGTCATTGGCATCCGCTACCACCGTCGCTTAGTTATAATTGAGATGATAGAACTATATAATTCTGGTTAATTTACTTTTACTAACTGGTATCGTATTGTTTTGAAGTGTTAATATAAAGTTTAAAAGTCCTATTGCAAACTTTCAAGAAGTTCCTACTCCATGAAGTTTAATAATTGGTATTAAATCAAGAGTGACAATTCCAAGAGTTAGTATATGAGTATCATGTTTGTCTCCATGATTCTTGATATTCAAAGAATTCTTAATATCAAGGTTATCTAGGATCCGAAAGAGTTATTTCGTAAACCATGATGTGTGGAAGATATTGTGATATCGAAACAAAGTTTTGGTTGCAACATGATAGAGTATAATATGGCAAAAGTCATGTTCTCATATTTGATGAGAATTTGCAAAAGGTTGGAGACACTTGTTGTCCTGATCCTCCAAAAGGTTTTGGATAGCAACATTATACTCATAATTCATCGTTATAAGCTAAAAGTAGCTTGATCATGGACGATTCCATGTTAAGGGTGAATATTTGATGTAGGTAAAATGTTTACTACACCAAGAGATTACTAAAGAAAGGAATTTGAAAGAACACCAAACATTTGATGATGGTGATCTACTTCAAAGTGCAAGTCCAAAGACATTGGTATTTAACTATACACGCTTTGGACTATATGTCATATGTATGACTCTACTGTTGATGTTGATAGATTCTTTCAAATGTAATAGGAAATACTGAAAGAGAATCTCATAAATATATGGCAGAAAGGAAAAGACTAGAATTGTTCAGTTTAAGTATATAGATGATATACATGTTATGGCTATATTCTTTGCTTATTAAACAATGTGGTTCTTAAGTATTTAATACTGAATTTGTTGGTATGAATCGTCATACGAAACAACAGAATTCATGAACTACAATGGCCTAAGTAACTAACAAAAGAATATGTGATGATGTTCATCGAGAACAAATAAAAGGTTATTGTGTTGCTCGTTAAACATCAAAGCTTGCCTTCAAGATTTGTTTTATCAGGTATTATGAGAACAAAAGGGTTGTTCAAATAATTGCCGTAATCCATAAAAGATGGATGATTCACAAAATCTCGTTGGAGAAATCACGTCCATAAAACTAGTGCTAAAAATGTCGAAAGACAAATTGATTGAAAGGTCACTTAGGAAGTGACATCGCCGTTTAAATTATATTGGAAAGAACACATGAAGAAACTCCATGTGGATGGAATTTTGGAGTCTTTTGATTTTTGATCACATGACGCCAGAAACTTTCCTAGAGATAATTAAAACTTCGCTCATAGGCCAAAAGGAACGAATGACTAGCTTATTGGAAATTGTACATATTGTTGTACAAAGACCATCATGTGTAGTCAAAAGCGATGGATTTCAACTTCATATGCTTTCTCCGAGAATTTGAGTGAATATTTGAATATTTACTTAATAAGGATAAAGTATGAAACACTTGAAAAGTTCAAAGACTTTCAAGATGAAGTGTAAAATCATAGTAACAAGAATATAAATAGTTTATGATAAAGATCATAAAGGGAGATATTTGAGTTACAGAGTTTAGCATAATACCTAAGATTTAAGGAATTGTTCCTGGATTTGCATTTCCAAACACCATAAGGGTATGGGCGTTCGAGGTATGTAATTAAACCTTGTTTGACATGGTAAGATCAAAGGTATAATTCATAAAACCTGCCATCATATTTTAAAGATTAAAAGCTTTAGAGATTACCGCTTCCAATCGAAAAGAGCTCCATCATAATCCGCTGAAATGACACCATATAAAGTTATGGTTTGGGATAAAACCCAAGTTGTCCTTTCTTAAACATTGGTATGCTTTGCATAAGAAAGATGTTTGCAACCAAAGTCGGATAAACTGTCTTTGTATGTTATTTCAATAACTCAAGTATTCCTCCATAACACCGAGACAAAAGTGTTTGTCACTTAAAACGCCAAGTTTCTTTGAGAAGGAATTTTTCGTGAAAAGTTAAGGGAGGACAATAGAACTTTGATAAGGTTAAAAGAACCTTAGCTATATGTGCAGAGTTGCGCAGTCAAAAAAAGTGTTCAAGGCAAGAACAAAGCTCATGGCTCACGTGCCTCAAAGGTTGTGGTCACGAAGATCTAAGTTCCTATTGAAACAAGTAGATCGGGTAAACAATCAAATACCAAGATTTGAGGGTTGAATCATTATTTGAGAATAATGAACCGCTACATGCAAAGAAGCGATGATGGGCCCCGACTCGCCAAATGGCTTGAATCCATAAAACTGTGATAGTTCCATACACGAGAAATCAAGTTTTGAACTTGAAGGACCCTCGAGAAAGGTGTAAGACCTTACAGTTGTGTTTGGATCTATAAAGAAATAGACATGGATGTTTCACATCTATGAAATAGTCGACATGTTGGGAAAGAGTTCACAACAATGTTCAAAGGTTGTATATGACAAGATTTGATCTTTCATAGCGATGTTTAGTCTAGACGGATTAATGTAGCAACCACTACATATAAATTTTGTTATATGGTAGTTGAATAAACAAAACAAGTTCTTCTAATAGAATTGTTACCTAGGACGTGTGCATGACGCGGTCCAAAGGGTTTTGTTCAAGGAATGCTAAAAACATATGCAAACTTCAATGGTTGAAGTAAACGTAGCGGAGTTGGAATCTTCACTATGATGAAACTGTTAAAGGAGTTTTAAAAGTTCATTAGAGACAATGAAGATGCTTGCATTTGCAAGAAATTAAGTGGGAGCGCTAAGACATATTTCTAATACATTATGTGGAGGACATATTGTTGATTAGAAAAGATGTATCTTTTATTAACACATATTAAGAATTTCATCCTGATGAAAGACTTAGGCAAAACCCAAATATTTGGCATCAATAGACGCTAATATGGTTGTGCCAGAAGTACATAGACAAGATATTGAATGAGTTCAATATAGAAACTATAAGAGAGGTTCTTGTCAAGATGTAAAGGATTGAACAAGTTCAATGTTGATGATATATTCAAGTGTATTGACATTTGGCAAGTGAAACAAAATTCAAGTATAGATTGATACTTGATCACAAAGAGTATTTATATCAATCATGCTGTGATGTGTACAAATCCAGATATGTCCTATGCTCTAAATGTTATGAGCATATACCAGAATGATTCATAAGATGATCATTGGACAATAGTAAGGGTATTCTTATGATCTTTTGGAAGAACTAAGAATATATTGTTTGTAGAAGTGACAAATAGATGGTTAGTTCATTGTAGAAGTACTACATTGATACTAGTTTTGTCACAAAGTGCAAATTAAGTTTATCTCAATCTAAATTAAGGGTGGCACAATATAATGGAAAGTAAGTTCCATAATGGATTTGGATGAGTTCCAAAGTTAAGACATTGTGACAGATACTACAACAAAAGGCTAAGTATATGACTGCTATAATAGCAGCTAAAGAGGGCATTTGTGTCAAGTAGTTTGTTATCAAACTAGGTGTAGTTCACAATGGGATAATACTATGAAGATATATTGTACGACAATATTATCAACATGTTTTAACCCCAAAGAGCTAAAGGTCACACCGAAAGACCAAACTTATACAAAGCCATCTCATTAGAGAATGAGTGATGCGTAGAGACGCAAACACATGCAATTACACACGGACCTGGAAGTGTCAGATCCGGAGATCAGTTGACCACTAGCAATCGTGTACATACAACACCGGAAAGCCATAGGTGTTGAATACACAAAGGTTTGAAACTAGATTATTGACTCTGCAAGTGGGAGACTGTTGGAGATATGCCCAAGAGGCAATAATAAAGTGGTTATTATCATATCTTCACACTTATGATAAATGTTTACATACCATGCTATAATTGTATTAACCGGAAACATTAATACTTGTGTGATTTGTAAACTAAAATAAGAGTCCCTAGTAAAGCCTCTTGTTAAACTAGCTTGTTGGTTAATATATGATCATGGTTTCCTGATCATGAACATAGAGATGTTATTAACAACATGATCATATCATTAGGAGAATGATGTGATGGACATACTCCTATAAATAAGCGTAGCATAAAGATCAAGTCATTTCAATAGTTCAATTGATATATGCTTTCTGATACATAGTAACCTAATTCCTTCGACCATGAGATCATGCATATCACCTTTACCGGATGGATGCTTTGATGACATCAAACACCACACCATAACTGGGTGGTTATAAAGGTGGCATTGAGTGTTCGGAAAGTATTGGTTGATACACATGGATCAAGAGTGGGATTTGTCCATCCACATGACGGATAGATATACTCTGGGCCCTCTCGGTGGAATGTCATCCAATTAGCTTGCAAGCATGTGACTTGGTCACAAGGGATCACATATCACGGGAACGAGAAAAGAGTACTTATCAGTAACGAGGTTGAACTAGGTATGCAGAGATACCGACGATCATAACCTCGGATAAGTAACATATCGTGAGACAAAGGGAAATTGGTATCGTATGTAAGTGGTTCATTCGATCACAAAGTAATCGTAGAAATATGTGGGAGCCATATGAATTTCCAGATTCCTCTATTGGTTATTGTTCGGAGAAGTGTCTCGATCATGTCCCCATAATTCACGAACCGTAGGGAGACACACTTAAGGATTCGACGTTGTTTGAGTAGTTATGGTATTATGAGAAAGAGACCGAATATTGTTCGGAGTCTCGGATGGGATCCGGGATATCATGAGGTGATCCGGAATGGTCCGGAGAATACGATTCATATAAGGAAAGTCCCGCTTTGAGTTCGGGAATGATTCCGTGTTTTCATCGAATGTTCTGAAGGTTCCGGATTGTCCAAGACTCCGGGGAGGGTACATGGATGTGTCATTACATATTGGAATGATTGCATCATGTACTAAGTGTTCTTGTCCCAAATAAAGGATTAAATTGAATCCTAAACAGAAAAGTCAAATGTCCAAATTGAAAGTCAAACTAAAACAAGAAACTGTGGGAAACAAGAAAGAGGAGTTGAAACCGACTTGAGGGAGGAGTCTCCTCAAGCCGCAAGACCACCCAAGGCCGACTTGGGAGGGACTCCTCCCCGGCCGCGCCTCCCCACCCATAAAAGGAGGCAGGGCCTCCCTAGACACACAACTTTCCACCTCTACTCTCCTGTTTAGAGCCGTTTTGGTTTAGAGCTTCTAATTGCTTTAGCCAGCGGTTTAGAGCCTTCTAATTGGTTTAGAGCCTTCTAATTGGTGTGTCTAATTACTAGACCACTAATAGCCTCTCATAAGCTCCACCATACTGCACCGCTTAAGACGAAGCCCTCGGGATTTCCCTCTACTTCCTGCAGACCACGCCAGGCCGCCGGAATCGCGAGGAGAGTGCTACAACCTCCACGTCAGGAACAAGGGAGAGGAAGGTCTTCGTCGAGTACCGAACGGTGACCGATCGGAGCGCTGCCGAACGTGGCGCCGAAGGATCGTCACACGATCTTGAGATCGGAAAGAGTACGACTACATCACCCACGGAATCGCCTCGTTAACCGCTTTGGAATCTTCGAGGGTAAGTTATTCCATCGACTCGTTGCTACAATCTAGTAGATAGATCTTGGCTTGTTTGTTTGTATGCGATAGAAAATTTTGTTTTCCATGCTACGAACCCCTACAGGTTTATGGAATCCTCTGAAAGCAGAAAACGAAGTGAGATTACTTAAACGGACCTTCGAGAGTTTTAGAATTCCTATTGCGTTTTCACTGGACCAAGAGTTTGCGTTCTTTTTGTTTTTGTTGATGATGGAGAGAGAGAGGGCCTAGGGTCTTTGGTTTTCACCAGTAGATATGCAAAACATCTGATGGAAATAATAGATAATAATAAAGTATGCATGTAATTATTAGAGCAATATAATTATATATGGGAAGTGCATCCATAAATGTTATCGCCTCCGCAACTGCTTATAGCAGTAACCTACTAGTATCATCCATAGAAGAAAGAGAACTAATGATATGCATCGTGATGTCACCGTTAATCCCAAGTAAATTCCTCACATATAGCCGTACTACCCCTTCTATCACTGGGGTTCCCATCCTGCAGATCAGACATTACTCACACTCCCTTTACCTTGATCAATGCTCGGGGTCTTGGGCACCTGACAAGTCCTTAGATTGAGGCAAGAGATGGTACTACAATCATCATGTCATACAAACTAATACATGATCCCATCTATGATAAATAACATGCACAAAATCTACATGGCTAGGCCGAAGCCCTTAGCCCAAGGAGAATTACTCACACATAGAGATGAAATCAACAATCATAAACATTGTAATAGAGTACAATGTCGCCAATTGAAAAAGAGATCTTCTATTACAAGTGGTGGAAGATGGCTATGGTGGTGGAGAAAGGTTTAGAGGTTTAAATCTATATCTATTCCTCCGGCGTGGCGGCTTCTGGTGGCAGGGAGAGTTGAGGTCGAAAAGAAGCGCATGTTTCACGTCGCCCGAAGCCTCTTTATATAGGGGTCCCTTCACGAAAGTTGTTCTGTTTGACATAATAAGGTCGGTGCCAACTATACGGCCGGAATAAAATTTCCATCGTATAGTTGTTCATTAAAGCTTCAGCATTAACTTCACGGCTCCTAGTTTCTTCGATGTGTTGGAAATCTTGTATCTTTGGTATTTATATAGTGATTCCCATCATCATACGTCATTATCTGCATAGGAAAAAATAGCAAGAAAAGATTGCATACCCCTTTCATCATTAGGCATTAGTGGAAGGATTTAGAGAGATATTTCATCAAATATATGAATAATATCTAGTTTAAATACAGACGTGGATGGCTATATTTCACAGCCATCAGCTAGCTAGAAGGCTCTCGTTTCTTACTAAGTAAATTTAAGACACCAGAAGTACCAGCCAGTAATGAGAAACAACATCAAGTTGACATGTTAAGAACATGGAGAAGCATGAGTTAGTGAAAGCCAAGGTTAGGAGAAGTGAATATGCAAAGGTTAACAAAACTGAACTCTAAACATTGTCATAGGAAGTATTCAAAGAGGAATTAAGTGTATTTTTGCCAGGACATGGGGTGTGGCCGAACCAAATCTAGGTATGTGATGGAGTATGTTTTAAAGTCCTACTTTGGTTTAGAATTATAATTGTATTTAGTCAGTCAATGTCTCCCCTTAATGATGTGGGTACTTTCTTGCTCAATTAGAGAACTGAGGGTTGAGATCCCCCCTTGAAAGATGTCAATTTGTGCGCAAAATGACATCACAATTCTAAATACGAATAAAATGGTAACAAAATAGAGAAATCAAAAAAAGGAAGATAGCATATCACTATTGATTATTTTTATGATGTGGAAACTTCCTACATTGATATACACTCTATTACCTCGATTTGACCATTGTATTAACGAGCTACATTCTTGTCTTGACTCAACATACTCATTTTTTTAAGTTTATTGTGAATAATATTGCTCGTCTTACATAATTATATCATGGAGTTTTCTCTTATTATAAGCATGATGAAGCTATTCATTATTCATACGCTAAGAAATGAAGACTTTAGAGGGTTTTTTGATACTTGAAAGACACATTGTGTTTCCTACAGTTTGTCATCTCATTGAGTTGGCATCGGTTTTATGATGGTGATGATAAAAATTGAAAAGGTTTTTCCCCGCCAAAAATTTATGCATCAAGGCTGAGTTGCGCCTTCTTGAGGACTTGATGATGTGTTATATCGAGCAATGGATATTCAGAAATCCTGATCGATAAAATTATGGATAATTTTAAAAAACAAAGAGTTAAATCCAGTTTTTACCCCCTTGTTTCATTTTTTACACTAATTACCCTATTCAACAAATTTTTGTCCTAATTACCCCATTTAGCAAAAGTTATGTCAATTTTTACCCCCTCTAAGTTTTTTTTAGCATTTTGATAGGTGGGTCCCGGTTGTCGTGTACAAGTGGGCGTGCCATGTAGAAATTTTTATCCTAACAATTGTTTGCTTGCAGTTTTATCTGGGCTATTAATTTGCAATGTTCGCATGGCCGATGCTGAGCCCGACACAGCCGACCTAGCTAAACTAAGTCGCACAACATCCCACCTGACCCACTCGACCTGGCTAAGCTGAACCCCATCGCACCGGCGCACTGCAGCGATTCCTCCGGAACAGAAGTGATCTGATTCTTTGATTCGTTCAGTACTTCAGCGTGAATCGCGCTTCCGATTGATTTTGTTAGTTGGTACGGAGTAGCATTTAAGCTCCCGCTAATCTATCCCCAAACTCACGGACTCGTTCCTGTCAAGGAAAAACGCACAGTTCGTTCGTTTGGAAAGGACACACCAGTCGACGATGGCAGAGACTCGTCGAGGTGATCGCCGGTAATAGTCGAAGCCAGAGACGACAATCGGTACTAAAACCTTGTCCCTTCCCTCGTATAATTTTGTTCTTCCCGTTTGTTTCTCAGATGGTTAGTTTTACTAGGTAGGTGAATTATAAGTACTAATCGTGAGAATATTTCTGAAAGTTTAGGGATTATATGTGTCAACAAAGGTTTTAGGTTTTGGCCTTAGATTATTGAGCACCGTCGGCTAAAGGGTGTCTTTTTTCAATGTCTACACAAGTCGTTAGTTTAGAGAGTTTTTCTGAATGCATGCAACAGGTTGTTACTAGCAGATGCTGTGGTCATCGATTCAGAGAATTTTTCTAAACGCATGCAACAGGTCGTCAGTTCAGGAGCAATGTTATGAAACCATCCTAGGAACTTGATTGTGGTAACTTGTTATACTTTCATCTCCTCGTCGCATGTGTCTGTCCATCTTAGTCTGCATTTTAGCAAGACAACGAGTACTATTCTTTTGTGTTCACCAGTTTCTTTCTACATAACCTACAATTAAATACATGTCATAAGGCTGTAAAACGATCCTGACTAATCAATAAATACTCCAGATCAACAGTATATATGTATTTCATGAAAGTGCAATAGTTGATTCACATTCATTACCATGCACAAATAAACAGACTTGTTTATTCTCTGATTTTAAATACAAGAGTTTACACAGGTTTCTATTTACACGTACTTCGATGTTTACTGCGATTGCAAATGCTAATTAATTATTGATGTGCACACTACAGATGGCATTAGAGATGTAGAGTGTTAGTTACATTTGTCATAAACGTGGACGTAGCAATGTCGAGCTAGAGATGATTGACAGGGACTACATCAGTTTTATATATAAAGGAGAAGATGAAAGAACTGGGTTTCAACACTTGGAATACCATGTATTATTAGAAGAAGGGGTCGATGGGAATTCGATGGTTGAGCTAACAAATGATTCAGGTGTGATGAAGATTCTAGAAGAGTTTGAACCTTATAAAGAGATTTATTTGCATTTTTTCAAGACCATGGCTCGAGATACACTTCCAGTTTCAAAGATTGGTGCAGATTATTTTAAGCCAGTGCTAGTGGTACCCACTAAAGATAATTTTGAGCATCAAGATCAAAATGTTGAGCTTCTTTCAGATGTAGAGTATGATGATACAGAGAAGTATTTGAAGGAGATCTATGAGTATGATCATGGGAGTGACTCCAGTTGTGAAAATTTTGATGTTGCTGCTGAAACAAAGAAGATGAGAGCATTATATGCTAAGAAGAAAGCAAAGGAGTTGGAAGAAAAGGGAGTTTACTCAGAGGATGAAGTAAAAGATTTGTTTGATGTCACAAAAGGCTTAGAAGGCATTGATCTTGATGACATTGCACTTTCCCAAACACAAGTGGAGAAAGAGATGGAATTTTCCAAGGCGGAAGAGGCAAGACAAAAAAAAAGGAAAAGGCTGATAAGAAGAACGCACTAGCTGATAGAAGGGTTCAAAAGAAGAAATCAGTGGAAGATGACATGGAGCTATCAAACCCGCCAAGTTCAGATGGTGGAAATGATTCTTTCGGGGAATAAAGTGATGAAAATGATGGTACAAATGCTATTGTATTATTCCAAGGAAGAAAAAGAAGGCCTACAAGGTTGTTGGAGCCTAGGTTGGAGTTTGATGATGTTTATCTGAATGATGCCAATGAGTGCCAAAACAACTTGTTAAAGGGATGTGTTTCAAATATATCAAAATGTTTAGGGCAGCACTTCAGTCATTTCACATCCTGCAAGGTAGAAGTTTTGCTTTTTTGAAGAATAAGATGCATAAGGTGAAGGTGCATTGCAAAGAGCCAAATTGTGAGTTTCATCTTTTTGCTTTGAAGATAGCCGGTGAGCCAACATTTATGATCAGAGAGGATGCGGAGTCACACTTGTGTGGCATTAATAGAGAGGATAGCAGGTTAAGTTCCAAATGGATTGTTGATCATTATGATGCTCAATTTAGAGTTGATCCAAACTAGAAGATTGGTGCTTTCATGAATGTTGTGAAGAGGGACTTTAACTTGAAATAAATAGGAGGATGGCATACATAGCTAGATCTTATGCCCAAAGGAAGGTTCCGGGGGATCAAGACAAACAATATCTTAGAATTAGAGACTACCTGTAGACATTGCTTAATAAGAATCCTGAAAGCATAGCTATAGTTCACACTGAGCCACAATTGGAGCCCCAACTAAAACCAAGATTCTATGGTCTTTTTATTAGTTTCAATGCCCAGATCCAGGGATTTTTATTAGGTTGTAGGCCATTTTTTTGGATTAGATGGTTGTTTTGTGAAGCTAGCTAATGGTGCACAAGTGTTAGCCGCTACTGGAAGGGATGGAAATAACAACATGTTTCCTATTGGACATGGTTTTTACATACACTTGAGTCAGCTATTGGACAAGGTGAAAATCATGGTGGATGGAAAATCATGTCAGATAGGCAGAAGGTAATGATTTATATATCATTTACTTATTATAAATTTGTAATGTAAATGTTTGTATCATAAATCTGGCCTATTAAGGCTAGTCATAGTGCATAGTAATTTAGACTAGTAACATACATATGTTACTAGTCTAAGTTACTACCTCCATAGTGCAAAATAACTTAAGTGTGGTAACATGCAATGTCACATTAATTAGGTTATAGACTCACTTTGCCTTGATATGTGTGATGTTACAGTAACATAGTTAGTTACTCTATTTATCTCTTTCCTCATTAATTCATTGTCATATAAGCAAAAATGTTGAGTTGGACTCTTGGTTACTAGTGAAATTACCGCCACTATGACCAGCCTAATGTTTTATTTATCATGTACTTATCATAGGGCTTAATTGTAGCAGTAAGAGGAGTTTTTCCAGGTTGTGATCATAGATACTGAAATAGGCATGTTCTTGCAAACTTCTCCGCCGTAGGATTCAGGGGTGAAAAATACAAAGAATATTTTAATAAGATTGTCTATTCTTGCACTCTGAGTGAGTATAACATTGCCATGTACAATCTGAAAACTTATGATGTAGAAGCATGGAAGTGGGTGAAAGCAATTCCCAAGGATCACATAGTTGGCATGCATTCAACACACGATCCAAGACAAATCTGGTTGTCAACAACCTTAGTGAGGTGTTCAATAGATACATCCTCGACTATAGAAACAAGCCTATTCGTACCATGAGTGAACTAATTAGAACTAGACTTATGACTAGGTTTTATATCAAGGGAAGTGCAGCCGAGAAAGTTGGCTGGAATATCACACCTGTTATGAGTGAGAAGCTTGGGTCGGCTAAGCGTAAGTCAAAATATTGCAAAGTTCATCAGTCTTGTGTTGGGCTTTGGAAAGTGGATTATAATGAGAAGGTATATGAAGTGAACCTTCTTAATATGACTTGTAGTTGTTTTAGGTTTCAGCTATGTGGAGTCCCCTGTGAGCATGCTTGTGCAACCATTTTTGGCGCAAAACAAAAGCCTGAGAACTACGTGGATGCTTTCTTCAAACTTGAGACATTTAAAAAGGCTTATGCCCACACTATATTCCCCGTACCACATGAAGATGAGGGGGTGAAGGCTGCAAGTCCTGACATTGATCTACCATCCTACACTATACCTGTCGGAATACTAAAGAAAAAATAGAAGAAATGGGCTAGAGGAAGAAGGGCCATCTTGTTCTAGAGCTAGAAAGAGGACATTCTAGTGTAGTAATTGCCATGTAACTGGCCACAACGTGAGGGGTTGCACTAAGACACTTATACCATACCTTGTTCTCAGGGTTAGAAAGTGATGGCGCCGCGTCAACGTGGAGCGCTTCGTTGGGAAACCCTAAGAGCAAGATATGATGCAGCACATCAACAAGTTTTCCCTCAGTAAGAAACCGAGGTTATAGAACCAGTAGGAGGAAGGAAACGCTTCAAAGGTGTTGCAAGCAACGTGGAAACCTGCACAACACAAACTCAAGACTTTGTCCCAACTAACAGCGAGGTTGTTAATCTCACCGGTTGCTGTAACAAAAGATTAATTGTATGGTGTGGAAGGTGAAAGTGGTTTGCAACAAGTAAACAGTAACATTGGAAGATGTATCAATGGTAAAGATTGGACCTGGGTCCATAGTTCACTAGAGGTGTTCTCCTTAGATAAACAAACATGGCATGCAGGGTAAACAAATTACAGCAGGGCAATTGACATGATTGAGCAAGGCATAACAATGCAATACTAGACATAAAGATCCTATGAGATTCGATTGGGCGATACAACAATATACATAGACCGCCATCCAACTACATCTATGACTAGAAGTCCACCTTTGGGTAATCATTCGAACCCCTGATATGTTGGAAACATATCTATAATTTTTGATGCTCCATGCTTGTTTTGTATCTACTTTGCTTTACTTGTCTACACTTTGAGGTGCTTTTTACATGTTTTATGGTACTAACCTACTAACAAGTTGCAACAGTGCCAGATGCCTGTTTTCTGCTGTTTTTGGTTTCAGAAAAATTAGTAAAGAAATATTCTCGGAATTGGATGGGACAAACGTCAAAGTCAATTACTTTCCGTGGGGAACAAGAAGTCCATAGGCGAGACGAGGAAGCAGGCCAGGGCAGCCAGACCCCCTAGGCACGGCCAGGGGTGGGCCCATGCCTGGCTAGGGTTTGCCCCCCTGGTCGCCTCGTCGGCCTCCCCCTTCGCCTATAAGAAGCCCCCGATGCAGAAACCCTAAGCACCCGATCAAATCTCCACGAAACCGTCTGTATCCGTCGCCACCATCGTCCCTAGATCGGGGGGATCTAAAGTTCTTCCCGGCACCCTGCCGGAGGGGAGATCATCCCCGAGGTGAAAGGATAGAGATGTCGCCTAGAGGGGGGTGAATAGGAAATTTTATAACTATTACGATTTTGGCTTGATAGAATGCGGAATTAAACTAATGTTTATTTTACAAGCACAAAACCTAAATACAAAGGGCTCAACTAAGTGCACCAACAACAAGTTAAGCTAAGCAAGATATCACGAGATGAATATACCACAAGTCATAAGCAAGATATAAGTACTTCAAGCTCGATGGCTCACAAGGAAAGTAAGCTTGGATATAGAGATAACCGAGGCACGCGGAGATGAAGATGTATTCCCGTATTCCCTTACAAGTAAGGTACGTCACGTTGGAGAGGTGTGGGATTCCATAAAGGATTTCCCAACACCACGAAGGCTCACCTTCTTCTCCGAGTCTATCCCACGAAGGAATGGGTCCTTTCCTTATGGCTAGCTTTTCCTCCACTCCGGAGATGGCAAGCTCCACAACCACTTCACAAGATCCACGAAGGAGAAGCCCGGGTCTCTTCACAATCTTCCACGAAGAGGATACCGCAGTACCAACCGTCAAGCCACCTAGGAGGTCACCCTCCAAGAGTAACTAGCTCACGGTCTCTCACTCGAACAAATCGTAATGGAGAGCTCAACACTTATGCAAGAATGCAAAGCAAGAACACCAAGGGTGCTCAAATCCTTCACTCTCAAATCCCACCAAAGCAACAAGTGCTAGGGAGGAATTAGAGAAGAAGAACAATGGTGGAAACCAACAAATGACTCCAAGATCTAGATCCAATGGATTCCCCTCACTTAGAGGAGAAATTGATTGGTGGGGATTGTAGATCTAGATCTCCTCCTCCAAAGCCTTCAAAAAGATGCAAGAATCATATGAGGGAAGGCAGAGGAAGAAAGCTCAAAGGGGTCAACGGTGGAGGTCAAAAACGTGCTCAAGAGCTTTAGAACTTTGGGAAAGAAGCCTCCCTTTTATACTCCTTCAAGGGGGATGACCGTTGGAAGCAAGATGCGCTGGGCGAACACGTTCCGGCGACGAAACCGGCACCGCCGGATCAGCCGCCCGAATTTTCGGTCAAAACCGAAAGTTCGATACAAACCAAAGCAGCATACAGAACAGTTTTTTGGCGGTTTGCCGGAAATTTCCGGCCACAGACTCGGTCCGCCGGAATTCCCTCCGAAATTCCGCTGGAACCAAACATGGCACACGAAAATGGCAATAACTTTTGCGCCCGGACTCCGATTTCGATGATCTTGAGCTTGTTTTGACGAGGACAACAAGCCATACAAGATGGTGCAGAGAAAATCATAGTACAATAGAGGAGGATAGAACCAAATAAAGAAAGGTAAGAAGCCTCCATACAAGAAGAACCGATAAAACCTTCAAACTCGAAAACGCCATAGAAGATGCATACGAATTCCGTTTTCGATGAATTTGGGCTTGTTGAAGAGCTAGAAACAAGTTAAAGAACCTCACATGGAGAAACACCAAGAAGCAACAAAATAGTAAGATGCAAAGTATGCAAATGATTGAGCTTCCTATGACGATGTGATCAAGTTACCCAACCGAAAGCCCCTCTTAATAGTGCGGATATGTATCCTATAACCCGCTCTCGCAACAACCACCTTGAGACCAGTAAAAGGAAAACCTAGTAAGGCCATACCTTTGCCTTGCACATCCCGCTTGATCTTGATGATAACACTTCAATCTCCATCCAAGCCGGAATGCATCACTTGATCATTGTTGCTTCGTGAAGACTCCTAATTTGCTCTCCCATACACCACTATTGGATAGCTTCATTAATACATGTCTTCACATGTCCATTATCGCCAATATGGACGACAAGCTTCAAGCAAATGATCTTCTCGGGATGCTATCTTGAACTTTCCCTTCTCAACCTTGATGACAATCACCACTTGATGTCATCCTCTCATGGGCTATATAAGATCTTCACTTTTGAAGCATGCCCATGGAAAGATACCTATACCATATAGAAAACGCAAAGGCACATATATAATGGGTTAGTTCATGATGCATAATTGACAAGGCTTACCATACCACAAGATCATGTGGTTCATTCTTTATGCTTCATGTGTTGAACAACTTGAAATCACTCTTCACTCTTTGTATAGGTCAACCATGTATCTTATCATGCTCCATCTCAATATCTTGAGGTACATAAAGAACTCTTAATTTGATTACATGCTCTAAATCTTAGTCAATCATAGATCAACTAATGAGGCTATCATGACACCGTATTAGAGCCATATCTTGAATTCTTCTATTGAAATCACACTCTCGAGATCTTGATCATATCATATTCTTCTCTTCAACTCGATGATCTTGATGCCAATACTCAAGTATATCTTTATCCTCATGGCATCCATACTTGAATCCAACACATAGACTACAAGCATGACCTATGGAATATTCCTTCATATAAAACTCAGTGAAAACATTAGTCCATAGGGATTGTCATTAATCACCAAAACCACACATAGGGGCAAAACTCTTTCAATCTCCCCCATTTTGGTAATTGATGCCAATCACAACAAGAGGGTTTATATAATGAATATTAGAAACAAGTACGCAGCTTATCCGAGAATAAGTTGTGTACAAGAGGTTGCATTTGATATGGTCAAGTAACACAAAGCTACTAGCACATATCAAAACTGATCCTACTTATACAAACTACAACTAATGTAAGAGATGTGAGTAGAACCAACATATATAGAGCAAACTCCCCCACAATATATGCATGTGTGATGAACTTGAATTTCATTACATACATTGTCAAGAATAAAATTTGGGAGAGTTTACACTATATATACAACCATGCAAAACATAATAAAGATGAAATGCATGAAAGGCAAACACTTAAGAACAAACCAATCTTAAGTATAAAACCATTTCCCTTAAACCCTCTAAACTTTTCCCCCATTGAAAACAAGGGACAAAATGGATGACAAAGTTAGAAGGACAATATATTATGAGTTCATCCCCAAGGTGTGCATTTCTCATCATTTGAGTGAAATCAAATGCATGTATTCAATGACGAATATTTTGAGGAAATCAAGCTATATTGAGGATCAAAGATTGCTACAAGGATAAAACAGTGAAGAAACTTCAACGGATGAACCAAGCAATCCAATGATCCAAAAAATCAAATGGACAAATAGTGCTCTAATGAAATAAGGAAGCTCCCCAAGGTTCATGCATAAAT
This sequence comes from Avena longiglumis, assembly GCA_030063025.1. NCBI lineage: Eukaryota > Viridiplantae > Streptophyta > Magnoliopsida > Poales > Poaceae > Avena > Avena longiglumis. The sequence continues at coordinate 80,773,578 of CP125976.1, forward strand.
TTTAATTATTGCATTTGAATACAGTATGCACAAACATGGAATCCTCACTCCCTATATATTATTTAGAACACAACCAAGATACAAGGAGTAGATATAAATAAATACACTTGTCAAGACAAGCTTAAGTCCAAAAGAAACCAAATATGAGATATGAGTGTGTGAGGATGCAATAAAAGTAAACCAAGCACTCATAAATCAAGACCTTACCAATACCATTAAAAACCAAGAGGATAAGAGATATGGTCGGCAAAGAGCGATGATATCAAAGGCGAGAGATTAACACTCTCGTGTATATAAGTTTATAAGTGGACAAAACATGAGAATAATCCACAAATAAACAACCATACATAATAGGTTAATAAAATAAGAAAACATGATATCCAAGAGGAAGTCATAAGATATACCAAACATGATATTTTTTGCTTAAGTGCATATATAGCCCATGGCTCTATTTTCTATTATGGTATATCAATGAACTTCACCAAAGAAAAAATAAAAACCTCAAAAACATCACAACTAACACTAAGGGAACAAATGCTAGTTGGGATACTTTGAGAAAGGCAACAAGTAGCAAAAGGAAGGATTCAAAGCAATTTCAACAATATTGCACATGAGAGTACCTTGAGGAATTGATATGCAATAAATTGCTAGAAGGCATATTTGGAATTGGTGAACCATGAACATGATTTTATATACTCCCATTATATGCATCATCTCAAATCACTCACATAAGCAATAAGGATAAAGAAGTCTTTCAAAGATCATTGCAAGAACTGCAACATTTACAAACGGATAAATTCATGCCAAGATGCAACCTACAAGAGATTGGATGAAAGAATAGTATGCATGAATAAGATACTTGTTACCGAGATAGCAATGGTATGATGTAGTAGATAAGAATTTTTCGATCATCCTAGCTTGGCTCCAATTATCATGTGGTGACAACACTTTCCTTATAGACGAGACAAGCATCCACTACATCTCCAATGTACCTAAAACAACATTCAAGTACATATTGGTCCCCAAATTTATTGGGTCCAAAGTGGTTAGACTAACCACAACACATGGGACACACTCCATAAAAATATGTACATATTTAGAGATGAAATTTGAATTTCATGCACATCTTATCCGTTTAAGGATTTGATGGAGTATACCCTATATATTAGATCAAAGAAAGCAAACACGTGGAGACTTTCAATATCCAAAGAAGATATAATTTGGAAAAACACCAAAATATTCAAGAAGGCATACAAGGTGTGACAAAACACATTTGTTGCCCAAACTATATCAAAGAATCAAATCAACACAAGATTTGTTCGACGAAGTTCAACCAATGAACTAAGCAAAAACTATTGAGCAAAAATATGAAATAAAAACAAAAATACTCAATGATTTATGTCATTCAAGCAAATAAAATAGAGAAGAAAGAATGAGATAACAAACTCCCAAAAGAGCAAGGTTTCAACAAATAAACCAAACCCTTAACACTTTTCACAATGGCACAAGGTTTCGAGAAGAAAAGGTTTGTCTTCCACTAAAACACATTTTATAATAATCAAAAACATCATCAAAGAGATGTTAAAAAAACAAGGAAGACAATGGGAGCCACAACATTTTTTTTGAAAATAAAATAAGGAAATAAGAGGTGAAATCCAAGGTGAAGATGACCCATAAATGCTACCACACATAAGTATATAAATTGTCGAAGACAATGAGTGTATTGGAATTGATTTCCGATGGTATATTGCACGGATATTAAAGATAAATCTTCACCAAAAAAGCATAGGATAGGAATAAAAAGATTAAGCACTATGCAAAGATAGAGATTCTTGATAGCTTCAATCTAGTCACACAATCATGCAAAGCAATGATTATAATAACTTGAAGCAAATGGTCTCCCAAAAAGATATAGAGATATGTATTTGAGGAAGACCGCATTAAGAATCTCTTGCTCAAACAAAGACCAAAAAGACGAGCAATAAAAGCTTCTAACAAAAATAGGACCTTGTTTGAGCCAACATGACACCTAGAAACAAGATAATCAACAATATCAACTCTAAGTGGCACTACCTCATGTGTTCACATTTCCTATGATTGTGATATGCAAAAGAAGCATATTACTCCCCCATAATGTGATATTCAATTTTTCTTAAAAAGAGGCAAAGTAACCTCAACTAGAGAGAATTAATGGACATTTAGAATTTGAATTTCTCATGAGTATGACACACCACATAGTGACTAGATAAGCTTGCAATATCAATACTAAGTGGTAGTATTCATGTTCACACTTTTTAAGGTTTGAGAGATGTGAGGCATTTCACTCCCCCGAAATGGTATGTTCCATTAACCACTCGAAAAGAGCCAAATAAGATATCATCAAGATGCATTAGAGGCTCCAAGCAAAACACACGAGTAAATGATGTGCCAAAAACCTATACATACTTGAATACACAAAATAATCAAGCATGAGGCACACCAAATACAAACACATACTTGGTACAAAACCAAAACATGTAAAGGGGGCAAGTAACTTACAAAATAAATGAGTTAAGTACAAGTTACCGCGAAGAGGCACATTGGATATAATATAGGGAAATGATAATCCTTATGACTTGGCTTGATCAAATATAATATATGAAGATCCCTTAATTCTTCATGAGTTAGCCAAGTCTCCAATGCCCTCCATAAACACCTATTGATCAAGTTTGAGCTTGTTGGTCCCCAACCAAGTTGGGTCCTAAGAGGTTAGTCACAATAGGCTTGGCAACCCAAATGGTTATTTTCTTGACACCACTTTGAGTTCCAACAAACTTGGCAAACACATTGCCATCCTTATCCTTCCTAAGAGAGTAATCATCATCAATAATGATAGGGTTAGATAAGGTACCGTTTGAACATGAAGAGGCAAAGTGTCCCTTCACACGACATATGTAGCAACAAGTGCTCCCCTTTCTCTTCTTCCTTGATTTCTTGGCTTGGGGAGAATTATCTTGATTCTTCTTCGGAAGTGGCCTAACTTCAACTTGGTCTTGACCTTGTACTTGTGGCCGCTTCCCTTGTTGCTTCTCACTCAAGTGCCTTTTCTTCAATAGACAAGATCTTACATGATGTCCTTCAACCTTGCACTTGAAGCAAATAATCTTGGCCGAATTCTTGACTTGGTTTTGGCCCTTCTTATTGTTTCTATTATACTTGTTCTTGATATTGGGTTTGAATCCAAGTCCACATTTATCATTAGGGGATTTTTGCACACTCAAAATATTATCGAGTGTGGATTTTGTTGGAATTATGCCCTAGAGGCAATAATAAAGATGTTATTATTATAATTCTTGTTCATGATAAAGTTTATATTCCATGCTAGAATTGTATTAAGCAGAAACTTTAATACTTGTGTGGTTTGTGAACAACACCGTGTCCCTAGTACGCCTCTATGGACTAGCTCATTGATCAATAATGGTTAAGGTTTCCTAACCATAGACATGAGTTGTCAATTGATGATGAGATCATATCATTGGAGAATGATATGGTGGACATACCCAAACTAAGCGAAGCAATTAGATCGTATCATCGTGTTCATCTTTGCGAAGCTTTTCCTATGTCAAATATTGTATTCCTTAGACCATTAGATAATACAACTCCCTGGTATCGGAAGAAAGCTTTGAGGTCATCAAACGTCATCCTATGAGAGGGTGATCATAAAGGTGTCTCTCAGGTGATCGGAAAGTATCTGTTGGGTTGTATGTATCGAGATGGGATTTGTCCCTCCCAAGTCGGAGAGATATACTTCGGGCCCACTCGGTAATCGATATCAACACCGCTTGCAAGCATGTGGTTAAGGAGTTAATCACAAAGTGATATCGGATTACGGAACGAGTAAAGTACTTGCTGTGAACGAGATTGAACTAGGTATGACGGTACCGACAATCGAATCTCGGGCAAGTAAAATATCGCGAAACGAAGGGAATATATATATGGGATTTATTGAATCCTGGCATCGTGGTTCATCCGATATGATCATCGATGAATGTGTGGGAGTAAATATGGGTGCCCAGACCCCGCTGTTGATTATTGATAGAAGATCATGTCTGCATATTCTCGAACCCGCAAGGTCACACACTTAACGTGTCTCGACGCTAGGATAGATTGGATAATTGGTTTATGAGTTTTTGTTCGGAGTCTCGGATGGTATCCGGGACATCAAAGGTTCCAGAGGTCCGGAGAATAAGATTCATATAAGGCGGTGCAGTTTTTGGAGTTCGAATTGTTCCAAAGTTAATCGGTATTGTACTAAGCTCTAGAACCTTCCTAAGGGGACCAACGTGGCCCCACCTTCCGGGAGGGGCATGGGCCTATGAGGGAGTGTCCTCCACATTGGGCCATGGGCACAAGGCCCCATAGGGCCCAGCCGATTCTATAGGGTTTAAATCGCTTAAACTAGGGATAGAATTTCTAGAAGGGAGAGTCCTTGCCCCACTCCTCCCCTTGCCCGGCCCAAGGCTTGGAGGAGGGCAAGGGCACGCCTCCCTCTATAAATAGAGGGCTGGTGCGCCTCCCACACCTTGCCTCCAACCCTAGTAGCCTGCCGCCTCTCTCCTCCCGATTGCTTGTAGGCGAAGCCTGCAGTAAATTCTCCACCATATACACCACGCCGTGTTGTAGATCCAATCTATCTCTCCACCATACTTGCTGGTCCAAGGAAGGAGGAGACGTCGAGTCTTTGCACGCAGCATCTCATGGAGGCACCACCACTTGTGGTGCTAGATCGGATCGGATCGCGAGGAGGAGAAGCGACGACTACATCACCCACGCCCGGACGAACGTTCCAGCGCGTAATCTTCAAGGGTATGAAGATCTAATCCAATCTCTCGCTGATTGCATCTCCTAGATTAGATCTTGGCTTTCCTCCGCTCGCATCCGTAGAAAATTTTGATTTACTATGCCGAGAAACCCTTGATTGGTATCGAGCTAGATCTATGCGTAGATGTGTTTCACGAGTAGAACGCAACATGGTTGTTGCGCTGATGTTTTCTGCTGCAAGCCTCTTGTTTGTGTTCTTCTTATGACGCGGGATAGAGAGATTGAAGCGGTCCAGGCCAACCTTACGCGACGCCGTCATAGACCGGCCCGCACTTGACGTGTGTCTTGTACCACACTTGCGGTGGTGGATGCCGCTTTCTCACTATAGTTGTCATGGGATTAACACGAGTTTGGCAACCATAATATCACCATTGTGGCTTTCCGTAGGTAAGAATCGTTTAGCATCTACTCCCATAAGCCACGTAAAACATGCAACAACAAAGTAGAGGCGTCTAACTTGTTTTTGCAGGAGTGTTTTCGTGATATGGTATGGCCCAAGATGTGATGTGTATATGGTATGCGATCATGTTTTGTAATGTTTCACTTGCATGTCGATGAGTACACAACAAACCGAGAGCCATATGGTTGTCTTTATAATTGTGTATGACATGCGAGTCAACTTTATACGCCATGTAATAGCTTTACTTTATCGCTAAGTAGTTAGCAATAGTTGTAGTTGCTATTCGTGGTGGAGGCAATCATGGTGGAGTGATGGAGATCATGAAACGCACAAGATGGAGATCATTGCGCCAAGATTGGCTATACCATGTCACATAAAGTTATATGCATGTGATGTTTATCCTTTTATGTATCTTATTATGCTTAGATCACGACGGTAGAATTATAAGATGATTCCTCACTTAAAGATCAAGATAAAACTGTGTTCTCCCAAGTATGCACCGTTGGAAAGTTCGCCGTGTCCAAGCATCACGTGATGATCGGGTGCTATAGACTCTACGCTCACATACAACGGGGCAAGCCAGTTGCACACGGAAATACTTGGGTCTAGCTTGACGAGCCTAGCATGTATGACATGGCCTCGGAACACAAGAACCGAAAGGTTAAGCATGAGTCATATGAATGATATGATCGACACTTTGTTGTCCACCATTGAAACCACATCTCTTCTCGTGATGATCGGATTAGGTGTGGTGAATTTGGATCGTGTTCACTAAACAACTTGAGGGATGTTGAATTTAGTGGGAGTTCATCTAGTAATTTGATTAAGTTGAACTATTTATCATGAACATAGTCTAAATTGTACTTGCAAACACTGTAGATCACATGGCCAAGTCCAACTTCAACTTCAACGTTTTTGCTGAGAAAGAAAGGCTTAGAAACAATGGTCTAACTTCACCAATTGGTTCCGCAATCTAAGAATCATTCCGTCTGGCGGACAAAAGGACTATGTCCTTGGGAAAGCGTTAGGTGACCCCACTGCAATCGCTACCGATGAGAAAGCTCTATCAACAAGAAAGATGATTATGGTGTGATTAAGAGCACCATGTTGTTTGCTATGGAACCGAACTTCAAAATCGTTTTGAAACCTATCCCGCCCTTTGAGATTCTCGAGGAGCCGAAACCATGTTTGAGACTCAAGCCCGCTCGAGAGATATGAGATCTCCGAGAAGTTCTTTAACGCAAGATGGAGGAAGGAGTTCCGTTAGTGAGCACGCCATAAAGATGTCGGGCTACACTCAACGCCTTGAGCAACCGGAATGCATGATTCCGAGGAGCTCAAGATTGACAGGTTCGCAATCACTCCTCCCAGCTACAAAAGTTTTGTAGTGACTCATAATTAGATTGGTTCCATCGATACGATCACCGAGCTTTACAAAGTCAAGGCTGGAGTGGACATCAAGAAGGATAATCATGTGTTGATGGTCAACAAGCCCTCCTTTAAGAAAGGTAAGGAGCAAAAGCCCTTCAAGAAGGGCGGCAAGCGAATGCTCTCGCTGAGAAGAAGCTCAAGTCCGTCCTAAGCCGACATCGAGTGCTTCTATTGCAAGGACAAGGGTCACCGAAGCGCAACTATCCAAGTACTTAGCGGACAAGAAGGCCGGCACCATCAAAGGTATATTTGATATACATGTTATTGATGTTTTCCTTACTAGCCCTCGTTGTAGTGCCAGGTATTTGATACGTTCGGTTGCTAATATTTGTAACTCGAAACAGAGCTACGGAATAGACGGCGGCTATGAGGATGAGGTGACGATGCTGGCAACGGATCAAGAGTTGATGTGATGGCCGTCGGCACGCTCTCCTTAGTTTTACCTTCGGGATTAGTTTTAAACCTTAATAAATGGTATTATGTGCCTACGTTGAGCATGAACATCATTTCCGGATCGTGTTTATTGCAAGACGGTTATTCATTTAAATCGGAGAATAATGGTTGTTCTATTTATTTGAGTAACATCTTTTATGGTCATGCACCTGTTGTGAATGGTTTATTTCTTCTAAATCTCGAAAGGGATGAAACACACATCCATAACATTGAGGCTAAGAGATGCAAAGTAGATAGTTTTAATACTACTTATTTGTGGCATCGCTGCCTAGGTCATATTGGTGTAAAGCGATGAAGAAACTCCATTCGATGGACTTTTGGAGTCTCTTGATTTTGAATCATTTGACGATGCGAACCATGCCTCATGGGCAAGATGATCAAAACCCGCTCTCCCAGATGATGGAGCGAAAACGAACTTGTTGGAAATCATACATACCGATGTATGCGGACCGATGAGTGTTTCGACGCGGTGGATATCGCTATTTCCTCACTTTTACCGATGACTTAAGTAGATATGGGTATATCTATTTAATGAAACATAAATCAAACATTTGAAAAGTTCAAGGAATTTCATAGTGAAGTGGAGAACCATCGTAATAGAAAGATTAAATTTCTACGATCCGATCGTGGAGGTGAATATTTGAGTTATGATTTCACGCATCTTAAAGCAAGTGGAATCGTTTCACAACTCACGCCACCGGAACACCACAACAAGAATGGTGTGTCTGAGCCTTAATCGAACCCTATTAGATATGGTCCGATCAATGATGTCTCTTCATCGATTTCGTTATCATTTTGGGGTTATGCATTAGAAACCGCTGCATTCACTTTAAATAGGGCTCCATCTAAATCCGCTGAGACGACACCGTATGAACTGTGGTTTGGTGCTAAACCTAAGTTGTCGCTTTCTTAAAGTTTGGGGATGAAGCTTACGCCAAGAAGTTGATGCGGACAAGCTCGAACCCAAAGCGAGAAATGCGTCTTCATAGGATACCCTAAGGAAACTATTGGGTATACCTTCTATCACGTAACCAAGGCAAAGTGTTTGTCAGAAGAACGGTTCCTTTCTTGAGAAGGAGTTTCTCTCGAAAGAAGTGAGTGGAGGAAAGTAGAGCTTGACGAGGTTATTGAACCTTCTTGAATTGAGAGTAGAAGACCTGAAATTGTTCCAGGTCCGCACCAACAATAGAGGAAGCTAATGACAAGGATCATGAAGCTTGGACGATGTCACATCGAACGTCGCAGTCGACAAGGTCGCGTGCCCCTCCCGAGTGGTACGGCAATCTGTCTTGACTGCCTTGTTAGTAGAAGAGTGAACCTACGAACTATGAGGAAGCGATGATGAGCCCAGACTCTGAGAAATGGCTAGAAGCCATGAAATCCGAATTGGGATCCATGAGCGAAAACCAAGTATGGACTTTGGTGGACCCTCCTAGCGACCGAAAGGCCGTTGAGTGCAAATGGATCTTCAAGAAGAAAACGGACGCGGATGGTAATGTTACCGTCTATAAAGCACGGCTTGTTGCGAAAGGTTTTCGACAAGTTCAGGGTGTTGACTACGATGAGACTTTCTCTCCCGTAGCGATGTTTAAGTCTATTCGGATTTTATTAGCAATTGTTGCGTTTCATGATTATGAAATATGGCAGATGGATGTCAAGACCGCGTTCCTCAATGGCAACATTGATGAAGATTTGTATATGATGCAACCCGAAGGTTTTATCGATCCTAAGGATGCTGATAAATTATGCAAACTTCAGCGTTCCATTTATGGACTGAACCAAGCATCTCGGAGTTGGAACCTTCGTTTTGATCAAGTGATCAAGAGCTTTGGATTTGTTCCAAATTGCTACGAAGCTTGCATCTGCAAGAAAGTGAGTGGGAGCTCGGTGACGTTTCTGGTACTATATGTGGATGACATATTGATTATTGGAAATGACATCAACATGCTTAACGATGTGAAGAGTTATTTGAAAAAATGTTTTTCAATGAAAGACCTAGGTGAAGCTGCTTATATATTGGGCATCAAAATCTATAGAGATAGACAAAGACGCCTGATAGCTTTAAGCCAGAGTACATACTAGACAAAGTTCAAAAGGTTCGTAATGGATAAGGCAAAGAAAGGTTCATTGCCTATGTTGTCGTAAGATATTGAGCAAGGCTCAAGGTCCGTACGTAAATGATAGGAAGCTATGAGCAAAGTGCCTTATGCCTCGGCCATAGGTTCCATCATGTATGCCATGTGTACTAGACCGGATGTGTCAAATGCTCTTAGTTTGACGAGCGATATCAAAGTGATCCAGAGTGGAACATCGATGCCCGTGAAGAACATCCTAAAGTACCGAATAGGACTAAAGAAATGTTCTTAGTCTATGGGGTGATGAACATTGTCGTAAAAGGTTACGCCGACGCTAGTTTTGACAATCGACAAGGATGATTCCAAATCTCGAGGTGATACGCTTATATATTGAATGGAGGAGTTGTGAGTCGAGAAGCTGCAAGCAAAGCGTGATCGCGGGATCTACAAAGTGGAAGCGGAATACATGGTCGCCGCAGCGTCAAGTGAAGGAGTTTGGATCAAACTTCATCATCGAAGCTTGGCGTGGTTCCAAGTGCATTGGACCCATCGGAGATATTGTGTGACAACACCGGCGCCATAGCACTTGCTAAGGAACCAAGATATCATCCAAAGACCAAGCATATCAATCGAAGTTTCATATAATCCAAGATTATATAGCGATGGAGATCAAGATTAGCAAAGTACATACATATCCGAATGTCGCATCCATTGACTAAACCTCTTCCACGTAAACATGATCAGACCTCAAAGGCCATGGGTGTGAGATTGTTGCCAAATGTAAACTAGATTATTGACTCTAGTGCAAGTGGGAGACTGTTGGAATTATGCCCTAGAGGCAATAATAAAGATGTTATTATTATAATTCTTGTTCATGATAAATTTTATATTCCATGCTAGAATTGTATTAAGCGGAAACTCTAATAATTGTGTGGTTTGTGAACAACACCGTGTCCCTAGTACGCCTCTATGGACTAGCTCATTGATCAATGATGGTTAAGGTTTCCTAACCATAGACATGAGTTGTCAATTGATGATGAGATCATATCATTGGAGAATTATATGGTGGACAGACCCAAACTAAGCGAAGCAATTAGATCGTATCATCGTGTTCATCTTTGCGAAGCTTTTCCTATGTCAAATATTGTATTCCTTAGACCATGAGATAATACAACTCCTCGTATCTAAGAAAGCTTTGAGGTCATCAAACGTCATCCTATGAGAGGGTGATCATAAAGGTGTCTCTCGTGATCGGAAAGTATCTGGGTTGTATGTATCGAGATGGGATTTGTCCCTCCCAAGTCGGAGAGATATACTTGGCCCACTCGAATCGATATCAACACCGCTTGCAAGCATGTGGTTAAGGAGTTAATCACAAAGTGATATCGATTACGAACGAGTAAAGTACTTTGCCGTGAACGATTGAACTAGGTATGATGCATCGACGATCGAATCTCGCAAGTAAAATATCGCGAGACAAGGGAATATATATATGGGATTGATTGAATCGCATCGTGGTTCATCCGATATGATCATCGATGAATGTGTGGAGTCAATATGGGTGCCTGCACTCCGCTGATTATTGATAGAAGATCATGTCCGCATATTCTCGAACTCAGGTCACACACTTAACGTGTCTTGACGCTAGGATAGATTGGATAATTGGTTTATGAGTTTTTGTTCGAGTCTCGGATGGGATCCGGACACGAGAGGTTCCGAGAGGTCCGGAGAATAAGATTCATATAAGGCAGTTTTTGGAGTTCTAATTGTTCCAAGTTAATCGGATTGTATCGGAAGCTTAGAACCTTCCTAAGGGGACCAACGTGGCCCCACCTTCCGGGAGGGGGCATGGGCCTATGAGGGAGTGTCCTGGCCGCATTGGGCCATGGGCACAAGGCCCCATAGGGCCCAGCCGATTCTATAGGGTTTAAATCGTTTAAACTAGGGATAGAATTTCTAGAAGGAGGGAGAGTCCTTGCCCACTCCTCCCCCTTGGTCACGCCCAAGGCTTGGAGGAGGGGCAGGGCTGGCCGCCCCTCTATAAATAGAGGGTGGCGCCTCCCCACACCTTGTGTAGAGGTCGAACCTAATAAGGTAGATTCCTCCGTGTTTACAATGCTAGTCCTGGATCAATATCTAGCATCCATGCTAAGATGTAATATCAAGAAACAAAGGTCATAATATAACTTTATAACCAGAATAACATGATTTTATTACATCATACATATCTCATTTGGCTGTTACATTACATTACATTGCAGCAATAACTATAATCATGGGTCCTTCATCTTCAAAGTGCCAGCAGATGTTGGTTGTAGACTTTGTAATCCTAATCAAACAATCTTCACTAAAATCAATCAAACCTGCAACATACAAGTTATACCACAAAGGGTCAATACATTTGAATTGTATTGGCAAGTGATACTATGGTAGTATAGTGGAGTCTATCATCTATATGCATTTGGCTAAGTGGAGTTGAGGCTTGCATTGCTCAAAATAGATTTTTCCTTAACATTTGAAAATACTAAGTTTTGCTTGGCAAAAACATTTTCTCAATCAAATATTTGAAGATCCTTTACAAGGCATCTCTCCATCAAAGATTGAAGATTGCAAACAACCCTTGTTCAATGCCACAAGATTTTAACTTAGAAATTTGAATGATGAGATTCTTGATTGCTTCCATGTCTTGATGCTCAAATTGTCCTTTACTGGGACATGGCTAAGTACTTAGATTTTACACTGCAGAGGTGGTGCACTTTCCCACAAGACTTGGTTTCCCAAGACAAGATCTTTCAAGCTTTCCTTAGACAAAATGGACGCGCCCAACCTATCAAACACTACCACCCACTGTCCATATGGCTAAGTTCTTGCAACCTATATGATCATGGCAGAGCCCATATTGCCAAGTGGTTGCACTTGAAGCTTCTCAACATTTGACATCTCAAATCTCTTTGTTTCCTCGGTGGCCATCCACAAGTGAGATACACAAGGTCAACCATAAACATGGGCCTTGTGAACCACTCAACATAAACCAATCCTTCCATTCCACCCAGGTGATTCATTAACTTAGTTGTTTTATTAAACAAAACATAAGTCCTCAGACTTAGAGATTTTTCCATAGTGTGAATATATTTTCCACCCATGTTTTCTATTAGCTAGGCTAAGCTTGATAGTAGTAGGAATCTTAACTTAGGAAAATCCTACTAAGGATTCATCTACTAGGTTTTCTTATAGCAAGGTCTATACTTAGCAAAATCCATGCAAGTTTTACTTAGCAAAAATCACTAATGCATAGAGAAAGTAATGGGACAAAAAGTATGAAGCATCACTTGCCTTTTTGGTAGAGTATGGGTTCACTCCTTGTCCTTGCTACAATCACACTCTTCAAGTCAGTACAAGTCAATCAAGCAAGGCATAAACTCAATCTACCAATCAAGCAAAACAACACACATAAAATGACAAAGTCAAAGTAATGCATGCAAGCATGCAAAAGATGGTTCTAATTGCAAAGGTGGTTTCCACTAGGCTTCTAAACTTTGTGGGTTCCAAATTGGTCATTCACCAAAATGGCAAAGTCAATTGCAAAAGGGTTTTATCTCAAAACCATTTTTAAAATCCATTCATCATTTTATGTGGTGAAAATGTTTTTATCAAAACAAAACTTTTAAGTTTTTCACCAAATGAGTTGCTATTGCAAAACTTGGTGTTTCTGGGTCAGTAGGTTTGGTCCAAACTATTTTCTCAAAGTTTTCTTTCCATAAACATTTTCATAACAAACTTAATAATTTTACTTGACTAGAAATTGGCTAAGTCAAACAATCCAACCTAAATTTTACCAAAATCATTTTTAACACCAAGGGTGGGTTCCTAGGGTCAGTAAGGTCACATCAAACCATTTTGCAAAAGTTTTAACCCTAAAATAAATTTTAAACAATTTTTACACTCTAAACAAGCTCACAAAAGAATCTGCAAAAACAAGCAAACTAACAAATACTATTTGCTTAACTAAGGGCATGGCTAGGTCTTGCTCTCCCTAATCCAACGACATAAAATTTGTAATTTTGGACGTGTGGATCCAAAGTTACAAGGGTTTGAATTTCATAACTAAATCAGATTTCAAATCTATTTAAAATGTACAGGGGACACGTCGTTATTTTACTGGTTGATACCGGTTCGGCGGATCAGCTCAGGAATGTTAGATCTAAAGTGTATCGTGCATGTGTTCATCCTTACCTTCTTGTTAGTCATTCTATCCAAGCCATCGATGCGATCTAACGGTCCCTATTGCCCCTGGCCAAATAGCAGCGTCTGGTGGCGAGCGTGACGGCACGGAGTTGACGTTGTGAAGCGAGGAAGGAGGAGAGGTGGCTCACCGTGATCGCCATGGCATGGGGATGCTCAACCTGCCCTTGGTTGGTGAAGGCGACGAGCACGGCGGATTCCTCACGAGTTAGGATCGGCGTCGAGCTTCGCTTGTTGACGGGACGGGCCGTAGTCCACCAAAGCAAGAGAATGGTAGGGTTAGATGCGGGCAAGTGCACCGGACATAGGCGTATCATCGGAAGGACAAGGTGGCTAGTTACTACCGGAGGCTTCGCCGGAGAAAGAGGCGTACGGCGGTGCAGTCGTCGTCGGCCGAGGTTATGTGGCACTCGAGGATGAATGACCGCACGGAAGATGCGCCAGATGCGTGAGCGTGCTCGTGTGCTCGGGGAGGCAGGAGGTGGTGTGGCTCGGCCGGATTCGACGGGAAGCTCGTGAGACAGAGCCGGGGAGAAATTGGGACGGCCTGGGGCGTGCTTTGGGAGGAGATAGGGAATGAGAGAGGATGCGCAAGGCTAAAGGTGCTTGATCGCTGCGAGTTAAGGTGGCCGTGTTAGGCGAATTCAAGCCATTTAATCAAATCTCGCAACGGCCAAGAGGGGAGAAGAGGTCGCAGGTGTGGACGATGAACAGGGAAAGAGTGGGTCTACCTGGCGTGGGAAAAGAAGTGAGAGGAGGGTCCACTGTCAGCCTATGGTCGAAACGGAGGAAACGTTTTCTCCGGGGAAAGCGGGCTGGTTACTAGGCTGTTGGGTTGGGTCAGTTCAAATCCATTTTTATATTCAGAACCTTTTCTTTTTCTATTTCTATTTCTGTTTTGAATTCCCAAACATTCAAACATCAACCAAAACAATTCAAACAACACCAAACTTTGTAATATTGAAATTAGTTCTTTCGAATAGAACCAAAATCCAAAATCAAAATAATAATTTTATTTATAGGGTCCATTATTAATTAAATAAATAGACCAAGGTTTATTAATCAATTAGGGTTTTGTTTTATTTTAAAAAACCTCTTTTGAAATCTAAATATTTTTAAAACCAAATCAGTAGGTTTTATTGGGAAATAAAGAATACTTGGAATCTTTGTTTAAAACAAAATAACCTTTTATTTTAGAGTCCATTATTAATTAAATATAATAGACTTTCATTATTAAATCCAATAGGATTTGTTTTATTGAGATATTTATTTTGAAATCTAAAATAAAGCCAAAACACTTTAGTAGGTTTTATTTGTGAATATCAAATATTTGGAAAACTTATTTTAAATAATTTAATAAGTTTTGATGTTTCAATTAAATTGGTAAAACCTTTTATTTAAATAAAGTTGGATATTAAATCCTTATTAATTTATTTAAATAAACTTTTGCTAATTTTATTAAAAATAAAATGTTTTAAATCCAAAGCTTGGCCAAGGTTTAATTTGGTTTTATAAAATAATCTTTATTTATGAATCCACCTTTCTTTTGAAAACTAAATCTTTTTACTTAAAAGATCCAAAATAGTAGTTCCAAAATATTTTATTTTCTTTTATCAAATGTTTACTCTTTTAAACTTCTTTAGAATTTTATTTGATCCAAATAGGTTTTGATTTCCCAATTGGATTCGAAAAGTTTCTTCTGGCCCTGAAAATCAAACAAAGTTTTATTTCATTCATTTATTTTCACATTACAAGATTTGGAAAATCTTGGGATGTGACACCTTGCCTCCAACCCTAGTAGCCCTGCTGCCTTCCTCTCTCCCTCCCGACTGTTTGTAGGCGAAGCCCTGCAGCAGAAATTCTCCACCATATACACCACGCCGTCGTGTTGTAGATCCAATCTATCTCTCCACCATACTTGCTAGTACAAGGAAGGAGGAGGCGAGTCTTTGCACGTGTGCATCTCACGGAGGCACCGCCACTTGTGGTGCTAGATCGGATCGGATCGCGAGGAGGAGAAGTACGACTACATCACCCACGTTCCGGGATAACGTTCCATTTGAATCTTCAAGGGTATGAAGATCTAATCCAATCTCTCTCGTTGATTGCATCTCCTAGATTAGATCTTGGCTTTCCCTCTGTTCGTATCCGTAGAAAATTTTGATTTACTATGCCGCGAAACCCTTCAGATTTCCCCTCATGACTCTTTTCCAAGTCATTCCTCAAGGAAGTTACTTGGGCCTTGATCTCTTTGATTTACTATACATGGTTAGTAGAAATACAAGTACCAGAGGAAGTAGAAGCTTCATTGTTAGAGCAACAAGGCAAAGCAAGTGATCCAACACAAGGTTTATCATTAGTATGGCTAGATGGATTACTAGGACTAGCACATGGCAAAATAGCATTTTGAGTAGAAGTTGTGCTAATGTCCAAAAGAGGCTCACAAGATGTTACCTTGGTAATACTTGCCTCACGAGCTAACATTATCCCATCATGGGAGATTAGAAGATCATTATTAGAGCTCGAGAGCTTTTCATGACTTTCTTCCAATTTCCTATACTTGCTAGTTAGCATCAACCTGTTGAGCCCTTAGCTCAACGTTCTCCTTAGGGTAGATGCTTCACAAGAAGTAGAGTTAGTAGCACAAGCATCATTAATGGAATTTTCCTTTTCAAGCTCATAAGATTCATTTTTTTGTGTGAGGAGACAATTAGTGTGCTTCTCCTCGACAAGCTCTTGCTTAAGGAGATTAAATCTCTGACTCCCATCATCAAGTTGGAAATCCAACTCCTCTATGGTTCCCATTTGTTTAGATATGGTGTCCATAATGTGTTTGAGACAAGTAACGGCCTTATTATTACCATGAAGAGAGGTACACAAAAAAGTCAACTCAAGCAAGAGAGCACTAGTATCCTCATCAATGTCATCATCACTATCATCATTATCATTGCTATTATCTTTAGAAGATATATTGGGATCCAAAGTAGGATATGCCTTTGATCCTATTGCCACAAGGCACATGTGAGCACGGGAGATGAAGATGAGGATATTATTGAATCTTCATTCATGATCATGTCTTGCTCCGTAGAATGTTTGGTTTCCTCTACATTGTTAGATAAACAACTAGAGGAAATAGAAGCATTTTGTTCATGGGAACAAGGTAAATAAAGCATATCATCTACACTAGTATTCAAATAATTTCTAGATGATATACAAGGACTAGAAACAAAATGGGATATAGCATTATTGTTGCAAGAAGTGCTTAAGTCCAAAGAAGAAACATTGCAATGGGATAGAGATGAAGGATCATCATTAGCGAGCACAATACCAACATTGCAATTCCCAACACCACTCACCATATATTTACCTTGTGTCTTGCCACACGTTGGTGAAGTGGGTGAGGATGAGAACTCATCGCGGCCGGAGGTGGAGGCAACTTGGAGCTCTTCATGATGTGAAGGAAAAGAGATCTCCTCGGAGAAACCACCGACAATATTAGAGATGGAACCACCAAATATTTCTTTAAGCTTGGTCCACTTCTCATGAGACGACTTGCGCTTTACAATCTTCAAGAACAAATTAACTGTGGGGCTCAAAGAGAAAATTGTCGTGGGAATGACCACGGCAGATGCTGCAATCGGCAGCGAGTAGTAGAACGAAGGGCAAGGGCGGCCAGCCATCTGCGGTGCGAGATGAGGGCAAAGACAGTGGTTTTACCAGGTTCGGCCCCGGAGGGTAAAGACCTACTCTGCTAGATTGTATTATGGAGGTGTTTAACGGCGAACTCGGCGACTAGGCGGAGTTGCTTGGGTGTATGAGGGAACGATCTCTACTCACCCTTAGGGAGGTTTATAGGCTTACCTCCCTAGGGTTTACATATCTCAACCGATTCGGTTACAACTTTGTCAATCGTTTAACTTTCGACCGGGCCTATCTACTGCTTTGGGCCTTCGACCTCCGATCGCTGGTACCTGATGGGCTTTGATCCACTCGCCGCTCTGCAGCCCACTCGACCCTTGGGCGATCGGAAACGTCCGCCGAGGATACCCAGCAGCATATCCCCATCGTAGTCCCAGGCCGTCGTTGATTAGGCGCGGGTGGCTGGCGATCGGAGTATACGGCTTCAAGTTGGCATCCGGTCGAATCGGCGGGCTCTGCGAAGGAAAAAATCCGCGAACCGAGTTGCGTCTTGGGTGAACCGAACCAGCGGTCGACCTCGTGAGTAACTCAGCGCCGGGTGGCGGAGGCGGACCGTCGGGCGTGGTCAAACTAGCCGTTAAGGTAACTTAACGGTAACTTTGGCGTAACCATCGGCGTAACGGCCCCTAATTTGGCGGGCAGCTCCGCTATATAAGAGGAATGGTAGGCCATCGGAAGCCAACCGCCCACCATTTCTTCCGATCGCACATCTTTCGCGTTGATCTCGCGATCGGACCGACCCGCAATCCTCCGACCTCCAAGCAAATCCTCACCATGGCCTCTCCACCGAACCTTGGGTAGATCCAAGTGCACCAGGCGCAACGGCCTCCTTCGAGGAGGCCGGAATCCTGCGGGCCGGCTGCTGGCGAATCCCCGCAGCCGGAGAAACGACCCCGAACCCGCGCGCGAGAGAGTTCATCTGCTTCACTAGTCACCTCGAGCGTGGTTTAGGGTTTCCCACTTCTCTGTTCTTCCGGCGCCTGCGCTTACCACGGATCCAGCCCTCGGATCTGGTCCCCATAGTATCGAGCAGCTCGCCATCTTTGTGGCGTTGCGAGTGCTATGGCTGCCGCCCTATTTTCCCTTATGGCAAGATCTTCCATGGACGGATCAGCCGCCGAGGAGGCGGCCCAATGCTAGCTGGGCGGCTTAACCTTCGCCTGAAATCCAAAGCCTCCTTCTTCGACTTGATGTTGCCGCCAAAGCGGCGACCGGAAAAAGTCTTGGTTTTATGTGACCGAGGCGACCCGAGGACGAGGCGGCGATCCCAGTACTCGGCCGCTCGAGCCGCAATCTCCAGGTCGCCAGCTTCCCGACGACCAGATGATGGTCGACGAGATGCTCCGGACCATTCGCGGTCAAGAAGAAGGGCTCAGACGGTGAACCTGTACAACCGCTGTTGGCTTGGCGATTGCCCGCCGCCTAACGCGAGCATTACATGTACCAAGACACAAATGAGAAGACTCGGACGAAGGCCCTCGCCGAGTGGAAGCCGGAGGACTACCTCCCGGCATCAAGAGGATCACCAGCGGCATACACGGATGCGCAGGGGCTCCCTCCATACACCATGGCGTCCGGCTCCAACGGTAATAATTTGATCTTGTTCGCGATCGCAGATATGCGGTGGTAATTCTAACTTTGTTCCATGTTCAACGCAGCTATTTCAAGTAGTGGAAGGGTGGCTACCACCGCCGAGGACGAGCTCCGCCATCCGCCCAGACACAAGCGAAGTCGCCTCCGCCAAGGGTAATGAGGACGATGAGGACGAATCAAGAGGAGATCGCCCCATCGTCCGGAAGACCCAGCAACGTCGTAGCGAACTCGAGGCGAGCAGGAGCCTCGGCGTCATGACGATGACGAGGAACTCCGGAGACCACCTCGCTCCGTCGTGCCATTCCGCGAAGAAGAAGGAGAAAGAGGCGAGGCCCCCACGAGGAGGAGGGAAGCCGAAGATGGCCTCACCCGCGCTCAGTGAGCAGCTCGATGCCCACAGCGGCCGGTGTGGCGGCCCGGCAACAACCGCGCTTAGATGCACCATCCATGGAGGCACTGCTGGCCTCGATGCCCCGCCCTTCGCCGGTCTCCGGCTAGGAAGGCTCCGGTGAGGCGACTTCGCCGCAAAGGGGTCCCGGCGTGGCGGTCTCGCCTCGCAAGGAGGCTCGATGCCAAGCCTCCTAGCAAAACCTCCCGAAATGCGCCTGAGGCGCCAACCGCTACCTCAACATCAAAGAAACCGTCTATCCACGGGCCTGGCGCACAGGCTGCTCGATCGCGGCTTGGCCCGAGTGGAGAAACCCCGGCCTCGCATGCGGCTGCGTTTCATTCGATCGCCAAGTGAGTGTACTCGCTTTCGCCTTTCTCTCTTAGTATTTTGAATGTTTTCTGAATTGTCTCGTCGTAGGACCGGAGTGAAGAAGATGGGCCACCGACGGTGGTCAAGGTGCCCTCGCCACTAGCGAGGAGGACCCTTCCCGTAAGAGGAAGGTGGGCGGTCGCCGCTTCCACGGAGGGCAGCAAGAAGGCCAAGGGCGATGACATCGTCGCATCTCGACGACACGGCGCCGGCCGGCTGGGCCCAGTGGAAGCGACCGCGTCCACGAAGGAGGCATTTCGTTGCCTAGACGGAAGCGAGCTCCTTTGGGGTGCTACCTTCCCCTTCATGACCAAAGGCGGCCACGGCGAGTGAGCTGCGACTCGAACCCGCTTCCAGAGACCGACGCTGAGATTGACCAACGTCGCGGGCACACCGGCGCTGCTTGCGTCCGTGGGCGCGCGCAACTACACGGCATGCTTGCGCGGCCATCCAGTACCTCCGGTCCCGAGGATCAGGTCGGTGTTTGCGGCCCGATTCTTTATAGTTACTTGTTTTGTGCGTTGAGTCAGTCCCGAAGTGCGCTCGCTAAATCAGAGCGGGTGGGCATCGAGTAATTTTCGAGCCGGTCCCAGTGCGCACCGCTAAATTGTAGCGGTGGGCATCGAGTGTTCGAGAGCCGGTCCCGAGTGCGCACCCGCTAAATTGTAGCGGTGGGCACCTTAATTTTCGAGCCGCGGTCGAGTGCGCACCCGCTAAATTGTAGCGGTGGGCACAGTGATTTTCGTGTCTTGACTTCAAACTTTGCGGGGTTTACAACCGAGTCGGCAGAAGCGATTGGCTCGGACAAGATCTTTGAAGGAGTTACGCTCTCAAGAAGTAAACAAGGAGCTTGAGCAATTGCTGCGCAGTGGTGGCTCGCCAGAGCTTGTCCTTGGCGGTGAGCCGGCGGCGAGATCTGCGTTAATCGCTGAGCAAAGGATCGCCGACCTCGGCCGAATCGCGGGAGGCGAAAGAAGAAGCGAGCTTCGAACGGCGAGCTAAGGCCGCCGTTGCTGCCGGAAGAAGATCGGAAGGTGTCGGAAGCCCTCATCGTTGGGCTTCAGGCGATAAAACATCGCTTCAAAGCTTCATCACGGGCTCGCCCGCCTGCTCGGTGAGTCGTCTTCCCAGTCTTGTAGTTATATTGTTTGTGGTTTCCGTGGTGCTCACAACTGCTTCCGTCTAGCAGGCCATGTGATTGGTAGCCATGAAGAAGCGAGTTCTCTTGATGCGAGTGCGTGAGCATGCTCGCCGACTCGGCTGACGCGGCGGCTTTGCATCGCGCCTACCTTCAAGAGATGTCGCCACGGAGGTTATTCCCGAGTGACCTCGTTGAGGTGTGGGAGTACTTGGAGAAGGCGCCCGCGGTCGTGGAGTTCATGACGCGGTCGGCGTTCGTCGTGGGCGTCGACGGCTCGAGCCCAGGACTCGCCCAATTCCCAAGACTTCGACCTCGACGGCGTGGCGTGGTTATCCTTCATCGCCCCGCGGTGGATCTGTCTGAAGTTCTTAAGCTGCGAGGCGTGCGCGCTACTCGGGCGTGTTTGGGCGATGGGCGACCTTCTTCCGTATCATTGTGAAATGGTCGCTGCCGAACGACCCGAGCCGCATCGCGACTTCAAGGTCGAGCAGCCTTCCAGCGGCGATGGCGGCGGTGACGACTTATCCATCGAACCCGTACCGCATTCATCCGGGCGCCGGACGCTGGTGCATCATCGTCAAGCTGCGGAATAGTGTTAGTAGCGATTCTGCCGAGTAGGCATATTTTGTAATGTAAGCCAATGCGATATGCGATTGAATGGACCGTTGTGTTCATATTGCTACTTGTTTTGCGTGTTTTGGATTGATTTTTTGTGACTCCCCGAGCGCGTCCGCCCTTTTGTTGGGTTCACCTTAGATATGATGTTTTGTTGTTTATCATGTGTGTTGTTGGTTGAGTCGACGCCCGAGCTCGGAGAGCCGATCGCAAGCGACTCCTCGAGTGCTCAGTGCTTTACCGTTTTCCCGTCTGTGACGAACGGGCGGGTGGCCGAGTCCCGGCGTGGTACTTGGTAGTTCAAGCGCGACTCGAGGGTGGTTGAGGACCCCGCGTTGGTGTGAGCGCGTCCTCCCTCGCCCGGTGGGTCGATCGCGTGGCGGTCTGGGCACGCTCTCTTCTTGGCGTTTTCCACATCGATCGAGACGACTGGTATCCAGTCCCCGGCGTGGTACTTAGCCGCTCGAGTCGCTATGCCGAGGATGCGGAGGACCGTGGTCGCTGGGAAGCGAGCGGATGTCTTGGTTCGTAAAACCAGTCGAGCTAGGCGACTCGATGGGGCTCCGGTTGGCGTTTTTAAGTGGACGATGCAAGACACGAAATGACTCGGTGCTCTTACATCACTACTTAGCCGTGGTCGCTGTACCAAGGGTTGACTTCTGTATTTTAGCATGACGTTAATTACGAAAAGCGAGTGGCACAAGGCATGGAGAGTGGACGAATTTTGCAGTAACCGTTTCTTTTATTCATAGCGACTGGAGAGTACATATGTGGGGTTCTAGGTGTAGAACTTCCGGAGGAGATTTACATTCCACGGCCGCTTGACGTCGAGTTCACCGTCCCTGCGGACGTCGACGAGGTAGTAGGCGTCGTTTAGCACGCTACCGATGTAACGGGCCTTCCACGGAGGGAGAGCTTGTGCATGCCCTTCTTGTCTGGATCAGCGTAACACCAAGTCGCCTTCCGGAAGGTGCGGGTTTTCACCGTCGGTTGTGGTAGCGACGGAGCCCTTGCTGATAGATAGCGGTGCGCGATCGGGCGAGGTCGCGCGCTTCGTCGAGTTGGTCGAGCCCATCTTGGCGGGCCAGTTCGTTTGTGGCCTCCGTATAGTGGACGATCCGCGGCGAGTCGTGTTCAAGGTCGGTTGGCATGACAGCTTCAGCGCCGTAGACCATGAAGAAGGGGGTGAATCCCGTCGACCTGTTGACCGAGGTGCGGATTCCCCAGATGACGGAGGGAAGCTCTTCGACCCAGCACCCGGCGGTGCGCTCGAGTGGTACTTGGAGTCGCGGCTTCAGGCCGTGGAGGATGCTTTGGTTGGCTCGTTCCGCTTGGCCGTTGGATTCCGGGTGTGCGACTGATGCAAGGTCGAGCCGGATGTGGTGCTCCTCGCAGAACTCGGCCATTGCTCCCTTGGCGAAGTTTGTGCCGTTGTCCGTGATGATGCTGTTGGGGAAACCGTAGCGGTATATGAGCTCGCGTAGGAACTTAGTGGCAGTCTTCCCGTCGCATTTCCGGACTGGCTTGGCTTCTACCACTTTGTGAATTTGTCGTGACCAGGTGGGTGTAGCGGAGGGGCCTTCTTGAAGGGCCTACCATGTCCATGCCCACGGCGAATGGCGGTGATGGGGATTGTTTTGAGCCGAACTTGGAACGTCGTCGGTTGGCGTGCCGGCACCGGCGCGCCGCTGGACGATATCGACAGCGTCGACATGTCGGTGGGCCAAGAGAAGCCGTGTCGCATGGCTTTGGCGACCAGGAGCGGCAGCGTGGTGGCAGCCGCTGAGTGGATGTCATGTAAGATTTTGCGTCCTTCACCCGGTTGACGCGTTGGAACGCCGGTGACGCCGCTTGTGTAGCTCGCCGTCGATGATGGTGTAGGACTTGCATCGGGAGCGATCATTCCGCGCTTGTCTGCCTCGGGTAGGTTACTGTCCGTGTAGGCGATGTAGGGCTTGGTCCAGTCGGCTCGGTGACGAACGAAAAGACCAAGGTTGCCTCTGGTTGAGCGGGACTCAATGTCGATCTCCTTCGGGAGAGAGACGGCGTGAAGATGGTGTCGAGGAACACGCGGCGTGTGGTGCGAGTCGAGCCGACCAAGAGCAGAGGGCGTCGGCCTCCTCGTTTTCCTCTGTCGATCCACTCGTAGTAGCCGTGAAGTGGCCGCCCACCTTGTCCACCTCTTGGCGGTATGCCGCCATGGTAGGGAGACGTCGCAGGTTCGGCGACTTGACCCGCAGGTCGGAGTCTCCGTAGCATCAAGGCGATTGACGCCATCTCCTTGCGGCTCGCATGTCGTGGAGTAGGGCCTCGTGATTCGCCATGTTGTTGGTGCAGGCGTGAATTGAGGCGGAGGATGTAGCGGAGCTTGTCGCCTTTGGTGAGGTCAAGACTATCTCGCCTCTGCGCCGTCCGCGTTCTTGGACCCGTCAAGCACAGGCTCGAGAATGGAGGTACGCGGCTTCTCGCTGCTGGGCCTCCTCCCGGTCGGCGAGAAGTCGGCGGTACTGCGACTTAATCGCCTGCGTGGCTCGTACTTAATGTTGTGGACGCCGATCTCGACGCCCACTTGGCGACCGCCTTCGCCTCGCGATTGCGGATGATGTCTTGTAGTGGAGCTGAGGAGACGACCGTGATGGGTGCTCACTGAAGTAGTGCGGCGCCACGAGCTCAAGACCGCGATACCAGCTTTTGGTATGTGGGTATCGCTGGCGCGACTCGGTTAGGACCTCGCTGATGTAGTATACCGCCGCCACCGACTGGGCGCTCTTTTCCTTCCTGGTCGTTCGACGACCATTACAAATACGACGACGCTCGGACGCCGCGACGTAAACCAGCATGGGCTCCTTGTCGACGGGTGCGCGGTAGTGGTGCGAGTAGCACCTTTTGAGGTCGCGAGCGCCGTCCGCCTCCTTGTCCCACCGAAGGTGGGATTCTTGCGCATCAGCGGTATAGGGCATCGCCTTTTCGCCCGAGGATGAAGCGATCGAGAGCCGCTACACGCCCGCCAGCTTCTGGACGCCGCGCACTCGGGTTGCCGGAGGCGATCGTGTCGATCTTCGTTGGGTTTGCCTCGATCCTCGCTTGGAGACGACGCACCTAGTAATTGCCTGCGGTACACAAGGTGCACTTGCCTGGTTGAGCTTTATCTTGTACCTCCGCGGGTTGGCGAAGGTCTCGCGAGGTCGGCGAGTAGGTCGCCTTGGCGAGCGGATTTACGACCACGCCGCCGATGTAGACGTGGATGTTGCGGCCAATTTGGCTCGCGAGGCATTCTTGCATGCACCGCTGGTACGTTGTTCCGGCGTTCTTGAGGCCAAGGTCATGGAGGTGTAGCGAAGGCTCGAATGGCGTGATGAACGCCGTCTTCTCCTCGCCTCGACAGCCATTTTGATCTGGTTATACCCGGAGTAGGCGCCGAGAAACACACGACTCGAGCGGTGGAGTCGATTATCCGATCGATCCGGAGGACGAATCGCTCCTTTGGGCAGGCGCTGTTCAGGTTTGTGTAGTCGATACACATTCTCCATGTCCCGTTCTTCTTCTCGACCAGGTGGGTTTGCCACCACTTGAGTATTTAATTGGCGGATGAAGCCGGCGGTAGACGCTGCACTTCCTCGGATTGCCCGGCGTTCTTCGTTGAATGGCCGTAGCGATCGCTGGTCGCACTTTGGGGTCGGCGTTTAATTTGTGCTCGGCGAGCTCCCTAGGGACACCGTGCATGTCGGAGGGTTTCCATGCGAAGATGTCCCTGTTCTCACGGAGGAACTTCGATGGCGCGCCTTCCTATGCTGGGCTCATGCCTGTCCCGATCGCCACCGTCTGGGGTCGCTGGGACCAGCTCGACGGTGCGGGTGTCGTCGTGGCCTCAAAGGTTGAGGTGTTTGTGCCCTCTGAGTTGGGCTTCTTGAGTATTGTGGGGTCGTCGTTGTTGACCCCGCTCGCGTATTTGGCGAGCTCATCGGCGTGACTAGCTTCCGCCGCGATGACGGCGTCGGCGAGTTCGGATCCTTTGGCCTCGCATTCGGCGGCCATGTCGGGGTCGCCGTTAATGGTGATGACGCCGCACGGCCCGGGGAGCTTCATCGCGTTGTACGTGTAATGGGGTGCCGCCATGAATTTGGCGAACGCCTGGCGCCCCAGGACGCAATGGTAAGAAACGTCGCGGGCACCAGCTCGAAGACGATCCGCCGGTGCGGAAGTTTGCCGGAGCCAAGGTGACGGGTAGCGTGACCTTGCCGATCGGGTACGCCCGACCGGGACGGCGCCGTGGAACGTGGTGTGGGTTGTTCGATCATCGATCGGGAACCGCAATACCAAGGTGTCGAGGTAGAGGATGTTGATGGAGCTGCCGCCCATCGAGTCTTGGGGAGCCGAGTCGCCGACCTTGGGCTTGACCACCAGGCGACTCGCCCCGGATACTGGCGCGCGGGCGAGTGGTCTTGCCGGTGTGATGGCTGCTCACCAGTTCGTGAACCGGGGACGCTCGTCTGGGCCACCGTTGACGGCGACAGCGTGGCGATGACCTTCTTCGCTCGTGTTGAAGCCGGTGAAGGTGTGGAGCGAGCCGCTACTTTGCCGAATTTTCCGCCATTTTGCGGGTCGTTGTCGGTGTCCTCCAGCGCCGTGCCTTCTCGATCTCCCCGAGGGTGTGGCGGTGGCGGTGGTGCGTGGGCTTTCCTTCCCGCTGTGAAACGCATATGGTTGGTTAAGGAGGGCCGCGATCGAACCTTGGCTTGTTCTGTAGTTCCCGCCGCTGCCCTCCGTCGCCGGTAGCTCTTGGGGTCGCGCAGCGTGCTCAAAGATTGGCGAAGTCGACTCGCCATCGCTGGGCGCTTGCCCGTGAGGCGAGTGCCGCCAGAGCGAGTCGGTTCGGGCGTCGCCGTCGCGTCGTTGCCGCTGTTCGACTCGCCGTCGACGCCTTGGTTGGGATCTTCCTCGGCACCGCTTGGCGATCTCGAGGAGGTCGGGATGTTGTCGAGTGTGCGGGCGTGTCGCTTGAGCTTGGCGACTAGAGGCTCAGAGCGCACGAGGTCTTGAAGCAATGGATCGCGTGTCCGGTGGATGCCGACCGCGTTGTACTGCAGCTCTTGCCACCGTTGGACCCAGCTATGGTCGACTGCGGGGTCCCCGGACGATCGCTCCGTGTCCTCGATGGTGGTGGCGGGTGTAGGAGCACTCAAGTGCTCGACGGCGTCTCGCATTTCCTCCTGTGAGTCGATATCGCCCGGGGAGCGTTGATCCATTGCCCGCACGCCCCTCCATCATTAGTGGGAGGTAACGCGGCGAGTAGGTCAGTGTGACCCGCGATCCCCATTGCCATGAGGTATGTGTCGCCGCATCACGGGTCGACGAGGAGTCGATTTTTCGATCTCCTTTGGCGCCTTGAAGTTGGGTGGGTACTTTTCGCCGGATCATTGGTCCGAAGCACTTGGGCCCTAGTCGATCGAAGCGATCCCATAGGCTCGCCATCGCGCGAGTAGTTAGGTGTGCCGCAGTCGCCGGGCGGGCGCGCCGCTTTGGTTGTTGATGATGTGAGTGCGGCGTCGATTGGCTCTCCATTAGCGGCGAGGTTGGTCGCCGCCCGGGATCGTTGGAGAGGCGTGCATTCGCGGGTCGCCGTTGGAGCTGCAGTGGCTCGCGGCGGCAATTGAGGGTGTTTGCCACCGCGACGGCCGCTGAGGCCGCCGCTTCCGAGGAGCGCGAGTACACTCGCTTGCGAGTCGGGCGCCGCTTGCTGTTCTACCTTCGCGGTAGGGCCCCGACGCATCGATCTGTAAGGCGCCGCCGCCGCCGCCGTGATGTTGTCGGCCGGCTCGGCTCGCCACGAGGTTGTCCATCGGTGGAGAACGGTGGAAGGCCGCAGATCTCGCCCCGTGAGGAGACGACTATCCGCTGGTCCTCAGGAGGGTGCGGTTGGGTGGTGGTGGGGCACCCATCGCTGATCCTGGCGGGGTCGGCGCTTCCCCACGGTGGCGCTCTCGCAGATCGCGCGGCCATGCGAGCCGGGTCGCTCGTTGCCGGGTTCGTGGCGCGCCAATGGTGGGTTCAGCGTGACCTGATCCGCCGCTGGTGGTAGCGTGATAGTTCTCGCGTCACCGCCGAGGCGAAATTTTTCGCCGCTCGCCTTGCGATCGCCCGCCAGCGGAGTTCCTCGACCTCAAATCGCCGTGGCGTTAGGAGGATCGGTGGAGAAAGGGTCCTCCGGATCGGTGCGTGGCCATGTAGGTCGCGGCGTGGCGATCGGTTCCGCGTGGAGGTCGGCGGAGTTTTCCGACCGAGTCGAAGTCGAAGATCCCGAGGATGGAGGTCTCGAAATCTCCGCTGGAGACTGAAGCGATGGAGCCCGCAGACGAGGCATGGTGATGGATCCGCGAGTGACGCCGGGTCGCCGAGTCGGCGTTGCCGGTGAGGGCGTCTTCCGCTGCGCTGAGTTCTCGCCACGTTGCTGTGGGCGAGTTGTACTTCGAGGCGAGGCGGTGGATCGGCGGATCCGCTCTTGGAGAGCCGATCGCAGGCGGCGACTTCGCGGATGCGAGCCGAGTCCTCCGAGGTGATGACGCCGGTGAAGCGACGAAGAGGCTGATCGTCGACCGGGCAGGATCACGCTGTGTGACGGGTCGTGCCGGGACGTAGCTGCTCGGCAAGATCTGGAGCATCTCGCCGATCGCTATCATGCGCGCCGGTGGCGACCGCCTCGTTGATGGGAAGATTGGATCTCGCCGCAACACCGCCGACCGCCAGCCCCACGGTGGGCGCCACCGTGGGAATGACCACGGCAGATGCCGCAATCGGCGTAGTAGTAGAACGAAGGGCAGGCGGCCAGCCATCTCATGCGAGATGAGGGCAAAGACAGGTTTTACCTGTGTTCGGCCCCTGAGGGTAAAGACCTACCTCGCTAGATTGTATTATGGAGGTGTTTAACGGGCGAACTCGGCGACTAGGCGAGTTGCTTGGGTGTATGAGGAACGATTCTACTCACCCCTTAGGAGGTTTATATAGGCTTACCTCCCTAGGGTTTACATATCTCAACCGATTCGTTACAACTTTGTCAATCGCTTAACCTGCACCGACCGGGCCTATCTACTACTGGGCCTTCGACCTCCGCCTTGGTACTGATGGGCTTTGATCCACTCGCTCAGTGCCCACTCGCCACCCTTGGGCCGGGCTGAACGTCTCACGAGGATACCCAACAGTATATCCCCATCAAAAATAATATCATTAGATACTTGAGCTTCAAGATGTAAATTTTTCTCATCCGCTAAAGATAGATTTTGAGGATCCATCGGAGGAGAAAAACCTACATCTAGAAATCGCTCAATATTTGGACACAAGGTCCTAAGATTACAAAGCAAGCAATTTCTCCACAAAGCATAATTTGTGCCATCAAAGATAATTGTGTCATTATGCACTATACTCCTAGCCGACATCTTTACACTCTAGGCGGTGAAGCCTAAACAAGGAGAGACCTTACTCTGATACTAATTGACAGGATAGAGATGTCGCCAAGAGGGGGTGAATAGGCAATTTTAAAACTATTACGGTTTTGGCTTGATAGAATGCGGAATTAAACTAACGTTTATTTTACAAGCACAAAACCTAAATACACTAGGCTCAACTAAGTGCACCAACAACAAGTTAAGCTAAGCAAGATAACACAAGATGAATATACCACAAGTGATAAGTAAGATATAAGTACTTCAAGCTCGATGGCTATCACAAGGAAAGTAAGCTCGGATATAGAGATAACTGAGGCACACGGAGACGAAGATGTATTCCCGTGTTCCCTTACAAGTAAGGTACGTCACGTTGGAGAGGTGTGGGATTCCACAAAGTATTTCCCAACGCCACGAAGGCTCACCTTCTTCTCCAAGTATATCCCATGAAGGAATAGGCCCTTTCCTTATGGCTAGCTTTTCCTCCACTCCGGAGATGGCAAGGTCCACAACGACTTCACAAGCTCCATGAAGGAGAAGCCCGGGTCTCTTCACAATATTCCACGAAGAGGATACCGCGGTACCAACCGTCAAGCCAACTAGGAGGTCACCCTCCAAGAGTAACAAGCTCACGGTCTCTCACTCGAACAAATCGTAATGGAGAGCTCAACACTTATGCAAGAATGCAAAGCAAGAACACCAAGGGTGCTCAAATCCTTCACTCTCAAATCCCACCAAAGAAACAAGTGCTAGGGAGGAATTAGATAGGAAGAACAATGGTGGAAACCAACAAATGACTCCAAGATCTAGATCCAATGGGTTCCCCTCACTTAGAGGAGAAATTTATTGGTGGGGATTGTAGATCTAGATCTACTCTTCCAAAGCCCTC
The DNA here is from genome assembly GCA_030063025.1 of Avena longiglumis. Classification (NCBI taxonomy): domain Eukaryota; kingdom Viridiplantae; phylum Streptophyta; class Magnoliopsida; order Poales; family Poaceae; genus Avena; species Avena longiglumis. The sequence goes on from CP125976.1 coordinate 80,803,172, forward strand.
AAAAAGATGCAAGAATCATAGGAGGGAAGGTAGAGGAAGAAAGTTCAAAGGGGTCAACAATGGAGGTCAAAAAACGTGCTCAGGAGCTTTAGAACTTTGGGGAAGAAGCCCCCCCTTTATACCCCTTCAAGGGGGATGACCGTTGGAAGTAAGATGCGCTGGGCGAACACGTTCTGGCGACGAAACCGGCACCACCGGATCAGCCGCCGGAATTTCTGGTCAAAACCGAAAGTTCCGGTACAAACCGAAACAACATACACAACAGTTTTTCGGCGGTTTGCCGGAAATTTCCGACGGTCGCCGGAATTCCGCTGGAACCAAACAGGACACACGAAAACGCGATAACTTTTGTGTACGGACTCCGATTTGATGATCTTGGGCTTGTTTTGACGACGACAACAAGCCCTACAAGATGGTGCAGAGAAACATCATAGTCCAATAGAGGAGGATAGAACCAAATGAAGAAAGGTAAGAAGCCTCCATACAAGAAGAACCGATAAAACCTTCAAACTCGAAAACGCCATAGAAGATGCATACGAATTCCGTTTTCGATGAATTTGGGCTTGTTGAAGAGCTAGCAACAAGCTCAAGAACCTCACATTGAGAAACACCAAGAAGCAACAAAATAGGAAGATGAAAAGTATGCAAATGATTGAGCTTCCTATGACGATGTGATCAAGTTACCTAACCGAAAGCCCCTCTTAATAGTGCGGCTATGTATCCTATAACCCGGTATCCCAACAACCACCTTGAGACCGGTAAAAGGAAAACCTAGCAAGGCCATACCTTTGCCTTGCGCATACCGCTTGATCTTGATGACAACACTTCAATCTTCATCCAAGCCGGAATGCATCACTTGATCATTGTTGCTTCGTGAAGACTCCTAATTTGCTCTCCCATACACCACTATTAGATAGCTTCATTAATACATGTCTTCACATGTCCATTATCACCAATATGGATGACAAGCTTCAAGCAAATGATCTTCTCGAGATGCTTATCTTGAACTTTCCCCTCTCAACCTTGATGACGATCACCACTTGATGTCATCCTCTCATGGGCTATATAAGATCTTCACTTTTGAAGCATGCCCATGGAAAGATACCTATACCATATAGAAAACGCAAAGGCACATATATAATGGGTTAGTTCATGATGCATAATTGACAAGGCTTACCATACCACAAGATCATGTGGTACATTCTTTATGCTTCATGTGTTGAACAACTTGAAATCACTCTTCACTCTTTGTATAGGTCAACCATGTATCTTATCAGTCAATATCTTGAGGTACATAAAGAACTCTTAATTTGATTACATGCTCTAAATCTTAGTCAATCATAGATCAACTAATGAGGCTATCATGACACCGTCTTAGAGCCATATCTTCAATTCTTCTATTGAGATCACACTCTCAAGATCTTGATCATATCATATTCTTCTCTTCAACTCAATGATCTTGATGCCAATACTCAAGGTATATCTTTATCTTCATGGCATCCATACTTGAATCCAACACATAGACTACAAGCATGACCTATGGAATATTCCTTCATATAAAACTCAGTGAAAACATTAATCCATAGGGATTGTCATTAATCACCAAAACCACACATAGGGTCAATTACTCTTTCAGGAGGCCTTCTCTCCGGTATGATGCGTGAGTAGTTCCACCTTGGACTATGGGTCCATGTAGTAGCTAGATGGTTGTCTCTCTTCCTTTGTGCTTTCATGTATAGATCTTGTGAGCTCCGTTCATGATCAAGATCTAATCTATTTGTAATCATGCATGTCGTGTTTGCGGGGATCCGATGGATATTGAGATTATTATGTTGGTTTGATTAATGGTTTTGTCTTTATGATTCTATCATGTCTGTGTTGTTTGTGATCTTGCATGCTCTCCGTTGTTAGTAGCTATCTTGGCCAAGTAGTTTCTAGTGACTCCAAGAGGGGGTATTTATGCTCGATAGTGGGTTCATGCCTCTAGTTTCCAAGGAAAGTGACAGAAATCTCTTCGGTTGTAGATGTGTTGTTGCCACTAGGGAGAAAACAATGGTCTATTGTTCATGAAACATGTGGACTGTTTACCTTACACACTTTGCTTAAAGTAGTTGTATGTTGCTTGCAACTTAATACTGGAGGGGGTTCGGATGATAACCTGAAGGTGCACTTCTAGTCATAGATGCAGTTGGATGGCGGTCTATGTATCTTGTTGTATTGCCCAATCGAATCTCATAGGATATTTCTGACTAGTAATTGCATTGTTATGCCTTGCTCTCGGCCTCACAATTGCCCTCACTGTAATTTGTTTACCCTTCATGCCATGTTGTTTATCTAAGGAGAGCACCTCTAGTGAACTATGGACCCCGGTCCAATCTTTACCATTGATACATCTTCCATCGCTACTTGTTTACTTATCGCAAACATTACCTTCCACACCATACGTTTAATCCTTTGTTACAAAGAACGTGAGATTGACAACCTCACTTAGTTGGGGCAAAGTCTTGAGTTTGTGTTGTGTGTCTTCGCATTGCTTGCAACACCGTATGACGCTTCCTTCCTCCCATCGGGTTCGATAACCTCGGTTTCTTACCGAGGAAAACTTCTGCATCGCTTCATGCCTTCCTCTTGGGGTTCCCAACAAGCTCACATAAGCTGTGCAAGCCATCAAGCTTTTCTATTTACTTTGTTTTTTGTTTGCTTTGCTTATTTGTTCTTGGTTTTGTTTGCCTCTTTCCAAAAAACCCAAAAAAATAGTCTAGTTTGGTTTGCTTGCTTCATTCAAAAACACAAAAAAAATAGTTCCTGCTCTAGTTGCTGCCATGTCGGGTTTTGGACCAACCTTTATTTCCCCTATGGTAGAAATCTCCACTTTTAAGCAAAAAAGTGAAGAAAGTTTTAAAGAAGCTTGGTCTAGAATCTCTGCTTTCCAGAGGGAAACTGAGCCTGAGATGAGTCTTAGCTTGGATAGTTTCGACCGCAGTATTGCTCTTCGTTATAGATATGCTTTGGATGCTGTGGCTGAGAAAGTTTTTTTGCTATGTACTAAGGACGAAGCTTTTGATAACATAAAGAAATTAATCATGATTTATGGTACACCTGGCAAGTCTGATTCCTCTTTCACAAATATTTTTGCCAGGTTGAACACTCTTGAGACTAGTATTGCTGCTATTAATAGTTGTTATCACACGCTTAGGGCTTACCATGATTATGTTCCCATAAATTCCGAGCCTTCAAAGTGGTTTCCCACAATCAAAGTCTCTGTAAATACTACACTTTTTGATGCACGCTGTGATATCATGTCTAAATTTTGCCTCATGCCTAAAGATATTTATGATTCCTTGAGTCTTTGGGGGCTTACTGAAGGAGGAGAGGAAATTTCTCTTACCAACAATGCCACTATATTTCCCATTGGAATAGCTGAAGGTGTGTTTACAAAAATCTCAGGGAAAATGGTGTCTACTGACTATCTTGTTATTCAATATGTAGGCAAAGGACAAATCACACTTGGAAGATCCCTACTGAAGCACCTTGGAGCGGTAATAGATGTGGGAAAAGGCATCATGCACTTTTCTCCTCTGGTAAGCAATCATATCTTCCCTAAAGAGAAAAAAGAAGTGTTATAAAGGAAGGAACAAGAGGGGCAATTCTTCATTTGAAAATACTTGATTCTTCTTGCTTCTTATGCCTAACTTAAAGGCGTTAAAGAAAAGTACTTGTTGGGAGATAACCCAAGAGTTTACTTGAATCTTGGAAGTTATTACTTCAGTAATGACCTCTCCTTATCCTTTTTGTTTGCTTTTTGTGCCAAGAATGACCTCTAATGATAGGGAAGTAAGATTTGGGGAGTTGCTGTCCCGAAATAGATTTCTGTCCTCCACCAAAAACATTCGTAAGGAGTCTCTGTAACTCGGACTAATCTCAAAATTTATGAATAAATCCCCTAGTATGTTATCTAACTTTTGTTCGTTAAACACTTTTTGATTTGAGAAACAAAAGATATTCAAAAAAATCGGTTTCTACCTACTAGTCTGTTTTGACAGATTTCTGCCATTATTTGCATTTGCTTCTTATTGATTCTTTTTTGAGATCTCTTTAGGTGAATTGAGCTTTTTGAAGGATTTACTACAGTATCTTGTGTTTTTAGTGAAAATTCTTGCTGTTCCAAAGCTTTGCCAGAGGTCTAATATCTTTTGAATACACTAATGTTTCTAATGAAGATTGTGTGAAGTTTTGTATGAAGGATAAATTTCAGGTGTAAAGAGAGAATGATGCAATGAGATGAAGAATGGACAAAAGCTCAATATTGGGGATGTCACCATGGTGTCACCCCAAGAAATATCCAAGAGGTACAAGCGTCAAAGCTTGGGGATGCCCAAGGCATCTCCCTCTTCATTAATAAAAACTCAGGTCTGTCTAGACACTTCGTTTTTATTGTTTCATGCACAGTTGTGTTGTTCTTGGAGCATCTTAGTTTTCGTTTGCTTTTCTTAGGTTGTTTAGTTTGCTTGAATAAAGTAGTTTGGACCCTCGTTTTCGCTGTGTTGTTTTGCAAATAAGTTGCTTGGTGTTGGAAAGGACTAGTAAGTTCTTGCTTGTAAGTGCAAGAGGAGCTTGCATTGACTGTGACTTAGACGTTAACATGACATGCTAGGTGTTGTTTTAGCCTTATGCTTGGTGATTATTATTGTAGCATGTATTTTCCAAAAAAATGGGATTGCTTAGTGTGCCTTGAAGAAATTATGCGTTGTTTTAGCATGCAAAAGCATAGTATTGTGGTATTCTCCTTTGATGCTTTGCTTGGATTTACTTGGCACATGCTTACACCATGTTATGGCTATGACAAGTCACCATTAGCCTCTATGATCATTTAGTCCTTGACTTGTAGTACCACTCTTTGCTTTGATTGGTATGCTTTGTTGCACTGCATGATTATGGCCATTATTGCTCTCTTAGTTGGTTGCTCCTAGTCTTTTGCTAGCCTCCACTTGTATGAGTAAGTTCTACCCATGCCTCCAACTCCCAAGAAACCAAGTTATTCCAAAGTGTCCACTATAAACTCCTATGCATGGTGTGTTACACCATTCCAAGTATATTCTTGTTTTCAACTATCTTTCAATTAACTATTTTGCTATGTGAAAACTTAGTGATTAAAGCCCTCACGAACTTGATGACACACTTTATATTCTTTGCCCCTAATAAACAACCATTGTGACAACTTTGTTGTATATGCTTGCACTTATAAGTTGGAATTAGCAGAACTGTGCTGTCACGGGGAACGTTTTCAACATTGTACTTCTACTTTGTACTCAGTTGATATCATGTTCTTTTGTCTATGGATGTCACCGGTGTGAAATAAAGAGGGAACTTGTAAGTCCATGGAGTTTGTATCCTGTGTTAGAGAAACACCTGGGCCGCTAGCCTAAGCCATGCATAATCATGGTGGAAATTTGCAGCATCACCATAATGAGCTATCTATGAAGCATCCTCAATAAAAAAAAGTATGCATATGGTAAATAAAAAGATTGTTGAGATGCTCATTGTCTGCTTGCCCTATCATTTTGGTTATGGGAAAGCTCTTGTACCATGTGAAAGGGGTACCCCGTTGGCGGTTCTCAATGATATGCAAATACTTACAATGACAAGAACTTACCTGGACCCAAAGTTTAGTATGCATGAGGTGTGGCCCTTGTTTGTAGCTTGTCATGTTGCATGCATAGTTACTATGTCCTATTGTTAGAACTCCATCTTTCATGCACATCTTTAGAGTTCTTTGATCCCACCTTTCAATGCTTGCAAATGGTTGGACCTTTATTGTGAGGGTGCATGTCACCTCAAAAATTATTCTTTTATCACTTACCTACTCGAGGACGATCTGGAGTTAAGCTTGGGGATGTTGATACGTTGGAAACGTATCTATAATTTTTTATGCTTCATGCTTGTCTTGTATCTACTTTGCTTTACTTGTCTACACTTTGAGGTGCATTTTACATGTTTTCTGGTACTAACCTACTAACAAGTTGCAACAGTTCCAGATGCCTGTTTTCTGTTGTTTTTGGTTTCACAAAAGTTAGTAAAGAAATATTCTCGGAATTGGACGGGAAAAACATCAAAGTCAATTACGTTCTGTGGGGAATAAGAATTCCAGAGGGGAGACGAGGAAGCCAGGCAGCCAGACCCCCAAAGCGCGACTGGTGGGCCGCCGCTAGGGTTTGCCTCGGTCGGCCTTCCCTCGCCTATAAGAAGCCCCCGGCGTAAACCCTAAACACCCGATCAAATCTCCATGAAACCGTCTATAGCGGCCGCCACCATCGTCCCTAGATCGGGGGCATCTGAAGTTCTTTCCAGCACCCTGTCGGAGGGGAGATCATCCCGGAGGCCTTCTCTCCGGTATGATGCGTGAGTAGTTCCACCTTGGACTATGGGTCCATGTAGTAGCTGGATGGTTGTATCTCCTCCTTTGTGCTTTCATATATATATATATATATATATATATATATATATATATATTGTGAGCTCCGTTCATGATCAAGATCTAATCTATTTGTAATCATGCATGTTGTGTTTGCGGGGATCCGATGGATATTGAGATTATTATGTTAGTTTGATTAATGGTTTTGTCTTTATGATTCTATCATGTCTGTGTTGTTTGTGATCTTGCATGCTCTCCGTTGTTAGTAGCTATCGTGGCCAAGTAGTTGCTAGTGACTCCAAGAGGGGGTATTTATGCTCGATAGTGGGTTCATGCCTCTAGTTTCCAAGGGAAGTGACAGAAATCTCTTCGGTTGTAGATGTGTTGTTCCCACTAGGGAGAAAACAACGGTCTCTTGTTCATGGAACATGTGGAATGTTTACCTTACACACTTTGCTTAAAGTAGTTGTCTGTTGCTTCCAACTTAATACTGGAGGCTGGCATGATGAAGAAGAAGACAAGACATGTTGCTGCACCAACGGCTCGTAAGAGGAGAGGAAAGGGAGCAAAAAATAACGTGAGTAGTTCAACACCAGCAACACCTACACCTACTCCATCAACTGTTGCAATAGAAACTGGTAGGGGGAGAGGAAGAGGAAAAACTAAAGCTGCTCATACTACTGCTGCAAGAAGAGGAGACAAGGTAGCTGTAGGGTTTCGTAGCATGGAAAACAAAAAATTTCTATCGCATACAAACAAACAAGCCAAGATCTATCTACTAGATTGTAGCAACGAGTCGATGGAATAACTTACCCTCGAAGATTCCAAAGTGTTTAACGAGAGCGGATTCTCGTGGGTGATGTAGTCGTACTCTTCCGATCTCAAGATCGTGTAGACGATCCTTCCGGCCGCTGCTCCTAAGCTCCAATCGGTCACACGCTCGGTACTGACGAAGACCTTCCTCTCCCTTGTTCTAGCAGGCACGGAGGTTGTAGCACTCTCGCGATTCCGCAAAGACAACGGCGTGGTACCTAAGTAGAGGAGATCATGAGGCTTCGCCTTTAAGCCGAGCGAGTATGGTGGAGTATGAGAGAGCTTTAGTGGTCTAGGGTTTAGACACACCAATTAGAAGGCTCTAATCCGAAGGCTAGTGCAATTAGAAGCTCTAAACCAAAACGGCTCTAAACCGGAGGCTAGGGCTAGGGTTTAGATTTAGAGGATAGGAACTTGTGTGTCTAGAAGAGGGAGCCCTGCCCCTCCTTATATAGGTGGAGGGGCCGGCGCACCATGGGAGGGAGGGGAGTCCCTCCCCAACTCGGCTTGGAGGAGGCGCCGCCGGTTGGAGGAGGGTCTCCCTCCCCAACTCGTTTCCCTCTCCTTCCTCTTTCCCTCTTTACAATTTTAGCCGTTTGACTTTTCAAACTTGCTATTTGACTTTTCAATTTAGGATTCAATTTAATCCTTTATTTGGAACAGCGAGAACACTTAGTACATGATGCAATCATCCCAATATGCAATGACACATTCATGTACCCTTCCTCCGGAGTTTACATTTTCTAGAACATTCATCATTCCCGAACTCAAACGGGACTTTCCTTATATGAATCTTATTCTCCTGACCATTCCGGATCACCTCGTGATATCCCGGATCCCATCCGAGACTCAACAACATTCGGTCTCTTTCTCATAATACCATAACTACTCAAACAACGTCAATCCTTAAGTGTGTCTCTACGGTTCGTGAATTATGCGACATGATCGAGACACTTCTAACAATAACCAATAGAGGAATCTGGAAATTCATATGGCTCCTACATATTTCTCGATTACTTTATGATCGAATGAACCACTTACATACGATACCAATTTCCCTTTGTCTCACGATAATTTACTTATCCGAGGTTATGATCGCTTGTATCTCCGCATACCTAGTTCAACCTCATCGATAAGTACTCTTTTCTCATTCTGATATGTGATCCCTTGTGAGCCAGTCACATGCTTGCAAGCTAATTGGATGACATTCCACCGAGAGGGCCCAGAGTATATCTATCCATCATCCGGATGGACAAATCCCACTTGATCCATGTGTCTCAACCAATACTTTCCGAACACTCAATGCCACCTTTATAGCCACCCGATGCTATGTGTGGTGTTTGATGTCATCAAAGCATCCATCCTAAAGGTGATATGCATGATCTCATGGTCGAAGGAATTAGGTTACTATGTATCAGAAAGCATATAGCAATTGAACTAATGAAATGACTTGATCTTTATGCTACGCTTATCTATAGGAGTATGTCCACCATATCATTCTCCTAACGATATGATCTTGTTGTTGATAACATCTCAATGTTCATGATAGGAAACCACAATCATTTATCAACCAACAAGCTAGTGATGTATAGAGGCTATACTAGGGACTTCAAATTAAGTTTACAAATCACACAAGTATCAATGTTTCCTTGTTAATACTATTATAGCATGAATGCAAACATTTATCATAAACACAAAGATATAATAATAACTACATTTATTATTGCCTCTAGGGCATATCTCCAACAGTCTCCCACTTGCACTAGAGTCATCTAATCTAGATTACATGGTAATATACCGAACACCCATGGCAGTTTGGTGTTGGTCATGTTTTGCCCTCGGGAGAGGTTTAGTCAACGGATCCGCCACATTCAGATCTGTGTGTACTTTGCAAATCTTTATATCCCCATCCTGGATATGTTCTCGAATAGCGTGAAAACGCAGCTTGATGTGCTTCATCTTCTTGTGTGACCTTGGTTCTTGCGCATTGGCTATGGCTCCCATGTTATCACAGTAGATAGACATTGGGTCCAGCGCACTAGGAACCACACCCAGCTCTGCAATGAACTCTTTCATCCATATCGCTTCTTGTGAAACCTCCGAAGCAGCCATGTATTCCGATTCAGTTGAAGATCTCGCCACAACGCTTTGCTTTGCACTCCTCCATCTAACTGTTGCACCATTCAAAATAAATACGTATCCAGATTGTGATTTAGAATCATCCGGATCGGTGTTCCAACTAGAATCGGTGTAACCATTAACAACGAGTTGTTCGTCACCTCCATAAGAAAGAACCATATCCTTAGTTCTTCTCAAGTACTTAAGGATGTTTTTGACCGCTGTCCAATGATCCACTCCTGGATCACTTTGATATCTGCTAGTTAAACTAACAGCATATGCAATGTCGGGTCTAGTACATAGCATGGCATACATTATAGATCCTATGGCTGAGGCATAGGGAGTCTTACTCATCCTTTCTCTATCTTCTGCCGATGTCGGACTTTGATTTTTACTCAAGGTCGTATTGGGCAACATGGGCAAGAACCCTTTCTTGCTTTCTTCCATTCCAAACCTCTTTAGAACTTTGTCCAAATATGTACTCTGTGAGAATGATATTTGGCGTTTCGATCTATCTCTATAAATCTTTATGCCTAATATGTAAGCTGCTTCGCCAAGATCCTTCATTGAAAAACTATTATTCAAATATTCCTTGACACTATTAAGAAGGTCTACATCATTCCCAATCAACAATATGTCATCCACATGTAGTATTAAGAATGCTACAGAGCTCCCACTCACTTTCTTGTAAATACAAGCTTCTCCATAAGTTTGTATAAAACCAAAACTTTTGATCACCTTATCAAACGTTGATTCCAACTTCGGATGCTTGCTTCAATCCATAGATGGACCGTTGAAGTTTGCATACCTTGTTAGCATCTTTAGGATCGACAAAACCTTTGGGTTGCATCATATACAACTCTTCATCAATATCTCCATTGAGGAATGATGTTTTGACATCCATCTGCCATATCTCATAATCATAATATGCAAATTGCTAACATAATCCTCACAGACTTTAGCTTCATTACCGTGAGAAAGTCTCATCGTAGTCAACTCCTTGAATTTGTCGAACCCTTTTACGACAAGTCGAGCTTTATAGACGAGAACATTACCATCAAGATATGTTTTCTTCTTGAAAATCCATTTGTTCTCGACAGCCTTCTTTCGGCCATCCTAAGTCCACCAAAGTCCATACTTGGTTTTCGTACATGGATCCAATCTCGATTTCATGGCTTCTTGCCATTTATTGGAATCTGGGCTCATCACTGCTTCCTCATATGTCTCGGGGTCATCGGTGTTGTCCACCAACATGACACTCATAACGGGATCATACCAACCTGGAGTGGTACGAGTTCTCGTTGACCTCCGAGGCTCAGAGCAACTTCAACCAAGTTTCATGATCACCATCATTAGCTTCCTCTCTTATTGGTGCAGCACCACAGAACTTCTTCCTGCGCTACTACTCGCAATTTCGAGAGAAGGTTCGACAACCTCGTCGAGTTCTACTTTCCTTCCAAATACTTCTTTCGAGAGAAATTCTTCTAGAAAGGATCCATTCTTGGCAACGAAGATTTTGCCTCGGATCTATGATAGAAGGTATACCCAATAGTTTCCTTCTGTATCCTATGAAGACGCATTTTTCCGCTTTGGGTTCAAGCTTGTCCAACAGAACTTCTTTACATAGCTTCGACCCCAAACTTTAAGGAACGACAATCTAGGTTTCTTCCCAAACCATAATTAAGACGGTGTCGTTTCAACGGATTTAGACGGGCCCTATTTAAAGTGAATGCGGTTGTTTCTAATGCATAACCCCAAAATGATAGCGGTAAATCTATAAGTGACATCATAGAACGAACCATATCTAAGAGAGTTCGACACGACGTTCGGACACACCATTACGCTATGGTGTTCTGACGTGTCAATTGAAAGTATTCCATTTCTTCAAATGCTCGCCAAACTCGTAACTTAGATATTCACCTCCACGATCAGAACGTAGAAATTTAATCTTCTTGTTACGTTGATTCTCTACCTCACTTTGAAACTCCTTAAACTTCTCGAAAGTTTCGGACTTATGTTTCATGAAATAGATATACCCATATCTACTCAAGTCATCCGTGAAGGTAAGAACATAACGATAACCACCGCGCGATGCTACACTCATTGTACCACACACATCGGCATGTATGATTTCCAATAAGTCCGTAGCTCGCTCCATCATACCAGAAAATGGAGTCTTAGTCATTTTTCCCATCAGACATGCTTCGCATCTTTCAAGTGATTAAAAATCAAGTGATTCAAGAAGTCCATCGGAATGTAGTTTCTTCATACGTTTCACTCCAATGTGACCAAGACGACAGTGCCACATATAGGTCGAATTATCGCTTGATTTCAAACGTTTAGCCTCAATGTTGTTGATATGTGTATTTCCACTATCGAGATTCAATAAGAATAGACCATCTATCAAAGGTGCATGTGCATAAAACATATTACTCATATAAATCGAACAACCATTATTCTCGGACTTAAACAAGTAACCGTCTCGCAATAAACAAGATCCCGATATAATGTTTATGCTCAACACAGGCACTAAATAACAATTATTTAAGTATAAAACTAATCCCGATGGTAGATGAAGGGGTAGCGTGCCGACCGCGATCACATCAACCTTTGATCCGTTTCCCACGCGCATCGTCACCTCGTTCTTCGCTAGCTTCCGTTTATTCTAAAGACTGCTTTGAGTTACAAATATGAGCAACCGAACCAAAGATCAAATACCCACGCACTACTACGAGTACTAGTGAGATACACATCAATAACATGTATATCGATATACCTTTCTTCTTGATGTTGCCGTTCTTGAATCCGCCAAGTACTTTGGGCAATTCCGCTTCTAGTGACTTCTCCTTGCAGAAAAGCACTCAAGATCGTGCTTGGGTCCAGCTTGGTCTTGTTCACGGCGTGGTAACTTTCTTACCACCCTTCTTGAAGTGTCCTTCGCTTAGACTTGCCTTTCTTGAATTTGGTGGTCTTATTGACCAACAACACTTGGTGCTCTTTCTTGATCTCCACTGCAGACTTTAACATAGCAAACAGTTCCAACTCTTTGTTCATGTTCGCATGTTGTAGTTCATCACAAAGTTCTTGTAACTTGGTGGTAGTGATTGGAGGACACGGTAAATCCCCAAAGCATTAGGAATCACTATACCCAAGCTTTGAAGTTTGTTTATGCCCTGACATCTTAAGCACATGCTCACTAACGGAGCTGCCCTCTTCCATCTTGCAGTTCAAGAACTTTTCAGAAGCCTCATAGCTTTCAATTGCCGCATGAGTCTCAAAAATCAATTTGAGATCCTCGACAATATCATATGGGTCTGAATTCTCAAACCTTTTCTGAAGCTCCGATTCTAAACCATACAAGATAGCACACTGAACTATGGAGTACTGATTCTTCCGAGCGAGGTAAACATTCTTTACTTCATCGGGAGCATCACCGCAGTGGGTCACCCAATGCATCCAAAGACATAGGTCAAATTACCAGCTGTGAGGATAATCCTCAAATTGCGGAACCAATCCGCGAAGTTGCTTCCATTGTTTTTCAACTTTTCTTTCTCTAGGAACGCATTAAAATTGATGGTAGGGGCTGCCATTGATCTACAACATATTTGCAATAGTTTAGACTAAGTTTATGACAAATTGAGTTCAAATTAATAATGAAATTAAACTAGGTGAACTCCCACTCAAAACAATATCCCTCACATTGTTTTAGTGATCACACAAACCAAATCCACTACATCAACACCGATCATCACGAGAGTTGATATAGCTTCAATGGAGAACAATCGTCATGTTCATCATATCTACTATATGATTCATGCTTTACCTTTCGGTGGTCCGTGTTCCGAGACCATGTCTGCACATGCTAGGCTCGTCAAGATCAAACCTTAGTTTCCGCATGAGAAAATCTGGCTTTCTCACGTTGTATACACTTGCAGAATCTAACACACCCGATCATCACGTGGTGCTTCGAAACAACAAGCTTTAGCAACGGTGCTAACTAAGGGTGAACACTTTATGACTTGAAATTGATGTGCATGAGGATCATCTTATAATGCTACCGTGCCTACTAAGCAATACAAGATGCATAAAGGATTAACATCACATGCAACTCAATAATATGTGATATGATATGGCTTTCTTCTTTGTGCTTCCGATCCCCATCTTCAAGCACGAACATGATCTCCATCATCACCGCATTGCATCAAGGTCAATGACGCTTCTCCATGGTTGTCGCCCACGGCTTCAACTATTACAACTACTTTGAATAGACACACGGGTCTTAACATAAATTAAAGACAACCATATGGCTCCACGGTTGCCAACTTACAATAAGGAACATTGCATACATCAAATATAATCACAATCATGGCCATATCACATCATCGCACACCGCAAAACAAAGTTAGACGCCTCTACTTTCTTTGCATATTTTACGTGGTTTGGGGCTTTCAATAAGTGTCGTTCTAACTTACGAACAAGAACCACAATATTGATACTAGCATTGTTGATCACCCGTTGTAAATTGGATCTTAACTATGCTAGGAGAAACAGGCACCCGCAAAGCCACTTATGCAATACAAGTTGCATGTCAAGCGTGGAGCAAGTCTCATGAACGATGTCATGTAAGGTTGTTGGAGATATGCCCTAGAGGCAATAATAAATGTAGTTATTATTATATCTTTGTGTTTATGATAAATGTTTACATTCATGCTATAATAGTATTAACAAGGAAACCATTAATACTTGTGTGATTTGTAAACTTAATTTGAAGTCCCTAGTATAGCCTCTATACTTCACTAGCTTGTTGGTTGATTAATGATTGTGGTTTCCATATCATGAACATTGAGATGTTATCAACAACAAGATCATATCGTTAGGAGAATGATATGGTGGACATACTCCTATAGATAAGCGTAGCATAAAGATCAAGTCATTTCAATAGTTCAATTGCTATATGCTTTCTGATACATAGTAACCTAATTCCTTCGACCATGAGATCATGCATATCACCTTTACCGGATGGATGCTTTGATGACATCAAACACCACACCGTAACTGGGTGGCTATAAAAGTGGCATTAAGTGTTCTGAAAGTATTGGTTGAAACACATGGATCAAGAGGGATTTGTCCATCCACATGACGGATAGATATACTCTGGGCCCTCTCGGTGAAATGTCATCCAATTAGCTTGCAAGCATGTGACTTGGTCACAAGGGATCACATATCATGAACGAGAAAATAGTACTTATCGATGCGAGGTTGAACTAGGTATGCGGAGATACCGACGATCATAACCTCGGATAAGTAACATATCGTGAGACAAAGGGAAATTGGTATCGTATGTAAGTGGTTCATTCGATCACAAAGTAATCGTAGAAATATGTGGGAGCCATATGAATTTCCAGATTCCTCTATTGGTTATTGTTCGAAGAAGTGTCTCGATCATGTCCGCATAATTCACGAACCGTAGGGAGACACACTTAAGGATTCGACGTTGTTTGAGTAGTTATGGTATTATGAGAAAGAGACCGAATGTTGTTGAGTCTCGGATGGGATCCGGATATCACGAGGTGATCCGGAATGGTCCGGAGAATAAGATTCATATAAGGAAAGTCCCGTTTGAGTTCGGGAATGATTCCGTGTTTTCATCGGAATGTTCTGGAAGGTTCCATTGTCCGACACCGGAGGGGTACATGAATGTGTCATCACTTAATGGAATGATTGCATCATGTACTAAGTGTTCTTGCTGTCCCAAATAAAGGATTAAATTGAATCCTAAACAGAAAAGTCAAATGTCAGTTTGAAAGTCAAGCGCCAAAACAAGAAACCTGTGGGAAACAAGAAAGAGGTGTTGGAATCGACTTGAGGAGAGGTCTCCTCCCAAGCCGCGCCACCAAGGCCGACTTGGGAGGGACTCCCCTCCTGGCCGCCTCCCACCTATAAAAGGAGGCAGGGCTCCTCCTAGACACACAAGTTTCACCTCTAGATTTCCGGTTTAGAGCCGTTTTGGTTTAGAGCTTCTAATTGCTTTAGCCAGCGGTTTAGAGCCTTCTAATTGGTTTACAGCCTTCTAATTGGTGTGTCTAATTACTAGACCACTAATAGCCTCTCTCATAAGCTCCACCATACTACTTGCTTGGCGAAGCCTGCGGATCTCCCTCTACTTAGGTACCACGCCGTTGTCTTCTTGGAATCGCGAGGAGAGTGCTACAACCTCCGCTGCTTTGGAACAAGGAGAGGAAGGTCTTCGTCGAGTATCGAACGTGTGACCGATTGGGAGCGCTGCAACGTGTCGCGGAAGGATCGTCTACGATCTTGAGATCGGAAAGAGTACGACTACATCACCCACGAGAATCCGCTCTCGTTAAACGCTTTGGAATCTTCGAGGGTAAGTTATTCCATCGACTCGTTGCTACAATCTAGTAGATAGATCTTGGCTTGTTTGTTTGTATGCGATAGAAAATTTTTGTTTTCCATGCTACGAACCCTCTACAAAGGTATCGAGCCGTGTCTATATGTAGATCTGTTGCAGAGTAGAACACAATGGTCATTGTGGGCGTTGATGCTTTTATTGTAGATTGCTTTTGTGTACTTTGCATCTTGCGGTATGTTGGGATGAAGCGGCCCTGCTAACCTTACATGACATCGTTCATGAGACTTGCTCCACGCTTGACATGCAACTTGTATTGCATAAGTGGCTTTATGGTGTCTGCTTCTCCTAGCATAGTTAAGATCCAATTTACAACGGGTGATCAACAATGCTAGTATCAATGTTGTGGTTCTTGTTCGTAAGTTAGAACGACACTTATTGAAAGCCCCAAACCACGTAAAATATGCAAAGAAAGTAGAGGCGTCTAACTTTGTTTTGCGGGGTGTCTGATGATGTGATATGGCCATGATTGTGATTATATTTGATGTATGCAATGTTCCTTATTGTAAGTCGGCAACCCAGGAAGCCATATGGTTGTCTTTAATTTATTTTAAGACCCGCGTGTCTATTCAAAGTAGTTGTAATAGTTGAAGCGGTGGGCGACAACCATGGAGAAGCGTCATTGACCTTGATGCAATGCAGGTGATGATGGAGATCATGTTCGTGCTTGAAGATGGAGATCGGAGGCACGAAGAAGAAAACCATATCATATCACATATATATTGAATTGCATGTGATGTTAATCCTTTATGCATCTTGTATTGCTTAGTAGACGGTAGCATTATAAGATGATCCTCATGCACATCAATTTCAAATCATAAAGTGTTCACCCTTAGTTAGCACCGTTGCTAAAGCTTGTTGTTTGAAGCACCACGTGATGATCGGGTGTGCTAGATTACGCAAGTGTATACAACGTGAGCAAGCCAGATTTGCTCATGCGAAACTAAGGTTTGATCTTGTGAGCCTAGCATGTATGGACATGGTCTCGGAACACGTATCACGAAAGGTAAAGCATGAATCATATAGTAGATGTGATGAACATGTCGATTGTTAATTGAAACTATGTCAACTCTCGTGATGATCGGTGTTGATATGGTGGATTTGGTTCGTGTGATCACTAAAACAATGTGAGGATATTGTTTTGAGTGGGAGTTCACCTAGTTTAATTTCATTAATTAATTTGAACTCAATTTGTCATAAACTTAGTCTAAACTATTGCAAATATGTTGTAGATCAATGGCAGCCCTACCATCAATTTTAATGCGTTCCTAGAAAGAAAAGTTGAAAAACAATGGAAGCAACTTGGATTGGTTCCATAATTTGAGGATTATCCTCACGGTGGTAATTTGACCTATGTCTTTGGATGCACTGGGTGACCCACCTGCGTACCGCTTGATGAAGTAAAGAATGTTTACCTCGCTCGGAAGAATCGGTACTCCATAGTTCGATGTGCTATCTTGTATGGTTTAGAATGAATCGAGCTTGAGAAAAGGTTTGAAGAGTCGGACCCATATGATATTGTCGAGGATCTCAAATTGATTTTGAGACTCATGCGGCAATTGAAAGCTATGAGGCTTCCGAAAAGTTCTTTAAGCGCAAGATGGAAGAGGCAGTCTCGGTGAGCATGTGCTTAAGATGTCCGCACATAAACAAACTTCAAAGCTTGGGTATAGTGATTCCTAATGCTTTGGGGATTTACCGTGTCCTCAATCACTACCACCAAGTTACAAGAACTTTGTGATGAACTACAACATGCGAACATGAACAAGGCGTTGCGAACTCTTTGCCATGTTGAAATCTGCAGTGGAGATCAAGAAAGAGCACCAAGTGTTGTTGGTCAATAAGACCACCAAATTCAAGAAAGGCAAGTCTAAGCAAAGGACACTTCAAGAAGGGTGGTAATAAAGCTACCACGCCGAAGAAGACCAGGGCTGGACCTAAGCACGATATTGAGTGCTTTTCTTGCAAGGGAGAAGGTCCTTTGGGCGGAATTGCCCAAAGTACTTGGCGGATCTGAAGCGGCAACATCAAGAAGAAAGGTATATCGATATACATGTTATTGATGTGTATCTCACTAGTACTCGTAGTAGTGCACGGGTATTTGATCTTGGTTCGGTTGCTCATATTTGTAACTCAAACGGTCTTTGCAGAATAAGCGGAAGCTAGCGAAGAACGAGGTGGTGGCGATGCGCGTGGAAGCGGATCAAAGGTTGATGTGATCGCGGTCGACGCTACCCTTCATCTACCATCGGGATTAGTTTTATACTTAAATAATTGTTATTTGGTGCTGCGTTGAGCATGAACATTATATCGGGATCTTGTTTATTGCGAGGCGGTTACTTGTTTAAATCGAGAATAATGGTTGTTCTATTTATATGAGTAATATGTTTTATGCACATGCACATTTGATAGATGGTCTATTCTTATTGAATCTCGATAGTGGAAATACACATATCAACAACATTGATGCTAAACTGTTGAAATCAAGCGATAATTCGACCTATATTTTGCACTGTCGTCTTTGTCACATCGGAGTGAAACGTATGAAGAAACTCCATTCGATGGACTTCTTGAATCACTTGATTTTGAATCAATTGAAAGATGCGAAGCATGTCTGATGGGTAAAATGACTAAGACTTCATTTTCTGGTATGATGGAGCGAGCTGCGGACTTATTGGAAATCATACATACCGATGTGTGTGGTCCAATGAGTGTAGCATCATGTGGTGGTTATCGTTATGTTCTTACCTTCACGGATGACTTGAGTAGATATGGGTATATCTATTTCATGAAACATAAGTCGAAACTTTCGAGAAGTTTAAGGAGTTTCAAAGTGAGGTAGAGAATCAACGTAACAAGAAGATTAAATTTCTACGTTACGATCGTGGAGGTGAATATCTAAGTTACGAGTTTGGCGAGCATTTAAAGAAGTGCGAAATACTTTCATAATTGACACCGCGGGAACACCATAACAGTAATGGTGTGTCCGAGCGTCAATCGAACTCTCTTAGATATGGTTCGTTCTATGATGTCACTTACAGATTGCGCTATCATTTTGGGGTTATGCATTAGAAACGGCCGCATTCACTTTAAATAGGGCACCGTCTAAATCCGTTGAAACGACCGTATGAATTATGGTTTGGGAAGAAACCTAAATTGTCGTTCCTTAAAGTTTGGGGATCTGAAGCCTATGTAAAGAAGTCTGATAGGACAAGCTTGAACCCAAAGCGGAAAAATCGTCTTCATAGGATACCCAAAGGAAACTATTGGGTATACCTTCTATCATAGATCCGAAGGCAAAACATTCGTTGCTAAGAATGGATCCTTTCTAGAGAAGAATTTCTCTCGAAAGAAGTGACTAGAAGGAAAGTAGAACTTCGCGAGGTTGTCGAACCTTCTCTCGAAATTGCGGTAGCGCAGACCGAAGAAGTTCTGTGGTGCTGCACCAATAAGAGAGGAAGCTAATGATGATGATCATGAAACTTCGGTTGAAGTTGCTCTGAGCCTCGGTCAGCGAGAACTCGTACCACTCCAGTTGGTATGATTAGTTATGAATGTCATGGTGGTGGACAACAATCGATGACCCGAGACATATGAGGAAGCAATGATGAGCCCAGATTCAATAAATGGCAAGAAGCCATGAAATCCGAGATTGGATCCATGTACGAAAACCAAGTATGGACTTTGGTGGACTTAGGATGGCGGAAGGTCATCGAGAACAAATGGATTTTCAAGAAGAAAGCAGATCTTGATGGTAATATTCTTGTCTATAAAGCTCGACTTGTCGCAAAGGGTTCGACAAATTCAAGGAGTTGACTACGATGAGACTTTCTCACCTGTAGCGAAGCTAAAGTCTGTGAGGATTATGTTAGCAATCGCTGCATATTATGATTATGAGATATGGCAGATGGATGTCAAAGCAGCATTCCTCAATGGTGACAGTGAGGAAGAGTTGTATATGATGCAACCCAAAGGTTTTGTCGGTCCTAAAGAGGCTAACAAGGTATGCAGACTTCAACGGTCCATCTATGGATTGAAGCGGGCATCCGAAGTTGGAATCAACGTTTGATAAGGTAATCAAAGTTTTGGTTTTATACAAACTTATGGAGAAGCTTGTATTTACAAGAAAGTGAGTGGGAGCTCTGTAGCATTCTTAATACTGTATGTGGATGACATATTGTTGATTGGGAATGATGTAGACCTTCTTAATAGTGTCAAGGAATATTTGAATAATAGTTTTTCAATGAAGGATCTTGGCGAAGCAGCTTACATATTAGGCATAAAGATTTATAGAGATAGATCGAAGCGCCAAATATCATTGTCACAGAGTACATATTTGGACAAAGTTCTAAAGAGATTTGGAATGGAAGAAAGCAAGAAAGGGTTCTTGCCCATGTTGCCCAATCGACCTTGAGTAAAACTCAAAGTCCGACATCGGCGGAAGATAGAGAAAGGATGAGTAAGACTCCTATGCCTCGACCATAGGATCTCTAATGTATGCCATGCTATGTACTAGACCGACATTGCATATCTGTTAGTTTAACTAGCAGATATCAAAGTGATCCAGTGGATCATTGGACAATGATCAAAAACATCCTTAAGTACTTGAGAAGAACTAAGGATATGGTTCTTTCTTATGGAGGTGATGAACAGCTCGTTGTTAATGGTTACACCGATGCTAGTTGGAACACCGATCCGGATGATTCTAAATCACAATCCGGATCGTATTTATTTTGAATGGTGCAGCGATTAGTCGGAGGAGTGCAAAGCAAAGCGTTGTGGCGAGATCTTCAACTGAATCGGAATACATGGCTGCCGGAGGCTTCACAAGAAGCGATATGGATGAAAGAGTTCATTACAGTGGGTGTGGTTCCAAGTCTGCTGGACCCAATGTCTATCTCTTGTGATAACATGGGCGCCATAGCCAATCTTGCAGAACCAAGGTCACACAAGAAGTGAAGCATATCAAGCTGCGTTTTCACTATTCGAGAACATATCCGGGATGGGGATATAAAGATTTGCAAAGTACACAGATCCGAATGTGGCGGATCCGTTGACTAAACCTCTCCGAGGGCAAAACATGACCAACACCAAACGCCATGGGTGTTGGGTATATTACCATGTAATCTAGATTAGATGACTCTAGTGCAAGTGGGAGACTATTGGAGATATGCCTAGAGGCAATAATAAATGTAGTTATTATTATATCTTTGTGTTTATGATAAATGTTTACATTCATGCTATAATAGTATTAACAAGGAAACCATTAATACTTGTGTGATTTGTAAACTTAATTTGAAGTCCCTAGTATAGCCTCTATACTTCACTAGCTTGTTGGTTGATTAATGATTGTGGTTTCCATATCATGAACATTGAGATATTATCAACAACAAGATCATATCGTTAGGAGAATGATATGGTGGACATACTCCTATAGATAGCGTAGCATAAAGATCAAGTCATTTCAATAGTTCAATTGCTATATGCTTTACGATACATAGTAACCTAATTCCTTGACCATGAGATCATGCATATCACCTTTACGGATGGATGCTTTGATGACATCAAACACCACACCGAATGGGTGGCTATAAAAGTGACATTAAGTGTTGGAAAGTATTGGTTGAAACACATGGATCAAGAGTGGGATTTGTCCATCCACATGACGGATAGATATACTCTGGGCCCTCTCGGTGGAATGTCATCCAATTAGCTTGCAAGCATGTGACTTGGTCACAAGGGATCACATATCACGGAGCGAAAAGAGTACTTATCGATGTGAGGTTGAACTAGGTATGCGGAGATACCGGCGATCATAACCTCGGATAAGTAACATATCGTGAGACAAAGGAAATTGGTATCGTATGTAAGTGGTTCATTCGATGTAAAGTAATAAATGAAATATGTAGAGCCATATGAATTTCCAGATTCCTCTATTGGTTATTGTTGGAGAAGTGTCTCGATCATGTCGCATAATTCACGAACGTAGGGAGACACATAAGGATTCGGCGTTGTTTGAGTAGTTATGGTATTATGAGAAAGAGAATGTTGTTCGGTCTCGGATGGGATCCGGGATATCACGAGGTGATCGAATGGTCGGAGAATAAGATTCATATAAGGAAAGTCCGTTTGAGTTGGGAATGATTAGGTGTTTTCATCGAATGTTACGGAAGGTTCGGATTGTCCCACTCCGGGAGGAGGGTACATGAATGTGTCATCAATTAATGGAATGATTGCATCATGTTCTAAGTGTTCTTGCTGTCCCAAATAAAGATTAAATTGAATCCTAAAACAGAAAAGTCAAATGTCGATTTGAAAGTCAAAGCCAAAACAAGCATGGGAAACAAGAAAGAGGTGTTGGAATCCGACTTGAGGAGAGTCTCCTCCCAAGCCGTAGCCACCACCAAGGCCGACTTGGGGAGGACTCCCCTCCCAGCAGCGCCTCCCACCTATAAGGAGGCAGGGCTCCCTCCTAGACACACAAGTTTCACCTCTAGATTTCGGTTTAGAGCCGTTTTGGTTTAGAGCTTCTAATTGCTTTGCCAGCGGTTTAGAGCCTTCTAATTGGTTTAGAGCCTTCTAATTGGTGTGTCTAATTACTAGACCACTAATAGCCTCTCTCATAAGCTCCACCATACTCGGACTGGCTTAGGCGAAGCCTGCGGGATCTCCCTCTACTTAGGTACCACGCCGTTGTCTTTCTTAGGAATCGCGAGAGTGCTACAACCTCCATTTTCTTTGGAACAAGGGAGAGGAAGGTCTTAAGTCGTGAGCATGTGACCCATTGCGGAAGCTCTTAGGAGCAGTGGCGCCGGAAGGATCGTCTACGATCTTGAGATCGGAAAATGCGACTACATCACCCGAGAATCGCTCTCGTTAAACGCTTTGGAATCTTCGAGGGTAAGTTATTCCATCGACTCGTTGCTACAATCTAGTAGATAGATCTTGGCTTATTTGTTTGTATGCGATAGAAAATTTTTGTTTTCCATGCTACGAACCCCTACAAAGGTTAGCCCGGGCCGCTTCATCCCAACATACCGCAAGATGCAAAGTACACAAGAAGCAATCGACAATAAAAGCATCAATGCCCACAATGACCATTGTGTTCTACTCGTCTGTGAGATCTACATATAGACACGGCTTTGATACCCTTTGTAGGGTTTCGTAGCATGGAAAACAAAAATTTCTATCATACAAACAAACAAGCCAAGATCTATCTACTAGATTGTAACAGAGTCGATGGAATAACTTACCCTCGAAGATTCCAAAGTGTTTAACGAGAGCGGATTCTCGTGGGTGATGTAGTCGTACTCTTCCCTATCTCAAGATCGCGTAGACGATCCTTCCGGCGCTGCGTTCCGGCGGCGCTCCATGATCGGTCTGCGTTAAATTTTTCCTCTCCCTTGTTCCAGCAGTGCCGAGGTTGTAGCACTCTCTCGCGATTTCATTACCAGCAAATGGTGGAGTAGAGGGAGATCCTGAGCTTCGCCATGGCGGGCGAGTAGGGGGGAGGATGAGAGAGCTTTAGTGGTCTAGGGTTTAGACACACCAATTAGAAGGCCCTAATCCGAAGGCTAGTGCAATTAGAAGCTCTAAACCAAAACGGCTCTAAACCGGAGGCTAGGGCTAGGGTTTAGATTTAGAGGATAGGAACTTGTGTGTCTAGAAGAGGGCGCCCTGCCTCCTTATATAGGTGGAGGGCGGCGCACCATGGGAGGAGGAGTCCTCCCCAACTCGGCTTGGAGGCGCCCGGTTGGAGGAGGTCTCCTCCCAACTCGTTTCCTCTCCTTCCTCTTCCTCTTTACAATTTTAGCGTTTGACTTTTCAAACTTTTGACTTTATTTGGAACAGCGAGAACACTTAGTACATGATGCAATCATCCCAATATGCAATGAAACATTCATGTACCCTTCCCCTCCGGAGTGTCGGACATTCCGGAACCTTCTAGAACATTCCCGATGAAAACACCGGAATCATTCCGAACTCCGAAACGGGACTTTCCTTATATGAATATTATTCTCCGGACCATTCCGGATCACCTCGTGATATCCCGGATCCCATTCGAGACTCCGAACAACATTCGGTCTCTTTCTCATAATACCATAACTACTCAAACAACGTCGAATCCTTAAGTGTGTCTCCCTACGGTTCGTGAATTATGCGGACATGATCGAGACACTTCTCCGAACAATAACCAATAGAGGAATCGGAAATTCATATGGCTCCACATATTTCTACGATTACTTTGCGATCGAATGAACCACTTATATACGATACCAATTTCCTTTGTCTCACGATAGTTTACTTATCTAAGGTTATGATCGTCGGTATCTACGCATACCTAGTTCAACCTCGTTACCGATAAGTACTCTTTTCTCGTTACCGTGATATGTGATCCCTTGTGAGCGGTCACATGCTTGCAAGCTAATTGGATGACATTCCACGAGAGGGCCCAGTATATCTATCCGTCATCTGGATAGACAAATCCCACTCTTGATCCATGTGTCTCAACCAATACTTTCCGAACACTCAATGCCACCTTTATAGCCACCCGGTTACGGTGTGGTGTTTGATGTCATCAAAGCATCCATCCGGTAAAGGTGATATGCATGATCTCATGGTCGAAGGAATTAGGTTACTATGTATCAGAAAGCATATAGCAATTGAACTAATGAAATGACTTGATCTTTATGCTACGCTTATCTATAGGAGTATGTCCACCATATCATTCTCCTAACGATATGATCTTGTTTTTGATAACATCTCAATGTTCATGATAGGGAAACCACAATCATTTATCAACCAACAAGCTAGTGATGTATAGAGGCTATACTAGGGACTTCAAATTAAGTTTACAAATCACACAAGTATCAATGTTTCCTTGTTAATACTATTATAGCATGAATGCAAACATTTATCATAAACACAAAGATATAATAATAACTACATTTATTATTGCCTCTAGGGCATATCTCCAACAGTAGCTAAGTTACAGGTAAGAAATCACATAGTTGATGAATACATGAAGCTAGAAATATGTGTATTTTTCTTTATATCCTCTCATATATTTCAGGTACAAGCATCACATGACTTGTCTTCTTATTCAACTGATACATTAACTGGAAGAGGAAGAGGGACAACTGGTATAAGAAGAGGGTCTAAAGTTCAGCCCGATAATGGACATGCCAGACCTTATGGAAGAAGTTCTAGTGGGAGAATCTACTCCAAGTTTAGAATTGCTGGTAATGCATCTGTGATGACCCACAAGTATAGGGGGTGTATCGTATTACTTTTGATAAATAGGAGTGTCGATCCCAACAAGGAGCAAAAGGTGCTAAACAGTGGTATGGAGCAAGAAATCCCTGTGAATACTTAGCAAACGGATTTTTAGTGGTTTTCTGACAAGGCAATAAAACAAAGAGAAAGTAACAGAAGTAATTAACAAACGGAGCAAGTGTCCCAGTACATTCTTAGCAAAGGACAAGCCGGTGGAAATACTTATAAGGACCAAACATTCTCGAGCACACATGGGAATTCTGTCAAGTTCTTTCGCTTCAAATAGCTGAGTACTCTTCTCTGGTGTTGTAAGTGTTGTGTGGGTGAACCTGTGATAACATACCGCCCTTCCTAGACTCATACATACTTGTGATTAAACCCCTTGCAAACATCCGTAACTACAGGAAAGTAATTAAGATATAAATCTAACCATAGCCTTAAACTCTGAGATCCTACGCTCCCTTGTGCAAAGGTGTCCTAACGGGGTTCGGTTTCACATCCGCAACCCCACAATTAGTAGCCAAATACAAAATGCATTACCCTAGGCCCATAAATAGTGAAGTATCATGTAGTCGATGTTCACATGACAAAACTAGAAGAATAGCACCACAACTTAAATACTAAACAATTGAATAATAACTCATCACAGATTCACTACTAACAACATGACTTCTCCCATGTCCTCAAGAACTAAAATAACTACTCACAAGACATCATATGGATCAAGATCAAAGATGATATGGTAATGGATAACAATCTGAACATAAACAATAATCCAATGGTTCCACTCACAGGCATCAACTACAATAATAATCAACACCGAGAAAGTTTCCCCTAAGAACTAAAGAAATATCCAACACAATTGTTACAGCGGGTCGGAGTGGTGGTGGTGGTGCTGGTGCTGGTGGAGATGATGGTGTGGATGATGATGATGATCCCGATGAAGCCTAGCTTGATGACGGTGTTGATGGCGATGGTCTCCCCTCTCCGGGAAGGAATTCCCCCGATAGAAATCTGTCTGCCGGAGAGATCTTTCTCTCTCGGTGTTTTCCGCCCCCTAGAGGCGGCGAAAATCTATTTGTGGTCGCTCCCTGAGCCTTAGGGTTTTGAAGGGAAGATATAGGCGAAGGGGCGGAGTCGGAGGCCAGGCAGGTGGGACACACCTGTCCTAGGTGCGGGTTCAGGTGGGCCCACGCCTAGGGGGTGTGGGCCTCCTGAGGCCCCACTTTGTCCCTCCTTCTAGCTTCCTTCGTCTTCTGGTAAAATAATATGTTTCCATATTTTTCTGGTATTTTTCTGATCTTCACGAAATTGCACCAAAACGCCTTCTTTTCCATCACAATCCAGACTCCGGCAGTGTAGAGGTCCCAACCTGATAAGGTAGAGATCCCTGTGTTTACAATGCTAGTCCCTGGATCAATAGCTAGCATCCACAATTTAAGATGTAATATCAAGAAACAAAGTTCATAATACAACTTTATAACCAGTAATAAAATATTTCATTACATCTTACATAGCTCATTTGGCTATCACATTACAATGCGGCAGAATATGTATATAGCATGGAGTCCTTCATCTTCAAAATGCCATAGGAAATCATGTTGGTTGTAGACTTGTAATCCTATTCCACACACTTCACTAACATCAAACAAACCTGCAACATAACAAGTTACAGCCACAAGGGTCAATACATTTGAATTGTATTGGCAAGTGATACTATGGTAGAGTAGTGGTATCTATCATCTATATGCATTTGGCTAAGTGGATCTTAGGTTTGCTTTGCTCAAAATAAGGTTTTCCTTATAAGTTAAAAACACTAAGTTTTTGTT
This sequence comes from Avena longiglumis, assembly GCA_030063025.1. Lineage (NCBI taxonomy): Eukaryota > Viridiplantae > Streptophyta > Magnoliopsida > Poales > Poaceae > Avena > Avena longiglumis. The sequence continues at coordinate 80,830,050 of CP125976.1, forward strand.
TGTCAAAATCACCCAAGGCATCTACCAATGAAAATTGGCGATCCTTTACCCTTGTTCAACCACAAGCTTTTAACTTAGAATTTGGGATGAGGATATCCTTGTTAGCTTCCATGTCTTGATGCTCAAATTGTCCATTGTCGGGGACACGGCTAAGTACTTAGATTTTACTCTCGAGAGAGGTGGTGCACTTTCCCCACAAGACTCGACATGCATCGAGACAAGATCTTTCGGAAGCCTTCCCTAAGACCAAAATGGACGCGCTCCAAACCTATCACCCCCTACCACCAACTGTCCACCTGGCTAAGTTATTGCAACCTATATGATCCAGGCAGAGCCCATAATGCCATGTGGTTACACTTGAAGCTTCTCAACATTTGACATCGCAAATCTCTTTGTTCCTGGGTGGCTTTCCACAAGTGAGATACACTAGGGTAGGCCATGAATATGGGGCCCTGTGTAAAGCACTCAACATAAACCTTTCACACCATTCCACCCAGGTGATTCATTCACATAGTTGTTTTATTAATCAAAACACAAGTCATTGACTTAGAAATATTTCATAGCATGAATATAATCCACCCTTGTTTTCTATTAGCTAAGCTAAGCATAATAGTAGCAAGAATCTTAACTTAGGGAAAATTCTACTAAGGCATCAACTACTAGGATTTCCCATGCCATAGCATACTTAGTAAAATTTCCATGCAAGTCCTACTCAAAATATCACTAATGCATAGTAAAAATAATGGGACAAAATGTATGAAGCACCACTTGCCTTTTTAGTAGATAATATAGGTTCACTCCTTGATCTTTCAATGGTCACACTCTTCAAAGTTCACTACAATTCAATCAAGGCATACATTCAACTAGCATTCAAACAATTCACCACATAAAATAAAGAAAACAAAACAATTCATGCAAGCATGCAAAAGATTGTTTTATTTGGAAAGGTGGTTTCTAATAGGTTATAAACATTTTAAAACACCTATTGGTCATTTATAAAAGTGGCAAAACCATTTAAAATCAAATTAGTGGAAATGGCCATTTTAAATCATTTTTGGTTTTGCTATAAATGATTTAAATCAAAGTGTTAATTTCTAGTGTTAGCCAAATATATTTTTAAACACAAAAGTTAGTGTTTATGGTCAAGTTGTTTTAAATCAAACCCATTTTAAAAAGGTTTCACTCAAAAACCATTTTTAAATCAAAGCAACATTTTATTTTACTCGAAATGCCTTTAAACAAAGTAATAATTTTTTAGGGTTAATCAATTACATATTTAAATCCAAAACTAAGTGGTTTAGGGTCAAAGAGTTTAAAACAAACCATTTGCAAAAGGTTTTACTCAAAAAGCAATTTTTTAACCATAACAGATATTTTTGTTTTACTTGGAATGTCTTTATTCAAGGATTAATTCATTGTGTTTAACAAAATATATTTCTAAACCCAGAAGTTTGTTCTATGGTCATTAGGTTCAAAACAAATCATTTGCAAAATATTTTACTCAAAAATCATTTCTAGAATAAATTTTATAACCAAAATAGGCCTAGAAATGTTTCTGCAAAAACAACCAACTTTACAGTAGCAAAATACTAAACTAAGGGCATGGTTGCAAATTTTGCATTTTTCTGAATCCATTGGTATAAAATTTGCAAAATTTGGACGTGTGGATCTAAAGTTATAGATTTTACAAAATCTAGCATCTAATAGATAAAATGTGTTTTTAAAACAACAGGCAGGGCCACGTGTCAAGTTATTACTGGACGGTACCGGTTCGTTTGGATAGAGTGATACAGAGCATTGGATCTAAAGTGCATCGCACGACACAGAATCAAACTTACCGCTTTGATTATATGCTCTATCCTATCCTTTGGATCAAGATCTAACGGACAACAGTCAAGTGTCCACGATCAGGCGGCGCTAGGCAACGATGAGTGGCAGCGCGCTCTGCTCACTGTGGTTGCGGTCAAAACAGGAAGTGAGGGAGAGGATGAGGTGGCTCACCGAGTTCGAAGTGACGAGAGGATGCTCGAGGTGGTTGCAGTGGACGAAGAGACACACGGGGATGACGTGAATCGCTCACCGGAGATGGTCCTGGCGACGGGCGAGCTCGGCGTCGATGTTGGCGTGGATATGGTGCGCGCTAAGATAAACCAAAGGTGCCGTTAGATGCAAGTGAGAGAGACAAGCATGTGAGTATCGACCAGAGAGGAGGGGGCAGCCAGGGTTTACCGGGAAGGCTCGACGGAGTCACGACAGTCAGCAACGACGCTCTGTCAAAGACGAAGGCGAGGTTGTGGGGCATGCGCGGGCGAACTGGGGTTACGGGCAGGTGCAGGAGACGATGGCGAGCAAATCAGCAAGCACTAGGGGGTTGGGGAGGGTCTGGCTTCACCGCAATCGGCCGGGGAAGGTCGCCGGGGAAGTGGGTTTGCAAGGTTGAATTGAGGCAGCCCTGGGGCGGAGAGGAGCTGGCGAGCGAGGGGAAAGATAGAAGGGACATGGGCGCTTAAATGGGCGAGGTTGCAGGGCTGAATCAACGCGTCATTAAGGCAAATTTAATCTGCGGAATCAAAGGCAGAAATGGGCGAGGGGAAAGGGAAGAACTGGTCGCGCGGGGTGGGTGAGGACGAAGATGCTGAGGTGGTGTGGGTCTGTGGCGTCGGCGATGTGAGCGGGTGCGGGTTTGAGTGAGAAAACGATTCGCGTGGAGGGGAGGGAGTGGGCTGGCTGCTGGGCCTGTTGGGCTAGGGTTAGATGGGCTGGGTCTGTTTCATTTTTTTCTTCCTGATTTCTTTTTCCTTTTCTATTTTGATTTTTCTGTTTTGAATTCAAACCGCATTTGAATTTAGATTTCTTTTCAAATATTTTTCTCAACTTTCAATAGGTTTTAATACCGTTTATTAATATATTCTAAAGTCCATTTTAGAATATTTCTTTTATTCTCTTTATGGTTTATTATTTATTTAAAATAGACATTTTTTCCTTATTTAATTAAGATTTTAAATATGGTTCCAATCCATATTATTCTTTTTTTAAGTAAATTAGATAACTTCTAATTCATTTTGGCAATTCCAATTATTTTTCCCATGATTTAATTAATCATTTATATTAGGGATTTTTGTCTTCCTTTAAATCAAATGTGGTTCAAGTCCATATTAATTTTTATCCAAATAATCTTTATTCCCTTATTTTATTTTGATTTGGATTATCTTTGTTCCATTTGCTTATGGATTTAATTCAAGGTTTAAATTGTCTTCTAAATAATTTTATTATTATTTATTTTAGGAAATTTGTCTTCATTTAAATGAAATTGGATACTTTTCAATCCTTATGATTTTATTTAAATAATCTTTTACTCCTTTTATTATTTAATAACTTTCATTTATTTATGGATTTTGCCAAGATTTAATTTGGCTTTTAAATATTCCTTATTGATTTCTTTCTTTCTTTATCTTATAAAATCCATATCTTTTAATTTATAGATCCAAAATTGGTGATTCCAATTGTATAATTTTATTTAATATTTGTTTATCCTTTTTAAATCCTTTTAGGATTATTTTTCTCATAATTTGGTAGGGATTTTAGATAGGAGCTTTATTAGCTTTGGAAATTATTTTCCTTTTAACTTATTAAATTCATAAGTTTTTATCCATGGTTCTAAATTGAATGAACCCAATTTCTATGGTTTTATAATATTTTTATTTATCATTCTTGATTATTTATAAATGTTTTTTGAATTTTTTTTATATGGAACAAATCCATAGACTTAGAGAGATCTTGTAAATGATTTCTTTCATCACGATTTGGGATTTTGATTTAACTTTTCCAGGTGTTTAAATTTCAAGATACATTCATTGATGAATGTATTTCACTTGATTGAAATTTTGTTGGATTCCCTTTTCATTCAAATTTTTTTCAAGAAGGGTTTTGATGTTTCATTTAGGAAAAAAAGTTTCTTTTTTTACCCTAAATTTCAACATGTAATTCTTTTGTTTATTTTTTTTCACATTTCAAAATTTGGAAAATTTTGGGATGTGACAGGCTACCACCCTTAAAAGAAATCTCGTCCCGAGATTTGGGAAGGCTAGAGGTGACAAGTTGGCTTCAAGACAACTAGGGTACTACCACCCTTAAAAGATTTTTGACTAGATTACATCTTGGCTTACTTGGGATCTTGATGTAGCTTCTCTGGACAATTGCTTGCATAATGGCCTAGCTCTTTGCATTTGAAACACATCAATTGGCTAATATCCTTCTTCTTCTTTTCTATCATTGCCTCTTGTTTGTTTCCTTGGTTCTTCTTCTTTTCTGGACATTCATTGGCATAGTGTCCCATCTATTTGCAATTGTAACATTGCACTTGGCTATTTTCCTTCTTGCTGGAGTTGGGGAATTTCTTCTTTTTGGGTCTCTCCAAAGCTAGGAGTTCTTGTAGTTCATGTTCTTCATATTTCACCACAAAGGTGGGAAACCTTTCTCTCTTCTTGGTGCAGTCATAGAGACGTGTCCTTCTTATCCACATGAGTAGCAACACTTTGTGGTCACTTTGGATGTGGCCTTATGAGGCATGGTTCTGACTTTGACTTCATCCTTCTTGGTAGAAGTTGTTCCCTTATGGAGTTTTCCAAACACTTGATGCATTCCATCTTGTTTCATTTTTTGAACTATAGGATAGATGGGGCATTGGATAGGGACATGATCATTTTCTTCACATAGGAAACAAGTCACTTGAGATGTGGGGCATTGTTTATTTGGATGTTTCTCTTCACAATTTGGGCATTAATCCACATGCTCTTTGTAAGTGTGTTCCATGTTTCCACAAATATTGCAAGCTTGAGTTCCTTCCATAATATCATCTTTGACATCATCGTTGTCACAAACTCCTTGGAAATGGTTGCTTCTCATGTGAATCATTTGGTTGGTCATCCTTTGCAACAATTGGGATTTGATTTCCAAAAACTTTTGCATGGTTGGGTCTAACTCATTGTTGTTGGCTAAAAATCGGGTTCTCACTTGATTCAACTGGGCTTGGGTTGCTAGCAGTTGTTCTCTCATGTGCATCTCTTGGTTGTTGTTATTACCATCCTTGATGTTGAAGTCTCTTGGAGAAGTCATCCGTTTGGGTTGGATTGGGATTAGAATAGGCAAAAGATTTCTATAGGAATAAGTCTACTCACACACAACAATTCACACAAGCAATGTGCAAGCAATCACACTCAAACATTCCACTCAAACAACAAGTTTCAAACATATTTTAGGCAACAAAATATTTTTGCTACACCACATAAGTTGGTGTGATTGATCTAAACTAAACCTTAGTATGGTGGTCCAAACTAGGGGTTTCACTTGAGATCATTCCATTCTTCTTAGTTGTTTCTTCATGAATAAGATCATTGTATCTTTGAAAAAAATTCTTCTATCTTGGTCATTAAGCTTCAAAGGTGATGATGGTTCCTTCTAAGTTGTGTTTCCTTAGTCTTCAAGTCTTGAGTAACATTCTTGTCTCACTTGTAGTCCTTAGTGATGTCCAAGTTGAAGTCCTTGATGAAACTAAAGTTGAAGTCTTTGCTCATGGTGGAGGCTTTGTCCATCAAGTTTAAAAGAGGGGAGATGTAGAATTCAAAACAAGTAGGTTGAGGAAAGAGTTTACAATGTTGTTTCTAAATAAGTTTTGGAAAAAAGACAACTCCTACTTTTCTAAGGGGTTTTGTCCAATCCTAGGGTTACAATCCTACAGGCAACACAGTGCTCTGATACCATCTTTAGAGGTCCCAACCTAATAAGGTAGAGATCCCTGTGTTTACAATGCTAGTCCCTAGATCAATAGCTAGCATCCATATTTTAAGATGTAATATCAAGAAACAAAGGTCATAATACAACTTTATAACCAGGAATAAAATATTTCATTACATCTTACATAGCTCATTTGGCTATCACATTACAATGCAGCAGAATATCTATATAGCATGGAGTCCTTCATCTTCAAAATGCCACAGGCAATCATGTTGGTTGTATACTTGTAATCCTATTCCACACACTTCACTAACATCAAACAAACCTGCAACATAATAAGTTACAACCACAAGGGTCAATACATTTGAATTGTATTGGCAAGTGATACCATGATAGAGTAGTGGTATCTATCATATATATGCATTTGGCTAAGTGGAGCTTAGGCTTGCTTTTCTCAAAATAAGGTTTTCCTTATAAGTTGAAAACACTAAGTTTTTGTTTGTCAAAATCACCCAAGGCATCTACCAATTAAAATTGGTGATCATTTACCCTTGTTCAACCACAAGCTTTTAACTTAGAAATTGGGATGAGGAGATCCTTGATAGCTTCCATGTCTTGATGCTCAAATTGTCCATGGCCGAGGACACGGCTAAGTACTTAGATTTTACTCTCTCGAGAGGTGGTGCACTTTCCACAAAAGACTTGACATTCATCGAGACAGGATCTTTCAGAAGCCTTCCCTTAGACCAAAATGGACGTGCTCCAAACCTATCACCCCCTACCACCAACTATCCATCTGGCTAAGTTATTGCAACCTATATGATCCAGGCAGAGCCCATAATGCCATGTGGCTGCACTTGAAGCTTCTCAACATTTGACATCTCAAATCTCTTTGTTCCTGGGTGGCTTTCCACAAGTGAGATACACTATGGTAGGCCATGAATATGGGGCCCTGTGTAACCACTCAACATAAACCTTTCACACCATTCCACCCAGGTGATTCATTCACATAGTTATTTTATTAATCAAAACACAAGTCATTAACTTAGAAATATTTCATAGCATGAATATAATCCACCCTTGTTTTCTATTAGCTAAGCTAAGAATAATAGTAGCAAGAATCTTAACTTAGGTAAAATTCTACTAAGGCATCATTTACTAATATTTCCCATGGCATATCATACTTAGTAAAATTTCCATGCAAGTCCTACTCAAAATATCACTAATGCATACTGAAAATAATGGGAAAATGTATGAAGCACCACTTGAATTTTTAGTAGAGAATATAGGTTCACTCCTTGATCTTGCAATGGTCAAACTCTTCAAAGTTCACTACAATTCAATCAAGGCATACATTCAACTAGCATTCAAACAATTCACCACATAAAATAAAGAAAACAAAATAATGCATGCAAGCATGCAAAAGATTGTTTTATTTGGAAAGGTGGTTTCTAATAGGTTATAAACATTTTAAAACACCTATTGGTCATTTATAAAAGTGGCAAAACCATTTAAAATCAAATTAGTGGAAATGGCCATTTTAAATCATTTTTGGTTTTGCTATAAATGATTTAAATCAAAGTGTTAATTTCTAGTGTTAGCCAAATATATTTTTAAACACAAAAGTTAGTGTTTATGGTCAATTTGTTTTAAATCAAATCCATTTTCAAAAGGTTTCACTCAAAAACCATTTTTAAATCAAATCAACATTTTATTTTACTAGAAATGCCTTTAAACAAAGTAATAATTTTCTAGGGTTAATAAAATACATTTTAAATCCAAAACTTAGTGGTTTAGGGTCAGAGAGTTCAAATAAAACCATTTGCAAAAGGTTTTACTCAAAAAGCATTTTTTAACCATAGCAGATATTTTTGTTTTACTAGGAATGTCTTTATTCAAGGATTAATTCCTTGTGTTTAACAAAATATATTTATAAACCCAAAAGTTTGTTCTATGGTCAGTAGGTTCAAAACAAATCATTTGCAAAAGAGTTTACTCAAAAATCATTTCTAGAATAAATTTTATAACCAAAATAGGCCTAGAAATGTTTTTGCAAAAACAACCAACTTTACAGAAGCAAAATACTAAACTAAGGGCATGGTTGCAAATTTTGCATTTTTTTGAATCCATTGGTATAAAATTTGCAAAATTTGGACGTGTGGATCTAAATTTATAGATTTTACAAAATCTAGCATCTAATAGATAAAATGTGTTTTTAAAACAACAGGCAGGGCCACGTGTCAAGTTATTACTGGACGGTACCGGTTCGTTTGGATCGAGCGATACAGAGCGTTGGATCTAAAGTGCATCGCACGACAGAATCAAACTTACCGCTTCGATTATATGATCTATCCTATCCTTTGGATCAAGATCTAACGGACAACAGTCAAGTGACCACGATCAGGCGGCGCTAGGCAACGGTGAGCGGCGGCGCACTCTGCTCGCGGTGGTTCCGGTCAAAACAGGAAGCAAGGGAGAGGATGAGGTGGCTCACCGAGTTCGTAGTGATGAGAGGATGCTCGAGGTGGTTGCAGTGGACGAAGGGGCGCACGGGGATGACGTGAATCGCTCACCGGAGATGTCCTGGCGATGGGCGAGCTCGGCGTCGACATTGGCGAGGCTATGGTGTGTGCTAAGATAAACCATAGGTGTCGTTAGACGCAGGTGAGAGAGACGAGCATGTGAGTATCGACCAGAGAGGAGGGGCGGTCAGGGTTTACCGGGGAGGCTCGACGAAGTCGCGTCAGTCAGCAGCGGCGCTCTATCGAAGACGAAGGCGAGGTTGTGGGGCATGCGTGAGCGAACTGGGATTACGGGCAGGTGCATGAGACGATGGCGAGTAAACCAGCAAGCACTAGGGGGTTGGGAAGGGTCTGGCTTCACCGGAATTGGCCGGGGAAGGTCGTCGGGGCAGTGGGTTTGCAAGGTTGAATTGAGGCAGCCCTGGGGCGGAGAGGAGCTGGCGAGCGAGGGGAAAGATAGAGGGGACAGGGACGCTTAAATGGGCGAGGTTGCAGGGCGGAATCAAGGCGGCGTTAAGGAGAATTTAATCTGCGGAATCAAAGGCAGAAACGGGCGAGGGGAAGGGAAGAACTGGTCGCGCAGGGTGAGTGAGGACGAAGATGCTGAAGTGGCGTGGTTCTATGGCGTTAGCGACGTGAGAGGGTGGGGGTTTGAGTGAGAAAACGATTCGCGTGGAGGGGAGGGAGTGGGCTGGCTGCTGGGCCTGTTGGGCTAGGGTTAGATGGCCCGAGTCTGTTTCATTTTTTTCCTGATTTCTTTTTCCTTTTCTATTTTGATTTTTCTGTTTTGAATTCAAACCTCATTTGAATTCAGATTTCTTTTAAAATATTTTTCCCAAGTTTCAATAGGTTTTAATACCGTTTATTAATATATTCTAAAGTCCATTTTAGAATATTTCTTTTATTCTCTTTATGGTTTATTATTTATTTAAAATAGACATTTTGTCCTTATTTAATTAAGATTTTAAATATGGTTCCAATCCATATTATTCTTTTTAATTGTTCTTTTATTCTTTTTAAGTAAATTAGATAACTTCTAATTCATTTTGGCAATTCCAATTATTTTTCCCATGATTTAATTAATCATTTATATTATGGATTTTTGTCTTCCTTTAAATCAAATGTGGTTCAAGTCCATATTAATTTTTATCCAAATAATCTTTATTCCCTTATTTTATTTTGATTTGGATTATCTTTGTTCCATTTGCTTATGGATTTAATTCAAGGTTTAAATTGTCTTCTAAATAATTTTATTATTATTTATTTTAGGAAATTTGTCTTCATTTAAATGAAATTGGATACTTTTCAATCCTTATGATTTTATTTAAATAATCTTTTACTCCTTTTATTATTTAATAACTTTCATTTATTTATGGATTTTGCCAAGATTTAATTTGGCTTTTAAATATTCCTTATTGATTTCTTTCTTTCTTTATCTTATAAAATCCATATCTTTTAATTTATAGATCCAAAATTGGTGATTCCAATTGTATAATTTTATTTAATATTTGTTTATCCTTTTTAAATCCTTTTAGGATTATTTTTCTCATAATTTGGTAGGGATTTTAGATAGGAGCTTTATTAGCTTTGGAAATTATTTTCCTTTTAACTTATTAAATTCATAAGTTTTTATCCATGGTTCTAAATTGAATGAAACCAATTTCTATGGTTTTATAATATTTTTATTTATCATTCTTGATTATTTATAAATGTTTGTTGAATTTTTTTTATATGGATCAAATCCATAGTCTTAGAGAGATCTTGTAAATGATTTCTTTCATCACGATTTGGGATTTTGATTTAACTTTTCCAGGTGTTTAAATTTCAAGATACATTCATTGATGAATGTATTTCACTTGATTGAAATTTTGTTGGATTCCCTTTTCATTCAAATTTTTTTCAAGAAGGGTTTTGATGTTTCATTTAGGAAAAAAAGTTTCTTTTTTTACCCTAAATTTCAACATGTAATTCTTTTGTTTATTTTTTTTTCACATTTCAAAATTTGGAAAATTTTGGGATGTGACAGGCTACCACCCTTAAAAGAAATCTCGTCCCGAGATTTGGGAAGGCTAGAGTTGACAAGTTGGCTTCAAGACAACTAGGGTACTACCACCCTTAAAAGATTTTTGACTAGATTACATCTTGGCTTACTTGGGATCTTGATGTAGCTTCTCTGGACAATTGCTTGCATAATGGCCTAGCTCTTTGCATTTGAAACACATCAATTGGCTAATATCCTTCTTCTTCTTTTCTATCATTGCCTCTTGTTTGTTTCCTTGGTTCTTCTTCTTTTCTGGACATTCATTGGCATAGTGTCCCATCTAGATTTGGATTATCTTTGTTCCATTTGCTTATGGATTTAAGTCAAGGTTAAATTGTCTTATAAATAATTTTATTATTATTTTGTTTAGGAAATTTGTCTTTATTTAAATGAAATTGGATAATGTTCAATCATTATGATTTTATTTAAATAATCTTTTACTCCTTTTTATTATTTAATGACTTTCATTTGTTTATGAATTTGGCTTTTAAATATTCCTTATTGATATATTTCTTTCTTTATCTTATAAAATCCATATCTTTTTATTTATAGATCCAAAATTGGTGATTCCAATTGTATAATTTTATTTAATATTTTTTATCCTTTTTAAATCCTTTTAGGATTATTTTTCTCATAATTTGGTAGGGATTTTAGATAGGAGCTTTATTTGCTTTGGAAATTATTTTCCTTTTAACTTATTAAATTCATAAGTTTTTATCCATGGTTCCAAATTGAATGAAACCAATTTATATGATTTTATAATATTTTTATTTATCATTCTTGATTATTTATAAATGTTTGTTGAATTTTTTTATATGGAACAAATCCATAGTCTTAGAGAGATCTTGTAAATGATTTCTTTCATCAAGATTTGGGATTTTGATTTAACTTTTCTAGGTGTTTAAATTTCAAGATACATTCATTGATGATTGTATTTCACTTCGTTGAAATTTTGTTGGACTACCTTTTCATTCAAATTTTGTTCAAGAAGGGTTTTGATGTTTCATTTAGAAAAAATTCTTTTTTCCCCTAAATTTCAACATTTAATTCTTTTATTTATTTATTTTTTACATTTCAAAATTTGGAAAATTTTGGGATGTGACAGGCAGTCCATCCTCCAGGAATCATCCAACATGCATAAACAAATGAAAAGCCATAAGTAATACCTCATAATAAGACAAATATCAATGAACAGAGGTAACTTATGATATAGAATGGTGATGCAAATTGCGTATCAACTCCCCCAAGATTAGACTTCGCTTGGCCCCAAGTGAATACTGAGCTCAGTAAACATGTCCACAGGTTTATGGAGTGAAGTGTCGATAAAAGAATACGAACAAGAAGCATCACACTTACCATTGCACAACTCATAGAAGAAAGCAACTCACCATTATGTAACTTAGCTTGCAACCAAGTACAACAGTCACAATAGAGATGCATAAAGATAAATCATAATTGGAATAGGCAAACTTGTTCTTGGTCAGAGAACACCTGGCAAATAGTTTCACGAAAGCTTTTTGTAGAAGTTTCAAAACAGGAACACTCTTTGTTCAAAAAGGTTTTTCACAAGTGAAGGCTTTCAAAGTAATACTCAATATTTAAGAGTTTTGTGCAAACAAGGAAGATAAAGAACATGATTGAATAAATCACCATATGAATGCTTGAAACACAACAACTCAAAAGCTTGCTGGAGATAGAGAGGAAGTAGGTTTACTGACTCAACTTGGAAGTGGGAGACAGGTACCTTCTTAGAGGGTAGCAGGGATTACAAGTCATAAAGAGCTTCCAAAAGATTATGGTACTTACTAGCTTTGAGCCCTCATTGCCCCTATCATAAGCATCTTGAGATGATTAAGGTTAAAGTGAACAAAGATGGAGCATATGCTTGACGAAATATAAGTTGGCAATCTCATGTCCCTTGAATATGAGGGACACTCCTCATGCACACTCAACTTTGGGCCCAGGTAAGTTCTTGTCATTGTAAGTATCTGCATATCATTGAGAACCGCCAACGGGGTACCCCTTGCACATGGTACAGGAGCTTTCCCATAACCAAAATGACAAGGCAAGCAGACAATGAGCATCTCAGCGATCTTTTTATTTACTATATGTATAGATTTTATTGAGAATGCTTCATAGATGACTCACTATGGTGATGCTGCAAGTTTCCACCAAGATTAAGCATGGCTTAGGCTAGCGGCCTAGGCGTTTCTCTAACACAAGATACAAACTCAATGGACTTACAAGTTCCCTCTTTATTTCACACCGTTGACATCCATAGACAAAAGAGCACGATATCAACTGTGTACAGAGTACAAGTGCAATGTTGAAAACGTTCCCCATGACAGCACGGTTCTGCTAATTCCAACGTATAGATGCAAGCATATACAACTTCGATGTTCACAATTGTTCAAGTCTATTAGGGGCAAGGAAATAAGGTGTGCCATCAAGTTCGTGAGAGCTTTACTAACTAGTTTTCACATAACAAAATACTTTTTAATTTGAAAGGTAGATGAAGCTTGAGAATTTGCTTGGAATAGAAAAGGCTACTAGGTAGATATGGTGGACACAAGTGGCAAAAGTTTTGGTTCAAAGGATTTTGGAAACATGAGAAGTATGCCTTCTCAAAACAGGTTTTTGGCTATTAAGGCTGGGTAGCAAGCAAGAGAGTTGAAAGAAACAAACAAACATACAAGTAATAAAGCCAAACATGCAATCTTCCTTGAAGACACAAAAGAATCTTAAATAAAGAATACTAAGCTTATGAGCCAATAAGAAAGAAAATAAATAATACCAAATACATGTAAACTTTTTCTTTCTTTCCTTTTCTTTCAAACTAAAGCTACTAACCAGAACTCGGTTTGCCAAAACCAATTTAGATCCACTTGATGATCCCAAAGTGGTGCCAATACTGATCAATAAGATCCACCATATAATAGGGATTGCAAACTAAAAATAAGAAGTGCAAAAAGTAAAAGATGAGACTTCTCATTAATATTCAATAAAGGCACTCACACCAAGGGATACATAGATAATCAACTAAAGGAGAGATACTTCCACATGCAAACCAAACTATAAGATAACCTCTCTACCACAGATATGAATCCACTAAAAAGGTAAAAGGTAAAAGATAAAAGATAATGGTGGTGATACCGTGGCACTCCCCCAAGCTTGGAACAAGCCAAGGGGATGCCAAACCTGATGACGAATTACTCCTTTGGTGGTGGTGTTCTCTTGTCATCATAAAACTTCTAAGGTAATGGTTCCCTGTGGCATCCCGCAAAACCACTACTAGAAAATCGCGTTGTTTTTGTGCATTGCATCATCATGACCTCATGCTCATGTCATCATGTCACATTGCATTTGAGCATCGACATGTCATCTTGCATTTGTTTGCATGAAACTATTTTCGCAAAGCCTGTTTTTGTTTTCTAAACGCCCCGTCTTGTTTTCAAAGTAAAACCCGGGTCTCCGGATTTTTTTTGTTTTGTCTGCTATCGGTTTGCAAAAGCCCTGTTTTAAATAAATAAAATATTTAATTATTTTTAGGGGGCAGTCGAACGGGCCGATCCGACCTAGTCAACCACCCCCAGAATTAAATCGGTCCACCAAAATCTATTCCTACCTAGTCCTAATCTACACATCCCTCCAGCCACCTCACCCCACCCAATCCTCTCTCGCCACCTCACCTCTCTCCCTCCCCCCACCACTCACACGCTGCCACCTCACCTAACCTCCTCTCCCAACCCCACCCACACACCACACCTGCCCTGAACCACCCACACACACACACAACACACGCACGCCACACCCCGTGGCCCCGACCCACACCCTGGCCCCACCCTGCCGCCTGTCCCCCACCTCCTTCTCTCCCAACCCCGCGCCGTCCCTCCCTCTCCTCTCCGTCGGCCTCTGCAGAGCACCGCGCCAGCCTCCTCCGTCCCCGCCTGGCTCCCCCTCACCGTCCGCCCATCGAGCCGCCTCCGCCTCTGGAGCACCGCCGCCTTCCTCGCCTCCCTCCTCTCAGGCCGCCTCCCGGGCTCCTCGCCGCCAGAGCCGCCTCCGGAACCTCGAGGCCCTCCTCGCCCTCGCCAACGCCACGGACGCTGACCCAGCCCTCCTTCTCCTGGGCCGCCAGCTTGGGCTGGCCTTCCCCGAGCCTCCGCCTCTCGCTTCGGCTCCTCGCCTGGGCTGCGGCCAGAGCCCAGCGGGGCTCTGCCTGCCCCGCGCTTGAGCCCGCCCCGCGCTTCGTCCTCACTCGACGCCGCCTTGCGCCTCGCTGGCGCTGCCCTCCGCCGCCTTCAGCTCAGACCCTTTTCGCCTCGAGCCGCCTCCTCTACAGCGCTTGTTGCGGCCACCTCGCTCATCGCCGCACCCTCTGCCTCTCGATATGCCTTCGCTCGTTATCCTCCGCTGCTATTCGCTGCCACGGGCTCACGCGCGTCCTGGCCCTGTTTTTGTGTTTCCTTCTCGACCTCCCAGCTATCTCTGCTCGTGCTCGCCGATCGGTTGAGCCCCGTGTAGCACTGCTGCTATTTCCATATAAGGCTGCTGCCTGGTAACCAAACCGTCTGCTCGTATGTTTAAGTTAATGTGGGATATCGTACGCACACATCGACTTCTTCCGATCTCCTGTACCGACAAGACCGACCTCGACAAACAATTGGCGATGATCCACGAGGTTTAACACCGGAAAGAGGCGGATAACAAGATCCAAGATCGTCGTCATGGAACGCCAAAGCCTTCTTCCAGGAATCGCCATGACCATCGACATGGAACCCTGAAGACCCCGGTGTCGAGCCCCAAGTTCGTCACCGATGATCGGGATGATACCCCAAGATCTCCTTCCCGGAATTCGACGCCTCGATCCTGCGGGCCCGAAGACCACGAATGCGACAATATCTACCTCACGGAACACCATGATCTCCAACCCGGAACACCGAGTGCACCGACATGGATCCGAAGGCCGAACCCTCGGCACGCCAAGATCTACTCCGTTGTCCGAGAACGATCCCGCCGAGACCGAACCCCAGATCCGAACCCTGAGACCGAACCCCGAACCCCCGGAACCAAGATCGCCGAACCCTAATGTGTGACCCTTTTCTCGAGCCCTATTTTATAAATGTAATATTAAATTGTTGCATATTAAATTGTTCATCTCACATGCATATTATGTGGTTTGGGGGCATTATGCCGATTCACCATATAATTAAATATGGGGCCCATATGCGGGCAAATCTAGTCTTATATTGGCCTCATTTAAATTTGTGTAGCGAACCGGTGTTATCTTTTGCTTTGCTAATACAACATTTAAATTGCGGGGGTTCTAAATAACTTGAACCGTTTAATTAAATGTCGGGACCCCAGTTCCGCTTAATATGGCCTAATCGCATCACAGCTTTGCCATGTCATACATCATACATGCATCATGCTCGATCTTTTGCCGTAGTATTAAATAGTGCATCCGGTGTTTATTCTAGTGTTTTGCTTCTTCGCGGATAAGACCGTTGAGTTGATGCGAGTGTCGCCCCGATCTTCGGTTGAATCTTCGGCAATGTTTTCAGGCGAGCATCTCCCCCTTTCTACCTATCTTACTTTTATAGTATTTATTCCCTCCTGTTGATATATTGCTATCTGTGTTGCGATGCTCTAGTTTTCGTACCCGTGATATCCCTTGCAGCCTTATATTGCCTTGGACACATCCTATTACCGGTTGTTTGGTAGATAGTTGGACTTGCGCGTCATAGTCGCTTGCTCAAGTGTTGTTGCGTGTCGCCAAGTACCACAGTCGTTGGAGTATTGCCGCATGTTTATTGTTGGAGATGATCAAGATTTTAATTACTGTTTAACAACTAAAATTGAAGTAAGTAAGCAGAGACACAGGTGGGCAATAGATGTTATTTGGTTGTTACCCATCCACTTGTGTCCCGTAGGACCCCGAGTACTTGATACCTGTTCCTTGATTATTCGCGCTATCCACATCCGGGAGGATTATGGGACCCCCCCTGAGCCAGAGCTTGATTCATTCTTATTTCTTGGGGCCACAAACTAGTTTGAGGTTTTATTTACTATCTTGTACTTATGCCATGCTTTACTGCTTTATTACGATTGTGCGAGGAGCACCTGTAATGTTTAGGTAAGCGGAGTGTTTTCGCGGTATCGACAAGCCCAGTTTTGGGTTCCCAGTCGTTCTGACCAGCGCAAACCTTGAGTCCGTCTCGAGTCGGCTAACCGTTTCGCTATGGTACTCAATGGGGTGGCCCCTAAACATTTCTGAATCTGTGATTGCTTTGTCGTGAAGGCCTCGTTGGGTTTTGATTTGGTTTTTCCGAGGTTGATCGAGTGTGTGTTGCTATTTGTGCACCCGCAGGTAAAACTTTCAAAGCCGTGTCCGGTTATGGACGACTTGGAGCACACGATTCTCGATCATAGACAACTATAACTAAAGTAGTGCTATAAATTTGACTTTATAATGACTAGTAATCAGCTTCACTATAATGGAATGGCTAAATAAAACTGCCAACAATTGCTTGTTTGGGTTGTCGCTTGCGACCATTGTACCTGACTAGTAAGTATTGCAACTACAATGGAATGGCTAAATAAAAGTACCAACAACTGCTGGGTTTGGGATATCTCATGCTAATTGTATTTGACTAGTAAGTGTCGCAACTACAACAGAATGGTTAACTAAAATTGCCCACTGCTTATTTTATCAGGATGATTGTCTATACCTGACTAGTAATTGCTGCAACGATAACTGAATAAATAAAACTGCCAACTGTGTGAGTTCCTCGGTTGACTTCCTCGTTTGGTCTCGAGGGGGAAACACCAGGATGGGTTTGTTTGATGGTAGCATCAGGTTGGTTCCGAATAGATCCTTCTTATCCCTCTCTGATAGCCGCAAGTTGTATCGAGTCTCTATAGGTTTTTTAGTGCATGCTGCCGCTTTGACCATACCTATGTAGGCGAGGACCGAATTCTAGTCTCGCCGTGTCTTGGCCTCGATCGACCGCTCTCTTTTTCCTTTGCCCTTTGTCGGCACCTTTGTTTAAGCAGTTTGAGTTCGACGTCATAGCGGGGTTACCCTTCCGGCTTGGCCTGGGCAGGGTTATGGACGCCATTGGTTATTCTTCAGGGCTCTTAGCCCCATTTGCATCTTGTCCGTAGCTGGACGCTCTATCATTTTCAAGGTGATTTGGATCTTTGTACATTATATCTGTATTCTTGACTCATGGAGTCGTGTTGTATATATATACTGTGGGTCCCATCGAGGACTGTGTAATGTTATTACTGCTTTCCACCCGCATTAAAGTGCCTAAATGGCACCTTTGAATCGCTTCTATGCGGGTTTTGGCGGAATCAAAACTTGCATAGGGTCGATTAGAGGTGTTACATTCCCCATCCAAAAGGATGTTCTTGTCTCGCAATCCCGAAACTAGCAGAGAGCTTATGCGATCAAATCTAGCCTCATACTCACGCTTTGATTCGTATGTCATAGAGTTGTGCTTGCAATTGATTGGTGAGTCACGGAGTGAGAAGATCTCTTCCCGGAGCTCAGAAACTTCTCCCTCGTGCTTGGTGATGAGTTCTAAACTTATCTTGTGAATAACATCCACTTCGCGTTCCACCATCTTCTTGTACCTGAAAACTTCTTGTTCCAATGCTTCCATCCGGTCTTCCAGACTGCCCTCTCCTTTTATGGCCTTGAAATTATTTCATCTGTACCTTCCCCTCTTTGAGGATCAACTCTTTGGGATGAATCCTCAACTCATGCATGTACGGGTTGAGGATGTCCGTAGAGGAATCCTTTGTGGGTGATCCAGAGGAAGACATTGAGGCTCCAAATCTGAGAATTTTCCTGACAGAAACAGATTGAAACGAAAACACGATGCAAGAACCTCGGGGAACCGTGGGGGTTATATATTACGAAGTTTCAATGCATAAGGAAGGTTTTGACACAGAAACGAGGTGGAGTCGAAGCTCGGGGGTGGAACACCCCTTAGGCAACGCGGTTAGGCCCACCGTGTGGTTTGTCCACCCCGCCCGCTTCCTCTTGGTTTGTATAAAACATCAAAAATATAAAAGATTGGAGTTTCACGAACCTTCTGCTTTTCACCAATTTTACCTATTCAAGGACGAACTGTAGTTTCGGTGTTTGGCTTGATAAATTCTTCTGGATTTATCATTTGAATAACATCAACATCTTCGTTATAAGAATCTCTAGAAATATAATGTTTTAGTCTTTGACCATTCACCACCTGTGTTGTGTCATCCTTTAGAGAAGAAATTTTGATGGCACCTGAACGGTACACTTCCTTGATAACAAAAGGTCCTTCCCATTTGGAGAGTAGTTTCCCTGCAAAAAATCTGAGACGATACCTATACAAAAGAACTTTCTCACCAACATGAAACTCCCTTTTGAGAATTCTCCTATCATGCCATCTTTTTACTTTTTACTTAAAGAGCCTAGCATTTTCGTAAGCTTCACCTCTCCACTCATCTAGATTACTTAAGTCGAGCAATCTTTTCTCACCAGCAAGTCTAAAGTCTCTATTCAACTCTTTCACTACCAATAAGCTTTGTGTTCTAATTCTAAAGGTAAGTGACAAGCTTTCCCATAGACCATTTTGTAAGGAGATATCCCCATAGGATTTTTATAAGCAGTTCTATAAGCCCACAAAGCGTCATTCAACTTTTTAGCCCAATTTTTCCTAGATCTATTGACAGTCTTCTGCAAGATAGATTTGATTTCCCTATTGAAAAGTTCTACTTGCCCACTAGTTTGGGGGTGATAAACTGAAGCTATTATGTGGTTTATATCATACTTAGCGAGAGTTTTTCTAAAAACCCCATGAATAAAATGAGAGCCTCCATCAGTCATGAGATATCTAGGCACATCTAACCTAGGAAAAATGACATCTTTAAGCATTTTAAAAGAGGTCTTACCATCAGCACTGTTTGTAGGCAGGGACGGAGGGAAGGGGGATGAGCGGTGTCGATACCCCCGCCAACCATTCGCTCGCGCCTTGAAAACACTAGCGAGATCGTTAATTTTGTTTGCCCTTCACACGACCTTGCCCCCCTGTCCATGTCTAACACACGTGAAAAAGTTCCAAATCCCCTGTCTAAGCCCATGTAGGACTATGAGTCCACGTACATGATAATTTAACTAGACCCAGCAACTAGAAGCCCATAAGAAAAATAATAAATAATTGACGAGGTATCAGCACACAGCCACAAATGATCAAAAAAAATCGTTTCGTTTCTGGCTATCTGGTGCGTGTGTATTCGACGCCTGCTTGCAGGCCGCTGCCAAGAGTTCCAATCTAGAGAACTAAAATCCTAGCTCGTCGAGAATTGAGAACTCAGAAGCGTTCTTAGATCTACTGGCAAATACTTCTCTCGCTGTTCATATGTTCTCTAGTTAGGGTTAGTTCGTTTGGTTCCATCGGCCGGGCGGCTCCTGTTGGGAGACACCAATGCAATCCTCAGGTTTGTCCTTGACTAATCTCTCTTACCCCCTCCACCCCCTTTCTAGTTTTTCATGATTACTTAATTAATTGATTACTCCCATTGTATTGTATGGTTGTCTATTTTGGGGTTCTGACTATGGCGATTGTCTTGAATCGGCCATCAGATCTAATCCAACACTGGCAATTGAAGCGATTTGTATAATATCCATGCCTACTGCATTTGTAAGATTATCAATTGTTGTTCCACAAAATAAATTATTAATAGAACAAAAAGCATAAAAATAGAGTGAAAATTCCAATTTTTACCCCGTAGTTGTGCATTTGTGACACATATTACCCCATTTAGTGAAAATTTTACCTAAATGTCTCAATTAGGAGACTTTAAACACGGTTTTACCCCAGTTTAGTATTTTTCTTATTTTTGTTAGATAGGACCGACATGTTACATCAATGTGGCGCGAAAAAATGTATAACATTCGGAGCTTTCCATCAACAATCATGTCTAGACTTCTCATATCCAGTTGTTTAATTTATTTTCATTATTTTGATATTTTCAAACCCCAGTCATCACTTCACGCCTTACACAACAGACACACATAAAAACAAGATGGTCCAAAGCTTCTAAAAGGGGTATTCTAGACGAATTTTGTCTCGACGGGGTAATTAGTGTCACAAATATATAATTAGGGGGTAAAAAGTGGAATTCACTCTAAAAAAATATGTTGTAGAAAAGTATATACTAAGATATGATAAGATCGACTTCGCCCCCCTATACTGAAATCCTGGCTCCGTCCCTGTTTGTAGGTATGTCTTTTACCTACTTTGTAACATAGTCAACAACAACAAGAATATGAGTATACCCTTTTGAAGGAGGAAAAGACCCCATAAAGTCAAATCCCCAATAATTAAAAGGTTCAATAACAAGGGAATAATTCATAGGCATTTCATTGCATCTAGAGATGTTACCTACTCGTTGGCATTCATCACATGATAAGACAAACTTTCTTGCATCTTTAAAAAGGGTAGGCCAATAAAATCCAGATTGTAAAACCTTTTGTGCCCTATCCCAACATGGTGTCCTCCATAAGCACTGCCATGACATTTTCTCAATATCTCTTGCTGTTCAAATTCTGGAACACATCTTCGCATAATACCATCTACTCCCTCTTTATATAAATGCGGGTCATCCCAAAAGTAATGCCTTAGATCATAAAAGAACTTCCTTCTTCTTGAGCTATAAAGGTTGGAGGCAAATACTTGGAAACAATAAAGTTAGCATAATCGATACCAAGGATTGTCATGCGGACTTACCCTTATTGCAGCTAACTGCTCATTTGGAAAACTGTCATTAACAGTCAAAGGGTCAAAAGAAATGTTTTTCAAACGAGATAAATTATCAGCAACAGGATTATCGGCACCTTTCCTATCCACAATATGCATATCAAACTCTTGCAAAAGCAACACCCACCTTATAAGCCTAGGCTTAGCGTCCTTCTTTGTCATAAGGTACTTAATAGCTGCATGATAAGTATGAATAGTAACCTTAGAATCAACAATATAAGGTCTAAACTTATCACATGCAAAGATTACAGCTAAAAACTCTTTTTCAGTAGTAGCATAATTCTTTTGAGCGGCATCCAGAGTCTTGCTAGCATAATGAATAACATTCAACTTCTTATCAACACGTTGTCCAAGGACAGCACACACAGCAAAGTCACTAGCATCACACATGATTTCAAAAGGTAAACTCCAATTAGGTGGTTGGACTATAGGAGCAGTTGCCAAAGCTTTCTTTAAAGTTTCAAAAGCTTCCTTTCAATCATCATAAAAAACAAAGGGTACATATTTTTGAAGAAGATTAGTAAGGGGCTTTGAAATTTTGGAGAAATCTTTGATAAACCTCCTATAGAAACCAGCATGACCAAGGATACTACGAATATCTTTGATATCTCTAGGACAAGGCATCTTCTCAATTCCTTCAATTTTGGATTTGTTAACTTCAATACCTCTTTCAGAGATCTTGTGTCCAAGGACAATCCCTTCATTAACAATGAAATGACATTTCTCCCTATTAAGAACAAGGTTGGTTTCTTCACATCTCTGCAAAAATTTATCAAGGTTGTGCAAACAGTTATCAAAAGAAGTCCCATAGACGGAAAAATCGTCCATGAAAACCTCCACAATTTCTTCACAAAAACCATGAAAGATAGCAGACATACATCTCTGAAAGGTAGCGGGAGCATTACATAAACCAAAAGGCATGCGCCTATAAGCATAAGTACCATAAGGACAAGTGAAACTAGTTTTCTCTTGGTCTTGTGATTTCACGGCAATTTGAGAAAACCCAGAATAACCATCAAGAAAGCAAAAGTGAGTCTTTTCGGACAACCTCTCAAGCATCTGATCAATAAAGGGCAAAGGATAATGATCTTTCTTAGTAACTTTATTAATCTTTCTAAAATCAATGCACATTCTATACCCAACCACTGCTTTTTGGGGTATAAGCTCATTATCCTCATTAGGCACAACAGTTACCCCCCTTTCTTGGGAACACAATGAACAGGGCTAACCCATTTACTATCAGCAATAGGATAAATAATACCAGCATCAAGGAGTTTTAGTACCTCATTTATTACCACATCCTTCATCTTAGGATTTAGATGACGTTGGTGCTCAACAACTGGTTTTGCATCAGGCTCTATATTAATAGCATGCTGACATATAGTAGGAGAAATCCCCTTTAAATCATAAAGAGTATAGCCCATAGCTCCACGGTGTTTCTTCAATATCTCCAATAACCTTTATTCTTCCTTTCCTGAAAGTTTAGAACTAATAATAACATGATATATTTTCTTGTCATCAAGATAAGCATATTTAAGATCATCGGGTAAAGGTTTTAATTCGAAAACAGGGTCCCTTTAGGTGGTAGTGTGGTACCCAAATCTTCCACAGGTAGATTATGCTTAAGTAACTCAGGCTAACGAAGGAAAGCCTCGTCAATCTCATTTCTTTCCTTCATGAAGGCACCACTTTCATGATCTTCCATGAACTGCTGCAAGGCATTGTTAGGAGCAAGAGAAATAGCAGAAAGTTGTTCAACCCTGAAATCCTCATCAGGCAGTTCATTTTCATAAGGAGTTTTGGCAAATTTGGAAAAATTAAACACATAAGGTTCTCTAGCAAACTTAGTCAAAACTTTTTCCTTCCTACAATCTATGATAGCCCCACAAGTATTCAGAAAGGGTCTACCAAAGATAATAGAGCAATCATAATCATAGTTTATACCTGACTTTCTTCCTTTGTCATTCTTCCAAGCTTCAGTGTTCTCTTGAATACGGTCTAGAAGATCCCATTTAGCTTCTTCCTTCATACGTGTGAATGATCCAACACAAGAATCATCTAGTAAATCTTTATCATGAAGAGAAAGCCTAGCATAAAAGTTATTGAGAATAATATTGTTAGGGAGTTCATGAATAGGACATTTAAGCATTAGTAACTTCAATCTCCCCCAAGCTTGAGCTGTACTCTCTCCATCAAGAGGACAAAAGTTATATACTACCTCCGTTTCAAGGCTTAAGGCGCACACGCTTTTCCAAAGCAAATTTTGACCAAAAGAATTGAGCAACAAAATCTTGATTATATTGTACATAATTAGTACCGTTGGATTCATATTGAAAAATACTTTCCGGTGATACTAGTTTTATACCAAAACTCTTTACGTATTTAGAGTAATTCTTGGTCAAAGAAAAAACACGCAAAACGAGGACGCCTTAAGCCCTGAAACGGAGGGAGTATAAGATTTCTATCCTTATGAATCTCACTGGGAGGATAAAATTTAGAGTAAAAGAGAGATGAAATCTCCTCCCATTCCATGGATTGTCCATTCTTCAGCAGCTTATACCATTCTTCATCTCTCCCTTTCAAGGATATGGAGAGTAACTTCTTCTTCACCTGTTCAGTTGTGATACCTGCACACTTAAACAACCCACATTCATGGATAAAAAGCAAGTGATCACCAGGATGGATAGTTCCATCCCCAAAATAATAATTATCCATAACACGATTAACAATACTTGTAGGTATCTTAAAAGGATCTATCTCAATAGGTGGTGGTTCATCTACTACCCTAGCAGTGGTAGTAGTTTCTCCCAAACAGAAAACCAAGTGGGTTATCCATATTGGAAACAAAGTAACAAGCAGTAAAAAGAGCAATACTCACAGTAAAAGTTTCCCTTACCAGTTCCACTCTCCAATAGCGCTTTACTCCCCGGCAACGGCGCCAGAAAATAATCTTGATGACCCACAAGTATAGGGAGTGTATTGTAGTACTTTCAATAAATAGGAGTGTCGATCCCAACGAGGAGCAGAAGGTGCTGAACAGTGGTATGGAGCAGAAAATCCCTGTGAATACTTAGCAACCGGATTTTTAGTGGTTTTCTGACAAGGCAACAAAACAAAGAGCAAGTAACAGAAGTAACGAACAAACGGATCAAGTGGCCCAATCCTTTCTTAGCAAAGGACAAGCCGGTGGAAATACTTATAAGGACCAAACGTTCTCGAGGACACATGGGAATTCTGTCAAGTGCTTTTTCTTCAAATAGCCGAGTACTCTTCTCTGGTGTTGTAAGTGTTGTGTGGTGAACTCATATAACATATCGCCCTTCCTAGGACTAATACATACTTGTGATTAAACCCCCTACAAACATTCGTAACTACAGGAAAGTAATTAAGATATAAATCTAACCACTGCCTTAAACTCTGAGATCCTACGCTCCCTTGTGCAAAGGTGTCTTAACGAGGGTTTAGGTTTATGTCACTCCGGCAACCCCACAATTAGTAACCAAATACACAATGCATTCCCCTAGGCCCATAAATGGTGAAGTATCATGTAGTCGACGTTCACATGACACCACTAGAATAATAGCACCACAACTCAAATACTAAACCATTGAATAATAACTCATGATAGATTCACTACTAACAACATGACTTCTCCCATGTCCTCAAGAACTAAACAAACTACTCACAAGACATCATATGGATCAAGATCAAAGATGATATGGTAATGGATAACAATCTGAACATAAACAATAATCCAATGGTTCCACTCACAAGCATTAATTACAATAGTAATCAACACCAGGAAAGTTCCCCCTAAGAACTAAAGCAATATCCAACACAATTGTTACAACGGGACAGAGTGGTGGTGATGGTGCTGGTGGAGATGATGGTGTGGATGATGATGATGATCCCGATGAAGCCTAGCTTGATGACGGTGTTGATGGCGATGGTCTCCCTCTTCGGGAAGGAATTCCCCCGGTAGAAATCTGTCTGCCGGAGAGATCTTTCTCTCTCGGTGTTTTCCGCCCCCAGAGGCGGCGGAAATCTATCTGTGGTCGCTCCTTGAGCCTTAGGGTTTCGAAGGGAAGATATAAGCGAAGGGCGGAGTCGGAGGTCGGGCAGGTGGGCCACACCTGCCCTAGGCGCGATGTCAGTGGGTGTTGGAATTATGCCCTAGAGGCAATAATAAAGATGTTATTATTATAATTCTTGTTCATGATAATGTTTATATTCCATGCTAGAATTGTATTAAGCGGAAACTTTAATACTTGTGTGGTTTGTGAACAACACCGTGTCCCTAGTACGCCTCTAAGGACTAGCTCATTGATTAATGATGGTTAAGGTTTCCTAACCATGGACATGAGTTGTCAATTAATAATGAGATCATATCATTGGGAGAATGATATGGTGGATAGACCCAAACTAAGCGAAGCAATTAGATCGTGTCATCGTGTTCGTCTTTGCGAAGCTTTTCTTATGTCAAATATTGTATTCCTTAGACCATGAGATAATACAAATCCCTGGTATCGAAAGAAAGCTTTGAGGTCATCAAATGTCATCCTATGATAGGGTGATCATAAAGGTGTCTCTCAGGTGATCGTAAAGTATCTGTTGGGTTGTATGTATCGAGATGGGATTTGTCCCTCCCAAGTCGGAGAGATATACTTCGGGCCCACTCGATAATCGATATCAACACCGCTTGCAAGCATGTGGTTAAGGAGTTAATCACAAAGTGATATCGGATTACGGAACGAGTAAAGTACTTCTTTGTGAACGAGATTGAACTAGGTATGACGGTGCAAGCGATCGAATATCGGGCAAGTAAAATATCGCGAGACGAAGGGAATATATATATGGGATTGATTGAATCCGGCATCGTGGTTCATCCGATATGATCATCGATGAATGTGGGAGTCAATATGGGTTTCCATACCCGTTGATTATTGATAGAAGATCATGTGCATATTCTCGAACCGTGGTCACACACTTAACGTGTCTCGGCTAGGATAGATTGGATAATTGGTTTATGAGTTTTTGTTGAGTCTCGGATGGGATCCGGACATCACGAGAGGTTCGGAGTGGTCCGAGAATAAGATTCATATAAAGCGGTCGTTTTGGAGTTCTAATTGTTCGGGTTAATCGGTATTGTCTAAGCTTCTAGAACCTTCCGAAGGGGACCAACGTGGCCCGACCTTCCGGGAGGGGCATGGGCCTATGAGGGAGTGCCCTGGCGCATTGGGCCAGGGCACAAGGCCCCATAGGGCCCAAATGCCAAAGAGGGTTTAAACCTAGATAGAGCTTCTAGAAGGGGGTTTCCTTGCCCACTCCTCCTCCTTTGGGGCCCGGTTTGGGCTTGGGGAGGGGCTGGGCTCTCCCACCCTCTATATAAAGAGGGCTGGGGGCGCACCACCCCACACACCTTCCCCTCCAAACCTAGCCGCCCTGCTGCCCTTCCTCTCTCCCTCCCGACTGCTTGTAGGCGAAGCCTTGCTGCAGAAATTCTCCACCATATACACCACGCCGTCGTGTTGTAGATCCAATCCGTCTCTCCACCATACTTTCTGGACCGAGGAAGGAGGAGACGTCGAGGTTCCGCACGTGTGCATCTCACGGAGGCACCGCCACTTGTGGTGCTAGATCGGATTGGATCGCGAGGAGGAGAAGCGAGTACGACTACATCACCCACGTTCCGACGAACGTTCCGCTATGCGAATCTTCAAGGGTATG
Source organism: Avena longiglumis (assembly GCA_030063025.1). NCBI lineage: Eukaryota > Viridiplantae > Streptophyta > Magnoliopsida > Poales > Poaceae > Avena > Avena longiglumis. Next base: position 80,856,887 of record CP125976.1, read on the forward strand.
AAGATCTAATCCAATCTCTCTCGTTGTTTGCATCTCCTAGATTAGATCTTGGCTTTCCCTCTGTTCGCTCCGTAGAAAATTTTGATTTACTATGCCGCCAAACCCTTGAGGGTATCGAGCTAGATCTATGCGTAGATGTGTTTCACGAGTAGAGCAACATGGTTGTTGCGGCGTTGATGTTTTCTGTTGCAAGCCTCTTGTTTGTGTTCTTCTTATGGCCGGGATAGTGAGATTGAAGCGGTCTAGGCCAACCTTACGTCGTTCGCGAGACCGGCTCCACTTGACGTGTGGCTTGTTCACACATGCGGCCGGTGGATGTCGGCTCTCACTATAGTTGTCATGGGATTAACACCGGAGTTTGGCAACCATAATATCACCGTTGTGGCTTTCCGTAGGTAAGAATCGTTCTTAGCATCTACTCCCATAAGCCACGTAAAACATGCAACAACAAAGTAGAGGCGTCTAACTTGTTTTGCGAGTGTTTCGTGATATGGTATGGCCCAAGATGTGATGTGTATAATGTATGCGATGATCATGTTTTGTAATGTTTCACGACTTGCATGTCGATGAGTACACAACCGGCAGGAGCCATATGGTTGTCTTTATAATTGTGTATGACCTGTGTGTCAACTTATTATACGCCATGTAATAGTTTCACTTTATCGCTAAGTAGTTAGCAATAGTTGTAGTTGCTATTCGTGGTGGAGGCAATCATGGTGGAGTGATGGAGATCATGCCGACACGCACAAGATGGAGATCATTGCGCGAAGATTGGCTATACCATGTCACATAAAGTTATATGCATGTGATGTTTATCCTTTTATGTATCTTATTATGCTTAGATCGCGACGGTAGCATTATAAGATGATTCCTCAATTAAAGATCAAGATAAAAACTGTGTTCTCCCCAAGTATGCACCGTTGCGAAAGTTCGTCGTGTCCAAGCATCACGTGATGATCGGGTGCTATAGACTCTACGCTCACATACAACGGGTGCAAGCCAGTTTTGCACACGCGGAAATACTTGGGTCTAACTTGACGAGCCTAGCATGTACAGATATGGCCTCGGAACACATGAACCGAAAGGTTAAGCATGAGTCATATGAATGATATGATCGACACTTTGTTGTCCACCATTGAAGCCACATCTCTTCTCGTGATGATCGGATTAGGTGTGGTGAATTTGGATCATGTTCACTAAACAACTTGAGGGATGTTGAATTTAGTGGGAGTTCATCTAGTAATTTGATTAAGTTGAACTAGTTATCATGAACATAGTCTAAATTGTACTTGCAAATCGTAGATCACATGGCCAAGTCCAACTTCAACTTCAACGTTTTCTTTGAGATAGAAAAGCTTAGAAACAATGGGTCTAACTTCACCAAATGGTTCCGCGTCGAGAATCATTCTCATTGGCGGACAAAGGACTATGTCCTTGAGAAAGCTAGGTGACGCTGCTATAGATGCGCTTAGGTGATGAAAAAGCAGATATCGATCGGCAAGGATGATTATGATTTGATTAAGATCGCCATGTTGTATGCTATGGAATCGAATCTTCAAAATCGTTTTGAGGAGTTCCGGGCCCTTTGAGATTCTCGAGGAGCTGAAAAACATGTTTGGACTCAAGCCGTTCGAGAGATATGAGATCCCTAAGAAATTCTTTAACTACAAAATGGAGGAAGGGAGTTCGTTAGTGAGCACGCCATTAAGATGTCGGGCTACACTCAACGCATTGAGCAAACTGGAATGCACGATTCCGGAGGAGCTCAAGATTGTGAGTTCCATCACTCCCTCCTAGCTACAAAAGTTTTGTAGTTGCTCACGATCGATTGGTTCCACCGATATGATCACCGAGCTCTTCGCTAAGATGAAAGTAGCGGTGGACATCAAAAGAATACTCATGTGTTGATGGTCAACAAGCCCCCACCTTCAAGAAAGGTAAGGGTGCAAAGAAGCCCTTCAAGAAAGGCGGCGCGTTGCCCTCGAGAAGAAGCTCAAGTCTGGTCCTAAGCGACACCGAGTTCTTCTATTGCAAGGACAAGGGTCACTTTGAAGCGAATGTCCGAAGTACTTAGCGGACAAGAAGGCCGGCACCATCAAAGGTATATCGATATACATGTTATTGATGTTTTCCTTACTATCCCTCGTTGTAGTGCCCGGGTATTTGATACCTGGTTCGGTTGCTAATATTTGTAACTCGAAGCAGAGCTACGGAATGAGCGGACTGCGAGGGATGAGGTGACGATGCGCGTTGTCAACGGATCAAGAGTTGATGTGATGGTCAGACGCCCTCCTTAGTTTTACCTTCGGGATTAGTTTTAAACCTTAATAAGTGTTATTATGTGCCTGCGTTGAGCATGAACATTATTTCTGGATCTTGTTTATTGAAAGACGGTTATTCATTTAAATCGGAGAATAATGGTTGTTCTATTTATATGAGTAACAACTTTTATGGTCATGCACCTATTGTGAATGGTTTATTTCTTCTAAATCTCGAAAAGGATGAAACACACATCCATAACATTGAGGCTAAGAGATGAAAAGTAGATAGTGATAATACTACTTATTTGTGGCACTGTCGTCTAGGTCATATTGGTGTAAAGCGCATGAGGGAACTCCATTCTGATGAACTTTTGGAGTCTCTTGATTTTGAATCATTTGACACATGCGAACCATGCCTCATGGGCAAGATGATCAAAACCCCGTTCTCCGGTATGATGGAGCGGGCAACGGACTTGTTGGAAATCATACATACCAATGTATGTGGACCGATGAGTGTTTCGACGCGCGGTGGATATCGCTACTTTCTCACTTTTACCGATGACTTAAGTAGATATGGGTATATCTATTTAATGAAACATAAATCTGAAACGTTTGAAAAGTTCAAAGAATTTCAGAATGAAGTGGAGAACCATCGTAACAGAAATATTAAGTTTCTACGATCCGATCGCGGGGGCGAATATTTGAGTTATGATTTTCTCACGCATCTTAAAGCAAGCGAAATTGTTTCGCAACTCACGCCACCCGGAACACCACAACGCAATGGTGTGTTCGAGCACGGAATCGAACCCTATTAGATATGGTCCGATCAATGATGTCTCTTCTTGATTTGTTATCATTTTGGGGTTATGCATTAGAAACCCTGCATTCACTTTAAATAGGGCACCATCTAAATCCGTTGAGACGACACCGTATGAACCTGGTTTGGTGCTAAACCTAAGTTGTCGTTTCTTAAAGTTTGGGGATGCGAAGCTTACAAGAAGTTGATGCCGACAAGCTCGAACCCAAAGCGGAGAAATGCGTCTTCATAGGATACCCTAAGGAAACTATTGGGTATACCTTCTATCACGCAGAAGGCAAAGTGTTTGTCGCAAAACGGTTGCTTTCTTGAGAAGGAATTTCTCTCGAAAGAAGTGAGTGGGAGGAAAGTAGAGCTAGACGAGGTTATTGAACCTTCTCTTGAATTGGAGAGTAGCGCACACTGAAATTGTTCCGGTGCTTTGCACCAACAATAGAGGAAGCTAATGACAAGGATCATAAAGCTTGGACGATCTTCGCTCTTGAGCGTCGCAGTTGACAAGGTCGCGTGCCCCTCCCGAGTGGTAATGCAGTAACCTGTCTTGACTTTGTTAGTATAAGACAGTGAACCTACGAACTATGAGGAAGCGATGATGAGCCCAGACTCTGAGAAATGGCTAGAAGCCATGAAATCCGAATTGGGATCCATGAGCGAAAACCAAGTATGGACTTTGGTGGACCCTCCTAGCGACCGAAAGGCCGTTGAGTGCAAATGGATCTTCAAGAAGAAAACGGACGCGGATGGTAATGTTACCGTCTATAAAGCACGGCTTGTTGCGAAAGGTTTTCGACAAGTTCAAGGTGTTGACTACGATGAGACTTTATCTCCCGTAGCGATGTTTAAGTCCATTCGGATTTTATTAGCAATTGCTGCATTTCATGATTATGAAATATGGCAGATGGATGTCAAGACCGCGTTCCTCAATGGCAACATTGATGAAGATTTGTATATGATGCAACCCGAAGGTTTTGTCGATCCTAAGGATGCTGATAAAGTATGCAAACTTCAGCGTTCCATTTATGGACTGAACCAAGCATCACGGAGTTGGAACCTTCGTTTTGATCAAGTGATCAAGAGCTTTGGATTTGTTCCAAGTTGCTACGAAGCTTGCATCTACAAGAAAGTGAGTGGGAGCTCGGTGACGTTTCTGGTACTATATGTGGATGACATATTGATTATTGGAAATGACATCAACATGCTTAATGATGTGAAGAGTTATTTGAACAAGTGTTTTTCAATGAAAGACCTAGGTGAAGCTGCTTATATATTGGGCATCAAAATCTATAGAGATAGACAAAGACGCCTGATAGCTTTAAGCGGTACATACCTAGACAAAGTTCGAAAAGGTTCGAATGGATAAGGCAAAGAAAGGTTCAGTGCTTATGTTGTCAGGTAAGATATTGAGCAAGGCTCAGTGTCCAGCTACGGTAAATGATAGGGAAGCTATGAGCAAAGTGCCTTTTGCCTCGGCCATAGGTTCTATCATGTATGCCATGTTGTGTACTAGACCGGATGTGTCCAATGCTCTTAGTTTAACGAAAGATATCAAAGTGATCCAGAGTGGAACATCTTTGTACCGTGAAGAACATCCTAAAGTACCTAAATAGAACTAAAGAAATGTTCTTAGTCTATGGGGTGATTAACGACTTGTCGTAAAGGTTACGTCGACGCTAGTTTCGACAAGGATGATTCTAAATCTCGAACGTGATACGTGTATATTTTGAATGGAGGAGTCAGTGGAGTCGAAGCAAAGCGTGATCGCGGGATCTCTGATGAGAAGCGGAATACATGGGCTGCGAGCGTCAAGTGAAGGAGTTTTGATCAGGAACTTCATCACTGAGCTTGGCGTGGTTCCAAGTGCATTGGACCCACTAGAGATATTGTGTGGCAACACTGGCGCCATAGCACTCGCTAAGGAACCAAGATATCATCCAAAGACCAAGCATATCAACCGCAAGTTTTATATAATACGAGAATATATAACAGATGGAGATCTGAAGATTAGCAAAGTACATACAGATTTGAATGTCGCAGATCCATTGACTAAACCTCTTCCACGTGTAAAACATGATCAGCACCTCAGTACCATGGGTGTGAGATTGTTGCCAAATGTAAACTAGATTATTGACTCTAGTGCAAGTGGGAGACTGTTGGAATTATGCCCTAGAGGCAATAATAAAGATGTTATTATTATAATTCTTATTCATGATAATGTTTATATTCCATGCTAGAATTGTATTAAGCGGAAACTTTAATACTTGTGTGGTTTGTGAACAACACCATGTCCCTAGTACGCCTCTAAGGACTAGCTCATTGATTAATGATGGTTAAGGTTTCCTAACCATGGACATGAGTTGTCAATTAATAATGAGATCATATCATTGGGAGAATGATATGGTGGATGTAACCAAACTAAGCGAAGCAATTAGATCGTGTCATCGTGTTCGTCTTTGCGAAGCTTTTCTTATGTCAAATATTGTATTCCTTGGACCATGAGATAATACAACTCCCTGGTATCGAAGAGAGCTTTGAGGTCATCAAACGTCATCCTATGAGAGGGTGATCATAAAGGTGTCTCTCAGTTGATCGGGAAGTATCTTCGGTTGTATGTATCGAGATGGGATTTGTCCTCCCAAGTCGGAGAGATATACTTGGGCCCACTCGGTGTCGATATCAACACCGCTTGCAAGCATGTGGTTAAGGAGTTAATCACAAAGTTATATCGGATTACGGAACGAGTAAAGTACTTGCCGTGAACGAGATTGAACTAGGTATGACGATGCAAATGATCGAATCTCGGGCAAGTAAAATATCGCGAGACGAAGGGAATATATATATGGGATTGATTGAATCCTCGGCATCGTGGTTCATCCGATATGATCATCGATGAATGTGGGAGTCAATATGGGTTTCAGACCCGGTGTTGATTATTGATAGAAGATCATGTCGCATATTCTCGAACCCGTGGTCACACATAACGTGTCTCGACGCTAGGATAGATTGTATAATTGGTTTATGAGTTTTTGTTGGTCTCGGATGGGATCCGGGACATCACGAGAGGTTCAAGTGGTCAGGAGAATAAGATTCATATAAAGGCGGTCTTTTTGGAGTTCGAATTGTTAGGGTTAATCGGTATTGTATCGGAAGCTTCTAGAACCTTCGGAAGGGGACCAACGTGGCCCCACCTTCCGGGAGGGCATGGGCCTATGAGGGAGTGCCTGGCGCATTGGGCCGAGGGCACAAGGCCCCATAGGGCCCAAATGCCAAAGAGGGTTTAAACCCTAGATAGAGCTTCTAGAAGGGGTTCCTTGCCCCCACCTCCTCCTTTGGGGCCCGGTTTGGGCTTGGGGGAGGGGCTAAGCGCGCCCCCTCTATATAAAGAGGGTCAGGCGCACCCCACACACCTTCCTCCAACCCTAGCCGCCATCTTGCCCTCCTCTCCCTCCATGCTTGTGGTGAAGCCTTCTGCAGAAATTCTCCACCATACACCACGCCGTCGTGTTGTAGATCCAATCCGCTCTCCACCATACTTGCTGGACCGAGGAAGGAGGAGGCGTCGAGTCTTGCTGCGTGTGCATCTCACGGAGGCACCGCCACTTGTGGTGCTAGATCGGATCGGATCGCGAGGAGGAGGCGAGTGCGACTACATCACCCACCCGCGTTAAATGAGCGTTCCGCTATGCGAATCTTCAAGGGTATGAAGATCTAATCCAATCTCTCTCGTTGTTTGCATCTCCTAAATTAGATCTTGGCTTCCCTCTGTTCGCATCCGTAGAAAATTTTGATTTACTATGCCGCGAAACCCTTCAGTGGGCCCGCTCCTAGGGGGTGTGGGCCCCCTGAGGCCCCACTTCGTCCCTCCTTCTGGCTTCCTTCGTCTTGTGGTAAAATAATATGTTTCCATATTTTTCTGATCTTCGCGAAATTGCACCGAAACGCCTTCTTTTCCATCAGAATCCAGAATCTGGCAGTCCATCCTCCAGGAATCATCCAACATGCATAAACAAATGAAAATCCATAAGTAATACCTCATAATAAGACAAATATCGATGAATAGAGGTAACTTATGATATAGAATGATGATGCAAATTGGCGTATCAATCTGCTAGGGATGGTGCTGCTAGAGAGGGGTAGCAATGATCTCAGCTTCTATTGTTAATTTTTTTAGAGCGGTTGATGGTGAACTATGTTTTCATTTTATCCTTTGGAAGAACCATGTTTCCTAGGTATTTCCATTTGAGACTATGTCGGAATTGATGGTTATCTCATATATGTCGGAACAATACCATTCAATTTCTTTTAAGACATATTTAGATTCATGAAATGTGGTATATTTCATGATCTGGAAAGCATCTATTAAACTGCACATCTGTACTGTATGGGCATACTATATGAACCATGGTATGATATACAATTTTTATGTTTAACACTGCTTGTTCACCATATAAGGTTACACCCGCAATTTCTACAATCACAGAACAATAAAAAATTTCTATGTTGCAATCTATGAAATAACAGAAAGATGAAACCTTGTGTTATCTCGTGTTGTCCTAGAAAGAAGAAAGAATTCTGAGTTTTAGTAGGAGGACACAGACAATAAAGCTGAACTGCTCCTCCATATGTACAGATGATGCAATATGCCATGGAATACAAGGAGACACCATCTAAAATTATTGCTTTAGATTTCTCGTTTCAGTAACTATCAAACAAAGGGATAAAGTTTAGTAACTCTGGAGTAGTAAGTTTTTTCTATCAGTTTATATGATAATTCTGTAACAATCTCAAATTTAAGAAACAAATTGCATTATGATATGCATTCATGTCCAGGTAACATAGACCAATATCATTCAATTTCGATTTTATTCATAACTTTCACATATATATATCAAGACCTTACATACAACCATCCAAAGGTACTTACAAACTAGCAGCTTTAGATGTAAACAACACAAGCCTCTTACCAACGAGCAACACTAGCAGCTAACTAATATCAACATTACACTTGCACCTTTCTAAAAACCATTTGTCCTTCACAATCGAAAGACAAAAAAAAACATAACAACTAAAAGTAGCACTAGCTTCACTACATGGTCTGGATCATATGTTGTTGGTTTAGTACTCTTTGTTGGCACAATACACAACACTGTCAGCACCTGCAAAGATAAGATGCACAAGAAACATGGCAAGCTTCTTCTCCTTGGTGAGCTCCATCGGCGGCGCAGCCTTTTTCGGCTACGGCTTCAGCGACACCCTCAATCTTACCATCCTCCTCGAAGTTGTAGAAGCGACCTGGCACTAGACATTCTTTGTGTGAGACAACGGACCGAGTAGTAGTCTGATTTGTAATGCATCTAGGGAATTATCATGACGCCAAATTAGTCAACTAAATAGAGTTGTTCTATAGTGGAATTTGTTCAATACATACACAATTTTCTAAATAATACAACAAGTTCAAACTCTGAATGCTCCTACAGAAATAGACGCCAGGAACAAACCTGCGAGGCACCCATAGCTGCCGTCATCGCAATGGCGTCGTTGTCACCAGGCCGTCGCCACTAACGATGCTAGGTTGCTGTCAGTCGCCACCTCCCTCGGCAGGTCTTTGACATAGCCATCCTCGCTAGGTTGTCGCCGTTGTGACTGCTAGGTCCTAGATGTTGCTGTCCCAGTTGTCAGGTCCTAGAGTCACCGCTACTACCGCAGTAGGGTAAAACCAGTATCAGAAAATCGACTACTTTGTGCATTATCATGCATTTATTCGTCTAAAACTATTTGTTAAAAGCCATATTTTGTATTTTATAAATATCCATCTCTTTACTCAAATACGAAACTCCGGACTCTTCCGAATATTTTATTTTGTCTAAAATCATTTAAACAAGACTTTAAAATAAAAGAAAATAAATATATAAATATAAAAGCAAAACTATTTTAGTGGGGGAGGCATAGCGGAGGCAGCCACTGGCCAGGCCCAAAAGCCCAACCGGCAGCTACCTACAACCCTACCAAACCCTGCAGTGCTGCTCCGCCGCGCGAAGCCGACCTTTGCCCTGACCGCCGCCCGCTAGTCGCCTCCTCCCCTTCTGTGTGCCACGGCCTGAGCTCCCCGGCGAGCCCGCCTCCTGCCGGCCGCGCACGCGCCAGGTCCCCGTCTTCCGGCCTCGCCGCCCTCTGCTCCGTCCCGCATCTCCGCTGCCCTTCATCGGCAGCCTCCTCTTCCTCGACCCGCGCGGGCGCCGCCAGGACGCTCTTTCCCCTCCCGCTGCTCCTCCTCTCCCCTTCTTCTTCTGCTACCACCGCTAGCCACGCCTGAAAACAGAACCTCCTCCCGGCGCCATATTTTCCCCTCTCCACCCGGCGCCACCGCCTCCTCCTCCCGCCGCACTGAGTCTCCGATGGCCGAAGCACCGGAGCAGCTGACGTCGGACCCTCCCACTCCTCCCCAGGATACGAAGCAAAAGCCCAAGAAGAATAAGAGAGGCCGCACGAAGAAACCGAAGCGAGCCGCCGCCGCCGCTGCCCCCTCCTCCGGGACCACCATGGTCGAGGACCCCTTCCTCGTCCTTGCCGGCGGCAAGGAAGGAGGTAACGAACCGAACTTCCCGTATTTTTATTTCCACTTTTGATTGGGTATCTATCTCGCTGTGGTTACTAACTTGGCTTGTGATTCGGCTCCAGGGTTCCTGGAGCTGGAGGAAATCGACGGGGCCGACTACGGGATCTTCGGCAGCAGCATCGTAGAAGACATGGGAGCAAGTGAGAGGAAGGTGGGGAATGACCAAAAGAAGAAGACCAAGAGGGGGAAACGGAAGCGAGGGGATGATGCCAAGCGCTTGGATGACGATGGCGATGGCGATTGTGCAGGCGATTTGGTTGCTGAGAGCAAGGAGAAGGAGGGTGAGAAGGCCGAGAAGAAGGGGAAGAAGAAGAGACGGAACATGAAGAAGAGGAAGGTGAATGATAAGGAGAAGAATTCAGAGAGCAAGGAGGATGGTACCAATGACAATGTGGATGAGGATAAGATGGATGGTACCGGTGACAATGTGGAGGAGGATAAGATGGATGTTACAGATGACAATGTGGAGGATGGTAAGATGGATGTTACCAATGACAATGTGGAGGAGGGTAAGAAGGACGAGAAGAAGGGAAAGAAGAAGAGGAACAGGAAGAAGAGGAAGGTGAATGCTGAGAAGAAGGATTCACAGAGCAAGGAGGATGTTACCGATGACAATGCAGAAGGTGATTGATTTTTGTTTCTCAACATTTCGCTTTGGATCATTTGCTTATGTTGTTGTAGAGTATAATTTGGTATTCCTTTCTTTTGGATTTCTTTAGTTGTTTTATCGGAATTCGGTAGATTAGCAATGCAGGTTTACTTGAGAATAGTTAACGATAATGTTCTGTGCTCCCAGATATGCAAGATGTCAATGAAAATATGGAACAAGATAACAATTGCGAGCTGAAATCGGGTGAGGATGAACTTTATGCGTGGCTACAACTAAGACTGCATCCCCTTCTTATCAAGGCAATGCACAGGCTTGGGTTTAAAGAGCCAACACCAATACAAAAGGCATGCTTTCCAGCAGGGCTCATCAAGGCAAGGTTTGTCATATGCTAACTGATAGGGAACTTTCCATTACCTTATTCTGCATGAAATTATTTTGTATTAATGTCCTGCTGTTATTTGTTGTTAATTTCTTTTAGCTTCATAGCCTACTCATTGGGTGAAAATACGGTACTTCTTATTATGCTAGTTGGTTTTAAGTTGTCTAATGGAGTCATGGATATACTTGCTTTTCATTTTTTAAGACTAGTAGAGCTATTCCTGGGATGTACACTTGGACTCTCATTATGATGGTGTAATCTGCCTCCTCGGAGGCTTGTAAAACAAACTCTATCTTTTCAATGAAACGAACTCTGTGTTTTCTCGAAAAAAATAACTAGTAGAGCTTCTTGATCTCCTGTATTCTCCTCTGCAGCAGTTTCCTTTTCCCCTGTCTTGTTTGCTGCAGCATATCACCATGCCACCACCAGAGATTTCCCAACAGTCACCACCAGATACCTACTATTAGTAGCCTGTTTACTTAGTATTTTTTTGGTAGTTACAGCTTGACTACATGTCGACAAGTCTATCACTAGTCGAGACTAGTCACGACTAGTCTGTGAGTCGGTACCCCAGCGACAAGTTGCGACTCAGCGACTCGTAATCCTTGCTTATAATTCACTTACTATTAATCAAAAACTTTCTCAATGCTCCATGTCAAGCCTTAGAACTTCTACCTGTTCTCATGTTTATACACTGCTACAGGATGTTATTGGTGCAGCAGAAACAGGTTCTGGCAAGACACTTGCTTTTGGTCTCCCTATTTTGCAGCGCCTTCTCGAAGAACGAGAGAAGGCTGAAAGATTACATGTAGAAGATGGAAAAGCGATGGAGGAAAGTTCCACTGGAGGCCCACTCCGTGCACTTATTTTGACACCCACAAGAGAACTTGCCAAACAGGTATAAGAATAAATTATTGATTATCATAGTGTGATTTACATTTGGCGTGAAACTTGAATGCTTGTCGATGCTGTAGCTATAAATCTATGCTGTCCATCTTATTGCCTTCTGGTTAATTGAGTTCAGCTTTTCTAGCTTATTTTGTTAGAGTTCTGAACATCATTTGTCCTTTAAACTTCTGTTCCACCTATCAACTCTATTAAAATATGAGTTAGTGTGTCATGCACATGTTATGATTCTTATTTTCAGGTTTGTGATCATCTAAAAGATGCAGCCAAGTTCTTAGGAATTCACGTTGTTCCTATTGTTGGTGGTTTATCCATGGAAAAGCAAGAACGACTTTTGAAAAAGAAGCCAGAAATTATTGTTGGAACTCCAGGAAGATTATGGGAGCTAATGTCTTCAGGCAATCAGCACTTAGTTGAGGTTAGTATGGAACGTCTGAAAGTATATGTCAAGTTTTCATTGTACGTTTTGGGAACTCAGTGTCAAGTATGATCGACATACCCTTGGGAAAACACATAGGTATAATCATTAATCATAATTTCATGTGAACCATGATTATTTTGGATAAACGATAACAAAATGTCCAACTTTTATGAATAATGTTTCGTTACTGCATTGAGGTCTGAAGATATCTGTGACTGCAAACTACAAGGAAACAACACACTTAACCACCTTTTTCTGTTTGTACAAACTGCATACTAATAGCCAGACTGGCATCTTCATTCTGGAAGAATCTTGGTTTAACACCAGAATAGAAATACTTCTAGATGATGGAAGCCAGACAACTAAGCCGGGTGATCTGTGGTTATACCAAACCTGTATCTAAGATAGCTATTACTGCTATTCTTTATTGTGGATGATTGAACCTAATAGTAAACTGAACTTTTCTGTATTTGAAATTACCGAATGAAGTATCTAAATGTGGCTTCTACTCATCGCAACTGTCATTTTGTTGTTATCTTATGTCGAAGACATGGTGTTAACAGTCACAATGCTTCCATTTATTTATCATTCAGCTGCATTCACTATCATTCTTCGTGTTGGATGAGGCTGATAGAATGATAGAGCGGGGTCATTTCAAAGAAGTGCAATCTATCATTGAGATGCTTCCTCTATCTAATAGTTCTGATGAGCCAACTGTAAAAGCCACGCCAAGCTGTGAGACTGTGCTGAATTTGCAAATAAAGAAGAGGCAAACCTTTGTCTTCTCGGCGACACTTGCACTCTCGGCTAATTTTCGCAAGAAGTTAAAGCGTGGCTTTTCTACTTCAAAGGCATCGAAGGCTGATGATTTGAGCTCCATCGAAGCACTTTCGAAGCAGGCTGGTATGAAACCTAATGCAGAAATAGTTGATTTAACAAATGCTTCGATCTTGCCTGAGAAACTTGAAGAATCATTCATCGAGTATGCCTTTTCTCCTTCTTGTACTTTCGATATAATAGCCACTGTTTTTTTTCCTGTAATTTTTTATGCAAAAACTGTAGTAGACAGATTGATACTGAAAAGTTATTGCTTGATTGTTTTGTAGGTGTAGTGAAGATGCTAAGGATGCCAACTTGTACTATATATTAAGTGTTCATGGGCAAGGCCGCACAATAATATTTTGCACATCGATCGCTGCATTGCGTCACATTTCTTCGTTATTACGCATTCTTGGAATCAATGTCTTGACAAATCATGCTCAAATGCAACAAAGGGCCCGGATGAAGGTGATTCGCTCATAAACTGTACACTTCTTACATGTAAATTTGCGAAGTTCTTGGAATTGTGGTTAACTTTACATATTGATATTATTTATTGTATACTTAAATGGTTATTGTTGGAATTCTTGTAACCCATTGACATGTATTGGAGTTGTGCCATTTTACCGTGGCATGCACTCACACCTTTTTGGATGTTGCTAACAGTCAGTAATGCTCTAATGTTTGTCTAAAATTATCACTTTATAACTGGCCTGGGATCAGCAGGTGCTTTACTTTTGTTTTCCAATTATCTTGTGATGTATGATCTACATTCTGCACTTCAGTTTTTTTCTTGCTTATTTTAAATTGGACCCTTATCTCTGCCTTGTCATGGTCAAATAAAGTTAAAATTGCTAATCCTGGTATTGTTTAGCTTTATTTTTTAAGATAAAATATTGAATTTTGTTTGTGTTCATTCAGGCTGTGGATCGTTTCCGTGAAAGTGAGAATTCTATTTTGGTTGCAACTGATGGTTTTGCAAGGGGCATGGACTTTGATAATGTCCGAACTGTTATCCATTATCAACTGCCACACTCGACTGATGTAGGTGCACTGTTTATTTCTTGAACTTATGTTTATCCTAGATATAGACCAAACTCACTAACTGGAGTTCTTAATACTATTCGCTGCTCCCTTAGGTTTATATCCACAGGAGTGGAAGGACAGCGCGTAAATCATTGTCAGGCTGCAGTATTGCGTTAATCGCTCCTGCCGACAAAGCCAAGTTTTATTCTCTTTGCAAGTCATTTTCAAAGGTGATTTTCATTTGCATGTATTCATACATTGAACATTACTTGCATACACAGCCTATTCATTCTCTCATGGCTTCGGAAAATTTATGTTTGTGGCCATTTGTTTCATATTTATTTTCATAGTGCCTATTTTGCTCTTGGCTGCTTACAAGTGCATATTCACCGCTCTCAACCACTCAAGGTGGTGCATAATTTTACTATGTTCTTTCTCAGATTAAGCTGACTATAACTATTGATTGAAAACTACAGGAGAACCTGCAGCAGTTTCCTGTTGATCAGGCCTACATGCCTGCAGTAATGAATAGGCTCTCCCTTGCTCGGCAGATCGACAAGATATCGCGTAAAGATTCACAGGCAAGTGGATTGTTAGATTTTTTTATATATTCTTTGATCATTTCTAACATGTATGGATTAATCACCGACCTCTGATTAATTTTAGTTATCTTCCCTACTTATAAAGTTTGGAGTTGGTGATGAGTTCAGCCTCCCTCCACTTAATATACGTGGACCAGCAACTTACAGAAGTCTCAGATATACAAATACAATCATCCTCACGACTAGGAGACATAGTCATGCAAAATGCACCCAACAAACAGATACACTATTGCATTCATATGCGGGATCAGCAGTATTGCAAGAGGAAAAATACAAAAGAACACTCTTACTTGTATTTGGACTAACATTCTTGCAGTTGGCACAAATAAACAATGCGGGATGACACTCCAGCTCTTGCCTTTTTAGCTTCCTTTACCAAACACCTGCCTTTTTAGGTGTTTTTTAATAGCAACACATGTACTCCGTGGTAGTAGCTGTCTATGCTCTGACTTCCCTCTGCTTTTCAGGAAAATGCTAACAAATCCTGGCTTCAGAGGAATGCTGAATCCATGGGACTTATATTGGATGCTAGTGACAGTGAGGAAGAATGTGTACGGGGCCACAAGCAACGAAAGGCAACATCTGCAAAACTTCAGAAACTTCAACAGGTTTGAACGAATAAGAATATCATATTAGGGTCATATAGCAGTGGTATTTTTTTCGTAAGCTAAGCTATTATTAGGTGTTCATGATTTTGACAATGTCCTCTATCTATCTGGCCCATATTTCAGCATGTTTTCCTTTGACTTGTAGGATTTGAAAGAACTCTTGCAACATCCGTTGCAGCCTAAGACTTTCTCACGACGCTATTTGGCTGGGGTTAGTTTTCTGTCATGCAGTAAATATCATGGATCACTTTTGGTACCTTAACCTCACAAGATTTTGTGTTCACTTAATTGAACCATCAATTCATCCAGGCTGGTATTTCACCATTGCTTCAGAAGCAACTAGAAGATCTAGCCAAAAGGAATGTAAATGGTAACAGCAGTAATAACGAGAATAAAGGGTCTCGATTTGTTATTATTGGCCAGGATCGTGTGGAACCTTTGCAAGCTCTTCAAGATTCTGGGCAAGAGGTGAGATTTTCTATAGATATTTATGTTTGTAACATGTGTGTGCACTTTGCATATTAGTTGCTTTTGTTTGTATCTTCTTCTGCCCCTTCTTTTATCTATTGTTGATTATACTGTCAGATTTGTGTGAACATGGACAAGCAAAAAGAGAAGAGAAGACTCGCTGAGAATTGGAGGCGGAAGAAACATGAAGAGAAGAAAAGTAATTTTTCATCCTTCCCTTCTAATTCGCTGCACTTGTGGCCACACATTGCCATTGGTTCCGACTTTGCAACTATTAATTTCTGAAAATTTAAAAGAAATGCAAGTAGCCTTACCTTGTACTCAACCAACCATTAGCAGACTTACTACAATGAAGAATATGCAACCTATCCTAAACATAGGTTATAGTCCAATAGTCGTGCAACTGTACATTTGTACACATGTCTGTCTCATACACATGCTATCTGTATATTATTACATAAACATGGATGTTATCTGGCTGTCCTAGCATCCACATTTGGAAGATGCCCATAGCTATAATAATTAGGAACAGCAAATTTTGTTTTGACAGCCCACCAACCTCTTAATTTCGGCCTTGCATTTCAGGTACACGGGAGCAGAAGAGAAAGGACAGGAGACAAGCTAAAGAGAGGGACTGAACAATAACTGAAGGAGGCGGCTATTTTTGCATTGAGGTTGTTTATCTCGGGGTTTAGGAGGGGTGAATGTGCCAGGGAACTTGCATTGTCAGAGGCCACCTGCATTCGGTGATTACTTCCGAGAACACCTTCACTGATGTTTTCTGATATGATATATCATTGAAAGCACCAAATTAATCATACGGTGGAAACAAGATTGAGGCGACCAGGCAATGAATATCATCTTTTGCATTAGAAACGAGCCCCAGCAAAGAATGATGGAACCTGATGAGCATATTGCTTGGTTGCGCTGTAACCATCTCTGTAATATGTTACGTACTGTACTATACGTTTATCAGGGTGTATTTGCTGTGTTGTAACCTGAGCACTTTTCGCTTGCTCTTTGTGGCAACGTCGTTTCGAACATAAGTCCTGGTACCCTTATTCCCGTCCATTGATTTGGCTGGTGCATTTTGGCCCCAAGGATCGTTCTCGCGGCTTTGGACTATCTTGGCGGTAATTATAGCAGCTAGCTTGTGAGGTGTGTTTTGGTACGAGGTTCCCAGCTTCAACATCGTAAACACGGGAAAGACTGTTGTTTTGGTTTCCCAGCACAATGAAGCAATGATTCAGCATCTTTCAACTGTTGGGTGGGGATCCCTATGGCTCTTCAAAACTTTCGAGGTTAGTTTAGCTAGAGATAATTACTTGGTCATGGGAAGGTTCTTTGTCTGAGTCATGGTGCAACATGGTGATGTAAAAAGTCAAGCTAGAGATAATTACTTGGAAAAACCTTGAGGGCGTTGCTACACGGTGCGCGCGGTGCCCCTCCCAAAAATAGAAAAGAAACCGGTATTATGTCCCACGCGTTCCAAAAATGGAAAAGTTTTTGCCCCCACGTGTTCCCACGTCTTCACTTGAAAAAACAGCACAGCCAGACCCCCAAAACACTAACTACGCCTCCCCCACGGGGCCCTGTACCTCCTGCAAGTTCGTGGCCGAGACAATAGCGAGTATAGCAAAAATAATGGATCTGTATCTGCTATCGGCAAACCACAAGAAAATATTACATGTAAAATGCATCTAGTTCATTTCTCTTTCCATGTAACTACATCAAGAAAATAAATCTGCATGTAACAAAGTACAACCGAAGATCCCGAAAAGCAGAAACCCGACCTGCTCCCTCTTCTTCCTCCTACCACCGGAGGCAGAAAACTCCATCGCAGTACCAGTTTGTAGAACATAAAATACACCAAACTAAACTGGAAAAAATAGCTGCACAAACAGGATACAGTCCATATGCTTTCCAAGAACATGACAAAGGTAAGATCCTTTCTGCTCATCCAAATCTGTAGAATAGATTTTATTACCCAGATAGCTTAAATAAAAAAGACAAATGTTGGTGAGTCAACTAGATCACCTACCCCCAGCTCCTATCCTAATCCCAATAAGAAAAAGAGCATGGCCTATAGAAAGTAGATGTAAGAGAGAAAAATCCGGATGGAATCAAGCATCCAGATCTCATGGCAAACCAAAAAGAGTAGCAGGAATATGCATAGCAGAAGGAACAAAATATCCAGGATGTATAAAAATGTTTACCGCAAAAACCATGAACAAAAGAACAGCTAGTATTTCACAAGTTCGTGAGATTCAAACTTTGTACTACCCGTCCAATGACGTGAATGAGACCAAGAACATCTATCTTCATGTTGCTAACTCCAATTGCAGGGGACATGAATGCTCCGTAGGATGAAGTAGAAATTATGTTTTTATGAACTGCAAAAGAAATGACAGAGACAAAAAGTTAGTAGCTGTTCTGTATTGCTTGTAAAACTCAAGTAGAAGCAGTTGTAAAGACTTAAAGCAGTTCAGAAAATTACATGATATTTGCTGATTTGACAATGCACTTCCTTCTATGCCATAGAAATCTAAATTTATTACAAATGTTACGTCCTATATATTCATAGGATGGAAATAATATAGAATAACATGTTGGCATGTAAGAAAATCTATAATTATTACAAATGTTACGTCCTATATATTTATAGGATGGAAATAAAACAAAATATAACATGTTGGTATGTAAGAAAATCTACAATTATTACAGATGTTACGTCCTATATATTCATAGGATGGAAATAAAACAGAATAACATGTTGGCATGTAAGAAAATCTAAAACTAGTATAAAGGTTACGTCCTACATATGGAAATAAAAAGAATAACATGTTGGCATGTAAGAAATCTAAAATTACTAAAAAAGTTACGTCCTATATATTCATAGAATAGAAATAAAAAAAGAATAACATGCTGGAATGTAACAAAATCTAAAATTAGTATAAAATGTTACATCCAATGTGTACATAGGACGGGAATAAAATTGTCATCCTACAGACTAACATGATGGCATGTAAGAAAATTAAAATTGTTACTCCCCTCGATCCTAAATAAGTGTCATAGTTTTGAACTAACTCTAGTTCAAAACCGCGACACTTATTTAGTATCGGAGGGAGTACAAAAGGCTAGCATACTATTCTCTGCTGTAACTAGCGACTTGATAAGCATGGCATGAATGATGAATCACTACATGTAACAATATTGGAGGAAGTACATGCTACCATGTAAAAATCAGTAAAATTAAACTAACAATATTACATCCTAGCTATCCGGGGGAATTCAACAATCTGGTATAATCTACATCCTGATAAGCATTGCATGAAAAACTGCATGTAACAAAACCAAATAGGACGACAACATGGATCTAAGCTATATCTTGGTCACATTCCTAGTGCAAAAACTAGGTCCTACGGACGATAAACTATGTCCTGGAACATAGAAAAAGATGAGTTGAAAGCCCAATGTACGTGCACACTAACAAAAAGGTCAACCTAACACTTGCCAAAAATAACTTGAAAAATGCCACCCTCCTGCTTGTAAAATTTCCCAGTCAGAATTAAGAACACACGGATGAATCTGGTACTGCCCAAAAGTGAGTAGTTTTGCAGTACTTGCTACTTCGTTTTTGTAGATGATGCAGAAATCTTCAAATACAACAGATCTAGAACTGTGGCTTGTGACATTAATTCTTTTAGAGACATAGAACTATTGTTTTGATGTATAAATACACTCAGAAAAGAAGAGAGGATGTATTAAGTGATGCATATTACACACAAATTACATCTCCATGGTACAAAAACTAAATCCTATGGTATGATGGACCAGTGAACAAGGTACAAAAAATGATCGCCGGATGTGTTAAAATAAAAACAGTGGATATACACAAGTAGTAAGCCATCAAAAAGATTTTCAATCAGGCAGCACTACAGCAGCAACAAACAGCTTCGGCCAATACAAGTAGCAGTAGCAGAACATAAATCGAGCGGAAGCAGAGGCAGAAGCTGGAGGTCACCTAGAGTCCTAGAGGCGAACGACCGAGACAGTGAGGAGATCCAGGGCGTAGGGGGTCTTGATGTCACCGTTCTCCTACCCCACCCCCGGCCCCAACGCCTTATCCTTCTCGCCCCTCCTCCACAGTCGTTGTTGCCAAAGGCGAGCTCGAGGTCGTCCTGGAGGAGGAACGCCGCGGAGAGTATGACAAATGTGACGCTGGCGGCGAGCACGAACAGAAGGTCGGGAGTGGCGGAGGCGGTGGCGATGAGGTCGGTGAGGAAGAACGCGAATAGGAGCACCCACTAAATCAAGGTGGAGTGGAATCGGAAGGTGTGGACAACGCGGACGTCGGCGGTTTCGGTGCCGGGGGATGGGAAGAAGATGG
Organism: Avena longiglumis; assembly: GCA_030063025.1. NCBI lineage: Eukaryota > Viridiplantae > Streptophyta > Magnoliopsida > Poales > Poaceae > Avena > Avena longiglumis. Next base: position 80,876,807 of record CP125976.1, read on the forward strand.
AGGCCGAGGCGCGAAGCGGGCCAGAGCACGGTGGATCGCGGCGAGCCATCCCTCCGGATGGCCGGCGAGATCCGCGTGTCCTCTTCCTCTTCTGAGTGTGAGAGATGAGAGGATAAGGGGAATCCGAATTTTGGCCTTGTGTCCGTGGTCCTCACTGCCCCGCCCCGAGCAAGCCACAGGATCACGATCGAACGCGCGAAAGACGTGCGACACTTTGTAAAGTCAGAAAGTGCCCAGGCACGAATTAGATTTCAGGAACAACTTTTGTTTTGCCGCGGATCTTTATGGTTAGTTTTGTTTCGATTTTTTTATCTGATGCACTGTGTTAAATAAATCAACAAGTCGGATGGCTTGCTTAAAGAAGAAACTAATAGCGCCCACGTGTTCTATGACGTGCAATCACCCATTTTTTGGGGCAGTATCTAATCAACAATTTAATGTTCTCTGTCACCGGTGGTCGTTTTCTAGGTCGTTAGAGCAGCTCCGATGAGCTCCCATTTTAGACACTACACTATAGGAAATAATCGCTACGCCGACGGTCGGCTGCCGTCGGCACAATGCCAAATTGTTGCTGTCGCGGTGGCCGTGGCGTAGCCCCCGGCGTCACCGTTTGTCGGCACAACCCTCCCCACCAAGCGTCTTTTAGCGGCCCGTGTCGATCAACATTGCTTTGGTTAACGGTTTAGCTTTGAGCGCCGACTACGGCCGTCAAGACAGAATGGAGCTACGACGGCAGCCGGTTAAGATAGCCTAAAATATATATTTTTATTTTTTTTATTTTTTTAAATCTTTGAATTATTTGACTCCTTAATCTCCCACTTTAATCATTTTAACACTATTTATAGTTAATAATTGATTAAATTGCAGTCTTAGTCAAAGTTCCCATTCTAAGACTACCCATCCAAATTTCTAAGACGCTTAACTTCCTCGTTCTTTCAGAATCTCTTCCCGCAAAGCAATTTACTCATTGTTGTCAATACTAGGATATCATTCCTATTAACTCTTATATCATCATGTCATATGGTTGTATTTTTTGAAATTACAAGCAATTATTTAAGTAAACAACAATGAATAAATAAAAATATTATTGAATTTCAAATAAAATATAATAATTTTATTTTTTTGTATTTTTATTTAATATGGAATAATTAATATCTTTAAATCTGTAAATCGGAATTCGGCAAATAATATGTCTAAATTGATTAGAAAAATGAGAAGAATACAAATATGATATCAATATCAACTTATCACAAACTATGCCGTGATTCTTATCATAATTTCATTTGCCCGTTTAAAATGGCACGCATAAAGATTCTTAGCTCGGGATTGAGACTCGCTAAACTTGAAGTGGATCTATGATGAAACAACATATTTTAAACCTAAAAATGATTTTTGTAAAAAATCATGAGCATCCGATCATGTACATGTAGTTCATATCTGACATACTTCCTACCGATTCGACAGAAATTTGTCTTTTTCACCAGGAATAGACGGAAATGTTTGAGATCCCCCTGTTATGAAATTATCCATGTAAGGTGGTCTATTATTTTTGAAAAATGTGACGGTATCATTTTGAATTAGCCATTTGGTGGTTACTTCACAAAACCGTCGGTTTTTTTCACTCGGAAAATGGAAAACGGTTTTTTGGTGCGACGAAAAGGAAAACTTCCTACTGAAACAGTGTTCGCCATCCCATGATGCACACTTATGCACAATATGAACACATTATCACAAACTATGCCTTTATTTTAGCCAAAACATTGGTCATTTGACCCGAAAGCCAAGAAACCTTGAACGAGATAGGTCATTTTGTGAAGGTTTTTTTGAGACATAATCAATATACCAAGTTTGATATTTTTCCTTCTAACTATGTCACATAATGTGACACCACGCGAATGTTTCACATTGTTTGGATCGTTTTTGAATTTATAATGCCCGTTTTAAACCATCGTTATACTTTGTCGAAGGGCGGACATGAAGATTCTTAGCTCGGGGTCGAGACTCGCTAAACTTGAAGTGGATCTATGACGAAACAACATATTTTGAACCTAAAAATGATTTTTAAAAAAATCATGAGCATCCGATCATGTACCTGTAGTTCATATCTGACCCACTTCCTACCGATTCGGCAGATGTTTGAGATCCCCCTGTTATGAAATTATCCATGTAAGGTGGTCTAGTATTTTTGAAAAATGTGACAGTAGCATTTTGAATTAGACATTTGGTGGTTGCTTCACAAAACCGTCCGTTTTTTGCACTCGGAAAATGGAAAACGGCTTTTTGGTGCGACGAAAAGGAAAACTTCCTCCTGAAATATTGTTCGCCATCCCATGATGCACACTTATGCACAATATGGACACATTATCATAAACTATGCCTTCATTCTATCCATAACATTGGTCATTTGACCTGAAAGCCAAGAAACCTCGAACGAGATAGGTCATTTTGTGAAGCTTTTTTCAGACATAATCAATATACCAATTTTGATATTTTTATTTCTAACTATGTCACATAATGTGACACCACGTGAAGGTTTCACATTGTTTGGATCGTTTTTGAATTTATAATGCCCGTTTTAAACCATTGTTATACTTTGTCGAAGGGCGGGCATGAAGATTCTTAGCTCGGGGCTGAGACTCGCTAAACTTAAAGTGGATCTATGATAAAACAATATATTTTGAACCTAAAAATGATTTTTGTAAAAAATCATGAGCATCCGATCATGTACCTGTAGTTCATATCTGACCCACTTCCTGCCGATTCGGCAGGAATTTGTCTTTTTCTCCAGGGATAGAAGGAAATGTTTGAGATCCCCCTGTTATGAAATTATCCATGTAAGGTGGTCTAGTATTTTTAAAAAATGTGACGGTAGCATTTTGAATTAGCCATTTGGTGGTTGCTTTACAAAACCGTCCATTTTTTGCACTCGAAAAATGGAAAACGGCTTTTTGGTGCGACGAAAAGAAAAACTTCCTCCTGAAACATTGTTCGCTATCCCATGATGCACAATTATGCACAATATCGACATATTAGCACAAACTATGCCTTCATTCTAGCCATAACATTGGTCATTTGACCCGAAAGCCAAGAAACCTCGAACGATATAGATCTTTTTGTGAAGTTTTTTTGAGACATAATCAATATACCAAGTTTGCTATTTTTCCTTCTAACTATGTCACATAATATGACACCACGCAAAGGTTTCGCATTGTTTGGATCTTTTTGAATTTATAATGCCCGTTTTAAACTATATATAATGTTTTATATTTTACTTAATTTTTGTTTATAAATGTGTAATATTTGAGTGTAGATATATAGATTTTTTTTCTGCAAATTTTGATATATTATTTGTATTTTTCTGAATTAGAATGATTTAATTATGATTTTTCAAAAAATAATGAAAAAGGAAAAAAAGACCAAACAAAAATTTTCAAAGAGCTGTGCCGACGGCCAGGCCGTCGGCACAGCTTGGCTGCCTAACGTCGTTTCCATCATCGTGTCTGAACTGGGGCTACGCCGAGGGCCACCGTCGGCACATACCTCGCTACTACGCCGACGGCCACACTACGCCGAGGGCTACCCTCGACACCGTTATCTATGCCGACGGCCGTATCTACGCCGACGGCCGGACTGGTCGGCTGGCCAGGGAAGGCAGCTACGCCTACGGCCCCGACCTTTGGCCATCGGCGTAGCCAGCTGGCCGTCGGCGTCTGAGTTCTTTCCTGTAGTGCTAAATCGGTCCATTTAGGTAGCCCGGAGGATAGAAAGAGATGAATTGTCCTCCCCTGCCCACGTGTGCCGCTCAATGGGGCAACGCATTTTTTCCTCATAATATTTGATTAAAAAGGAAAACAGGCATAAAATAAATATACTAGAACTAAAATAATACTTTTAAATAAATGAAAAACCTCTGCTAGCTAGGGTTTGTGCCGGCAGCGGCAACGGTCCTAGTCATTGTCTTTGATGTTGATGAACACCGGTGGCGACCACGGCTCCCAAGGGTTGTGTTGCACTAGATGAGTCTGTGGCAATGGTGGGACCTTCGGCGCTGGGGGCTTTGCAACCTTGAGATGTAGAGGGCCGCCCTAGATCTAGCCACATGTCGATCTCCTTGAGCTCGGAGGCCTCGATGGCCTGCCTACGGGCCTCGTCCTCCTCGTACTCAACCTTCCCAGGTGCCACGACTGCGGATAGCTCTTCCACCTCCTCGTTGTCGTTGTTGTCGGCGCCTTCAGGGCTGTGCGGGCCCTATGGGGGTGCATACTCCATGGTGAAGTACGATCTTCGCCTGGTGACGTGCTTCGGCTCGAACCACTCGTCCTAGAGTTGCGACTTGTTAGCGCATGCCACGTTGTAGCGAGGTTCGACAGGAGGAATGCCCGGCGGCCGTCGGTCTCTACTCAGGGCGTAGCACCGGAGGTAGGGACAGGTGGCTGGAACATGCAGGTAGTTCAAATGCTACCCGCCAGGGAGGTGGACGTCTGGCCATGGCACGGGTGTGGCCATGAGCTAGTACATCTGGGCAATCTCTGTCGACACATCCTTTCTGTCTAGCTGGCGGGGCATGTCGTCATGGCCATGGCCGGGCGAGGACCCGACCTCATGGTCGTTCTTGGCGTGGCTAGACCACTTCTTCGACATCTTGCCGATGAGGTGGAAGGGGCTATCGGCAGCTAGGGCTCATTGGAGTGGGAACTGCGATACTGGTAGGCGGGCCAGGGTCTTGAATCCATTTGGGTCGGGACGTTGGATCCTATTTTTGCCGTCCGAGACGGTCCGAAGGCCAGAAACGGATAGCACAACACATGTCCGTTTTCGTCGGCCTGTTGGATTTTCTTAAATGCTCTTAGCACCACCGTTTTATGCGTCCTATTTGGCCATTTTTGCTCCGGACCAAGACATACCCAAGGTTCGATGGCCACGGATATTTACTTGTAAAAAAAAGGTTCGATGACCACCAGTGATCAAACAGTCGAAACTTGTTTAATTTCCCGCTCGATTTCTAATATCCGCCGGGTCCCACTCCCACCCGGAAGCAGGGAAGGAAACGGGCTCGCCGCATGGTGGATACGTGCGTGCCACGACGTCCATTCCGATGTCCGACTGGAAACTGTATTCCTTCTCCGACTCTCACCACACGTGCACATGCCTCTGACTATATATTAACACCGCTGCTTCTTCCGATCTCTCACTTCCACCCGAGGTAATCGATCAGAACTTGAGCGCAGTCATCCTTGGTTCTTGCCGCGAATAATCCATACGAGAATCGAGAGAGAAACGACGTGCGAAGCGATGGCAGAAATCGGGGTTACGGCCTTCAAGGAGCTCGCCGGCAAGGTTTTCGATGCTGCCGACGCGGCCGACGGTGAGGGGACTGAGGAGTCCGGCTTCACCGCCTACGTCCGCGAGCTCGAGGAGGCCCTCGATGAGATCTCAGCGGAGGAGACCTACGAAGACGTCCTGGACGCCCTCGCCGAGCTCAGGGTGGCCGTCGTGAAGATGGCAATTGCGGGCGTGGCGGCCGAAGATGTCCTAGGTCTCGGCGACATAGCCATGTGCGACTTCGCGCTCGAGATCGAGGAGGCCATTGACATGATGGCGATAGCGGTTGAGACCGGTGAGACTTATGGGGAAATATGTGAGTTCGCGCGCAAGACCACTGAGAAATTCACCCGCCAGCTCAGGGAGGCCGTCGAGAAGGCAGAGACCGGAGCGGCGGCCGATGAGGCTGTCTTGGGCGCTGGTGAGGTTGAAGAAGATCATCAGGCCATGGATGGGCAGGCTTTGTTGGACGATCAGGCTCAGCGAGAGATGTACGAGGAGGCTTTCTTGGATGAACTGGACTACCATGAGATGGTCTTCGCCATTGATGAGGCTTTGGATGAGTCGCGCCAGGAAGCGGCCGGGTGCAGCAGCCCCGACCCTTCGCAGACAGGGTTTCTTGGACGATATGGTTTTGTGACACCGCAAGATCTTCTTCCAATTGAGGCCATCGACGAGATGGCAGCGACCGGCGCGGCGGCCAATGGTGCTGTCTTGGGCGCCGGCGAGGTTGAAGGAGATCAGGCCATGGCCATGGATAGGCGTGCTTTGCTGGACGATCAGGCTCAACGAGAGATGTATGAGGAGACTTTCTTGGATGAACTGGACTACCAGGAGATGGTCTTCGCCATTGATGAGGCTCGGGATGAGTTGCGCCAGGAAGCGGCCGGGTGTAGCGCCGACCCTCCGCGATCAGGGTTTCTTGGACGATACGGCTTTGTGACGGTGGAAGATCTCTTCAATTGATTGACGTCGACGCTTTGTAAGAGGTGCATCTAATTTTGATAGTGTTTAGCAGGTTCCCACGTCCAGGCCAGCGCGACAAACTCACTTATGTAGATTTTCTAAGCCTGATGGACCAAATCATGCACAACACTGGTGCATATTTCTTGCTACATGTATATATGTGATGTTCAACCTTCATTTATGTTGAAGGGCCTTCAACTATTTGCATTTGTAGCTCATATATTCTCTTACGGCTGAGCGCCAAACCAGATAGTAGGCTACAGCAAGTTTATGAGACATCCTAGAGAAAAATGTAACTAAAACCTACCTGTTGCTTCGTTGGTAACCGACCATTTATGTTTGAATTGTGAAATGTAGTAACAAGAGTACTAGCTTATGCACTAAATATGAACGCTAGCTCAAAATTCATAGTACAACCATGCCAAAGATTTCAGTCAAATACAGAGACTCATGTGATGCCTTCACCCATTTGGAGCTCCACGCAGTCTTACATAGCTACGGCGTGTGTATGTGTGCGCACGTGTGTACATTACTAGCGGTGAAACATACCTCTTAAAACATTTACAAAACTTAGTGCAACAAAATTAAAAAAGGGATAGTGCACATAAAAGATGCCTGTCTTCATCCTTCAGGTCGTGAGCCAGCGTTCACGAAGCGATAGTGTTGGTGACTTCCTTATCGTGGTGGAGCGTGTTGGTGGGCGTCGAAGTTTGGTGGTGGTGCGCCGTTGTGCCAGGGTTTTTTTGTGGACAGGGCGGGAGAAATCTGTGTCGGGTCGTCCGACCCTGACGCGGTGCCGCCTTCGAGTGGCACCATTCCTTCCTGGAGGACGTCTTGAGAAGCCTCTTGTCCACTTTACTCTGAGTGTCGGGGGAAACCCTAGGGCCAGCGCGTTCGGGCAGCAGCTCCGTGTCGACGGTGCTCCCCTTCTTGAAGGTGCTGCTTGATACTTGGCGCTACGGGGTGCTTGGGAGCGTGGTGGGCATAAGTTGGAGGGCGCATCGATCACGAGTCATCACCTTCTGTTAATTCACCATTGTCTTCATTTCTTTTTTCTTTGGACATGTTTGTGCTGTTGCCCTAGCTTTTCTTTGTTTGAACTCTTGTATCAATGTGTGTGCTATATTAATATAGCGGGGTGAAAGCCTATTTCGAGAGATAAAACATGTGTATCTAACATAGTGATTATTGTTTGACCAAACTACGATGCTTAAGACAACCCCGAGATGCCTGAGATGACTTCACCATTTTGGAGCTCACCGACACCAGCGTGGCATGTGTCAGTGTCAAATGAAAATACAAATATTTTCGAAAAAAAGAATAAAAAAGAAAAAAAGAAAAAAGAAGGAAAAATATTTTCGTAACTGAAACATCAGTTCACCATAGCTACTCAAAAACCAATAGTGCAACTCTTCACTGTACTCAATTTTTTTTGAATGATAAAAAGGGCCAGGAAAACCCTAGAAGCTGCAGCATAAAACACGTGGCGGTTACAAAGTTTTTAGGAGGCCTCTTGCAAAAAAACACCCTAGCTAAGCTAGAAAAGAGTAAAGGGGACCTCCAAGATAAAAAAAGCATCTGAAAACTAAAAATAAGATTATAATGAAGACCTTGGGCGCCTCCACCATCGAACTCCGGCGACCTCCAGCCGATAAGCTCGGCGAGATCCTCGAGGTCTCTTGCTCGTGACGCCTTCCACACCGAAGAAGAAGCATAGGAACCAGCCATCTTGCCACCGACGGGGACAAACCACTTGTCCATGACGAGATGTCGAGCTCTGGCCCCCAGCTTCGAGAAGGGGTCTCCAATGGAGGTTAGGACCCTCGGCCGCCCTTTGGCCAGAACAGGCACGGGACCATCAGCGCTACCAACGGGCCACTGCGAATAAGCTCTAGTCACAACTTCGGTCGACACTTCCCAACCTCGAGGCGGAGCATAAGGTGTCCTGCAGGGGCCGATCCCCTCGCCGCCACGTCCGGCCAGAGCATCCTGCAGAGCAACCTCACACCCACCAGAAGGAGGGGACAAACACAATAAGATAATTTGCGGAGACGATGGCCCACTTCGCCGCCAATCGCCTCCCTCGCCAAAGAAGGCCGGAGAACACAACAAGAGGAGGAGGGCGAACCCTATCTGGATCCAGATCCAATCACATGGATCCTTCACCTCGCTCCAAACTACATGCACGAGGCCAATTACCGGCACAAGGCCACTACTAGGAGACCTATAACTACTGAGGAGGGCACGACCTCCCTTCCCCCATCCCCACCGGCCAGTGAGGCCGCCGGAGAGAAGGGGGAGAGGAGCCGTGGACGGGTGGGCGACTCTCAAACGAAGGGGTGCGTCTAGAATCGTGCGGACTTCACTGTACTCAATAATACAGAACATATCGGAACAAAGATTTGTTAGTGTGTACTAGAACAATAGAACTATAAAACAAATGATTCTTTAGACTCAAAACACATTGATGCCACAAAATGTTATGAGCAGAGCACTTTTTAGTGTTCAACTTTTTAGTTAGAGAAAGCTTGTCCAGTTTAAAGCATTACCTTGAAACAAGCTTGCATCCCGCTTAATGAACAAAGCAACCGACGTCTGAACCAATGCAAGGCGATGAGGCGAACCTCTTACAAAGCAAATCAAAGATAAACAAAAAGTACAGCAATAACCAAGACTTGCCACCAGCGACAAGAATGAGACCGAGGGGAATAAAGCTCCATGATGACGCCCCAAAGGGGTAACGATGCGCCGCCGCCGCCAAGACCGATGGTTAAGCATTTTCACTCGGAGCCCTAACGTACCAAATGTATCAACAACACCACCCCAAGAGAGTAACGACACCCACAACATCGCCGCCATTGGCATCGAAATGTGGAGCTTTCACTATTGGGGATATACTTTTCGGGTATACCCACAAGACTCGCTGACTAGGGTGGCCCGCCAACGGGTTAGAAATTTTCTTCACGAGCAGCCTAGTCAGGGAAAGAAGATGATACGACAAGGTCCAGAATACTTACTGTAGAGGTCCCAACCTTTAATAAGGTAGAGATCCATGTGTTTACAATGCTAGTCCCTAGATCAATAGCTAGCATCCACAGTTAAGATGTAATATCAAGAAACAAAGGTTATAATACAACTTTATAACCAAGAATAAAATAATTCATTACATCTTACATAGCTCATTTGTCTATCTCATTACAATGTAGCAGAAATAACTATAGCATGGAGTCCTTCATCTTCAAAGTGCCACATGCAATCATGTTGGTTGTAGACTTGTAATCCTAATCAACACACTTCACTAACGTCAAACAAACTTGCAACAAAATAAGTTGCAGCCACAAGGGTCAATACATTTGAATTGTATTGACAAGTTTCACTACTATGTAGAAATAAGTGGAACCTATCAATACATGTATATTTGTCTAAGTACGGTGTAGGCTCAATTGCAGAAAGCAATATAGTTTTATCCTATCTTTTCAAAATAGTTTTGATCTTTTGACAATCTTCTGAACTCCTTGGAAAACTCCAAGTGCTTCTAATCCCTTGTTGACACCATCAAGTTTTAATTTGAGAAATTGGAATGTCGAGATCTTCCATAGCTTCAGGCCTTAGTTGCTCAGAGTTGTCCGTAACCGGGGACACAGCTAAGTACTTAGAATTTGATCTTCTGCATAAGTTGTACACTTTACCCACATGACACAATCTCGTCTTGACGCCACCAGTGGCCGCTGGATAAGTACACACCAAATGGAGTACCGATAGATCGAGAATGTGACAAAGTCTTTCCATAGAAGTCCTCCCAATACGCAATGCTAGCTTGTCTACCAAGCACCAATGAAAGGATATATTTCCAATACATAATTCTAGTTAACCTGAAGATACCAATGCAAGGGTCTTCCACTATGTAGTTGACTAAGTCAGAGCCCATTTAGCATGTGGCTGTACACAGAAGCCACTGTACGAGAAACATGTTCAATCACTAAGTCCCTGGGTGGTTTTCTTCTAGTGCACATACAAAAATATAGCCATATAAACATGGTTCCCTTTGTTGCCACCTTGTCCAAAATTGAGTATCCTCATTCCACCCAGGTGGTTCATTGAGTACTTGTTTTATTATATAAAACATATATTTTCCCAACACTTCATATAATCACATCATGTATTCCATCCCAAGTCTATAGCATGGCTAAGCATACTACAACTACGATGTTTTCACTAAGGAAGATATAAAGGATTTTCCTAATATGACATATCATAGCTTAGTAACATAGTAGCTCTATCATGCATACTACAAAAATTCCACTAAGTGTAATGAAAATAGTAGGACATGGATGATAGTGCCACTTGCCTTAGTAGTTGGTGGTGTTGGTACACTCTTGGCAATAACACACTTGACAATCAACACAATCTATCAAGCAAAACAACCAAGACAAAACATACACAAGATCAACACTAATGGCAACACAAAAATCATGCAAAGTATGCAAACATGCAAGATGGCAATTTTTATTGTACAAATTTTTATAACAAGGTTCTGAACATTACTAAGTGATTTATGAACATTTTATATTTTCAAGATTACAAATGCAACCATTTGTGAAATTGTAGCAATTAGCAACATTTTCTAACAGTTGGAAAGACCATTCTCACTAAATAATTGCCACGGTCTTATTTATACTAGAATAAAATTATATTTTGCTGTACAGAGGGTTTAATTTACAACCATTTGCAAAAGGATTCACTTAAAAATAATTTACACAACAATTTTTATATTCAAAATACTCCACAAATGGTTCTGTATAAAACGTGATTTTAACGGACTTAAAAATACCGAATTATGGCTCCACTGTGTTCTACTTGTTTCTGTGAATCCATAGACATATTATTTGCTAAATTTGGATATACAGAACTAAAGATATAATTTTTATGGTGAAAATGATCAATTAAACCATTTAATTTATAAATCAAATTTTTGTACAAAGAATAAGTAATATTATTGCAGAAATGGATTCTACAGAATCTCATATTTTCAGGGATACCAAATTTATAATTTTTGGACTTCTAAATCTTTTTCTATGAATTATACGAGTTCGTACTAAAATCTAGAAAAGTCAAACTCGGGAATTGACTGAAATTGACTTTGACCGATGTGACTGAGTTGACTGTTGACTACGCTGATGTCATGATGATGTCAGAATTTACTACAGAAAATGTTGCTCGGATGGAAAATCTTTCTACATCAAAGTTGTAGATAAGAACTAGATCTATCTACTGTTTAAATGAAATTGAATTTGGAGCAACGAGGTGGACGTAAAATGGATTATACCTTCTAAGGTCTGAATCTTTGACCGCATTTTTCTCTCTGCTCGATGAAAGAAACGACGTGAAACCAGCGGGAATGGAACCGTCTTGACGAGGGGACCAACTTTCATCTTCAAGCCACCGCGATCCGATGTCGTCTTGAAGGTCTATTTGGGTGGAGAAGATTGAGGAGAATTTTTGACGAAAATGGGGCTAAGATTAGTTGAAAACTTGCGAACTTTCACAGGTGGGTTTATATAGCAGGGGTGAAATTTGGATTAAAGGAGATTAAAGAGGGAGAGGAATTAGGGGACATTTAGTGCAATTTAGGAGGACAATTGAGAGTCATTTACAAGCATTAGATACAAATTAAAGACCAAGTGCTCCGTGTACACCTTCCTATAGGTACCTGGTGGCCTCGTGGTGGCCACTTGGCGATCGACCTGGTTGGGCCGGCCCATTTTGGCTGGCCTGTCCGGCCATTTTTTTTTTGTTTTTTTTTCTATTTCTTAATTCTTTCATAACTTTTGATTTAGAGCTTCGAATTTATTGATTCAATTTTCTGTGGGTTCGTAAATTCATGGACAATATTTTAGGACATAAATTTTATATATTTGGAAATATTTAATTTTCTCAATTATTAATTAGTCAATTATTGTACAATTGCATGTGTGCGATATTGGCCTAGTTGCAGGGCAATATATTTGGAATGACTTGGATTCTTTCCTTATTTGAACTTGATTCGATTTAGTTCCACTTTACATGGATAACCATGAATTAAAGTTTGAAAATATGAGAGAATAATTTTATAAAATCTTAAAATAGCTCACATAAGCTATGGTGCTTATTTTAAAACGAGACTCTTTGCTTTTATTTTTGGTTCAAAACAAAACAAAGGTTGTTTGAAAAATGTAAATGAAGTGTTTGAGATGAATAGATGGTTTTTGGTTGAGAACATTCCTCAAGATTAAAAATAGATTTTCAAATACAAGAAGTTTGTGAAAAAGATTTTGAAGGGGAACCTTGCAAATTATAATTTTGAAGTAGAGGAGATATATGGATAATCTTGATGCTTTGATCTTAGGTTTTTTTGTTAAATGCTATTTTTATTTTAAGGAGTACCTTTATTTGGGGGAAAACTTTTATAATAGTTTAAAAGGTTTTAATGTTTCCAATTAGAAGCAAAAAGTTTGTTTTCCCCATAAATTTCAACAATTGTTTATTTTGTTTATTTATTTTTCACATTTCAAAATTTGGAAAATTTTGGGATGTGACAGGCTACCACCCTTAAAAGAAATCTCGTCCCGAGATTTGGGAAGGCTAGAGGTTACAAGTTGTCTTCAAGGCAACTAGGGTACTACCACCCTTAAAAGAAAGTTTTGTAGGGTTACATTGATGGTTCACTTGACTATGGGTTCAATAATTGATATTTAAACAAGGAATCCTTATTTGACTCAACTGAGTTAACTAATTCCTATCATCCACATCATATAATTCTTCAATGGTTCCATACATGTCGATGTGGTTCACATGTCCTTTCTGGGCCACATTGGAATTGCTTTCACTGGAGTTTCTAGCATCCTTTTTCTTTTTCTTCTCAGGACAGTCTGATGCATAGTGTCCAAGTTCCTTACAATTATAGCACTGCAGCTGGCTAATGTCTTTCTTCCTGGGATTGGCATGTTGGGTCTGACCAAGGTCATCTCCATTGTTAGTATCATTCCCATTATTATTATCACTTCCATTGTTGTTGTGGTGATGCTGATGTGGTCCAGAATCTCCATTGATCTTTTTGAATGAACGCTTCTTTTGTGATGATCCTAAGTGATACTTGAGGTTATGCTTCTCAACTTGATTCATCTTGTTTTCCAAGATGGTGGCTTTGTCACAGAGTGATTGATAAGTTGGGACATAGGCAACAGACAGCTGCAGGTTCAACTCATCATTAAGTCCTTTGAGGAATTTATCCTTCCTCTTAGCATCTGTATCAACTTCGTCAGGTGCATAGCGTGCCACATTGTTGAACTCCTCAATGTACTCAGCCACACTGAGGTGACGCTGTTTCAAATTGTGGAACTACTTTTTCTTCAAGTTCATCATTCCAGATGAGATGTGGGCTGTACGAAAATCATCCTAAAAAAATAGCCCAAGTCACATCCTCAAGGGGAGTGGTGATCTGAAAGTTGTCCCACCATGTTGCTGCTGGTCCTTCGAGCAGATATGCTGCAAACCTAACTTTTTCCTCGCCGGTGCAACCTACAGTAACTAAGTCCTTTTTCACCGAACGTAAACAGTCATTGGCTACCATTGGATCAGTTGTTCCAGAGAACCTTGCAGGCCTCAGTTTCAGAAATCTGGTGAGCATGTCTAGTGCTGGAGGATTATTCTGATTGTTGTTGTTATTGTTATTTTGATTCTGATTTTGCATAAATTGCGTCACCATCTGTGTCAGTGCGGTGGCCCAACATACCATTGCATGATGTAGTATACTATAGTCGTTGACATAACACCAATGAAACACCGTTTACTAGTATTACATCCCTCAGAATGGCACAACAGAAACACAACGGGTCCAATACATGGCTAAAGGTTACAACTCACTCTTTACATAAGATCCAGAGAACACTCTAGGTTAAAGAGAGAGAAAGAACTTCTTACGAAGAAGAATCAAAGATGAATAACGTAAAACAATTATACTATTAAAACTAGTATTTAACTAAGGAATTAGCATTGCTGCTATTGCCACACTCTGAGATAGGTTCTTTGGTTAGAGATTGTATTTACTGTCGGTAACTTTTTATTCACTTGAGTTGAGGTATATGTTGACTTTCTTGTCTTCATTGAAGAGCTTTAGCTGGTCTTGATAAGTCCTGGAGCATATCTTGATGTAGACATCGTTTGAATGGCTTCAGAATCTAGCAAGGGTTAAGAAGATACTTTGAGTACGAGCGTACTCAGCAAATTCACTAGAAAAGGAGTGTTTGATGCACTATAACTACAGTCACAGACCATAGGTCATAGGTAATGCAAGTTTCCGTAAACATTTCTTCAAAGGTTGCTTTTATTCTGAAAATCTTCCGTCAGCCTTCACGGGTTTACCAGAACTTTCATGGAGTTCCTTTCCCGCCACGTTTGCAGCTCCTTCCCAGAACAGGGAGTAACAAGTTATAGTTCTTACACTCTGCAGAGGTGCGTTACTTTACCCATGAGAGATCAAATCTTTGTTGCACAACCGGGCAACTTATTCCCGTCCACAATTCCATGATGTGGGGCCCAGAAAATGATCCAAGCCAATCACTGCCCCCTTCGCGACCCCTCATGCCTCATCTGGCTTTCATGGAGGATAACAACCATGACCTGCACATCTGGCTTCATGCGAGAGGAAGAAGATACAACTGACTTCTCCGTCCCATTCCAAATCTCATGGTCAACGCGTAATATACGGCACAAGAATCACTGGCGACATTGGTTGTTAAGTCCTAGGTGATGTAGTTCTGAACAGTGGTATTCCAACTGTCAGACTTAATAGATTAACTGATCACCCTGGATCAGTAATCAATATTTCTCATTATTAATGAAAATAGTGTTTTCTGACCTTTTTCAAATGCAGGTGAAGACAACACTAGATTTGTAAAATACTTTACAGAAAATAAACAAAGGACATGAGCAAGTGTGAACTTGCCTTTTGTGATTGCAAGATTATGCACTCACGGTCTTCGAGTCCGTAAGATCCAAAATCTGAAATCAGCATCATTGGTCCGGTAAGGACTAATGTTTGAAGAAGCAATATGCTTTTATGCATAAGTAATGTGATGCACGTTCTAAACGTTAATCCTGAGAATAACGTTGTTCTAGGGTTTGGATTCCGAAAGTGGTTACTTTGGAATGTGTGGTCCTTTTGGATAAACTTCATAGTTGTACTTTTATTAGAGTTTATGAGTGTTTGTAAACAACACATATGTAGGAGTAAAGTATACATACTTATGACATACTAGTTAGGATTACTTATACAAGGTTTCTTATTTAAAGTGGCAAAAAGGATAACCTTCGAAGAAAAGATTTCTCTTCTAAGGTCTAAACAAACTTTGTGGTTAGTTAGTGGTGGTTGATGTTATTTGTTTGCTCAAATGGTTTGGATTGAGTTGCTTTATAGTTTAACTACTTCAGACCAAAGTTAACTATAAAACATATAATAATGCTTATAGTGTTATATTAAGATTCTGTAGACTAAAGTTAACTTTAGAGTATAGATAGTTTTGAAAGTATCGTACTTATACATTGGTATTTTGTATATCTGAAATGTGTCCTTTAAGTTACTTAAGAATGTTTATTCTGTTACTTGAGTAATGGTTTCTTGATTTGAGTATGGGGTAATATCATTTATCTTTTATAGATAAGTGAGTATAGTTTATAAACCCAACATAATGTTACTTAACTACTTATGGATTTATATAGTGTTGTAGTAGTTTTTGTAATTTGTTGATTAATATGGTTTAGAGAAGATTTGATTGTTCTCAAGTTGTTCTTTAAGGACTTTATTATTAGTGGAATTCTTTATAGAGATAATCTTCATTTAAGGTTGTAGATCTTTCTAAAATAAAAACATTTATAATTTTTTAAACCATTATGGCATTAGATTATTAATATTTGAGACTAATACTATTTATTAGACTTATTTAACTCATTTTAGGAATATTAATAAGTTTTATTGATCTTTATATGAATTATTAATGAATTAAATAAGTTTAAATTTGGGTTATTAATTTTTTTTATTTATCTCACAAGGAGATTATTAGATTTTTAACATGTAAATAATATTTTTGTGATCATATTTTCTTATTTATCTCACAAGGAGATTGTTAGATTTTTAAATGCTATATCATATTTATTTTTGTGATTTATAAATAATAAGATATGATTTTTATAATGCTTATTACTTTATAATTATTTAATAAATAATAAATATTTAATTAAGTGACATAATAATACATGATTATAGTTTTAAATTGGAATTCTTATTTTTCTAAGATTTTTGGTATTTGATTTATATTATTAATATTTATTATTATAAAAATATGATTTATCAAAGTTTTATTACTTATAAAACTTTTATTAAATAATATTTATTTAAATAATCATCATAACAATATTTGATAATAAGTTTAAGTTGTAGATTTTATTTTGCTACAAATTTTCATATATTATACACATTTTTCTGATTTATAAATCAAAAGTTATTAATTAAGCAAGATTTAATTATTTATTTGATTTTGAAATATTATTAATTGAATTATAACATTTTATTTATTTATTAACAGAAAAATACTTTTTACACCACGACCAGAGCTAGCCCCAGTCACTGATCTGTGGGCTATTGTCCACCTCAGCTCTCAGGTCTAGAAATGCTTTACTCGACCTCTCTACTCACTTTATCGATGACATGTGGGCCTGCCATGTCATCCACCACGCGAGAAAGACCAGTCAAGCAGTGGCGTGGCTCGATCATGAGGTAAGCATGGCATCAATCACCACCGCGTCGGTGAGTGGTCACCGACGACGATCTACGGCGCCCTAGCAAGCGAGATACGACTAGTTCGAACAAGTGCAACCTACTGAACCTAATAGTGACAGCGCCGCTTGGAAATGGTCATCGGAGGATCATCAGCGACGAGCTAATACGGAGGCCAGCGGCGGTGCTCAACAAAACTAGACCTACGGTGCAAATCCGCAAACGAAACTAGGGTCCAGAGATGTGTATGCTTACCCTGATGACAATAGAGTGGTCGACGAGGACAGGCGCGGTCGGAATCGAGCTTTCCGACGAGGATTCTGACGAATTGCAGCGAAGGGAAACAACCAAATTCACCCGCTCCAGTGCTCCCCTTGATGTAAGCTTCTACCCAAAGGATCTATGGAGGAAGGCGCTTCTCCATGATGGCTCAGAATGGTGTGGGGAGACGTGGTTCGACGGCGAGGAGTGGCTCCGGTGGGCTAGGGTTTCGGTCGCGTTCGTATCTGAGAGGATAAGGAGGAATTGGAGATAGAGATGGAGGCAGTGCGTCACGATGGCCTTATTATCCCCTCTTGGCAATAGCGGCGAGTATCTTGGCGCAATGGCGATAATGACATCAGCGTGGCGAGATCCTCCGGCGAGGTGCACAATGCGACGATGGCGATGATGACCATTTTACGGATAACCCCTTGACGATTTCTTTAGCTCAACCCGCGGTCCTCACCTGACCCCACTTGTCAGTCATAGATGTAAAGGACCTGGTATATTCTTATTTGCTTATCAACTTAATTTTAGTGAGCTCATAGTTTGAATAGAAACTTTATATATAAGTATAATGATTTTTATACCATTATTTGATGCATGAAATATAAAGACATTGATATGGTGATTATTACTCCCATTAATTTGGAAAATAGCAATGTATGTGATAAACAAAGAAGTTTAGGGTTTTGAATTATGAGTACTACCCTTAGCTTTAGGTTTTTGTATAAGCTTAGGTTCCTTTTAAGAGTTAAGATTTAATGGTGATATTGCCTTATGTATATAGTATTTGATGAAATCTTCCTTTTTAATAGGAAGTTGTAATTAGAGTGTTTTATAGAAGTGAGTATACTTAAGCACATATAGTTAGGATGTTTGGAATTAACAGAGATGTGCTTATGGAATTTGCTATAGGAAAATATTTCTATAAAGTGTGATAGACATTAGATGGTGGATCAATGGTATAAGATGGATATTATGTTTGAGTTGAGATTTAGAGTTGATTGCTTATCAAATGATTTATAACATATAACTATATTTCACAATCTTAGATCTCTAATTAAGGAATTCCTTTCCTAGATATAATACCTCTTTCTATCCATCACCATGGTTAGTTTGATGGACTTACTTATTAAATTCTTATTATTCAATATATCATTCTTCTAGCTTATGGATGAATTCAATGAGTTCTATACAAAGGCACTTCATAGCTTTCTCATATCCTTGCTTGGTTGTATTTACTATTCTACTATTGATAATCTTCCATCCAACCAGTAATTCCTTCAAACTCTACTCCCAAACTTCCTAAATCCTCCATCGCTGATCTTTCTCTTAAGTAAACTATCCTTGAAGATGAATAACATTAATTTTATGACTCTATGCTACACTATCTTTAGTTGAATAACACCATCTTATAATTATTTAACCCTCATGACTTACACTTCAATCTCTGAATTATATTTATGTGGTTTGCAAAGACTTCTCTAGGATCACTTATCTTTACTAAGGTTCCAACCATGTTCTACCCACCAGTATTACCTATACTAAATATAAGCATTCCATGTTGGTGGCCAAAACATTACCTTTATAATGCTTTAATCATTTATTACTAAAGTTCTTAGTTGGCTAAGCAGGGCTTTATCAATCCTACCTTTTATTGTCTGGAAATTATCTTCTTAGTATCTTATATTGGATTAAGGTTATTAATGGACTATGCCCTCATTAGAAGATTTGAGTAGATGTTCTGATAAGATCAAATAATAGATCAAAGACTAATAGTTAAAGAAGTTGTGAAGCAATGAGAAATTATCCAACATTGATGAACAACAGATATTGAGATAAGTTCCATAAAGATTGTATAGAAAGAAAGATATATATATATATATAGTGGATGATCTTGACTTAATCTCTTTCCAACTCCAACTCATCAAAAGAGTTTTTAAGGTTAGGTGTTACTATGATACTTAGAATGTATGCAGATGGGATTTAGGATATAGTGGTTACATTCTTATTATTTGTTTTATATCCTTATCTTGGTACTTATGAGTGATTATAATGAATTCTATAACATGATCACCTAATGATAAAATATAATTCACCTTATATTAAGGTTTAACTTATAGTACATTTGAGCTACACTTAGATCAAATCTCTCTTACCCAAAATAATATTTTAACAAAGGTCTTATTGAAACTTATCGCAGTCAACTTGATGATCTACTTCAATTCCATCAAGCTAAAAGAAGCTTCAATCACTTTGATAAGATTTTTTTAAAAGCGCAAAAATTATTCGGATTTTCTATGCATGAATGCAATGCACATATCTAGGTTCAACTTATTTCTAGGCTCTAATGCTGAGATGTTACAAACTCTCCTCCTTAAAATAAACTTCATCCTCGATGTTCGCAAACTCTCATGTTTTGGAGTAACAAATTGTCTTGTAGTGGTTGCTACATTCTCCACATCATGATGACCTTAAATGGAATTAATTGGTGTTGGAGATATGCCCAAGAGGCAATAATAAAGTGGTTATTATCATATCTTCACACTTATGATAAATGTTTACATACCATGCTATAATTGTATTAACCGGAAACATTAATACTTGTGTGATTTGTAAACTAAAATAAGAGTCCCTAGTAAAAGCCTCTTGTTAAACTAGCTTGTTGGTTAATATATATGATCATGGTTTCCTGATCATGAACATAGAGATGTTATTAACAACAGGATCATATCATTAGGAGAATGATGTGATGGACATACTCCTATAGTTAAGCGTAGCATAAAGATCAAGTCATTTAATATAGTTCATTTGCTATAAGCTTTCTGATACATAGTAACCTAATTCCTTCAACCATGAGATCATGCATATCACCTTTACCGGATGGATGCTTTGATGACATCAAACACCACACCGTAACTGGGTGGCTATAAAGGTGGCATTGAGTGTTGGAAAGTATTGGTTGAAACACATGGATCAAGAGGATTTGTCCATCCATATGACGGATAGATATACTCAGGCCCTCTCGGTGGAATGTCATCCAATTAGCTTGCAAGCATGTGACTGCTCACAAGGGATCACATATCACGGAGCGAGAAAAGAGTACTTATCGATGTGAGGTTGAACTAGGTATGCGGAGATACCGACGATCATAACCTCGGATAAGTAAACTATCGTGAGACAAAGGGAAATTGGTATCGTATGTAAGTGGTTCATTCGATCAAAGTAATCGTAGAAATATGTAGAGCCATATGAATTTCCAGATTCCTCTATTGGTTATTGTTAGGAGAAGTGTCTCGATCATGTCCGCATAATTCACGACCGTAGGAGACACACTTAAGGATTCGACGTTGTTTTGAGTAGTTATGGTATTATGAGAAAGAGACCGAATGTTGTTGAGTCTCGGATGGGATCCGGATATCACGAGGTGATCCGGAATGGTCCGGAGAATAAGATTCATATAAGGAAAGTCCCGTTTGAGTTCGGAAATGATTAGGTGTTTTCATCGGGAATGTTCTAGAAGGTTCCGGAATGTCCGGCACTCCGGGGGGGAAGGGGTACATGAATGTGTCATTACATATTGGAATGATTGCCTCATGTACTAAGTGTTCTCTCTGTTCTAAATAAAGGATTAAATTGAATCCTAAAACTTAAAAGTCAAATGGCCAGTTTGAAAGTCAAACGGCTAAACAGAAACGGGGAAACAAGCAAGAGGAGGTTGAAACGACTTGGGGAGGAGTCCTCCTCTCCAAGCCGGGCGCCACCAAAGGCCGACTTGGGAGGGACTCCCTCCCTTGGCCGCCTCCCACCTATAAGGAGGCGGGGCCTCCTCCTCTGACACACAAGTTCCTATCCTCTAATCTAAATCCTAGCCCTAAACTCCGGTTTAGAGCCGCTTTGGTTTAGAGCTTCTAATTGCCCTAGCCCTTGGATTAGAGCCTTCTAATTGGTGTGTCTAAACCCTAGACCACTAATAGCTCTCTCTCATACTCCACCATACTCGCTCCGGCTTAAGCGAAGCCCGTGAGATCTCCCTCTACTTAGGTACCACTTGGTTGTCTTGCCGGAATCGCGAGAAAGTGCTACAACCACATTTTCTTTGGAACAAGGGAGAGGAAGGTCTTCGTCGATGCAGGCGTGTGACCGATCATGAGCGCTTGCCGCAGCCTTGGCGCGGAAGGATCGTCTGCGATCTTGAGATCGGAAGTGTCGACTACATCACCCAGAATCTGCTCGTTAACCGCTTTGGAATCTTGAGGGTAAGTTATTCCATCGAATCGTTGCTACAATCTAGTAGATAGATCTTGGCTTGTTTGTTTGTATGCGATAGAAAATTTTTGTTTTCCATGCTACGAACCCCTACAGTGGTATCAGATCCGTGTCTATATGTAGATCTGTTTGCACGAGTAGAACACAATGGTCATTGTGGGCGTTGATGCTTTTATTGTCGATTGCTTCTTGTGTACTTTGCATCTTGCGGTATGTTGGGATGAAGCGGCCCGGGCTAACCTTACATGACATCGTTCATGAGACTTGCTCCACGCTTGACATGCAACTTGTATTGCATAAGTGGCTTCTTGGTGCTGTTTCTCCTAGCATAGTTAAGATTCAATTTACAGTGATTGACAATACTATTATCAATGTTGTGGTTCTTGTTCGTAAGTTAGAGCGACACTTATTGAAAGCCCCAAACCACGTAAAACATGCAAAGAAAATTAGGCGTCTAACTTTGTTTTGCGGGTGTCTTGTGATGTGATATGGCCATTATTGTGATTATATATGATGTATGCAATGTTCCTTATTGTAAGTTGGCAACGGCGAGCCATATGGTTGTCTTTAATTCTGTTAAGACCACGTGTCTATTCAAAGTAGTTGTAATAGTTGAAGCGGTGGGCGACAACCATGGAGAAGCATCATTGACCTTGATGCAATGTCGGTGATGATGGAGATCATGTTCATGCTAGAAGATGGAGATCGGAAGCACAAAGAAGAAAGGCCATATCATATCACATATTATGAATTACATGTGATGTTAATCCTTTATGCATCTTGTATTGCTTAGTAGCGAGCGGTAGCATTATAAGATGATCCCTCATGCACATGAATTTCAAGTCATAAAGTGTTCACCCTTAGTTAGCACCGTTGCTAAAGCTTGTTGTTTGAGCACCACGTGATGATCGGTGTGTTAGATTCTACAAGTGTATACAACGTGAGCAAGCCAGATTTGCTCATGCGGAAACTAAGGTTTGATCTTGTGAGCCTAGCATGTCTGGACATGGCCTCGGAACACGGATTAGAAAGGTAGAGCATGAGTCATATAGTAGATATGATGAACATGTTGATTGTTAGCCATTGAAGCTATATCAACTCTCGTGATGATCGGTTTTGATGTGGTGGATTTGGTTCGTGTGATCACTAAAACAATGTGAGGGATATTGTTTTGAGTGGGAGTTCACCTAGATTAATTTAATTATTAATTAGAACTCAATTTATCATAAACTAAACCAAAGTGAATTTGCATAGTTGTTGTAGTCATTGGCATCCGTTTACCACCTTAAGCTTAGTTATAATCGAGATGATAAAACTATAGAATTACGGTTAGTTACTTTGACTGGTATCGTATTGTTTTGAAGTGTTAATCTAAAGTTTAAAAGTCCTATTTCAAACTTTCATAAGTTAGGTTACTCCATGAAGTTTAATAATTAGTATTAAATCAAGAGTAACAATTCCAAGTGTTAGTATATAAGTATCATGTTTGTCTCCATGATTCTTGATATTCAAAGGATTCTCTTAATATCAAGGTTATCTAGGATCTGAAGAGTTGTTTGAAACCATGATGTGTGGAAGATATTGTGATCTGAAACAAAGTATTGGTTACAACATGATAGAGTATAATATGGCAAAAGTCATGTTCTCATATTTGATGATAAATTGCAAAAGGTTGGAGACACTAGTTGTCCTAATCGTCCAAAAGGATTTGGAGAGCAACATTATACTCATGTTTCACCGTTATAAGCTAAAAGTAGCTTGATCATGGATAATTCCATGATAAGGGTGAATATTTGATGTAGGTAAAATGTTTACTACACCAAGAGATTACTAAAGAAAGGAATTTGAAAGAACAACAAACATTTGATGATGGTGATCTACTTCAAAGTGCAAGTCCAAAGACATTGGTATTTAACTATACACACTTTGGACTATATGTCATATGTATGACTCCACTATTGATGTTGATAGATTCTTTCAAACATAAAAGGAAATATTGAAAGAAAATCTCATAAGTATATGGCAGAAAGGAAAAGACTAGAATTGTTCAGTTTAAGTATATAGATGATATACATGTTATGGCTATATTCTTTGCTTATTAACAATGTGGTTCTTAAGTATTTAATACTAAATTTGTTGGTATGAATCGTCATACGAAACAACAGAATTCATGAACTACAGTGGCCTAAGTAATTAGCAAAAGAATATGTGATGATGTTCATCGAGAACAAATAAAGGGTTATTGTGTTGCTCGTTAAACATCAAAGCTTGCCTTCAAGATTTGTTTTATCAGGTATTATGAGAACAAAAGGGTTGTTCAAATAATTGCCGTAATCCATAAAAGATGGATGATTCACAAATCTCGTTGGAGAAATCACATCCATAAAACTAGTGCTAAAAATGTCAAAAGACAAATTGATTAAAAGATCACTTAGGAAGTGACATCGCCGTTTAAAAGAAAACATGAAGAAACTCCATGTGGATGGAATTTTGGAGTCTTTTGATTTTTGATCACATGACGCTTGTGAAACTTTCCTAGAGATAATTGAAACTTCGTTCATAGGCCAAAAGGGAACGAATGACTAGCTTATTGGAACTTGTACATATTGTTGTACGAAGTCCATTATGTGTAGTCAAGAGCGATGGATTTCAACTTCATATGCTTTCTCCGAAAATTTGAGTGAATATATGAATATTTACTTAATAAGGATGAATTGTGAAATATTTGAAAAAGTTCAAAGACTTTCAAGATAAAGTGCAAAATCATTGTAACAAGAATATAAACAGTTTATGATAAAGATCATAAAGGAAGATATTTGAGTTACAAAGTTTAGCATTATACCTAAGATTTATGGAATCGTTCCGTGGATTTGCATTTCCCGAAACACCATAAGAGTATGGAGCATTCGACATATGTAATTAAACCTTGTTTGACATGGTAAGATCAAAGGTATAATTCATAAAACTGCCATTATATTTTAAAGATTAAAAGCTTTAGAGATTACCGTTTTTCCACTGAAAAGAGCTCCATCATAATCCATTGAAATGACACCATATGTTATGGTTTGGGATAAAACCCAAGTTGTCCTTTCTTAAACATTGGTATGCTATGCATAAGAAAGATGTTTGCAACCAAAGTCGGATGAACCTGTCTTTGTTAAGTAATCCTCCATAACATCGGAGACAAAAGTGTTTGTCACTTAAAACGTCAAGTTTATTTGAGAAGGAATTTTTCGTGAAAAGTTAAGTGGGAGGACAATAGAACTTTGATAAGGTTAAAAGAACCTTAGCTGTATGTGCAGAGTTAGCGCTTGGCAAGAAAAGTGTTCCGGAGGCGAACAAAGCTAATGGCTCACGTACCTCAAAGGTTGTGGTCACGGAGATCCAAGTTCCTATTGAAACAAGTAGGTGGATGAACAATCAAATACCAAGATTTGAGGGTTGAATCATTATTTGAGAATAATGAACCGACTACATGCAAAGAAGCGATGATGGGCCACGACTCCATCAAATGGCTTGAAGCCATAAAATCGTGATAGTTCCATACGAGAAATCAAGTTTTGAACTTGAAGGACCCTCGAGAAAGGTGTAAGACCTTACGGTTGTGTTTGGATCTATAAATAAATAGACATGGATGTTGCACATCTATGAAATAGTCGACATGTTGGGAAAGAGTTCACAACAATGTTCAAAGGTTGACTATGACAAGATCGATCTTTCATAGCGATATTTAGTCTAGACGGATTAGTGTAGCAACCACTACATATAATTTTATTATATGGTAGTTGAATAAACAAAACAAGTTCTTCTAATAGAAGGGTTACCTAGGGCGTGTGCATGACACGGTCAAAGGGTTTTGTTAAAATTCAAGGGATGCTAAAACCATATGCAAACTTCAATGGTTGAAGTAAGCATAGCGAGTTGGAATCTTCACTATGATGAAGCTGTTAAAAAGTTTAATTTCATCAGAGACAATGAAGATGCTTGCATTTGCAAGAAATTAAGTGGGAGCGCTAAGACATGTTTCTAATACATTATGTGGAAGACATATTGTTTATTGGAAATGATGTATCTTTTATTAACACATATTAAGAATTTCATCCCGATGAAAGACTTAGGCAAAACCCAAATATTTGGCATCAATAGACGCTAATATGGTTGTGCCAAAAGTACATAGATGATATATTGAATGAGTTCAATATAGAAACTACAAGAAAGGTTCTCGTTGCACAGAAAGGATTGAATGAGTTCAATGTTGATGATATATTCAAGTGCATTGACATTTGGTAAAGTGAAACAAATAATCAAGTATAGATTGATACTTGATGTATGAAATCACAAAGAGTATTTATATCAATCATACTGTGATATGTACAAATCCAGATATGTCCTATGCTCTAAATGTTGTGAGCATATACCAGAATGATTCGTAAGATGATCATTGGACAATAGTAAGGATATTCTTATGATCTTTTGGAAGAACTAAGAGTATAATATTTGTAGAAGTGACAAATACATGGTTAGTTCATTGTAAAAGTACTACATTGATACTAGTTTTGTCACAAAGTACAAATTAAGTTTATCTCAATCTAAACTAAGGGTGGCACAATATAATGGAAAGTGAGTTCCATAATGGATTTGGATGAGTTCCAAAGGTAAGACACTGTGACAGATAATACAACAAAAGGCTAAGTATATGACTGCTATTTTAGCAGCAAAAGAGGGCATTTGTGTCAAGTAGTTTGTTATCAAACTAGGTGTAGTTCACAGTGGGATAATACTATGAAGATATATTGTGCGACAATATTATCAACATGTTTTAACCCCAAAGAGCTAAAGGTCACACCGAAAGACCAAACTTATACAAAGCCATCTCATTAGAGAATGAGTGATGCGTAGAGGCATAAAGACATGCAATTACACACGGACTGGAAGTGTCGGATCAGGATCGATTGACCACTAGCAATCATGTACATACAACACGAAAGCCATAGGTGTTGAATACACAAGGTTTGAAACTAGATTATTGACTCTAGTGCAAGTGGGACTGTTGGAGATATGCCCAAGAGGCAATAATAAAGTGGTTATTATCATATCTTCACACTTATGATAAATTTTTACATACCATGCTATAATTGTATTAACGAAACATTAATACTTGTGTGATTTGTAAACTAAAATAAGAGTCCTAGTAAAAGCCTCTTGTTAAACTAGCTTGTTGGTTAATATATATGATCATGGTTTCACGATCATGAACATAGAGATGTTATTAACAAGATCATATCATTAGGAGAATGATGTGATGGACATACTCCTATAGTTAAGCGTAGCATAAAGATCAAGTCATTTAATATAGTTCATTTGCTATAAGCTTTCTGATACATAGTAACCTAATTCCTTCAACCATGAGATCATGCATATCACCTTTACCGGATGGATGCTTTAATGACATCAAACACCACACCGTGGCGGGTGGCTATAAAGGTGGCATTGAGTGTTGGAAAGTATTGGTTGAAACACATGGATCAAGTGGGATTTGTCCATCCATATAGCGGATAGATATACTCTGGGCCCTCTCGGTGGAATGTCATCCAATTAGCTTGCAAGCATGTGACTGGCTCACAAGGGATCACATATCACGGAGCGAGAAAAGAGTACTTATCGATGCGAGGTTGAACTAGGTATGCGAGAAACCGACGATCATAACCTCGGATAAGTAAACTATCGTGAGACAAAGGGAAATTGGTATCGTATGTAAGTGGTTCATTCGATCGCAAAAGTAATCGTAGAAATATGTGGGAGCCATATGAATTTCAGATTCCTCTATTGGTTATTGTTAGGAGAAGTGTCTCGATCATGTCCATAATTCACGAACCGT
This sequence comes from Avena longiglumis, assembly GCA_030063025.1. Classification (NCBI taxonomy): domain Eukaryota; kingdom Viridiplantae; phylum Streptophyta; class Magnoliopsida; order Poales; family Poaceae; genus Avena; species Avena longiglumis. Next base: position 80,904,316 of record CP125976.1, read on the forward strand.
AGGAGACACACTTAAGGATTGACGTTGTTTTGAGTAGTTATGGTATTATGAGAAAGAGACCAAATGTTGTTTGAGTCTCGGATGGGATCCGGGATATCACGAGGTGATCCGGAATGGTCCAGAATAAGATTCATATAAGGAAAGTCCTGTTTCGGAGTTCGTAAATGATTCCGGTGTTTTCATCGGGAATGTTCTAGAAGGTTCCGGAATGTCCGGCACTCCGGGGGGAAGGGGTACATGAATGTGTCATTACATATTGGAATGATTGCATCATGTACTAAGTGTTCTCGCTGTTCCAAATAAAGGATTAAATTGAATCCTAAAACTGAAAAGTCAAATGGCCAGTTTGAAAGTAAAACGGCTAAAACAGGAAACTGAGGGCAACAAGCAAGAGGAGGTTGAAACCGACTTGGGGAGGAGTCCTCCTCTCCAAGCCAGCGCCACCAAGGCCGACTTGGGAGGGACTCCCTCCCTTGGCTGCCCCTCCCACCTATAAGAGGAGGGGCCTCCTCCTCTAGACACACAAGTTCCTATCCTCTAATCTAAATCCTAGCCCTAAACTCCGGTTTAGAGCCTTTGGTTTAGAGCTTCTAATTGCCCTAGCCTTGGATTAGAGACTTCTAATTGGTGTGTCTAAACCCTAGACCACTAATAGCTCTCTCATACTCCACCATACTCGCTTCGGCGAAGCCTGCGAGATCTCCCTCTACTTAGGTACCACGCCGTTGTCTTGCGAATCGCGAGGAGTGCTACAACCACCGCCTGCTGGAACAAGGGAGAGGAAGGTCTTCGTCAGTACCCGAGCGATGTGACCGATTGCGAGCGCTTGGAGCATGGCCGGAAGGATCGTCTGCGATCTTGAGATCGGAAGTGTCGACTACATCACCCACGAGAATCGCTCGTTAACGCTTTGGAATCTTGAGGGTAAGTTATTCCATCGACTCGTTGCTACAATCTAGTAGATAGATCTTGGCTTGTTTGTTTGTATGCGATAGAAATTTTTTGTTTTCCATGCTACGAACCCCTACAATTGGAGTATTCCATAACCTGATTAAATATCCTCATTCAATTCTTTTTCTTGAATCATCAAACTTCATTACTATTTTAAGTACAGTTTAGAGGTTCCCACTTCCATATGTTTTTAAGTTTCTATATACGCATTTTAATAGTCAATAGACTATCTTACTATTCCTGTCATTATACAGTTGATACTGGTATTCCTTCCAAGATTGGATTTGAACTCAATTTGTCCATACCCATTGAAATTTTTTTCATTCTCGACACTTGTTGAATTAGGGTTCTATATTACTTCTTAAGGGTTACTTAAAGGTTGTTTCTTTTTAAATTTGATTGTTTAAATGTATCCTTCATCACCCTCAAGTTTGTACCTTCTTAAGATTTTTAAATAACTTTTCTTTATTACCTATAGTATTTTCTTCAACTATCATTCCTAATGTTTACTCTCCCCCTTAAGTTTTACTAATAGTTTTGAAACTCCATACATAGAAGCTATTGATTCTTGAACTAAAATGTTGGTTCCTGTTCAGTTTATATTTTACCGGTTTAAGGTCCAATGAAAGATTATTCAGTGCATCCACATAGTTGTGGATCTCCGAAGAAAATCTTCGACACTAAATAAATTACTTACTATTGGGCATTCTTGCTGAATAAACTGCATCTTGCAAGGCATCTTCTGAAGCGATCGTCTTTAGATCTGTTAAACTTTCTTAGTTCTTACTTAACTTAGGCCAAATTTAATGCTCTTTATGCAACTTTTAATAATATTTGGTTAACTATTTCAACCAAATACCAGCTGCGGACAAAATACCAACTATGGATTAGTTACTAGCTATGGATCAAATACCAATTGCGGAATATTACCAGCTGCGAACCGTCCTAGGGTGTGTGTATTACCCTATGGTTTCTCACATACCTCTCACATTCTCTCGGAATTGTCAGAGTTTGAGTACAATTTTGGTTCCAAAGCTAACTATTTGTACTTATTCATGATACTTCCATGAACTTGGTACAATTTCTCCATTACTTCTTAGTAGTATTACCCACTTTGATTGAACTTTAAGTTTATTATTTTTTTGTGGCTCCCTACATCTTCTATACCCAACTTCTTTCTTGAGTTTGGCTAGGAATAATTTATGCTCTACCTATTCTCCAAGTGGTGTTAACACTCCTTATATATTATTTCTTCCTTCCAGTAAGTCTTCTTTTGAAATCGTCGCTCCCTTACACGAATTCCCATTCCTATCTAGGTCTATATCATCAAGTAATAACTGTGTGTTACATCATGCATTTGCACACCAAATTACACTTCATGTACAGATCTTGTCAATCAAGAAGAATCAAAAAAATCCAAAAGTCGATAAACAACAAAGCATATATCCTGTATTACACATAGGTTTTAAATAATTTACAAATGTACTGGATGTTCCAATGGTTTGCTCCATACCTATTTACACAACTCTCTTACAAGAACTTCTTGCTCTTGTGGATATATCCTCACTTATTTCGGCAAACTCTTCAAACTACAATACGCATTACCCTCTATATACATTATTCAAGCCCGCATCCCTTGGGATGTTGTTTCTCTCTCACTTTTATCTTCCTCTAGTGCTTCCTGGAGTTCCGTCCATGATGACGTGAAGTCCTACGACTGCCTTCTGGAGCATAGGAGCATCCAGGAGGTGTGTAATCTTGGTTAGAAGTACCTAGAATGAGATTAGTCATTGAAAAATGACTAGAGTTGGCGTAATCTTCCACCGAATAGTTCGGGTTTTCTGGCAACGCTTCCTCATAGTAAGTTGGTTCCTGTCAACACCCGGATTTTTAATCCCAGATGCCTGTTATGCCATACATCGCAATCCCAGGATTACCATTTTTGCGAGACATAACAGAATTGGATACCATAGTACATCATCCATTACAAACCATGCATAAGGTCTTACACAAATAGGGATCTCATGATCCAGTTCTTAATACAACTTCAAGCAGCGGAATACGTAATAATAACGGTAGCGTAGGCGAAGCTCCATCTTCGGGGTCATAGGCAATGCTGACGATGGGAGATGATCCTAGTTGTCGTAACCTTCCTGGGGTCCATCCTCCAGGTACTCCTCTTCATAGTCTGGCCACGGGAATATCCAGGGACAAAGCCATGAGTACTCGTTAAGTACTCGCAAACTAATGCTAACAAGTGAAAGGGGTTTTTGATAATAGGACATTCGGCTCTAGGTTGTTTTGCAAAAGCCAGATTTATCTCTACTAAGTTTAGAAGCAAAATGCTAGTTGAAGTTTTATAACACCTAAGTGGGAACTTGTATCTCATATCACAACCCTATTGTGGTCAAGTCAAAATCTCAATTCATTTCACAAGTCATTTGAAAACATCTGACGGGGGAACATTATGGCCAATCCAACTGTCCATAACCGTGGACGCGGCTATTCGAATAGTTTGACACTCTGCAGAGATTGTACACTTTCACCACAACATTCGATACATCCGTCAGGAACAAATCCTGAATTCACCATACTCGGTGTCACGGATAATCAATCCTAACCTTTCAATTACGCCCTAGTATAAGCACCTCTCCTGTGAGTTTGGCCCCCAACCATGACTAAGTCATCTTGGAGTGCTGCAGTGGACAATCTTCACAAGGTAGCCTCATTTCGGACCTTGGCCATGAGGGAACTAATACTAAGGTATATAAGTTTCGATCAAGCCCTACCCAATCTTCGGTATTGTGGTTTATGCGATAAAATTGGAATGGTATCGCATCGGACAACCATCAGTTTTATAAAGGGCTAAGGCTCATGCCTCAACATTTTCATCAACAAAATCATCTGGTGTTCGGAAACACATGTCAAAACATCTCAGTAGAATGATCCATCATTATAAGGTTTTCATAACCATTTTCACCAAGTATTCCCATCTAATGTTGATCAAGTTTTATGCTTAGCACTAGCATCTACAAGTGGGGGTAAGCACGAATGAGTGGTGCTAAACTATGGGAGTTTTACTGAGTTTAATCTCATGCCTTAGGATGACATCAAAATTATCTAGCTTAGGCCAAATTTTATGCTCTTTATGCAACCTTCAATTATCCTTCTAGTATCTACAATTTATTCCAGTAAACTCTAAGTAAGAGCTTTGATAAAGAAATAAAGTAATAAACTTGCAAGTAAAACTAGGATTGGTTTATCAAGGGGTTATGATCATATATGCTTTAAGGCATATAGTTGGCATGGTAGCAAGCAAGTATTAGCTTGCATAGGTCAACTTGATTAGTAAGGCTTGCTAAGTTAATAGCTTGCAAGTATTGGCTTGCATAAGTAGAGTATCTTGCAAGTGTTAGCTTGCCTTGTGCAGAGCAGTGGTTGAAGTTCTCCTCGGCTTCTTCTTCGTAGAATCCTCCTTTCTCCTCGTATCCTTGGTCGGTACTAGCGTCTATGAATAAATACGATGTACACAATCACCAAACAATACTTAACTACTTGCATTCATCACACACAAGGGTCCTATAGATGATCTAACATCATCTCTAACATTAAAAGATTAAGGCTTGGTTTAATTCCTTTTATTTTTAGAAAAGTAATTTCTACTCATTGAAAAACTACTTAAGATTTAATATTCTCCAAACCAAACATGGGATCATGTTGACACATGTCATCACCACATAGTTTAGTCCATGGGAATATGATTTAAAGTGGTGTCACAATTTAATAAGGTCTTACCCTTTTATTTTAATTAAATAAAGTGACTAGAAATGCCTATGGGGCATTCTTTTATTACTTGAACATTATTTCTGTAAGTAAACCTATATATTTTTTTTATATTCTGAAAGGTATGGTTAAATGTGATTTTTGAGAGTTGGAATCAACTCAAAAGATATTATGGTTTAAGTTTGAAAAATGTTTGAATGCAGAAAAGCTTATGCCTTGTTATTTTTACCAAGGATGATCTACCGATCCAAATGACTTGAATCCAACGGGCTTGGATTCAGCACTTCCAGACCTTTCTAACAAAACTAGTTTCATTCGATTTGATGCCCTGAATCAACCTGGGTTGATTTTTGAAACTGGGTACAGAAGTGTGTTTGAAATAAAATGGAAAAGGTTAAATTCAAATAGCTGGGCTGCGCGGGAAGCGATACTAGGCTGGCCTGCTAAGCACAGCGCTTACGCGGGATGGTTAAGTGGTTGTCCCCACGCGTCAGTGAGACGAGGGGGTGCGAAGCGGTACGGGGCGATGTGGTGCGTTCGATCTGATTCTAATCCAACGGCCGAGAGTCATCGTCGACGTTGGGCAACGCCGGCGAGACAGAAACCTAGCGCGACCAGTGGGGGTCGTTGGGGGCTCACCGGGGTTCAGGCGAGGGTCGACGAGGCAGGCGAACGACGAAGTCAACGACGGCGAACCTCCTGGTACCGACTTCTCTGGGCAGCTCAATCGTGGCTCCCTTCTTCTCGATGTCGGCGGGCTCGGTGAAATTCCGGATGCTGCTCGCCTTGCTCCAGGAACGGGTGGCACGATCGGTGAGAGGGGAGTGAGGTGGTGTGCTCAATTCGGCTGGGGTGGCATCTATTTATAGTGGCGAGAGGGAACCGACGGGCGCAAGCTGAGCTCGTCGTGGTCGACGACACAGAATGCTAGCGGCGTGGGCGACAGTAGAGGGCGGTGCGGTGCTCCCTGGCGATGCTCAACGACGCAGTGACGAGGCGTGGGGCGGTGTGGTTTGGTCGGAACGCGTCGGTGCTCTGCGCGTGCCCGACGGAAGATTTAATGGCGCATAGCGCCGTGGTCATGTGACGGTAACGGCGTGTCTGCGGGGTTCTTGGGGCGGTGGTGATCACGTATGCACGGCGGCGGCGCGTGATGCGTGGGCGTCGGTCGGCGTGGCATACGGGCGTGCTCGGCATGGTTGTGGCGAGCTTAGCACGGTCGTCTTGGCGTGGTCGATGGGCGAGGTTCGGTGGGCGAAGTGGCGGTGGACGGTGGGCTGCCTCCCAGACATGTTGGATTGGCTTGGTTCTTATCCTAGCTTGCTGTCGACATGGGGGTGACAAGTGTGCACTCGGCCCGCTCACCATTGATGGCATTGCCAAGCTTACAGTGATGCTAGAGGTTTGCACTTGAGCTAGATGATCTACTAAAGCCTAGTTGCAACCAGAGAGGGAACAAGTTAGGCTTCAATCACTGCTCACAATAGTGTTTGGATTTTGTTTGATTTACATGCAAGGTGTTTGATAAAATGGCCGCAAGAATTCAAGTTTTGAATTTTGAAAAGATTTTGGTGGGTGTGCTAGGTTGGTGCTGGTGAGTCTGCAGATGCTTGGGTTTTGAAAGTTGAGCTTGTTTGAGTGGTTTTTGAAAAAGTGGGATCTTCCCATATGATAAAGATTCAATTTTGAACTGTCATTTAAACTATGCATTTAAATGTTTTTGGATGATCACAAAGTGGGCCTTGACACTTTGTTATGAGTACAATCAAGGGGTGCAAAGATGTAGCATCCCAATTGTCTAACAATTGTAATGCAACTTGGTTTAGTAATATAATGGCTACTTCCTATATATAATTGTTGCATCATCATTATATCATGCTCATGCCATCATGTCACCTTGCATGTGTGCATCATATAAAACCCTTTTTGTTTTGGATCTTCTCTCATATGCATTGTCAATTGCATTTGCCTCTTGATATTGTATTTGGTTATTGATATATTGTTTAATGCCCAAGTTGAGTTGGGGGCATATCCCTTATTCCACTCCACCACCTTTCTTTGTCACCACCTTATAATTCTACCACCCTAATTACCATGGGCTTTTATTTTATTTTCGCATTTACTCTAGCTCATGTGGGTTGGGATGGATCTAATTCTAATTCCTTTTGCTTGGCCTTTATTCCACATTTTGGGAATGCATAATAATAATGCCATGACATTATTATTGTTTTCACAAGCATAAACATGGCCATTAAGTATTGTGCATGGGCCATGCAATCATCACCCTCTTTTTTTTGCATGATCATGTGTGACCATCTTAATCCTACCCTAAAACCCCTACCCCTTCTCTCCTCCTCCCAACCATTTACTCTTTGCTTGTTTCTTTTGTGTTGGTCTTGCCATAAACCAAAAACCCATGTGCTTGATCATGAATTGTCCATGATCACACCCTAACCCTATCACCCCCTCTCTCTATTTCTATCTCTAAACCCTACCCCACCATCACCATACCCCTCTCTTCTAAACCCTAAACCGAGCCTCCCTAGCTCCCTTCCTCTCTCTCGGCCTCTCTCTTCTCTCTACCTTCCTGGCCCCACCTGGCCACCCTGGCCCACCTAGCTACCACCCAAACCAAGCCCTAACCCGAGCCATACCCCCCTCTCTCCAAACCCTAGCTCCAACCCTAGCTACACCCGAGCCTACCCCTCTCTCTCTCCCTGCCTCAGCAGCCCCACCCCGAGCTCCCTCACCCGCCTGGCCCACCTGCAGTCCCTCCCCCCATGCCTACCTGCCCCTGCCCTGCCTCCCAGCTCGATCACGTGAGGAGAGGCAGAAAAGGTGGCCGAAGCCACCTTTATCTTCACCACCTCCCCCACGGCATCTTCCTCTCCCTCTCTGCTTTCCCCTCCTCCCACACGGCTTCTCTAGCGTCGCCAGATCCCGAGCCTCCCTCTCCTTTCCCTTCTTCCTCTCCACCACCAAAGGCCGACTGACACCTCGTCGCCCTCGCCGATCCGGCCATCCAGCACGTCGTGGAGGTGGCCTGGGCGACCGAGAGGGATCCTCTGCTTCGCCCCGTACCCGCTGGAGAGGAGGAGGAGGACCAGAAGCCCCAGGCCGACGCCGCCCCGACGCGAAACCCTAGCTCCACCGGCTTCTGCCTCGCCGTCGATCGGTTGCTCCCCAGCCCGAACCACCTCCACCGACGCACCCGCGGTGAGCCTCTCTCCCTCCCAGACAACCTCCCTCCGTTCACCGTTTCCTGTACGCGCCACGCCACCGGACGAGCGCCTTGATTGCGCTTCGCCGTCGTCGAGGACCCTCCTCTCGCTGTATACGCCTTATCTGGCCACGCCTGCGGTTCCTAACACCAACCACCATCCATCGCGGCTGCCCGCCTGCCTTGCCCGCCGCGGGTTCGATTCCCCGCCTCGCCGCGTCGTGCGCTGGCGTTCCGTCTTAGCCGCAGAAGATCCACGATGCAGCGTCGCCGTTTTGCGAAAACCCCTATAGCTTTTACTCCTCAACCCGTGCTCCTCTAGGCCCACATGTCGACCTTCGTGGCGTTTTGCAAAAGGATCCCGGAGTTTTGTACTCCTCAACCCGCAGTCCCCGGGATCCACCACGTGTCGACCACCGGTGGCCGTGCAGATGGACCCGCGACCTTGACGCCCGTCGATCGCATAGGCTAGGAAGCCCCGGTGAGAAAAGCACATTACGCCTGTTGTGTTGCCCAGTCAATGGCCCCTCTTGTCCTTTGTGGCTAAGTCTGGTCGAGTAACAAAAGTATTTCTGTTTTCCTGTTATAATTCAAATCTTTTCAAATTATTTTTAAATTCAAATTTAAATCTGTTTTAATATAACTTTCAAAATATAAATCCAAATAATACAATTAATATATGTTTTTAAATCAGAAAAATATGAGGAATTCAAATATGCCCTCCAAAATATATTTTGAACACTTTATTTTCCAAGTTGATTAAAATTACAATAAAATGCCCTTTTCTTAATAAATTAATAACTTTTATTTTATAACTCCAAATTTAACAAATGATATGTCTAAAATGATCAGCTCGACGAGACCTTTCTGTTTATGCATTCCATGTTCTGTTTTGCAGCATGCATCATATAAATATAAAGAGTACAACAACTTATTTGGGTATAAAATGTGACCAAAACTCAATAAAATGTTTATTTCTTGTAATCTACACCTCACCCATGCCATGCTACTTTATTGCCATGCAAATTGTGCATCATTCATCATGGCATGATTGTTTGCTTGTCGCATTTTATTCTTATGCTTGTGCACTTTATTTATGTTGGCACTTGTTTGTTTGGTTCTTCTTCGAATAGGCCGAAAGGCGGGATATATCAAGAAACCGGGAGCACTACCAGATCCTTCTCTCGCTTCAACTGAGCTGCCAGCAAGCACTACCACATGCTTGCATACATATAGTACCTATTGCCTCTATCTTATTCTTGCATCATTGAGTCGCGATTGCATTAAACTGAATCCCAAGTCTTGCATAGCCTTTACTTTTAAACCCCACCCGGCTTGTCCCTCCATCCCATGAGCCATTACTACAGGAGTTGTTTGAGCCATGCGAGTCGTAGAACAACATGTGTAGGGCATGTGAGTGTCTAATGGATAACGAGGTACCTAAAAACTTAACACAGTAGTAATGGGATAACTAATGAAAGTGGCACCGGTGAGCAATATTCGCTATTTGGTTTTTCCTGCTCACTTGTGTCCCGTAGGACCCCGAGTACTTGATTCCTGTTCCTTGAATATTCGCGCTATCCACATCCGGGAGGCTTATGGGACCCCCCTGAGCCAGAGCTTGATTCATTCTTATTTCTTGGGGCCACAAACTAGTTTGAGGTTTTATTTACTATCCTGTACTTATGCCATGCTTTACTGCTTTATTTAAATTGTGCGATGTCTTTGTACTGTTTAGGATCGGGACACGATTTTGCGGTATCGACAAGCCCAGTCACACTTTCGGGTTCCCAGTCGTTTACAGCCGTCCACCCAAACCTTGAGTCCGTTTCGGAGTCAGCTAACTTCGTTGCGGGTAGCTTAATGGGGTGGCCCCCTGAAATATTTCTGAATCTTGTGATTGCTTTGTCGTGAAAGCCTCGTTGGGTTTTGATTTGGTTTTTCTGAGGTTGATCGAGTGTGTGTTGCTATTTGTGCACCTGCAGGTAAAACTTTCTAAAGCCGTGTCCGGTTATGGACGACTTGGAGCACGTTTCGATCATAGACAAGTATAACTAAAGTACCGTTTTAATTTGACTAAATAACCGACTAGTAAATAGTGCAATACTCATGGAATGGATAATAAAAATGCCAGCGGATGGGGGGTTGTTCGTCCTCCTCGTTGGTAGCGGCGGAGGATGGATCTTAATGTTACCGTTATAACTGTTGTCTTTAATTCACGGACATCCGCTATCTTTGGTTAGGCGGATGGTTGGCAGTATCTATAGAATTGTTAGGGTTTATCTTTTGCTGCAATTCGTCACCCAGTTGTGTCCCCTTTAGAGGCATACAGACTTGCTGAGTACCCCTAGGGTCTCACACGATAAATTGTTTGATTCAGATGAACAGGTACACTCGCAAGATGGATACTGGGTGGAGGAGACGGACGATGTGGGCAACGATCATTCGGTGTAGAGATTTCGGGAACAGGGATCCGTGAGATCTGTGGGCTGGGTGTGTTTATTTATGGGGCATCTTATGCCGATTTGCTTCTTATCCGTACTCGGATCTTGTTTGCCGCTTCCGCCTGATACTCTGATGTTTGATGTATGAGGAGATATCCTAAACTATTATATCTATCTGGGACATTTGGATCTTGCCGTATGGCGTTGAAATATTTCTATTTCTTTTAGATGGAATGGCTCTGATGTACTATTGTATGGTGGCTTGCATACATACCCATTTGTGTATGAAGTTGATCCCTTCGCCTGCCGATTACGCCGCCCGTTCTTGTCCCGATGTTTGTAAATGGTTGGGACGGCCGAAAGGTCTACCTGTGAGTGGCATTTGGGCCCCACCGTACTATTTCAACCATTTCCGCTCATCCAGGCTTGTAACTAGGAGCATAATTCACCGAGGTAGTTACAAAAGATCCATAAAAGTTTCTGTTAGGTTCTGAAAGTTTGAGACAGCCAAAGTAGGCATGGGAGTTAAATTGGTCAAAATGACCATTCCCTCATTTATCTTTGTTTTGATTTATTTGTCTTTGAGAAAAGTTTGGGAATTGTTTAGATGATGTTTATTTCACCTAAGCATCCATTTACAAGCAAAGTAACACACAAACAAGTTGGTTCAAAAGAATTCCAAATGAAATGCATACTCACATGCATGCTTTCATACTTTTATTTAGCAAAGTTTTTGTTAACCCTAAATTTGATGATTAGAGTTTGATGATCCAAGTTTAGTATTTTTGGGATGTTACAGTTCCATAGCTTTTTCTTGGATCCAGTCATAAATGTTGGTATAGTAGCTATTGGAATACTCTTCTAAGTTGATTGGATTAGTATTACCCCGGTATGGTCCATAAGGCTCTCTATGGTTATAGTTGGTCTCTTCTTCAATTCCTGTATCACAAGGTATAGGATTCCCTATGGTTTTACCTTGAGATTCTATTTCCCATCCATACTAGTTAGGCTCAGGTTTATTTGGAATAACTTTATTCCATTCCTGTTGTTCGGAATTGTACTTGGTCCATAGGTCTTCAGGTGGCTTGAAGTCATTCTGTTAATAGGCATAATTTTCTAAGTTTGGGTCATCAAACTTAGTTTCTTCAAACACCTCTCCTGATGGTATGTATTTGTGATGCCTAGCTTCTTTATCTAGCTTCTTCCTACGAGCCATTGCTTTATAAGGATCAGTAAAATCCTTAATGACCGTATCCAGCTCCTGAACTAAGACTTGGTGAGTGTTATGATAAGTGTTTAGCAAAGATCGATAACGATCCATGGCCCCCTTCTTTTCAACTTCTTGGCCAGCTTCTCCCAGAAGCTATCCTCGACCAGCTTCTTCCAGAATCTCATTTTTAAAATTCGTTCAAACTTCTTAATTAGTAGTTTCAATGTCAATTTAAAAGTATAAACGATTTTGGCAGATGAGATTCTAGGAGAAGCTGGTCGAGGATAGCTTTTGGGAGAAGCTGACCAAGAAGCTAAAAAGAAGGGGGCCATTATACTCTACATCTAGAGTAGGTTTAGCTTGGACTAAGGTAGAGTGATCGAACTCATTCTCTGAGTTTGAGGTTTCGTGTGGTATAATGGTGTGAGTACTACCTTCTAGAGCTTGATATTTATGCTCTCGGATCATGGTTATGGCTGCTGCTACGGTAATCTGATATGCAGATGCCATGCACCTTGCCCCTCCTGCTGGCATTTCTCTCTTAAGTCCTAACTTATTGGGTAACATGATCATGACACGGTATTTAGCTAATACCTGCCCATCATAGTAACTGTAAATCTTGACCAAAAGTCTTGATTCATATTCCAAACTCCATAGAAGTTGTCGGAGATTGTCTGTCCAATCCCCTCCGTAGTCATCCAACGTCCTGTTCATCACTTGAACATTCCAGGGTGGATACCGAGGTGCCATGTGGAACTGTGGATAAGAAATTATCATCAATCACATAGAGTTAAAACTCTTGGATAATGATTGGAAAGTGCAATCATATAAAAGAATTATCGCACTAGTAACATAACAGGATTATTCTCAAGTGAATATCCCTCATATCACTAGACAACTCTTCATTATTGCTAGGATGTGTCCTACAGGTTCTACCCATTTACTAGGTTTCCAACCTAAGGTCAAAGCATATGCTCTGATACCAACTGCGGTGACCCAGCATACCACTCCATGATGTAGTATACTATAGTCGTTGACATAACACCAATGAAACACCGTTCACTAGTATTACATCCCTCAGAATGGCACAACAGAAACACAGCGGGTCCAATACATGGCTAAAGGTTACAACTCACTCTTTACATAAGATCCAGAGAACACTCTAGGTTAAAGAGAGAGAAAGAACTTCTTACGAAGAAGAATCAAAGATGAATAACGTAAAACAATTATACTATTAAAACTAGTATTTAACTAAGGAATTGGCATTGCTGCTATTGCCACGCACTACAGAGATAGGTTCTTTGGTTAGAGATTGTATTTCTGTCTAATCAGTAACTTTGTCTTCACTTGAGTTGAGGTATATGTTGACTTTCTTGCCTTCATTGAAGAGCTTTAGCTGGTCTTGATAAGTCCTGGAGCATATCTTGATATACACATCATTTGAATGGCTTCAGAATCTAGCAAGGGTTAAGAAGATACTTTGAGTACGAGCGTACTCAGCAAATTCACTAGAAAAGGAGTGTTTGATGCACTATAACTACAGCCACAGACCATAGGTCGTAGGCAATGCAAGTTTTCGTAAACATTTCTTGAAAGGTTGCTTTTATTCTGCTATGTCCGTCAGACTTCACGGGTTTACCAGAACTTTCATGGAGTTCCTTTCCCGCCGCGTTCGCAGCTCCTTCCCGGAACAGGGAGTAACAAGTTACAGTTCTTACACTCTACAGAGGTGCGTTACTTCACCCATGAGAGATCAACTCTTTGTTGCACAACCGACCAGCTTATTCCCGTCCACAATTCCATGATGTGGGGCCCAGAAAATGATCCAAGCCAATCACTGCCCCTTCGCGACCCCGCATGCCTCCTTGGTGTACACCATGCCCACATAAAGAATTATGGCAATGGTTTGTACAAACCGTTAGATGTCAGAACTATCGTGGGACATTGAGCGTTCCCACCCATATGCTGCATATCCTCTACGAATTAGCAATTAATATGCACGCTACGACCTGCACATCCGGCTTCATGCGATAGGAAGAAGATACAGCTGACTTCTCCGTCCCATTCCAAATCTCATGGTCAACGCGTAATATACGGCGCAAGAATCACTAGCGACATTGGTTGTTAAGTCCTAGGTGATATAGTTCTGAACAGTGGTATTCCAACTGTCAGACTTAATAGATTAACTGATCACCCTGGATCAGTAATCAATATTTCTCATTATTAATGAAAATAGTGTTTTCTAACCTTTTTCAAATGCAGGTGAAGACAACACTGGATTTGTAAAATACTTTAAAGAAAATAAACAAAGGACATGAGCAAGTGTGAACTTGCCTTTTGTGATTGCAATATTATGCACTCACGGTCTTCGAGTCCGTAAGATCCAAAATCTGAAATCAGCATCATTGGTCCGGTAAGGACTAATGTTTGAAGAAGCAATATGCTTTTATGCATAAGTAATGTGATGCACGTTCTAAGCGCTAATCCTGGGAATAACGTTGTTCTAGGGTTTGGATTCCGAAAGTGGTTACTTTGGAATGTGTGGTCCTTTCGGATAAATTTCATAGTTGTACTTTTATTAGAGTTTATGAGTGTTTGTAAACAACACATATGTAGGAGTAAAGTATACATACTTATGCCATACTAGTTAGGATTACTTATACAAGGTTTCTTATTTAAAGTGGCAAAAAGGATAACCTTCGAAGAAAAGATTTCTCTTCTAAGGTCTAAACAAACTTTGTGGTTAGTTAGTGATGGTTGATGTTATTTGTTTGCTCAAATGGTTTGGCTTGATTTGCTTTATAGTTTAACTACTTCAGACCAAAGTTAACTATAAAACATATAATAATGCTTATAGTGTTATATTAAGATTCTGTAGACTAAAGTTAACTTTAAAGTATAGATAGTTTTGAAAGTATCATAGTTATACATTGGTATTTTGTATATCTGAAATGTGTCCTTTAAGTTACTCAAGAATGTTTATTATGTTACTTGAGTAATGGTTTCTTGATTTGAGTATGGGGTAATATCATTTATCTTTTATAGATAAGTGAGTATAGTTTATAAACCCAACATAATGTTACTTAACTACTTATGGATTTATATAGTGTTGTAGTAGTTTTTGTAATTTGGTGATTAATATGGTTTAGAGAATATTTGATTGTTCACAAGTTGTTCTTCAAGGACTTTATTATTAGTTGAATTCTTTTTAGAGATAATATTCATTTAAGGTTGTAGATCTTTCTAAAATAAAACATTTATAATTTTTTAAACCATTATGGCATTAGATTATTAATATTTGAGACTAATACTATCTATTAGACTTATTTAACTCATTTTAGGAATATTAATAAGTTTTATTGATCTTTATATGAATTATTAATGAAGTAAATAAGTTTAAATTTGGGTTATTAAAATATTTAATTTTTTTATTTAACTCGCAAGTAGATTATTAGATTTTTAACATGTAAATAATATTTTTGTGATCATTTTGGTATATCATATTTATTTTTGTGATTTATAAATAATAAGATATGATTTTTATAATATTTATTACTTTATAATTATTTAATAAATAACAAATATGTAATTAAGTGAAATAATAATAAATGATTATAGTTTTAAATTGAATTCTTATTTTTCTAAGATTTTTGGTATTTGATTTATATTATTAATATTTATTATTATAAAAATATGATTTATCAAAGTTTTATTACTTATAAAACTTTTATTAAATAATATTTATTTAAATAATCATCATAATAATATTTGATAATAAGTTTAAGTTGTAGATTTTATTTTTCTACAAATTTTCATATACTATACACATTTTTCTGATTTATAAATCAAAAGTTATTAATTAAGCAAGATTTAATTATTTATTTGATTTGTGGAATATTATTAATTGAATTATAACATTTTATTTATTTCTTAACAAAAAAATACTTTTTACACCACGACTAGAGTTAGCCCCAGTCACTGATCTGTGGGCCATTGTCCACCTCAGCTCTCAGGTCTAGAAATGCTTTTGCTACTAACCCCCTCTCTACTCACTGTCGATGACATGTGGGCCCTAGGCCATGTCATCCACCACGCGAGACAAAGACCAGTCAAACGAGCTGACGTGGCTCAATCATGAGGTAAGAATGGCGTCAGCATCACCACCGCCGTTGGTGAGTGGTCACCGGCGACGATCTACTGCGCCCTAGCAAGCGAGATACGACTACTTCGAACAAGTGCAACCTACTGAACCTAATAATGGCAGCGCCGTTTGGAAATGGTCATCGGAGGGTCATCGGTGACAATCTACCGCGGCGGCCAGCGGCGGTGCTCAACAAAACTAGACCTACGGTGCGAATCCGCAAAAGAAACTAGGGTCCAGAGATGCGTATGCTTCCCCTGATGACGATAGAGTGGTCGACAAGGACATACGCGGTCGGAATCGAGCTTTCCGATAAGGATTCCGACGAACTGCGGTGAAGGGAAACAACCAAATTCACCCGCTCCAGTGCTCCCCTTGATGCAAGCTTCTACCCAAAGGATCTACGGAGGAAGGCGCTTCTCCATGACGGCTCAGAATGGTGTGTGGAGATGTGGTTCGACGGCGAGGAGTGGCTCCAGTGGGCTAGGGTTTCGGTCTCGTTCGTATCTGAGAGGATAAGGAGGAATTGGAGATAGAGATGGAGGCACTGCGTCACGGTGGCCTTCTTATCCCCTCCTGGCAACAACAGCGAGTATCTTGGCGCAATGACGGCGATGATGGCATCGGGCGGCGGCGAGCTCCGCCAGCGAGCTGCCTGTGTGCATGACGGTGACGATGATGACCATTTTATGGATAACCCCTTGACGATTTCTTTAGCTCAACCCGCGGTCCTCACCTGACCCCACTTGTCAGTCACAGATGGAAAGGACCTGGGCTGGTTACTGGGCTGTTGTGGGCTGCATAGGGCGTCAGATAGGTGTAGAGTTGTTGGGCTGCGACCAGGTTTGGTTTTTTTATTTGTTTTATCCTTTTTTCTATTTTCTGTTTTCTTATCCAGATTTGAATTTGATTTACATTTTGAATCTTCCTTTGTATAACTTGTTTCCTCGACATTTACAACAATAGAAAAATATACCTAGTCTCATTTGTAAATTCTTATTATATCCTCTTTTTGTATTTCTTGTATTTACTTAATGTGAACCCCCTTGGTAATATTTTATATAAACTTTTCTTATTATTTTCTCTACTTATTTTAGTTAGAGATTTATTGAATGGTATATTCTTATTTGCTTATCAACTTAATTTTAGTGAGCTCATAGTTTGAATAGAAACTTTATATATAAGTATAATGATTTTTATACCATTATTTGATGCATGAAATATAAAGACATTGATATGGTGATTATTACTCCCATTAATTTGGAAAATAGCAATGTATGTGGTAAACAAAGAAGTTTAGGGTTTTGAATTATGAGTACTACCCTTGGCTTTAGGTTTTTGTATAAGCTTAGGTTCCTTTTAAGAGTTAAGATTTAATGGCTGAGCATATTGCCTTATGTATATAGTATTCGAGGAAATCTTCCTTTTTAATAGGAAGTTGTAATTAGAGTGTTTTATAGAAGTGAGTATACTTAAGCACATATAGTTAGGATGTTTGGAATTAACAGAGATGTGCTTATGGAATTTGCTATAGGAAAATATTTCTATAAAGTGTGATAGACATTAGATGGTGGATCAATGGTATAATATGGATATTATGTTTGAGTTGAGATTTAGAGTTGATTGCTTACCAAGATTAAATAGAGAAATGATTTATAACATATAACTATATTTCACAATCATAGATCTCTAATTAAGGAATTCCTTTCCTAGATATAATACCTCTTTCTATCCATCACCATGGTTAGTTTGATGGACTTACTTATTAAAATCTTATTATTCAATATATCATTCTTCTAACTTATGGATGAATTCAATGAGTTTGATACAAAGGCACTTCATAGCTTTCTCATATCCTTGCTTGGTTGTATTTACTATTCTACTATTGATAATCTTCCATCCAACCAGTAATTCCTTCAAACTCTACTCCCAAACTTCCTTAATCCTCCATCACTGATCTTTCTCTAAAGTAAACTATCCTTGAAGATGAATAACACTAATTTTATGACTCTATGCTACACTAGCTTTAGTTGAATAACACCATCTTATAATTATTTAACCTCATGACTTACACTTCAATCTCTGAATTATATTTATGTGGTTTGCAAAGACTTCTCTAGGATCACTTATCTTTACTAAGGTTCCAACCATGTTCTACCCACCAGTATTACCTATACTAAATATAAGCATTCCATGTTGGTGGCCAAAACATTACCTTTATAATGCTTTAATCATTTATTAGTAAAGTTCTTAGTTGGCTAAGCAGGGCTTTATCGATCCTACCTTTTATTGTCTGGAAATTATCTTCTTAGTATCTTATATTGGATTAAGGTTATTAATGGACTATGCCCTCATTAGAACATTTGAGTAGATGTTCTGATAAGATCAAATAATAGATCAAAGACTAATTGTTAAAGAAGTTGTGAAGCAATGGGAAATTATCCAACATTGATGAACAACAGATATTGAGATAAGTTCCATAA
The DNA here is from genome assembly GCA_030063025.1 of Avena longiglumis. Lineage (NCBI taxonomy): Eukaryota > Viridiplantae > Streptophyta > Magnoliopsida > Poales > Poaceae > Avena > Avena longiglumis. The sequence goes on from CP125976.1 coordinate 80,922,548, forward strand.
AGATTGTATAGAAAGAAAGATATATATATATATATATATATATATAGTGGATGATCTTGACTTAATCTCTTTCCAACTCCAACTCATCAAAAGAGTTTTTAAGGTTAGGTGTTACTATGATACTCAGAATGTATGCAGATGGGATTTAGGATATAGTGGTTACATTCTTATTATTTGTTTTATATCCTTATCTTGGTACTTATGAGTGATTATAATGAATTCTATAACATGATCACCTAATGATCAAATATAATTCACCTTATATTAAGGTTTAACTTATAGTACATTTGAGCTACACTTAGATCAAATCTCTCTTACCCAAAATGAGATTTTAACAAAGGTCTTATTGAAACTTATCGCAGTCAACTTGATGATCTACTTTAATTCCATCAAGCTAAAAGAAGCTTCAATCACTTTGACAAGTTTTGTTTAAAAGCGCGAAAATTATTCGGATTTTCTATGCATGAATGCAATGCACATATCTAGGTTCAACTTATTTCTAGGCTCTAATGCTGGGATGTTATAGTCAGTTGAGCTTGAGCTGTGATCATCTGCTGCATCTCATGAGTGATGTTGTTGTTGTTGTTTTGGTTGGGGTTGGCACGACGGGGAGGCATCTGTTGGTTTAATAGGGATAAGTAATGATAGATAGATCTAAATAAGTTCTAACACACAAGCCAAAAACAATCAAGTTCAATCAAACAATCAACAAGCAACTATTCACATAACAACTTATGAGTTTAACTCATGAGTTGAAGGAAACAACAAGTTGTCTTGAAACAATCAACCTAGTATAGTCATAGCTCATAGGTCAGTATGATCCATACACTAACAAGTCATCAATGTCTTAGATAGCTGGTAGGCAATCTAATGTCTCTTGGTTCTCACTTGTAGTCCTTAGTGATGTCTAAGTTGAAGTCCTTGGTGAAACTAAAGTTGAAGTCATTGGTCATGGTGGAGTCTTTGTCCATCAGGTTGAAAAAGGAAGAGATGTAGAATCAAAACCAAAAAGTTGAGGAAAGAGTTTACAAGATTATTTGTAAATAAGTTTTGGAACAAATACAACTCCTATTTCTCTAAGGGGTTTTGTCCAATCCTAGGGTTACAATCCTACAGGCAACATAGTGCTCTGATACCATCTGTAGAGGTCCCAACCTTTAATAAGGTAGAGATCCATGTGTTTAAAATGCTAGTCACTGGATCAATAGCTACCATCCACAGTTAAGATGTAATATCAAGAAACAAAGGTCATAATACAACTTTATAACCAGGAATAAAATAATTCATTACATCTTACATAGCTCATTTGGCTATCTCATTACAATGCATCAGAAATAACTATAGCATGGAGTCCTTCATCTTCAAAGTGCCACAGGCAATCATGTTGGTTGTAGACTTGTAATCATAATCAAAACACTTCAATAATGTCAAACAAACCTGCAACATAATAAGTTGTAGCCACAAGGGTCAATACATTTGAATTGTATTGGCAAGTTTCACTACTATGTAGAAATAAGTGGAACCTATCAATACATGCATATTTGGCTAAGTACGGTGTAGGCCCATTTGTAGAAAGCAATATAGTTTTATCCTATCTTTTCAAAATAGCTTTGATCTTTTGACAATCTTTATGAACTCCTTGGAAAACTCCAAGTGCTTCTAATCCCTTGTTGACACCATCAAGTTTTAATTTGAGAAATTGGAATGTCGAGATCTTCCATAGCTTCAGGCCTTAGTTGCTCAGAGTTGTCCGTAACCGGGGACACGACTAAGTACTTAGAATTTGATCTTCTGCATAAGTTGTACACTTTACCCACATGACACAATCTCGTCTTGACGCCACCAGTGGCCGCTGGATAAGTACACACCAAATGGAGTAGCGACAGATCGAGAATGTGACAAAGTCTTTCCATAGAAGTCCTCCCAATACACAATGCTAGCTTGTCTACCAGGCACCAATGAAATGATATATTTCCAATACATAATTCTAGTTAACCTGAAGATGCCAATGCAAGGGTCTTTCACTATGTAGTTGACTAAGCTAGAGCCCATTTAGCATGTGGCTGTACACGGAAGCCACTGTACGAGAAACATGTTCAATCTCTAAGTCCCTGGGTGGTTTTCTTCTAGTGCACATACAAAAATATAGCCATATAAACATGGTTCCCTTTGTTGCCATCTTATCCAAAATTGAGTATCCTCATTCCACCCAGGTGGTTCATTGAGTACTTGTTTTATTATATAAAACATATATTTTCCCAACACTTCATATAATCACATCATGTATTCCATCCCAAGTCTATATCATGGCTAAGAATACTACAACTACGATGTTTTCACTAAGGAAGATATAAAGGATTTTCCTAATAGGATATAGCATAGCTTAGTAACATAGTAGCTCTATCATGCATACTACAAAAATTCCACTAAGTGTAATGAAAATAGTAGGACATGGATGATAGTGCCACTTGCCTTAGTAGTTGGTGGTGTTGGTACACTCTTGGCAATAACACACTTGACAATCAACACAATCTATCAAGCAAAACAATCAAGACAAAACATACACAAGATCAACACTAATGGCAACACAAAGATCATGCAAAGTATGCAATCATGCAAGATGGCAATTTTTATAGTACAAATTTTTATAACAAGGTTCTGAACATTACTAAGTGATTTATGAACTTTTTATATTTTCAAGATTACAAATCCAACCATTTGTGCAATTGTAGCAATTAGCAACATTTTCTAACAGTTGGAAAGGCCATTCTCACTAAATAATTTCCATGGTCTTATTTATACTAGAATAAAATTATATTTTGGTCTTACTGTATAGAGGGTTCAATTTACAACCATTTGCAAAAGGATTCACTTAAAAATAATTTACACAACAATTTTTATATTCAAAATACTCCACAAATGGTTCTGTATAAAACGTGATTTTAACAGACTTAAAAATACCTAATTATGGCTCCACTATGTTCTACTCGTTTTTTTGAATCCATAGACATATTATTTGCTAAATTTGGATATACAGAACTAAAGATATAATTTTTATGGTGAAAATGACCAATTAAACCATTTAATTTATAAATCAAAATTTGTACAGATAATAAGTAATATTATTGAAGAAATGGATTCTACAGAATCTCAGCTTTTCAGGGTTACCAAATTTATAATTTTTGGACTTCACAATCTTTTTCTATGAATTATACGAGTTCGTACTAAAATCTGGAAAAGTCAAACTCGGGAATTGACTGAAATTGACTTTGACCGATATGACTGAGTTGACTGTTGACTACGCTGATGTCATGATGACGTCAGAATTGACTACAGAAAATGTTGCTCGGATGGAAAAACATTCTACATCAAAGTTGTAGATAACAACTAGATCTATCTACTGTTCAAAGGAAATTGAATTTGGAGCAACGAGGTGGGCGTAAAATGGATTATACCTTCTAAGATCTAAATCTTTGACCGTGTTTTTATCTCTGCTCGATGAACGAAACGAGGTGAAACCAGCGGGAATGGAACCGTCTTAACGAGGGGAACAACTTCCGTCTTCAAGCCACCGCGATCCAATGTCGTTTTGAAGGTCTATTTGGGTGGAGAAGATTGGGGAGAATTTTGGACGAAAATGGGGCTAAGATTAGTTGAAAACTTGTGAACTTTCATGGAGTGGGTTTATATAGGAGGGGGTGGGGCTGGATTAAAGGAGATTAAAGAGGGGGAGGAATCAGGGGACATTTAGTGCAATTTAGGAGGGCAATTGAGAGTCATTTAGAAGCATTTAAAGACCAACTGCTACGTGTACACCTTCCTACACCTACCTGGTGGCCTCGTGGTGGCCAGCGATCGGCCTGGTTGGGCCGGCCCATTTTGGCTGGCCTGGCCGGCCATTTTTTTTTTGTTTTATATTTTTTCTATTTATTAATTTTTTCATAACTTTTGATTTAGAGCTTCGAATTTATTGATTCAAATTTCTATGGGTTCGTAAATTCATGGACAATATTTTAGGACATAAATTTTATATATTTGGAAATATTTAATTTTCTTAATTATTAATTAGTCAATTATTGTATGATTGCATGTGTGCGATATTGGCCTAGTTGCAGGGCAATATATTTGGAATGACTTGGATTCTTTCCTTATTTGAACTTGATTCGATTTAGTTCCACTTTACATGGATAACCATGAATTAAAATTTGAAAATATGAGAGAATAATTTTATAAAATCTTAAAATAGCTCACATAAGCTATAGTGCTTATTTTAAAACAAGACTCTTTGCTTTTATTTTTGGTTCAAAACAAAACAAAGGTTGTTTGAAAAATGTAAATGAAGTGGTTGAGATGTATAGATGGTTTTTGGTTGAGAACATTCCTCAAGATTAAAAATAGATTTTCAAATACAAGAAGTTTGTGAAAAAGATTCTGAAGGGGAACCTTGCAAATTATAATTTTGAAGTAGAGGAGATATATGGATAATCTTGATGCTTTGATCTTAGGGTTTTTGTTAAATGCTATTTTTATTTTAAGGAGTACCTTTATTTGGGGGAAATTTTTTGCAATAGTTTAAAAGGTTTTAATGTTTCCAATTAGAAGCAAAAAGTTTCTTTTCCCCATAAATTTCAACAATTGTTTCTTTTGTTTATTTATTTTTCACATTTCAAAATTTGGAAAATTTTGGGATGTGACAGGCTACCACCCTTAAAAAAATCTCGTCCCGATATTTGGAAAGGCTAGAGGTTACAAGTTGGCTTCAAGGCAACTAGGGTACTACCACCCTTAAAAGAAAGTTTTGTAGGGTTACATTGATGGTTCACTTGACTATGGGTTCAATAATTGATATTTAAACAAGGAATCCTTATTTGACTCAACTGAGTTAACTAATTCCTGTCATCCACATCATCTAATTCTTCAATGGTTCCATACATGTCGATGTGGTTCACATGTCCTTTCTGGGCCACATTGGAATTGCTTTCATTGGAGTTTCTAGCATCCTTTTTCTTTTTCTTCTCAGGACAGTCTGATGCATAGTATCCAAGTTCCTTACAATTATAGCACTGCAGCTGGCTAATGTCTTTCTTTTTGGGATTGCCATGTTGGGTCTGACCAAGGTCATCTCCATTGTCAGTATCGTTCCTATTATTATCACTTCCATTGTTGTTGTGGTGATGCTGATGTGGTCCAGAATCTCCATTGCTCTTTTTGAATGAACGCTTCTTTTGTGATGATCCTGAGTGATACTTGAGGTTATGCTTTCTCTTTCTGTTCTCAAATTGATTCATTTTGTTTTCCAAGATGGTGACTTTGTCACAGAGTGATTGATAAGTTGGGACATAGGCAACAGACAGCTGTAGGTTCAACTCATCATTAAGTCCTTTGAGGAATTTATCCTTCCTCTTAGCATCTGTATCAACTTCATCCGGTGCATACTTGTCATCAATCCAATGACATTCGCCCGACAAAACCATCGCCCACGCCTACCATCGGTCTATGCCTTGTCCCCAAGCCCGGTGTTCAAAATGCGATCTAGGAGATGACATTGCCTAGGCGATGCCACCACCAAGGACCCCCGTCGTGTGCTCCTTGTCACCCAAGTGAACCAAAGGAAAGGACAATCACCATCGCCATGTCGCCCGCCGTAGAGCCACCCACGTGATCGACCTTTTGGGCCATAGCCTCGATGTCCGTGAGTTCAAGATCAAGTAACAACAAGAAACACATGGTAGGGTCGTCCACTCGGGCCAGGTAGGTCAGTGATAGCTCATCTGTTGGGTAAGGTCGGGCAGCAACCCGTCGGAGGAGTCCGCCCTCCACTGCCGGAGGCAGTTGCTATCCGAGCGCAACAACAAAGCACACCAAGCCCTGTTTGGACCCGTCTAGGCCCCGAGAGGCCCGTAAAGCTTCCACCGCCATGTTTCTGCACCAGGGCTGCCGCGCCACCCTCCTACCACTTCCGTCATTAGTAATCATGCCGCAGCGCCTCCCTATCGCCGCCTCCAGAAGACCCGTTGTGTGTTGCTCTACCGAGGCTTGACCCAAGTTCATGTTGTCCTTACCACCGCCATGCTGAGGCAGAAGTAGCCGCCGAGGGCGTGCAGCCACTCTAATCGTGGTCCCCCACACTGCTTAGAGCCCCGCCCTATAGACCGGAGGAGGAGCACAACGGCTGCCAGGTGCCAGATCTGGGCCAAGCAACATCTAGTTGTCGCCACCAGCATGGAGGAGCGAGGACGTTGGCGCGCCTTTGATTCGTGTTAGTATCCGTAGTCGTCGCTAAGTAGGCCAATGACTTATTTGTAAATTTTATTATTTTTGAAACTCTTTGTATTGTCGTTGATAATTATTAATTAATACATGATGCAATTTTGCAAAAAAACACTAGGAATGCATGCGGGTTCTAGATATAATGTGCCATCTTTCCTTTTTCGGGGTAGTGTCTAAATCAAGAATTTTGTTTTACAAAGATCGCCGTTTTGTAGATCGTACTCCCACCGTTTAGAAATATAAGATGTTTTAAATATAGATATCTTTTAGTACTTATGTAGATACATTTAAAACATGTCTATATACATTAGCTTTACTAACTAAAACATCTTATATTTTTAAATGGAGAGGGTACTTACCGGTTTTCACCACCGTTTTTTTGCGTCCTGTTTATTTGGGCATCTTGCTCCACCGGACCAAGTTAAGATAAGACACACCCAAGGTTCGATGACCGCGAGTGGTCGAAACATGTTTAGTTTCCCGCTCGAATCGCCGAGCCCCACCCGGAAACAGAGAACGAAACGGGCTCGCGTGCGACGTTGTCCACATTCCGAATTCCGATAGGAAACTGTATTCCTCGTCCGACTCTCACCACATGTATGCACAGATGACACATGCGGTGCCGGGGCCTCTACCTATATCAACAGCTAGCTGCTTCTCCAATCTCAAACTTCCACCGAGATTATCGATCAGAACTAGTAGTAGAAAGTAGCTTTCTCTGGTTCTTGCGCCGAATCCATACGAGACCAAACGTGCGAGTCGATGGCCGACATGGGGGCTACGGCCTTCGAGGAGCTCGCCCGCAAGGTTTTCGAGGCTGCCGACGCGATGACATCCGTGGACGCGGCCGACGGGGAGGGGACCGAGGAGGAGTCCGGCTTCACCGCCTACGTCCGCCAGCTCAAGGAGGCCCTCGACGAGATCGTGGCGGAGGAGACCGACGAAGACGTCTTGGACGCGCTCGTCGAGGTCAGAGTGGCCGTCGTGAAGATGGCAATTGCGGCGCGGCAGCCAAGGAAGTCCTAGATCTGGACGCCATAGCCAGGGGCGACTTCGCGCTCGAGATCGAGGAGGCCATCGACATGATCACGATGGCGGTCGCGGCCGGTGAGGCTTGTGTGGAAATATGTGAGTACGCGCGCAGGACCACTGAGGAATTCACCCGCCAGCTCACGGAAGCAGTCGACGAGATTACAGAGACCGGCGCGGCGGGGGGCGATGATTCTGTCCTCGGTGCCAGCGAGGTTGAAGAAGATCATCAGGCTATGGATGGGCAGGCTAATTTGTTGGACGATCAGGCTCAGCGAGAGATGTTCGAGGAGGCCTTCTTGGACGAACTGGACTACCACGAGATGGTTTTCGCAATGGATGAGGGTCGGGATGAGCCGCGCCAGGAAGCGGCTGGGAGCAGCCGACCCTCCGCGGACAGGGTTTCTTGGGCGATATGGTTTTGTGACACCGCAAGACCTTCTTCCAATTGAGGCCGTCGACGAGATTGAAGAAGATCATCATCCGGATGGGCAGGCTGTGTCGGACGATCAGGCTCAGCGAGAGATTTACGAGGAGGCTTTCTTGGACGAACTTGACTACCACGAAATGGTCTTGGCAATTGATGAGGCTCGGGATGAGTTGCGCCAGGAAGCGGCCGGGTGCAGCGCCGACCCTCCGCGGACAGGGTTTCTTGGACGATATGGCTTTGTGACACGGCAAGATCTTTTCAATTGATTTAGTATGACGCTTTGTAAGAGATGTGCATCTCTCCATGGAAGAGACGCCACATGTAGCTCAGTAGCTGTAATTTTGATAGTTTTTAGCAGGTTCCCACGTCCATGCCAGAGCGCGACAAACTCACTGTGTAGATTTTGTAAGCCTGACCAACCAAATCATGCACAACACTGGTGCATATTTCTTGCTATATGTATATGTGATGTGTTAGGAATAATCTTGTGTGTTAGTGATTAGTCCTTGTACTAGGATTAGGCAAGGCTAAGTCAATGCATCGATTGGCCGGCCGTGTTCTATACTAGTATTGCTAGCTAAGTTCTAGTCGGTTAGGTTTAGGCTAGGTCGGTTAGTGCATATATATATATATATATATATATATATATATATAGAGTGGCGCTATTTGCCCCCAGGGTGAAGAATATTATTCTTCACCCCACCCCTCCTCGCTAGCCTGGGCGTCCGAACCATGCTACATCCGGCCGCACGTCCGCACCGGTTTACACCCATCCGCGCGCTTGCGTTGTAAAATTACGTGGCTTGCTCGGTCTGTGCCCGCGGTAGTAGGTCGTGCGTCTCGTGGACTTTTTCCTAGCAGTACGTGAGATTCTGAGAAAGGACCTCCGTAAGATTGTTGCATGCGATGTAATAAACCTTGCATGCTACTTACAAAAAGGCCAAGCCAGCCGTGTGTCTCCGTGACTGATTAGAAAGCACTGACGTAGGAAAAATAAACATGGAGTAAGAAAATCTGAGAACTAATACGGCCGCGGACTCGCGGTCGCCGCTCGCCGGCTTCACCCACCCGAGGAATTTCCTGAACCGCACACACGAACTGATTACACGAAGTGGGCTAGCTCCCAGGTTCCCCACGAACAAATAGAATAGTAACCGTCGATGTAAAAAAAGAAAAGAAATTATGTAATACGGGCGGGACAGCGAGCTAAAACTAGGTTCGACCGCAACTTTGTCGGTGTAGCTGGTCCGGTTTTCGACCCGGATGAATAATAGCCTATTCTTCACCCTGGTGGTCTAATAGGGTTTCTATATATATATATATATATATATATATATATATATATATATATATATATATATATATATGTGCACAGGGTCGTCTAATAAGCTGGTACCGTGCAAGGTGTGAGTTGAGAAGAAAATAAAAAAAAGAACGGACACGACACGTGCCCTTGGCCATAAGATTTTTTGAGCGTGTTTGTTTGGCTAGTTTGATGTAGTCGATCTGTGGGCAAATTCCAACAATTGGTATCAGAGCAAGGTCGAAGATTTGAAGCCACGCTTGCCCCGGGGAGGCGACCCAACTAGCGCCTCGGGCCGGGCAATCGGGTGGAGACGGCAGGCATGATGTCATCGGTTAGACGGCGGGCGATCGTCGCTCGGAGGAGCGACAAGGAAGAAGAAGGCGGGCAAGGAGTCCTCGGCAAGGTGGTGGATGGGGATGATCGTTGATGAGTGCGGTGGTGCCGGGGTGCGGTGCTGGAGAATCTTGTCAAGATCGTCGTCCGGGGGAGTATGAGTCAAGGAGTCAAGTGTGTGCAAGGTAGCACGTCTGGTCGGTGGTGTCCGTGAGTCGTCGTTGTGTCCAAGTGCTCGTCGCTGTGAGGATCCGTTGCAGTTGAAGCGAATGAAGGTCGATGGACTATTTATCATTTGGACGAAGATGCAATTTGCGTGCCTCGATCAGGTCGTCTATGTGTCTCGACGAGAGGATCAAGTTCAAGTATGAAGGGGGCGGTAAACCAGTGAAGGTGAGTCTCTTCAATGAGCCATGTCTCTACATGAGGCCGAAGTGGATGGTCTAGTCCACACCAGGAGGTCGGCATGTATTGCGCTAGGTTGGACGGTGTGTTCCACGAGTGGTGCGATTCCACAAGGTTGCTAGCGTGTCTGGGTAGTCCAGATCATATTTGAGTTGTTCCGTAAAATTCGCCAAGTCAAAATTAGGGAGAGCCAATTAGATTTTTCATGGTGCGAGACCTAGACAAGACGCGGATCTATAAGGATTCAAGATCAGGGAAGCATGAAAGATCAAGTATCAAGAGTCAAAATTAGGAAGAGATTGTTAGGAATAATCTTGTGTGTCAGTGATTAGTCCTTGTACTAGGATTAGGCAAGGCTAAGTCAATGCATCGATTGGCCGGCCGTGTTCTATACTAGTATTGCTAGCTAAGTTCTAGTCGGTTAGGTTTAGGCTAGGTCGGTTAGTGCATATATATATGTGCACATGGTCGTCTAATAAGCTTGTATCGTGTAAGGTGTGAGTTGAGAAGAAAATAAAGAAAAAACGGACACGATACGTGTCCTTGGCCATAAGATTTTTTAAGCGTGTTTGTTTGGCTAGTTTGATGTAGTCGATCTGTGGGCAATTTCCAACATGATGTTCATCTTTCATTTAGATTAAAGAGGCTTCAACTGTTTGCATTTGTATTTTATATGTGATGTTTTTACGGCTGCTAAAAAGACACCCACCGCGGCAGATAGCCCATACAATAGGCAAAGAGAGGCTGTACTAGACAAAATGTTACCACATAGCAGTTCTTTAAAAAAAGTTTGAAAGTGTTAACTTCTAGTTTTCAATTACGAAGAAGATACATATAGATATAAATAAAAATTAGCACATTTGTAACTATTTTTAAGTTTTTTACTTCTTTGTAAACCATTTTGCCAACCTGAAAGATTAACTAGTATACATGTTTTAAGAAAAAATAATCACATACTAGTGGAGGTATATAATAATATGCAGTAATCCATGTTTAACTATTTTATCACATAGTATTGTTGAATTGTATCTAATATGTATATATGCTACCATGGTATTGGATTACGCGATAAGTTAGGTGTTGAAGTTAAATACTTGGATTCTGTGTCTAATATATAAATGTACTATCGGTAGCAAAAAATACACTAGACGAAGCTAGTAGGTTGGACAAGAGATTGCAAGGGGACGGTTCGGCGTTCGTGCTAGGGTGAGCGTGCTGATCTTGATATGTCTCTTGGCTGTTGAGGGCTTGCCGTTAACAGTATACACCCTCCTTTTGGAATTATAGTTTACACACGATTAACTAAGTTGTTAATTTGACCAATAAAATATAAATAAAATAACACAAAAATTATACCATTAAAAACTTTAGATGCTGTATTTTCTAATGGTATAATTTTTATGCTATATAACTTATATTTTATTAGTCAAATTAGCAACTTAGGTACACGCGTAGGACCTATAATCCTAAACAGAGGGAGTATTATTGAAGCATGCCCATGAATGAATGTTTTAACAAATATCTACTTTCTGTTTCACCGAGAAAAGAAATATCTACTTTCTGTGCATGATCTAATCACATATAATGCTGATATATACTTATTATTGCATAACACACTTTTTGAAACCTGACTGCAATGTTATTACCTTATGGCACACCTAGTGACGATTATACATGATTTCCATAGTCATCGATAATCCTTATACTCCAAAGAGCCAAATTACATATTACAAAGGGAGAGATGGAAGCACCACTGCATGGAAGCCGTTCTATGGTCATTGTTCTTAGAACCATAAGGCCAGCGACAAGGGTCATCAATGATTTTAGCGATAGTTGGATAGGTGCGTTGGTCAATTTACGGAAGACCATATCATTCCGCACATCCCAAATCTTCCATAGGATAGATAGAAGGGTGAAGGACCATGTGTTGGAGCTTAGATTTTCGTGGTGGTATGTTTCCGATAGGTTGAACGAGAGGTGTGGTATCCCAATTTTTCGCCAAACTTGTTAAGCTGCAGGAGCGGAAGAATAGATGCTTGCAGTCCTTCAGTGGCTCTAGAGCAGCGCAGGAGGAGGGGCATGTTGGGTGGTCAATGATATTTCATTATACTCCCTCTGTTTCAAAATATAAGATGTTTTAGATTTATGAAAAGAGTATATCTAGACTTGTTTTAGTGTGTAGATTCACTTTAAATATAAGTGAACCTATATATTAAAAGTAGTCTAGATACATTTGCTTCACAAAGCTAAAACATCTTATATTTTAAAACGGAGGGAGTAGTTTCTACCATGTGGTGAGGCGGTCTAGGGTAAGAAGACATCCGTATACGTGGAAGCGGTGTGACGCCTCTGGCATCCAAATGGGAGTAGCCATGTCATTGGCAAGGTTGGCGTGGAGCTGCATGTAAGCCGCATGGGAGGAGAAGGGCTGGCTATCCACCATCAACAGTACACCAATGTCGTATGAGCAATGGAAATTGTTCAAAATAATATGGAGGGAGAAAAGTTATGCGGTCGTAGCCGTAGAGAGCATGGTGCAAAGGTTAGGTGTGTTTGGTAGGATACATCCCTCCGAACAGGCAGCTGGATGCAAGAACTGGTTGATCCGATGGTTGGAATTGGTCTGCGTTGTGGTATGCATGCTTCTTAAAATGGTATCTGGTCCGCCCCTGAAAAAACCACCAAATCATACGGAAAGAGAGGACGCTGCTCGCGCGGGAGCTTGACGTGAAATGGCCGGAGACTACGAAATTCAGCGTTGGTTTCTCGGCAGAGCTCGGTGTCACTTCCTGACATTTGCACCCACCAAAAATCCCCATTTTCCCTTCAACATCGGCGGCAGTAAGGACGCAGATGTCATTTGTAGAAGGAGACCGTCTTCTTAGTCACCAACATCATATCATTGATGTCATCTAGAGCAGGGGATATTATCCTTCTTCTCTGATCCCGACTCCTCTCTCTCTCATATATTATGGTGGAGGTAAACTTCTGCAGCTAAAGTTGGCCTGATCTTCATAGAAATGTGGGATTCAAGTGGGAGGGAATGAGGAACACGAAGAACACATTGGATAATATATGCACATGTGGAAACAAATAGCAAAGCTACATCATAGAATCGGTCCTAGCAATAAACCCTCAATAGAGTAACCTCCTAAACTCAAAAGACAAGCCCACAATTGCCTTGAGACAGATTCCTTCTTACTATTTGTTCCACCGATCTAATATAACTCTATCAAGGAAGAACATCAACCAATCGAATACTATGGAAGATTGGAACTACTATAACCTTGATAGTGAAGATTGGAAACATGCATACTAGAATCCTCAAGGGAAAGAGTAGCTATGCAAAGAACGGGTTACATCTCCATAGGAGGTGTTGGGGTTCCACTCACATGGGGGGGAGCCAAAGATCAACTCTCAATTATCATCTAGTTCTAATCTAAGATCTGAGCCACAAGAGGCTATTTATAGTGTTAGGAGAGAAAAGATAAGGTGAAATGACCCAACCCGGTAGGGTCTAAGTCTCTATGCTTTCCAGTGCTAGTCCCTGGATAGACTCGCTAGCACACATAGTTCAAGATATAATATTACGAAACAAATGTCATAATTCTATTACATCGAATGATCTAGAATTTTAACATAGTCTCATACAACTTGCATAGTCGGAGGGCTAGCTCAACACAAAGAGAGTTCTGCAATATAAATCAAATAAACGATAAGGAGCTCCATTTAGTGGCATATGATAAACATGTTGAGCGGAGTCTCACGATCCTACCTCACTCGTCTTCTGAGCAGAATGCAACATAAAATATTGCATCCATGAATGGTGAATACATTAAATGTATTGGCAAGTTCACATGTTTGTGGATATAAAACTCAACATATCATGTTCATGCATCTTTGGCTAAGTGGAGGTTTGGCTAAATTGGCATAAAGTAATGGTTTTGTCCGATCATTTTTACATACCCGATATAAATCAGTGAACCTGGGTACCACTGATATAAATCAGTGAACCCTTATATCCTTGTTCACCCATGAAGTTCTAATTAAAGAAATTGGAGTGGAGAGATTCTTTAACTTCTTCAATGTCCAATCACTCAAAATTGTTCCTAACCAGGGACATGGTTAAGTACTCAGTTTTACACTCTCTAGAGATTTGTACACTTTGCCCACATGACCCAGTCAACCCCCGCAAATCCATAACACCCATTTGTGAAATGGCAAGAACCCAACACGAGAATTTTTAGAGGTAGTCCCTCAACCACAACAGAATCGTTCCACCTACACTCTCTATTGCCTTCCATCACGCCGGGTTGAGTTCTCACAACTTAGTTACTCAAGACACAACTGAAAGATCACGGATGCCGCCTAGAGGAGGGGTGAATAGGCGGTTAAAAACTTTTACGAGATGGGCTTAACAATGGTGGAATAAAACTATCGTTTTATTTTGGTAAGAACAAAGACTATATATACTAAGATTCACCTATGTGCACCAACAACTTATGCTAAGAATTACAAGCAACAATGTGATAGCAAGATATAGTACTTCAAGCACAAAGGCTATCACAAAGTAAAGTGCATAAGTAAAGAGCTCGGGTATAGAGATAACCGAGGCACACGGAGACGATGATATTTTACCGAGTTCCTTCCACAATGAAAGTACGTCTTGTTGGAGGGGTGGGCGGTACTAAGACCACCAACGCCACAAGAGGCCTCACCCTATTCTCCCGAGCACCTGCCGCACGGCAAGCACCCGATCCACTATGGGACACTTGAGGACGGTCACCAAACCCGTACAAATATTGGAGCAATCTCCACAACTTAATTGGAGACTCCCAATAAATGCCACCAAGGACAAAAACTTGAGAAAATCTCCACAACTTAATTGGAGGCCCGAAGAACACACCACCAAGGCCACACAACCGTTTAGGGTTCCAAGAACCCAAGAGGGACAAGCTTCTTGAATATCACGAACCAAATCCTTCGAGGAGAACTCAAACCGATGCACCAAATGCAAAAGGCAAGAACACCACAATGATGCTCCAATCCCTCACTCTCAAGTTCCAACAAAGATACTAAAGCTATGAGGGGAATACGAGAGGATGAATCAAAGAGGAACACAAATCCCCCAAGATCTAGATTTCAAAGATACACTCACAAAGAGGTGATTTGGTTTGGTCAAATTGTAGATCTAGATCCCATCTATATTCCTCTCAAATATTGGCAGGAATCGTTGGAGGGAAATAGAAAAATCAAGCTCAAGAAGAGGGGTAAAATATTAGGCAAATCTTTAGCAAAAGAGCAAGAAGAAGTTATAATAAAAAGATAAAGAGAGCTATTTATAGGGGGCAAGAATCAGCCCGTTGGGGGCCAACAACCGGCTGGGCCGGTAGTACCGCTATTGGGCCGACACCTTGCCTTCCCAATGCACTAGGGTGAGCAAGCCACGCGGGCTTCTGGCGCCAGGGAGCAACGAGCGAGCCAAGAAGCAAGGAAGGAAGGGGATCATGAGGAAGATGGAGCACGCGGGTGAGCAAGCGGCTATGCGCGGCATGACGCGACGTTCAGCTTAACGCGAGCAAGCGGCGAGGAGCAAGCGACTGTGGGCGACTGGCGACCGGTAGTACCGCCCCTGGCGATACTACTGCTAGGTACTACTGCCAGCCAGCCGGCCAGAAGGGGAGCGGGCCATTACTAGAATGTCCGGTACCGGGCCTGGTAGTACCGGACGGCCCAGAGTAGAAGATTTTCCTTTTCTTTTCAAATAAAAATAAGGCAAGATACAAATGGCAAAAACTTAGATTGGTAACTCCGCTTGACCCGATTCCAATTGCGTTGGAAAGAGTAAAACAAGAGCTACCTCCCTTGGTTATCACCAAGTGATAATATTTCATGTATATTCAAGTGAGATACCTCCCTTGGTGAGAAATCGGAAAACCTCAAAGATCAAAATCACAACAAGATATAAAAGGGAGATCCGATTTTGATGAACAAGTGCTTGTTATGAAGATTGCAACAAGCTCTATATCCTCACATGGATGAGACCAAATAACAACCAAATACGATGATGCAAGTACGCAAAGGTTTGATCTCTCTCTGAACGATATGATCGAGATACTCACTCGAGATCCCCTCTTGATAGTACGACTATCTATCCTAAACCCGGTCTCTCAACTAACAACATGAGACCGACAAAAGGGAAATCCTATCAAGATTACCTTTGCCTTGAGCATTCCACTCGAGCTTGATGTAGACGATCTTGCTCTTCTCAAGATGGAACACCTTTATTGATTATTCTTCATCGATCCATGACCACCGGGGAGGGAAAGCATCAAACATGAGATCTTCTAGAAATGACGCATTTTGAGCTTGCAAAACACATCTTCTTCTTCATTTCATCGACCTTGAAGACAACACATGCTCCAAGCGATGCCAATGGACAAATCCTACAAGTGCAACTTAATACACACATTAGTCCATAAAGATTGTCATCAATTACCAAAACCACACATAGGGGCCCACATGCTCTTTTAACAACTCATTTGACATGTGTCTATACTACAATCTTCTAAACATGAATGTCTCCAATCTCTTTAGTCCTGGGTGCTTGATACGTTGGAAATGTATCTATAATTTTTGATGCTCCATGCTTGTTTAGTATCTACTTTGCTTTACTTGTCTACACTTTGAGGTGCTTTTTACATGTTTTCTGGTACTAACCTATTAACAAGTTGCAACAGTGCCAGATGCATGTTTTCTGCTGTTTTTGGTTTTAGAAAAGTTAGTAAAGAAATATTCTTGGAATTGTACGGGACTAAGGACAAAGTCAATAACTTTCCGTGGGGAACAAGAAGTCTAGAGGGGAGACGGAGAAGCGGGCCAGGGAGGCCAAACCCCCCTAGGCACGGGTGGGCCCTACCCCACGCTTGGGTAGGGTTTGCCCCTCTTGGACGCCTCCCGGTCTCGCCCTTCGCCTATAAGAATACCCCAATGCAGAAACTCTCGGAACCCAATCAATATTCCACGAAACCGTTTGTGGCCGCCACCACCATCGTCCCTAGATCGGGGGGATCTGAAGCTCTTCCGGGCACCCTGCCGGAGGGGAGATCATCCTGGAGGCCTTCTCTCCGGTATGATTCGTGAGTAGTTCCACCTTGGACTATGGGTCCATGTAGTAGCTAGATGGTTGTATCTCCTCCTTTGTGCTTTCATGTATAGATCTTGTGAGCTCCGTTCATGATCAAGATCTATTCTATTTGTAATCATGCATGTTGTTTTTGAGGGGATCCAATGGATATTGAGACTATTATGTTAGTTTGATTAATGGTTCTATCTTTATGATTCTATCATGTCTGTATTGTTTGTGATCTTGAATGCTCTTTGTTGCTAGTGGTTATCTTGGCCAAGTAGTTGCTAGTGACTCCAAGAGGGAGTATTTATGCTCGATAGTGGGTTCATGCCTCTAGTTTCCAAGGGAAGTGGCAATAATCTCTTCGGTTGTAGATGTGTTGTTGCTATTAGGGAGAAAACAATGGTCTCTTGTTCATGGAACATGTGGACTGTTTACCTTACACACTTTGCTTAAAGCACTTGTTTGTTGCTTGCAACTTAATACTTGAGCGGGTTCGGATGATAACCTGAAGGTGGACTTCTAGTCATAGATCCAGTTGGATTACGGTCTATGTATATTGTTGTATTGCCCAATAAACCTCATAGGATCTTTCTGGCTAGTAATTGTATTGTTATGCCTTGCTCAGTTCTTGTTAATTGCCTCGCTGTAATTTGTTTACCCTTCATGCCATGTTGTTTATCTAAGGAGAGAACCTCTAGTGAACTATGGACCCCGGTCCAATCTTTACCATTGATACATCTTCCACTGTTACTTGTTTACTTGCTGCAAACCATTACCTTCCACACCATACGTTTAATCCTTTGTTACAGCAAACCGGTGAGCTTGACAAACTCACTAATTCGTTGGGACAGAGTCTTGAGTTTGTGTTGTGCAGGTCTCCACGTTGCTTCCAACACCTGTGTGACGTTTCCTTCCTCCTTCTGGTTCAATAACCTTGGTTTCTTGTAACATTCCAGATTCTGTGCTTGGGCATTATTAGTGTCATGCATCACCCTTGCATCATTTGCATCCTACCTTAAAATATATAGCAACTACAAGGATCCTAACACATAAACCCAACCCTATTTTATTTTTCTCATAAGCACTCTCGTTGTATTAGTTTGGCCCCTCTTAATAAAACCTTGTAAAAACAGCAAGACATGGTCCTATGTTGACCACCTCAATTTTATGAAAAATTAGAAACAAGTTTCATAAAATTTGGACCTAATTTGCAAAAGTTGTTGAGGTTTAAAGAAAACAGAAAAAAAGGAAAATGTTTACAAAGGAAAAAAAAGGAGAAGACCTACTGGCCGGCCACACAGCCCACCGACCGCCAGCGCCGAGCCCAAGACCGCCCGCCCACCTCGACCACCGACGCGGGGCCCCACCCCGTCGTCTCTCCCCGAGTCCACGAGCACGAACCTCCTCCGCGTCGGAGTCCGTGACGCCACGACTCGACCGCCCCCTTCCCAAGTATCGCTCTTATAAGCCGCCCTCTCGGTTTCCCGAAACCCTAGCAAGCTTCGGCCAATCCTCGCTGCCTCTCAAGGCGCTCGGGAAGGTTTCGATCCGACTCGCCACCCCGAGCTCCCTTCGTTACTAATCGCCTTTCTCGTGCAGCACCGCCTCACCCCCTTCCTTCCTTCCTTCCCCGCGACAACGTCGGAATTCCTCGCCGACGCCACGGAGCCGCTGAACTAGTGGAGGTGTGCGCCTAGACGAGGCAGGGAGCCAATCCGATCACGCAGCAGGACGCGAGGAGAAGAGCGCCGTCGTGTTCTCCGCTGCTTCGGAACCACCGCAACGTCACCGACACCACGCCCGACCGCCGCCGCGCCGTGCGCATTAGCCCGCCTCGCCCTCGCCGCGGCTCGGTCTAAATCGGATCTAAATTAGGCGGGTAGATTAGGTGGGAGGGCGGTTACAATGTCCAGCGTTGCGCGTGGCGGCCAGCGTCCGTAGCAGCGTCGGTCCGGACTAATCGAATGGAAGCCACGGCTATTCTTTAAGTGGGAATTCAAATCTGGTCTGCGATTTGGTTTTAACTTTCGAAATTCACCAAAATCGAATATTTGGCCAAATCTAGCTTATAATATACCGTTGGATTCCTAATTTTATGTAGAACCCAAATATGTAATAATATTGCAGGCTTGCAGTAATGTTTTTGGGTGTAATCTTTAATCATTGTATTAGGGTTTTAATCTATATGAAAATAGTTGAAATTCCTTTTGTTTGAATCTTGCTGCAATAATTTTGTTTCCAAATACCTACTGATACAAATCATCAGTCCTTGCTTAGGGTTACTAGATCTAACTTTATTTAGAGGGATAGATCTCCTTCGAATTGTTTTAGTGATTCAAATTAGATCTAAACCCTTGAAACACCCTTACACTATCACAAACCACGAACTTGCCACCTCGATTAATTCATCCAACCTTGCATAAATTACCTTGTGCATGCATGCATGTTTTCTTTGTGTATGCCTTGAGCAAGTTGTGATAAAATCTATGTTGTGATTCGTTAGATTGCTTGAGTGCGCTAAGGAGTGCTATTGTGTAGAGTGCTGCTCGGATCAAGGCAAGTTACACCACTTGTTCATAAATTTCATCCCTTTGATTCTATGCATGTGATCTTCAAAATTCTGTAGTATGCATGTGTAGGATGTTCTAGTAGAATTTTTCCTTAGTATTATTTTGCAAGTGCGATGATTTTGTAGAATTCCATCAGTAGCTCTATACTTAGGATTTCCCCTCCTAATAGGTTACCCTGTTTTGCTAAGTATTGCTTGCTATGCTATAAATACAAAGTACCGTTGGGGGTTCGAAAGACAAAGAATTTTCTAAGTATAAAGGCTCTCTAGAGCAAACTTTTCTTCTCAAATCCACTTCAAAATAAAACTAAGTTTTCTTCCGGGGAATGGTTGTCGGGTCAACGAGTGTGATTTTGGTGGAGGACGGCCGCCCAGAATCAAAGAAGTCGCCATGTTTCAGAATTCAAGCTTCCAAAGGCAACCACAATACATTATGGGCTCTGTCTTGGCCTAGTACTTAGTGGGAAACCTCACCGGTACCAACATTTGGAGGATTCTTGGCACGTTGGATCCGGAAGGTAGAGGGCTACTAAGGAAAGCCTCGCCATGGTCTTGTCTGTAAAAGGGCTTGATCGTGGATTGTGGGTAAAGTGCACAAACTCTCGAGAGTATTGCAATCTGATCGATCAGCCGTGTTCACGGTAACAGAACAACAATGAGCGTCTGAAGGATGGAGCCTCTGAAGGATCTTCCTCTCTCTTTTCTAAAACAAAGTTTTGAAACCCCATGGCGTCATGTAATATCGCTAATGGGTGGGTTTTTGGGAAACTTGGTGTGTAATATCCAAGTGACGCTTGGTGCGTAATATCCAAGTGTTTGGTTGTTTGGACACTTGGTGCGTAATATCCTCGTGTGCCACTCGACCTTATTTTATCTAAGCAAATGTTTACAAAGTAGGACAATCCTCTCTTCTTCTCTCTACTTAAGAAAACTAGCTTTGAGCAAATGAACTCTACAGCCTATACCAGCCTTGCATGTAGAGATAGTCTTTTCTCCCCTTGGTGTAATTTGCCAATACATTCAAAGTATTGACCCAACTTGTTGGCTGCACGTTTCATGTGCAGAATCCGAAGATTGAAAGGTGCGTAGGGATCGCGGGTCTACACTCAACAAGCCTGGGCGTTGATGGACTCATGCTGCTTTTATGTTTCCGCTGTTATTTAAGCTAGCATAATGCTAAGCAACTTTTGTAATAATTTCATACTCTGGATTCACCGTGTAATAAAGACTTTGTGTTTTACATGATATTTCATCGACTGTGAGTGCTAGCTATTGATCCAGGGACTAGCATGTTAATCACAGGGACTTAGGATTCTTACCGATCCGAAGGTCATTACAGATGGTATCAGAGCACATCGTTGCCTGTAGGACGTGACCCTAGGATTGGAACCACCTCTAACTTTAGTGCATTACTTGCTATTCGACTAAGTTATTTTCCACACATCTAGTATCTGCTTTCCTCTGCCTGTTTAAGTGCCTAACCCTCGTTCTTCTAACTCAAAGATGACAAGCTTCCTCTACGACACCGTCGCGGACATCGAGTCCCTTCGCTTTGGAGGATGCCTCATGGATCTACTCACCGTTTGGACCTTCCTCTCCCAACAATCCAAGGAGCACAATGAAGAAACTCCACAAGGACGGCTGTTGGGAGTCAAGGTCATCCATCCAGGAAAAAGCAAGGCAAGAACCGGAGGAAGACATAGCAATCCACATTGTTAGCGATTCAAGGAGAAGGCCCTCGGCATTACCTTGCAACAACTCATTGGTCGCCTATGTGGACGTCATCATGAAGCTCTCCAAGGACACTGCGGCAGCCTCTTTGGAAGACGAGATGAGGAAGGGATCCCCATGGAGTTAACCTTTGAGGAAAGAACTTCTACCAAGCGTCGAATAACACAATATCAAGACTTGGAGTGCCACATCCATGAACTTGAGAAGGGTACCTTCCTCGAGATGTTGAAGAACGACGAGCTATGCGCCCTTATCAAGGAGAAGGAAGAAATGATCAAACAATGGGAGGAGGCAATGAAGTTCCAAGTGATAAAATTCAGGACCAAGAGAAGAAGTTCGCTAACCAAGAGAAGAGGGTGATAAATAAAAACAAGAGAATTAGAGAACTCAAACAGATCGATGGAGATCAAGTGCAAATCAAGGACTTTGCAGATAATCGATGATGCGTGCTTCCAAGAGGGACTTGGCAAAGCAACTTGAAGCCGCAATGAAGTCAAGATTAGTGGAGGAGCTACAGCGAGAAGGAGAGACTTCAGAGCAGGTGGAAGCCACTACCAAGAAGCTGAGGATGAGATAAGGGAACTCCAAGAGAAGCTTGAAGCCACCACAAAGGAGATGGAGTTGTACAAGACAACGCTAGAGCAAGAAGGTTACTCGTTCGAGGAGGAAGAGGAAGGTGGAAGATATGTAGTAGTTGGACCACCTTAAATTCTATAGTAGAACGTTATTCGCAAATGTAATAAGATAAGACTGGTTTAGTTAAAACTTGGTTGTTTCCTGTGATAAAACTGTGTTGTTATGTCTTGTGTGCTTGGTGTGTTTTCATAAGGGTAGGAGTTTACTACTTAGTCTTTCTGTCTATTTCTTAACTATTCTCTTAACCCCACAGATGCCGCCAAGACGTGCGAACCCCGAAATCCCGCCAGAAATAGCTGAACTTCTGGCCACTCAGAATCAGCTGATCCAACTACTCACTCAGAACATGCAGAACAACAACAACAACAACAATCCACCACCACCTCCGCCACCTCCTCAACAGGATCGCTTGACTCGGTTTCTGAGGCTTAACCCCCCTACCTTCACTAGCAGCACTGAACCAATCATCGCGACGGTCATGCGCAATAAACAAGAAGCTAGACACAAGGCGTTGTCGGAGCCGACGGTGCGTTATACCGCACCGGCTTGAGGGACCTCTTTGCAGAATGGTGGGATAACTACCAAGTCACCCACCGGACATTGATGCTATCACTTGGGAACAGTTTGAGTTAGCTTTCCGTACTCATCATGTGGCTGCTGGTGTCATGGCTCTAAAGAGGCGCGAGTTTCACGACCTACACCACCGCACTACATCACCGAGTATGGTGAGCTTTTCAATAAGCTAGCCCGTTATGCACCCGATGATGTTTCCACTGATGCCAAGAGAAAGGAGGAGTTCTTAAGAGGGCTCAATGATGAGATATCTATTCAGCTTGTGGCTCAGAAATTTGACAACTTTCAGGAACTCTTGGACAGAGCCATTGTGGTTGAATCAAAGAGGAAGAGCATAGAGAATCGCAAGAGGAAATCAACCCTCACAAACACTGCCTCCGTGCAGAAGCGGCAATTCCTCACCACCACCCTATAACAACAATGGCCACAACCATAACGTCCATAACCATGGTGGCCACAAGCACAATGGGCACAAAAATCGCAATGGCAATGGAAAGGATCTCAGCGAGGTGACATGCTTTAAGTGCAACAAGACAGGGCACTATGCGACCTCTTGCCCCGAGAGGAAGAATGGCAACGCAATGGCAATGGGAATAGTAATGGACACAACCATGGCAATGGACAGGAAGAAGCCAAATCCGTTTGTCAAATCCACGGTAAATCATGTTTCCATGGAAGATGCTTGTGAGACTCTGTGATTGGTAAGTTCAAACTCAATTCTATTCCCGTAGTTGTTCTTTTGATCCGTGCATCATTCATTCATATCAAGGGTATTTGTGGATAGAGGCAAGATACCAACGGAGACTATAAACTTTCCTCTAAGGGTAAGTTCTCCTGGGGGAGAAATAGTGGCAAACTCCGGTTGCCGGGATTTAGAACTAAGGATTGGCACACACATTTTTCCCACCAGTCTGGTAGTTCTAGAATCACAAGGTTTAGACATAATCTTGGGCATGAATTGGATGACCGAGTATGAAGGAGTCATAGATTGTGCCAAGAACTGCTCACAACGCCGGAAGGGAAGAGGATTCGTATCAAGTCGAATTTCGCACTCAAAGATGTCATGGTAAACTCCCTTAAGGGGGTTAGCTTGGAGGAAGTACCTATTGTAAAGGAATACCCAGATGTCTTCCCAGAAGAGCTACCTGGAATGCCACCCGACCGTGATATCGAGTTTCTCATTGACTTAATGCCAGGCACGGGGCCGATAGCTAAGAGACCATACAAGATGGACGTGGACGAGTTAAAGGAACTCAAGAAACAGCTTAGGGAACAACTGGACAAGGGGTTCATTCAACCCAGCGCGTCATCTTGGGGAGCGCCCGTCCTATTTGTGGAAAAGAAGGATAAGACCAAGAGGCTGGTTGTGGACTACCGCTCATTGAACGAGGTGACGATTAAGAATAAGTATCCTCTGCCCAACATCAACGACCTGTTTGACCAGCTAAAGGGAGCCAGTGTGTTCTCAAAGATCGATCTACGATCGGGCTACTTTCAGCTAAAGATTCGAGAACAGGATGTGCCCAAGACAGCATTCACCACAAGATACGGATTGTACGAGTACACCGTAATGTCTTTTGGTCTAACCAATGCCCCAGCATACTTCATGACCATGATGAACAAGGTGTTCATGGAATACTTGGACAAGTTTATCGTAGTATTCATAGACGACATACTCATATACTCAAAGGATGAGAGAGAACATGAGAAACATCTGCGCCTTATCATGGAGAAGCTAAGAGAACACAAGTTGTATGCCAAATTCAGCAAGTGCGAGTTCTGGTTAAAGGAAGTGGGGTTCCTTGGTCATGTTGTGTCAGCTAAAGGAGTTGCCGTAGATCCTAGCAAGGTAGCTTAGAACGGAATGGGAGTCACCCAAGAATGTGGGAGATATTAGAAGTTTCTTAGGCCTCGCAGGATATTACCGGAGGTTCATCGAAAACTTTTCCAAAATAGCAAAACCCATGACGGAACTATTAAAGAAGGAAAAGAAATTCCTATGGACCGAGGCATGTGAAGCAAGCTTTCAAGAGTTGAAGAAACGCCTTATGTACACCAGTTACAGGTTCGCCAGATATCCGTAGGATTTTCAGGTCTATTGTGGCTTCACGACAAGGACTAGGAAGTGTTTTGATGCAGGATGGGAAAGTGGTATCCTATGCCTCCACAACTTAAGAACCATGAACACAATTATCCCACTCATGATTTGGAACTTGCATCTGTGGTGCATGCACTCAAGGTATGGAGGCACTACCTCATGGGCAAACATTGTGATGTGTTTAGATCATAAGAGTTTGAAGTACATCTTTACCCAAAAGGAGCTGAATATGAGACAAAGAAGATGGCTTGAGTTAATTAAGGATTATGACTTGGATTTACAATACCACCCCGGAAAGGCAAACGTGGTGGCTGATGCCTTAAGTCGTAAGGTGTATGTGAACGGATCGACTTGAGGGAACTTCAGAGGATTTACGCAAGCAATTCAGGATCTCTCGGGTTGGAGATAGTTCCAAAAGGACAGGTAGCGACTATGGAAATAGAGTCCACTCTCCAAGAAAGGATCCAAGAAGCACAAAAGGGAGATAAAGAGTTGGAAGAAATAAGAGTCAGGATAAATGAAGGAAAGACTAAAGAATTTCGTCTAGACGAACAAGGAACCCTCGGCATGGGAAGCGTTTGTGCGTACCTCAATAACCCCGATATCGTGAAGATAATTTTACAAGAAGCTCATGATTCGCCATACTCAATTCATCCAGCAACACAAAGATGTACATGGATGTGAAGGATAGATTCGTGGAATAACCTAAAGAGAGATATTGCGGAGTATATTTCTCTATGTGATGTGTGCAACAGAGTTAAAGCCGAGCATCAGAAACCGGCAGGATTACTTCAACCACTACCTATACCCGACTGGAAGTGGGACAAGGTAGGCATGGATTTCATCACGGGATTGCCCCGGACTGCTCGATTTGATTCTATCTGGGTAGTGGTAGACCACTTCACCAAGGTGGCTCACTTCATTCCCGTAAAGACCACATATACAAGTGCTAAGCTCGCTAAGATGTACATGTCAAGAATTGTAAGCCTACATGGTGTTCCTAAGGGAATTGTGTCAGACAGAGGCACCCAGTTTACCTCAAAGTTTTGGTGACAACTACATGAGTCCCTTGGAACCCGACTAGAATTCAAGATCGCCTTTCACCCTCAACAGATGGACAAGCAGAAAGGGTGAATCAAATTTTGGAAGATATGCTGAGAGCTTGCACTAGACTATGGGTCTAGTTGGGACGATAACCTACCATATGCGAGTTCTCATACAACAACAGCTATCGACAAGCATCAAGATGGCTCCATTTGAAGTTCTATACTGGCAGAAGTGTAGGACTCCATTGCTATGGAATGGAGTGGGAGAACGCATCTTTTGGACCGGACTTGATAAAGGATGCCAAGAGAAGGTGCGGATTCAGGATAGGCTAAAGATAGCACAATCCCGGCGGAAGAGCTACGCTGATTCCAAACGAAGAGATGTGGCCTATGACATAGGGGACCGTGCGTATCTCAGTTTCACCCCTACGTGGAGTTAAGAGGTTCGAATCAAGGGCAAGCTAGCCACGATTCATAGGACCATACAAGGTTCTGGCCCGTAGGGGAGAAGTCTTATCGGTGGAGTTACCTGGGACTGACTGTTCATAATGTGTTTCACGTGTCACAACTAAAGAAGTGCCACCGGAGATGGGTGACACGCGCTAAGAGACACCGTTCCCTAGATGAGGTTCAACGAGGGTGACCTTACCTATGAGGAAAAACCCATCAAAATCTGAAACAAATGAAAGGGTTACCCGCACCAAGACTATAAGGTTTTGCAAGGTACAATGGAACCACCACTCCGGGAGAAGCTACGTGGGAACGTGAAGACATGAGAACAGAGCACCCACACCTATTTGCTAGCCAACCCGAATCTCGAGGGCGAGATTCTTCTTAAGGGGTAGGTTTGTAACATTCAGATTACGTGCTTGGGCATTATTAGTGTCATGCATCACCCTTGCATCATTTGCATCCTACCTTTAAAAAATATATAGCAACTACAAGGATCCTAACACATAAACCCAACCCTATTTTATTTTTCTCATAAGCTCTCGTTGTATTAGTTTGGCCCTCTTAATAAAACCTTGTAAAAAGCAGCAAGACATGGTCCTATGTTGACCACCTCAATTTTATGAAAAATTAGAAACAAGTTTCATAAAATTTGGACCTAATTTGCAAAAGTTGTTGAGGTTTAAAGAAAGCAGAAAAAAGGAAAATGTTTACAAAGGAAAAAAAAAGGAAGACCTACAGGTGGGCCTGTGACCCACCGAAGACGCCAGCGCCAGCCAAGACCGCTTCCACCCTCGACGTGACGGGGCCCACCCCGTCGTCCCCTCCCTGAGTCCATGGCGAGCACGAACCCTCCGTCGGAGTCCAGGCCGGACTCGACCGCCCTTCCCAAGTATCGGCTCTTATAAGCCGCCTCTCGGTGTTCCCGAAAACCCTAGCAAGCTTCGCCGAATCCCCGTCGCTCTCTCTCGCCGGCGTCGCGCTCGGGAAGGTTTCGATCCGGCGACTCGCGTCACCCCGAGCTTCCCCTTCGTTACTAATCGCCTTTCTCATGCAGCACCGCCTCACCCCCGACCCTTCCTTCCTTCCCCTGTGCAGCACAACGTCGGGAATTCCTCGCCGACGTGCCGCCGGAGCCGCGGGAACTAGTGGAGGTGTGCGCCTAGACGAGGACAGGGGAGCCAAATCCGATCACGCAGGCAGGACCGCGAGGAGGAGAAGAGCACCGTCGTGTTCTCCGCTGCTTCGGGGAACCACCGCAACGTCGCCGACGACCACGTCTGACCGCCGTCGCCGTCGGCCGCCGCGGTAAGCTCGCCGCGCTCGGTCCGTCGGATCTAAATTAGGCAGTGTAGATTAGGTGGGAGGCGGCATCTTAATACTGCGTTGCGCGTGGCGAGGCAGCGCCCGTACAGCGTCGGCCGCGTCAGATTGGACCAATCGGGCGAAGCCACCTGGCTATTCTTTTAAGTGGGAATTCAAATCTGGTTGCAGATTTGGTTTTAAACTTGCGAAATTCACCAAAAATCGAATATTTGGCCAAATCTAGCTTATAATATACCGTTGGATTCCTAATTTTATGTAGAACCCAAATATGTAATAATATTGCAGGCTTGCAGTAATGTTTTTGGGTGTAATCTTTAATCATTGTATTAGGGGTTTTAATCTATATGAAAATAGTTGAAATTCCTTTTTGTTTGAATCTTGCTGCAATAATTTTGTTTCCAAATACCTACTGATACAAATCATCAGTCCTTGCTTAGGGTTACTAGATCTAACTTTATTTAGAGGGATAGATCTCCTTTCGGAATTGTTTTAGTGATTCAAATTAGATCTAAACCCTTGGAAACACCCTTACACTATCACAAACCACGAACTTGCCACCTCGATTAATTCATCCAACCTTGCATAAATTACCTTGTGCATGCATGCATGTTTTCTTTTGTGTATGCCTTGAGCAAGTTGTGATAAAATCTATGTTGTGATTCGTTAGATTGCTCGGAGTGCGCTAAGGAGTGCTATTGTGTAGAGTGCTGCTCGGATCAAGGCAAGTTACACCACTTGTTCATAAATTTCGTCCCAGTTTTGATTCTATGCATGTGATCTTCAAAATTCTGTAGTATGCATGTGTAGGATGTTCTAGTAGAATTTTTCCTTAGTATTATTTTGCAAGTGCGATGATTTTGTAGAATGCCATGAGTAGCTCTATACTTAGGATTTCCCATCCTAATAGGTTACCCCTGTTTTTGCTAAGTATTGCTTGCTATGCTATAAATACAAAGTACCGTTGGGGGGTTCGAAAGACAAAGAATTTTCTAAGTATAAAGGCTCTCTAGAGCAAACTTTTCTTCTCAAATCCACTTCAAAATAAAACTAAGTTTTCTTCAAGCGGAATGGTTGTCGGGTCGAGTGTGATTTTGGTGGAGGACGGCCTTGAGAATCAAAGAAGTCTGCCATGTTTGAGAATTCGAAGCTTCCGGTGCAACCACAATACATTATGGGCTCTGTCTTGGCCTAGTACTTAGTGGGAAACCTCACAGGTACCAACATTTGGAGGATTCTTGGCAGTTGGATCCGGAAGGTAGAGGGCTACTAAGGAAAGCCTCGCCATGGTCTTGTCTGTAAAAGGGCTTGATCGTGGATTGTGGGTAAAGTGCACAAACTCTAGAGTATTGCAATCGATCGATCGGCCGTGTTCACGGTAAAGAACAACAATGAGCGTCCCGAAGGATGGAGCCTCAAGGATCTTCCTCTCTCTTTTCTAAAACAAAGTTTTGAAACCCCATGGCGTCGTAATATCGCTAATGGGTGGGTTTTTGGGAAACTTGGTGTGTAATATCCAAGTGACGCAGTGCGTAATATCCAAGTGTTTGGTTGTTTGGACACTTGGTGTAATATCCTCGTGTGCCACTCGACCTTATTTTATCTAAGCAAATGTTTACAAAGTAGGACAATCCTCTCTTCTCTCTCTACTTAAGAAAACTAGCTTTGAGCAAATGAACTCTACAGCCTATACCAGCCTTGCATGTAGAGATAGTCTTTTCTCCTTGGTGTAATTTGCCAATACATTCAAAGTATTGACCCAACTTGTTGGCTGCGTTTCATGTGCGTAATCCGAAGATTGAAAGGTGCGTAGGGATCGCGGGTCTACACTCAACAAGCCTGGGCGTTGATGGACTCATGCTGCTTTTATGTTTCCGCTGTTATTTAAGCTAGCATAATGCTAAGCAACTTTTGTAATAATTTCATACTCTGGATTCACCGTGTAATAAAGACTTTGTGTTTTACATGATATTTCATCGACTGTGAGTGCTAGCTATTGATCCAGGGACTAGCATGTTAATCACAGGGACTTAGGATTCTTACCGATCCGAAGGTCATTACATTTCTACTGAGGGAAATCTTGCTACTGTACTCTTCATACCTTGCTCTTGGGGTTTCCAACGAAGCACTCTTCCTCCCTGTTGAGTGTAGCATCAAGTAATTTCTGGCGCCGTTGCCGGGGAGGCTAAGGACGTCTTCACTAGGGGAGTCCTTCACTTCCTTTCTATTTAATTTGTTTTTAGTTTGCTTTGTTTCTTTTGCTTGGTTTTGTTTGCCTCTTTTCAAAAAACCCCAAAAAAATAGTCTAGCTTGGTTTGCTTGCCTTATTCAAAAACACAAAAAAAATAGTTCCTACTCTAGTTGTTGGTTTGTTGCCTTTCTTAATCATGCTTTCTATCAATGTATGGTTTCTTTGAAACTAGTTCTTATTGGCAAGGTGGGTTCACGGAAGAACAAACGTATTATTATAAGGAACACCGTTTGTCACAAAAATGGAAACACTTATGGGAACAAATTGATAAGTTGAATACTATTGCTAGAGACGTGTGCTCTACTTATAATGTTACTTATTGCTTTGATAAGTCTTGTTGCTGTAGGAGGTATAAACACCTGCCTTTTCAATGTGAATATAATGATAATGTTACGATATCTTCTTATGTTAAGGGAAATTATGACTTTTATGATGTGGAACAAATTGAAGAATTTATTGCTTTCAAGGGTGCATTTGAACTTGCTAGTTTGCTTGAAAATACCGATGATGCACCTTATGAACATGAGGTTTCTGAGATACTAAAATTTTGCTTTGATAATTACAAGGAAGCAAATGGCTTTATTCTTGAATATTTTAATAGATGCTTTCCACAAATGGAAGAGACTAATGCCTTGCAGGAACCTATGGAAGAAGAAATTGTTAAAACTGGAAGCTCATTAGATAAAAAAGAGGAGGAGAGTGATGAACAAAAGGAGGACGAATGGATCTACCCATGCTTACCTTCTAATGAGAGTAACTCTTTACCTCTTATATTATTTGATTGTCCCCCATGCTTGCCAAAGAAGGACTGTTATGTTCCCGTGGATCCTTTTGAAATATCTACTTTGTATAGAACTTGTGAATGTTTTAATACCACTATTTTTGAGCTTGATAGAAATTATGTGTTTGTAGATCATGAAAAGCCTGCTTTATGTGATAGTTATATTGCTGAGTTTATTCATGATGCTACTGAAAGTTATTATGAGAGAGGAAAACATGGTCTTATGTATCTCAACAATATTAAGTTTTCCCTCTTCATGTTGAAAATCTTGAAGTTGCACTTGTTTTGTTTTTCCATTCTTGTTACTATATGCTTCTTTGATTTATTTTCTTACAAGATTCCTATGCATAGGAAGTGGGTTAGACTTAAATGTGTTTTTAATTTGCTTCTTGATGCTCTCTTTGACTTCAATTCATAATTCTTATGAGAGCATCTTCTCAAGCTATCATGCCTAACTTAAAGGCGTTAAAGAAAAGTACTTGTTGGGAGATAACCCAAGAGTTTCCTTGTCTTGGAAGTTTTTACTACTGTAATAACCTCTCCTTATCCTTTTTGTTTGCTTTTTGTGCCAAAAATGACCTCTAATGAGAGGGAACTAAGATTTGGGGAGTTGCTGTCCCGAAACAGATTTCTGTCCTCCACCAAAAAAATTCTTGAGGAGGCTCTGTAACTCGGATTGAGCTCAAATTTAATAAACCCCCCAGTATGTTGGCTACCTATCGTTAGTTCAACACTTTTTGATTTGAGAAAGATAAGATGTTCGAAAAAAATCGTTTCTACCTGCTGGTCTGTTTTGACAGATTTCTACCATTATTTGCATTTGCTTCTTATTGATTCCTTTTTGAGCTCTCTTCAGGTAAATTGAGTTTTTTTGAAGGAGTTACTTCAGTAGCTTGTGTTTTTAGTGAAAAGCCTTGTTGTTCCAAAGCTTTGCCAGCGGTCTAACATCTTTTGAATAAGCTAATATTGCTAATGAAGATTGTGTGAAGTTTTGTATGAAGGAAAAATTTCAGGTATAGAGAGAATGATTCAATGAGATGAATAATGGACAAAAGCTCAAGCTTGGGGATGCCACCATGGTGTCACCCCAAGAAATATCCAAGAGGTACAAACGTCAAAGCTTGGGGATGCCCAAGGCATCCCCTTCTTCATCAATAAAAAGCTCAGGTATGTCTAGGCACTTCACTTTTATTGTTTCATGCACAGTTGTGTTGTTCTTGGAGCATCTTAGTTTTCGTTTGCTTTGCTTAGTTTGTTTAGTTTGCTTTAGTAGTTTCTACCCCCGTTCTCACTGTGTTTTTTTGCAAATAAGTTTGCTTGGTGTTTGGAAATGAGTAGTAAGTTCTTGCTTGAAGTGCAAGAGGAGCTTTCATTAACTGTGACTTAGACTTTAGCATGACATGCTAGGTGTTGTTTTAGCATTATGCTTAGTGATTATTGTTGTAGCATGTCTTGTTCCAAACAATTCGGATTGCTTAGTGTGCCCTGAATAAATTATGCGTTGTTTTAGCATGCGAAAGCATATCATTGTGGTATTCTCCTTTGATGTTTTGCTTGGGTTGACTTGGCACATGCTTACACCATGTTATGACTATGACAAGTCACCATTAGCCTCTATGATCATTTAGTCCTTGACTTGTAGTACCACTCTTTGCTTTGATTAGTTTGCTTTGTTGCATTGCATATTATGGCCAGTATTGCTCTCTTAGTTGGTTGCTCCCAGTCTTTTGCTAGCCTCCACTTGTATGAGTAAGTTCTACTCATGC
This sequence comes from Avena longiglumis, assembly GCA_030063025.1. Taxonomy (NCBI): domain Eukaryota; kingdom Viridiplantae; phylum Streptophyta; class Magnoliopsida; order Poales; family Poaceae; genus Avena; species Avena longiglumis. Next base: position 80,954,677 of record CP125976.1, read on the forward strand.
TTCCAACTCCCAAGAAACCAAGTTATTCCAAAGTGTCCACTATAAATTCCTATGCATGGTGTGTTACACCATTCCAAAGTATATTCTTGTTTTCATCTATCTTACAATTAAAAACTATTTTGTTATGTGAAAACTTAGTGATTAAAGCCCTCATAAACTTGATGACACACTTTATATTCTTTGCCCCTAATAAACTTGAACCATTAAGGCAACTTTGTTGTATATGCTTGCACTTATAATAAGTTAGGATTAGCAGAACCGTGCTGTCACGGGGAACATTTTCAACATTGCACTTTTACCTTTTGTACTCCGTTAATATCATGCTCTTTTGTCTATGGATGTTACCGATGTGAAATGAAGTGGGAACTTGTAAGTCCATGGACTTTGTATTCTGTGTAAGAGAAACGCTTAGGCCGCTAGCGTAAGCCATGCCTAATCATGGTGGAAACTAGCAGCATCACCATAGTGAGCTATCTATGAAGCATCCTCAATAAAAAGCTATGCATATGGCAAATAAAAAGATTGCTGAGATGCTCATTGTCTGCTTGCCTTGTCATTTTGGTTATGGAAAAGCTCATGTACCATGTGCAAGGGGTACCCCTTGGTGGTTCTCAATTATATGCAAAATACTTACAGTGACAAGAACTTGCCTGGGCCCTAAGTTGAGTATCCATGCGGTGTAGCACTCATAGTCAAGGGTCTTGAGATTGCCAACTTATATTTTGTCAAGCATATACTCCAAATTTGCCACTTTAACCTTAACCACTTCAAGATGCTTATGATAGAGGCAATGAGGGCTGAAAGCTAATAAGTACCATAATTTTTGGAAGCTCTTTTTGAAACTTGTAATCCCTGCTTCCTTTACAAAAAAGGCCTTTCTTCCATCATTATTAAGTCTCCACCTTCTACCTTTAGGCACCATTGTGGCATCCCGCAAAACCACTACTAGAAAATCGCGTTGTTTTTGTGCATTGCATCGTCATCATCATGCATGTGTTTGTCTGAAACTATTTCCAATAAGCCTATTTTTGTTTTCTAAAAATGCCTTCTCTTATTTCAAAATAAGTCTTATAATTACCTGTCAAATTATTTGCCTACAAGTTATTTGCTAAAAAGATTCGAAACAAAAACAACACCGTAAATATTTACAAACTAACACAAGCCCCAAACCCTAAACCTATCCCCACCCAATCCTATTCTACCCTCCAACCGCAGCATGCCACCTCGCCCCTTCCCCAATTTCCTACCCACCCCGCCACATCACCAATCCCCTACTTTTTCCCTCCACTCCCTCTCTCACACCCAGCCCCAACTACCCCCTCTCACTTACACTCCGGACCCACCCCCACCTGCCTCTCTCTCCTTCCCACCGAGCCAGCTCCCCCCTCCTCACCCAGCGGCCCCCACCACCTACCCGACCCCACGCCCTGGACCCGGTCCACCCCCACCACCTGGCCCCACCACGACCGGCCCTCTCCCAGCCACTGCCTCTCCCTTCCTCCTCCTTCCTCCTCCTGCCACACCTTGCCGTCGGCTCCTTCCCTCCCCACGCTGTCCTCCCCTCCTGCCCCTCCCGCTCGGTCCAGCGCCACGGAGGACACCTCCTCTCTGCGTCGCCTGCCGCCCTCCTTCCCGTCATGCGCCGCCTCCCCTCCTCTAGCTCACGCTGACTGGCCAGCGACCCTCCGCCTCCTGCCTCTCCTCCTCTGCGCCCTCCTCTCTCAAGCCGTCGCCCCTCGAGCTTCTCCCACCTCTCCTCCTCCGGCTCCTCCCGAGCTCGGCTCACGCCGCCGCCTGGTCCGAGCCCGCCGCACCTCCCGACCTCGTGCCCCACCGTCGGCCTCGCCACTGCAGCCTCCTCCGCGCCTCCACCTTCCACCCCAGCTGCCCTTCCCGAGCTCCCGCCTCCAGGCTCCGTCCTGCGCGCCCCTCTGCCCTCGTCCCGCCGCTGCCTCTCCGCCCGCCTCGCCTCGCCCGAAGCTGCCTCCGAGCTCGCCTCCTCGAGCCCATGGCCGAGCACCTCCCCGCCGCCGCGTCCTCTGCCCCTCACCTCGCCGGCCTCCTCCTCGGGTGGGCAGCAACTCGTCCGAGTGGGTGCTGCCGCCGCCACTCGCGGACATCCTCTGGCCCGGCCTCGCGGTGCCTCCTCTGTCGTCGCCCCGAGGACGCCCCTCCTCCGCCCTGCCTCTGCGAGCCACCGTCGACGGGATCCGCGCCACCGTCGTCTCCCCGTACACCACCACCCCTTGGAGAGCCACCCAATCCCTTGCTCCTCGTTAGACGTTGAGTTCCACCTCGACAAGATCTTCGGAATCGCCAAGGCCGTCATGACCAAAGAGGGAGATGACCATCCCAAGACGCACAGCTCTGACCGATGATGCCACCAGGACATCTGTGCGGTTAGTCGAACACCGGCCAGGGATTCCGAGCCCTAGACGCCAAGACCTACCCCATGGAGCCGAAGACCACGGGACACCAAGTACTCCTACATGGTGACGCACGCCAAGTCCTCCGTCACCGGTTAGGTGGTAACCCAAGATCGTCCACAGGAATCTGACGTCCGAGACCAACTCGTTAAAAATGCTTCGTATCGACATGATCTTCCTCGGGCCTTCGACATGGAATCGCCAAGATCCACCGGCGACAAAACCCAAGACCGACACCGGCACCCGAGAACTCTGAAACGGACGCCAAGTTCGTCTACCCCGAACACCGTGCGACAAGATCTACTTCACGGATCCGAAGACCCCGGTACCCGATCCACTCAAGTTCGCCATCGACGACAAGATCGACACCGACCAGGGCGAGTCCGATGTGCCCCGACGCCGACCAAGTCCTCCTTCCCGGAATGCCAAGATCTACCTCCGATATCCGTACTCGATCCCGCCGAGACCGAACCCCAGATCCGGACCCTGAGACCGAACCCCGAACCCCGGAACCAAGAACTGCCGAACTCTAATGGGTGACCCTGATCCGAGCCTCTATTTTCTAAATGCTATCTATATAAATTGTTGCATATTAATCGTTCATGTCGCATACATATTCATGTGGTTGGGGGCCTTCTGCCGATTCACCTCATAATTAAATATGGGGCCCATATGCGGGCAAATCTAGTCTTATATTGGCCTCATTTAAATTTGTGTAGCGAACTAGTAACTTATCTTGCCCTGGTATCACAACATTTAAATTGCGGGGTATCTAAACAACATGAACCGTTTAATTAATTGTCGAAACCCCGGTTCCGCTTAATATGACCTAATCGCATCGCACTCTTGCCATGTCATACATCATGCATGCATCATGCCCGATTTTTTGCCGTAGTATTAAATAGTGCATCCGGTGTTTATTCTAGTGTTTTGCTTCTTCGCGGATAAGGCCGTTGAGTTGATGTGAGCTTCGCCCCGATCTTCGGATGAACCTTCGACAATGTTTTCAGGCGAGCATCTCCCCCTTTCTACCTATATTACTTTATAGTATTTATTTCCCTCCTGTTGACCTATTGCTATCTGTGTTGCGGTGCTCTAGATTTCGTACCCGTGATATCCCTTGCAGCCTTATATTGCCTTGGACACATCCTATTTGTCGGGGGTGTACCCCCGGATACCCCAGAGTTGTGCTATGATTATATCAGAGTAAATGAATAAACAGTTTTTGTAGAAGGAATGGGTAAAAATATACGCAAAAAGCTAAAAGAAAGAGGAATAAAACCATCCTGGGCCGAGTTAAGCATAACTCGGCCTGGTTGGAACCGTCTGGGCCTGGACCTACTCCCCTGGGCCGAATTATCAAGGCCGAACCCGAATAAAATCTAGATGTACGCTGAATAAAAGAAGCCCAGCTCGGGCCGAACTACCAGCCAGGCCCATCACTCCTCCTGCTCCAGCCGAGGTACCAGCAGGGAACTCCCGCTGAGTCGGCGCTCCAGCGTCGCCAAGACATCGCCCCGGCGAGTCCCATCGCCCACGTCGCTTAGCTTCCCCGAGTGGGCCGAGGTAGGCGCAGCTCGGCCCACCGCGGGCTTCCTCGCAGCACCACGTCGCCCAGCTCCCCCGGGTGGGCCGAGGTTGGCACAGCTCGGCCTGCCACGGGTTTTGCCCCTGCTCAGCGTCACACAGCGTCCTGGGCCGACTAATATGACTGGGCCTCTTTGCTCGACCGGGCCGAGTACTTGGTTCTCAGCCGAATCAACTACTGAGACAGGCAATTTCTACTTCCCCTGTGGCATCTGGGCGAGTTGTAATGATCCGACGCCCACTTATTCGCTCCTGCAGGCCTCCGCAACATTTATGGCGACTCAGCATCAACCCAGGACAAGATACACAGTCCCGTACCAGTCTTGGGACGCCCATGGCTCAGACTGGCACATGGCCTATGGAATATGCCCTCAGCATCAAGAAGATGCTAGGGAATATGCTAAAGGATATGCCATGGCATCTCCAAAGATGCCAAGGCATATGCCAAGCATCTAAGAAGATACAAGGAATGTGCTGTATAGATGCCAAGCGTGGGGTACAAGCTTTGTCCCCTGGGCTCCCCTTTATAAGGAGCACCAGGGAGATCCTTGAGGGGGGAGGCCCCGAAGGGCTCCTCTCCTTTCTGCTCACTAGGAGCTCTCCTTCTTCCTCCTCCTCCACTCTCACATGGTGCTTAGATAGAAGCATAGGGGAAACAGCTCAAGGAGCATGATTGTAGTCACAAGTATAGCAAGATTATAAGGGATTAGGTGTGTAGAATGAGGTGTTATCTCCACTTAAGAGCTTCAATCCAATATACATTGTATGTCTCTTTGTTCATATGAGTGCGGTCTTCACCGCATCATCCCTCCCCGGATTCCTCCACGTCCATCGGCCCCAACTTTAGCCTACCCATGGCATATGCCGTGATACCACCACGACATTTGGCGCCCACCGTGGGGCCTTCTAGTGGCGTTGGTTGGGTTTCCATCCGGACGGGAGCATCTTCATCAACTTCTTCCTCATAGGGCTCATTCAGCTTCCCCAAGTCAACAGAAAACAAAGAGGTAAGCGCAGAGGTTGAAGAAGTACAGCTCATCAAAGCTGGTAAGACTTAGCAGGAAGGACTCAAGCACTACTCCAAGCTTACTGTAAGTACCAAGTAACTCAGCAAGGCAGGAATTACCTAGCAAAACTCACCCAAACACTTCTCCAAGTATGTCACCTACACTCAATCCTTCATCCCAGGGAAAGAATAACTCAACCCGGGGACTAGTCAACTTATCCGTAGAGTCACCTTTAGATTAAGAGAGCTTTATGTTGATTCGAATCTATGCTCCAGCCAGCTTATCTGTTAACTCGGCCATAAGTTGAATCATCTTATTTGTGATTCAGATAGATTTTGAGTCAGTTAGTTTGTGTTTTGGATTACCCATTAACTCAGCTCACCAGCCAGCTTATCTGTTAACTCGGCCATAAGTTGAATCATCTTATTTGTGATTCAGGTAGATTTTGAGTCAGTTTATTTATGCTTTGGATTGTCCTCTAACTCAGCTTACCAGCCAGCTTATTGTTGATTCAGATATAACTTGAAGTCTATTTATTTATGCTTTGAATTAACCTTTAACTCAGCTCAGTAAATTGTCTCTGGTTCGGACTAACATTTGATTCAGCTTGCCAGGGTATTTTATAATTCGGATTGGTATTCAGACTCGGCGTACTAATTGTATCTCTGATTCAGGCTGAAGCCTTATTCAGTTCATCAGATTGCCAGGTTATGTTGTGACTCGGATTGATATCTCATCATCTTGCCAGGTCATCCCATATCTCGGATGACTATTGGCCAGCTTATCATATCTCGAATCTATATCTACATCTCGAATCGGATCTCTCAGCGGTTAGCCCTATTATCATATCCCCAAAGATTAATCTCGGATCTATATCTCGGATCCATATCAAAGGCAAGTTATCGCCATCACGCCAAATCAAGCTATATCATGGCAAATATATAACTCGGATTGGAGCCAGATGACTCATCCATAAGACATAAAGTCAATTTTGAGTAAATTAACTCGGATTTGAATCATATAACTCGGATTGGAGCCAGATGACTCATCCTTAAGACATGAAGTCAATTTTGAGTAAAATAACTCGGATTTGAGTTGAGTTAACTCGGATTTGAATCATATAACTCGGATTGGAGCCAGATGACTCATCCATAAGACATGAAGTCAATTTTGAGTAAAGTAACTCGGATTTGAGTTGAGTTAACTCGGATTTGAATCATATAACTCGGATTGGAGCCAGATGACTCATCCTTAAGACATGAAGTCAATTTTGAGTAAAGTAACTCGGATTTGAGTTGAGTTAACTCGGATTTGAATCATATAACTCGGATTGGAGCCAGATGACTCATCCATAAGACATAAAGTCAATTTTGAGTAAAATAACTCGGATTTGAGTTGAGTTAACTCGGATTTGAATCATATAACTCGGATTGGAGCCAGATGACTCATCCTTAAGACATGAAGTCAATTTTGAGTAAGGTAACTCGGATTTGAGTTGAGTTAACTCGGATTTGAATCATATAACTCGGATTGGAGCCAGATGACTCATCCTTAAGACATGAAGTCAATTTTGAGTAAAATAACTCGGATTTGAGTTGAGTTAACTCGGATTTGAATCATATAACTCGGATTGGAGCCAGCTGACTCATCCATAAGACATGAAGTCAATTTTGAGTAAAATAACTCGGATTTGAGTTGAGTTAACTCGGATTGGAGCCAGATGACTCATCCTTAAGACATGAAGTCAATTTTGAGTAAGGTAACTCGGATTTGAGTTGAGTTAACTCGGATTTGAATCATATAACTCGGATTGGAGCCAGATGACTCATCCTTAAGACATGAAGTCAATTTTGAGTAAAGTAACTCGGATTTGAGTTGAGTTAACTCGGATTTGAATCATATAACTCGGATTGGAGCCAGATGACTCATCCTTAAGACATGAAGTCAATTTTGAGTAAAGTAACTCGGATTTGAGTTGAGTTAACTCGGATTTGAATCATATAACTCGGATTGGAGCCAGATGACTCATCCTTAAGACATGAAGTCAATTTTGAGTAAAGTAACTCGGATTTGAGTTGAGTTAACTCGGATTTGAATCATATAACTCGGATTTGGAAACAGGTGACTCAGATCATAACTTACCCAAAGAGGTTAAAAGAGCAGCGCCAAAGAAGGCCAAGACTCATAAACTTACCCGAAGAGGTTAAAAGAGCAGTGCCAAAGAAGGCCAAGACTCATAAACTTACCCAATGAGGTTAAAAGAGCAATGCCCATGAAGGCAAGAGCTCATAACTTACCCAATGGGGTTAAAAGAGCAATGCCCAAGAAGGCAAGAGCTCATAACTTACCCAATGGGGTTAAAAGAGCAATGCCCAAGAAGGCAAGAGCTCATAACTTACCCAATGAGGTTAAAAGAGCAAAGCCCATGAAGGCAAGAGCTCATAACTTATCCAATGGGGTTAAAGGAGCAATGCCCAAGAAGGCAAGAGCTCATAACTTACCCAATGAGGTTAAAGGAGCAATGCCCAAGAAGGCAAGAGCTCATAACTTACCCAATGAGGTTAAAAGAGCAATGCCCAAGAAGGCAAGAGCTCATAACTTACCCAATGAGGTTAAAAGAGAAATACCCAAGAAGGCAGGAACTCCTAACTTACCCAATGAGGTTAAAAGAGTAATGCCCAAGAAGGCAGGAACTCCAAACTTGCCCAGAAAGGTCACGAACAGTGCCCATGAAGGCCAGAAGTCTAAAAACTTACCCAAAGGGGTTATGACCAGTGCCCATGAAGGCCAGAAGTCTAGAAACTTACCCAAAGGGGTTATGACCAGTGTCCATGATGACCAGAAGTCCAGAAACCTACCAGAAAAGGTTATGACCAGAGCCTAATAGGGCCAGAAGTCGAAAAACCTGCCCAGAGAGGTTATGAGCAGAGTCCAAGAAGGACAGAGTCACAAACTTGCCCAAAAATATTATGCGATCAAGAAACATATGACAAGGAAATTGTATGGCAGAAAACAACTCTGGGAATATTTAAATATAAAGCCCATGAGCGATTCTAAGAATCCCACATGGCCTCGGGGACTAATGTCGGGGGTGTACCCCCGGATACCCCAGAGTTGTGCTATGATTATATCAGAGTAAATGAATAAACAGTTTTTGTAGAAGGAATGGGTAAAAATATACGCAAAAAGCTAAAAGAAAGAGGAATAAAACCATCCTGGGCCGAGTTAAGCATAACTCGGCCTGGTTGGAACCGTCTGGGCCTGGACCTATTCCCCTGGGCCGAATTATCAAGGCCGAACCCGAATAAAATCTAGATGTACGCTGAATAAAAGAAGCCCAACGGGCCGAACTACCACCAGCCCATCACTCCTCCCTTCCAAACGAGGTACCAAAGTGGGAACTCCCACGAGTCGGCCCAAGTCGCCAAGACATCGCCCCGGCGAGTCCCATCGCCCACGTCGCTTAGCTTCCCCGAGTGGGCCGAGGTAGGCGCAGCTCGGCCCACCGCGGGCTTCCTCGCAGCACCACGTCGCCCAGCTCCCCCGGGTGGGCCGAGGTTGGCACAGCTCGGCCTGCCACGGGTTTTGCCCCTGCTCAGCGTCACCCAGCGTCCTGGGCCGACTAATATGACTCGGCTGGGCCTCTTTGCTCTGACCCAGGACTGGGCCGAGTACTTGGTTCTCCAGGCCGAATCAACTACAGGACAGGCCGAATTTCTACTTCCCCCAGGGCATCTGGGCCGAGTTGTAATGATCCAGACGCCCACTTATTCGTTCCCAGAGGCCTCCGCAACATTTATGGCGACTCAGCATCAACCCAGGACAAGATACACAGTCCCGTACCAGTCTTGGGACGCCCATGGCTCAGACTGGCACATGGCCTATGGAATATGCCCTCAGCATCAAGAAGATGCTAGGGAATATGCTAAAGGATATGCCATGGCATCTCCAAAGATGCCAAGGCATATGACAAACATCTAAGAAGATACAAGGAATATGCTGTATAGATGCCAAGCGTGGGGTACAAGCTTTGTCCCCTGGGCTCCCCTTTATAAGGAGCACTAGGGAGATCCTTGAGGGGGGAGGCCCCGAAGGGCTCCTCTCCTTTCTGCTCACTAGGAGCTCTCCTTCTTCATCCTCCTCCACTCTCACATGGTGCTTAGATAGAAGCATAGGGGAAACAGCTCAAGGAGCATGATTGTAGTCACAAGTATAGCAAGATTATAAGGGATTAGGTGTGTAGAATGAGGTGTTATCTCCACTTAAGAGCTTCAATCCAATATACATTGTATGTCTCTTTGTTCATATGAGTGCGGTCTTCACCGCATCATCCCTCCCCGGATTCCTCCACGTCCATCGGCCCCAACTTTAGCCTACCCATGGCATATGCCGTGATACCACCACGACACTATTACCTGTTGTTTGGTAGATAGTTGGACTTGCGCGTCGTAGTCGCTTGCTCAAGTGCTATTGCGTGTCGCCAAGTACCATAGTTGTTGGGGTATTGCCGCCGATTTGATGTTGGAGATGATCTTGGCTTTAATTATCTTTCACTTTAATTCCTGTTTAACAACTAAAATTGAAGTAGGTAAGCAGAGGCACAGGTGGGCAATAGATGTTATTTGGTTGTTAACCGTCCACTTGTGTCCCGTAGGACCCCGAGTGCTTGATACCTGTTCCTTGATTTATCGCGCTATCCACATCCGGGAGGATTATGGGACCCCCCTGAGCCAGAGCTTGATTCAGTCTTATTTCTTGGGGCCACAAACTAGTTTGAGGTTTTATTTACTATCCTGTACTTATGCCATGCTACTGCTTTATTTACGATTGTGCGAGGAGCACACTGTACTGTTTAGGTAAGCAGAGTGTTTTCGCGGTATCGACAAGCCCAGTTTTGGGTTCCCAGTCGTTTACAGCCATTGTCGCAAACCTTGAGTCCGTCTCGGAGTCAGCTAACTTCGTTGCGGGTCTACTCAATGGGGTGGCCCCCTGAAATATTTCTGAATCCTGTGATTGCTTTGTCGTGAAGGCCTCGTTGGGTTTTGATTTGGTTTTTCCGAGGTTGATCGAGCGTGTGTTGCTATTGGTGCACCCCGGCCGGGTAAAACTTTCTGAAAGCCGTGTCCGCGGTTATGGACGACTTGGAGCACATGATTCTCGATCATAGACAACTATAACTAAAGTAGTGCTATAAATTTGACTTTATAATGACTAGTAATCAGCTTCACTATAATGGAATGGCTAAATAAAACTGCCAACAATTGCTTGTTTGAGTTGTCGCTTGCGACCATTGTATCTGACTAGTAAGTATTGCAACTACAACGGAATGGCTGAATAAAATTACCAACAACTGCTGGGTTTTGGGTTATCTCATGCTAATTGTATCTGACTAGTAAGTGTTGCAACTACAACGGAATGTTTAACTAAAACGGCCCACTGCTTATTTTATCAGGATGATTATCTACACCTGACTAGTAATTGCTGCAACGATAACTGAATAAATAAAACTACCAACTGTGTGAGTTCCTCGGTTGACTTCCTCGTTTGGTCTCGAGGGGGAATACCAGGATGGGTTTGTTTGGTGTTAGAATCAGGTTGGTTCCGAATAGGTCTTTCTTACCCCTCTCTGATAGCCGCCAGTTGTATCGAGTGTCTATAGGTTGTTTAGTGCATGCTGCCGCTGCCGCTTCAGTCCACCATACCTATGTGTAACACCCTCAGAATCGGACCTATGCAATTTTTAGCGAAATCCGCCAAACCCGCATAGAAACGATTCAGAGGTGCCCACCAGGCACTTTCGTGCGGGTGGAAAACGAAGTAATAACATTACACAACAGTCCTCGATGGGACCCACAGAACAGATATATACAACAACGACTCAAAGAGTCAAGAATACAGATATAATATACAAAGATCCAAATCACCTTGAAAATGATAGAGCGTCCGACTACGGACAAGATGCAAATGGGGCTAAGAGCCCTGAAGAATAACCAATGGCGTCCATAACCCTGCCCAGGCCAAGCGGAAGGGTAACCACCTTAACGACGCCGATCTCAAACCCTTAAACAAAAGGGTGCCGACAAAGGGCAAAGGAAAAAGAGGCGTCGATCGAGGCCAAGATGCAGCGAGGCTAGAATTCGGCGGTCCTCGCCTACAAAGGTATGGTGGACTGGAGCGGCAGCGGCAGCATGCACTGGACAACCTATAGAGACTCGATACAACTGGCGGCAATCAGAGAGGGGTAAGAAGGACCTATCCGGAACCAACCTAATACTATCATCAAACAAACCCATCCTGGCGTTTCCCCCTCGAGACCAAACGAGGAAGTCAACCGAGGAACTCACACAGTTGGCATTTTTACTTATTTGGTTATCGTTGCAGCAATTACTAGTCAGGTATAGATAATCGTCCTGATAAAATAAGCAGTGGGCCCTTTTAGTTAATCATTCCGTTGTAGTTGCAACAATTACTAATCAGATACAGATAGCATGAGATAAACCCAAAACCCAGCAGTTGTTGGTACTTTTATTAGCCATTCCGTTGTAGTTGCAACAATTACTAATCAGGTACAATGGTCGCAAGCGACGCTCCAAACAAGCAATTGTGGGCAGTATTATTTAGCCATTCCATTGTAGTGAAGCTGATTACTAGTCATTATAAAGTCAAATTTAGAGCAATAAACTTTAGTTATGCTTGTCTATGGTCGAGATACTGTGCTCCAAGTCGTCCATATCCGCGACACGGCTTTGAAAGTTTTACCGGCGGGTGCACCAATAGCAACACACGCCGATCAACCTCGGAAAAACCAAATCAAAACCAACGAGGCTTTCACGACTAATCAATCACAGGATTCGAATTATTTCAGGGGCCACCCATTGAGTAGACCCGCAACAAAGTAAGCAAGCTCGAGACGGACTCAAGGTTTGCGTCAATGGTCAGAAACGATCGGGAACCCGAAGTGTGGCTGGGCTTGTCGATACCGCGAAAACATTCCGCTTACCTAAAGCAGTGTGCTCCTCGCACAATCGTAAATACAAGTAGCATGGCATAAGTACGGATAGTAAATAAAACCTCAAACTAGTTTGTGGCCCCAAGAAATAAGAGAATCAAGATCTGCCGGGGGTCCCATATACCTCCCGAATGTGGATAGCGCGATAAATCAAGGCAGTATCAAGTACTCGGGGTCCTACGGGACACAAGTGGGCGTTCGGAAACCAAATATTATCTATCACCCACCGATGCCTCTGCTTACTTCAATTTTAGTTGTTAAACAGGAATTAAAGTGAACGATAAGTAAAACTATGATCAGCTCCAACATCAACATGCGGCAATACATCAACAACTGTGGCACTGGACGACACGCAACAGCACTGGAGCAAGCGACTACGACGCGCAAGTCCAACTATCTACCAAACAACAGGTAATAGGATGTGTCCAAGGCAATATAGGGCTGCAAGGGATATCACGGGTACGAAACTAGAGCAACGCAACACAGATAGCAATAGATCAACGGGAGGGAATAAATACTATAAAAGTAAGATAGGTAGAAAGGGGGAGATGCTCGCCTGAAAACATTGTCGAAGATTCAACCGAAGATCAGGTCGACACTCGCATCAACTCAACGGCCTTATCCGCGAAGAAGCAAAACACTAGAAGAAACACCGGATGCAATATTTAATACAACGGCAGAAGATCGGCATGATGCATGTATGATGCATGGCATGGCAAAGATGCGATGCGATTAGGTCATATTAAGTGGAACCGGGGTCCCGACAATTAATAAGGTGGTTCATGTTGTTTAGCTACCCCGCAATTTAAATGTTGTTTGAACATGGCAAAAGATAGTACCGGTTCGCTACACAAATTTAAATGAGGCCGATATGAGACTAGATTTGCCCGCATATGGGCCCCATGTTTAATTATTAGGTGATTCGGCATAAGGCCCCGAAACCACTAGATAATATGCATGCGAGTATGATAATTCAATAAGCAACAAGTTTATTATATTATAAAATAGGGTTTTCGGGAAGGGGTTCACACATTAGAGTTCGGCAGATCTTGGGTTCGGTTGAGTCGGTCTCGTGGTCCAAGGTTCGACGGGTTCGGCCTCGGCGGGACGTTCTCGGATTAAAGAGGTAGATCTTGTCGCACGAGCGTCACTGCTTCCGGGAAGGAGAACTTGTCGTCCAGGGTCTCGGTGTCCGGGGTGAAGTACTCGGCGTCCTTGAGGGAGTACTTATCGTTCCGGGCCTCGATGTCTGGGGTGAAGTACTTGTCGTTCCATGGCGATCTTGGCGGCTCGGAGGGGTTCGAGGAATCGGAACGGTCTTCAGATTCCGTGAGGGAGATCATGGCGTCGGTGAGGTCGATCTTGTCGGTTCCACGGTTTTAGTTGTCGGTGTCGGACTCGGGTGTGGCGTCGATGGTGTTGCGTGGCCCGATGGTTCCATGTAGGAGATTCCCGGGTCTCGACTCGTGTTGGTCTTGTCGTTAGCTGAACTGGGCATCGTGGCGGTCTCTTCTCGTGGCGTCGGTCTTGTGGTCCGAGAGGGAGGGGGCGCCGTGATCGGTCTTCAAGGGTCCAAAAGACGATCTTGGCGTTACGGGCATCTTCGGTCCTCGGATCCGAGAGGGAGATCTTGTCGAAAGAAGAGAGGACGGATTCTTGTTTGCGGCCTTGTCGACAAGCAACCGGAGCAGCCCACGACACGGACAACAACAAGCGGATTGAAGGAACTAGCCACTTGAACTGACTCTGCTTGCGTGCACACGTAGCAGGAGCACGCCGTATCTGTCCTGTCCTTGTGCAACACCAAAGAAAAACGGAGACGCGCGAGGACAGCGGTGGGCGTCTCCCTGGCGCGGCGGCGGCCATCCGCGAGACGACACGCGGAAGCAGCGGCGGGGCTCGGCGGCGACGCAAGGAGGCAGAGGCGCGGGGCTCGACGGCGACGGAGGAGCTCGAGGGGGGCGGTCCGGCGAGGGGAGCGGCGACGGGGCGTTGCGGGGGCGACCGACGGACGGCGGGCGCGCTCGCTCGCCCAAGGAGAGAAGGCGACGCGGGGCTCGGGCGGCCGCCGCGGAAGACAGGGGCGGGCGACGCAGTCGGCGGTGGCAGAGGACGCTGCTGGCGGCGCGGCCGGAGCGAAGGCGGCGGGGAAGCGCTGGTCGGGAAGACGAGCCGTGGAGGGGCTCGGCGGGCGCTGGTCGGGCGGAGGAGCTCAGGCGGGCAAGAGGTGGTCGCGGGCGGTGCGGGCGAGGAGGCCAGCGCCCGAGCGGGGAAGAGGGCCGGAGGCGGGGCTCCTGGCGGCGGGGCTGATGGCGAGGGGAGGTCCGGTCGGCGGCGCCGGTGGAGGAAGGGAGAGCGGGGCCGAGCTGCAGGCGGCGGTGGCGCGGGGTCGGTGGAGCGAACAGGCGGTGCCGCAGGCGACGAGGGGGCCGCGGTGCGGGCTCGGGGCACGCGGCGGACCGGCGGGTGGCGGGGGCAGACGCCGGTGGCGAGGCGGGAGGAGGCTCGGCGTGTTGCGCGCGTGTGAAGCGTGCGTGGGGCCCAGGGGCGGGGCCCGGGGATCGGTTGGGTGGTGGTATTGGCATGCGTGTGTCTGTGTGCGTGTGTGGGTGGGACAACGAGGGGAGCGACCAGGTGAGGTGGGGGAACGTGCAGGTGGGTGGGGATCTGGCGGAGTGGAGTTGGTGGGGTGGAGAGGAGGTGGGCCAGGGCTGATGTGGCGGCATCTAGTTGGTTGGGGAATAGGGAGAGGGTGAGGTGGCATCGTGGTACTGGTCCGGGTGAGGTGGTCGGTGGGTGTGGGTAGATAGGTTGGTAGCTTTAGGATTTAGGTTGGACCGATTATAATTCCTGGGGGTGGTCGTTCGGGTCGCGTCGGCCCGTTCGACTGCCCCACTAAAATAATGTAATCTTTTATTTACTTTAAATGCACCGTTTGCAAACCGATAGTAGACAACACAATATTCCGGCGAACCCGGGTTTGAATTTGAAAACAAGACGGGGCGTTTTAGAAAACAAAACAGACTTTGCGAAAATAGTTTTAAGCAAACAATGCATGATGATGACGATGCAATGCACCAAAACAACGCGATTTTCTAGTAGTGGTTTTGCGGGATGCCACAATTCGACACCACTAACAAAGGATCTCGCCCTCGAGATCCGCCTCATGGTACCGGAAAGGAGGTCGGTGATCTGCGTCTTCTCGCTTCAGGTAGATCCTCGCGACACCACTAACGAGGGTTCCTTCTTCATCTGGAAATCGGCGACACCACCAACAAAGGGTCCTTGATCCTAATCGTCGAGAGAACATTCTGGAGAAACAAAGGACGAAGGTAGAGGTATCAAACGATAAGGCCACCTCTAACTTCCATAGAAGAGGAAAAGTTACATTGATCCACCAGTTCGATGTACAGAGCGAACAGTAAGAGTCGGGTAGGGTGATCAGTCCATCCCGTACCCAAACTATCAACTCTATACATGAGTAGGAGAATCAGGCAACTCAACTCTCGAGATTTAGACTGGAGATCTTCCTAGGCGGTATCCGGAACAAAGGGATGATGTCAGCAGAAATCGTATGAAAGACACAATGATTAGGTTCCGCGATGGTTCCATTGGCATGAACAACACATGCTCAAGGTATACTCCAACTTCACCAATGCTCGTCCTTCTCATATGTTTTTCAACGATACGGATATCCAGCAAGGAACACATATGGATAAAGAGGTCAAGAACAAAAGATTGGATGAATGGTACAACAGACAAGTTGCAGATTGATGATCGTAGCACCTCCGTTACAAAGGGAGAAAACGAAACCCTGACGGTACGACGGAAACCCAACCACGAGAAATCCGGACTCGAGAGAGAGAAGAGAGCGATTCAAATCACGTGAGGTAAGAGGAGAGCAGCGAGGGGTAAGGAGTAAAATCGCACCTAGCGTAACTATCCAACCGATTTTTCAAAATAGTTTTGACACTCTACTTGGTAGTTAGCTAGGTTATCCTACAGTGGACTTGTGGGGTATCGTAATCGCCGAGCTCGATACCACTCTGTAACACCCTCAGAATCGGACCTATGCAAGTTTTAGAGAAATCCGCCAAACCCGCATAGAAACGATTCAGAGGTGCCCACCAGGCACTTTCGTGCGGGTGGAAAACGAAGTAATAACATTACACAACAGTCCTCGATGGGACCCACAGAACAGATATATATACAACAGCGACTCAAGGAGTCAAGAATACAGATATAATATACAAAGATCCAAATCACCTTGAAAATGATAGAGCGTCCGACTACGGACAAGATGCAAATGGGGCTAAGAGCCCTGAAGAATAACCAATGGCGTCCATAACCCCGAGCCAAGCCGGAAGGGTAACCACTAACGACGTCAATCTCAAACCTGCTTAAACAAAAAGGGTGCCGACAAAGGGCAAAGGAAAAAGAGGCGTCGATCGAGGCCAAGACACGGCGAGGCTAGAATTCGGTCCTCGCCTACAAAGGTATGGTGGATCGGCGGCAAGCATGCATCGAACAAACTATAGAGACTCGATACAACCGCGGCAATCGAGAGGGGTAAGAAGGACCTATCCGAACCAACCCGATACTATCATCAAACAAACCCATCTGGCATTTCCCCTCGAGACCAAACGAGGAAGTCAACCGAGGAACTCACACAGTTGGCAGTTTTACTTATTTGGTTATCGTTGCAGCAATTACTAGTCAGGTATAGATACTCGTCCTAATAAAATAAGCAGTGGGCCCTTTTAGTTAATCATTCCGTTGTAGTTGCAACAATTACTAATCGACATCTGGATAGCATGAGATAAACCCAAAATCCAGCAGTTGTTGGTACTTTTATTAGCCATTCCGTTGTAGTTGCAACAATTACTAATCAGGTACAATGGTCGCAAGCGACGCCCCAAACAAGCAATTGTGGGCAGTATTATTTAGCCATTCCATTATAGCGAAGCTGATTACTAGTCATTATAAGGTCAAATTTAGAGCAATAAACTTTAGTTATGCTTGTCTATGGTAGATATCGTGCTCCAAGTCGTCCATATCCATGGACACGGCTTTGAGAAAGTTTTACCCGGCGGGTGCACCAATAGCAACACACGCCGATCAACCTCGGAAAAACCAAATCAAAACCCACGAGGCTTTCACGACTAAGCAATCACAGGATTCAGAATTATTTCAGGCCACCCCATTGAGTAGACCATAGCGGTAAGCAAGCTCGAGACGGACTCAAGGTTTGCGTCAATGGTCAGAAACGATCGGGAACCCGAAAGTGTGGCTGGCTTGTCGATACCGCGAAAACATTCCGCTTACCTAAACAGTACAGTGTGCTCCTCGCACAATCGTAAATACAGAAGTAGCATGGCATAAGTATCGGATAGTAAATAAAACCTCAAACTAGTTTGTGGCCCCAAGAAATAAGACTGAATCAAGATCTGGCTCAGGGGGGTCCCATATACCTCCCGGATGTGGATAGCGCGATAAATCAAGGAACATGTATCAAGTACTCGGGGTCCTACGGGACACAAGTGGGCGTTCGGAAACCAAATATTATCTATCACCCACCGATGCCTCTGCTTACTTCAATTTTAGTTGTTAAACAGGAATTAAAGTGAACGATAAGTAAAACTATGATCAGCTCCAACATCAACATGCGGCAATACATCAACAACTGTGGCACTGGACGACACACAATAGCACCGGAGCGACTACACGACGCAAGTCCAACTATCTACCAAACAACAGGTAATAGGATGTGTCCAAGGCAATATAGGGCTGCAAGGGATATCACGGGTACGAAACTAGAGCAACGCAACACAGATAGCAATAGATCAACGGGAGGGAATAAATACTATAAAAGTAAGATAGGTAGAAAGGGGGAGATGCTCGCCTGAAAACATTGTCGAAGATTCAAACGAAGATCGGGTCGACACTCGCATCAACTCAACGGCCTTATCCACAAAGAAGCAAAACACTAGAAGAAACACCGGATGCAATATTTAATACAACGGCAGAAGATTGGCATGATGCATGGCATGGCAAAGATGCGATGCGATTAGGTCATATTAAGTGGAACCGGGGTCCCGACAATTAATAAGGTGGTTCATGTTGTTTAGCTACCCCGCAATTTAAATGTTGTTTGAACATGGCAAAAGATAGTACCGGTTCGCTACACAAATTTAAATGAGGCCGATATGAGACTAGATTTGCCCGCATATGGGCCCCATGTTTAATTATTAGGTGATTCGTCATAAGGCCCCCAAACCACTAGATAATATGCATGCGAGTATGATAATTCAATAAGCAACAAGTTTATTATATTATAAAATAGGGTTTTCGGGAAGGGGTTCACACATTAGAGTTCGGCAGATCTTGGGTTCCGGGGTTCGGGGTCCGGTCTCAGGGTCCAGGGTTCGACGGGTTCGGCCTCGGCGGGACGTTCTCGGATTAAAGAGGTAGATCTTGTCGCACGAGCGTCACTGCTTCCGGGAAGGAGAACTTGTCGTCCAGGGTCTCGGTGTCCGGGGTGAAGTACTCGGCGTCCTTGAGGGAGTACTTATCGTTCCGGGCCTCGATGTCTGGGGTGAAGTACTTGTCGTTCCATGGCGATCTTGGCGGCTCGGAGGGGATCGAGGAATCGGAACGGTCTTCAGATTCCGTGAGGGAGATCATGGCGTCGGTGAGGTCGATCTTGTCGGTTCCACGGTTTTAGTTGTCGGTGTCGGACTCGGGTGTGGCGTCGATGGTGTTGCGTGGCCCAATGGTTCCATGTAGGAGATTCCCAGGTCTCGACTCGTGTTGGTCTTGTCGTTAGCTGAACTGGGCATCGTGGCGGTCTCTTCTCGTGGCGTCGGTCTTGTGGTCCGAGAGGGAGGGGGCGCCGTGATCGGTCTTCAAGGGTCCAAAAGACGATCTTGGCGTTACGGGCATCTTCGGTCCTCGGATCCGAGAGGGAGATCTTGTCGAAAGAAGAGAGGACGGGTTCTTGTTTGCGGCCTTGTCGACAAGCAACCGGAGCAGCCCACGACACGGACAACAACAAGCGGATTGAAGGAACTAGCCACTTGAACTGACTCTGCTTGCGTGCACACGTAGCAGGAGCACGCCGTATCTGTCCTGTCCTTGTGCACGTAGCGGGAGGAGGCTCGGCGTGTTGCGCGCGTGTGAAGCGTGCGTGGGGCCCAGGGGCGGGGCCCGGGGATCGGTTGGGTGGTGGTACTGGCGTGCGTGTGTCTGTGTGCGTGTGTGGGTGGGACAACGAGGGGAGCGACCAGGTGAGGTGGGGGGAACGTGCAGGTGGGTGGGGATCTGGCAGAGTGGAGTTGGTGGGGTGGAGAGGAGGTGGGCCAGGGCTGATGTGGCGGCATCTAGTTGGTTGGGGAATAGGGAGAGGGTGAGGTGGCAGCGTGGTACTGGTCCGGGTGAGGTGGTCGGTGGGTGTGGGTAGATAGGTTGGTAGCTTTAGGATTTAGGTTGGACCGATTATAATTCCTGGGGGTGGTCGTTCGGGTCGGGTCGGCCCGTTCGACTGCCCCACTAAAATAATGTAATCTTTTATTTACTTTAAATGCACCGTTTGCAAACCGATAGTAGACAACAAAATATTCCGGTGACCCGGGTTTGAATTTGAAAACAAGACGGGGCGTTTTAGAAAACAAAACAGACTTTGCGAAAATAGTTTTAAGCAAACAATGCATGATGATGACGATGCAATGCACCAAAACAACGTGATTTTCTAGTAGTGGTTTTGCGGGATGCCACACTATGTAGGCGAGGACCGCCGAATTCTAGCCTCGCCGTGTACTGGCCTCAGTACTGACCGCTCTCTCTTTTTCCTTTGCCCTTTGTCGGCACCCCTTTTGTTTAAGCAGGTTTTGAGATCGACGTCGTTAGCAGGGTTACCCTTCCGGCTTGGCCTGGGCAGGGTTATGGACGCCATTGGTTATTCTTCAGGACTCTTAGCCCCCTTTGCATCTTGTCCGTAGTCGGACGCTCCATCTTTTCAAGGTGATTTGGATCTTTGAACCGTATATCTGTATTCTTGACTCATGGAGTCGTGTTGTATATATATCTGTTCTGTGGGTCCCATCGAGGACTGTTGTGTAATGTTATTACTTCGTTTTCCACCCGCACGAAAGTGCCTGGTGGGCACCTTTGAATCGTTTCTATGCGGGTTGGCGGGAATCGCTGAAACTTGCATAGGTCCGATTCTGAGGGTGTTACAACCATTAAGAGAGCATAGTTGTCATTCTGTGTGCAATGTTCCAAAGCTTACTAATTGATGCATATTGTGATATTACTTGTTCTTGTGCTATTTGTTTCTAGTCACCCTTGTGAACTTTGAAGGTGTCCTATGCATCTATATTGTACTCTATGAGGGACAAGTTGATTGCCACTATGCTATGTTTTCTGCATGTGAAACAAAAAAACGTTTTTCAATGCATATTATTCATGATATTTGTTTGTACCTTGCCATGTTGCATGCATAATTACTATGTCCTATTGTTAGAAATCCATCTTCCATGCACATGTTTATAGTTCTTTGATCCGAGCTTTCAATGCTTGCAAATGGTTGGATCTTTATTGTGAGGGTGCATGTCACCTCAAAAATTATTCTTTTTATCATTTACCTACTCGAGGACGAGCAGGAGTTAAGCTTGGGGATTGTGGCATCCCGCAAAACCACTAGGAAATCGCGTTGTTTTTGTGCATTGCATCATCACGACCGCATGCTCATGTCATCATGCCACATCGCATTTGTGCATCGTCATCATCTTGCATTTGCTTGCATAAAACTATTTGCGGAAAAACCTGTTCTTGTTTTCTAAACGCCCCGTCTATGTTCCAAACGCAAAACCCGGGTCTCCGGATTATTTTGTTTTGTCTGCTATCGGTTTGCAAAAGCCCTGTTTTAAACAATTAAAATATTTAATTATTTTAGCGGGGGCAACCAACCAGGCCGATCCGACCCAGTCAGCCACCCCCAGAATAAAACGGTCCACCCAAAATCCCTAACCTACCCAAACCTATCCTACCCACCAATCCCCTCCCTCCACCTCACCTTCCCCTCCACCTCATCACACCCACCGCCATCTCACCAATCCACCAGCCCCCTCTCCCTCTCTCCTCCTGGGCCCCAACACACACAAGCACGCCCCACCCTGACCCTCTCCTTACTCTCCTGGTCCCACCCAGCGACCCACCGACCCCTGCCCCACCCCTCGCCCGCTCTCTCTCCCCTCATGCCTTTCCTCTCAGCCTCCCACCACCTCCTTCCCGTCATGCCGATCCCTCCTCCGCCCGCCCTCCACGACCTAGCCTTCTCCTTCTTCCGCCTTGGCCATCCTCCCGCCGCCTCTGCCTCACCGCCTCCTCTGCCCTCCATCCCGGCCGCACCCTCCACCTCCGCCCGCCTCAGTCCCTCTCCCGACCACCACCTTCGTCGCCGCCAGGCACCCCTTCCCCACCTCTGCTTGACCTCCGGCCGGCCCTTCTCTTCTTGCCACCGTCGCCACCCTCATAGCTCGCCAGCCTTTGGCCTCAACCGCCTCCTCGCCCACCTTTGTGCCTCGCCGTGGCGCCCCCGCGTCCATCTGCGCGTCGAGCCCGGCGCCGCCGCCCTTCTTCCTCACGAGCACCTCGCCGGCGACCCCTCCTCCCGCGTCCGACTGCTGTCTCACTGCGGCAGGCCACCACCGCGCCCATTCGACCTGGGCGCCCCTCGCCAGCCGACCTCCTCGTGGTCTCCTCCCCGCCTCCGAGCCCGCCTCCGGCCCTCACCTCGCCGGCGCCGGTGGCTTCCTCGCCCTCTCTGCGTCCTTCCGCGGCCGCCCGTGTGCGTGCCCTTCTTCAGCTCTGGGAGGGCAGCAGCCGCGCATCCCTGCCGCTGCAAGTTCTGCTCGAGTATGGGCCTCTGTTTGCACATATGGCTTGGTGGCGTTGTTGCGGTTCCGGCTGCCTCTCGTCGTACAAGTTTAACGAGTGGGGCAAGTATCCCGCCAAGATCATCAAGTGTACATGGAGTCCGATGTACATGGAACGCCGAGAACTTCCACCGAAGCCGATGATCCGAAGCTCTTCTTCAAAGAGCGCCAAGTCCCCCGAAGACCGATCCCGGCGCGCCGAACCCCGTCAAACACCAAGACCCTCGGGATCACCAAGATCGCCTCATAGATTCCGAAGCCCGTTCCCGTCGAGATCCGAAGACCGATCCCGATGTACCGAAGGCCGAACCCTGGCGCATAAAGTTCTCCTTCCCGGATTCTAGGACTCCGACCTGGTGCGACAAGTACTACCACACGAGCATAAGACCGGTCGAAAACGCCAAGATCTCCAATCGGATACGCCAAGTTCTTCACCCCGAATGCCAAGACCGACTTGATGGCGCGGACCCGACAAGATCGTCGCGACGGCAAGATCGACCATTGGAACCAAGTTCTCCTCTTGTATCTGAACCTCGCCGGTCCCGTCGAACCCTGAGCCCCTGTCGAACCCCGAACCCCGGAACCAAGATCGCCGAACCCTAATGTGTGACCCCTTTTCCCGAGCCCTATTTTATAAATGTAATAACAAATGGATGCATATTAAATTGTCATACTCGCATGCATATTTTTGTGGTTTGGGGGCCTTATGCCGATTCACCTTATAATTAAATATGGGGCCCATATGCGGGCAAATCTAGTCTTATATTGGCCTCATTTAAAATTGTGTAGCGAACCGGTAACTTATCTTGCCCTGTTAAGACAACATTTAAAATGCGGGGTATCTAAACAACATGAATCTAATAATTAATTGTCGGGACCCCGGTTCCACTTAATATTGCCCCATTGCACCGCATATTTGCCATTCCATACATCATACATGCATCATGTCCGATCTTTTGCCGTAGTATTAAATAGTGCATCCGGTGTTTGTGCTAGTGTTTTGCTTCTTCACGGATAAGGCCGTTGAGTTGATGTGAGCTTTGCCCCGTTCTTCGGATGAACCTTCGGCAATGTTTTCAGGCGAGCATCTCCCCCTTTCTACCTATCTTACTTTTATAGTATTTATTCCCTCCTGTTGATCTATTGCTATCTGTGTTGCGATGCTCTAGTTTTCGTACCCGAGATATCCCTTGCCGCCTTATATTGCCTTGGACACATCCTATTACCTGTTGTTTGGTAGATAGTTGGACTTGCGCGTCGTAGTCGCTTGCTCAAGTGCTGTTGCGTGTCGTCCAGAACCACAGTTGTTGGAGTATTGCCGCATGTTTGATGTTGGAGATGATCATGGCTTTAATTATCGATCACTTTAATTATTGTTTAACAACTAAAATTGAAGTAGGTAAGCAGAGGCACAGGTGGGCAATAGATGTTATTTGGTTGTTAACCGTCCACTTGTGTCCCGTAGGACCCCGAGTACTTGATACCTGTTCCTTGAATATTCGCGCTATCCACATCCGGGAGGATTATGGGACCCCCCTGAGCCAGAGCTTGATTCAGTCTTATTTCTTGGGGCCACAAACTAGTTTGAGGTTTTATTTACTATCCTGTACCTATGCCATGCTTTACTGCTTTATTACGATTGTGCGAGGAGCACTGTCTTTTATTTAGGTAAGGAGTGTTTTCGGTATCAATAAGCCCAGTTTGGGTTCCCGATCGTTTACACCTGGCGCAAACCTTGAGTCCGTCTCGAGTCATTAACCGTTCTTGGTAGCTTAATGGGGTGGCCCCTGAAATATTTCTGAATCCTGTGATTGCTTTGTCGTGAAGGCCTCGTTGGGTTTTGATTTGGTTTTCGAGGTTGATAGAGTGTGTGTTGCTATTTGTGCACCCTGCAGGTAAAACTTTCTCAAAGCCGTGTCCGTGGTTATGGACGACTTGGAGCACAGTATCTCGATCATAGACAACTATAACTAAAGTAGTGCTATAAATTTGACTTTATAATGACTAGTAATCAGCTTCACTATAATGGAATGGCTAAATAAAACTGCCAACAATTGCTTGTTTGGGTTGACGCTTACGACCATTGTATCTGACTAGTAAGTATTGCAACTACAACGGAATGGCTAAATAAAAGTACCAACAACTGCTGGGTTTTGGGTTATCTCATGCTAATTGTATCTGACTAGTAAGTGTTGCAACTACAATGGAATGGTCAAATAAAAGTGCTCACTGCTTATTTTATCAGGATGACTATCTATATTTGACTAGTAATTGCTGCAACGATAACTGAATAAATAAAACTGCCAACCGTGTGAGTTCCTCGGTTGACTTCGTCGTTTGGTCTCGAGGGGGAAATACCAGGATGGGTATGTTTGATGGTAGCATTAGGTTGGTTCTGAATAGGTCTTTCTTATCCCCCTCTGATAGCCGTCAGTGATATCGAGTCTCTATAGGTTGTTTAGTGCATGCTGCCGCTGCCGCTTCAGTCCACCATACCTATGTAGGCGAGGACCGCCGAATTCTAGCCTCGCTGTCTTGGCCTCGATCTTGACCGCTCTCTTTTTCCTTTGCCCTTTGTCGGCACCTTTTGTTTAAGCAGGTTTTGAGATCGACGTCGTTAGCGGGGTTACCCTTCCGGCTTGGCAGGCGGGGTTATGGACGCCATTGGTTATTCTTCAGGGCTCTTAGCCCCATTTGCATATTGTCCGTAGTCGGACGCCCCATCTTTTCAAGGTGATTTGGATCTTTGTACCATATATCTGTATTCTTGACTCATGGAGTCGTGTTGTATATATATTACGTGGGTCCCATCGAGGACTGTGTGTAATGTTATTACTGCTTTCCACCCGCACGAAAGTGCTGGTGGCACCTTTGAATCGTTTCTATGCGGGTTAGGCGGGTTTCGCTAAAACTTGCATAGGGTCGATTCGAGGTGTTACAGAGTGGTATCAGAGCTCAGCAGTTACGATACCCCACAAGTCCAGCCTGTAGGATAACCTAGCTAACGGCCGAAGTAGAGTGTCAAAACTATTTTTGAAAAATCGGTTGGATAGTTCTGATTAGGTCTAATTTTACTCCTTACCCCCTGCTGCTCTCCTCTCACCTCTGCGTGTTTTGAATCCGCTCGCTTCTCTCTCTTCGAGTCCAGGATTTCTCGTGGTTGGGTTCCGTCGTACCTTCAGGGTTTCGCTTCCTCCTTTGTTAATGATGCTCCTACATCTGGTCTTCATGCTATCCGAGGAATCTTTCGTCTGGTGGACTTCTCTTTGTTCCTTCTCGTGCCTCCCGGTGTTTTCCGACGTGACGACATCATCTATGCCAGAACCGATGCAGAGTCTGCATCATTCCTTTGTTTCCAAACCTCGCTTGTCGAGATCTTCAGTCTAATTCCGTGAGTTGGTTGCATAATCCGCCTATTCGTGTGTAGAGTAATGGTTTGGGTGCGCGATGGACTGATCACCATCCGACTACTCTTATCAGTCGCTCTTGTACATCGAATCAGTGGATCCAGCAATTTTACTCCGTCCACGGAAGCTAGAGGTGGTTTATTTGTTGATACCTCTACCTTCGACCTTTTGTTTCCGGAGTGTTTCCCTCGACGGTTCCGGACAACGACCTCTTGTTAGTGGTGTCGCGAGGATCTACATGAAGCGTGAAGGATTAGATCGCCGCCCTTCTTCCCGCTACCATGAGGCGGATCTCGAGGGAGAGATCCATTGTTAGTGGTGTCGAATTGTGGCATCCCGCAAAACCACTACTAGGAAATCGCGTTGTTTTTGTGCATTGCATCATCACGACCGCATGCTCATGTCATCATGCCACATCGCATTTGTGCATCGTCATCATCTTGCATTTGCTTGCATAAAACTATTTGCGGAAAAACCTGTTCTTGTTTTCTAAACGCCCCGTCTATGTTCCAAACGCAAAACCCGGGTCTCCGGATTATTTTGTTTTGTCTGCTATCGGTTTGCAAAAGCCCTGTTTTAAACAATTAAAATATTTAATTATTTTAGCGGGGGCAGCCAACCGGGCCGATCCGACCCAGTCGGCCACCCCCAGAATAAAACGGTCCACCCAAAATCCCTAACCTACCCAAACCTATCCTACCCACCAATCCCCTCCCTCCACCTCACCTTCCCCTCCACCTCATCACACCCACCGCCACCTCACCAATCCACCAGCCCCCTCTCCCTCTCTCCTCCTGGGCCCCAACACACACAAGCACACACGCCCCACCCGCCTGACCCCTCTCCCTTACTCTCCCTGGTCCCACCCCGCAGCGACCCACCGACCCCGCCTGGCCCCACCCTCCCCCACGCGCCCCGCTCTCTCTCCCTCGCGCCCCCCCTTTCCTCTCAGCATCGCGCCCCACCCGCGCCCTCCTTCCCCGTCGCCGGCGCCGAATCCCTCCTCTGGTCACCGCCCCTCCACGACCTAGCCCCCGCCCTTCTCCCTTCTTCCATGGCCATCCTCCCTCCACTCGCCTCTCGCCGCCCTCCCTCTGCACCTCCATCCCCGGCCGCACCCTCCACCTCCGCCCGCCCCGCTCCGGCCCTCTCCTCGACCACCACCCTTCGTCCGCCGCCAGGGCACCCCCTTCCCTACCACCTCTGCCCGACCTCCGGCCGCCGGCGCGCCCCCTCTTCTCCGCGCCCAGCCACCCTCATAAGCTCGATCCGCCACTGGCCTCAACCGCCTCCTCGCCCACCTCTGTGCCTCGCCATCGCGCCCCCGCGTCCATCTGCGCGTCGAGCCCGGCGCCGCCGCACTTCTTCCTTGCGAGCACCTCGCCGGCGACCCCTCCTCCCGCGTCCGACCGTCGTCTCCGCTGCGGCCACCACAGCGCCCGCGTCGACCTGGCGCCCGCCGCCAGCCGACCCTCCTCGTGGTCTCCTCGCCTCGAGCCGCCTTGGCCCTCACTCGTGGCCGGTGGCTTCTCGCCCTCTGCGTCCTTCGGCCGCCCGTGTCGTGCCCTTCTTCACTCGGGAGGGCAGCGCATCCTCGCCTGCAAGTTCTGCTCGAGTATGGGCCTCTGTTTGCACATATGGCTTGGTGGCGTTGTTGCGGTTCCGGCTGCCTCTCGTCGTACAAGTTTAACGAGTGGGTCAAGTATCCCGCCAAGATCATCAAGTGTACATGGAGTCCGATGTACATGGAACGCCGAGAACTTCCACCGAAGCCGATGATCCGAAGCTCTTCTTCAAAGAGCGCCAAGTCCCCCGAAGACCGATCCCGGCGCGCCGAACCCCGTCAAACACCAAGACCCTCGGGATAACCAAGATCGCCTCATAGATTCCGAAGCCCGTTCCCGTCGAGATCCGAAGACCGATCCCGATGTACCGAAGGCCGAACCCTGGCGCGTCAAGTTCTCCTTCCCGGATTCTAGGACTCCGACCTGGTGCGACAAGTACTGCCACACGAGCATAAGACCGGTCGAAAACGCCAAGATATCCAATCGGATACGCCAAGTTCTTCACCCCGAATGCCAAGACCGACTTGATGGCGCGGACCCGACAAGATCGTCGCGACGGCAAGATCGACCATTGGAACCAAGTTCTCCTCTTGTATCTGAACCTCGCCGGTCCCGTCGAACCCTGAGCCCCTGTCGAACCCCGAACCCCGGAACCAAGATCGTCGAACCCTAATGTGCGACCCCTTTTCCCGAGCCCTATTTTATAAATGTAATAACAAATGGATGCATATTAAATTGTCATACTCGCATGCATATTTGTGTGGTTTGGGGGCCTTATGCCGATTCACCTTATAATTAAATATGGGGCCCATATGCGGGCAAATCTAGTCTTATATTGGCCTCATTTAAAATTGTGTAGCGAACCGGTAACTTATCTTGCCCTGTTAAGACAACATTTAAAATGCGGGGTATCTAAACAACATGAATCTAATAATTAATTGTCGGGACCCCGGTTCCACTTAATATTGCCCCATTGCACCGCATATTTGCCATGCCATACATCATACATGCATCATGTCCTATCTTTTGCCGTAGTATTAAATAGTGCATCCGGTGTTTGTGCTAGTGTTTTGCTTCTTCACGGATAAGGCCGTTGAGTTGATGTGAGCTTTGCCCCGTTCTTCGGATGAACCTTCGGCAATGTTTTCAGGCGAGCATCTCCCCCTTTCTACCTATCTTACTTTTATAGTATTTATTCCCTCCTGTTGATCTATTGCTATTTGTGTTGCGATGCTCTAGTTTTCGTACCCGAGATATCCCTTGCCGCCTTATATTGCCTTGGACACATCCTATTACCTGTTGTTTGGTAGATAGTTGGACTTGCGCGTCGTAGTCGCTTGCTCAAGTGCTGTTGCGTGTCGTCCAGAACCACAGTTGTTGGAGTATTGCCGCATGTTTGATGTTGGAGATGATCATGGCTTTAATTATCGATCACTTTAATTACTGTTTAACAACTAAAAGTGAAGTAGGTAAGCAGAGGCACATGTGGGCACTAGATGTTATTTGGTTGTTAACCGTCCACTTGTGTCCCGTAGGACCCCGAGTACTTGATACCTGTTCCTTGAATATTCGCGCTATCCACATCCGGGAGGATTATGGGACCCCCCTGAGCCAGAGCTTGATTCAGTCTTATTTCTTGGGGCCACAAACTAGTTTGAGGTTTTATTTACTATCCTGTACCTATGCCATGCTTTACTGCTTTATTACGATTGTGCGAGGAGCACCTGTACTGTTTAGGTAAGCGGAGTGTTTTCGCGGTATCGACAAGCCCAGTTTTGGGTTCCCAGTCGTTTACAGCCACTAGCGCAAACCTTGAGTCCGTCTCGGAGTCAGCTAACTTCGTTGCGGGTAGCTTAATCGGGTGGCCCCCTGAAATATTTCTGAATCCTGTGATTGCTTTGTCGTGAAGGCCTCGTTGGGTTTTGATTTGGTTTTTCCGAGGTTGATCGAGTGTGTGTTGCTATTTGTGCACCCCTGCAGGGTAAAACTTTCTGAAAGCCGTGTCCGCGGTTATGGACGACTTGGAGCACAGTATCTCGATCATAGATAACTATAACTAAAGTAGTGCTATAAATTTGACTTTATAATGACTAGTAATCAGCTTCACTATAATGGAATGGCTAAATAAAACTGCCAACAATTGCTTGTTTGGGTTGACGCTTGCGACCATTGTATCTGACTAGTAAGTATTGCAACTACAACGGAATGGCTAAATAAAAGTACCAACAACTGCTGGGTTTTGGGTTATCTCATGCTAATTGTATCTGACTAGTAAGTGTTGCAACTACAGTGGAATGGTCAAATAAAAGTGCCCACTGCTTATTTTATCAGGATGACTATCTATATTTGTCTAGTAATTGCTGCAACGATAACTGAATAAATAAAACTGCCAACCGTGTGAGTTCCTCGGTTGACTTCCTCGTTTGGTCTCGAGGGGGAAATACTAGGATGGGTATGTTTGATGGTAGCATCAGGTTGGTTCCGAATAGGTCTTTCTTATCCCCCTCTGATAGCCGTCAGTGATATCGAGTCTCTATAGGTTGTTTAGTGCATGCTGCCACTGCCGCTTCAGTCCACCATACCTATGTAGGCGAGGACCGCCGAATTCTAGCCTCGCCGTGTACTGGCCTCGATCGACCGCTCTCTTTTTCCTTTTCCCTTTGTTGGCACCCCTTTTGTTTAAGAAGGTTTTGAGATCGACGTCGTTAGCAGGGTTACCCTTCCGGCTTGGCCTGGGCAGGGTTATGGATGCCATTGGTTATTCTTCAGGGCTCTTAGCCCCATTTGCATCTTGTCCATAGTCGGACGCCCCATCTTTTCAAGGTGATTTGGATCTTTGTACCGTATATCTGTATTCTTGACTCATGGAGTCGTGTTGTATATATATCTGTTCTGTGGGTCCCATCGAGGACTATTGTGTAATGTTATTACTTCATTTTCCACCCGCACGAAAGTGCCTGGTGGGCACCTTTGAATCGTTTCTATGCGGGTTAGGCGGGTTTCGCTAAAACTTGCATAGGGTCGATTCTGAGGGTGTTACAGGGATGCTGATACGTTGGAAACGTATCTATAATTTTTGATGCTCCATGCTTGTTTAGTATCTACTTTGCTTTATTTGTCTATACTTTGAGGTGATTTTTACATGTTTTCTGGTACTAACCTATTAACAAGTTGCAACAGTGCCAGATGCCTGTTTTCTGCTGTTTTTGGTTTCAGAAAAGTTAGTAAAGAAATATTCTCAGAATTGGACGGGACGAAGGACAAAGTCAATAACTTTCCGTGGGGAACAAGAAGTCTAGAGGGGAGACGGAGAAGCGGGCCAGGGAGGCCAAACCCCCCTAGGCACGGGTGGGCCCTACCCCACGCCTGGGTAGGGTTTGCCCCTCCTGGCCGCCTCCCTGTTTTGCCCCTTCGCCTATAAGAAGCCCCCGATTCAGAAACTCTCGGAACCCGATCAATATTCCACGAAATCATCTGTAGCCGCCACCACCATCATTCCTAGATCGGGGGGGATCTAAAGCTCTTCCCGGCACCCTGCCGGAGGGGAGATCATCCCGGAGTCCTTCTCTCCGGTATGATTCGTGAGTAGTTCCACCTTGGACTATGGGTCCATGTAGTAGCTGGATGGTTGTATATCCTCCTTTGTGCTTTCATGTATAGATCATGTGAGCTCCGTTCATGATCAAGATCTAATCTATTTGTAATCATGCATGTTGTGTTTGCGGAGATCCGATGGATATTGAGATTATTATGTTAGTTTGATTAATGGTTCTATCTTTATGATTCTATCATGTTTGTGTTGTTTGTGATCTTGCATGCTCTCTGTTGCTAGTGGTTATCTTGGCCAAGTAGTTTCTAGTGACTCCAAGAGGGAGTATTTATGCTCGATAGGGGTTCATGCCTCAAATTTCCAAGGGAAGTGACAATAATCTCTTCGGTTGTAGATGTGTTATTGCTACTAGGGAGAAAACAACGATCTCTTGTTCATGGAACATGTGGACTGTTTACCTTACACACTTTTCTTAAAGCAGTTGTCTGTTGCTTGCAACTTAATACTGGAGGGGGGTCGGATGATAACATGAAGGTGGACCTCACTGATTCGTTGGGACAGAGTCTTGAGTTTGTGTTGTGCAGGTCTCCACGTTGCTTCCAACACCTGTGTGACGTTTCTTTCCTTCTTCTGGTTCGATAACCTTGGTTTCTATTGAGGGAAATCTTGATGTTGTACTCTTCATACCTTGCTCTTGGGGTTTCCAACGAAGCACTCTTCCTCCCTGTTGAATGTAGCATCAGTGCTTTACACGTATGCACATAAGACATGATCAAACCATAGAAATGTCCCTATAGAGATGTAGGTGCGACCATAAAGATGTCCCCATAGAAATGATCCTTATTGGCACTCATCCTCAAAAATATCATTAGCATTCATTCAGTGGTTCATTAATTTATGTTGCTGTCATTATATAAAAGATAACTTTTCACTAGTCAAAACTCTTTATGAGTTCCACTCCATGAAATTTATAACATGACTAAGCATTCAAATCCTATGATGTTTTTACTCATTAGTCAAGATACATATGGCTATCCTAACTGGTTGCATAGTATAGCATAATACGATACATAGTCCTACACATGCAACCTAAATACAAACCAAAGCCAAGGAAAATTAATAAAATTCTACTAAAACTAGTAGTTATGCAAAGCTCACTTGAAAATAAATAGAAACTAGTAATCATGTATAGTAGGCATAGTAATAGATAGGTGGAGCATGAGATGAGTGATTTTATAAACATATGGTGTGCTTAAAAGTGATACATAAAATCCACTCACCGGGCCCCACCACCGAGGCCCCGCTATGCCGCTACCGAGATAGACCCGCCGCATTTGACACATAAGAGAACATGCCGCTCCACCTTAGGTTCCATCTAGCCATCAGTTGATCCAAAAGCAATGCCATCAGGAGGAAGAACGGAGCTACGCCTTGTCATCGTCCGGGAGACCCAGATCCGGGGTTTCCCTAGAAGTATCCCGATCTAGAATACGAGAAATGCATCAAAGATTCTCTCAATAAGATAATGATGCAAAATCGCCGCCATCGTCCACCATGACCAAAGTAAGCACGTTTTTCATCAACAACCTCACATCCCAAACCCGTTGTTGGCTAGATCGCCACCAACCATGTGGTCGGTGCCGCCACCATCTCCGATGCGTAGGCCTCGAAGGGCTATGATTCCCCCGCATCCAACATCATCGATGCCTGACAAAGCTCCAGGCGCCACACACCTCCTATGACGAACCTAGACTCGGGACCTCGTGATTTGCCGTCCCTAGGCGCTGCCACATGGAGCCACCTATTGGCCAAACATCCCAGGCGGAGGGGACGCTCCTCCCACCGTGTTAGATCTACTACTCTAGTATCCTTGCACGTAGATCGGTCGGCGCCCCTTGCCGAGACCACTGTCGACACCACACCGTTGGGAGATGCAGTCTCAAGATCTTGCATCGCCGCTACAAACCTCCGCCGAGCACTACCCCTCCATACGCACCCTGGCTGTGAGTTGTCAGGGCCCACCATCCCCTTCAATGTTGGCGCTTGGGGTTTTGTAGGGGCCGACTCCGAGGACTATAGGGGGGAAATCGAGGGAGGAAGGTGTGGCGGCTTGGAGAGCTAGGGTTTCTCCCCCGGTCATCTTGGAGGGGGGGGCGTGGGGGAGCCACTTTCTTCGGCGGGTAGCAGGTGATGGGAGTGTAGATCTAGGTAAATACTAGTAGTAGCTAGGGGTTCCCTTGGTGATCCATCTATCTAGCCAAAAGAAAGTAGGTCTGCCATTGTGGGTGTTGCACTTGTAATAAGCATACCTAGGGGTTTATGTGTGGTTTTCTGAGGGGAATGATTTGTGTGGGTAGTAGTATAGTGGCTAGGGGAGTGATTGATGAGCCAATTTTTCCAAGATATGTTTTCTGCATGTAAAAAATTTAAAGCAAAATTTCATCAAAAGGCAAACAATTTGCACCAATAATCCCACCTACGGACTAAACTTTGCAATTTGCACATGTAGATTTTTGACACCTAGACCAGCATGTCAGCGATATTCTAAGCACTGGAAAACAGTCAAGGAACAAAACTGAGTAGTAAAACGGCAGGGATGTGGTTAGAAGTAAAATAACCTACTACTCCGAGTAGGAAAGATTGTGTTGGGAGTGCTTCTGTCGTATACCTTCCGAGTTGTTCCTCACACAAACTCATCTACACGTACAGGCTTAGTCCGTGACAGACTCGAATTCCCAATGATAACCTACCTCTCGATATTACCATAAATATGGATTGATTATTAAGCAGCGACAGTGGAAGCCGATCACGCCGAGATGAATCCGTCAGTGGGGAAGGTGGAGGCGTTCGGCCTGCTCGCCGGCGACGTGTGGGCGCCGGAGCGCCCCAGCTACCTGTACAACACGTTCTTCAACATGGCGGGATCACACCCATTCAGTTTCGTGGATGACGTCGTCGAACGCGAAGCAGAGACCGACGACGGTGACGACGGCGTCGAGTGGAGCCATCTCGTCGACCTCATCGACGACCTGCTCGTGGAAGACTACAGCGACGATGACGAACCCGTGGCTGAGGAGCCCACGGACAAAGATGACGGCTCCACCGTTGACGGTGATGTCGTACTTCCGGATTTTCCGAAGCCGGATGACGCCGCGGTTGCCGACGGAAACTCGGATGACCCCGCCGATGATGGCAAAGCCACTGGAGAAGAGACGCTGGGGACGACGCTCTGTTTTACGACGGCTGCGATAGCCGTTGATCCGGCCGTGGTCTCGGCGTCAGAAGATCGTGCCCCCGCGACGAGAGGCGTAAAGCGGAAGAGGTCCAGCACATCGACGCAACGCCGGGGAGGGCGACGGAAGAAGGCACCGTCCCTGTCGTTGCGGGCCGGGAACGGCGGCGAGTCCTGTTCGACAGCGAAACTCGATACGGCGCGCGCAGATGCACGCAACAAAGGCTTAGCCGGCGGTCTCGGAGGGACGACTGCGGAAGCAGCAGTAGCAGCAGCCGCGTCGCCGCGGAGGTCGTCGACGGCCAGGAGTGCCAGGGGGCAAAGCGCCGGAAGAGACATTTCGGACGGTTCCGGCAAGCTAGTCTTGCTTCGCGCCGGAGTCGTGACCAACTCGGACGGCTCCGTTGACAGTTAGTTTTCCGTGTGCTCAAGGGTCTAGCTAGAGCTGGTGTGTAGCTTTGGTTTGTAGGATTGCAAAGCGGTATGTAATGTTTGCTACAGTAGCCAATTGAGTATTGGGGCATATTTGTTTGTACGAAAATTGTAACGCGCCGTTTTTTGAGTCTACACGGGGCCCTCCATGAGCTACGTGTATGTATGGTTATTCTAGCCAATGTTGTCAATTCTGTTGCTAGCCATCATCCCTAGCTATACATTTTGCATCTTTACTGTACTCTAAGACAAGACTTGAGTACTGTAAAAAAAAACAGCAGAAGGGCCGATAATCAGCCACTAATTAGTCGTCGACATAATTTGTATGGACGAACCTAGCCAATTTTGGGGTCATCTCGAAATAGTATTATGAACAACAATCTGCACGTGTTGCGCGATATAGCACGCTAATATTGTATATTAAGAATGATGCTATTTTTATGTAGCACACTATTTTTTCCTTGAATATAGTACTTCCTCCATTCCCAAATATAAAACATTGCCTTTTTCTAGAACACATATATCTAAACGAATTTTAGTGCGTAGCTTCGGTGTGTTTTATAAAAAGGCTAAAACATCATATACTATTATGTACACTATTTTGGAACGAGGGAGTACTACATGGGTTCAACACCAATTAGCTGGGGTGAGCTCAACCTAACTTTAGGCTGCTCGTAGTGCATAGTAACTTAGACTAGTAACTAGTCTTAGTTACTAGTCTAAGTTACTACCTCTATAGTGTGTAGTAACTTAAGTGTGGTAACATAGAGACCTATATTTATTGCTTTGTAGGATCCATAGTATTATTTCAACTTTGTGATCTACTTGTGGCATGTACCAATCTAAAATTTGCCTGTTGCTACACACGGATTAATACATGAACATAAAATTGAATAAACCCATAATAACATCCAAACATAATATTATTTTATTATATAAAGATAGTTAGCATTACATGGACCAAGACACAGAAACAATCTACTGTGGCTTAAATTTTTTCCAAATATGTTCAATCAAATCATTTTTTAGAGCTTTATGTGTTGGACGATCTCGGATTCTAGCATCTCTTTCTAGAACCTCGGCAAATACAGGGATGTCACCATGGGTAAATACCGATGGGAGGACGATAGATGAGCCCGCTTCCTCATTCAAATCAAGAATATTTGCCGCCTCATCCTTTTCATCTTCGACTATCATGTTGTGTAGAATGATGCAAGCTGTCATAATACTATGGATATCGCCCCGGTCGTACAGACGCGTCGGTTGGCGTAGAATGGACCATCGTGCCTGGAGCACACCAAATGCACGTTCCACATCCTTTCTTGCCCCTTCTTGATGTGCGGCAAATAACTTGTGTTTGTCAGTTTGTGACAACGGTATCGACTTCACGAATGCGGCCCATTCGGGGTATATTCCATCAACAAGGTAATATCCATGTTGGTATTCCTTCTCATTGACACGATAGCTCACCCTAGGAGCTTGCCCTTTTAGTTCCTCGACAAACAACTTGGATTGATTAAGAACATTGATATCGTTGTTTGATCCAGCAAGACCAAAAAACGAATGACATATCCAAAGATCTTGTGAAGCAACAGCCTCTAGAATAAGAGTAGGAACAACTTATACCCGCTTGTGAATTGACCCCTCCAAGAAATGGGACATTTATCCCACTGCCAGTGCATACAACCGAGTCTTCCTAACATCCCAGGAAAGCCACGACTCTCACCAACATCAAGTAAATGTTGCACATCGTCGACGTTGGGTCTTCGCATATAGTCATCACCGAATATCTCAATCACCCCTTGTGAAAATCGCTTCAAGCACTGAACTGATGTGCACTCGGCAATCTTGAGATACCCATCAAGAGCATCCGCCGGAGTACCATACGCCAGCTGACGAATAGCCGACGTACATTTCTGCAATGGAGAGAGCCCATCGCGGTTCAGAGCATCTCTCCTTTGTGTGAACTCCGGAGACCAATCGCCTAGTGCATGGACAATACGCTCGAAGAGAGGTCTTCTCATCCGGAATCTTCTGCAAAATACTTTGTCGGAGTAGAGAGGATCTTCACAGAAGTAGTCACGTACCAACCGTTGAGCATCATCTTCACGCGGTCTGTCCACATACGTCCTTGGCGTACTTCTGGCAAGAAATCTTGCGTCATGACCTTCTAAGGTGTCCTTCACCTCCGTTGCTATCTCCTAGGCAAATGAGTGTATGATATCTTGTTGGTCTAGTAAGTCGTCTAATGTGTACAAGGTGGAAGGATCTACAGCCTCCAAGACGTCTGCTTCATCAGAGGAAGACATCAGGTGAGAGAAGGAGCACCCTACTGGAATGAGGAGCAGATGGTGTATGCGTGCATATATATGGTGTGTACGTATATAATATGAAACGATTCATCAGCCAAAGCATCTAACGATAATTGACTCGAAACTGAACCATTTGATCACAGATAAATGACTAGAAACTAACCCAATATTCATCAGCCAAAGCATCAGAAACTGAACTATTTCAGTTCTAGAACGCCTAGTGCATTCAGGTTTCCACCAGATCATTGCATCAAATCCAAAACATTACTATAGTTCTAGAATGCCTAGTGCATTCAGGTTTCCACCAGATCATTGCATCGAACCCAAAACATTACTATAGTTCTAGAACGCCTAGTGCATTCAGGTTTCCACCAGATCATTGCATCGGATCCAAAACATTACTACAGTAGCAGTAGCAAAACCATCAGGTCAAATTGATACAGTAGGAGAACCAAAACCTGATCATTGCACTTCCCGTTGGTCACCTAGCCAAAGAGTCATCAAACAAAACATTAAGTAGACAATTATTTATATCAACACCACTGTAATTGTGTACAAGTAATAAAAATACTTGAATCTCCTTCAGGAAATAGCATGACCTCCATTCTACTCAAAGCTTTAGAGCGTCGGGCCTTTTCAGCATCATCCATCTTAGATGTGTTGGCTAAAAGCATTTTGGTGTAAACATCCAACATTTTGGTATTGTTGTTTATCTTTGCAGCTTGAAGTTGTTGATTCGATAGAAGAACTTGGCTATCTATCACCTTTTGGCGGTCCTCCATTGATTGATTGTTGACCTCGATGAATTTGTCCAATCTTTCTCCAAGCTCCTGTGAGAGCCCTCCCGACTTGCCTTTACCATCACATTCAGCCTTAGCCTTATCACGACCAGCATGTGGGCGCTACTCAGCCTCCAAGTTTGATGTGAGATTGGTCCCCTCAGGTGGACTCTTCCCTCCTTTCGCTATCATGTTATTGTAAGAGGCTAGCCATTTCCCATCGTCCTTGAGTTTTTCCCACATAGTTAAATGTTGGAAAGAATGGCCATAGTTCCCTTCGTACTTCTCCAAGTCCATCTTCTCAAGATCATGAGTGTTGTGACCACTATGGTAGACACCAATTACAGCCATCCACTCACCATGGAAAGCAGCAAGCCTTTTCTTGGTCCTTTGCCACTCCATCTTCAACTGATTTCGATCTCTCTTCCGGTTTCTTGGTGTGGTACTGTTGTATAGAGCAGCAATGGCATCCCAAAACTGCTCACCCTTCTTTCCATTCCCGTCAATGGGATCAAGTGAACACTCCAACCAAGCACCAGCCTACAATGTGAAAAAATAATTTAGTTGAGCCCAACAAGAAACAAGAATTTACAAGCATTTAACAATAACTTGAGCAATGAATATCATTACTAATCTGACATGTTCTTCAGGTGTATATGGTAGACGATATGCGGTCCTTTCTCCCAATTCATCGCCATCTACATTGGTGATCTTCCTTTTCTTTTTGGAAGAAGTCGAACCAATTTTGGAGGGAGCAGACCGAGATGCAACTTTAGGGTGCGGTGGTGGTGGTGGTGTTGAAAAGGATTCATGTGGGGAAGCACCAACAAAGTGAAAATTATAAGGATGCATTGGCGGGAATTGTCCAATACTTATCAAGCCTTCCGGTGTAGGAGTATTCGTTGGCCTCCTGTCACAAATACAAGAATTACCCATCAGCTGGGAGTAGCTGATTCTAACCAGTACTCAATCAAGATGGATATTTGAACAGAATATACAAACAACCAGTGATGCAAACTCAAATTAAAGCAGAAGAATACCATTGATTCAACAAGGGGTTGCTGCAGGGACTATCCATGCCGTGAGGATACAGGTGTGGCGGCGTCGAGGGGTAGGCGGAGGAGCTCGTGGGGACTCCGGGGTAGAACTGCGGCGGTTGACTGGGGTTGGCGGAGCTCATCGGGGCGCTGGGGTAGAAGTGTTGCTGTGGCGAGGTGGCCGGCGGCCGGGCTTGTGCCATCTCCTTGCGAGAGCTGGATTTGGGCATGGTTTGTGGGATCCTTGGGTGATGCCGTCGGAAGAGCCGTTTCCGGGCAGAGCCGCCGCCGGTCGGCGAGATGGAGAGATGGGCGAGGGAGATGGATGGGGCGGCGGGCGGTGGATGCGGCGGGCGAGGTAGGTGGAGTGGGTCGTACAGGAGAAGGAAAGAGATAGTTCAGCGCAGCGCACGGTATCCGTTTGCAATAAACAAATCCTGCAAAGCGCGCTATGTTACCGTAACTAGCTTAGTTACTCCAAATAACTCTCTCCTCATTAACTCAGTGCCACATAGACAAATTTGCTGAGCTGGACACTATGTTACTGCTGAAGTTATCTGCACTATGAGCAGTCTTATACGTGTGGTACAACAAAGATTGGGCAGTGGGTTCCGTTCCGGGCGGGCCTGTGGCGACTGCATTCGGCGTAATTTTTTTCAAATCTGAGATGTCGGCGAAACTAATTCCACGTCTGATCTCTCCTCGAAACTAATTCGAAATCTGCCCCCAGGGGTCAGCACCATTTTAAATGACGTCAAAGTTGTGCATGTCGGCGACAAGTTGTAGCAGCTGGGAGGCAGGCCAGAGGAGTCGGCGCCATTTGATATGGCACCGAACTCACCTTAGGGCCGTATCAAATGGCGCTGACCCCTCTAGCCTGCCTCCCAGCTGCTACGACTTGGCGTCGACCTGCATAACTTCGGTGCCATTAAAAATGGCGCCGATCCCAGGGTCAGATTCCGAATTAGTTTCGGTTGAAGTTACTAGATTTGGGCCGATTTGGCAAAAAATACGCGTTCGGCCTCGTGGCAGCGGTGGCGGTTCCACGTAGTGCGGTCTCCAAGGAAGCTCGGCCTAGGTAGTCTGATGGCAGGGCATCGCGGCAGGATTCTGATAGGGATAGCGACGATAGAGGGTGGCACATGTTCTATAGGTTGATGGCAGAGCGGCAAAAACTTGTCGGACCAAATATGCGTATGACCTAGGCCTAGTCTGAGCCTCACAGGTCTTGTTGTTGCGTCCAATCAGCGACCACCTTGGCAGTGGAGGATGGAGGATCTCCTCCTATTGGTTGTGGCACGGCTAGAGGCCTAATATGGGATTGAACCTAGATTTCGCTATGGAGTGCGACCGACAGGTGAGAGGCGGCCGCTTTCCTATTGCATTTTTGTTGCCCAGACGGGATTGGTCTGTGGTCGGCCTACCTCGTCCGGCCTTGTAGCACGTTATTATCTCTTTCGAGGTCGATTTCATGGACACCGGGGCAACTTCTTGGAAGGTGGACTACACGGGCATCTCTTGGGCGAGCAACATGGCGGTGGTGATATTCTTTCTCTTTGGCTATGTAGAGGACGAAGAGCGAGCAATGGAGGTTCTGGAGTTGGTGGCAGTTCAGCAAATAAAACTCTTAGATGGTGCTCACTGAGGCTTGACTCGGGGACAGTGGGTGGTTCGACATATCGGGTGGTGCAAAGATTATTTCAGACGAAAGCTCATTGCTTAGGCACCAATGGTGGTGACGCCTGCGGGTACCGTAACAATCTTGGCACGATCTTGTGGATACCTTCTCCGAATTGGGGATCTAGGTGAAAAACCTTTGACCATCTCGGTCTTGACGACGACGATGGGCTATGTCGTTACCCTCTTGAGGTCGTGGAGCTTCAGTATCCCTGGGTCACATTCCGATGTCTTCGGTGGCGATTTCGGTTCTCCTTGTTCTTTTTTAACCTTTGATCCATTGGCGGATCCGGGGGTGGGCAAGGTGGTCCATCATAGACAATAAATCGTGGACAATTAAAAAAATTAAATGAAAATTGCACCGTTAGACCATCATGACATGTTGGGCTAGACCTACCAATGCTTTGATCCTCTTTATAAGAGGATCCTCGTTCTTTTATCGATTTAGCCGTTAGCTTTATTATTTGTAAATCGGAACAAAACCCTGCTTCCTAAGAGCATCTTCATTCGGGTTCCAACAAGCCGTGTGTTTTTTTTTGGTCCGGACGCCGAAAATAGGCCCAGCCGCGTTTTCAATGCCCCAGTTTTGTCCGGATTTTGGCCAACTTTGGTCCGGACTTCCCAGGTCGTACATAAGCGCCGGGAAATCCCTTGGGAATGTCGGTCAAAGCGAATTTGGCAAAAAAAACGCCTGGCGCATGGACCCTCCCAGTCAGCGACCTAAAGCCGTATCATCGTCATCCTTCCGCCTCGGCGCCCGCGGTGGACCGGTGGGCAATAACTGCCCGTCTGGTCGGCCACGCGTCGCCGTAATGGCGCACCACCGCTGCCTCGGCTCCCGCGACAGACCGACGGGCACTAACTATCCGCTGGTTCCCCTTTTCCCGCCCAGACCGTTACATCCCTCCCGCCATCGCTGCTCACTTCGGACTATAAAAGTCGGCGACCTCGCCGGCTCATTTCACTCACTCTCACAGCTCCTCCACTTCCCCTCCACCGTGAAATCCAACTCCGGCGAGAAGAGAGCCATGGATGAGAGGTTTCACGGCAATCCTACGACGGCGAATGGCTTCGCCCGGCGCACGCTACAGCCGTGGGAGGCGCGCATGCTCCATGACGCCCGGGCTGGAAGCTTAGCACCGGCATCATCCCTGTCCCGCCGGTGCCTATCAGCGAAGAGATGGCCGAGGAGATCCAGGCCGCCATCGCGGCCATGGATGACCCCGACCTCGCCGAGGATCCTGGCAACCTCCTCTTCTGGGAGGAGTTCTTCGCTGACTGCCACCTCCAGGAGCTCGCCCACCACGAAGGGACGCCCGACACGCCACTGAATCGCAACAACGCTGTAGGGGTTCGTAGCATGGAAACAAAAAAAAATATCGCATGAACACACAAAAGCCAAGATCTAATATACGAGATCGGTGCAACGAGTTCATAGAGTACTAACAATCAAAGATCCAAAGCGTTTAACAATATCGGATTCTCATGGTTGATGTAGTCGTTCACTTGTTGATCTCAAGATCGCGAAGACGATTCTTTTGGCGCCGTGTTCCGGCAGCGCTTCCACAGTCGATCACATTACCGATACTCGATGAAGACCTTCCTCTCTCTTGTTATAGCAGGCAGCAGAGGTTGTAGTTCTCCTCGCGATTCCAGCAACACAATGATGTGGTGGTGGAGGTGGAGGAGTAGATCCCGTAGGGCTTCACCTAAGCCAGAGCAGGTATGGTGGATTAGAGAGAGCCTCGGCGGATAGGGTTTAGACACTGAGGGGAGGAGGTGGCGTCAGAGGCTAGAGCTAGGGCTAGGAGGCGGTGACTTGGGAGAAGATCTAGGGCGCCGATAGCTTGAGAGGTAGCGGCGGCCAAGGGTTTTGGGGTGAGGTCAAAGGGGGCGCCTCACCCCTTGCTTATATGGGAGGAGAGGCAGCAAGGGGGAGGCCGAGTCCTCCCCCATCTCCTCTTGGTGGCCGGCGGCAAGGAGGGAGAGGGAAACCTCTCCCATGTAGGTTTCCTCTCCTCCCTCCACTTGGACTTTGACTTTCAATGTTGGGATTTGAATTTTCAAATTGGAGTTTGACTATTCAAACTAGAGTTTGATTATTTCTCTTCCCATTGTCCAGCCAAGTGGCCTAGGGTATGATGCAACCATTCCACGTTGGCATGGCACATTCATGTACCCCCTCCGGGGTGGTCAAACTTCTAGAACCTTCTAGAAGATTCCGGTGAAAACACCGAAAACATTTCCAAACCCCGGAATTGGACTTTCCTTATATGAATCTTATTCTGTGGACCATTCCGGATCTCCTCATGATGTCCTGGATCCAATCCGAGAATCCAAACAACATTCGGTCTCCAACTCATATTCCATATCTACTAAACAACATTGAATCCTTAAGTGTGTCTCCCTACTGTTCGTGAATTATGCAGACATGATCGAGACACTTCTCCGATCAATAACCAATAAAGTAATCTGGAAATTCATATGGCTCCCACATATTTCTACGATTACTTTGTGATCGAATGAACCATTTATATATGATACCAATTCTCTTTGTCGCGCGATAATTTACTAATCTGAGGTTTGATCGTCGGTATCTCTATACCTAGTTCAGCCTTGTTACCGATAAGTACTCTTTACTCATTCCGTGATATGAAATCCCTTGTGACCTAGTCACATTCTTGCAAGCCAATTGGATGACATTCCACTGAGAGGGCCCAGAGTATATCTATCCGTCATATGGATGGACAAATCCCACTATTGATCCA
This sequence comes from Avena longiglumis, assembly GCA_030063025.1. NCBI lineage: Eukaryota > Viridiplantae > Streptophyta > Magnoliopsida > Poales > Poaceae > Avena > Avena longiglumis. Next base: position 80,997,400 of record CP125976.1, read on the forward strand.
TGTGCCTCAACACATACTTTCAGAATACCTAATGCCACCTTTATAACCACCCAGTTACGAAAGTGGTGTTTGATGTCATCAAAGTATTCATCCGGTGATGGTGATTAACATGATCTCATGGTCGAAGGATTAGGTTACTATGTATTTGAAAGATTTGTAGCAAACAAACCCTAAATGCCTTGATCTTACGCTACGCTTACTATAGGAGTCTGTCCATCATATCATCCTCCTAATGATATGACCTTGTTATTAATAACATCCAATGTCCATGATCATCTATTAATCAACAAGCTAGTTCAATAAGAGGCTTACTAGGGACTTCTTTTATGTTTATAAAACACACAAGTATTATTGTTTCCGGTCAATACAATTATAGCATGGGATGTAAACACTTATCATAAACATAATGATATAATAATAACCATTTTATTATTGCCTCTTGGGCATATCTCCAACAGTCTCCCACTTGCACTAGAGTCAATAATCTAGTTCAGAAAAAAACTTGTGTATTCAACACCTATGACTTTCTGGTGTTTTATATACACGATTTCTATTGGTAAACATAATCTTCGAATTTGACACTTCTAGGTCCGTTTGTATTTGCATGTTTTTACATCTCTACGCATCACTCATTCTCCAATGAGATGACAGTGTATAAATTTGGTCCTTTGGTGAGACCTTTAGTTCCTTTAGGATTAAACCATGTCGATACAATTTTTGTACAATATATCTTCATGGTACTAGACCACTGTGAACCACACCTAGTTTGATAACAAAGCACTTGGCACAAATGCCCTCTTTTGCTACTACAATGGCAGTCATATACTTAGCCTTTTGTTGTAGTATCTGTCACAATGTCTTAATTTTGGAACCCATCTAAATCTGTTATAGAACTTACTTTCCATTACATTATGCCACCCATAGTTTAAATTGAGATAAACTTAATTTGTATCTTGTATCAAAACTAGTATCAACGCTATAATTTATAATGAACTATCTATCTATTTGTCACCTCTACATAAATAACGTATTCTTAGTTCTTCCAAAGATCATAAGAATATCCTTACTATCGTCCAATGATCATCTTATGAATCATTCTAGTATCTACTCATAACATTTAGAGCATAGGATATATCTGGATGCGTACATATCACGTTATGATTAATCAAAATATTCTTGTGATTTTACTCATCAAGTGTCAATACACTCGAATCTTGATTCAGTCCTTTCCGTGCGACAAGAACATTTCTTGTAGTTTATATATTGAACTATTCAGTATATCATCTATGTACTCTCAGCATAACCATATTAGCGTCTCAATCTATCCATATAGACATTGATGCCAAATATTCGGGTTTTGCCTAAGTCTTTCATCGAGATGAAATTCTTAGCTTGTGTCAAATAAAAGATACATCGTTTCTAATCAACAATATGTCTTTCACACAATGTATTATAAATATGTCTTTGTGCTCTCACTTAATTTCTTACAAATGCAAGCATCTTCATCGTCTCCTAATGAAATTAAACCTTTTAATAGTTTCATCATGATGAAGATTCCAACTCCACGATGATTACTTCAATTATTGAAGTTTGCATGTCCTGTTAGCATTTTGAATAAACAAAAACCTTTGAATCATGTTAAGTACACGTCCTGGTAACCTTTCTATTAGAATAACTTGTTTTTTTGTTCAACTACCATAAACAAAATTATATGTAGCAGTTGCTATATATATTAATCCGTCTAGACTAAATATCGCTATGAAAGATCAAATCTTGTTATAATCAACTGCTTGAACATTGTCGTGAACTCTTTCCTGACATGTCGACTATTTCATAGATGTGAAACATCCATGTCTATTTATTTATAGATCCAAATACGACTGTAAGATCTTACATTTTTTAGAGGGTCTTCCAAGTTCAAAACTTGATTTCTCGTATATGGAACTATCACGGATTTTATGGCTTCAAGCCATCTGACGGAGTTAGGGCCCATCATCGCTTCTTTGCATATAGTCAGTTCATCAAGATTTTTGTTGCCAAGAATGGATCCTTTCTAAAGAAAGAGTTTCTCACGAAAGGTGTGTGTAGTCGGAAGGTAGAACTCGAAGAGGTTGTTGAACCTTTTCTTCATAATATGGCGAGTAGCGCAGCACCTGAATCTGTTTCGGAGTTGACTTCACCAAATGAAGAGGGAACTAATGATAACGATCATGAGACTCCGAAAGAGAATACTACCGAACTTCGTAGGTCTGGCAGGACGCATGCAGCTCCAGAACTGTACAAAAATCTTGTTATGAATTTCATGGTAGATGAAATAGATGACCCTGTGACGTATGAAGAAGCGATGATGAGCCCGGTTTCCAACAAATGGCTAGAAGCCATGAAATCCGAGATGGAATCGATGTATGAAAACCAGGTTTGGACCTTGATAGACTTACCTCATGACCGAAAGGCCGTGGAGAATAAATGGATTTTCAAAAGGAAAACTGATGCTAATGGTAACATAACAGTCTATAAAGCTCGACTTTCGCAAAAGGGTTTCGACAAATTCAAGGAGTTGACTATGATAAGACATTCTCTCCCATAGTGATGCTAAAATCAGTTAGAATTATGTTAGCAATTGCTGCATATTTCGACTATGAGATATGACAGATGGATGTCAAAACTGCGTTCCTCAATGGCAACATTGAAGAAGAGTTGTACATGATACAACCAAAGGTTATTGTCGATCCTAAGGATGCTGGAAAGGTATGCAAGCTTCAACGATCCATCTATGGACTAAAGCAAGCATCTCGGAGTTGGAATATCCGCTTTGATGAGGTGATCAACGAGTTTGGATTTATCCAAACTTATGGAGAGGCTTGTATTTATAAGAAAGTGAGTGGGAGCGATGTGGCATTTCTGATATTATATGTGGATGACATATTACTGATCAGAAATGATGTATATCTTTTAAACAATATTTAAAGTTATCTAAACAGCAAATTTTCAATGAAAGACCTAGGTGAAGCATCACACATATTAGGCATAAAGATCTATAGAGATAGATCAAGGCGCCTAATAGGGATATCGCAAAGTACATACCTTGATAAGATTTTAAAGAAGTTTAAAATGGACGAAAGTAAGAAAGGGTTCTTACCTATGTTTCAAGGCAAGACATCGAGTAAGACTCAAAGTCTGGCTATGGCGGAAGAAAGAAAGATAATGGACAAAGTCCCCTATGATTCAGCCGTAGGCTCTATAATGTACGACATGCTATGTACAAGAACGGATGTGGCACATGCTATAAGTTTGACTAGTAGATACCAATCTGATCGAGGATCGAAACGCTGGATAGTGGTCAAGAATATCCTTAAGTACTTAAGAAGAACTAAGGAAATGTTTCTCGTGTACTGAGGTGAAGAAGATCTCGTCGCTAAGTGTTATGTCGATGCTTACTTCGACACCAATCCGGATGACTCTAAGTATCAATCCGGATACGTATTTCTCATGAATGGTGGAGATGTTAGTTGGAGGAGTTCCAAACAACCCGTGGTGGAGGGATCAACAACGGAGGGCAAATATGTTGCTACTTCGAAAGCGGCACAGGAAGTAGTTTGGATGAAGGAATTCATAACTGAACTAGGCGTGGTTGCTAGCGCGTTAGACCCCAATGGTGATCTATTGTGACAACAATGGAGCCATAGCCAATGCCAAAGAACCAAGGTCTCACAAGAATTCCAAGCATATTAAGCGTCGGTTTTACTACATCCGCGAGCATGTTAAGGATGGAGATATAAAGATTTGTAAAGTACACACGGATCTTAATGTAGCATATCCGTTGACTAAAACTCTCCCTAGAGCAAAACATGATCAACACCAGAACTCCATGGGTGTTAGATTTATCACTATGAAACTAGATTATTGTCGCTAGTGCAAGTGGGAGACTGAAGGGAATATGCCTTGAGAGGCAATAATAAAGTTGTTATTATGTATATTCCAAGTATATGATAAATGTTTATTTTGCATGCTATAATTATTTAATACGGAAACGTTAATACATGTGTGTTTAATAAACAAACAGAAAGTTCCTAGTTATGCCCCTCTTATAAACTAGCTCGTTGATTAACAAGATGATCAAGGTTTCCCGATCATACACATTGGATGTTGTTAATAACAAGGTCACAACATTATTGGAATGGTGTGATGAACATTCATCCGAAGTATAGCATTACGATCGAAGTCATTGAGTTTATATTGCTATAACATCATACGAAGTAATCCTAATCCTTAGACCATGAGATCATGTCAATCACTAACACTGAAAGAGTATCTTGATAACATCAAACGTCACACCGTAACAGGGTGACTATAAAGGTGGGTTCAGTACTACGAAGGTGTTATGTTGAGGTCTATGGATCAAGAGTGGAATTTGTCCATACCGATGACGGATAGATTTACTCTGGGTCCCCTCGGTGATATCACATTGGTTAGATTGCAAGCAGGTGATTTGATTACTAGAATATTATATCACGGAAACGAGAAATAGTACATGTCAGTAACGAGATCAAACTAGGTATGAAGATACCGATGATCGAATCTCGAACATGTAATGTATCGCGAGACAAATGGATTAAGATTCTAGCATAAAAAGTTCTCATGATCACGAGAAGTCATCGTTGAATGTGTGGGAGTCAGTATGGATCTCTAGGTCCCGCTTTTGATTATTGATCCGAGAGGGGTCTCGATAATGTCCGCATTATTCGCGAACCGTAGGGTGACACACTTAAGAGACACCAACACCATTTGGAACAAATAGTTTCATGTCGAAAAGATTTACAAATCGTAGGAATTTATTTCACTATACACCGGAATTATTTCAGGTGAAATTGCTAAAAGTGTTTCTGCATGTGAAATAAAATACTAACAAGGGGTTTTATGTAAATGTTTGTCCATTGAAGTGATTGACAAAATTCTGAATAAATAAATAAAAGAAGTTTTATTTAAAGAGAGATTGCATTAAATTTGGTGGAAATTTAATGGGATTTTTGAGTGGAGAAATGAAGGGGCTAATTTGTGAGTGGGAGCTCCACCCACATGATTGGAGGAGGGGAGGGGGCAGCCCCCATGCGCCGGCCACCCCTTGGGGTGACCCCTTCCTCCTATATAAAGCCCCTCTCTCTCTCACTCATACCTCCTCGTGAAGGATATATCTCCCCCTCTAGTTTATCCCCCATGGTCTCGGACTAACGGGATAGATGTTCTCGGTGGCTTTTCAACAAGAAAGAGTTGTTGCTTCCGCTGCATTGCTGGAGCGAGGAGGCGGAGGTTGCTCAGTGGCTTGGACGTGTGTGCGAACACGGATGGACTTCTTCTCGATCTTGAGATCGACAAGCGTTCGTCTACATCATCCACGAGTACAACATCGTTAAACTTTGTCGGTCTATAAGAGTACGTTCTCTATGGATGTATGTCCATCTGTTGCGTATCTAGTAGATAGATCTTGGTACATAGTTGTTCCCATTGTAGAAATTTTTTTGTTTTCTATGCTGCGAACCCTACAACTATGTCCAGTTAAAATTCAAAAACCAAAGCCAAAAGAAACTACTTCGGTGCTTTTGTGACTTATAAGCCAAAAGCACCTACTAGTAACCGTCTATGTGCACTTAACAACATATGAGATAAACCAAACATTTCACGCAACATGGAAATTTTGGTAAATCTCATTCCTTTAATCCAAACATCATATATTTTTATTAAAAAATGCTGCAAAGTTTAGAAAAAGTCGAAAGTGGGTTCAAAAATATCATGAAGGGGAAAATGCACTTAATTTAGGCTGCCAAATAACCGTCCAAATTCTCCTACATGAATGATCCTAGATATACTCATCCGAAGATTAATAGGAAAATTCCACCTGAACAATAAGAAGTTTTAAGAAATTCTGAAAATGGACTAGCATGTAGACATAGCACGTAAATCTAAATTGAGATACAAATTCGGCATATTAGCACTAGTACCACCAAATTCTATTTTGTTGTCGAGTATTGTTTTCAATTTTGCTTTGAAATTTTATAAAAGGTTACCTACATATTTTTTATAGTAACTATTTTTTCCAGATTTTTTCTTAGATCGTAAGTGTATAACTATCAGGTGCACATGGTACATTTCAGTGTCAGATTATCAGTGTCCCTTCGGCAACTCAACAGTCAGCATACCCGCAAAGGCTACGGATATCTTACTGGGCCGTCTTCAGTTTTGGGCCGCTTAGAATACGAAGAGACGTGTGTTCTTATATACTCTAAAAAAAGGAATGCGAATGCGGAGCCCTCTGAAAAAAAAGCAGCGGCGAAGCTGAGATTTTGGCTCGCAACATTGCCGTCGCTCCCCCAAACCCTCGTTTCGCGGTTCCATCCCGCCGCCGGCCCACTGCCCCGAGTCTCGCCGCCGTTTCCCCACTCCAGACCACCTCGACGCTTTCCCCTCTCCCATCGCCGCTGCACTTGATCCCCACCCCACCCCTGAACTCCCCCAATGGCAACATCGCAGCGGCCAACAAAAAGGATGGAATCGAGATGCACCCCAGCGACGGAGCGGGCTACGCTCGCATTCGAGATCACCAGGTACAGTCTGCATAAGGGCATGGGTGTCGACAAATTCATCCAGTCCACCCCCGTCTCAGTTGGCGGGTACGAGTGGTGCATCCGCTGCTACCCTGACGGATTGAAAGAGGCCAAGGACTGCATCTCAGTCTTCGTCGAGCTCTTGGGCAAGGGCCCCAAGGCACGGGCACTCTACGACCTGAGGTTGGTCAACCAGGACAGCGGGCTGTCGTCATTGTTTTATTCCTCGGAATCGCCGAAGGATTTCAATTCCCTCGACAAAACATTTTCATGGGGATATGCCAATTTCAAGAAGAGGAGCGACCTGGAGAAGTCAGCTTACCTGCGGGATGACCGTCTCATTATTGAGTGCGATCTCACTGTGGTCAAGGAACCACTTGTTGCCAAGGCTGTAGAGGTTCAGATACCACCATCAGACCTGTCAGATAATTTTGGACAACTGCTAGAGACAGGGGAGAAAGCAGATGTGACATTCAAAGTTAAAGGGGAAGTGTTCCGTGCGCACAAGATTGTGCTTGCAACGCGGTCGCCAGTTTTCAAGGCAGAGCTCTATGGACCGATGAGAGACAAACGGAGACATACCATAATAGTCCAAGACATGCAGCCTGCTGTTTTCAAGTCATTGCTTCACTTCATCTACACAGATTCATTACCTCCCATGGACAATCTTGATGCTGATGACAGTAAAGAAATGGTCAAGCACCTACTAGTAGCTGCAGATAGGTATGCAATGGAAAGGATGAAGATTGAATGTGAAAGCATTCTTTGCGAAAGTTTTGATGTCGAGACTGTGGCAACCACCTTAGCTCTAGCTGATCAGCATCACTGCAGCAGGCTCAGAGATGCTTGTCTTGAATATATCGTGTCTTCAAATAGAATGGATGATGTGTTGGCAAGCGAGGGGTATGTGCACTTGAAAAGATCATGCCCTGCCGTCTTAATAGATGTCTTGGAGAGGGCAACAAAGTATCGCAAAATTTAGTGTGGTTATATCGGGTTAACTTAATTGACATATAGCCATCATCACCTGAGATGAAGTAGCTTGATCCTTCACTTGTCAGTTCCGAGAGACCAGTTGGAGGAGCAATTAGCAACTAAAAATTGCAAATTTTAGTATGCTTATTACATTGGATTGTTGTGGTAGCTTCCCGATACCACCTGAGACGACCTTGTCCTTCCTATAGTTTTCAATGATCTTTTTTAGAATTTTATGGAGTAGAAAAGGCTTGTCATATGCTGTAGTTTTCACATATCTGTTGCAGCTCTTCTGTTGACTTTTGGAGAAATCTCTCTCTTGCATGGTCGTGAACTAGTGTTTGATATCAGCTTATATATGAATTTATAAACCTTCATTAGTTCACTAAGTTTTTTGGAACTTTTTTGTGAACTTCTACTTTTCTGCATATTTTGATAGGTTGTATGTTTTTTTCTGACATCGTACACAAAAGTTATAGCCATTTGAAGTTTTCATGATAATTTTTGGCAAAATATGTGAAAATTCATGTTTGTTAATTTTCATAACAACTAAATCACTTAATATAACTACGGTTTTAAAAAAAATCTTTGAATTTTTTTATTATTTTATGGTATGCTTTTGGAACTAGAAAATGCGGTCTCGGAGGTGGGCGGGTGGGTGGACAGAATTCTCCTGCCATGGCAGGATTTTTCCCGTTTGTCTGCCGTGACAGAACCCGCCTAATTATTTTTACCAACTTTTTAGTCCCGGTTGATGTCTTGAACCGAGACTAAAGGGTTTATCTTTAGTCTCGATTGGAGACACCAACCGGAACTAAAGGGTGTTGCTCGCGCCTGCACCCGTTAGTCACGGGCCGTATCACGAACCGGGACTAAAGGTTCGGATCGACCCGGAACTAAAGGTTTGGAAGCCTCCTAGGCGCTGAAAACGGGACGAACCGGGACTAGTGCTCACATTAGTCCCGGCCCAAGACACGCCCGGGACTAGAGAAAAACTTGCATGCGAATCAAAGCCCTTTTTTTTTCTACTAGTGTTAACTTGCACTAATAACCGTCTATGTGCACTTAACAACATATGAGATAAACCAAAAATATCACGCAACATGAAAATTTGGTAAATCTCATTCCTTTAATCCAAAGATCATAATTTTTATAAAGAAACGCTGCAAAGTTTAGACAAGTTGAAAGTGGGTTCACAAAAATCATGAAGGGGAAAATACACTTAATTTAGGCTGCCAAATAACCGTCCAAATTCTCCTACTTGAATGATCCAAGATATACTCATCCGAATATCTTTACTATTAAATTCAAAATTACGATGTCACACTTCAATGTAATTAATAGGAAAATGCCACCTGGACAATAAGAAGTTTTAAAATTTCTGAAAATGGACTATAGCATGTACACATAGTGAAAGATTGTGGAAGTATAGATTGTATTGATATTGATTGTGGTGATTACATCGTGAGCCCTTAGGCTGTTTATATAGTACTAAAAGACCGGGGGGAGGGAGGGAAGACTATTAGAGATAGAATTGGATTACAAACTTAAACTACCAAATATTACGTAACCGTAATATACTCTAACAACCCCCGCAGTCGGATCGGTAGTGACGCGAACAGCAGGAGCACCGTGGACGGTCTAACTGGAGCATAATCCGAAGTCGCGGATCGGAGAGGATGTCGGTGGATGCCAATATCGATGTAGCCGAAAATGAGGCGCTATAGTGATGGTCGATGGTGCCGTTGGCGAAGTTTTCGCCGTTGATGAAATCGATGACGTCGATGATGTTGTGTTGTGGTCGATGTCGTCGTGGAGCCGGGAGAGTTCGCTGTAGTAGTTGAGGTAGACGTAGCTGGAGTTGGAGTAGTCGAGGTAGGCGACATGCCTTTCCGAGCTTGCCAAACTCGGGAGCATACCGGGTGAAAGAGCATTTTCCTGTCCCTCTGGTTTTGATGTTTGATAACAATACACTTATCGATTTAACTGTGTACTAAGTTTATCACAGGATTGATAAAAGGAGGCACAAGTTATGGCATATCAATTCCCCTTGCAAAAACCTTTGTGTCAACCGGTAGTACCGGACCTACAACCGGTACTACCGCTTGACACCGGTACTACCGGTTCCAGTACCGGTGCGTGCTAGTCAGTACCCACCGGTACCACGAAGCGGCACTACCGTCCCAACCGGTAGTACCGCTTGGTACAAAAGGTACTACCGCTTGAGGCGGTCGTACCGCTCGTCAGTACCGTGGCATACTGACTAGCACCCACCCCTCTCCATTTTGGTCAGTACCAAGCGGTACTTGGGACCGGTACTACCGCCCGAACCGGTAGTACCGCTTCCTACCTCGGTACTACTTGGGGTAGTACTGCAAGGGCGATACCGCCCAAAGTGAAGAACATCAAGAACTGAGGCGCCTCCGTGCACTGGTCGGACCGGTAGTACTGCCCAGGTACTACCGGCAGGTACCGTACTACCGTACATTAAATGCTCCAACGGCCATATATTTCGTGGAGGGGTATAAATACCCCTCCACCTATCTTGGGACAAATTGCTCAGCACATTAAAGTCATTGCCCACCATTGGAGTCCATTGGAGCCACTCAAATCTTCAAGATCTCCTCATCCAACCACCCAAAGTCCTTGATCTTTGGGGAATCGAAGGAGGAGGCCCTGATCTACTACTTCACCAAAAGAGATCTTCATTTCCCCCTCATTTCATTGAGGGCCCCTTTGCTCTAGTGTTTTGTTGGAAACCCTAGTTCTTGTTTTTGTTCTTACAAGCTTGTCTTTGATTGCTTTGACAGCTTGCTTGTATTTGGGAGCCTCCGATTAAGTTGTGGATGTGTGCCCCAAACTTGTAACGGTGCCGGCTTCCACCTTGAAGGCTGCCGATATAGTGGAAGGTGAATCGATCCCGTTGGGGTGAGATTCATCGGAGAACAAGGGAGGCCTCTCGTGGCGTTGGTGGTTTGAAACCACCCCCTCTCCAAACGTAGACGTACTTCCCCTCAAAAGGAAGGAACTACGGGAAACAAATCCTTGTGTCTCCGCGTCCACTTTTCGGTTACTTCTATCCTTTACCGCACCTTACTTACTTGTTACTACTTTGTGTTGTGATGGCTCTTGCATATTTGTCATATAGGTAAATTCACCATAGTTTCATTATCTAGAGAATTTACCTTATTGTCAAACCTTAATTTGAAAAAGAAGAAAATTTTAAGTAGCACATATTCACCCCCCCTCTAGGTGCCCATACGATCCTTTCAATTGGTATCAGAGCCTCGACTCTTTATTCGGGCTTTAACGCCTAAGAGAATATGGGTAGCCAAGAAGGGGATGGTGGTAGTGAGTCGACCCCGGTGACCATGGAAGATCTCAGAAACTTGGAAACAAGATTGAGCTCTTACTTGGTCAACGAAGTCAAGAAGATGCTTGAGCAACTTCTTAAAGACAAAGATGTCTCATCACCCCCATCTCCTCAAGAGGAACTACCATCCGTTGTACCTATAGGGAATACACCGGTATCCCCCGAGGGTATGGTGGTAGGGGACAAACTAGACAATGCTAATTACTCCACACAACTTGATGGGGGGAAGGGTGAGCACCGTGATTCTTGGTACTCTCCCGATCCTCCCATCCCTTACCCTCATGTGTACAATAGAGGTGACCCACCTAAGCTAGAAGAATCTACTACTTTTGATCAATGGCAATCACTAATGAGAACTCATATGCGCAGCTCTTGCATTGAACTATGGAACATCATCGAGCATGGACTCTTTATTGGGGATCCAAACAACTTGACAAGAAGAGAGGTTGTCAATAGTCAACTCAATGTGGCCAATGACATTAAAACTTGAAGGGCTTGATGAGGCCAATGACATTATTGTTAACAAACTCATCAAAGAGCGTGATCATGCTATTGCTAAATACAAAAGAGCTAAAAAGGACAAGGTTGAGTTTGGTGTGGTTCATGAAAAACTTGCCGAGGACTTTAGCTTGCTTAACAAGGCCCACAAAGCCTTGGAGAGTGAACTCTTGTCTCTCACAAAGTCCCATGAAACGCTTCAAACTCAATTGGCCAATATTCCTTCACCTAGTAACTTCATTCCATCTAGTAGCACAACTATCCTTGAAGAGAATGCTAGGTTGAAGGGGGAGCTTGCTAAGGACACATTTCCACAAGGCAACAAGTCTATTGATGATCTTTTGAGCAAGCAAAGCGTAGTGGTGATAAAGGGGGCATTGGTTTTGTCTCCAAAACAAAGAGGAAGTACAACAAGAAGAAGAAGGGCAAGCCCGCACAAGAGACCAACAAGACCATTGTAGAGAGTAAGACCACAAATGGTAAAACTATGTCTCATGATGATTTTGCGGGAAGTGCTAACCCTCACTATGTTCTAATGCGTGATTATTATGGTGATGTGTATGCACAATATGTTGGCCCTCATGATGGTTATATTGCTTGGTCTATTTGGGTTCCCAAGACCCTTGTTGCTAACAAAAGAGGACCCATTGAAAAATGGGTACCTAAAAACTAGCTTGATCTTTTGTAGACTTATGCTTCCGGAGGGTCAAAATGGGTGATCGATAGTGGTTGCACAAGTCATATGACCGGAAGCTCGTCTATTGTCAAGGACTTGGTGTCAAATGAAGATCAAATCACCATCACATATGCCGACAAGTCAAGATCTACGGTAATGGGTTTCGGCAAGGTAGTGGTGGCTCACGACATTACACTCGTGAATGTCATGCTTGTTGAAACCCTTGGATACAATTTACTTTCTCTCCGTGCTCTTGGAAAGATGGGCTTTGCCGTCTTTATTGATAATGATATTGTGGTCCTCATGTGGAGCAAGTCTCTCAAGGTCGCTTTCGTTGGGTACTTCGAAAATGACTTGTATGTGGTGGACTTTTCGGGGCAAGCTACTGCAGGTCCGATGTGCTTATACGGAAAGGCCGATGTGGGGTGGCTATGGCACCGCCGACTAGCCCATGTCAATATGAGAACTTTGCAAAGTCTCCATAAAGAGGGCCATATTGTTGGACTAAAAGAAAATGTTTCCTTTGCCAAAGATCGTGTTTGCAGGGCATGTGTTCTAGGGAAGACGCATGACGCTCCTCACAAGCCCACGAACCAAATCAAGTCTAACAAGATCTTGGAACTCCTCCATGTGGACCTATTTGGTCCTCCATCTCATGCAAGTCTTGGAGGGAAGAAATATTGTTTGGTGATTGTTGACGACTTCTCAAGATACTCTTGGGTTTATTTCTTCAAGTTGAAGAGTGAAACTCAAAGGACTTTTATCGACTTCATCAACTTGGTTCAACGGCAACACAATGTTCACGTGTTGATTATAATAAGTGACAACGGCACCGAGTTCAAGAACTACACCTTGAATGATTTTCTTAGTGATGAGGGGATTAAACATCAATATTCCGCTGCATACACCCCTCAACAAAATGGTGTGGCCGAAAGGAAGAATCGGACTCTTATTGAGATGGCTAGGACCATGTTGGCGGAGTTTAAATCTCCATACAACTTCTGGGCCAAAGCTGTCTCCACCGCTTGCCATGCTTCAAACCGGCTCTACCTCCGCAAGAAAATCAACAAGACTCCATATGAGATACTTACCGGTAACAAGCCCAACATATCTTATTTCCGGGTGTTCGGTTGTAAGTGTTTCTATCTCATCAAAGGTGTTTGTTTGTCTAAATTCGAGTCTAAAGCATTAGAGGGTATTTTTGTTGGCTATGGTCTCGAATATCACACTTATAGAATCTATGACAAGCTCTCCGGAGCCGTCATAGAATCTTGTAGTGTGACCTTCGAAGAATATGATGGTCCCCAAGGGGGGCGTGTTGATGCTTGTGATGCAGATGATGAAATGCCTCAGGATGCCATAGGAAGAATGGATGTGGGTTATATCCACCCCGTTGAGGAACCCCTTATGGCGGATCGAGAAGAACTATGCTCCACTCGAGTGGAGCCCTCATATTCACAACCTCAACATGCTCCATCTACCGATGAGGACATTGACTCAAGCCAAAGACAAGATGTGGACCCTCAACATAGTGATCAATGTGTGAACTCTAATCAAAGGGATCTTGGTCCATTCGATGGGTTGTCAAGTGGTGCCAAGTCAATTTGTCAAGGAAGATCCATCCAAACTGTTTTGAGACGAGCTCAAATTGAGGCTAGACGAGCACTTGATCAAGATCAAGGTCAATCCGTGCCTCCCAATGCAGAGGAAGACTCCAATGATGATCAAGGTCAAGTTGATGGTCAAGACGAGGATCAAAATGATGAAGAGGGTCCCCAAGAAACAATGAGGAGATCCACGCTTGTCGCGAAGCTAGAAAAGAAAGAATGCTGGAATTAAGAGACCACACCCTCCAAAATGTTGTTGGAGATCTAAGGAAAGGAATTTCCATAAGAGCACAATTGAAGAGGTTTAGTGAACACCAAGCACACATCTCCATGATTGAACCAAAGAAAGTGTGGGAAGCCCTTGAAGATTCGGATTGGTTAGAAGCTATGCACAAAGATCTCAACAACTTTGAGAGAAACAAAGTGTGGAAGTTAGTTGAGAAGCCAAAGGATTGCTGCAATGTTATTGGAACAAAGTGGATATTCAAGAACAAGCAAGATGAGCACGGGATTATAGTAAGGAACAAGGCTAGATTGGTTGCACAAGGTTATTCTCAAATTGAAGGCATTGATTATGGAGAGACTTATGCACCCGTGGCTCGCCTTGAGTCCATCTGTATCCTTCTTACTTATGCGGCACATCATAACTTTAAGTTGCAACAAATGGATGTTGAAAGTGCATTCCTTTATGGTCCCTTAAATGAATTGGTATATGTTAAGCAACCCCCGGGATTTGAGGATCCCAACTTCCCAAACCATTTCTAAAAACTTGATAAGGCGCTCTATGGGCTCAAGCAAGCCCCACGCACGTGGTATGAGCACCTTAGAGAGTTATTGTTTGACCGTGGATTTGAGGTTGGGAAAATCGATCCCACTCTTTTTACTAAGAGGGTTAATGGGGAGCTTTTTGTATGCCAAATATATGTTGATGATATTATCTTTGGCTCATCTAACAAAGCTTTCAATGATGAATTCTCAAAGCTTATGACTAGTAGGTTCCGGGTGTCCTTGATGGGGGAGTTGAAAGTATTCCTTGGCTTTGAGATCAAGCAAGTTAGAGGAGGAACATTCTTCAATCAAGCCAAGTATACTCAAGATATGCTTAAGAGATTCAAAATGCAAGATTTGAATGGAGCCCCAACTCCCATGGCAACAAAGACTCATCTAGAACAAAATCCAAATGGTAAAGATGTGGATCAAAAGGTATACCGGTCTATGATTGGTTCTTTGCTTTACCTTTGTGCATCTAGACCCGATATTGTGTTGAGTGTAGGTGTGTGTGCAAGATATCAAGAAGCCCCTAAGGAAAGCCATTTAATGGCGGTCAAGAGAATCTTTCGATATTTAGTTCATACCCCATTTTATGGTCTTTGGTATCCTCAAGGCTCAACACTCGCTCTTTGTGGTTACACGGATTCGGATTGGGCGGGAGACAAGGATGATAGAAAATCAACATCCGGGGCTTGCCAATTCCTTGGTAGGTCCTTGGTATGTTGGTCTTCTAAGAAGCAAAATTGTATATCTCTCTCCACCGCTGAAGCCGAGTATGTTGCTGCTTCTAGTGCTTGCACCCAATTGTTATGGATGAGGCAAACTTTAAAGGAATACGGTGTCCATTGTGACAAAGTGCCTCTTCTATGTGACAATGAAAGTGCCATCAAAATTGCATACAACCCGGTGGATCACACAAGGACAAAGCATATTGAGATTCGACATCACTTCATTAGAGATCATGTTGCTAGAGGTGATATTGATCTATCCTATGTACCAACCAAAGATCAACTTGCCGATATCTTCACGAAGCCACTTGATGAATCAAGGTTTTGCTACTTGAGGAATGAACTAAATATCATAGATTCAAGGAGTTTGACTTGATTATCTTGCACTCTCACCTAATACTCGTCCCATGTTAGGTTTAGGTGTAGGCATGGACATAGGGGGAGTGCGGTCCTAATTGATTGGACTATCCCTCCCCCATTATGCGCAAAGTAAACAAAATCATTCCTCTTAATATCATTTTGTGATATGTGAGCTCAATGATGAGTTTCGGTAATGGACCCAAGATATATCTTCGTGGTGCAAGCCGAGTATACTCAAATATGGTGGCCTAGGCCACCACCCCCTCTCAATAGAGAGGTTGATGTGCTTACTCGTGTTTGTAACCTAGTTGAATTGGTTTTCACTCATGATTGTCATCTATTTGAATTGTCATCATCATTCTTAGTCTCATGCACTCTAGTTTGGCATTTATTTGTTTCTTCAATTGTTTTTAGAGTGCATGTGCTTCTCAGCTCACTTTTCTTAACCCAAGCCTCCGTACTCCCTCACGAAAACCCTCTCTCTATCCGCACAAGAATCATCCTTGATCCCTGGCTTTGGACTCAGATGGGACCGGTACTACCGGATGGGCGAGCGGTACTACCAGACCTGGGAAGTTCCCAGATCGTCTCCTATAAGAACTGCTCTAGGAACGGTACTACCGCCCACATGTCCGGTCCTACCGGTCACCGGTACTACCGGTCGTAGAACCGGTACTACCGCTTACAAGCGGTAGTACCGCTCCAACAACCGGTACTACCGGTTGACGGTTTCCAGGTATATATTGGACGCGTGGGGAGAGGCACCCCTCAGTGCCTCATTATTTCCCACGTCCTCCACTCAGACCTACGCCGCCACCGGAGTTCTTGAAGCCACCGGAGCCCTGCCGCGCCCTCCTCTCTCCGGTTCTCCCTGGATTCGGCCTCTAGGCGGGCTCCCACTCCTTTCCACCGCCATGGATCCTGGTACAACCGCCCCTTCTCTTCTTGTTTGATTTCCCCATTAGATCTAGGTTTTGGCTTAGATTTGTGGAGAAATTGACTACTTGCAAGGTTGTACTGCCATATTATTCCTTGTTACCGAGTAGAATCTTCTATTTAGCAGTTTTATGCCGTCAATTTGGGCCGTTCCCATCAGATCTGACACTTGTGTGCCGCTCAACCGGTAGTACCGGAACTTTTCCGGTACTACCGCTTCCAGTACGATCGTCGAGTCGGTAATCTGGTCCTCGACCACATTGTTCTGCCCAAATTGTAGATTCTCTCGTTTTTGCCTTATTGATTCTTGTGCCCTTATCTCCTTGCTATCCTCCCTCGTGCTTTCACAGATGCAGGTGGTTCTCGGGGTGCACGTAAGCGCTCCAAGTCTGATCGTGAGATTGTTGAGGAAGAGACTGAGTCTGAGGAAGAAGTTATGCCACAACCAAGACACCATTCCAAGATGCCTGCCAATCGAGGTGGTCGTGGGGGTCGTGAAGGGGTTACCAAGCGCTCAGCTGGGCGTGGCAGCGCCCCTCCCTCTCTCCCCCTTCCACTGGGCGTACCAAGAGTCTTAGCTCTGGGCCATCTGGGTCAAAGAAACTTTCAGACATCTCTGAGTCAGACTTTAGGGCTCTCCGGATGGACAATGCATACTCCCGCAACCGGAGCGAGTCAAGGGAAGACAGTCTTTTCTATGATGATTTCCAAGAGCGTGTGTATCATGAGGTTCTTTTGACCAACACCCAGCTGGTGGTGCCTCAGCAGTGGCTTCACATGGGACACATTGACAAGAACCCTGACTACTTTGCTGAAGCTAAGGAAATCTGCTCAAACCTTGGCATGTTTCCCATTATGGAGTTTCAGTATGACTATGATCCCCCCTTATCTGCCAGTTTTATGCCACTGCACATTTCCACAATGGCCGCAATCGGAAGATTACCTGGATGACTCAAGGTGCTGTCAAGGAAGCTACACTTGCGGAGTTTGCTGCCATCTTGGGGTATGAGGACCGCGGCCGGGACATTCCTTGTGGTTTCCGCTGTCACATGCGGGAGCATCCCTCCAAAAAGGATGTTCTTACACCTTTGTATATTCGAGGCCGTGGGGTTGCTGGCAAGATCAAGGACCTTCTCCCCACCTATGACATTCTCCATCGCATTTTCCGTGAGACTGTTGCTCCTCGTGCAGGCAACAAGGACGAGATACATGGGTTCTCCGTTGACTTGCTGTTCAACACCTTCCTCAACAGAGAATCAGGCCAACCTCTTGATGTGACAGACTTCATTTGGAATGAAATGGTTGCTGCCGCACACACTCGGAGGGTTCCACCATTTGCTCCTTACATTATGGCCCTCATTGTGTCCAAGTGCCCCGTCATTGCTAGGACGCTCTCCACTCGCTCTCTCATTGTGCACAAGCCAAAGGTACTCAAGATCAAGACACATGCTAAACCTCACGTTGGGGCAGGTGAGGAGGATGAGGATGAGGATGACTCTGAGCATGCTGACAGTGGTCATGACACTGACTATGTTGTCTCTCGCCGCAAGAATACCAAGCCCTCTTGGGCCAAAAGGATGGAGGTCAAGCTCAAGAAGATCTTCTGCTTCCAGGTTGACAACTAGAAGCGCATGTATGAGGCACACGTGTATGCAAAGAAAGCATGTGCTCGGCAGAAGGAAATAATGTCTGCTCAAGGTCTGACCATCTCCGAGGGATCCGAGAACAACATCACTCCAGAAGATCAGTGGATTTCTCAGCACAACCATTGGGACGATGATGTCTCTTCCTCGCACCGCGCCCCACCCACGTATGAGGATGAGGAGGACCTTGAGGATGAGGAGGAGGAGGAGGATGATGATTGACCTTTGGGACGGTAGTGTTTCCCTTGTCCCTTTTTGGCGTCTTGATGCTAAAGGGGGAGAAGTTGCACTTTAGGCACGGGTGTTGCATGGGAAGTCACAAGCTCGTTCTTGTCTTTGATCCTTTTATTGCTTGTAAACTTCGATTTCTCTCTATTTTATGTGTGAGACTATGTAGTTTATGTCGTGTGAGAATATGTGGTTGGATCCATCTTATGAGACTATGTGGTTTATTTCATTGGATCCATCTTGTGATGTTATGCAGTATCTATTGTCTATATATTCCTCATCACATGTTTTGTGCAAAGGTATGTTTTCAAACGCTAGTATCCATACTTGTGTACCCATGTTGGGTTTGTAAAATAGAGGGGGAGGTTTGTTTCTACACATCTAGGGGGAGTCTCTTCTCTATTTTACAAATATCATATGCTTATTGTTAAAATCATCCTGCAAAAGTGTATTGTCATTAAACACTAAAAAGGGGGAGATTGAAAGAGCATTTTCCTATCCCTCTGATTTTGATGTTTGATAACAATACACTTATCGATTTAACTGTGTACTAAGTTTAACACAGGATTGATAAAAGGAGGCACAAGTTATGGCATATCAATTCCCCTTGCAAAAACCTCTGTGTCAATCGGTAGTACCTGACCTACAACCGGTACTACCGCTTGACACCGGTACTACCGGTTCCAGTACCAGTTGGCACTGATCAAAAGTGATAAGGGTGCGTGCTAGTCAGTACCCACCGGTACCACGAAGCGGCACTACCGGCCCAACCGGTAGTACCGCTTGGTACAAGCGGCTTGTACTACCGCTTGAGGCGGTCGTACAGCTCGTCAGTACCGTGGCATACTGACTAGCACCCACCCATCTCCATTTTGGTCAGTACCAAGCGGTACTTGGGACCGGTACTACCGCCCGAACCGGTAGTATCGCTTCCTACCTGACGACATGATCGACGACATGTGGCTGTGAATGACGTAATCCGATCTATGATCGACGAAAGAAGAAGAAACACCGTGCAAGCGGCCGGCGAGAAATTTTTGGTGAAATAAGATCTCATCTACTATTGCCGGCTCCCGCCAGAGAAGGATCTCCCCGGAGGCGGCGTGGCGGAAGCGGTGGTGACTAAACCCTAGGCTGTGGAGCGACACGCTCTGATACCATGAAAAATTGTGAAAGTATAGATTGTATTTATATTAATTGCGGCGATTACATTGTGAGCCCTTAGGCTGTTTATATAGTACTAGAAGACTTAGGGGCAAGAAGACTACTAAAGATAGAATTGGATTACAAACTTAAACTATCAAATATAACATATCCATAATATACTCTAACACATAGCATGTAAGTCTAAATTGGGATACAAATTCCGCATATTAGCACCATTACCACCAAATTATGTTTTGTTCACGAGTATTGTTTTCAATTTTGATTTGACATTTTATAAAAGGTTATATACATATTTGTTTTATAGAAACTAGAGTACTTTTTTTCCAGAATTTTTCTTAGATCATAAGTTTTTTTTAGCGTCTCTTAGATCATACAGTATAAGTGTGTAACTGTCAGGTGCACACGGATCATCTTACTGGGCCGTCTTCAATTTTGGGCTGCGTAGAATACGAGAGACATGCGTTCTATATACACTCTAAAAAAAAGGGGATGCGAAGGGGGAGCACTCTGGAGAAAAAAAGCAGCGGCGAAACAGATATTTTGGCTCGCAACATTCTCAAACCCTCGTCGCCGTCGCTCCCTCAAACCCTCGCCTCGCGGTTCAATCCCGCCGCCGGCCCACCACCGCCAATCTTGCCGCCGTTTCCCGAAGCCAAACCGCCTCGACGCTTTCCCCTCTGCTACCCTCTCACATCCCCGCTGCACTTGATCCCCACCCCACCCCTGAACTCCCCCAATGGCGACATCGCAGCGGCCAACAAAAAGGATGGAATCGAGATGCACCCCAGCGATGGAGGGGGTCACGCTCGTATTCGAGATCAATGGGCACAGTATGCATAAGGGCATGGGCACCGGAAAATTCATCCGCTCCACCCCCGTCTCTGTTGGCGGGTACGAGTGGTGCACCAAGTACTACCCTGACGGATCAAAGAAGGAGGCCAAGGACTACGTCTCAATCTACATCGAGCTCCTGGTCAAGGGCCCCAAGGTGCGGACGCACTACGATTTCAGGTTGGTCAACCAGGAGAGCGGGCTGTCGGCATCGGTGAGGTCCTGCTTGGAACCGTCGGTCGAGTTCAATTCCCTCGACAAAACAAAGACTTGGGGGTATAGCAATTTCAAGAAGAGGAGCGACCTGGAGAAGTCAGCTTACCTGCGGGATGACCGTCTCATTATTGAGTGCGATCTCACTGTGGTCAAGGAACCACTTGTTGCCAAGGCTGTAGAGGTTCAGATACCACCATCAGACCTGTCAGATAATTTTGGACAACTGCTAGAGACAGGGGAGAAAGCAGATGTGACATTCAAAGTTAAAGGGGAAGTGTTCCGTGCGCACAAGATTGTGCTTGCAACGCGGTCGCCAGTTTTCAAGGCAGAGCTCTATGGACCGATGAGAGACAAACGGAGACATACCATAATAGTCCAAGACATGCAGCCTGCTGTTTTCAAGTCATTGCTTCACTTCATCTACACAGATTCATTACCTCCCATGGACAATCTTGATGCTGATGACAGTAAAGAAATGGTCAAGCACCTACTAGTAGCTGCAGATAGGTATGCAATGGAAAGGATGAAGATTGAATGTGAAAGCATTCTTTGCGAAAGTTTTGATGTCGAGACTGTGGCAACCACCTTAGCTCTAGCTGATCAGCATCACTGCAGCAGGCTCAGAGATGCTTGTCTTGAATATATCGTGTCTTCAAATAGAATGGATGATGTGTTGGCAAGCGAGGGGTATGTGCACTTGAAAAGATCATGCCCTGCTGTCTTAATAGATGTCTTGGAGAGGGCAACAAAGTATCGCAAAATTTAGTGTGGTTATATCGGGTTAACTTAATTGACATATAGCCATCACCACCGGAGATGAAGTAGCTTGATCCTTCATTTGTCAATTCCGAGAGACCAGTTGGAGGAGCAATTAGCAACTAAAAATTGGTAATTTTAGTATGCTTATTACACTGGATTGTTGTTTTAGCTTCCTGATACCACCTGAGACGACCTTGTCCTGCCTATAGTTTTCAATGATCTTTTTTAGAATTTTATGGAGTAGAAAAGGCTTGTCATATGCTGTAGTTTTCACATATCTGTTGCAGCTCTTCTGTTGATTTTTGGAGAAGAGTCTCTCTCTCTTGCATGGTCGTGAACTAGTGTTTGATATCAGCTTATATATATATATATATATATATATATATATATATATATATATATATGAATTTATAAACCTTCATTAGTTCACTAAGTTTTTTCGAACTTTTTTGTGAATTTCTATTGTTCTCTAATTTATTTATGCTCTCTTTGATTCCTTTCTTTTTTAGCTCGCAAAACCTTTTAATTCCAATTGATTACTTTTGAGCGGATATATTTACTACCATAGTGAGACCAAGTTTTTTGAGTCGTTGTATACTCGACGACTAATATTTTCTCAAAATCATGGCTACCCGTGACTAAACAACGACATATGGCGATTATACACCGACTTTCGTCGCCTAATTGCTGAGTCGGTTCGCGACTTGGTTTGGCTTGGCGACTCAAAAAAACCTTGAGTGATACATTTGCATGTGAAGAATAAACGCGAAATTTAAATTAGAGAAAATGCTAAGTTCAAAATGGTTTTCATACATGAGTGGTTGGCGCAACATGCAATTTGTATTTTAAGTGTGAGATCAGGTTGAAACAGACATTAGAAGATGCTAAGGATGTCAATGCAGCTTTTAAGGCAAATTATAGTAATTGCTTGTCTCAGTGGTATGCGTTCATGGCTAGTTGTTTTTCTCTTGCCCAAAAATTCTATTTTACCGAGAAGATGTGTGCATTGATATGTTTTAGTAATTTGAGGCAGATGAGAAATTTGAGGTTTGTACCTGGGTCTCTCTTTGCGCGCAGAAACGCCTTTCAGGTTGGCATGCTACATCTTCAACTAATTGAATCTCAGGTGAAAGTACAAAGGAAGTCGCCTAGAGGGGGGGGTGTTGAATAGGCTTTTAAAATTATTACGGTTAAGGCTTAAGTAAATGTGGAATAAAACTAACGTTTAATTTATTGAGCACAAAACCTAGCCACTAAGTTCACCTAGGTGCACCAACAACCTATGCTAAGCAATATAAGCAACAAGGTGATAGCAAGGTATAAGTACTTCAAGCACGATGGCTATCACAATGTAAAGTGCATAAGTAAAGGGTTCGGTTGAGAGATAACCGATGGACGCGGAGACGAAGATTTGTTTCCCGAAGTTTACTTTCAAAGAAGCTACGTCTCCGTTGGAGAGGTGCGATGGCGCAATGCTCTTTGAACGCCACAAATGGCTCACCTCGAGGTGTGGTGGCTCGATGCACACCCAACGCCACACAAGGCCTCACCCCGGATGCGGAAGCACGCAACTCACCGACGCCACAAAAGGCTCACCCTATTCTCCCAAGTGCGCACCACAAAAGGCGGGCACTTGCTCCACTATGGGACGCTTGAGGGCGGTCACCGAACCCGTACAAGATTGGGGCTAACTCCACAACTCAATTGGAGGCTCCAACAACAAAGCCACAATAGGCCAACAATGCCACAAAAGGCCAACAACGCCACAAAAGGCTATAAGACCACAAAAGGTCAACAAGACCACAAAAGGTCAACAAGACCACAAAAGGTCAACAATCCAACCACACAATCGTCTAGGGTTCCAAGGAACCCAAGAGAAACAAGCTCACAAGCTTGAACTCGCCGAATCTCCGAGGAGAACTCAAACCTATGCACCAAATGCAAGGGCAAGTCCTTCTCCCCCAAATTCCAACAAAGCTACAAAAGCTATTGGGGGAATAAGGGAGGAAGAACACAAGAGTAGAAATCAAACCTATGCACCAAATGCAAGGGCAAGTACTTCTCTCCCAAATTCCAACAAAGCTACAAAAGCTATTGGGGGAATAAGGGAGGAAGAACACAAGAGGAGAACACAAAACTCTCCAAGATCTAGATTCCAATGATTCCTTCACAAAGAAGGGATTTGACTTGGGGGGATTGTAGATCTAGATCTCCTCTCTCAAATCCCTCAAAAAGATGCAAGAATCATAGGAGGGGGAAGGGAGAGGGAAAGCTTCTTCAAGGTTGACAATGGAGGAGAGAGAGAAAGCCAAGAACCAAGAAGAAAGCTAGTACACACGAAGGGGAAGAGGAGCCCCTTTTAAAGGGCTCCCAGATCTGCCCGTTATGGGCATTCGCGACACCTGGCCGGAACTTCCGGTGGCACCCAGCCAACGGTCGAAAAAACTGGGCGAGAAACTGAAAACACGAATCATGGCCGGAACTTCCGGCCCTGGGGCGGAAGTTCCGCTGAAGAACTTTTGCCAGGACAAGTTCCGATCAAGTTCCGGCCAAGTTCTGGCAAATAGACATATTCAATACAGAAGGTTTCTGAACGTGAGCGGAACAAGACCCGGAACTTCCTCCGGAACTTTCGGCGGCAAAAATGCCCTAGCGGAACTTCCGGTGGGAAGCCGGAACTTCCGGTGAGAGAAAATCCAGAAACCAGAAAACCAGAAAGGCAATAACTTTTGCATCCGAACTCCAAATGGGATGAAACCAATTTTGTTGGAAAGATAACGACGAATAGAATCCAACAAAAAGTCGAAATATTGGGTATCACCTTGGGAGAAAATATCATAAATATATATGTGAAGTATCCCCCAAGGTGTGGAGCTGGAAAACTCGCAAGATCAAAAACCGCAATAAGATATGCAAGTGAAATACTTAGATGATGAACTAGATCTTGTTATGATGATGACCACAAGCTCTAGATCCTCTCATGGACAAGAACCAAATAACAACCAAGAAAGATGATGCTATGAATGCAAAGGTTTGAGCTCTCTCTGAACGATGCAAACGAGACACCCGCTTGAGAGCCCCTCTTGATAGTACGGCTATCTATCCTAAACCCGGTCTCCCAACTAACAACACGAGACCGGCAAAAGAGAAGCCCTATCAACATACCTTTGCCTTGAGCGTCCCACTTGAACTTGATGTAGACCGTCTTGTTCTTCTATAGTGGGAACACCTTTCTTGTTTGCTCTTGCTCGCTCTTTCTTGATGAAGACTTGCAAAATGCTCCCCCATACTCCATGGGGAAACCTCTTCTTTGAACTTGTCTTCATCATTCCATGAGCATGAGGATGGCAAGATTCAAGCATGAGATCTTCTAGAGATGGCGCATCTTGAGCTCGTCCTTCTTCATCCTTACTTGAGGTTGATCCATCTTGATGCAACTCTTTGCACATTCCTTGATCGACCTTCAAGCTCCTTCTTTCTTCATGATTCCAATGGGCACAAAGCCCTTGGACATTTCTTCATCTTCCAAACTTGAGACCAACACATGGCCCAAGCTATGCCAATGGACAAACCTACAAGTGAAACTCAATTTACACATTAGTCCATAGAGATTGTCATTAATTACCAAAACCACACATGGGGGCATACATGCCCTTTCATCAGGTGCATAGGTTGTACGTATATATTTCTTGCTCACTAATTTCTTGACGATTACAACAATAACAACCAAGCCTTTTGTCCCAATCAAGTTGAATAGGCTAGGTATAAACCCAAATGGAAACTAGTGAAAAGTGAAAGTCAAATGGAAACAGTAAAATGTGCACGTCAAGCAAAAACTAGTGAAAATTGCAAGTAAAATAGATGGACAAAAGAAGTAAATCAAGGTTCGGACAAATGGATTACTGATTTCTATGCAGTCCTATCAAAAACCAAATCTCTAGGGACATTTCAGTCTTTCATATCTCTTTTAACTGCCTCCTCCCATGTCAACTTTAGTCACTTTTTACCCCTCTTTGTATTATCAAAACCCCTTAGGACGACTTCTTTTGGGCTTGTGCTTATGCATAAGCCAACTTCTAGAAAATGCTGGGATGAAACTGTAGTGGGGAGAAGCTCCTAGAAACCCCACGGGACACTTCTTTTGGGCTTCTAGAAATTTGACTTATTTTATGTGTTAAGTTGTGAAATGTGTGTAATGTCTCTAAATTAAATATGTGCCCTAAATAAGTGATGATACCACATATACAATACTTTCTAGTGTAATCGAGGAAATTATAAGAAGTTTGATGACAATAGAACCGTGGTGTCGTAGTATAATTCAATACATGCCAAAATAAAAGAGATGTCTTCGTGTTCTCGAAATTACAATAACAATAACTTCTCAAGCAACCAAACTTTTAGCAATGGCTTGTGTAGTGCACACATGGCGGCATTAGCAGAAGATGAAGATGATGCGCTCTCCTCATGGACATATGAGGCAAGCTCAAACCTGTCGAAATATATGTACACAGAAAATCATCCCACATAGCATATATGGCAAGATAACAATATCCATGAAACAATATATGTACAGAGAACAAATATGGACAGAGAACACATATGAACAATATCCAGGAAATACTGATGCCCACAAGTATAGGCGATCACTGAAATCTTCGATGGGAAGTATTACCTAAATTTATAGTTTGACTCAAGGAGAACACAAGAATATCAATAAGACTTTAGCAATTCATACGTCACTCTCAACCACACCTGTATATCAATAAACTCATCAAACAAGTGGCGATTTATAGCAGTTGATTCAAAGAAGTAACAAGTAGTAAAGTAGTAGATTTCCGGTTTTCACCAGAAGTAGTAGTATGTAACTTTCAGTGGATAAAAACGGTAGGCATAAGGTGATAGTGGGGTGTCGCACGAATGATATTGATCATATAATGTAATCCTAATAACATTGCGGTGACCCAGCATATCACTGCATGATGTAGTACACTATAGTCATTGACATAACATCAATGAAACATCGTTCACTAGTATTACATCCATCGGAGTGGTACAACAGAAACACATCAGGTCCAAGACATGACTATAGGTTACAACTCGACTCTTTACAAAAGATCCAGAGAACACTCTAGGTTAAAGAGAGAGAAAGAAACTTCTTACAAAGAAGAACCAAAAATAATCAACTCGTAACTATCTTACTAATAAGACTATTATCTAAACTATTTGGCTTGCAATTTCTTATATTGCATCTCTCTACAGAAGTAGGTTCTTAGGGCAGGATTTTACCAGAGCTATCCATTTAGGGCCAAACCCTTTAGCTTGTAACATTGCCAAGATAGCATTATATTCAACCTTGTCAAATGCTTTTTCAAATTCAATTTTTAGCAGAATAATTGGCCTCTTTGATTGGTGACAGAGGGGAAGATATTCAAATGTACAGCTGATACAATCTTGAATATTCCTCCCTTTTATAAAACCATACTAATTTTTGTGCACAATAGGCATGATCTCTTTCTGAAGTCTATTAGCCATAAGCTTAGTGATGAATTTCAGTGGTAGGCTGACCAAAGAAATAGGCCTATAGTCATTCATATTCTTATGATCATTCATTTTAGGGATCAGGGTAATAAATGCATTGTTGATGCATTCCAATGATAAGTCACCATTTGTGTGAAACTTATCTAAAAGAGCAACACATTCCAAAGAAACCATTTCCAGTTACCAAACCTTAGTTCATCCATGCTTATTCCAAGGATTCGAGTTTACAAAGTTGCATTACATTACTTATGCATAGTAGCATCTTGCTTCTTTAACATTAGTCCTTACTGGACCAATGATGGTGTTTTCAGATATTAGAACTTTTATTGTCTCGAAGACCGTGAGTGCATAATCTTGCAATCACAAACGGCAAGTTCACACTTGCTCGTGTCCTTTGGTTATTTTCTCTCAAATATTTTGAAAATCCAGTGTTTTCATCACCTGCATTTCAAAAAGGTCAGAAAACACTATTTTCATAATAATATGACTATAGGTTATTTACCATGAGGTAATAACCTAATATGAAAGTTCCAGTGGTAAAGGAACATATTACCTAGGACTTAACAACCAATGTCGTCACTGATTCTTGTGCCGTATAATACGCATTAACCATGAGATTTGGAATGGGACGGAGAAGTCAGCTGTATCTTTTTCCTCTCGCATGTAGCCGGATGTGAGGGTCGTGGCTGTTATCCTTGTAACATGCATTAATTAGTAATTCATAGAGGATATGTAACATATGGATGGGAACCCTCAACGTCCCACGATAGTTCTGGAATCTGAACGGTCTGTACTAACCATTGTCGTAATTCGATATGTGGGCATGGCGTACACCAAGGAGACATGTGGGGTCGCGGAGAAGGCAGCAATTGTCTTGGATCTTAGACTAGGCCCCATACCAAGGAAGTGTGGACAAGCTCATGACTTGGTTGTGCAACAAGGCTAAGGTCTCTCATGGGTAAAGTAATGCACCTCTGCAGAGTGTAAGAACTGTAACTTGTTACTCCCTGTTCGGGGAAGGAGCTACGAATGCGAAGGAAAGGAACTCCATGAAAGTTCTGGTAAACTTGTGAAGGTTGACGGATATAGCTTTTCAGAATAAAAGCAACCTTTGAAGAAATGTTTTTAAAAACTTGCATAGCCTATGACCCATGGTCTGTGGCTGCAGCTAGTGCATCAAACAATCCTTTTTAGTGAACTTGTTGAGTCTACTCAACGTATCTTCTTAACCCTTGCTAGATTCTAAAGCCAATACAAACGACGTCTACATCAACTTATGCTCAAGGGAATTGTTATCAACAGCTCAAGTTCTTCAATGAAGTCAATGAAGTCAACTACTACTTCACATCCATCATCATGTACTAACATGATGAACTTACTACTAATACTTTTACCAATACTTCTCCTTCTAAATATCTTTGTAAATCCAATGATCTTGACAGTAAAGCTCTATATGATCTCCTCATAGAGATAACTTCCCACTTCTAGTATGCTTCTAATGAATCCAATTCCATTTGAATGATTATTTTCTTACTTCATAAATTACTTTGTAATCTCAGAAACTTGTTAGTGGAGCTTTTCATAATCTTCTCATATCTACACTTGCTTATATCAAACTACTAATGGTAACCTTCAATCCAACAAGTAGTTACTTTTAACTCCATTCATACTCTTCCTTTACCATCCAACACTAATATTTCTCCAATAGATGTATATATCAAATTCTACTTTCCTCAAGTCCTTACTATTCTTTAAGAGGAATATTACTACTTCTATAACTCCATGTTGCTCTAGTATGAGCTTGGTTGTACTATCTTATCTTTAGTTACCTCAGTAACTCATATTCTAACTTCACATTATATCATTGTGACTTGCCATGACTAAAACATATCTATACTAGGGTTTAATCATGTTATTATCCACCAATGTCACTTATACATCATATAATCAATCACTCTCAGTGACTTAAGCATGATCATTATAATCCTTTGATCATTTATGGCTTAGGTTTCTAGTTGGCTAATCAAGGCTTTTATCAACACAACATTATAGTTGTATTATAATCATCTTCTCAGTATCTCTAACTGACTAAGATATATATTCATTGACTATGCCTAGTTGATCCAATAGGATTACTCCTTGGTAACTATCTTAAAAATTTATCCTTATAATCTTCTTTGTTACCACATGTAACACCCACGGATCGGCCCTATGCAAGTTTTTAGCGATTCTCGCCAAACCCGCATAGAAACGATTCAAAGGTGCCCACCAGGCACTTCCGTGCGCGTGGAAAGCAAAGTAATACCATTACACATTAGTCCACAATGGAAACCATAGAACAGATATATACAACAGCGACTCCATGAGTCAAGAATACGGATATACAATACATGTAGGGTTCATAGCATAGAAAACAAAAAAAATCCTACGATGGGAACAACTATGTACCAAGATCTATCTACTAGATACAAGCAACATGCGGATATACATCCATAGAGAACATACCCTTGAAGACCGACAAAGCTTAACAATATTGAACTCGTGATTGATGTAGCCGATTTCTTGCCAATCTCAAGATCAAGAGGAAGTCCTAGCGCCGCAATTCAGCGGCGCATCTGTGCTCGCACACACGTCCGAGGCACCGAGCAACCTCCGCCTCCTCACTCCAGCGATGCAGCGGAAGCACAACTCTTTCTTGCCGAAAATCCACCGGGAACATGTATGTCGCTAGTCCGAGACCACGGGGGATAAATACTAGAGGGAGAGAGAGATCCTTCACGAGGAGGTGTGAGTGAGAAGTGAGGAGGGGGTCTCCTTTTATAGGAGGAGGGGGAACCCCAAGGGGGTGGCCGGCTCATGGGGCTGCCCCTTGCCCTCCCTCCATTCATGTGGGTGGACACTCCACTCACAAAATTCCCCTTCAATTTTCTCCACTAAAAAACCCACTCAAATTCCCATTAAATTTCCACAAATTTAATGCAAACTCTCATTAAATAAAACTCCTTTTATTTATTCAGAATTTTGTCAATTACTTTAATGACAAACATTCACATATAACCCCTTGCTAGTATTTCATTTCACATGCAAAAACACTTTCTGCAATTTCACCCGAAAACAGTTTCAGTATCTAGTGAAATAAATTCCCGCGCTTTCTTATTCTTTTCAGCATGAAACTATTTGCTCCAAATGGTGTCGGTGTCTCTTAAGTGTGTCACCCTATGGTTCGCGAATAATGTGGACATGATCGAGACCCTTCTCCTATCAATAATCAGAAGCGGGATCTGGAGACCGATACTGACTCCCACACATTCAACGGTGACTTTCTTGTGATCGTTGGAACCTTTTATGCTAGTATCTTAATCCTTTTGTTTCGCAATATATTACATGTCCGAGATTCTATCATCGATATCTCCATAACTAGTTTGATCTCGTTACTGACATGTACTCTTTTCTCGTTCCCGTGATATATCATTCTAGTGATCAAATCACTTGCTTGCAAGCTAACTAATGTGATATCCCCGAGAGGGTCCAGAGCATATCTATCCATCATCGGGATGAAAAAATTCCACTCTCGATCCATGGGCCTCAAACATAACACTTTAGTAGTTCTGAACCCATATTTATAATCACCCTGTTATGGTGTGACGTTTGATGTTATCAAGAAACTCTTCCGGTGTTAGTGATTGACATGATCTCATGGTCTAAGGATTAGGATCACTTCATAAGTTGTTATAGTAATATAAACTCAATGACTTTGATCGTAATGCTATACTTCGGATGAATGTTCATCACATCATTACACTAATGTTGTGACCTTGTTATTAACAACATCCAATGTCTATGATCAGGAAACCTTGATCATCTTGTTAATCAACGAGCTAGTTTATGAGAGAGGCATAACTAGGGACTTTCTGTTTGTTTATTAAACACACATGTATTAACATTTCCGTATTAATAAAATTATAGCATGCAAATTAAAATCTATCATATACTTGGAATATACATAACAACCACTTTATTATTGCCTCTCAGGGCATATTCCCTTTAGTCTCCCACTTGCACTAGAGACAATAATCTAGTTGCATAGTGATAAATCTAACACCCATGGAGTTCTGGTATTGATCATGTTTTGCTCTAAGGAGATTTTTAGTCAACGGATCTGCTACATTGAGATCTGTGTGTACTTTACAAATATTTATATCTCCATCCTTGACATGCTCGCGGATGGAGTGAAACCGGCGCTTAATATGCTTGGAATTCTTGTGATACCTTGGTTCTTTAGCATTGGCTATGGCACCATTGTTGTCACAATAGATCACCATTGGGTCCAACGCGCTCGCAACCACACCTAGTTCGGTTATGAACTCCTTCATCCAAACTGTTTCCTGATCCGCTTCCGAAGCAGCAACATATTCGGCCTCCGTTGTTGATCCTGCCACCACGGGTTGTTTGGAACTCCTCCAACTAACCGCTCCACCATTCATGAGAAATATGTATCCGGATTGAGACTTAGAGTCATTCGGATCGGTGTCAAAGTTAGCGTCGACATAACACTTAGCGACAAGCTCTTCTTCACCACCGTATACAAGAAACATATCCTTAGTTCTTTGCAAGTACCATTTGTTGGAATCCAGGCTCATTATCGCTTCTTCATACGTCCCAGGGTCATCAATTTCATCGACCATGAAATTCATAACAGGATTTCCATACAGCTCGGGAGTTGCACGCGTCCTACTTGACCTGCGAGGTTTGGTACTATTCTCTTTCGAAGCTTCAAGATCATTATCATTATTTCCCTCCTCATTTGGTGAAGCCAACTCCGTAACAATTTCTGGCGCTGCGCTACTCGCCATACTATGAATAGAAGGTTCTACAACCTCTTCGAGTTCTACATTCCGACTACTCACACCTTTCACGAGAAACTCTTTCTCTAGAAAGGATCCATTCTTGGCAATGAAAACCTTGCCCTCGGATCTTTGATAGTAGGAATACCCAATAGTTTCCTTAGGGTATCCTATGAAGACGCATTTTTATGCTTTGGGTTCGAGTTTATCCGGTTGAAGTTTCTTCACATAAACATCACATCCCCAAAATTTAAGAAATGACAGCTTAGGTTTGTTTCCAAACCACAATTCATACGGTGTGTTTTCAACGGATTTAGATGGTGCCTGATTAAAGTGAATGCATCAATTTCTAGTGCATAACCCCAAAATGACAGTGGCAAGTCCGTCAGAGACGTCATAGATCGAACCATATCTAGTAAAGTACGATTACGATGTTCCGACACACCATTTCGTTGTGGTGTTCCGGCAGGTGTGAGTTGTGAAACTATTCCACACTCTTTCATATGTGTGCTAAACTCGTAACTTAGATACTCACCTCCACGGTCGGACAGTAGAAATTTGATATTTCTATTAGAATGATTTTCCACTTCACTCTGAAACTCCTTGAATTTCTCAAAGGTTTCAGACTTGTGTTTCATCAAGTAGATATAACCATATCTACTCAAATCATCCGTGAAAGTAACAAAATAACGATATCCACCTCGTGCTGACACACTCATTGGACCACATACATTAGAATGTATGATTTCCAATAAATCTGTCGCCCGTTAAATTGAACCGGAAAACGGCGTTATAGTCATCTTGCCCATAAGGCATGTCTGAAATGTATCAAATGATTCTAAATCAAGTGATTCCAAAAGTCCATCCGAATGGAGCTACTTCATGCATTTAATGCCAATATGACCTAGACGGCAGTGCCACATATATGCGGATATATCATCATTAAGTTTAATCCTTTTAGCATCAACATTATGAATATGTGTAACACTATTATAGAGGTCCAACAAAAATAAACCATTCATCATTGGTGCATGACCATAAAAGATTTCATTCATATAAATCGAACAACCATTGTTCTCGGATTTAAATGAATAACCACTGTGCTTCAAACATGATCCGTATACATTGTTCATGCTCAGTGCTGGCACCAGATAACAATTATTCAAGTTTATAACTAATCTCGATGGTAAGTGGAGAGGTAGCGTTCCGACGGCGATCACATCAATGCTTGATCCATTGCCGACACGCATATTGACCTCACCCCTTTAGCGGTCGCTTGTTCCGTAGCCCGTGATTCGAGTTACAAATATTAGCAACTGAACCGGTATCAAATACCCAGGTGCTACTGCGAGTACTAGTCAAGTACACATCAATAACATGTATATCATATATACCTTTATTTTCCTTGTCGGCCTTCTTGTCTGCCAAATACTTGGGGCAGTTGCGCTTCCAGTGGCCAGTCCCCTTGCAATAATAGCACTCGATATCAGACTTAGGGCCAACTCGGGATTTCTTTTCAGGCACGGCAACCGGCTTGCCGCCCTTCTTTCCCTTCTATTTACCCTTCTTGTCTTTCTTGAAACTAGTGGTCTTATTGATCATCAACACTTGATGTTCCTTCTTGATCTCCACTTCTGCAGTTTTAAGCATTGATAGAAGCTCGGGGAGAGACTTCTTCATGCCTTGAATATTATAGTTCATCACGAAGCTCTTATAGCCAGGTGGCAGATACTGGAGAACACGATGGATGCCTAAGTCAATGGGAATCGTTATTCCCAAGGACACAAGCTTATAGGCGTAACCCGACATCTTGAGTACATGCTCACTTATGGAGTTGTTCTCTTCCATCATGCAGCTAAAGAAATTTTCTGAAGCATTATAACTCTCTATAGCGGCATGGGTGTCGAAAATCATTTTCAACTCACCCATTGTATCAAAAGCATTGCCGTTTTCGAAACGCTTTCGAAGTTCTGGCTCTAGCCCATACAATATGTCGCAATGAACTAAGTCGTGGTCCTCCTGAAGAGTCTGATAGACATTCTTTTCTTCGTCAGGGGCATCATCGAATGGTGGGGGTCCTAGCAGAGCTTCTAGCACATATTGCGTTTGTGCAGAAGAGAGGAGAATCCTCAAATTCATGGCCCATTCGGTAAAGTTTATACCATTCGTTGCAAGTTTCTCTTTCTCCATGAACACATTGAAATTAAAAGCAGGTGGTGCCATCTACAACAGAATTTGTAAAGTTTAGACTAAGTTTATGAAAGATTGAGTTCAACTAATCCAAAATTAAGAATGAACTCCCACTCAAAAACGACATCTCTCGTGCCTTTTTGGTGATTACATGAACCAAATCCACTACACCAAGTCCGATCATCACGTGAGTCGGTGTAGCTTCAAAGGAGAGCATCAAATGGGCATCATATCTTCCATATGACTCATGCTCAACCTTTTGGTCCGTGTTTCGAGGCCATGTATGTACATGCTAGGATCGCCAAGTAAGAACCTTAGTATTCACGTGTGTAAACTGTCTTACACCCGAAATATGATCGTGGATCCAAGAACACCTGATCATCACGTGATGTCTTGGAGCGGCGAAACATAAACGGTGCATACTTAAGGGAGAACACATTTTTATCTTGATATCTAAATGAGGGATCATCTTATTATGCTAGTAAATGCCAAACAAGCAATATAAGATGCTACACACATATCATGTGTAAAAGTGAAATGATATGATTCTTGCACTTGATCTCCATCATGTGTATCATGGTATGATCGCCATCATACTTCTATGTGTAAGGCCAAGGTCTATGAAACTTACACGTTATGTGTGTTGTAAGAGTATCAACTTACACATTTACTTACAACATCACCATATCATGACACTAACCCAGCACTAATATAAATTAGACGCCTCTAATTTCTCCATTGCAACTTTTACGTGGCTTAGGGCTTTCGAAGATAGAACCGTTCTTACCTACGAACATGAACCACAATGAGGATAACCAAATTGTTGAAAACCCGTTGCAAATTAGATATTGACTATAGTAGGAGAGACAGACACCCGCTAGCCACTTATGAAAAACTAGTTGCATGTCAAGCGTGGAACACGTCTCATGTGCGAGGACATGTAAAGTTTGTCTGGGCCGCTTCATTCCACTATGCCACCAATATCCAAAGTACAACTAAGAAGCAATAACATGATCATCATCGCCCACATAATCATATGTGTACTACCTGTGAAAGCATCTACGCATAGATCCGGCTCTAATACCACTGTAGGGTTCGCAGCATAGAAAACAAAAAATTTCCTACGATGGGAACAACTATGTACCAAGATATATCTACTAGATACAAGCAACATGAAGATATACATCCATAGAGAACATACCCTTGAAGACCGACAAATCTTAACGAGATTGAACTCGTGGTTGATGTAGACGATCTCTTGCCGATCTCAAGATCGAGATGAAGTCCTAGCGCCGCAAATCAGCGGCGCATCCGTGCTCGCACACACGTCCAAGGCACCAAGAAACCTCCTCCTCCTCGCTCCAGCGATGCAATGGAAGCACAACCCTTTCTTGCTGAAAAGCCACTTGGAACATGTATCTCGCTAGTCCGAGACCATGGGGGATAAATACTAGAGGGGGAGAGAGATCCTTCACAAGGAGGTGTGAGTGAGAAGTGAGGAGGGGGATCCTTTTATAGGAAGAGGGGGAACCCCAAGGGGGTGGCAGGCGCATGGGGGCTGCCACCTTACCCTCCCTCCATTCATGTGGGTGGACACTCCACTCACAAAATGCCCCTTCAATTTTCTCCACTCAAATTCCCATTAAATTTCCACAAATTTAATGCAAACTCTCATTAAATAAAACTCCATTTATTTCAGAATTTTGTCAATTACTTTAATGAAAAACATTCACATATAACCCCTTGCTAGTATTTCATTTCACATGCAGAAACACTTTCTGCAATTTCACCCGAAAATAGTTTCGGTATCTAGTGAAATAAATTCCTGCGCTTTCTTATTCTTTTCAGCATGAAACTATTTGCTCCAAATGGTGTCGGTGTCTCTTAAGTGTGTCACCCTATGGTTCACGAATAATGCGGACATGATTGAGACCCCTCTCAGATCAAAAATCAAAAGTAGGACCTGGAGACCCATACTGACTCCCACACATTCAACGATGACTTTCTTGTGATCGTGAGAACCTTTTATGCTAGTATCTTAATCCCTTTGTCTCGCGATATATTATATGTCTGAGATTCGATCATCGGTATCTCCATACCTAGTTTGATCTCCTTACTGACATGTACTCTTTTCTCGTTCCTGTGATATAACATTCTAGTGATCAAATCACTTGTTTGCAAGCTAATCAATGTGATATCACCGAGAGGGCCCAAAGCATATCTATATGTCATTGGGATGAACAAATTCCACTCTCGATCCATGGGCATCAACATAACACTTTAGTAGTACTGAACCCATCTTTACAATCACCCTGTTACGGTGTGACGTTTGATGTTATAAAGATACTCTTCTAGTGTTAGTGATTGACATGATCTCATGGTCTAAGGATTAGGATCACTTCGTATGATGTTATAGCAATATAAACTCAATGACTTTGATCGTAATGCTATATTTGGATGAATGTTAATCACACCATTCCAATAATGTTGAACCTTGGTATTAACAACATCCAATGTCCATGATCAGGAAACCTTGATCATCTTGTTAATCAACAAGCTAGTTTATGAGAGAGGAATAACTAGGAACTTTCTGTTTGTTTATTAAACACACATGTATTAATGTTTCCGTATTAATACAATTATAGCATGCAAAATAAGAATCTATCATATACTTGGAATATACATAATAACCACTTTATTATTGCCTCTCAGGGCATATTCCCTTTAGTATCCCACTTGCACTAGAGACAATAATCTAGTTACATAGTGATAAATCTAACACCCATGGAGTTCTTGTGTTGATCATATTTTGCTCTAGGGAGATTTTTAGTCAACGAATCTGCTACATTGAGATCCGTGTGTACTTTACAAATCTTTATATCTCCATCCTTGACATGCTCGCGGATAGAGTGAAACCGACGCTTAATATGCTTGGAATTCTTGTGAGACCTTGGTTCTTTGGCATTGGATATGGCACCATTGTTGTCACAATATATCACCATTGGGTACAACACGCTCGCAACCACACCTAGTTCAGTTATGAACTCCTTCATCCAAACTGCTTCCTGAGCCGCTTCCGAAGCAGCAACATATTCGGCCTCCGTTGTTGATCTTGTCACCATAGGTTGTTTAGAACTCCTCCAACTAACCGCTCCACCATTCATGAGAAATACATATCCGGATTTAGACTTAGGGTCATCCGGATCTGTGACAAAGCTAGCGTCGACATAACACTTAGCGATGAGCTCTTATTCACCTCCGTACACAAGAAACATATCCTTAGTTCTTTGCAAGTACTTAAGGATATTCTTGACCGCTATCCAGTGTTCCGATCCTGGATCAGATTGGTACCTACTAGTCAAACTAATAGCATGTGCCACATCCGGTCTTGTACATATCATGGCGTACATTATAGAGCCTATGGCTGAAGCATAGGGGACTTTGTCCATTATCTCTCTTTCTTCTGCCATAGCCGGACTTTGAGTATTACTCAATGTCTTGCCTTGCAACATAGGTAAGAACCCCTTCTTACTTCCATCCATTTTAAACTTCTTTAAAATCTTATCAAGGTATGTACTTTTTGATAGCCCTATTAGGCGCCTAAATCTATCCCTATAGATCTTTATGCCTAATATGTATGATGCTTCACCTAAGTCCTTCATTGAAAATTTGATGTTTAGATAACTTTTAACACTGTTTAAAATATCTATATCATTTCCAATCAATAATATGTCATCCACATATAATATCAGAAATGCCACATCGCTCCCACTCACTTTCTTGTAAATACAAGACTCTCCATAAGTTTGGACAAATCCAAACTCTTTGATCACCTCATCAAAGTGGAGATTCCAACTCCAGGATGCTTGCTTCAGTCCATAGATGGATCGCTGAAGCTTGCATACCTTGTCAGCATCCTTAGGATCGACAATAACCTTTGGTTGTATCATGTACAACTCTTCTTCAATGTTGCCATTGAGGAATGCAGTTTTGACATCCATCTGCCATATCTCATAGTCGAAATATGCAACAATTACTAACATAATCCTAACTGACTTTAGCATCTCTACGGGAGAGAATGTATCATCTTAGTTAACTCCTTGAATTTGTCGGAACCCCTTTGTGATAAGTCGAGCTTTATAGACGGTTACATTACCATTAGCATCAGTTTTCCTTTTGAAAATCCATTTATTCTCCATGGCCTTTCGGTCGTGAGGTAATTCCACCAAGGTACAAACCTGGTTTTCGTACATGGATTCGATCTCGGATTTCATGGCTTCTAACCATTTGTTGGAATCCGGGCTCATCATCGCTTCTTCATACGTCGCAAGGTCATCAATTTCATTGACCATGGAATTCATAACAGGATTTCCGTACAGCTCGGGAGCTGCACGCGTCCTGCTAGACCTGCGAGGTTTGATAGTATTCTCTTTCGGAGCTTCATGATCATTATCATTACTTCCCTTCTTATTTGGTGAAGCCAACTCCGGAACGATTTCTGGCGCTGCGCTACTCGCACAATAGTAAATAAAGCAGTAAAGCATGGCATAAGTACATGATAGTAAATAAAGCAGTAAAGCATGGCATAAGTACATGATAGTTTTTGTCCCCTAGTATAGTACTTTGAAATCAGGTACTAAATCGATGGGGGTGCCCACACACCCCACCTGTGGTTAGCGCGCTCAATCTCGGAACATGTGTCAAGAACTCGGGGTCCTACGAGACACTAGTGAGCGGTTAAAAACCAAATATTGTCTATTACCCACCGGTGCCTCTGCATTATTTACCCACTTTCAATACTAGTTGTTAAACGGTAATTAAATCCATGATCATCTCCACCATTAAGCATGTTCCAACCACCCAACAACGGTGGAACATCGATGACGCGAAGCAGCACCTGAGCAAGCGACTACGACTCGCAAGACCGACTATCTAGCAAACAAAAGGTAATAGGAGGTGTCCATGGCAACATAGAGGCTGTAGGGAAGTATAAAGGGGTACGGAATCTATAGCATCGCAACACAAATAGAATTAGATCAACAGGAGGAAATAAAGACTAGAAATGTAAAATAGGTAGAAAGAGGGAGAATTATCGCCTGAAAACACTACCGAAGATACACCGGTGATTAGATCGACTCTCGCATCAACTCATCGGCCTAGTCTGTGAAGAAGCAAAGCACTAAAAGAAACACCAGATGCACTATTTAATACTATGGCAGAAGATCGGGCATGATGCATGCAAGCTGTATGAAATGGCAAAGGCGTGATGCAATATATTAAGTGGAACCGGGGTTCCGACATTTAATTAGATGTTTCATGTTGTTTAGATACCCCGCAATTTAAATGTTGTATTAACAAGACAAAATGTGTAATTGGTTCGCTACACCAATTTAAATGGAGCCAATATTAGACTAGATTCGCCCGCATATGGTCTCCATATTTAATTATGAGGTAAATCGGCATAAGGCCACCAAACCACATAATATGAATGCAAGCATGAGTGATTTATATGCAACGGGTATATAGATGACAATTTATAAAATAAGGGCTCGGATAGGGGTCACACGTGGAGGTTTGGCGATCTTGTGTCTTGAAGGGGTTCCGCGGTTCGTCGGGGATCGGGCTTCGGTGGGACGGTCTTCGGATTCCGGGACGGAGAGCTTTAGGTACGGCGACATTGCCTTAGGATTCTATGTCGGGGGCCTTGGAATTCTGTGAATAAGACCTAGACCTTGTAAATTGCAAAACACCATATGGTCTCGAAAGCACAAAGGGAATATCACAACACCCAAACATGCCTTATCCACACGCCATAAAACAACACCATCATGTTATCTTCCTGGATATCGGTTACTGTGTCGGTGGCAGGGACGGGCAGGCGCCCACGGACGGGCTTGGGGTAGCAGGCCCGAAGGAGAACGATGACGTGGCTCAGTCAATTGTAGAGCTTCGTTGGGAGATCCCAAGAGCAAGGTGTGATGAGCACAACAGTAAGTCTTCCCTCAGTTATGAAACCAAGGTTATTAAACTAGTAGGAGCAAGGAAACAACTCCAAGGTGTTGCTAACAACTTGGAATCCTGCACAACACAAACTCAAGACTTTTCCTCAACTTACAGTGAGGTTGTCAATCTCACTGGTTTTCTGAAAACAAAGGATTAAACGTATAGTGTGGAAGGTAATAGTTGCTGGTAGAAAGTAAACAATAACAGTAGTTGATGTAACAATGGTAAAGATTGGACCAGGGTCCATAGTTCACTAGAGGTGTTCTCCTTAAGATAGATAACATGCTAGGTGAACAAATTACAACAGGACAATTGACAGAGTGAGCAAGCATAACAATGCAAATACTAGACATCATGATTCCTATGAGATTTGATTGGGCATTACAACAATACACATATACCATAATCCAACTGCATCTATGACTAATAATCCACCTTCAGGTTATCATCTGAACCCCTTTCAGTATTAAGTTGCAAGCAATGGATAATTGCATTAAGCAATGTGTGTAAAGTAAACAATACAATTGTTCCATGAACAAAAGATTGTTGTTTTCTCCCTAGTAGCAATAGCACATCTACAACCTTAGAGATTCCTGTCACTTCCCCATATTACTAGAGGCATGAACCCACTATCAAGCATAAATACTCCCTCTTGGAGTTACTAGAATCTACTTGGCCAAGATAGCTACTAGTAACGGAGAGCATGCAAGATCACAAACAACATAGACATGATAGAATCAATAATAAATATGACATGATAGAATCAATAATCAATCTAACATAGTATCTCAATATCCATCGGATCCCCGCAAACACAACATGTATGATTACAAAATAGATGATCTTGATCATGAATGGAGATCACAAGATCTAAACATGATAGCACAAAGGAGGAGAAACAACCATCTAGCTACTATATGGACCCATAGTCTGTAGGGGTTCGTAGCATGGAAAACCAAAAAAATTCTATCGCATGCAAACAAACAAGCCAAGATCTACCTACTATATTGTAGCAACGAGTCGATAGAGGAACTCACCCTCGAAGATTCCAAAGCGGTTAACGAGAGCAGATTCTCGTGGGTGATGTAGTCGTACTCTTGCCGATCTCAAGATCGCGTAGACGATCCTTCCGGCGCGCGTTCGGTGGCGCTTCATGATCGGTCACTGCGTTCGGTTTTCGATGAAGACCTTCCTCTCCCTTGTTCCAAAGAAAGCGGAGGTTGTAGCACTCTCCTCGTGATTCCCGGCGACGACGGCGTGGTACCGGAAGTAGAGGGAGGCTTCGCCTTAAGCGGGCGAGTATGGTGGACTATGAGAGAGGCCTTGGTGGTCTAGGGTTTAGAGGCACCAAGGGGAGAGGTGTAGCCGGCGGCTAGGGTTTGGGGAAACCCTAGTCGGCGACTTGGGAGGGCCCTAGGCGGCGGCGACTTGGGAGGAGGCCGACGACTTGGGGCTAGGATTTGAGGTGAGTTGGGTGTAGGGGAGAGGGGCACCCC
This sequence comes from Avena longiglumis, assembly GCA_030063025.1. Taxonomy (NCBI): domain Eukaryota; kingdom Viridiplantae; phylum Streptophyta; class Magnoliopsida; order Poales; family Poaceae; genus Avena; species Avena longiglumis. The sequence continues at coordinate 81,038,838 of CP125976.1, forward strand.
TGTCCCTTCTTTTATAGGTGGGAGGGCGCCGGTTGGGAGGAGGGAGTCCTCCCCCAACTCGGCCTCCTTGGCCGGCGGGTGGAGGGAGGAGGACTTCCTCCCCAAGTAGGTTTCCTACTCTCCCTCCACCAAGCAAACTTGCCGTTTGACTTTTCAAATTGGCGTTTGACTTTTCAAACTAGGATTTGATTTCTCCCTTTATTTTGCCCAGCCATGATACCTAGTACATGATGCAACCATTCCACATTGTCATGACACATTCATGTACCCTTCCCCTCCGGAGTGCCGGACATTCCGGAACCTTCTAGAACATTCCCGATGAAAACACCGGAATCATTCCCCAACTCCAAAACAGGACTTTCCTTATATGAATCTTATTCTCCGGACCATTCCGGATCTCCTCGTGATATCGCGGATCCCATCCGAGACTACGAACAACATTCGGTCTCTTACTCATCATTCCATAACTACTCAACAACATCGAATCCTTAAGTGTGTCTCCCTACGGTTCGTGAATTATGCGGACATGACCGAGACACTTCTCCGATCAATAACCAATAGAGGAATCTGTAAATTCATATGGCTCCCACATATTTCTACGATTACTTTGTGATCTAATGAACCACTTACATACGATACCAATTTCCCTTTGTCTCACGATAGTTTACTTATCCGAGGTTTTGATCGTCGGTATCTCTGCATACCTAGTTCAACCTCGTTACCGATAAGTACTCTTTTCTCGTTCCCGTGATATGTGATCCCTTGTGAGCCAGTCACATGCTTGCAATCTAATTGGATGACATTCCACCGAGAGGGCCCAGAGTATATCTATCCGTCATATGGATGGACAAATCCCACTCTTGATCCATGTGCCTCAACACATACTTTCCGAACACTCAATGCCACCTTTATAACCACCCAGTTACGGTGTGGTGTTTGATGTCATCAAAGCATCCTTCTAGTGATGGTGATTAGCATGATCTCATGGTCGAAGGAATTAGGTTACTATGTATCAGAAAGCATATAGCAAATGAACTATATTAAATGACTTGATCTTTATGCTACGCTTATCTATAGGAGTATGTCCATCATATCATTCATCTATTGATATGACCCTGTTGTCAATAACATCTCTATGTTCATGATCAGGAAACCATGATCATATATTAGCCAACAAGCTAGTTTAACAAGAGGCTTTACTAGGGACTCTTTTATGTTTACAAATCACACAAGTATTAATGTTTCCGGTTAATACAATTATAGCATGGTATGTAAACATTTATCATAAGAATGAAGATATGATAATAACTACTTTATTATTGCCTCTTGGGCATATCTCCAACAGTCTCCCACTTGCACTAGAGTCAATAATCTAGTTTCAAACCTTTGTGCATTCAACACCTATGGATTTCCGGTGTTGTATTTACACGATTGCTAGTGGTCAACTGATCTCCGGATCTGACACTTCCAGGTCCGTGTGTAATTGCATGTCTTTGCGTCTCTACGCATCACTCATTCTCTAATGAGATGGCTTTGTATAAATTTGGTCCTTTGGTGAGACCTTTAGTTCTTTGGGGTTAAAACATGTTGATAATATTGTCGTACAATATATCTTTATAGTACTATCCCGCTGTGAACCACACCTAGTTTGATAACAAACTACTTGACACAAATGCCCTCTTTTGCTGCTATTATAGCAGTCATATACTTAGCCTTTTGTTGTAGTATCTGTCACAATGTCTTAACTTTGGAACTCATTCAAATTCATTATGGAACTCACTTTCCATCATATTGTGCCACCCTTAGTTTAGATTGAGATAAACTTAATTTGTACTTTGTGACAAAACTAGTATCAATGTAGCACTTTTACAATGAACTAACCATCTATTTGTCACTTCTAAAAAATAATATACTCTTAGTTCTTCCAAAAGATCATAAAAATATTCTTATTATCGTCCAATGATCATCTTATGAATCATTCTGGTATATGTTCATAACATTTAGAGCATAGGACATATCTGGATTTGTACATATCACAGTATGATTTATATAAATACTCTTTGTGATTTCATACATCAAGTATCAATCTATACTTGAATCTTTGTTTCACTTACCAAGTGTCAATACACTTGAATATATCATCAATATTGAACTTATTCAATTCTTTCTGTGCAACAAGATCCTTCCTTGTAGTGTCTATATTGATATTTCAATACATCATCTATGTACTCTCGGCACAACTATATTAGCGTCTATTGATGCCAAATATTTGGGTTTTGCCTAAGTCTTTCACCGGGATGAAATTCTTAATATGTGTTAATAAAAGATACATCATTTCCAATCAACAATATGTCTTCCACATAATGTATTAGAAACATATGTTAGCGCTCCCACTTCTCTTGCAAATGCAAGCATCTTCATTGTCTCCGATGAAATTAAACTCTTTTAATAGTTTCATCATAGTGAAGATTTCAACTCCGCGATGCTCACTTCAACCATTGAAGTTTTCATATGCTTTTAGCATCCTTTGAATTAACAAAACCCTTTGGACCGTGTTATGCACACGTCCTAGGTAACAATTCTATTAGAAGAACTTGTTTTGTTTATTCAACTACCACATAACGAAATTATATGTAGTGGTTGCTACATTAATCCGTCTAGACTAAATATCGCTATGAAAGATCAAATCTTGTCATAATAACCTTTTGAACATTGTTGTGAACTCTTTCCCAACATGTCGACTATTTCATAGATGTGAAAACATCCATGTCTATTTCTTTATAGATCCAAAAACAACTGTAAGGTCGCACACCTTTCCAGAGGGTCTTTCAAGTTCGAAGCTTGATTTCTCGTGTATGGAACTATCACGGATTTTATGGCTTCAAGCCATTTTACGGAGTCAGGGCCCATCATTGCTTCTTTGCATGTAGTCCGTTCATTATTCTCAAATAATGATTCAACCCTCAAATCTTGGTATTTGATTGTTTACTCGACCTACTTGGTTCAATAGAAACTTTGACCTCCATAACCACAACCTTTGAGGCACGTGAGCCATGAGCATTGTTGCTGCCTCCGGAACACTTTTCGGCGCTGCGCAACTTTGCACACATAGCTAAGGTTCTTTTAACCTTATCAAAGTTCTATTGTCCTCTCACTTATCTTTTCACAAAAAATTCCTTCTCAAAGAAACTTGACATTCTAATTGACAAACACTTTTGTCTCCGATGTTATGGAGGAATACTTAACATTTATTCAAAATAACATACAAAGATAGGTTCATCCGACCTTGGTTGCAAACATCTTTCTTATGCATAGCATACCAATGTTTAAGAAAGGACAACTTGGGTTTTATCCCAAACCATAATTTTATATGGTGTCATTTCAACGGATTATGATGGAGCTCTTTTCAGTGGAAAACGGTAGTCTCTAAAGCTTTTAATCTTTAAAATATAATGGCAGTTTTATGAATTACACCTTTGATCTTACCATGTCAAACAAGGTTTAATTACATATCTCGAACGCTCCATACTCTTATGGTGTTTCGGGAAATGCAAATCCACGGAACGATTCCTTAAATCTTAGGTATTATGCTAAACTTGTAACTTAAATATCTTCCTTTATGATATTATCATAAACTATTTATATTCTTGTTACAATGATTTTACACTTCATCTTGAAAGTCTTTGAACTTTTCAAATGTTTCATACTTCATCCTTATTAATTAAATATTCATATATTCACTCAAATTTTCGGAGAAAGTATATGAAGTTGAAATCCATCGCTCTTGACTACACATAATGGATTTCATACAACAATATGTACAAGTTCCAATAAGCTAGTCATTCGTTCCCTTTTGGCCTATGAACGAAGTTTTAATTATCTCTAGGAAAGTTTCACAAGCGTCATTTGATCAAAAATCAAAAGACTCCAAAATTCCATCCATATGGAGTTTCTTGGTATTTTATTTCCAATATAATTTAAATGGCGATGTCACTTCCTAAGTGATCTTTTAATTAATTTGTCTTTCGACATTTTTAGCACTAGTTTTATGGATGTGATTTCTCCAACGAGATTTGTAAATCATCCATCTTTTATGGATTACGGCAATTATTTGAACAACCCTTTTGTTCTCATAATACCTGATAAAACAAATCTTGAAGGCAAGCTTTGATGTTTAACGAGCAACACAATAACCCTTTATTTGTTCTCGATGAACATCATCACATATTCTTTTGCTAGTTACTTAGGCCATTGTAGTTCATGAATTATGTTGTTTTATATGACGATTCATACCAACAAATTCAGTATCAAATACTTAAGAACCACATTATTTAACAAGCAAAGAATACAGCCATAACATGTATATCCTTTATATACCTAAACTGAACAATTCTAGTCTATTCTTTTCTGCCATATATTTATGACATTCTCTTTCAGTATTTCTTTTCTGTTTGAAAGAATCTATCAATATCAATAGTGGAGCCATATACATGACACATAGTCCAAATCATGTACAGTAAAATACCAATGTCTTTTGGACTTGCACTTTGAAGTAGATCACCATCATCAAATGTTTGGTGTTCTTTCAAATTCCTTTCTTTAGTAATCTCTTGGTGTAGTAAACATTTTACCTACATCAAATATTCACCCTTATCATGGAATTATCCATGATCAAGCTACTTTTAGCTTATAACGGTGAATCGCGAGTATAATGTTGCTTTCCAAAACCTTTTGGAGGATTAGGACAACTAGTGTCTCCAACCTTTTGTAAATTCTCATCAAATATGAGAACATAAACTTTGCCATATTATACTCTATCATGTCGTAACCAAAATATCATTTCAGATATCGCAATATCTTCCATACATGATGGTTTCTGAAACAATTCTTTCAACTCCTAGATTACCTTGATATTGAAACTATCTTTCGAATATCAAGAATCATGGAGATAAACATGATACTTATATACTAACACTGGAATCGTTACTCTTGATTTAATACCAACTACTAAATTTCATGGAGTAATCGAAACTTACTGAAAGTTTGCAATGGGACTTTTAAACTTTAGATTAACACTTCAAAACAATACGATACCAGTTCGTAAAGTAACTAACCAGAATTCTATAGTTCCATCATCTCAATTATAACTAAGCGCAAGGTGGTAAACAGATGCCAATGACTATAACAACTATGCAAATTCACTTTGATTTAATTTATGAAAAATAGTGTTCAACTTTTAATCAAATTGTTGTTGAACTCCCACTTAAAACACCCTCACATTGTTTTAGTGATCACACGAACCAAATCCACCACATCAAAACCGATCATCACGAGAGTTGATGTAGCTTCAATGGCGAACAATCAACATGTTCATCATATCTACTATATGACTCATGCTTTACCTTTCGGTGATCTGTGTTCCGAGACCATGTATGTACATGCTAGGCTCGTCAAGATCAAACCTTAGCTTCCGCATGAGCAAATATGTCCTGCTCACGTTGTATACACTCGTAGAATCTAACACACCCGATCATCACGTGATGCTTCGAAACAACGAGCTTTAGCAATGGTGCTTACTAAGGATGAACACTTTAAAACTTGAAATTGTGTGCTTGAGGGATCATCTTATAATGCTACCGTCGTGAACTAAGCAATACAAGATGCATAAAAGGATTAACATCACATGTAATTCATAATATGTGATATGATATGGCCTTTCTTCTTGTGCTTCCGATCTCCATCTTCAAGCACGAACATGATCTCCATCATCACCGGTGTGGCGTCAAGGTCAATGGCACCGCTTCATGGTTGTCTTCCACCAGCATCAACTATTACAACTACTTTGAATAATAGACACACTGGACTTAATGGAAACAACCATATGGCTCATGCCGGTTGCCAACTTATAATAAGGAACATTGCATAGATCATATATAATCACAATCATGGCCATATCACATCATAGCACACCCCTGCAAAACAAAGTTAGACGCCTCTAATTTTCTTTGCATGTTTTACGTGGTTTGGGGCTTTCTATAAGTGTCGTTTTAACTTACGAACAAGAACCACAACATTAATACTAGTATTGTCAATCACCCGTTGTAAATTGAATCTTAACTATGTTGGGAGAAACAGGCACCCGCAAAGCCACTTATGCAATACAAGTTGCATGTCAAGCATGGAGCAAGTCTCATGAACAATGTCATGTAAGGTTAGCCCGGGCCGCTTCATCCCACCATCCCGCAAGATGCAAAGTACACAAGAAGCAATCGACAAAAAAAGCATCAACGCCCACAATGACCATTGTGTTCTACTCGTGCAACAGATCTACATATAGACACGGCTCTGATACCACTGTAGGGGTTCGTAGCATGGAAAACAAAAAAAATTATATCGCATGCAAACAAACAAGACAAGATCTATCTACTAGATTGTAGCAACGAGTCGATAGAGGAACTCACCCGGTTAACAAGAGCAGATTTTCGAGGGTGATGTAGTCGTACTCTTGCCGATCTCAAGATACCGTAGACGATCCTTCCGGCGCTTCTTTCCGGCAGCGCTTCCGCAGTCAGTCACACGTTCGGTACTCGATGAAGACCTTCCTCTCCCTTGTTCCAGCAGGCAGCAGAGGTTGTAGCACTCTCCTCGTGATTCCGGCAGCACGACGGCGTGGTACCGGAAGTAGAGGTGAGATCTCGCAGGGCTTCGCCTTAAGCCGGAGCGAGTATGGTGGACTATGAGAGAGGCCTTGGTGGTCTAGGGTTTAGAGGCACCAAGGGGAGAGGTGTAGCCGGCGGCTAGGGTTTGGGGAAACCCTAGTCGGCGACTTGGGAGGGCCCTAGGCGGCGGCGACTTGGGAGGAGGCCGGCGGCTTGGGGCTAGGGTTTGAGGTGAGTTGGGTGTAGGGGAGAGGGGCACCCCTGCCCCTTCTTTTATAGGTGGGAGGGCGCCGGTTGGGAGGAGGTAGTCCTCCCCCAACTCGTCCTCCTTGGCTGGCGGGTGGAGGGAGGAGGACTTCCTCCCCAAGTAGGTTTCCTACTCTCCCTCCACCAAGCAAACTTGTCGTTTGACTTTTCAAATTGGCGTTTGACTTTTCAAATTGGCGTTTGACTTTTCAAACTAGGATTTGATTTCTCCCTTTATTTTTCCCAGCCATGATACCTAGTACATGATGCAACCATTCCACATTGTCATGACACATTCATGTACCCTTCCCCTCCGGAGTGCCGGACATTCCGGAACCGAGACACTTCTCCGATCAATAACCAATAGAGGAATCTGGAAATTCATATGGCTCCCACATATTTCTACGATTACTTTGCGATCGAATGAACCACTTACATACGATACCAATTTCCCTTTGTCTCACGATAGTTTACTTATCCGAGGTTTTGATCGTCGGTATCTCTGCATACCTAGTTCAACCTCGTTACCGATAAGTACTCTTTTCTCGTTCCCGTGATATGTGATCCCTTGTGAGCCAGTCACATGCTTGCAAGCTAATTGGATGACATTCCACCGCGAGGGCCCAGAGTATATCTATCCCTCATATGGATGGACAAATCCCACTCTTGATCCATGTGCCTCAACACATACTTTCTGAACACTCAATGCCACCTTTATAACCACCCAGTTATGGTGTGGTGTTTGATGTCATCAAAGCATCCTTCTAGTGATGGTGATTAGCATGATCTCATGGTCGAAGGAATTAGGTTACTATGTATCAGAAAGCATATAGCAAATGAACTATATTAAATGACTTGATCTTTATGCTACGCTTATCTATAGGAGTATGTCCATCATATCATTCATCTATTGATATGACCCTGTTGTCAATAACATCTCTATGTTCATGATCAGGAAACCATGATCATATATTAACCAACAAGCTAGTTTAACAAGAGGCTTTACTAGGGACTCTTTTATGTTTACAAATCACACAAGTATTAATGTTTCCGGTTAATACAATTATAGCATGGTATGTAAACATTTATCATAAGCATGAAGATATGATAATAACTACTTTATTATTGCCTCTTGGGCATATCTCCAACATAGTCCAAGGGTGAACTACTCACGCATCATACCGGAGGCTGGCATGGTGATGAAGAAGGCCTCCGGGATGATCTATCCCCTCTGACATGGCGCCAGGAAGAGCTTTAGATCCCCCCGATTTAGGGACGATGGTGGCGGCTACGGACTGTTTTATGCAGATCTGATCGGGTGCTTAGGATTTCTGCATCAGGGGCTTTTATAGGCGAAGACGCGAGGTCGGAGGTTGGCCAGGGGCGCACACCATAAGGCGGCGCGCTCTAGGGTGGGCCCGCGTGGCCCTATGGTGTGGACACCCTGTGGTGCCCCTTCGGCTGCCCTTCGGTCTCTGTGTTCATTCCGATAAAATATTGACTTTGGCTTTTGTCCCGTCCAATTCCGAGAATATTTCGTTACTAGCTTTTCTGAAACCAAAAACAGCAAAAAATAGGCAACTGGCACCGCGGCATCTTCTTAATAGGTTAGTACCAAAAAATGTATAAAAAAACCTCAAAGTGTAGGTAAAACACAGCAAAATTGATACTAAACAAGCATGGAACATCAAAAATTATAGATACGTTTATGACGTATCAAACGATGTCGGTGCAAGACAGCAGGGAGGTCGAGGACATGGTGTCAGGAGACGCTGACAGCGGCGAGGGGTCTGCAGGCCTGAGGAGCCCGCATGGGAGATGGCAGCGAGGCAAGGGAGGCGCGGGGAAGGCACGATTCGCAGAGAGGTACGGCAACGGCGGTACGAGGTGGCGCTGGTAGATGGCGAGGCCAGGAGACGGTGGTAAAGAAGGGCGCCGACGAGGGGAGGATGGAGGACGAGGAGCATGCTATGGTAGCGAGGAAGGGCCGCAGGGCGAGCTCGAGAGGCGCGCAAATGAGCGGGTGGGGAACGGTAGCCTACGGCGGGGCCCTAGCGAAGAGGGAGGCGGAGATGCCACAGCTCTTGGCGACGCTCGTGACGAGGATGGAGGCGAGGGCACGAGGTCTTGATAGTGAAGAGAGGGAGGATGCGGCGCGGGTGGTTGTGCGATGAGGGTCGGGAGCGGGGTGTGTACATGGGAGGTGGGGCCAGCTACGATCGGGATCAGGGGACCGGTGCGGGTCGCGAGCGGGCGATTGGCGTGGTATCCACGCGAGGCCGAGCGTCCATGGGTGGTGTATCAGCGTGACAGCGTGTAACCTGTGTGTGTGAGTGGGTCGGCTGTGGCGTGGGTGTGTGGTGCTTGGTCGCGTCGAGTGCGCGCATGAGTGCGTGTGTGTAGTGTGTGTGTGGCGGTGGCAAGGGTGGAGGGAGTTGGTGGCAGGGGTGTGGGGTAGGATCTGGTTAGGGTTAGGGTTAGGCTAGGGTTTGGTCTAGTGGGGTAGTAGGTGGCATGTTGGCTGGGCCTGGCTGACTAGGCTAGCTGCCCCACTAACAAAAAATAGATTTATTATTTATGATTTTCTTTCTTTTAAAACAAAATTTGCAAAACGGTTTTAGACAAATAAAAGATCCGGACGGATCTAGAGTTTCGATTTGAACAAAGAGGGAATATCTAAAAAACAAAATAGGATTTTTAGAAAATGGTTTTTGACAAACAGATGCATGCAGATGTCATGATGATGCACAGAGGTAACCACATGCGATTTCTAGTAGTGGTTTTACCCAGGGTGCTACGCCACATATGTATTTATTTCAGATAACTCTTTTATCGATTCAGGAGTGAGTTAACTCCATCAGTTATCATATTGCTTTGATTCTCTTCAAACACTCCTATCTTATAGATGATATCTATAACTAGCATTACTACTTACCTCTTATTACTTCCTTCTCTAAAGGATTTAAAGTGAATGCAATGATAAGAACCAAAGTTGATAGATCAAGAATTAATAGACTAATAATTGATAAATCAAGGATTGATCACTCCACATTGATGATCAGCAGATATTATAATAAGGTTCAATAGAGATGATAAGGATTAATATGGAAAGAAAGGTATGCGGTGAATGGTCTTGACTTGATTTCCCTCCTACTCAATATAACTAAAGAGTTAAGGTTAGGTATTTCCATGATGCTCATGGTAGAAATATATAAGATTAAGATAGATCAAGATTTAGTTATTGAATTCTTGTTCCTTGGGTTACATACTTAACTTGGTATTCATGAGTTACTAAAATGAATACCATGATATGATCTCTGAAAGATCAGGATCAATCATTAAGTAATATGTTGTGGTTTAATTTTATTGCATTTGATCTATCCTTAGATCAAATCATCTTAACCCAAAGTAAGGTTTTAGCATATTGAAACTTATCGCAGTCAACTTGATGATCTACTTCAATTCCATCAAGTTGAGAGAAGCTTCAATCCTTTGGCAAGTTTTATTCAAAAGCGCGAAAATTATTCGGATTTTCTATGCATGAATGCAATACACACATCTGAGTTCAGCTTATTTATAAGCTCTAATGCTGGGATGTTACAAACATGGCATTCATCTCTAATTCAGTTGTGTTTAGGTGTGTGATCCTAATATAGTTATGCATACTAATCAAGAGAATTTGCATAACATATATTGTCCTGCCTGCCCATTTTATCGAGGCAAAATTGGAACTATAGTTAATTAATGTCTACCCTTTTGAATAGCCCAGAACAAAGCATTTCATGAACACACAATATCCTCAAACTATCATATATTCCCATTGTTTTTTCCTAACTGTCACTTTAGGGTTCGTAGGTTCAACACAATAATAGGCAATACACTTTGCAGATAGATTCCAAACTCACATATATGATGGGCAATAAAAGTTTAGTACTGAAATCATGTCACTTGGGCCGTAGAAACAAGCATTAAACATAGCAAAGGTGTACCAACACTCATACAAGAATATCCTCAAGATAAAAACCTCAAATCTCGATAGATATGGATGATTACATTATCAATGTCATCCAATCCCTATCCACCACATATGCCTATAGAGAACTACTCACACATGATGATGGAGAGTGAGCACACGGTTGTTGGTGATGACGTTGGTGATGATAGTGGTGGATAAAACCTCGAAATCCCCCTCTCCGGCATGGAGATCAAGACCAATCTGACCCCAAAAACAAAGATCATGGATGTGACGGCATTCTGTTTCGCCAAAGGAGATGCCGAGATGATGCTCCAGGGCCGAAAGGGCCTGGGTGGTGCGCCCAGCAAGGTAGGGTGCGCCACCTGTGATCTTTTGGGCCTCGTGGCTCCCCTCGTGTGATTCCAAAGCTCAAGCTCCTTGTTTTGGTAAAAAAACATGCGTGGTATTTATCCTCGATTTTATTTTCTGTAAAAACAGACAGAAAGAAGACTTATGCAAAAAACTGCATCACATTCAGCAGTTTTATCCAAGTATGGTGAAATTTCGGAGCAAATCAATGAGCAAAGTACTTGGAAAAGTAGATACATTTAAGATGTATCAAATACATATGGACAGAGAACAACATTTCACTAAGATTGATTTTTAGTAGAAGTACAACACATATCCAAGGAACAATTACAATCACAACAATTAAAGCATGAGCATATCATCATTCCACAACTAGATACTATTTGGAACAAATCAATCATGATTCAGATCTTGCAAGGGGCCAATATGTGCAAACTAAAGAGAAACTGTAAGGAGAAAAGGCTTTAGCGTCGTCTAGGGCATCGTCATCAAGCAACCGAAGAGGGGCGACCTCCAGGCGTTGGCGAGCGGTGGGCGAGCGTTCGGTGAGCGATGGCCAAGGCAGACGCGACCTTTAGGCAGGGAAGCAACTGGCAAGCGGAGGACAAGCAACGATGATGCGAGAAGATGCACTCAAGTCACTTTGGTGGCAGGGGATCGGCGGACTGCGGTGGCCAGGAGGGGAATCACGATGGGAGCGATGGCAGGAGGGGAATCACGATGGGAGCGGGTGCATGCAGATAACGTTTGATTATTTTTCTCTTTTCCTACGTGTGCCCTGTCCCGAGTGGCATTCATATTATGACCGAGGCACGGGCGAGTACCGCTTTTGTTCAGCGGAGAAGCTCGTGAAATTTGGTAGAATCCGCCCTCGACCAGTTTCTCTCAATAGACAACAATTGGGCTTAATGGTGAAAATAAGCTAGAGAGAAGCTCGACACTTATTTTTTGGCTTCAGCGGTCCACGACCTCGAAACTGGTCTAGAAGCCCAAAAGAAGTCGTCCTTAGAATCCCACTATTAACCGGTGCTTCTGGTGGACTCCGTTAGACATGCCTAGACTATCTTAATATATGTTGTACAAGCTTATCTTCAATTAGCGTCATGTCTATCCTATCGCGTATCACTTTATTCCTAATTCGGTCTTTTCTTGTGTGGTCACACATCTACCTTAGCATACGGAGGTGTGTTGCCTCTTAGTAGGCCAATATTCTGCTCCATAAAGCATGACATGTCTGATTCCCATCCTATAAAACTAACTTTTTAGCTTTTGTGAGACCTTCTGTCATATAGGATATCAGATGCTTGCCGCCTCTTCATCCATCCATACCACCAATGCTTGATTTTGTATTTTTTAGTATGAACGTTAATCATGTGTATATGTGTGTATCCTCATGCTTCTACCATTCTATGTATATTCACTCCGAGGAACTCAGAGTACGTAAAATGATTTTCTTGCTTATTTTTACAGCTTATGATGTCTCTCTGGAGTATTTGTATTTCACCATCTTATGCATTATGTAGTGGTTTTGGAAGGAACATCCATCCATCTGAAGTTTTATTCTATGAATAGTTTTTTTAGGCAATAGCATTGTTAGCTAATGCCTGTTCTTATGGCACCCATAAGAAATTGTTCATACTAGAAGAAAAGGACATGTATGGCCGTGTGGCCCTTCTTTCAATATTAGAGATGATGTGGTGCTTTCAGCTTTTATATAGTCCCTTGCATAATGTAAGGCATTATAGCTTTCTATCTAAAACATATGTATGTAGACGTGTTTTAGTGTGTAAGTTCACTTATTTTGGAGTGTATCTTGTCCATTTTGAAATATCTAAAATATTTTACATTAGTGAACAGAGGGAGTATATCATTCGACTAGAAGTTAAAATGTCCATACTCTATTTTTATTAAATAGTAGTGGGAACCATAGTGGAAATGCTTATTAGTGAAGCTAAATAAATTACAAAATATTCAATAGAGAAGCTGCTATTAGGTAAAAGGAAGGCTTACTAAATAAAATAGAAGGCTTGAGTCTATGTAATTTCCAATCCCAAACCTGGCATCAAACTATAAGTACACATCCAAAATAATTAGTAGATCCTAACTGCCATATTAACTTAAACTAGAAATTGTGTATGCCTATTTAACAACAAATGAGATAAATACAAATATCATGTAACAAAGAAATTTTGGAAAATCACATTCTTTTGGTCCAAAGATCATAAATTTCATAAGAAAATGCTAAAAAGTGACTTGACAAAAATCAGTGCTCTTGGACTTATCTAGGTCATGTAGGGGAAAGACACTTAATTTAGCATGCCAAGTAACCATCAAAATTCTCTCACATGGATGATCCAAGATATACTCATTCGAATATATGATAAATTAAAACACCAAACTCACTCACATGCCGTAGTTTGCCTTGTTGTGGTTGTGTGGTGAGTCGGTGAAGCGAGTCTATAACTCTATCGAGGAGGGATGAAGGAATTGCAGCTTTCAGTGTTTACTTGCTAGATTTCACCATATTTGATAGCGATTACGACTGATCTACATGGACTAAAACAGATATGCTCCCTCGTTTTCATGACCAAGTAGCTAGTTGGGAGGATAGATTAAAAGTAGTGGGGACAGCTCAAGATGAGTCCCCCCTCCACTCGAAGGGCAGTGAGACGCTTTTCCTATCACAGACTACCGGGACCATGAAGAGAAGTCATAGCCGCCATATGGAGGACGAAAAAAGAGGGGGGGTCGTATGATCCCCATCCCCCATGTATCATCTCGACCATCCGTTGAACATTAGGCCCAAACGAGTACAGACCGGGAGCATCTCCTAGTTGGACCACGCAAGATAGATGTGCTGAACCATTCCGGCGCAAAAGATGTCGCCTGATGAAACCATATTTTTTCTCTATGCCATGCTTTTTCAATAAAAAGGACTCTAGATTTTTGTAAATTTCTAATTAAACCTGGAGCAGTTTGGAAATTCTACAAACACAGCCACAAATTTCTAGAAAATTACAAATAGACCCACATAGGTCTTTTAATTATGTAAATATAATAACAGATTTTTGCACATTTTCAAATAAACATTGAGTGGCCTTTTCTCTTATTTCTAAATAAGTTAAAATAGCCTCGAGCTGTTTGGATTTTTTGATGAGAAGACCAAGGATTTAAAAAAATCTAAATAAGACGCAGAGCATTTTGTTCATTTTTTTGCAAAAAGGACAAAATAGTTGTAGAAAATTCCAAATAAACCCCCAAGTGTCCTGGAACTTTTGTAGAGCATACCTCTAATTTCTAGAAAATTGCGCAAATACCCTCTAAATGTCTTTATGGGGCAACTATATAACCACAAACTTTCTACAAGAAATCCCTAGGATATCTCAAAAGGTGAGACTACTAAAAGATATAAGAAAATTTTAAAGAAATAATAGAAATTACGTGAAAATCACAGCCTGGAAAATTCGGGAAAATAAAGGAAACCCACTGGAACAAAATTTGGGAAGCACTAGAACAAAATTTTGGAACCATATGGGACTCATGCTCACACCTAGGGCATTTATACCTTATTATTCTTTCATGAAGGATTTTTGGTGGCATCCTAGAAGACAAATTAAGTCTCTGAAATTTATAGGTCTACCACTTGTGTATTTCTAGATCTATTTTCCCTTGTTCTTAAAATTTATTCATAAGAGATGTCATCCCTTTATCACCTGGTAGTGGCATCTTAATTTCTGCCTCGAGGGGCCATAAGAAGAAAAGTTTTTCTCCTAGAAGCACATCCTCAAGGACGCATCACATAAGCAAGGTCATCAGGAATCACTGTTGTGACCAACAACCGCAAAGATGACCTTTTGTGACTATGATTCAAGTGATTTTTTATGGGAATATCTACTTTACCCCCCCCCCCCCTCGATTTAATCTTACATGGTAACAAATTGATGAATTCTAATCAAGTCCCCAAAAGTCTGACCAAGTAGTTATAATCGACGAGTGAAAGGAGACATGATCAAAGAAGTAGAGGCAAGACCTAGTGAAAGAAGCCTACTTGATGGATGGATATGTTGGCTAGTTCATCATATACCATATACAACACCCCCTCATTAGTCCACCATGGGCCAATAAGCCAAAAAAATCACATGCACTACCTTTTCCATCTAGCACCACAAGGGCACCCTTGATAATTTGTCAAGAACCCCTTGCTTATAAATACACTCCATGGGCTGGCACTCCATTCACTCCTGAGTAAAATCAAGGGGAGGACACTAGGGCTCCAAGACATATGAGGGAGCACAATGTCGAATTCGAGAAGTGTTGCACAACTCGAATCAACATCGAGGAAGATTGTTTTGGAGTCAGCCTCTAGAAGTCCTTAATGGCCCGAGCCTTCTACCAAGCCTCACGACTTTTTTCTAAGATAGAATTATGTCGGGCTTCGACGATGATGCTGAATCTATTCAAAAACATAGGTGTGTCAATACTAGTTAGTATATGGCGACCTTCAATGTAAGATAAAGTAGACAAACCCTACTCATATTTTTTTGGTTATACTACATCCGAAGAGAAACCCTTACCATGTCGTTATTTATATGACGATAAAAAAATACATTTTGGGGGCGTTTGTCGGTTATCATGACCAAAAGCTGCACTACGATATTACCATGAAAAGGAAATATGTTTATATGGGTCACCAAAAATGTTTCAATCACTGCAACAATATATGTCCCCGTTGCAGTGCAAGGAAAATGATGCTTATATATATATTAATTAAGAAGAAGAATATTTGTTGGGATTGTTTTCATCAAAAATAGTTTCGGGAAACACGGGATTTGTTTTATGAAGCCGATGGGACGTGAACACGTGGTGGATTCCCGAGGATTGTTAGGAAACAAATTACCATAGTAATTGTTATTATGGGAACGTAACTATACACAACAACACCAGACCCACGTACGGCAGCAGTTCGATGTAGTAACATATTAGGACGATCAGACTTCCGATGCCAGTCGGCTTGTCCTCGCACTTTATTAAGTAAAAAAAGGACGCGAGCAGCGTTGGGAAACCAGAGATTTTGGCTCGCAATTCTGAAACCATCGTCGCCCTAGCTAATACTCGCCCAAAAAACCCAAGTTTCCCGGTCCGATCGCGCAACTCGCCATCTCCCCGCCGTCTGGCCGCTGCACTTGATTATTCCTAGCCCACCCCAAAGCTCCCGCGCGCGATGGCAGCAGCACCGCAGCGGCCAAGGAAAAGGATGGAGTCGAGATGCACCCCAGCGACGGCGCGGGCGACGCTCGCATTCGAGATCACCAGGTACAGTCTGCATAAGGGCATGGGCGTCGGCAAATTCATCCTGTCCACCCCCGTCTCAGTTGGCGGGTACGAGTGGTGCATCCGCTACTACCCTGACGGATTGAAGGAGGAGGACAAGGACTACCTCTCAGTCTACATCGAGCTCCTGGGCAAGGGCCACAAGCAGGTACGTGCGCTCTTCGATTTCAGGTTGGTCAACCAGGTCAGCGGGCTGTCGTCATCGGTGCTTCCCTCCTTGGAATCCCCAAAGATATTCGGTCCTCCCGACACCAGTCAGAGCTCATTTGCTTGGGGGCATGAGAAGTTCCACAAAAGGAGCGAGCTGGAGAAGTCGGCTTACCTGCGGGGTGACCGTCTCGTAATCGAATGCGATCTCACCGTGATCAAGGAACCAATTGTTGCTGAGACTGTGATAACCCAGGAGGAGCTTCAGACGCCACCCTCAGACTTGTCGGACAATTTTCGGAAACTGCTAGAGACAGGAGAGGAAGCAGACGTGACATTCGACGTTCAAGGGGAGCTCTTCCCGGCGCATAAGATCGTGCTTGCAACGCGATCGCCGGTCTTCAAGGCAGAGCTCTACGGACCGATGAGAGACAAGGAACAGGGACAGAAGAACATAACAGTCCAAGACATGCAGCCTGCTGTTTTCAAGGAATTGCTTCAGTTCATCTACACGGATTCGTTGCCTTCCATGGACAATCTTGATACTGACAACAGCAAAGAAATGGTCAAGCACCTCCTAGTTGCTGCAGATCGGTATTCTATGGAAAGGATGAAGACCGAGTGTGAAGGCATACTTTGCACAAGTCTTGACGCTGAGACTGTGGCGACCACGTTGGCTCTAGCTGACCAGCATCACTGCAGCAAGCTCAAAGATGCTTGTGTTGAATTTATCATGAACACGAAAAGAATGGATGATGTGTTGGCAAGCAAAGGGTATGTGTACTTGAAAAGATCATGCCCTGCTGTCTTGGTAGATATCTTGGAGTGGGTAACAAAATCTCTCAAAATTCGGTGTGCTCATCCCGGATTAAATACAGATTAGTTGGCTTAACTGCCATATATAGCCATCACAACCAGAGATCTTTTCGAGGAGTAATCAGCAGAAAAGTATTGCAAATTTTAGTATGCTCGTATTGGATTGTTGTGTTAGCTTCTCCATGGTTACACGATGCCACCTGAGACATAGGTGGTCCTGACTTCAGTAGGTTTTTTTCTGGAATAGAAAAGGCTTGTCATATATGCTGTAATGTTCACATATATGTTGGAGCTCTTTATTGGCTTTTGGAACAGAAGAGTTTTTAACTTTCCCATAGTGATTGGATCATATATATGAAATTATAAATCTTTATCAGTTCAGCTATTTTTTGTTCTCGTCTATTGTCTTCAAAGTTATATTTTTCTTCTTTTAAAAGGCGATAAACCTTTGAATTCTGATTCCAAGCACTAGCAGAGGTATCGGATCTCCTATGCCAGAAATGTAATAGATATTTGTGATAAACCTAACTCAGTCCTATATATATGAGGGGAACCGGACGGTCTCGTGTCACGATTTAAACCGACTGTGCAAAAGGAGGTGGTGCCTTTGCAAGCCAATGAACCGAATTTCGGCATGCAGTGTTCTCTTTCTCTTGTTATCTCATAACTAAGGGGTATGGAATAATCGGCTATATAAGGTGCTCTCGCTTGTTTTCGACTAGCAACACAGTACTCCCTCCGATCCAAATTAATTAACTTAGATTTGTTTAGATTCGAGCAGGTCCCGTGAAACACCTTGGGAGAAGACAAAATAGGTTTTTAGGAATCGTTTTGCACGTTTGCCTGTCTACTTTGACCCGTCGTCTCCAATGTTCTCAGCAACAACATCACCGCTGCAACAACGACTACTTCATCTACACATGCCAATACTAATGACGTATTTCAATCTATTATTTAATTCTGACTGTTGTTGTTGTTGATGCACTCTAGTATTCATTTTGTTTAATACATCTAATATATTCGAATTCGCGTGACAGTAGTTATTTTAATAGTTCTAAAATTAATTATGAAATAGCTTGGTTTTTCAGCAATTTCTGCAGGGTTTTGCTTCTCATGGGAGTTTGCTTCCCATCAGAGTCGTGGGTAACTCGGGCGGTTCTTGTTGGAAATATAAGCAATAATCCATATGATTTAATCCGAATAATAAACTGATAAATCATGATCATACAAACGGTACTAAAACCTTTTATGCAGATCAACAAAGTAGATGAACAGATTACATCTATAGGAGATAAACCTATCACATCTACAGCAAGCGCTAGAACAGAGAACTCTAGCATAACCCGAAAGAGACAGTTGAGTATCACGTACAGAGTAGGCTGAATAGCAGCCGCAGCGATTGCAGCAGTGTCGCCCATGTTGAGGTTGCTGACGTCCGGGAAGAAGTCGTCGTCAGGGAACTCGTCGTCGGACAACGTTGTGGTTGCCAGTAGTCGCGCTTGAGAGCTCCCCAAAAACCTGATCGCCCCTCACCCGTACAGGTTCACGAGAGGTGGGGTTCCGGAGACCTACTGTCCCGATCTGCGGTGTACGCCGCAAGCCGGGATGGAGAAGACGAAAGCGGCGGCGCAAGGCCTATTGATATCGCACCGATTAGTCCATGTCCATAAAAACTGGAAACGGCTGTAATTAACGCGTCCGTTAATGACTCATAATCAGTTTTCCCCAACCAGCATGGCCGTGTACGCAGGCGTGGCGTGGCGGTAGGCGGCGTCGGAGGAGGAGTGCGCGAGGGCTACTCTTCTTGTCACACCTTAGTGAGTGGTGCAACACTCTACTATATAAGGTGGTCCAACTCCCCTTCAACTAGCAATGTGGGACTAAACTTTAGCACCGCTAGCACAGCCATATGCTGCCATGCATAAGTGGGCCAAAGAGAATTTCAGAATTTGTCTAATGGGCCAACAGCCCAATATACACCAAATTCCAACAGTTCTAGGCTCTAGAGATGCAATGTTTGCTTTGATTTGTATTCCCTCTATCTCAAAATGTAATTCATCTAAGATTAGTCGCAACCATTATTTAGGTTTGTTATGAAATTCAGAATTGCTCAGCGTGCCAAAAAAAGAAAATCAGAAATTGAATAGATGTCTTGTACAATAATAATTATATCTTAGGTGCCTTCAAAAGGCTCTTGATTAATTTTGGAGTGTTTCCCTGCTTTGTGTTGTTATGAGTAAGGGTTTCATTTCCCTTTCAAAAAAAAACAGAGCCCGATCTACTCTCGCCCCACCGTAGGGCGACGGGCGGGCGTCGCCGTCACCTCCCCCAAACACCCCCTCCCTCCTTCTCCTCCGCGTCGCCGCCACCGGCATGGGTCGTCGGGAGTTCCCGTGCGGTGATAGCGGTGGCAGGCTGTCTTCTAACCGACCGCGTGGAGGGAGGCAGGGTTCCTGACGGCAGCGGAGGTTCGCCTTGCTGGCGTGATTACCCGGGGCGGGGTGGGCGGAGGCATGCGTGGCCCCAGCCGGTTATTCGGTCGATCCCCTCGTACGCTTTGTACAGTTCCTCAGTCCCGAGCCTGACCCAATCACCATGAGGTTCTCGCCGCCGCTTCCGGCAGTAATCTCGCCACTCCCGACAGTCGCCGCACTTCCTCCCTACTGCCTCCCCATTCCTTGTGGCCTGCCTTCTTGTTTCCTAACGGCCTAACCCTAGAGCAGGGAGGACGGCAGCACCCTACGGCCACATGCCATGGCCTACTCCCACTCTCGTACGTGGAGAAGGCCATTAGCAGCCCTTTCATCCATCTCTAGCAAACCCATAGAAAATGGTCTTCTGAGCTTTTAAAGGTATGTAGACCTATGTTATGCAAACTTCAAATTTTAACATGACTTATGTAAGACCATATTGTCATAGATAACTTATACTAGTATGTTGCTCTTACTTTAGTTGTGTCAACAATTTTGAAGATGGACCACCCTGCATGAAGATCCTGGATCCGCCACTGCCTGGCGATCCTGTACACCGCTCAAAGTGGCGCGGCGCCTCACACCCCGCGTCTATCTTTTCGGCCACATACCATGAAGCTATTATATTTTATATTTTTTTCTATCATTTCTTTTCTGTTTCCTTTTGCTTATTTCAAAATTTGTTTTTTCCAAAATCTAAATAGTTGAATTCTAAACATTCTTTTAATATGAATATTTATAAATCCGAACATTTTCCAAATTTTGCATTTTTTAAATCAGTTCAAAGAATTCAAAATCTAGGCATTTGTAGAAATGAAAATTTTATATCATGGAAGGAACAATTTTCAATTTTTTTGAAAATCGAGTTTTAAAAATCTAAATATTTTATATTCCGTACAATTTTTAAATTTAAATTTTTTTCAAATATGAATACTTTTAAATCTAAATAATTTTTAAACATGATATTTTCCAAAAATAATTCTCTAAAAATAAAAATTAATAAAAAGTAATACTCTCCATACCAAAATAAGTAACTTGAGTTTATATAAATTTTTATATATCTATATATTAAAATATCTCTAGATACATGTGGATGTAGATAAAATCAAGTCATTTATTTTAGGACGGAGGGAGTTGTAAAAAAATAGAAAACTGAAAAAAGAGAAGGAAGAGCCGACTTAGCCATGCGTCCTCGAGACTGGGCTAGGACATGGACTCGGCTTCAAGGGCGTGGATGGTGTGACAATCCTGCTAGTGGGAACACACCAAATAGTTGGAATCGTCGATATAATCCATATATACTTGATCCGGTTGGAGAATTTAGAGTCTAGGAAGGAGAGAGATACAAGGAAGGAAGGAAGTCTAGTTGTTTACATCAATGATCCATGATGATTTCTCTCCCTAACTCGCCGCAATACAAGGAGCGATGTCTCCTCACACGATGGGCTTGGCCATGCCTTGTCCTTGATGGGCTTGGGCTTCAAGACTCCTTTGATAGCCCAAGGTACGGTCCGTGGTCATCACATTCCCCTCTTCTTGAGTTTCTGCGTGTCCCCACGCAGTCGCATCGCATTCGGGTATTCTTGCAACAACTGATTCTTGTTCTCCCACGTAGTCCAAGAATCTGGTAGCCCAGACCATTATACCTGCACCAAGGTTACCACATTCTTACTAGTGATAATTTGTTTAGTGTCAAGTACCTATAACAGAGTTGGTTGCTCTTCCAGGGATACACATTGAGAGGGTAAATCAGGTTGAGCCAATGTATTTGCTGGTAATGCCTTCTTGAGTAAGGAAACATGAACCACTGGGGAATGTGACTTCCCTTAGGTAACTCAAGCCTGTAAACAACAACACCCACTTTCTGCAAAATTTTGTATGGCCCAAAGAATTTGTAACTCAGCTTCTGGTTAGTTCTTCTAGCCACTGACATAAGGCTGGAGCTTCATGTAAAACTGATGCCCAACTTCAAATTGTCTTTCCACTCTTTTCTTATCTACTTGGCTCATCATCCTTTGTTGAGCTCGCAACAAGTTTTGTTGAATTAATTTCTACATTGCCTCTTTATCAGCTAACAAAGTAGCCAAATCAGGGACTGTGTCAGCAGGTATATCCTGGATCCCAAAATGATTCGGCTTGAGATGCGCTGGTGCCTGAGTTGATGTAGGAGCGCTTCGTTGGAAACCCCAAGAGCAAGGTGTGAAGCAGCACAACAGCAAGTCTTCCCTCAGTAGAGACCGAGGATATCGAACAACAAGGAGGAAGGAAACGTCACACAGGTGTTGGAAACAACGTGTAGACCTGCACAACACAAACTCAAGACTTTGTCCCAACGAATCAGTGAGGTTGTCAAGCTCACTGGTTTGCTGTAACAAAGGATTAAACGTATGGTGTGGAAGGTAATAGTTTGCAGCAAGTAAACAAGTAACAGTGGAGGATGTATTGATGGTAAAGATTGGACCGGGGTCCATAGTTCACTAGAGGTGCTCTCCTTAGATAAACAACATGGCATGAAGGGTAAACAAATTACAGCAGGGCAATTGACAGGAACTGAGCAAGGCATAACAATACAATTACTAGTCAGAAAGATCCTATGAGGTTGATTGGGCAATAAAACAAGATACATAGACCGCCATCCAACTGCATCTATGACTAGAAGTCCACCTTCAGGTTATTATCCGAACCCCCTCCAGTATTAAGTTGCAAGCAACAGACAACTGCTTTAAGCAAAGTGTGTAGGATAAACAGTCCACATGTTCCATCAACAAGAGACCGTTGTTTTCTCCCTAGTAGTAACATCACATCTACAACCGAAGAGATTTATGTCACTTTCCTTGGAAACTAGAGGCATGAACCCACTATCGAGCATAAATACTCCCTCTTGGAGTCACTAACAACTACTTGGCCAAGATAACTACTAGCAACGGAGAGCATGCAAGATCACAAACAACACAGACATGATATAATCATAAAGACAAAACCATTAATAAAACCAACATAATAATCTCAATATCCATCAGATCCCCGCAAACACAACATGCATGATTAAAAATACATTAGATCTTGATCATGAATGGAGCTCACAAGATCTATACATGAAAGCACAAAGGAGGATATACAACCATCTAGCTACTACATGGATCCATAGTCCAAGGTGGAACTACTCACGAATCATAATGGAGAGAAGGCCTCCGGGGTGATCTCCCCTTCGGCAGGGTGCCGTGAAGAGCTTCAGATCCCCCTGATCTAGGAACGATGGTGGCGGCGGATACAGACGGTTTCATGGATTTTTGATCGGGTACTCAGGATTTCTGCATCGGGGGCTTCTTATAGGCGAAGGGGGAGGCCGAGGAGGCGGCCAGGGTATCCAAACCATAGCCAGGCGTAGGCCCACCTGTGGCCGTGCCTGGGGTGGGTCTGTCCCCCCCTGGATGGCCTCCCGGGCTCCCCTCTAGACTTCTTGTTCCCCACGGAAAGTAATTGACTTTGTCGTTTGTCCCATCCAATTCCGAGAATATTTCTGTACTAACTTTTCTGAAACCAAAAACAACAAAAAATAGGCATCTGGCACTGTTGCAACTTGTTAATAGGTTAGTACCAGAAAACATGTAAAAATCACCTAAAAGTGTAGACAAGTAAAGCAAAGTAGATACTAAACAAGCATGGAGCATCAAAAATTATAGATACGTTTCCGACGTATCAACATCCCCAAGCTTAACTCATGCTCGTCCTCGAGTAGGTAAGTGATAAACAGAATAATTTTTGAGGTGAACATGAACCCTCATAATAAATATCCAACCATTTGCAAGCATTGAAAGCTGGGATCAAAGAACTCTAAACATGTGCATGAAAGAATGGAGTTCTAACAGTAGGATATAGTAACTATGCATGCAACATGGCAAGATACAAACAAAGATCATGAATAACATGCATTGAAAAACATTTGTTTGTTTCACATACAGAAAACATAGCATAGTGGCAATGAGCTTGTCCCTCATAGAGTAGCAATATAGATGCATAGGACACCTGCAAAGTTCACAAGGGTGACTAGAAACAAGTAGCACAAGAATAAGTAATATCACAATATGCATCAATTAGTAAGCTTTGGAACACTGCACACAGAATGACAACTATGCTCTCTTAATGGTGCCTAAAGGTAGAAGGTGGAGACTCAAATAATGGTGGAAGAAAGGCCATTTTATAAAGGAAGTAGGGATTACAACTTTCAAAAGGATCTTCCAAAAATTATGGTACTTGTTAGCTTTCAGCCCTCATTGCCCCTATCATAAGCATCTTGAAGTGGTTAAGGTTAAAGTGACAAAGATGGAGTATATGCTTGACGAATTATAAGTTGGCAATCTCAAGTCCCTTGAATATGAGGGCCACACCTCATGGATACTCAACTTAGGGCCTAGGCAAGTTCTTGTCATTGTAAGTATTTGCATATCATTGAGAACCGCCAATGGGGTACCCCTTGCACATGGTACAGGAGATTTCCCATAACCAAAATGACAAGGCAAGAAGACAATGAGCATCTCAGCAATCTTTTTATTTACCATATGCATGATTAGAACTTACTCATACAAGTGGAGGCTAGCAAAAGACTGGAAGCAATCAACTAAGAGAGCATAATGGCCATAATCATGTAATGCAACAAAGCATATGTTACCACCGTATTTTGGCTAAAGACGGAGATGGGCCGTGATCAAGATGGGCTTGGAAGATATGTATATTCAACGAGTTGTTGGATCGGCCTAGTGTGTGGATTTGGGCTAAATTGCCCGTGTATCTTGTATCATAGTAGGTTTCGTGTTTGTTTAGGTTCCGTTTGTGTTTAGGAAAAGATAGAGTTGTAGAGTTATTCCAAAAGTAGAGAGTCTCCGGACTATAAATATGTACCTAAGGTTATCGAAAAAGGACAACCACGTTCACAACAAACACAATCTCGGCGCATCGCCACCCCTTGTTCCTAGGGTTTCTTTCGGGTAAGTGCCATGCTGCCTAGATCGCATCTCGCGATCTAGGCAGTATCTACTTATTCGTTACCTGGTTTTACTCGTACTGAAGCGTTGTTGATGGCGAGTAATACCATTATCATAGATTGTTTGAGGCTAGCATCGGTGCTTTTTCATTACTATCGTCGAAGTTATGCTACCTCTAGCTATCTCGCTACCCTTGCACCTTTTCCCAAAGTGCAAGGGTAGCACCTTGCTTGATCTTTATTTAGTCGATTCGATCTGTTATAGTTGTGCCTTGTTCGTCAAGGTTTAGTTTAATATCCGCGTAATCAGGCCTTACAAACGGGTTGAACGATCCAGTAATGCATAAGGACGTGGCTTATTCGTTCTAGAGAGGATGTTCCGGTAATTGGCTTTACGTTGGTTATTAGGCCTCCTCTAGGGTTAATATTCCTCATCTTTTGTACGTACCAGGCTCAATCACGCGTAGGATGTTCCAGTTACGTGGTGAAAACATTAGACTATCGTAGATCGATTTAACTGGTAGTGATCAAGCAAAACCCCATGTTATCATAAATCTAACGCAGAACCATGGGGCAATCGGCTTTAGGAGCCGATTTACAGGAAAACCTGGGAGCCAATTACGGCTCGAATTTTACGTATACTTGTTTATCATGCAGGAAATCAATCGGAGCAATCCTTCACCTTCCTGACCAGGTATAGGTCAGGTGGCACGCCCTCGAACCAAGCCAGGACGTGCCGGAGCTTTTGTCAGCCGCCGAGGGACCAGGGCCCACCAGCACTGGAGCCTCCGGCTCTCCGTGTTGCCGCTGCTCGCCGGTGGGTTTTGGCAGGCAACACATTCGCACGCCGGTGGGACCTTCAACAACGTCTACATCAACACCGACTGCGATGGAGAATGACTACCACTTACGACGATCCGCCTAACGAGCACAAGGCTGGCACGACGAGGTCAAGGCCTCTTCGAGGAAGACCTCATCCTCTTTTGAGAGGACCCGTCGCATGGCATCGTGGAAAGGGTTCTCCCGAGGGCGCTCTTAATGAGGTGGATCTGCATTCCGGAGGAGCGCACTGAGCCCTCGACGTGAAGTCAACTACATGGTGGCTCATTCTTTGCACCGCCATTCTGAGAGCCTGGTGAACGCTTTCGAGCGGGTTGCGGTGCGCGTAGTTCAGGAGATCATGAAACATCATTACTCACCGTCGGGGCCTACTTTGGGGACTCACCAGGGAGAAAGACCGCTCCAGACCAGGCCACGCTGCTCGCACTTGCCGCTCCGTAACCGCCAGAGCAGCGGCTTACGTCGTCTACAAGGTGGAGGCGACTCAGCGAGTGCCAATTCCTGTTTGAGCCACCTAAGGAGATCCCACACGGATATATATGCGCCACGTGCGGATCGCAATAACGACACGCACAAACAGATTGCAACCGCAGGAGTTTCTGCGCAGGAGTGCTTGGGACAGATCTTCAGGGCGGTATCGGAGCAATGATGGCTGGGATAGACGCCGACAAACAAAGCGGCTAGCCAAGTATGCCATCGAACAAGTCACGAGTATCTAGCCCCTACAGCTCAAACAAAGGAGCAAATCGGTACCATCACGAGGGACCAGTTCGCGTCAAGAGAAGGACAATCACTATTCAAAGCCGTACCCCAACGAAGTTTGATCTAATTCCGCCACCCAAGTATAAGCTCCCCGAGTTCTCAAGGTTCAGTCGGTCAAGGGTCAAGCTCGATCGAGCACATAAGCCGATACCGCACAACTAGGCATGATTTCGCATCGGATCGATGCGTAAGATTCTTTGCGCAATCTCTGACAAGACCAGCCTTTGGGTGGTACACCTCACTACCACCTGATTCAATTCATACCTGGAAGCAACTGGAAGGGCAGTTCCACATCCAGTACCATTCAGAGGCTACTGAGGCTGGCATCGCAGACCTGGCGCAAGTGCGGCGTAAGGAGAAATCAGAGCCGAGTACATCCAACGCTTCAGGACTGTCAAGAACCGATGTTACTCGGCTCGTTTAACTGAGAAGGAAGCGGTCGAGCTGGCAGTGTTGGGTCTCTCAGCACCCATCAAGGACCTGGCGTTCCAGGTAGAGTACAACTCATTGGCGCACATGGCCCAGAAACTGACGATGTATGAGCAGCGCCACCCTGAGTTGTACCAAGACAAATTCAAACGTCCGATAAGCCTGGTCGATGCAGAAGAAGAAGATCCTACGCAGGACCAGGAGGTGGCCGTAGCTGAATGGGCTCGGGGGGCAGATCCTGTGGCCTGCAAATGGGTGAAACAGCAAGGGCCTGCGAAAGGGTTCGACTTCGATGTGAGCAAAGCTGAGCAGATATTCGATCTGCTGCTGAAGGAGAAGCAGCTGAGGTTACCCGAAGGCCACAAAATCCCTACGGCTCAGGAAATGAACGGGAGACCATATCGCAAGTGGCATCATTCGCTCACTCACACCACCAACGAGTGCAAAGAGCTTCGCGCCAAATCCAAATGGCGATAGAACAAGGCCGTCGATCCTTGGGCGATTCGCCATGAAAGTGGACACAAACCCATTTCCGGCGTCAACATGGTAGAACTCGAAGCCCGCGAGGCGTAAGCTGGATTTCTCGGCGTTAATATGGCAGGGTCGGGATACCACCATGACACGTACAAGGAGGACGGTGGTCGCTCTCGGGGCAAGGAAAGAAAGGAGGCTAGTCCATGCGACCGGCCCAGCCACAATGACGGGTGGTACTTAACAGAGGAACAAGTGAGGAGTGCGATATCGAAGCCACATTCTACGATCTCCTTAACAAGTATGAGCGCCAAGATGACCAACGTCATTGGCGCGCAGAGACGAAGGGTATGAGCACCTTGCTAGGGGCCGAAAAAGAAGGAAGGCGCAGACAGGCATTGGGATTGTCCTTTCTTGGTATATTGGGCGCAGGAATGAGCCGATTGCCTACAATCGACAACCGCCTGCATGCGGTCAGCAAAGGAAGACACGAGGCGATGTCGATTCAAACGTCTAGGGCCTCTTCAGCCCTGTGGTCACAGGAGTCCGCTCGGCGAAGACCTCGAGAGGCCAAAGGATGACAAGGACGAAGACAGGTATCACCGCAAGGTGGTGCCCGACGGACTCGACACACCCGAGCGTAGAGTGCAGCGCTGCGTAACTTAGAGGAAGTCAAGCGCAGATTCCACGCTTTGAAGAAAGCACGCCTGATCTGGCCGTCAAAGTGAGGCTATGGAAACGGAAGACCGCCGACCAGGAAAGAGTGGCGCCAAACCGGTAAAAGCCGATGCAAAGACATCGGCTGGCACAAACATGGTGTTCGATTCCATCGTAATTCTGCGCCAAGAACCGATGAGCTACCCGTGGCGCTTGATCGGCCCACGGCCGTTATCTTTGAGAAGCCACATGAGAAGGGTTACAAACATCCGAAAGCCTGCACCGCGAGGCTACATCAATGGGCAACCTGTCGGCAAGATGTTGGTGGACACCGAGCGGCGATCAACATCATGCCATACTCCATGCTACGACGTTTGGGACGCCCACCGCAGATCTGATCAAAACCAACGCCACGTTGAGCGACTTCAACGGTCTTCGAACGCAAGGCGTCGAACGTGGACTTGACGTGGGCAGGAAAACCGTACCACGCCATTCTTCGTCGTGGACAGCAAGAGCACTTACACCGCCTTGCTAGGAAGGGATTGATTCACGCTAATTGTCGCATCCGTCCACAATGCATCGCTGCGATCCAAAGGGATGGAGACGGCGTGGAGGTCATCCATGCGAGCGATTCTATCGAGATCTCCATAGCTGGCATGAACGCTCGGGAAGCGAAGACCAAGAGCCGATCTCTGGAATCAATCTAGACGGCTGCGAGCGTATTGAAGCTACAAAAAACGGGGTGAGGCTGGTCTTATCCACTGGCCTTACAGAGTAGAAAAGCCCACGATCATCCGTGGTACGGCCGATCCCTGCGATCGGCCACAAAAAATAAAAAGCAGCGATCATACGACAAGCAGCTCATGTAGTCGTAGCAGAGAGATGCTCTGCCACTGTAAAATAATGAGGTGTAAACCGTCCTTGACTGATGCAAGCAAAAAGGGGGCCGATTCAAGCGATCGGCCCAACTTATTTTTGTTGTCCTCACCCCCCGTTTGCCCTGTGTTTAGCGTCGATTTGACAGGTGACGGAAAGCTAGGGTATGGGTTTACATCCGCTGATGAGCTAGAAGAGATCGACATTGGTCCTGGGGATAAGCCACGACCAACATTTATCAGCAAGAATGGGCTAGGAAGCGGACGACTAGAGAGCCGATATCTTCAATTACTTGAAGGATTCGGCTCGGGGGGCACCTAGACGGATAAGATACAAGGCCAAAGTAGCTCGTGCATACAACAAGAAAGTGAAGTCAAAGTAGTTCCACGTTGGTGATCTAGTATGGGAAGCTGTGTTGCCCCTTGGGGACTAAGGATGCAACATATCGTAAATGGTCTCCAAGTTGGCACGGTCCGTACATGCTCGAGCAGTGGGATGGCGTAAAGTTCCCAATGGCGGTCAACGGTCAAACATCTCAAGAAATATTCCCCAAGTAAAAGCATGAGAGACGATGGACAGTAGAAGTATGGGGGCCGATGCTGAAGATCGGCCGAATAAAAACAAAAATAACAGATGCCAGTTTACACATACAAGCTAATGAAGAAATGCCTCGAAAGCATGGAGGGCATCAGCACGGAAACGATCCACCTCGGCGATCTTGGCTTCGTCATCTTCATCCTTACCCTTCACTAGCTGCTTGCTCAGGCACGATGTCCGCGATCGTCTTGATTGAGCTTGAGGCTGCCTCGTCTTGGGAACGGGCAATGGATTCTTCCTTGTCGCGGATGAGCTGTTTAGTCACCCGGACCTTCTCCTCAAGGTCTTCCAGCTCCTTTTTTAAGGACGCAAGCTCGGCGGTACTGACGGAGGTGTCAGTTTTAGCATCTAGAGATGCCTTTTTCTCGTTGAGCTGCCGACATCTGTCTGCAATATCGGCTTTCAGCGGAAGTTGGGCGTGGCGCAGATTGATCCTTTCACGGGCTAACTTCACCCGTGGCCCGAAGAAAGACAGATTTGCGACTGACCAAAGCTTCAATTGCAATGCTACTGGGAGATGGTCCTAAATTTCGGCAAGCACGCTCTTCGCTTCCTCGGAACCCTCGATCAACTCCTCAATCGGGGAGGATAGCAAGGTTTTGAGACGCTGGAATTGAGGAAGAGCGACCCTGGCTTGTGGTTCAGCGCGAACAACAGAGGGAGTCGGTTCGATGGATTCAGGGTCGAACGACAGCAAGCATGAAAGATCACAATTCTGGCAGCCAGAAAAGCGTCAGTATGCATCCAAACACGTAAGGATGAGCAGAAAGGACCCAAACGTACCTCTCCTAAGATCGAGGGGGTAGCCGATGAGGAGACAATCGGTTGGTATGTGGTTTCTGGAGGCTTGGCCAGAGTAGTAGGCGTTTCATCTACGCCTTCGGGGATTCCCAGATCCGGCGTCGGCACTGCCTCAGCTATCCCACTAAAGACATCAGTCGTCTGCATAAAGGATGTTCTTAGCTTCGGCGAGTAACATAAATCGGCAGACAAAAGGAAACAAGCAGGAGGAGCATGAAGGGTGGTGATTTTCGAAACCTCCTGGCTCGACGAAGAAGCTTGTTGACCTTTGCGAGCTTTCTTGGGACCCACAGTCGGCCCCGCCTCGGCTGGTGCTCGGGGGGCAGCAGGATCAGGAGCCGACCTTTTCCTGGAAGCCGATGATGGTGAATCTGGCTGGTTCGGTGTGTTGGTCCTCTCAGAACCTGTTGGGCCTAGTTCTCCTCGATCAGTCTGGGTGTCCTCACTGGAGGTGTCTTCAACGGAAGCCTGTGAAAGAGGGGAACCAGTAAGCGCAAGTATGTCTGCAAGAATAAAGAATGATAAGGAGCGACCAAGGCCTGAATTAGCTTACATGCGAGCTGTCTGGAGAGGGGCTCTGGCGCCTTAGGGTCTTCCTAGTAGCCACCTTCCTCACCGTCATCCTGGTCTTAGTCGGGACGCGAGGGGCACCGACTTAGGGCTTTGGTTTCTTGGAAGCCGATTGTGGGTTATCGGTCGCTTTACGCATTATGACCTTTTTCAGGTGGCGAGTCTTTGCAGAAAAGAACCACGGAGTCGGGAAGAACTTCGAAAGGGAGCCATCGCTGTGAGTAGGTTCAGGCCATCTTGTTGCCGCAAAGAGAAGGAGTGAGTTAATAAAAGGATCAATTCTTGGTCTGCATCAAGAAAATTTGCAAGTAGTACCGGTCTACGGGATGTCATAGTCGTCACGAACTGCTTTCAAAGAACGGTCCCGAGCTCTCCTAAAGACGTGAGTCTTCCATAGACCACCAGTCTTCAAAGCCATTGGTTGATGAGGCAAAGGTGAGGTCGTTGGGAATTGGGATGGTCGAGCATCAAAAAGGAATAACACCTTTGGGGTGAGAGGATCAGGCGATCGGCTCGCTCTGTGAGGTGATGGAGAAAGAAGTGGGAGCTACTTGTCCAAGGTCAATTGGCGAGCCACTACGATCGGTAGAATTCATACCTTTGATTATCTGTTGGATGTGCTCATGCCAACCGGAAGGAAACAGGACGAATGACAGTGGAGAAGAGCCGAGTGCTAGTGTCATCAAAAATTGTCCACTGAAGGAGAGTGGGTTTTCAAAGTGTTCGCTTCTTCCATGTAAGGGAAGAAGTTGGGGTTATCGAGCCTTGAAAAAGATGTTGAACCATTTAGATGCCTCTTGAGGGGCCATCGCTGGCGGTCGATACAAAGCTTGGCCATAGTGGTGCATCGAATCGCTTCCCTTTAACATCCGGGAAAGTGCAACTCGCCAAAGGGGAAGTCCGGGATGTGGTTTTGGTACAATGAGCCATAATGGATGAACCACCAAGGTCCACTGTTTTG
The DNA here is from genome assembly GCA_030063025.1 of Avena longiglumis. Lineage (NCBI taxonomy): Eukaryota > Viridiplantae > Streptophyta > Magnoliopsida > Poales > Poaceae > Avena > Avena longiglumis. The sequence goes on from CP125976.1 coordinate 81,070,777, forward strand.
ATTGATATGCTGAGAACAAATTGCAGACATCAATTGGAGATATCGATACCTCCCCAAGGAACAGTTCCGATGCCAAGTTGAGTGCCTTTGGCCGCTCAGAGGCTAGGGAAAGATAGTTCTTGGTGGGAGCAGGAAGGGCCGCAAAAGATGAAATGCTCTAGCCGAAGTTGAGAAAGGTCAGATGTTCTTTCTCTCAAACAGGCCCTTGTTTTCATATGACGTTGGATATAAGCGCCCAACTTGTACAATCTGTTTTGGAAGACAGTTTGTAAGGGACTGTGGTCATTTGAAAGGAGGGCCGGGTGATGTAACATCCAGACAGAATCATCACCACGCCTAGCAAGGTTGGTGACATAGGGCCATGGCGAATATAAAACAATTGATGTCGGACTGAAGTAGCCGATGGTTTTGAGAAGATTCTCGTGTTTCTCAAGAGGAGACAACGATAGATGCAAGGCATCGGCTATTCCCAAAATTTCCCATTGGTATTGGTAAGCTCTAGCTACTCTCTTGAACCAAGGAACCCAATGTTCTGGGGATTAGGCCAGGCTGCAAGCGATCGGCCCAAGAGTTCAGATCTAGGTCCCGCCTGAAGGGGATTCTATTTGCTCAAAGAAATTAGATGGGGACTAGAATCTATCTGAGGGCCAAGACAGAGAGAATTTGGGAGAGAAGGATGCGGCAAGAATGTCCGAAACCTAGAAGATTTAATGGTGAAATAAAGGCATTAATTCGTGTGTTCGCCATCAAGTTTTAACATTGTGTTTAGATTGCGAGGGTAAGCGTGCCTTCAGACGGAGACCTCCGGATTGGTGGTGGACGATTCGCCATCTGTTTGCCGGCGGAGATGGATCTGCGGAGTAAGGATTGAGGGTTCTTGTTGCTATGAGCTCGATCTGGTGGTGGCGTTGGGGATCTAGGCCGCCTTTTTGAAGAGAGTCGCAGTTACCGCTTGAAACTTAGAGGTGGCCGTTTAGGCTTGCCTAAATAAGCCGAGTTTGACCTTGTCAACAATTTGGAAAGCCGATGTGCATCGGCTCTTTGAGTTGTAGCTTGGTTGTTGTGGGAACATGACCAGGTGAAAGCCGATGTGTTGCTATCGGCTCCTGGAAAATCGACTTATTTATGTTATCGACAAGATTGGGGCGGAAGGACAATCTGCGGGAAATGGTTTTTTCATTCATTCATTCAAAAGCAGATGGCTTACAAGCAACTGATAGATTACAAAAGGGGACCTACTACTACGGCTACTACTACTGATTCCTAATCTAGGCCGAGGTCGTCGTCGCTGCTGCCGCCGCCGTCTTGTGCGCTATCCTCAAGATCGCTACCGGCTGCCTTCTGCCACATCCTTGAAGAAGTCGCAGGGCCTCCTCGTCCTCGCTGCCGTCTTCACTGGACCCGTGCGGAAGTACTTCACCGCTGGTACTCCGGAGGAGGTGTCCTCCTCTTCCTCTTCTTCGAGGAGTCGACGCCGTCCCGGTGACATGGCGTCATCGGCGCTGTCCGCCTCCGATTCCCCATCGGCGAGGAATCGGTCCTCGCCGCCGGTCATGGATGCGTCGTCCTCCGACTGCGAAGTCCTAACCCTCTCGTCCCACCATTGTGGGGCGAGAGTGTTATCCGCCATCGGCGGATGCTCTGGCGTCGGCTCTCGGTCGCTCATCGAGTTGGAGGCGTGGGAAGACAGCGAGGAAGCGAGAGGAGGCCATGGCAAGAAAGAGGTTTTTCGAAGGAAGAGGGTTTTCTAGCAACTGGAGGAAGATGGGGACCGCGAACTGCTCAGCTGATTTAAATAAGGGAATAGTGGAGACGGTTCAATGCCATAGCGGTTCCCAGTTACCGCCAAAATCGTCAAATCATGCAATCGCGGGAGTTGAGAAGACAGGCATCATGATGAAGGGGTAGCGTGATTACGTTGCTCGCCACGCATTCTGTCTACGCGCAACCCGATAAAAAAAAGAGGAGAAGAAGAGGAAAAAACACACAGAGTGGTTTTGGAATTATCATTGCCAAAACCAGGGGGGCATGTGTTACCACCGTATTTTGGCTAAAGACGGAGACGGGCCGTGATCAAGATGGGCTTGGAAGATATGTATATTCAACGAGTTGTTGGATCGGCCTAGTGTGTGGATTTGGGCTAAATTGCCCGTGTATCTTGTATCATAGTAGGTTTCGTGTTTGTTTAGGTTCCGTTTGTGTTTAGGAAAAGATAGAGTTGTAGAGTTATTCCAAAAGTAGAGAGTCTCCGGACTATAAATATGTACCTAAGGTTATCGAAAAAGGACAACCACGTTCACAACAAACACAATCTCAAGATCGCCACCCTTGTTCCTAGGGTTTCTTTCGGGGTAAGTGCCTAGATCGCATCTCGCGATCTAGGCGATTCACTTATTCGTTACCGTTTTACTCATCTTGAAGCGTTGTTGATGGCGAGTAATACCATTATCATAGATTGTTTGAGGCTAGCATCGGTGCTTTTTCATTACTATCGTCGAAGTTATGCTACCTCTAGCTATCTCGCTACCCTTGCACCTTTTCCCAAAGTGCAAGGGTAGCACCTTGCTTGATCTTTATTTAGTCGATTCGATCTGTTATAGTTGTGCCTTGTTCGTCAAGGTTTAGTTTAATATCCGCGTAATCAGGCCTTACAAACGGGTTGAACGATCCAGTAATGCATAAGGACGTGGCTTATTCGTTCTAGAGAGGATGTTCCGGTAATTGGCTTTACGTTGGTTATTAGGCCTCCTCTAGGGTTAATATTCCTCATCTTTTGTACGCATTCGTGCTCAATCACGCGTAGGATGTTCCGATTACGTGGTGAAAACATTAGACTATCGAGATCGATTTAACGGTAGTGATCAAGCAAAACCCCATGTTATCATAAATCTAACGAGAACCATGGGGCAATCGGCTTTAGGAGCCGATTTACAGAAAACAGGGAGCCGATTACGGCTCGAATTTTACGATACTTGTTTATCATGCAGAAATCAATCGAGCAATCCTTCACCTTCCCGACCAGGTATAGGTCGTGGCACTCGAACCAAGCCAGACGTCTGGAGCTTTTTGCGGGCCGCCCGAGGGCCCACCAGCGATCTGGAGCCTCCCGGCTCTCCTTGTTGCCAGTCGCTGCTCGCCGGTGGGTTTTGGCAGGCAACAGCATACTAATCAAAGCAAAGAGTGGTACTACAAGTCAAGGACTAAATGATAATATAGGCTAATGGTGACTTGTCATAGTCATAACATGGTGTAAGCATGTGCCAAGTCAACCCAAGCAAAGCATCAAAGTAGAATACCACAATACTATGCTTTTGCATGCTAAAACAACGCATAATTTCTTCAAGGCACACTAAGCAATCCCAATTTTTTTGGAACAAGACATGTTATAGCAATAATCAATAAGCATAATGCTAAAACAACACCTAGCATGTCATGCTAAAGTCTAAGTCACAGTCAATGCAAGCTCCTCTTGCACTTGAAGCAAGAACTTACTACTCCTTTCCAACACCAGGCAAACTTATTTGCAAAACAATACAGCGAGAACGGGGGTCCAAACTTACTTTATTCAAGCAAACTAAACAACCTAAGCAAAGCAAACGAAAACTAATATGCTCTAAGAACAACACAATTGTGCATGAAACAATAAAAGTGAAGTGTCTAGACAGACCTAAGCTTTTTATTGATGAAGAAGAGGATGCCTTGGGCATCCCCAAGCTTTGACGCTTGTACCTCTTGGATATTTCTCGGGGTGAAACCATGGTGGCATCCCCAAGCTTGAGCTTTTGTACATTCTTCATCTCTTTACATCATTCTCTCTCTACACCTGAAATTTTTCCTTCATACAAAACTTCACACAATCTTCATTAGCAACATTAGTTTATTCAAAAGATATTAGAACACTTGGCAAAGCTTTGGAACAGCAAGACTGTTCACTAAAAACACAATCTACTGTAGCAACTCCTTCAAAAAGCTCAATTTACCTGAAGAGAACTCAAAAAGGAATCAATAAGAAGCAAATGCAAATAATGGCAGAAATCTGTCAAAACAGACCAGCAGGTAGAAACCGAGTTTTTCGAACATATTATGTTGCTCAAATCAAAAAGTGTTGAACTAATGAAAGTTATCTAACATACTGGGGGATTTATTCTTAATTTTTGAGCTCAATCCGAGTTACAGAGACTCCTCAGGAATTTTTTTGGTGGAGGACAGAAATCTGTTTCAGGACAGCAATTCCCCAAATCTTATTCCCCTCTTATTAGTGGTCATTCTTGGCACAAAAAGCAAACAAAAAGGATAAGGAGAGGTCATTACTGAAGTAATAACTTCCAAGACTCAAGAAAACTCTTGGGTTATCTCTCAACAAATACTTTTGTTTAACGCCTTTAAGTTAGGCACAAGAAGCAAGAAGAATCAAGTATTTTCAAATGAAGAAGCAACCTTCTTGTTCTTTCCTTTCTTACCTTTCTTCTTTTCCTTAGGGAAGATATGATTTCTTACCGGAGGATCAAAATGCATGATACCTTTTCTAACATCTATCATTGCCCCAAGGTGTTTCAGTAGAGACCTTCCAAGTGTGATATGTCCCTTGCCTACACATTCAATAACAAGAAAATCAGTAGTCACCATTTTTCCTGAGATTTTTGTAAACACACCTTCAGCTATTCCAATGGGTAATATAGTGGCATTGTTGGTAAGAGATATTTCCTCTCCTCCTTCAATAAGCCCCCAAAGAATCGTAAATATCTTTAGGCATGAGACAAAATTCAGACATGATATCACAGCGAGCATCAAAAAGTGTAGTGTTTATTGAGACTTTGATTGTGGAGAACCACTTTGAAGGCTCGGAATTTATGGGAACATAATCATGATAAGCTCTAAGCGCGTGATAACAACTATTCATAGCAGCAATATCGATCTCAAGTTTGTTCAACCTAGAAAAAATACTTGTGAAAGAGGAATCAGACTTGCCAGGTGTACCATAGATCATGATTAATTTTCTTATGGCATCATAAGCTTCATCCTCAGTACATAGAAAAAAATATTTCTCAGCCACGACATCCAAAGCATATCTATAACGAAGAGCAATACCGTGGTAGAAACTATCAATAACCAAGCTGAGGCTTACCTCAGGCTTAGTTTCCCTCTAGAAAGGAGAGATTCTAGACCAAGCCTCCTTAAAACTTTCTTCACTTTTTTGCTTAAAAGTGGATATTTCTATCATAGGAGATATAGAGGTTGATCCAAAACCAGACATGGTAGCAACTAGAGTAGGAACTAATTTTTTTGTGTTTTTAAATAAAGAAAGCAAACCAAACTAGACTAAATTTTTTGGGGGTTCTTTGGAAAGAGGCAAACAAAACCAAGCAAAAGAAACAAAGCAAACTAAAAACAAAGTAAAGAGAAAGGAAGTGAAGGACTCCCCTAGTGAAGACGTCCTTAGCCTCCCCGGAAACAGCGCCAGAAAACTTGTTGATGCGCTGGTGCCTGAGTTGATGTAGGAGCGCTTCGTTGGAAACCCCAAGAGCAAGGTGTGAAGCAGCACAACAGCAAGTCTTCCCTCAGTAGAGACCGAGGATATCGAACCAGAAGGAGGAAGGAAACGTCACACATGTGTTCGAAACAACGTGGATACCTGCACAACACAAACTCAAGACTTTGGCCCAACAAATCAGTGAGGTTGTCAAGCTCACCGGTTTGCTGTAACAAAGGATTAAACGTATGGTGTGGAAGGTAATGGTTTATAGCAAGTAAACAAGTAATAGTGGAGGATGTATTGATGGTAAAGATTGGACCGGGGTCCATAATTCACTAGAGGTGCTCTCGTTAGATAAACAACATGGCATGAAGGGTAAACAAATTACAGCATGGCAATTGACAGGAACTGAGCAAGGCATAACAATGCAATTACTAGTCAGAAAGATCCTATGAGATTCGATTGGGCAATAAAACAAGATACATAGACCGCCATCCAACTGCATCTATGACTAGAAGTCCACCTTCAGGTTATCATCCGACCCCCCTCTAGTATTAAGTTGCAAGCAACAGACAAATGCTTTAAGCAAAGTGTGTAAGGTAAACAGTCCAGATGTTCCATGAATAAGAGACCATTGTTTTCTCCCTAGTATCAACATCACATCTACAACCGAAGAGATTTCTATCACTTCCCTTGGAAACTAGAGGCATGAACCCACTATCGAGCATAAATACTCCCTCTTGGAGTCACTAGCAACTACTTGGCCAAGATAACCACTAGCAACAGAGAGCATGCAATATCACAAACAACACAGACATGATAGAATCATAAAGACAAAACCATTAATCAAACCAACATAATAATCTCAATATCCTTGGATCCCCGCAAACACAACATGCATGATTAAAAATAGATTAGATCTTGATCATGAACGGAGCTCACAAGATCTATACATGAAAGCACAAAGGAGGATATACAACCATCTAGCTACTGCATGGACCCATAGTCCAAGGTGGAACTACTCACGAATCATATCGGAGAGAAGGCCTCTGGGATGATCTCCCCTCCGGCAGGGTACCGGGAACAGCTTCAGATCCCCACGATCTAGGGACGACGGTGGCTGTAGACGGTTTCGTGGATTTTTGATCGGGTACCCAGGGTTTCTGCATCGGGAGCTTCTTAAGGCGAAGGGGGAGGCCGAGGAGGCGGCCAGGATAGCCAAACCATAGCCAGGCGCGAGCCCACCTGTGGTCGTGCCTGGGGTGGGTCTGGCCCCCCTGGCTGGCCTCCCGGGATCCCCTCTGGACTTCTTGTTCCTCATGGAAAGTAATTGACTTTGTCGTTTGTCCCGTCCAATTCCAAGAATATTTCTTTACTAACTTTTCTGAAAAAAAAAACAGCAGAAAACGGGCATCTGGCACTGTTGCAACTTGTTAATAGGTTAGTACCAGAAAACATGTAAAAAGCACCTCAAAGTGTAGAGAAGTAAAGCAAAGTAGATACTAAACAAGCATGGAGCATCAAAAATTATAGATACGTTTCCGACGCATCACCCATACAGAACCTCAAACGATGTCTTACCCAATGCTAAATGGTACGTTGTGTTATACCAAAATTATTCTAAGGAGAGCCACTTAGACCATTTGCTATGACATGACTGGGTCATACACCTGATATATGTCTCCATACACTGACTCAATCTCTCAATCTGGCCATCCATTTGAGGGTGATAATTTGAACTCATGTTCAATGTCGTGTCTGTTAATTTGAACAATTGTTGCCAAAAATCACTGGTGAAATCTCTGTCTCTGCCTGATATAAGTAATGAGGGTAAACCATGTAATTTGTAAATAGAATCCACTTATAATTGAGCAACTGAAGCAGTTGCGTAAGGATGTGCCATAGGAATAAAATGACCATACTTGGTGAATTTATCAATGATTACCAAAATGATATCATACTTAGCTGATTTGGGCAACCCTTCCACAAAATCCAAGCTAACAATCTCCCAAGCTTTTTGAGGAATAGGTAGTGGCTGCAGTAAACCTGGTGTACCAACATGCTCAGGCTTAGCTTGCTGATATACTGTAAAATGAGCAACATAATCCTTGATATCCTATTTCATATCTGGCCAAGAAAGCAAAGCTATGATCTTATGATATGTTGCAAAAAATCCACTGTGACGACCAACTCCACTATCATGCAATGACAAAAGAACTGCTTGTTTTGCTTGTGTGTGAGAACTCAGCCAGATTCTGCCTTTGAATATCCTTGTCCATCTGGGCTATGGATGCTTAACTGAGCTAATAACTCTTTTGCTATTGGATCCAAGAAATAGCATTCCACTATTATCTCCAACCATCTTGGCTTAGAAGCTGACATAGCCAACAATTCTGGATTTGGATGACATTGAGATAATGCATCTGCTGCAGCATTAGCAGTGCCCAACTTGTATTTCACATTGTAACCCCAACAATTTACAGAAGGCTTTGTGTTGCATTGAATTTGTGAGCTGCTGAATTTCTAAATGGACCAAGCGTTTATGGTCAGTGTAAATGGTGAATTGCTTATGTTGCGAGTACCATTTCCATTTTTCCACGGCCATTATTAAAGCCAGGCATTCTTTCTCATATGATGACAGAGCCTGTGATCTAGCACTCGGTGATTTACTGAGATAAGCAATGGGGTGCCCTTGCTGTGAGAGAACTGCTCCAATACCCAGGACAGAAGCATCTGTGTGCACTTCAAAGGAAAGTTTAAAGTCTGGCAATGCTAAGACAGGTGTATTTGTCAGAGCAGTCTTCAAGGATTGAACAGCTTGTTTTGTTTCTGATGTCCACAAAAACTGAGTATGTTTCCTCAATAAGTTAGTGAGAGGTCGACTTGAAGGGAATATGCCTGAGAGGCAATAATAAAATGGTTATTATCGTATTCCTTATTTATGATAATGTTTATTTTGTATGCTATAATTGTATTAATACGGAAACGTTAATACATATGTGTTTAATAAACAAACAGAAAGTTCCTAGCTATGCCTCTCTTATAAACTAGCTCGTTTGATTAACAAGATGATCAAAGGTTTCCTGATCATGGACATTCGATGTTGTTAATAACGAGGTCACAACATTATTGGAATGGTGTAATGAACATTCATCCGAAGTATAGCATTACGATCAAGGTCATTGTGTTTATATTGCTATAACACCATACAAAGTAATCTTAGTCCTTAGACCATGAGATCATGTCAATCACTAACACTGGAAGAGTATCTTAATAACATCAAACGTCACACCGTAACAGGGTGACTATAAAGATGGGTTCAGTACTACAAAGGTGTTATGTTGAGGCTCGTGGATCAAGAGTGGAATTTTTTCATCCCGATGACGGAGAGATATACTCTAGGCCCTCTCGGTGATATCACATTAGTTAGCTTGCAAGCAAGTGATTTGATCACTAGAATGTTATATCACGGGAACAAGAAAAGCGTACATGTCGATAACGAGATCAAACTAGGTATGGAGATACCGATGATTGAATCTCGGACATCTAATATATCGCGAGACAAAGGGATTGATTTACATGCGTATAAGGTTCACACGATCACAGAAGTCATCGTTGAATATGTGGGAGTCAGTACGGATTAGGTCCCGCTGCTGATTATTGATCGGAGAGGGATATCGATCATGTCTACATTATTCGCGAACCGTAGGGTGACACACTTAAGGGATACCTACACCATTTGGAGCAAATGATATGCCAAACAAAGAAAAAGAAAGCGCATGAATTTATTTCACTAGACACCGGAATCGTTTCGGTTGAAATTGCTAAAATTGGTTCTGCATGTGAAATTGAAATGTTATAAGGGGTTTTATGTGAATGTTTGTTAATTAGAGCAATTAACAAAATTCTGAATAAAATAAATAAAAGAGTTTTATTAAATGAGAGTTTGCATTAATTTTGGTGGAAAATTAATGCATGTGAGTGGAGGTGTTTTTATGTGAGTGGAGCTTCCACCACATGAATGAGGGAGAGGTGGGGCCATGCTCCATGGCCGGAGGCCATGCCACCTTGGGCTGCCCCCTCCCCTATAAAAGGACCCCCTCCTCTCACTTCTCTTTCACACCTCCTCGTGAAGGATCTCTCTCCCCCCTTTAGAATTTCCCCATGGTCTCGGATCAGCGAGATACATGTTCCCGGTGGCTTTTTCTGGAAGGATTTGATGCTTCCGCTACTTTGCTGGAGCGAGGGAATGGAGGTTGTCAGGGTACCCGGACATGTGTGCGATCATGGATGCACCACTTCTTTGCGGTGCTGGATATGATGGTGCCGGACCGGCTGGACCAGATGGAATTCATCATGATCTTGAGATCGGCAAGCATTCGACTACATCATCCACGAGTATAACCTCGTTAACGCTATTCGGTCTTTGAGGGTATGTATTCTATGGATGTATATCCATCCTTTCCTTGTATCTAGTAGATAGATCTTGGTACATAGTTGTTCCCATCGTAGGAATTTTTTGTTTTCTATGCTGCGAACCCTATAGTGGTATCAGAGCAGGATCTATGCGTAGATGCTTTGCATGGGTAGTACACATATGTATATGTGGGCGATTATGATCATTTTATTTCTTCTTAGTTTTACTTTGGATATTGGTGGCATAGTGGGATGAAGCGGTCCGGACAAACTTTACATGTCCTCGCACATGAGACCTGTTCCACGCTTGACATGCAACTAGTTTTGAATAAGTAGCTAGCGGGTGTCTGTCTCTCCTACTATAGTCAATATCTAATTTGCAACAAGTTGTCAATAATTTGGTTATCCTTGTTGTGGTTCATGTTCGTAGGTAAGAATGGTTCTATCTTCGAAAGCCCTAAGCCACGTAAAACTTGCAATGGATAAATTAGAGGCGTCTAGTTTAGATTGTTGCTGGGCTAGTGTCATGATATGGTGATGTTGTAAGTAGAAGTATAAGTCGATACTCTTACACACACATAACGTGTAAATTCCATAGACCTTGGCCTTACACATATAGGTATAATGGCGATCATACCATGATGCACATGATGGAGATCAAGTGCAAGAACCATATCATTTCACTTATTAACATGTGATGCTTGTTTCATCTTATATTGCTTGTTTGGCATTTTATTAGCATAATAAGATGATCCCTCATTTAGATATCAAGATAAAAATGTGTTCTCCCTTAAGTATGCACCGATTATGTTCCGTCGCTCCAAGACATCACGTGATGATCGGGTGTTCTTGGATCCATGATCATATTTCGGGTGTAAGACAGTTTACACACGCGAATACTAAGGTTCTTACTTAGAGAGCCTAGCATATACAGACATGGCCTCGGAACACGGACCGAAAGGTTAAGCATGAGTCATATGGAAGATATGATGCTCATTTGATGCTCGCCTTTGAATCTACACCGACTCACGTGATGATCGGACTTGGTGTAGTGGATTTGGTTCATGTAATCACCAAAAAGGCACGAGGGATGTCATTTTTGAGTGGGAGTTCATTACTAATTTGGATTAGTAGAACTCAATTTATCATAAATTAAATCAAAGTGAATTTGCATAATTTGTTGTAGTCAATGGCATTCGTTCACCACCTTATGCATAGTTGTAATTGAGATAATAGAACTATAGAATTGTAGATATTTACTTTACAAACTGGTATCGTATTGTGTTGAGTGTCAATCTAAAGTTTAAAGTCCTATTGCAAACTTTCAGCAAACTCTGTTTACTCCGTAAAGTTTAATAATTAGTATTAAATCAAGAGTGATAATTCCAATGTTAGTATCTAAAGTATCATGTTTGCCTCCATGATTCTTGATTTAAATATCGAGATTATCTAGGAGCTGAAAGAATTGTTTCAGAAACCATCATGTGTGGCAGTATAATGATATCTGAAACAATGTTTTGGTTGCGATATGATAGAGTATAATGTATGTTCTCATATTGGATGATAATTTGTGAAGGTTGGAGATACTATGCATCCTAATCATCCAAAAGGGTTTTGGAAAGTGACGTTATACTCACGATTTGCCTTTATAAGCTACATTAGCTTGATCATGAAAGTCTTCATGATAAGGATGAATAGAAGATGTATGTCAAGTGTTTACTACACTAAAAGATTACTAAAGAATGGATTTTGAAAGAACACCAATCACTTGATGATGGTGATCTACTTCAAAGTGCAAGTACAAAGGTATTTGTATTTGAATATACACGCTTTAGACTATGTGTCATGTATATGGCGTCATTGTTAATGTTGATAGATTCTTTTAAAAAAGGAAAAGGAAATGCTGAAAGAGAATCTATAAAATATATTTGGCAGAAAAGAAAAGACTCGAAATATCCGGTTTTAGGTATATGGATGATATACATGTTATGGTTGTATTCATTTCTTATTAAACAATGTGGTTCTTGGGTATTGAATACCGAATTGGTATGAAATTTCATACACAATGACGCAATTCATGAACCACAATGGCCTAAGTAACTAGCAAGAGAATATGAGATGATGTTCATCGAAAACAAACAAACCGTTGTTTATATTGCTCATTGACATTGAAGCTTGCCTTCAAGATTTATTTTAATAATAGTTATTTAAATTAGGTATTATGAGAACAAAGATTGTTCAAATAATTACCGTATTCCATATAAGATGGATGATTTACAAATCTAGTTGGAGAAGTCACATCCATAAATACTAATGCTAAAATGTTGCAAGACAAATGATTGAAATATCACTTACGAAGTGACATTGCCGTTTAAATTATATTGGAAAGAAAACATGAAGAATCTCCATATTCATGGATTTTTGGAGTCTTTGATTTGATCAAGTGACACTTGTGAGACTTTCCTCGGGATAATTAAAATTTTGTTCAAAGGCCAAAGAAGAACGAAAGAATAAAATATTGGAATTCATACATATCGATGTATGTAGTCCATTATGTGTAGTTGTAAGCAATGGATTTCAACTTCATATGCTTTCTCCGGAAATTTGAGTGAATATTCACTTAATGAGACAGAAGTATGAAATATTTGAAAACGTTCAAATACTTTCAATATGAAGTGGAAAATCATTATAACAAGAAAATAAATAATTTATGATTTTATCATAAAGGGATTTATTTGAGTTGCAAGTGTAACAAGAAAATAAATGATTTATGATTTTATCATAAAGGGATTTATTTGAGTTGCAAGTTTAGCAAAACACCTAGATTTACATCTCCCGAAACACCATAGGAATATGGAGTGTTTGAGATTTGCAATGAAACCTTGTTTAACATGGTTGGATCAAAGGTGTTATTTATAAAACTGCCATTATGTTTTAAAAGATTAAAAGCTTTAAGGACTACCGCTTTTACACTGAAAAGAGCTCCATCTTGATCCGTTGAAATGACATCATATGAGTTATGTTTTGGGGTAAAACTCAAGTTGTCCTTTCTTAAATTTCGGTATGCTAAGCATAAGTAAGATGTTTACAACCAAAGTCAGATGAGCTTGTCTTTGTAGGTTATTTCTAATAACCATTGGGTATTCCTTCATAACACTGAGGACAAAAGGGTTTGTCGCTTGAAATGTCAAGTTTCTTGAAAAAGGAATTTTTCGTAAAAGTTAAGTGGGAGGACAATAGAACTTTGATAAGGTTAACGAACCTTATCTAAATGTGCTAAGTTGCACAGCGCCAGAAATTGTTCCGAAGGCAGCCATAATGCTCATAGATTATGTGCCTCAAAGTTTGTGATCACGGAGATCTAAGTTCCTATTGAGCCAAGTAGGTCGGATAAACAATCAAATATTGATATTTGAGAGTAAATCATTATTATTTGACAATGATGAACCGACTACATGCAAAGAAGCGATGATGGGCCCTGACTCCGTCAAATGGCTTGAAGCCATGAAATCCGTGATAGTTCCATACACGAGAAATCAAGTTTTTTGAACTTGAAGACCCTCCAAAAAGGTGTAAAAACCTATCGGTCATATTTGGATCTATAAAGAAACATACATGGATGTTTCACATCTATGAAATAGTCGACATGTCATAAAGTATTTTATGACTATGTTCAAGGAGTTGACTATGCCAAGATTTAATCTTTCATAGCGATATTTAGTCTGGACGGATTAAAGTAGCAACCACTACATATAATTTGGTATATGGTAGATGAATAAACAAAACAAAGTTCTTCTAATAGAATGGTTACCTAGGACGTGTACATGACACGATCCAAAGGGTTTTGTTAATTCAAAGGATGCTAAAAAGGGTATGCAAACTTCAATGGTTGAAGTAAGCATCGCGGAGTTGGAATCTTCACCATGATGAAACTGTTAAAGGAGTTTTCATTTAGAGACGATGAATATGCTTGCATTTGCAAGAAATTAAGTGGGAGTGTTGAGACATATTTCTAATACATTATGTGGAGGACATCTTGTTGATTGTAAATGATGTATATTTTATTGACAAAGGTTAAGAATTTCATTTCGATGAAAGAATTAGGCAAAACCCGAATATTTAGCATGAATGTCTACATGGATAGACGGTGACGCTGATATGGTCGTGCCAAACGTACATATATGAGATATTGAAGGAGTTCAATATAGAAACGATGAGAAAAGATTCTTGTCGCATGGAAAAGAATTGAATCAAGACTCAAGTGCTTTGACACTTGATGAGTGAAATCACAAGAATGTTTTGAGCAATCATACCATGATATGTACATATCCAGATATGTCCTATGCTCTAAGTGTTATGAGCATATACTAGAATGAATCATAAAATGATCATTGGACGATAGTAAGGATATTCTTATAATTTTTTGGAAGAATTAAGAATATATTATATTTGTATAAGAGACAAATAGTTCATTGTAAAGCGTTACATTGATACTAGTTTTGTCACAAGGTACAAATTAAATTTATCTCAATTTAAACTATGGATGGCACAATGAAATGGAAAGAAAGTTTCCATGATGGATTTGGATGAATTACAAAGTTAAGACGTTCTTACGGATACTACAACAAAAGGCTAATTATATGACTGCTATAGTAGCAGCAAAGGAGGGCATCTGTGTCAAGTAGTTTTTGATCAAACTACTTCACAATGGGCTAACACTAAAGATATATTGTACGACAACTGTATCAACATGATTTAACCCCAAGGAACCAAAGGTCTCACCAAAAGACCAAATTTATACAATGCCATCTCATTGGAGAATGAGTGATGCGTGAAGACACAAAGACATGCAAATACACACGGACCTGAAAGTGTCAGATCTGTAGATTATGTTAACCACTTGCAATCGCGTATATGGAACACCAGACATCCATAGGTGTTCAATACGCAAAGTTTCTAAACTAGATTATTGTCTCTAGTGCAAGTGGGAGACTGAAGGGAATATGCCCGAGAGGCAATAATAAAGTGGTTATTATTGTATTCCTTATTTATGATAAATGTTTATTTTGCATGATATAATTGTATTAATACGGAAACGTTAATACATATGTGTTTAATAAACAAATAGAAAGTTCCTAGTTATGCCTCTCTTATAAACTAGCTCGTTGATTAACAAGATGATCAAAGGTTTCCTGGTCATGGACATTGGATGTTGTTAATAACGAGGTCACAAAATTAGTGGAATGGTGTGATGAACATTCATCTGAAGTATAGCATTACGATCAAGGTCATTGTGTTTATATTGCTATAACATCATGCAAAGTAATCTTAGTCCTTAGACCATGAGATCATGTCAATCACTAACACCGGAAGAGTATCTTGATAACATCAAACGTCACACCGTAACAGGGTGACTATAAAGATGGGTTCAGTACTATGAAGGTGATATGTTGAGGTTCGTGGATCAAGAGTGGAATTTGTCCATCCTGATGATGGAGATATATACTCTGGGACCTCTCGTTGATATCACATTAGTTAGCTTGCAAGAAAGTGATTTGATCACTAGAATGTTATATCACGGGAACAAGAAAAGAGTACATGTCGGTAACGAGATCAAACTAGGTATGGAGATACCGATGATCGAATCTTGGACATGTAAAGGGATTGAGTTACATGCGTATAAGGTTCACACGATCACAGAAGTCATCGTTGAATATGTGGGAGTCGGTACGGATCTCCAGGTCCCGCAGCTAATTATTGATCGGAGAGGGGTCTCGATCATGTCTACATTCTTCGTGAACCGTAGGGTGACACACTTAAGGGATACCGACACCATTCAGAGCAAATGATATGCCAGAGAAATAAAAAGAAAGCGCAGGAATTTATTTCACTAGACACCGGAATCGTTTCGATTGAAATTACTGAAACTGGTTCTGCATGTGAAATTGAAATGTTGTAAGGGGTTTTATGTGAATGCTTGTTAATTAGAGTAATTAACAAAATTATGAATAAAATAAATAAAAGAGTTTTATTAAATGAGAGCTTGCATTAATTTTGGTGGAAAATTAATGCATGTGAGTGGAATTGTTAGTGGAGGTGTTTTTATGTGAGTGGAGCTTCCACCACATGAATGAGGGAGAGGTGGGGGCACCCTCCATGGTCGGCGGCCATTGCAGTGACATGTGTAGTACACTATAGTCGTTGACATGACACTCACAGAACACCGTTCTGTCAATATCACATCCCTCAGAGTGGTACAATGGAAACATTGCGGGTCCATATTACAAACATTCACACATTATTATTATTACAATACCAGAAGTTCAATACTTCAAAAGGTTCAACTTACAGACCAAAATATAAAGTGTTTCAGTGGAATTTAAAGGTAGCAACTCCGACTAGTAGTTGAGCTCAGCAGCTTATTATGTAGAGTTCGTCCTGCTCAGCTCAGTTGATTACTACTAACTAGGATACTTAGTTGGATTCGTTATCGTTGACACCATAGCGGATTTCGTAATCCACTCCTTCAACACCTCCTGACAGGTCAGACTCCTCGTAGAACACATCTTCTTGACATTCAGCTGCATACATTGGCACGTCCTCGGAATCCTCAGAGTCTAAGCAAGGGATCAAATGAAAGGATGAGTAACAGCGTTAGCCAACAAGTTCATTATATGCAAGGTGGGAAGTTTGATGCTCTAACTACCACCTCGGATTATAAATCCTTGGCACTATGCAATTTTCGTAAGTCTTTCTTCAAAGATTGATTTTATTATGAAAATCTATGACCATCAGCCTTCACAGATTGACCAGAACTTTCATGGAGTTCCTTTCCTGCCGCATTCGTAGCTCCTTCCTGGAACAGGGAGTAACAAGTTATAATTCTTACACTCTGCAGAGGTGCGTTACTTTACCCATGAGAGATCAACTCCTTGTTGCACAACCAGGCATACTTTCCCGTCCACATTTCCATGATGTGGGTCCCAGTAGTTGGTCCAAGCCAATCACTGCCCCCTTCGCGGCCTCGCATGCCTCCTTGGTGTACACCATGCCCACATAATGAATTACAGCAATGGTTTGTACAAACCATTAGATGCCAGAACTATCGTGGGACGATGAGGGTTCTCACTCATATGCTGCATATCCTCTACGAATTACCAATTAATATGCACGCTACGAGGATAACAACCACGACCTGCACATCCGGCTTCATGCGAGAGGAAGAAGATACAACTGACTTCTCTGTCCCATTCCAAATCCCATTGCTAACGCGTAATATACGGCGCTAGAATCACTAATGTCAGGGGTTATTAATTCCCTAATTGATTATCATTGTTGCAAATAGAACCCTGAGTTCTATTGCTCCATTATATCATCACTTAGGATGATGTCTATGATTTCTTGATTTGTGAAATTAATATATTCTTTATTTTAGAGTATATATGATAACACACAATTTGCAAATACTTTGATAAAGACTCTTCAAAGGATATGAGCAAGTAATGAACTTGCCTTGCAATGACAAGGTAGTGAAGTCTGATGCTTGCACTGGACCTTGAGCTTCTATGTCTACAAAAACATCATTATTGACCAATAAGGACAATATTTAAAGAAGCAAAATGATTATGCAAAGTAATGTAATGCATCATTTAACTTGATATGCATTCTCCCCATTATTATAAAAAGTCTTTTTAATAATAAAGGATTTATAAATATTACCTTTTAATATTTATAACATATATTGAATTATTTTATTTTATTTGACTTTTATTGATTTAATAATTCTTTTAGGAATTATCACTTAAATATCAAAAATTGTTACTAAATATTTATTTAGTATTTTTCAGAAATACTCCAATATTAATATATAAAGAAAGTGATTTTTATTTATTTTTATCATCTTTCATTAATTTTGTAAAATTCCATAAGGAATATATAAATTACAAAATTCTTAATAAAATTTAAATGTCTAAAATTTTATATCTTAATTTATTTGAATAATTTGGATTTTTAATCCAAGAATATTTTATTTATAATTTTTGGAATTTTATTTTATTTTCTAGATTTTAATTAAGTTCAGGGGCATTTTGGTCTTTTCTATTAAGTAAAAACATGCCTTAAGGTTTTTGGGCTGGCTTAATCTTATTGGGCCCTTGTGGCCCATTAGACATAGTCAAAATAGCCCACTCCCTCGCTGCCTCTCACCCTCGAGCTCACTCCTCTCCTCCTCTATCCCCGACCCCATAGTCGGTGATGTCGCCGCCGACGATTCCCGCCGTCGTGGGCCGTTTTGATCGCCGTCGTCGTGCAGGAGGAGGTTCTCGACTACGCCCTTCCCTCCTGTCCAACTGGATTTGAGCATGGGGCTCTCCTGCGACAGATCGATGCCGTCCCGAACCCTTGTGGATCTTGGCGTTGCCGCTGCCGTCGTGCATCGTGGTGATTCACCTCGCCTCTAGGCATGGCCATGGTCGCCGCCATGGCGCTGTATGGGTCGTAGCGCCCCTTGTGGGTGCTCCCCGTGCCGCCATGGTCGTCGGCCACCTCTGATTTCTCTTCTAGTCTTCAGCGAGGACCTTTGGTGAGTTCTTTTCCTCTCCCCTCGTGCTCTCTGTGCTCGCTCATCCTATGCTAGATGTTGGCAGTAACCTCTCTGGTTACTGTCTTGTCCTGATTAAGATGATTTATTCCATTTAGGGTTCATATCTTGTTGTTGATCATATACTGGATGAATTAGATCATGTGTGGATGGTCTCTAAGCATGCTAAATGATTATTAGCTTGAGGCTTGCTGCTTAAGATGAACTATAATGGTTTTGGTGGCTTATTAGATGATTATGCTTAGATTTCATATGATTCAGATGATATAGTTGCTCTGAAATCAATGCTTGGTAAAGTCAGTGGGTTTGATAACTTACCACTGTCATTTCTGAAATCACCGTCTTAGTGATGTTGGCTTGAGAATTAATGTGTGGTTTGAGATCACAATGATATCAAACAGTGAATATATACATAGGAATGTCCTAATTATGATTCCTGTAATGATAGGAAAATGATTTATAGATTGATTGAATCTGTGATGATTGAATGCTTATTCTGATTCATGTAGAATTGTTCTTGTGACACCATCTTTGTATGGCACACAAGATCGATTCTAATCCATTGATTGGGTTGGTTTAAGCTTAAGACAAGCTTGGCTTTAAAAGATGAGTAGAAATGTTCTTTTCTGAAATCCCTAAGACCAATGATGTTGGTCTAAGGCTTAGGGATTAGGCTATATCTAGTTGATTCATATGGATAGTTCTGGTAGTGGTACCAGCTACTGTTTCTTGAATCAAAGATTGGAAAAAAATGATAGTAGGCTTGATCACTTATATGGATCCAAAAGATTAACTTCTAAGGTTCTACCCTTATCTTAGGGATGTGCCTAGAAATTAAATCTTAGCTATATTTATTGTAATATAGCTTGATAGCCAAATCAATGATGTTGTTCTGATTTTTGGTTGGATCTTTGTACTTTTTTGTTTGCTTTTAGAGTTTAAAACCCCAATGATGGATTCACCCCACTTGGGTGCTTTCTGAGAGTTTGAATGTGATACAGATCATGTATGCTTGTTGAAAGGATACGGATGTCGCCTAGAGGGGGGTGAATAGGCGATTAAAACTTTTCCTAGAGTGGCTCAACAAAGGCGACATAAAACTAGTGTTTACTTTGTTAAGCACAACCTAGAACAACAAAGGTTCACCTATGTGCACCAACAACTTATGCTAAGCAATACAATAAACAATGTGATAGCAAGATATAGATTACTTCAAGCACGAAGGCTATCACAATGTAAAGTGCATAAGTAAAGAGCTCGGGTATAGAGATAACCGAGGCACGCGGGGACGACGATATTTTACCGAGTTCCTCCCAATATGGAGTACGTCTCGTTTGGATAGGGGGTGGTATCAAACCACGAACGCCACAAAAGGCCTTCCTTATTCTCCGGTGAATCTCACCCCAATGGGATCGATCCACGCTTCCACTATCGGTGCACTTGTCGGTGGCAACCGGAACCTCTCACAAGGTTGGGGCACTTCTCCACAACTTAATTGGAGGCTCCCAACAAACGCCACCAAGGCCACAATGCCACCAAGGCCACAAAACCGTCTAGGGTTCCAAGAACCCAAGAGGGACAAGCTCCAATAAGTAACTCAAACCAAATCCTCCGAGGAGAACTCAAACCGATGCACCAAATGCAAATGGCAAGAACAGCACAAAGGTGCTCAAATCCCTCACTCTCAAGTTCCAACAAAGCTACCAAAGCTATTGGGGGAACAAGAGAGGAGGAATCAAAGAGAGACACAAAATCCCCCAAAATCTAGATCCCCAAAGATGCACTCACAAAGAGATGAATCGGTTAGGTCAAAACGTGGATCTAGATCACCTCCAACTACCCCTCAAATATATGCAATAATCAATGGACGGGTGAGTATAAATCAAGCTCAAAGATTAAGGCAAATGAGGGCAAAGCTTAGACAAAAGGAGGAGTTCGAAGCAACCCTAAAAGACAAAGGGGCAAAGCTATTTAAAGAAACGGGTAGATTCTGCCCGTTGGGGCTATTTTCCTGGACTAACCGGTAGTACCTGATCCGACCGGTACTACCGGACCCAAACAGCAAAATGCCAGGAAAACGGAAGAGGCCAGACGAGCGATGCAAGCGAGGTGGATACAGAGAGAGCGGCAGAAAGTACAAGTGAGGGCCACAACAGTGGCCTTGTGGCCGGGCCAAGCGGGCAGCAAAGAACAGATCAGCGTGGTTCAATATAGGTCAAGTCTGCTTGTAGTTCTATTTCCTAATGTGTGATTACATCATCTGGAACTTTCAAACATTTACGAAGCTGTGACACATGGAAAACATTATGCACTTGAGCCAATCTTGATGGTAACTCTAAAGCATAAGCTAGTTCTGACTCAATATCTTGAATGGTCCGATGTATCTTGGACTCAATTTTCCTTTAACTCCGAACCTTTTCACCCCTTTCATTGGACTTACTTTCAAATATACCATATCTCCCACTTCTGGATGCCATGATCTTCGACTTTGATCCGCATAACTTTTCTGCCTACTCTGGGCTATTTTCAGTCTATCCCTGGTCTTATCAATGATATCTTGTCTTTCCTTGATATAATCTGGTGCAAATTCTTTGCTGCTTCCAGGATCATACCAACATATTGGTGATTTACACTTACTTCCATACAGAACTTGGTATGGAGCTGCCTTCAGACTACTCTGATAGCTATTGTTATAAGAAAATTCTGCCAATGGCAGATGATCTTCCCATGTTCCTCCAAAATCTAGTGCACAAGCTCTTAGCATGTCTTCTAGTATTTGATTTGTTCTTTCAGTTTGACCTCCTGTCTCAGGATGATATGATGTGATGAAATCTAACTTTGAACGAAGTGCTTCATGCAACTGCTTCCAAAATGCTGAAGTAAACACTGATCCCTATCAGTTATGATCTTTTTGGGTACTCCATGCTTACTTACTATCTCTTTGACATATACTTCAACTAAATTCTCGGCATTATCTTTTTGATTCACCGGAATAAAATGTGCACTCTTAGTGAGTCTGTCCACAATTACCCTTATCATATCCTTCCTTTTTGGTGTCACGGGCAATCCTGTGATGAAGTCCATACCTATTTCTTCCCACTTCTATTCGGGAATTTCCAAAGGTTGTAATGGTCCTGCCGGGCTTTGATGTTCAGCCTTCAACCTTTGGCAAGTATGGCATTCAGATACATATTTAGCAATGTCCCTTTTCATGTTATTCCACCAGAATAGTTCTTTCAAATCCATATACATCTTAGTACTTCCCAGATGTATAGAGTACGGTGTTTCATGTGCTTCTCTAAGTATGATATCACAAATCTCAGTCACATCTGGAACAGAAAGACGGTCTTGAAACCATAAAGACTCATATTCTCCAAGACGAAAAACTAATTTTTGCCCTTGAGATATCCTTCGAATATCCTCAGCAATAAAAGGATCTTCTGCTTGATGTCTAAACATTTCTTGCTTAAGATCACTTTCCTGCTCTGCAACTACCTGCATAGTAGCTAATCCTCCAAGAACCTCTGTTCTGATGAATTGAAGCTCTAATCTTTCCAAGTCCATTTGTAACTCCTTTGGTAGCTCCCTATTGCTAGGCTGAATATCTGCACTCTTTCTGCTTAAGGAATCAGCTACAACATTTGCTTTCCCTGGGGTATAGTTGATTGTTAAATAATAATCTTTGATTAGTTCCAACCAACGCTTCTGTCTCATATTCAATTCCTTTTGAGTGAAGAAATATTTGAGAGTTTTATGGTCAGTGTATAACTCACATTTGGCTCCATAAAAAAATGCCTCCATCCTTTTAGCGCAAAAACTACTGCTGCTAACTCTAAATCACGAGTTGGATAGTTGACTTCATGTGGTTTCAGTTGTCTTTAACCATAAGCATTGAATTTCCGATCTTGCATTAGTACACAACCCAAACCTTCTTTAGATGCATCATAGTATACTGTGAAGTCCTTCCCTGTTTTAGGAACTGCTAAGATTAGAGTTGTGGTTAATCTGGTTTTCAACTCTTGAAAACTTGCTTCACACTTCTCATCCCAATTGAATGGTCTATTCTTCCTTAACAATTTGGTCATTGGTCTGGCTATTTTGGACAAACCTTCAATGAATCTCCGATAATAACCAGCCATTCCTAAGAAACCTCGAATTTTCTTCACATTGGTTGGTGCAGTCCACTCTAGTACTGACTGAACTTTAGATGGATTTACAGCAATTCCATCTTTACTGATCACATGACCGAGGAATTCTACCTCATCTAGCCAAAATTCACACTTACTAAACTTGGCATAAAGTTTGTGTTCCCTTAGAGTCTGCAATGCTATTCTCAAATGATCAGCATGCTCTTCCTTATCCTTGGAATATATCAAAATATCATCAATAAAGACTATGACGAACTTTTCCAAATATGGCATGAAGATCTTGTTCATCAGATTCATGAATATTGTAGGTGCATTAGTCAAACCAAATGGTACTACCAGATACTCATGGTGTCCATATCTTGAGACAAATGTTGTCTTTGGAACATCTTCCGGTTTGATTTTTATTTGATGGTATCTAGATCTTAAATCGATCTTTGAAAATACTCCAAACCCTTTCACTTGATCAAACAAATCTTGAATTCTTAGTAAAGGATACTTATTCTTGATAGTAACATTGTTTAGATTTCTATAATCTCCACACATCCTTCTTCCACCATCTCTCTTATCCACAAAGATTACTGGTGTTCCCCATGGAGATACACTTTCCTAAATAAATCCTTTTCTGGCTAACTCATCAATTTTCTCTTTGAGTTCTTTTAACTCTTTGGGTCCCATTTTATATGGTGCTTGAGCTATTGGTGCTGCACCAGGAATTAGGTCAATAGTGAACTCTATCTCCCGGTCTGGTGGCATTCCCGGTAGCTCTGCTGGAAAAACATCTTGAAATTCATTTACTATAGGAATCTCTTCCAATTTGACCTCTTTCATTGAGTTCAACTGCAGATCCACCATGATATGACTGTGCTTATCTGCTTGGTAAACTATCCTTGCTCCACTTGGAGTTTTAATTGAGACAGTTTTCTCCTCACAATTTATCTGAGCTCTACGTTCCATCATCCAATCCATTCCCAGCACTACTGCAATTCCGTTCAAAGGAATCACATAAAGGTCTGTGAAATATGTACAACCACAGATTGATATAACCTGATCTTGTTTTATGTGGCGTACAATCACATTCCCTCCTGTCGTAACTACGGTCATAGGACTTTCTAACGTTGCCCTTCTAACCCCAAACTTATCACAAAATTCTTTAGAAATGAATGAAGTAGTTGCACTAGTATCAAATAGAACTTTGTCGGGATTGTTAAGGATATTGAGCGTACCTATCACTGCATGCTCTGAATTATCCACCTCCTCGAGGGTTGCACAGTTCAGTTTCCCGGTAGGTCGGTTCCTCTTTCCATTGTTGTTCTTGCCATTATTTCCTCCTTTATTGGGTTGTCCATTTCCTCCACTGGCTTGTCCTCCTCCCTTGGTAGGCCAACCTCTTGGTGGTTTTCTCGGACAATTTGGCTTGATATGTCCCTTCTGACCACAACCGTAACAAATCACTATAGGCTTTTTGCATTCCCTCTAGAAATGCCCTGGAATTCCACAATTGTTACAAATAACATTTCTTCTCGGATTGGATTGATTTCCACCACTGCCCTCGTTATTGTTGCCATAATTCCTGTTCCGAGGTTTGAACTCCAGGTTAGGTTTAGGTTTTCTTGCCTGAATTCTCTTGATTTCCTTTTTGTCTCTCTTCCTCCTATCCTCTCGAACATTCTTATAATCATCTTCGAAAGTAATGGCTGCATCCAGCAACTGCTGATAAGTTTGCTTATTGGCTAACCTTAGCTGCATCTTCACAAATGGATTTAATCCACACAGAAAATGTTTCTTCCGCTTATCTTTAGTGTTGACATCCTCCTCAGCATAGCGAGACAGTTGACTAAACTCCCGGATGTACTTCATGACACTAGTATATCCTTGCTGAAGCTCCTCAAATTCTCTCCGCTTCAACTCCATAACACTTTTCGGAACATGATATTCACGGAATCTCTGCTTGGACTCTTCCCAGGTAAACTCCCTTCCTGGTTGTTGCATGGCCAACTGATTCTCCCACCATGATGCTGCAGGTCCAGTCAGAAGATGAGTTGCATACCTCAATTTCTCCTCATCATTGCAACCTACAATTTTCAGCTTCCTTTTAGTATCTGCTAGCCAATCTTCTGCATCCATTGGTTCAGGAGCTGATGCAAAAGGTAACGGTATTGCATTCTGGAAATCAGATAAACTCATGCCTCCACCTTCAGGTGCCCTCTGATTTGCTCGTCCCAGCAGCTCTTCCATGAACTTGTTCTGGGTCTCTTGCATCATTTGCATGCACTGCATAAAGTTCTTCTCCGTTAACGGACTCATTGGTGGTGGTAATGCTCCTTGATTTGCTGCATCTGCATCGGCCTTCTCCTTGGCCTCTCGCTCCATCCGCTGCTGCTCAGTTTCCATTTCTACACTCGTATCCATGACCCTCCAGTCCTATAACATAAAGCGAATACTCATAATTACATCATGCACATGTGTTCTGAGCTCGACTTTACGCACAGAACTAGTCACACAATGAAGATCCAAAGAAAATCCAAATGTGCATTTCACATATGATACATAATATCATAATAATACAAAGTCATTACAACATATACCATATAGGTATAATCACAAAACTACCTTATTCATCTCACTATCTTATTTCTTGGAGTACAATACACGGTACTTGATATCACTAACTATTTGCCTCCTTCTAGTAGTAACTACGCTCATCATACATGCCTGATGTCCAACCGTGATGACGTGTTGTTCGTCGCACAGTTTGTGGAACAAATGGCCTTCCAGAAGGAACATACTCTGTATCTGAAGTGTCAGGACTTGACTCATTACTCAACCTGAGCGCATTGACTCCCTCCAGCTCAGCTGAAAAGTCTTCAGAAACATATTCAACATTATCTCCCGCATGCATCTCCTGAGCTTCATTCCTTGAGTTGTCAACAGGGTGCTCCTTTGGGCAAGATAGTTAAACACTGGATAATGTATATTCCCTGGGTTTTGAGAAGATGTTGATGATTCAAACACTCTCTCCTCGGGATCTTCTTCTTCATCCTGATTATCTATTGACATGGTATTTCTACTACTGTTACTAGGGTTAACCCTTGCACCCATCCAACTAGATTGTCCAACATTTCTATCAGAACCATCTGTGGACATCTGGTGTTCATGAGATCCTTCATATGATCCCATTCTCCAACCATCCGAATTCTCAATAGGAAGTTCTGAGTCAGAACCATCCTCTAAGCCCTGTGGTACTGCCTTCCTCATATCCATAGTAGGATCATGTATAGGTTCAGGTCTTGTTGAATAAGGATATGGTATAAAAGATTCAGGATCTATAGGTATATCCTTAAAGATAGGTGTTGCGCTACTACATGCTTCCTTATCTAACTAGAATGCTAACTGCTTCCTCCTTTCCGGATCAGTTAGATCCTCTAACATATCATTTTTATCTTCAACAATCACTTGATGTGTCTTATAAAAAGACGCAACGAGTGTTCGGTATCTATCCTTTAACTTGGAAGCTAACTTAGGATGCTTCTTAACCAAAGTAAGATGATCCGGTATAGGCTCCGAGTCTATATAATCATGAGGTATCACAGAGAATGTGCTACCTTCTAACTCATTGGTTTTCTGCTCCTGGATATTAGCTATCGCCTCCACAACCGCAACATGATATGCTGACTTCTACCTTCACCTATAGGTAGATCGTGATATAATCCAAGCTCCTCTGGGAGTTGGATACTCACACGATACTTGGATAACATCCGGCCATCAAGGTAAGTGATAGTGTTCACTAGAATTCTAGTTGGACAACTAAAGATCTTTAAAAGTTGACGAAGTTGGTGTGTGAATGATCCTTGATAATCATCAAGAGTCTCCTCTTTCCTTACCAAAGTCTGTTTTGGAAACTTTGGTGCCATATCTCTGTATATCAGGAAAATAGTTTTGATTAGTATCCAATAATATATTGCATCATAACAAAGAATTATCGCACTAAAATATATAACGAAATATTCTCATTTGAATACCCATTATATTATTTTTAGAGAATTCTTTATTGTTGCTACACTTTCCTACAGGTAATACCCTTTACTAGGTTTCCAACCTAAGGTCAAAGCAATTTGCTCTGATACCAACTGCGGTGACCCGGCATACCACTGCATGTGTAGTACACTATAGTCGTTGACATGACACTCACAGAACACCGTTCTGTAAATATCACATCCCTCAGAGCGGTACATCAGAAACATTGCGGGTCCATATTACAAACATTCACACATTATTATTATTACAATACCAAAAGTTCAAGACTTCAAAAGGTTCAACTTACAAACCATAATATAAAGTGTTTCAGCGGAATTTAAAGGTAGCAACTCTGACTAGGAGTTGAGATCGGCAGCTTATTCTATAGATTTCGTGCTACTCGGCTCAGTTGATTACTACTAACTAGGATACTTAGTTGGATTCGTTATCGTTGACACCATAGCATATTTCTTAATCCACTCCTTCAACACCTCCTGATAAGTCAGGCTCCTCGTAGAACACATATTATTGACATTCGGCTGCATACATTGGCACGTCTTCGGAATCCTCAGAGTCTAAGCAAGGGATCAAAGGAAAGGATGAGTAACAACGTTACCCAACAAGTTCATTATATGCAAGGTGGGAAGTTTTATGCTCTAACTACCACCTCGGATTATAAATGGCACTATGCATTTTTTGTAAGTCTTTCTTCAAAGATTGATTTTATTATGAAAATCTATGACCATTAGCCTTCACAAGTTGACCAGAACTTTCATGGAGTTACTTTCCTGCCGCGTTCGTAGCTCCCTTTCCCGGAACAGGGAGTAACAAGTTACAATTCTTACACTCTGCAGAGGTGCGTTACTTTACCCATGAGAGATCAACTCCTTGTTGCACAACTAGGCGTACTTTCTCGTCCACATTTCCATGATGTGGGGCCCAGTAGTTGGTCCAAGCCAATCACTGTCCCCTTCGTGGCCTCGCATGCCTCCTTGGTGTACACCATGCCCACATAATGAATTACAGCAATGGTTTGTACAAACCATTAGATGCCAGAACTATCGTGGGACGATGAGGGTTCCGACCCATATGCTGCATATCCTCTACGAATTACCAATTAATATGCACGCTACGAGGAAAACAGCCACGACCTGCACATCTGGCTTCATGCGAGAGGAAGAATATACAACTGACTTCTCTATCCCATTCCAAATCTCATGGCTAACGAGTAATATACGGCGCTAGAAACTCTGATGCCAGGGGTTATTAAGTCCCTAATTGATTATCATTGTTGCAAATAGAACCCTAAGTTCTATTGTTCCATTATATCATCACTTAGGATGATATCTATGATTTCTTGATTTGTGAAATTAATATTTTCTTCATTTTAGAGTATATATGATAACACACAATTTGCAAATACTTTGATAAAGGCTCTTCAAAGGATATGAGCAAGTGATGAACTTGCCTTGTTATGGCAAGGTAGTGAAGTCTGATGCTTGCACTGGACCTTGAGCTTCTATGTCTACAAAAACATCATTATTGCCCGGTAAGGACAATATTTAAAGAAGCAAAATGATTATGCAAATTATGTAATGCATCATTTAACTTGATATGCATTCTCCCCATTATTATAAAAAGTATTTTTAATAATAAAGAATTTATAAATATTACCTTTTCATATTTATAACATATATTGAATTACTTTATTTTATTTCCCTTTTATTTGACTTTTATTGATTTAATAATTCTTTTAGGAATTATCACTTAAATATCAAAAATTGTTACTAAATATTTATTTAGTATTTTTTCAAAAATACTCCAATATTAATTATAATGAAAGTGATTTTTATTTATTTTTATCATCTTTCAATAATTTTGTAAAATTCCATAAGGAATATATAAATTACAAAATTCTTAATAAAATTTAAATGTCTAAAATTTTATATCTTAATTTATTTGAATAATTCGGATTTTGGTGAACCCAAGAATATTGTATTTATAATTTTTGGATTTTTATTTTATTTCTAGATTTTAATTAATTTCAGGGGCATTTTGGTCTTTTCTATTAAGTAAAAACATGCCTTAAGGTTTTTGGGCTGGCTTAATCTTATTGGGCCCTTATGTCCCATTAGACATAGTCAAAATAGCCACCCGAAGGGTTCTGGCCCAACTCAGCCCACTCCCTCGCTGCCTCTCACCCTCGAGCTCACTCCTCTCCTCCCCTATCCCCGACCCCGTGGTCGGTGATGTCGCCGCCGATGATTCCCACCGTCGTGGGACGTTTTGGTCGCCGTCGTGGTGCAGGAGGAGGTTGTCGACTACGCCCTTCCCTCCTGTCTAACTGGATTTGAGCATGGGGCCATCCTGCGACAGATCGATGTCGTCCCGAACCCTAGGGTTTGGGGGTTGGCGTGGATCTTGGCGTTGCCGCTGCCGTCGTGCGTCGTGGTGATTCACCCTCGCCTCTAGGCGTGGCCATGGTCGCCACCGTGGCGCTGTATGGGTCGCAGCGCCCCCTGGGGGTGATCCCCGTGCCGCCATGGTCGTCGGCCACCTCCGATTCCTCTTCTAGTCTTCAGCGAGGACCTTTGGTGAGTTCTTTTCCTCTCCCCTCGTTCTCTCTGTGCTCGATCATCCTATGCTAGATGTTGGCAGTAACCTCTCTGGTTACTTCCTTGTCCTGATTAAGATGTTTATTCCATTTAGGGTTCATATCCTGTTGTTGATCATATACTGGATGAATTAGATCATGTGTGGATGGTCTCTAAGCATTCTAAATGATTATTAGCTTGAGGCTTGCTGCTTAAGATGAACTATAATGGTTTTGGTGGCTTATTAGATGATTATTCTTAGATTTCAGATGATATAGTTGCTCTGAAATCAATGCTTGGTAAAGTCAGTGGGTTTGATAACTTACTACTGTCATTTCTTGGTTAATGATAATGGGTATGGTGTGATGAAATCACCGTCTTAGTGCTGGTGGCTTGAGAATTAATGTGTGGTTTGAGATCACAATGATATCAAAAAGTGAATATATACATAGGAATGTCCTAATTATGATTCCTGTAATGATAGGAAAATGATTTATAGATTGATTGAATCTGTGATGATTGAATGCTTATTCTGATTCATGTAGAATTGTTCTTGTGACACCATCTTTGTATGGCACACAAGATCGATTCTAATCCATTGATTGGGTTGGTTTAAGCTTAAGACAAGCTTGGCTTTAAAAGATGAGTAGAAATGTTCTTTTCTGAAATCCCTAAGACCAATGATGTTGGTCTGAGGCTTAGGGATTAGGCTATATATAGTTGATTCATATGGATAGTTACGGTAGTGGTACCATCGCTTTCTTGAATCAAAGATTGGAAAAAAATGATAGTAGGCTTGATCACTTATATGGATCCAAAATATTAACTTCTAAGGTTCTACCCTTATCTTAGGGATGTGCCTAGAAATTAAATCTTAGCTATATTTATTGTAATATAGCTTGATAGCCAAATCAATGATGTTGTTCTGATTTTTGGTTGGATCTTTGTACTTTTTTGTTTGCTTTTAGAGTTTAAAACCCCAATGATGGATTCACCCCACTTGGGTGCTTTCTGAGAGTTTGAATGTGATACAGATCATGTATGCTTGTTGAAAGGATACGGATGTCGCCTAGAGGGGGGTGAATAGGCGATTAAAACTTTTCCTAGAGTGGCTCAACAAAGGCGGAATAAAACTAGTGTTTACTTTGTTAAGCACAACCTAGAACAACAAAGGTTCACCTCTGTGCACCAACAACTTATGCTAAGAAATACAAGCAACAATGTGATAGCAAGATATAGATTACTTCAAGCACGAAGGCTATCACAATGTAAAGTGCATAAGTAAAGAGCTCGGGTATAGAGATAACCGAGGCACGCGGGGACGACGATATTTTACCGAGTTCCTCCCAACATGGAGTACATCTCGTTTGGAGAGGGGGTGGTATCAAACCACGAATGCCACAAAAGGCCTGCCTTATTCTCCGGTGAATCTCACCCCAATGGGATCGATCCACGCTTCCACTATCGGTGCACTTGTCGGTGGCAACCGGAAACTCTCACAAGGTTGGGGCACTTCTCCACAACTTAATTGGAGGCTCCCAACAAACGCCACCAAGGCCACAATGCCACCAAGGCCACAAAACCGTCTAGGGTTCCAAGAACCCAAGAGGGACAAGCTCCAATAAGTAACTCAAACCAAATCCTCCGAGGAGAAATCAAACCGATGCCCCAAATGCAAATGGCAAGAACACCACAAAGGTGCTCAAATCCCTCACTCTCAAGTTCCAACAAAGATACCAAAGCTATTGGGGGAACAAGAGAGGAGGAATCAAAGAGAGACACAAAATCCCCCAAAATCTAGATCCCCAAAGATGCACTCACAAAGAGATGAATCGGTTAGGTCAAAACGTGGATCTAGATCACCTCCAACTACCCCTCAAATATATGCAATAATCAATGGAGGGGTGAGTATAAATCAAGATCAAAGAGTAAGGCAAATGAGGGCAAAGCTTAGACAAAAGGAGGAGTTCGAAGCAACCCTAAAAGACAAAGGGGCAAAGCTATTTAAAGAAACTGGTAGATTCTGCCCGTTGGGGCTATTTTCCTGGACTGACCGGTAGTACCAGATCCGCCCGGTACTACCGGACCCAAACAGCAAAATGCCAGGAAAACGGAAGAGGCCATACGAGCGACGCAAGCGAGGTGGAGCCAGAGAGAGAGCAGCAGCAGACAATGCAGGGCCACTGGCGAAGGCCATGCAGCCGGGCGGTGCAGCAGCAGAGCCCGACGTGTGGAGGGACCCAGCCGCAGCAGCACGCTGTGAGCAAGCCAAGGCAGGGGGATTGGCGGCAGGGCGCATGGGGCCAGGCGAGGGCGGGAGCAGCGCATGCGGGCAGGTCAACACCTAGTGCGCGGGAACGGATGCGAGCGAGCGCGGGATCGAGCGAGTAGTGAGGGGAAATCAGGGGAAGTGGGATTTCAGCGAGGCTGGCGGAGTGGGCTGGAGCTGGACCGGTACTACCGGTGGTGAGTACCGCGCGGGGCAGACGGCTGGGCCGCACGCAGCGCGCCGCTCAGGGGAGACCGGTAGTACCAAGTGGTACTACCGCTCGGCCCAGTAAAATCTATTTTCCTTTTTCTTTTTAAAACTGAATATCAATAAATAATCAAACCGCGATAACTTTTGATTGGTAGCTCCGATTGACCCAATTCCAATTGCGTTGAAAAGAGGACGACAATGGCTACCCTATTTTGATTATCACCAAGTGAGAGTGTATCATGTATTATAATGTGAGATACCTCACTTGGTGAAAAACCGAAAAGCCGCCAAGATCAAAATCGCAACAAGATACAAACGTAAGATCCAATTTTTATGAACAAGAGCTTGTTATGGATATTACCACAAGCTCTATATCCTCACATGGATGAGACCAAATAACAACCAAATACGATGATGCAAGTATGCAAAGGTTTGATCTCTCTCCAAATGATGTGACCTAATTACTCATTCGAGAGCCCCTCTTGATAGTATGGTTATCTATCCTAAACTCGGTCTCCCACACACAACATGAGACCGGCAAAAGGGAAAACCTATCAAGATTATACCTTTGCCTTGAGCATTCCACTTGATCTCGATATAGACGAACTTGACCTTCTCAAGATGGAACTCCTTTCTTAATTCCACATCATCGATCCATGATCATCGAGGATGGCAAGCATCAAACATGATATCTTCTATAGATGGCGCATTTTGAGCTTGCACAACACATCTTCTTCTCATTTCATCGACCTTGAAGCCAACACATGCTCCAAGTGATGTCAATGGACAATTCCTACAAGTACAACTTAATACACACATTAGTCCATACAGATTGTCATTAATTACCAAAACCACACATGGGGGCCCACATGTTCTTTCACTTGTCTAATCTTAGACAGATAGATCATGTGATGGTCTATGTACTCACCACTGCCACTTGATGTTGTGGTTGCTAGTGGTGGATCTTGTTGTAGCTTGATCTTGTGGTTGATCTTGTGCTCCCCTGGTATATTTAGATCCTGGCTTGTCCTTGATCTAGCCCATCATCTCCTGATCTTGATGGCTTGACCTTGGTCTTGCTATCCACCTGATCTTCCCCCTCCTTATGTCACCATCCTGGTGATGTGATCTTGGGCTTTGGTTGGTTTGGATGCTAGCTGATGTGCTTGGTTTAGCTACTGGCTGCTGAGCTTGATGTGTAGGAGCAAAAGAATGATGTGGTTGTGTGCTTGCCCACGTCTATGTTGATGGTTTTGTGTTGCTGGGCTGTTGCTAAGGTGCTGACAGCACACACCATGCAATCTGGTGTGTGTGCTGCTTGTGTGCTTGCTGTGCACTTGTGGATACAAAATTTTGAAATTGACTGTTATCTGGTTACTTTTACCTAGCTGGTAAAACTTGCCCCTCTTTGCTGTCATTTGACTTCTGGCTTAAAAGTATGAAAGATACATTCTTTCATATTGGTGAAACTTGCCCCTTTTAATAGAATTACTCAATGATGAATCTTGATCAGTGCACTTCATTGACAAGTATGAGAGTAGAATTTTACTAACCTTAACCTCCTTTATTTTTTTATTTATGTTTGTTTTGCAGGTACCAGACTTGGAACTTCAAGATTTTTAGCTTAGGTTTATTTGTAGAATAGCTAAATGTAATTTTCTTTATTCATTTCTAAACTTTAGTTCTATTCTTTTGTAATCTTTATTTTAGTATTTTGTAATAAAGATTATACTATGATCAATAAAGAATTATTATTCTTTATTTATTTGCTATGATAAATATTATGGATGATTTTAATAAGTTACATTTTTGTAACTTATTTATTGAATAAAAATATGAAACAAATATTCATATTCTTAATTGCTTTCTTTAAATAAAGTTTGTGTTAAATTAGTTAACTCTTAATCAAATCAAGATTTAAACATTATTCAAAAATCATTTGAATTATAATTCAAACACTCAAGTTCTAAATTCAAATTTCATTTCCCAAAACACATAATTTCACAAAGATCATATCAAGGTCACTAGCAATCATTCTTTAAGACTGAATCTAATCTCAAAGTATGAAAGTAACCTTGATCACTTTAGGTTTTTATTTGGCGAAAATATACCCACATTTTCACAGATGAATGCATGCAACATTTCAATTTCCTAAATCTACCCTTCGTTAGTTCCTAAATGTTGGGATGTTACAGCCATGCCCCTTGGGCTGCCCCTCCCCTATAAAAGGACCCCCTCCTCTCACTTCTCTCTCACACCTCCTCGTGAAGGATCTCTCTCCCCTTTAGAATTTCCCCATGTCTCGGATCAGCGAGATACATGTTCCCGGTGGCTTTTTCTGGAAGGATTTGTTGATTCCGCTGCTTCGCTGGAGCGAGGGCATGGAGGTTGTCTGGGTACCCGGACGCGTGTGCGATCACGGATGCACCACTGCTTTGCGGTGCTGGACTTGATGGTGCTGGACCGGCTGGACCAGATGGACTTCATCACGATCTTGAGATCGACAAGCGTTCGACTACATCATCCACGAGTACAACCTCGTTAACGCTATTTGGTCTTCGAGCGTATGTATTCTATGGATATATATCCACCTGTTACTTGTATCTAGTAGATAGATCTTGGTACATAGTTGTTCCTATCGTAGGAATTTTTTTGTCTTCTATGTTGCAAAACCTACATGACCAATGACACCATATTGAGCAATAAATTTCCTATAATATCCAGCTATTCCCACGAAATCTCTTACTTGCTTAATAGTTGTTGGTTGGGCCAATTTTGAATGGCTTGAATCTTAGAAGGATCTGTAGCCACTCCCTGTGAACTGATGATGTGTCCCAAGTATTCTAATTTAGTTTGAGCAAATGAACATTTGGACATTTTTACATATAGTTGATGTTCCTTCAATAACTGAAACACTTGTTGTAAGAGTTGCTAATGTTGCTGAAGTGTGCTAGTATAGAGAAGAATATGATCCATAAAATCTAATACCCCTTTTTTGAGTAGTTCTACAAAAATCACATTCATAGCTGACAGAAATGTGGCAGGAGCATTAGTCAAACCAAATGGCATGACTTTGAATTCCCAATGCCCATGCTGTGTTTTGAATGCATTTTTGAATTCCTCACCCTCAGCTAATCTAATATGGTAATACCCACTTCTCAGGTCCAATTTGGTGAAAAATTGAGAACCAGCTAGTTCATCCAACAATTCATCCACAATTGGAATTGGGAACCTATTCTTCACTGTCAAAGCATTGATATGTCTATAATCTACACACATCCTCCATCATCCATCTTTTTTCTTGACTAAGATGAATGGAGAAGCATAAGGACTATTACTTGGCTGAATAATCCCTTTTTGCAGCATATCAGCTATTTGTTTTTCTAGTTCATCCTTTTGAGTAGGAGCATATTTGAAGGCTTCTTCTACACAGGAATGGCACCAGGTAATAACGGAATGGCATGATTCAAAGCTTTAGCTGGTGGTAACCCGGTAGGTTCTTGAAACAATTCTGCACGAGTATCAATGACTTGCTGGATATGAACATGTATAGATGTTTGTGCTTCCTGTTATTCTCTGGCTTCCAGTGTAATCGATTAACCAACAACTCCTTGTTCTAACATCATATGCATCTCAGCAGTTGAAATTTCTAGACAATAACTGTTATTATTATTAATCCCTCTAAGAGTAATTTGTTTCCCATCATGCAAGAACCTAAGTCTCTTCCTTATCCAGTCAACAAACATCTTCCCTCCATTACAAGTTTCCAGCCATTCCATTCCTAGAATAATATCATAGCATTTAATTGGCAATATCCTGACAGGTGTAGTGAACTTAGTGTCATGTACTCCCCATTGTAGACAAGCCACCCCTATTATGCTTGTAAGCTTAGACCCATTAGTGATTGTGACTTGCACGGGCTCCAACTGTTGAACTGAAAATTGTAACTTGTTGACCAACTCACTATTGATAAAGTTGCTAGAACTACTGGAATCAATCAGGATAAGCACTTGAGTTTTCCCAATGTACCCCAAGGGTCTGATTGTTTTCTTGCTTCTTGTGCCTTCTAAAGCTGTAGCTGACAAACTCATAGGTTGCTCTTCTTCTGAATCACTGTTGTCAGAATCTTCCTTTTCCTCTTCACAGCTGGAACTGTCCTTGTCCAAATCTAAAGCATCACACAACTCATCCATGACTGCCAACTGTATCTGATTTGGACACATGTGTCCTGGAGCATATTTTCCTCCACACTTGAAACATTCTCCCCTAGCTCTCCTCTGAGCTCTAAGATTATCAACTTTAGGCATCAATGTTGGCACCACTATCAGAATTTTCCTTTCTCCACCTCAGCCGGTTCCTGTCACAATTTGCCTAGTCCACCATTTTTGTATTCATATCTCCCTTTTTTATATGTGTGCATCTGAGATTCCTGCAAGAGGGCCAAGGAAATATCAACATCAACCGTTCTTGGTTTATGAAGGATGATAGCTTGTCTAATGTCCTTTCTCAATCCTTTAACATACTTAGCCACAAATAAAGTGTCATCTAAAGCATGGTTATGGGCTAACAATTGATGCATAAACACTTCAAACTCTTTGGAGTAAGACTCTACATCCCCCTATTGCCTGATACTTAAGGTTTTGCTCATATCAGAATAATAAAGATCAATTTTGACAGAATTCTACACACAAATGTGCCCATCCATTTATGTCATGTTGTGACTCATAAGACTGTAACCACAATGTTGTCGATCCAGTAAAGTGCAGAGTGGAGTAATCCACTTTGTACTCTTCAGGAACATGAAACATATTGAAATACATTTTTGCTTTTTCTTTCCATAGTTTAGGATGAATGCCATCAATTTTTGGGAAGTTGGCTTTAGGCATGCGAAAATTAGACCTATGGAACTCTCTACCCATATCACCCTGATGAGATTGCACATGATGCGAAGAAGAAGGATCATAAATTGTATGAGGAGTACAACACGCACCATTGATCAGAGCATGCTCAGAAGCGATGCCCCGATGTTCAGAATCTTCACGGTTCCCATAAGGGATAGATGCAGTTCTAAGAGCAGTGGTGATGATACTCTCCATTGATGTGATACGAGTGCCCATGCGCATCATCTGCATTTTAACTGCATCCAGTTTGTTTGCCAAATTGTCTTGAGATTTGAGTAGGCGCTCAGTTTAACCCGTAGCTCCTTATAGCCGATTGCATTTTGGCCTGCTATCTCTGCTGCCGACGCCAGTCCCGACAGTGTGCTACTCAACTGAGATGAGAGCTCTTTCATGGTGAGCGCCATGGCCAGTTGCTTATGATCCACCGACGTAACCCGCACCGTCAAGGTAGTAGGGCGCGCCGTGATGAAGGTCACCAAACACCAATTCTACCGCGCCTGACCAACGAGTACTCAAGAACCCTTTCCTCTGCAGTTGGCCAATAACTCCACCTGAACTCCGCAAATCCGATCGAGAACACAGGGATTTTAGCGTGATGCTAGAAATACATCAGGAACCCCGTCTCGCTATCAGATCTGAAGCCAAATGAACACCGTCGCATGTTTACGCCCCCACTAGCGCAGTCGATCGATGAAGCTGTCGCACCCGCCGCCGCGAGTACGATCTAGGTATGGGGATTTACGAGAGAGCCCAACCCAAGCTAGTCACACTCGATTCTTCGTCGGATCTGCCACGCACGATCCCTCAAATTTTTTTGAGCGGATTTCTTCGAAGTCATCCCCAATCGCAAGACTTCTGATACCAATTGTGACAATCCTGCTAGTAACAACACACCAATAACTGAAATCATCGGTAGAATCCACAGATACGTGATCTGGTTGAAGAGAGTATGGAAAGGAGAGAGAGATATAAGAAGAAAGTCTAGTTGTTTATACAACAATAATTCATGATGATTTCTCTCCCCAACTCGCCACAATACAAGGAGCTATGTCTCCTCACACGCTGGGCTTGGCTAGGCCTTGACCTTGATGGGGTTTGGGCTTCATGGCTCCTTTGACAGCCCAAGGTACGGTCCGTAGTCATCACACATGGGTTGCGCAATCGCCAACGCCCCAAGACGCAAGACGCCCGCCAGTTACGTACGCGTCTGCAAGACGTGGTCGGCCGCGAGGCCTGGGCACGACATAGACTCTTCATGGGCCGGCCCGTGGCACGTGAGGCACGCGGGCCTGTTGGCCTTTTTCGTTGGCCCGTCTATTTAACATACAAAAGGTGCATGTCTCCCATAGAACAACTAAGTTTGCTTGGTGTGTTGGTTGAGGGACCGGACCTGGAGGGTCAGGTCGTGAGTTTGACCCCCCGAAGGACAATTTTTTGCCTAATATTTGTATATTCTCACCACATGCGTGTTTGACGGGCCAGGCCGAGCCGGCCCGCGTGCCTGACGCCGCGGCACGGGCACGGCCCGGCTTCTCATGGGCCGAGCCGGGCTTGTGCCGGGCTTTCCTCGCGTGCTCAAGGGCAGGGCTAAGGCGGCCGTTGGCCAGGTTTGGTTGCCGCGTGGGACTGCGGAACATAGCGGCAGCTGACCGGGGAAACAGAGATATTTTTTTGTCTGGCAATTATCGAACTCTCGTCTCGTCCGGTCGTCCCCAAATCGAATCTTCGCCCAAATCCTCACTTGGCCTCCCCTCCGATCGCCGCCTGCGCACCTTCCCCCGCCCCCGCCCCGCCTCGACGCCCCAGCTCCCCCATCGCCGCCGCCCTAGATAGATACTCACCCCACAGGCCCCAATCCCATCCCATCCCATCCCATCCCATCCCACCCCCAAAACTTTCGCCATGGCAGCATCCCACACGCCAGTAGAGAGGATGGCGTCGAGATGCACCCCGACGACGGCGCGGGCCACGCTCGCATTCGAGATCGTTGGGTACAGCCTGCATAAGGGCATGGGCACTGGAAAATACATCAATTCCACTCCCGTCTCCGTTGGCGGGTGCGAATGGTTCATCAGCTACTACCCTGACGGAATCACAAGGGACGACAGCAAGCAGGACGGCAACGAGTGCATCTCAGTCTTCCTCGAGCTCGTGAGCAAGGGCGCTGACGTGAGGGCGCTCTTCGACTTGAAGCTGGTCAACAAGGCCACTGGGCTGTCGGTATCACTACGCTCCTCCTTCAAATCGCCAAGGGTGTTCAGTTCTCTCGACGGCGGTAAGAATTCAGTTGCCGTGGGTATCATGAAGAGAAGCGAGCTGGAGGAGTCTGCTCTACTGCAGGATGACTGCCTCGTGATTGAGTGCGACCTCACTGTGATCAAGGAGCCACTTGTTGATGAAACTGTGGAGGTCCAGGTACCACCATCAAACTTGTCTGATAACATTGGAAATCTGCTAAAGACAGGGGAGGAGGCAGATGTGGCATTCAGGGTTAAAGGGGAGGTTTTTCCTGCGCACAAGATCGTGCTTGCTGCGCGGTCACCGGTCTTCAAGGCACAGCTCTATGGACCGATGAGAGACAAGTGGAGGCACGATATAACTGTTGAAGACATGCAGCCTGCTGTTTTCAAGGCATTGCTTCACTTCATCTATACGGATTCGTTGCCTTCCATGGAAGA
Organism: Avena longiglumis; assembly: GCA_030063025.1. NCBI lineage: Eukaryota > Viridiplantae > Streptophyta > Magnoliopsida > Poales > Poaceae > Avena > Avena longiglumis. Next base: position 81,110,079 of record CP125976.1, read on the forward strand.
TCTTGACGATGATGGGAATAAAGAAATGGTTAAGCACTTACTAGTGGCTGCAGATCGGTATGCATTGGAGAGGTTGAAGTTGATGTGTGAAGGCATTATTTGCAAAAGCCTCGATGTCGAGTCTGTTGCGACCATGTTAGCTCTAGCTGATCAGCATCAGTGCAGTAGGCTCAAAGATGCTTGTGTTGAATTTCTCGTGTCTTCAAATAGAATGGACGATGTGGTGGCAAGCCAAGGGTATGTGAACTTGAAAAGATCATGCCCTGCTGTCTTAGTAGATATCTTGGAGAGAGTAACAAAGTCTCGCAAAATTTAGCGCACTCATACCGGATTAAATTTTGAATAGTTTGCTCAATTGACATGTAATCACCTGAGGTATCCTGAACTAGTCTTATCGTTCAATTTACTCTAGATCTCTTTTGGAGGAGCAACCGAGGCTTGTTATGTCATTTAGGTTTCAGAGAAATTTTGGAGTTCCTTTTGTGGCTTTTGGACGAGAATGAGTCTATGTCTTGCATGTAGTGATTGACTCATTATATGATATATAATGGAGCTTACCAATCTTCAACTTTTCTCTAATGTATGTCTGCTCTCTTTGATTTCTCTTTTTTTAAGGCAAGAAGCATTTGAATTTCTATCAGTTACATTTTAGAATTTATGTGTTTATTCAAAAAAAATCAAAAGGAAAGAATGTAGGATGTACTGTAGTGATACACTTACATGTGAAGGATAAGTGCTAGTAGTTTTTTTGTTAGGAAAGGCTTGAAATGTTTTCCGCAAATGATGAGTTGACCCAACAAAGATGTTCTTAACAACCACCCAAGTTATGTGCGGAATATCTGTCAGTTATTTTTGAGTTATGTGCTACTGTAATGATACACTTGCAGGTGAAGGATAAGTTGATATGGTCTCAGCATATGATCTATTGGCCCAAAAATGATGGAATTAACACTCACCAATGTTTTGTGCAATTCTAATAAGTTACTTATCAGAGGATGAGACTGGTCTGTACAGGTATAATCAAAATATATGCAATTCATTGTAGTTGCAGAGGCTATTGTCGGCCTTATGGCCTGAAGTGTGAGATCGTTGAGGCATACAGTACAAGATGGTAAGGAGGCAAATCAATTCGCTTGCCCTATGTTATGTTCAGAGGTAGGTTCTTGGACTCAATTCAGCATTTTAACGTGATCTGTATGCCTCATTATGTTTTAGCAATATGAGGCAAATGAGAAATTCTTTGCTGGTACATAAGTCTCTCCATATGTGCAGAAGTGCCTTCCAGGTATGTAAATTGCTAAGCAGAAATAAGTGACTTCCGTTTGTCTAGATTTGCATGTTTTTATACTAAAAAGCGTCTAGATGCGTGCGAATTTACACAAATTCAAGTCACGTAAAATGCAAGACAAAGAGCCTTTTTAAGGCATTCAAAACTGTCGATTCTTCCTGCGTAAATCCTACTTAATTACATAAAATCCTGCTAGTTACTTGATCTGGTAGGAAGTGCTCTTAATTCAAAGCTAGACTGATTCCAAAACGTGCAAAAGATAGGTTCAAATTGTCCTGCATATTGCATAATTCGTGGTAATGCGTGTTCTGGTAGAATGTTCAGTTTTTTTGGAAATGATCAGCAATTCAGCACTGACATTGGTTTCTTGATACAAATTAGAATTTACCTGTAAAAAATATCCATACAATATGTGATTATGTATAATTCCTATTAGTTGTCAGTCCAATTAAGTTTTTTCTTTGGGTGTATATACCACTTAATCGATTTAATGGAGTTAGAGGAAGGACCTATTGAAATTCAGTATTTTTTTTTGTTGTTGTTGTTGCCGTAAAATCCAGGATTAGGATAGGAAGGGAACCTCCTCCTAGGATTAATGGTCCAGATCATAAATGTGCACTAGAGTTGTCAATCCGAGGATATGCAAATCAGGAACCGAATATAGTAGATTCAAAGATTGGAACCGAATTTTACTCACTTCAAGAAGCATATGACTTCTACAACTTTTACTCCTGGGAGGTAGGGTTTGGTGTGACTTGTGAAGTACGGCAAGAGCGGACTTAATATTTACAGTGTAAAATGCATGCAACAAATAGTTTGTGGATGTGCGGTACGTGTGCAGAAGCTTTCTATATCTATATTTTTTGTTTAATATTGTAGTTGACTGATACGGGATATGGTTTATTTGTGTTTTTATTCTAGGGCAAACCTATTAAGCAGAATAGTCGATCATTCCGTTGTGAATGTCCTGTCTTGGTTAGGCTACTTCGTAGTGAAGATAATGGATGACATGTGAGGAGAAACTACACTGGCAGTCCCCATCGCCATATGGATAAGTGCATGAAGGAGTTTCATGAAAACAATGTCAATCTTAGCAAGGTTTACAATATACTTGAATTTTTCTTGGGTGCAAATGAGAATGTTCCATTTACTAAGAGATCTCTCAAAACACGTGGTAAAGATAAACCGTGAGCAATCAGATGATGACATTTGGAAAACTATAGAAGTGTTTAAAGAAATTCAAGCTTCCGAACCTTTGGTTCACATATACAGTACAGGTAACGATGAAAGCAGGGTGAAAAACCTTATGTGGACAAACGGTCATATAGAGCAGTACCAGTACTATGGTGAGGTATTGCGATTCGATACAACATACATGACAAACCTTTATGATATGCCATTTGGTTTGTTCATGGGTGTAATCAATCATTTCCAAAGCATAATCGTACGAGGTGTTCTTGTGCGTGATGAGACAATAGATACATTCAAATGGGTATTCGCTGAATTCATATGGATGATGGGGGTAATGCTCCCATGGCAATTCTCGCTGGTTAGTTCCTATACAAAAATGTTAAAAATAATTTTGATTATTACTTCGGAACTGATATTTGATGGAACTAAGAATTCTGATTGGTGAATTTGATGTTGTGCAGACCATGCTCGTGCAATGGAAATTGCCATCTCTACTGTACTGCCTGATACAACACACCGGTGGTGTAAACGGCATGTTCTAAAGAAAGCAAAGGAACATTTTGGGAGTTTGTATGGAAAGAAGAATGAATTGAGGGATGAATTTCACAAACTAGTGCATCACATGTTAACAAAGGAAGAGTTTGAAGACAGAAGGGTTGCTCTGCTAGAGAAATATGGTCTGCAAAAACATTTCACCATGAGCAACATCCCATAGGAACCCATACCGTGTTCTTGGTGGCAATACAATGTACATGATGTACTTAGTAGGGTTTGTAGTATCCTTCAGACATAGAACATTGTGCATTTGCAGTAGGTAGTCAGATGATTACAGTAGGATCGTGCTTCGACTATACTGTCGGACAACATTCAGAGGGGGATTTGGCCCTGGTTCATTTTAGTAGAAAGGGTCTGGAGTATAGAATCAAGCGTTGATCTGGCCGATCGTTTCTGGGATATGATCCAGACAGATGGCATTCTAGAGGCACTGGTTGCAGGACCGGTGGATTGGGATTCAGTACAAGTTTGATCAACATCGCCAGAAGCCAGGTTCGTCTTGATCACGGTCGGCCTGAATGGGGGTCTGTTCGTCGTTGACATGCAGGAACAGGTGATTCGAGAGTTGCCCGAAGGGATATCTTACGGCATGCTGGGTCAGATATTTGCACTGAGCGAATAGTGGCCACCACAGCCGTGATCTGATTCTCAATAGGAACAGACGTTTGTTGTCAAATCCTAGTTTTTTTTTTGCGAATCATCATACCCTAGTTCTTGTTAAGTGTTTTTCTGCTTGTTTTGCTCTGTATGTTTTAGTAAGATCGTTTCAAATTCGGACTGCTACTGTAATATTGTTCTGTAATGGTACTTGATATGTCATGACACTTCTGTGTTCTATGCGATCTAAATTATTACGTGTGAGAAATTATCACTAGTATTAAATTGTATCGATGTGATGATCTGTATAAATCTTGCGAGTGTGTGTACTAACTCATGATAAACCTTTTAGGGCATGTTTGATTCAAAGGATTTACATAGGAAACTTAAAGGATTAGATTTCATAAAAAATTTTTCTATGATAGTTGTTTGATTTGTAGGATTGATTCATGTAGGAAATTTTCCTAGGGAATTCTTTGCACTAGATTGCATAGGAAATCTAACATCCACTCAAAGCTTTTTTTAGAATCCTTTGCTTTTTTTTTTTATGGAATCAAACAAACTTTCTAGCATATGGGTTCTTATAGAAAATGAAGTAAACATGACATGCAATTTTATGTTTTTTTTCTCTACGAATCAAACCGTCCCTAGTACCCCCATATGTCGCATCATTCACTCCCACTCCTCGAGAGAAGCTGGGCTGGGTCAGGGGCGCGGCCCCTCAGGCCCTTGGGCCGCTCTCTGTTTTAGGGCATGGAAGGTCTTCTGAGTGGGATGAGGGACAGAGGAACACGAGATTTTTGTCTCACAATCCTCCAGCGCTCGAGCCTCTGTCCCCAATCGATAGCTCAGAAGTCAGAAGCTCACCCAAACCCTCTCGGCCCTGTCTTTCGGTCGCCGCCTCCGCCTGTCCCCCGCCTCGCCGCCATTACCCACTCCCAGACCGGCCCGACGCTTTCCCCTGCTCCAGCTCTCCCATCGCCGCCGCCCTTGGCACTCACCCCACAGGACACATGCTCCCATCCCATCCCATCCCATCCCATCCCAAAACCTACACAATGATGGCAGCATCCCACGCGCCAGCAGAACGGACGGCGTCAAGATGCACCACAGCTACAGCGCGGGCCACGCTCGCATTCGAGATCGTCGGGTACAGCCTGAACAAGGGCATGGGCAAATTCATCCAGTCCGCCCGCGTCTCCGTTGGCGGGTACGAATGGTGCATCCGCTACTACCCTGACGGATTTGAGGGAAGCAAGGAGGACGGCAAGTACGGGGACTACGTCCCATTCTTCCTCGAGCTCCTCAGCAAGCCCGCTGAACTGAGGGCGCTATACGAACTGAGATTGGTCAACAAGGCCAGCGGGCTGTCCTCATCGGTGGACTACTGCTTGAAATCACCAAGAGTGTTTAGTTCTTTCAACGACCGTATTGCCTTAGGGGTCATGGAGAGAAGCAAGCTGGAGGGTTCTGCTCTTTACTGCAGGATGACTGCCTCGTGATTGAATGCGACCTTACTATGGTCCAAGACCCAGTTGTTGAGCAAACTGTGGAGGAGGTCCAGATGCCACCATCAAACCTGTCGTCTGATAACCTTGGAAATTGGTTCAAGACAGGGGAGGAAGCGGATGTAAGGTTCAAGGTTAAAGGGGAGGTTTTTCCTGCGCACAAGATTGTGCTTGCTATGCGGTCGCCAGTCTTCAAGGCAGAGCTTTATGGACCAATGAAAGAACAGTGCGGAAAAGACATAACTCTCCAAGACATGCAGCCTGCTGTTTTCAAGGCATTGCTCCACTTCATCTACACAGATTCGTTGCCTTCCATGGAAGATGTTGTTGATGACGATGATGATGAGAATAAAGAGATGGTCAAGCACTTACTAGTGGCTGCAGATAGTTATGCAATTGAAAGGCTGAAGATGATATGTGAAGGCATTCTTTGCAAAAGTCTTGATGTCCAATCTGTTGCTACCATCTTAGCTCTAGCCGATCAGCATCAATGCAGCAGGCTCAAATATGCTTGCGTTGAATTTATTACCTCTTCAAATGGAATCACTACAGAAAACTGTCACTACGCCGAGGGCCGCTAGCCGTCGGCACAGTCCGACAATGCCGTCGGCATAGGCTGTGCCGACGGTAACCGTCGGCGTATCCCCCTCGGCGTACGTCCTGGTCGACACAGGAAAATGGCCGTCGGCACAGCCTCTTTCCCTCGGCGCAGCATCTCCCAGCGGGCCCCGAGTTGTCAGCAACGTCCGTTTGCGGTAACAGCCACGTCAGACAGCTACGCTGACGGTCGGGCCATCGGCACAGGCCCTCCCTCGAGCTGCCACGTCGCCATCTACGCCGACGGCATTGCCGTCGGCACAACCCCTCCCTCGAGCTGCCACGTCGCCAGCTACGCCGACGGCAATGCCGTCGGCACAGCCTTGCCATATGGCACGTGCACGCTGTGCAGCATCAAGTTGTGCCGTCAGCGTAGCTATATCCAGTTTTTTTCTGTTTCCATTTCTAATTCAATTTGAGCATCCAAAATATCAGCAAAATAATTTCATGACATTGCAATATCAGCAAAATAATTTGAGCATCCAATCAAATAACCATGACATTGCAATATCCATCGTCATCCAAACAACAACATGATCATCCACAAAACATATTTGTTATACATACAAACTCATCACAAGTGCATACACATAGAAGATATGACAAGTGCATCCACTAGCTCTAGCTCTAACCATGTCATCAAACACCACACCGTAACCAAACTGCCATGGGTGTTCGGTATATTACCATGTAATCTAGATTAGTTGACTCTAGTGCAAGTGGGAGACTGTTGGAGATATGCCCTAGAGGCAATAATAAACATAGTTATTATTATATCTTTGTGTTTATGATAAATGTTTACATTCATGCTATAATAGTATTAACAAGGAAACATTAATACTTGTGTGATTTGTAAACCTAATTGAAGTCCCTAGTAAAGCCTCTATATATAATACTAGCTTGTTGGTTAATAAATGATTGTGGTTTCCCTATCATGAACATTGAGATGTTATTAACAAAAAGATCATATCGTTAATAGAATGATATGGTGGACATACTCCTATAGATAAGCGTAGCATAAAGATCAAGTCATTTTAATAGTTCAATTGCTATATGCTTTCTGATACACAGTAACATAATTCCTTCGACCATGAGATCATGCACATCACCTTCATCGGAAGGATGCTTTGATGACATCAAACACCACACCGTAACTGGGTGGCTATAAAGGTGGCATTGAGTGTTCGGAAAGTATTGGTTGAGACACATGGATCAAGAGTGGGATTTGTCCATCCATATGACGGATAGATATACTCTGGGCCCTCTCGGCGGAATGTCATCCAATTAGCTTGCAAGCATGTGACTGGCTCACAAGGAATCACATATCACGGGAACGAGAAAAGAGTACTTATCAGTAACGAGGTTGAACTAGGTATGTAGAGATACCGACGATCAATACCTCGGATAAGTAAACTATCGTGAGACAAAGGGAAATTGGTATCGTATGTGAGTGGTTTATTCGATCGCAAAGTAATCGTAGAAATATGTGGGAGCCATATGAATTTTCAGATTCCTCTATTGGTTATTGTTCGGAGAAGTGTCTCGATCATGTCCGCATAATTCACGAACCGTAGGGAGACACACTTAAGGATTCGACGTTGTTTGAGTAGTTATGGAATGATGAGTAAGAGACCGAATGTTGTTCGGAGTCTCGGATGGGATCCGGGATATCACGAGGAGATCCGGAATGGTCCGGAGAATATGATTCATATAAGGAAAGTCCTGCTTGAGGTTGGAGAATGGTTCCTGTTTTCATCGAATGTTCTAGAAGGTTCCTAATGTCCGCACTGGAGGAAGGGTACATGAATGTGTCATAACAATTTGGAATGATTGCATCATGTACTATGTGTCATCGCTGAACAAAATAAAGGGTTTAATCAAATCCTAGTTTGAAAAGTCAAACGCCAATTTGAAAAGTCAAACGGCTATTTTGTGAGGTGGAGGAGAGTAGGAAACCTACTTGGGAGGAGTTCTCTCCTCCACCGCCACCCACTTGAGACCGAGTTGGGAGGGACTCCCTCCCTGGCGCGCCTCCACCTATATAAGGAGGTGGCTGCCCTCCAAGTACACAACACCACGCCCTCTAAACCTAAACCCTAGCCGCCGCCCACCATAGCCACCGCCGCCTAGGGTTTCTCCCCTAGCCGCCGACTTGGGCATCCCCAAGCCCTAGCCGCCGGCCCTAGCACCTCCTCCTTGGTGCGTCTAAACCCTAGATCACCGAGGCTCTCTCTCATAGTCCACCATACTCGCTCCGGCTTAAGGCGAAGCCCAGCGAGATCTCCCCTCTACTTCCGGTACCATGCCGTTGTGCTGCCGGAATCGCGAGGAGAGTGCTACAACCTCCATTTTCTTTGGAACAAGGAGAGGATGGTCTTCGCCGAAATCAACGCGGTGACCGATCGGGAGCACTGCCGGAACGCAGCGCCGGAAGAATCGTCTACGCGATCTTGAGATCGGCAAGAGTACAACTACATCACCCACGAGAATCCTCTCTCATTAAACACTTTGGAATCTTCGAGGGTGAGTTATTCCATCGACTCGTTGCTACAATCTAGTAGATAGATCTTGGCTTGTTTGTTTGTATGCGGTAGAATTTTTTTGTTTTCCATGCTACGAACCCCTACAGTGGTATCAGAGCCGTGTCTATATGTTGATCTGTTGCACAAGTAGAACACAATGGTCATTGTGGGCGTTGATGCTTTTGTTGTCGATTGCTTCTTGTGTACTTTGCATCTTGCGGGATGGTGGGATGAAGCGGCCCGGGCTAACCTTACATGACATCGTTCATGAGACTTGCTCCACGCTTGACATGCAACTTGTATTGCATAAGTGGCTTTGCGGGTGCCTGTTTCTCCCAACATAGTTAAGATTCAATTTACAATGGGTGATTGACAATACTAGTATCAATGTTGTGGTTCTTGTTCGTAAGTTAGAACGACACTTATTGAAAGCCCCAAACCACGTAAAACATGCAAAGAAAGTAGAAGCGTCTAACTTTGTTTTGCAGGGGTGTGCTGTGATGTGATATGGCCATGATTGTGATTATATTTGATGTATGCAATGTTCCTTATTGTAAGTTGGCAACCGGCAGGAGCCATATGGTTGTCTCTAATTTCTATTAAGACACGCGTGTCTATTCAAAGTAGTTGTAATAGTTGAAGCTGGTGGACGACAACCATGGAGCAGCGTCATTGACCTTGATGCAATGCCGGTGATGATGGAGATCATGTTCGTGCTTGAAGATGGAGACCGGAAGCACAAAGAAGAAAGGCCATATCATATCACATATTATGAATTGCATGTGATGTTAATCCTTTATGCATCTTGTGTTGCTTAGTTAACGACGGTAGCATTATAAGATGATCCCTCATGCACATGAATATCAAGTTCTAAAGTGTTCACCCTTAGTAAGCACCGTTGCTAAAGCTTGTTGTTTCGAAGCACCACGTGATGATCGGGTGTGTTAGATTCTGCAAGTGTATACAACGAGCAAGCCAGTTTTGCTCATGCGGAAGCTAAGGTTTGATCTTGACGAGCCTAGCATGTACGGACATGGTCTCGAACACGTATCACCGAAGGTAAAGCATGAATCATATAGAAGATATGATGAACATGTCGATTGTTCGCCATTGAAGCTACATCAACTCTCGCGATGATCGGTTTTGATGTGGTGGATTTGGTTCGTGTGATCACTAAAACAATGTGAGGGATATTGTTTTGAGTAGGAGTTCACCTAGATTAATTTAACTATTAATTAGAACTCAATTTGTCATAAACTTAGTCTAAACTATTGCCAATATGTTGTAGAACAATGGAGGCAACTACCATCAATTTTAATGCGTTCCTAGAGAAAGAAAAGTTGAAAAACAATGGAAGCAACTTCGCGGATTGGTTCCGCAATTTGAGGATTGTCCTCACGGTGTAATTTGACCTATGTCTTTGGATGCACCTGGTGACCCACTGCAGCTCTGCTACCGATGAAGTAAAGAATGTTTACCTCGCTCGGAAGACTCAGTACTCCACAGTTCAGTGTGCTATCTTGTATGGTTTAGAATCGGAGCTTCAGAAAAGGTTTGAGAATTCAGACCCACATGATATTGTCCGTGATCTCAAATTGATCTTTGAGACTCATGCGGCAATTGAGAGCTATGAGGCTTATGAAAAGTTCTTTAACTGCAAGATGGAAGAGGGCAGCTCCGTCAGTGAGCATGTGCTTAAGATGTCTATGCACGCAAACAAACTTCAAAGCTTAGGTATAGTGATTCCTAATGCTTTGGGGATTTATCGTGTCCTCCAATCATTACCACCAAGTTACAAGAACTTTGTGATGAACTACAATATGCAAAACATGAACAAGCAGTTGCCAGAACTCTTTGCCATGTTAAAATCTGCAGAAGTGGAGATCAAGAAAGAGCACCAAGTGTTGATGGTTAATAAGACCACCAAATTCAAGAAAGGCAAGTCTAAGCAAAAGGGACACTTCAAGAATGGTGGTAAGAAAGTTACCGTGTCGAAGAAGACCAAGGCTGGACCTAAGCACGATCTTGAGTGCTTCTTGCAAGGGAGAAGGTCCTTTGGGCGGAATTGCCCAAAGTACTTGGCGGATTTGAAGAACGACAACATCAAGAAGAAAGGTATATCCGATATACATGTTATTGATGTGTATCTCACTAGTACTCGTAGTAGTGCACAGGTATTTGATCTTTGGTTCGCTTGCTCATATTTGTAACTCGAAACAGGTGCTACAGAATAAACGGAAGCTAGCGAAGAACGAGGTGACGATGCGCGTGGGAAACGGATCAAAGGTACCTCTTCATCTACCATCGGTATTAGTTTTATACTTAAATAATTGTTATTTGGTGTTAAGCATGAACATTATATCAGGATCTTGTTTATTGCGAGACAGTTACTTGTTTAAGTCAGAGAATAATGGTTGTTCGATTTATATGAGTAATATGTTTTATGCACATGCACCTTTGATAGATGGTCTATTCTTATTGAATCTCGATAGTGGAAATACACATATTAATAACATTGAAGCTAAACGTTTGAAATCGAGCGATAACTCGACCTATATGTGGCACTGTCGTCTTGGTCACATTGGAGTGAAGCGTATGAAGAAACTCCATTCCGATGGACTTCTTGAATCACTTGAAATATGCGAAGCATGTCTGATGGGTAAAATGACTAAGACTTCATTTTCTGGTATGATGGAGCGAGCTACGGACTTATTGGAAATCATACATACCGATGTGTGTGGTCCAATGAGTGTAGCATCGCGCGGTGGTTATCGTTATGTTATTACCTTCACGGATGACTTGAGTAGATATGGGTATATCTATTTCATGAAACATAAATTTTGAAACTTTCGAGAAGTTCAAGGAATTTCAAAGTGAGGTTGAGAATCAACGTAACAAGAAGATTAAATGTCTACGTTCTGATCGTGGAGGTGAATATCTAAGTTACGAGTTTGGTGAGCATTTGAAGAAATGCGGAATACTTTCACAATTGACACCGCTGGAACACCAGTAATGGTGTGTCCGAACGTAAATCGAACTCTCTTAGATATGGTTCGTTCTATGATGTCACTTACAGATTTATCGCTATCATTTTGGGGTATGCATTAGAAAAAGCCGCATTCACTTTAAATAGGGCACCATCTAAATCCGTTGAAACAACAACGTATGAATTATGGTTTGGGAAGAAACTAAATTGTCGTTCCTTAAAGTTTGGGGTTGCGAAGCCTATGTAAAGAAGTTACAGCCGGACAAGCTAGAACCCAAAGCGGAAAAATGCGTCTTCGTAGGATACCCAAAGGAAACTATTGGGTATACCTTCTATCATAGATCCGAAGGCAAAATCTTCGTTGCCAAGAATGGATCCTTTCTAGAGAAGGAATTTCTCTCGAAAGAAGTGACTGGAAGGAAAGTAGAACTCGACGAGGTTGTCGAACCTTCTCTCGAACTTGCGAGTAGCGCAGCACCGGAAGAAGTTCCTATGGTGCATGCACCAATAAAGAGGAAGCTAATGATGATGATCATGAAACTTCGGTTGTAGTTGCTATAGAGCCTCGCAGGTCAACGAGAACTCGTACCACTCCTGATTGGTATGATCCCGTTATGAGTGTCATATTGGTGGACAACACCGATGACCCTGCGACATATGAGGAAGCGATGATGAGCCCAGATTCCAATAAATGGCAAGAAGCCATGAAATCCGAGATTGGATCCATGTACGAAAACCAAGTATGGACTTTGGTGGACTTACCGGATGGTAGGAAGGCATCGAGAACAAATGGATTTTCAAGAAGAAAACAGATGCTGATGGTAATGTTACTGTCTATAAAGCTCGACTTGTCGCAAAAGGGTTTCGACAAATTCAAGGAGTTGACTACGATGAGACTTTATCACCTGTAGCGAAGCTAAAGTCTGTGAGGATTATGTTAGCAATCGCTACATATTACGATTATGAGATATGGCAGATGGATGTCAAAACAGCGTTCCTCAATGGAGACATTGATGAAGAGTTGTATATGATGCAACCCAAAGGTTTTGTCGATCCTAAAGATGCTAACAAGGTATGCAAACTTCAACGGTCCATCTATGGATTGAAGCAATCATCCCGAAGTTGGAATCAACATTTTGATAAAGTAATCAAAAGTTTTGGTTTTATACAAACTTATGGAGAAGCTTGTATTTACAAGAAAGTGAGTGGGAGCTCTGTAGCATTCTTAATACTATATGTAGATGACAAATTGTTGATTGGGAATGATGTAGACCTTCTTAATAGTGTCAAGGAATATTTGAATAATAGTTTTTCAATGAAGGATCTTGGCGAAGCAGCTTATATATTAAGCATAAAGATTTATAGAGATAGATCGAGACGCCTAATATCATTGTCACAAAGTACATATTTGGACAAAGTTATAAAGAGGTTTGGAATGGAAGATAGCAAGAAAGGGTTCTTTCCCATGTTGCCCAATACGACCTTGAGTAAAACTCAAAGTCTGACAATGGCAGAAGATAGAGAAAGGATGAGTAAAACTCCCTATGCCTCAGCCATAGGATCTCTGATGTATGCCATGCTATGTACTAGACCCGACATTGCATATGTTGTTAGTTTAACTAGCAGATATCAAAGTGATCCAGGAGTGGATCATTGGACAGCGGTCAAAAACATCCTTAAGTACTTGATAAGAACTAAGGATATGGTTCTTTCTTATGGAGGTGATGAACATCTCGTTGTTAATGGTTACACGGATGCTAGTTGGAACACCGATCCAGATGATTCTAAATCACAATCTGGATAAGTATTTACTTTGAATGGTGCAGCAGTTAGCTGGAGGAGTGCAAAGCAAAGCGTTGTGGCGAGATCTTCAACTGAATCAGAATACATGGCTGCTTCGGAGGCTTCACAAGAAGCAATATGGATGAAAGAGTTCATTACAGAGCTCGGTGTGGTTCCTAGTGCGCTGGACCCAATGTCAATCTACTGTGATAACATGGGCGCCATAGCCAATGCACAAGAACCAAGGTCACACAAGAAGCTGAAGCACATCAAGCTACGTTTTCACGCTATTCGAGAACATGTCCAAGATGGGGACATAAAGATTTGCAAAGTACACACAGATCTGAATGTGGCGGATCCGTTGACTAAACCTCTCCCGAGGGCAAAACATGACCAACACCAAACTGTCGTGGGTGTTCGGTATATTACCATGTAATCTAGATTAGTTGACTCTAGTGCAAGTGGGAGACTGTTGGAGATATGCCCTAGAGGCAATAATAAATGTAGTTATTATTATATCTTTGTGTTTATGATAAATGTTTACATTCATGCTATAATAGTATTAACAAGGAAACATTAATACTTGTGTGATTTGTAAACCTAATTGAAGTCCCTAGTAAAGCCTCTATATATAATACTAGCTTGTTGGTTAATAAATGATTGTGGTTTCCCTATCATGAACATTGAGATGTTATTAACAACAAGATCATATCGTTAGGAGAATGATATGGTGGACATACTCCTATAGATAAGCGTAGCATAAAGATCAAGTCATTTTAATAGTTCAACTGCTATATGCTTTCTGATACATAGTAACCTAATTCCTTCGACCATGAGATCATGCATATCACCTTCACCGGAAGGATGCTTTGATGACATCAAACACCACACCGTAACTGGGTGGCTATAAAGGTGGCATTGAGTGTTCGCAAAGTATTGGTTGAGACACATGGATCAAGAGTGGGATTTGTCCATCCATATGACGGATAGATATACTCTGGGCCCTCTCGGTGGAATGTCATCCAATTAGCTTGCAAGCATGGTGGCTCACAAGGGATCACATATCACGGAACGAGAAAAGAGTACTTATCAGTAACGAGGTTGAACTAGGTATGAAGAGATACCGACGATCAATACCTCGGATAAGTAAACTATCGTGAGACAAAGGGAAATTGGTATCGTATGTAAGTGGTTCATTCGATCGAAAAGTAATCGTAGAAATATGTGGGAGCCATATGAATTTCCAGATTCCTCTATTGGTTATTGTTCGGAGAAGTGTCTTGATCATGTCCGCATAATTCACGAACCGTAGGGAGACACACTTAAGGATTCAACGTTGTTTGAGTAGTTATGGAATGATGAGTAAGAGACCGAATGTTGTTCAGAGACTCGGATGGGATCCGGGATATCACGAGGAGATCCGAAATGGTCCGGATAATAATATTCATATAAGGAAAGTCATGTTTCGGGGTTGGAGAATGGTTCCGGTGTTTTCATCGGGAATGTTCTAAAAGGTTCCGGAATATCCGGCACTCCGGAGGGGAAGGGTACATGAATGTGTCATAACAAGTTGGAATGATTGCATCATGTACTATGTGTCATCGCTGAACAAAATAAAGGGTTTAATCAAATCCTAGTTTGAAAAGTCAAACGCCAATTTGAAAAGTCAAACGGCTATTTTGTGAGGTGGAGGGAGAGTAGGAAACCTACTTGGGGAGTTCCCTCCACCGCCGGCCCACTTGGAGACCGAGTTGGGGAGGGACTCCCCTCCCCTTGGCGCGCCCCCTCCACCTATATAAGGAGGGGCAGGGCTGCCCCTCCAAGTACACAACACCACGCCCTCTAAACCTAAACCCTAGCCGACGCCCACCATAGCCGCCGCCTAGGGTTTCTCCCCTAACCGCCGACTTGGGCAGCCCCAAGCCCTAGCCACCGGCCCTAGCACCTCCTCCTTGGTGCGTCTAAACCCTAGATCACCGAGGCTCTCTCTCATAGTCCACCATACTCGCTCCGGCTTAAGGCGAAGCCCTGCGAGATCTCCCCTCTACTTCCGGTACCACGCCGTTGTCTTTGAAATCGAGGAGAGTGCTACAACCTCCGCTTTCTTTGGAACAAGGGAGAGGAAGGTCTTCGTCGAGTCTAGAACATGTGACCGATCAAGGGAGCTGCGAACGCAGCCGGAAGGATCGTCTCTGGATCTTGAGATCGGCAAGAGTACGACTACATCACCCACGAGAATCCGCTCTCGTTAAACACTTTGGAATATTCGAGGGTGAGTTATTCCATCGACTCGTTGCTACAATCTAGTAGATAGATCTTGGCTTGTTTGTTTGTATGCGGTAGAAATTTTTTGTTTTCCATACTACGAACCCCTACAGCTTTTTCTTCATTCACAACTACGCCGTTCATGAAGTTCTTTTTGTCTCGTCTGAACCGGTGCCCTCTTTTGAGGAAAGGTCGATTTTTGTCAAAGGCAACATACTTGCCACCCGCGCTTAGCCAAAAGAACTCAAGTTGGAGCCTGCAAAATGGGCAAGGCCACTTACCGGATGTACACCACCCGCAAAATAGGGCGTAGCAGGGCATGTCATGCATGGAATACTGGTACCAAACTCTCATGAGGAAGTTTGTCTTAGATGCTCGGTCATATGTCAACGTCCCATGGTTCCAAGAGTGGTTCAAATCATCAATAAGCGCCTGCATGTAGACACTCAAAATTTTCCCCGGGTATTTAGGCCCTGGAATGACAAGCGACAAGAATATGGTATTCCTTTGCATTAGGACTCCGGGAGGGAGATTGAGCGGAATAACAAACACGGGCCAGCAGCTGTAAGAGGCAGTCGACATACCATATGGATTGAATCCATCGGTTGCTATCGCAATTCTGACATTCCGAGCCTCACTTGCGAATGCCTCATGTTTTGCATCGAAGTTCTTCCATGCTGAAAGGATCGTATGGGAACCTAGATGGGGGGGGGTGAATAGGTGCTACTTCAAATTTTCTTCTTTTTCAAATTAAGGTTTGACAATAAGGTAAATTCTCTAGATAATGCAACTATGGTGAATTTACCTATATGACAATTATGCAAGAGCTACCACAACACAAAGTAGTAATGAGTAAGTAAGGTGCGGTAAAGGATAGAAGTAACCGAAAAGTGGACGCGGAGACACAAGGATTAATTTCCCGTAGTTCCTTCCTTTTGAGGGGAAGTACGTCTACGTTTGGAGAGGGGGTGGTTTCAAACCACCAACGCCACGAAAGGCCTCCCTTGTTCTCCGATGAATCTCACCCCAATGGGATCGATTCACCTTCCACTATATCGGCAACCTTCAAGGTGGAAGCCGGCACCGTTACAAGTTTGGGGCACACATCCACAACTTAATCGGAGGCTCCCAAATACAAGCAAGCTGTCAAAGTAATCAAAGACAAGCTTGTAAGAACCAAAACAAGAACTAGGGTTTCCAAGAAAACACTAGAGCAAAGGGGCCCTCAATGAAATGAGGGGGAAATGGAAATCTCTTTTGGTGAAGTAGTAGATCGGGGCCTCCTCCTTCGATTCCCCAAAGATCAAGGACTTTGGGTGGTGGAATGCGGAGATCTTGAAGATTGAGTGGCTCCAATGGTGGTCTTGGCTTTAATGTATTTGAGCAGCTTGTCCCAAGGTAGGTGGAGGGGTATTTATACCCCTCCACAAAATCTTGCCGTTGGAGCATTTATTGCAGCGGTAGTACCGGAAGTTCAAGCGGTACTACCGGAGAACTCCGGTACTACCGGACCTGGTACCGGACCACCCTCTTTCAAACTTCATGAAGTACTGCCCACAGCGGTACTACTATTGATGCTACCGTTAAGCGGTAGTACCGCAAATGGCAACCGGTACTACCGGACGAGCAGCGGAAATAGCAGCTTTAGACGAAAAAACACTCTGTCACGCCAGGTAGTAAAATTTGGTACTACCGCATTTTTCTACCTAGGCAGACAGAAGCTTTTTTCCAATATACAAAAGTCTCTGCCTCGAGCGGTACTAAAATGCGGCACTACCGCATTTTAGTACCGGAGCAGGCATAAGCTTTTGACAAAATCCAAAAAGTCTCTGCATGGTGCGGTACTAAAATCCGGTAGTACCGCATTTTAGTACCGGAGCAGGCAGAAGCTTTTTGACAGTTAGTCACAGCCTCCTGTCGCATCCAGTAGCAAAAAGCGATACTACCGCTTTTTGGTACCGCGCCAGGCAGACCGTTTTTGAACATTGCAAATCTTTTTTAATGCACCTGCGACACACTTAGCAAATCATTAGTACGATATGTGAGTTGTTATCAAACACCAAAATCACCAGGGATAGAAAATGTTCTTTCACATGCCTTACCATCAGATGGATGTCCCATCATTTCATGTTCGTGCTCGTCATGGCATCTCTTCCCTGTCTTGTGCCACTTCATCTGTGTGGCAGTCTCCTTGGTCATGTAAATACACTGGATTCTTTTTATGAATGGGAGATAACGAAGAATCTTCACGGCGACATTTGTCTGTGTCATCTGACCATCATGTCCCTTTCTCTCATGATACCTAGAGGCCCCACACTTGCTGCAGTACTTGTCATCCTCAAACTGTTTCCAAAACAAAAGGCAGCCTGCTGGACAACAATCTATCTTTACATAATCCATGGTGAGCACTTTCATGATTTTCCGGCATTCGTACATGCTTTTAGGTAGACAATGCCCTTCGGGCTACGTAAAAAAATTACGTTCAAAGCTTGCTCGGGTGGTGGCGTACTGGGACTTGTCGGCTAGTATTTGCGAGATGGCATCGAGTTGAGACACTTTCGCACCCGGATATTGAGTTCTCTTAGCTGAGGCCATCATATCAAGGAAGGCCTTCACGGTTGCCTCCGGTTCCTCCGGTTCACCTAGTTCCTCTGGTTCCTCCTGTGGAGGTGGCGAATCCGGCATGTCGTCATTGCGAAAATCCTCTAGCAAGTTTATAATACCATCGTCCTCAATGCCATCGATCCGCTGTCGCATCACCTCAGCTCTATCACGTTCGTACTGAGAAAAATCGACCAAAGGCTCGTAGTCAAGCATATACCCATACTGCCAAAGGTGTTTACTCATATCATCCTTTGTCTGACGACGAAGCCTCATGCAATGAGCACAAGGACACCTTGGACGAACTACCTTTTAACCACGCGCTAATTCCTTCACCAGAAAATTGGTCTTCCATACTGTTGCCTGCCAAAACCCACCGGCGAGCAGCGACGAGCAACACGGAGAGCCGGGAGGCTCCCAGGACTGCTGGTGGGCCCTGGTCCCTCGGGCGACGGCCCGCAAAAGCTCCGGCACACGTCCTGGCTTGGTTCGAGATGCCACCTATACCTGGTCAGAAGGTGAAGGATTGCTCGATTGATTTCTGCATGGTAAACAAGTATCGTAAAATTCGAGCCGTAATCGGCTCGGGTTTCCTAAATCGGCTCCTAAAGCCGATTGCCCCATGGTTCTGCGTTAGATTTATGATAACACGGGTTTTGCTTGATCACTACAAGTTAAATCGATCTACGATAGTCTAATGTTTTCACCACGTAATCGGAACGTCCTACGTGATTGAGCACGGGTATGCATAAAAGATGAAGAATATTAACCCTAGAGGAGGCCTAATAACCAACGTAAAGCCAATTCGGAACATCTTCTCTAGAACGAATAAGCCACGTCCTTATGCATTCTTGGATCGTTCAACCCGTTTGTAAGGCCTGATTACGTAGATATTAAACTAAACCTTGGTGAACAAGGCACAACTATAACAGATCGAATCGACTAAATAAAGATCAAGCAAGGTGCTACCTTGCACTTTGGGAAAAGGTGCAAGGTAGCGAGATAGCTAGAGGTAGCATAACTTGACGATAATAATGAAAAAGCACCGATGCTAGCCTCAAACAATCTATGATAATGGTATTACTCGCCATCAACAACGCTTGATGCGAGTAAAACCGTAACGATAGTAGATCGCCTAGATCGCAAGATGCGATCTAGCAAAGATGGCACTTACCCGAAAGAAACCCTAGAAACAAGGGGTGGCGATGCCGAGATTGTGTTTGTTGTGAACGTGGTTGTCCTCCTCTTCGATAACCCTAGGTACATATTTATAGTCCGAGACTCTCTACTTTTGGAATAACTCTACAACTCTATCTCTACCTAAACATAAACGGAACCTAAACAAACACGAAACCTACTATGATACAAGATACACGGGCAATTTAGCCCAATCCACGTACTAGGCCGATCCAACAATACGTTGAATATATGTATCTTCCAAGCCCATCTTGATCACGGCCCATCTCCGTCTTTGGCCAAAATACGGTGATAACACATGCCCCTGGTTTTGGCAATGATAATTCCAAAACCACTGTGTTTTTTCTTCTTCTCCTCTTTTTTTATCGGGCTGCGTCGGCGAATCGTGGCAACGTAATCGCCACGCTACCCCTTCATCATGATGCCTGTCTTCTCAACTCCTGCAAAGGCATGATTTGACGATTTTGGCGGTAACTGGGAACCGCTATGGCATTGAACCGCTCTCCACTATTCCCTTATTTAAATTCGCTGAGCAGTTCACAATCCCCATCTTCCTCCGGTTGCGAAACCCTCTTCCTTCGCCGAAAAAACCCTCTTTCTTGCCATGGCCTCCTCTGCTTCCTCGGTGTGTCTTCCCGCCTCAATTCGATTAGCGACAGAGCGGCCTTGAGCACCCGCCTGGCGGCGTGATAAGATTTTCGCCCCACGATGGTGGGACGAAAGGGATCGATTTCGCCTGCAGTCGAGAACGATGCGTCCTCGACCGACGGTGAAGAGAGCCTCTGATCCCTGACGGGAACCGGAGGCGAAGAGCAGGACGATGCTGGTCGTGGGGACGTCGAGTCCTCCGACGAGGAAGAGGAATCGGAGGAGGACACCTCCTCACGAGTATCCGCTTGAAGCGCTTCGCCGGGTCCAATGAAGACATCAAGATGACGAGGAGGACGAAGAGGTCCCCGCTGGTTTCTTCAAAGAAGAAGCCGATGATGTTGGCAATGGCGAAGACAATGAAGAGGACGGCGGCGACGGCAAGCGACGATCTCGCCTTTTAGATTAGGCACCGATGCAATGTAGTAGTAGGCTCCTTTTTGTCAGTCGTCCTTTGTAAGCAATCATCTTTTGAATGAATGAAAATCTATTTCCGAAGATTGCCTTGTTCGCCTCGATCTTGCCGATAGCCACGATAGGTCGATGTCCTAGAAGTCGATGATCTTGCATCGGCTCTCAACATCTTACTGCCATCTGATTAAACAAGTCAAATCGCAAAGAGCCGATGACTATCCATCGGCTTCTCCCAAAAACGTTGACAGGTCAAACTTTGGTCGCATCTTTAGGCACATTAAACGGCCACTTCTTGATTTCAAATGATGACCCGACCTTTCTCAAACAGGCGACCCAAATCTCTAATTGCCCATCGAAAAACGTGCCTGCACAAACGACGATGACAAGTAAAGATGAAGATGACGGTCGAGATTGCCGAGGTGGATCGTGTCCATGCCGGGCGCCCTCCACGCCAAGCATTTCTTCAGAGCTTGTATCGCGAATCGGCACCTGTTTGTAACACGTGAACCTCTAGAGTCGATGACCGTGCATCGGCTATATATTTTGTTTTATTCGCCGATTTTCAGCATCGCCCCCATATTTTTACTTGCCCATCGTCTCACGTGCCTTTACTTAGCCGATTTCATGTATCGGCCCTCAAGTTTCTTGTCCAACATCCCACATGCTTGGGAAATATTTCTTGAGATGTTGACCGTTGACTTCCATCGAACTTTCGCCATCCAACCGCCGAGCATGTATGCGTTTCCTCTTAAAACTTGGTCGACCTATGCGGACCGTGCCAATTTGGAGACCATTTACCATATGTTGCATCCTTAGTCCCCAAAGGGCAACACAGCTTCCCATACCGATCACCAACGTGGAACTCCTTTGGCTTCACTTTCTTGTTGTATGCACGAGCTACTTTGGCCTTGTTCTCTTTGATTTTCTCCATTGACCATAGCCTTTGAGCTCGGTTAAATCTTCCACCGTCACTCATCAAGGTTGCGTATTCTTGATTGTTAGATCGTCACGAAAAGTGGCGTCTCGATCCAGCCGTAATTTCCCAGGGTAGGACGGCTTCTTGTCCATATACTAGATGGTATGGTGAGGTTTTTATTGCTCCATGGCATGACATGCGATAAGCCCATAACGCCTCTGACAAAACCTCGTGCCAATGCCTTGGGTGCTCATCGACTTTTCTCTTGATCACTTGATGAGGCTCGGTTGGGCAGCTTGCCCATTTGCTTGAGCATAGTATGGAGATGATCTAATCGACTTGATCCCCATGTCCTCGCAGAATTTTCTAAACTCGAGAAATAAAGACCGAACCTCCATCGGTCGTGATAGTTTGGGAATCCGAATCTATGGATGACATGTTCTTTCACAAAATTGATAACATCCTTGAGTTCTTGACTTCATCGGGACAGCCTCCACCCATTTTGTGAAGTAATCATGATAGCCGAATCCACATGTGGCCTTTGCTTGATGGAGGATTGATTTTGCCGATCATGTCCATGCCCCAACCTCGGAATGGCCAAGGCTTGATGATGGGGTTCATTGCCAGCTGGTACCATCTGGATTTTTCAAATTTCGACATGCTTGACACCCTTTGTAGTAGTTGAACAGTCCTCAAGCATGGTGGGCCAATAAAACCCGATCGCTGATCAACCATTTCATCTTATGAGCCGATTGGTGAGTTCCACAGCCTTCCGTGTACCTGTAGGAGCTGATTGGCCTCGGTGACCCTAGGCATTTGAGCAATAGCCCTTCGAGTCCTCAGAAACATGTCATCCCCAATAAGCACGTACTTCATGGCTTTGTACCTTATCCGTTTAGGTGCCCCCCGAGCCGAATCTTTCAAGTAATTGAAGATATCGGCTCTCCAGTCGTCCGCTTCCAGGAATTGTCCCTGAACGTCGGCACAGCCTAGCACATTCTTGCTTGATAGATGTTGGTCGTGACTTATCCCCAGGACCAATGTCGGTCTCTTCTAGCTCATCAGCGGATGTAAACCCATACCCTAGCTTTCCGTCACCTGTCAAATCGACGCTAAACACAGGGCAAACGGTAGGTGAGGACAACAAAAATAATTTGGGCCGATCGCTTGAATCGGCCCCCTTTGCATCGGTCAAGGACGGTTTACACCTTATTATTTTTACAATGGCGAGCATCTCTGCCTTTCGACTACATGGGCTGCTTGTCGTATGATCGCTGCTTTTTATTTTTTGTGGCGATCGCGAGGATCGGTGTACCTGATGATCGTGGGCTTTTCTACTCTGTAAGGCGATGGATAAGACCAGCCTCACCCGTTTTTGTAGCTTCAATACGCTCGCAGCCGTCTAGATTGATTCGAGATCGGCTCTTGGTCTTCGCTTCCCAGACGTTCATGCCGGTATGGATATCTCGATAGAATCGCGTGGATAACCTCCACTTCGTCTCCATCCCACCGGATCGAGCCTTTGGTGCATTGTGGACGGATGCAGCAATTAGCGTGAATCAATCCCTTCCTAGCAAGACGTAAGTGCTCTTCTGTCTCGACGAAGAATGACGTGGTACGGTTTTCCTTGTCAAGTCCACGTTGACGCCTTGCGTTTCAGATGACCGTTGAAGTCGCTCAACGTGACGTTGGTTTTGATCGGTCTGCGGTGGGCGTCCCAAACGTCGTAGCATGGAGTATGGCATGATATTGATGCCGCTCGGTGTCCACCAACATCTTGGCGACGGGTTGCCCATTGATGTAACCTCGCAGCAGTAGGCTTTCGGATGTTTGTAACCCTTCTCACGTGGCTTCTCAAAGATAACGGCGTGGGCGCGATCAACCGTGCCACGGGTAGCTCATCGGTTCTTGCGCGCAGAATTGGCGAGTACAAACACCATGTTTGTGCCAGCCGATGTCTTTGCATCGGCTTTTACCGGTTTGGGGCGCCACTCTTTCCTGGTCGGGCGGTCTTCCGTTTCCAAAGTTTGCCTCACTTTGACGGCCAAATCAGGCCGTGCTTTCTTCAACGCGTGGAGATACTGCGCTTCAGCTTCCTCTAAGTTACGCAGCCGCTGCACTCTACGCTTCTGGGTGTGTCTGAGTCCGTCGGGACACCACCTTGGACGGTGGTACCTGTCTTCGTCTTTGTCATCCTTTGGCTTCTCGAGGTTTTCTGCTCGAGCGGACTCCCTGTGATTGCTCTGGGGTGGAAGAGGCCCTAGACGTTTGAATACTGACACTGGCCTCGTGTCTTCCTTCTGCTGACCGCATTCCGGGCAGTTGTCGATTGTAGGCAATCGGCTCATCCCCGCGTCCCAGCAGTACTTGAAGAAAGGACAATCCCAATGTTTGTATGCGCCTTCCTTTTCTTTTGACGGTCTCCTAGCAAGGTGCTCATATCTTTCGTCTCTGTGCGCGGCGACGTTGGTCATCTTGGCGCTCATACTTGTTAAGGAGATCGTGGAATGTGGATTCGATATCGCTCTCCTCACTTGTTCCTCTGTTAAGTACCGTCATTGTGGCTGGGCGGTCGTGGACTAGCCTCCTCTCTTTCTTTGCCCCGAGAGTGTCCACCTTCCTGCTTGTCGTGTCATGGGGTACCCGCCCTGCCATATTAACGCCGAGCAGAAATCCAGCTTCGCCGGAGCGACCGAGTTCTACCATGTTGGCCGGAAATGGGTTTGTGTCCACTTTCATGGCGAACTGCCCAAGGATCAGACGGCCTTGTTCTATTGCCATTTGGATTTGGCGGCGAAGATCTTTGCACTCGTTGGTGGTGTGAGTGAGCGAATGATGCCACTTGCGTATGGTCTCCGTTCATTTCTCGAGCGTAGGGATTTTGTGGCCTTCGGTAACCTCACGCTTCTCCTTCAAAGCCAGATCGAATATCTGCTCGGCTTTGCTCACATCAAAGTCGAACCCTTTCGCAGGCCCTTGCTTTTTCACCCATTTGCGTGCCACAGGATCTGCCCCCGAGCCCATTCAGCTACGGCCACCTCCACAGTCCTGCGTAGGATCTTCTTCTTCCGCATCGACCGTGCCTATCAGACGTTGAATTTGTCTTGGTACAACTCGTGGTGGCGCTGTTCATACATCGTCGTTTCGGGCCATGTGCGCCAATGAGTTGTACTCTACCGAAAGCAGATCCTTGATGGGTCCGAGAGACCCAACACCGCCAGCTCACCGCTTCCTTCTCGATTAAACGAGCCGAGTAACATCGGTTCTTGACGATCTGAAGCTGGATGTACTCGGCTCTGATTTCTCTCCCGCTTTGCGCCAGTGCGCAATGCCAGCCTCGAGAGCCTCTGAATGGTCTTGGATGTGGAACCGCTCTTCCGGTTGCTTCCGGTATGAATTGAATCGTGGTAGTGAGGTGTACCACCCAAAGGCTGGTCTCATGAGATTGCGCAAAGAATCTTACGCCAGATCCGATCCGGCGAAATCATGCCTAGTTGTGCGGTATCGGCTTATGTGCTCGATCGAGCTCGACCCTTCGACCGCGAACCTTGAGAACTCGGGAGCTTATACTTGGGTGGCGGAATTAGATCAAACTTCGTTGGGGTACGGCTTTGAATAGCCGATTGTCCTTCTCTTCGACGGTTTAACCGTCCCTCGTGATGGTACCGATTTGCTCCCTTTGTTTGAGCTGTGGGGCTAGATTCTCATGACTTGTTCGGTGGCATACTTGGCTAGCCACTGTTTGTCGGCGTCCATCCCAGCCATCGCTGCTCGGACACGCCTGAAGATCTGCCCCAAGAACTCCGCCAGGAAACTCCTGCGGTTGCAATCTGTTTGGTGCGTGCTGTTATTGCGATCCGGCACGTAGGCGCATATATCCGTGTGGGATCTCCTTAGGTGGCTCAAACAGGAATTGGTCGCTGGGTCGCCTCGACCTTGTAGACGACGTGCGCTGCTCCCGCGGCTCGAGCTAAGTGCGAACGGGCTGTGGCCTGGTCTGAGCGGTCTTTCTCCTGGTGAGTCCCTAAAGTAGGTCCCGGCGGAGAATCGATGCTTCATGATCTCTCGAACTACGACCCGCGACCGCTCAGCGTTCACGGGCTCTCGGAATGGCGGTGCAGAATGAGCCACCATGTAGTTGACTTCTGTCAGAGAGCTCAGTGCGCTCCTCCGAAGGAAGAGAGATCCACCTCATTGAGAGCGCCCTCGGGAGAACCCTTCCACGATGCCATGCTTACGGGTCCTCTCGAAAGAGCGATGAGGTCTTCTCGCAGAGCCTTGATCTCGTGCCATTTGGCCTTGTGCTCGTCGGTAGATCGTCGTAAGTGTGATGCATTCTCCATTGCAGCGTCGGATGTTGATGTAGACGTTGTTGAAGGTCCCACCGTGCGAGAATGTTGCTGCCAAAACCCACCGGGAGCAGCGACGAGCAACACGGAGAGGCGGAGGCTCCAGGGCCGGTGGGCCCTGGTCCCTCGGCGACGGCCGCAAAAGCTCCGCACACGTCCCGGCTTGGTTCGAGCGTGCCACCTGACCTATACCTGGTCGAAGGTGAAGGATTGCTCCGATTGATTTCTGCATGGTAAACAAGTATCGTAAAATTGAGCCGTAATCGGCTCGGTTTCCACAGAATCGGCTCCTAAAGCCGATTGCCCCATGGTTCTGCGTTAGATTTATGATAACACGGGGTTTTGATCACTACAAGTTAAATCGATCTACGATAGTCTAATGTTTTCACCACGTAATCGAACGTCCCACGCGTGATTGAGCCCGATACGCAAAAGATGAAGAATATTAACCCTAGAGGAGGCCTAATAACCAACGTAAAGCCATTCGAACATCTTCTCTAGACGAATAAGCCACGTCCTTATGCATTCTTGGATCGTTCAACCCGCTTGTAAGGCCTGACGTAGATATTAAACTAAACCTTGGTGAACAAGGCACAACTATAACAGATCGAATCGACTAAATAAAGATCAAGCAAGGTGCTACCCTTGCACTTTGGGAAAAGGTGCAAGGGTAGCGAGATAGCTAGAGGTAGCATAACTTGACGATAGTAATGAAAAGCACCGATGCTAGCCTCAAACAATCTATGATAATGGTATTACTCGCCATCAACAACGCTTCAGACGAGTAAAACCAGTAGCATAAGTAGATACTGCCTAGATCGCAAGATGCGATCTAGGCAGCATGGCACTTACCCGAAAGAAACCCTAGAAACAAGGGGTGGCGATGCGCCGAGATTGTGTTTGTTGTGAACGTGGTTGTCCTCCTCTTTCGATAACCCTAGGTACATATTTATAGTCCGGAGACTCTCTACTTTTTGGAATAACTCTACAACTCTATCTCTACCTAAACATAAACGGAACCTAAACAAACACGAAACCTACTATGATACAAGATACACGGGCAATTTAGCCCAAATCCACGTACTAGGCCGATCCAACAATACGTTGAATATATGTATCTTCCAAGCCCATCTTGATCACGGCCCATCTCCGTCTTTGGCCAAAATACGGTGATAACACATACCCACTCGTCTGTTCTTTCAAGCGCACTAATACGACCACTGTGCACCCAACCATTACCAGCCATCCTCTGCTTCATCGAGAGCCACAATACAAATTCAACATTTCATATTAATTAATGGCATTAAACTAAATACACAAATTTTATGTTGTTATTCCATGCATACACCTAACATGTCTAATAGGAAAAGATATGTCCTAATCCCACACGAGGATGTGTAGATTGGATATGCTCTCTACGGTCAACCCCAAACCGAGACAAAATTTCGGCAGCACCTCCCTGTTGTTCTCCTGATACACGTCCCGCCAAAAATGCCGAGAGAATTGTGCATCCGGAGAACAATAGGGAGGCGCCGCCGAAATCCTGTCTCGGTTCGGGGTAGACCGTGGAGAGCATACCCAATCTACACATCCTCCGGCTATCCAAAAATCATGGACAATCCGAAAGAGTTACATTTTTAAATATGCAATCAAATGCATATTTATTCGTGTAACCCTTTCGAACGAGAGACGCCTAGGTTTCGCAACTGACTTGGTGATTAAGACACAAAATAAATACCTAGGTACATTACAAGATGGGCGCAAGATTTATACCCTCGAAGCGTGAGCGAATATTCGAGGAAGATCGGGCAGCGGAAGGGCGAACTCTCCAACGGCGACCTCCGGTCACAACCTCCGGGATGGCGACCTCTCCGACGGGGACTAGTGTCCACCTAAAATTCTATAGATTACAAATACAAATAAAAGTACAAATTAGCCATTGTGGAGACATTAGGAACAATTCTCGCTTAAATGTGAGACATGGACAGTAGACATTATGCACAAGATTTTTTTCCAGAAACATTTGGGTGTTCATCTAAACATCCATGATCAATGGCAGATCCGTCCATGTATACTACCTTAAAAACTAACTAAATAGAGGCTTTGTGGTGGAATTACCTGCAGGGAGCTCCGGCGAGGAGGCACGCGAGCGGGACAAAGGCAGGGGCTGGGCCGATGCAGATGAGGAGCCCCGAGCCACGAGCTCCCACTGGCTGGCAGGTCGGACAGCGGACGAGGGAGGCCACAGGCGAGCGGACCCAGTGAGGCGGGTGGCGGGAGGGCTCGCGGTGGCGAGCCAGTGACGGAGGGAGGAGGGGATGGGCTCGCGGTGGCGGGCCAGCGACTCGGAGGTGGCGGCGGTGGAGGGGTTAGCGCGGTGGCGGCAGCGATTCAGGGGTGGCGGGTGCAATTCAGGGGCTCGCGGTGGTGGGGTTGGCGCGGGTTAGGGGCTCGCGATGGCGAGGTTGGCTCGGGGTGGGGGAAGGTCGACGGCGGCACGGTGGTGGGAAGGTGGCGGCGGCGTAGGGTTGGACAGAGGGAGCTTGGCACGGGGGTGGGAAGTGAGGACAGACTCGGGCGTGGGGTGGGCCAGTTTGGGCTAAGGCCAAAAGGGCCCTACGCCGACGGTATAGCCGTCGGCACACCCTGTAATTTTTTTCTCACTTAGATTTATTTTGTTCCTTTTTTATTTGCTCTTACTTAATATATTTAATTTTATATTGGGTTCTACTTGATATATTTAATTTTATTTTATTCCTCCTCCTTTTCATTTATTTCTTATAAAATATAGACCCTAGTTCGAGGGACCCGTAGATATACCCCGTTGACCGACCCCAGATGAGTGTTGACCAATATAGTTTTTTCTTTGTTTAGGTTTGTTTAGTCTATTCCTACATATTATACCAAGGTTGGGACCATGAAACATAATGTATCCCCCGGTATACCCACTTCCTAGGGTTTCGCTGGAAAAGGACCGCCGAAGCTCCGGGGCCTAGAATGTCCGAGAAGGGGGCACACATGGCACCTACCAACCTTGCACCACACTTCCATGCATGTGCTAGGGCCACATGCAAGTCCTTGAGGTATTCTAACGCCCCGGAGCGCGGTCTGCTGTGGAACCCTGATCTGTGGGCATCGAATCATCTACCCCCCTAGACGTTCCTCTGACAGGGGTAGCACTCTCTTGTTTTGTGTTTGTTTAGGTCATATGATGATGTAAAATCATGTTGCTTCACAAGGTGAGGGCACTATCCTACCCGGTTTCACCGGAACAGGGAGTTTCCCCCTTATATAAGTCCAGAACATTAGCTTTAGGTTACAGCGCACGCATGCGAAGGGGGACACATGCACCCGGGGACTAGTTTTTGCATGTTTTAACATAACACCACACTTCCATGCATGTGCTAGGGCCACATGCAAGTCCTTGAGGTATTCCGACGCCCCGGACCGTGGTCTGCTGCAGAACCCTGATCTGTGGGCATCAGATCGTCTACCCCCATAGACGTCCCTCTGACAGGGGTAGCCTGGAGTAGCACTCTCTTGTTTTGTGTTTGTTTAGAACATATGATGATGTAAAACCATGTTGCTTCACAAGGGGAGGGCACTATCCTACTCGGTTTCACCGGAACGGGGAGTTTCCCCCTTATATAAGTCCAAAACCTTAGCTTTAGGTTACAACGCTCGCATGCGAAGGGGGACACATGCACCCCGGGACTAGGTTTTGCATGTTTCAACATAGCACCACACTTCCATGCATGTGCTAGGGCCACATTCATGTCCTTGATGTATTCCGACGCCCCGGAGCGTGGTCTGCTGCGGAACCCTGATCTATGGGCATCAGATTGTCTACCCTCCTAGATGTTCCTCTGAAAGGGGTATCACTCTCTTGTTTTGTGTTTGTTTAGGTCATATGATGATGTAAAACCATGTTCACAAGGGGTGGGCACTATCCTACCCGGTTTCACCGGAGCGGGGAGTTTCCCCCTTATATAAGTCCAGAACCTTAGCTTTAGGTTACATCGCACGCATGCGAAGGGGGACACATGCACCCGGGGACTAGGTTTTGCATGTTTCAACATAGCACCACACTTACATGCATGTGCTAGGGCCACATGCAAGTCATTGAGGTATTCCGACGCCCCGGAGCGTGGTCTGCTGCGGAACCCTGATCTATGGGCATCAGATCGTCTACCCACTAGACGTCCCTCTGACAGGGGTAGCCCGGAGTAGCACTCTCTTGTTTTTTGTTTGTTTAGGTCATATGGTGATGTAAAACCATGTTGCTTCACTAGGGGAGGGCACTATCCTACCCGGTTTCACCGGAATGGGGAGTTTCCCCCTTATATAAGTCCAGAACCTTAGCTTTAGGTTACAGCGCACGCATGCGAAGGGGGACACATGCACCAGGGGACTAGGTTTTTCCATTTTCAACGTAGCACCACACTTCCATGCATGTGCTAGGGCCACATGCATGTCCTTGAGGTATTCCGACGCCCCGGAGCATGGTCTGCTACGGAACCCTCATCTGTGGGCATCGGATTGTCTACCCCCCTAGACGTTCCTCTGACAAGGGTAGCACTCTCTTGTTTTGTGTTTGTTTAGGTCATATGATGATGTAAAACCATGTTGCTTCACAAGGGGAGGGCACTATCTATCAACACCCAGATTTTTAATCCCAGATGCCTGTTATGCCATACATCGCAATCCCAGGATTACCATTTTTGCGAGACATAACAGATTTGGATACCACAGTACATCATCCATTACAAACCATACATAAGGTCTTACAAAAATAAGGATCTCATGATCCAGTTCTTATTACAACTCAAGCAACGGAAATACGTAATAATAACGGTAGCATAGGCGAAGCTCCATCTTCGGGGTCACAGGCAATGTTGACGATGGGAGATGATCCTAGTTGTCGTAACCTTCCTGGGGTCCATCCTCCAGGTACTCCTCTTCATAGTCTGGCCATGGGAATAGCCAGGGACAAAGCCATGAGTACTCTTTAAGTACTCGCAAACTAATACTAACAAGTGAAAGGGGTTTTTGTAGCAGGACACTAAGCTCTAGGGTTGTTTTGCAAAAAGCCAGATTTACCTCTACTAAGTTTAGAAATGAAGAAAGCTAGTTGAAGTTTTATAACACCTAAGTGGGAACTTGTATCTCCTGCCACAACTCTGTTGTGGTCAAGTCAAACTCTCAATCCATTTCACAAGTCATTTTGAAAACATCTGACGGGGGAACAGTATGGCCCTCAAGTCCATAATCATGATGCGGCTATTCGAATAGTTTGACACTCTGCAGAGATTGTACACTTTCACCACAACATTCGATACATCCGTCAAGAACAAATCCTAAAGTCACCATACTGAGTATGCGGATAATCAATCCTAACCTTTCAATTACACGCCCTAGTATAAGCACCTCTCCTGTGAGTTTGGCCTCCCAACCATGACCAACTGTCATCTTGGGTACTGCACAGGTGGACAATCTTCACAAGGTAGCCTTAGCTCAGACCTTGGCCGTGATGGAACTAATACTAAGGTATATAAGTTTCCAGTCAAGCCCTACCCAATTTTCAGGTATTGTGGTTGTACAGTAAAATTGGAATGGTATCGCATCCAGACAACCATCCGTTTTATAAAGGGCTAAGGCTCATGCCTCAACATTTTCATCACCAAAATCATCTAGTGTTCAGAAACACATGTCAAAACATTTCAATAGAATGATCCATCATTCCAAGGTTTTCATAACCATTTTCATCAAGTATTCCCATCTAAAGTTGATCAAGTTTTATGCTTAGCACTAGCATCTACAAGTGGGGGTAAGTACTAATGAGGGGTGGTAAACTAGTGGAGTTTAACTAAGTTCAATCTCATGCCTTAGGATGACATAAAGATTATCTAGCTTAGGCCAAATTTTATGCTCTTTACGCAACCTTCAATTATCTCTCTAGAATCTACAATTCACTTAAGTAAGCTCTAAGTACTAGCTTTGATAAAGAAATAAAGTATAAAGCTTGTAAGTAAAACTAGGAATGGGGTTATCAAGTGGGTATAACCACATATGCTTAAGGCATATGGTTGGCATGGTAAGGCTTGCTAAAGTATAATATCTTGCAAGTGTTAGCTTGCACATTCAACTAGTAGTATTAGGCTTGCCTTGTGCATAGGAGTGGTTGAAGTTCTCCTCGGCTTCTTCTTCGTAGTATCCTCCTTCTTCCTCGTATCCTTGGTCGGTACTAGCGTCTATAAATAAATACGAGGTACACAATCACCAAACAATACTTAACTATTTTCAATCATCACACAAAAGGGTCATATAGATGATCTAGCATCATCACTAACATTACAAGATTAAAGCTTGGTTTAATATTTTTTATTTTTAGAAAAGTAATTTCTACTCCTTGAAAAACTACTTAAGATTTAATATTCTCCAAACCAAACATGGGATAATGTTGACACATGTCATCACCACATATTTCAGTTTATGGGAATGTGATTTAAAGTGGTGTCACAATTTAATAAGATTTAACCTATTTATTTTAAATAAAAATAAATGACTAGAAATGCCTATGTGGCATCCTTTTATTACTTGGACATTATTTCTGTAAGTAAACCCATATATTTTTATATATTCTGAAAGGTATGATCAATTGTGATTTTTGAGAGTTGGAATCAACTCAAAAGCTATTATGGTTTAAATTTGAAAAATGTTTGAATGCAGAAAAGATTCTGCCTTTTTATTTTTACCAAGGTTGATCTACAGATCCAAATGATTTTAATCCAACGGGCTTGGATTCAGCATTTCAAAACCTTTCCAACAAAATTGGATTCATTCAATTTGGTTCACTGAATCGAGATGGGTTGATTTTTGAAACTAGGTACAGAACTATGTTTGAATGAAAATGGAAAAATCCAAATTCAAACGAGTGGGCTGCTTGAATCGCTAATGGGCGGCCCGAGGTCGATCATGGCGCAGGCTCAATCGACAGGGGTTCCACCATCGTGGCTCTTTAAACGCCGGCGATGCAGAACAACGTGGTGCGTTGGATCTAGTTCTAATCCAACGGCTCGGTTCATCGTCCATGTCGGGCAGCGTGGCGAAAACCTAACGCGGCGGTGGGGTCGTGGGCTCACCGGGCTCGAGGGTCGGCGAGGAGGCGAGCAGCGAAGTCGATGACGGGAACCTCTGGTACCGGCGGCTTCTGGCGGCTCAATCGCTGGCTTCCTTCTTCTCCAAAGGCGGGCTCGCCAAATTCGGCGATGTTGCTTCGCCTTGCTCCGGGACTGAGGCGGGGTGGTTCTGGGTGAGAGGGGAGTGGAATGGTGTGAAGAATTCAAGCGGGGGAGGCCTCTATTTATAGTGGCGAGAGGGGACCGACGGACGCAAGCTAAGCTCGTCGTGGTCAACGGCACAGAGGGCTATCGGCGTGGGCGACGGTAGGGGCGGTGTTGTGCTCCCTGGCGAAGCTCAATGGCGTGGTGGCGAGGCGTGGGGCGGTGCGGATTGGTCGGAACGCTGCGGTGCTCTGCGCGTGCCCGACCGAAATTTTAATGACGCACAGCTCGCGTGGTCCGCGCGGCGGCGAACGAGTGTGTCTGCGGGGTTGTTGGGACGGTGGTGATCACGTATGCACGCGGTGAGGGCGGCGCGCAGTCTGTGGGCGTCTGTCGAGCGTGGCGCACGGGGCGCGCTCTCGGCATGGTTGCAGAGCAGCTTGGCATGGTCTGTGCGTGTGGTCCAGGGGCTGGCATCGCTCGCGGCTGGGACAGGGAGTGGCGGTGTGGTGCTAGCTTGCTCCCAGACAAGGTTGGCACGGCTAGTTCTTCCTCTAGCCTGTTGTCCACACTAGGGTGACATGGGTGCTCTCGGCTGTTCACCATTGATGACATTGGTGAGCTCACAGTGGTGCTAGTGATTAGTTAAGTTTGTTAGATGATCTACTAAGGCTAATGGTGTCCAGAGAGGGAACAAGTTTGGCCCAAAACACTGCACACTATAGTGTTTTGATTTTGTTTGATTTGCATCTACAAGGTGTTTGATGAAATGGCCGCATGAATTCAAGTTCTGAATTTTGAAAAGATTTTTGGTGGGTGTGCTAGGCATGTGCTGGTGAGTCTGTGGATGCTTGGGTTTTGAAAGTTGAGCTTGTTTGAGTGGTTTTTGAAAAAGTGGGATCTTCCCATATGATATAGATTCAATTTTAAACGGTAATTTAAACTATGGATTTGAATGCTGCTGGATGATCACAAGGTGGTCCTTGGTACTTTGTTATGAGTACTATCAAGGGGTGTAAATATCCAAACAAGTTTCTATTAATTTTTGAAAGTTAGAGACAACCAAAGTAGGCTTGGGAGTTAAATTGGCCAAAGTGACCATTCCCTTATTTTGTTTGTTTTGATTTATTTGTCTTTGGGAAAAGTGTGGGGATTGTTTAGATGATGTTTATTTCACCTAAGAATCCTTTTACAAGCAAAGAAACACACAAGCAAGGTAATTCAAAAAGAATACAAATTGGAATGCATACACATATGCATGATTTCATATTTTTAATTTGAAAAGTTTTTGTTAACCCTAAATTTGATGATTAAAGTTTGATGATCCAAGTTTAGTATTTTTGGGATGTTACAAACCTTCCCCCCTTAAACAAAATCTCGTACTGAGATTTGAAAAAGGACGAAAAGATTACCTAGGATTTTAAGAGATCGGGAAACTCCGTCCTGATGTGATCTTCGCGCTCCCAGGTAGCTTCCTCTTCTGTGTGGTTGCTCTACTGAATTTTGAGAAACTTGATTCTTCGGGTTCTGGTAGTTCTGAAAGCTTTTTCCAAAATACGGATGGGTACTTCGGGATAGGTCAGGTCATCGTTGATCTCTATGGTCCGGTGATCGATATTCTTGAACACTTCGGTCTTCTCCGGAACTTCGAGGCACTTTCGAAGTAATGAGATATGGAACACATTGTGCACGGCTGACATCTCTTCGGGTAGTTCCAATTGATACGACACTTCTCCTCGACGGTTCAGAATCTTGAAGGGGCCGATATATCCAGGGGCTAACTTTCCTTTGGGTTGGAAACGCTGCATTCCCTTCAATGGTGACACTTTCAGATATACAAAATCTCCTATGCTGAAGGCGAGGTCTCGACGTCTCTTGTCGGCGTAACTCTTCTGTCTTGACTGGGCTGTCTTGAGGTGCTCACGAATCTTGTGAACCTTCTCTTCTGCTTCTCGTAGGATATCGGGTCCGAAAATCTGACTCTCTCCTACTTCCGACCAGTTCAAAGGGGTGCGACACTTCCTTTCGTACATAAATTCAAATGGGGCCATTTGCAAACTAGCTTGATAACTATTGTTGTATGAAAATTCTGTGAACGGCAGACAGTCTTCCCACTTAGATCCATATTCTAACACACATGCTCTCAACATGTCTTCGAGTATTTGATTTACTCGCTCCGCTTGTCCATCGGTCTGAGGGTTATAAGAGGTACTAAAATCTAGTCGGGTTCCTAAACCTTCTTGGACTTTCTTCCAGAATCTTGAGGTAAACTGAGTTCCTCGATCCGATACGATGTTCTTGGGGACTCCATGCAAACTAACGATTCTAGCGATGTATAAATCCGCTAGCTTCGAACTCTGATATGTGGTCTTGACGGGTAAGAAATGGGCGACTTTGGACAATCTGTCCACTATGACCCAGATAGAGTCATTTACCCTACTAGAAGTAGGCAATCCGGTGATAAAGTCCATTCCAACAGAATCCCATTTCCATTCCGAAATCTGCAATGGTTGCAACAATCCAGCGGGTCTTTGATGTCCAGCCTTGACTCGCTGACATATATCACACTTGGCGATATAGCTTCTGATTTATCTCTTCATCTTATGCCACCAAAATTGCTCTTTCAAATCTTGATACATCTTAGTTCCTCCGGGGTGGATAGAATAAAGAGTATCATGATCTTCCTTCAAAATAACTTCTTTCAACTCAGAATCTGTTGGTACACAAAGGCGTCCTTTGTACCACAGAACTCCTTCTTCGTCTTCGGTGAATCCAGGTACTTTGCACTGTCAAATCGACGCTTGATTCCGTCGATACTAGCATTTCCTTTCTGCGCCTCTTTGATCTGGCTGATCAAAGTGGGTTGAAGTTCTATGATAGACAAAAATCCTTCACTCACTAATTCCATTCGGAAATCTTCCATCTCTTTGTGCAGACTTGGTTGCTCCTTCAAAATCATGGAGTTCAAACGGCACGGCAATCTGCTAAGGGCATCTGCTACCACATTGACTTTACCGGGGTGATAGTGAATGTCCAGATCGTAATCCCTGATTAGCTCAATCCATATTATCTGCCTCATATTTAGCTCCTTCTGAGTGAATATATACTTCAGGGTCTTGTGATCCGAATAAATCTCACAACGATTTCCCATCAGGTAGTGCCTCCATGTCTTCAGGGCTAGAACTACGGCTGCGAGTTTGAGGTCATGGGTTGGGTAATTTTTCTCATGTTGTTTCAATTGTCGAGATAGATAAGAGATAACTTTTCCTTCTTGCATTAGCACACATCCAAGAACGATCTTGGATGCGTCATAATACACGTCAAAGGGCTTTGTGATATCCGGCATGATTAAGATTGGGGCTGAAATAAATCTCCTCTTGAGTTCTTGAAAACTCGCTTCACATTTGTTTGTCCATTCAAACTTCTTGTCCTTCTTCAGCAATTGGGTCATGGGTCTAGCGATACTCGAGAATCCTTCTACGAACTTGCGGTAATATCCCGCCAATCCGAGAAATGCACGAACTTGGGTTTGAGTGGTTGGGGGCTTGCCAATCTTCGACATCTTTCACCTTTGCAGGGTCAACGGCAATCCCTCCGGCTGATACAATGTGGTCGAGGAATCCTACCTCCTGTAACCAGAATTCACATTTGCTAAACTTGGCATACAACTGATGCTCTCTAAGGGTTCCAAGAATGGTCCTTAGGTGTAGCTCATGTTCTTCTTCTGATTTGGAATAAATCAGAATGTCATCAATGAAAACAACGACAAACTTATCCAGGAAGTCCATAAAAATCTTATTCATGAGATTCATGAAATAAGCAGGGGCATTGGTTAATCCAAAAGACATGACAGTATACTCGAATAATCCATATCTGGTGGTAAAGGCAGTCTTGGAAATATCCTCTGCGCGAATCTTGAGTTGATTGTAGCCAGTTCTAAGATCAATCTTAGAAAACACCTTGGCACCATCAACTGATCAAACAAATCTTCTATCTTGGGCAAGGGGTACTTGTTCTTGATAGTGAAATCATTCAACTTCCGATAATCTGTACACAGACGGTTACCTCCATCCTTCTTGTCCACAAATAAGACAGGTGATCTCCATGGTGACGCACTTGGTTGAATTAATCCAATTTCCAACATGGAATCCAGTTGCTTCTTCAGTTCTGCTAGTTCAGACGGGTTCATACTATAGGGTCTCTGGGCTATGGGTCCTATTCCGGGGATTAGTTCAATGATAAACTCGATATCCCGATCTGGGGGCATACCGGGCAAAACATCTGGAAATACATCGGGGTATTCACAGACTATCTGGACTTGGTCAATGGTAGGTTGGGCTATACTCTTGTTGCACTTGAATTGACGAGGTAAGGTTTCAGATATGTGCTCGACTGATATTCCGGCTGTACTGGTCATGGTGATGGCTTTCTTGGCATAGTCAATCAATCCTTTATGTTTGGACATCCAATCCATTCCTAGTAATACTTCCAAACCTTTAGTTCCGAGTACTATCAGATTAGCATAAAATCCTATGCCATGGATTCGGATAGGGACGGCTTTGCAAATTTGCCTAGCCTTGGTGGTTGAACCGGGAATTTGGACGATCATAACATGCTTCAGTTTTGTTGGTTCAATCTTACTAGTGCAGGAAAATTCTTCGGTGACAAATGAATGCGATGCACCTGAATCAAACAACACTCTAGCAAGTACTGAATTAATAGAAAACATACCCAGTACGACGTCTAGCGCTTCCTGAGCTTCTTCAGCATGCATGAGAAAAATACGGCCGTTGCGGTTGAGCGAATTCCCTAGGGCAAATCTTCTTCCAGGCTGAACACGACGCTGCTGCTGAGATGGGATATTTACATTGGGGGTTGCGGCATTCTTCTTGTTGGGGCACTCGTTGGAGTAGTGACCATTATTTCCACAGTCATAACAAGTCACTTGCGACCTGTCCTTTGCTGCAACAGGCACAACATTGCTTCCAGTCCACGGGGCAGTGTTGGTGTTGGCGGTAGCATTGTTGTTGGTGAACTTGGGTGGTGCACGGTTGAAATTGTTAGAGTTGCTGGGGTTGTTGTGATTTCCTCCGGGCCTAGGGTTTCCACGATTGGGATAGGTCGGACGGTTCATCGGGGGTCTGTTGGTTCTCGGGGCAAATCCTGGAGATGGGTTAGGGCGATACTTTGGGGTCTGATGGGTTCCCGGTTGATGCATCATGCGACGCTTGCGGTTCTCATTGGCTTGGTTGATCTTTCCTTCCATATGGATGGCAGAGTCGACCAGGGCTTCAATATCAGCAAAGGTGATATTGACTAACACAGTCTGCATCTCATCGTGCAGACCATTCAGAAATCTTTCCTTCTTCTTGGCTTTAGTGTCGATCTCATCCGGGGCATACCTAGCTAATGACAAGAATTTGTCACGGTATTCCACGGTCATCCTTGCTTGATTCTCTGAACTCATCTCTCATCCTCTTGATCAAACTGGTGGCACATGGGTTCTGCTGAACTTGACTTTGAATTCCTCCTGTGTCATCATCATCCACCGGTCATTGCACCTGCTGTTCCACCATGCTCGCATCTCCGGCTAGATAGTGGGTGGCGAACAGAACTTTCTCGTTGGCTTCCACTCCGGCGACTTCTAGGTTGTTTTCCATGGTTTGCAGCCAATCATCAGCGTCTAGGGGCTCTTCCGACTTAGTGAAAACAGGTGGGTTGGTGTTCTGGAAATTCTTAAGCTTAGATCCATGGTTGTCCTGATTTCTGTGGCCTTGATTGTTGTGGGCTAGCTGGGCTATCTGTTGAAGGGTGGCTAAGTTGGCTTGACGTTCGGCTCTTTCAGCTTCGCGGTCAGCAACCAACATTTGCAGGATCTGCAACATCGGGTCCGGGAATGAACCACTTCCTCCGCGTGGCATCTGAAGATTGAGATAGATCATGAGAAAAAAGGGAAATTTCTAAGGTTCTGGGACTTTGAAAAGTTTTTAAAGTTTGACTCAGATTTTCTAGCAACTTGCTTTTCATTCATTCATTCACACGATACAACACACACCACAAAACAAGAAAAACAGATGGTTTTAAGAACCATTCTAGAAACTACGATAAAGTGGGACCGAATACTACTCACTACGCTAGTGCTCAAGTGCTACTACTCCTTGGATTCGGTGTAGTCGTCATCCTCATCATCATCGTCATCATTGATGAAGGCGAAATCATCCTCATCGGTGAAGAAGTCCATAGCCTGATCCTCTAGAAAATCATCATCATCGCTGAGATAAGAGTAGGGGTCTCCACGAAGATCCTCTCCGGCATTCTCCCTTTCCTCCAACTGCATGTCTCTCTCGTGGATGGTCTCCTCCAAATCCGAGATACGGTGGCGAAGACAAGCAATGATGCGCTCCTTCTTATCGAGCTGGCGGCGACGAGACTTGCAATCTTTTGCTAGCATGGCGATGGTCTGATCCTTCGTATTGATGATGGCGGACTTGTGGTTGGAGTAGTCACGACAATTATCCAACTCTGGCGACGATCGTACATCATGAAGCTAAGGTGGTCCAAGCGAGTCTTCACTGTGGTGGTATGGGGCTTCCAGTGGCTGTCCATTAGCATCACGCCTTGGGCAAAACTCAAAGCGGGTACCCTTGATCTGGTTGATACTCTGCCCACACAGACGGTCAAGAGCTTCCTACATGGCCCTGGCAAGTCCATCGAGCCAGTTGTTCTCTCTTAAGGTGAATTGAATTCCCTCCGCAGTGGGAGGTTCAATCTTTCCTCGGAGACTTGCAACAATTAGCCACTGCAGATCTTCTCCTCCTTGATCATTGAGCTGAGCTCCGAAGAATCACCATACTCAGTATGCGGATAATCAATCCTAACCTTTCAATTACACGCCCTAGTATAAGCACCTCTCGTGTGAGTTTGGCCTCCCAACCATGACCAACTTTCATCTTGGATACTGCACAGGTGGACAATCTCCACAAGGTAGCCTCAGCTCAGACCTTGGCCATGAGGGAACTAATACTAAGGTATATAAGTTTTCAGTCAAGCCCTACCCAATTTTCGGGTATTGTGGTTGTAAGGTAAAATTGGAATGGTATCGCATCTAGACAACCATCAGTTTTATAAAGGGCTAAGGCTCATGCCTCAACATTTTCATCACCAAAATCATCTGGTGTTCAGAAACACATGTCAAAACATTTCAATAGAATGATCCATCATTCCAAGGTTTTCATAACCATTTTCACCAAGTATTCCCATCTTAAAGTTGATCAAGTTTTATGCTTAGCACTAGCATCTACAAGTGGGGGTAAGTACTAAAGAGGGGTGGTAAACTAGTGGAGTTTAACTAAGTTCAATCTCATGCTTTAGGATGACATAAAGATTATCTAGCTTAGGCCAAATTTTATGCTCTTTATGCAACCTTCAATTATCTCTCTAGAATCTACAATTCACTTAAGTAAGCTCTAAGTACTAGCTTTGATAAAGAAATAAAGTATAAAGCTTGTAAGTAAAACTAGGAATAGGGTTATCAAGTGGGTATAACCACATATGCTTAAGGCATATGGTTGGCATGGTAAGGCTTGCTAAAGTATAATATCTTGCAAGTGTTAGCTTGCACATTCAACTAGTAGTATTAGGCTTGCCTTGTGTAGAGCAGTGGTTGAAGTTCTCCTCGGCTTCTTCTTCGTAGTATCCTCCTTCTTCATCGTATCCTTGGTCGGTACTAGCGTCTATAAATAAATATGAGGTACACAATCACCAAACAATACTTAACTATTTTCAATCATCACACAAAAGGGTCCTATAGATGATCTAGCATCATCACTAACATTACAAGATTAAAGCTTGGTTTAATTTCTTTTATTTTTAGAAAAGTAATTTCTACTCCTT
This sequence comes from Avena longiglumis, assembly GCA_030063025.1. Classification (NCBI taxonomy): domain Eukaryota; kingdom Viridiplantae; phylum Streptophyta; class Magnoliopsida; order Poales; family Poaceae; genus Avena; species Avena longiglumis. The sequence continues at coordinate 81,150,671 of CP125976.1, forward strand.
GAAAAACTACTTAAGATTTAATATTCTCCAAACCAAACATGGGATAATGTTGACACATGTCATCACCACATATTTCAGTTTATGGGAATGCGATTTAAAGTGGTGTCACAATTTAATAAGATTTAAACTTTTTATTTTAAATAAAAATAAATGACTAGAAATGCCTATGTGGCATCCTTTTATTACTTGGACATTATTTCTGTAAGTAAACCCATATATTTTTATATATTATGAAAGGTATGATCAATTGTGATTTTTGAGAGTTGGAATCAACTCAAAAGCTATTATGGTTTAAATTTGAAAAATATTTGAGTGGTCACATGGCCTGAGCAAGCGTGTCTGGGTTGCTGGGACGGTGGTGATCACGTATGCATGGCCGAGGCGGCGATCAAGGCGTCTGTCGAGCGTGGCGCACGAGGCGCGCTCTCGGCATGGTTGCAGAGCAGCTTGGCATGGTCTGTGCGTGTGGTCCAGGGGCTGGCATCGCTCGCGGCTGGGACAGGGAGTGGCGGTGTGGTGCTAGCTTTCTCCCAGACAAGGTTGGCACGGCTAGTTCTTCCTCTAGCCTGCTGTCCACACTGGGGTGACATGGGTGCTCTCGGCTGTTCACCATTGATGACATTGGCGAGCTCACAGTGGTGCTAGTGATTGGTTAAGTTTGTTAGATTATCTACTAAGGCTAGTGGTGTCCAGAGAGGGAACAAGTTTGGCCCAAAACACTGCACACTATAGTGTTTTGATTTTGTTTGATTTGCATCTGCAGGGTGTTTGATGAAATGGCCGCATAAGTTCAAGTTTTGAATTTTGAAAAGATTTTTGGTGAGTGTGCTAGGCATGTGCTGGTGAGTCTGTGGATGCTTGGGTTTTGAAAGTTGAGCTTGTTTGAGTGGTTTTTGAAAAAGTGGGATCTTCCCATATGATATAGATTCAATTTTAAACGGTCATTTAAACTATGTATTTGAATGTTGCTGGATGATCACAAGGTGGGCCTTGGTACTTTGTTATGAGTACTATCAAGGGGTTAAATATCCAAACAAGTTTCTGTTAAGTTTTGAAAGTTAGAGACAACCAAAGTAGGCATGGGATTTAAATTGGCCAAAGTGACCATTCCCTTATTTTGTTTGTTTTGATTTATTTGTCTTTGGGAAAAGTGTGGGGATTGTTTAGATGATGTTTATTTCACCTAAGAATCCTTTTACAAGCAAAGAAACACACAAGCAAGGTAATTCAAAAAGAATCCAAATTGGAATGCATACACATATGCATGCTTTCATATTTTTAATTTGAAAAGTTTTTATTAACCCTAAATTTGATGATTAAAGTTTGATGATCCAAGTTTAGTATTTTTGGGATGTTACACTATCCTACCCGGTTTCACCGGAACGGGGAGTTTCCCCCTTATATAAGTCCAAAATCTTAGCTTTAGGTTACTGACATGCGCATGAAGGGACACATGCACCCGGGGACTAGGTTTTGCATGTTTCAACATAGCACCACACTTCCATGCATGTGATAGGTCCACATGCAAGTCTTTGAGGTATTCCGACGCCCCGGAGTGTGGTCTGCTGCGGAACCCTGATCTGTGGGCATCGGATCGTCTACCCCCCTAGGCGTCCCTCTAACAGGGGTAGCCCGGCGTAGCACTCTCTTGTTTTGTGTTTGTTTAGGTCAGATGATGATGTAAAACCATGTTGCTTCACAAGGGGAGGGCACTATCCTACCTGGTTTCACCGGAACGGGGAGTTTCCCCCTTATATAAGTCAAGAACCTTAGCTTTAGGTTACAGCGCACGCATGCGAAGGGGGACACATGCACCCGGGGACTAGGTTTTGCATGTTTCAATATAGCACCACACTTCCATGCATGTGCTAGGGCCACATGCATGGCCTTGAGGTATTCCGACGCCCCGGAGCATGGTTTGTTGCGGAACCCTGATCTGTGGGCATTAGATCGTCTACCCCCCTAGACGTTCCTCTGACAGGGGTAGCACTCTCTTGTTTTGTGTTTATTTAGGTCATATGATGATGTAAAACCATGTTTCTTCAAAAGGTGAGGGCACTATCCTACCCGGTTTCACCGGAACAGGGAGTTTCCCCCTTATATAAGTCCAGAACCTTAGCTTTAGGTTACAGCGCACGCATGCGAAGGGGGACACATGCACCCGAGGACTAGGTTTTGCATGTTTCAACATAGCACCACATTTCCATGCATGTGCTAGGGCCACATGCAAGTCCTTGAGGTATTCCGACGCCCCAGAGCGTGGTGTGCTGCGGAACCCTGATCTGTGGGCATCGGATCGTCTACCCCCCTAGACGATCCTCTGACAGGGGAAGGCCGGAGTATCACTCTCTTGTTTTGTGTTTGTTTAGGTCATATGATGATGTAAAACCATATGAATGGGGATAGATGCACCCGGGGAAAGAGATGGAGACTGCTATCTGGGCGGTACAAACAACTAAAATCGGAGTACAAATAATATATATCAACATTAAATTATTGGGAGTAATTAATAAGTTAGTATAAAAAATATGTCTAAGATTAAATGGAAAAACCCGTTCAAAAAAAAGATTAAATGGAAAAATAAATTTGAAGGGATAAGCCCAACCAAACCCTGTAGTATACAAACAATGTAAGGCGCATCAAAAAAAACTGTATGGCACAGCCCACCCAATTCAGGCGTGTGTGTGTGTGTGTGTGTGTGGGGGGGGGGGTCACGTGGCGTATAGGGCTACGCCGACGGCCCGACCGTCGGCACAGCTTCACCACCAAACGGCGTTTGCGTCGCCGTGTCTGAGTCGTGTCTACGCCAAGGGTCACAAGTGCGCCGAGGGTCACCGTCGGCATATCTTTCTTGACTATGCCGACGGCTTGGCTGTGCCGAGGGCCACCGTCGGCACATGTTTCTACGCCGACGGCCTGGCGTGGGGGCCTGGCCTGGGGAGGCAGCTACGCCGACGGCCCCGACATTTGGCCGTCGACGTAGCATACCGGCCATTGGAGCCTACAAAATTTCCTGTAGTGAATGGATGATGTGGTGGCAAGCCAAGGGTATACAAACTTGAAAAGATCATGCCCTGCTGTCTTACTAGATATCTTTGAGAGAGCAACAAAGTCTCGCAAAATTTAGTGCACTCATACCGAGTTAAATTTAGAATAATTACCTTAATTGAGTTGTAGCATCTGAGATGAGGTAGTCTTATCCTTGACTTTACACCTTTTAGAGATATTTTGGAAGAGCAACCTAGGGTTGTCATGTCTTTTAGTTTTCAGAGGTGATTTTTATTTCTTTCGGTGGTTTCTAGAGGAGAACGACTTCCATCTATTGCATGTATGTTGTCTCGTTTGATCATATGAAATTATGAATCTTCACTAGTTTGCTAGTTTCTTTTTCTAGCGTTTGTGATATACTTTTCTTTGTCAAGAAATTAGCGTTTGTGATCTACTACTCCTTGACTATATCTATTTAATGTGGGAAACTATTGATTTTTATCAGCTATGTTTGGGAATGGATGTGCTACTGCAAAGATACCCTTACAAAGGAAAGATAAGTGCTAGATTTCGGTTAGAGGACGGCTCAGTTGAAATGGTTTCCATACATTATCAGTTGACCCCAAAAATGTGAAATTAACAATCATCAGACTCGTGTGCCATTTGAAAGGTACTTATCACTGTGGACGAGATCTGCGCAGGTAGAATCATAGTATATTCAGTTGGTCTTCTGTTCATGGATCGTGGTCGTAGGGGGTGTTTTATGGGCCTTATTATGGCCTTATGTGAAGAAAAGTGTAAGACTAGGTTGAACCAGATATTACAAAATGCTATGGAGGCAAATCAAATTCCTTGTCTCTGAATATTATTTTCATGTGAAGACGTGCGCCTCATTATGTTTAGCAATCTGAGGCAAATGAGAAATATGGTTCATGAGTTATGTTCTGTTGGTACGTAAGTCTTATTAATATGCGCAGCAGTTCCTTCCAGGTTCGTACATCTCTTAACATGCTACATGTTTGACTAATTTTCTCTTAGATGCATAAAAGTTTATGTTTTTTTCACTAATTGCTTGACGACTAGATTGATTTGGTAATTTATTTTGTAGAACAACATCAATGTTCCTTGTGTGCTTTCTTTCTTTGTTGTTAATTTTTTCCAAGTTGCTGGTTCTGTGTAGATGGTAAGCAGACGCAATAGAATATACCCAGGATGCAAAAAATGAACTTCTTTGCTGCATAATCCATAGTTTTTATTTATCTAGTATCTAAGTGTTCTCTGCATTTCAGTAGTTGTATTGTTTAGTTCTGACCTTAAACTTGACATGCCTAAGTTTAGGCTTGCCACAATTTCTTAGTTGAGTGTTTGGTTGGTTGTCACAGTTGTGGCATGTCACGCTTTACTATTCACATGGACTACATATGATAGACTCAAAATTTCCACAACTTGGCATAAGTATGGTGCTAGTTCTTTCACGCACACTTTGCCAAAGCTCAATTGTGGGAAAGTTAAATTAGTTCCAAATACGTAAACATGTTCATTATCTTTTTCTTGTTGAACAGTAGGGAGAAACATAGGGTGTGTATGTTCTAATACACAATAAAGTATAGAATACATTACAGAGGATTTACAAGGACATGTATAAAGTACTGCTGCATTTGAATGAACAGAGAAGTTATTCTTAGGAATTCAATCTATGTAACTCCTGGAATTCAAACATGGCAATATGGCATTTTACTAGAAGTACACACACAAAAATCCCGGTTACTAGCATTTGCAGGCCCTGAGCTCAGCCGTTCAGCCTGCATATGGGTGTATGCTTTTCTACTCGCATCCCTCTTTTCTGTTCACTAGGGTAAATTTAGACACAGCTTATTGCCAATTATAATATTCAAGGTAAGACATCATTTTACATTTATTTTGTATTATTATTATCATGTGGAGTAAAAAGAAAAAGCTGTTGTATCTTTAAAATAAGATTTTTTCGATAAAAATAAGATTTTTTCGATAAAAATAAGATGCAGGTCTATCTTTTCTGAATAGAAGAACAACTAATGTAATTTTGTCTTATTAGATGAAGGCGACTGAAGCTGCAAAATGATTTTCATACTATCCTTACTTGTTTAAACCTGTATGTGATTCATTGGTACCTGATCTAAATGCTGGTGGCTTTGGCTCTTTTTGCTACTTGAAGATCGACCATGGTTCAAAATCTTCACTCCTGTTCCATTCCTTACATTACGCAGCAAATCGGAAATCTTATCATTGAACTGCTATCTTAGTAGATATCTTGGAGAGAGCAACGTCGTCTCACAAATTTTGGTGTGCTCGTCCCAGGTCAAATTTAAAATAGTTAGCTTAATGGACATGTAGGACCTGAGATGAAGTAGTCTTATCCACTCTCAACTTCTCCCCAGGTAGTTCCCAGTGTTTGGCATTTTCCATACTTGGTGGGTGGATGCAATATCAACAATTTCGCTCATGGCTTTACACTTTCTAGAGATCTTTTGGAAGAGCAATCAAGGTTTTCATGTGCTTTAGGTTTCAGAGGCCAAATGGGGCTCTTTTAGTGGCTTTTGGAGGAGAGTGAGTCCATCTTTTCTATGTAGCGGGTTGTTCATCCTATTATATGAAATTATGAATTTTCAGTAGTTCACTTTTTTCTTCTAGTCCAATTTGGTCTTGTACTTTTCTCTATCTTAAATATTTAAGGTGGGAAATATTTGGATTTTCAGTTACTTTTGGGAATGTATGTGAGTGCTAGATTTCAGTCAGAGAAACTGCTAAGTTGAAATGGCTCCCTAACATGATCGGTTGACCCAGCAAAGACAGATTTAACAATCATCAGACTTATGTGCCATTTGAAAGGTACTTATCAAAGAGGGCGAGATCTGCGCATGTAGAATTATAATATGTTCAGTTGGTCTTCTGTTCATGGATCATGTTCGTTGGCGGTGTGTTATGTGCCTTACTATGGCCTTATGGGAAGAGAAGTGTGACAAGATTAAATCAAACTACTTGTCACAGTTGGGCTTGCCAGACTTTACTATTCACATGATGAAAGGATACGGATGTCGACTAGAGGGGGGAGGGAGGTGGGGTGAATAGGCGATTAAAACATTTTCTAGAGTGGCTCAACAAAGGCGGAATAAAACTAGTGTTTACTTTGTAAAGCACAACCTAGAAACAACTAAGGTTTACCTATATGCACCAACAACTTATGCTAAGCAATACACACAACAAAGTGATAGCAAGATATATATTACTTCAAGCACGAAGGCTATCACAATGTAAAGTGCATAAGTAAAGAGCTCGGGTATAGAGATAACCGAGACACGCGGGGACACCGATATTTTACCGAGTTCCTCCCAACATGGAGTACGTCTCGTTTGGAGAGGGGGTGGTATCAAACCACCAACGCCACAAAAGGCCTCCCTTATTCTCCGGTGAATCTCACCCCAACGGGATCGATCCATGCTTCCACTATCGGTGCACTTGTCGGTGGCAACCGAAACCTCTCACAAGGTTGGGGCACAACTCCACAACTTAATTGGAGGCTCCCAACAAATGCCACAAAAGGACACAATGCCACCAAGGCCACACAACCGTCTAGGGTTCCAAGAACCCAAGAGGGACAAGCTCCAATGAGCAATTCAAACCAAATCCTCCAAGGAGAACTCAAACCGATGCAACAAATGCAAATGGCAAGAACACCACAAAGATGCTCAAATCCCTCACTCTCAAGTTCCAACAAAGCTACTAAAGCTATTGGGGGAACAAGAGAGGAGGAATCAAAGAGAGACACAAAATCCTCCAAAATCTAAATTTCCAAAGATGCACTCACAAAGAGATGAATCGGTTAGGTCAAAACGTGGGGCTAGATCTCCTCTCTCTTCCACTCAAATATGGGCAAGAATCATCGGAGGGAAAAGATTAGGCAAGCTTCAAGATCTAGATCAAGTGTGGACAACGTTTAGCCTAATAGATAATAGAGGAGCTGTCTAAACTAAAAACGGGTAAAGCTTAAATAGAGGGCCCAGAAAATCTAACCATTGAGGCATAAAAGCAGTCTGGACCGGTAGTACCGTTTTGAACCGGTACTATCCGATTACCAGCGCAAGGGAAAGTCAATGCATGCACAAACGGATAAGAGAGAGGCAGCAGCGGCGCATCTGGCCAGATCGAGCACGCGCGGAATTGGAGCGAGCTAGCAGTGGCCCGCAGCAGCTGTGGCGCGCGTGCAAGCGAGCAGCAGCGCGCATGCAAGCAACGCAGCAGCAGTGCAGCGTAGCGTGGCTGCTCATGCTGTGAAGTGGGGCGAGCGAGGCAGCTGCAAGGCAAGCGCTGAGGAGCCAGCGCGAGCGACAACACACGCGGAGTAGTGGCGCGGCGGCGGCCAGCGAGGACACTGGCGAAGCGGCGGAGGTGAGATGGGCTGGCGCAAGGAGCTAAATGCGGCTAAAGGTGGCGACCAGTACTACCGTCGCTGGGCGTTATACCGACGGGCTAGTGCCGCCTGGACTACGCATGGGCAGGAGTTGAGTAACGCTGCCGGTAGCGACCGTCTTCCACGGTAGTACCGTCGGTCGATAAACCCTTTTTTCTTTTTAGACCGAATAAAGTAAAATACAAACTGTGATAACTTTTGATTGGTAATTCCGATTGACCTGATTCCAGTTGCGTTGGATAGAGGATGACAAGGGTTTCCCAATAAAAAGTGGAAATATTGGTTATCACCAAGTGATAAAGTATCAAGTAATATAATGTGAGATACCTCACTTGGTGAGACACCGGAAAACCGCATAGATCAAAATCGCAACAAGATATAAAAGAGAGATCCAATTTTGATGAACAAGAGCTTGTTATGGAGATTAACATAAGATCTAAATCCTCACATGGATAAAACCAAATAGCAACCAAATACGATGATGCAAGTATGCAAAGGTTTGAGCTCTCTCCGAACGATGTGACCAAATTACTCATACGAGAGCCCCTCTTGATAGTACGGTTATCTATCCTAAACCCGGTCTCCTATACACAACAAGAGACCGGCAAAAGGAAATACCTATCAAGATTATACCTTTGCCTTGAGCATTCCACTTGAGCTCGATGTAGACGATCTTGCCCTTCTCAAGATGGAACGCCTTTCTTAATTCCTCATCATTGACCACGCATATTGAGCTTGCCCAACATATCTTCTTTGCATTTCATCGACCTTGAAGCCAACACATGCTCCAAGTGATGCCAATGGACAAATCCTACAAGTATAACTTAATACACACATTAGTCCATAACGATTGTCATTAATTACCAAAACCACACATAGGGGCCCAACATGTTCTTTCAATCTTCCCCATTTTGGTAATTGATGACAATCCCTTTAAGAGGGTTTATATAAGGAATATTAATGAATAAAACTGTGATACCAATATCAAATGTACAATAGTATGTGATATTGGTACCACCACCATATATAGAGCAAACTCCCCCACAATCTATGCATGTGTGATGAACTTGAATTTCATTGCATATATTGCCAATCATTATCATTGGTGGAGTTTCCTCTATATATACCACATGCAAAGCAACAACAAAGTTGCAAGAGCATGAGAGGCAAATGCACAAGAACAAACTCAATGCATAAACCAACTTCCCTTAAACCCTCTAAAAATTCTCCCCCATTGGCATCGATTGCCGAAATGGGTGACAAGTTCTAGAAGGCAAATATAGTAATAATTCCTCCAAAGGTATGCCTTCACACATCTCCAATGATGAATACTTGGGAGGGAGTAAAACTATATCAAGGATCCGAAGATAGCTAAAGGAATAAAATAAAACGACACATCACAAATGATGCAAGAAATCACAAGATCCGAAAATCCAATTTGAAATCAACAAATGAGTATTATTAAATGAATTAGATGAGCTCCCCAAAAATAATGCACCAATTATGATAATTATATTTGGGAACAAGATGCATAATCATGGAATCCTCACTCATCCAATTTCATTTAACAATACAAGGCATGAGAGAACAAGTATGAGTGCCCGAAGATGCAAACAAGAGGAACAAGCACTCATAGGCAAGTAAATTTGGAAGCCACCGAAAAATCAAAAGGAATAAAAGGTGGTATCCAAGGAATAATATTCAACTAAAATTATCTTCTCATATGTGCATATGTCTCTAAGTGGAAAACATCACAAATACATATGCCAACAAAGACATATGCACACATAAATAAGATATACAAGAAATCACATGAAAGCAAAAATGAAGTCTTAACATATACCAATAAGATTTTTGCTTCAAAGCACGGCCAAAGGCTCAAATATATCTTATTGTACATTAATGAGCTTCAAATACCAACACACTACATATATTACAACTATCACCAAGGGAAAAGGAGAAAGTTGAAATATATGGAGAAAGGCAACAAGTATCATAAGATAGAGTAGACTAGCAACAATCTCACTATTGCACATGAGAGAAGTTGATGAAATGATAGGCAATAAAATTGCTAGATTGACATATTTGGGATTGGAGGATCATATGCATGATTTTGTATAGTCCCAATTATATGCACTCATCTCATCTTAAACACATATACAATAGAGAGTTCTCTTAAAACCATGGCTAGAACTATAACAATTACAAATACATTAATTCATGCTAGAAGGCAACCGACAAACGGTTGGAATCAAGATATGTGAGCATGAGAAAGAGATACTTGTTACCGAGATATAATTGGTAGGATGTAGAGGATATGAATTCGTTGATCATCCTATAGCTTGCCTCAAATTTTCTTCTAAGCATCACTTTTTCAAAATTGAGAGACAAGCGTCCAATATATCTCCAATGTACCTAAAACACAATTAAGTACAAGATGGTCCCCAAACATATTGGGTCCAAACTAGTTAGTGCAACTACAATACATAGGAGAGACTCCGCATAATTATGTGCATATTGATATGAAATTGAATTTCATGCACAACTTAGCCGATGGGAAATGGTGGAGTTTCCCCTATATATTGGATCAAAGAAATCAAGCATGCGATAATACAACCATATAGTAAATAAGCATGCATAAAGCTTTCAAGAACCAAAAAGGAGATACAATTTGAACAAAAACAACAAGCAAAAATGATATTGCACACAAGAGAGTGTGACAAGACAAGCGGTGTCCAAATTGTATCAAAGAACCAATTCAACACATGAAAGATCACAAGTTAAACAAATGAACTAGGCTAAGACCAAAAGAGCAAAAGATAGATAGAAATAAAAAATGCTCAAGGATTTATCTCATTCTAAAATGGTCAAATCAAGAAACAAGGAATGAGACAAAACCAACTCCCAAAAAGAGCAAGGTTCCAACAAGAAACCAAACTCCCCAAACTTCACATGATGGCACAAGTACCAAAATGAAAAGATTGAGGTTCCAAGCACATAAACACGATATGGATCAAACAAAGAAGCATAAATATGAGTGTTCTAAATAACATAGGAGAGCTCCCCCATAGATAGTGCATTATGTAGGATTTTCCTGTTAAATGCAAAATGCACACAAATGGGATCATCACTAGTACCTATAATAAGTAAACACAAGAGGATATCAATAAAATAATAAGATCCACAAGAAGCAAGGAAGGCTTGGGAGACAACACAAAACATTTTCTTGGCCAAAGATAGGACAATATTAAGCAAAGGCCAAAGTGAATATGATCAATAAAGTCTACCATAAATTTGGTACTAATTGTCCAAGGACAAGAAGAATTGAGAATAATCTTGCCTAGGTAGTTCATACAGATATCCAAGATCATATTCACACAACAAGAAGCATATAACTAAATATAAGAATTGAGCATGATACTTCAAACAAGATTCTTGATAGCTTCCAATAGTCACACAATCACTAGTGATTCGAGTAACTTGAAGCAAATGGTTTCCATGAGAATATATATCTAAATATGAGGAAACACATACTAAGAATCACTCTCATATACAAGGTCCAAAATAAGATCAATAAAGCCATTCAGTCAAATTGGAACTTGTATGAGCAAATGTGTCACATAGGTGCTAGATAATTATCAATATCAATTCTAAGTGACACAACCTCGAATATTCACATTTTCTAGGATTGTAATATGCACTAAGCATATGACTCCCCCATAATGTGACACTACCATAAAAACCAACACGAGGCAAAATAATACAAATAGAGATAATTAATTGACATTATAAAATTAAATTTCTCATGAGAATTATACCACATAGAGACTAGACAATAATCCAATATAAATACTAGGTGGTATTCCTCATGTACACACATTTTTAGGATTGTGGAATGCCCAAGCATAACACTCCCCCAAAATGGGATAATCCATTAATCTCTCACAAGAGCCAAATAAGATACCAAATATAACCAAGTAAGGCTCAAACACAAGAAACACACATACATGGAGTGCCACCTAATCATACAAAAATATACTTTATATCTCAAGATAATTAAGTGGAAAGAACAATATGTACAAAAGCATGGAAGATACAAAACCAAAACATGCACAAGGGGCGAGTAACTTTCAATGTAATGATTTAAGCAAATGTTACCGCAAGGAGGAACATTGGAAATATAATATAATCATGATAATACAAATGGCTTGTCTTGACAATAATAATTGATGAAGATCCCTCAATTCTTCATAATGTATCCAAGACTCCAGTGCCCTCCAAAACACACCTATTGATCAAGTTTTGGCTTGTTGGTCCCCAGCCAAGTTGGGTCCTAAGAAGTTAGTCACAATAGGCTTGGCAACCCAAATGGTTCTTTTCTTGACACCACATTGGGCACCAACAAATTTGGCAAACACATTGCCAACCTCATCCATACAAAAAGAATAAGTATCATCAATAATGATAGGGTTGGATGAGGAGATACCGATAGTGCATGAGGAAGAAATATGCCCCTTCTCACGGCATATGTAGCAAGTTCTACTCTTGCCATCTTTCTTCTTAGGTGAAGCCACAACTCGAGGAAGAGCTCGAGTAGTCCTCTTAGGAAGAGGCCCATTAATGACTTGAGGTGGAGCTTGAGGCTGCTTCCCTTGTTGATTCACACTAAGAGGCTTTTTCTTCAATGGGAAGATCTAACATGGTGCCCTTCTTCCTTGCACATGAAGCAAACAATGTTGGCCGGATTCTTGACTTAATCTTGGCCATTCTTCTTGTTGTCCTTGTGCTTCAACTTGATAGTGGACTTGTTCTTGACATTGGAGTTGAATCCAAGCCCACTCTTGTCATTGGGGAATTTTTGCACACTCAAGATTTTGTTGAGTGTGACCTTCCCTTGATGACCCTTTTCAAGTCATTTCTCAAAGAGTGACTTGAGCCTTGAGCTCTTTGATTTCCTCTACATGGTTAGTTTCAACACAAGTACTAGAGGAAGTAGATGCTACATTGTTAGAGCAACAAGGCATGGAATGTAATTCATCACGAGATATAGCATGGTTGTGAGAGGATGAATTACAAGGACTAGCACATGGCAATATAACATTTGAAGTAGATATAGTGCTAATGTCCACATGAGGCCCACTAGATGTTACCTTTGACATGATGGCCTCATGAGCAACCTTTAGCCTACCATGGGAGACAAGAAGATCCTCATGCGAGCTTGAGAGCTTAACATGACTTTCTTCTAATTTCCCATAGTTGCTAGTTAGCAACGCAAGTTGAGCCTTTAGCTCAACATTCTCCTTCAAAGTAGATGCTTCACAAGAAATAGAGTTAGTAGCACAAGCATCATCACTATTTGCAAGAGGTGAGGGCAACTTGGCAAGCTCTTTTGAATATGAGGCTTTAAGTTGCTCATGTGACTCGGTGAGTTTGATGAGCTCACCCTTTATGACCCTAGAGCCATTTTTGAGGTGCTCAAAATCCTCAAGGAGTTTAGCATAAGCAACTTGAGTCTCATCATTTTTATGTTTGAGATCAATTGCCACCTCAAGATCTCTATCATAAGATTTCTTTACTCTAGATAGCTCTAAAGCAAAGGTCTCCTCAAGAGATTCCTTGGTGGTTTGTTCCTCTTCAAGAGCTTTATTTAGGTTTGCAATTATATTAGCATACTCACGCTCAAGACTACACATTTTATCAACGTTGTTATCATGCACCTCAATTTGTGTTTCTAACTTATCAATATGTTCTTTGATCTTAATAGAAAAGTCCAAGACTTCAACAAAGTTAGAACAAGCAATATCCTTTTTAACAAGGGCACGATAAACAATCTCACCCTTCTCATATAAATCATCAATATCAAGCTCTTCTTCCACATTATCCACATCCTCCTCATCACAAGAGGTAATGGGTTTCAAAGTAGGAGTTACCTTAGAATCCCTAGCCATAAGGCATAGGTGGGTACCGGAAGAAGGTGAAGATGAGATTGCATTTGTGGCTTCATTCAAAACCATGTCTTGGCCCATAGAATCTTCGGTTTCCTCTACATGATTAGCAACACAAGCACTAGAGGAAATGGAAGCATTTTTATCATGGCAACAAGACAACACAAGCATATCATCATGAGATTTATTCAAGTCATTTCTACATGATATGTAAGGACTATTAACACAAGCATGTAAGAAGTTTGTAGTGCTAGACGTGTTAAGGTCCAAAGATAGATCATTGCAACTAGATAGAGATGAGGGGTTACAAATAGTAAGCACACTATCCAAATTGCAATTTCTATCACCACTCACCATATCATTACCTTGTGAAAAGTCACATGTTGGTGAAGTGGTAGAGGAAGAGAACTCATCTCGACCGGAAGTGGAAGCAACACAATCATCCGCAATAATGTTTGACACAACATATTTATCTTGAAGTTTTGTTCATAACTCATGAGCGCTCCAAAAAGGAATGATTGAAGATGTAACTACATATCTCAAAGCATTAACAAGCACATTAGAAGCTTGAGCATCGCGATATAAGTTTTTCTCATCCTAACTAGATAGATTTTTGAAATCCATTGGAGGAGAAAAACCTATATCTACAATACGCTCCAAATTTGGGTCCATGTCCTGAAAATGAATAAGCATGCAATTTTTCCATATATCATAATTTGTGCCATCGAATATGAACGTTTCATTGTGCACTAATCCTCTAGCCGACATCTTTACTCTCAAGGCGGTGAAGCCTAAAATGAGAGACCGGGCTCTGATACCAATTGAAAGGATACGGATGTCGCCTAGAGGGGGGGTGAATAGGCGATTAAAACTTTTCCTAGAGTGGCTCAACAAAGGCGGAATAGAACTAGTGTTTACTTTATAGAGCACAACCTAGAAACAACTAAGGTTTACCTATGTGCACCAACAACTTATGCTAAGCAATACACGCAACAAAGTGATAGCAAGATATATATTACTTCAAGCACGAAGGCTATCACAATGTAAAGTGCATAAGTAAAGAGCTCGGGTATAGAGATAACCGAGGCACGCGGGGACACTGATATTTTACTGAGTTCCTCCCAACATGAAGTACATCTCGTTTGGAGAGGGGGTGGTATCAAACCACCAACGCCAGAAAAGGCCTCCCTTATTCTCCGGTGAATCTCACCCTAACGGGATCGATCCACGCTTCCACTATCGGTGCACTTGTCGGTGGCAACCGGAACCTCTCACAAGGTTGGGGCACAACTCCACAACTTAAATGGAGGTGTTGGAGATATGCCCTAGAGGCAATAATAAATATAGTTATTATTATATCTTTGTGTTTATGATAAAAGTTTACATTCATGCTATAATAGTATTAACAAGGAAACATTAATACTTGTGTGATTTGTAAACTTAATTTGAAGTCCCTAGTATAGCCTCTATACTTCACTAGCTTGTTGGTTGATTAATGATTGTGGTTTCCCTATCATGAACATTGAGATGTTATCAACAACAAGATCATATCGTTAGGAGAATGATATGGTGGACATACTCCTATAGATAAGCATAGCATAAAGATCAAGTCATTTCAATAGTTCAATTGCTATATGCTTTCTGATACATAGTAACCTAATTCCTTCACCATGAGATCATGCATATCACCTTTACGGATGGATGCTTTGATGACATCAAACACCACACCATAACCGGGTGGCTATAAAGGTGGCATTGAGTGTTCGGAAATTATTGGTTGAAACACATGGATCAAGAGTGGGATTTGTCCATCCATATGACGGATAGATATACTGGGCCCTCTCGGTGGAATGTCATCCAATTAGCTTGCAAGCATCATTTGGGTCACAAGGATCACATATCAGAAGCGAAAAGAGTACTTATCGGTAACGAGGTTGAACTAGGTATGCAGAGATACAAGCGATCATAACCTCGGATAAGTAAACTATCGTGAGACAAAGGAAATTGGTATCGTATGTAAGTGGTTCATTCGATCGCAAAGTAATCGTAGAAATATGTGGGAGCCATATGAATTTCCGATTCCTCTATTGGTTATTGTTCGAGAAGTGTCTCGATCATGTCCGCATAATTCACGAACCGTAGGAGACACACTTAAGGATTCGCGTTGTTTGAGTAGTTATGGTATTATGAGAAAGAGACCGAATGTTGTTCGAGTCTCGGATGGGATACGGGATATCACGAGGTGATCCGGAATGGTCGGAGAATAAGATTCATATAAGGAAAGTCCGTTTGGGAGTTCGGGAATGATTCCGTGTTTTCATGGAATGTTCTAGAAGGTTTCGATTGTCCGAACTTGGGAGGGTACATGAATGTGTCATTGAATTATTGCATCATGTACTAAGTGTTCTTGCTGTTCCAAAACTGAAAAGTCAAAACTGCCAGTTTGAAAGTCAAACGGCTAAAACAGGAAACTGTGGAAAACAGGAAACTGTGGGAAACAGGAAACTATGGGAAACAAGCAAGAGAAGGTTGAAAACAACTTGGACGAGGAGTCACTCTCCTCCAAGCCGGCGGCCAGCCCTAGGCCGAGTTGGGGAGGGACTCCCCTCCCTCCTCAAGGCCAGCCCTCCACCTATAACAGGAGGGGCAGGGCCTCCTCCTCTAGACACAAGTTCCTATCCTCTAATCTCCGGTTTAGAGCCGTTTTGGTTTAGAGCTTCTAATTTCTTTAGCCTGCGGTTTAGAGCCTTCTAATTGGTGTGTATAATCTCTAGACCACTAATATCCCTCTCTCATACTCCACCATACTCGCTCCGGCTTAAGGCGAAGCCTGGTATTCCCTCTACTTAGGTACCACGTCGTTGTCTTTGGAATCGCGAGGAGAGTGCTACAACCTCCATTTCTTTGGAACAAGGGAGAGGAAGGTCTTCGTCGAAAAATCCGAACGTGTGACCGATCATGGAAGCTGCCGAGCAGCCGGAAGGATCGTCTACGATCTTGAGATCGGAAGAATCGACTACATCACCCACGAGAATCCGCTCTCGTTAAACACTTTGGAATCTTCGAGGTAAGTTATTCCATCGACTCGTTGCTACAATCTAGTAGATAGATCTTGGCTTGTTTGTTTGTATGCGATAGAAAATTTTTGTTTTCCATGCTACGAACCCCTTCAGGGGTATCAGAGCCGTGGCTATATGTAGATCTGTTGCACGAGTAGAACACAATGGTCATTGTGGGCGTTGATGCTTTTATTGATTGCTTTTGTGTACTTTGCATCTTGCGGTATGTTGGGATGAAGCGGCTGGGCTAACCTTACATGACATCGTTCATGAGACTTGCTCCGCTTAACATGCAACTTGTATTGCATAAGTGGCTTTATGGTGCGGTTTCTCCTAGCATAGTTAAGATCCAATTTACAACGGGTGATCAACAATGCTAGTATCAATGTTGTGGTTCTTGTTCGTAAGTTAGAACGACACTTATTTAAAGCCCCAAACCACGTAAAATATGCAAAGAAAGTAGAGGCGTCTAACTTTGTTTTGCGGTATCTGATGTGATATGGCCATGATTGTGATTATATTTGATGTATGCAATGTTCCTTATTGTAAGTTGGCAACCGCGGGAGCCATATGGTTGTCTTTAATTTATGTTAAGACCAGCGTGTCTATTCAAAGTAGTTGTAATAGTTGAAGCCGGTGGGCGACAACCATGGTGAAGCGTCATTGACCTTGATGCAATGCGGTGATGATGGAGATCATGTTCGTGCTTGAAGATGGAGATCGGAAGCACAAAGAAGAAAACCATATCATATCACATATTATGAATTGCATGTGATGTTAATCCTTTATGCATCTTGTATTGCTTAGTAGACGACGGTAGCATTATAAGATGATCCTCATGCACATGAATTTCAAATCATAAAGTGTTCACCCTTAGTTAGCACCGTTGCTAAAGCTTGTTGTTTCGAAGCACCACGTGATGATCGGGTGTGTTAGATTCTGCAAGTGTATACAACGTGAGCAAGCCAGATTTGCTCATGCAGAAACTAAGGTTTGATCTTGACGAGCCTAGCATGTACAGACATGGACTCGGAACACGGATTACCGAAAGGTAAAGCATGAATCGTATAGTAGATATGATGAACATGGCGATTGTTCGCCATTGAAACTATATCAACTCTCATGATGATCGGTGTTGATGTAGTGGATTTGGTTATGTGATCACTAAAACAATGTGAGGGATGTTGTTTTGGTGGGAGTTCACCTAGTTTAATTTCATTAATTAATTTGAACTCAATTTTTCATAAACTTAGTCTAAACTATTGCAAATATGTTGTAGATCAATGGCAGCCCCTACCATCAATTTTAATGCGTTCCTAGAGAAAGAAAAGTTGAAAACAATGGAAGCAACCGGCGGATTGGTTCCGCAATTTGAGTATTGTCCTCATAGTGGTAATTTGACCTATGTCTTGGATGCACCATGGGTGACCCACTGCGGTGATGCTCCGATGAAGTAAAGAATGTTTACCTCGCTCGGAAGAATCAAGACTCCATAGTTCAAGTGTGCTATCTTGTATGGTTTAGAATCGAGCTTGTAAAAGGTTTGAAGAGTCAGACCCATATGATATTGTCGAGGATCTCAAATTGATTTTTGAGACTCATGCGGCAATTGAAAGCTATGAGGCTTCTGAAAAGTTCTTTAACTGCAAGATGGAAGAGGGCAGCTCCGTCAGTGAGCATGTTCTTAAGATGTCTGGGCACGCACACAAACTTCAAAGCTTGGGTATAGTGATTCCTAATGCTTTGGGGATTTACGGTGTCATCCAGTCACTGCCACCAAGTTACAGGAACTTTGTGATGAACTACAACATGCAGAACATGAACAAAGAGTTGCCAGAACTATTTGCTATGTTAAAGTCTGCAGAAGTGGAGATCAAGAAAGAGCACCAAGTGTTGATGGTCAATAAGACCACCAAATTCAAGAAAGGCAAGTCTAAGCAAAAGGGACACTTCAAGAAGGGTGGTAAGAAAGTTACCACGCCGGCGAAGAAAACCAAGGCTGGACCCAAGCCTGAAACCAGTGCTTTCTTGCAAGGGAGAAGGTCACTTTGGGCGGAATTGCCCAAAGTACTTGGCGGATCTAAAGAACGGCAACATCAAGAAGAAAGGTATATTTGATATACATGTTATTGATGTGTATCTCACTAGTACTCGAGTAGTGCTGGGTATTTAATCTTGGTTCGGTTGCTCATATTTGTAACTCGAAGCAGGTGCTCGAATAAGCGGAAGCGAAGAGCGAGGTGACGATGCGGCGTGGAAAGCAGATCAAAGGTTGATGTGATCGCTCGACGCTACCCTTCGCCTACCATCGGGATTAGTTTTATACTTAAATAATTGTTATTTGGTGCCGTTGAGCATGATCATTATATCGGGATCTTGTTTATTGAGATGGTTACTTGTTTAAGTCAGAGAATAATGGTTGTTCGATTTATATGAGTAATATGTTTTATGCACATGCACCTTTGATAGATGGTCTATTCTTATTGAATCTCGATAGTGGAAATACACATATCAACAACATTGAGGCTAAACGTTTGAAATCAAGCGATAATTCGACCTATATGTGCAATCGTCTTGGTCACATTGGAGTGAAGCGTGAAGAAACTCCATTCGATGGACTTCTTGAATCACTTGATTTTGAATCACTTGAGAGAGATCTGAAGCATGTCGATGGGAAAAATGACTGACTCCATTTTCTGGTATGATGGAGCGAGCTACGGACTTATTGGAAATCATACATACCGATGTGTGTGGACCAATGAGTGTAGCATCGCGCGGTGGTTATCGTTATGTTCTTACCTTCACGGATGACTTGAGTAGATATGGGTATATCTATTTCATGAAACATAAGTCCGAAACTTTCGAGAAGTTTAAGGAGTTTCAAAGTGAGGTAGAGAATCAACGTAACAAGAAGATTAAATTTCTACGTTCTGATCGTGGAGGTGAATATCTAAGTTACGAGTTTGGCGATCATTTAAAGAAGTGCGGAATACTTTCACAATTGACACCGCCGGGAACACCACAACAGAATGGTGTGTCGAATGTCGTAATCGAACTCTCTTAGATATGGTTCGTTCTATGATGTCACTTACAGTTCCGCTATCATTTTGGGGTTATGCATTAGAAACAGCCGCATTCACTTTAAATAGGGCACCGTCTAAATCCGTTGAAACGACACCGTATGAATTATGGTTTGGCAAGAAACCTAAATTATCGTTCCTTAAAGTTTGGGGATCTGAAGCCTATGTAAAGATTCTGTTAGGACAAGCTTGAACCCAAAGCGGAAAAATGCGTCTTCATAGGATACCGAAGGAAACTATTGGGTATACCTTCTATCATAGATCCGAAGGCAAAATCTTCGTTAAGAATGGATCCTTTCTAGAGAAGGAATTTCTCTCGAAGAAGTGACGGAAGGAAAGTAGAACTCGACGAGGTTGTCGAACCTTCTCTCGAAATTGCGAGTAGTAGCGCAAAGATGAAGAAGTTCTGTGGTGCCTTCACCAATTAGAGAGGAAGCTAATGATGATGATCATGAAACTTCGTTGAAGTTGCTCAGAGCCTCGGAGGTCAACGAGAACTCGTACCACTCCAGTTGGTATGATCCCGTTATGAGTGTCATGTTGGTGGACAACACCGATGACCCCGAGACACATGAGGAAGCGATGATGAGCCCAGATTCCAATAAATGGCAAGAAGCCATGAAATCGAGATTGGATCCATGTACGAAAACCAAGTATGGACTTTGGTGGACTTCTGGGATGGCGGAAGGCTGTCGAGAACAAATGGATTTTCAAGAAGAAAACAAATGCGATGGTAATGTTATCGTCTATAAAGCTCGACTTGTCGCAAAAGGTTTCGACAAATTCAAGGAGTTGACTACGATGAGACTTTCTCACCAAGAGCGAAGCTAAAGTCTGTGAGGATTATGTTAGCAATCGCATATTATGATTATGAGATATGGCGGATGGATGTCAAAACATTCCTCAATGAAGATATTGATGAAGAGTTGTATATGATGCAACCCAAAGGTTTTGTCGATCCTAAAGATGCTAACAAGGTATGCAAACTTCAACGGTCCATCTATGGATTGAAGCAAGCATCCCGAAGTTGGAATCAACGTTTTGATAAGGTGATCAAAAGTTTTGGTTTTATACAAACTTATGGAGAAGCTTGTATTTACAAGAAAGTGAGTGGAAGCTCTGTAGCATTCTCAATACTATATGTGGATGACATATTGTTGATTGGGAATGATGTAGACCTTCTTAATAGTGTCAAGGAATATTTGAATAATAGTTTTTCAATGAAGGATCTTGGCGAAGCAGCTTACATATTAGGCATAAAGATTTATAGAGATAGATCGAAACGCCAAATATCATTGTCACAGAGTACATATTTGGACAAAGTTCTAAAGAGATTTGGAATGGAAGAAAGCAAGAAAGGGTTCTTGCCCATGTTGCCCAATATGACCTTGAGTAAAATCAAAGTCCGACATCGCGGAAGATAGAGAAAGGATGAGTAAGACTCCTATGCCTCAGCCATAGGATCTCTAATGTATGCCATGCTATGTACCGACCCGACATTGCATATCTTTTAGTTTAACTAGCAGATATCAAAGTGATCGAGTGGATCATTGGACAATGTCAAAAACATCCTTAAGTACTTGAGAAGAACTAAGGATATGGTTCTTTCTTATGGAGGTGAAGAACAGTCGTTGTTAATGGTTACACCGATGCTAGTTGGAACCGATCCGGATGATTCTAAATCACAATCTGGATTATTTATTTTGAATGGTGCAGCTTAGCTAGAGGAGTGCAAAGCAAAGCGTTGTGGCGATATCTTCAATCAATCGGAATACATGGTCTGCTTGGAGGCTTCACAAGAAGCGATATGGATGAAAGAGTTCATTACGAGCTGGTGTGGTTCCTAGTCGCTGGACCCAATGTCTATCTCTTGTGATAACATGGGCGCCATAGCCAATGCGCGCAAGAACCAAGGTCACACACAAGAAGCATATCAAGCTGCGTTTTCACGCTATTCGAGAACATATCCGGGATGGGGATATAAAGATTTGCAAAGTACACAGATCTGAATGTGGCGGATCCGTTGACTAAACCTCTCCCGAGGGCAAAACATGACCAACACCAAACTGCCATGGGTGTTCGGTATATTACCATGTAATCTAGATTAGATGACTCTAGTGCAAGTGGGAGACTGTTGGAAATATGCCCTAGAGGCAATAATAAATATAGTTATTATTATATCTTTGTGTTTATGATAAAAGTTTACATTCATGCTATAATAGTATTAACAAGGAAACATTAATACTTGTGTGATTTGTAAACTTAATTTGAAGTCCCTAGTATAGCCTCTATACTTCACTAGCTTGTTGGTTGATTAATGATTGTGGTTTCCCTATCATGAACATTGAGATGTTATCAACAACAAGATCATATCGTTAGGAGAATGATATGGTGGAATACTCCTATAGATAAGCATAGCATAAAGATCAAGTCATTTCAATAGTTCAATTGCTATATGCTTTCTGATACATAGTAACCTAATTCCTTCGACCATGAGATCATGCATATCACCTTTACCGGATGGATGCTTTGATGACATCAAACACCACACCGTGGGGTGGCTATAAAGGTGGCATTGAGTGTTCGGAAAGTATTGGTTGAAACACATGGATCAAGAGTGGGATTTGTCCATCCATATGACGGATAGATATACTCTGGGCCCTCTCGGTGGAATGTCATCCAATTAGCTTGCAAGCATGTGGCTGGGTCACAAGGGATCACATATCACGAGAACGAGAAAAGAGTACTTATCGGTAACGAGGTTGAACTAGGTATCTGCAGATACCGACGATCATAACCTCGGATAAGTAAACTATCGTGAGACAAAGGGAAATTGGTATCGTATGTAAGTGGTTCATTCGATCGCAAAGTAATCGTAGAAATATGTGGGAGCCATATGAATTTCTAGATTCCTCTATTGGTTATTGTTCGGAGAAGTGTCTCGATCATGTCGCATAATTCACGAACCGTAGGGAGACACATAAGGATTGACGTTGTTTGAGTAGTTATGGTATTATGAGAAAGAGACCGAATGTTGTTCGAGTCTCGGATGGGATCCGGATATCACGAGGTGATCCGGAATGGTCAGGAGAATAAGATTCATATAAGGAAAGTCCGTTTGAGTTCGGGAATGATTCGGTGTTTTCATCGAATGTTCTAGAAGGTTCGGATTGTCCCACTCCGGGAGGGTACATGAATGTGTCATTGAATGATTGCATCATGTACTAAGTGTTCTTGCTTCCAAAACTGAAAGTCAAAGCCAGCTTGAAAGTCAAGCAGCTAAAACATGAACTGTGGAAAACAGAAACTGGGAAACAGAAACTGTGGGAAACAAGCAAGAGAAGGTTGAAACCAACTTGGAGGAGGAGTCACTCTCCTCCAAGCGGTGCCAGCCCTAGGCCGAGTTGGGGAGGACTCCTCCTCCTGGCCTTGACCCTCCACCTATAAAAGGAGGGCGGGGCCTCCTCTAGACACAAGTTCCTATCCTCTAATCTCGGTTTAGAGCCGTTTTGGTTTAGAGATTCTAATTGCTTTAGCCTGCGGTTTAGAGCCTTCTAATTGGTGTGTCTAATCTCTAGACCACTAATAGCCTCTCTCATACTCCACCATACTCGCTCGGCTTAGGCGAAGCCTGGGATTTCCCTCTACTTAGGTACCACGCCGTTGTCTTTCTTAATCGCGAGGAGAGTGCTACAACCTCCTTTCTTTGGAACAAGGAGAGGAAGGTCTTCGTCAATCTCGAGCGATGTGACCGATCATGGAAGCGCCACGAACGCAGCCGGAAGGATCGTCTACGATCTTGAGATCGGAAGAGTACGACTACATCACCCACGAGAATCTCTCGTTAAACACTTTGGAATCTTCGAGGGTAAGTTATTCCATCGACTCGTTGCTACAATCTAGTAGATAGATTTTGGCTTGTTTGTTTGTATGCGATAGAATTTTTTTGTTTTCCATGCTACGAACCCCTACAGGAGGCTCCCAACAAATGCCACAAAAGGACACAATGCCACCAAGGCCACAAAACCGTCTAGGGTTCCAAGAACCCAAGAGGGACAAGCTCCAATGAGCAATTCAGACCAAATCCTCTAAGGAGAACTCAAACCGATGCAACAAATGCAAATGGCAAGAACACCACAAAGATGCTCAAATCTCTCACTCTCAAGTTCCAACAAAGCTACTAAAGCTATTGGGGGAACAAGAGAGGAGGACTCAAAGAGAGACACAAAATCCTCCAAAATCTAGATCCCCAAAGATGCACTCACAAAGAGATGAATTGGTTAGGTCAAAACGTGGGGCTAGATCTCCTCTCTCTTCCACTCAAATATGGGCAAGAATCATCGGAGGGAAAAGATTAGGTAAGCTTCAAGATCTAGAGCAAGTGTGGACAAAGTTTAGCCTTAGAGGAGCTGTCTAAACTAAAAACAGGCAAAGCTTAAATAGAGGGCCCAGAAAATCTAACCGTTGGGGTAGTACCGTTTTGAACCGGTACTACCGGTCCGATTACCAGCACAAGGGAAAGTTAATGCATGCACAAATGGATAAGAGAGAGGCAGCAGCGGCGCATCTGGCCAGATCGAGCATGCGCGGAATTGGAGTGAGCTAGCAGTGGCCCATAACAGTTGTGGCGTCTGCGAGAAACAGCAGGCGCATGCAAGCAACGATCAGCGTGGCAACAGCGGCTCATGTGAGAGTAGGGCAGGCGGGCAGCGCTAAGCAGCGAGCGAGGGCTCAGTGAGGAGCCAATGGCACGCGAGCGACAACGCAGCGGGAGCGAGCAGCGGGAGTAGTGGCGGCTGATGAGGGACACAAGCGAGGCGATGGCGAGGAGATGGGCTAGTGCAAGGAGCTAGCTGGGCTAAAGGGTGAGCGGCCCGGTACTACCGGTCGCCTGGGGCGGTAGTACCGCACGGGCCGGTAGTGCCGGTCTGGACTACCGCATGGGCCAGGAGTTGAGTAACGCGCTTCTAGGCGCGACCGGTACTAGCCTACGGTAGTACCGGTCGGTCCAGCCAAACCTTTTTTTCTTTTTCTTTTTTAGACCGAATAAAGCAAAATACAAACTGTGATAACTTTTGATTGGTAATTCCGATTGACCTGATTCCAGTTGCGTTGGATAGAGGATGACAAGGGCTTCCTAATAAAAAGTGAAAATATTGATTATCACCAAGTAAGAAAGTATCAAGTAATATAATATGAGATACCTCACTTGGTGAGACACCATAAAACCGCATAGATCAAAATCGCAACAAGATATAAAAGAGAGATCCAATTTTGATGAACAAGAGCTTGTTATGGAGATTACCACAAGCTCTAAATCCTCACATGGATAAAACCAAATAGCAACCAAATACGATGATGCAAGTATGCAAAGGTTTGAGCTCTCTCCGAACGATGTGACCAAATTACTCATACGAGATCCCCTCTTGATAGTACGGTTATTTATCCTAAACCGGTCTCCTATACACAACAAGAGACCGACAAAAGGAAAAACCTTCAAGATTATACCTTTGCCTTGAGCATTCCACTTGAGCTCGATGTAGACGATCTTGCCCTTTTCAAGATGAAACGCCTTTCTTAATTCCTCATCATTGACTACGCATATTGAGCTTGCCCAACATATTTTCTTTGCATTTCATCGACCTTGAAGCCAACACATGCTCCAAGCGATGCCAATGGACAAATCCTACAAGTATAACTTAATACACACATTAGTCTATAACAATGTCATTAATTACCAAAACCACACATGGGGGCCCAACATGTTCTTTCACATGACTTGCATGTTATAGACTCGGTGTTTTTGCCACAAATTGGCGTTACTATGGTGCTACTTGTTTTAGACATTGTGCCAAAGCTTAAATATGGGGAAGTTAGCTTTGAACAAAACAAGTCCTAGTTAACACCTTTCTTATGGCTCCCATTGATCCATATCTTTGCATTCGTAGTCAAATTGTTCACGTATTTTTTGGGAGTACGTGAAGGCGTACCTTAACTTAATAGAAGGCACTAAGACAGGTTCATAATTCTTACTGAACAGTATGGAAAACATACCGGGGTGTGTAATAAGGTAAATTAATGAAGTACAGAAGATTCTATAAAAAAATGCTTATAGAGCACTGCTTCATTTGAATGAATTGAAAAGATTTCCTTAGAAATTCAATTTATAATTCATGGCATTCTAAACATGGCATCTAATTAGTACTACACACGAAGACAAAAACAGATGGATGTATGCTTTTCTACTCTCTTTCCTTCTTTTCTGTTCACCGGGGTACATTCAAACTCGGCAACTTATTCTTAATTTGATAATCAAGGCAATACATCATTTTGCATGTACTTTTATCATGATCTTGTTGATTAGAAAGGAAATACAGTTTTGTATCCTAAAAATAAAATACGTATAGTTTTATATCTTTCCTGAATATACTCTTTTGTACTTAGGCTGTACTTTTTTTTGTTGATCAAAATTAGGCTGAGTTGTAGTGCATACCGTCAGCCGTTGCCGGCAGAAGGCGGCCACGGGACAAGAACGGAAGAACCACTCCCGGCCTCGAGCCTTCTGCCGTTTTGGATTATTTCTCCTGCACTCCATGGGCGCTCGAGACTGGGCTGGGTCACCGTCGCGGCCCAATGGGTCTCTATGTGCTTCATGGCAAGGATGGGCTGCTGCCTGGGAATGCGGAATATAGCGGTGGCAGACCCGGATACAGAGCTTTTTCTCAAACCCTCGCCCCTAAATCAGAAGCTCGCCCAAACCCTCGTCCCGGCTCCCGTCCGATCGCCGCCTTCCCCCGCCTCGCCGCCATTCCCCGTTACCAGACCGCCTCACGCTTTCCCCTCCCCCTCTCCCAGCTCTCCCGTCTCCGCCGCCCTCAATACACACCCCACCCCCAAAACTCCCACGATGGCGGCACTCCAGAGGCGGCCAACCGAAAGAATGCTATCGAGATGCACCCCAGCGACGGCGCGTGCCACACTCGCATTCGAGATCAATGGGTACAGCCTGTACAAAGGCATGGGCATCGGAAATTTCATCCGGTCCACCCCCGTCTCCGTTGCCGGGTACGAATGGTGCATCCGCTACTACCCTGACGGACCAACAGAACAGTTCAAGGACTACGTCTCGGTCTACGTCGAGCTCCTGAGCAAGTGCGCCTATGTAAGGGCGCTCTACGATTTCAGATTGATCGACCAGACCAGTGGGCTGTCCTCATCCGTGATGTCCTCGTCGTCGGGACCACCCTCGGTGCTGTTCAATAATTCCCTTGACATCGGTAGGGACACATCTGCATTCGGATGGAACCAATTCAAGTTGAGGAGCGAGCTGGAGGAGCCTGCGTTCCTGCGAGATGACCGTCTCATAATAGAGTGCGATCTCACGGTGATCAAGCAACCACTTGTTGTCGACACTAGGATATTCTTGGAGGACCAGATGCCACCCTCAGACCTGTCACATAATCTTGGGAAATGGCTAGAGACGGCAGAGGAAGCAGATGTAACATTCAATGTGAAAGGGGAGCGTTTCCCTGCACACAGGATGGTGCTTGCAATCCGGTCACCAGTCTTCAAGGCAGAGCTCTATGGGCCAATGAGGGACAAGTCGAGACACGACATAACTGTCCAAGACATGCAGCCTGCTGTTTTCAAGGCATTGCTTCACTTCATCTACACGGATTCCTTGCCTTCCATGGAAGACCTCGATGATGCCGGGAATAATAAAGAGATGGTTAAGCACTTACTGGTGGCTGCAGATCGGTATGCACTTGAAAGGTTGAAGTTGGTGTGTGAAGGCATTCTTTGCAAAAGTCTTGATGTGGAATCTGTTGCGACCATGTTAGCTCTAGCTGATCAGCATCAATGCAGCAGGCTCAAAGATGCTTGTGCTGAATTTTTCACCTCGTCAAATACAATGGATGATGTGGTGGCAAGCCAAGGGTATGTGCACCTGAAACGATCGTGCCCTGCTCTCTTAGTTGATATCTTTGAGAGAGCAACGAAATCTCGCAAAATTTAGTGGGCTCATCCCGGGTTTAATTTGACTTGTAGAACCTCAGATGAAGTAATATCATCCCGGATTAAATTTGACTTGTAGAACCTGAGATGAAGTAGTCTTATCCTTGACTTTTCACTTTCGAGAGATATCTTGGAGGAGCAACCAAGGCTTATCATGTCCTTTATAGGTTATTTGGGGTTGTTTTGGTGTCTTTTAGAGGAGAATGAGTCCATCGCTTGCTGTAATGGTTCGCTCATACTAATGATATGAAACTATGGATCTTCACTAGTACACAAGTTTCTTTTTCCTAACATTGTGTCATCTTTTGCATTTCTCTAATGAATGTGTGCTCTCGTCGATTTTTATTTTATTAAGGGTTTTAAAAATATTGATAGGGATTTCTCTTTTTCTAAGGCAGAAACATTAGAATTTCTATCAGTTAATTCTTAGAATATATGTGCTACTGTAGTGGTGCACTTGTGAAGTATAAGTGCTAGTTTTTTGTTAGGAAAGGATAAGTTGAAATGGTTTCCACAATTGATGAGTTGACCAACAAAGTTGTTCTTAACTACCACCTAAGTTATGTGCCGAATATCTATCAGTTACTTTTGAGAATGTATGTGCACTGTAGTGATACACTTGCAGGTGAAGGATAAGTGCTAGATTTCTGTTAGAAAAGGCTAATTTGAAATGGTTTCCGCACATGATCGTTTGATCCAGCAAAGGTGGAATCATCAGCCACCAAAGTTATGTGCCATTTGAGGAAGGTACTTATTTTAGAGAGCAAGGCTGGTTTGTACAAGTAGAATCAAAATATATGATGCCGCAGAGGCAAATCAAATTGTTTGTTTCAACAGATATATTTGGAGGATGGATTTTGGCCTCAGTCCACCAATTTAACGTGAAGATGTGACACAAATGAAAATATCTTGGTTGGTACATAATTCTATATGGTGCATGCTTGACTAATTACCTAGATGTATATAGCTATATACTTTTGCTCCCTAATTACTTGACGGCTAGAACGAGTTGGCAATATATTTTGTACACCAACATCAATTTTCCTTGCATCCTTGTGTGCTTCCTGTATTATGTTGTTTACTTTTCTAACTTTCCGGCTCTCTGTAGGGGTTAAGCTGGTACAGTAGCATATATCTAGGAAGCAGGAATTGGACTTGTTCGCTTCAATAAGTTTGTCACTTATTTGCTATCTAGGTGTACCCTAAAACTTAATTAAACTGCATTGCAGTTCTATAGGGAACTTAAGGGTTGTTTAGTTATCATCCTAAAGTTGTCACACCACAATTTATTAGGTGAATAATCTTATCACTAGTTATTTGCTAATCTAGGTGTACCCTAAAACTTAAACTGCATTGCAGTTGTATAGGGAACTTAAATGTTGTTTGGTTATCGTCCTAAAGTTGTCACACCACAATTTCTTAGGTGAGTGCTTTGCTAGAGACTCAAGGTTTTACAAGCATCGTGCTAATTCTTTTAGCCTCACTGTTGTGCAAGCTTCACTTTGTCAAAGCTTAGTTGTGCGGAAGTTATCTGTGAACCAACAAGCCGTTTGTTATCGCCTTTCTTATGGCGCCTATTGCTTTGTAGCAGATGATCAAACCATTTTTCCTTTCTCCAACATCAGAGATGATGTGCTGCTTCATCTTTGATCTGTATACTTGCTTGGAACTTGTCCATTCCTTTACAATACACGGCAAATAGGAAATCTTATCGTTGAACTTGTAACAACTAACGAATTGCTGCAAACATATGATGCCCGATGACTAGATGAAGATGTGGCATTCTTGGGTGCAACATACTCAAACTGTCAATACATAGACAATATGGCCTTATGGGTGATATCTGTGGGAATAACTGACACATGCCATTGAACCAAAGTTGCCTCAGCATATTGGCAGTCTGACATTGTACCTATAACTAAAACTGCATTGCAGTAAGGAACATAAGGGCTGTTTAGTTCTCGGCCTAAGCCTAAACTTGTCACACCTAAGGTTAGGCGCGCCACAATTTCCTAGGTGAGTGTTTTGCTAGTTTCATAGTCGCTGCTTGCCACACTTTACTATTCACATTATCTACACACTAGAGACTCAATTTTTTTCAAGTATGGTGCTAATTCTTTTGTTCACACTGTTGTCGATTCTTATGGTGCCTATTACGTTCTAGCAGATGACCAAACCATATGATTGATGGTTATTTCTTCATTTCTCCACTATCAGAGATGATGTGCTGCTTCATCTTTGATCTGTGTATTTGCATTGGAACTTGTAAGTCAAAATTTGCATAATAGTTTTCTCTACTGAACAGTAAGGAAAAACATACTGGAGTATGTATATAACTAACGATTAATAAAGTACGGAATACATTACAGAAGATCCTGCCGAGAGCCCCTACTTACATGGTACTCCTGCATTCGGATGAATCGAAAAGATCTCTTTTTAGGAATTAGTAGCAAAAGTGTCCGTGCGTTGCACCGGCAAGATCGGTTCAATTCGCATCAGAAAAAAAATTCTTACCTCATGACACTGGTCTCAAGTTAGAAGTTTTTCTTTCTTGGCCGAACCTGTTGACAGCTGTTACTAAGCTTAGGCTGCACCTAAGGAAAATTGAAATCAGTATAACTTCCTCTTTTAATTCTGCACTATGCAAAGCCAGCCAGCCAAGCACATACGGGAATTCAATTTTCCTTAGAGGTCGTTTGGCATCCGGGTATTCATTTTATTTAGTACAAATGAAATGAATACATAGATTCATTTTATTTATATTATGATTCCAAAAACACCCACATGTTTGGCTGTTACTGGAATTTGGAAATGATAGGTCTGAAATAGAAATCCGATTTACACACGGGGATATTTGAATGAATTTGCCAAATAAAATAACGGTCCAATTTCATATCAACCAAACATCATAGGGATGGAATTGTAAAATGAATTCCAGAATTCTAGACCCAAATGATGGATACCAAACGACCTCTTAGTATACTGATTTCAGATCAATCGGTCATGCTGCTTATTTTGACTCCATCCATCTAGGATCAGCTGCTACTCTCGCGTGTTATTATCCCACGACCCCGGTCAAGGATCTCTGCCCCTGTGCAGGCCGCCGCCCCTGCGACCGTGTCTGCACGTCACCGACCTCCCGCCTCTTGTCTCCATCCCGAGCTCACCGCCGGCCTAGAGCCCGAGCTCCTCCTCTGCTCGCTCGCGTCCCCGCCATCAACGCCCTCACCCAGTTCGTCGCCTTCCTAGCCTCTGCCTGGCCGCTGCCTCGCGCGCCCGGCGCCGCCCTCGTCCGTGACAACCGACCAGGGTAGGATACGACACCGACACTGATGCACAAAAAATCGAAAAGTTTTTTCCACTTACCTATGGCATTGGTGGGTTATTTGGTGTTTATTCGGAAGGTAAAATGGTCTAAAAAAGTATTAGACAGCAAGAAACACTTCGTGATTTATTATTAGGTTATAGATTAAATGTATGTTGCATTCCAAACATGTCACGTAACAAGAAGTACACACCAAATAATATTGTTTTGGAAATTAGCAGTTACAAGCTGACTTACATTCAGCAGTTCAGCCTGCATATGGGCGTGGACCATGAGCCCTTATTGTCTGTTCACTCGGATAATTTCAGACTTGGTTGTTGCCAATTCTAAAACTCAAGGTAATACATCATTTTACATTTTTGTATTATTATCATGTGGAGCAGAAAGAAGATAGAGTTCTTACTTGAAATTAAATATAGTTCTATCTTGCTTGGGTAGAGGAACAAATAATGTAAAATGTTCTTCTCCCAGATCAACTTTGTAATGTTGAATTGAGTGGGCTTTTAAAGCTGCAAAATAATAACTCATTGAAAACATATGATGTTGAATTCGAGTAGGCTTAAATCTGCAAAGAAGATTTTCATAATATCCTAGCTGTTTAAAACCTGTATGTTCCTTGGGACCCTGGTGGCTTTGGCTTTCTGTGCTACTTGGAGATCGGTCACAGCCCCGATGTCTTCACTCCTCTTCCATTCTTTACAATATGCAGCAAATCGGAAATCTTATCGTTGAAGTGCAACAAGTAACAAATCGAATACCTTACCATGCTACCTTATTCCTGTGGCATCAAATTTTAGTCCACTGCCATCTGAAAATTTCTATTTGCAGATAACAGCCAACATATGATGCCCGATGACTAGATGAAGATGCGCATTTTTGGGTGCAGCTTTCTCAGACCGTCAATAATGCATATAGACAATATGGCCATACGGGTTATATCTGTGGGAATACTTGCCACATGCCACTGAACCAAAGTTGCCTCTGGACATTGGCAATCGACATTGGAGTATTGGACCAACACATGCCATTGAACAAAAGTTGCCTCTGCATATTGGCGATCGACATTGGAGTATTGGACCATGAAAGACACTGGGCCACTGCATCAAGTCGTCAAGTATGGCGGGGAGAGTACGGAATGGGAATTTACAGATTTTTGGCAATCTTATCTTATCCTATCCATGTTGTTTGGCCGATGTGGCTTTATTCTATAAAGCGGACGAAAAGCCTATTTTCGAGAGAGACTGTGTTTTCGGGACTGCCCAGTGCCCAGTATGCTCTCTGCAACTGTTACGAGAATTTGTTGATCCGGTTGGCCAGATGACTAGTATTTTGGCGCTACCTGTTTGATCTCTCACTTGCAAGCATCGGTCCTTTTCAAGAAGTCAAGATTGCCTGCAGCAAGTTGGCTTGCTTGTACTACAGAGACAAGTGCAGAGTGAAATCCATTGCATTGTTCTTGCCTACTTAAACTACCGTGACTGAGGGGAGTCAAGCCCCTCCCCCTCGTCCCCTACTCTGGCGGCACGGGGGGACCCTAGCCGCCACCGACGCTTAGGGCACCTTCCTCTCTCCCCTGTGTCGCCGCTGCCGGTGGGGGCGCCGGAAAAGCCGCCCGTGGCCCAAGGAAGGTGGCGAAGGGGAGGGTCTTTGCTCGCGTCCCTCCTCCGATGGCTTCGAGCACAAGGGGCTTTGCAGGCGTGCGGCAGGGCAGCGGTCGGCGCTACACGTGGCAATCTCGGCATGCGGGCCTGGGATGGCGCGTGGCGGCCGGGCCTCGACGCGGGGGCGTGCGTGGCTCCCTCCTCCTTCCTATGGCAGGCGGCGGCCGGATGGTCCGCCACTTACGGTTGTCGGCCGTTGAAGGCCGAGAGTGGTCCTGACGGCCGTGGCGGAGGCAGGGAGGCGGCAGCGGGCATTTGGGCTTGATCTGGGTTGTGCTGGTCCTAGCATGCTGATCCCTGCATGCGCGTGCCGGCCCCGAGCGCAGGGATGTTCCTGCTTTGGCCGGGTTGAGTGGAGCTCAACGCCTTCTTGGTGTGGCGGCTAGAGGCGTTTTGTGACGCCGGCGACAGGGTTGGTGGTGTTGGGGTGACCAGCGATGCTTCTTTGAGGTGGTTGTGCGTAAACTTGTCGGTGACTCCTCCAAGGGCCAGGGCGGGGATCCATGTGAGGAACAGGGTGCTTGGTTGCGGGAACAAGGTACCAAGCCTCAGGCGAAAGCCCTGCCTTTGGGCTGGTGACGGCGACACCTATGGGTGTCATGTCCTGTTGAGGCGTCATCGAGGAGCTTCGGCACCTCCCTTGCCTAGGGTGTCAGGTTCTGGGTGAAAACCGCAGATTTGGCTTGCTAGATCGGGCGACGGCGACGTCTTCGACGACGTACCCTCCATGGAGGCGTCGTCTTGGAATCCTGATCCCCTGGTATAAGTCGTTGCTCATCGTCATGGTCCTCAGTGTTGGCCTCATGCAGCGTCTTAGTGCAGATGGAGTGTCAGCCTCTCAAGTGGTATTGCTGGTGGCTTGCGTGACGGGATCTTCCCCGGACGGCGCGAGCAAGCCTCCGGATGACCAGTGGTGGGCTGGCCTCTGTGGACATGCTAGTAAGGGTGTGTTTGGTGTTTGGTAGCCCGGATGGACTATCTTACCTCATACAAGTTGAGTGTAGCTATGTCCACAACATACAAGTGTGCTAGTTGTGTTGTGTTTGATAGGTCGGGTGAGATGAGTTGAGCTCAATTCAGATCTTGTTTGGTGTGGTTGTGTGACTTGAGCCATGCTATAAAAAAAAACGCAATCAGGTCCTTGGAAATATAACAGAAAAGCAATCAGGTCCTTTATGGCTTCGGCGCTGCTGCCGGCGAGAGGAGGCGCCGCCACGCTCCACCGCTGGCGAGATGAGCCGCCTCCATGCTCTACCACCGACGTGCCAAGTGATGTTGCTACGAGCGAGTGCTCATCTGCTACTACGCGTGCCAAGTCCGCTACGAGCAGCCGCCAGAGTGCTCCTCTACTACTACGCACGCAGAGACCCTCCTCTGCTGCTACGTGCGCGGTAGACGAGGCCGGGAGATGCGGCGGTGCCGGAGCCTAAGCGGAGACTGGGGGCGATATGGGAGGCGCGGCAGCGGGAGAGCCCGAGCGGAGACAGGGGTCGAGCTAGGCGGTGCGGCAAAGGGCGAGCCTGAATGGAGACTGGGATTGAGTTGGGCGGCGTCGTTGCTCCAGGATGCCGGTCTTCTCCACGTTCGGTGGACGAGTCAGGAGGCGGCGTGGTCTGCTTTTCCGGGGAATTTGGACGGCGGTCACGCGCTGTGGACGAGAGGATGCGGGCGGAGCGGTTCGGTGCCTGGGGATAAAATTGGGAATATGTCCCCCTTTACCAAAGGTTAGGTTAACCTAACCTTAAAACAAGCCCAATGGGCCATATGATTCACCTAAAAAAGGATTAGGTTTTTTAGGTTCGATTCGTTTCCTACCAAAGGTTATCCTGTACCTGCGGACCTGCCCGGTCCGAGCGCTCGCCTCCCGACTCCCTAACGGAGATCTCACCTGCAGGTGGTGTTGTCGGCCCTGGAAGCATCTCCACTGCTCAGGGACGCCGTTCGACGCTGCCAATTTGATGCAGCCGAAAATCGGTCCGTCGCGTCACGCAGGATCTGTTTTCGGATTTTGGCGTGTTTTGGCCTACCGGTGAAGAATTCTCGAGTCTGGCACGGACGCCGCAAAAAAGGACGTGGGCTAGCTCTGTCGGCGAGAACAGTCCCATTTCCACCCACTCCACTCGTCCAGACTGCCGCGAGAGCTCTGTCGCCATGACTTCGCCGGTGGAGCTCCCTCGCGCCGAGACATGACCACGCCTCTAGCTACGCTCGCCGTCGTTGCCGCCCATCTCCACGCCTCTGCCGCCGCCGCTTTCGCCTACCTACCCTTGTCGTAGTTGTGCTTCGGCTCGGTGCGCCCACCACCACGCCCGCCAGGTGTTCGACATTTGGCCGGATTCGGCCATGGACTCGGCGACGACGGTGATGTCCGACTCGGCGAGGCGAGATACTCGCCATGGATTCCGGACGACGAGGTTGCTCGCGAACTCTGGAAGAGGAGAGCCGAGGTCGCCGAAAGTGAAAACACTTGCGATTCTCGCATCGCTCGCCCATTGTACATGGCGAAGCGGCTCTGATGGTTCGGCCAAGTCGCATGAAGTGCAAGACGAGGAGAGGATAGAGGCTCACCGTTGTACACCGACTACTTTGCCGACTAGCCACTCCATGAAGAAGACGTGTTTCGCCGCCGTTTCAGGATGAGCCAGAAGCTCTTCCTCAGGATCGTGCATGTCATCCTGGAGTTTGACCCATATTTCCTTTGCAAGAAGGATTGCATCGGCTTGGTTGGGTTTTCCTCGCTTCAGAAGTGCACCATGGCAATGAGGTTGCTTGCATATGGAGCGCCGGCTGACAGTGCCGATGACTATCTCTGCATCGCCGAGTCCATCGCCCTTGATTGCTTGTACAGATTCTGCAGAGCAGTGATTGCAGTGTTCGGGGAAGAGTACTTGAGATCACCCACTGCTGAAGACGCTGCTCGGATCCTCGTAATCAATGAAAGTAGAGGATTTCCTGGTATGCTTGGAAGCATAGATTGCATGTATTGGGAGTGGAGGAACTGTCCATTTGAATGTCAAGGAATGTACAAAGGCCACAAAGGAGGATGCACTGATACTTGAGGCAGTTGCTACACATGATCATTGTATCTGGCACTCCTTTTTTGGCATGGCAGGATCAATGTCCTCAACTCCTCAATTGTCTTTTCCAAGATTTTTGAGGGTCATGCTCCTCCTGTGGAATTTGAGATCAACGGGCATCACTACAACAAGGGATACTATCTAGCAGATGACATCTATCCAAGATGGCCAATATTTGTGAAGACTATCTCAGGTCCAATGCTCCCTAAGCATTCTCACTTTGCCAAGGAACAGAAAGCTTGCAGGAAGGACGTGGAGCGGGCATTTGGTGTGCTCCAGCAGAGGTTTGCAGTTGTCCGGTTCCCTGCTATGACCTGGTCGAAAGATCAGATGTGGGAAGTGATGAACTCTTGTGTGACATTGCACAACATGATCATTGAGGATGAAAAGAAGGATCCAATGAGTTTGCTCGAGGAGGACGAGCCATACCATCTACAGGGTCCTCTTGCCGAGCCTGATCATCAGGTGCCTCCAACATGGGCTGCATTCATCGCAATGCGTCAGGAGATTCGAGATCCGGCGATGCATCAACAGCTGCAGGATGATCTTGTCGAGCACATATGGACACGCAGGGGCAACACGTGAATCTTGAGCATGAACTGGCCGAACTTGGCCGAAATATGTTGTAATTTTATTGCAGACCGAACTATGTTTACAGTACGCCGAACTCTGCTTAAAAATTTCGCCGAATTTTGGTCTTAAAGTGTTCTGTATTCGTCGTATGCCGGACTATGCCGAAATTTAGACGAAGTTTAGCCAAATTTGAGCGGAAACGGACGACCCGGGAACTCGGTCTGGGTACGCGAGTGGAAAACTGGACGTACTCAGGCCAAAAACTTGCGTCGTCCTGCCGAAGTTTGGTCCGGATTTTGGCCTGGATTCGGCCAACGAGTGGAGATGCTCTAAGGCACCTGGGCATGTCGCCTCCGCGTACTGACGAGTAGCTCGTACACTTCCTGCTTCCTCTATCTCTCTATAGGTTCTGTCCGGCCGCTGCGACGCCGCCTCTCCGCCACAGTCTCCATTGCTGCCTCATAAGAACCAGCGCCTCGCCGCCCCATGGTCCTTCTCCAGTTCTCCTCCTTTAATCTGACGCCCAGGTCGCTTTCGGCCAACAATCTCGGCCTGCTGCTCTATGGTAGCCTGCGGATCTATTTCGGTAAATAAGTCGCCGCCGAGCCACATCCCAGCTGCCAAGGTCGCGGACGAAAGCCTGGTGTACGTGTGCACTCTTTACGTGCGAGTCTTGAAACTATCGATAGCCAATTGGTCTCAAGCCGCGTAAACATTTCTTGGATTTATGCTCTTGGCGTGCGAGTATTCGAAATTGTTGCAAATAGTGGTTCGAACCTTAATAACCGTTGGTTAATCATTACTAATCCTTATAACCTAATGGTTAACCCATTGTTCCTCTTTACGCAAATGGTTAAATAGGTTTGAGTCCGAAAAATAAATGGTTAACCTCCCGTCCTTACCTGGGGAGAATGGTCGAGAAAGGGGGTGCGGGGCCGTGACCCTTGTGGGCTTGAGCGTGCGCGGGATGGATGAAGTCGGCACTGCGCGTAGCAGGTGGGCACTACCGATCGGGGCCGACACGAGCTAACAAACAACAAAACATGGGATGAGGTGAGAAAATCTGGGTTCTCCCGGGTACCAAACACACCTAAGTCTGTTGAGGTTGCAGGCAGGTAGCCACTGAGCCGGCGGCGTACCCCGAATCTGGGCTGAGCGTGGATGGCTCGCGAGATCCAGGTGGGACCCGTCTTGGCTGTGAACGGCATGCTCCTAGCGATATCGATGATGCGCAAGCACTGCGACTTTCATCGGCAAGGATTCTGTTCGGCGGAGGAGCTCACTTTGTGGCGTCCTGGAGAAGCACTCGACGGATTTCAACGTTAGCCGTAGTCTTGTTTTGAGTGTTGAGTGTTTGTGTATATGGGTGTATCGGCCTTTTTTAGGCTTGTAAATCAAACTCTTTTTTAATCTATGAATCGAAATACAAAGTTTTTGCGTTTTCGTGAAAAAAGAACTACTGTGTGACCGAAGATATCTGCAGATGAACTCGAGAGAGAGGAAGTAACTTTTCCTCCACTCAGTGCGTGTGAATGGGATGGGCGCACGCTTATCATCAGCAACTTTTCTCCCCGCCGCTGATGCGTATTGCGTGACACGGTGATCGGGATGCCAACTCGGCGAGAAGACAAAACTGGCACGTTGGGGGCTAGAAAGGCTAGCTGGAATCTCCAGATATTCAAGCTCCTCCAGGGAGAAAATGGAGCCGCCTGCATAGGATTAGATGGTTTTTTGACTTTGGGCAGCAGACTTCCAATCGGAGTTCTGATAACTGAAAGCAGATAGGGTATGGAGTGGTTTAGAGCTGCTCGGCCGGGTTCAGTCTTGCTGCTGTTCCTGATGGTTCGATCCTCAATCAGGTGTGGCCAAGATTGTTCCCGGCACATTGCCATCTTTTCTGGAGCAAAGGCAGACCATTTCCGCTAGCAGAGTTAATTAAAAAAAAGTCAAGAGTGGACTGTCGTTAACACGTGTCAGTCATCTTCGAGTGAGGGTTGTGCGTCAGAGTCGTATATAGTGACTCTGTGTTCTCACCTCTCACCATCCCGGCTGGGACAGGCAAAGCGAGTCTTTGTGGTTGTGCGTTGAAACCTCAAAGACTTCATCAGTATATAGGTTCATTTAACTTAGGGATGAATCTATACATTAAAACAAGTTTAGATTCATTTTTTTCACAAACCTAAAATATCTTATATTTTAAAACGAAGTGAGTAGTACTCCGTTTGCTGCTCGCTCGCTCGGCAATACACACTGTGCAGTTCCCATCGTTTTAGGATACACATACTGTTCGGCTTTGCTACGGGGTCAGTAGCTAGCGTTGATCCATCCATGGTGACCTGGTTGCCGCAATCCATCGTTCCAGTGACTACGCCTATGCTGTGCAGTTCTACAAGTACTCGGTTCGTTGAGGCAATTTTCACGACTCACTTAGAGGCTCCCAAGATAATGCCATAAAAGACCAACAAGTTTTAGGCAAGCTTCACAACTAAGTTAGAGGCTCCAAGAAATACCACTAAAGCCACAACCGTCTAGCGTTCCAAGTAGGGGCGGAGCTGCGGCCGGTGCTACCGGGGCTGTAGCACCGGTCCAGCAAAGTTGCACACCTGATTAGCTTGTATTAATTCAGGGCATTAGCACCACCGTACCGGTCCCATCTGAAAACCATCTGCATGCATGCTGTGTTCGGAGACGACTATCGCAATTTAGCATGGCTAGCGGGCAGTGCTAGCTCCGTCCTCCGTTTTCATTTTCTGCTCTCTATGTTGCTTAGCTCCCTATAATTTCTCATATTCCTCATTGTCTTTGTGTGAATTTTTTTATCTAGAGCCCCCTGTGAGTAACTTATCCATTTTGATTTTCGTATTAGATTATTTATGTCAATCCATTTTACTATGGTTCATCTTAGTTGCATGCTATAATTTTTTTTACCCACTACAGGTTAGCACCCGTCTTGCTCCGTTTCTAGCTCCGCCACATCCAAGAATCCAAGAGAAATAAACACACGAGCTTTCACCAACCAAATCCTCCGTAGAAAACTCAAACTGATGCACCTAATACAATAAAAAGTCCTTCACTCTTAGATTCTACCAAAGCTATAAAAGTTATTGGAGAAATAAGAGAGAAAGAACACAAAGACTCCACAAAAGAATCCAAGATCTAGATCTAATACTCCCTCAATCACATATTATGTTGCGCATAATTTTGCGTGCAAATCAAAGTTTGACTAAGAATATACAAAATAATATGAATATGTATGATATAAAATGTATATATTACGAAAATATATTTCAAGACAAATTTAATAATATTAATTTGGTATTGTATACGTTTATACTTATATTAAACTACTTGGTCAAATATTGTATAGTTTGACTCTGATAAAATCTTATATGCAACCTAAATTGGGACGGAGTGAGTAGTTTCCCTTATAAAGAGGAGATTTGATTTGGTAGTATTGTAGATCTAGATATCGTCTTCCAAAGCCCTCAAAATAATTCAAGAAAGATTAGAGGGAGAGGAAATATGCAAGATCCAAAAGGTCAACAATGATGGATAAACGAGCTCAAGAGTAGAGAAATTACTGGGGAAGAAGGACCCTTAGATAGGACAAGAGAAAACTGACTGTTAAGATTATATTCATGCTTTACCGAAACTTTTGGTGATCCACATGAACTATCAGTAAACAAAAAAATGAGTTACTGCAAGGAAACACATTTTCGGAGGTAGTAGACCAGAAGTTGGGCCAAAACTTCCGTCCATGGAAAAGAAAACACTGGACAACATGGTACGAAAAATTCAATAACTTTTCTATCTAGACTTCAATTTCGATAATCTCATACTCGTTTCAAAGAGGACAACAATCTCTACAATATTATGTTGATAAACATCATGGTATAATTGTAACACCCTCAGAATCGGACCTATGCAAGTTTTAGCGAAACCCGCCAAACCCGCATAGAAACGATTCAAATGTGCCCACCAGGCACTTTCGTGCGGGTGGAAAACGAAGTAATAACATTACACAGCAGTCCTCGATGGGACCCACCGAACAGATATAAATATAACAGCGACTCCATGAGTCAAGAATACAGATATAATATACAAAGATCCAAATTACCTTGAAACGATAGGGCATCCAGCTACGGACAAGATGCAAATGGGGCTAAGAGCCCTGAAGAATAACCAATGGCGTCCATAACCACCCGAGCCAAGCGGAAGGAAACATCGCTAACGACGTCGATCTCAAAACCCTTAAACAAAAGGGGTGCCGACAAAGGGCAAAGGAAAAGAAGGAGCGTCGATCGAGGCGATTGCAGCGAGACTAGAATTGGCGGTCCTCGCCTACATAGGTATGGTGGTCGCGGCGGCAGATGCACTAAACAACCTATAGAGGCTCGAAACAAGCTGCGGCAATCGGAGAGGGTAAGAAAGACCTATTCGGAACCAACTGATACTATCAACAAACAAACCCATCTGGTGTTTCCCTCGAGACCGAGCAGGGAAGTCAACAGGAACTCACACAGTTGGCGTTTATTTATTCATTATTGTTGCAGCAATTACTAGTCGGTGTAGATAATCATCCCGATAAAATAAGCGATGGGTCATTTTAGTTAACCATTCCGTTGTAGTTGCAACACTTACTAATCGAGATACAATTAGCATGAGATAACCCAAAACCCAGTGTTGTTGGTACTTTTATTTAGCCATTCCGTTGTAGTTGCAATACTTACTAGTCAGTACAATGGTATGGCGACACCCAAACAAGCAATTGTGGGCGATTAGTTAGCCATTCCATTATAGTGAAGCTGATTACTAGTCATTATAAAGTCAAATTTATAGCACTACTTTAGTTATGCTTGTCTATGGTCGAGAATCTTGTGCTCCAAGTCGTCCATAACCGCGGACACTTTGAAAGTTTTACCGGCCGGGTGCACCAATAGCAACACACGCTCGATCAACCTCGGAAAAACCAAATCAAAACCCAACGAGGCCTTCACGACAAAGCAATCACGATTCAGAAATATTTGAGGGGCCACCCTTGAAGTCTTACATAGCCAAGTAAGCTAGCTCGAGACGGACCCAAGGTTTGTGGGGCGGTACATGGATGGGAACCCAAAAACTGGGCTTGTCGATGCAGCGTAACGGGTCACAATTCCTAAATAGTACAGTGTGCTCCTCACACAATAAATACTAAGTAGCATGGCATAAGTACAGGATAGTAAATAAAACCTCAAACTAGTTTGTGGCCCCAAGAAATATGGTGAATCAAGCTCGCTCGAGGGGTCCCATATACCTCCCGGATGTGGATAGCGCGATAAATCAAGGAACAGGTATCAAGTACTCGGGGTCCTACGGGACACAAGTGGGCGTTCAGAAACCAAATGTTATCTATCACCCACCGATGCCTCTGCTTACTTCAATTTTAGTTGTTAAACAGGAATTAAAGTGAACGGTAAGTAAAGCTATGATCATCTCCAACATCAACATGCGGCATTACTCCAACAACTGTGGCACTTGACAACACGCAACAGCACTTGAGCAAGCGACTCGACCATAAGTCCAACTATCTACCAAACAACAGTAATAGGATGTGTCCAAGGCAATATAAGGCTGCAAGGGATATCACGGTGCGAAAACTAGAGCAACGCGACGGATAACAATAGATCAAGGAGGTAATAAATACTATAAAAGTAAGATAGGTAGAAAGGAGATGCTGCTTTGAAAACATTGCCGAAGGTTCAACCGAAGATCGGGGCGAAGCTCACATCAACTCAACGGCCTTATCCGCGAAGAACCAAAACACTAGAACAAACACCGGATGCAATATTTAATACAACGGCAGAAGATCGGCAGGATGCATGTATGATGAATGACATGGCAAGGTGCGATGCAATTAGGTCATATTAAGCGGAACCGGGGTCCCGACAGTTAATTAGGTGGTTCATGTTGTTTAGCTACCCCGCGATTTAAATGTTGTTTAACAAGGCAGAATATATCACCGGTTCGCTACACAAATTTAAATGAGGCCAATATGAGACTAGATTTGCCCGCATATGGGCCCCATATTTAATTATCAGGTGAATCGGCATAAGGCCCCCAAACCACATGAATGTATGCATGCAAGACAATTATTATGCGACAAGTTGTATTATATTATAAAATAGGGTTTTCGGGAAGGGGTTCACACATTAGGGTTCGGCGATCTTGGGGTTTCGGGGGTTCGGGGTCGGTCTCAGGGTCCAGGGTTTGACGGAAACGTTCTCGGATAACAGAGGTTGGTCTTGGCGTTCCGCGAGGAAGGGCTTGGTGGTTCTGACTTCACTTGTCGGTCTTGGGACTCGGTTCGTAGATCTTGGCCATGTCGAAGTTCTTGCCGAGGTTCGGAGGGTCACCGGTTGATGCAGTCTTCATGTGGTAGATCTTGTCGAGTTCACCGTGCGGCCTTGTGGTTCCGATGGCGATCTTGGCGGTTATCTAGTGGAACCATGTACACCCTCGAGCCCATCGGCATTGAGCGGTCTTGTCGTTGAGCATCCCGTGCGAAGGTCAGGTGTTCGGTTCCATGGACGATGGAGATCTTGATTCAACATCATCGGCCTTGAGGTTTCGGCTAGCGGAGCCGGAAGGAGTTCTTGGGGTCGGGGGAATCATGTCGCGAGGGGTACTTGAATTCGTGATGGAGATCTTGTCGGGTTCAAGAGGCTTGTAGTGGTATTATACGGATCAGACGCATGCACACGGTCGAAG
Source organism: Avena longiglumis (assembly GCA_030063025.1). NCBI lineage: Eukaryota > Viridiplantae > Streptophyta > Magnoliopsida > Poales > Poaceae > Avena > Avena longiglumis. Next base: position 81,193,589 of record CP125976.1, read on the forward strand.
ACATACACCGCTTAGGGCGTAACAGAGGAATATCACGAGGAGGTCACATCTGTATGGGCATTATCGAACACCTTGCGAGGAGCGCGTCGGCAAGATCGGGAAGCCGGCGCCGAGCTCGAGGCGGCGACGGCGGCGAGGACTTGGACGCGGCAGCGAGCTCGGGACGAAGCGCGAAGGGCCCGAGGAGCGGCTTCGAGGGGCGAGGCGCTGCAGTGGTTGGCGAGGGCTCGTGCTTGGGGTCGCAGGGCGGCGAGATGGACGCAGGTCGGCGGGCGCCAGGGGCGGCCGGGCGGGCGATCGCGGCGGCAGAGGCGGAGGCAGCGGTCGGCGGGCTCTGGCGGCGTCGAGCTCGGCGAGGAGCGGCTGGGCAGCGGCGGGCGGCAGCGAGATAGAAAGGGCGTGGCGGCAGCAGTGAGGCAGGCGGCGCCTGACGGCAGCCAGCGGGCGGGCTCTGGCGGCGAGGCGGCGAGCGGCGCGGCGGCCGTGAGGATCTCTGTGGCGAGAGGAAGCGGTGGCGAGGGGGTCAGCCGGTGGAGGAAGGGAGGAAGAGGGCGGGAGGCAGTCAGGCGAGGGAGTGGGCAGGAGGAGCAGCAGCGGCGCAGTGGGGCAGGCTGAGGAGGGAGGAGGCGGTGGCCGGCGAGGCGGGCCAGGCGGGAGGCAGGCGAGAGGAGGAGGTGGCGGTGGAGGAGCGTCAGCCGAAGGGAGGCGGAGGGCGCAGGCGGGTGAGCGCGAGGAGGGAGAGGAAGCGGGCAGCGTGGGAAGAGGAGGTTGCGGGAGAGGGAGGAGACAGCGGCAGGTGGGAGACGGGGTGGGGCCCGCTGGGCTGGGGTGGGGCCAGGGAGCAGGGGAGGTTGGCGGCGTCGCGTGTGTGCGTGGGTGTGTGCTGGGGCTGGGTGAGTTGGTTGTGTGAGGAGAGAAGGAGGGGTGAGGTGTCAGCATATGAGTGGTGGGGAGGAGGGAGAGAGGTGAGGTGGCGACAGCCGATTGGAGGGAGTGATGTGGAGGTAGGGGTGGGTAGACTAGGTTGGGTAGATTTAGGATTTAGGGGTGGACCGTTTTAATTTCTGGGGGTGGTCGTTCGGGTCGAGTCGGCCCGTTCGACTGCCCCCGCTAAAATAATATAACTTTTATTTAATTTGCGATGAACTTTTGCAAATAGTTTTTAGACAAACAAAATATCCGGCAGCACCCGGGGTTTAATTTGAAATAGAAGGAGGGCTAGTTTCAGAAAACCATAGCCTTTCGCAAATAGTTTTTAGGCAAAATAATATGCATGATGATGACGATGCTCAAATGCAATGTGGCATGATGACATGAGCATGCGGTCAGGATGATGCGATGCACAAAAACAACGCGATTTTCTAGTAGTGATTTTGCGGGATGCCACAATTCGACACCACTAACGATGGATCTCGCCCTCGAGATCCGCCTCATGGTACCGGAAGGAAGGTCGGCGATCTGCATCTTCTCGCTTCGTGTAGGTCTTCGCGACACCACTAACAAGAGGTCGTTGTCCGTGATCGTCGAGAGAACACTCCGGGAACAAAAAGGCCGAAGGTAGAGGTATCAACAAATAGAGCCACCTCTAGCTTCCGTGGACGGAGTAAAATTGCTGGATCCACTGATTCGATGTACAAGAGCGAACGATAAGAGTAGTCGGATGGTGATCAGTCCATCGCGCACCCAAACCATTACTCAGCACACGAATAGGCGGATTATGCAACCAACTCTCGGAATTAGACTGAAGATCTCGACAAGCGAGGGTCGGAACAAAGGAGTGATGCAGACTCTGCATCGGATCTGGCGTAGAGGATGTCGTCGCGTCGGAAACACCGGAAGGCACAATCAAGGAACAAAGAATGGTAACACAGCAGACGGGTTCCTCAAGCAGCATGAACACCGGATGGTAGAACACCGTTACCAAAGGAGGAAGCGAAACCCTAAAGGTACGACGGAACCCATCCACGAGAATTCCTGGACTCGATGAAAGGGACGAGAGCGGATTAAAAACACGTAGAGGTAAGAGGAGAATAGCAGAGGGTAAGGAGTAAAATCAGTCCTAATCAGAACTATCCAACCGATTTTGCAAAAATAGTTTTGACACTCTACTTCGGCCGTTAGCTAGGTTATCCTACAGGCTGGACTTGTGGGGTATCGCAACTGCTGAGCTCTGATACCACTCTGTAACACCCTCAGAATCGGACCTATGCAAGTTTTAGCGAAACCCGCCAAAACCCGCATAGAAACGATTCAAAGGTGCCACCAGCACTTTCGTGCGGGTGGAAAAGCGTAATAACATTACACAGTCCTCGATGGGACCCACCGCAGATATAATATAACAGCGACTCCATGAGTCAAGAATACGATATAATATACAAAGATCCAAATCACCTTGAAAGCGATAGGCGTCCGACTACGGACAAGATGCAAATGGGGCTAAGAGCCACGAAGAATAACCAATGGCGTCCATAACCCTGGCCAAGCGGAAGGGTAACCGCTAACGACGTCGATCTCAAAACCTGCTTAAACAAAAGGGGTGCCGACAAAGGGCAAAGGAAAGAAGGAGGCGTCGATCGAGGCCAAGACAGCGAGACTAGAATTGGTGGTCCTCGCCTACATAGGTATGGTGGATCAAGCGGCGGTGACATGCACTAAACAACCTATAGAGGCTCGAAACAACTGGCGGCAATCAGAGAGGGGTAAGAAAGACCTATTCGGAACCAGCCTGATACTATCAACAAACAAACCCATCCTGGTGTTTCCCCCTCGAGACCGAACGAGGAAGTCAACCGAGGAACTCACACAGTTGGCAGTTTTATTTATTCAGTTATTGTTGCAGCAATTACTAGTCAGGTGTAGATAATCATCCTGATAAAATAAGCAGTGGGTCATTTTAGTTAACCATTCCGTTGTAGTTGCAACACTTACTAATCAGATACAATTAGCATGAGATAACCCAAAACCCAGCAGTTGTTGGTACTTTTATTTAGCCATTCCCTTGTAGTTGCAATACTTACTAGTCAGGTACAATGGTCGCAAGTGACACCCAAACAAGCAATTGTGGGCAGTATTAGTTAGCCATTCCATTATAGTGAAGCTGATTACTAGTCATTATAAAGTCAAATTTATAGCACTACTTTAGTTATGCTTGTCTATGGTTAGAATCATGCTCCAAGTCGTCCATAACGCGGACACGGCTTTCAGAAAGTTTTACCCGGCCGGGGTGCACCAATAGCAACACACGCTCGATCAACCTCGGAAAAACCAAATCAAAACCCAACGAGGCCTTCACGACAAAGCAATCACAGGATTCAGAAATATTTCAGGGGGCCACCCCTTGAAGTCTTACCATAGCAAGTAAGCTAGCTCGAGGGACCCAAGGTTTGTGGGGCAGCGATGCGATCGGGAACCCAAAAGCTGGGCTTGTCGATACAGCGTAAGCGGGTCACAATTCCTAAGCAGTGATGTGCTCCTCGCACAATCGTAAATACAGAAGTAGCATGGCATGAGTACAGGATAGTAAATAAAACCTCAAACTAGTTTGTGGCCCCAAGAAATATGACTGAATCAAGCTCTGGCTCAGGGGGGTCCCATATACCTCCCGGATGTGGATAGCGCGATAAATCAAGGAACAGGTATCAAGTACTCGGGGTCCTACGGGACACAAGTGGGCGTTCAGAAACCAAATGTTATCTATCACCCACCGATGCCTCTGCTTACTTCAATTTTAGTTGTTAAACAGGAATTAAAGTGAACGGTAAGTAAAGCTATGATCATCTCCAACATCAACATGCGGCATTACTCCAACAACTGTGGCACTTGACAACACGCAACAGCACTTGAGCAAGCGACTACGACACGCAAGTCCAACTATCTACCAAACAACAGGTAATAGGATGTGTCCAAGGCAATATAAGGCTGCAAGGGATATCACGGGTACGAAAACTAGAGCAACGCGACACAGATAGCAATAGATCAACAGGAGGTAATAAATACTATAAAAGTAAGATAGGTAGAAAGGGGGAGATGCTGCTTTGAAAACATTGCGAAGGTTCAACCAAGATCGGTGAAGCTCACATCAACTCAACGGCCTTATCCGAAGAACCAAAACACTAGAACAAACACGGATGCAATATTTAATACAACGGCAGAAGATCGGCAGGATGCATGTATGATGAATGACATGGCAAGGTGCGATGCAATTAGGTCATATTAAGCGGAACCGGGGTCCCGACAGTTAATTAGGTGGTTCATGTTGTTTAGCTACCCCGCGATTTAAATGTTGTTTAACAAGGCAGAATATATCACCGGTTCGCTACACAAATTTAAATGAGGCCAATATGAGACTAGATTTGCCCGCATATGGGCCCCATATTTAATTATCAGGTGAATCGGCATAAGGCCCCCAAACCACATGAATGTATGCATGCAAGACAATTATTATGCGACAAGTTGTATTATATTATAAAATAGGGTTTTGAAGGGTTCACACATTAGGGTTCGCGATCTTGGGGTTTGGGGTTCGGTCGGTCTCGAGGTCGAGGTTTAGACGGCGTTCTCGGATAGAGGTTGGTCTTGGCGTTCCGCGAGGAAAGGCTTGGTGGTTCTGACTTCACTTGTCGGTCTGGGTCTCGATTTGCGTAGATCTTGGCCATGTCGAAGTTCTTGCCGGAGGTTCGTCAAGGGTCACCGGTTCGCATGCAGTCTTCATGTGGTAGATCTTGTCGAGTTCATAGCGGCCTTGTGGTTCCGATGGCGATCTTGGCGGTTATCTAGTGGCACCATGTACACCCTCGAGCCCATCGGCATTGAGCCGGTCTTGTCGTTGAGCATGCCTGCGAAGGTGCAGGTGTTCCGGTTCCATGGACGATGGAGATCTTGATTCAACATCATCGCCTTCGAGGTTTCGCTAGCGGGCGGAAGGAGTTCTTGGGGTCGGGAGGAATCACATGTCATCCAGGGGTACTTGAAGTCGTGATGGAGACCTTGTCGGGTTCAAGAGGCTTGTAGTGTTATTATACGGATACGGGGCGCATGCACATCGAAGACATACACCGCTTAGGGTAAGCGAGAGGAATATCACGAGGAGGTCTGTCTGTCTGACGGCATTATCCCAACACCTTGCGAGGGTCGCGTCGCGGCAGCAGGAAGCCGGCGGCGTCGAGCTGGCGGGCAGCCGCAGCGGCAGGGACTTGCGGACGCCGGGCGGCGAGCTCGGACCGAAGCGCGAAGGGCCCGCAGAGGAGCGGCTTCGGGACGCGGAGGCTGCAGTGGTTGGCGAGGGCTCGTTCTTGGTCGCAGACGGCGAGATGGACGCCGGCGGCGACGCTGGGGCGGCCGAGGCGAGGCGGTCCGCAGAGGCGACGGGGAGAGCGGAGCAGCGGTCGGCGGGTTTCGGCGGCGAAGCTCCGAGGGAGGCCGACGGCAGCCGGGACTGGCCAGCGAGGAAAAAGGCGGAGAGCGGGCGCGATGAGGCAGACAGCGGCAAGACGCTGAGGCGGCCAGCGGCGAGGGCTGGCGGCGGAAGCGAGGCAGTCGAGCGCGAGCAGCGGCCAAGGGGAGCTCAGTGGCGAGAGGAAAGCGGTGGCGAGGGGTCGCCGGGAGGCAGAGGAGGAAGAGGACGGGAGACGGGTCGGGCGGAGAGTGGGCGAGGAGGCTGGGCCGGCAGCAGTGGTGGAGGCGGCTCTGCAGAGGAGGGAGAGAGAGGCGGTGGCTGCTGGACGGCCAGGCAAGGCGAGGCGAGGAGGAGGTGGCGGTGGAAGGGAGAGAGGAGGAGGCGCCGGGCCGGGGCGGTGAGCGAGCGAGGAGGGAGAGGAGGAAGCGGCAGACGCGCGTGGGAAGAGGAGGTTGCGTGGAGGAGGAGATATGGCGCGGGTGGGAGGCAGGGTGGGCCCAGGCTGGGGTGGGGCCAGGGAGCAGGGGAGGTTGGCGGCGTCGCGTGTGTGCGTGGGTGTGTCTTTGGGGCTGGGTGAGTTGGTTGTGTGAGGAGAGAGGGGTGAGGTGTCGATATGAGCGTGGGGAGGAGGAGAGAGGTGAGGTGGCTGACCCGATTGGAGGGAGTGATGTGGAGGTAGGGGTGGGTAGACTAGGTTGGGTAGATTTAGGATTTAGGGGTGGACCGTTTTAATTTCTGGGGGTGGTCGTTCGGGTCGAGTCGGCCCGTTCGACTGCCCCCGCTAAAATAATATAACTTTTATATAATTTGCGATGAACTTTTGCAAATAGTTTTTAGACAACAAAAAATCCGGCAGCACCCGGGGTTTAATTTGAAATAGAAGGAGGGCTAGTTTCAGAAAACCATAGCCTTTCGCAAATAGTTTTTAGGCAAAATAATATGCATGATGATGACGATGCTCAAATGCAATGTGGCATGATGACATGAGCATGCGGTCAGGATGATGCGATGCACAAAAACAACGCGATTTTCTAGTAGTGATTTTGCGGGATGCCACAACAATATGGGAGAATAAAACCAAATAGATAAATGTATGGCCTCTCTAGAAGCGACGAACCAGTAAAACCTCCCAAACCCAAAATGCAATAAGTTGAGCTTGAAAACTCCGATTGAGATGAAAACAATTTTGTTATAAATATAAAATAAAGTAGTATCAAACAAAAAATACTAAGTAGATAAATGTGTGCAACCTCCCTCATATAAGAGCATATAAAGAATTCAACGTAAAAAAGTGAACAAGGTTATCGTATGGAATTTGTTTTGTATGAGCTAGAGCTTGTCATGAGAAAAACCACAAGATATAAAACTTCACATGGATATGATCCAAATATCAAACAAGAAATATAATGTAAGTATGTAAAGGTTTGATCTCCCTCTGAAATATACGATTAGTTTACTCACTCGATAGCCCATCTTAATAGTACGACTAACTGTTTTAAATCCGGTCTCCCAACTAACAACATGAGATTGAAAAAAAGGAAACATATCAAGATCACACCTTTTGTCTTGCGCATTCCACTTGAGAATAATGAAGACCATCTTGTCCTTCTCAAGATGTCACACATTTCTTGATTGGTCTTGCTCGCGCTCGCTTGATGATTTTTTTTGCATTATCCCTGACCTTCTCGAGATGGATCATAATGAACTTGAACTTCAATTCTTATTTGAGTGTTTATCCATCTTGAATCAACTCTTTGCACTTCATCTCAATCAATATTGAATCATCTTATTTCTTCCATATGATTCCAATAGGTTCAGTGCTCACAACACCTTGAATATATCCTTGGACATTGCTTATTCTTCTTCATTTATTCATTCTTCAACCTTGAAGCCAACACATGAATGGTCCAAGCGATGCCAATAGACAATTCCTATAAGTGTAAGTTAATGCAAATATTAGTTTATGTATATTTTCTAATTATCCAAACCACACATGTGTGCACGCATGCACTTTCAAAAGTGCTTATCTCAAAGTTATGTTCAAAGGTAGGATTTTCCCCCAGAAATACCATTATTATTGAAGATGTGTGCACCATTATATTCTAGAAATATGAACGCAATGCCATCGGAAGTGACATAAGACGACACATTCCTTGTCTTTGTCTAGGATCGATGAGTCGTGTTTGACGATGAGACTCCATACGGCATGCGAAGATGGTTGCATAGTTTATTCATTAATCTCGGGAAGACACCATACAGTAGCACCACACAAGATGGCATGAGTGCCAAGAAGCAATACGTCGAAATGGAAACCTTCTTTTACGGGTAAGTCAAAAATGGAAACTTTCCAAGAACTCGTGTAAACTTTTCTCCACAACATAGTCATAAATAACTCAGAGAGATAGATCTGTTGATCTTTTAATTTTTTCTTCTACTATTATGTCTATCTAGGCTCTAGAGCCGCAGCATGTATTTTCTTTATATTATTGCAATGGTTAGGCTGTTATGTACTTATCAAGTTGGTATTGGATATTGGTTCCTATAGAAAATTGGAAATTATATTGTTCTTTACATTAGTTAGGATTAGTTCTTGACACCTTGTGTAATTTTCTTGTTTTGAGTCATCATATCTTAGTCTTTTCAGCTACATGTTACTATAGTTTTATCTTTATTCCTTGTGACTTGTACTTCTCTTCGGCGTCTCTTCTTAAGCGTTAGGTTGGCTTTCTATCTCGCACTCTCGCTTATAGCTCCTTTAGTTGTCCCACTCTCGCTTGTAGCTCATTCTTCGATTGTCCCATGTTCTATGTATATGCGCGCATCTTTGTAAACTGGGTTTAGCACCATGTATCTTTTATCAATGTTTACGTCGTCAATTTAACGCTCGGGCCTTTGGACCATTATCTAAAAAACTTGTACTACTTGTGACACACACCGTAAGTTGTTGCCTACAAAGGGCACGTGTTAAGAACGATGCACCTCAGGCTATGCCTTCTGATTTTTGGACTATTTCCTCTACTGCACTCCATGGGCTCTTGGTCCTGGGAGAGAGGATCATAGTGGGGCATCCCTATTTGCTTCTCTAAGCGGAAGGGATTCTCTTCCACGACGAACATACAACTTCGTGGGACGCAACCCAACAAGTAACCTTTTATTATTTTCTTTTTTAATTTTTACTTATTTTTACTTTTCGATTTTTTTTAAAAGTCAGATTTAATTTTTTGTATGATTCAAATTTTGTTCATATTAATGTTTTATGAAATGTACAAAATTTAAATCTATTCAAATTCTAAGATATCAAATTTGAACAATATTTATATGTGAAAATATTAAATTAAAAAAATAGAAAAGGAAAAGAAAACAGGAACTGAAAAGGCAGTCAAAAAAACAAACAGAAAACCATGGTAAACCGGAAAAACTGACACAGAAACAGAAAAACCAACAACCCCCAGAACGTCCTGTTTAAATCTCCGCTAACAGGCCGCGGCCCAGTTCCCTCCCCGTGTGAGCGGGAGGGAATAGGCTTAGGTAAGCATGTTTGGTTTATTTCACCTTCTAGATCTGAGTATTCAAGCTTCGGTCGTTTAGCGAACCCTCATCCCCAAATCGAACCCTCGTCTCGGCTCCCCTGCGATCGCCGCCTGCCGACCTCCCGCCTCGCCGCCATTACCCACTCCCAGGCCGCCTCGACGCTTTGTCCTCCCGAGCTCTCCCATCGCCGCCGTGATTGATACTCACCCCACAGGCCCACATCCCGTTCCACCCCAAAACTTCCACAATGGCAGAATCCCGTACGCCAGCAGAAATCATGGCGTCCAGATGCACCCCAGCGACGGCGCGGGCCACGTTCACATTCGAGATCGTTGCGTACAGCCTGCATAAGGGCATGCGCAAAGGTAAATTCATCACCTCCACTCCCGTCTCCGTTGGCGGGTACAAATGGTGCATCCGCTACTACCCAAATGGAATCTCAATGGATCCAAGCATGGACTACGTCTCAGTTTGCCTCGAGCTCCTGAGCAAGCCCGCTGACGTGAGGGCGCTCTTCGACCTGAGGTTTATCAACAAGGCCAGCGGGCTGTGGTCATCACTGTATTCCTGCTTGGAATCACCAAGGGGGTTCTCTTCTCCCGATGAGGATTTTGCCGTGGGGATCATGAAGAGAAGCCAACTGGAGGGGTCTGGGTTACTGCAGGATGACCGCCTCGTAATTGAGTGCGACCTCACTGTAATCAAGGAGCCACTTGTTGATGAAACTGTGGAGGTCCAGATACCACCATCAAACTTGTCTGATAACCTTGGAGATTTGCTAAAGTCAGGGGAGGAAGCAGATGTGACATTCAAGGTTAAAGGGGAGGATTTTCCTGCGCACAAGATTGTGCTTGCTATGCGGTCGCCGGTCTTCAAGGCCGAGCTCTATGGACCGATGAGAGACAAGACGAGCCGGAAGATAAGTGTCGAAGATATGCAGCCTTCTGTTTTCAAGGCATTGCTTCACTTCATATACACAGATTCGTTGCCTTCCGTGGAAGATGTTGATGATGATGAGAATAAAGAGATGGTTAAGCACTTACTAGTGGCTGCAGATCGGTATGCATTGGAAAGGCTGAAGTTGATGTGTGAAGGCATTATTTGCAAAAGTCTTGATGTCGAGTCTGTTGCGACCATGTTAGCTCTAGCTGATCAGCATCAATGCAGTAGGCTCAAAGATGCTTGTGTTGAATTTCTCGTGTCTTCAAACAGAATGGACGATGTGGTGGCAAGCCAAGGGTATGTGAACTTGAAAAGATCATGCCCTGCTGTCTTAGTAGATATCTTTGAGAGAGTAACAAAGTCTCGCAAAATTTAGTGCACTAATACAGGATTAAATTTTGGAATAGTTAGCCTAATTGACTTGTAGCACCTGAGAGATGAACTATTCTTATCCTTTGAGTTTTCACTTTCTAGAGATCTTTTGTAATAGCACCCTGTCATGTCCTTCAGTACTCAGAGGTCATTTGGAGCTCTTTAGGTGCCTTTTAGAGGAGAACGAGTCCATCTCTTGCTTGTAGTGGTTGTCTCATCCTATCATATGAAATTATGAATCTTCACTAGCTCACTAGATTTTCTCTATCTTCTTTTCATGATCTACTACTTTACTCTTTATTTAAAGCGGGAAACACTTGAATTGTTATCAGTTGTGCTGAGAATTGATGTGCTACTGCAGTGATAGGGGCACAATTAAGTGCTAGATTTCAGTTAGAGAAAGGTTAAATTGAAATGGTTTCCATACATTATCGGTTGACCCAACAAATATGAAATTAATAATTATCAGGCTCAAGTGCCATTTGGAAGGTACTTACCACATAGGGCGAGATTTTTGCGCAGGTAGAATCATAGTATATTCAGTTGGTCTTCTGGTCATCGATCGTGGTCTTAGGGGTGGTGGGATGGCCTATGGGCCGTATGATCATGATAATACAAATGCTAAGGAGGCAAATTGCCTGTCTCAAAATTATGTTCTGAGTTCGGGTCTTGGCCCATGAATATCATTTTCTCGTGAAGATGTGTGCCTCATTATGTTTTAGCAATATGAGACAAATGAGAAATTATTTGTTGGTACATATGTCTGATCCATATGCACAGAAGTGCCTTCCAGGTTCTTACATTGCTAACGTGCTACATGTTCGACTAAATTTCTCTTCTTAGATGCATAACACTTTCTGTCTTTGTTTGCTAGTTGCTTGATGATTAGATTGAGCCGGTAATTTTATTTTGTACAACGGCGTCAATGTTCTTTGTGTCCGTTTTCTTTCTTCTGTTGTTAATTTTTCCAACTTGCTGGCTCTGTGTAGACGGTAAGCTGAAGCTGACACTATAGAATATATCCAGGATTCAAGAATTGAACTTGTTCGCTCCATAGTCTGTAATGTTTTATTGTTTGGCATCTGAGCGTTCTCTAAAATTATAACTGTATTTCATTGGTTTTATAAGGAACATATGGCTGTTCACTTCTGAGCCTAAACTTTCCACGCCTAAATTTAGGGTTGCAACATTTTCTTAAATGAGGGTACATTTTCTTAGTTGAATGTTTTGTTAACTAGTTAATGTGCTTATCCTGGATAATTTTTAGAATTGTTAGCTTAACTGACTTGTAGCACGTGAGATGAACTAGTCTTATCCTTTGACTTTTCACTTTTTTTTTGAGAAAACGCAAAGATTGCGTTTCATTATATTGAAGAGATAGAGTTGTTACATGCCTCCAGGGAGGCAAACATCCAGGACAAAAAGCGATAAAAACTAGTGAACGTCCCAGGTCGTCGGGCTATGTCCCTCAACCCCTTGGCCCCTGCAAGAGCCCAAGCTGCGGCTTCCTCCTTAATCTTGGTGATTAGCCCGTGGATAGATGGCTGCGTACTCTCGAAAACGCAGTCATTGCACGCCTTCCAAATCATCCAGGGGATCAGGAGCGTCATGGAGGCTAGCCCACGGCGCATAGGCCCGGGCGTGTGATGCTGGGCCGTCAACCACCAGTCGTGAAGAGTTGCCTCGTCCGATGGCGGTGGGCAGGAAAGGCGCAGCCATGCGAGGATCTCGTGCCAAACCGTCCGAGAGAAGGGGCAGCCGATCATCAGATGCTGCATGGTCTCCATAGCCTGATCGCAGAGGACACACCGAGGGTGATGCTGCAGGTGACGCCTCGCAAGCCTCTCCGCCGTCCAGCAACGGTCCAGGTTTGCCAACCAGTGGAAGAACCTGACGCGGTTGGGCGCCCAGCTCTTCCAAATCAGTTTCCAAGCGGCGCAGTACTTGGACCCAAGGAAAGCAGCACGGTACGCAGATCTTTTAGAAGAGCACTTTCTAGAGATCTTTTAGAAGAGCACTGGAGGGTTGTCTTGTCCTTCAGTATTCAGAGGCCATTTGGAGCTCTTTTGATGGCTTTTGGAGGATAATGAGTTCATTTTCAATCTCTTGCATGTAGTGGTTGGCTCATCCTATCATATTTAATTATGAATATTCACAATATCACTAGATTTTTTTTCTTTTTTGTGATCTGCTTTTCTCTAGCTTATATCCGCTCTCTTTGATTTCTCTTCATTTAAGGTGGGAATCATTTAAATTCTTGTCAATTGTTTTGAGAATATATGTGCTACTGCAGTTTGATACACTTATAGGGGAAGGATAAGTGTAGATTTCTTCTTAAGGAAAGGCTAAGTTGAAATGATTTCCATACATTAGCCGGTTGACACCACACAGATGGAATTAACAATAATCAGACTTGGTGCCAGTTGAAAGGTAATTTTCAGAGAGGAAGATACCCCTTTGCAGGTAGAATCATAATATATTCTCTTCACAGATTGTGGTCGTAGGGGGTGTGATATTATGGCCTCATGGTAAGAAGTGTGGGATCAGGCAGTACAAGATGCTAAGGAGGCCAATCAAATTGCTTGTCTCAAAGTTATGTGCTGAGGTGGTTTCAGAATATCATTATCACGTGAAGATGTGTGCAAAAGAGAAATTCTTTGTTCGTACATAGGTATGTGCCGTATGCAGAGGTGCCTTCCAGGTTCGTACACTGCTAGCATGCTACATGTTTGACTAATTGCCTCTTAGATGCATGCAATATTATAAGTTTGCTCAGTAATTGCTTTATGTTGAGTGGGTGATTTGTTTTGTAAAACAGCGTTAGTGTTCTTTCTGCCCTCACACTTTTTCTTTCATTGCTGAGTTTCCTGACTTGCCGGCTCCCTGTAGATTGTTAGCCGGAGAAATAGCATATATCCAGGAAACAAGAATCGTACTTGTACGCAGTGTTCCCTAAAACTGAATATTAATGGTTTTATAAGTAACATAGGAGCTGCTTAGTTCTGAGCCTAAACTTGTCATGCCTCGCCACAACTTTTTAGATGATTGTACAGTTTCTTAAGTGTTTGGTTGGTTGTCACACTTTACTTCTCATGACCTACATACTATAGAACTCAAACTTTCGCCTTCTTTTATGTTCACTCGGGTAAATTCAGACTTGGCAAACTATTACCAATTCTTAAATCACGGGACATCATTTATATATTTTGTGTTATTATCATGTGGAGTTGAAAGAAATATCAGTTGTATCTTAAAAACAGAATATAATTCTATCTTCCTGAATTCAAGATATCGGAATAAGGGACTATACAATGTTGAATTCATCATGGTCACTAGCTTCGAGCTGTAGCTTTATGTTTACTCGCGCAAACTTTTAAGCTTTTAGCTGTAAAGATCCTGTAAGGTTTTGCTTCTTTGAAATGGAGACAGGGAGAAATCCCTGTTAATCTAAGAAAAACAATGTTGAATTCAGGTAGTCTTAAAGCTGCAAAAAGCTTTTCATAAGAATTATCTAATGTTGAATTCGAGTGTTATTAAAGCTGCAAAAAGATTTTCATAATATCCTTGCTGTATTCCTTGAGAGCTGATCTCTTCACTCCTCATCCATTCCTTTACAACCACTTGGAGATCGATAATGTCCCAATCTCTTCACTTCTCATCCATTCCTTTACAATCCGAAATCTTATCGTGAACTGCAACAACTAACAAATCGAATAATTTGCTGTGGTATATTAATCGCTTGTGGCATCCAATTTTAGCCCATCATGGAAATTTGAGAATTTCTATTTGCAGATAACATCCAACATATGATGCCCGATGACTAGATGAAGATGCTGCATTCTAGGGTGCAGCTTACTCAAACTGTCAATAATACATAGACACAACATGGCGATATGGGGTCTCTGTGCGAATATCTGACACATGCCGCTGAACTAAAGTTGCCTCTGCATATTAGGAGTCGGCATTGGACCATGGACGACACTGCGTCAAGTTGCCAAGTACGGCGTGGAGAGTTCGGCGTGGAGAGGAAGATACCCCTATCCATGTTGAATTGTTGACTGTCTGTATTTTCCTTTTGAGTTGTTAGATTACGTTTCCGGCCGTGACTGGGCAGTATGCTCTCACCAATTGACTGGTATTTTGGTGCTACTGTACCTGTTTGATCGGGTCTCATGCAAAGCATCGGTTCTTTTCAAGTCAACAGTTCTTGCAACAAGTTGAAGCTTGTGCTGGAGAGAGAAGGTGCGGAATGAAATCAATAGCACTGTTTTCGCCTGCTGGAAATTGTGACTGAGGATATATCTCCATGTGACATTCATGCCGTGAAGGTAAATATTTTCAGAAAAAGGAAGCAACATCTTCTCCACTTTGTGGCTGGGAATTAATGGGATGCACGCACACTTATCATCACCAACAACTTTTCTCCCCGCTGATGGTAGTATATTGCGTGCCACGGTGATCTAGATACCGACTCCGTGAGAAGCCCCCAAAGGCTAGAAATTAAAGGCTAGCTGGAGCTGGAACCTTTGGATATTCAAGCTCCTCCAAAGGAGAAAATGAAGTCGCCTAGCCTAGGATTAGGTGATTTGTTGACTTTGCGCCGGAGACTTCCAATCGGAGACCTGATAACTGACAGCAGAAAGCAGATAGGGTATCAGAGGCAGCGATCGCTCGGTTGGGTTCAGTTTTCCTGCCCTGCTGTTCCTGATCGTCCGTTCCTCAGGGCAGCGGGGATGGTGCAATCATATCATTGGAAAACAGGAAGTTGCGCAACAACAGCATGGTCGTCTGTACTCTAGTCTCCAGAATACAGACACAGACAGACCCAGGCCAGCAGTACGTGCACAGTAGTAGACAGCACTGCCCCGCCCGTGTATATATCGCGGTGTATGTATGCGGCACGCTTCAAAAAATAATTAAAGCTCAGGTAAGCACTTGGGCGAATAGACACCGTCCGTGCGAGCAGCCGTGGATGGGTGCATGCATCTGGCCGTGTCAAGACCTAGCTGAGCTCTCACGTACGTCTGGTGGTCACCCTACTCCGCTACTCGACCCGAGGGAGGGAGGTTCAAACATGGCTGCGATCTATCTATCGCACACGGAGAATCGCCGCCGCGCCCACGCATCTCGATCGTCAACACCATGACTGAGCCTTGAAAACGACACGCTAGCTAGCTAGCTCTACCATCTTTCACATCTTTCCTGATCTGGATACTGTACGTGGTACGTACACGGCTTTTGCTACCGATTGATCTCGCTGGCGTGCGATCCGTACATATGGACCCTGGTCTCCACCAATAATATCCTTGCTGTATTCCTTGAGAGCTCATCTTCTATATATGTTGGTGGATTTTGCTTTGTGTGTTACTTGGAGATCGATAACGGCCCAATCTCTTCACTCCTCATCCATTCCTTTACAGTACGCGCGGCAATCGGAAATCCGATTGTTGAACTGCAATCTCTTCACTCCTCACTCCATGCCATGATATCTTATTCTTGTGGCATCCAAATTTAGTCCACCACAATTTGAGAATTCTATTTGCAGATAGTAACAGCCAACATTCAATGCCCGATGACTAGATGAAGATGCTGCATTCTAGGGTGCAGCTTACTCAAACTGTCAATAATACATAGACACAACATGGCGATATGGGGTCTCTCCGTGGGAATATCTGACACATGCCGCTGAACTAAAGTTGCCTCTGCGTATTAGGAGTCGGTATTGGACCATGGACGACACTGCATCAAAGTTGCCAAGTACGGCAGGAAGAGTTCGGAATGGGAAAATAGAGATTTTATCCTATCCATGTTGTCTAGTCTGTAATTTTCTTGAGCTGTTAGATTGGATTGTATTTTCGTGACTGTGCAGTATGCTCTCTGCAACCGTTATGAAAATTTATTAGTACGGTTGGCCAATTGACTGGTATTTTGTTGCTACCTGTTTGATCGGTCTCTTGCAAAGCATGGGTCCTTCTCAATTCAACAGTTTCTGCAACAAGTTGAAGCCATAGCACTGGCTTTTGCCTGCTGGAAACTATGACTGAAGATATATCTCCATGTGACATTCATGTCATGAGGATAAATATTTTCAGAAAGAGGAAGCAACTTACTTTTGCTCCACTTTGTGGCTGGGAATGGGATGCACGCACACTTGTCATCATCATCAACAATTTTTGTTCCCGATGATGATGGTACAAGCTAGCATATTGCGTGCCACGGTGATGGAGATACCGACTCGGCGAGAAAGCAGCAATACCAGCACGCTGGGCTAGAAAGAAAGGATAGCTGGAATCTCTGATTATTATTCAAGGAGAAAAATGGAGCCGCCTGGCCTAGCTAGGATTAGGTGTTTTGTTGACTTTTGCGTTGGAGACTTCCAATCGGAGACCTGATAACTGAAAGCAGATAGGGTATCTGCAGAGGCGGCGACTGCTCGGCCGGATTCAGTCGGAGTAGTGATGTCGTTCCTGATCGTTCGTTCCTCAATCAGGTGGGCCACGGCTGTTCCTGGCAACGTGTACCTAGCCGCCTTTTGTGAAGCAAAAGGCAAAACCTTTTTTGGCTAGAAGAGTGAGTTGGTTAAAAAGAAGAGAAGAGAAGAGAAGGAAAAATCGGCATCGGAGATGGTGCAATCATTGGGAAACAGGAAGTTGCGCAACAGCATGGTCTAGTACTACTACTGTCCAGCCTGCAAGTACCTAGGATACAGACAGACCCAGCAGTACGTGCACAGCAGTAGACAGCCCTGCCCGTGTATATATCGGCGTGTATTTATACGGCACGCTCCGAAAAGAAATATATCTCAGGTAAGAAGGCTCGGACGAAGAGACACACCGTCCGTCCATGAGAGCGGCCGTGGAGCGGTGCCGGTGCATGCATCTGGCTGGCCGTGTCAAGACCGGTACTGATGAGCTCCCAAACATGGTACGGCGCTGGTCACACCCTCCTAGAGGGCTGGTTCAAACATGGCTGCAGCACCTGCACACGGAGAAACGCCGCCGCGGGACCGCGCCCATGCATCACGATCGTCAACCCCTTGACTGAGCCTTGAAAACGACAGGCTAGCTCTACCCATCTTTTGCGATCGTTCCCGGATACTGTACGCACGTACTACATCTTCGGATACCGATTGACCTCGCTCGCGTGTGATCCGTACGTGGACCTCGTCTCTCGCAATAACTTCTGCTGCCTTGTCCCGATCCCGATGCGATTCGCGTTAGTAAGAGCATCTCCACTTGCTACCACGTACCGATCCGACGCCGAATTTTGGTGCAATGAAAATCGGTAGGTCGTATCGATTCAACTTGTTTTTTAGCCATTTTAGTTTTGACTACCGGCGAACGCAGATTGTATGCCACAGGGACGCCGGACTCAGCGATGTCGGCAAAAAAAAAACAAAGCGGCGCGTGGACCCGCCTAGTCAGTGACGGAAGCCGAGTCGTCGTCATCCTCGGAACCACGCGACGACCGCCGGCCAATAACTGCCCGTCGCGTCGGTCACGCGTCACCGAATTACAGCGCCACCGTCGCCGCCTCGGCTCCCGCGACGGACATGCGGTCACTAAGTTCCCGCCTTCGCCGCTACACCCCTCCCGCCCTCGCCGCCCACCTCGGCCTTTATAAGCCGTACCCCTCGCCGGAGATCTGCGCACTCTTTCACAGCTCCCCCCACCCACAAGCCCAACTCCGGCGAGCTCTCACCTTTCCCCCTCCTCTCACCATGGACGAACGTTACCCCGGCGACGGCGCTGCGGCGAACGGCTTCGGCCGGCGCACCCTCCAAACTTGGGAGGCGCGCATGCTGTACGAGGCGGGGTACATGGCGCCGCCGGACACGTGGATGCCTCCGGGGTGGACGCTGAGCGCCGGCGGCATCCCAATCCCGCCGGGGCCAACGCCAGAGGAGCTATCGTACGATGTACAAGAGTACATCGCCGGCATGGACAACCCCGCCGAAGCGGTGAGCGTCGATGACCTCGTCTACTGGGCGCACTTCTTCGAGGAGCGCCACAGAGCTTCGCCCGCCACAAGGCCGTTGAACGAGTCCGCCGGCGCAAAAAAAGCTTCGGGCGCCGGCAAGCGTTGGTGGAAGCGCAGGCGGATGCTTCGCCGCCTTTGGAGCACATAAACCGCGGAAACAATCCGCGGCTCGGCTTCCCGCGCAACCCGACGCCGGTGGCCAGGATGGGTCGGCGTGCTCCGGCGAACTGGGCACCGAGGAGGATGGTGTAACACCCTCAGAATCGGCCCTATGCAAGTTTTAGCGATCCCCGCCAAACCCGCATAGAAACGATTCAAAGGTGCCCACCAGGCACTTTCGTGCGGGTGAAAAACGAAGTAATATCATTACACAATAGTCCATGATGGAACCCACAGAACAGATATATACAACAATGACTCCATGAGTCAAGAATACAGATATACAATACAAAGATCCAAATCACTTTGAAACGATACAACGTCTGACTACGGACAAGATGCAAATGGGGCTAAGAGCCCTGAAGAAAAACCAATGGCGTCCATAACCCTGCCCAGGCCAAGCCGGAAGGGTAACCCTGCTAACGACGTCGATCTCAAAACCTGCTTAAACAAAAGGGGTGCCGACAAAGGGCAAAGGAAAAAGAGAGAGCGGTCGATCTTGAGGCGATTACACGCGAGACTATAATTCGCGGTCCTCGCCTACATAGGTATGGTGGGTGATCGGCAAGCAACATGCACTAAACAACCTATAGAGACTCAATACAATGCGACTATCAGATAGGGATAAGAAAGACCTATTCGGATCCAACCTGAAACTACCACCAAACATACCCATCCTGGTATTTCCCCCTCGAGACCAAAGGAGGAAGTCAACCGAGGAACTCACACAGTTGACAGTTTTATTTATTCACTTATCGTTGCAGCAATTACTAGTCAGGTATAGATAGTCATCCTGATATAATAAGCAGTGGACACTTTTAGTTAACCATTCCGTTGTAGTTGCAACACTTACTAGTCAGATACAATTAGCATGAGATATCCCAAACCCAGCAGTTGTTGGTAATTTTATTTAGCCATTCCGTTGTAGTTGCAATACTTACTAGTCAGATACAATGGTAATAGGTGACAACCCAAACAAGCAATTGTTGGCACTTTTATTTAGTCATTCCATTATAGTGAAGCTGATTACTAGTCATTATAAAGTCAAATTTATAGCACTATTTTAGTTATAGTTGTCTATGATCGAGATACTGTGCTCCAAGTCGTCCATAACCGCGGACACGACTTTCAGAAAGTTTTACCCTGCAGGGGGGCACAAATAGCAACACACGCACGATCAACCTCGAGAAAAAACAATAAAAACCCAACGAGGCATCACGACAGAGAAATTGCAAGATTCATATAAATTTGGGGCCACCCACCAAGCTACCCATGACGAAGTTGGCGGCTCGAGACGGACCCAAAGGTTTGTGCCAATGGCTGTAAACGATCGGGAACCTGAAAGTGTGACTGGGCTTGTCGATACCGCGAAAACATTCCACATTTGTTCCTAAACAGTACAGGCGCTCCACGCGCAATCGTAAATAAGCAGTAAAGCATGGCATAAGTATAGGATAATAATAAAGCCCCAAACTACTTTGTGGCCCCAAGAAATAAATATGCGTCAAACTCTGGCTAGGGGGATTCATGGTCCCACATGCGGATAGTGCGAATATTCAAAGAACAGGTATCAAGTACTCGGGGTTCTACGGGACACAAGTGGACGGTTAAAAACCAAATAACATCTATTGCCCACCTGTGCCTCTGCATTATTTACTTACTTCAATTTTAGTTATTAAACGGTAATTAAAGTCATGATCAACTCCAACATAAATCATATGGCAGTCTTCCAACAACTGTGCTACTTGGCGATACGCAACAACGCTTGAGCAAGCGACTACGACACGCAAGTCCAACTACCTACCAAACAATAGGTAATAGGATGTGTCCAAGGCAATATAAGGCTGCAAAGGATATCTGAAGGGTTTCGCGGCATAGTAAATCAAAATTTTCTACGGAGCGAACAGAGGGAAAGCCAAGATCTAATCTAGGAGATGCAAACAACGAGAGAGATTGGATTAGATCTTCATAACCTTGAAGATTCGCACAGCGGAACGTTCGTCGGAACGTGGGTGATGTAGTCGTACTCGCTTCTCCTCCTCGCGATCCGATCCGATCTAGCACCACAAGTGGCGGTGCCTCCGTGAGATGCACACGCAAAGACCTCGGCGTCTCCTCCTTCCTCGGACCAGCGAGTATGGTGGAGAGATAGATTGGATCTACAACACGACGGCGTGGTGTATATGGTGGAGAATTTTTGCTGCAGGGCTTTGCCTACAAACAGTTGGGAGGGAGAGAGGAAGGTAGCAAGGCAGCTAGGGCTTGGAGGAAGGTGTGTAGTAGGGGGGAGGGGGCGCACCACCCCTCTATATATAGAGGGGGGGCGGCCAGCCCTTGACCCTCCTCCAAGCCTATCTCTAGTTTAAACAATTTAAACTCTCCCTTATCTAGAAATCCTATCTCTAGTTTAAACGATTTAAACTCTCCCTTATCTAGAAATCCTATCTCTAGTTTAAACGAGTTTAAACTTATCCAGATCATTTGGGCCCTGGGGCCTTGTGCCCTGGCCCAATGCGACAGGACACTCCCTCATAGGCCCATGCCCTCCCCGGAAGGTGGGGCCACGTTGGTCCCCTTCCGAAGGTTCTAGAAGCTTCCGTACAATCTTGATTAACCCGAACAATTCAACTCCAAAAACCGCACCGCCTTATATGAATCTTATTCTCGGACCATTCCAACCTCTCGTGATATCCCGGATCCCATCCGAGACTCGAACAAAATTTATAAACCAATTATCCAATCTATCCTAGCGTCGAGATACGTTATGTGTGACCTGCGGTTCGAGAATATCTGCACATGATCTTCTATCAATAATCAACAGCGGGTGCAGGCACCCATATTGACTCCACACATTCATCGATGATCATATCGGATGAACCACGATGCGAGATTCAATCAATCCCATATATATATTCCCTTCGTCTCGCGATATTTTACTTCCCGAGATTCGATCGTCCGAAGTCATACCTAGTTCAATCTCGTTCACGAAGTACTTTACTGCTCCGTAATCCGATATCACTTTGTGATTAACTCCTTAACCACATGCTTGCAAGCGGTGTTGATATCGATTACCGAGTGGGCCCAAGTATCTCTCCGACTTGGGAGGGACAAATTCCATCTCGATACATACAACCCAACAGATACTTTCCGATCACCTGAGAGACACCTTTATGATCACCCTCTCATAGGATGACATTTGATGACCTCAAAGCTTTCTTCCGGTACCAGGGAGTTGCATTATCTCATGGTCTAAGGAATACAATATTTGACATAGGAAAAGCTTCGCAAAGATGAACACGATGAAACGATCTAATTGCTTCGCTTAGTTTGAGTCTGTCCATCATATCATTCTCCCAATGATATGATCTCATTATCAATTGACAACTCATGTCTATGGTTAGGAAACCTTAACCATCATTGATCAATGAGCTAGTCCTTAGAGGCGTACCAGGGACACGGTGTTGTTCACAAACCACACAAGTATTAATGTTTCCGCTTAATACAATTCTAGCATGGAATATAAACTTTATCATGAACAAGAATTATAATAATAACATCTTTATTATTGCCTCTAGGGCATAATTCCAACAGTCTCCCACTTGCACTAGAGTCAATAATCTAGTTTACATTTGGCAACAATCTCACACCCATGGCACTGAGGTGTTGATCATGTTTTACACGTGGAAGAGGTTTAGTCAATGGATCTGCGACATTCAGATCCGTATGTACATTGCTAATCTTCAGATCTCCATCTGCTATATAATCTCGGATTATATGAAACTTGCGGTTGATATGCTTGGTCTTTGGATGATATCTTGGTTCCTTGGCGAGTGCTATGGCGCCAGTGTTGTCACACAATATCTCCAAGGGTCCAATGCACTTGGAACCACGCCAAGCTCGATGATGAAGTTTCGATCCAAACTCCTTCACTTGACGCTCTGCGGCAGCCATGTATTCCGCTTCTCAGTAGATCCCGCGATCACGCTTTGCTTGCGGCTTCTCCACTCAGCTCCTCCATTCAAAATATAAACGTATCCCGTCGAGATTTGGAATCATCCTTGTCGGTGTCGAAACTAGCATCGACGTAACCTTTACGACAAGTCGTTCATCACCCCATAGACTAAGAACATTTCTTTAGTTCTATTTAGGTACTTTAGGATGTTCTTCACGGCTGTCCATGTTCCACTCTGGATCACTTTGATATCTTTCGTCAGACTAAGAGCATTGGACACATCCGGTCTAGTACACAGCATGGCATACATGATGGAACCTATGGCCGAGGCATAAGGCACTTTGCTCATAGCTTCCCTATCATTTACCGTAGCTGGACACTGAGCCTTGCTCAATATCTTACCTGACAACATAGGCACTGAACCTTTCTTTGCCTTATCCATTCTGAACCTTTTCAGAACTTTGTCTAGGTATGTACTCTGGCTTAAAGCTATCAGGCGTCTTTGTCTATCTCTATAGATTTTGATGCCCAATATATAAGCAGCTTCACCTAGGTCTTTCATTGAAAAACACTTGTTCAAATAACTCTTCACATCGTTAAGCATGTTGATGTCATTTCCGATAATCAATATGTCATCCACATATAGTACCAGAAACGTCACCGAGCTCCCACTCACTTTCTTGTAGATACAAGCTTAGTAGCAATTTGGAACAAATCCAAAGCTCTTGATCACTTGATCAAAACGAAGGTTCCAACTCCGAGATGCTTGCTTCAGTCCATAAATGGAACGCTGAAGTTTGCATACTTTACTAGCATCCTTAGGATCGACAAAACCTTTGGGTTGCATCATATACAACTCTTCATCAATGTTGCCATTGAGGAAAGCAGTCTTGGCATCCATCTGCCATATTTCATAATCATGAAACGCAGCAACTGCTAATAAAATCCGAATGGACTTAAACATCGCTACGGGAGAGAAAGTCTCATCGTAGTCAACACCTTGAACTTGTCGAAAACCTTTTGCGACAAGCCGTGCTTTATAGACGGTAACATTACCATATGCGTCCGTTTTCTTCTTGAAGATCCATTTGCACTCAACGGCCTTTCGGTCGCTAGGAGGGTCCACCAAAGTCCATACTTGGTTTTCGCTCATGGATCCCAATTTGGATTTCATGGCTTCCAGCCATTTCTCAGAGTCTGGGCTCATCATCGCTTCCTCATAGTTCGTAGGTTCACTGTCTTCTACCAACAAGACAAGACAGGTGCTGCACCACTCGGAAGGGCACGCGACCTTGTCGACTGTGACGTTCAAGATGGACATCGTCCAAGCTTCACGATCCTTGTCATTAGCTTCCTCTATTGTTGGTGCAAAGCGTGGAACAATTTCAGTGTCTTTGCGCTACTCTCCAATTCAAGAGAAGGTTCAATAACCTCGTCTAGCTCTACTTTCCTCCCACTCACTTCTTTCGAGAGAAACTCCTTCTCAAGAAAGGAACCGTTCTTTGCGACAAACACTTTGCCTTCGGTTCTGTGATAGAAGGTATACCCAATGGTTTCCTTAGGGTATCCTATGAAGACGCATTTCTCCGCTTTGGGTTCTAGCTTGTCCGGCATCAACTTCTTGACGTAAGCTTCGCATCCCCAAACTTTAAGAAACGACAACTTAGGTTTAGCACCAAACCACAGTTCATACGGTGTCGTCTCAACGGATTTAGATAGAGCCCTATTTAAAGTGAATGCAGCGATTTCTAATGCATAACCCCAAAATGATAACGGAAAATCAGTAAGAGACATCATTGATCGGACCATATCTAATAGGGTTCGATTCCGGCGTTTAGACACACCATTGCGCTGTGGTGTTCCGGGTGGCGTGAGTTGTGAAACGATTCCAATTGCTTTAAGATGCATGAGAAAATCATAAATCAAATATTCACCTCCACGATCGGATCGTAGAAACTTAATCTTTCTGTTACGATGGTTCTCCACTTCATTCTGAAATTCCTTGAACTTTTCAAATGTTTCAGATTTATGTTTCATTAAATAGATATACCCATATCTACTTAAGTCATCGGTAAAAGTGAGGAAATAGCAATATCCACCGCGCGTCGAAACACTCATCGGTCCGCATACATCGGTATGTATGATTTCCAACAAGTCCGTTGCTCGCTCCATCATACCGGAGAACGGGGTTTTGATCATCTTGCCCATGAGGCATGGTTCGCATGTGTCAAATGATTCAAAATCAAGAGACTCAAAAAGTCCATCAGAATGGAGTTTCTTCATGCGCTTTACACCAATATGACCTAGACGACAGTGCCACAAATAAGTAGTATTATCACTATCTACTTTGCATATCTTAGCCTCAATGTTATGGATGTGTGTTTCATCCCTTTCGAGATTTAGAAGAAATAAACCATTCACAAGAGGTGCATGACCATAAAAGATATTACTCATATAAATAGAACAACCATTATTCTCCAATTTAAATGAATAACCGTCTTGCAATAAACATGATCCGGAAATAATGTACATGCTCAACGCAGGCACATAATAACATTTATTAAGGTTTAAAACTAATCTCGAAGGTAAAACTAAGGAGAGCGTGCCGACGGCCATCACATCAACTCTTGATCCGTTGCCAACGCGCATCGTCACCTCATCCTCGCAAGCCGCCTATTCCGTAGCTCTGCTTTGAGTTACAAATATTAGCAATTGAACCGTATCAAATACCGAGCACTACCACGATGGATAGTAAGGAAATCATCAATAACATGTATATCAAATATACCTTTGATGGTGCCAGCCTTCTTGTCCGCTAAGTACTTGATACGCTTCCAGGACTGTCCTTGCAATAGAAGCACTCAGTGTCCGGCTTAGGACCAGACCTGAGCTTCTTCTCAGGAGGGGCATTGCGCTTGCCGCCGCCCTTCTTGAAGGGCTTCTTTGATCCCTTACCTTTCTTAAAGGAGGGCTTGTTGACCATCAACACATGATTATCCTTCTTGATGTCCACTTAGCAGCCTTCATTTGCGAAGAGATCGGTGATCGATCGTGGAACCAATCGATTATGAGTCACTACAAAACTTTTGTAGCCGGGAGGGAGTGATTGCGGAACCTGTCAATCTTGAGCTCCTCCGAATCGTGCATTCCGGTTGCTCAAGGCGTTGAGTGTAGACAGACATCTTTATGGCGTGCTCACTAACGGAACTCCCTTCCTCCATCTTGCGGTTAAAGAACTTCTCGAGATCTCATATCTCTCGAGCGGGCTTGAGTCTCAAACATGGTTTTCAGCTCCTCGAGAATCTCAAAGGGCCCGGATAGGTTTCAAAACGATTTTGAAGCTCGGTTCCATAGCAAACAACATGGTGCTCTTAATCACACCATAATCATCTTTGCGATCGATAGACAACTTTCTCATCAGCCGTAGCGATTGCAAGGGGTCACCTAACGCTTTACCAAGGACATAGTCCTTTTGTCCGCCGATGTAATGATTCTTAGATTGCGGAACCAGTTGGTGAAGTTAGACCCATTGTTTCTAAGCTTTTCTTTCAGCAAAAACGTTGAAGTTGAAGTTGGACTTGGCCATTGGATCTACTGATTTGCAAGTACAATTTAGACTATGTTCATGATAAATAGTTCAACTTAATCAAATTACTAGATGAACTCCCACTAAATTCAACATCCCTCAAGTTGTTTAGTGAACACGATCCAAATTCACCACACCTAATCCGATCATCACGAGAAGAGATGTGGTTTCAATGGTGGACAACAAAGTGTCGATCATATCATTCATATGACTCATGCTTAACCTTTCGGTTCTTGTGTTCCGAGGCCATGTCGTACATGCTAGGCTCGTCAAGCTAGACCCAAGTATTTCGCGTGTAAAACTGGCTTGCACCCGTTGTATGTGAGCGAGAGTCTATAGCACCCGATCATCACGTGATGCTTGGACACGACGAACTTTCGCATAGCGGTGCATACTTGGGGAGAACACAGTTTTATCTTGATCTTTAAGTGAGGAATCATCTTATAATGCCACCGTCATGATCTAAGCATAATAAGATACATAAAAGGGATAAACATCACATGCATATAACTTTATGTGACATGGTATAGCCAATCCTCGCGCAATGATCTCCATCTTATGCGTTCCGGCATGATCTCCATCACTCCACCATGATTGCCTCCACCACGAATAGCAACTACAACTATTGCTAACTACTCAGCGATAAAGTAAAGCTATTACATGGCGTATAAGAAGTTGACTCGCAGGTCATACACAATTATAAAGACAACCATATGGCTCCTGCCGGTTGTGTACTCATCGACATGCAAGTCGTGAAACATTACAAAACATGATCATCGCATACAATATACACATCACATCTTGGGTCATACCACATCACAGAAAACACTCCTTGCAAAAACAAGTTAGACGCCTCTACTTTGTTGTTGCATGTTTTACGTGGCTTATGGGAGTAGATGCTAAGAACGATTCTTACTACGGAAAGCCACAACGGTGATATTATGGTTGCCAAACTCCGGTGTTAATCCCATGACAACTATAGTGAGAGAAATCATCCACCGCATGTGTGGTACAAGCCACACGTCAAGTGCGGAGCCGGTCTCGCGAACGACGTCGCGTAAGGTTGGCCTGGACCTCTTCAATTTCACTATCCCGCGTCATAAGAAGAACACAAACAAGAGGCTTGCAAGAGAAAATATCAACGCCCGCAACAACCATATTGCGTTCTACTCGTGAAACACATCTATGCATAGATCTAGCTCTGATACCACTGAAGGGTTTCGCGGCATAGTAAATCAAAATTTTCTACGGAGCGAACAGAGGGAAAGCCAAGATCTAATCTAGGAGATGCAAACAACGAGAGAGATTGGATTAGATCTTCATACCCTTGAAGATTCGCACAGCGGAACGTTCGTCGGAACGTGGGTGATGTAGTCGTGCTAAGCTTCTCCTCCTCGCGATCCGATCCGATCTAGCACCACAAGTGGCGGTGCCTCCGTGAGATGCACACGTGCAGCACCTCGACGTCTCCTCCTTCCTCGGACCAGCGAGTATGGTGGAGAGATATATTGGATCTACAACACGACGACGTGGTGTATATGGTGGAGAATTTCTGCTGCAGGGCTTCGCCTACAAACAGTCGGGAGGGAGAGAGGAAGGTAGCAAGGCAGCAAGGCAGCTAGGGCTTGGAGGAAGGTGTGTAGTAGTGGGGGAGGGGGCGCACCACCCCTCTATATATAGAGGGGGGGGGGGCGGCCAGCCCTTGCCCCTCCTCCAAGCCTATCTCTAGTTTAAACAATTTAAACTCTCCCTTATCTAGAAATCCTATCTCTAGTTTAAACGATTTAAACTCTCCCTTATCTAGAAATCCTATCTCTAGTTTAAACGAGTTTAAACTTATCTAGGATCGGCTGGGCCCTATGGGGCCTTGTGCCCCTGGCCCAATGCGGCCAGGACACTCCCTCATAGGCCCATGCCCCCTCCCGGAAGGTGGGGCCACGTTGGTCCCCTTCCGGAAGGTTCTAGAAGCTTCGACAATACCGATTAACCAAACAATTCGAACTCCAAAACTGCACGCCTTATATGAATCTTATTCTCGGACCATTCCGAACCTCTCGTGATATCCTGGATCCCATCCGAGACTCTGAACAAAAATTCATAAACCAATTATCCAATCTATCCTAGCCGAGATACGTTATGTGTGACCTGGGTTCGAGAATATGCGACATGATCTTCTATCAATAATCAACAGCGGGTCTGGCACCCATATTGACTCCCACACATTCATCGATGATCATATCGGATGAACCACGATGCCGGATTCAATCAATCCCATATATATATTCCCTTCGTCTCGCGATATTTTACTTCCCGAGATTCGATCGTCGGTTGCAGTCATACCTAGTTCAATCTCGTTCACGGCAAGTACTTTACTGCTCCGTAATCCGATATGACTTTGTGATTAACTCCTTAACCACATGCTTGCAAGCGGTGTTGATATCGATTACCGAGTGGGCTCGAAGTATATCTCTCCGACTTGGGAGGGAAAAATTCCATCTCGATACATACAACCCAACAGATACTTTCCGATCACCTGAGAGACACCTTTATGATCACCCTCTCATAGGATGACGTTTGATGACCTCAAAGCTTTCTTCCGTACCGGGAGTTGCATTATCTCATGGTCTAAGGAATACAATATTTGACATAGGAAAAGCTTCGCAAAGACGAACACGATGAAGCGATCTAATTGCTTCGCTTAGTTTGTCATCCATCATATCATTCTCCCAATGATATGATCTCATTATCAATTGACAACTCATGTCTATGGTTAGGAAACCTTAACCATCATTGATCAATGAGCTAGTCCTTAGAGGCGTACCAGGGACACGGTGTTGTTCACAAACCACACAAGTATTAATGTTTCCGCTTAATACAATTCTAGCATGGAATATAAACTTTATCATGAACAAGAATTATAATAATAACATCTTTATTATTGCCTCTAGGGCATAATTCCAACAATATCCCGGGTACGAAAACTAGAGCATCGCAACACGGATAGCAATAGATCAACAGGAGGAAATAAAGACTAGAAATGTAAAATAGGTAGAAAGGGGGAGAATGCTCGCCTAAAAACATTGTCAAAGTTTCATCCGAAGATCGGGTCGACACTCGCATCAACTCATCGGCCTAATCCGTGAAGAAGCAAAGCACTAGAAGAAACAACGGATGCACTATTTAATACTACGGCAAAAGATCGGGCATGATGCATGTATGATGTATGACATGGCAAGGATGTGATGCAATTAGGACATATTAAGTGGAACCGGGGTCCCGACAATTAATTAGATGGTTCATGTTATTTAGATACCTCGCAATTTAAATGTTGTATTAATAAGGCGAAAACATGGCATCGATTCGCTACACAAATTTAAATGGAGCCGATATTAGACTAGAAAAGCCCGCATATGGCCTCCATATTTAATTATGAGTTGACAAAATACCCTCAAACACCCACAATATGTATGCGAGTATGAACAATTAAATATGCAACAATTTATATAGTTGGCAATTTATAAAATAGGGGCTCGGAAAAGGTCACACGTGGAACTTGGCGATGTTGGGGGTTCGGATTCGGGAAGGCGATCTTGGCATCCAAGGTCTCGCTCCTCGTATCTGAGTCGACGGTCTGGTGGTCCCACGATGGAGGCCTTCGATTCCAAGGCGAGGATCTACAGTGGCCATGTAGAGGATCTTGTCGATGAAGAGCTCCTTGTTCAACTAGATACTCTTGTCCACCGGGAGATCTCGATCGAAGCTCTTGTTATGACGGTCTCCGGAATCCACTGCTTCCGTTTAAGCAAACGCGACGGAATAGATCGATGTGACGTCACCCCAAGTAGCACCAAGCAGTGCATGCCCAGAAGATGTGCCAAGAAGGCACGCGCACAAGAACGGGTCATGTAGAGCTGCCCTGCAGAAAACTCATGGGAAAAAACCCATGGCCACTCTTGGCCAAAACTGAACATGTTCACCAGGGGGTTGCGAGCTGCCGGAAACAGGGAAGGCGGCGGGCGTCCAAGCCTGCAGCGAGCGAAGGCGGCGATCAGGCTCGCGGAAACGAGAAGAGACCAATGCTAGGCTTGGCAAGAGGAACTCAATGGAGGAGGGCCCACCAGAAATAGGCCGCGAAGGCCGGTGTTCACACCAGAATAGAAGACGGCTTTGCACGCGCGTCCTACGAGAGGAAGAGCACGGGGAGATGCTTGGGCAGCCCGCGGCAGCGCGAAGCATAGACGGGGCGACGACATGGCGGCCGGAGGCGCGCTGGGAAGGTGACGGCGAGCTACAGCCGGCCCGAAAGGAGGGACACCAACGACGCTGCACAGGAGGGGGCGGCACGAGGTCGTCGGAGGGTGCAGGATCATCGACGGAGGCGGAGCACGACGAGCTCCTGGTGGCAGGGACGAAGCGCAGGGTGGTGGGGGCGAGCAGCAGGGAGGGGAGGCGGTCGATTCGGAAGGCGGCAGGTCCTGGGGTGATGGCAGGGGAGCGCTGGAGGGAAGCCTCGCTCCTGGCGGCGGGATCGAGCAGAACGGGGAGAGAGGGGTTGCATGCAGGAGAGAGGAAGGAGGAGGGTGGCGAGAAGAGGAGATCGGGGGCGTCGACCGCGAGGCAGAGAGGCGGCGGCGATCTCGGGAGATGGAGCGGAAGAGGAGCGGGGTCGGGGAGGGTTCTGCGGGGTCGGGTTTTGGGGCCAGGTGGGGTTGTGCCTCGCGTGTGTGTGCGTGGTGTTCGTGTGTGTACTGCCGCTGTGAGAGGAGTGGCGGCGGCAGATAGGGAGTAGTGGGATGGGGTGTGGACGGTTTGGTTAGCTAGGGTTTGGGGTTGTAGGTGGTCTGGCTAGCCAGGCCTTTGGGCCTGGCGGGCTGGACGGCCTCCCCCAACAAAATATATTTATTAATTATTATTTTTATTTATTTTAAAACAAAACATTTGTAAAAGGTTTTTAGACAAATAAAAGATCTGGACAGATCTTGGGTTTGGATTTGAACAGAGAGGAGAACATCCAGAAAACAAAATAGGCTTTTAGAAAATAGTTTTAGGCAATCAGATGCATGCTGATGTCATGATGATGCACATAATAAAAACAACAATGATTTTCTAGTAGTGGAATTTACCGGGGTGCTACAGATGGCGATCATGAGCTCGTCCTCCTCCGCTTCGCGTTCCACTCTTCCGGCAGCGCGCCGCTTCGCACGCCGACGGCCGTGAAGCGCTGGTTATCTCGCCAAGCGCTCACGCCTTGCACGCGTGGTATCGTCATCGGCGAGCCGTCGCCCACGCCGCGGTATACGTGCGCCTCGCCGCCCAAGACAAGGCTCGGCGTCGCCGAGACGCCGCTTGAAGATGGCGCTGGAGCGCCCGCTGACGCCGCCGCTTACGCCGATGCCGCTGGTCGAGCCCTCCTCGCCGGACATCCTCGAATGGTCGAGGGATCGGGAGAAGGCGAGCATCAGCGCATCCTTGGCTGCAGCAACCGGCGAGCGGCCGCACGGTGTCGGGCGCTGTCTTCGCCTACCAAGGCGCCCGCTACGTCACGGGCGGCGGCGACGAGGACGCAGGCCCGTCCTACCAGCCATGGAGCTACGGCGACCCTGGCCAGGGTAGCTCCCGCCAGAACCAGTCGCCGAGCGACGACGACGGCGGCGAGGATGACGGCCGATCCGACCCCGAATACACGTCGTTCTACGACAACTTCGGCATGTAGGACGGCGAAGGCACCGGCGGCGGCCTTTTTTAGTTTGTTATGTATTAGTTTAGTTTAAATTGGATGTAATCCGCCTATATTTGCGCAACTTAATGAAAATCGTCTAAATTTGATGAATTTTAGCGGCCTGGATACGCGGGTGGGAGAATGAGCGTACGAACAAGTTTAGTCCAGCTGAAAACGGACCAAATTTTCCTGGATTCAGCCACCGAGTGGAGATGCTCTAATCAGCAGCTCCACCTGATTCCGCCGGTGCTTTCTGTTGGCTGCTACTCCTGTACATTGTAACATTGGGCGTCGCTGGTGGATTTTATCAAGCCTCAAGAGCCTCGCTAGTCGGCGGCTGTTTATGATCTGCAGTGATGTCAGACTGTCAGTCATACGCATACATAGTCTGAACCTCAACTGCTACCACAAACTGAAGCTTCCGAGTTGTAAGAATAGCTGTAGGTTTCACGTGACGAACTGGAATCTTGGCACCAACCGCTCTCCGTTTGGAACCCCTATTCATTTCTAGTAATCTCGGAGTACCGGCTTTCATGCGTGTCCACGTAATCATTCGATCAGCATTCCAGTTCCTGCACTCATCAGCCAAGCTACGCACTTCTTACCCGAAACGGGCCACCCGGTTCGCCAATCAGTCTCTGGCTCACAGAATCGTCGCTGGGCCCGATCCGAAGAGAACCCCTGTCCTCAGATCAAGCAACATGCATGCATGGGGCTGAACTTCTTCGACGCTTGCGACTTTGGGGATAGGAGGTTTCTCCTCTTTCTAGTCTTGCAGAGTACACCAGTTTCTTTTCTGAGGAAAGGTACGCCCGGTTGGTGTTAGCTTGTCAATTTTGCACACAGCCCAGCCTCCATGGAGCATCAGTACTACTAGTTGATTGAAGCCTTCTCTGGTCCCGTTTTAGTTTTCAAAGCGTGGTTTCTTTCAGGTCAAGTAGTCCAGCATGTCACCTCACATCGTCGGCCACGGTCAGAGTTGAACCATCTTCGACAAAACCAGTCCACTTTGGCATGGGATGGCCTATGACATACACAGTCAAACGGAAGGAAAAAAAAACTCGTCGAGTATACTTAATTTCCACTTGGGAAACAGGCAGCCAGTGGCCTCCGTCCCAGCCTTCTGGCAGCACGTTGCCAACGTACGATAGAGGACTAATCTGCAGCTAAACAAAGTGAAAGGAAAATAAACAAAGCGACTCGTGCAGCGCAAGCACGCACGCAGATTCCGATGCAGTCGGTGGTGTTTTCACGCTGCTACGCTACGCCCCAAATTTTTGACTCCGATATGATTCCATGCATGAACAACATGGGTGCACGGCCACATCATGCGAATCCAGCCAGCCACTAGCTCTCTTGCCTCGGGCACCGTACTGTTCATGCTCACAAATCATGCCCCATGCTCGTTTCGCCGCTTTATTTTAGTCGCCATGATAGGAGTTGTTTACTGTTCCAAATCTAATCGCCAACTAAGGCTAATCATAGTGGAAATACCTTGAGTACGTAGTAACATAGTTTTACATGTATTGTCAACTAGACATTTAGATGATATGACATGCAACTAAATGATGTAGTAAGAGAGAGGTTTAGGGTAACTAGCTATGTTACCATAACATCACACATTTCAAGACAAAATGAGTCTATATTGCAATAAATACGCCTTTGCATGACATCACACATATGTTATTTTCCACTATAGAGGTAGTAACTTAGACTGGAGTAGTAACATTACCATATTACTACTCTAAGTTACTCCTCACTATGACCAGCCTAACAAGACACGCAGCACAACCGTCCAAATTCTCAACTGTACGATTTTCTTGAATCACACAGAAAAAGTGTACGATTTTCTTCACATTTTCAGTATGATTATACCGTATTTCATCTTTTTTACTCTTCAGTTGTGACTTTCTGATAGGTTTTATTCCATTTTAGCATGTTGACATACTATTCCTCAACTTCTGACCGTGGGATTGCAAGTATATTTTTCTTGGAGTTAGACAGGTTGAACCCAAAAGTTGGGATGACATGGCAGCCTAGTTGACACAAACCACTTTTGCCATGAGTGTATCCAATGTGGCGGAGGTTTAAAATGAAGCACCATTTGGGACCTTGCTCAATGAGATTTTATGCCATTTTTTATAAGAGGTCTGAACTAGATAAAAATTTAGAGTGAATTTGACATAATTGAGCACGCCTCCAACGAATATGCATATGATTGTGTGCCTAGTAAACTGCCAAATCACCCAAATATGTAGATCTAGCTTGTCACTTTGGGAAAAATAATAAAACAAGGGTAAGAGTTGTCGGAAGAAAATCACAGCTAGAAGAAAATCACAGCTAATTAAGGGGTCAAATATATGTAGATCTAGCTTGTCACTTTGGAAAAAATAATAAAACAAGGGTAAGAGTTGTCAGAAGAAAATCACAGCTAATTAAGGGGTCAAATATGACGATAAATATTGAAAGTAGAGTAAAGTGAAGTATAGTTGACATGGGTATGCCCTATGGGTGTCTAAGATTGGCTTATCCTGTCCGGCTCAGCAAAAGCCCATGAGACAATGTACCCTAATGGCAAAGCCTAGAAGGATTTTGGGTGGCCCAATGTAACGCCCCCGAATCAGGTCAATGCAGATCTCAGCATTTCCCGCTAAAATCCTCATAAAAGCGATTCAAAGACGCCCACCAAACACTTTCGTGTGGGTGGGATTTGAATACAAGTAGTTACATCACAATAGTTTACAACAGAGTCCACAAGAACTTATATATACAACAACGACTCAATGAGTCAAGAATACAAATGATACAAATCATAAAGAAAACCAAATAGTATCCGAGTACGGACAAGATCCAAATGGGACTAAGAGCCCTGAAGAATAACCAAGCGGTGTCCATAAACCCTGCCCAGGCCAAGCCGAAAGGATAACCTTGCTAACGTCGTCGATCACATACCTGTCAAGCCAAAAGGGTGCCGGCAAAGGGCAAAAGAAAACAGAAAGAGAGCGGCCAGTACTGAGGCCAGTACACGGCGAGACTAGAATTCGGCGGTCCTCGCCTACATAGGTATGGTGGGCTCAGCGACAACAAAGCTTGCACTATCTAACTTATAGAGACACGCTACAACTTCGGCTATTAGAGCGAGATAAGAGAGCGTTATCCGGTGACAACAATATAACACCAAACATAACCCATCCGAAGATTTCCCCCTCGAAGACCAGTCGAGGAAGTCCCCTTGCGGAACACACACGGTGGCAATTTTAGTTAAGCAGGTGTTTAGTTGATAAGGCTAATTACTAATCATATTATTAGAGGCAAAACATTAGTGGCGTTGTCTATGATCATGACACTGTACTCCTGAGGCGTCCATAACCGTGGACACACGGCTTCTCGAAAAGATTTACCCTGCAGGGGTGCACTACTGTACCCAAACGCATGCTCAACCCTTCAGGCAACATATCACGCGTGCCATCCGAATCTCACAACAAGAACTGTCCCATAACTACGCGCATATCCAGAGGCATCACCTACTGTGGGGAACCAACCAAGAGGTACGACGATTCTCAAGGAAGGCACAGCGTTTGCGCCTACTGGTGGATCGGGCCCTGCGGGGTAACTTGTACACACCGTGGGTGCCGCCACCGTGTACCGCGATTTATGTATGCAAGCCATGGCAATCCACCAAAACATCAAGTCCGAAGACATATCAACTCACCCATGTCCGAGGACATATTATGCGTATGCACCAAATAGAAAACCAATTTTATAACCCTCTGAATATACGAATAGCGCCGGTAGTTGAGGGGGGATCCCAGAGGCCCCACGTTTGGTTAGCACGATCAACTCAGAACTGGTATCGTAGAACGAACAGGTCCTAGGTCGGCTCAGGCAGTTCCCAAAGGTGGTCCCTGCCGGGGCCTTATCATTAGGTGAAACCATAACCAACAACATCAGACACTACTAGGAAAATGGTCGTTTGTGGCGCACCTGAAAGGCCCATCCGTGGCGCACCAGTAGTGCGCCACGGGCCTTGCGCTACGGCTATCTCTCAGCCGTGGCGCACTGCCTAGTGCGCCACGGTTGTGTAGAGATAGGCGCACCAACTAATGCGCCACGAAGTTTGGCATGGTGCGCTACCCTTGTATCTTACGTGGCGCACTACCCGATGCGCCACTAAACATCCATGGTGCGCTTTAGGGTAGTGCGCCACGAAGGTAAAACATGTCGCCAGATGTATTTTTTTTAATTTCCATGCAGATTATATGCAATACAGATTATATACAATATTACAGCAGATATACACACACGTATACAAGATATACAATTATATATATAAATACTGATATGAAAACAAGATTGAAACAAATACATATAGATAAGTCTCATACATGAATACATAGTCCAAGTTACATTGTTTTCATCATGTTACAAAGTAGTAGTTGGTGACATGCGAATACATGTGTCGATCGAACAAGTTAGAGCTCGGAAGCTCGCCTAGACATCTAAACTAGCTAGCTAGACACAAACGGGATAAATAACCAAAGAAGATAAGCATGATCACCGCCGACGAAGGTGTAGGTCTTCATCCGGTTCCTTGTCCTAACTCCCGCTAGATAGCGTGTATCTATCTTCCGCCTCCGCCATAGTGTTGTACCCTTTGTAGCTATTGCCGCTGAAACGGTGCACTGTCTCCAGTCTTCCCAATCATCGTGAACTCAAGAACCGTCCCTTGTACACGACGTACCACGTCATCTACAAGTTGACAATAATAACTAACCGGTGATTGAAAAAACATGTATAATTAAAGTCGCATATGAAGATACACTTATAGAAAGTACTCTTAAATCAAAAAGAGCAAACTCAAAAAGCATGCCTCATATATAACTAGCTAGGTTGTTGGACACAGAATTGCTTATGGCGGACGGGACTTTAGCCAAGTAGGATGCACAATTCACGGACTTGTGCATATCACAAGGCTAACAATCCCGTCATAGCACATTCACATATATATTGTGCCACGACATTTCAATCATCGGCATATTCTCGAAAAGACAAAATAACTCGAAAAGCATGCCTCATATATAACTAGCTAGGTCGTTGGACACAGATTGCTTATGACGGACTGTCACCAAGTAGGATGCACAATTCCTGGACTTGTGCATATCACAAGGCTGACAATCCCGTCATAGCACATTCACATATATATTGTGCCACGACATTTCAATCATCGGCATATTCTCGAAAAAGACAAAAATAACTCGAAAAGCATGCCTCATATATAACTAGCTAGGTCGTTGGACACAGGAATTGTGCATATCACAAGGCTCACAATCCCGTCATAGCACATTCACATATATATTGTGCCACGACATTTCAATCATCGGCATATTCTCGAAAAAGACAAAAATAACTCGAAAAGCATGCCTCATATATAACTAGCTAGGTCGTTGGACACAGGAATTGCTTATGACGGGACTGCTAGCCAAGTAGGATGCACAATTCCTTGACTTGTGCATATCACAAGGCTAACAATCCCGTCATAGCACATTCACATATATATTGTGCCACGACATTTCAATCATCGGCATATTCTCGAAAAAGACAAAAATAACTCGAAAAGCATGCCTCATATATAACTAGCTAGGTCGTTGGACACATGAATTTCTTATGACGGGACTGTGAGCCAAGTAGGATGCACAATTCCTGGACTTGTGCATATCACAAGGCTCACAATCCCGTCATAGCACATTCACATATATATTGTGCCACGACATTTCAATCATCGGCATATTCTCGAAAAAGACAAAAATAACTCGAAAAGCATGCCTCATATATAACTAGCTAGGTCGTTGGACACAGGAATTGCTTATGACGGAGTGAGCCAAGTAGGATGCACAATTCGGACTTGTGCATATCACAAGGCTCACAATCCCGTCATAGCACATTCACATATATATTGTGCCACGACATTTCAATCATCGGCATATTCTCGAAAAGACAAAAATAACTCAAAAGCATGCCTCATATATAACTAGCTAGGTCGTTGGACACGAATTGTCGATGACGGACCGGTACCAAGTAGGATGCACAATTCCTGGACTTGTGCATATCACAAGGCTAACAATCCCGTCATAGCACATTCACATATATATTGTGCCACGACATTTCAATCATCGGCATATTCTCGAAAAAGACAAAATAACTCACACTTGTCGTCCGAGAACCAAAGAGTAAGCAAAAAAACCAAAGAGTAAGCAAAAAAACCAAGCATTGATTGATATATAATAATAATAAGCAAAATAAGTAAGCGGTGATTCATAAACCTAATAAGATAAGTACACTTGTCGTCCACACACACACAAAGGTCATCTATAGTTTGCAACTACAACTAGGCCAACATCAAGCCTTCTGGCTCGGCTTAGGGAACGGGAGGACGCCCTGCCTCGTCATGAACTTCCTATAGTCACCCTGCATCTCTAGGCGATCTTCTATGTCACGGTTATTCGGGATATTTCCTCCGTAGAAGATCCCCCCCGAAGTCATGACATCACGAAAGATGATTGCCCCAAACTGCTGGATGCGATACATCTCTTGTCTAATATCCGAATCATTGATCTTGGCCTTTGCTTCGCCCACGCTTGAGATGATCCGGCCAGAGAATTCTGCTGGTCAAGTAGGAACGCCCTCATGTGATGGAGTGCGTAGTAGGCTTCCTTCTTACTGTTTTCCGGCTGCTTCACGCAGGGGAACTCTGTTACGTGGTTGAAGACGTGCCTGCCGAACTTGACCTTCTTACGCACGAAGCTGGTGCCTTCCGTCGAGGCAAAGCCAGTGAGAGCATCATCCAGAACTTCCTTGATCTTGTCGTAGTTTTTCTTCTTTTCTAGACTCCCCGAGTCGAAATACGTGGCGTGGGAATGCTTCGGTGATAAGGAGATGAGCGTGCAGTGTTCATCTCTGCGCAAAAAATTCAAATGGAATGTGTTGAAAAAAGAATGATGATGATCTAATAAAGCCAATCGACGGTGGCGACTGAATAACGACTTACTCGGGAAAGTAAGGCACGAGAATGTATTCCTTTGTCTTGTTCGCCACGAGGATTCTTTTTAGGTACGAGGCCACGATACGTCGTTCGGCGGGGGAACCCAAGCAGCCGTCACGCATGTAGTAGGGGTCCACTATAGCGATGTCCGGTGTGTTCTCTGCGTGGCCAGGCTGAGAGAAAAGAGACGGACCATGGTATAGTGCAGCGGGTATAGGTGGAACATATTGAAGATGTCCTCGAACCGCAGGAAGAACAGATCCGCGGGGGCAGTGTCGACGAAGCCCAAGCCTGGTGGCACCTTAACCACGAATACCGGGTGCGAGGGATCTTTCTCCGATAGAAGGCGTCTCTATCGTCAACACGCCGTCATGCACACTGCAGCTCCGAATCGAAGCTCGCAAATTCTTAGGTAGCATGGGCTCACCCGCCACATGCATCCTCCACATAATCCCCTCGGGTCTTGGTGGCCCGTCCCAAAACCTGATCGGATTCGCAGTTGTTGACGCCACCGGCTGGCTCGAGCTGCTAGATTTTCTTTTCCTGCCCTTTTTTCCTTTTGGAGAGCGGGCAGGCACCGCAATCTGAGCACCGGCCGCCTTATGTAGTGTGTCAGGTCTTAGAATAAAGGGCCGGTTGGTTGTATCAGCTGGCTCTGTAAAGGCGCAAGCTGGAGGCGTCTCCTGAGAACCAAACAGACGCTTGGTGATAGTGGCTTTCTCTGTGGGGCCACCAGCTAGGTGTTCTTCGTTGCCAAACTGAGTGCTGAAGAAGTGATCATTCCAGTCTTCGAAGTCCTCGGCCGGATCATATCATCAACATGATCATCCGACCCACCGCGTGGAGGTGACGGCGAGGGCGGTAAGGGGGCCTTGCCACCGCTTGTCGCTGGCACGACAGCGGCCTTTGTTCGTGGCGTGATGGCCCCGCCGTCCCCAAACGGATCATGCTCTTTGGCCATAGCATGAACAAGCGAAGCAACTTCGAGACGGGCGACTCTTCTTCATCCGCCTCGGGGTTGAATGGGAGGTTCCGTGTCGCCGCAGCCCCTTAGCACCCTAATTTTAACCCTGCACGCTATCCGCATCGGCTTTGAGTGGAACGTCGCTGCAAGGGTTGAACGATGGTACCTTGGCAACATCCCTCACTCGTTGTTCACGTAGCATAAGAGAGTGCAAGGAACATCCGTCTGCGGAAAACATGTACGGCGTCGTCGAGCGAGATGCCACAAGAGTAATATATAGATGGCATGAAAGGCGGTAATTAAAGCAATTTGTTTACCGTGATGGCGTCGAGATCGGCTAATGTCGACGCACCGCACACGGGCGACGGGCGTGCAAGAGACTAAGGCTGCTTGATGGCGCGGTGGGCCGCCGTGTATTCTCCCTACCGACGGGTGCTTGGAGCTCCGGTGCCGCCGGCGATGGCGGGGGGCACCAACATGTACTCGGCGCGCGGTGATGGCGAAGTCACCAACACTTGCGGCGCCAGCGGTGCGGGCGAGTCACGAACACGTAGTTCGCCGATTCGGCGCCGCGTTGTTCGAGTGGTCACGACCATGCTTGGAATCGGCACGGCCCTACTCGACCACCCGCACTCCATTCGCTATTGACTTCACCAAGGTAGGCGGAAGGACGTAAGGGTGATTGCCAGTTGTCTTGGACGATCTGGGATCCGCGCCACTTGTGACTTAAGTTCTTGAACCTCTCTGTTTTCCTCCTCGCTCCTTCCCGACGGCGCCATATCGTCCTCGGCGGTGGACCAAAATGATCCACCCAATTCTTACCCCGAGGCGGCAGACGGCCAGCGACGACGGCTTCTTCAGAATCGCTCTATTTTATTGGCCCGTTCATCGCCTGTTAAAAGGGTTATCCCACCGGTGGCCGTCGACCCACAGGATGAGGAACCACAGGATCCATGACTAGCAACAATTTCCTCCTCCCGGAAGAAGTAACGTGAATCATTTAGATCATCGATTAGATTGCAATCGTGTTGATCACGGTAATTAGATTATACTTACCACAATTTCTCGACCTTCACCGCAGGATCCGCGGTGAGTTGTTTGGTTTTTGGGTCCACATGGTAACGGGCCTCGATGAAGTTTCGAACCTGCCCGTTGAATTTAGCAAAGGGTTTTCTATCCCTTGGATCTATACTCTTCGTCCTCCTTATTCCATTTGGCCTCCGCGGTTCAGTATCCACCAGATCCGAGATGGTGATGACCTATATTCATCGCTGGCGCCTTTCCCGATTACTATTGGCGTGGCTCTTCGGATTCACACCTCTCCTTGAACTCCCGAACTGATCTTCGGTGATCTGCGGGTCAATCTTCCGGATCTCCTCGAGACTTTTGCCTTCTTTATAGATCTTCTTCTTTATCCGGGTTCTCCACCGGCGGGCGGTGCTCATCTTTGTGAGGGCGGATTTGTTTACTGTTCCCATGATAATTTGTGTTCGATACTTAGCGGAAACTTGTATCGCGTGCAGCTCGAAGAGGAGTGCGCAAGTGGCCATTATCTTTATGCCGGAGATTCTCGGTGTTGATCGAGATGGTTGTCCGGGTGATCGCCGCCACTTGCCCACCGTACTTTGACGACAAGGGCGGGCTCCAAAGGAACCCCGATGGGCTCACTTGCATTTCCTCCCGACTGCGGCCGACCGTGTTGGTGCGGTCCTTCGCTTCTTCTTAGGAGGTTGCTACCACCCTCGTGCCCTCGCCGCCATCGGTGGTTTCATCGTCCGCCCTTCGGCTTCTTCCTCCGCTCTTCCATCTCATCATCCTCGCTCCCGAAGGATGGTATTCTTCATCGTCTTCTAGACATTGGCCGCCTCCCGAATGTCAATTGTTTATTCGAGGTCTGAAGTTCTCCTTCAGCTGATGCGCTTAGAACATCCAGCCTCGTCGTTATCACACATCTTTGCACTAATAAAAAACAAATAATTGGTTAAATGCACGGAAAAATCCGGCATGACCTTTGCTAATTTTCTTAAACTAGGAGTGCCCGATTTCTGCCAAACGGAAGTTAATCAACATTCCGGCAAAAATCGGGACTCGTTTCATACAAGAACCTGCATACACACATAATAAAGTGCTTCATATACAAGCACAAGCACAATTTCAAGGTGCTATGATTCCAATGAAGCAATGTCATTGTTCTAACCACAATGGATGCCCACAATCTGTGCTACAATAAGCCAAGACCATAGCTAAAATATAAGCCCACAACTGTGCTACAATAAGCCCAAGACCATAGCTAAAAATATAAACCCATGATATATCGATACATCAAGGATCAGATTTATAACTATAACTGAATCGATTACCTATAACTCGAAAGTGGATTTATAACTATAACTGAATCAAAAGGACCTGTGTAACTTGTCCATATGCACAAAAGGAAATGCACTTTCTTATACAACAAGAAAAAAAGGAACTTGGTTTCATGAAACCTTCAGTTACAGTGTTCATAGTTAGTGAGTGCAATGTTACAGGTTTTTGACTTGCGAACAACAACTAGCTCAAGCTACAACTAGTATGAAACACGTAATGACTTGCGTAACAACAACTAGTCTTGAAACATTCAGTTACACGTGTTCAGATGAACATTTCTCTTGAAACATAGGAGACATGCATTAAAAACACAAGTTTTACTACGCATATCTTTGTTCTACTATTGCATTTTCATCTACTCAACCTAACCTAAACCTAACCTGAATTTTGCTACTCAACCTAACTCAACTCGAACCTAACCTAAACCTAACTGAATCAACCTAACTCAACCTAACTCAACTGAACCTAACCTAAACCTAACTCAACCTAACTTTGAACTCGAACCTAACTCGAACCTAACCTAAACCTAACCTGAACCTAACCTAACTGAACCTAACTCGAACTGAACCTAACCTAAACCTAACTGAATCTTGCTTGAGTTACACAGTTCAGATCTAACATTCTAGTTAACACTAGGAGAACAAAATAAGGGAGAGAGGGGAGAAGGATAGAGGAGGGCAGGGATGCAAGTTTTAATTAGCCATAATGCCTAGGCACACTAGACTTCAATTCGAAACTTGTCTATTTGTATGAAACTTATAAGTCGATGTCTTTGGTGGATATATAGATCGGTAAGTAAACATGGAGTTATCTTCGTTCAACACCATGGCTTGTAATGAAACTTATATTCAAACTTGTCTTGAAACTAGGAGTAAGTAAACATGCAAGAAATTTTCCATGGCAAATCTGAAACTTGTCTGAAACTTGTCTTGAAACTAGGAGTTATCTTCATTCAACACCATGGCTTGTACCAAACTTATATTCCAAACTTGTAATGAAACTAGGAGCACATTTTTGTCTAACCCTAACCCTCCGAGGAGAGAGAGGAGAAGGATAGAGGGAGGGGCGAGCTCACCTCCGAGATTGCTCGAGGAGAGGGAGATGACGACGACGGCTGGCGGATGCGTGGCGGCGGCCTCCTCCTGGCGTGGCGTGGCG
This sequence comes from Avena longiglumis, assembly GCA_030063025.1. Lineage (NCBI taxonomy): Eukaryota > Viridiplantae > Streptophyta > Magnoliopsida > Poales > Poaceae > Avena > Avena longiglumis. Next base: position 81,236,753 of record CP125976.1, read on the forward strand.
GCCTCCTCCTCTGGCGTGGCGTGGCGGCCTCCTCCTCCTCTTGGCGTGGCGGCCTCCTCCTGGCGTGGCGTGGCGGTGGCGGCCTCCTCCTGGCGTGGCGGCGGCGCCTCGCGGGATGGGGATGGGGGATGGACGATGTGTGTGATGCGGGGGATGGGGATGGGATGGGGATGCTAGTCCAACCCACACGACAGCCACACCCAGCTGCGCTACTTGTTATCCGTAGCCACTTAGCTGTAGTGCGCACGCGTGTGTGGGTTGGACAATCGATAAGTACTTGGTCGTCCCACTAGTTAACACTAGTACTCACTTACCCCACCGGTTCTCGCTTAGCTCTATTCTAAACGATGAGCACCTGTGTTCGAATCTGGTGCTCCACTTTTATTTTTACTTTAAAATACTTTAAAATGTTCCAAAAATACTTTAAAATGTTCCAAAAGTGGTGATACATGCCATACAAATTTTGTTTTGTTTTTAAAATACTTTTAAATATTCCAAAATGCCCAAAAGTGGTGATATATGCCATAGAAGTTTTATTTTGATTTTAAAATACTTTTAAATATTCCAAAATACCCAAAAGTAATAATATTCCAAAATGCCCAAAAATATGATTTAAAGTATAACTAAATTTCATAATAATTTGTCCATGAATATTACAATCTTTTTCAATAAGCGCTTACAATATTTTTTGAGCTAGCGTTTTACAATCTTTTTTCCCTTCTTTGTCGCGGTTGAATAATTTAGCCCCGCACTTTAATGTTTCTTCTTTCAACGGGCTACCTTTTTGGGTAGGGTTGTCCTTTTCTTCTTGTGATGTATGTTGCTGCATCGTAGTCGCCGTCATCTTCAATCTTTGGATCGCCGCATCGGTCAAGTCTTGCTCATTGGCGACTCCATCCATTCCGATGATGTTCCTTTTTCCTCCTCACGACAACACGGCTAGGCTTTGTCGGGTCGGTAATGAAAAAACATTGGTCCACTTTGGTAGCCGCACCACGGTTCATTTTTCGCGCCACGCTTGCACCGGCCTTGGATTTGGCTGCCGGGTATAACCATGGTTGTGAAATACCGGTCTTCTCTTCGACGTTCTTTGCCCATCCGACACGGAACATCGGCACCTTTTCTCCATGAGTCGAGCTCCCGATCTCCTCGATTCTTCCGTAGAATCTTTCCTTCACGTTGTCATCGGTGTAGAATTCCGGCGTTACGCTGAGTTCGATAATCACACTTGTTGTCCTTTTCCTCCGTAGAATGTGTAGCCGTTGATATCATACCGATAGGTCACCAGGTTTTGCATCGGTCCTCGCGACAAGGTGAATATGATCTTTCCGTGTCGGAAGAATGCGAGCGCTGGGATTATCAAGGAGCCGCCTAAACCAACGCGTGAAATCTGAGTTGTGCTCTTTGATTATTTCTCCTCGTCCTCCAGATGCCCCGGCCACCGTACTTCTTCTCGATTAACCTTTTGTGCTTCGTACCCAAGGATCGACCAGTTCTAAATGCTGTAGCGCGACGAGGTTTGCTCGATCAAAGTCTCGCGTCGAAAATCAAGTCGCATGCAAGATGCGACGACCTCTCGGTGACCAGATCCGTCGAGCTTGCCAAGGTGTCTGCTGACGGAAGACCGGCGTGGTTCTCGATGTCAGATAATTCGTGCGAAAGAGATGCACTCTTCGCCGAAAGCCCTTGGCTATGCTTCCATCCGACGGACCTGTTGAGAACGTATCCTTTGATGTGTCCGCTCATCCTTTCGAACGCCATCATGCTGCGAAGAAACATCGGCCCGAGTTGTACGATGTCCTCCACGACATGGACCAGCAGATGCACCATAATGTCGAAGAATGCGGGGAAGTAGACCTCAAGCTCACATAGTATCACCACGATCTCCTCAGAGCCTTCCGAGCTGATTCAAGCCAATCAACTTCCTAGAGATGACGTCGAAAAACTTGCATAAGCCAAATAACGCTTTCCGGACGTGCTCGTCCATTATCCCTCTTAGTGCGACCGGAAGTACTGCGTCATTAGCACGCACGGTCGTGAGACTTCATGCCATTGAACCTCTGCACTTCGCCTAGGTATCTCGCTTATCTTGCCAGCGTAATGTAGGAAATTTGACTCTAGAAGGCACTTGAAAACTGTTGATCTCATCCTCGGCTTAGAGTGAAGCAAGAAGGAGGCGTAATATTCGTTCTTCTTGAACTTTTACCCTTCCGACGACCTTGTGTCGCCTCCGACTCATGATCATCGTCATCTTCCGATCATCGAGTAGTCGTCCTCCGTGAAGCTCCTTCCGGATACCCAAGCATATCAGTCGTGCCTTGCTTTGACCATCTTTCGTCCTATCCGGCATGTTGATTATGGTGGCGACCGGACTCGCACGTTTTTCGTGATATGCATGATGTCGAGGCTATGAGGCGTAAGTGAGAAACTTCCAAGATGGAAACTCCCGAAAATGCACCTTGTTTTCCATACCTTCATCGGCTTGTCTTGTTCGCCTTTCGCTTCTTTCCGTGCTTAGGACAATCTTTCCGGTTTTCAGCAACTCTTCCACTTCTTCGCTGCTCCTACGCCCGATTCCTCGGTCTCGATTTGCCATCGAACAGGTCTCCACGTTTTCTCCATGGATCATTCTTGCGAGCCACCTCCGGTGCGCCATGAACACGGTTTTCGATGACCTGGATCTTTCTCTAGTTGGAGATAGCTTGTGTTATCCATGCACCTAACGCATGCGTGGAATCCTTGGATAACCTGCCCCGAGATATACCCGCAACCTGGATAGTCTTGCAATCAGAGTGACCAACGCGGCTCTCATAGTGAAATAATCTTGTGCGCCGTAAGTATTGGCTCCATTCCCATAACGTGGCTAGCTCCTCTTTCAACAGCCCGAGATACGATTGATGTCGGTACCAGTTGTTTCGCCCTTGAATTAGCATACTCATTTGTATGTACTTCTTCTTCATGCACAACCATGGAGGAGGTTGTACATCCATACACAGGCCAAGTCTTTGTGCGTGCTCGCTACCGAGCGGATTGAGTCCATCGGTGCTCGCACCAAGCCCGATGTTCCTCGAATCTCCACCAATTGGGAATTCGAGGTCCAATGCTTTCCAGCGCTAGCATCTGAAGGTGCGCCGAGCTCATCCTTTCGGGTCATCATCATCTCCGGCTTCTTCCTTTCCGCATGCCATCGCATGAGCTTCCTTAGGGTCCGAAATAGCGCTGCAGACGAGGGTGATAGGAAAGTACCATACCACTTTTCGAGGTGCTTTCTTCCCTTTCTTGTATCGACTCACGCCGCACACCGGACATGTGGTTTTCTCCGCCTCGCCCGATAAATGATGCAATCGTTGATGCATACGTGATATCTAACGCGGTAGATCGAGAGGATGACGATTTTCTTGGCATCCTCGATACTAGTTGGACATGTGTTCCCCGGAGACGATCGTGCGAGAATGCCATCATATCGTCCGGCTTGCCGCTCAATTTGTGCTTTGCCTTCATCTCCATAGCCTTGAGCGTTACATTCAACCGGTATCATCGGGCTGCATCCTTCATACAATGGAGTAACCGCGTCTTTCTCAAGTTGCGCAAGCTTGGCTTTCTCTAGCGGCAGCCTGGCGTTACTCGTCCGCTTGAGAAGCAGCTCTTGCACATAAGGGTCCCGCACCACTGACGTTGTTCCATCGTCGTCGCTCCTCCGCATCTAGATCATCATCATCCCGGTCCGCCGTACCTTCACCATCTCCAGAGCCTCTTCATCATCTCGCCCGTTCTCGCCGTGATGATGATCACCGCCTCCATCATCTACGCCATCGCTTATCCAACGAGTGTATCCATCCATGAAACCATGGCGAGTGTGCGCCGCAGATTCGGAACTGGTCGATCACCAGTTGAGTTTGCATCTTCGCACGGACATCTTATATCTTGTTATTTCGTATCATGTCGGCCAGACATTTCAAAAATCTAGCCACAATGCCTTCGCTCATTATGGACCATTTTGCTCGCACGATGTACACGGTACAATTTTGAAGTCTATTAGAACCACATAATGAATGCATGCATGCAATGGTCGATAGAAAATTTCGCATGACCTATCCTAAAATTAGGACCTTTATGAATGTTAAAGTCTTGCCAAAATGGAAATGAATCAACATTTTGGCAAAACAAATGGCAACTTGTTCACATACAAACACAAGAGAGAGAGAGACCGATCCATACACACATGAACATATCATTATCTTCTCCATACACACATGCATGAGCATCATCGATACTCTCCATATACACACACATATGACCATCGATCCTAGCTCTCCACACTCACGCATATCTTGACATGATCATCGATCATCTACATACATATGAGCACATGCATCATCCATATACACATGAACACATCCTTACATGGACAACTTACCGAGATGAGAGACCGATCGCGAGAAAGATGGAAAGGAGAGGTGCGGCGTGTCGGAGACGGATAGATGAGAGACCGGAGACCTCCTCTATTACTTATGTAACATCCAAAGCAAGTTTTACATGCTAAAAATGGTGAATGTGTGGAGAAATTGAGGTGGGAAGGAGAAGATCCCGACTAGATCTAAGGAGGAAGAAGAAGGGCAAAGTGAAGTGGGGTGGTGGATGTGGTCACACATGTGCACATAAAGTGCTGTCCTAAAAAATCGACACATCCGTGGCGCACGGCCACAAAGGCGCCATGTGAGTAAACTTCGTGGCGCACTAGGCGAGTGCGCCAGATGTTTTAGTCCTGTGGCGCACTAGGCGGAGTGCGCCATGAAGTTTGTGGCCGTTTCAGGCAGGTGGGCATGCGCTCAGAAGCGCACCATGCACACGTCGCCACAGATGACCCTAACAACCGTGGCGCACATGGCTGTAGTGCGCTACATGAAGTTTGGCGTAGTGTGGCCACTGCCCACATATCTGTGGCGCACTAGGGTCATGTGCGCCACGGATGTTCTAGTTATTAGTAGGGCACTGCCCACAGGTGAGCCACGCCTGTTTTAGCCGTGGGGCACTTCAACCATGTGAGCCACGGATGTGCTGATTACCTATAGCCGTTTTCCTAGTAGTGAGATTAATTATCTTATCACCAACTGTATCCGGGTATCATGTTCCACCTGTATGAGAGCGATACTAAGCATTCCTACGACTCGCAATGACAGGGCTAGATAATCAAACAAGGCAATAGGATAACCAAGTCAATATAGTGGAGCAGGTAAATAAAGGAACGATACTATAGCATCGACAATAAGGATAGCAATAGATCAAAAGAAGGAAGTAAAGACTATAAATACAAAATATGTGGAAGGGGGAGAATGCTCGCCTGTGAGACAAAGTCGGTGACCGAAGGCTTGTCGTATCTCACATCGACCCATCGTCCTATCCAGTGAAGAGGCAAACACTAGAAAGAGCAACCGATGCAGTATTTAACACTAGGCGGAAGATCCGGCATGTTTATGATATGATGTATGGCATGGCAATATGCGGTCCCACTTAGCAATATTAAGCAGAATTGGGATCCCGACATTTAAATAAAAGATTCAAGTTATTTAACTACCCCGCATATTAAATGTTGATTTAATAAGGCAAAGCATGGCATGAGTTTGCTACACAAATTTAAATAGGACCAACATTAGACTAGATTCGCCCGTATATGGTCTCCATATTTAATTATGAGGTGAATCGACAAAGTAGCTCTGACAAATAAATATGTATGCGAGTATGAATGATTTAATGTGCAATAAGTTATATTATATTTAATAAAATAGGGTGTCAAAAAGGGGTCATACATCGGTTCCGAAGATCTTGGATACAAAGGGGCTTCAGACTCCGGGGACGGGGTTTCGGTAACCGTGAAGGAGAACTTGAGAGTATGCGCGTCTGGTTGCCGATGCCGCACTTGGGTTTTAGCACCAGTGGTCTTGTGTCATGGATCATGTACCCAGGGATAGATCACAGATGTCCTATCTCGGCCGAGGAGGAGATCGGTGGTACACGGTGCTCGCCACAGCCTCACTTCGTTTCTTCTCGGAGACATGTGTAGGAACCAACAAACGCATTACAGACTAAAACGAGATATCAGCACAGGACACAAAATCATCCCATAGAACCATCGATACAAAGGAGCAGGTGACCGGACCGGCCAACGTGCGCACACGTTGTGGCATGAACGGCCAAGGCAACGTACTGGAGGTGGCGACGGGAAACTTGCAGAGACGCGCGACAACGGGGACTGGAGGCGGCGGCGATGGTTGCAGGGGCAGAGGCCTCGTCGGGGCGAGGACAGCTGCGTGTCGTGTGGTTCATGGCGACGAGCTCGAAGGCCGGCGACGCGGAGGCGGGCAGAGGCCGACAGCGAGAGGACATCACTTGGCGAGGAGCCGCAGAGGGGGGAGCCGGTCGAGCCTCTGGCGGACAGGGTGACGGTGGATGGCGACGCTATGGTAGGCGGCTTCGTCGGGGAGAGGCCAGAGGACGGCGGTCGCAGCAGCTTGCAGGGGCACCAGAGGGAGAGGATCGGGCCGCGCTTGCGGTGAACGAGATGGGGAGACGGCGAGGGAGGTGTTGGGTGTTGCTAGCCATGGCCGGCAGACAGGCTCGGGCGGGAGCGAGCAGGGCAGCCCCAGGTCGAGGAAGGGGTCATGGGTGGCGGCGCCTGGAGCAGAGGCGAGGACGACGAGGTGCAGGAGCACGTGCGGGCGGCGGCGCTGGCCAGGGGTGGCGAGATCGAGAAGTGGAGGTGGGCTCGTTGGCGGCACGCGGAGGGAGGAAGAGGGCGACGGGACGAGGCGCAGGGGTCGCGGGATCGAGGGGATCCCGTGCGTGTGTGTTGTGTTGGGGCCAGGGTCGAGTGCGTGTGTGGGTTGCAATGTGACAGGGTGTGGCGTGCGTGGTGGTGTCTGTGGTTGCGGCCGCGTGAGTGCGTGCGTTGTGTGTAGTGTGAGTGCGGCGGCGACAGCTGCGGGTGAGGAGTTAGGATTAGGTCTAGGATTTGGGGAGAAAAGGAGGAATAGATTATTTATCTAGTCCAAAGTAGACTAGATAGAGATAGTTTTGGGCTAAAATATTAGACGAAATTTTAGCCTAATTTTATATTTATAAAATAAGAAAGGCTTTTGCTGCGAGAAATATTATTTGTTTTAGTTTTTAAATAAGAACGAGAGACGGATTTAATAAAACCACATGGATATTTAGTAAAACAAAATATGATTTAATAACACGATTTTACGGGTAAAGTATGCATGATGATGTCATAATGATGCATAAAATAAAATAACAATCAATTTCTATTTTTAATATTTTCAGGCATTACACCCAAGCCCAAGAAGGATTCAAATCCTTCGAGGATACATTTTTTTAGATAGAAACTTAAAGGGAAAACCCTGAACCTGTAACCGACTAGGCCTATCCCCGGACCTGGCCTATCTATATAAAATCCAGGAGGGCACGATGAGGAGGATTATCCTGACAACCCTAGCATACACACCGCCGGATACAATCTGCGTACCCCTATAATACTCGGGCTAGCTATCAATCGAGAGTAGACAAGCAGGAGTACGGTTTTCCCTCTAGGGGCCTGAACCTGGGTAAACCCTTTGTCCCGTGTTTGCTTGTCTGTTGCCGTTTCGCGATCTCCAGTGTCCCCTCTTTCTCCAAAACACAAGTCCATAACAATGGGCACTGACGAGTTGAACCCTCGTCAATAGTGCTAAACATGTGCGTGCCTGTGCGTGCGTGCGTGTGCGTGTGTGTGTGTTGTGAAGTTGTACTAAAAAATTGATGTGATTAGGCCGAGGAGTACACTAGAGCAATGTTGGTGCGATAGGTTTTGGTCCCCTCCCCTGTTGTACTCTTCGCCACCGTGTTTCCTTCCTCCACCCGCATCACCCATGCTCGTGTCCATTTTTTGGGTACACATCCTCTTTCGCGGATCTCCATTGAAACTTCACGACGTTAAGTCGGCGTACCACCGTGCCCCGCTAACCCTATCATGTATCTCTACTATCTAAAAAAACTTTGTGGTTCCGTTTTCTGCCATCCGCCACTACATAGTTTTTCGTCCGACTCCACGCCTCCTGCCTCCTTCCTAAAGGGCCTCGCTAAATTAACGCATCATCGCCGCTTCATTCCCGAGCCGCCAGTGAACCTACACACTAAATAAGTCTAGATACATTTCCTTCACAAACCTAAAACATCTTATATTTTGAAACGGATGGAGTACAAGTTAATTATTTCCATTCGAAGAGAGTAACAAGCTAGCAATAGGGAGATATACATGTCGGCTTGATTGGGCCAATAAGATACCAAACCATCGTAGTATGATTCCAGTTCTCACAAAATAAGTATAATTTTCTTTGCTATGAGGTAAATTAAAGTGTTACACACTATGAGTGTTGTTGATTCTTTTTCTCGTATTTATAGTTGTTCTTTTTAGTGCAGATTACCTATGCATGTGCTTTGTACATGGATGAAGATTCTAAAAGGAGGTCCTAGCAATTCATTTGTCATTACCACAATAGGTGTTGAATTGGGCGTGTAACTTCGAGAAATGTGATGATGTTTGTTGAAAGGAGTTGATCTTCGAAGATTTGATATTCTCTTCACACAAGTATGAAGTGAAATTTACCTCAATCTCGTGGCAATTTCTGTCCTGATACCATGATGCAATGCATTGATTTATTTGGATATATAAATTCCATGGTAATTTTGTACTGGTAATGATAATGATGTGCATTTTTATTCAAATGTAGATCGTAAATTTGTTGCGGGAAAGTAGTTGATTGATATAGTTACCGATTTTATGTTTGTCATGCTAAGTTTTTTGAGAGACACGATTTCAGAGTTACTAAATATATGTTGTGTTTTCCCTTTTTTTGCTGCGTAACACTAGCATTTCTTATAATTGCAACATCAGAATAATTTTGCTTTACTAATTCTTTAGATTAACCAAAAAAAACCCACCAATTATTACTAATGTTTCATCTAACTGTTGTATCCTCTTTGGGAAATCTTCAGTAACCATGATATTGATATACATGTGATAGATGTTTTATGTAGGCTGCTACTTTATTAGATAGTGCAATATAAGGAATAAAAATTATATTTTTCTAAACAAAGCTAATATTAACCCATGGTTTATTCGTCATGTTGAAGCACGAACCTTATTATCTGCTATGGTCAAAATTATTCACATCAGATTGATTTACTTGGTGGGAAAAAGTTGACAAGGGAAGTAGCTTAGAGGAATTGTGAGGTACATTGCATAGGAAGTAGTGGTCTAATTCTCATCTCACCCCAATAGGTTGTTATTGATTTTCTTTGCACAGATCACATGCTCCCCTTTGTTCTTCATTTTGCTAAAATTTTCGAAAGAAGATTGGTTGAGATACTTGCATGATGTATGTCTCCTCAAGACTCAAGTTGGTATTTTAGAGATATTGGCACCAGTGCGTCCTACCCAATAATTTGAGATATGAAAAGTCTAAACGGTAAAGTTGTTCTCAAATTTTATACCATCCATGCTTGTGTCTAAAATCATAATGAAGTGCATACGGTGAGATCTTCACCCAGTTCAATGCTCAAGACAAATAGGTTATGTTCTATGTGAAAAGGATCCAAGTGAGAATATCAAGAGCCCTTAAACTTAGCAAGATTACAAGTGCAATTCATATTGGACATGCTACTTATTTATATGTTGTGTTTTTATTTGTTGTTTGCATGCACGTGATGTTTGAGGTCCTTTTAGCTGAGCTAATAACTATTTAAATGCTACTATCTTTGTTAATCCTACAAAGTTAATTAATATTTTAACATAACTTTACATTACAGAAAGAGCAACACAAAAAAAGACTTTAGAGGAGGACACTAGCTGGAAGCCTGGAAAGATCACTAAGCGAAGTGGACGAAGACCTGTTTGAGAACAAGGGTTGTTAATGCTTTAGCCAGACTCTACTCACTTTCGGACTTACTTTCTTTTCTTGTCGTTTGCAAGAATTTTGTTTGTTGGTTTCTTTAATGAAAATCGATGATGCTCGTTATCTAAAATTTATTTGTATGGTTTTCATTGAGTTGACCTTTTCAAGTTATTCATTCCTACGCTTATGCGTCCGACCTGATATGACCTTGCCACATTTGATAGTTTCAGTATAGTATAATTCATAGAGATTTGATATTGTTTTGATAATTTTCTTTGCGACCTATGGAAACATATTATAGAGTGCCACAATAGTTGGGGTAAACTCGTGGATTCAGATTCAGTAATGAACTAGGCTAACCAGTGAAGGATATCCAGTGTTATAATTTATATATTCCACAATCCACACTGCTAACTCTAAATATAGAGGGATACAGGTTTTAATTGTTACATGTATACAATATCTTTACTATTAAGGTGAGAGAAACACAATAAGCATGAGCCATGCTGGAGCAGAGGGACAATGCATGGGTCGCTTATCCAAAGTGTGTGTGGGAAGTAGATCACAATAGTTGATGAAGCACATACAACCGTACCAACTCCAAAGTAAAGTCATGGGCTTTGTGCACACAATTAATAGCGTGTGACCTTCGAGTTGTTCTTCCAGCCACCTGGGATGTCCATTAAATCTCTTGTATTGCATATGACTCTCCCTTCTAGGAGGATGTAAAAACTTTTATCTTTTCCTTGAAATAGAACTGAAAGGTCTTTTGCGTTTTATTGAAAATTTGCCAAAGCATGAGAAAATTTCGTGCAGAGTCCAGTTTTGATGTTAGATTGAGATGACCATGAAGTCCACTAATTATATTTTTTATTGGCGTGGGATGACTAAAAATTTGGAAACCCGTGGCAACGCACGGGCATTGAACTAGTAACATTAAAAAACGGAAGTGTACAATTTACAGGAAAAGGGAGCCAAGACAATTATGCTGAGTTGTTATGCATATAATTGGAGAAAAAACAACAGAGATAATCAGCTCTCGGTCAACTGCCATTCCAGGTGGCCAGCTTCAGCAGCTGTCTCTAATATCTGTACATAGATTTTTTTTTTCATTAATTGAGGAAGAATCTTATCAAGACCTTGTAAAATAGTCTGTTTGAATAGCTGTTGTACGTACGACGGGATTTGGAATCTTCTGAGACTAACGACGTCTGCATGGGGAAAGATATGCCGAATCACGCAACCAAATTGGCAAACCTGAGCAAACTCAGACCCAGACTGGACTGCCTGCCCCGGCAAGCGGCAACCAACTCGCTGAGCTGCCGCAGCCAGCGATTCCACCGACTCCGGGAAAACAATGGCAGAACCGAGGGTGATTCAGCCAGGCGCCTCGCGTCGCGTGTGTTGTGCCTGTGGCGTGGTCGCTTTTTGTCCCAAGCCGGTATCCCCGTGAAGCACCGATCTCTCCCAAGGAAAAGGGCAAAGGCATGGGCGATGGCCTTTCCGGCTCCCCGTGCTCTTTGTCATGTCATCTGATCAGTTCTGATCCGAACGCCAGGCCAAGGGAAGGGAAGTCTGGATATATATATGGCGAGCGGACCGCACCATGGAGCGCGCCGATTGGCCGACGTTGCCGAGAGCGAGCAGACGGGAAAAGGCAGTCCGCCGGGGTGCACCCAGGAGCTAGTGCGGCGGGGCTTTTCCCTACGTTGGTGACATCACCCGGCCCAAAGCAAAGGAGCTCCCGCTACGGGGGAAGTGCGTGCGTGTCCTTTTCCGTACCCGTGTGCAGGCATGAGAAATTTTTACAAGGCCTCTCTGATTACATTTTTTGTAGAAATATTACGGAACTAAGATACCTAGATTTTTTTTCCATAATGGTTAATTCAAATTTGAAGGGAATTTTTTCCGTCAACTTACAATGGTTGCAATTAGGTCATTTTTTTTTTCCTCAGAAAATCAAAATGGAGGCCAAGCTCTAGGGAGCCATTTATTTTCAAAATTTTGAAATTCCTATTTCAAAGTTTTGAAAAAACTGTAGAAAGTCCTCTACGAGGTTGCAAAATCTTAATACGAAATACTTTATATTATAGGCTATATACACAGGATGTCAAAAGTGTGAATATGAATATAGTGAACAGAGCACTTTTCAATCAAAACTACTTATTAAATTTATTTAGGTTTTTACCTATTTTATGTAGTCCACAATATAAAGAATTTTATATTAAGATTTTGCACACACTTACGGAAAATACCATTGAATACATCGGTGTTTTTTCATAAAAAATTTAAACATGTAAATTTGATTTTAAATGTTTGAAAAATAAAGGGCTACCTGGATGCCTCTATTGATCCGCACTCATGTTTTACCTGGAATATTAAGTTACGTTTTCAATTATACTATGGAATACTGAGTTCCAACCTTCCATAACTGTGCATGTGAAAATCACCTTCCAGGTGTGTGACCGTAAGACGGGCTTGACAGCTTTCTCTTATTTTTCAACAGTTATTTCGAGTTTTATCCACAAGCTTTTGTCGTCAGCCGTACAGAATCTCGAGTAATATTGTTTCTCTTCTTCCCATCCACCCAGTAGCATAGGAGTGCTTTGTTTATGGAAGGTTGCAGCAGGCCGGTGTGTGTAGCTTGTGTTGTGTTGTCCCGACCCGGCAACTTGGCGATGGGAGGAACTCTCCAATCTCTTTCGAACTCTAAGCGTCTTATTTGGTAGTATTAGTGAAAGAGAAACATGTACTGCTCTTCACTCCTCTTCCATTTTTTACAATACGTGGCAATCGGGAATCTTATTGTTGAACTACAAAAATTAACAAATCGAATACCATGCCGTGCTCCCTTATTCTTGTGGCATCCAATTTTACCACCATTTGAGAATTTCTATTTGCAGATAAGTGCCTAGATCTCAGTTGACTATAAGATTTAGTTAAATTTTAGTCAGCTGACATCAACCTTCTTTTTGTGATGCATGAAATTTTAATCTACCGAAACACAAAATTTGTACATGAACAAAAAAATTGTACTGCATGAACAAAAAAACTTGTAATGCGTGATTTTTTTTGTATTGCATAAATATTTTTCTTAGTTGCAAACATGCAACTCTCATACGCATGAATCACGAGACAGATCCAATAATGAGAAAGGTGACTGAGATTTAACAAGTTCTCATACGTAGCCAACATATGATTCCCGATGAATAGATGAAGATGCTACATTTTGGGTGCAGCTTACTCAAACTGTCAATAATACATAATAGACAATATGGCCATATGGGTGATATGTGTGGGTATATCTGACATATGCCCTTGATCCAAAGTTGCCTGTGCATATTGGCAGTCGACATGGGACCAAGAACAACACCGCATCAAATTGTCAAGTATGGCTTGGGAGATTTCGGAATGGGAATTTAGAGATTTCTGAAGATCTTATCCTATTCATGTTGGCTAGTATGTATTTTTCTTGAGCCGTTAGATTGGACTGCATTTTCTCGGTGAGCTGTAAGCTCTCTGCAACCGTTATGAAAATTTATTAGTCCGGTTGGTCAATTGACTGGTATTTTGGTGCTACTTGTTTGATTGGTCTCTTGCAAGCATGGGTCCTTTTCAATTCAACAGTTCCTGCAACAAGTTGAAGAGCAGCCATATCATTGTTTTTGCCTGCTCCAAAATTGTGACGGAAGATATCTCTCCATGTGAAATTCATGTCTCGAGGGTAAATATTTTCAGAAACAGGAAGCAACTTCTCCACTTTGTGGCTCAGAATGTGATGCACGCACACTTATCATCATCATCATTATCAACTTTTGTTCCCGCTGATGGTAGTATATTGCGTGCCACGGTGATAGTAGAAAATAAAGCCGACTGGCCTAGGATTAGGTGATTTGTTGACTTTGTGCTGGAGACTTCCAATAGGAGACCTGATAACTGAAAGCAGAAAGCAGATAGGGTACCAGAGGCGGCAATTACTCGGCTGGGTTTTAGTCGGAGTACTGTGATCTTCCTGATCGTTCGTTCCTCAATCAGGTGGGCCACGACTGTTCCTGGCACGTAGCTTAGCCAGCTTTTCTGAAGCAAAGGCAAAACTTATTTTAGCTATGGGGGTTGGTTAGGAAGAAAAGAAGAGAAGGAAAAATCCGCAGCGGAGATGGTGCAATCATTGGAGAACAGGAAGTTGCGCACCAGCATGGTCTGTACTGCTGTCCAACCTGCAACTACTCCGGTCTCCGGAAAACAGACAGACCCAGCAGTACGTGCACAGTAGTAGACAACGTTGTCCGTGTATATATCGGTGTATGTATACGGCACGAGCACCAAAAAATCATATACTCCCTCCCCGGTAATAATATAGGTAATATTTTTTTAGGTAATAGGTGTCTTATTTATATATCATAATGTTATAGTATAAACCACGTAAACACCAACCTGATAAAACTAAAAAGACAGCAGAACATAAACATTTGCGCAAAGAACTACCGGCCAAAAAAAATACAATCCAGACCAAAAATCCTACGAGCTTGACACCAACACCCGTCACCTGCCTCTGGCACCCCAATAGCAGCAACCAAAGGAAAAAAAATGATGAAACACCTCCTTACCCGAGCTCGATGCAGCTTCATCGTTGATATACACCTTTGCGGACCTCCAAGGTGAGACCATTCTCATTAAACAAATCAGACCAGGCAGCACCCGGACACGCCATCGAACTCCAGATCTAGTACTCCCGCACGACTAAAACGTCTGAGGAGGAAACCATATCTTTCATCCACGAACCACGGACCAAGCACACGATTCACCATCTTTCAAATGTCATCGATACAGACCACAATATGCATCCGTTTCTTGATTATCTCCCAGGTTCCACGTCGGCGCTGGAGCAAACGCCGTCGCAGCGGTGGAGCTTGGGGACACACATCCACCACGAGGATGTTGTTACCGCCACACCATCTTTACTTGAATAGACTGGTCCAAATCCACCGGTAAGGATCTGAAGAAAAATTATTCAGCGCCGCCATCATCGTCCCCAAAACCAAGACAGTGAACAACCTAAAAATGAAGCTACTTTGTCCTAAAGCTATCCACACGTGTGAATACGACGACCCCCTCACCACCGATGACCTAGGTCGTCGGCAGGGAGAGCCGCCGGAGGCTGGCGTCGGAAGGCTAGTTGTGGCATCCCGCAAAACCACTACTAGAAAATCGCGTTGAATTTGTGCATTGCATCGTCATCATCATGCATTGTTTGCCAAAACTATGTTCGCAAGCCCGTTTTGTTTTCTAAAACGCCCCATCTTATTCAAACACCGAAAACCGGGTCCCCGGAATATTTTGGTTTGCCCGATATCGGGTTGCAAAAACTTTGTTTGAAATAAATAAAATATTTAATTTATTTTAATAGGGTCAATGAGCGGGCGATTGACCCGACCACCCCCAGAAATAATAAACGGTCCACCGCCAAATTTATCTAAATCCTACTTACACCCAGATCTAACCTACCCACCAACCGCAGGCCGCCACCTCACCCTCTCACCCAATTCCTACCCACTCTGCCAACTCAGCAATCCACCTCTTTCCCCTCTCCCTTTTCTCACCCTAGTTCTATCCTACCCTCTTTCCCTCTTCCCCACCGACACATGGACCCCACCCAGACAGCTCCCACCTTCCCCTGAACCGGGCCCCATCCCGCGGACCCATCTGCTCTCACCCCATCCCGCCTGGCCATGTGGCGCCCCCACGCCGCCGCCGCGCCACGCGCCACGCGCGCCACGCACACGCCCACAAGGCCCACCCGCTGGCCCCACGTGCCCGCCCCGCTTGGACCCACCTGCCCGCACTCCCGCCTCGCCTCTGTCCTCTTCCGCAGTAACCATCCCCTGTCTCCCCGCCACGCCTCCGCTCGCCCGCCACACGCCTCAAAGTAGCCTCGCCCACAGCTCCAGCAGCGCAGCCGCTGCCACTCCGCCTCCGTCGCGCCTTTCCGCCTGCTGCGCCCGCCGCCGCCTCCCCACCGAGCCGCCCGCAAATCTCGCCTGCGGCTCGCCTGGCCCTGGCTGCCCACCGCATCAAGGCCGACGCTCCACTGGCCTCCACAAGGCTTCCTGACTCCTCGGCCTGGCCCGGCTCGGCCACTCTGCCCGCCTCCAGACCTCTCCAAGGCTCCTCGCGCCCCCACCTCCGACTGCCTCACTGCTGCCCGCCAGCCGAGCCGCCGCCGCGGTGAACCTCGACGACCCGCCGAGCTCAAGCCACCACCGGCCAAGGCCCTCGCCCCGTCCCCGCCAAGCCTGGCTGCCGGATCCCGCCTCGCCGTCCTCCCCTGCTCGCCGCCACGCCGGCTTGGCCGCTCGTCTGCAGCAGGAGGTCACCAGCAGCTGCGATGGTCCCCACCTAGGCACGCGTGTATGTCTTGCTTGTGTGTTTGGAGACGTCGACGCCAGCTTCGGTTCAACTGGTGTGAACTCTGCTGAACCAGGCACCCCTTTAGTCGGCGTGCTAATCGCCAACATGCCCATCTTCGACATGACCGGCTAATAAGCGCATCGTCCAAGACCCCGAAGGCCGGTCTCGCCGAATCCGAACCCTAAAACCCCTCGCCAAGACCTTCAATGCCGAGTCCGACACCGACAACCAAGACCGAGGAACCGACACGATCACCATCCTGGACCCCAAGGACTTCCTCAGGGACATCGAGCGACAAGGTCGTCTCACGGAATCCGAAACGCGAACCGTCAAGATCTCTGTCACCGAACCCTCGCGGTCTTCCTCACGGAACTCGAGAACGCCAAGTGCTCCTTTCCGGATCCGAAGACCGAACTCGAACGCCAAGACCGTCTCGACCCCGTGGAACCCGACAAGATCTGCACGACGACAATAACGACACCGACCCGGAAGATCCGATGCGCCCCGACACCGAACCAAGTCCGGCTTTAACGCCAAGATCTACCCTGAAAAACCGAGAGCGATCCGAGTCGAGAAGCGTTTCGCCGAGACCGTTAAACCTCGGACCTCGAGACCGACCTCAACCCCGGAACCCCAAGACCGTCGAGGCCCCTAATGTGTGAACCCCTTCTCGAAACCCTATTTTATAATATAATAACAACTTGTTGCACATTGAATTGTCATCTCGCATGCATATCATGTGGTTTGGGGGCCTTATGCCGATTCACCTAATAATTAAATATGGGGCCCATATGCGGGCAAATCCAGTCTCATATTGGCCTCATTTAAACTTGTGTAGCGAACCGGTATCTTATCTTGCCTTGTTATAACAACATTTAAATTGCGGGGAAACTAAACAACTTGAACCATCTAAATAATTGTCGGGACCCCGGATCCGCTTAATATGACCTAATTGCATCGCATCTTTGCCATGCCATCCATCATACATGCATCATGCCGATCTTCTGCCGTTGTATTATTGTTGGAGATATGCCCTAGAGGCAATAATAAATGTAGTTATTATTATATCTTTGTGTTTATGATAAATGTTTACATTCATGCTATAATAGTATTAACAAGGAAACCATTAATACTTGTGTGATTTGTAAACTTAATTTGAAGTCCCTAGTATAGCCTCTATACTTCACTAGCTTGTTGGTTGATTAATGATTGTGGTTTCCATATCATGAACATTGAGATGTTATCAACAACAAGATCATATCGTTAGGAGAATGATATGGTGGACATACTCCTATAGATAAGCGTAGCATAAAGATCAAGTCATTTCATTAGTTCAATTGCTATATGCTTTCTGATACATAGTAACCTAATTCCTTCGACCATGAGATCATGCATATCACCTTTACCGGATGGATGCTTTGATGACATCAAACACCACACCGAATCGGGTGGCTATAAAGGTGGCATTAAGTGTTCGGAAAGTATTGGTTGAAACACATGGATCAAGAGTGGATTTGTCCATCCACATGACGGATAGATATACTCTGGCCCTCTCGGTGGAATGTCATCCAATTGGCTTGCAAGCATGTGACTTGGTCACAAGGGATCACATATCACGGAACGAGAAAAGAGTACTTATCGAGAACGAGGTTGAACTAGGTATGCAGAGATACCGACGATCATAACCTCGGGTAAGTAACATATCGTGAGACAAAGGGAAATTGGTATCGTATGTAAGTGGTTCATTCGATCGCAAAGTAATCGAGAAATATGTAGAGCCATATGAATTTCCAGATTCCTCTATTGGTTATTGTTCGAGAAGTGTCTCGATCATGTCCGCATAATTCACGAACCGTAGGGAGACACACTTAAGGATTCGACGTTGTTTGAGTAGTTATGGTATTATGAGAAAGAGACCGAATGTTGTTCGAGTCTCGGATGGGATCCGGATATCACGAGGTGATCCGGAATGGTCCGGAGAATAAGATTCATATAAGGAAAGTCCCGCTTCGAGTTCGGGAATGATTCCTGTTTTCATCGGAATGTTCTAGAAGGTTCGGATTGTCCCAAGACTGGGAAGGGTACATGAATGTGTCATTGCTCATTGAATGATTGCATCATGTACTAAGTGTTATTCTGTCCCAAATAAAGGATTAAATTGAATCCTAAAACAGAAAAGTCAAATGTCCAGCTTTGAAAGTCAAACCCAAAACAAGAAACTGTGGGAAACAAGCAAGAGGAGTTGGAACCAACTGAGGAGGAGTTGGACTCCTCCAGCCGGGCGCCCAGCCCATAAGAGTGGGGAGGACTCCTCCCTCCTGGCGCGCCATGACCCCCTCCCATAAAAGGAGGCAGGGCCTCCTCCAGACACATAACTTTCTACTCTAGATCTCCGGTTTAGAGCCGTTTTGGTTTAGAGCTTCTAATTGCTTTAGCCACGGTTTAGAGCCTTCTAATTGGTTTAGAGCCTTCTAATTGGTGTGTCTAATTACTAGACCACTAATAGCCTCTCTCATAAGCTCCACCATACTCGCACCGGCTTAAAGGCGAAGCCTCATGATCTCCCTCTACTTCCTGCATCACTGCCGGAATCGCGAGGAGAGTGCTACAACCTCCGCTTTCTGGAACAAGGGATAGGAAGGTCTTCACGAAAATCGAACGTGTGACCGATCTGCGAGCGCCTTAGAACGTGGCCGAAGGATCGTCTACACGATCTTGAGATCGGAAAGAGTACGACTACATCACCCACGAGAATCATCTCGTTAAACGCTTTGGAATCTTCGAGGTAAGTTATACCATCGACTCGTTGCTACAATCTAGTAGATAGATCTTGGCTTGTTTGTTTGTATGCGATAGAAAATTTTGTTTTCCATGCTACGAACCCCTCAAAGGGTATCGAGCCGTGTCTATATGTAGATCTGCAGACGAGTAGAACACAATGGTCATTGTGGGCGTTGATGCTTTTATTGTAGATTGCTTTTTGTGTACTTTGCATCTTGCGGTATGTTGGGATGAAGCGGGGCTAACCTTACATGACATCGTTCATGAGACTTGCTCCACTTGACATGTAACTTGTATTGCATAAGTGGCTTTATGGTGCATGTTTCTCCTAGCATAGTTAAGATCCAATTTACAACGGGTGATCAACAATGCTAGTATCAATGTTGTGGTTCTTGTTCGTAAGTTAGAACGACACTTATTGAAAGCCCCAAACCACGTAAAATATGCAAAGAAAGTAGAAGCGTCTAACTTTGTTTTGCAGGTGTGCGATGATGTGATATGGCCATGATTGTGATTATATTCGATGTATGCAATGTTCCTTATTGTAAGTCGACAACCGCGGAGCCATATGGTTGTCTTTAATTTATGTTAAGACCCGCGTGTCTATTCAAAGTAGTTGTAATAGTTGAAGCCGGTGGACGACAACCATGGAGAAGCGTCATTGACCTTGATGCAATGCCGGTGATGATGGAGATCATGTTCGTGCTTGAAGATGGAGATCGGAGGCACGAAGAAGAAAGGCCATATCATATCACATATATATTGAATTGCATGTGATGTTAATCCTTTATGCATCTTGTATTGCTTAGTAGACTACGGTAGCATTATAAGATGATCCCTCATGCACATCAATTTCAAATCATAAAGTGTTCACCCTTAGTTAGCACCGTTGCTAAAGCTTGTTGTTTCGAAGCACCACGTGATGATCGGGTGTGATAGATTCTGCAAGTGTATACAACGTGAGCAAGCCAGATTTGCTCATGCGAAACTAAGGTTTGATCTTGACGAGCCTAGCATGTACGCACATGGTCTCGAACACGGATTACCGAAAGGTAAAGCATGAATCGTATAGTAGATATGATGAACATGATGATTGTTCGCCATTGAAACTATATCAACTCGTGATGATCGGTGTTGATGTAGTGGATTTGGTTCGTGTGATCACTAAAACAATGTGAGGGATGTTGTTTTGAGTGGGAGTTCACCTAGTTTAATTTCATTAATTAATTTGAACTCAATTTGTTATAAACTTAGTCTAAACTATTGCAAATATGTTGTAGATCAATGGCAGCCCCTACCATCAATTTTAATGCGTTCCTAGAGAAAGAAAAGTTGAAAACAATGGAAGCAACTTCATGGATTGGTTCCGCAATTTGAGGATTGTCCTCACGGTGGTAATTTGACCTATGTCTTGGATGCACCATGGTGACCCACTGCGGTGATGCTTCCGATGAAGTAAAGAATGTTTACCTCGCCTAAGAATCGGTACTCCATAGTTCAAGGTGCTATCTTGTATGGTTTAGAATCGAGCTTGAAAAGGTTTGAAGAGTCGACCCATATGATATTGTCGAGGATCTCAAATTGATTTTTGAGACTCATGCGGCAATTGAAAGCTATGAGGCTTCAAAAGTTCTTTAACTGCAAGATGGAAGAGGGCAGCTCAAAGTGAGCATGTGCTTAAGATGTCTGGGCATGCAAACAAACTTCAAAGCTTGGGTATAGTGATTCCTAATGCTTTGGGGATTTACCGTGTCCTCCAATCACTACCACCAAGTTACAAGAACTTTGTGATGAACTACAACATGCAGAACATGAACAAGACGTTGCCAGAACTCTTTGCCATGTTGAAATCTACAGAAGTGGAGATCAAGAAAGAGCACCAAGTGTTGTTGGTCAATAAGACCACCAAATTCAAGAAAGGCAAGTCTAAGCAAAAGGGACACTTCAAGAAGGGTGGTAAGAAAGTTACCACGCCGACGAAGAAGACCAAGGCTGGACCTAAGCCCAAACCGAGTGCTTTACCGCAAGGGAGAAGGTCCGAAGCGGAATTGCCCAAAGTACTTGGCGGATCCAAGAACGGCAACATCAAGAAGAAAGGTATATCCGATATACATGTTATTGATGTGTATCTCACTAGTACCGTAGTAGTGCACGGGTATTTGATCTTGGTTCGGTTGCTCATATTTGTAACTCGAAACAGTCTTTGCGAATAAACGGAAGCTAGCGAAGAATGAGGTAACGATGCGGCGTGGGAAGCGGATCAAAGGTTGATGTGATCGCGATCGACACGCTACCCCTTCATCTACCATCGGGATTAGTTTTATACTTAAATAATTGTTATTTGGTGCTGCGTTGAGCATGAACATTATATCGGGATCTTGTTTATTGTAGACGGTTACTTGTTTAAATCTGAGAATAATGGTTGTTCTATTTATATGAGTAATATGTTTTATGCACATGCACCTTTGATAGATGGTCTATTCTTATTGAATCTCGATAGTGGAAATACACATATCAACAACATTGAGGCTAAACGTTTGAAATCAAGCGATAATTCGACCTATATGTGGCATCGCTGCCTTGGTCACATCGAGGAAACGTATGAAGAAACTCCATTCCGATGGACTTCTTGAATCACTTGATTTTGAATCACTTGAAATATGCGAAGCATGTCTGATGGGAAAAATGACTAAGACTCCATTTTCTGGTATGATGGAGCGAGCTACGGACTTATTGGAAATCATACATACCGATGTGTGTGGTCCAATGAGTGTAGCGTCATGTGGTTATCGTTATGTTCTTACCTTCACGGATGACTTGAGTAGATATGGATATATCTATTTCATGAAACATAAGTCCGAAACTTTCGAGAAGTTTAAGGAGTTTCAAAGTGAGGTAGATAATCAACGTAACAAGAAGATTAAATTTCTACGTTCTGATCGTGGAGGTGAATATCTTAGTTACGAGTTTGGCGAGCATTTAAAGAAGTGCGAATACTTTCACAATTGACACCGCCGAACACCACAACAGTAATGGTGTGTCCGAACGTCGAATCGAACTCTCTTAGATATGGTTCGTTCTATGATGTCACTTACAGATTTACCGCTATCATTTTGGGGTTATGCATTAGAAACAAGCATTCACTTTAAATAGGGCACCGTCTAAATCTGAAACGACACCGTATGAATTATGGTTTGTGAAGAAACCTAAATTGTCGTTCCTTAAAGTTTGGGGATGCGCCTATGTAAAGAAGTTACAGGACAAGCTTGAACCCAAAGCGGAAAAATGCGTCTTCATAGGATACCAAGGAAACTATTGGGTATACCTTCTATCATAGATCCGAAGGCAAAACATTCGTTGCTAAGAATGGATCCTTTCTAGAGAAGGAATTTCTCTCGAAAGAAGTGACCGGAAGGAAAGTAGAATCGACGAGGTTGTTGAACCTTCTCTCGAATTGAGTAGCGCAAAGACCGAAGAAGTTCCTGTGGTGCCTGCATCAATAAGGGAGGAAGCTAATGATGATGATCATGAAACTTCGGTTGAAGTTACAGAGCCTCGGAGGTCAACGAGAACTCGTACCACCTCCATTGGTATGATTCCGTTATGAATGTCATGGTGGACAACACCGATGACCCCGAGACATATGAGGAAGCGATGATGAGCCCGATTCCAATAAATGGCAAGAAGCCATGAACCGAGATTGGATCCATGTAAAAAACCAAGTATGGACTTTGGTGGACTTACGGATGGCCGGAAGCTGTCGAGAACAAATGGATTTTCAAGAAGAAAACAGAATCGATGGTAATGTTATCGTTTATAAAGCTCGACTTGTCGCAAAAGGGTTTCGACAAATTCAAGGAGTTGACTACGATGAGACTTTCTCACCAAGAGCGGCTAAAGTCTGTGAGGATTATGTTAGCAATCGCTGCATATTATGATTATGAGATATGACAGATGGATGTCAAAAAGATTCCTCAATGGAGACATTGATGAAGAGTTGTATATGATACAACCCAAAGGTTTTGTCGATCCTATAGATGCTAACAAGGTATGCAAACTTCAACGGTCCATCTATGGATTGAAGCAAGCATCCCGGTTGGAATCAACGTTTTGATAAGGTAATCAAAGTTTTGGTTTTATACAAACTTATGGAGAAGCTTGTATTTACAAGAAAGTGAGTGGGAGCTCAGAGCATTCTTAATACCGTATGTGGATGACATATTGTTGATTGGGAATGATGTAGACCTTCTTAATAGTGTCAAGGAATATTTGAATAATAGTTTTTCAATGAAGGATCTTGGCGAAGCTTACATATTAGGCATAAAGATTTATAGAGATAGATCGAAACGCCAAATATCATTGTCACAGAGTACATATTTGGACAAAGTTCTAAAGAGATTTGGAATGGAAGAAAGCAAGAAAGGGTTCTTGCCCATGTTGCTCAATACGACCTTGAGTAAAACTCAAAGTCCGACATCGGCGAAGATAGAGAAAGGATGAGTAAGACTCCTATGCCTCAGCCATAGGATCTCTAATGTATGCCATGCTATGTACTAGACCCGACATTGCATATGTTGTTAGTTTAACTAGCAGATATCAAAGTGATCGAGTGGATCATTGGACGTGATCAAAAACATCCTTAAGTACTTGAGAAGAACTAAGGATATGGTTCTTTCTTATGGAGGTGATGAACATTTCGTTGTTAATGGTTACACCGATGCTAGTTGGAACACCGATCCGTATGATTCTAAATCACAATCCGGATCGTATTTATTTTGAATGGTGCGAAGTTAATGGAGGAGTGCAAAGCAAAGCGTTGTGGCGAGATCTTCAACTGAATCGGAATACATGGCTGCCGGGCTTCACAAGAAGCGATATGGATGAAAGAGTTCATTACAGCTGGGTGTGGTTCCAAGTCTGTTGGACCCAATGTCTATCTCTTGTGATAACATGGGCGCCATAGCCAATGCAAGAACCAAGGTCACACAAGAAGTGAAGCATATCAAGTTGCTTTCACGCTATTCGAGAACATATCCAGATGGGGATATAAAGATTTGCAAAGTACACATGATCTGAATGTGGCGGATCCGTTGACTAAACCTCTCCAGGGCAAAACATACCAACACCAAACCGCCATGGGTGTTCGTATATTACCATGTAATCTAGATTAGATGACTCTAGTGCAAGTGGGAGACTGTTGGAGATATGCCCTAGAGGCAATAATAAATGTAGTTATTATTATATCTTTGTGTTTATGATAAATGTTTACATTCATGCTATAATAGTATTAACAAGGAAACCATTAATACTTGTGTGATTTGTAAACTTAATTTGAAGTCCCTAGTATAGCCTCTATACTTCACTAGCTTGTTGGTTGATTAATGATTGTGGTTTCCATATCATGAACATTGAGATGTTATCAACAACAAGATCATATCGTTAGGAGAATGATATGGTGGACATACTCCTATAGATAAGCGTAGCATAAAGATCAAGTCATTTCATTAGTTCAATTGCTATATGCTTTCTGATACATAGTAACCTAATTCCTTCGACCATGAGATCATGCATATCACCTTTACCGGATGGATGCTTTGATGACATCAAACACCACACCGTGGCGGGTGGCTATAAAGGTGGCATTAAGTGTTCGGAAAGTATTGGTTGAAACACATGGATCAAGAGTGGGATTTGTCCATCCACATGACGGATAGATATACTCTGGGCCCTCTCGGTGGAATGTCATCCAATTGGCTTGCAAGCATGTGACTTGGTCACAAGGGATCACATATCACGGAACGAGAAAGAGTACTTATCGAACGAGGTTGAACTAGGTATGCGAGATCTGAAGCGATCATAACCTCGGTAAGTAACATATCGTGAGACAAAGGGAAATTGGTATCGTATGTAAGTGGTTCATTCGATCGCAAAGTAATAAATAGAAATATGTAGAGCCATATGAATTTCCAGATTCCTCTATTGGTTATTGTTCGGAGAAGTGTCTCGATCATGTCGCATAATTCACGAACCGTAGGGAGACACATAAGGATTCACGTTGTTTGAGTAGTTATGGTATTATGAAAGAGACCGAATGTTGTTGGTCTCGGATGGGATCCGGATATCACGAGGTGATCCGGAATGGTCCGGAGAATAAGATTCATATAAGGAAAGTCCCGTTTGAGTTCGGGAATGATTAGGTGTTTTCATCGAGAATGTTCTAGAAGGTTCGGATTGTCCGGCACTCGGGGAAGGGTACATGAATGTGTCATTGCTCATTGAATGATTGCATCATGTACTAAGTGTTATTGCTGTCCCAAATAAAGGATTAAATTGAATCCTAAAACAGAAAAGTCAAATGTCCGGTTTGAAAGTCAAGCGCCAAAACAAGAAACCTGGGAAACAAGCAAGAGGAGTTGGAACCAACTTTGGAGGAGGAGTTGGACTCCTCCGGGCGCCCAGCCAAGGCCGAGTTGGGGAGGACTCCCTCCCTCCCCAGCCATGACCCCCCCTCCATAAAAGGAGGCAGGGCTCCTCCATAGACACATAACTTTCTACTCTAGATCTCGGTTTAGAGCCGTTTTGGTTTAGAGCTTCTAATTGCTTTAGCCACGGTTTAGAGCCTTCTAATTGGTTTAGAGCCTTCTAATTGGTGTGTCTAATTACTAGACCACTAATAGCCTCTCTCATAAGCTCCACCATACTGCACTTGCAAGCTTATGAAGCCTGCGGATCTCCCTCTACTTGGTACCACGCCAGTCTTTAATCGCGAGGAGAGTGCTACAACCTCCATTTTCTTTGGAACAAGGGAGAGGAAGGTCTTCGTCGATGCAGGCGATGTGACCATTGCGGGCTGCCGAACGTGGCTGGAAGGATCGTCTACACGATCTTGAGATCGGGAAGAGTACGACTACATCACCCACGAGAATCCGATCGTTAACGCTTTGGAATCTTCGAGGGTAAGTTATACCATCGACTCGTTGCTACAATCTAGTAGATAGATCTTGGCTTGTTTGTTTGTATGCGATAGAAAATTTTGTTTTCCATGCTACGAACCCCTACAATTATATAGTGCATCCGGTGTTTCTTCTAGTGTTTTGCTTCTTCGCGGATAAGGCCGTTGAGTTGATGTGAGCTTCGCCCCGATCTTCGGTTGAACCCTTCGACAATGTTTTCAGGCGAGCATCTCCCCCTTTCTACCTATCTTACTTTTATAGTATTTACTTCCCTCCTGTTGATCTATTGCTATCTGTGTTGCGATGCTCTAGATTCCGTACCTGTGATATACCGTGCAACCCTATATTGCCTTGGACACACCCTATTACCTGTTGTTTGGTAGATAGTTGGACTTGCGCGTCGTAGTTGCTTGCTCAAGTGCTGATGTGTGTCGACATATGCCCCAGTTGCTGATGTATTGCCGCATGTTGATATTGGAGATGATTCTAGTTTTACTTATCGTCACTTTAATTTCTGTTTAACAACTAAAATTGAAATAAGCAGAGGCATCAGTGGGTGATAGAAAATATTTGGTTTCGAGCCCACTTGTGTCCGTAAGACCCCGAGTACTTGATACCTGTTCCTTGATTTTTGCGCGCTATCCACATCCGGGAGGTATATGGGACCCCCCTGAGCCAGAGCTTGATTCATTCTTATTTCTTGGGGCCACAAACTAGTTTGAGGTTTTATTTACTATCCTGTACTTATGCCATGCTACTTTCTGCATTTAATTTGTGCGAGGAGCACACTGTACTGTTTAGGTAAGCGTAATGTTTTCGCGGTATCGAATCCCGATTGGGGACTCTTGCCGTTCTGACCATTGTCGCAAACCTTGAGTCCGTCTCGAAGCTTGCTTACGTTGCGGTGTACTTCAAGGGTGGCCCCACGAAATAATTCTCAATCCTGTGATTGTTCACCGTGAAAGCCTCGTTGGGTTTTGTTTTGGTTTTCCGAGGTTGATCGGCGTGTGTTGCTATTGGTGCACCCGGCCGGGTAAAACTTTCTCAAAGCCGTGTCATGGATATGGACGACTTGGAGCACTGATTCGATCATAGACAAGCATAACTAAAGTTTATTTGCTATAAATTTGACTTATAATGACTAGTAATCAGCTCCACTATAATGGAATGACTAAATAATACTGCCCACAATTGCTTGTTTTGTGGTCGCCATACCATTGTACTGACTAGTAAATCTTGCAACTTCTAGCGGAATGGCTGAATAAAAGTACCAACAACTGCTGGGTTTTGGGTTTAACTCATGCTATCTGTATTTGATTAGTAATTGCAACTATAACGGAATGGAAAACTAAAAGTGCCCTTGCTTACCTTATCGGACAATTACCTATACGACTAGTAATTGTTGCAACGATAACCAAATAAGTAAAAAGCCAATGTGTGAGTTCCTCGGTTGACTTCTCGTTTGGTCTCGAGGGAAACGCCAGATGGGTTTGTTTGGTGTTAGCTTCAGGTTGGATCCGGTTAGGTCATTCTTATCTCTCGATATCCGCCAGTTGTATCGAGTCTCTATAGGTTGTTTAGTGCTCATGCTCACGCCGCTTGATCCACCATACCTATGTAGGCGAGGACCGCCCGCTAATTCTAGCCTCGCCGTGTCTTGGCCTCGATCGACGCTCCTTCTTTTTCCTTTGCCCTTTGTCGGCACCCCCTTTTGTTTAAGCAGGTTTTGAGATCGACGTCGTTAGCAGGGTTACCCTTCCGGCTTGGCCTGGGCAGGGTTATGGACGCCATTGGTTATTCTTCAGGGCTCTTAGCCCCATTTGCATCTTGTCCGTAGTCGGACGCTCTATCATTTTCAAGGTGATTTGGATCTTTGTATAATATATCTGCATTCTTGACTCTTTGAGTCGCTGTTATATATATATCTGTTCCGTGGGTCCCATCGAGGACTGTTGTGTAATGTTATTACTTCGTTTTCCACCCGCACGAAAGTGCCTGGTGGGCACCTTTGAATCGTTTCTATGCGGGTTTGGCGAATTTTGCTCAAACTTGCATAGGTCCGATTCTGAGGGTGTTACACTAGTGCCCTAGGGCAAGATCACCTTTTTCCTCCCTGGCTGCGCGTGGGGGAAAAGTGGAAATACAATAACAACGGTAATAACAAGTGACTTGATTTATCTAGATTCGTATTTATCCATGCAAAAATACGTCTAGATACATATAAATCTATACAAACCCAAGTCACTTATTTCTGGACTGAGGGAGTACTAAGCTTAGGAAAGAGCATCTAGTCGCATCCACTAAATCGTCTCGCGGCGGATTTGAGCGTGCCAGACAGAAAAACTTGCTAAGACGTGTTGCCCAAAGGTTGTTCTTGTCTAGCGTAACACTAGAGCGTGTTCGGCACGTCGAGGCCATCCCGGCTACACAGTGACGGGGCGAGTGACGTGGCGTTGGTGGACCAGTCCTGTCATTGGTACAACGGTTGGTCAGCCTTATTTATGTCGCAACCAATCTCTTTGTGGAGGCTTAATGGTCGGCATAAAGAGTCGTCTCGTCGCTGCAGTGGCGTGTAGCCTCACAGAGAGTCATCTCCGGGCACGGGACCGGCATAGCATCCAGTATCTTTGCCCTCTACGACGGCATTAATGCAAGCCGGCGGACCTTGCCGACTTGACATATAAATACCTCCCCCGACGCCTCTCCTCTATCCATAACTCAAACCCTAACCCCGCCCAGCTCGCATCCACTTTCATTTTCGCCCCAAGCTCTCTCGTCAGCTAAGCACCATGCCTTACCGTATGCCTACCTGCTGAACCAGGCTTCCCATGTCCGAGACACCGCCGCGCTCCCATTGCTCTATCAAACTCTGCCATACTCCTCGGACGATGACCACAAGCAGTTCGACTTGTCCTCCTCGAAGGATCAGGGCCTATTCAAGGAGCCATCAGTTGATCCGCTGCAACACGTCGTCCACAACTCTTTCAAGACCGAGCGGAAGAGGGCCAACAAGGTCAGTCTCCACCAAGAGGTCAACCGGCACTTTGAAGAGTGTGGCAACCTACAGGGGCTGCCGGTGGAGGAGAACGCACGCGTCCTCATGTAGAGGGAGCGGCATGCCATTCTTCGCATCAATGCGGAGAATGAGGCCGTCACCGCCACTCACGATCAAGCCTAGATTGCTTAGAATGAGTTCTACCTGGAGCTACGTAAACGCGCGGAGACGAAGCGGAACAACCGGCAGCACACTATGTGGCGGAGCGGTGTCTGATGTGGAAGTACGACGGTTGAGGCGGGCATAGAAGCAGGCCAAGTGGGACGCCAAACGGTGTCGTCAGAACGACAACGATGCCGGTCCCTCTGGTAGGAACGGAGACGCTTATTAGGTTTTGTTTCCGTTTAAGTTTAGTCAATTTTGATTTGGTTTATAAAATTTCGTTGTACTTTCGATGAATTTCGTTTGGTTGAACAGCGTCGTGTGAGACACGCGACTAGGATCAGACATGCCTCAAACCCATCACGGCTCGGCGGCGTGGCCGGAACGATCCGCCGTTCGAACACTTCAGCGAACAGACGGTCAGACACCCATATCCATGTTAGCGGCTGTGGATCGGTGCATGCATCCGGCCGTATCAACACCGAGCTGATCTCTCACGGCTGGTCAGTGGTCACCTCCTCGAGGCTCGATCGAAGGAGCTTCAAACATGGCTGCGGTGCGACCGCACGCACACGGAGAATCGCCGCCGCGCGCGGGTACTTGCCTGGCCAGTGGCCACCGCGCCCCACGTTTTATCTCGATCGTCAACACCTTGACCGAGCCTTGAAAACGACACGCTAGCTAGCTCTACCATCTTTCACAATCATCGTTCCTCTGTACGGAGTACGTACGGCTTCGCCTACCGGCCGATTGACCTTGCTCGATCGAGTGTGATCAATATGGACCTGGTCTCCCGCAATAATTTCTGCTGCCTTGTCCCGATTGATGATACTGTAGCTTCACTTGTTTCCGTCCGTGCTTGTGCTGCTCTCGCTTACGTTTTCTGTTTGTTTGAGAGAGATGCTCGGTTAAGTTACGTTGGGCGTCGCTGGTAGACTTTGTCAAGGCTCAGGAGGCTCGTTGTCGGCCGCTGTTTATGATCTGCAGCCTAGGCACGATCGAGCAACCTAGTCTGAACCTCAACTACTACTACCACAAATTGAAACTTCCAAGCCAAGCTGTTGCTGTAAGAACAGCTGTAGGTTCACGTGAGGAATTGGAATCTTGGCACCACACTTCTTACCCGAAACGGGTCACACGGTTAGCCAATCAGTCTCTGGTTCACGGAAGCGTCGCTTGGCCCGTTCCGAGCAGAATCATGTCCTCAAATCAAGCAACATTGAGCTACTATATTCGATGCTCGCTATTTTGGGGCTAGGAGGTTTCTCCTCTTTCTAGTCTCGCAGATGTTACTTTCCTTAATTTCAAGCAAAAGATCGCACATACTACCTTCACAGACTTATACATAAGCTAATAATACACTTATTTGTGGACGGGGATGGAGCAGTTCAAGCCGTCTGCGGTCCCATTTTAGCTTTCAAAGCGTGGTTTCTTTCTTTCAGGTCAAGCACCTCACCTCACATCGTCGGCCATGCTCAGAGTTGAACGATCTTTGACGAAACCAGTCCACTTTGGCATCGAGTGGGCTATATAGTATACTCAGTCAAACGGAACAAAGAAAAATACTACTTCTTCCGGCCCATATTACTTGACTCAAATTGTCTAGATTTGATAAATCTAAACACTATTTAGTATATAGGTTCATTCAATTTTTTTGACAAATTCAAGTCAATTAATATGGGTCGGAGGGAGTACTAGAGTAGTACGTACTCCTCCGTTTAGAAATATAAGATGTTTTAGGTTTGTGAAAGATATGTATCTAGACATGTTTTAGTGTATAGGTTTAAATAACACGATACGTCTCATTTACAAACCTAAAACATCTTATATTTCCAAACAAAGAAAGTACACCTTAATTTCCACCATCATGCTCCCTCCCAGCCTTCTGGCAGCACGTTGCCAACGTACGATAGAGGGCCGATCCGCAGCTAAACAATTGCAAGGAAAATAAACAAAGGGCTCGTGCAGCGCAAGCACGCAGCTTCCGATGCAGTCGGTGGTGTTTTCACGCTGCTAGACCCCAAAACTTGACTCCGATATGATTCCATGCATGAAGAGCATGGGTGCACGGCCACATGGGAATCCAGCCAGAGCCACTAGCTCTCGAGCCTCGACCCTGGGGCGCGGTACTGTACATGCTCGCCAACGCCAATCATGCGCGTGGTCATTCCGCTGCTTCTTTTTATTTCAGCAGCCATGATAGGAGTTGTTTAGTCTTGGTCTTACTGAGAGTATTATACTCCCTCCGTTTCTTTGCATACGGCGTATAACTTCCAGCACTAGGATTAAGGAGAGTGGCATGTCTAGTTTTTTTCCTTAAGTGTCCCTCATAAATAGGTAGACAACGGTTATCTCTCTCATGTTTTGTTACGCTGGGTCTCCTCGTTTCATGCGCAGCCAATCAACATGCAATTCCAGCCAATTAGCACACCCGACGTCTCCTTGATTCCAGCACGCGGAAGGGCAGTCCGGGAAGTTAGTAATTTCTTAGTACATGCGCCTTATGCTGTGGTGAAAAACGGGAAAAAATATTACGCCCTAACCTTAGGAACGGAGGGAGTAGCTAGTATCATGCATGTTATCTTGACAAAAATCTGATATGGCATGATAATTAATAAAGAAAGGGATGATTAAAGTATCATAGATAGATACCGTATCATAACACATAAAACTAAAAAAATCCTCATACAATGTATATAATTTTGTATTAAGATAAATCATTAAATATAGTACTAGTATAACACTACCATATGATACCATGCAATATGGAGATAGTATCATAAACTAGTATCATATGCATGATACCAATAGTATGATACTACTACTATGACCAGCCTTAGTGTTTCCCACCTTATCGCCACCAACAGGCGTTGTATATTCTTTTCACTGTATATACGCGTTGCAGCGCGCTGTAATGCGTTAAAGCACGCGCAGCCTCCTGACCTTCATCAGAGACTGTATTTTGCAGCTCGCGTGAAACTGTAAAGCCCAGCCTCCAACAAGCGCGCTAAAATGAAACATCAAAAACTCGTTTTTATACTATGCTATGCATAAATATGATGTAGAAAATAGTTGAAAAATAGAATTAAAACATTTCGATCGAGTTTTTCTATAGAAGATTAAAACAAACTACTCATCGTCGGAGGTGGTATCGGTTCAGAGGTCGTCCCACCACGGGTCCTCCTCGATCGTCGCATTCGGATTCTCGATCTCCTTCTCAGCGAACGCTTCCTCTCCTCCCTCTGCATGGCATAGAATTCTTCCTTGTCCCGGATATTGTTCGGGAAAGACTCCCTCCACTGATATATGATGTGCTCGTCGCGCTCGGCGATGAGCAGCCGGCGTTGCGCCTAGCGGTGGCGGTGACAAGGCATGGAGGGGGGGGTGAAGAGCTCCGTGTCCTCGAGGGACAGAACGTCGGGGAAATTTAGGTCACGCGACGGGCGCCGAAGTCGCCAAGCCGCCGCGTCGTACACGCACGCGTCCAACTCCAATGTATCGTGTGTGCCGAAGGTGAGGCGGAAACTGCCGGCACGCAGCTCGCCGTAGAACGTCCCATTGGGGCGCGCGCATACGCCACGGAAGCCCGACGATCCAGTGCGGCGTGGTGGCTTCCCGGCGAGGCGCGGTGGCACGTGGCAAGAGAAGAGAAGGCGGAGCGCGTGGCGAGCACGAGGAGAGGAGAGGAGCGGGCGCGTGGAGAGGAGAGGAATCTTCAGTGGCAGTTGAGTAGCGGGCGTGTGCGTCCGATTTATGACACCGGAAACGGCATCCAAGATAGCGCAATAGCGCACGCGGGGCAAAGTTTTTAGAGCATGTAAAGTTTTGGCCCGTCTGCTGGAGGAGCGTGAAAGACTTTTCACGCGCTAAACAGACGTTTTTTTAGCATGCCCGCGATATAGAGCGCCCGTTGGAGAAACTCTAACAAGACACGGTTTTCTTCATATTTTCAGTACGATTATAGGGTATTTCATCTTTTTTACTCTTCAGTTGTGACTTTGTGATAGGTTTTATTCCATTTTAACATGTTGACATATTATTTCTCTACTTCTGACTGTGGGATTGCAAGTATATTTTTCTCGGAATCAGACAAGTCCAACCCAAATGTTGGGATAACATGGCAGCCTAGTTCACCCAGAAACCACTCTTGCCAATTGCCATGAGTGTATCCAATGTGGCATAGGATTAAAATGTGGTGCCATTTGCGACCTTGCTCAATGATTTGTATGCAATTTTTATAAGAGGTCTAAATTCGATAAAAAATCAAAGTGAATTTGACATAATTGAGTACGCCTCAAACGAATAGGCATATGATTGTGTGCCTAGTAAACTACTAAATCACCCAAATATGTAGATCTGGCTTGTCACTTTGGGAAAATATAAAACGAGGATAAGAGTCGTTAGAAAATCACAGCTAATTATGGGGCGAAATATGACGACAAAGATAGAAAGTAGAGTAAAGTAAAGTATAGTGCTAAACATATGTGTGTGTGTGTTGTCAAGTTTATGCACTAATTTAGTGTATAAATATGTCAAATATGACATGTGAAATAGTATTGTAATTAGGTTGAGGAGTATATTAGAGCGATGTTGGTGCGACCTGACAGGTCCAGGTCCCTCGCCCCCTCCTCGCGCTTGCATTGTACTCTTCACCGCCGTGCTTCCTTCCTTAAACCGCATCACCCATTACCATGTCCATGTTTCACATCCTCCTTCGTTGATCTTCATTGACACTTCCACAACATCAATACAACCATGTACATTGAAAAAAAAATAAAGGTGTAAATTTTAAAAGAAAAGCAAGCCAAGACAATTTTGGTGAATTGTTATGCATAGTTGGAGAAAAAAAAAACAGAGGGTAACAAACTCCTAGTCAACTGACATTCCAGTTGGGCAGCTTCAAGAACTGGATTGTTCCCATTGAGCAAGAATCTTATCAACACACCTAAAATATTTTATTTGAACAGATGTTGTACGACAGGATTTCAAATATTGTCGAACTAACGACCTATATGTAGATCTAGCTTGTCGATTTGGGAAATAACACTCTCTAAATTTGGGTTTATAAGTCCCCCGTGTATCCCTAGGTTCCCAATGACCTATATAATACAAACCATATAAAAAAAATTATAACATAAGAAAATATAACATCTAAACTTTCTAATGATATTTGTTTTGCAATATATACCTCATATTAAGTACTCTCTCTGATCAATAATAAGTGTCGCTCATTTTATACTAAGCTAGTACAAACTTTGTACTAAGTGGCGACACTTATTATCGATCAGAGAGGGAGTAGATCAAATTAATTATCTAGGGATACGTGAGGGACTTATAAACCAATATAAAGGGAGTAAAATGAGGGTAAAAGTTGTTAGAAAATGACAGCTAATTATGGGGTGAAATACCATGATAAAGATAGAATGTAGAGTAAAGAGTAAAGTATAGTGTGACATGGTTATACCCTATGGGTACACGATCTTAGCATACCTAGTCCAACCCAAGAAAGGCCCACGAGAAACATGCGTCATCCCATGAAGACTTTCGGGTGGCCAGGGCCCATGACGCCTTCGAATCCTTGGAGAACAAGACTAGAGTAGATAGAATATTCAAAGAGGCAAACCCTAAAACCTGTAACCGACTCGATCTGTGCCTGGGACCTGCCTAACTCTATATAAAGGCTACGAGGGCATGACGAAGAGGGCACTTCGCATACCACCGCATACACACCTCCACGCCAGATTGCATCTGCGCACCCTTGTACTTTTCAATTCCGCTGTAATCAAGAGCAGACAAGCAGGAGTAGGGTTTTCCCTCCGGGCACGAACCTGGTAAACCTCGTGTCCCCGTGTTGCTTGTTTGCTAACCGTTTTGCGATCTCCAGCATCCCTATCTTCTCCAAAACTCAATCTCATAACAATGGGCATTGACGAGATTAAACCTCGTCAATTGGCGCAGTCTGTGGGAACTGGGGACGCTGATTGTGCGATCGTGACAGTCCCAACCAAAGCGATCTACAACTCCGTGGCGACGGAGAGTCATCTCCTCTTCGGAGCCTTCGACTTCACCGCCCACTCGCCAACCAACCTGAAGGACTTCGAGCTCATTGGCGACGGACTCGAGATCCTGTTCGAGAGCTTCTGCTTCCAGGTGGGGCAGACCGGCACTCTCCGTCTCCTAGAGCGGGTGCCCCTACCATCGATCAGGCCCGCTTCATGGGCTCCACACCCCGTGCTACGCACATCGCCATCGACAGATGAGTCCTATGACAGCAGCAGCTACAACTCAGATCTGTGCGACCCACCATCAGAGAAAGGGACCTACGGTTCCGGATCTGAAAGCTGCGGCAACAACGATCCAATCTACGAGCGCTACCAATGCGCCACAGTCATCCAGAGTGACGTGGATCAGGATCACAACCCGCCACCCAACCCACAAGGTAGAAACGGAGAGAACAGGAGAAACCAGTCCCCCTCACCCAACGAGGAGGACACCGACCCCAATCGGATCATCCACCTCAGCGAGGAAGGATGGGCTCAAGCACGCGAAGCCTTTGCAGGCAACCAGATCCTGCCCGTGGGTGCCTCATGGGACCTACTGATGGCGTACCACATGCTCCTAATCGAATAACACAAGCAGGTGAAGATGCAAGAGGTGCTTGGCAAACGCAAGCAAGCGGCATCGGAGTCCAGTGCGCGGCGAGCTGCGCTCTCCGCCATGGGAAGCTCCAGCTCGCATGGCAACCATGGCAACAAGCACCGTTCTCGCACGGAGAACATGGATCCCAAGGCACGTCCCGAGGTGACTCGGGCCCTCAAAACGTCCTTCATGGAGATGGATGCCGACGACAACGTCATCCCGAAGACACCACAAACTGCGATCATGGCAACCACCACATACCTCGCGTCCCATCCACCTCCGGTGGGGTACCCGAAAAGAGCCATGCACAAGTCCGCACTTACCGGACTCAGACTCATTGGAGCTGCGCTCCACGGAGCCAAAGAAGAAGGCCGCGGTCAGGTTCAACCGTAGCCCCACGCCTTTGTAACTACCTCGGTGAATTACGCTCCTAGATACAAGCCTGGATGAGCGGTAGTGGTTGAAATAGTACGGTGGGGCCCCAAAAGCCACTCACGGGTAGACCTTTCGGCCGTCCCAACCACTTCCAACTCAACGGGACCTGTACGGGCGGCGTAATCGGCAGGCGAAGGGATCAACTACATACACAAATGAGTATGTATGCAAGCCACCATACAAGAGTACATCAGAGCCATACCATCTAGAAAGAAATGAAATATAGCAACGCCATACGGCAAGATTCAAATGACCTAGATAGATATAATATTTTAGGATAATTCCTCATACATCACACATCGTAGTATCAAGCGGCGGCAAAACAAAGTCCGTACGGATAAGAAGCAAATCGGCATAAGATGCCATAGAACTAAGCACATCCGCCCACAGATCTCACGGATCCCGTTCCGGAATCTCTACATCGAGCGATCGTTGCCCACATCATCGGCCTCTTCCACCCGATATCGTCCTGCGAGGGTACTGTTCATCCGAACCAATAATTTATCGTGTGAGACCCTAAGGGTACTCGGCAAGTCTTAATGCCTCTAAAGGGACACAACAGGGTGACGCAAATGCAGAAAGATAAACCCTAGCAGTTCTATAGATACTCGCTAACCATCCGCCTAACCAATGAGCGGATGTCCGTGAATTAAGGACAACAGTTATAATAGTAATTCATCAGATCCATCCTCCTCCTCGCTTACCAACGAGGAAGCGGACGAACAACCCCCCATCCGTTGGCAATTTTATTAACCATTCCATGAGTGTTGCACTATTTACTAGTCAAATTACTTAGTCAGATTAAAGCGGTACTTTAGTTATGCTTGTCTATGATCGAGAAACTGTGCTCCAAGTCGTCCATAACCGCGGACACGGCTTTCAGAAAGTTTTACCCGGCCGGGGTGCACCAATAGCAACACACGCTCGATCAACCTCGGAAAAACCAAATCAAAACCCAACGAGGCCTTCACGACAAAGCAATCACAAGATTCAGAAATATTTCAGGGGGCCACCCCATTGAGTAGACCATAGCAAGTAAGCAAGCTCAGACGGACTCAAGGTTTGGGTAGACGTATGAGCGACTAGGAACCCAAAGCGGGCTTGTCGACACCGCTGGAATCGTGTCCCGATCCTAAGCGATGCAGGTGCTATCGCCGCACAATTGTAAATCTGATAGTAGCATGGCATAAGTACAGGATAGTAAATAAAACCTCAAACTAGTTTGTGTCCCAAGAAATAAGAATGAATCAAGCTCTCTGGCTCGGGGTCCCATATACCTCCGGATGTGGATAGCGAAATAATCTCGGAACAGGAATCAAGTACTCGGGGTCTTACGACACAAGTGAGCCGGAAAAACCAAATAGCGAGATATTGCTCACCGATGCCACTTTCATTAGTTATCCCATTACTACTCGAGTTAAGTTGTTTAGGTATCTCGTTATCCATCGAACCCTCATACCCTACACATGTTCTCGACTCGCATGGCTCAAACAACTCCGTAGTAATGGCTCATGGGATGGAGGAACAAGCTTGGTGGGGTGTAAAGTAAAGGCTATGCAATACTTGGGATTCAATTTAATGCAATCGCGACTCAATGATGCAAGAATAAGATAGAGGCAATAGGTATCGTATGTATGCAAGCATGTGGTAGTGCTTGCACGGCAACTCAGTTGAAGCGAGAGACGGATCAGGTAGTGCTCACGGTTCTCTTGATATATCGGCGTCTATTCGAAAGAAGAACCAAACAAACAAGGCCAACATAAATAAAGTGCGCAAGCATATGAGTAAAATGCATCAAGCAACCAATCATGCCATGATGAATGATGCACAAGTTGCATGGCAATAATGTAGCATGGCATGGGTGAGGTGTGGTATACAAGAATAAGTCATTTTATTAAGGTTTGGCCATATTTTAGTGTCATATTAGTTGCTGTTTACTATATATTTATATGATGCATGCTGCAATTGAAGTCATGGATAGCATAAACAGAAAGGTCTCGTCAAGCTGATCATTTTAGACATATCATTTGTTAAATTCGGAGTTATAAATCAAAAGTTATTAAATTATTTAGTTCCAGTGGCATTGGTTGTAATTTAACTCAACTTGGAATTTTAAATGGGCAAAAGGTAATTTGAATAGCATATTTGAAATCCTTACATTTTTCTGATTCAAAAACATATATCATTTGCATTATTTGAATTTATAATTGAAAAGTTATTTAAAATCAGATTTATATTTGAATTTGAATTAAATTTAAATAGGTTTGAATTAAACAGAATCTGGAAAACATTTTAGCACTCAGGCCAACCTATCCCTAGTCACAGACAGGTGGGGCCAAACACAGGACCCACACGCCAGTGGCCGAGAGGGAGGAGGACCGCGGGTTGATTGCTAAAAACTTCGGGATCCTTTTTACAAACGTGCACACGATGCTGACGGGTGGGGCTAAGGGACTGCGGGTTGAGGAAAAAGAAGGCCAGGGGGATTTGTGCAAAGTACCCGGCGAGCACTGTTTTTCTTCCCCTCTGTTCGACCCAGCCTTGTGGCGTGGCGAGATGGGCTTGAACCCTTGACAGCGGCGTCTTGTATGATGGGCGGAACAGCTGCAGTGGTATGTCTTTGGTGACGGAGGTGGTGCAGCCTAGCTAAGGTTATTGTGACGCAACCGGCTTGTCGGCCGCCTTGACCGAGGCCGCTCGGCGATATTCGGCGGTACGGGGTACTAAGAGGCGGGCCATGTCCGGGAGGTGAGGAGCTCACCGTGGTCTCGGCGGTGGGATCGGATCGGCGAGGCGGAGGATCAGCGGGCGGCGGCCGTCGTCTAGGGTTTAACCGGCGGCGTCGCCAGGGCTGGGGCTTCTCCTCCTTCGGTGCAGGCGACGCAGAGGTCCTCCTGAGCTTCCTCGACACCCAGCGTCACGCCACCGTCTAGGAGGATGGGTGGAAGGAAGTCGGCGGTGGACGGCGAGGCTAGGTAGAGAGAGGAGAGAAAGGGAAGAGGCAGGCGTGCCTGGGCGGATCTGAGGGAGGCTAGAGGCGGGGAGAGGATAAGAGAGAGGGGCGGTGGGGCTGCGTGGGGAGGGTAGATGGAAAGGTGGCCTCGGCGCCACCTTGTCCTTCCTCACGTGACCGGGGAGCTAGGTGGAGAGCTGGGAGGGAGGATGCTGTAGGGCCGGGAAAGAAGCTCGAGGCGAGGCGAGGTCTAGAGGGGGCCCCTAGGGCAGGGAGAGAAGAGAGGAAGAGGGGGCCGGCTCGGTTGGTAGTGTGGGACTAGGGTTTAGGTTTGGGGGGGGGGCTCGATGTGGCATGGGCTAGATGGGTAGGAGGTTGCTGGGGTGGGGCCTGCATGGAAGAGAGGAGAGAGGCCGAGGAAGAGAGGGGTAAAACTAGGGTTTAGCTAGAGGGGCTCGGGTTATAATTAGGTGGGATTAGGGTAGAGGTTTTAGTTAGATAGAGAGAGGTGAGAGGAGAGGGGTGAGGTTAGAGAGAGGATAGTGGATGGTGATAGGATTGGGAGAGGGATTAGGGTTTTGCTTAGAGAGGAAAGAAATTAAGAGAGAGGATGTTAATACATGCCCACATGTTCATGCATGGATAGGGTTGGGGTTAGGGGGGAGGTAGGGTTTAGCTAGGATGGGGTAGATCATGGTGCTTGCATGCATCAACAAGACCAAGCAAGATCAAGAGAAAAAGAGGGAGAGAGAGGTAGGGGGTTTAGGTCTTAAGAAAGATCAACATGTATCAAGCCAAAAGAGAGAAAAAGAGATGGAGATGATCCACTCAAAACCAAATAAAATCCAATGACCAGCACAAGATGGTACTTGCATGGCCCATGCAGAAGTATTTATTGCCCTGATGATTCTTGTGAAAACAATGTTATCACATGGCATTATTATTTTGCATTCCCAAAAATTGGAATAAGGCCAAGCAAAAGAATATGGGTGGAATCCAACCAACCAACATGAGTTGGAGGTAAACTCAAATAAAATGCCAAGCTCATATTAATTGGATGGTGGAATTATAAGGTGGTGAAGAAAAGGGGGTGGAGTCAATAAGAGACATGCCCCCAACTCAACTTGGGCACTTAACAATATATCAAGAACCAACTACATTATCAAGAGACAAATACAAATATTAACGCATATGAGATAAGAACCAAACAAAAAGGTTTTTGTATGATGCTCAAATGCAAGGTGGCATGATGACATGAGCATGATATGATGATGATGCAACAATTATATGTTGGAAGTGGCCCTTTTATTACTAGAACAAGTAGCATTACAGGTGTTAGACAACTGGGATGCTACAGCCTTCATCCGAGGATGAAGAGCACGACCTACCTCGAAGGCACAAGAGCTCGCGCCATCGCATCCGCGACTACGACGCTCGAAGCAAGCTCACCCAACGCAAGATCGACAAAGCGCGCGCCAAGCGTGTCTGCTCATCCGAATCTGAGGAGGAGGATGACGAAGGAGAACTCTGCGGAGCCCGATGCTTCAGCAGATTCGTTCGACGGACACGGATGCCGCAGAACTTTAAGCTTCCTTCGGACACTCCAAAGTTCGACGGCACACATGACCCCAAGGCGTGGCTCAGCGACCACCCTGTCGTCCGCCAAACTACACGGCGGAAACAAGACACCGTCCTGCAATGCCTTCGGCTGCAGCTGACAGGCACAACCCGGATCTGGCTCAGTAGCCTATCCTCGGGATCCATCCGAAGCTGTGAGGAACTGGCATACAATTTCATCCGAAACTTCAAAGGCACCAGCAAGAGGCCAGCCTCGATCGAGGAGCTGCGGGCCTGCACCCAACGAACGGGCGAATCCATTCGCTCGTACATATTACGTTGGTCCAACACCAAGAACTCCGCGGCGCACATCTCTAAGGAGAGAGCTATCGACGCCTTAAAGGATGGCGTCAAGCGCCAGGACTTCAAGGAAGAACTTGGGCACGTCAAGCCCAAGACACTCGACCACCTCATGGACATCGCCAGCAGGTGGGAAGATGGCGAGGACTCCGTCCACCGAGCGCACTCGAAGGAGGAAGATGACTATGGCCAGCGACGTGAACGCCGTAGCAAGAGAAGATCGCGTGTCTATGACGATCGCGATGGACCCGACATGGTCGCGGCTGGCTACGCCGACCGCCGCAGCGACGGCAACCGCAGCAGCGGTGGATACCGATGATAACTTCGCGGAGGAGACGCATGCGCCGTCATGCGCGTGACGACAGATCCTCAGCATACGGCAAACTGTCGGGTCCATGCACCATCCACTTCTACATCGACAAGCGGGATGGTAAGAAGAAGGCAAGCCACATTCTCAAGGACTGCCGCGAGTTCCAGAAACTCAGCGAGAGCATGGCTCAGATGAGGTAACAAGCCCCGAACCCTGGATACGGTAACGCACCCACACCAGGTGAGATCACACACGGAGCTCCTCCACCACCACCCGCGGGACCTTCGAACCACCCAATCGCACCCGCGCCCTCGGGCATAGTGCTAAACATGTGTGTATGTTGTGGTGTGAAGTTTATGCACTCATTTAGTGATGCAGCCCGTCCTACGGACGCACCTCCATCTACAACACCTAGTCCCCCAAGTGGACCTATGACTCGCGCCCGAGCCAAGCTCCTACAAGCTAAGGTTAACTCGCTCCTTTCCTCATGTGATTTTGGCCTACCTTTGGATGGCTTGCTACTTCATGCAACTACGTTGTGTATCCTCAGCTATGAAGCAACATCACCACACCAATCCCCCAAGGAAGAAGGACCAGGAGAAGACGCTGTTGGAGCTCTGCACACCAGAATCTCCGGTGTACACCGGAGTCTCCGGTCCTGTACACCGGAGTCTCCGGACCATCCTCCTGTCGGAACCCAGGAACCAAGCCCGGGACAACCATAAGGCCCCTCCGGAGACGGGTCCGGAGATTGACCGGAGTCTCCGGACTGATCGACGCCAGGGATGTTAAAGCCTTTTGGGCCTGGCCCATGTAACCCCCAGTTTCGCCCCAACTTCCAGTTTTATTCCTAAACTACCCCTGTTTAAGTGGCTGGCCTATATAAAGCCCCACCCCTCTATTGTAAACCCTAGACTTGGATAATAATAGTTGAGGACACCCCTTTGAGGATCTATCAACTATTTGTCTCATGCTCCTACCAAGGAGCACCAAATTATCCACAACCTCTTGGATCTTGCCTAGTGCGTTCAATTTGTACAAGTCCTTGGGATCTCGGTGTCTCGTGCCCAAGTAGTCAAGATCTCACCAAGCATCTCGCCCCCGTTGTTGGCCGTGGAGAGAGAGCTTCGCCCAACACCGATCCTAGGGATTATGTTGGACCGGTTGCCACCGGCGTGAGTTATCGGTTTGTATCGTGTTTTCGTGTGTGTGAGTTCATCGAGTTCTTCGCGTATGTGTTCGTGGATTTCATCCCTCTCCCCTTCCACCGTTTCCCTCGATTTCTCCGGAATTCGTGAAGGATCGGGCCACCCCAAGGGGTCACCCTAACATTTAGTGTTTAAATATGGCAATTATGACCTGTGAAAAAACTATCAGTAATTAGGTCGAGGTGCTTGCGTGTCCAGACAACATGATTACGTCCCTCCACCGTTGCACTCGCCGTCACCGTGTTTCCTTCCTTCCAACCGCATCTCGCCCATGATCATGTCCATCTTTTCCAGTACACATCCTCGTCCATCTAATCTCCGTTGACACTTCCGCGACGTCAAGTCGGGGTACCAGTATGCCCCGATAACGCTACCATGTACATTAAAAAACAAAACTGTACAATTTTAAAAGAAAAGCGAGCCAAGACAATTATAGTGAGGTGTTAACTTGTTATGCATATTTCTAGAAAAACAACAACATAGATAATCAACTCTTGGTCAACTACCCTCCCAGCTGGCCAGCTTCAACAGCTGTCGCTAATATCTGC
The DNA here is from genome assembly GCA_030063025.1 of Avena longiglumis. NCBI lineage: Eukaryota > Viridiplantae > Streptophyta > Magnoliopsida > Poales > Poaceae > Avena > Avena longiglumis. Next base: position 81,279,994 of record CP125976.1, read on the forward strand.
ACTACGTAGATTTTTTTTTCCATTAATTTTTTTGAAACAAGATTTTTTTCCATTAATTGAGGAAGAATCTTATCAAGACCTTGTAAAATATTCTGTTTGAATAGCTATGGTACGTACGACGAGATTTCATATCTTGTCAAACCAACCACCTCCTGCATGGAAACAATCACGCAAACAAATGGAAAATGATACTGTTCCCCCGGAGGATCGCACGACCCGCATCCCCCGGCTCCTTCCGTAGCGCGAGACACCCGTTAGCGGTGGGGTCCGCCACAACCTTATCCCCACACGCCAAGTCTTCTCCTCCACTAGTTTCTATCTCTCTTTCCTGGAATTCATGGCGTGAGGCCCTGCTCCCCTTCCCGCTCCTCCCGGCGTCTAGCCACCACCGCGGCACCCACGCCGCCATGGCTCCTAACGCTGCTGCTACAAGACACGCCACCATACCTTTCGTCCCCTCTGCTGCAAGGAACGCCTCCATCCGCCGCTGTTGTAGGTTGCGCCACCATGGGCCTCCCTCAACCGCTCCAAGGCATGCAGCCATGGCTCCTGATGGTACTGCTACGCATGCCATGGAAAAACTTCCACAAGCGATAACGGTGGTGGAGCATTGCTACATACGACGGGGAACGCTGCGTCCGAAGACATCCATCGTTGCTACCCGTGACATCCGGAGTTGCTACTTGCGCCAAGCGGTCCTGCTACACACGGCAATAGAATCTGCTACAAGTTTTTGCTCCGATGATGTCCCCGCAAAGTCCGCTTTGCTACATTAGTATAATTATTTTGCTATATTTGTTTTCTAATTTTGCTACAATAGCGCAAACTTCTTGCTACGAGTTATCCGGCGAGGTCTCCGACGAGATCTCCCGGCGATTCTCCGGCGAAGTCGATTTTGCTACATTAGTTCAATTTTTTGCTATATGGTCTTCGGCGAACTCTCCGGCGAGATCTAGTCTGTCTATTATTTTTTTAGACCGAACCGTTTTCTGCTACATATAGCAAAAGCGAAACATTTTATACTAAATCGGGCTAATTTATAGCAAAAGCGGGAATCTGGACAAAGAAAAAGAACACGTGTCGCGCAGAGAATCCAGGGATCGGGAGAAGTTATCCTCGGAGGACGCACAGTGCTCCTAGCAAACCTGAGCAAAGCCGTGTGCAGCCGCTACGGATTTTATTCCCCACGAACTCACCAACTCAGACACAGACTGGACTGCCTGGGCAACCAACTCGCAGCACTGCCACGGCCAGCGATTCCACCGACTCCGAGAAAACAATGGCACAACGGAGGGTGATTCCGCCAGGCGCCTCGCGTCGCGTGTGTTGTGGCGTGGTCGCTTTTGGCTCCGGCCGGGATCCCCGTGAGCCACCGATACATGTCACTATGCCAGGGTGTTGCACTGCATCTCTCCCAAGGGCAAAGGCATTGCGATGGCCTTTCCGGCTATTTATAAACTTCTCCCCGTGCTGTTGCAATCTGAGTTCTGATCCGAACGCCATATCACCATGGAGGGCGCCGATTGGCCGATCATCAGACGGGAAAAGGCAGGCCGGGTCAGGGTGCACGCACCAGCTAGTGCGGCGGGCCTTTTTCTCTACTAAAATACGTTGTCCCTCGTTGGTGACATCACCCGGCCCAAAGCGAAGGAGCTCCCGCTACGAGGGAAGTGCGTGCGTGTCCTTTCCCGTACCCGTGCGGCTTGACAAAGGCGGAAAGCGGTTTTTTACATGACAAAATTTTAATCTTGAATGGCAGCCGTACCAACTTACCGCACTTCAGAAGTTCAGATTCCAGAGTCTGCAATAAGATGTTTTATCTTTTGTAGATTCACTACACAGTGGAAGATGTCTAGATATATTTGTTTCAGAAAAGATAAAACACCTTATATTTTGAAATGGTGCGAGTACAAAAGAAGGATTACGACACTTTTACCGGTAATTGGGTGGATTTCAATCCTGCGGTTTTTTATAAGCCCTCTCTGGTTATACTTTTTTGTAGAAACATTGTGGGATTAAGATATCTAGGTATTTTTTCCGTAATTGATTGTTTCAAATTATATTTCAAAGAAAATTTTCCATCGACTTACAAGCTTTTGCAAATAATCTTTTACATGTTCATGCTGCAACAAAATAAACTTTGGTGGAAACAAATCCTAAATGGTGGACGGATAGAGATGCTCTAAAGACCTCAGTCTAGTCCTTCACGTGTAGGAATTCAATAAATGGGTCAGAGTGGATTATAACATTCCCGTTTTCCTTTGAAGCTTTTGTAATTTTCTTTCTGTTTGGACCTCTCTGTTTTCTGTACACCGCTGAATGAATCTCCTGGGCCCTTCGAGGCCGTTCCGTTAAAAAAAAAGGATATTTCCTGTGTATTTTCTTTGCACCATTCCTCTGAACGAAAGGATGTATGGTGACACTATAGAATTTTTTCCTATCACTATGGCATTCCTTCACTTTTCTTTGAACCAAGTAGACCCATAGTATTAGATTTGCTTTTAGCAGCACTTCCATTTGAATATGATTTTGTATCATATAAACTCTATATTTGTAGATTAATTGTTGGTCAAATTCTTATCAACTTATACGCCACTGCATAGAGAAATAGCGGAAGTGCCTTACAGATTATCATAAGTAAATGAATTATAACTTATATTTTAGGATGGAAAGAGCACAATATTAATAAAAAAACATTGTACTATTGTGGATACACCACAAGTGATCAATAATTTATAATTTCATATCAGTGACATTGTTGTCCTTCCATGTCCTATGAGACCAGACTTACACATAGATCATCGCGATGTGTGAGAGACTGAGAAAACCGATCCAATAAAATAGTGAATGCCATCGAACTGAAAATCAACGAGTTACTGCAAATTTCATAGATGTTTACAAATTTCACCAACCTAAAGTTAAATGGAAACATGCATGTTTTGTATATGTTTGTTTTTTTACTAATAATGGTTGCAATTAAGTCATATTTTTCTCAGAAACTCGAAATGGAGGCAAAGCTCAGGGCCGGCCCGAGGGGGGACTAGAGGGGCGGCCGCCCCGGGCCAAAATTTTGGGGGGCCCTCCACAGATATGTGGTGCATATATAGCCTATAATAGATATCGAAAAAGATAAAAAATAGCAGTTTCGAGTTTTCTATTAGTCTAAATTAGGCCTCTACTTTGCTAGACACACACATACATTTATGATTTGGAGTCCATCATGGCAGCACGTACATAACATGCGATCAGATCAACTATAGATCTCTTTTATCGTATCGTACGAAGGCAGGCCGTACGCCGATTCCTGCCTTGACCTTGCTTGATATTGTGCTCTCGGTCATAGGAAGGCCCTCACGCGGCAAGCAGCAAGCCGTCGTCCGTCGTCCGATGGTCACCTACCGCCTCGCACCCTCGCCCTCTACCTGTGGCCTTCCTCTCGGCGTCTGCAGGTCCAAATTCTGAATTTCTGATCCTAGTCTTATGCACTCTAACGTCGTCCCTAATTTTTTGTTCTAATTAGTAGTTCTTATTTATATTTTTAGTGTGGTTAATTGGTTATGGCACCTGATTCCAGTGCTAAGAAAAGAAAAAAGAGGAAGGAAGAAGAGAAGTTGATTGGCTCACGGAGCGGACCCCTTCATAAATTTTTAAAAGGTAACACGAGCACTTCGATGAATCTAGTTGAGTTTGCACTAATTCTTGTTGGGAAACAGGATAATGTTGATCTAGAGGATGATATCGGTACAGAGGAGAACGATGACATCAATGTGGGTAATAACAGTGTAAGTGATCATGATATCACATTTGATTCATCTCCTATAAAACCTTCTATTGTTGATTTGGAACCAATTCATGTGGATATTTATGATCCGGCATCGAGAAGAAGTTTTTGGACGAGAATGATATTGATTCCATTGTCACTGAATTCTCTTCTAGGAATACACGAAGAAATTTTGAAGGTAATATGTAAACATTATCATTTTTATATGAATATTGCAAATGGGTATACTTGAAGTATTTATTCTCATTTCATATGTGTATATCAAAAAGAAATAGTAAGGGGCCCTAAATTTTAGTTTTGCCCCGGGCCCCTAAAATCTCAGAACCGGCCCTGGCGAAGCTCTAGGGAGCCCTTTTATTTATAAATTTTAAAAATTGTATTCCGGAGTTTCTAAATTCTGCAAAAGAAATCTTGATGTATACTATGAGCTTGCAAATTTTTATTGTTAAATACTTTATATTGTAGGCTACACAAAAATGACAAAAGTGTGAATATGAATATAGTGAATAGTGCACTTTTTTAAAAACTATTAGATTTGTTTTTTTATGCAGCTCAGAATATAAAAATAATTATATTAAGATTTTGCACTCTTATAGAAAATACCATTGACTACATCGACATTTTTTTTCATAACTTTTTGAAACCTGTAAACGTGATTTTAAATGTTTGAAAAATAAAGGGCTCTGTAGAGATCGGCTTCCATTTATCCGCACTCTTATTTTTTTCCGGAATATAAGTTACGTTTTCAATTACTATGGAATACAGAGTTCCAGTCTTCCATAACTGTGCACGTGAAAATTACCTTCGAGCTGTGTGACGGCAAGGAGAGACGGGCTTGACAGTCTTCTCCTATTTTCCAAATGCAATTTCGAGTTTTATCCACAAACTTTACTCGTCAGCCGTACAGAATCTTGATAGAGCGACACTAGGAGACGACCGTCCTGTACTACTAATATTGTTTCTCTTCTTCCCATCCACCCAGTGGCATAGGAGTGCTTTGTTTATGGAAGGTTGCAGCAGGCCAGTGTGTAGCTTGTGTTGTGTTGTCCTGACCCGGCAACTAGGCGATGAGAGGAAGTCTCCAATCTCTTTCGAACTTCAAGCGACTTATTTGGTAGTTTGCATTTGCACACACACTCCCCAACTGAACCCGCAGGGAAGGGAAACATGTGATGGGTGTGATTTTGGGGAAATAGTGGATTGTGGTGTTTCTTCTACTGGGATTTCTTTCTTTTTTTGGTGTACTAGATTGTTATTGAAAAGTTACAAGTGTACATACAGCATGTTCTAGGCAGCCTGTAGCACAGTTCAGGAAGAACTCTGGGCCACATTTTTGTCAAAGGGGTCGGAAGTTCTTTGTGCTTATACTATTTGCTTAGATGTAGTCTCTTCTTCCAACTTTACAGGTTTGCAGACTTAACTGGAAGGTATGCAGCCAGTTTTTAGTTGTTGCATGATCAATCTGTTGTGGGATTGTTATAACCCTTGTGAGGTGGCATCTGCAAACAGGTGTCTTCATAGAGTACCAGTAAGTTTTTGAAACATCCTCCTAATAAATAAAAAGAGTAAAGATTCATACGCAAATCGAAAATAAACAAACGGAAAGATGTAATTGCGACAATAAATAGCACACCATATAAAACGAGAAGACCGCAAAACCACATGATCGGGGAAACGTGCCGAAGTTTTGATAGAGAGAGTAGACCTGACTGTATGAGAGGACAAACTCCACACTTTCAACCCTTCAGTAGCCACCTATCTTGACCACACCCTGATGATCACAAAATTCCACCACAAAAATGGCGATATATCGCCGAGAAAAACCCCATACCCTGCAGATTCCATCCACACACACACAGGCATATGTACACACAGAAAAAAACCGAGAAAAATACTAGTAAAAGATAAAAACTAGCAGCAATTTGACCGCGTTCTACTATGATGATTTTACAATCCTGCGACACCAAAGTACACTGGTAGCAGAGAGCATACGGCCCAAGCAGTATACTACTTCAAAAAAATATTCGGATCGATCACATATGACGCGTGCGGGATCGTACACTAAATTTCTTCTTCTTACTATCGATCTTTGAGTCGCGATCGGTTTATTATTAAACCTGGCTGTTGGTCGCCGCCGCCGGCTCGACGCGGGTCTGCGCCGACCTCAGCATGAACCCGCCGACCGACTTGTCGTGCTCGTCGTCGTCGTGGTACACGTACGCGAAGCCGCCGTGCCGGGTCATGTCCATGCCGGCCGTCTCGTCCTCGGCCGAGATGCGGAGCAGGCCCAGCTTCTTGAGCCCGTAGAAGAGCGGGCCCATGGTGCACGACACGAACCCGGCGATCACCAGGATCTGCACCACGTGCGCCGCGAGGAGCCGGGCGCCTCCGCCCATGAGGAGCCCGTACGGCCTCCCGGCGCCGTAGATCTCCTCCACGTACTGCCGCTTCGCGAAGAGCGCCGTGAAGATGACCCCCCACGCGCCGCACCCGCCGTGGAGCTGCGCGGCCTCCAGCGGGTCGTCGTACTTGAGGCGCGCGGCGAGCGCGTTCAGGCCCATGAGCACCCACGCCGACACGAACCCGCAGATGACGGCGGCCCACGGGTCCACCACGCTGCACCCGGCGGTGATGGCCGCGAACCCGCCCAGCAGCCCGTTGCAGACGTCCACCACGTTCCAGTGCCCCGTCTGGAGCCGCTTCCCGAAGAGCGTCGTCAGCGCCGCCACGCTGCCCGCGAGCGTCGTGGTGACGGCGGTGCGCCCACGCCCGACCACTGCCCGTGGATGCTCCCGGACGGGCCGTACGACTTGAGGATGGTGACGAAGGAACCCGGGTTGAACCCGTACCACCCGAACCACAGCAGGAAGGTCCCCAGCACCACGAGCGACGCGCTGTGGCCCTTGAGCGCCACGGAGCGGCCGGCGTGGTCGAACCGGCTATGCGTGGCCCCTCGATGAGCGCGCCCCAGAACCCGGCGATGCCGCCCACCATGTGCACGACGCCGGACCCGGCGAAGTCGATCACGCCGGAGTTGAAGAGAAGCGGGCCGGAGGTGCGGCTCGCGGAGGCCCATCCGTCGACGGACCAGATCCAGTGGGACACCACCGGGTACACGAACCCGGTGAGGAACGCCGAGTAAATCAGGTAGGCGACGAACTGCGTCCTCTCGGCGATGGAGCCGGACGTGATTCCCGCGGCGGCGATGGCGAAGGCCCACTGGAAGAGGAAGAAGCTGTAGTCGAAGCCGGTCTGCGGCATGTTCTGGAGGCCGAAGAAGTGCTTCCGATGAAGCCGTTGGAGGGCGTCCCGAAGGCGAAGGCGAAGCCGAAGAGGTAGTAGAAGAGCGCGCCGGCGGCGGCGTCGAGGACGTTGGTGAGCATGATGTTCATGGTGTTCTTGGCACGGACGGAGCCCGCGCAGAGCATGGCGAAGCCGAGCTGCATGGCGAAGACGAGGTAGGCCGAGAAGAGCAGGTACGTGGAGTCCACCGCCGAGGTGGTGTCCGCGAACCTGTTGCAGAGATAGTCCGTGGCGTTCATCGCCGCCGGCCCGAGCAGCGGCGCGAGGTCCGCCGCGCACGTCGACATCTTGGCGGCGCCTCCCCCCCCTAAACAAACGGCCTTGAAATTTTTGGGGGGGGTTCAGAGATTGGAATTTGGTTGGTGTGGCGCAGAGAGACGGGGGGCGCCGGTGGCGTCGGATATATAGGAGGCCGGTGGGCGAGGCGCTGGACTGAGCGGAGGTTTTGATCTTGTTTTGCGAGAATCGTGTGGAGCAGGGGGGAGGATTCCGGTTCCGGGAGGCGTGGCAACGAACAGCGATGGTTTCTCTTGCCTTTGGCTGGATAGCGCGCGGAGCTGGCCCGGAGTGAATCTCTTGTGGTGGCCGAGATCCTTTTGGATTACAGTTAGAGATTTAATAGCTGGACGTTATTAATCACGTGTGTATGTAGTACGCATCTATTCACTGTATCATAACAGAATAGTGACGCATTGGCACCTTCCCACAGGCTAGGTTAGGTTTAGCATAGCGATGAATTATAACAATCGCGTTGTCTAATCAAGTTTTGCTTATTTCCGTGTTTGTTCGACCTGTTTTCACTATTATATAGCTTAACTTAATCTTCTACAACAGATTTGGCAACCACAAATTTAGACTATTGTTAGCAGAACAGCTAACGCATCATTCACCAGCAACCAAGGCACCGGGAGAACAAAACTGACTCGTGACCGCCAGCCCAAGAAACGCTTTGTCGGCCCAGAGTGGATTGGATCGAAGCCCACGGCAACACACCTCGTTAGGACATCGCCAACAACTACTCGTTGTGTTTAAAATATACGATGTTTTAGGTTTGTGAAAAAATATATCTAGACATTTTTTAGTGTATAGATTTATTCCAAATCTAAGTAAACTACATAGTAAAAGAAGTTTATACATATTTGCTTCACAAAGCTAAAACATCTTATATTTTAAAACAGAGTACAATGGAACACAAGATCGACTGAGACGATATCTAGTTGGGTCACTGCAATGATGGCTCTCTATCCGATACCAAATTCTTGTTGAGCTCGGTTCCTACATCGTGATTGTAACCAAATTCGAGATAAATTCTAGTTGCTAATGTCAATCAATATCAGATTGCTATCAATATGGTATCATATCCCTGGCTATCTATATATCATCCAGACCAGGGCAGAGAAGAAGAAGCACGAGACAATGTATGCGGATACCACGGCCTACATCAACTCCCTCGTCGGCGATGTCAAGGGCTCCAAAATGTGCTTGAGGAAGATGTAATACAGTTCTTCCCACTTCTGGCTCATGTTCTTGCTTTTTTCTCCTATCTAGATCTTTATCTCTCACTAGTGAGGGTGGAAAGATGTTTTTCCTCTCTTTCAACCTCTGGTCTGAGAGTGTTTCTTATGAGATTTTATCTGAGTATTGTGATTTTTGGGTTGGGTCTAGGGTGCTATTTACAGTGTCCTGGGATTCACCTTGTGTTGACACCACACTGCATGCAATTCATGACTAAGCTACTTATACCGCCTCTCTAGTTTGGATTTTAGTGTTGTCATCGGATTGATGACAAGTACACCATGAGGGGATCCTTGAGGCATGAGAAAAGCTGGGGTGTAAAACCTATGGTTGTCCAGGATGGTGAGCACACAAGTTTACCTAGATTCAGATCTAACTGCGGTGGCCAGGTCCTACTCATCCTAGCAATCCAGTATATCGATAGATTCGGATGTTACAGGGGATCACAAAGAGGGTTTCGCCTGTGTGAGTTGTGTATGTCGATTGTGGTTGTGCCCTAAAGGGTGGAACCTAGGACGTGTTGGGAATATGCCCTAGAGGCAATCATGTATGATGAGATTTCCCATTGTATTCATAAAGTTATTAAGTAGTCCTTGTATAAACATCTGATGTGTATCATTGAATATGCGATTCAGTTGTGGAACTATGCATTCATGTTGTTTGTACTAAATATCCTTGGTCATTGAGGTTGTGCTGGACACACAACTTAGACAAATGTGAAAGTTGGCTTGATGATTCGGTTCCACTTGTCATGGGCATGGAGATGCTATTCCAACTTACACAGACTAGGCTAAAGAGTTTAGCGAGTCGGATTGACCCATATTGAGGTACAACGAACTAAGCTTTCATTTGTATATCTCAATCAATGTAATCCTTAGACCTGAGGTTGTTGCATAGTCCGAGTTGAGGATCACCGACTTAGGTTCTGTCAAACGCTGATCCGCTATCGGGCGCTTATAAAGGCAGGTTCGGTCGATCGAGAATCAAGTCGCGTGATGTGAATAACCAAGATGGGATTTTGCCCTCCACCGGAGAGATATTCTCCGGCCCTCTCGTGAGATATGATTCGAAAGCATGGCCATGCGACTCGGTTAAGTGTTAACCGAGGCGATCGACTAAGAGTTAGTCGGTGAATCACTTATCTCGGATCGAGAAGAGAGTCGGACTATTTAAGGATGACATATATTCGCCTATAGTCCCAAGGTATATCGTGAGGCAAAAGGGACTCGGACGTAAGTCGCATTGGAAAGGCAAGTCGTCATGACTCTTTGGTACTTGGGAGTCGACGCTCGCTAGGAGCCACTACCGATCGATCGACAGAGTCGGACTCAATCGTGTCCAAGTAGCCATAAGCCTGTGGTCACACACTTAAGAGCGGAGCAAGTTCGGATTGATCCGAATGTAATCTGGTTGGGTTGGACCTAAACCAGATTAGGATCGAGTTAGTGAGTTGGACTCACGGTGACTAGTGTTATATGGGCTTTAGTGAATGGGTCGCGCGAAGAGCCCACGCTCACTCCCTATATAGTGCACAAGAACCCGTAAAGGTTAATCGTTGTTCGTTAGGTCATTCCATGTGTTGGAAACCCTAGCCCACAAGATCCAGCCGTACGAACCTAGCGGCCGCGGCCCTCCTTGTATGCAGTGGATACCAGAGAGGTATGCGATCAACACCAGTCGATCGGATCGTGAGGATCGACCGCATCAACTGACGCGCTTCATTAGTAATCCGCAACCGCGCGTCTAGTGGTAAACATCGTGGTCTTCTACCTCAGCTAGATCTTGGGATCACCACGTTAGAGGAAAATTTTATTTTATCTCCGCGTGTCCCAACAAAGGGTATCGAGCGATAGCTTCGGTTTTAGGTTTCGAGATCTCGCATATATGATATGCGGTAGGCTATAGATGAGATCTATGTGTCGTTTTGGTGGTCGATCTATGAGATAGATCGGTTTTGTATGAAGTTGATTGGATCAACTGCATCGGGAATGGTAGATCCGATTTCCGTGATCATATCACCGAGGTCGTGGAACGACATACCCCTACCGTCGGCTTCCGCCATCGGGGTAGATTGTGACACGAAATCCGAAGCGGTGATCGAAGATCAAAGAGTTTGATCGAATCGAACGATGGTCGGAATCCATGTCCGGATCGTAGATGAGATCTACGCTTTCGGAAAAATCGTCAGAGCGCCTTAGATGTCGCTATAGTTTCACAACGTAGATATTGTATCTATGCATAACTTGTTTTTGCAGGAAGTTGTGAATGGTATGGTTCATGTGCATGTGATGTATATGTAATCCATACGTGATCTGCGAATCACGGTTTTTGTCGACCGGAGCCTAGGTGTCATTTTATTGCATAACGACTGCGGTTTGATTCTCTATGTAATTTACTTTACCAAGCTAGTGTAGCTGTTTGAGAACCCTAAGGCATGCAGGCGTTGTACATGTCGGCGACATGGAGTAAGACGCAAGTGACAAGAGTTGGCACGAGTCGGATTACGTGCTTTGTGGATATGGAGATCGCCATGAAGAGAGCCATACCATTTCATATTATAATTTCTTTATTTTGTGTTGTTGATATGTCTCTGTTTTACCTCTATTAGATAGTCAGTAAAATTTAACCCCTCAAAGAAGGTCTAGTCGGTTTTCCCGCCAGTGTTTGCACGATCACAAGTCGAACATTTTTGGTAGTGGGCTGATAAAATTGAGGTGCTGCCAATTCTTTCCGACTATGTGGGTTCGAGTCGGACTCTTCGCAGAAACACTTGGTAAGCTAGACGGTCTATCACAACGGTTGTGGGACTCGGGAAAGTCGGATGGGAGCCGGGCATGTGATGCCACCGTCAACAGGAGTCGCATGAGATGCGATTGACAAGGAGTTGTCTACCTAGATCACTTGGCGGCTAGCGGTGATGCTAAAGCTCACTAGCCGACTTGCTTATTTAGGATCGTGAATCACTAAGTAACCATCGGAGGGTGTTGGTTCTAGGGAGCATAAAATATTAAAATGTTTAATATGCTTGCTCTTTTATGAATACATGTATTAAGTGTTTTGCATATTTTCTGTTATAGATCATGGCACCAAGTAGCGATCACTCTCATATATCCGGTTTATGCTGAGAACCATTCTTGAGAAAGATAAACTGAACGACACTAATTTTACCAACTGGTATCGAAATCGAGAATTGTTCTCAAACAAGAAAAGAAGGACCATGTCCTAGACAACCCACTTCCAGATGAGCCGAATGAGAATGCGATCAGTAGCCACCAATGCCTACCGTCGGGCTAAGGATGAGTCCACGGATATCACCGTCTTATGCTTGCTCACATGGAACCGGACTTGCAAAAGCAGTTCGAGCATGTTGAGGCCTACGATATGATCGAAAGCCTCAAAAGTATGTTCCGTGCTCAAAGTAAGACCGAGAGGTATCAAGTCTCGTGCTTTGCCGAGTTGCAAGCTTAAGGATGGTGATCCACGAGTCCGCATGTGATCAAAATGGTTGGTTACGCAGTCTGGAGAGGCTTGGCTACCCCATAAGAAGAGTTCGCCATGATATAATTCAACTCTCTTCCTAGTGCATATGGGCGTTCATTTCAACTACCACATGCATGGTATGGATAAGAAGCTCACCGAATTGCATGGGATGCTCAAGCAGAGGCGGATCTCAAGAAGGGCACCAATCAAGTGTTGATGGTGCATAAGGCTAAGTGCAAGAAGAGTTCTTGGACTAAGAAGAAGGCTAAGTCGAGGAAAGGATCAGACCCGGTCCCAAGCGCCTCGTGACTAAGCCATCTCCTTCACCGGATCCACTTGCTTCTACCGCAAGGCGGATGGCCACTGGAAGAGGAATCAGAAGTACTTGGCGACAAAGCCAAGAGTGGAGGTATGACGACTCAGGTACACTTGTTTGCAATGTTATAGACATATATCTTGCTGATGCACCTAATAGTTCTTGGGTATATGATACCGGATCAAGATTCACATCGCAACTCGTTGCGTGGACCGGTAAGAACTAGGAGCGTAGCAAGAGGCGAGGTTGATATTCGAAGCAACAAAGCAAGAGTTGCTGCGCTGGAAGTCGGCACGATGCAACTTCATTTACCTTCCGGATTCATTATGGAACTAAATAATTGTTATTATGTTCCAAAGGTCGAAACATTATTTCGCTTCATGTTTGATGAGGCAAGGCTATGAGTCGAATATCAAGAATAATGGTTGTTCTTTGTATTTGAATGATATGTTTCATTTGCTTGCACGCCCGTGACGGGTTATTTATTTTGAATCTTGATGGTGAGTCGGTTTATAACATAAATGTTAAAAGGTTGAAACCAAATGATCTGAATATGACTTACTTTTGGCACCGCTTCCGGTCATATAAGTTGGAAACGCATGAAGAAGCTCCATGATGATGGACTCCTAACTTCGCTCGACTTGGAGTCATTCGAGACATGCGAATCTTGCCTACTCGGCAAAATGACCAAGACACCTTTTGCAAAGAGTTGCGAAGGGCGTCCGACTTGTTGGGACTAGTACATAGTGATGTATGTGGACCAATGAGCACGACTGCCAGGTGGTTATGAGTACTTCATTACCTTCATCGATGATTTGAGTAGGTATGGATATATCTACTTGATGAAACATAAGTCGGAAGCCTTTGAAAAGTTCAAAGAATTCCGAATGAAGCACATAATCAACTCGGCAAGAAAATAAAGTTTCTTCTTCGGACCGAGGAGGCGATACATGAGCCATGAGTTTGATGACCATCTAAAAGTTGTGGAATAGTTCCTCAACTTACTCCTCCAGAACGCATACAAAGGAATGGTGTTTGGAAAGGCGAATCGGACCTTGTTTGACATGGTACGATCAATGATGAGTCAGACAGATCTTCCTTTATCATTTTGGGGTTATTGTCTAGAAACAAGCGCTCACACTAAACAAAGTACCATCAAAATCGGTAGAGAAGACACCGCATGAGATGTGGACAGAAAAAGCCGAGTTTGTATTTTCTTAAGATTTGGGGTTGTGAAGCTTTTGTCGTTTAATTCGGACAAGCTTACGCCAAGTCGGATAAGTGTATTTTCGGGGTATCCGAGGGAAACCTTGGGTTACTACTTCTACAACCGAGAAGAGGGCAAAGTGTTTGTCGCCGAACGGTGTCTTCCTTGAGAAAGAGTTTCTCACCGGGAGTAAGTGGGAGCACGGCAACTCAAGAAATTCGAGAGGAACCGGCTAGTAGAGAGTCGGCAAAAACCTTGGAGGTTGAGCGGTCGTGGCAAATGGCAGCAGACCAGATTACGAAGATCGGCAAGATTACGAAGTGTTCGTGATGTGTTACTATTAGATAGTGATGAGCCGGCAAATTATTCGGAAGCGATGGTGGGATCTGATTCCGAGTCATGGCTTGGAGCCATGAGATCCGAGATAAAGTCCATGGATGAAAATCAAGTTTGGAACTTGGTTGATCTTGACGGTGCAAGACCCGTCGAGTGCAAATGGGTCTTTAAGAATAAAACTGATATGGATGGAAATGTTTCAATCTATAAAGCACGCCTTGTCGCGAAGGGGTTCCGGCAAGTTCAAGGAGTTGATTACCGAGACTTTCTACTCGTAGCAATGCTTAAATCAGTTCGGATCATGTTAGCTATAGCGGCCTATTTCGACTATGAGATATGGCGATGGATGTCAAAACGCTTTTCCTTAACGGAAATTTAACCGAGGACGTGTATATGATATAGCCCGAGGGTTTTGTCGATCCGCTAATCTTGACAAGGTATGCAAACTTCAGAAATCCATTTATGGGTTGAAGCAAGCATCTCGAGTTGGAATATTCGCTGATGAGGTAGTCAAATCGTTTGGCTTCATCAAGAGTGATCATGATTCTTGTTTGTACAAGAAGTTTAGTGGGAACAAAGTAAATTTTCTAATATTATATGTGGATGACATATTACTGATTGGAAATGATGTCCAGATGTTGCAAGAAACCAAGGATTCATTGGAAAGGAGTTTCTCAATGAAAGACTTGGGTGAGGCAACATACATCCTCGGAATCCGGATCTATAGAGATAGATCAAGGAGGCTCATTGGATTGAGTCAGAGTACTTATTTGGATAAAGTGTTGAAAAAGTTCAACATGGAATCGTCTAAGAAGGGGTTCTTACCGATGTCCCATGGTGTAAAACTTAGCAAGACTCAGTGTCCTTCGACAACTGATGAGTGCGATTCCATATGCTTCTGCAGTTGGATCCATCACGTACGCCATGATTTGTACTAGGCCGGATGTTTCCTATTCTCTAAGTGTTGTGAGCAGATACCAGTCGATCTCGAGAGATCCATCGACGGTGGCTAAAAATATCCTAAAGTACTTGAGAAGGACTAAGGATATGTTCTTAGTTTATGGTGGTGAAGATGAACTCGGTGTAAAGGGTTACACGGATGCGAGTTATCTCACCGACTATGATTCTCGCCGCAATCCGGATCGTGTTTATTTTAAACGGAGGTGCCGTGAGTGGAAAAGTTCCAAGCAAGAGATCCGTCTACCGAAGCATGAGGCGCACCTGAGAGCCATGGGCATTAGATGCTTAGACATGTGATGTCGGAAGATTGACTCTAGTGCAAGTGGGAGACTGTTGGGAATATGCCATAGAGGCAATCATGTATGATGAGATTTCCCATTGTATTCATAAAGTTATTAAGTAGTCCTTGTATAAACATCTGATGTGTATCATTGAATATGCGATTCAGTTGTGGAACTATGCATTCATGTTGTTTGTACTAAATATCCTTGGTCATTGAGGTTGTGCTGGACACACAACTTAGACAAATGTGAAAGTTGGCTTGATGATTCGGTTCCACTTGTCATGGGCATGGAGATGCTATTCCAACTTACACAGACTAGGCTAAAGAGTTTAGCGAGTCGGATTGACCCATATTGAGGTACAACGAACTAAGCTGTCATTTGTATATCTCAATCAATGTAATCCTTAGACCTGAGGTTGTTGCATAGTCCGAGTTGAGGATCACCGACTTAGGTTCTCACAAACGCTGATCCGCTTCGGGCGCTTATAAAGGCGGTTCGGTCGATCGAGAATCAAGCTGCGTGATGTGAATAACCAAGATGGGATTTTGCCCTCCACTGGAGAGATATTCTCTGGCCCTCTCGTGAGATATGATTCGAAAGCATGGCCATGCGACTCGGTTAAGTGTTAACCGAGGCGATCGACTAAGAGTCGGGTGAATCACTTATCTCAGATCGAGAAGAGAGTCGACTATTTAAGGATGACATATATTCGCCTATAGTCCACAAGGTATATCGTGAGGCAAAAGGGACTCGGACGTAAGTCGCATTGGAAAGGCAAGTCGTCATGACTCTTTGGTACTTGGGAGCTCAAGACGTTCGCTAGGAGCCACTCTGATCGATCGATTGTGAGTCGGACTCAATCGTGTCCAAGTAGCCATGAGCCTGTGGGGTCACACACTTAAGAGCGGAGCAAGTTCGGATTGGATCCGAATCATAATCTGGGTTGGACCTAAACCATTAGGATCGAGTTAGTGAGTTGGACTCACGGTGACTAGTGTTATATGGGCTTTAGTGAATGGGTCGCATGGCGAAGCCCACGTTCACTCCCTATATATAGTGGAGCACAAGAACCCGAAGGTTAATCGTTGTTCGGTTAGGTCATTCCATGTGTTGGAAACCCTAGCTGAAAGTCCAGCCACAGAACGAACCTAGCAGCGCGCCGGCCCTCCTTGTAATGCGTGGATACCAGCAGAGGTGCCTGCGATCAGCACCAGACGATCGGATCGTGAGGACTGCACTGCATCAACTGACGCGCTTCATCAGTAATCCGCAACCGCGCGTCTAGTGGTAAACCTCGTGGCCTTCTACCTCAGCTAGATCTTGGGATCACCACGTTAGAGGAAAATTTTATTTTATCTCCGCGTGGCCCAACAGGACGGCTTATATAGTCATCCGACCTAGGGTTTGCAGGAGAAACATATCCGGCTATGATACTAAGTCGGTACAAGATACAACTTGAATTAAAAGTAAATCTATATGCCTAAGTCAGTAAGTCTTTTAGACCCTCGTGTAGACGTATGGGCCTCCGTCTTATTTCCGTGTATGGACCGCCCGTGGAGCAAAGATCTAACCCCATAGGTGGGCCACCCTGGTTAGTGAGTAACTGTGGGTATACCGAGAAAGTATATCCCCAAAAGTAGCACCCGAATGTCACCAAGATCCGAAGTCGGATTTGTTCGTCTAGCTTGTTGATTCTTTGGCTTGCAGAATCTTTAAGGGCTCCCGAAACTTGATACAAACTATAGGATCCGAGTGGATCATGTGCGTCTCTGACGATGAGAAACTACAACAGTTGGAGGATGAAGGGTACCTTCCTGCTAATTTGTGGTGGAGCGGTTATGGCAATAACTCTATGTGTACCAACTCGTTGGGACTCCAAGTGTAGAGTGTTGTAACAAGCGTATTTTCCCTATAAGGGTGACTCGAGGGTTTATATCAAACTCTCGGGGAATTGGCAAAGAGTATCTTTTGCTTCTCCTCTCAAGCAATCTACAAAAAAAGTTTTTTCCTTGTGTCCCCAACTTTACCATGTTGTTGTTGTCAAGCACAAGGTTATGTATTAGTAATATGAATTAATAATAGTAATAAATAAAGTAAAATAGTAATAAAATATGCAACCAAAATAAAGGCAATGATAAAAAGGCCTTTTGGTTTTTTTGTGTTTGCAAGTAAAGTAAGTATTTTTGTATTTTCAAAATATTAAATTTCAAAAAATATAAAGGATAGTTGTAGTGTTGGAAGGTTGTTTCTTATGATAAAAGTTGGACTGGGGTTTATGGGTTCACTTGTTTCTTATGATATTGAAACTTCAATATGTGTTTAATAAGTATTCATATGGGCATGTGATGACCCAAAAGTATAGGGGGTGTATCATAGTACTTTCGATAAATAGCAGTGTCAATCCCAACGAGGAGCAGAAGGTGTTGACTAGTGGTATGGAGCAGGAAATCTCTGTAAATACTGAGCAAACGGATTTTTAGCGGTTTTCTGAATAAGCAAGGAAATAAAGTACAAGTAATAAAGACACCAAACAATTTCAGCGAGTGGCCCAATCCGTTCTTAGCAAAGGACAAGCCAGTGGAAATACTTATAAGGACCAAACGTTCTCGAGGACACATAGGAGTTTTGTCAAGTGCTTTCGTTTCAAATAGCTGAGTAGTCTTCTTTGGTTTTGTAAGTGTTGTGTGGGTGAATCTGTGCTAATGTACCGACCTTACTTGGACTAATACATACTTGTGATTAAACCCCTTGCAAGCATCCGCAACTACAAGAAAGCAATTAAGGTATAAACCTAACCACAGGTTTAAACTCTGAGATCCTACACTCCCTTGTGCAATGGTGTCCTAACGGGGGTTCAGGTTTATGTCACTCCGGCAACCCCATAATTAGTAGCCAAATACACAATGCATTCCCCTAGGCCCATAAATGGTGAAGTATCATGTAGTCGACGTTCACATGACACCACTAGAAGAATAGCACCACAACTTAAATACTAAACCATTGAATAATATCTCAACACAAATCCACTACTAACAACATGACTTCTCCCATGTCCTCAAGAACTAAACGAACTACTCACGAGACATCATATGGATCAAGATCAAATATGATATGGTGATGGATAACAATCTGAACATAAACAATAATCCAAAGGTTCTATTCATAAGCATCAAATACAATAGTAATCAACACCGGGAAAGTTTCCCCAAAGAACTATGAAAGTATTCAACACAATTGTTACAGCGGGATGGAGTGGTGATGATGGTGCTGGTGGAGATGATGGTGTGGATGATGATGATGATCCCGATGAAGTCTAGCTTGATGATGGTGTTGATGGAGACGATCTCCCCTCTCCGAGAAGGAATTTCCCTAGCAGAAATCTGTCTACCGGAGAGCTCTTTCTCTCTCGGTGTTTTCTGTTGGAGATATGCCCTAGAGGCAATAATAAAAGTGGTTATTATTATATCTTTGTGTTTATTATAAATGTTTACATTCATGCTATAATAGTATTAACCGGAAACATTAATACTTGTGTGATTTGTAAACTAAATTAGAGTCCCTGGTAAAGCCTCTTTATAATACTAGATTGTTGATTAATAGATGATCGTGGTCTATCGATCATGAACATTGAGATGTTATTAATAACAAGATCATATCATTAGGATAATGGTATGATGGGCATACTCCTATAGATAAGCGTAGCATTAAGATCAAGTAATTTCAATAGTTTGTTTGTTATAAGCTTTTTGATACATAGTAACCTAATTCCTTCGACCATGAGATCATGTTAATCACCATCACCGGAAGGATGCTTTGATGACATCAAACACCACACCGTAACTGGGTGGCTATAAAGGTGGCATTGAGTGTTTGGAAAGTATGGGTTGAGGCACATGGATCAAGAGTGATTTGTCCATCCATATGACGGATAGATGTACTCTGGGCCCTCTCGGTGGAATGTCATCCAATTAGCTTGCAAGCATGTGACTGGCCCACAAGGGATCACATATAACGGGAACGAGAAAAGAGTATTTATCGGTAACGAGGTTGAACTAGGTATGCAGAGATACCGACGATCAAAACCTCGGATAAGTAAACTATCGTGAGACAAAGGGAAGTTGGTATCGTATGTAAGTAGTTCATTCGATCGCAAAGTAATCTTAGAAATATGTGGGGACCATATGAATTTCCAGATTCCTCTATTGGTTATTGATCGAAGAAGTTTCTTAGTCATGTCCGCATAATTCACGAACCGTAGGGAGACACACTTAAGGATTCGATGTTGTTTAGTAGATATAGAATATTAGTAGGGATACCGAATGTTGTTTGGAGTCTCGGATGGGATCCGGGATATCACGAGGAGATCCGGAATGGTCCAAAGAATAAGATTCATATAAGGAAAGTCCTATTTCGGAGTTCGGGAAAGTTTCCGATGTTTTCATCGAAGAGGTTCTAGAAGGGTCTAGAAAGTTCACCGATCCGGAAGGAGAATGGTCCATGAATGTGTCATGGGTAAGTGGAATGATTGGATCATATCCTAGGTCACTTGGTGTGTGCATTTGCAAGAGAGAATAAAAGCTCTAAATTGAAAGTCGGGAGTTTGAAAAGTCAAACTGGAACAATGGTTTCCTATTGGGAGAAGAAACAAGTCCTTCTCTCAATCCAACTTGGGTTTGGATTCAAACCCACCCCCCCCCAAGGCTGCCCACCTCTCATAAATAGAGGGGGAGGGCTGCCCCAAAGCACACAAGCCCTAGCCCCTCTCCCCGCACACGAGCCGCCGCCACCGCAGCCCATGGCTGCCGCCGCCACCCTCCTTAAATCGCCGCCGCCACCCTTTTCGCCGCCGACACCTCCTCCTCCTCATCCTCCCGGTCATATAAACCCTAGATCTCCGGGAAACCCTAATCCACCATAACTCGCACCGGCTTAGGCGAAGCCCTGTGGGATCTTTCCTCTACTTCCGGCACCACACTGTCGTGCTGCCGGAATCGCGAGGGAAGAACTACAACCTCCGCTGCCTGCTGGAACAAGGGAGAGGAAGGTCTTCATTGAGTACCGAACGTGTGACCGACTACGGAAGAGCTGTCGGAACGCAGCGCCGAAAGGATTGTCTACGCGATCTTGAGATCGGCAAGTGTACGACTACATCACCCACGAGAATCTGCTCTCATTAACCGCTTTGGAATCTTCGAGGGTGAGTGCTTCTATCAACTCGTTTCTACAATCTAGTAGATAGATCTTGGCTTGTTTGTGTGCATGCGGTAGATTTTTTTGTTTTCCATGCTACGAACCCCTACAGTCTATATGTAGATCTGTTGCACGAGTAGAACACAATGGTCATTATGGGCGGTGGTGCTTTTATTATCAATTGCTTTTTGTGTACTTTGCATCTTGCGGTATGATGGGATGAAGCGGCCCGGGCTAACCTTACATGACATCGTTCATGAGACTTGCTCCATGCTCAACATGCAACTTGTATTGCATAAGTGGCTTTGCAGGTGTCTGTCTCTCCCATCATAGTATAGATTCAATTTACAATGGGCACTTGATAGTTCAAACATCAACATTGTGGTTCTTGTTCGTAAGTTAGAACGACACTTATTGAAAGCCCCAAACCATGTAAAATATGCAAAGAAAATTAGAGGCGTCTAACTTTGTTTTGCAGGGGTGTGCTGTGATGTGATATGGCCATGATTGTAATTATATATGATGTATGCAATGTTCCTTATTGTAAGTTGGCAACCAGAAAGGAGCCATATGGTTGTCTTTTAGATTCCGTTAATACCTGCGTGTCTATTGAAAGTAGTTGTAATAGTTGAAGCTGGTGGACGACAACCATGAAACGGCGCCATTGACCTTGACGCTATACCGGTGATGATGGAGATCATGTTCGTGCTTGAAGATGGAGATCGGAAGCACAAGAAGAAAGGTCATATCATATCACATATTATGAATTGCATGTGATGTTAATCCTTTATGCATCTTGTATTGCTTAGTTTGCGACGGTAGCATTATAAGATGATCCCTCAAGCACAAAATTTCAAGTTTTATAGTGTTCATCCTTAGTAAGCACCGTTGTTAAATCTCGTTGTTTCGAAGCACCACGTGATGATCGGGTGTGTTAGATTCTGCGAGTGTATACAACGTGAGCAAGCCATATTTGCTCATGCAGAAGCTAAGGTTTGATCTTGACGAGCCTAACATGTACATACATGGTCTCGGAACACGTATCACCAAAAGGTAAAGCATGAGTCATATAGTAGATATGATGAACATGTTGATTGTTCACCATTGAAGCTACATCAACTCTCGTGATGATCGGTTTTGATGTGGTGGATTTGGTTCGTGTGATCACTAAAACAATGCGAGGGATATTGTTTTGAGTGGGAGTTCACCTAGATTAATTTAACTATTAATTAGAACTCAATTTGTCATAAACTTAGTCTAAACTATTGCAAATATGTTGTAGATCAATGGCGGCCCCTACCATCAATTTTAATGCGTTCCTAGAGAAAGAAAAGTTGAAAAACAATGGAAGCAACTTCTCGAATTGGTTTCACAATTTGAGGATTGTCCTCAATGCTGGTAATTTGACCTATGTGCTGGATGCACCGCTAGGTGACCCGCCTGCAGCTAATTCTACCGATGAGGTAAAGAATGTTTTCCTCGCCTAAGACTCAAGACTCCACAGTCAAAGTGTGCTATCTTGTATGGTTTAGAATCGGGCTTGAAAAGGTTTGAGAATTGACCCATATGATATTGTCGAGGATCTCAAATTGATCTTTGAGACTCATGCGGCAATTGAAAGCTATGAGGCTTCTGAAAAGTTCTTTAACTGCAAGATGGAAGAGGGCAGCTCCGTCAGTGAGCATGTGCTTAAGATGTCTGGGCACGCAAACAAACTTCAAAGCTTGGGTATTGTGATTCCTAATGCTTTGGGGATTTAGCATGTCCTCCAATCACTACCACCAAGTTACAAGAAATTTGTGATGAACTACAACATGCAAAACATGAACAAGACGTTGCCAGAACTCTTTGCCATGTTGAAACCTGCAGAAGTGGAGATCAAGAAAGAGCACCAAGTGTTGTTGGTCAATAAGACCACCAAATTCAAGAAAGGCAAGTCTAAGCAGAAGGGACACTTCAAGAAGGGTGGTAAGAAAGTTACCACGCCGACGAAGAAGACCAAGGCTGGACCTAAGCCTGATACTGAGTGCTTTTACTGCAAGGGATAAGGTCACTGGAAGCGGAATTGCCCAAAGTACTTGGCGGATTTGAAGAATGGCAACATCAAGAAGAAAGGTATATTTGATATACATGTTATTGATGTGTATCTCACTAGTACTCGTAGTAGTGCCTGGGTATTTGATAATCGGGTTCTGCTCATATTTGTAACTCAAACAAAGCCGCAGAATAAACGGAAGCTAGCGAAGAACGAGGTGACGATGCGCGTGGGAAACGGATCAAAGGTTGATGTGATCGCGGTCGGCACGCTACCCCTTCATCTACCATCGGGATTAGTTTTATACTTAAATAATTGTTATTTGGTGCCTGGTTGAGCATGAACATTATATCGGGATCTTGTTTATTGCGAGACGGTTACTTGTTTAAGTCCGATAATAATGCTTGTTCGATTTATATGAGTAATATGTTTTATGCACATGCACCTTTGATAGATGGTCTATTTTTATTGAATCTCGATAGTGGAAATACACATATTAATAACATTGAGGCTAAACGTTTGAAATCGAGCGATAACTCGACCTATATGTGGCATCGCTGCCTTGGTCACATTGGAGTGAAGCGTATGAAGAAACTCCATTCGATGGACTTCTTGAATCACTTGATTTGAATCACTTGATAGATGCGAAGCATGTCGATGGGTAAAATGACCAAGACTCCATTTTCTCAGATGGAGCGAGCCAGACTTATTGGAAATCATACATACCGATGTGTGTGGTCCAATGAGTGTAGCATCTCGCAGTGGTTATCGTTATGTTCTTACCTTCACGGATGACTTGAGTAGATATGGGTATATCTATTTCATGAAACATAAATCCGAAACTTTCGAGAAGTTTAAGGAGTTTCAAAGTGAGGTAGAGAATCAACGTAACAAGAAGATTAAATTTCTATGTTCTGATCGTGGAGGTGAATATCTAAGTTACGAGTTTGGCGAGCATTTGAAGAAATGCGGAATACTTTAATTGACACACGAACACCACAACAGAATGGTGTGTCCGAACGTAATCGAACTCTCTTAGATATTGGTTCGTTCTATGATGTCACTTAAATATTTACCGCTATCATTTTGGGGTTATGCATTAGAAACAACCGCATTCACTTTAAATAGGGCACCATCTAAATCCGTTGAAACGACACCGTATGAATTATGGTTTGGGAAGAAACCTAAATTGTCGTTTAAAGTTTGGGTTGAAGCCTATGTAAAGAAGTTACAGTAGGACAAGCTTGAACCCAAAGCGAAAAATGCGTCTTCATAGGATACCCAAAGGAAACTATTGGGTATACCTTCTATCATACATCCAAGGCAAAATCTTTGTTGCCAAGAATGGATCCTTTCTAGAGAAGGAATTTCTCTCGAAAGAAGTGACTGAAGGAAAGTAGAACTCGACGAGGTCGAACCTTCTCTCGAATTGTGAGTAGCGCAAGACGAAGAAGTTCTGTGGTGCCTGCACCAATAAGAGAGGAAGCTAATGATGATGATCATGAAACTTGGTTGAAGTTGCTCTACGAGCCTCGCAGTCAACGAGAACTCGTACCACCTGCATTGGTATGATCCGTTATGAGTGTCATGTTGGTGGACAACACCGATGACCCTGAGACATATGAGGAAGCAATGATGAGCCCAGATTCCAATAAATGGCAAGAAGCCATGAAATCCGAGATTGGATCCATGTACGAAAACCAAGTATGGACTTTGGTGGACTTACCGGATGGCCGGAAGGCCGTCGAGAACAAATGGATTTTCAAGAAGAAAACAGATGCTAATGGTAATGTTACTGTCTATAAAGCTCGACTTGTCGCAAAAGGGTTTAGACAAATTCAAGGAGTTGACTACGATGAGACTTTCTCACCAGTAGCGAAGCTAAAGTCTGTGAGGATTATGTTAGCAATCGCTGCATATTATGATTATGAGATATGGCAGATGGATGTCAAAACAACATTCCTCAATGTAGACATTGATGAAGAGTTGTATATGATGCAACCCAAAGGTTTTGTCGATCCTAAAGATGCTAACAAGGTATGCAAACTTCAACGGTCCATCTATGGATTGAAGCAAGCATCCCGAAGTTGGAATCAACGTTTTGATAAGGTGGTCAAAAGTTTTGGTTTTATACAAACTTATGGAGAATCTTGTATTTACAAGAAAGTGAGTGGGAGCTCTGTAGCATTCTTAATACTACATGTAGATGACATATTGTTGATTGGGAATAATGTAGACCTTCTTAATAGTGTCAAGGAATATTTGAATAATAGTTTTTCAATGAAGGATCTTGGCGAAGCAGCTTACATATTAGGCATAAAGATTTATAGAGATAAATCGAAACGCCAAATATCATTGTCACAAAGTACATATTTGGACAAAGTTCTAAAGATGTTTGGAATGGAAGAAAGCAAGAAAGGGTTCTTGCCCATGGTGCCCAATACGACCTTGAGTAAAACTCAAAGTCCGACATCGGCAGAAGATAGAGAAAGGATGAGTAAGACTCCCTATGCCTCAGCATAGGATCTCTAATGTATGCCATGCTATGTACTAGACCCGACATTGCATATGCTGTTAGTCTAACTAGCAGATATCAAAGTGATCCAGTGGATCATTGACATGATCAAAAACATCCTTAAGTACTTGAGAAGAACTAAGGATATGGTTCTTTCTTATGGAGGTGATGAGCATTTCGTTGTTAATGGTTATACCGATGCTAGTTGGAACACCGATCCGATGATTCTAAATCACAACTGGATACGTATTTATTTTGAATGGTGCAGCTTAGTTGGAGGAGTGCAAAGAAAAGCGTTGTGGCGAGATCTTCAACTGAATCGAATACATGGTTGCCGGAGGCTTCACAAGCGATATGGATGAAAGAGTTCATTACAGTGGGTGTGGTTCCTAGTGCGCTGGACCCAATGTCTATCTACTGTGATAACATGGGCGCCATAGCCAATGCGCAAGAACCAAGGTCACACAAGAAGCTGAAGCATATCAAGCTATGTTTTCACGCTATTCGAGAACATATCCAAGATGGGGATATAAAGATTTGCAAAGTACACACAGATCTGAATGTGGCGGATCCGTTGACTAAACCTCTCTCGAGGGCAAAACATGACCAGCACCAAACTGCCATGGGTGTTCGGTATATTACCATGTAATCTAGATTAGATGACTCTAGTGCAAGTGGGAGACTATTGGAGATATGCCCTAGAGGCAATAATAAATGTAGTTATTATTATATATTTGTGTTTATGATAAATGTTTACATTCATGCTATAATAGTATTAACAAGGAAACATTAATACTTGTGTGATTTGTAAACTTAAAATGAAGTCCCTAGTAAAGCCTCTATACATCACTAGCTTGTTGGTTGATAAATGATTGTGGTTTCCCTATCATGAACATTGAGATGTTATCAACAAAAAGATCATATCATTAGGAGAATGATATGGTGGACATACTCCTATAGATAAGCGTAGCATAAAGATCAATTCATTTCAATAGTTCAATTGCTATATGCTTTCTGATACATAGTTACCTAATTCCTTCGACCATGAGATCATGCATATCACCTTTACCGGATGGATGCTTTGATGACATCAAACACCACATCGTAACTAGGTGGCTATAAAGGTGGCACTGAGTGTTTGGAAAGTATTGGTTGAGACACATGGATCAAGAGTGGGATTTGTCCATCCATATGACGGATAGATATACTCTGGGCCCTCTCGGTGGAATGTCATCCAATTAGCTTGCAAGCATGTGACTGGCTCACAAGGGATCACATATCACGGGAACGAGAAAAGAGTACTTATCAGTAATGAGGTTGAACTAGGTATGCAGAGATACCGACGATCATAACCTCGGATAAGTAAACTATCGTGAGACAAAGGGAAATTGGTATCGTATGTAAGTGGTTCATTCGATCAAAGTAATCGAGAAATATGTAGAGCCATATGAATTTCCAGATTCCTCTATTGGTTATTGTTCGGAGAAGTCTCTCGATCATGTCCGCATAATTCACGAACCGTAGGGAGACACACTTAAGGATTCGACGTTGTTTGAGTAGTTATGGAATGATGAGTAAGAGACCGAATGTTGTTCGGAGTCTCGAATGGGATTCGGGATATCACGAGGAGATCCAGAATGGTCCGAGAATAAGATTCATATAAGGAAAGTCTCGTTTGGAGTTGGGGAATGATTAGGTGTTTTCATCGGAATGTTCTAGAAGGTTCCAAATGTCCGCACTCCGGGAAGGGTACATGAATGTGTTATATCAAGTTGATATGATTGCATCATGTACTCGGTGTCATCGCTGTTCAAAATAGAGGGTTTATTCAAATCCTAGTTTGAAAAGTCAAACGGCTAGTTTGAAAGTCAAACGGCAAGTTTTGGAAAGAGGAGGAGGAGTGGGAAACCGAGTTGGGAAGGGTTTCCCTCCTCCAACCGGCGGCGCACCACCCAGGCCGAGTTGGGGAGGGACTCCCCTCCCTCCCCTTGGCCGGCCGGCCCCTCCACCTATATAAGGAGGGGCAGGGCTCCCTCCTAGAGACACACAAGTTCCCTGCCCCAAACCCTAGCTTGGCGCCACCACCTCCTGCCTTGCGCCTCCTAGGGTTGCCCTAGCCGCCGACTTGGGCTGCCCCAAGCCCTAGACGCCGGCTCTATCACCT
This sequence comes from Avena longiglumis, assembly GCA_030063025.1. Classification (NCBI taxonomy): domain Eukaryota; kingdom Viridiplantae; phylum Streptophyta; class Magnoliopsida; order Poales; family Poaceae; genus Avena; species Avena longiglumis. The sequence continues at coordinate 81,307,080 of CP125976.1, forward strand.
CCTCCTTGGTGTGTCTAAACCCTAGATCGCCGAGGAGCTCTCTCATAATCCACCATACTCGCTCCGGCTTAAGGCGAAGCCCTGCGAGATCTCCCCTCTACTTAGGTACCGCACGCCGGAATTGCGATAGAGTGCTACAACCTCCATTTCTTTGGAACAAGGGAGAGGAAGGTCTTCTTCAGTACGAGCGTGTGACCCGATGCGAGCGTTCTTTAACGCAACCTTGGGAAGGATCGTCTACGCGATCTTGAGATCGGGAAGAGTATGACTACATCACCCACGAGAATCCGCTCTCGTTAAACACTTTGGAATCTTCGAGGGTGAGTTATTCCATCGACTCGTTGCTACAATATAGTAGATAGATCTTGGCTTGTTTGTTTGTATGCGATAGAAATTTTTTGTTTTCCATGCTACGAAACCCTACACCTTCTCTCGAACTTGCGAGTAGCGCAACACCGGAAGTAGTTTCTGTGGCGCCTTCACCAATAAGAGAGGAAGCTAATGATGTTGATCATGAAACTTCGGGTGAAGTAACTACGAAACCTCGCAGGTCAACGAGAACTCGTACCACTCCTGATTGGTATGATCCCGTTATGAGTGTCATGTTGGTGGACAACACCGATGACCCTGCGACATATGAGGAAGCGATGATGAGCCCAGATTCCAATAAATGGCAAGAAGCCATGAAATCCGAGATTGGATCCATGTACAAAAACCAAGTATGGACTTTGGTGGACTTCTGGGATGGTAGAAGGTTCGAGAACAAATGGATTTTCAAGAAGAAAACAGATGTTGATGGTAATGTTACTGTCTATAAAGCTCATCTTGTCGCAAAAGGGTTTCGACAAATTTAAGGAGTTGACTATGATGAGACTTTCTCACCAGTAGAGAAGCTAAAGTCTGTGAGGATTATGTTAGCAATCGTTGCATATTATGATTATGAGATATGGCAGATGGATGTCAAAACAGCGTTCCTCAATGGAGACATTGATGAAGAGTTGTATATGATGCAACCCAAAGGTTTTTTCGATCCTAAAGATGCTAACAAGGTATGCAAACTTCAACGGTACATATATGGATTGAATCAAGCATCCCAAAGTTGGAATCAATGTTTTGATAAGTGTCGTGGGAATAGTCACGGCAGATGCTGCAATCGGCAGCGAGTAGTAGAACGAGGGGCAAGGGCGGCCAGCCATCTACGGTGAGAGATGAGGGCAAAGACACAGGGTTTTACCCAGGTTCGGCCCCCCGGAGGGTAAAGACCTACTCCTGCTAGATTGTATTATCAAGGTGTTACAATGGGCGAGCTCGGAGGCTAGGCAGCGAGTCGCTTGGGTGTATGAGGGAACGTATCTCTACTCGCCCTATAGGGAGGTTTATATAGGCTCACCTCCCCTAGGGTTTACATATCTCAACCGATTCAGTTAAAGCTTGGTGATCGTTTAACCTAATCCGACTGGGCCTATCTACTACTTTGGGCCTTCAGCTTCGATCGCTCGGTGCCTTCTTGGGCTTCAATCCACTCGGCAGATATGGTGCCCACTCGCCGACTCACGGGCCGGAAGCGTCTGCTGGGTATACCCCGAGGCATATCCCCATCGTAGTCCCCGAGGCCATCGATTAGGCGTAGGTGGTTCTTTGGCGGTCGAGTACACGGCTTCAGTAGGCATCCAGATAATCGGCGGGCTCTGTAAAGGAGAAAACCGGTGATCAAGTCGCGGCTTTGGCGAGTCGTGGCTCTTGTCATAGTGATTGGGTCGGCCAGAGTGGCGGGAGTTGACCGTCGGCGTGGTCAAACTAGCCGTTGGGGTAATCCAACGGTAACTTTGGCGTAATCATCGCGCATGTGACTTCACGATTTGGCGGGTAACATCCATTATATAAGGGAATGGCGGCGATCAGAGAGCCAACTTCTCACCACTTCTTCCGACTGCGCGCATTTTCCTTCCCTCGCATCGCGATCCAGCCGACCCAAAATCCCCCGACCCCCAACAACCTCTCGGCCATGGCCCTTTCCACCGAACCGTGGGGCAGGTCTAAGTGCACATATGGCCTCCTTCGAGGAGGCCGGATCTGAGCCGGCTGTTGGCGTATTCCGCCGGAGAGACGACCAACCCATGAGAGAGAATTCATCTGTTCACCAGTCATCTCGGCGGGGCTAGGGTTTCCCATCCTTGTTCTTCCGCCTGCGCTATTACGGATCCAGCCTTGGTCGGTCCCCAGCATCGGCAGCTCGCCATCTTATTGGCGTTCTGCGAATGCTACTTGCCGCCGCCTACTTCCCTTGTGGCAAGATCTGCTCCACGGACGGATCACCGTGAGGAAGCAGAGGCCCAATGCTGCGCGCGGCGACATTCAACTCAAGTCCAAAGCCTCATTCTTTGATCGATGCTGCCGCCAAGGCAGCGGCGCTGGAAGAAGTCGTGGTTCTACGTGGCCGAGGCGACCCCGGAGGACGAGGCGGCGATCCCGCGGTACTCCGCCAATCGGTCCGAGCCGCGCCGTCTCCAAGTCGGCAAGCTCCCCAACGACCAGCGGATGGTCGTCGACGAGATGCTCCAGACCATCCGCGGTCTGAAGAAGAAGGGCCTCGGGCGATAAATGCATAACCTGGCGGCTCGGGCGGCGGCTCGCCCGCTCCAGCGTGACCACTACATGTACCAAGACACGGGCCGGAGACTCGGCGAAGGCTGCCTCGGCAGTGGAAACTGGAGGACTACCTCCCAACACCGAAGAAGATTACCCAGCGTGTACCTAGATGCGCAGCTGGGTCGCCTATACCGCAAGCGTCAGCTCCAACGGTAATCACCTTACTTTGCTCGATCGCGATCTATGCGATCGCGCTAATTACGATTCATTCTGTATTCGTTGCAGCTGTTCCAAGTGGTGGAAGGTGGCTCCCTCCTTGGACGATGAGCTCGCTCATCGCCCGGGGCGTGGGCGAGTCACGCCGCCAAGGGCAACGAGGACGACGGCGACGAGTCCGAGGAGGTCGCCTGGTCCGAAGACCATGACAACGACAACGAGATCGAGGCAAGCAGAAGCCTCGAGCGTCATGATGACGACGACGAGCTCCCAGAGACCACCTCGCGTCGTCAAGCCACTACGTCGAAGAAGAAGAAGAAGGGAAAGGAGGCAAGGGCTCCCCCGAAGAAGAAGATGAAGCCATCAAAGCCGGCCTCGCCGCACTCGTAGCGACAGCTCGATGCTCCCACCCAGCCGGTGATGACGCCACGGTGGCGGCGCTGGACGCGCATCGTGGAAGTGCCGCTGGCTTCAATGCCTCGCCATTCGCCCAGTCTGCGCTGGGGAGGCTCAATGCCGCTTCGCCTCGCAAGGAGGCTCCGGCCTCAGCGACTTCGCCGCAAGGAGGCTCTTGAGGATGTCCGAGGCTCCACCGCGGCCTCAACGACGAAGAAGCCGTCCGTGTCTTGGGCACGCGACATCCACTCGAGATGGGGCTCGGTCGCCAGGCCTGAACTGGAAAAACCGGCCAGCCGTGCGGGGCTCGTTTCATCCCCGCCAAGTGAGTGCACTCACCCTTCCTTGCTTTTCATAACTCTTTCGCTTGTTTTTGCTTATTCGATTGATGCACAGGAACGGAGTGAAGAGGATGGGCCATCCGACCGTGGCTAAGGTGCCACCCGTCGTTAGCAAGGAGGACCCTTCCCGCAAGAGGAAGGCGGACGAGGTCATCGACTCGGCGGATGGCAGCAAGAAGGCCAAGGGTGGCGACACCGTCACTATCTCTGACGACACGGCGGTTGCACCAGCCGGGCCCGTGATGGAGGCAGCCGTGTCTACGAAGGAGGGCGCTTCCTTGCCTGGAACGGCGGAGGCGACCTCCCTTGGAGCGGGTGCCTCTATTGCTACCTTCCCACGCTTCGTGACCAAGGCGGCCACAGCGAGTGGAGCTGCGCCATCGAGCCATGCTCCTGGGACCGCCGATGCTGAAGTCGACCAACGTCATGGGCACACGCCGGCGTTACTCGCGTCCGTGGACGCGATACAACTCCATGGCATGCTTTGCGCAGCCATCCAGGTACATCCAGTCCCCGAGGATTAGGTCAGTGCTTTGCGGCGTCTTGATTCTTATAATTATTTATCTTTTTTATTTTCGCATCCAGTCCCCGAGTGCGCACGCGCTAAATTTTAGCGGGTGACCACTTAGGAATTTCTTGATCGCCAGTCCCCGAGTGCGCACTCGCTAAATTTTAGCGGGTGAGCACTTAGGAATTTCTTGATCGCCAGTCCCCGAGTGCGCACTCGCTGAATTTCAGCGGGTGGGCACTTAGGAATTTTGCTGTGACTAACTTTCTCGGTGATGTGCAGGGTCTGCAGCTTGAATCGGTGGACCGATTGGCCGCGAAGCAGCGCGCGGAGAAGGAGCTGGCCATCATCCAGGAAGCAAACAAAGGGCTTCATGCTTTTGCTGCGAAGGTAGAGGAAGCTCGTCAGGGGCTTGTCCCCGCTGGTGAATTGGCGGCGGCGCAATCGGCCTTGAGTGCCGCTGAACAGCGGATCGCCAACCTCGAGCGCGAGCTGCGGGAGGCGAAGGAAGAAGCGGCCTCGGCTGACGGGCGAGCTAAGGCCGCCATTGCAGCCGCTGAGGAGGATCGCAAGGTGTCGGAAGTCCTTATTGCTGGACTTCAGGACGAGCATACATCGCTTCAATGCTTCATCACGGAACTCGCCCGCTCGCTGCTTGGTGAGTACATCTTCCTTTTCCAGTGGTTGTGTCTTTTGTGGTATCCGTCTTACTCATTATTGTCTTCTACTCGCAGGTCGCATCATCGATAGCGAAGGAGAGGCGAGCTCGCTTGACGCGAGGCAGTGCGTAAGTATGCTCGTTGATTCAGCGACATTGTCGGGAACGTGCATCCGTGCCTATCTCCAAGAGATATCGCCCACGGAGGTGATTCCCAGCGACCTCGTTGAGGTGTGGAAATATTTGGAGAAGGCGCCCGCGGTCGTTGAATACATGACGCGGCGTTTCGGGCGCCGGAGCGTCGACGGCCCGAGCCTTGGACCCACTTCCCGAGGATTTCGACATCGGCGATGTGACGAGTGGATATCCATCGTCGATGGCGCGTGGAGCTGTCCGAGGTCCTCAGGTTGCGGACCGTGCTGCCACGCATCGTAACGTGTCCGGGCAATGGGCGACCTCTTCGCATTACCAGGAGAGGCGGTCGTCGCGCCAACGACCACCGAGCCATCGTGACTTCAAGGTCGAGCAACCTTTTCGCGGCGATGACGGGTGAATCGGCGGCGTATCCGTCGAACCCGTACACGCGTTCATCCGCAATCGCCGGATGTTGGCGAAGTCATCGAAGCCTGTAGAGTAGGATGGTTTGCCTTGTGGCGTTAGTAGCAGGTCTGCCACGCGGGCATATTTTGTAACGTGAAACAATGCAATACCCAATTGAATGAGACGTTGTGTCTATTTTGGTATTTGTTGTGTGTTTGTGATTGATTTTTGAACGAGTCCCCGAGCGCGTCCGCCCTTTTTGTGGGGTTTACCTCGTATATGATGTATGTGTTGTTGTCATGTGTTTTTATGTTTTGGTCGACTCGCCCGAGCTCGAAGAGCCAGTCTCTAGGCGACTCCCTTGAGTGCTCTGTACTTTACCGTTTTACCCTGCGCGAACGAGGTCGGGTGGCCGAGTCCCCGAGCGTGGTAATTGGTAGTTCTAGGCGCGACTCGAGGGTGGTTGAGGACTTAGCGCGTTGGTGTGAGCGCGTCACTCCTGCCTGGCCCGTGGAGTCAGTCGCGTGGCGAGTCCTGGGCATGCTCTCTTACTTGGCGTTTTCCCTGACCGCTCGCGACGAACTGGTCCTCAGTCCCCGAGCTTGGTACTTAGTCGTTCGAGTCGCTATGCCGAGGATGCGGAGGACCAAGGTCGCTGTGAGAAGCGAGGGCAGTTGTCTTGGCTCGTAGAACCAGTCGAGCTAGGCGACTCCAATGGGGCTCCGGGTGGGCGTTTTTCGTGGACGATGCAAGACCTGAGGTGATTCAGTGCTCTTACACCGCACTACTTAGCCGTGCCGATCGCTATACCAAAGGTTGACTTCTGCATTTAGCGTGACGCTGTTATTTTGAGTGCGAGTGGCACAAGTCATGGAGAGTAGGCGCAATTTGCGGTAACCGTTTCTTTTTATTTCATAGCGACTGGAGAGTACATGTGTGGGGTTCTAGGAGTAGAACTTCCGGAGGAGGTTTACATTCCATGGTCGCTTGACGTCGAGTTCGCCGTCCCCGCGGACGTCGATGAGGTAGTAGGCGTCGTTGCCGAGTACGCGCCCGATAGCGAATGGGCCTTCCCACGGAGGGGAGAGCTTGTGCATGCCCTTCTTGTCCTGGACGAGGCGTAACACCAGGTCGCCTTCCTGGAGGGTGCGAGATTTCACCCGCCGGCTGTGGTAACGGCGGAGTCCTTGCTGGTAGATGGAAGTGCGTGACCGAGCGAGGTCACGTGCTTCATCGAGTTGGTCGATCCCGTCTTGGCGGGCAAGCTCATTTGCAGCCTCCGTATAGTGGACGACCCGCGGAGAGTCGTGTTCGAGGTCGGTGGGCATGACTGCTTCGGCACCATAGACCATGAAGAAGGGAGTGAATCCCGTCGATCTGTTGACTGAGGTGCGGATCCCCCAGATGATAGAGGGCAACTCATCGACCCAGCACCCGGGGGTGCGCTCGAGTGATACTTGGAGTCGCGGCTTCAGGCCGTGGAGGATGCTTTGGTTGGCCCGTTCCGCCTGGCCGTTGGATTCCGGGTGGGTGACTGACGCGAGGTCGAGCCGGATATGATGCTCTTCGCAGAATTCGGCCATGGCTCCCTTGGCGAAGTTGGTGCCGTTGTCCGTGATGATGCTGTTTGGGAACCCGTAGCGATATATGAGCTCGCGTAGGAACTTAGTGGCGGTCTTCCCGTCGCATTTCCGGACTGGCTTGGCCTCCACCCACTTCGTGAATTTGTCGACGGCGACTAGCAGGTGGGTGTAGCCAGAGGGGGCCTTCTTGAAGGGGCCTACCATGTCCATGCCCCACACATGAATGGCGGTGATGGGGATTGTTTTGAGCGCCGAGCTCGACGCGTCGTCTGGTTGTGCCGGCACCCGGCGCACCGCTGGACGATATCGACAGCATCGGCGTGTGCGGTGGGCCAGTAGAAGCCATGTCGCATAGCCTTGGCGACTAGGGAGCGAGCGGCGGCGTGGTGGCCGCAGTCACCAGAGTGAATGTCGTGGAGGATTTTGCGTCCTTCAGCTGGTTGGACGCAGCGTTGGAACACGCCGATGGCGCTGCGCTTGTGGAGCTCGCCGTCGACGATGGTGTAGGACTTGCATCGACGAGCGATCATTCGAGCGTCTGTCTCGTCTGCCGGTAGGGTGCCGGCCTCCAGGTAGGCGATGTAGGGCTTGGTCCAGTCGTCTGGCTCGTTGACGAGTGCGACCAAGGCTGCCTCTGGTTGGAGTGGGACTCCGATGTCGATCTCCCTCGGGGGAGAGACTGATGGCTTGGTGATCGTGTCGAGGAAGACGCCGGCTGGTGGTGCGAGTCGAGCCGACCCGATGCGAGAGAGTGCGTCGGCCTCCTCGTTTTTCCGCCTGTCGATCCACTCGACGGAGTAGCCGGTGAAGTGGCCGCCCAACTTGTCCACCGCTTGGCGGTACACCGTCATGGTAGGGGAGACGGCGTCGCAGGTGCCGGCGACTTGCCCCGCGACAAGGTAGGAATCTCCGTAGCAGCGGAGGCGATTGACGTTCATCTCCTTGGCGGCTCGCATGCCGTGGAGTAGGGCCTCGTACTCAGCCATGTTGTTGGTGCAGGGTGTGAAGTCAAGGCAGAGGATGTAGCGGAGCTTGTCGCCCTTTGGTGAGGTAAGCACGATCCTCGCTGCTGCGCCCGCGTTCTTGGAGCCGTCAAGTGTAGGCTCCAGAATGGAGGTATGGCGGCTTCTCGCTCTTGGCCTCTTCCCAATCGGCGATGAAGTCCGCTAGGGCTCGCGACTTGATCGCTTTCGCGGATCGTATTTGATGTTGTGGACGGCGATCTCGGCGCCCACTTGGCGACCTTGACGCCTCCGCCTCATTCGGATGATGTCTTGCAACGGTGCTGAGAAACGACCGTGATTGGGTGCTCGAAGTAGTGCCAGCGCCGCTGAGCTCAAGACCGCGTATACCAGCTTTTGATATCGGGTATTGGCGACTCGGTGAGGACCTCGCTGATGTAGTACACCGGTCGCTGTACTGGGCGCTCCTTTCCTTCCTCTGGTCGTTCGACGACCATGACGACAATGACGACGCGTTCGGAAGCCGTGAAGTAGACCAGCATGGGTTCTTTGTCGGCGGGGGCGGCGAGTAGCGGTGCGGCGAGTAGCACTTTCTTGAGTTCACGAAGCGCGTCATCCGCCTCCTTGTCCCACTGGAAGGAGGGGTTCTTGCGCATCAGGCGGTATAGGGGCATCGCCTTTTCGCCCAGGCGGGGGATGAAGCGATCGGGAGCCACCGCCCGCCAGTTTCGATCGCCGCGCAGCACTCGGGTTTGCCGAGCCGATCGTGTCGATGTTCGGGGTTCGCCTCGATCCCTCGTTTGGAGCAGCGTACCCCGATGGTTGTCCGCCTGGTACACCAAGGTGCATTTACTGGTTGAGCTTTATCTTGTATTTTCGCAGTTGGCGAATGTTTCCGCCAGTCGGCGAGTAGGTCGCCTTGGCGGCGGACTTACGACCACGCCGTCGATGTAGACGTGGATGTTGCCAATTTCGCTCATGAGGCATTCTTGCATGCACCGCTGGTAGGTCGCCTCGGCGTTCTTGAGGCCGAAGGTCATGGTGGTGTAGCAGGCTCGAATGGCGTGATGAACGCCGTCTTCTCCTCGTCCTCGACGCCATTTTGATCTGGTTGTACGAGTAGGCGTCGAGGAAACATAGCGACTCGAGCCCGCGGTTGAATCGATTATCCGTCAATCCGGGAGGACGAATGCTCCTTTGGGCGCGCCGTTTGTGTAGTCGATACACATTCTCCGTGTCCCGTTCTTCTTCTCGACGGGACTGGGTTTGCCGGCCACTTGAGTACTTGATTGGCGGATGAAGCCGCAGAGTAGACGCCGCACTTCCTCGGCGATTGCTCGTGGCGTTCTTCATTGAAGGGCCAGCGATCGCTGACAGTCGCTCTTTGGGGCGTTGGCTTGTGCTCAACGAGCTCCCTAGGGACACCTGGCATGTCAGAGGGTTTCCATGTGAAGATGTCCCTGTTCTCACGGAGGAACTCGATGAGCACGCCTTCCTATGCTGGGCTCATGCCTGTCCCGATCGTCACCGTCTGAATGGAGTCGCCTGGGACCAGCTCGACGGTGCGGGTGTGCGTCGTGGCCTCAAAGGTTGAGGTGTTTGCGCCCTCTGAGTTGGGCTTCTTGAGTATGGTGGGGTCGTCGTTGTTGACCCCGCTCGCGTACTTGGCGAGCTCATCAGCGTGGTTGGTCTCCGCCGCGATGACGGCGTCAGCGAGCTCGGCTCCTTTGGCCTCGCACTCGGCGGCCATGTCGGGGTCGCCGTTGATGGTGATGACGCCGCACGGCCCGGGGAGCTTCATCGCGTTGTACGCGTAGTGGGGCGCTGCCATGAATTTAGCGAACGCCTGGCGCCCCAGGACGCAGTGGTAGGGGCTGTCGAAGGGCACCAGCTCGAAGACGATCCGCTCGGTGCGGAAGTTTGCCGGTGTGCCGAAGGTGACTGGCAGCGTGACCTTGCCGATCGGGTACGCCTTCCGACCGGGGACGATGCCGTGGAATGTGGTGTGGGTCGTCTCGATCATCGACTGCGGGAGCCGCAGCCGCCTGAAGGTGTCGAGGTACAGGATGTTGATGGAGCTGCCGCCGTCCATCAACGTCTTGGGAAGCCAATAGTCGCCGACCTTGGGCTTGACCACCAGGGCGACTCGACCTGGGTACTCGATGCGTGGCGAGTGGTCTTGGCGACTCCGGTGATGGGCTGCTCACCGTTGAGGAACCGGGAACGTCCACTGGCCACAGCGTTGACGGCGACGGCGCTGGCGATGACCTTTTTCGCGCTTCGTGTTGAAGCACGTGAAGGTGTGGAGCGAGCCGCTACTTTGCGAATTTTCCGCCGTTTGGCGAATGTCGTTGTCGGGTCCTCCCGCCGCCGTGCCTTCTCAATTTCCACGAGGGTGTGGCGGTCGGCGTGGTGTGCGGGCTTCCTTCCTCGCTATGAAACGCATGGTTGGTTAAGGAGGGCCGGGTCGAACCTTGGCTTGTTCTTGTAGTTGCCGCCGTCGCGCGTTGTCCTCCATCGCGCGAAGCTCTTGGGCTCGTGCTGCGTTCGGCGTTGGCGACGGTCGACTTCGCCGCTCGGCGCTGCCGGTGAGGCGAAAAGCCGCCAGCGTGGGTCGGATCGGCGTCCACCGTCGTTTCCGCTCGGCGGCGTTGACCTCCGACTCGTCGTCGGCTTCCTGGTTTGGATCTTCCTCGGCGTACCATTTGGCGATCTCGAGGAGGTCGGGATGTTGTCGAAAGGGAGTGTCGCTTGAGCTTGGTGACCAGGGGCTCGTAACGACCACGAGGTCTTGAAGCAATGGATCGCGGTGTCGGTGGATGCCGCGCTGTTTACCAAAGTTCTTGCCACCGTTGGACCCAATTATGGTCGACTCGCTGGTCCCTGGACGATCGCTCCATGTCCTCGATGGTGGTGGCGGGTGTAGGAGCACTCGGTGCACGACGAAGGCATCGCGCATCTCCTCGCAGGAGTCGACATCGCCCGGAGGTGTTGATCCACCGCCCGCACGCCCCTCCATCATCGGGGAGGTAACGGCTAGCGGTCGGTGTGACCGCGATCCCCATCGCCATGAGGTATGTGTCGAGCCAGACGGGTCGCACGAGGAATCGTACTTTTCTATCTCCTGGCGCTTGAAGTTTGGCGGGTACTTCGCCTCGGATCATTGGTCCGGCACTTGGGTCCGAGTCGACCGAGCGTTCATGGCTCGCCGTCGCGCGATTAGTTAGGGTATGTCGCAGTCGTCGGGCGGCGCGCCAACTTTGGTTGTTGATGATGTGGGTGCGGGCGTCGATGGGTTGCCCGTTGGCAGCGATGAGGTTAGCCGCCTGGGTTGGTGGAGAGTGCCGTTCGCGGGTCGGTGTTGGAGCTGCAGTGGCTCGTGGCGCTGAGGGTGTTTGCCCGGCCGGGCGGTCATTGAGGCCGCTCTTCCCGAGGAACGCAGTATACTCGACCTGCCGAGTCGGCGCCAGCTCTTTGCTGCTCGACGGCCTCGCGAGCGTGGCCCCGACGTATTGAATCAGAGGGCGCCGATGGCTGTGATGTCGCCGGGTCGCCGCCGCTCGCCACGAGGTTGTCCATTGGGTGGAGAACAGGGAGGCCGTTTGCTTCGCTCCGTGAGGAGACTACTATCCGTGGCTGGTCCACAGGAGGTGCGATTGGGTGGAGGGCGCCGCCGTTGATCTGGCGGCGGGCGCTTCCTCGTGGCGCGTTCTCGCAGATCGCGCCGCCACGCTGGCCGGGTCGTTTTGTCGTCGAAGTTCAGGCGCCTGAACAGTGGGGTTCAGCGCGACTGATCCGCTGGTGGTAGCGTGATAGCTCCTGCGCCACCGCCGAGGCGAAATTTCTCGCCGCTTGCTCCTTGCGCACCGCCCGCCAGCCGGTGAGCTCGACCTCCGTTGCCGTGGCGTTAGGAGGGATTGGGGTGGAGAATGGATCCTCCAGCGGACCGGTGCCGGTCGCCATGTAGGTCGCGGCGTGGCGACCGGTTCCGTCACGGAGGTCGGTGGAATTCTTCGACCCGGAGTCGATTTCGAAGATCCCGAGGATGGAGGGGTCCTTGAAGTCTCCCACTTTGGAGACCTGGGCGATGGAGCCCGCAGATGAGGCCGCGGTGATGGATCCGGCGAGTGACGCCGGGGTCGCCGAATCGGCGTCGTCGGTGAGGGCCGCATCCTCTGCGGCCGAATTCGCCATGTTGTGGGCGAGTTGTACTCGGAGGCGAGGCGATGGATCGTGCGGATCTGGCTCGGAGAGCCGATCGCTGGGCGGCGATCGCGGATGCAGCCGAATCCTCCGAGAGGCGATGGCGTCGGTGAGGCCGACGAAGAGGCCGATCGTGCCGATCGGGGGATCACGCTGCGGCGTGACGGTCGCGCCGGACGTAGCTGCTCGAAGATTTGGAGCATCTCGCCGATCGCTATCATGCGGCGGTGGCGACCGTCTCGCTGATGGGCAGATTGGATCTCGCCAGTAACACCGCCGACCGCCAGGCCCCACGGGCGCCAGCTGTGGGAATAGTCACGGCGAGATGCAATCGGCGAGTAGTAGAACGAGGGGCAAGGCGACAGCCATCTCAAGTGCGAGATGAGGGCAAAGACAGGTTTTACCTGTGTTCGGCCCAGGGTAAAGACCTACCCCGCTAGATTGTATTATCAAGGTGTTACAATGGGCGAGCTCGGCTAGGGCGCAGTCGCTTGGTGTATGAGGGAACGTATCTCTACTACCTATAGGGAGGTTTATATAGGCTCACCTCCCTAGGGTTTACATATCTCAACCGATTCGATTAAAGCTTCTGATGTCGTTTAACCTAATCCGACCGGCCTATCTACTACTTTGGGCCTTCAGCTTCTAGTCGCTCGGTGCCTTGCTGGGCTTCAATCTACTCGCCGTTATGCAGGCCCACTCGCCAGCTCACGGGCCAGTCGGAAACGTCCTGCTGGGTATACCCCAGTAGGCATATCCCCATCAATAAGGTAATCAAAAGTTTTGGTTTTATACAAACTTATGGAGAAGCCTGTATTTACAAGAAAGTGAGTGGGAGCTATGTAGCATTCTTAATACTATATGTAGATGACATATTGTTGATTGGGAATGATGTAGACCTTAATAGTGTCAAGGATTATTTGAATAATAGTTTTTCAATGAAAGATCTTGGCGAAGCAGCTTACATATTAGGCATAAAGATTTATAAAGATAGATCGAGACGCCTAATATCATTGTCACAAAGTACATATTTGGACAAAGTTCTAAAGAGGTTTGGAATGGAAGATAGCAAGAAAGGGTTCTTTCCCATGTTGCCCAATACGATCTTGAGTAAAACTCAAAGTCCTGCAACGACAGAAGATAGAGAAAGGATGAGTAAGACTCCCTATGCCTCGGCCATAGGATCTCTAATGTATGCCATGCTATGTACTAGACCCGACATTGCATATGCTGTTAGTTTGACTAGCAGATATCAAAGTGATCCAGGAGTGGATCATTGGACAGCGGTTAAAAACATCCTTAAGTACTTGAGAAGAACTAAGGATATGGTTTTTTCTTATGGAGGTGATGAACAGCTCGTTGTTAATGGTTACACCGATGCTAGTTGGAACACCGATCCAGATGATTCTAAATCTCAATCTGGATACGTATTTACCCGGAGAATAAGATTCATATAAGGAAAGTCCTATTTTGGAGTTCGGGAGAGTTTCAGATGTTTTCATCGGAGAGGTTCTAGAAGGGTCTAGAAGGTTCACCGATCTGGAAGGAGAATGGTCCATGAATGTGTCATGGGTAAGTGGAATGATTGGATCATATCCTAGGTCACTTGGTGTGTGCATTTGCAAGAGAGAATTAAAGCTCTAAATTGAAAGTCAAACGGGAGTTTGAAAAGTCAAACTGGAACAATGGTTTCCTAGTGGGAGAAGAAACAAGTCCTTCTCTCAATCCAACTTGGGTTTGGGTTTGGATTCAAACCCACCCCTCCCAAGGCTGACCCCTCTAATAAATATAGGGGGAGGGATGCCCCAAATCACACAAGCCCTAGCCCTTCTCCCCTGCGACACGCAGCCAGCATGACGCCGCCACGCTTGTGGGTTCACACTCCGCCTTGTCACGCCGACACCTCCTCATCCTCATCCTCCCGGTCATCTACACCCTAGATCTTCATTGAGTACCGAACGTGTGACCGACTGCGGAAGCGCTATCGGAACACAGCGCCGGAAGGATCGTCTACGCGATCTTGAAATCGGCAAGTGTATGACTACATCACCCACGAGAATCTTCTCTTGTTAAACGCTTTGGAATCTTCGAGGGTGAGTGCTTCTATCAACTCGTTGCTACAATCTAGTAGATAGATCTTTGCTTGTTTGTGTGCATGCGGTAGAAATTTTTTGTTTTCCATGCTACGAACCCCTACATTTTCTGCCCCGCAGAGGCGGCGAATCTTTATGTGGTCGCTCTCCCGTGTATTAGGGTTTCGAGGAGAAGATATAGGCGAGAGGGCGAAGCCAGAGGTAGGCCAGTTGGGCCACACCCCCTGTAGGCGCGGCCTAGGGGTGGCCCGCGCCTGGGGGATGTGGGCCCCCTGTGGCCCATCTCCGCCTCCCCTTCTGGCATTCTTCGTATTCTGGTAAAATAGGGATTTCCGTAGTTTTTCTGGTATTTTTCTAATCTTCACGAAATTTCATCAAAACACCTCTTTTTCCATCAGAATCCTGACTCCGGCAGTTCATCCTCCAAGAATCATCCAACATGCAAAAGCAGATGAAAAGACATAAGTAACACCTCTTAATATGAAATATATCAATGAATAGAGGCAAATTATGATATAGAATGGTGATGCAAATTGGACGTATCAACTCCCCCCAAGCTTAGACCTTCGCTTGTCCCCAAGAAAAAACTGAGCTCAATAAACATGTCCATAGGTTTATGGAGTGAAGTGTCGATAAAAGAATACGGACAAGAAGCATCACACTTACCATTACACAACTCATAGAAGAAAGCAACTCACCATTATATAACTTAGCTTGCAACAAGTAGAGGAGTCACAATAGAGATGCATACAGATAAATCATAATCGGAATTGGCAAACTTTGTTCCTGGTCAGAGAACAACTGGCAAACTGTTTCACAAATAAAGCTTTTGTAGAAGTTTCACAAGAAGAGTACTCTTTTCTCAACATAAAAGGTTTTTCACAATGAAGGCTTTCAAAGTAAAACTCAATAGATAAGAGTCTTGTGCAAACAAGGAAGATAAAGAACATGATTGAATAAATCATCACATGAATGCTTGAAACACAACAACTCAAATGCTTGCTGGAGATGGAGAGGAAGTAGGTTAACTGACTCAACTTGGAAGTGGGAGAAAGGCCCTTCATAGAGGGAAGTAGGGACTTCAAGTTCATAAAGATCTTCCAAAATATTATGGTACTTACTAGCTTTGATCTCTCATTGACCCTATGATAAGCATCTTGAGGTGATTAAGGTTAAAGTGAACAAAGATGGAGTATATGCTTGACCAAATATAAGCTGGCAATCTCATGTCCCTTGAGTACGAGGGCCGCTCCTCATGCTACTCAACTTCAGTTACCGGTAAGTTCTTGTCATTGTAAGTACATGTGTATCATAAAGAACCGCCAAAGGGGTGCCCCTTGCACATGATACAGGAGCTATCCCATAATCAAAATGACAAGGCAGGAAAAAATAGTGAGCATCATCTCAGCGATCTTTTTATTTGCTATTTGCATAGGTTTTTATTGAGGATGCTTCACAGATTGCTCACTATGGTTATGCTGCAAGTTTCCACCATGATTAAGCATGGCTTAGGCTAGCGGCCCGGGCATTTCTCTAACACACATACATAACTCCATGGACTTACAAGCTCCCCTTTTATTTCACATTGACGACATCCACAAACAAAAGAGCATGATATCAACTGGATAAGTATCCATAAGTGTTGAAAGTGTTCGCCGTGACAGCATGGTTTTGCTAATCCCAATGTATAGATGCAAGCATATACAACTTCGATGACACAATGGCTCAAGTATATTAGGGGCAGGAAAATAAGGTGTGCCATCAAGTTCGTGAGAGCTTTACTAACCAGTTTTCACATAACAAAATAATTTTTAATTTGAAAGATAGATGAAGCTTGAGAATTTGCTTGAAATAGCAATAATGCTAATAGGTAGGTATGGTGGACACAAATGGCATAAGTTTTGGTTTAAAGGGATTGGAAGCATGAGAAGTATGCCTTCTCAAAACAGGTTTTTGGCTAGCAATGCTGGGTAGCAAGCAAAAGAGTTGAAAGAAATAAGCAAACCTACAAGTGATAAAGCCAAACATGCAAACTTCCTTGAAGACACAAAAAGATCTTAAATAAAGAATACTAAGCTTATGAGCCAATCAAGAAAGAAAATAAATGATATAAAATACTTGTAAGCTTTTTCTCTTTTCCTTTCAAACCTCAAAAAGTGTTGCTAATGACGAGAGCTCGGTTTGCCAAAACTGATTTAGATCTACTTGATGCTCCCAAAGTGATACAAATACTGATCAACAAGATCAATCATATAATAGAGATTGCAAACCAAAATAATAAGTGCAAAAAGTAAAAGATGAAGCTTCTCATTAATATTCCATAAATGCACTCACACCAAGGGATACATAGATAACCAACTAAAGGAGAGATACTTCCACAATGCAAACCAACCTATAAGATAACTTTTCTACCAAAGACATAGCTCTACTAAAAAGGTAAAAGATAAAAGATAATGATATGATACCGCGACACTCCCCAAGCTTGGAACAAGTCAAGGGGATGCCAAACTAGATGACGAATTACTCCTTCGGTGGTGGTGTTCTCTTGATAAGATCTTCAATCAATTCCCTCAATTACTCAATCTCGAAGGTTAGAGTATGAATCAACTCCGAATTTTTCTCAATGCGGTTCATGATCATGTCGGACCGAGAATCCCAGTCCTTGCTATTCTTTCCCCACTCTTCATTCTTAGAGTGTTCCTTTCCTGCATGGTTAGAACGAGGCAGATCCTAGACAGAGGGCAAGTCCCCTTTGGGCACCTGTTGATATTGTCGCTCAATTAAGAGAGTATGGAAAGGGTTCTTGGTGCGTGAAGGAGGTGACCGTGGAGCGAGGACATGATGTGGGGTTTTCCCTCCTGTAAACATCCGTGTTGTCCTCCTAATCTTGGTAGGGCTTGCCACCACTCCAATGCTTGCAATGGTAGCGCGGGTGTCCGGATTCTCATCCTCCTCCATGTCCTCCTCATCTCCAACCAAGATATCCTCCTCCTTGGGGTTTTGAGGATCATCTTCCTCGGGCTTCTTGCCTTTGTCGTTGGCGGAGACCATGGTGCTCTAAACTTGAGAAGATTTTCTGACAGAAACAGATCGAAACAAAAACACGACGAGAACACGATATACAAACCCCGGGGGATCAAGGGGGTTATATATTACGAAGTTTCAATGCATAAGGAAGGTACTGTGCGAAAACGAGGCGGAGAAGGAGTTGAGGGGGCTCACACCCCTCCAGGCACGACCAGCTGGGGCCCGTGCCTAGGGTGGGTGTGGCTAGCCTGGCCTCCGTTTCCTCCTCTATTTCGTATCGTAACCTTCCGTATGTAATAAAACCATCAAAATATAAAAAGATTAGGCTTTCACGAACCTTCAGTTTTCACCACTTTTACCTACTCAAAGATGGACTCTGTAGATTCCTTTTCTCTATCTCCTAAAAATTCCTTTCATACAAGGCCTTACACAAACCTCAATGGCAACATTAGTGTATGAAAATCAATAAACCTTTAGGTTCAAATTTCAACTGAAATCCATCAAAACAAAAGCTTCTGTAGAAACTCCTTTCCAAAAGCCCAAAAAGAGTCTAAAAGGGAATCAATATAAGAAGCAAAGGCAAATGATTGCAGAAATCTGTCAAAACAGACCAGCAGATAAAGATTGATTTTTTTTTGAAAAACTTCTGTTGCTCAAATCAAAAAGTGCAAAACTAATGAAAGTTGAATAACAACTTGGAGAACAAGCACAAAAAAATATAGCTCCATTAATTATACTGAGCTCCTTCACGAATTTTTACAATGCAATACAAAAATCTGTCCCAGAACAGCCAACTTTTCACAACTCCTCCACTTCTCAAAAGTAGTTGATCTTGACACAAAAACCAAAACAAAAAAGGATAAGGAGCGGTTATTACCGAGGTAATAACGTCCAAGACTCAACAAAACTATTGGGTTATCTCCCAAGAAGTACTTTTCTTTATTGCCTTTAGGTTAGGCTTGATAATTTCAAAGATGCTCACATAGGAGATATATATTTGAAGTGAAAGAGAGAATCAAGAAGAAAATATCCAACACATTTGAGTCTAAACCACTTCCTATGCAAGGGGGTCACATGAGAAAACAAATTATTGGAACAAAAATCCACTAGCACAACAAGACAAAACAAATGAACTTCAAAGCTTTCAACATAAAACAGGGAAACTTAATATTATTGAGGTGCATAAAACCGTGTTTCCCTCTCTCATAATAACTTTCAGTAGCACTTTGAATAAAGTTGACAATATAACTGTCATAGGAAACAAATTTATCATCAGAATGAGCATACTTACAATCATCAAAAAGAGGTCCAAGGTCATAAATCGGATCAATAGAAGCAAGTTGTTCCAGCCTGAAATCTTCATTGGGCAAGCTGTTTTCACAAGGAGCTTTAGAAAATTTAGAAAAGTTAAACTCATAAGAATCTCCATCAAACTTACTTAAAACTTTCTCCTTGTTACAATCTATAATAGCTCCACAAGTGTTCAAGAAAGGTCTACAAAAATGATAGGATAAGTTTTGTCTAGCTGCTGAATTAAGCACTAGAAAATCAGCAGGATACTTAATCTTACCGCAAAGAACCTACACATCTCTTACAATACCAATAGGGAAAATGGTTTCCTTATTATCAAGGTGAATAACCACATCAATGTCCACAATCTCACAAGGACCAATTTCATGCATAATTTCCCTGTAAAGCTCATAAGGAATAACACTAGAACTAGCACCAATATCACATAAACCATAATAGCAATGATCACCAATTTTAACAGAAAGCACACGGACACTAGCTTTTCTAACTTTCCTAGGATGCGAGATAATATTAGAAGTGTCTTCACAGAAGACAATGTGCTCATCCTCTATATTTCTAGCGACAAGATCCTTCACAATAGCTACCACAGGTTCAATGTTTATTTGCTCATCAGGTTCCACAGTTTTCTTTGTACCTTTGTTATTCGCACTAATTATCATAGAGTACCCCTTTACCTTAGCTGGGAAAGGTGTTTGCTCAACATAAGGTTCAGGCACAATATGATTAGTAGTACAGACTTTGGTATTTCTAAAAGGAACATGATTAACAACATCTTTATAAGGTGCATGGTACTTATTCCACTTCTTTTTATGAATTTATATGTAAGAGACAAAGGCCTTAAAACAATTGGCAATACTTTGAGAATCAAGACCATACTCATTACTAATATCACGAAAGTCATCAGTTCCCATAATATATTTAATGCATTCATAATCATAGTTTATACCTGACTTTCTTCCTTTGTCATTCTCCCATGCTTCAGTGTTATCTTGAATACGGTCTAGGAGATCCCATTTAGCTTCTTCCTTCATAAGTGTGAATGATCCAGCACAAGAAGCATCTAGTAAATCTTTATCATGAACAGAAAGACTAGCATAAAAGTTATTGATAATAATATTGTTAGGGAGTTCATGAATAGGACATTTAAGCATTAGTAACTTCAATCTCTCCCCAAGCTTGAGCCGTACTCTCTCCATCACGAGGACAAAAGTTATATATCAGATTCCTTTCCTTATGAATCTCACTGGGAGGATAGAATTTAGAATAAAAGAGAGGTACTATTTCCTCCCATTCCATAGATTGTCCATTATTCGGTAGTTTAAACCATTCTTCGGCTCTTCCTTTCAATGATATAGAGAGTAACTTCTTATTCACCTGTTCAGTTGTGATACCTGCGCACTTAAACAACCCGCATAATTCATGGATAAAAAGCAAATGATCACCAGGGTGGACACTTCCATCCCCTAAATAATAATTATCCATAACACAATCAACAATACTTGTAGGTATCTTAAAAGGATCTATCTCAACAGGTGGTGGTTCATCTACTACCCTAACAGTGGTACTAGTCCCAAACAGAAAACCAAGTGGGTTATCCATATTGGAAACAAAGTAACAAACAGAAATAAAAAGCAATACTCACAGTAGAAGTTTCCTTTACCAGTTCCACTCTTCAATAGCGCTTCACTCCCCGACAACGACGCCAGAAAATAGTATTGATGACCCACAAGTATGGGGGGTGTATCATAGTACTTTCGATAAATAGGAATATCGATCCCAATAAAGAGCAGAAGGTGTTGACTAGTGGTATGGAGCAGGAAATATCTGTAAATACTTGGCAAACATATTTTTAGGTTTTTTGTGAATAAGCAAGGAAATAAAATACAAGTAATAAAGATATCAAACAATTGCAGTGAGTGGCCCAATCCTTTCTTAGCAAATGACAAGCCGGTGGAAATACTTATAAGGACCAAACGTTCTTGAGGACATATAGGAGTTCTGTCAAGTGCTTTCGCTTCAAAAAGCTAAGTAGTCTTCTTTGGTTTTGTAAGTGTTGTGTGGGTGAACCTGTGCTAATGTATCGACCTTACTTGGACTAATACATACTTGTGATTAAACCCCTTTCAAGCATCCACAACTACAAGAAAGCAATTAAGGTATAAAACTAACCACAGCCTTAAACTCTAAGATCCTACACTCCCTTGCGCAATGGTGACCTAAAGGGGGTTCAGGTTTCTGTCACTCCAGCAACCCCATAATTAGTAGACAAATACACAATGAATTCCCCTAGGCCCATAAATGGTGAAGTATCATGTAGTCGACATTCACATGACACCACTAGAAGAATAGCACCACAAATTAAATACTAAACCATTGAATAATATCTCAACACAAATCCACTACTAACAACATGACTTCTCCCATGTCCTCAAGAACTAAATGAACTACTCACGAGACATCATATGGATCAAGATCAAAGATGATATGGTGATGGATAACAATCTGAACATAAACAATAATCCAAAGGTTCCACTCACAAGAATCAACTACAATAGTAATCAACACCGTGAAAGTTTCCCCTAAGAACTATGAAAGTATTCAACACAATTGTTACAGCAGGATGGAGTGGTGATGATGGTGCTGGTGGAGATGATGGTGTGGATGATGATGATGATCCCGATGAAGTCTAGCTTGATGATGGTGTTGATGGCGACGATCTCCCCTCTCCGGGAAGGAATTTCCCTAGCAAAAATCTGTCTGCCGGAGAGCTCTTTCTCTCTCACTGTTTTCCACCCCGCAGAGGCGGTAGAATCTTTCTGTGGTCGCCCTCCCGTGTATTAGGGTTTCGAGGAGAAGATATAGGCGAGAGGGCGGAGCCAAAGGTGGGCCAGGTGGGCCACACCCCCTTTAGGCGCGACCTAGGGGTGGCCCGCGCCTGGGGGGTGTGGGCCCCCTGTGGCCCATTTCCGCCTCCCCTTCTCGCATTCTTCGTCTTTTGGGAAAATAGGATTTTCCATAGTTTTTTTGGTATTTTTTTATCTTCGTGAAATTGCATCAAAATACCTCTTTTTCCATCAGAATCCTGACTCCGGTAGTTAATCCTCCAAGAATCATCCAACATGCAAAAACAGATGAAAATACATAAGTAACACCTCTTAATATGAAATATATCAATGAATAGATGAAAATTATGATATAGAATGGTGATGCAAATTGGACGTATCAGCATCACGTCCTAACATAAATATGATGCAACACATCTCTCTTATGCTCCTCTAAAAAGGGAAAACTCCAAGCAATCTAGAATTAAGAATTAACAGGGCATTGACTTAGGTACTTTGACATGATGTTTGAATATCAAATATGCTACCTTGACCAAACAATATTATCAAGATGTCACAAGATAATTATAGTACTCCCTCCGTCACAAAATAGATGTCTTAGGTTTGTCAAAATTTGAATGAATCTATATACTAAATAGTGTCTAGATTCATTTAAATTTTGACAAATCTAAGACATCTATTTTAGGACGGAGGGATTACATGAATTATGAATCCCTAGTGAGGTAAGAAAAAAGGTAAAACCATAGTAGATCTTGAATTTGTTGTCACTATTCAATCACTACCACCATGTTACTCCATCTAATACACACTTCCCCCACACATGCTCTTGCATACAAGTTGGATAAAAAAGTAATTAAGAACAGGGTACATGATATGCATCTATCAATACATCTTACACATAGATAGGTTCTAATATCTTATATAAAATCATATAATAAAGATCCACCACACATAGGAATTACATATATGACCATAATCATGTTGGGAAACTCATATGGTACTAGATTTATGAAGAACAAGAGAGAAATAGACCAAGCTACTACCAAAAAACCATAGTTCAGAGGTGGAACACTCTCTCTTCATCATGGTTATGATGTTGGAGTTGTTGGATATCCCTTCGGCGTGGCTTCGGGAGAGTTTACCCCTCCAATCTTTGCTGGTTCTAACTCCTTTTTGGTGTTTCTGTGTTTCTACGACGCTTTCCTCGAGGATGCCCTAGGGGCCCTTTATGTAGGAGTTTTGAGGTCAAACCAAGTCCGTGGGTGAAATATTGAAGTGAACCAAACGGCCAAGGGCCAAAAGGCACTAGGTGACGCTCCTAGTGGGGTAGCATTTTCCACCTGGGCTATTTTGGGCCTCGAGTCCCCTTTTTAGAGGTTCAAATACAACAGATCATCACTCTTCCTGAAATATTGGTTTTCCCATAATATTAACTCCATTTGACTTTGGTTAGGTCCCTAAAAGATAAAAATACACAAAACAGGGTTTTCCTGTCCTGCAAAGTTATAGCCAAAATAAAGGGTTCATCGGTAAATCCCCAAAAATCAATATAAAACATGGATATTACATTATATATGTTGCAAATATGTGGGAATATATATCAGTAAACTACAAAGTTCATATCTGCATTTTACATACATCAAGTGGCTTCAACAAAACTACTCTGGCGCTGCGCTCCAACAAGCGTGTCCACTTCGGGATGCACATCGACCGCGGC
This sequence comes from Avena longiglumis, assembly GCA_030063025.1. Taxonomy (NCBI): domain Eukaryota; kingdom Viridiplantae; phylum Streptophyta; class Magnoliopsida; order Poales; family Poaceae; genus Avena; species Avena longiglumis. Next base: position 81,330,067 of record CP125976.1, read on the forward strand.
ATGAGCTTCCCTCCATCGGAATTCTTCTCCGATGTGCTCAGGTACTATGGAGTGCACATCCAAAACCTTCCTCCTAACTTGCTACTAGATCTTAGCACTCACGTAGCATTTAACGAGGCGTTTATCAGAATTAAACTGAGTCTCCCTCTTTTCTAGTACTATTATGGTACCCAGAATAACTCCTTTAGTATCAGTATTCCCTATAATACCAACACTCTTAGCTTAGTCCTCAGGTGAGACCGAGTCTACCCTCGGATTTTAGATAGTGAGTCAGTTAACAGATGGCCAGTCATCTTCTTTTATCATAAGGATATACCGACTCCTCACAAGTTAGAGGGCTTGCCGGTTTTTGTTGATCGCGCTACAACTCACAAGGAATTGTGGGACTGATGGCTCCAAGTGCAGGAGATTAATTGTATTACTTTTCAATAAGAAAGGTTGTTGAAGCCACGAGGAGATGAAGGTATTAGTTAGTACATTTGACAAGTAAAACAATAAAAGAGTGCAGTGGTTTTGGTGTTTTGGGTTTGTAATTTGTAGTCAAATAAAATACTGAAAGTAAATAGCAACAATTAAATTCTCTCAATGAGAGAAAGCCCAATCCTCTATGCAGCAAGAGGACAAGCTCAAGTGTATGTGAAATTATATGTGACAAGCGTTCCTGAGGGCGGCATGCATGGATTTACTTAGCATTCATATTTACATTACATGGTGAACATCTCGTCAAGTTTCATTCCTTTAGGGCGGAGCCTAAATTAGGTGCAACCATAAACATGAGCAAGTACACCCCTTATGATGGGTCCTAGAGCCATTTTCATAAGCAAGTATAGGAATCATTAAGACATAAATGTACCACCATAGCACTTAGTTCATTGGTCCCCGACAGAAATCCCTCTAATGCAACTCAAAGTATTGGAAAACAGTTTCTATCATTCCGTCCCTTCCAACCCTCATCATTGCATTATAGTGTCGCCCTATGAGCCCATATAGGTTAAGTAATATGCAGTCGATGTTCACATAAAACCATCAGAGAACCACATAAATGATAAAAACTTGACCAAATACTCATTGCGTATTATATAGAAATCATAGCTAATCCATCCTATGCCCTCAGGAGCATGGTGATCTACTCATAAGTGACAAACATGATATGGATCAGTGGCATATGGATTACACACAATCTAAAAATATAGTATCTCCACCAAACAAAGACAAGTTGATGATGCATGTAAAATGCATACATGAACTTTGTAGTTTGTTAATATATTTTCCCACATATTTGCATCATATATAATGTTATGTCAATGTTTTATATTGATTTTTGGGGATTTAACAATGACCCCCTTTATTTTGGCTATAACCCTACAGGGCAGAAAAACCCTGTTTTCAATATTTCTTATGTCAATATTTATCCATGAGAAGCATCTGGACCACGAGAATCTCACCAGGAGGTCCAAACAAGCCCAGGTGGCGCGCCCAAGCCTGGTGGGCGTGATGCGGCTCAGATCATTGTAGAGGTTCGTTGGGAGACCCCAAGAGGAAGGTATGATGAGTACATCAACAAGTTTTTGCCTCAGTAAGAAACCAAGGTTATCGAACCAGTAGGAGGATGGAAACGACTCAAAGGTGTTGCTAGCAACTGGAAACCTGCACAACACAAACTCAAGACTTTGCCCCAACGAACAGTGAGGTTGTCAATCTCACCGGTTTGCTGAAAACAAAGGATTAACCGTATGGTGTGGAAGGTAATAGTATGGTGTCAATCTCCTGCATCTATGACTAGTAATCCACCTTCAGGTTATCATCCAAACCCCCTCAAGTATTAAGTTGCAAGCAACTGATAACTTCTTTAAGCAAAGTGTGTAAAGTAAACAATCTACTTGTTCCATAAACAAAAGATCATTGTTTTGTCCCTAGTAGCAAGAGCACATCTACAACCTTAGATATTTCTATCACTTCCCCAGATTAAATAGAGGCATGAACCCACTATCGAGCATAAATACTCCCTCTTGGAGTCACTAGCATCTACTTGGCCAATATAGCTACTAGAAACAGAGAGCATGCAAGATCACAAACAACACAGACATGATAGAATCAATAAGATAGAATCATTAACCAATCTGACATAGTAATATCAATATCCATCAGATCCCCGCAAACACAACATGCATGATTACAAATAGATGATCTTGATCATGAACGGAGCTCACAAGATCTAAACATGGTAGCACAAAGGAGGAGAAACAACCATCTAGCTACTAAATGGACCCGTAGTCCAAGGTGGAACTACTCACACTTTGTATCGGAGGGTGGCATGATGATGAAGAAGGCCTCCGAGATGATCTCCCCTCTGGTAGGGTGCCGGGAAGAGCTTCATATACCCCGATCTAGGGACGATGGTGGCGGCTATGAACTGTTTCGTGGAAGTTTGATCAGGTACTTAGGGTTTTGGTATCAGGGGCTTCTTATAGGCGAAGAGGCAAGGGGCCAGGCCAGGTCGCGCGGCCAGGGGGTGTGGCCCCCTCGAGGCCCTCCTCCATCTCGTCTTCTGGCTCCGTGTTCCCCATGGTAAAATATTGACTTTGGCTTTTGTCCCGTCCAATTTCGATAATATTGATTTTCTGCCTTTTCTGGAACCAAAAACATAAGAAAACAGACAACTGGCACCGTGGCATCTTGTTAATAGGTTAGTCCCAGAAAACATATAAAAATACCTCAAAGTGAAGACAAAGAAAAGCAAAGTAGATACTAAACAAGCATGGAACATCAAAAATTATTGATACGTTTTCGAAGTATCAGGGCGCGCCACCCATGATTGTTTCCCCCTCGGTAGTCTGATCGCCTCGATTCTTTTGCCCACGGAGTTCTCTTGACCTAAAAATCCCTATATAAGGACCCCCGGGGCATCCTCGAGATAGAGGACACCAGAGCACACCAGGGTCAAAAACACCACCAAACATAGGAAGATCCAGCGAAGATTGGAGGGGGAACTCCGCTGGAGCCACCTCCAGGGAGATCTCCACCCTCTCCAATATCTCCAGCATTATCACCATGATGAAGAGGGAGTAGTCCACCTCCGGGCTTTGGGTTTGTGGCAGTAATTTGATCTATTTCTCTTCTGTTCTTCATAGATCTAGTACCATATGAGCTTCCCTATATTTTTTTGAAATTTTCTACTGCAGGGGAGTCCCCCACAACCCTTTATTTATTATAGAATAGTCCAAAGTTTATTTACAGACATATTTACAGTAGAAAAAAACTATGAACTATCAGAACTAGGACAGATTGTCAAGCCATAATGACAGTAAATCCTTATGTCTATCCTTTAACCTATGAAGAAGCAAATTAATATCCTAAACACTAGCCTTCCATCCTTTGAAGGTCGGTTTTAGATTCTTGAAAACCAATCATTCCTTTGCTTCCAGATATTCCAATATGCAATGATTGCAACCTCTAAGAAGCAAGGTCCCTGGAAAGATTTAAATGCTCGATAGAAACTTTCCCTCCGGGACGCATTTATCCATTGTATCTGAATATAATTCCATGATACGTCCAAAACGTATCTAATTTCCCGAACACTTTGCTATTGTTTCTCCTCTTAACTTGTGTGATTTGGATACAACTAACACGGACTAACGCTGTTTTCAGCAGAATTACCTTGGTATCTAGTTTTTGTGCAGAAAATCAACTATTAGGAAAAATCCCGGAAAATATGCCAAAAATCCTATTTCACCAGAAGATCCACGGTTGCGAGTACGAGACGGAGTGGAGGCTGGGGCCACACCTCTACCAAAGTGCGGGCCAAGCCCTGTCAGGCCTAGGGGTGTGGCCACCCTGCACCCTCGCCTCCCTCTTCGCCTATAAGAAGCCTCTTGACCTAAAAACCGAGGGGGGTTCGTCGTTTTTCTAGAAAGAGTCCCGCTGCGCCACCACCACCAGAAGCCGTGATTCGGATCCAGAAACTCCATTCTGGCACCCTGCCGGACGGGAATTTGGGGAGGATCGTCGCCAATGCCTCTCCATCAACCATCAATGTTTCCTTCAACATGTAATCAAATAAGATTGTTAGGGCATGTTGCCTAGTATCTCTATTAGTGCTATTTACTTTGTTGCAACTTGTTATGCTTAATGCTTGTCACTAGGCGCCGAATGTCGTGGTATTGCCGACGAGTACGCCATGGAGGGGTCCTCACAGTGCGTGTTTAAAGACGTGGGGTAAGGCGGACGGTTGACGGGTACGAGGTAACACAGCTTACCCAGTTTCAGATTCCACGACGGTGGCAGAATCCTACTCCTGCTATAAATCACTATAATGGCAATACGCCGAGTTACAAAGATAGGTTCGCTGTGCGAGGTTGTCTGAATCGATCTTGTGTTGTGCCCTAAAGGCTCCCATAGGCCCGACTTATATAGTCTCTAGGTCCTAGGGTTACAGGGAAAAGTCCTAGCCGGACAGGTTACAGAGTCCTACACCGTTTATTACTAGTCTTGTGTATCTTGCACTCCAAGGCTCCGGGTACGCTGGTGACTCCATCGTAGCCTTCCTTTATCCAGCATGGGCCTCCCTTCTGGATCCACCTAACTAGGCCGCCCAGCATGCTATAGGCCATGCTACCGACTATGGGCCACCCGGGTTAGTCGGATAAGAGACATGCTATAGGGATACCCATATAGCATATCCCCAACACCGAGTGCCATGATCTCAGATCTGAGCTTATTATTGAATCATTATGATAGTATTGTTTGTGGTATTATCTGCAAGTTGTGTACACATATCATTGTCCGGATCCAAAGGCCCCGAAGTGACAGAAATTGGGACAACCGGAGGGGATGGATGTGGTGTGAGGATCACATGTGTTCATGGAATGTTAATGCTTTGCTCCGGTGCTCTATTAAAAGGAGCACCTTAATTGCCAGTAGTTCCCTAGAGGCCCCGCTGCCACGGGATGGCAGGACAAAAGATGTTGTGCAAGTTCTCATTGCGAGCACGCATGACTATATATGGAGCACATGCCTATGATTGTTTAGTACTTGGATGCTTATTCTTATTTATCTGCAATGCCCTAGATCTTGAAGTTACATGTTTAGACTCGTCCATGCAACGCCCGTCCATCCATCCCTATGCCTACCACACTCATATCCTACTGTTTGCTACACATACTATTGCTCTGCTTTCACCGCTTTGTTGTTGCTTTTGCTACTACCAAACTATTGTCACGATAAAATTCGTGAGCAAGAACTATTTCAGTGCTGAATTGACAACTCAGTTGTTAAGTCTTGCAAGTATTCTTTGGCTCCCCTTGTGTCGAATCAATAAATTGGGTAATACTACCCTCGAAGACTGTTGCGATCCCCTATACTTGTGGGTCATCAAGGCTATTTTTGGCGCCTTTGCCGGGGAGCATCGCTTTATTTGTAAGTTCACTTGGATCTATTATTGTTCACTGCTACTCCTTTCATCATGGGGAAGTCTCGTGATGGGAATTTTCCTATTTTATCATCCATTACAAGAAGAGGTACAGTCCTAAACACCTCTGTTGCTCTTGATTCACCGTCTCTTATAAGTAAGCTTGTTACACCACCACCACATACACATGATACACACATTTCTACTACTGCTGAGTTTGAAACTGCTTTTGATACTCATGATGTTACTTCTACTGTGCTTGAAAATATTGAGAGCATCAAGGTTGGAGAAATATATTGACCCATTCCACAAGAAAATTTTGAAACTATTATGATTGGGACCATTGCTATCAAGTTTGAGGTAACATAATCACCTTGTGGAATGCAAAGTTTTGTTTCATATAAGATTGTTTTGGTAACAAGACTTGATCAACCTTGTTAACAAAAGGATTTTAATGAACAAAATAATGTTTTCACTATGGTTATACTTGCTTTCTTTTACTTTTCTCCTTCCTAGTCTTTGCTTTTATCTTGCTAGCTTTGGTTTTGTTAGTTGTTTGCTTGTTAGAGTGTCTTAGAACTTCTGTAGTTTGGTTTTTGGTTTGCTTTTGCTTCTTCTAAAAAAATTGTTTGTGCGAGAAAATCAATTTTCATACCCTGAAAATTGGCCAAAAATAAGGTTTCCCGAAAAATCCCAGAAAATTCAAAATAAATTTTTCCTCGAAAAGAGGGGTATAGGGACACCTGGAGTGACTCAGGGGCCACCCCAGGCCATCACACCCCTGGTGGGCGCGGCCAGACACCATGTGGCGCCTGGCTAGGGTGTGGCCCACTTGGGCCCCTCCAAAGTGCCTCCTCCTAGCCATCTTATTTCTCTCTCTCCTGAAAAACACCGAAGAACTTTCTCAAGCTCGAGTTCCTGCTGTTCTTGCTCGCGATTTTCGATCTTGCTCAGCCCATCTTTGTTGCAGATTTTTGGAGGGATTGCTCCTTGGTATGTGCCTCCTCCGCTTGTCCAGTTAGATTTGTGATTGGTAGATTGTATCTTGAGTATTTTGCTGCTATAGGTGACAGGTTGTGTGAGCTTGCATTCTTGTTCTATGCTTAGAGATTTCATTTTGATGCATGTGTAGCCCTCTAGCAAGTTCCTATAGTAGTTTATCATCATTTATCAACTTGGAAATCACTTGGTTTGATGTTTGTCTAAAAATTTCAGAAAAAGAGGCCATGGACAACCACACATTTGGTGAAATATTTGAGAGTGATGCACCTAGAAGGGCAAGGCCTTCAAGATCATCCTCCCGAGCTAGGCCCTCATACAATGAGGATCTCATTACACCGCGATTTGGTGATGAGGGAGATGAAGGGGATGCGCACCCTTCCACCTTTCCTTACCGAACCTTTTTGCGGGCTGCTAGGATTCTTGAGGATTTTCTAACCTTGGTTCGGAGAGTTGGACTAACAAGATATATGTAGGATGAGAGCATGCAATATGCAACGCTCACTAAAACATTTGTGGAGAGCTTCTCTTTTACTAATAGCTTGTTCAAGCCAGACATGTCTTTCAAAACTTATGGCAGGCCTTACACCATGAAATTGAAGAAATTTTGTGAGGCCCTGGGACTTGGTACAGCTTGGTCGACAAAGAAGATTCCAGCTCAACCCACTGATTTGTTGGAGCTCTACTGCAGGATAACCAATGATGATGACCGTAGAGCCCAAAGGGGAAAGATAAGAAATATTCAGCTCCCAGCTATCAGGTACTTTGCTTATTATCTTGCCACTAGTGTTCTTGGTAGGGAGAACACTAGTAATATTTCCAACTATCATTTGGACTTCATAGCAGTTGTGCTCAACAATGAAACTAAGTACAATCTTGGTTCTCTCATTGCTCGTCGCTTAGCTGCTAAGGGACCCATTTATGGGGGAATTATTGTTGCACGTGTTGCTGCTGCCTTCGACCTTGCTGTTGATCCAAATGATACAGTTTTGGCTCCTCAGAGGCTTGATCTTGCTGCTATGAAAGCGCATCACTTTGTCATTGGTGGCTCTACCCTTGAGAGCCTGGTTTATAAAATGTTGTTTACTGATGGGGAAGAGAGAGAGATCCCTCTACCCCAAACCACTTTGTTCAGTATTTCTCAGGGACCTTTGTCACACTCCAAGGAGGAGATGGATGATAAGCTACGCATCCTTGGGTTCCATGGACACTACCAGGGGGACACGCCCACATACGACCCCTCTGTACACTACACAGGGGAGTCCTCGAGCTCATACCAGGATGAAGGGCCCTCCTCGACATACTACGGAGGTGCACCTTCTTGGTCAGCATGGAGTTGAGCCCCACTTAGGCCAAAAGCCTAAGCTTGGGGGGAGGTATACCGACATCACACTCGTCTATATATCATGTTCGTCGGTTCTTAGTATATCCATTGTTTCGCTTTCTTTTTGGTTTTTGTTTCTGCTTTCTTAAAACACAAAAATACCAAAATTATTTTCGTTGTTCCTCTTGGTTTGTTTCTTTGCTTTTTAGCTTTGGTTTGCATCAAAGAAAAATCCAAAAAGATTTTGCTTTGTTTGTTTTTGATTTGTTTGCTTGTTTTAAAAAATCGAAAACACCAAAAATATTTGTTGTTCTTCTTTGGTTTTGTGAGTTCTTTGCAGGGTGCAGCTGTCCTCAGTGGATTTTGGTTTCATGTTATTATTCAAGCCACACAAGTGAAGGGCAATAATGAAGATTAAGACAACTCGAGGTGTGGTAAGAGGCTGGTAATGAACTCTATTTGTTTTAAATTTTGTACATATACTCATCATGGTGAGCATGCTTAGTCTTTTCATGTAAGGAGTATGTAACTGATGGATACTTAGTAGTTCTCGCTTGTTTGTGATTAGCTCCAGCTTGCTAATAGTTTGTAGCATGTCATATGAATGTTTGCTTGTATTGTTTTATTCATATTTTGGTATGATATCGTGGTATCCTCCTCTGAAAGTTTCATGTGAATCAACTTGGCACATGCTCACATATTCATATGACTAAACAATAGTCAGTAAGCCTCGACGATTTATTTTGCCTTAGAGTTCTTGTATCACTTTCATGCCATAATTAGTCTTGTTTTGTTACAAGCATGATTATGACAGTTATTGCTCTCTCGTTTGTCGCTCCTTCTGTATTGCTATCCTTCACTTGCACCGAGTATGAGCTCTACTTGTGCATCCAACTCCCCAAAACCAATATTGCCAACAGTGTCCACCATACCTACCTATTAGCATCATTTGCTATTTCAGTGCATATTCTATATGCCTTGTTTTCTTCCAAATAAATTTTTTGACTTCTTTGAGAAAGTTAGTTAGTAAAGCTCTCACGAACTTGATGGCACACTTTATTCCTTTCACTTAATAATCCTGAACCATTGTGACCTATCCATGAAAGTTATATGCTTGCAGATTATAGGCTGGGAGTTAGCAGAACCGTGCTGTCACGGGGAACGCTTTCAACACTTATGGATACATATCCAGTTGATAATTGCTCTTTTGTGTGCGGATGTCGTCGGTGTGAAATACAAGGGGAGATTTTGAGTTCATGGAGTATATATATGTGTTAGAGAAACGCCTGGGCCGCTAGCCTAAGCCATGCCTAATCATGGTGGAAACTTGCAGCATTACCATAGTGAGCATCTGTGTAGCATCCTCAATAAAATCTATGCAAATAGCAAATAAAAAGATCACAGAGATGCTCATTGTCTGCTTGCCTTGTCATTTTGATCACGGGATAGCTCCTGTATCATGTGCAAGGGGTACCCCATTGGCGGTTCTCTATGATATGCATGTATTTACAATGACAAGAACTTACAGGTAACCAAAGTTGAGTAGCATGCAGAGCGGCCCTCGTACTCAAGGGACATGGGATTTCCAGTTTATGGTCTATCAAGCATATAACTCATTTTGGACCTCTTTTTCACCTTAACCACATGAAGATGCCTATGATAGGGGCAATGAGAGCTCAAAGCTAATGAGTACCTTCCTTTCAGCATTAGGAAGCCTTTCAAACTTTTCAAAACCTTTTCACTTCCTTGTTGAGTCACCACCTATTCTATGAGTACCTTCTTGAGAGCATAGTTGTCATTCTTGTGGTTGTCTCAAAACTTGGTTAATTATGTCATGACTTTGATGCTTGTATCTCTGATATCTTTACTTCTAGTCTTCACTTGAACTTCAGATGTACCTTGGCATTTATATTGTTCTATACAAACAAAGGCAAGCGAGATACCACTCTATCATACCTTATTATGAGCATTGCAATGTTGCTTATGTTTATGTTTCATGCTATTTATTATTATTGAGTTGGTTTCTCTTCATAGCTTGCAATGCCTATTGAGTAGACTTAGTTGCATACTTCTTATTATGAATGGTTTAAGTATCTACTCCTGTGCTGAGAATATATACATCATATGAAACAAATGTGTTCATGAAAGTTATTTTATCGCACTCAGTTTACAACTGAATTGCTTAAGGACAAGCAATAAGTTAAGATTGGGGGGATTTGATATGTCCAAAACGTATCTACTTTCCCGAACACTTTTGCTATTGTTTCTCCTCTTAACTTGTGTGATTTGGATACAAATAACACGTATTGACGTTGTTTTCAGCAGAATTACCTTGGTGTCTAGTTTTTGTGCAGAAAATCAACTATTAGGAAAATCCCGGAAAATATGCCAAAAATCCTATTTCACCAGAAGATCCACGGAGCCATAGTACGAGATTTGAGGAGGCCTGGGGCCCACACGCCGCTGCAGGCCTGCCAGTTGGCCGCCTAGGGTGGGTGCGGCCACCCCAGGCACCCCCTCGGCCTCCCTCTTCGCCTATAAGAAGCCTCTTGACCTAAAAACCGAGGAGGGTTCGTCATTTTTCTAGAAAGAGTTCCGCTACGCCACCACCACCAGAAGTCGCGATTCGGATCCAGAAACTCCTTTCTGGCACCCTGCCGGGACGGGGAATGTGGGGAGGATCGTCTCCATCGTCATCGCCAACGCCTCTCCATCAACCATCAATGTTTCCCTCATCCATGAGTGAGTAATCCCCCGCTGTAGGCTATGGGGATGGTAGGGATTGGATGAGTTCTATCATGTAATCGAATAAGATTGTTAGGGCATGGTGCCTAGTATCTCTATTAGTGCTATTTGACTTTGTTACAACTTGTTATGCTTAATGCTTGTCACTAGGGACCGAGTGCCATGATCTCATATCTGAGCTTATTATTGAATCATTATGATAGTAGTCTTATCTGCAAGTTGTGTACACATATCATTATCTGGATCCAAAGGCCCTGAAGTGACAGAAATTGGGACAACCAGAGGGGATGGCTGTGGTGTGAGTATCACATGTGTTCATGAGTGTTAATGCTTTGCTCCGGTGCTCTATTAAAAGGAGCACCTTAATTTCCAGTAGTTCCATAGAGGCCCCGTTGCCACGGGCTGGCAGGACAAAATATGTTGTGCAAGTTCTCATTGCAAGCACGCATGACTATATATGGAGCACATGCCTATGATTGTTTAGTACTTGGATGCTTATTCTTATTTATATACAATGCCCTAGATCTTGAAGTTACATGTTTAGACTCGTCCATGCAACGCCCGTCCATCCATCCCTATGCCTACTACACTCATATCCTACTGTTTGCTACTACTGTTACTATTGCTCCTATTTCGCTGTTGCTATTGCTACTACAAAACTGTTGCTACTGATAAACTTTTGTGAGCAAGAACTATTTCCAGGTGCAGCTGAATTGACAACTCAGTTGTTAAGTGTCACATCCCAAGATTTTCCAAAATCTTGCATTTAATAAAGGAAAATAAAAATATTTAAAATTACTATTTTTGGATCTTTTAATAGAAGGATTTGGTTTTCAAAAGAAAAGGAGGATTTATAAATAAGGATTATTTTATATAGCCAAATTAAACCTTGGCCAATATTTGAAATAAAATGTTTTGTTTTGATTAAAAATAGTAAAGATTTATTTAAATAAAATAATAGGGATTTAATATCCAATTTCATTTAAATAATGGCTTTTCCCATTTTAAATAAACACTAAAACTTATTTATTTATTTTAAATAAGTTTTCCAAATATTTTATATTCTCAAATAAAACCTACCGAAGTGTTTTGGTTTTATTTTAGATTTCAAAATAAATATTTTAATAAAACAAATCCTATTTGATTTAATAATGAAGGTCTATTGTATTTAATTATTAATGGACCCTAAAACTAAAAGGTTATTTTGTTTTAAACAAGTTTCCAAGTATTCTTTATTTCCAAATAAAACCTACTGGTTTGGTTTTGAAAATATTGGATTTCAAATGGAGATTTTATTAAATAAATCAAACCCTATTTTGATTAAATAACTAAAGGTCCATTTTATTTAATTAATGAATGGATCCTAAAAAGAATAAAAATATTATTTTATTTTGGGATTTGGTTTATGTTGATAAACAGAACCAAAAACTCATTACTATTGTGGTGAATTGTTTGAATGTTTGAATAGTTGGTTGAAATTCAAAACAGAAATTTGAATTAGAAAAAGAAAAAGCAAACAGGAAAAAAAAATAGAAACTGGCCGACCCAACCCAGCAGCCCAACAACCCAGCAAGCCCACCTGTTCCCTCGTCCCCGAACCGTTTTCTTCACCACAGAAACAACCCGCGAGGACGCTGACAAGTGGACCCCTCCCCCTCACTTCCTTTCTCGCTGACAGGTATGCCCCACTCCTCCTGTTCATCGTTCTCACCGCAGCGACCAGTTCATCCCCGTTTCTGGCTTTGATTTCGCGGCTTGAATTCGTCATAACGCGGCCACCATTACTCGCAGTGACCATACCCCTTTAAACGCCAACGACTCTCCTCCGTTTCCCCTCTGTCTCCTCCCCCAAGCACGCCCCCAGGCCGCCCCAATTCCTCCCCGAGCACCTCTGTCTCCGACGACCTCTCTTGCCAATTCTGGCCAGCACACGCCACCTCTTGCCTCCTCGAACACGCAGATGTGATCAACATCCCCCAGCGGACCTTTCTACAGCCGCAGCTCCCTCGCACGCGCCCCTGAGCGTCGACAGCGACAACAACCACCGCCGCCATGTCTAGTTCATCTCCGGCAAGTACCCAGGTAACTACAGGCTGCCCCGCGCTTTCTCAATCATGCTCCCACATTCGCCTCACTCACCTGCATCTGACCACACCCTCGGTTTGCCTCCGCATGATCTACAACGTCACCTTCGACCGCGGACAGAACCACCCGACGCCGACGACGTCTCCGACGAGCAATCGCCACTCCGTCGCCCCTGCCTCGCCGACCACTTTGAGCTTCCCAGCCTCCTGCGATCCCGTGAGCACCCCCTCATCTTCCTTGCTTCCTAGAACTGCCGCTATTGCTGGCCGTCGCCGCCCACCGCCAGCTGGCCGCGATTGGTGGCCTGATGGTTGCGTCCGTTGGATCAAAATCGTAAGGCTACGATAGAATATAAGCGAAGAGGTATCGTATGCCTCTATGACGCACGATCTATTTAGATCCAACGCGCCACGTTGCCGATCCGGCCGAACCGGTATCATCCAACCAGAACGCGCCACGTGGCCAGGTTTCGTTTTAAAAACTGATTTGAATCTGTTATAGATTCAATTTTCAAACCTTTGTAACTTTTGATCCACACGTCCAAAAATTGCAAATTTGATATCATTGGAATCAGTGGAACAAGCCCTAGCCAACCATGCCTTTTTTTTAGTAAAAATCTTCTAAAAAATGGTTGTTTTTGCAGAAACATTTGTACGCTTGTTAAGAATGTGAAAATTGTTTAAAAATGAATTTGGGGATAAAATATTTGGCAAATGGTGTGATTTGAACCTACTGACCCTAGGAAACACTTTGTGGATTCAAAAATGAATTTGGTGAAACAAAATAATGATTCTTTGATTTAAAACCATTTCTAGTCAAATAGAAATGTGGTTTATTTATAAAAAAATGGTTTTGGAAGAAAACCTTTGGAAAATGTTTTGTTTTAAACACTCTGACCCCAAACACCAAGTTTTATGGTTTGAAAACATATTTGGTGAACCCTATAGATTAATGCCTTAGTAAAAACATTTCTCCACCACATAAAATGATACTTTGTTTTGAAAATGGTTTTTAAAGTGAAACCTTTTGCAAATGACTTTTCCACTTTACAAAATGACCATTAGGTGCCTTTAAAATGTTATGACCCATTAGGAATCACTTTTTCAAACAAAACAAAGCTTGGCATGCTTGCATGCATTACTTTGACTTTGTCATTTTATGTGATGTTTTGCTTGATTGGTAGATTGAGTTTGTGCCTTGCTTGATTGAATTATAGTGACTTGAAGAGTGTGATTGTTGCAAGGACAAGGAGTGACCCTATACCCTCTACCAAAAAGGCAAGTGATTCTTCATACTTTTTGTCCCATTACTTTCACTATGCATTAGTGATTTTCTCTAAGTAAAACTTGCATGGAATTTTGCTAAGTGTAAACCTTGCTATAGGAAAACCTAGTAGATGAATCCTTAGTAGGATTTTCCTAAGTTAAGATTCCTATTACTATCAATCTTAGCCTAGCCAATAGAAAACATGGGTGGAATATATATTCACACTATGGAAAATTTCTAAGTCTGAGGACTTATGTTTTTCTTAATAAAACAACTAAGTCAATGAAGCACCTGGGTGGAATGGGACTTGCTTGGTGGTTTTTGGTTGAGTGGTTCACAAGGCCCATGTCTATGGTTGACCTTGTGTATCTCACTTGTGGATTGCCACCCAGGAACAAAGATATTTGAGATGTCAAATGTTGAGAAGCTTCAAGTGCAACCACTTGGCATTATGGGCTCTGCCTAGATCATATAGGTTGCAAGAACTTAGCCATATGGACAGTGGGTGGTAGTTTTTGATAGGTTGGAGCGCGTCCATTTTGGTCTAAGGGAAGGCTTCTGAAAGATCTTGTCTTGGGAAACCAAGTCTTGTGGGGAAAGTGCACCACCTCTGCAGAGTGTAAAATCTAAGTACTTAGCCATGTCACAGTAAGGACAATTTGAGCATCAAGACATGGAAGCAATCAAGAATCTCATCATTCAAATTTCTAAGTTAAAAACTTGTGGTTTGAACAAGGGTTAAAGGATCTTCAAATATTTGATTGAGAAAAATGTTTTTGTCAAGCAAAAACTTAGTGTTTTCAAAATGATAAGGAAAATCTATTTTGAGCAATGCAAGCCTCAACTCCACTTAGCCAAATGCATATAGATGATAGACTCCACTATACTACCATAATATCACTTGCCAATACAATTCAAATGTATTAACCCTTGTGGCTGTAACTTGTATGTTGCAGGTTTGATTGATGTTAGTAAAGTTTGATGATTAGGATTACAAAGTCTACAACCAACATGTCTGCCTGTGGCACTTTGAAGATGAAGGACCCCATGCTATAGATATTCTGCTGCAATGTAATGTAATAGCCAAATGAGCTATGTAAGTGTAATAAAATTATGTTATTCCTAGTTATAAAGTTATAATATGATCTTTGTTTCTTGATATTACATCTTAACTGTGGATGCTAGCTATTGATCCAGGGACTAGCATTGTAAACACAGGGGACTCCACCTTATATTGTATAAAGGTTGGGACACTCCCTCTACAGATGGTATCAGAGCATTGTGTTGCCTGTAGGATTTGTAAACCTAGGATTGGACAAAATCCTTAGAAAAATAGGAGTTGTATTTGTTCCAAAACTTATTTACAAACAATCTTGTAAACTCTTTCCTCAACCATTTTGGTTTCAACTCTACATCTCTTCTACTTCAACTTGATGGAAAAACCTACCTATGGCCAAGACTACACCATGTGCAAAGGACTTCTTCAACTTCATCAACTCTAATGACTTCAACTTCTTCAACTCTAATGACTTCAACTTCTCCAACTCTAATGACTTCAACATCTTCAGCATATTCACCAAGGACTTCCAACTTGGATACCACTAAGGACTACAAGTGAGACAAGGGAACCTTACTCAAGATTTGGAGACTAAGGGAATGCAAAAATAAGAAGGAGATCATTTCACTAGAAGTTATTGTAACCAAGAGTTTTTCTCAAGGAAACCATGATCTCACGCAAGAAGAATCAACCAAGAAGGAAGGAAAGATCACAAGTGAACCATATAGATGGACCACCATATTTTAGTTAAGTCAAACACACCAACTTCTGTGGTGTAACAAAAATATTTTTGGTTGCCTAAAAATATGCTTGAAATTTGTTGTTTGAGTGGAATGTATGTTTGTGATTGCTTGCACATTGCTTGAGTGAATGGTGATGAGAGTGGTTAGAATTATTTCCTTATAAATATCTTGCTTATTCTAATCCCAATCCAACCCAAGCAGATGACTTCTCCAAGAGACTCCAACATCAAGGTGGATGACAATAACAACAACCAAGAGGACAACATGAAAGAGCTTATAGCAACCCAAAACCAGTTGAGCCAAGAGACAACTCAGCTATTAGCCAACAACAATGGACTAGACCCAGCCATACAAAGGATTTTGAAGCTTCAATCCCAATTGTTGCAAGGATTGGTTACTCAAATGATCAACATGAGAGAAAACTTTTCCCAGAGAGCTAATGACCACAAGGATAACAAAGATGCTATTCTAGAAGGAACCCAAGTTAGCAATACTTGTGAAGACAAGGATCATGCATCCAAGGAGCATGAAGATCAATGCCCCAAGAAGAGAGAAAGATCTCCCACCTATGAAGAACAGGAACTAGAAGAATTTTCCTAGCTTTGGAGAGACCCAAAAAGAAGAAGAAGAAATGCCCCAACCCTAACAAGGAGGATATTACTCAAGTGCAATGTTACAATTGCAAAGAGATGGGACACTATGCCAATGAATGCCCAGAAAAGAAGAAGAACCAAGGAAACAAACAAGAAGAATTGTTACCCAAGGAAAAGAAAGATATCAGCCAAGTGATGTGTTTCAAATGCAAGGAACTAGGCCACTATGTAAACAATTGTCCAGAAAAGATGAAGAACAAGTTAAAAAAGTCTATGAAGGATCTCAACCTTGGCCCATGAGTCAAGTGTGGACACAAAGGACACTATGCAAAGGTTGCCCAGAGAAGTTTCCCCAGGATCCCAAGCAAGCCAAAATGTAATTTAGTTTGAAAATTTTTAAGGGTGGTAGTACCCTAGTTGTTTTGAGCCAACTTGTAACCCTAGCCTCCCCAAATCTCGGGACGAGATTTATTTTAAGGGTGGTAGCCTGTCACATCCCAAGATTTTCCAAAATCTTGTAATTTGAAAAATAAAAGAATAAAATAAAAAAAACTTTGTTGATTTTTAGAGTGAGAAGAAACTTTTGAATCCAATTGGAAACGTTCAAACCTTTTTAATCAGGATAAATCCTAAAGGGATTTAAAAGGATAAGCATTTAATAAAGGAAAATAAAAATATTTAAAATTACTATTTTTGGATCTTTTAATAGAAGGATTTTGTTTTCAAAAGAAAAGGAGGATTTATAAATAAGGATTATTTTATATAGCCAAATTAAACCTTGGCCAATATTTGAATTAAAATGTTTTGTTTTGATTAAAAATAGTAAAGATTTATTTAAATAAAATAATAGGGATTTAATATCCAATTTTATTTAAATAATGGCTTTTCCCATTTTAAATAAACATTAAAACTTATTTATTTATTTTAAATAAGTTTTCCAAATATTTTATATTCTCAAATAAAACCTACTGAAGTGTTTTGGTTTTATTTTAGATTTCAAAATAAATATTTTAATAAAAAAAATCCTATTTGATTTAATAATGAAGGTCTATTGTATTTAATTATTAATGGACCCTAAAACTAAAAGGTTATTTTGTTTTAAACAAGTTTCCAAGTATTCTTTATTTCCAAATAAAACCTACTGATTTGGTTTTGAAAATATTGGATTTCAAATGGAGATTTTATTAAATAAATCAAACCCTATTTTGATTAAATAACTAAAGGTCCATTTTATTTAATTAATAAATGGATCCTAAAAAGAATAAAAATATTATTTTATTTTGGGATTTGGTTTATGTTGATAAACAGAACCAAAAAATCATTACTATTGTGGTGAATTGTTTGAATTGTTTGAATGTTTGAATAGTTGGTTGAAATTCAAAACAGAAATTTGAATTAGAAAAAGAAAAAGCAAACAGGAAGAAAAAAAATAGAAACTGGCCGACCCAACCAGTGACTCAAGCCCAAGCCCACTGTCCCTCGCCCGAACCGTTTTCTTCAACTGCGGAAACAACCCATGAGGAATGACAAGTGGACCCTCCCTCACTTCCTTTCTCCGTGGTGTATGCCCCCCTCCTGTTCATCGTTCTCACCGCATGACAGTTCATCCCGTTTCGCTTTGATTGCGGCTTGAATTCGTCATAACGTGGCCACCATTACTCGCAGTGACCATACCCCTTTAAACGCCAACGACTCTCCTCCGTTTCCCCTCTGTCTCCTCCCCCAAGCACGCCCCCAGGCCGCCCCAATTCCTCCCCGAGCACCTTTGTCTCCGACGACCTCTCTTGCCAATTCCGGCCAGCACACACCACCTATTGCCTCCTCGAACACGCAGCTGTGATCAGCATCCCCCAGCGGACCTTTCTGCAGCCGCAGCTCCCTCGCTGCCCACAGCGTCGGCGGCGACAATAACCACACGCCGTACGGTTCATCTCGGCAAGTACCGGTAACTTCTGAGCTGCCCAGCTTCTCAATCATGCTCCCACATTCGCCTCACTCACGCATCGACCACACCTCGGTTTGCCTCCGCATGATCTACAATGTCGCCTTGACCATGAGAACCACCGGCACGCAGCGTCTCGGCGAGCAATCGCCACCGTTCGTCGCCCCGCCTGCGACCACACGTTGAGCTTCCCTAGCCTCCTGCGATCCCGGTGAGCACCCCCTCTGTCTTCCTTTCTTCCTAGAACTGCCGCTAGCCGCTGGCCGTCATGCGCTGTCCACTGCCATTGGCCGCCAGTGCTTTGATGGTTGCGTCCGTTGGATCAAAATCGTAGGGCTACGATAGAATATAAGCGAAGAGGTATCGTATGCCTCTGTGCCGCACGATCTATTTATATCCAATGCGCCATGTTGCCGATCCGGCCGAACCGGTATCATCCAACGAGCAGCAGCGTGGCGGGTTTCGTTTAAAAGCGATTTGAATGCATAGATTCAATTTTCAAACCTTTGTAACTTTTGATCCACACGTCCAAAAATTGCAAATTTGATATCATTGGAATCAGTGGAACAAGCCCTAGCCAACCATGCCTTTTGTTTAGTAAAAAGCTTCTGGAAAAATGGTTGTTTTTGCAGAAACATTTGTATGCTTGTTAAGAATGTGAAAATTGTTTAAAAATGAATTTGGGGATAAAATCTTTGGCAAATGGTGTGATTTGAACCTACTGACCCTAGGAAACACTTTTTGGATTCAAAAATGAATTTGGTGAAACAAAATAATGATTCTTTGATTTAAAACCATTTCTAGTCAAATAGAAATGTGGTTTATTTATAAAAAAATGGTTTTGGAAGAAAACCTTTGGAAAATGTTTTGTTTTAAACACTCTGACCCCAAACACCAAGTTTTATGGTTTGAAAACATATTTGGTGAACCCTATAGATTAATGCCTTAGAAAAACATTTCTCCACCACATAAAATGATACTTTGTTTTGAAAATGGTTTTTAAAGTGAAACCTTTTGCAAATGACTTTGCCACTTTACAAAATGACCATTAGGTGCCTTTCAAATGTTATGACCCATTAGGAACCACTTTTTCAAACAAAACAAAGCTTGGCATGCTTGCATGCATTACTTTGACTTTGTCATTTTATGTGATGTTTTGCTTGATTGGTAGATTGAGTTTGTGCCTTGCTTGACTGAATTATAGTGACTTGAAGAGTGTGATTGTTGCAAGGACAAGGAGTGACCCTATACCCTCTACCAAAAAGGCAAGTGATGCTTCATACTTTTTGTCCCATTACTTTCACTATGCATTAGTGATTTTCTCTAAGTAAAACTTGCATGGAATTTTGCTAAGTGTAAACCTTGCTATAGGAAAACCTAGTAGATGAATCCTTAGTAGGATTTTCCTAAGTTAAGATTCCTATTACTATCAAGCTTATCCTAGCCAATAGAAAACATGGGTGGAATATATATTCACACTATGGAAAATTTCTAAGTCTGAGGACTTATGTTTTTCTTAATAAAACAACTAAGTCAATGAAGCACCTTGGTGGAATGGGACTTGCTTGGTGGTTTTTGGTTGAGTGGTTCACAAGGCCCATGTCTATGGTTGACCTTGTGTATCTCACTTGTGGATTGCCACCCAGGAACAAAGAGATTTGAGATGTCAAATGTTGAGAAGCTTCAAGTGCAACCACTTGGCATTATGGGCTCTGCCTAGATCATATAGGTTGCAAGAACTTAGCCATATGGACAGTGGGTGGTAGTTTTTGATAGGTTGGAGCGCGTCCATTTTGGTCTAAGGAAGGCTTAAAGATCTTGTCTTGGGAAACCAAGTCTTGTGGGGAAAGTGCACCACCTCTGCAGAGTGTAAAATCTAAGTACTTAGCCATGTCCCTGGTAAAGGACAATTTGAGCATCAAGACATGGAAGCAATCAAGAATCTCATCATTCAAATTTCTAAGTTAAAAACTTGTGGTTTGAACAAGGGTTAAAGGATATTCAAATCTTTGATTGATAAAAATGTTTTTGTCAAGCAAAAACTTAGTGTTTTCAAAATGATAAGGAAAATCTATTTTGAGCAATGCAAGCCTCAACTCCACTTAGCCAAATGCATATAGATGATAGACTCCACTATACTACCATAGTATCACTTGCCAATACAATTCAAATGTATTGACCCTTGTGGCTGTAACTTGTATGTTGCAGGTTTGATTGATGTTAGTAAAGTTTGATGATTAGGATTACAAAGTCTACAACCAACATGTCTGCCTGTGGCACTTTGAAGATGAAGGACCCCATGCTATAGATATTCTGCTGCAATGTAATGTAATAGCCAAATGAGCTATGTAAGTGTAATAAAATTATGTTATTCCTAGTTATAAAGTTATAATATGATCTTTGTTTCTTGATATTACATCTTAACTGTGGATGCTAGCTATTGATCCAGGGACTAGCATTGTAAACACATGGGACTCCACCTTATATTGTATAAAGGTTGGGACACTCCCTCTACATTAAGGATTGCAAGTATTCGTTGGCTCCCCTTGTGTCGAATCAATAAGTTGGGTAATACTACCCTCGAAGACTGTTGCGATCCCCTGTACTTGTGGGTCATCATTCCACACTCTAGTGCTAAAATTGCATTGAAAGAATAGATGTTTCCAATCCTCAATGACTCTAGTAGGACATAGCACGCGACCATGATTTTCAGTGACCTTCTAGTTCCTCTAAGCAGCATATCCTTTGTATTCAATCTGTCATGAAACAAGAGCCAAGCAAACAACCTATGATTGGACATGCATCTGCTCTCCCAAATACTTTTTGAAATTAAGTCAGTGGGCATCATTAAATAACAGTGCTTATAGAAGAACTGAGACTTATAGACCTCTTTACTTAAATTATAGATCCACTTGTCCTCCTCCTGAGACAAACTCACTGAGCCAATAATTTCTTGGAGTTTATTGTATTCCTGAAATGCCTCAATTGACAGAGGCAGATGAAAGGCATCATGTAGATTTCTCAATGTACCCGCATCTCTGACAGAGGCCATCTCGTCTCTAGAAAAAGAGTATAACCTTGGGAATTTGTTGTCAAGTAATTCTACATGCCAAAGATCATTCCAGAAAAGAATGCTAAATCCAGAACCCACAATGCACTTGGAGATGGACCTCCATTCATCCACTAGTTTTAAAATCCCTCTCCACCAGAAGGAGCCACAAACAGTAACATCATGACGGACATATTCATGATAATACGAATCCCTAACTAATATTACCCAAGGTAAGTCAGCATTATTATAAAATTTATCCAAATGCTTAATCAATAGGGATTTATTCTGAATCTTTAGATCAATGAATCCAAGTCCTTCTTTGTCCTCAGGCTTACAGATCATGGGCCATGCAACCAGTGAGTTAACTTTCTCCTGGTTTTTAGTTTTCCTCCAAAGGCATCTCCTTCTTCCCTTATCCATAATGTCAATAACCCCTCGAGGGATTTGCAATGAGCACATAATGTATGTGAGCAAGGAAGATATAACAGATTTTACCAGAATAAGACTGTCCCCATAAGAAAGAAATGAAACTGTTGCATTTAACCTTCTCTCAACCCTATCAATTAAAGGTGAGAAGTCCTTGATTATGGGTTTAGTTGTGCCCATGGGTAATCCAAGGTAAGTGAAAGGCATAGTAGCAAGCTGACACTGAAAAATAGCATCCAAATGTGTGGCTTCTCCATCATATTGATTTATTGGGATCATAGAGGATTTGTGGAAATTAACCTTTAATCCAGTAAACTCAGCATATTGTATCAACAAATCCTTGAAGACTTTTAGCTGATTTTCTTCTGCAGGCAAAATGATCAGGGTATCATCTGCATATTGAACAATTGGATAGTCCCCTTCCATTGGAATAGGTAGTTTCAGAGTTCCATCAATGAAAGCCTTATTTACCATGCTCTGTAACAAATCACCTCCCAATACATAAAGGAGAGGTGAGAGAGGGTCTCCTTGCCTAACACCCCTTTTACAAGCAAAACTCTGTCCTGGCACTCCATTAAAAAGTACAGAAGATGTACCACTTTCAAGAATATTCTTGACTAAGGCAATGAAATTTTTGGGAAAACCTTTATAACTCAAGACTTGAACAATAGCATCATGCTCAATTGTGTCAAAGGCCTTTTCAAAATCAATCTTGAAAACTACAATTTTCCTTCTTGACTTCTGACATTGAAATAGATATTCAAAACACCATCCTAGACAATCATGTATAGTTCTGTCTTTAATGAAACCATACTGATTTGCATGTATACATATTTTGATATCATCTTGCAATCTATTTGCATAGATTTTAGTGATGAATTTTAAAAAAGTATTGGTTAGAGAAATAGTCCTGAAGTCATTGACAGACTGAGGACATGGCCTTTGTTCATACCTGAAGTCATCTATTTGCATAGACCCATCTGATAGACCTTTTGATCATCTTTGTAATTCCTATGTGGTGGATCTTTGTTCTGTGATTTTATATTTGAGATTGGAATCCATTTTTTGTAATATGTTTTGATAGATGCATATCATCTACCCCGTTCTTAATTGCTTGTTTTGATCTAATAAATTGTATGCAAGAACTTGTATGGGGAGAAGTGTGTGTTATATGGAGTAGCATGGGGGTGGAGATTGAATTGTGACAAATAATATTCAAGATCTATTTTGGTTTTTACCTTTATCTTGTTGCCTCTAAAGTGAAATCATGTGCTATAGTTATCTTGTGACAGTTGATAACCTTGTTGATCAAGGTAGCATATTTGTATTTCAAACATCATGTACTATTGCTTAAAGCTATACACTGATTTTTCTTAATTCAAGATTGCATGGGGATTTCCCTTTCTTGAGGAGTATAAGAGAGAGATAGAGATTCCATCTCAATATTAGAATGTGATGACCATATTAATTCCTTTATCAAGCAGATATAGAAAATTCCATGAGTCTTTACCATTGATGAATTATTTTGTGATCACCACAACTTAAAAAAGAGAGTAAACAAGTGAACCTATGAGCCCCGGTCTGATTTTTATCATAAGAAACACCTTTCTATTGCATCTACTATCCTTTTTAATTTCTGCAATTTATTATTTTGAAAATACAAAAATACATTCTTACTTGCAATCACTCATAAAAACCCAAAACAACACTATTATCTTCCATATCATCTAGTTTTCATTTCTTTGCTTTACTTTATTTCTTTAGATTTTTTCATACTTTATATTTCATATTACTAATGCAAAACCTTGTGCTTGACAACCAATCCAATTGGTGGAGTTGGGGACACAATACAAATTATTTTACTTTACAGGTTGCTTAAAGAGGAGAAGGGAAATATCCACACAATTCCCCGAGAGTTCAATATAAACCCTCGAGTCACCCTTGTGGGGAAAAGGAGCTTGCTAAAACACTCTGTACTTGGAATCCGAACAAAAGTGGCAGTCTTTGTTGCCATTAGTTGCCAACCAAAAGATGCAAATATCACTTAAACAATATCCAAGGGTTCAATCAATCACAAACTATGAGGGGGACGAGGTGGATCTTGGAGATGGAGATGGTGATGATGATGATGATGATGATGATGGAGATGTTTATGGAGAGGCCTCCCCCTATGCCAAGGAGGAGTGGTGATGATGATAGCATCGATTTCCCCCTCACCAGAGGCTCCGGTGCTGCAGGATCTGCCCTTTCTCGGAGTAGGAGAGGACTTTCACCTCCTGTTGTGGGAATGGCCACGACAGATGCTGCGATTGGCAGCGAGTAGTAGAATCAGGGGCAAAGGCGTCCAGCCATGTACGGTGCGAGATGAGGGCAAAGACACAGGGATTTACCCATGTTCGGCCCCTCGGAGGGTAAAGACCTACTCCTGCTAGATTGTATTGATGAGAGAGTACAATGGGCTAGCTCAGCGGCTAGGCTGCAAGTAGAGGGGGTGTATGATGGAACGTAAGTGCTATGCATGCCCTAGGGAAGTTTATATAGAGTCACCTCGCTTGAGTTTACAGATCTACAACCGAGTTGGATAAGGACTCGGAGGGTTTTGACCTAATCCGACTGGCTCTAACTATGCTTCTAGGCCTTTAGCTTACATTCGCCTGGCTCCTTCTTGGGTCGCGATCTAGTCGCCGTCTTGCAAGCCCACTGAAAGGATACGGATGTCGCCTAGAGGGGGGGGGGTGAATAGGCGATTAAAACTTTTCCTAGAGTGGCTCAACAAAGGCGGAATAAAACCAGTGTTTACTTTGTTAAGCACAACCTAGAACAACTAAGGTTCACCTATATGCACCAAAAACTTATGATAAGCAATACAAGCAACAAGGTGATAGCAAGATATATATTACTTCAAGCACGAAGGCTATCACAATGTAAAGTGCATAAGTAAAGAGCTCGGGTATAGAGATAACCGAGGCACGCGGGGACACAAATATTTTACCGAGTTCCTCCCAACATGGAGTACGTCTCGTTTGGAGAGGGGGTGGTATCAAACCACCAACTCCACAAAAGGCCTCCCTTTTTCTCCGGTGAATCTCACCCCAATGGGATCGATCAACGCTTCCACTATCGGTGCACTTGTCGGTGGCAACCGGAACCTCTCACAAGGCACAACTTAATTGGATGATTGCAACAAACGCCACAAAAGTCCACAATGCCACCAAGGCCACAAAACCGTCTAGGGTTCCAAGAACCCAAGAGGGACAAGCTCCAATGAGTCACACGAACCAAATCCTCCGAGGAGAACACAAACCGATGCACCAAATGCAAATGGCAAGAACACCACAAAGATGTTCAAATCCTTCTCTCCCAAATTCCACCAAAGCTTCAAAAGCTTATGGCGGAATAAGAGAGGAAGAACAATGGAGGAAATCCACAAAAGACTCCAAGATCTAGATCTCAATATGTTCCCCTCACTTAGAGGAGAGATTGATTGGTGGGATTGTAGATCTAGATCTCCTCTTTCAAATCCCTCAAGAATATGCAAGAATCATAGGAGGGATTGAGAGAAAGCAAGCTCAAGAAGGTCAACAATGGAGGAGAAAACTTGCAAGAATGGTTGAGGAACCATTGGGGAAGAAGGCCCCTTATATAGGCCCCTCCAAAATCCAACCGTTGCAGCCCAAAAACGCGATTCCCGGTACTACCGGACTTTTTCCCGGTACTACCGGACTTTCCCGGCACTACCGGACATTTCCTGGGGTTCCTGGGGCTCCAAACACATTTTTTCTCTGCGCCCCGGTACCAAAAGGTATTTACGGACCGGTACTCTGGATCTGGTCCGGTACTACCGTCATCACATAACGAAAACAACCATAACTTTTGCATCCGGACTCGATTTGATGATCTTGGGCTCGTTTCGAAGAGGACAACAACCTCTACAAGATCATGCAAAGAAACATCATAGTCCAGCAAGGGAGGATAGATCCAAATGACGAAGTAAAAAACCTTCTGCCGCGCTAGGTACTAAAATGCGGTACTACCGCTTTTTGGTACCTAGCCCGGCAGTGGATTTTGGCAAGTTTCCAAAACCTTCTGCCTTGCTAGGTACGAAAATGCGGTACTACCGCATTTTGGTACCTAGGAGACCGGCAGATATTCAAACGGCTATAACTTTTGATTGGTAACTCCGATCGACCCGATTCCAATTGCGTTGGAAAGAGGACGACATGAGCTTCCCTATAAAAGGTGAAAATATTGGTTATCACCAAGTGAGAATGTATCAAGTATAATAATGTGAGATAACCCACTTGGTGAGAAACCGAAAAACCGCATAGATCAAAATCGCAATAAGATATAAAAGAGGGATCCGATTTTGATGAACAAGAGCTTGTTATGGAGATTACCACAAGCTCTATATCCTCACATGGATAAGACCAAATAACAACCAAATACGATAATGCAAGCATGCAAAGGTTTGAGATCTCTCCGAACGATGTGATCGAGTTATTCTTTTGAGAGCCCCTCTTGATAGTACGGTTATCTATCCTAAACATGGTCTCCTACTAACAATATGAGACCGGCAAAAGGGAAAACCTATCAAGATTATACCTTTGCCTTGAGCATTCCACTTGAGCTTGATGTAGACGATCTTTCCCTTCTCAAGATGTAACGCCTTTCTTAATTCCTCATCATCGATCCATGATCACCGAGAATGGAAAACATCAAACATGAGATCTTCTATAGATGGTGCATTTTGAGCTTGCACAACACATCTTATTCTCATTTCATCAACCTTGAAGCCAACACATGCTCCAAGAGATGCTAATGGACAAATCCTACAAGTATAACTTAATACACACATTAGTCCATAAAGATTGTCATTAATTACCAAAACCACACATGGCGGCCCACATGTTCTTTCAATCTCCCCCATTTTGGTAATTGATGACAATCCCTTTAAGAGGGTTTATATAAGGAATATTAGTGAACAAAATGGTAACACCAATATAAAATACTACATAAGTATGTTATATTGGTACCACCACAATATATAGAGCAAACTCCCCCACAATCTATGCATGTGTGATGAACTTGAATTTCATTGCATATATTGCCAATCATTATTATTGGTGGAGTTTACTCTATATATACCACATGCTAAGAAACAACAAAGATGCAAGAGCATGAAAGGCAAATGCTTAGAAACAAACTCAAAGCATAAACCATTTCCCTTAAACCCTCTAAAACATTTTCCCCATTGGCATCGATTGCCGAAATGGGTGACAAGTTCTAGAAGGCAAATATAGTAATATTTCCTCCAAAGATGTGCATTCGCACATATCCAATGATGAATACTTGGGAGGGAGTAGAACTATATCGAGGACCCGAAGATTGCCAAAGGAATAAAATAAAACAATGCATCACAAATGACGCAAGCAATCACAAGATCCGACAAACCAATTTGAAAACAACAAATGAGTCCAAATGGAAACAACAAGATATTATGATACGAGTAGATGAGTGTTTTAAATAACAAATTGAGAAGCTCCCAAGATTTGTGCAAACTTTAAAATAGTTGGATTTCAATACAAATTTCAAAAATATGGAATCCTCGCTCCCCCATAAGCATTTAAAACACATCAAATGAAAGATCAAATAAATGCTTAAATAAAATAGAGAAGTTCACCAAGATTTGTGCACACTTTAGAATCTTTGTATTTCAATACAAAAATGCACAAATATGGAATCCTCACTTCTCCATAAACATTTAAGGCACAATAAATGAGAAATAAGATAAATGAGCATTATTAAATGAATTAGATGAGCTCCCCAAAGATAATGCACCAATTATGATAATTGTATTTGGGAACAAGGTGCATAATCATGGAATCCTCACTCATCCAAGTTTATTTAACAATGCAAGGCATGAGAGAACAAATATGAGTGCCCAAATAAGCAAACAAGAGGAACTAACACTCATAGGAAATTAAATTTGGAAGCCACTGAAGAATCAAAAGGAATAGAAAGGTGGTCTCCAAGGATTAAAAATCAACTAAAATTATCTTCTCATATGTGTATATGTCTATAAGTGGAAAACATCACAGAGACAAATGCCAACAAATAAATATGCACACATAAAGAAGATATACAAGAAAGCACATGAAAGGCAAAAATGAAGTCATAACATATATCAATAAGATTTTTTACTTCAAAGCATGGCCAAAGGCTCACATATGTCTTATTGTACATTAATGGACTTCAAACACCAACACACTACATATATTACAACTTTCACCAAGGGAAGAGGAGAAAGTTGGAATATATGGAGAAAGGCAACAAGTATCACAAGAAAAATTTAACTAGCAAAATCTCACTATTGCACATGAGAGAAGTTGAGGAAAAGATTGGCAATAAAATTGCTAGATTGACATATTTGGGATTGGAGGATCATATGCATGAGTTTGTATAGTCCCAATTATATATACTCATCTCAACTTATACACATATACAATAGAGAGTTCTCTTAATACCATGGCTAGAGATACAACAATTACAAATACATGAATTCATGCCAGAAGGCAACCGACAAACGGTTGGAATCAAGATATATGAGAATGAGAAATAGATACTTGTTACCGAGATATAATTGGTAGGATGTAGAGGATATGAATTCATTGATCATCCTATAGCTTGCCTCCAATTTCCATACGCACCACTTCTTCAAGATTGAGAGACAAGCATCCAATATATCTCCAATGTACCTAAAACACATTTAAGTACAAAATGGTCCCCAAACTTATTGGGTCGAATGTAGTTAGTGCAACTACAATTGTAAGATCCCTCCTTTATAAAGGAAAAGGATCCCTGTGATTGCAATTCTAGTCCCTGGATCAATGTTAGCATCCACAGTTTAAGATGAAGTACACAGAAACAAAGGTCATTATTACAGTCATTCCAGAGACAACATAGTCTTTACAACTCCATGGCCACCGGCCTAGTACAAGAGTTTAAATAAGTAAATAGATAAAAGTCTTCATCTTCATGTGCCACAGGCAAACATGTTGAGTGTAGACTCATGACTCCTAATCCTCATCAGAGTAACCTGCAACATCACAAGTTACAACCACAGTGGGTAAATACATTGGAATAGTATTGGCAAGTGATACCTTAGTATAATTTTTGGTGGACTAGATACTATATGCAATTTGGCTAAGTGTAGCTTAGGCTTGCTTTGCTCAAAATAGGTTTTCCCTATTAGTTGAAAACACTAAGTTTTTCTTTTTCAAAAACTTTTCACAAGGAACCACCAATAGACATTGAGGTCCTTCACCCTTGTTCAACCACAAGTTTTACTTAGAAATTGGGATGAGGAGATTCTTGATAGCTTCCATGTCTTGATGCTCAAATTGTCCTTTTCCAGGGACATGGCTAGGTACTTAGATTCTTCCATCTGTAGAGGTTGTGCACTTTCCCCACAAGCCTTGATTTTCACCAAGACATGACCTTTCAGAAGCCTTCCCTTAGACCAAATGGACACGCTCAACCTATCATTCCCACTACCACCAACTGTCCAAATGGCTAAGTTATTGCAACCTATATGATCCTGGCAGAGCCCATATTGCCAAGTGGCTGCACTAGAATCTTCTTAACATTTGGCCTCTCAAATCCCTTTGTTCCTGGGTGGCTTTCCACAAGTGAGATACACAAGGTAAACCATAGAAATGGGCCTTGTGTAACCACTCAACTTAAACCATTCCTTCCATTCCACCCAGGTGTTTCATTCACTTAGTTGTTTTATTAGGCAAAACACAAGTCCAAAGGCTTAGAAATATTTTCATCATAGCATGTATATTTCACCACCCTTGGTTGCTACTAACTAGGCTAAGCATGGCATAGATAAGCATCTTAACTTAGAAATTCCCTAGCAATTCTACAACTACTAGGATTTCCCAACATGGCATATAAGCAAAATATAACATGCAAGACTAGCAAAATATTTCTGATGCTTAGTAGAAAACATAGGGATAAAAATATCATGAAGCACCACTTGCCTTGGTAGTTTGGAGAGTAGCTACACTCCTCACAATCACAATCACTATTGGCACCAAAATCTACACGTAGAATCATAGCTACAAATCACATACAAATAAATACAAGCAAAAATATATGGATGCATGCAACATGATATGTGATGATTTTCTAAACTCAACAAGACAAGTGTACAGTACTGTTTTATAAACAAGTTCAAAACTTGCCAAACAACATTTATTTAAACACTAAAACATTTCTCAATAATTTATATACACAAAATAGGCCTACGCATGTTTCTGTAAATAAAACCATTTTAACAGAAACAAAACATTAAACACATTGCATATTTGGAAAGGGCTTGCTCTCCTGATTCCATTGATATAAAAATTGTCAAATTTGAACGTGGGAATCAAAAGTTATGGCTAAAACAAAATCAAACAACTAATAGATCTAATTCAAATTTTTAAAACGAACTCTGTGCCACGCGGAGCTCTCCCATTGGTTGGTACACCGCCGTCGGATCACGCTTGAGCATGATCTAACTTAATCGCGCGGCTCTGATTGAATCGTACCGCTTCATCTAGGTTCTATCGTGACCACTAGATCTAGATCTAACGACGCTCAGCACTCGACAATCAAGTGGCGGCACTGGCGGCGGCAACAGGCGGCGACGCCTATGTCAGAACTGCTACCGGTGTTCTAGGTCACACGGGAGAGGGAGAAGGGGCTTACCAAGCTCGCCGTGTGTTGCTGATGCTCAAGGTGGCGATGGCTGGTCAAGGGGCGCGCTGTAGTGGCCGAGGGAGCTCGTCGGAGTTGCTGGCGGCGTCAGATGCTTGCTGTCGAAGTCGTTGCCGAGGTTCCGCGTCGACCTAGCACGAGCCATATGGTTTAGGAGGTGCGCAAGGGCCTGGTGATGAAGACAGTATCAAAGGGGAGGCAAGGGGCGGTCTCGTTTTACCTGAATTGCACGTCGGAGTCGAGCGGTGGCTCAGGTGTTCGCGGGTGTGAACGAAGACGTCGCTCTGGGTCACGAGAAAGAAAACAGAGGGCATCAGTGAACGCGCAAGGACATGATGGTCACGATGGTTTGAACCAGAGACAGGGGGTGGTCAGTACTCACCGAGATTGGTCGCCGGAGTGCGTCTGTGCAGCGGCGGTGCAAGGGCGATTGCGGGCAGCCTGGGGGCATTTCTGTCTGGCTTTGTTGGGGGAAATGGCCGCGAGGGGGAGGTGGTCTTATATCCAGAGTGGGGGCGAGGATCACGCGCGGTATCCATGGCAATTAAGCGCGGAAATCAACGCGACAGTGAATGGCGGAGGGAACGGTCGGCGACATGGTCGTGGGCGCAATTTGGGGAAGATGATGATGAGCTCGCAAGGTCCACCAGTCAGTGACCCATTGGGTAGCGCGGGTGCGGTGAGAAAATCAGAAGGAGAGGGAAAACCCGGGTGGGCTGGCTAATGGGCTGCTTTGCTTGTTGGGCCAAAATCCTGGCGCCGGCCCTTTTCCTTTTCTCTAACCTTTTTCTTTTTCTGAATGAATTTCCAGGAACCTTTTTCAAATGATTTCAAAATCTATTTAATTCAAATCTTTTCAGGATTTTTGCAGTGTGCAACCATCACATTTCTGGGCATAAAACCAAGTGGTCACTTTGAATTGGCCTGGTCACTTGGAATAAAATAAAATAAGAAGTGACATAGCACCAGTTTTAAAATAGGTTTTGAAATTGGTTTTCAAATTATATTTGTTTTGAATCTTTGGTTTAAATCCTAGCAATCTAGCAATTCACTCTGAAAGCAATAAGACACAAGGTTTGGTTCACTGAACATCTATCTCACATTGGAGATTTGTATTTGTTTTAAATGCTGATCACATAAAATAATGAGCTCATATGCTCCTGTTTTTGAATTGATCTGTTTTAAATGAAATCTATATGATCATGGATGCATGGATGATATGCATGAGTTTGAAACATGATTTTGGGGATGTTACAACAATACATAGGAGAGACTCCACATAAATATGTGCATATTGATATGAAATTGAATTTCATGCACAACTTAGCCGATGGGATTTGGTGGAGTTTCCCCTATATATTGGGTCAAAGAAATCAAGCATACCATAATATAAACACATAGTAAATATGCATGCATAAAGCTTTCAAGAACCAAAAGGATATACAATTTGAACAAAAACACCAAGTAAATCAAGATTGCACACACAAGAGTGTGACATGACAAATGATGTCCAAATTGTATCAAAGAACCAATTCAACACATGAAAGATCACATGTTCAACAAATGAACTAGGCTAAAACCAAAGGAGCAAAAGACACATAGAAATAAAATTGCTCAAGGGTTTATCTCATTCTAAAATGGTCAAATAAAGAAACAAGGAATGAGACAAAACCAACACCCAAAAAGAGCAAGGTTCCAACAAGAAACCAAACTCCCCAAACTTCTCATGATGGCACAAATACCAAAACGAAAAGATTGAGGTTCCAAGAACATAAAACCCGATATGGACCAAACAAAGAAGCATAAATATGAGTGTTCTAAATAATATAGGAGAGCTCCCCCATAGATAGTGCATTATGTAGGATTTTCCTTTTAAATGCAAAATGCACACAAATGGGATCATCACTAGTACCTACAATAAGTAAAACACAAGAGGATATCAATAAAATAAGAAGATCCACAAGAAGCAAGGAAGGCTTGGGAGACAACACAAAACATTTTCTTGGCCAAAGATAGGATAAAATTAAGCAAGGGACAAAGTGAATATGATCAATAAATTCTACCATAAGTTGGGTACTCATTGTCCAAGGACAAGAAATATTGGGAATAATTTTCCCAAGGTATCTTGCATGGATATCCAAGATCATAGTCACAACAAGAAGCATATAACTAAATATAAGAAATTAAGCATGATACTTCGAACAAGATTCTTGGTAGCTTCCAATAGTCACACAATCACTAGTGATTAGAGTAACTTGAAGAAAATGGTTTCCATGAGGATATATATATCTAAATATGAGGAAACACATACCAAGAAACATTCTCATATACAATATCCAAAATAAGATCAATAAAGGCATTCAAGCAAATTGGAATTTGTATGAGAAAATGTGTCACATAGGAGCTAGATAATAATCAATATCAATTCTAAGTGACACAACCTCGAATATTCATATTTTCTAGGATTGTAATATGCACTAAGCATAATACTCCCCCATAATGTGATACTACCATAAAAACAACACGAGGCAAAAGGATACATATAGAGATAATTAATGGACATTATAAAACTTAAATTTCTCATGAGAATTATACCACATAGAGACTAGACAAGAATCCAATATAAATACTAGGTGGTATTCCTCATGTACACATAATTTAGGATTGTGGAATGCCCAAGCATAACACTTCCCCAAAATGGTATAATCCATTAATTTCTCACAAGAGCCAAATAAGATACCAAATATAACCAAGCAAGGCTCAAACATAAGAAACACACATACATGGTGTGCCACCTAATCATACACAAATATGCTTGATATCTCAAGATAATTAAGTAGAAAGCACAACATGTACAAAAGCATGGAAGATACAAAACTGTCACTTCCCAAAATTTTCCAAATTTTGAAATGTGAAAAATAAATAAACAAAATAAAACTTTGTTGAAATTTAGAGTGAGAAGAAACTTTTTGAATCCAATTGGAAACATCAAAAACCTATTTGGATCAAATAAAATCCTAAAGGGATTTAAAAAGATAAACAATTAATAAAGAAAGTTTAGTAATTGGAATTACTATTTTGGACCTTTAAATAAAAAAGATATGGTTTTCAAAAGCAAGGTAGAATTTATAGATAAAGATTATTTTATAGAGCCAAATTAAATCTTGGCCAAGCTTTTGAAATAAAATATTTCTATTTGATAAAAAGAATAAAGGTTTATTTAAATAAAATAATGAGGATTTATTAATATCCAATTTTATTAAAGTAAAGGCTTTTCCATTTTAAATAAACACTAAAACTTGTTAATTTATTTTAAATAAGTTTTCCAAGTGTTTTATTTATTCAAATAAAACCTACTTAATTGATTTTGGTATTATTTTAGATTTCAAATGGAGTTTTAAAATAAATTAAAACCTATTTGAATTAATGACTTAGGTCTATTTTATTTAATTATAAATAGATCCTAAAAGAATGAAAGTATTATTTATTTTGGACTTTGGTTTGTGTTGTTAAACAAAACTAAAAATTATACAAACTTTGGCAAAGGTTTGAATGCATTTGTTGTTTGAATTGTTTGTTTGATAATCAAAACAGAAAATCAAATAGAAAAAGAAAAAGCTTACTGTATAAAAAAAAGAAATCAAACCTGACCCAACCCAATAGGCCCAGCAGCCCACCAGTCCAGCCCAACTAAACCCCCACGCGCGAAACGTTTTTCACCCACACTCGCACCCACACAGACGCAGACAGGCAGGACCCATCTCCCTCACTGACAGGCAGGCCCCACGCCAGCGTGTCATCGTCTTCAATCTTGCGCCAGCCGTTCCCTGCCGTTGCTGCCGCGTTATTATCGGTGTCAATACGCTTAATTACCTGTGTTAACTCCTTCGGTGACCACGCACACTTAAGCGCACGCCTCTCCTCTACCTTTCCCCTCACTCGCTCCTCCCTCTCTGCCCCCAGGCTGGGTAAGTTTCGAGCTCGAGCCCACTCTGCTCCGACGGGCTCCTTCGTCAATTCCGGCGAGGACAGACTTCCCCTCGGCCCCTGCTTCACACGGGTTTCATCAGCATCCTCTTGCGCATCTCCCCATGCCACTCGTTCGCCAAGCGTGCTCACAGCTTCGGGCCGACACCGAAGGCGTCTCGCCAACGCCTGGACGAACTCCCGTGAACTCCGTCGCCCGCCCAAAGACTCTCGATCATGCTCACAAGAACTCCACGATCGCCACGCCTTCAGGTGTCTTTGTTTTGCCTTGGGTGAATCGCAACGCTCGTCAACCAGAGCCGCCAGACGCCTGCAAACTCCGCGGAATTTCAGCAGCCCAAGCGCCTCGCCAAGCGCCACCTTGAGCTTCACCTCTACCGCGAGCACGGTGAGCCTCTCCTCTCCTCACTTCCTCAGACGCCAGCTCCACATGAGCAAGCGTGCTCACGCCGCTGCCAAGTTGACGCCACTATTTGGTCGCATGGATCCGCACTGATTACAATCCGGCGTGGAACAAATCACTTAAGAGGTACGAAAGAGCCGAGAAATCAAACTTAAATCCTACGGTTCGCAGAGGCCGATCCGCATGAAGCGGTACCGGCCAATTAGATCATGCCGCGTGGCACTGGTTTAATTTAAAACAGAATTCTGAATCTGATTTGTATGCAAACTTGTAAAATTCATAACTTAAAATCTACACGTCCAAATTTTCCAAATTTTATATCAATAAAATCAGTAGAACAAGTACTTTGCAACCATGCAATTTGTTTAATGATTTGCTTCTGGTAAATTGGTTGAATTTGCAGAAACATGTGTAGGCTTATTTTAAATATAAAAATTGTTCTAGATAATATTTTAATGTGAAATCTTTGCAAAATGGTTTTTTGTGAACCTACTGACCCTAGGAACCAACTTATGGATTTAAAAATGAATTTTGTGAAGTTTAGGAATAAATACTTGAATTAGCTCATTTCTAGTCAAATAAAAATATTGATTTTGATATGGAAATGATTTTTGAGTAAAACCTTTGGGAAATGTTTTGATTCAAACCTTCTGACCCTAAACACCAAGTTTTGTGAATTAACAACTTATTTGATGAACAATATAAAATTTTGCTTTGATAAAAGCATTTTCAACCACATAAAATAATGATTTGATTTAAAAATGGTTTATAGATAGAACCTTTTGCAAATGGTTTTACCACTTTAGAAAATGACCACTTTGAACCTTATAATGTTTAGAGATTAGTAGAAACCACCTTTGCAAATAAAACTATCTTTTGCATGCTTGCATGCATGACCTTGTTTGTGTTATTTTATGTGTGACATATTGTTTGAATGTTGTGTTGACTATGTGTTTGCTTGATTGAATTGTAGTGAAGTTAGAAGAGTGTGATATTTGCAAGATCAAGAAGTGAACCAACATTCTCTACTAAAAAGGCAAGTGACACTATCATCCAATTCCTACTATTTTCATTACACTTAGTGGATTTTCGAAACATGCATCATAAGGTTTACTGTCGTGGGAATTGTCACGGCAGATGCTGCAATCGGAAGCGAGTAGTAGAACGAGGGGCAAGGGCGGCCAGCCATCTGCGGTGCGAGATGAGGGCAAAGACACAGGGTTTTACCCAGGTTCGGCCCCCCGGAGGGTAAAGACCTACTCCTGCTAGATTGTATTATGGAGGTGTTACAATGGGCGAGCTCGGCTAGGCGCGAGTCGCTTGGGTGTATGAGGAACGTGTCTCTACTTACCCTATAGGGAGGTTTATATAGGCTCACCTCCCTAGG
This sequence comes from Avena longiglumis, assembly GCA_030063025.1. Taxonomy (NCBI): domain Eukaryota; kingdom Viridiplantae; phylum Streptophyta; class Magnoliopsida; order Poales; family Poaceae; genus Avena; species Avena longiglumis. The sequence goes on from CP125976.1 coordinate 81,366,249, forward strand.
GTTTACATATCTCAACCGATTCGGTTAAAGCTTCAATAGCCGTTTAATCCTTACCCGACTGGCCTATCTACTCGCCTGGCCTTGACTTCCGATCGCCTTCTCTGGTGGGCTTGATCCACTCGCTGCTCGCAGCCCACCGCTGTCTTGGGCTGAACGCCCCTCGGGTATACCCCGGTAGGCATATCCCCATCAGTAGTCCCCGAGGCCGTCGTCGATTAGGCGTAGGTGGCTGCTGGCAGTCGGAGTATACGGCTTCAGAGTAGGCATCCAGTCGAATCGTCGGCGGGCTCCTGTATAAAGGAAACAACCAATGATCCAGGTCGCAGCTTTGGCGAGTCGAGTCGGCGAAAACACCGTCCTAGTGATTGGGTCGGCGAGCCGAGTGGCCGTAGTTGGACCGTCAGGCGTGGTCAAACTAGCCGTTGGGGTAATCCAACGGTAACTTTCGGCGTAATCACCGCGTGGTAACGGCTCCCTGATTTGGCGGGTAACTCCCGCTATATAAGGGGAATGGCAGGAAACCGTAGAGCCAACTCCTCACCACTTCTTCCGAAAGGCGCGATTTTCCTTCCTTCATCGCGATCCGGTCGACCAAGTTCTCCGATCTCCAACCAATCTCGCCATGGCCCTTTCCACCGAGCCGGGTAGGTCCAAGTGCACAGCACAGGTGGCCTCCCTTCGAGGAGGCCGGATCTCTGCGAGTCACATGGCGTATCCCAGCAATGAGAAACGACCCCAAACCCGCGAGAGGGAATTCGTCTGTTCACCATCATCTCGGCGGGGCTAGGGTTTCCTCGTCCCTATTCTTCCGGCTGCGCCTACTACGGGATCCAGCCTTTAGATCTGGGTCCCCATAGCATCGACATCTTTCCATCTTTGTATGCTCGCGAATGCTACTTGGGGCTGGCCCTACTTCCCTTGTGGCAAGATCTTACGACGGACGGATCAGCCTTGAGGAGGCAAAGACCCAATGCTGCCGCGGTGGCTTGACGTTTCAGCTCAAGTCCAAAGCTTCTTTCTTTGATCGATGCTACCCGCCAAGGCAGCGAGCGACCGAAGAAGTCGTGGTTCTACGTCGAGGCGACCCGGAGGGCGAGGTGGCGATCCTGGTACTCCGCTAGTCGCCCGAGCCGCGCAATCTCCAAGTCGGCAAGCTCGGCGATCAGCGTATGGTCGCCGACGAGATGCTCCGACCATCCGTGGTCAAAAGAAGGGCCTTCAAACGATAAACTTGTACAATCGCTGGCTCGGCGGCTCGTTCCACTCGCCCACCGCGACCACTACATGTACCAGACACGGCCGGAGACTCGACGAAGGCTGTCTCGGCAGTGAAAGCTAGAGGATTATCTCCCGTTGAAGAAGATTACCCAGCGTGTACACGGATGCGCAGGGGGTCGCCTCATACCCATGAGCGTCCGGCCCAACGGTAATTTCTTTACCTTGCTTTCGCGATCGTAAAATCTCGCGGTAATTGATTCCGTTTTGTATTTGTTGCAGCTATTCCAAGTGGTGGAAGGGTGGCTCCCACCGGATGATGAGAGCTCGGGCCCATCCGCCGTGACATAGGCGAATCACCGCTTCAAGGGCAACGAGACGACGAGGACGAGTCCGAAGAGGAGGTCGCCCATGTCGAAAGACCAGGGCAACGACAGGAGATCGAAACAGCGAAGCCTCGAACGCCATGACGATGACGACGAGCTCCCAGAGACCACCTCGCACCGTCAAGCCACCCCATCAAATAAGAAGAAGAAGGAAAGGGAGGCGAGGGCCCCGAAAAGAAGACGAGGCCGGAAGTCGGCCTCGCCCGTCACTTCGCGAGCAGCTCGACGCCCCAGCCCGGCCAGCGACGCGCCACCAGCGACAACCGTGCTGGACGCGGGCCATGGAAGTGCCGCTTCAATGCCTCCGCCATTCGCCTCAGCTGGGGAGGCTCACGGCTGGCTTGCCTCGCAAGGAGGCCCTGTGCGGCGGCCGCAAGGAGGCTCCGCGAGGATGTTCCAGGCGCCACCAAGCCTCAACTGTGAAGAAGCCGTGTCTTGGCACGCGACGTCTGGAGTTGGGTCTCACTCTCCGTCTGGGCCTCGAGCCGAGAAATCGCCGGCCTCATTCTGATTACGTTTCATCCTAGTCGCCAAGGGAGTTCGCTCACCTTTCCTTATTTTTCATAACTATTTTGATTGTTTTTGTTGATTCGATTGATGCGCAGGACCGGGGTGAAGAGGATGGGCCACCCGACCGTGGCCAAGGTGCCCTCCGCCGCTAGAGAGGAAGATCCTTCCCGCAAGAGGAAGGCGGATGAGGTCGTCGCCTCGGCGGATGGCAGTAAGAAGGCCAAGGGCGACGACACCATCACTACTTGGTGAGTGCATCTCCCCTTTCTAACAGTTGTGGTTTTTATGGTGTCCGTCATACTTATCATTGTCTTCTACTCGCAGGTCGCATCATTGATAGCGAAGAAGAGGCGAGCTCGATCGACGCGAGGCAGTGCGTAAGCATGCTCGTCGATTCGGCGACGTTGTCGGCGACGTGCATCCGTGCCTACCTCCAAGAAATATCGCCCACGGAGGTGATTCCCAGCGACCTCGTTGAGGTGTGGAGGTACTTGGAGAAGGCGCCCGGTCGAGTTCATGACGCGGTCGGCGTTTGGCGTGGGCGTCGATGGCATCGAGCCTTGGACTCGCCCACTTCCGAACATTTCGACATTGACGATGTGACGAGTGGGTATCCATCGTCGATCGGGCGCGTGGAGCTGTCCGAGGTCCTCAAGTTGCAAGAACGCCGCCACGCATTTTAACGTGTTCGGGCAATGGCGACCTCTGCCGTATCAGAGACGGTTGTCGCGCCAACGACCCGAGCCGCTGCATCATGACTTCAAGGTCGAGCAGCCTTTTCGCGCGGCGATGGCGGGTGAACTGACGACGTATCCATCCAACCCGTACACGGCGTTCATCCACAGCGCGGATGTGGCGGTCGTCATCAAGCTCGCAGTAGGGTAGTTTGCCTTGTGGCGTTAGCAGCAGTTCTGCCACGCGGGCATATTTTGTAACATGAAACAATACAACATGTGATTGAATGAGACGTCGTGTCTATTTTGATATTTGTTTGTGTGCTTTTGATTGATTTTGGATGAGTCCCCAAGCGCATCCGCCCTTTTGTGGGGTTTACCTCGTATATGATGTGTGTGTTGTTATCATGTGTTTTGTTGATTTGGTCGACTCTTGAAGCTCGAGAGCCAGCCGCAAGGCGACTCCTTGAGTGCTCTATACTTTACCGTTTCCTTTGCGCGAGCGAGGTCGGTGGCCGAGTCCCCGAGCGTGGTACTTGGTTGTTCTAGTCGCGACTCGAGGGTGGTTGAGGATTTAGCGTTGGTGTGAGCGCCCTGCCCGCCTGGGTCATCGCGTGGCAGTCCCGGCATGCTCTACTTGGCGTTTCGCCGCTCGCGACGAACTGGTCTTCAGCCCCGGCGTGGTACTTAGCCGCTCGAGTCGCTATGCCGAGGATGCGGAGGACCAAGGTCGCCGGAGAAGCGAGGGCTTGTCTTGGCTCAGAGAACCAACGAGCTAGGTGACTCAATGGGGCTCGGGTGGGCGTTTTTAGTGGGACGATGCAATACCGAGGTGATTCAAGGTTTTACACCGACTACTTAGCCGTGCCGATCGCTATACCAAAGGTTGACTGCATTTAGCATAACGCTTTTTACGAGTCAGTGGCACAAGTCATGGAGAGTAGGCGCAATTTGCGGTAACCGTTTCTTTTATTTCATAGCGACTGGAGAGTACATGTGTGGGGCTCTAGGAGTAGACCTTCCGGAGGAGGTTTACATTCCATGGTCGCTTGACGTCGAGTTCGCCCCGCGACGTCGATGAGGTAGTAAGCGTTGTTGCCGAGCACGCCCGATAGCGAATGGGCCTTCCCACGGAGGGGAAAGCTTGTGCATGCCCTTCTTGTCCTGGATGAGGCGTAACACCAGGTCGCCTTCCTGGAAGGTGCGAGCTTTCACCCGCCGGCTGTGGTAGCGGCGGAGTCCTTGCTGGTAGATGGCGGTGCGTGACCGAGCGAGGTCGCGTGCTTCGTCGAGCTGGTCGACCCCATCTTGGCGGGCCAGCTCATTTGCAGCCTCCGTATAGTGGATGACTTGCGGCGAGTCATGTTCGAGGTCGGTGGGCATGACTGCTTGTGCATCAGACCATGAAGAAGGGAGTGAATCCGTCGATCTGCTGACGGAGGTGCGGATCCCGATGATGAAGGTCAACTCCTCGACCCATCACCCGCGCCGAGTGGTACTTGGAGTCGCGGCTTCAGCCGTGGAGGATGCTTTTGCTGGCCTGCCCGTTCACCTGGCCGTTGATTCGGGTGGACGATCGACGCAGGTCGAGCCGGATATGGTGCTCTTCGCAATTCGCCATGGATCCCTTGGCGGTTGGTGCCGTTGTCCGTGATGATGCTGTGGGAACCCGTAGCGATATATGAGCTCGCGTAAGAATTTAGTGGCGGTCTTCCGTCGCATTTCGACCGGTTTGGCCTCCACCCACTTCGTGAATTTGTCGGCGACTAGCGGTGGGTGTAGCCGAGGGGGCCTTCTTGAAGGGGCCTACCATGTCCATGCCCCACAGCGAATGTCCGTGATGGGGATTGTTTTGAGCGCCGAGCTCGACGCGCGTCGATTGGCACCCGGCGCATCGCTGGACGATGTCGACGCCGTGCGGTGGGCCAAGAGAAGCCGTGTCGCATAGCCTTGGCGACCAGGAGCCAGCGGCGTGGTGGCGCAGTCACCGAGTGAATGTCGTGGAGGATTTTGCGTCCTTCACGGTTGGACGCAGTTGAACACGCCCGGTGACGCTGCGCTTGTGGAGCTCGCCATCGATGATGGTGTAGGACTTGCATCGACGGCGATCATTCGAAAGGCTCGTCTGCCGCGGTGGTGCCGCTTCGGTAAGCGATGTAGGGCTTGGTCCGCCGTTCGCTCGTGACGAAGTACCAAGGCTGCCTCTGGTTGGAGTGGGACTTCGATGTCGATCTCCCTCGGGGGAGAGACTGATGGCTTGTAAATTGTGTCGAGGAACACGCCGGCGGGTGGTGCGAGTCGAGCCGACCCGCTTTTTGCTGCTCGACGGCCTTCGCGAGCAGGGCCCTGACGTATTGGATCTTTAGGGCGCCGTCGCCGTGGGTTGTGATCTTTGTCATTGCCGTCTCGCCACGAGGTTGTCCATTGGGTGGAGAACAGGGAGGCTTTGCCTCGCTCCCGTGAGGAGACTACTATCCGCGCTAGTCCTCGAGGGTGTGGTTGGGTGGTGGTGGCGCCTCGCCATTGATCTGGCGGGGGCGGGCGCTTCTCCCGGTGGCGCTGCTCGCAGATCGCGTTGACGCGGGCGGGTCGTTGTCGTCGAAGTTCAGGCACGCCTTGAACGGTGGGGTTCAGTGACTGATCCGCTGCTGGTGGTAGCGATATCTCTGCCGTCACCGCCGAGGCGAATTTCGCCGGCTTGCTTTGCGCACCGCCCGCCAGTTTCGTGAATTCCTCGACCTCCGTTGCGTGGCGTTAGGAGGGATTGGGTGAGAAAGGATCCTCCGGCGGATAAGCGCCGGTGGCCATGTAGGTCGCGCGTGGCGACCAGTTCCGTCGCAGAGGTCGGAGTTCTCCACCCGAGTCGAATTCAAGATCCCAGGATGGAGGGTCTCGTCTCCGCTGGAGACTGGTGATGGAGCCCGCGAAAAGGCCGCGGTGATGGATCTGCAAGTGGCGCCGGTCACCGAGTCGGCGTCATCGGTGAGGGCGCATCCTCTGCGGCGCTGAATTCCGCCACGTTGTGGGCGAGTTGTACCGAGGCGGCGGTGGATCGTGCGGATCTCGCTCTCGGAGAGCCGATCGTGGCGGTGACTCGCGGATGCGAGCCGAGTCCTCTGAGACGATGGCGTCGGTGAGGCCGAAGAGGCTGATCGTGCCGATGGCGGGATCACGCCGCGTGACGGTCGCGCCGCCGGACGTAGCTGCTCGGCAAGATCTGGAGCATCTCGCCGATCTCTATCATGCGGCCGGTGGCACCGCCTCGTTGATGGGCGATTGGATCTCGCCAGCACGCGACGCCAGCCCCACGGTGGGCGCCACTGTCGTGGGAATTGTCACGGCAGATGCTGCAATCGGCAGCGAGTAGTAGAACGAGGGGCAAGGGCGGCCAGCCATCTGCGATGCGAGATGAGGGCAAAGACACAGGGTTTTACCCAGGTACGACGACGCCGACTCGGCGACCCCGGCGTCACTGGCCGGATCCATCACCGCGGCTTCTCCCGCGGGCTCCATCACCCAGGTCTCCAACATAGGAGACTTCGAGGATCCTTCCATCCTTGGGATCTTGGACTTCGACTCCGGGTCAGAAAATTCCGCCGATCTCCGCGACGGGACCGGTCGCCACGCCGTGACCTACATGGCGACTGGCACCGACCCGCCGGAAGATCCTTTCTCCACCCCCAATCCCTCCTAATGCCACGGCAACGGAGGTCTAGGAACTCCGCTCAAGGGCGGAGGCATCCGCGAGGAGCAAGCCGGCGAAAAATTTCGCCGAGGTGACGGCGCAGAGCCGTCGCTACCACCAGCGCGAATCAGTCACGCTTGAACCCCGATGTCCGTGGGCGCCTGAACCGACAGAACGACCCGGCCCGCATGGCCGAGCACGCGATCTGCGGGAACGCGCCACCAGGAGGAAGTGCCCGGCCCCCACCGGGGTCGACGGCGAACGGCGCCCCACCTCCACCCAACCGCATACCCCCCAGGGATCATCCGCGGATAGTTGTCTCCTCACGAGAGCGAGATGCGAATGGCCTACCACTGTTCTCCACCACGATGGATAACCTCGTGGCAGGTCGAGCCGCGGCCGACAACATCACGGCCACTGGCGACGCCCTACAGATTCAATACGTCAGGGCCCTGCTCGCAAAGGCGGTCGAGCAGCAAAATGCAGGCGTCGACTCGCAAGGTCGGGTGTACTCGCGTTCGTCGAGCAGCAGAGCGGCCTCAAGCGGCCGCCCATTGGCGGAAAACACCCTCAATTGCCCGCCACCCGAACCACTGCAACTCCAACACCGACCCGCGAACGCGGCACTCTCCACCAATGACCCCACGCCAGCGACCAACTTTGTCGCTGCCAACGGTCAGCCCGTCGACGCCCGCACCCACATCATCAACAACCAAAGCTGGCGCGCACGCCAGCCCGACGACCTGCGACACACCCTAACCAATCGTGGAGACGGTGAGCCAATGGGGTCGCTAAGCCGACTCGGGCCCCGATACTTCAGACCAATGATCTGAGGCGAAAAACACCCGACAAACTTCAAAGTGCCGAAGGAGATAGAGAAGTACGACCCCTCGTACGACCCCTCCGTGTGGCTGGACACCTAACTCCTGGCGATGGGGATCACTGGCCACACCGACCTGCTAGCCGCCTGTTACCTCCCCCTGATGATGGAGGGAACGTGCAGGAAGTGGATCAACACCCTTCCCAGGATAGTCGACTCCTGGGATGAGATGCGAGATGCCTTCGTCAGGCACTTCGAGTGCTCCTACACACGCGCCACCACCATTGAAGACCTGGAACGATGCGTCCAGGAACCCCGCGAGTCGACCCGCAACTGGGTCCAGCGGTGCCAAGAACTATGGTATAACGCAGTCGGCATCCACCCGGACACCGCAATCCACTGCTTCAAGACCTCGTGCCGCTACGAGCCCCTGGTCGCAAAGCTCAAATGACACTCCCGCACACTCGACAACATACCGGATCTCCTTGAGATCACCAAAAGGTACGCGGAGGAAGACCCAAACCAGGAAACCGACGACGAGTCGGGAGGTCAACGTCGCACGAGCGGCAACGACAACAGACGACGGTCCGACCTACGCTACAGCAACACTCGCCTCACCGGCAAGCGCAGGAGTGACGGGCGAGTCGACTTCGTCGCCAACGCCGGGCACACGAAGCGTGAGCCCAAGAGCTTCCGCCGCGACGGAGGGCAACGCCGCGATGGCGGCAACTACAAGGCGAAACCAAGGTTCGACCCCGCGGCCCTCCTTAACCAACCTTGTGCGTTTCACAGCAGGGAAGGGAAGCCCGCCACGCACACCGACCGCCACACTCTGGAGATTGAGAAGGCACGACGGCGGAGGACCCGACAACAACCCGCCAAACGGCGGCAAATTGACAATGTGGCGGCTCGCTCCACACCTTCACGGGCTTCAACACGGCGTGAGAAGAAGGTCATCGCCGCCGCCGCCAACGCGCGGGGCCTGTGGACGCCCCCGCCTCAACTGGTCTGAGCAGCCATCACATGGAGCCGCCAGACCACTCGCCACGCGCGAGTACCCGGGCGTCGCACGGTGGTCAAGCCTAAGGTGGGAGACCACCGCTCCCAAGACATTGATGGACGGCGGCAGCTCCATCAACATCCTGTACCGACACCTTTCAGCGATCGGCTCGCGATCGATGGTCGAGACGACCTACACCACGTTCCACGACATCGTCCCCGGTCGGAGGCGTACCCGATCGGCAAGGTCACGTTGCCAGTCACCTTCGGCACACCAGCAAACTTCCGCACCGAGTGGATCGTCTTCGAGATGGTACCCTTCGACAGCCCCTACCACTACGTCCTGGGGCGCCAGGCGTTCGCCAAGTTCATGGCAGCGCCCCACTACGCGTACAACGCGATGAAGCTCTCCTGGCCGTGCGGTGTCATCACCATCAACGGCGACCCCGACATGGCCGCCGAGTGCGAGGCCAAAGGAGCCGAACTCGCCGATGCCGTCATCCCCGCAGAGGCCAACCACGCCGACGAGCTCGCCAAGTACGCGAGCGGGGTCAACAACGACGACCCACCATACTCAAGAAGCCCAACCGAGAGGGCGCAAACACCTCAGCCTTCGAGGCAACGACGCACACCCGCACCGTCGAGCTGGTCCCAAGCGACTCCAGCCAGACGGTGACGATCGGGACGGGCATGAGCCCAGCCTAGGAAGGCGCGCTCATCGAGTTCCTCCGTGAGAACAGGGATATATTCGCATGGAAGCCCTCTGACATGCCTGGTGTCCCTATGGAACTCGCTGAGCACAAACTACACGCCGACCCCAAAGTGCGACCAGTCAAGGAGTCACTGCGGCCCTTCAATGAAGAGCTCCGCCAAGCAATCGCCGAGGAGGTGCAGCGTCTACTCGCTGCGGGCTTCATCCGGCCAATCAAATACTCCAAGTGGTTGGCAAACCCAGTCTTGGTCGAGAAGAAGAACGGGACCTAGAGGATGTGTATCGACTACACAAACTTAAACAGCGCCTGCCCGAAGGAGGAGTTCATCCTCCTGCGGATCGACCAAATAATCGACTCCACCACGGGCTCGGAGTCGCTATGTTTCCTCGACGCCTACTCTGGGTACAACCAGATCAAAATGGCTGCTGAGGACGAGAAAAATACGGCGTTCATCACGTCATCCGGAGCCTTCTGCTACACCGCCATGACCTTCGGCCTCAAGAACGCCGGGGCAACCTACCAGCGGTGCATGCAGGAGTGCCTTGCGAGCCAAATAGGCCGCAATATCCACGTCTACATCGATGACGTGGTATTGAAGTCCGCTCGCCAGGGCGATCTACTCGCCGACCTGGCGGAAACATTCTCCAACCTGCGGAAATACAAGATAAAGCTCAACCCAGGCAAGTGCACCTTGATCGGTACCAGCAGACAACCATTGGGTACGTCGTCTCCAAGCGCGGGATCGAGGCGAACCCCACAAAGATCTACATGATCGCTCGACTCGGCAAACCCGAGTGCCTGCGCGACGTCCATAAGCTGGCCGGGCGAGTAGCGGCTCTCAGTCGCTTCATCCCCCGCCTGGGCGAAAAGGCGATGCCCCTATACCGCCTGATGCGCAAGAACCCCACCTTCTAGTGGGACAAGGAGGCGGACGACGCGCTCCGCGACCTCAAGAAGGTGGTACTCGCATCACCGCTACTTGCCGCCCCCGTCGACAAAGAACCCATGCTGGTCTACGTCGTGGCTTTCGAGCGCGTCGTCAGCTCCGTCATGGTCGTCGAGCGGCCAGAGGAAGGAAAGGAGCGCCCGGTATAGCGACCGGTGTACTACATCAGCGAGGTCCTCACCGAGTCGCGCCAGCGGTACCCGCAATACCAGAAACTGGTATACGCAGTCTTTAGTGCAGCCGCGATCGGGCGCACTACTTCGAGAGAATCCGATCACGGTCGTCTCCTCGGACCGTTGTAGGACATCATCCGCAATCGCGAGGCGACCGGGCGAGTCACCAAGGGCCGAAATCAGCCCACAACATCAAGTATGAGCCAAAGCGATCAAGTCGCAGTTCGCGGACTTCGTGGCCGACCGAAGAGGCCCAAGCCCGGAAAAGCTGCCATACCTCCACTCTGGAGCCTGACTTGACGGCTCCCGTGGGGAGCAGGTCGTGTTTACTTCACCGAAAGGCGACAAGCTCCGCTCACGCCTCACTTCGACCACCTGCACCAACAACATGGGCACGAGGCACTACTCCACGGCATGCGCTGCCAAGGAAATGAACGTCCATCGCCACGCTACTACGGAGACTGACCGGCCGGGCAAGTCACCTGGCACTCGACGCCGTCTCCCCTACCATGGCGGCATACCGCCAAGCAAAGGGACAAGCTAGCGACACTTGAGCTACTCACGAATGGATCGACCAGCGGAAGAATGAGGAGGCTGACGCACTCTCTCGCATCGGGTCGGCTCGACTCGCACCACCCGCCGGCGTCTTCCTCAACACGATCACTAGGCCGTCCGTCTCTACCCCAAGAGAGATCGACATCGGAGTCTCGCTGCAGCCAGAGGCAGCCCTGGTCGCACTCATCGCCGAGCCAGACGACTGGACTAAGCCATATATCGCCTACCTGGAGGCTGGCACCTTGACCGCAGACGAGACAGACGCCCGGATGATTGCACGGCGATGCAAATCCTTCACCATCATCGACGGTGAGCTCCACAAGCGCAGCGTGACCGGCGTGTTCCAACGCTGCGTCCAACCCGCCGAAGGACGCAAGATCCTCCACGACATCCACTCCGGCGACTGCGGCCACCACGCCGGCGCCCGCCTCGGTCGCCAAGGCTATGCGACACGGCTTCTATCGCCCATCACACGCCGACGTCGACATTGTCCAGCAGGCGCCGGTGCCGGCACGCCAACCATACACGCGTCTTGAGCTCGCTCAAGACAATCCCCATCACATGGCCATTCGCCGTATGGGGTATGGACATGGTAGGCCCTTTCAAAAAGGCCCCTTCCGGCTTCACCCATCTCCTGGTCGCGGTCGACAAATTCACAAAGTGGTTGGAGGCCAAGCCAGTCCGGAAATGCGACGGGAAGACCATCACCAAATTCCTACGCGAGCTCATATATCACTACGGGTTCCCTAACAGCATCATCACAGACAACGGCACCAACTTCGCTAAAGGAGCCATGGCCGAGTTCTGCGAGGAACACCACATTCGGCTCGACCTCACGTCAGTCGCCCACCCGGAGTCCAACGGCCAGGCAGAACGGGCCAACCAGAGCATCCTCCACGGCCTGAAACCGCGGCTCCAGTACTCTCGATCGCTTTCCGGGTGCTGGAGGAGCTACCCTCAGTCATCTGGGGCATCCGCACCTCAGTCAACAGGTCGACAGGGTTCACCCCCTTCTTCATGGTGTACGGCGCCGAGGCAGTCATGCCCACCGACCTCGAGCATGACTCGCCAAGGGTCGTCCACTACATGGAGGCGGCGAACGAACTAGCACGGCAGGACGGAGTCGATCAACTCGACGAGGCACGCGACCTAGATCGCTCTCGCACGGCCATCTACCAGCAAGGACTCCGCCGCTACCATAGTCGGCGGGTGAAATCTCGCACCTTCCAGGAAGGCGACCTGGTGCTACGACTCATCCAGGACAAGAAGGGCATCCACAAGCTCTCCCCCCCGTGGGAGGGACCATTCGCCATAGGTCGAGTACTTGGCAATGATGCCTACTACCTCATCGACGTCCGCGGGGATGGCAAACTCGACGTCAAGCGACCATGGAATGTAAACCTCCTACGGAAGTTCTACTCCTAGAACTCCACATATGTATCCTCCAGTCGCTATGAAATAAAAAAATATTGGTTACCGCAAATTGCGTCTACTCTCCGTGTCTTGTGCCACTCGCACTCGTAATAATAGCGTCAAGCTAACTGCAGAAGTCAACCTCTGGTACAGCGATCGACATGGCCAAGTAGCGCGCTACAAGGGCACTGGGTTACCCCATGTCTTGTAACATCCACGAAAAACGCCTACCCGGAGCCCCATTGGAGTCGCCTAGCTCGATTGACTCAACGAGCCAAGACAACTGCCTTCGCTTCTCACAGCGACCATGATCCTTTGCATCCTCGACACAGCGACTCGAACGGCCAAGTACCACGCTCGGGGACTGACGACTAGTTCAGCGCGAGCGGCTAGGGAAAACGCCAAGTATGAGAGTATGCCCAGGACTCGCCATGCGACTGACCCGATGGGCCAGGCAGGAGTGATGCGCTCAAACTAACGAGCCAAGTCCTCACCCACCCTCAAGTCGCGCCTAGAACAACCAAGTACCACGCTCGGGGACTCGGCTACCCGACCTCGTTCGCGTAAGGGAAAACGGTGAAGTACAGAGCACTCATGGGAGTCGCCTTGCGACTAGCTTTTCGAGTTCGGGCGAGTCGACCTCAATAACAAAACATTCAAAACCGCAAACACATAACAAACGAGGTAAACCCCATAAAAAAGGGCGGACGCGTTCGGGGACTCGTTCAACCCTCAATCAGAAACACACGACAATTCATAAAATAACACGATATCTCATTATAGTATGTCGCAATTGTCACAAAATACAAAGTATGCCTAACAGCAGAACTGCTACTAACGCCCCAGGGCACAATATTTTACTCGCCACCACCCTTGCGATTGCGAATGAAGGGAGTGTACGGGTTTGACGGGTACGTCGTCAGCTCACCCGACATCGCCACACGGAAGGGTTGCTCGATCTTGAAGTCCCGGTGATGCGGCTCGAGGTCGTTGGGTGCGACGACCGTCTCCTGATAAGGAAGGAGGTCGCCCATCGCCCAGACGCGCACGGAGTATACCGCGGCGCGGTCCGTCAACTTCAGCACCTCGAAGATCTCCACCGAGCCAGTCGACGACGGGTAGCCACTCATCACGTCGTCCAGGTCGAAGTCCACCGGGAAGTGAGCGAGCCCAAGGCTAAGCGCCGTCGCCGCTCCGTGTCGGAACGCCGATCGCGTCATGAACTCGACGACCGACGGCGCCTTCTCCAAGTATCGCCACACCTCGACGAGGTCGCTGGGGATCACTTCCGTGGGCGACAACTCCTGAAGATACGCCCGTATACATGTCGCCGACAACGTGGCCGAGTCGACCAGCGTGGCTACACATTGCCGTGCGTCGAACGAATTCGCCTCTTCCGCGCTATCAATGATCCGACCTGCGGACAGAAGGTGACAGTGAATACATCAAAAATTACACAATGCATATGTTACAGGCAGAGGCAGGCACACTCACCAATCAAAGGGCGGGAGAGCTCCGTGATGAAGTTTTGAAGAGCGGAGTTGTCGTGGTATTGCACGGCAGATGCTACTGGGGGTAGCTTACGTAGAGGGAGCAAGGCGACATAGGAGAATCCGGGAGCGAGATTGGCACACGATGTACCCAGGTTCACATCCCCTCGGTGGAGGATCGCTACGTCCTGCTATCAATCCAGTATATGATCATAGATTGGTTTACATGGGAGCCGCCGTCCGCGGAGGGAGAGACTAGATCTAATCTAATATGGGAGAGCCTCCCGTGCCGGTAAATGGGTAACTATATGCAGCCAATTAGGGTTTACAAGGGTTTTGGTGGCTACGATTGAAGTCGCCGTCTTGGGCCTCGATCGGCGCCACTGTCTGGGTCGCATCGATCGCCCGTGTTAGTCGACCCACTGGGCTTGGCTTGATCGGCTCGATCCGGTGGCGAATCCGCTTATGGTATACCCGATTGGTATTCCCCATCAGTAGTCCCGCGTTGTTTATTCGACGCGGGCTTGAGGCAGCGCGGAGAGTCTTGACGATGGGTCGTGGCGAATCGGCATTTAGCTCTGAAACGAAGAAAAGAACCGTGAAGGCGGTTGACGTGAGCGATCGGTGATGGCGGTTGGCGAAGAAGCGGTGTCGGTGAAGCCGCGGTGGCGAGTCCCCGAACATGGAGCATGCCTGAGTCCCCGGCGCAGTGGAGGTCGAGCAACGGCGAGTGCCGAGTCCCGGCGTGGCGGTGGCGCAGGCCGCGATCGGCGAGTGGCGCTGCAGCACGCCGAGGCCCGGCGCGTTGAGCGCGAGGCGCGGTCATCGTGGCGAGTCCGGCGTGTTGAATCTGTGACGAGTCCGTGATGGCGAGTCCCCGAGCGTGTTGAGGACGCGAGGGCGAGTGTCCGCAGTGGCGAGTACCCGAGCGTGTTGAGTACGCGAGGGCGAGTCCACGGTGGCGAGTGGCGAGGTCGAGCGACCGGAGAGTACCGTGCTCCCGAGCGCGCTGAGTGGCAAGGTTGGGCGACCGGCGAGCGGCGCCGAGTGGCGAGGTTGGGCGACCGGCGAGTTGTGCTGCCTGTAGCACACCGAGTCCCTGAGCGTGTTGAGTACGTGAGGGCGAGTCTGCGGTGGAGAGTCCCCGGGCGTGTCGAGTACGCGAGGGCGAGTCCGCGATGGAGAGTCCCCGAGCGTGTCGAGTACACGAGGGCGAGTCCGCGATGGCGAGGCCCCGAACGTGTTGAGTACGCGAGGACGAGTCTGCGGTGGCGAGTCCCCGAGCGTGTTGAGTACGCGAGGACGAGTCTGCGGTGGCTAGTCCCCGAGCGTGTCGAGTACACGAGGGCGAGTCCGCGGTGGAGAGTCGACGAGGGCGAGCCGCGGTCGCGGAACCACGCGTACACGTAGCATGCCTAGGAGTAGTCCCCGAGGCTCGAGTTGGCTTGTAGAGGCGACTTGAGGCTCATATTTTGAAAATAGTAGTGGTTGTTGCCGAGCGTGGCGAGTGGCGAGGTCGAGCGACCGACGGGCGGCGAGTCCCCGAGAGCGGCGAGTGGCGAGGTCCAGCGACCGCCGGGCGCCGAGTCCCCGAGCGCGGCAAGTGGCAAGGTCGAGCGACCAGCGGGCGCCGAGTCCCCGAGCGCGGCAAGTGGCAAGGTCGAGCGACCAGCGGGCGCCGAGTCCCCGAGCGCGGCGAGTCCGCGATGATTGCGAGTCCGCGAGGGGAGAGTCCCCGAGCGTGGCGAGTCCGCGATGATCGCGAGTCCGCGAGGAGAGTCCCGGCGTGGCGAGTACGCGATGATTGCGAGTCTCGAGAGGAGAGTCCCGAGGGTGGCGAGTCGCGATGATTGCGAGTCGCGAGAGTCCCGAGTGTGGCGAGTCCGGCGATTGCGAGTCCGGGAGGAGAGTCCCGGCGTGGAAAATCGCGATGATTACGAGTCCGCGAGGGAGAGTCCTCTGGCGCGATCCGCGATGATTGCACTGTTAGCGAAGTCTCGTCTTGGCCCGGGGGGCCAGTCGGATGGCGACTCCAAAGATGGCTCTCGACTTGGCGTTCTTCCTGGACGATCCGAGGCTCGGTTTGCGAGTCCTCGTCCGCAGTACTTAGCCGTGCGAGTCACACTGTCTAAGGTTGAAGAGGACATGGTGCCGTTTGTGTAGCACTACCATTTGTCTTGGCCCGGAAAGCCAGTCGATCAAGGCGACTCCAATGATGGCTCTCGGTTAGCGTTTTTCGTGGACGATCGGAGGCTCGGTCTGCGAGTCCTCGTCCGCACTACTTGGCCATTGCGAGTCGCTCTTTCAAAGGTGGACAAAGGCGAATTGATTTTTCCCGGAGGGAAGAGAAGCCCAGTGGTGAGTCCATGCAGCATGGCATGCGACCCTCTCTGGCGACTCGGACGATGAAGGTCTCTTAGTAGGCGTGACGTACGCATTCGACACAGCGGACGGGGTCGCGTGGCGTTTAACCGGAAAAAGTCAACGCGGCGAACAGTGATCGCACTATGGCGAAGCCGACGCGGCGGACACGGGGTCGACGCGGCAGACGAAGGTCGCGCTGTGGCAAAGTCGACGCGGAGGACACGGGGTCAACACGGCGGACGGAGGTCGCGGCTTATGTCGGCGGCCGCGACGCGGGTCGACGTGGCGACGGAGGTCGCGCTTATGGCGAAGTCGACGCGCGGACGCGGTCAACGCGGGCGGACGGGGTCGGCCTTATGGGTCGACGCGGCGGACACGAGGTCGACGCGGCGGAGAGGTCGCTATGGCGGTCGGACGCTGACGCGGCGGATTTAGGTCGCTATGGCGGTCGACGCTGGGACGGAGGTCGCGCTATAAGCGGCGGCGGACGCTGGGTGGACGCGGGGACGAGGGTCGCTATGGCGAAGTCGATGCGGCGGACGCGGGTCGACGGCGGACGGAGGTCGCGCTATGGCGAAGTCGACTTGCGGACGCGGGGTCGCGCTGGAGGACGGGGTCGTGCTATGGCGGTTGACGCGGGCGGACGGAGGTCGCGCTATGGCGAAGTCGACGCGGCGGAAGGAGGTCGCGCTATGGCGAAGTTGACGCGGCGGACGCGGGGTCGACGCGGCGGACGAGGGTCGCGCTATGGCGAAGTCGACGCGGCGGACGCGGGGTCGACGCGGCGGACGGAGGTCGCGCTATGGCGAAGTCGACGTGGCAGGTGAGTACGCAACGGGCGAGTCCCTGAGCCTAGCGAGTCCGCTTATAATCGTGTCCGTGTTTAGGCGAGGTCCAGAGCATGGCGAGTGCCGAGGTCAGGCGACGGTAGATGCCGAGTTCCCGAGCGCGGCGAGAGGCGAGAAAGACGCCAGACCATTTTGGCGATGGCCAATCCGCGTCAGACAAGTTCCCGAGCATGGCGAGCCGGCATGGGCGCGACGAGCCGGCGATGGGCGAGTCACCGAACATGGCGAGTTAGCGAGCCTAGCGAGTCCGCGTTTATGCAAATTCTGGAGCATGGCGTATCCGTGAGGGGCGAGTCCGAGGCGGGCGCAGCGATTCCCCCGAGCGCGGAGAAATCATCGGAGCCGCTGCGGGCGGAAACGGCGAGTGGACTGCACGCCCAAAAGTAGACGTCTCCGAGACACGGATGGCACATTGCACCATTATTCGTGCTCTGTGGCGCTGGTCTGGTTTTGGTCTTGTAGGCGCTCGGCCGTGATGAGGGCGAAGCCGACCACACCGCTGCTAATAATGGCGATGGCCGTAGTTGAAGGTCCAGGGCGCAATTCTCTAAACGGGAAACATGTCCATGTGCGTTTGATCTTCGGGCATGAGCACGGCTTCGCTTCACATCCTTGCTTTTTGATTCGACATCAGGGTCTGAGGCCTTTGCTGATATGGTGGCGTGCTTGTAAAACAGTGGCAGCACTTTGGCTATTTGTTTTTCAGTGAGCCGCGATCAGATCATACACGGGTACAGACGGTGGAAGTTACTGTCATGTGCGGAGAGTCCTTGCGTATATGGACACGTGCTCCGATCCAGCGATTCTCCAAACGAGTTTATGTGGCAACAACACGCACGCAGGGCATCAGGTCGCTTTATAAAATAATCAAAAGAAGTGATCAATGAGAAAGATAAATAAGGGATCAAGAATAGCTTTCACCGCTTTATCGCTGGTAGGAACCATCACGTCGATCTCCTTGGCGCGCGTAGGCGACGAGACGTCTTTGTTAATTTAATGGCACCACAAATCGATCTGCTGATCCGATCTGGGTATTCTCAGTGGCGAGTCGGCCGCGCGTGGCTCGCGGTGTAGAGACGATACGTCGTTGCAGATTTGTTGATGAAGAACTTGAGGATCCCGCCCGGATTATCACCCTCCAAGCACCTCTAGCCCCACGGTGGGCGCCAACTGTCGTGGTATTGCACGGCAGATGCTACTAGGGGTAGCTTACGTAGAGGGTGCAAGGCGACGTAGGAGAATCCGGGAGCGAGATTGGCACACGATGTACCCAGGTTCACGTCCCCTCGGTGGAGGATTGCTACGTCCTGCTATCAATCCAGTATATGATCATAGATTGGTTTACATGGGAGCCGCCGTCCGCGGAGGGAAAGACTAGATCTAATCTAATATGGGAGAGCCTCCGCCGTGGGGGTGCCCCTGGTGGCTTTATATATGCAGCCAGTTAGGGTTTACATGGGTTTTGGTGGGCTACGTATTGAAGTCGCCGTCTTGGGCCTCCAGTCGGCGCCACTCATCTGGGTCCAGCATGCGCTAGTCGCCGTATTGGGCGAGTCGACCCACTCTGGGCTTGGCTTCAGTCGGCTCGATCCAGCTGGCGAATCCGCTTCGTGGGTATACCCCGATTGGTATTCCCTCATCAGGAGTAATCATCTTGAAGCCCAGCAACAAGGGCGTCGGAAACCTTACGCTCCTCAGCGGCGGCCATAACAGCAGCCTTGGCTCGCCCATCCGCTGAGGTCGCTTCCTCCTTCGCTTCCTTCAGCTCGCGCTCAAGGTCGGCGATCCGCTTTTCCGCCAAACTCAACGCCGATTGCGCCGCTGTCAGCTCACTCGCTGGGACAAGGTCCTGGCTAACCTCTTCTGCCTTCGCAGCAATCGCTTGGAGTCCCTTGTTCGCCTCTTGAACGGCGACAAGTTCCTTCTCTGCGCGACACTTCGCAGCCAGCCGGTCGGCTGATTCACGCTGCAAACCCTGTGCAAAAGTGAAACAGTTAGCAAAAACGAAATCCTAAAGTGCCCACCCGCTGAAATTCAGCGACTAGACACTCGGGGACTGGCGATCAAAAATACTGAGCGCCCACCCGCTAAAACTCAGCGAATGCGCACTCGGGGACTGGGCACAAGAAATAAAAGTACAACACTAAATGAATCTGACCACTTCAATTCAGTGGCCCGATCCTCGGGGACTGGACATACCTGGATGGCCGCGCCCAGCATGCCATGAAGTTGTAGTGTGTCCACGGAGGTGAGAAGAGCCGGAGTATGCCCGCGACGTTGCTCGACCTCCGTCTCGGCGACCCCAGGTGCGCGGCTCGATGGCGTGGTACCACTCGCCGTGGCCGCTCTGGCCATGAAGTTCGGGAAGGTCGCGATGGACGCGCCGACACCAAAAGAGGCCGGCTCGATCACCCCTGGCGAGGGAGCACCCTCCTTGATTGCCGAGGCCGCCACCACCGCAGGATCACTCGGGGCCGCCGTCGTGTCGTCAGACACCGTGACGACCTCGTCGCTCTTGGCCTTCTTGGCACTGCCTGTGGAGGCAACGACCTCGTCAGCCTTCCTCTTCCGAGAGGGGTCCTCCTCGGTGACGACTGGCGGCACCTTGGCCACGGTCGGATGGCCTATCTTTTTAACCCTAGTCCCGCAAATCTAGAATATGAGCAAAGTCGTTCGACTACAAGGAAAAATAAAGCAGGTGAATAAAACTCACTTGGCGACTGGAATGAACCGTAGTCCCGTGCGGATGCCGGCCGGCTTCTCCAGTTCGGGGCCCAGTCGTCGACTGAGGCCGATATCCAGGACATCGTGCGCCCAAGACACGGATAGCTTCTTCGTCGTCGAGGCCGCGACAGGAGCTTCCGAAACATTTTCGGTGGGAGCTTCCCTGGTAATGCCGCGATTGACCGCCCCGACCGAAGGCTGCGAATGGCGGAGCCGAGCAGGCACCTCGCTCAGGACGGCGGTGATATATGGCACCGCCATCGTCTGTGGCGCTTCACCCCTGGACAGACTGGTGGCGTCGGAGCTGCTTGGCGAATGGGGCGGAGATGCCTGTCTCGCTGGCTTCGTCTTCCTCTTCGGAGGGGCCTTCACCTCCTCCTCCTCCTTCTTCTTCTTCTTCTTCTTCTTCTTCTTCGACGGTGTGGCCTCGCGACTCGAGGTGTGCTCGGGGAGCTCTTTGTCGTCATCGTCATGACGTTCGAGGCTTTTGCTTGCCTCGAGTTCACGTTGCCGCTGTCCGCGAGTTTTCCGGACCAGCAGGGTGACCTCTTCCTCGGATTCGTCGTTGTCGCCGCTCCTGTCACTCTCGACGCCGCCCCTTGCTGGAGGTGATTCGCCCCCCTCCTGGACGGACGAGCTCGAATTGTCGTCGTCCGCGGGCGGGAGCCACCCTTCCACCACTTGAAATAACTACAATAGGCATAAGACAATATCAGTATAACCGCGACAGCATTAACTACGACTGCGAATGATAGAAAGATGAATCACCGTCGGGGCTGGATGCTTCGCAGTGTAGGGGGCGACCCCAGCCTTCGCGTCGAGGTATGCCGCCTGGGTGATCTTCATAGCCAAGAGGTAATCCTCAAGTTTCCACTCGGCGAGGCAGGATTTCGTCGAGTCCTCCCGGCCCGTGTACTCGTACATGTAGTGGTCACTGGCCGGCGAGGGCAGTCGCCCGAGCCAGCAGTTATACAAGTTGATGGGCTGGAGACCTTTCTTCTTCAGACCGCGGATGGTCTGAAGCATTTCGTCCACCACCATCCGCTGGTCTGTTGGAAGCTTGCCGACTTAGAGTCGGCGCGGTTCGCGCCGGTCGGCGGAGTATCTTGGGATCGCCACCTCACCGTCTGGAGTCGCCTCGGTGACGTAAAACCAAGACTTCTTCCATTCACTCGCCGCCTTGGCAGGTAGCATCAGATCGAAAAAGGAGGCCTTCGACTTCAATTGGAACGTCAGGCCGCCCCTTGCAACATCAACGCCGCTTCTTCGCGACTGATCCGCCCGTGGAACAGATCTTGCCACAGGGGGAAATAGGGCCTGCAGCCCAGGTAGAACTCGCAGAATGCCACGAAAATGGCGAGCTGCTCGATGCTGTGCGGGCCCAGGTGACATGGTTATACCCTACGGCTACGTAACTTCAGCATACCTAGTCCAGCCCAAGGAAGGCCCACGGCAAACATACGCTGGCACATGAAGATTTTTGGGTGGCCAAGGCCCATGACGTCTTCGGATCCTTGGAGAACAAGACTAGAGGAGATAGGAAACTCAAAAGGGCAAACGCCCTAGAACTTGTAACCGACTAGGAATCACTGGAATTCCTCTCCTATAAGTCCTCCGCGACCTGAGTTGAATTACGCCAGCATATGTTCTAGGCGCGGGTTAAGGGACCCGAATCTGAAGAAGATCGTGTTGTTTCGTCCGAAGAAAGTTAACTGACCCTGATCCGTCGGGTGAGTCAGGCACACGTATCAACAATCCCTACATATTCTCTTGAAAGACAGAGTTGCACCCGAAGGATTGAAGAGTCCTCACCATCTCGATTTGACGATCACTCGGGAATTGACATGGTTATACCCTACAGTGCAGTAACCCGACATACCTAGTCCAGCCCAAGGAAGGCCCACGGAAAACATACGCTGGCCCATGAAGATTTTCGGGTGGCCAAGGCCCATGAAGTCTTCGGATCCTTGGAGAACAAGACTAGAGGAGATAGGAAACTCAAAAGGGCAAACGCCCTAGAACTTGTAACCGACTAGGACTATGCCCGGGACCTGCCTAAGTCTATAGGGTCCTAGGAGACCTAACCCAACCTCGACTCATACTTTCGCATACGCATCCACGCCAGATCGAATCTGCGCACCCTGTAACCTTCGGTTCCGCCGTAATCAAAGAGCAGACAAGCAGGAGTAGGGTTTTCCCTCCGGGGGCCTGAACCTGGGTAAATCTTGTGTCCCCTGGTTGCTTGTCTGTTAACCGTGCCACGATCTCCAGCATCCCCATGTTCTCCAAAACCCAAGTCCATGACAATGGGCATTGACGAGATTAAACCTCGTCAATTGGCGCCGTCCGTGGGGATCGGGGCTGCTGATTGTGCGGTCGTGACAGTTCCAACCCGATCGATCTACAACTCTGCAACGACGGAGAATCGCCTCCTCTTAGGCGCTTCCGACTTTACCGCCCACTCGCCGGCCACCATGAAGGATTTCGAGCCCGTAGGCGACGGACTCGAAATTTTGTTCGGGAGTTTCTACTTCCAGGTGGGACAAACTGGCACCCTCCGCCTCCCGGAGCGGGTGCCCGTGCCGTCAATCAGGCCCGCTTCGTGGGCTCCACACCCCGTGCTACGCACATCACCATCAATAGATGAGTTCTACAGCAGCAGCTGCTGCAACTCCGATCTGTGCGATCCACCTTCGGATGAAGGAACCTACGGTTCCGGATCCGGAAGCGCTGGCAGCCAATAACCAATCTGCGGCGCTATCATGCGCGGTCATCCAAACTGACGAGGAAACGCCTAACCTGCCGCCCAACCCCAACCCGCAGGACGGAAACAACGATAACGGGGAAAACGGCGGCCACCTCATCCAATTTAGCAAAGAAGGATGGGTCGAAGCACGCCGCGCCGTCGCGGGCGAAATAGTCCTACCTCTGGACTCCCCACGTGATCTGCTGAGGGCATACCACTACCTCCTCATCGAGGAGCATAAGAAACAAGTCGAGATGCAAAAGACGCTCGACAAACGCAAGCAAGCAGCCGTTGAGTCCAGTGCGTGACGAGCTGCGCTCTCCGCCATGGAACCCGGCTCTAGCACAAACAGGAATCAGGGAAACAAGCATCGC
Source organism: Avena longiglumis (assembly GCA_030063025.1). Lineage (NCBI taxonomy): Eukaryota > Viridiplantae > Streptophyta > Magnoliopsida > Poales > Poaceae > Avena > Avena longiglumis. Next base: position 81,388,884 of record CP125976.1, read on the forward strand.
TCTCGGATGGAAAACATGGACCCCAAGGAGCGGCGTGACGTGACCCGAACTCTCCATACATCGTTCATGGATATGGACGCTGACGGCAACATCACCCCGAAGACGCCCACAAGCTGCGATCATGGCAGCCATCAGCATATCTCGCTCACCCACCTCGGAGGGGACCCGAAAAGGGTTATGCATAAGTCCGCACTCACCGGACTAGGACTAATCGGCTGCGCTCACGAAGACGCCTCTGCGAGCCAAAGAAAGCTCGGCCAGCGCGGCCGAGCCCCACCCTCATCCGAAGAGGAAGAGGAGCACGATCTTCCTCGAAGGAAGAGATCCAACCGCCACAAACGCGACTACGACGCCAGAGACAAGCTTACACAACAGAAGATCGACAAAGCGCCAAGCAAACGCATGCTTGTCTGAATCGAGATGGATGAAGACGAAGGAGAACTCTGCGAGCCCGATGCTTCAGCAGATCTTGGCGAACACGGATGCACGTAACTTCAAGCTTCCTTCGGATACTCGAAGTTCAACGCACGCAAGATCCAAAGTCTGGCTCGGTGACCACATCATCGTCAAGCTTCATGGAGGCAACAAAGAAACTGCCATGCAATGCCTTCATTGCAGGTGACAAGCGGCGTGCAGCTCAGCGACCTATCATCGGGATCCATCCGAAGCCGGGAGGATCTCGCCTTGACTTCATCCAATTTCAAAGGCACCGGCAAGAGGCCTGCCTCAATCAAGAATTGCGAGCCTGCACTCAAAGAACGGGTGAATCTATTCGCTCATACATACTCTGCTGGTTCACGACCAAGAACTCCGCAGCACAAATCTCGAAGAGAGGCCATCGACGCTTGAGGGGGGCGCCAAGCGCCTAGACTTCAAGGAGGAACTTGGGCGTGTAAAGCCCAAGACACTCGACCACCTCATGGAAATCGCCATCAGTTGGGCGACGGCGAAGATTGCATCCAATGACCGCAATCGGATGAAGAAGACGACTACGGCCAAGACGCGACCGCCCAGAAGAGAAGATCGCGTCTACGAGGACCGCGATGGACCCGGACATGGTCACGGCGGCTCGCCGGCCGCAACTTGACAACAGCCGCAATGGAGGATACCGGAGGAAACTTCCGCGGCGACGCCTTGCAGATCGTGGCAACGCCGCGACCGAGACAACGGACCCTCAGCATTCGAAAAACTTTCGGGTCCATGCACCATTCACTTCTACATCGAAAAACAGGATGGCAAAAAGAAAGCCAGCCACATGCTCAAGGACTGCCGCGAGTTCTAGAAACTCAGCGAAGGCATGATGCAGATGAGGCAACAAGCTCCAATCCCTGCCTTCGGAAACGCACCTGCGCCAGGTGAAATAGCACACGGAGCTCCTCCACCGCCACCTATTGGAGGCCAAAACCAACCAGTCGCACCAGCGCAAAACAACGCCGGAGTAACATACCCCCCATCAAAAGGAGCACTCAATATGATCCAGAAAGGACGCCCAACAAACAGGGTGCAGAAGAAAATCACCCGACAAATCAACTTAGCCGTAGCAACTCCACCTGCAATCCCTGAATACCTCATCGGATCGGAGTCCTGCATCACATTCGCTCGCGCGGATCACCCTTGCCAGATCCCTCGCCCAGGTCATGCTGCCTGGTCTTTGGGCCTTGACGGAGGCTTGAGATGAGTCGCGTCTTCATGGACGGTGGCAGCATCAACCTAATGTTCGCAAGCACTCTAGCAGCTATGCGGATCCCGCAATGCAGCACTGGAACAATCGACACAACGTTCCACGACATTGTCCGTGGAAGGGCATCTTCCCCAGGCATAATAGGGCTCGGCGTCATCTTCGGAGCCGGACAACTTTCGGCGAGCGCCTAGAATTGAAGTGGTGGGTAGCCGTCGCAATACCATGCCATCCTGGGACACGTAGCATTCGCAAGGTTCCTGGCCGTCCCACACTATGCATACCTACTACTCAAGATGCCAGGACCAAGGGGCGTCATCAGAATCCACGGGAGCTTCACCCGATCGGACCAATGCGACAGGGACTTCAACAAAATCTCCCAGTCTTTCGGCATGCAAGACGAGCTCGTAAGGCTCCGTGAGGAGACAGATAATGGGCTACCCCCAGTCACAAGTCAGAACGCACCCGACATGTCCTTCGACTCCACCATCAACACCAAGAAAGTGCAGGTCCATCCGACAGACGCCTCCAAGACGGCGCTGATCGCGAACGACCTCAGCACCGCATAGGAAGGCGCGCTCGTCGAATTCCTCCGTGAGCGCTGGGAAATATTCGCCTGGTGTCCTGCGGACATGCCAGGAGTTCCTAGAGAATTCGCCGAGCACGCACTCAATGTCTTCCCAGACACCAAACCAGTCAAGTCTATCAAGATTGTAGCCGAGCCGAAGCTATCGGCAAGGAGATCAACAGATTACTCGCAGTAGACTTCATCCGAGAAATCAAGGAAAGCGAGTGGCTGGCAAATACGGTGATGGTCCCGAAGAAGGACACGGACATCCTGCGGATGTGCGTAGACTTCACGTCACTAAATAAACACTGCCCTAAGGACCACTTCCCTCTTCCTCGGATCGACCAGATCATCGATTCGACCGCAGGTTGTGTGAAACTCTCCTTCCTCGACGCCTACTCAGGCTATAACCAGATTCGACTCAAGGTCGAAGATCAAGAGAAAACGGCGTTTATCACACCGTTCGGAGTATACTTCTACAACACAATGCCTTTCGGGCTAAATAACGCGGGCGCCACATACTAGAGATGCATGCAGGCCTGCCTCAAGGACCAGATCGGTCGCAACGTCCAAGTCTATGTCGACGACATAGTCATAAAAACCAGGGAGGCAAGAACACTTATCGACGATCTCCGCGAGACGTTCGACAACCTTGATCGCTACATGATCAAGCTCAATCCAGAAAAGTGCTTGGCGTCCCCTCGGTCACCGCTCGGATACTTCATCTCTCAACGAGGGATCGGCGAACCGAAGAAAATCAAAGCTATCATGACAATGGAAAAGCCAAAAACCTCAAGAGGCGTTTAGCTCGTGAGGCAGTAGCGGCACTAAGGTTCATTAGCCGCATGGGCGAAGGCCCTACCATTCTACCAGTTACGCCAAAGGCGGACAAGTTCGAGTGGACACGAAAAGCAACGCGTTCGAAAGCCTCAAGCGGCTCCTCCCTACCTCGCCCGTTTTGGTCACGCCAAAAGAGCGCGAGCCCCTGCTGCTGTACATAGCAGCCACGCACCAGGTGGTCAACACAGTACTCGTGGTCGAACGACCCGAAGAAGGCAAGACCCACGGGGTACAACGCCCAATTTACTACCTCAGTGAGGTCCTCACTCCAACAAAATAGTGGTACCCGCACTACCAGAAGCTGGCCTACGGCGTGTTCATGACAGCTCGACGACTGAGCCACTACTTCCAGGAGCATCAGGTGATGGTCGTCAATGAGGCGCCCCTGAACAGCATCCTGAATAACCCAGAAGCCACAGGACGCGTGGCCCTGTGGGGCATCGAACTATCACCCTTGGACATCGTCTACGAGAAGCGACACGCAATTAAATCTCAAGTCCTCCCGGACTTCCTGGTACACTGGATGGAGCTGCAGCTGCCGGACACCCGGACATGTCGCGATCTGGACAATGCATTTAGCGGCTCCAAAGCGAAGCGGGCGAGCAGGGGTCATCGACCTCCCAAGGTGACAAGATGAAATCGTCCCGGATGAAATTCGAGCCTCCAACAACGAGGCGAATATGAAGCATTGATCCACGGCATGAAGATGGCAAAATATGCGGCGCAGCGCTGGTTATCTGGCGAATCCAACCTTGTCGCATGCAGACGATGAATGAGTGGCGCACGCCGAAAACATGATCACGTCTGCAGCGCTATACAACGCTTTCGAATGAGAATTGATGGCTACGAGCCAAAGACGTTGGAAGAGAGAGCAACGAGGAGGCGATAGACTACCAACGGCTCCACTTGCAAAGGTACCACCTGTGTGTTCCTCAAATAGATCTGCGTGCCATCCATCAAGCGGAAATTCCCCAAGGATCACCCGAAGCGAACACTCGGGGCTACGCTACCGAAGGTCGAAGGACCGAAAAGTTGGATACCGAAGTTGCCATGGTGAACCTGATGCGGTCATGGCGCGAAGAAACTTGGACACGTCCATACCTCCAGTTCACGATAAGCGAATTGCGGACAACGACAGATGCCCGGCGCATATCTCGTCGGTCAAAAGCCTTCACCATCATCAATGGCGAGCTGTATAAACGCAGCATTACGGGTGTCCTACAACGGCGCGTCACCATCGACAATGGCAAGGCCATACTCCAAGATATCCATGAGGGCATCTGCGGCCACCACGCAGGCAGCTGCTCCCTCGTCGCCAAAGCTCCGCGAGCAGGATTCTACTGGCCAATAGCCATGAGCGACGCGAAGGACATCGTCCGAAGATGCAACGGGTGCCAACGGTTCGCCGACAAACAGACGCACTGGTGCGAACTTGACCCATACCCATAGCAGCCTTTTGCCCAATGGGGCCTCGACATGATCGGCAACCGCCAAAATCTTTGAAGGAGGACACGTCTTCCTCCTCGATCGACAAATTCACCAAGTGGATCGAAGCCATGCGATCACCAACCGAAGGCACAACCGCGTCAAGTTCTTCGAATCCATTGTCTACAGGTTTGGCGTACCACACAGCATCATCACCGACAACGGATCGAGCTTCATCTCCGAAGAATTCCAGGACTTCTGCGAAGGCCTCGAGATCAATATCACGTATGCCTCAGTGGCACACCCGCAAACAAACGGGCAAGTGGAAAAGGCCAACGGCCTAATCGGCGCCGGCATCAAGAAGCGCCTCATGAGCTCACTCGAGCACAAAGCTGGAAACTGGACGATAGAGCTACCGTCTGTCCTGTGGAGCTTACGGACTACGCCAAACAGCTCCACCGGATACACACCGTTCTTCATGGTGCGGCTGAGGCGTGCTACCGGCAATGCGCTTATCGGGCTCCACGAGTCGTCGCTTACAGTGAAGCCGAGTCCACGGCTGCACTCGAAGATGCCGTCGACACGCTCGACGAAGCACGGGATATAGCAAAGGCTAGATCAGCGGTGTACCACCAGCGAGTCTCAACTATCACAGCCGGCCTGCCCAAGGTCGCCGTCGAAGGAGACCTCGTCTTGCGACTCAAGCAAAGCGACCGAACAAACTCGATTCACCATGGGAAGGACCCTACGCCATCACCGAGGTCATCCCGGTGGCGCCTATCGCCTCAAGCACGTGGAGTGCAGGTCGCATACTCCAACCCATGGAACGTCTCGCACTTGCGACGATTCTACCCATAGCAACCTACCCCCTTTTACTTTCAATAAGGCTTTCAGCCAAGGCTACTCAGCCGAACCATGTACCTCCTCCATTACGATATAAATAAAGCTAAGTATCTCGCCCCAACCTTCGGTTGACTACTTTTCTGCAACTTTACTACATACTACAAACGCACTCGGGGGCTCCCCCCACCTCACGATTTCATCGACTGAGGACCAAACGTGTACACCTGAGTAGCTGACTACGTCAGGAAAATGAAAAGGGCACGTACTCAATCAAAGCACTGCGTGCTCACAAACAAGCAAACCTTTACAACAAAGGGCACATAAACGCCCAGTCGCAATATACAAATTTTACATCTATCTGTTTATTTTCAGGTCCTATCTACTCTGAAGAATAACTGCATGCGCTGCTCAAACAAGTCTACAATTTGTTCGGCATACTGCCTTACAGCCGCATAATACGGACGCATGTTCCACTCGCCACCATCTGGTCGAGGGGGTGGCCCATTCGCCACAGCAGCCAAATCTACGTCAGGGCGGTGCACCCTCACAAGAGACAAGGCAGCCTTCACCCCTACGACGAGCTGCTGCCGCACCAGCTCCTTGACATTGCCTGCATTCCGAAACTTGGCCAGAAGACCTGCAAGGGTCGTTGGCACGGCATCCAACGGAAACATGACGTGCAGCACCGAGGAAAGTGATGTCTGCACGTGGCGAAGCACCCGCGAAACCTAGTAGATGCGATCCTGCACTGTAGCCAGAACTATGGCGCGGTCACGGTCCATCCAGAAGAAGCCGCCGGCCTCCATGTCCTGTTGAGTCAAACAATTGACTCGAACAGCAATACGCTCTTTTTCTTCCCTCAGAGCAATATTGGCACCTGCGACAACCGCACAAAACAAGAGTAAGGCCAGCAGGATCACCCGAAGAATTGGGCTACATGCGAAGAAGGATCAACTTACATTGCTGCTGGACGGATGACCCAGCTCCGCCATCGGATACTCCTCTCTGGCTGCACCACGTGCTTTGGATTTCCAAAGCGTCGGCGTGACACGTAACCCGAGCAAATCCTTTCCAAGCTGCGCACGATCTCGAAAAAGCGAGCTGCGAGGAATCATCCAATGATGTTCGCAAAGGCCTCTCGGATGAAGTATCAACTGCGAAGACACCGAAGGACCCTATAGTAGCAGAAAAAGAAGGCACATGACATTCAAAGGATAAAAGCACAACTCAGAGGGATTCATTAAAATAAGGCCACTACGTGGCACAAGGATGTTACTACAAAAGATATTTACAACAGAAGGAGACTACAAACTACCCTACGTCTACTATGCCTCAGGTGCAGGACACTGAGTCGCCTTAGAACCAGACTGCCGAGCTTTGGCCTCGCCCTGCTGCCGCAGTGCGTACTCAGACAACAAGTCAATGAGTTTAGGCCCATATCGTCGGCAGCGAGCGGAGTAGGCGGCGAAAGCTACCTCGGATCCATCCGCAGCCGTAGGCATCCGAGAAGTAATCTGGGGCAGGTCCAGCTCCGCCCTAGACGCCATGGCCATCGCCAGCCCGACGGCCGCACCGATGCCCTTCTGCTTGCGCTTGTACGCTGCAGGCGCTTCGCCCGACAGAGCCTCCGCCAGGGCATCCACATCTTCAAGAGACGCACCCTTCAGGAAGAGCTCCTGGTAGAAGCGACCAAGGACCTCCTTCGCCTCGGCAAGGGAGTTGACGACGGTGCTGCAGTGGTCTTCAACCGCCACAGTGGCATCATCTAGACCACTCCCGTGCTCCAGAGCACCGCGGTCGAACTCGATGCCTGCGGCATCTGAGACAAAAGAGAAGAAAACATGAAGAACGGCAGCATAGAAGAAGATACGCAGAAAAATAAACAAGTCAAAAAGCTTGTACTCACCCGAAACGGCCTTGGCAGCAGCCATGAGCTTCTCTGCCACCCCTTTTTCACGAGCAGCCGCAACGGTGGCCAGCTGCTCCTCACGATCGGCGGCCTCCTGCTGAAGAAGCTCTTTTGCTTCGGCTGCCTTCGTCAGCTCCAGCTCAAGGCGCTCTCGCGCACCTGCAGCAGTTTCGGCCTTCTGCTCCGCTTGGCCAAGGCTCTTTTTCAGAGCATCAACCTCGCGGAGAGAGTCGTTATGTTCCTCTGCATTTACAACAAGCAAGTGTCAAAGAAAAGGACCAGGATACGCAAGAAAAATACTACAAGGCAGACGAATACCTTGCAGCTGCCTTGATTTTATCTCCAGTCGAGCGCTCCTCCACCGCTTGGCCTCTTGGACAAAAAGGCTGCGGGAAAGGCAACAACGATGAAGAACATGACTTGGGGCTCGCCCCACAAAGAAGCAACAATAGCATCAGCACTCGAAGATACTCGGGGGCTTCCCCCATAACATCAAGAAGGACAACTTACGTGCTCCGAAGGCGAACCTGCAGGCCCGCCTCCGAAATTCTGAGGCGCAACCACCAGCCTCTCACAGAAGAAGAGCTGGCGGCATCACGGAAGTCGCTACCGTCTGAGGAGGAGACGACGCAATGTTCGACTCCCCCATCATCTCGTGCGCTCCATCACTAGAGCCGTCGGAGGATTGCCTACACACGAAGCCCATCAACACAGGCACAAACACCATCAAGGAAAAAGGAAAACAGGGGCAACAAGAAAACTTACGAGCCCAACGTGCTCAGGTAGAAGATAGGAGAAGCCCTTCGGGCCCTCTTCTCTTCCTTCTTTTCTTCCTTCTTCTCCTCCTTCTTTTCTTCCTTCTTCCTTTTGTGGCGGGGAGCAACAGCTCACAGGAATGGCGAGGAAGAGGAAGAACCCCATGAACATCATCATGGCTCAAGGCCGGAGGATTCACAGGAGTCGGAGAGTCGAGGCATCGAAGACTCGCTGAGCTCCGTGATCGCTTGCGCGAATGGTCCTCACTCGACTCGTCGGCATCCTCCGCTGGAGATCGCGCTGATGGTAGCTCGGACACGGAGTCCATGACTTCATTATCCGGGGCATTCGGATACCTTTCGGGCAATGGTGGTGCCATGCCCGGAACTTTGAAGCTCTGCAAAAGGAAAAGGAACTTTGTTAGCAAAAAACGGAAAAAGTACACAGCTGACAAAACAAAAGGAAGCACTACGTGCGCAAATCTACACCTTCGGTACGACCAACGTCGAAGAAAAGGGAGGAGTCTGCGACTTCCCCGGAATTTCTTCGTCTGCCTTGAACTTCAACAGCGCGCGAAGAGTCTTGTCAAGTTCCGCCTCGGAGATTTTCTCACTCGAAACCCTCGTCGGATCACGGCGCCGAGTAAAGAAACATCGGAGCGCCCTCGCTTGGAGAGGCTGCACCGGCGCTCAAGCGTTCGGATGACGTCGACACGTTCACCTCCTTCTCGTGAATCAGTTGGAGATCCTCCACTCGGCGTGAGGCCTCAATCTCGCCACCTCACCATCTAAGATTTGGTTTTCCAGGATCTTTTCTTTTCAATCAACTGGGAGGGTCAAAGGCAGACCAAAATCTTGCCCGGTGCGATGCAGTCACGGATGTAAAACCATTTCCTCCGCCCGATCTTGACAGATTCGGACATGGAAAAGGAAAAGAATTGGACATTGGGACTGAGAGAGATGATGAAACCCCCAATGGGATACACACCATCCGAACCAGATTGCCTCTTCACGGAATAAAGCTTCCAGAAGAGGCCAAAGTGCGGCTCAATTCCAAGCCAACACTCGCAAAGCGTGATAAAACACGCAATGTGGAGAAGGGAGTTGGGAGACAGATGATGCAACTGAACCCCATAAAATAAGAGCAGTCCACGAAGGAAGTCATGGACTAGATACGAGAACTGTAACTACCTCGGTGAATTACGCTCCTAGATACAAGCCTGGATGAGCGGTAGTGGTTGAAATAGTACGGTGGGGCCCCAAAAGCCACTCACGGGTAGACCTTTCGGCCGTCCCAACCACTTCCAACTCAACGGGACTGTGGTGGCGTGTCAAGCGTGAAGGATCAACTACATACACAAATGAGTATGTATGCAAGCCACCATACAAAAGTACATCGAGCCATTCCATCTAGAAAGAAAGAAAATATAGCATACGGCAAGATTCAAATGATCTAGATAGATATAATATTTTAGGATAATTCCTCATACATCACACATCGTAGTACCAAGCGGGCGGCAAAACAAAGTCCAGTACGGATAAGAAGCAAATCGGCATAAGATGCCATAGAAATAAGCACATCCCGCCCACGGATCTCACGGATCCCGTTCCGGAATCTCTACACGAGCGATCGTTGCCCACATCATCGCCTCTTCCACCCGAAGATCCGTCTGCGAGTGTACATTCATCCCAGACAATAATTTATCGTGTGAGACCCTAAGGGTTTTCAGCAAGTCTTAATGCCTCTAAAGGGGACACAACAGGGTGACGAATTGCAAAAGATAAACCCTAGCAGTTCTATAGATACTGCTAACCATCCGCCTAACCAAAGATAGGCGGATGTCCGTGAATTAATGGCAACATTATAACAGTAATATCATCAGATCCATCCTCCTCCTCGCTTACCAACGAGGAAGCGGACGAACAACCCCCATCCGTTGGCAATTTTATTAACCATTCCATGAGTGTTGCACTATTTACTAGTCAAATTACTTAGTCAAATTAAAGCGGTACTTTAGTTATGCTTGTCTATGATCGAAACTGTGCTCCAAGTCGTCCATAACCGCGGACACGGCTTTGAAAGTTTACCTGCGAGGTGCACAAATAACAACACACTCGATCAACCTCGGAAAAACCAAATCAAAACCAGAGGCCTTCACGACAAAGCAATCACAAGATTCAGATATTTGAGGCCACCCCATTGAGTAGACCACAGAGTTAGTGACTTGAGACGGACTCAAGGTTTGCGTCAATGGTCAGAAACTTTGGGAACCGAAAGTGTGGTGGCTTGTCGATAGCGAAAACACTCCTTACCTAAGCGATCACAGTGCTCCTCGCAATCGTAAATACAGAGTAGCATGGCATAAGTACGGATAGTAAATAAAACCTCAAACTAGTTTGTGGCCCCAAGAAATAAGATGAATCAAGCTCTCGTGGGGGTCCCATAAGCCTCCCGGATGTGGATAGCGAATATTCTTGGAACAGGAATCAAGTACTTAAAGGGTCTTCACGGACACAAGTGAGTGAAAACCAAATAGCAGATGTTGCTCACGGTGCCACTTTCATTAGTTATCCCATTACTACTCGGTGAAGTTGTTTAGGTACCTCGTTATCCATCGACTCTCACATACCCTACACATGTTCTCGACTCGCATGGCTCAAACAACTCCTGTAGTAAAGGCTCATGGGATGGAGGAACAAGCTTGGTGGGGTTTAAAAGTAAAGGCTATGCAATACTTGGGATTCAATTTAATGCAATCGCGACTCAATGATGCAAGAAATAAGATAGAGGCAATAGGTACTGTATGTATGCAAGCATGTGGTAGTGCCTGCCTGGCAACTCATTTGAAGCGAGAGACGGATCTGGGTAGTGCTCCTGGTTCTCTTGATATATCCCCTGCTCAGAGTCTATCCGAAGAAGAACCAAATAAACAAGGGCCAACATAAATAAAGTGCACAAGCATAGGAATAAAATGCGTCAAGCAAACAATCATGCCATGATGAATGATGCACAAGTTGCATGGCAATAAAGTAGCATGGCATGGGTGAGGTGTGGTATACAAGAATAAGTCATTTTATTAAGGTTTGGCCACATTTTATTGTCATATTAGTTGCTGTATATTATATATTTACATGATGCATGCTGCAATTGAAGTCATGGATAGCATAAACAGAAAGGTCTCGTCGAGCTGATCATTTTAGACATATCATTTGCTAAATTCGGAGTTATAAATCAAAAGTTATTAATTTATTAAGTTTTAGTGGCATTTGTTGTAATTTAACTCAACTTGGAATTTTAAATGTGCAAAAGGTAATTTGAATAGCATATTTTAAATCCTCACATTTTTCTGGTTCCAAAACATATATCATTTATATTATTTGGATTTATATTTTTAAAGTTATTTGAAAACAGATTTAATTTTGAATTTGAATTAATTTGAATTAGGTTTAAATTAAAAGCAGACAACAGAAGACTTTTACACCCAGCGAGCCATCCCTAGACCGGCAGTGGGCCACTCTGACTGGGTTACTGTGGCAAGCGTTTGACATCATGGCTGTGCTAGCCCTGGGGACCGGCAGATGGGACTTAGTGCATTGCAGCCCACTGCCAATGTTGTGACGGGCCGAACACGTGGCCCCAAGGGGACTGGGTTGAGTCAAACAAAACCGAGAGCCTTTTGCAAAAAGCACAGCACCGACGGCAGCGGTGGGGCTGGGCTGAAATTTGGGCTAGGAAAACAAAAGAGGGGGTATGTGCAAAGTGGACACGGTCCCATGGATCTTCTCTGCCTTGATCGAGCGGAGGCGAGGCGGCGGGCGGATTCGAACCCAGCGGCGTGCGCATGCGGTGGGAGGAACCACTGCGGTGGGCTGTGTTGGTGTGTCGGGTAGGCGTGGCTAGATATGGCGCTAGGCAGCACGTGCACCGCAACACCGGCGTCTGGCAAGACCGAGGGCGCTCGGCGGGGCAGCGCGACGCACAGCACGACGAAGGCAAGGATGTCTGGGAGGGAGCTTCTGCGGTTGTGTTGGGGGTTGGATCGTGGGGAGCAGCGGTCGGCGACAGGCGGCCGTCTTGGCGGCGCTAGGGTTTCGTCGGGCTCATTTGGGCGAGGGTCTTGGGCCTCCTCTTCGTGGTTCCGTGCAGAGGCGGGGGCCTCAGTTCTTCCTCGACACGCCCAACTCCACGCCTCCTCGTACATGGTGGCCGGAGCAGTGGTGGCAGCGATGGTGGCTAAGAAAGAGGCGAGGAGGGCAGGCAGGCCTCTGGGTGGGATCAGGGGAGGCTAGAGGCGAAGGGGTAGATAAGGACAGGGCAGGTGAGGTTGCGTGGGGAGGGAAGGTTGGCTCGGCCACCTTTTTGCACCCTCTCTCACGTGATCGGCAGGGCAGGCACAAGGGGAGGGAGGTGAGGCTGCAGCTGGGCCAGGGCGAGGCTAGGGTGGAGAGGGGGCTCGGGGTAGGCAGGCAGGTCTAGAGGGGCCCCTAGGGCAGGGAGAGAAGAAAGAGAGAAAGAGAGAGGGCTGGACTTAGGGTTTATGGGAAGAGAGAAAGAGAGAGGGCTGGGGTGTGGGGCCAGGGAGAGGGTGTCCAGGTGGGGCCGGCATGGTAGAGAGAGGGGGGAGCCGAGAGAGAGAGATAGGGCATGGTCTAGGGTTTTGAGATGAAAAGAGAGAGGGGAGGTTTAGGGCTTGGCATGCCCACATCATCAGATGTGCATGCATGGATAGGGGTGGGGTTTAGAGAGGGTAGGGTTTAGGGTTTGGTTTAGATTAGGTGTAGATTAGGGTTTAGCTAGGATCGGGTAGATCATGGTGCTTACATGCATTAAACAAGACCAAGCAAGATCCAAACACAAGGTCCACAAAACAAGCAAAAGGAAGGAAAGAAAACAAGGGTGATGGTTGCATGGCCCATGCAAAATATTTAATGCCTTGTTTACTCTTGTGAAAACAAAATAACTCCCATGGCATTTGTTTATTTGCATCCTCCCAAAGTTGGAGTAAGGGCAAGCAAAAGAAGTGGAGAGAGATCCACCCATCCCACATGAGCTAGAGGTAAACTCAATTAAAATGCCAAGCTCATATTAGTTGGATGGTGGAATTATAAGGTGGTGAAGAAAGGTGGTGGAGTCAATAAGAGATATGCCCCCAACTCAACTTGGGCATTTAACAATATATCAAGAACCAAATACAATATCAAGAGGCAAATACAAATATTAATGCATATGAGATAAGAACCAAATCAAAAGGGTTTTTTGTATGATGCTCAAATGCAAGGTGGCATGATGACATGAACATGACAAGATGATGATGCAACAATTATATGTAGGAAGTGGCCCTTTTATTACTAGATCAAGTAGCATTACAGGTGTTAGACAACTGGGATGTTACAAGAACCCACGCAAGACAAAGGCAAGAAACATAACCCGGTACCCAGCTGGGGGACGCGGGATTACCTCATTGTCGGGGAGTCTCACGGCCGTCGCATCTTGCGGGATCAGGCTCGCTTCATGCGGTTGGAGATCGCTCTCCGCGTCTCCGACCGCGCCACCACCATCGGTGGTGACGTGGCGGTGCCCTTCTTGCCTCGGCGCTGGTCCCAATCGCGGAGGAGGATTTCTTCGTCTTCCCATGGCTGCAGCGGTGGTGGCGTTAACAGCGACAAAGAACAAAGGAAGTGTGGAAGAAAAGCTCAATAGCAGCAAGAATCGCCCAAGAACAAGAAGGCAGCAGCAGATGAACTGCGGTGAAAAACAAAAACACGATTTCACCCAGATTATAGCAAGACGACGCCACCAGCCGTCCATCGAGAAGACCTAACGCCAGCGGTAGATCGACCATACGTGTCAACACAACGAAATCGTTACCACGCCGTCCACTACGCGGAAATCGAGGGAGGCGCCGTAATCATCTCACGCCCCGTGACGGTCAATTCAAAGTCGCCAAGTGGGACCCACGCCGTCTGTCAAGTCATCTCTGGCGCGAAGGCGCTTGAGGTCATCAATCGTAACAGCAGCGTCATCAAAAGCTATACTAGCACCACTTCGGCTCCAGAGCTAAAAGTACTCACTCGAATCTACGATTCGACTAAATAATTGGGGGCTACTCCTATTAGGAGCGCTGGCCGCGCACCCGACAGACAAATGAGGACAAAATTACTTCTCTGAGTCCTACGTCGAGTCTAGGACTCCACTACGGACTCGGGGGCTACTCCCATAGGGAGGATGGGTTTAAGCATCCGAATTTTTAGTCCTGCGGACCTAATGATTGAAACAATGCTTGGACTAAAGTCTCCGTTCGATTCTGACTCGAGCAGACATGGGCTACTCCCATAGGGAGGCGCATTGCGCACCCTATGAAATCTTTTGCGATCTTCCGATCCACATGCAAAAACTTTTGGCAACTCTGCCCCAACAAAACGCTAAGTGAGCAGCAATCTCCTTGGCACCAAGCACCTCAGGTGATAAATGTTCGGATCTTGCGTCTGCGGCATAAAGATAAGACCTCTGGATATCGTCGATGGCCTGGCAACGCCTTTTGTTGCGCTCTGCTAGCATGAATCCGTTAGCAGTGATGCGAAAATCTGACGGACACGTTGGGTACACCAATTAAAATCACGGAATTCCTCTCCGTAAGTCCTCCGGCTGAGTTGAATTACGCCAGCATATGTTCCAGGCGCGGGTTAAGGGACCCGAATCTGAAGAAGATCGTGTTTTTTTGTCCTAAGACAGTTAACTGACCCTGATCCGTCGGGTGAGTCAGGCACACGTATCAACAATCCCTGCATATTCTCTTGAAAGACAGAGTTGCAGAAGGATTGAAGAGTCCTCGGTAATCTACGATTCGATGATCACTGAGGCTCTTGACATGGTTATACCCTACGGTACGTAACCCAGCATACCTAGTCCAGCCCAAGGAAGGCCCACGGCAAACATCGCTGGCCCATGAAGATTTTCGGTGGCCAAGGCCCATGAAGTCTTCGGATCCTTGGAGAACAAGACTAGAGGAGATAGGAAACTCAAAGGGCAAACGCCCTAGAACTTGTAACCGACTAGGACTATGCCGGACCTGCCTAAGTCTATATAAAGGTCGGGAGGTACGTCCTAGAGACCTAACCCAACCTCGACTCATACTTTCATCGCATCCACGCGATCGAATGACACCTGTAACCTTGGTTCCGCCAGTAATCAAAGAGCGAGACAAGCGGGGAGTAGGGTTTTTCCCTCAAGAACGAACAGGTAAATCTTGTGTCCCCTGGTTGCTTGTCTGTTAACCGTGCCACGATCTCCAGCATCCCCATCTTCTCCAAAACCCAAGTCCATAACAATGGGCATTGACGAGATTAAACCTCGTCACCAGGTCCGATGGCTGAATCTCGTAAAAGGCACAGAAGCGCCGGAAGAAACCTCGGCTCGGGTTTAGGGTTGGAAGAAACTCAATGAATTTGATCGTAATGCTATACTTCGGATGAATGTTCATCACAACATTACACTAATGTTGTGATCTCGTTATTAACAACATCCAATGTCTATGATCAGGAAACCGTGATCATATTGTTAATCAACGAACTAGTTTATGAGAGAGGCATAACTAGGAACTTTTTGTTTGTTTATTAAACACACATGTATTAACGTTTACGTATTAATACAATTATAGCATGCAAAATAAACATCTATCATATACTTGGAATACACATAATAAACATTTTACTATTGCCTCTCAGGGCATATTCCCTTCATAGCATTGTAAACACAGGGATCTCTACCTTATTAAAGGTTGGGAACCTTACAAAAACCAACACATGCACAAAGGGGCGAGTAACTTTCAATGTAAAGAGTTTAGCATATGTTACCGCAAGGAGGAACATTGGAAATATAATAGGAGCACTATAATCCACATGACTTGGCTTGATAATTATACTAGATGAAGATCCCTCAATTCTTCATAATGTAGCCAAGACTCCAATGCCCTCCAAAATACACCTATGGATCAAGTTTTGGCTAGTTGGTCCCCAACCAAGTTGGGTCCTAAGAGGTTAGTCATAATAGGCTTGGCAACCCAAATGGATCTTTTCTTGACACCACATTGGGCACCTACAAATTTGGCAAACACATTTCCAACCTCATCCTTATAAAAAGAATAAGCATTATCAATAATGATAGGGTTGGATGAGGAGATACCAATAGTGCATGAGGAAGAAATGTGCCCTTTCTTACGGCAAATGTGGCAAGTTCTTATCTTGCCATCTTTATTTTCGGATGAAGCAACAACTTGAGGAAGAGCTTGGGTCTTCTTGGGAGGAGGCCCATCTCTAACAAGATGTAGAGCTTGAGGCCGCTTCCCTTGTTGCTTCTTGCCAAGGGACTTCTTCTTTACTGGGAAAAGTTTGACATGATGCCCTTCATCCTTGCACTTGAAGCAAACAATGTTGGCCGGATTCTTGACTTGATCTTGGCCATTCTTCTTGTTGTCCTTGTGCTTCAACTTGATAGTGGACTTGTTCTTGACATTGGAGTTGAATCCAAGCCCACTCTTGTCATTGGGGGATTTTTGCACACTCAAGATTTTGTTGAGTGCGACCTTCCCTTGATGACCCCTTTTCAAGTCATTCTTCAAAGAAGTGACTTGAGCCTTGAGCTCTTTGATTTCCTCTACATGGTTAGTTTCAACAAAAGTACTAGAGTAAGTAGATGCCATATTGTTAGAGCAACAAGGCACAAAATGTAATTCATCATGAGATATATCATGGTTGTGAGAGGATGAACTACAAGGACTATCACATGGCAATATAACATTTGGAGTAGATATAGTGCTAATGTCCACATGAGGCCCACTAGATGTTACCTTTGACACGATGGCCTGATGAGCTAACTTTAGCCTACCATGGGAGACTAGAAGATCCTCATGCGAGCTCGAGAGCTTAACATGACTTTCTTCTAATTTCCCATAGTTGCTAGTTAGCAATGCAAGTTGAGCCTTTAGCTCAACATTCTCCTTCAACATAGATAATTCAGGTTTAAAGCAAAGGTCTCCTCAAGAGATTCCTTTACTCTAGATAGCTCTAAAGCAAAGGTCTCCCCAAGAGATTCCTTGGTGGTTTGTTCCTCTTCAAGAGCTTTATTTAGGTTTGCAATTATATTAGCACACTCACGCTCAAGACTACACATTTTATCAACGTTGTTATCATGCACCTCAATTTGTGTTTCTAACTTATCAATATGTTCTTTGCTCTTAATAGCAAAGTCCAAAACTTCAACAAAGTTAGAGCAAGCAATATCCTTTTTAACAAGGGCACGATAAACAATCTCACCCTTCTCATATAAATCATCAATATCAAGCTCTTCTTCCACATTATCCACATCCTCCTCATCACAAGAGGTAATGGGTTCTATAGTAGGAGTTACCTTAGAATCCCTAGCCATAAGGCATAGGTGGGTACCAAAAGAAGGTGAAGATGAGATTGCATATGTGGCTTCATTCAAAACCATGTGCCCATAGAATCTTCGGTTTCCTCTACATGGTTAGCAACACAAGCACTAGAGGAAATGGAAGCATTTTCATCATGGAAACAAGACAACACAAGCATATCATCATGAGATTTATTCAAGTCATTTCTACATGATATGCAAGGACTATTAACACAAGCATGTAAGGAGGTTGTCGTGCTAGAAGTGTTAAAGTCCAAAGATAGATCATTGCAACTAGATAGAGATGAGGGATTACAAATAGTAAGCACACTATCCAAATTGCAATTCTATCACCACTCACCATATCATTACCTTGTGAAAAGTCACATGTTGGTGAAGTGGTAGAGGATGAGAACTCATATCGACCGGAAGTGGAAGCAACACAATCATCCTCAATAATGTTGGACACAACATATTTATCTTGAAGTTTTGTCCATAACTCATGAGTGCTCCAAAAAGGAATGATTGAAGATGTAACTACATTGCTCAAAGCATTAACAAGCACATTAGAAGCTTGAGCTTTGAGATATAAGTTTTTATCATTCTCACTAGATAGATTTTTGAAATCCATAGGAGGAGAAAAACCTATATCTACAATACGCTCCAAATTTGGGTCCATGTCCCGAAAATGAATAAGCATACGAGTTTTCCATATATCATAATTTGTGCCATCGAATATAAACATGTCATTGTGCACTAATCCCCTAGCCGACATCTTTAATCTCAAGGCGGTGAAGCCTAAAATGAGAGACCGGGCTCTGATACCAATTGAAAGGATACGGATGTTGCCTAGAGGGGGGGTGAATAGGCGATTAAAACTTTTCCTAGAGTGGCTCAACAAAGGCAGAATAAAACTAGTGTTTACTTTGTTAAGCACAACCTAGAACAACTAAGGTTCACCTATGTGCACCAACAACTTATGCTAAGCAATACAAGCAACAAGGTGATAGCAAGATATATATTACTTCAAGCACGAAGGCTATCACAATGTAAAGTGCATAAGTAAAGAGCTCGGGTATAGAGATAACCGAGGCACGCGGGGACACATATATTTTACCGAGTTCCTCCCAACATGGAGTACGTCTCGTTTGGAGAGGGGGTGGTATCAAACCACCAACGCCACAAAAGGCCTCCATTATTCTCCGGTGAATCTCACCCCAATGGGATCGATCCACGCTTCCACTATCGGTGCACTTGTCGGTGGCAACCGGAACCTCTCACAAGGTTGGGGCACTTCTCCACAACTTAATTGGAGGCTCCCAACAAACGCCACAAAAGGCCACAATGCCACCAAGGCCACAAAACCGTCTAGGGTTCCAAGAACCCAAGAGGGACAAGATCCAATGAGTCACACGAACCAAATCCTCCGAGGAGAACACAAACCGATGCACCAAATGCAAATGGCAAGAACACCACAAAGATGTTCAAATCCTTCTCTCCCAAATTCCACCAAAGCTACAAAAGCTTATGGGGGAATAAGAGAGGAAGAACAATGGAGGAAATCCACAAAAGACTCCAAGATCTAGATCCCAATATGTTCCCCTCACTTAGAGGAGAGATTGATTGGTGGGATTGTAGATCTAGATCTCCTCTTTCAAATCCCTCAAGAATATGCAAGAATCATAGGAGGGATTGAGATAAAGCAAGCTCAAGAAGGTCAACAATGGAGGGGAAAACTTGCAAGAATGGTTGAGGAACCATTGGGGAAGAAGTCCCCTTATACAGGTCCCTCCAAAATCCAACCGTTGCAGCCCAAAAACGCGATTCCCGGTACTACCGGACTTTTTCCCGGTTCTACCGGACTTTCCCGGCACTACCGGAAATTTCCTGGGGTTCTTGGGGCTCCAAACACATTTTTTCTCTGCGCTCCCCGGTACCAAAAAGCGGTACTACCGGACCCCGGTACTACCGGTCATCACAGAACGAAAACAGCCATAACTTTTGCATCCGGACTTCGATTTCGATGATCTTGGGCTCGTTTCGAAGAGGACAACAACCTCTACAAGATCACGCAAAGAAACATCATAGTCCAGCAAGGGAGGATAGATCCAAATGACGAAGTAAAAAACCTTCTGCCATGCTAGGTACTAAAATGCGGCACTACCGCTTTTTGGTACCTAGCCTGGCAGTGGATTTTGGCAACTTTCCAAAACCTTCTGCCTTGCTAGGTACTAAAACGCGGTACTACCGCATTTTGGTACCTAGGAGACCAGCAGATATTCAAACGACTATAACTTTTGATTGGTAACTCCGATCGACCCGATTCCAATTGCGTTGGAAAGAGGACGACATGAGCTTCCCTATAAAAGGTGAAAATATTGGTTATCACCAAGTGAGAATGTATCAAGTATAATAATGTGAGATACTCCACTTGGTGATAAACCGAAAAACCGCATAGATCAAAATCGCAATAAGATATAAAAGAGGGATCCGATTTTGATGAACAAGAGCTTGTTATGGAGATTACCACAAGCTCTATATCCTCACATGGATAAGACCAAATAACAACCAAATACGATGATGCAAGTATGCAAAGGTTTGAGATCTCTCCGAACGATGTGATCGAGTTATAGATTCGAGAGCCCCTCTTGATAGTACGGTTATCTATCCTAAACCCGGTCTCCTACTAACAATATGAGACGGGCAAAAGGGAAAACCTATCAAGATTATACCTTTGCCTTGAGCATTCCACTTGAGCTTGATGTAGACAATCTTTCCCTTCTCAAGATGTAACGCCTTTCTTAATTCCTCATCATCGATCCATGATCACCGAGAATGGCAAACATCAAACATGAGATCTTCTATAAATGGTGCATTTTGAGCTTGCACAGCACATCTTCTTCTCATTTCATCAACCTTGAAGCAACACATGCTCCAAGAGATGCTAATGGACAAATCCTACAAGTATAACTTAATACACACATTAGTCCATAAAGATTGTCATTAATTACAAAAACCACACATGGGGGCCCACATGTTCTTTCACCCACTCGCTGGGAGTATGATCCAGTAGGGAACGTTCTGCTGGGTATACCCCACTCGGCATATCACCATCAGTAGTCCTCGAGGCCGTCGTTGATTCGTCGCAGGTGTTCTTTGGCATCGGAGTATTCGGGTCCAATTTGGATGCCCAGTCGAATCGGCGATGGAATCCTTCAATGAAAGAAAGAATCTTCAGCATGCATCATCAGTCGCAATAATGGCGACCAGTCGAATCGCCAATTTGGTGAGTAATTGAATCACAACTATGGCGAATGGGTTGGCGAGTCGAGTAGACGAAGTTGGACCGTTAGCCTGGTCAAACTAGCCGTTGGGTAATCCAACAGTAATATCGGTGTAATCACCGCGCGATAATGGCTCCCCAAAATTGGCGGGAACCAACCGCTATATAAGGAGAGTGACGGGTGAGTTGTGAGTCATTCCTCGCATTTCCTCGGACTCCGCATGCTCTCCAATCTCACATTCCTTCCAGAGCTATTCAAAGCGATCTAGCGAACCGAGAACCTCAAATCGATGGCGCCTCCAAAAGAATCGTGGGGGAAGTCCAAGTGCACCAGGGCATTGCTGAAGTCCTTTGAAGACGCAGGGATTCTCCGCACTGGGAGATGGCGAATCGCCTCAGCCGGGGAGGTGGAGCCGGATCCGTGCGCCGGCGAGTTCATCTGTTTCACTAGCCATCTCGAGAGGGGGCTCGGCTTCCCCACCTCGCTCTTCTTCCGCCAGTTCTGCGCGTACAATGGCATCCAGCCATCGAATCTGGGGCCGCATAGCATCGAGCAGCTCGCCATATTCGTGGCGTTCTGCGAGTGTTATCTAGGCTACCGCCCATACTTTCCCCTATGGCAGGAACTGTTCCATGGGCGGATCGGTCGCGAAGGAGTAGGCGGTCCGATGCTGGCAGCAGGCGGCCTTACCTTTCAATTGAAGTCCAAGGCCTCCTACCTCAACCTCATGCTGCCGAAGAAAGCGGCGAGCGAGTGGAAGAAGCATTGGTTTTACGTCTGCGAGTCGACTCCGGATGGCATGGTGTCACTCCTGATGTACTCCGCCGAGCGGCCCGAGCCGCACCGGCTCCAAGTCACTAAGCTTTCGCATGACCAGCGCATGGTGGTAGACTAGATGCTGATGAAGATTCGCCAGCTGAAGAAAGATGGGCTCGAGACCATCAATTTATACAATTGCTGGCTTGGGTGGTGACTGGTGCCCCTGGCCAGCCGCGCCCACTGGATGTATGAGTACACTGGCAAGGACGACGGGGACCAAGTCCTACACCACCTAGTGGAAGGGAGACGACTATGCCCTCGCGTTGAAGAAGATCACCGACGCATAATACTGCGAGCCGAAGGTCGGTATCGCCCCATACACCATGAAGCGCAAGGCGCCACCGGTAAGTTTGTTTTTCCTTTTCTATTTCGCAGTCGCAGAAATGCAGTCGCGGTTTATTAACCATGTGTTGTTTGTTCAGCTATTCCAAGTGGTGGAAGGCTGGCTCCCTCCCGCCAACAAAGAAAGATCAGAAGAGGCCGCCGAGGACGAGAGCGATTCCTCCTCCTCCGACGAGGAGGAGGATGGAAATGATGACGACAACAATGATGATGACGACGAGGCCGTGGAGGTCTCCGAACCCACGGTACGGAAAAATCGTGGGAAACAGAAACGCGAGCTCGAGGCCATCAAGAGCCTCGAGGGTCACGATGGGGGTGAAGACGAAGCCCCCGAACATAGTTCATGACGTGTGGCTACACCGTCAAAGAAGAAGTCGCCAAAGAAGAAGAAGGAGGCGCCCAAGGAAGTGTAGCCGCCTCGGTCAGCGACTAGCTCCGAAGCGGCTAGCGCAGCTGATGAAGACGGTGCTGAGGCGTCGTTGAAGGCGCCTGAGGCAGCCAGCGCGGCCGTGGTGGAGGATGAAGTGTCGCTGGTGTCGCTTCCACCATCGTTCTCGATAGTCTCAGGCCTTGGGGCTGCCCTAGCCGCAGAGGCGTCTCCATCGAGGGAGGCACCCGCATCGACCGGAGGGGAACTTCCTGCTGCCGCGGCCTCATCAACAAAGAAGGCTTCTGTGTCATGGGTTCCGGCCCTATTTGAGACGGGCATCAGCCGAAAGTTGGGCCCGGAACTGGAGAAACCGGCGCACATCTGCACCGGCCTGCGCTTCATCCCAGTCGCCAGGTAAGTGTCTTGGCATGTCGACTTGAAATTCTAGTTTGTAGTAGTTGTTTGATTTGTTGACCATTTCTTTTTGCAGGACTAGAGTGAAAAAGATCGGTCACCCCTCGGTGGCCAAGGTTCCAGTAGATGCCTCGGGGGCGGAAGCTGATCCCTCGAAGAAGAGGAAGGGCGACGACGCCAAGGCGCCCGCTGAGGGCGCGAAGAAGATGAAGGGCGACAAGGTCATCATAATTTTAGACGAGCCGGTCGACGCCCCAAGTGGAGCTCCGACTGGAGTGGATGAGGTCGTGAAGGCCGTCATTGACGCGGGGTCGCAGCAGGTGGAACCCGCGGCGCTGGTCGGGGCGTCGGGCCCCACGATGAGTGCCGCGGGGGTGGCGGTGGCGACCTTCCCTCGCTTCATGGCGAGGGCCTCCACCGCAAGTGTCTCGGCATAGTCGGCCCAAGCGCCCGAAGTTTTGGGCTCGGAAGTTGAGCAGCGTCACTGGTGCACGCCTCTCATGCTGCCGTCAATGGACGCGGTCGAGCTGCACAACATGCAGGGCGCGACTATTCAGGTATGTCCAGTCCCCGAGGATCTGGTCGCTGAATTTTAGCGGGAAGATTCTTATTGATTTTTGCTATCCAGTGCCCAAGTGGCTAGTCGCTGAATTTCAGTGACTAGGAACTTAGGAATTTCTTCGATGTCTAGTCCCCGAGTGGCTAGTCGCTGAATTTTAGCGACTAGGGACTTAGGAATTTCTTTGATGTTTTCTTATGTTAGTTGTGTCTGTGCAAGGCCTCCAACATGAATCGGCAGAGCGGTCGGCCTCCAGAGAGCGTTTGGAGCGCGACCTCTGCTCCGCGCAGGAGGTGAACAAATAGCTGCAAGCGACCGCAGGTAGGTTTTCGAAATACCCTGTCCCTTTTTTCCTTGATTGTGATCTCTCCCTTGCATTGTTATAGAGGGGGAGATTCGGCTGCAGTTGCAAAGGCTCGCAATGGTTTGGTCCCCGTCAGCGAGTTGACTGCTTCCCAGTCGTCATTGACCGTCGCGGAGAAGCGGGTGGCTAAACTAGAACGAGAGCTCAAGGCCGCGAAGGCGGAGGCGAGATCGGAGGAGGAGAGGGCTGAGGCAGAAGTCGCTGCCGCAGCTAAGGTGCGGAAGGTGTCTGATGATCTTGTTGAGGGGCTGCAGACCGTTTTTCGGGTGTTCAAGATTTCATCACGGGGGGCTGCCATCCCCTCATTGGTGAGTTCCTTGGGCTTGTGTTTATTTGTACCATCGAGTCCCCGAGCGTGCGGGTCGCTATTGTCATTGAGTCCCCGTGGGGGTGGACCATATCGTGCATCCTTCTGATCCTGAATTGCTTGATCTTCTGCAGGAAAAATTCTTGATGATGAGCCCGAGGCGCAGTAGTACGAAGCGCGGCAGAGTGTCACCACGCTGGTGGATTGTGCCGCCCTTTCCGTGACCTGTATTTGCGCGTGCCTCCAGGAGATCTCGCCAACGGAGGTGATTCCCAGCGAGCTCACGGAGGTGTGGCGCTACCTGGAGAGGGCTCTAGCTGTGGTGGAGTACATGTCACGGTCGGCCTTCCACCGTGGAGCCGCGACTGTGCTGAGCCTTGGGCTCGCCCACTTCCCTGATGACTTCGACCTCGACGATGTCACCAACGGGTATCCCTCGTTGACTAGCTCGGTCGAGATCGCCGACGTGCTAAAGTTGACCGATCGGGCCGCAGTCTATTCCGAGCGGGTGCTGGCGATGGGAGACCTTCTGCCTTATCAGGAGATGATCGTCACTCCGAACGATCCTGAGCCGGCGCATCACGACTTCAAGGTGGAGCAGCCGTTTCGATCGGTGGTGGTGGGCACCTTGATGACGTACCCGTCGAATCCGTGGGTCCCCTTCATCCGTGTTCGCGGTAGCTATGGCACGTCGTCTTCAAAGCCTGCAGAGTAGATGACTTTGCTGACTGGCGTTAGTTGAATGAAGTTTATGCCTGCCGTTGTAAGGGAACAAAATTTGTTGCCGTAAGGAATGCATGTGTGCTTTTGTTAGCTTTGATTTGAGTTTGCATTGTTTTGTTATGCGAGTCCCCGAGCACGTCTGCCCTTTTTATTTGGTTTACCTCGTTTTTCTTTGTGTATGTTTGCTTTTATACTGTTAGTTATGTTGAGGTTGACTCTCCGTGGCTTGGGAAGCCAGTAGCTTGGCGACCCCAAGGGGTGCTCTGTACTTAGATATTTTGCCGGATGCGAACATGGTCGGTTGGCGAGTCCCCGAGCGTGGTAATTAGCCGTTCTAGTCGCAAGCCCAAGGTAGGTGAGGACGGAGCGTGTTGTACTTGGCGCGTCACTCCACATAACTCGGTTAGACAGTCGCATGGAGAGTCCAGGGCTCGCTCTCATACTTGGTGTTTTCTCTAGCCACGTAGGTTTGGACTGGCATCAGTCCCCGAGCGTGGTACTTGACCGTTTGAGTTGCTGCGCCGAGGATGTGGAGGACTGGGTCGCTTTGAGAAGCGAATGCGGTTGTCTTGGCCCGACAGACCAGTCGAGCGAGGCAACACCGATGGGGCTCTGGGTTGGCGTTTTCGTGGATGATGCAAGGCCCGAATTTTATCGATGCCCTTGTATCGCACTACTTAGCCTTATCGGTTGCGCGACCAAGCGTTGACTTCCATGATTATCGTAATGCTGTTTTTACGAGTGCGAATAGCACAAGGATTGGAGAGTAGACACAATTTGTGCAAGTCTAAAATCTTTATTGCATGGCGGGGGGAGTACATGTCGGAGTTCTATGTGTAGAACTTCCTTACGAGGTTTACATTCCACGGCCGCTTGACGTCGAGTTGTCCATCGCCTCAGATGCTGATGAGGTAGTAAGCGTTGTTGCCCAGGACTCGCCCTATGGCGAATGGTCCCTCCCATGGGGGAGAAAGCTTGTGCATGCCCTTCTTGTCCTGGATCAGTCGCAGGACCAGGTCGCCTTCCTGGAAGGTGCGAGTACAGACTCGGCAGTTGTGGTAGCGGCGGAGTCCTTGCTGGTAGATGGTAGTGCAGGAGCGAGCTAGGTCGCGTGCTTCGTCGAGCTGGTCGAACCCGTCTTGGCGTGCGAGCTCGTTGTCGGCCTCCCCGTAGTTGACGACCCAAGGGGAGTCGTGCTCGAGGTCAGTCGGCATGACGGCTTCGGCGCCGTACACCATGAAGAAGGGCGTGAACCCAGTCGATCGTTTGATGGAGGTTCGGATGCCCTAGATGACAGAGGGGAGCTCCTCTACCCAGCACCCCGGGGTTCGCTAGAAGGGAACTTGCAGTCGCGGTTTTAGGCCTTGGAGGATGCTCTGGTTGGCGCGTTCCGCCTAGCCGTTAGACTCTGAGTGGGCGACTGAGGCGAGGTCGAGTCATATGTTGTGCTCCTCGCAGTATTCAGCCATGGCGCTCTTGGCGAAGTTGGTGCCGTTGTCCGTGATGATGCTGTGTGGGAATCTGTAGCGGTAGATGAGCTCGCGTAGGAATTTGGAGGCGGTCTTCCCGTCGCACTTGCGGACTGGATTGGCCTCCAACAACTTGGTGAATTTGTCGACTGCGACCAAGAGGTTGGTGTAGCCAGAGGGGGCCTTCTTGAAGGGACCCACCATGTCCATGCCCCACACGGCAAATGGCCAGGTGATGGGGATGGTCTTGAGCACCGAGCTGGGTACGTGCATTTGATTGGCGTACTTTTGACACCCGACGCAGCGTTGGACGATGTCGACCGCGTCTGCGTGTGCGGTGAGCCAGTAGAAGCCATGTCGCATGGCTTTGGCAACCAGTATGGCATGGTCCAGTCGCTTGGCTTTGCAACCATGGTAACCAAAGCTGGTTCTGGTTGCAGCGGTATCCCGAGTTCGATCTCCTTCGGGGAAGATACAGAGGGCTTGGTGATGGTGTCAAGGAAGACACCGGCGGGTGGCGCGTGGCAAGCCGATATGACACGGGAGAGGGCATCGGCCTCTTCGTTCTTGCGCCGGTCGATCCACTCGACGGAGTATCCGGCAAAGTGGCCTCCCAGCTGGTCCACTGCTTGGCGGTATGCCGCCATGGTGGGGGACACAGCGTCGCAGGTACCAGCGACTTGCGCGACAATGAGTTCGGAGTCGCCGTAGCACCGCAGGCGATTGATGTTCATCTCCTTGGCGGCTCGCATGCCGTGAAGGAGAGCCTCTTACTCGACCATGTTGTTGGTGCAGGGCGTGAAGTCGAGGTACAACACGTAGCGCAGTTTGTCGCCCTTGGGGGAGGTGAATACGATCCCTGCCCCTGCGCTGTCTGTGTTCTTGGACCCGTCGAAGTGGAGCGACCAGTAATGGAGGTATGGCAGCTTCTTCGGCTGCTGCGCCTCCTCCCAGTCGGCGAGGAAGTCTGCCAGTGCCTGCGACTTGATTGCCTTGTGCGGCTCGTACTTGGTATTATGGACGCCAATCTCGACGGGCACTTAGCAACTCGCCCAGTCGCCTCGCGGTTGCGGATGATGTCCTGCAATGGTGCCAAGGAGACGACCATGATTGGGTGCTCCTGGAAGTAGTGTGACAGTCGCTGCTGGGCTCGGAAGACCGCATATACTGGTTTCTGGTAGTGCGGGTAGCGTTGTCACGACTCGGTGAGGACTACACTGATGTAGTAGACAGGTCGCTGCATGGGGCGCTCCTTTACCTCTTCTAGCCGTTCGACGACCATGACGGCGCTAACGACTCGCTCGGAAGCCGCGACGTAGATGAGCATCGGCTCTTTTTCGACGGGAGCGGCGAGCAGCGGGGCCGCCAGTAGCACCTCTTTGAGCGCGTGGAGCGCGTCGTCCGCCTCCTCGTCCCACCGAACGCGTGGGTTTTTAAGACAGGCGGTAGAGGCATTGCCTTCTCGCCTAGCCGGGGGATGAAGCGGTTGAGAGCCGCGACTCGCCCGGCCAACTTCTAGACGTCCCGGAGGCACTTGGATTTTCCGAGCCGGGCGATCGTGTTGATATTGGCGGGGTTTGCCTCGATGCCTTGCTTGGAGACCACGTACCCCAGTAGTTGTCCAGTAGGTACACCGAAGGTGCACTTTCCTGGGTTGAGTTTGATCTTGTACCTCCGCAGATTTGCGAAGGTTTCGACCAGGTCGGCGAGTAGATCGTTCTAGCGATTGGATTTTACCACCACGCCATCGATGTAGACGTGGATGTTGCGGCCAATTTGGCTCGCAAGGCACTCCTGCATGCACCGCTGGTAGGTTGCTCCGGAGTTCTTAAGGCCGAACGTCATGGCGGTGTAGCAGAAGGCACCAAATGGCATGATGAATGCCGTCTTCTCCTCGTCCTCGACTGCCATTTTGATCTGGTTGTAACCAGAGTAGGCGTCAAGGAAACACAGGGACTCCGGCCCCTCGGTCGAGTCGATGATTTGATCGATTCGTGGGAGGACGAACTGCTCCTTTGGGCAGGCGCTGTTGAGGTTTTTGTAGTCGATACACATTCTCCAGGTCACATTCTTGTTTTCGACCAGAAATGGGTTTTCCAGCCACTTGGAGTATTTGATAGGCCGTATGAAGCCTACAGCGAGTAGACTCTGCACCTCCTCGGCGATTGCTCAGCGGCTCTCTTCATTGAAGGGCCGCAACGACTGCTTGATAGGTCACGCTTTGGGGTCGGCGTTGAATTTGTGCTCAGCGAGTTCCCTTGGGACACCTAGCATGTCAGATGGCTTCCATGCGAAGATGTCGCAATACTCACGTAGGAACTCAATGAGCGCGCTTTCCTATGTGGGTCTCATGCATGTCCCGATCGTCACCGTCTGGCTGGAGTCGCCTGGGACCAGCTCGACGAAGCGTGTGTGCGTGGTGGTTCGAACGCGATCGAGCCGCCGTTCTCCGAGTTGGGATTCTTTAGTATTGTGGGGTCGTCATTATCGACCCCACTCGCGTATCTGGCGAGCTCCTCCGCGTGGTTTTCCTCTGCGGCGATGATGGTGTCCGCGAGCTCAGCGCGCTTTGCTTCGCACTACACGGCCATGTCGGGGTCGCCATGGACGGTGATAATGCCACATGACCCTAGGAGCTTCATCGCATTGTACGCGTAGTGCGGCGCTGCCATGAACTTGGCGAACGCTTGCCGCCCCAAGACGCAGTGGTAGGGGCTGTTGAAGGGCACCAACTCAAAGACGATCCGCTCGGTGCGGAAGTTTGCTGGTGTGCCGAAGGTGACTGGCAGCGTCACCTTCCCGATCGGGTACGCCTTCCGACCGGGGACGATGCCGTGGAAGGTGGTGTAGGTCGTCTCAATCATCGACTGCGGGAGCCGCAGCCGCCTGAACGTGTCCAGGTAGAGTATGTTGATGGAGCTCCCGCCATCCATCAATGTCTTGGGGAGCCAGTAGTCGCCCACTTTGGGCTTGACCACCAGAGCGACTCGCCCCGAATATTCGATCCGTGGCGAGTGGTCATCGCGGCTCCACGTAATGTGCTATTCAGACCAGTTGAGGAAGTGTCGTGGTATTGCCGACGAGTACGCCATGGAGGGGTCCGCACAGTGCGTGTTTAGAGACGTGGGGTAAGGCGGACGGTTTACGGGTACGAGGTAACATACTACCCTGTTCAGATCCCACAATGGCGGAATCCTACTCCGCTATAAATCACTATAAGGGCACACGAAGTTACAGATAGGTTCATTGCGAGGTGTGTGTAAACGATGCCCTAAAGGCTCCCATAGGCCCGACTTATATAGTCGCCAGTCCTAGGGTTACAGGAAAAGTCCTAGCCGGAGGTTCTGAGTTCTACACCGTCTATTACTAGTCCTGTATCTTGTACCAAGGTCTGCACGCTGGTGACTCCACCGTAGCCTTCCTTTATCCCATGGGCCTCCTTCCTGATCCACCTAATGGGCAAGCCCAAAGGCCACAGGCCATGGTACCGACTATGGGCCACCCGGGTTAGCCGGATAAGAGACATGCTATGAGGATACCCATATAGCATATCCCCAACAGTAGCCCCCGGAGAACTCCGAGATCTTGCCTCTTCCCGTGGAATGCTCCGTCTAGGTGGATGTCGGCAAATCGTCAAGCAATATATTTTAGTCCTCCCAAAGAACCCTGCAAAGGTTTCTCCGTCTTCTATGAGTAAGTCGGAGAAATGCTGAATCTTCAATCGTACTCTTCCGTTGTCGGATTAAATCCGTCCATGCCGGAATCTTCTATGGGACGGCTCATCTACCATGTCAGTTATGACGACGTAGGTCGTGACGCCAGTAACTCACACATGCAGAACGCAATCATATCCGATTTTCCCGCGGCGAGCGCGAACCGTTGGCGGCGGTTGGAGACATGGCGAATTATCACAGACGCTCACGAACACGTCGGCTACGCGGCAACCGTCCGATTAGCTGCACGAATCTTGATGCAGAGTAAGATAAATAGTAACCGTGGGACACTTGCCACTTTTTCACCCCATTCTCTCGCGTCATCATCTTCTTCCTCCATCCGCAAACCTCCTCGAGCTCTCCGCGGAAAACCTCGAGAAACCCTAGCCTCTCTCTGCACCAGTCACTTCCTTCCATTCCCTCCATGGCTAGCAGTAGCTCCTCCCCGTCGATGGCGGCATCGAAGGCCACGCAAAGCCGGGCGAGCCCGTCGTTTCCCAGAGGGCCTCGGTCATCCCAGCGTCGGCGGTGATTGAAACCACCGGCGACCATAATCTGGCGCTGAGCCTCGAAGAGGAGCCAGATCGACAAAAGCGATCGGCGGCTCGGACATCACCGGCCGCGACATCCAAGAGATGGTCGCCGAAGGCTACCTCCCCGCGACGGGGCTCATGGCGGGCGGTGCCGGCCGGCGAGGTGACCCCTTTTCCCCAAGCCAGAGAGAAAGTGTACCTCAAGGCGCAATTGGTGCACGGCGTTTCTCTGCCCATCTCCCACTTCTTTCTGTCCGTCTTGAATCACTTCAAGGTCCAACCCCATAACCTCTCCCCCAATAGTATCTTAGTGCTTAGCACCTTCGCGTCACTTTGTGAGGGTTACCTAGGGATTAGGCCTAGGTTAGACTTGTTTGTATACTTTTTCACCGTCAAACGTGAAGCCGGACACAGTAGGGAGGAGCTTAGGAACTGCGGCACCATAAGCTTCAAGATCCGACTGCCGGCGGTTCCCACATCGCCGCCACGAGTCATGCAAAAATCGGCAATGACGATTTCTACAGCCACAACATTACTTTGGCCGAGAAGTGACGCATCGGACTTGGTGGATGGAGCCGCCAAAGTTTCCACATGGAGATCCCATGCCTCCTTCCTCCGACCGCGACGCTTCTCGCAATAAGGCGGATCGAGTGGTTCAGAGATCGGTCTAACCGGCTTGGATCTAGCCATGTGCTGGTTCATCAGGATCCAACCTATGCAGACCGCATCAAGTTTATGCACGAGTACACCGGCATCGGGGATACCTCCGGATCTCCGAGGACAACTTCTCGAGCGACTCCGTCAAGTTCCGCCTTAAGGACATCGTCAAGGTGAAGGATAAGAAGCGTGGCTTCACCCTCACCTACGACATGTTCGTAGATGGAAAGTGCCCAAAGGTAGATATTTATTTTTCGTGTATGACATTGCTCCAGTTGTTCCATCTTGCCAATACCATCTTGTCTAACACGATGATCTCTCACTTAACAACTTAGCGATCTAGAAGAGGGAAACCTGGCTACCCAAATCTACGATCCAAAGATGAAGGAAGTGACGGTCGTGTCCGACGATGATGCCCCGTTGGCGCGAAAGCGGAAGATCTCCACCTCTGACGCTGCCGACGGAGGTAAGAAGAAGAAGACGGAGGGTGGAGCCTCCAAAAAGAGTACTTCCGCCCTGGAGGCGGAAAAGAAGAAAGCCACCGGGATGTTTGCCAAAGCGCCCCCCTAGTGTAAGCCTCTCATTCTCCGACATCGTCTCATTTATCTGTCTTATTCCTGTACTTATGCATTTTGCACGTTTCAGGAAGAAAGCCACAACCAGCCTCAAGAAGTCCTCCAAGACTCTTGGGGATTCTAGAAATATCAAAGATATGCTGCATCGCGACTCCCCGCCATCGCCTCGCTACTCCCGCCAAGCCCTCCTCCGCCCAACAAGCTCCCAAGTCCAGAGGCACCAGCCCTTCCTCCATGGAAGTGCACTCGCGCCTATACGAACTAGTTGTCGTCCAGCAAAGCGACGCAGAGAGTGCCGCTCTTCAAATGGTCAAGCTCGCTAAGGATTCCATCGGTGCGGCAAGGCGGTGGTGGAGCTGGTACTTCTGCCGGTGCCTCTGCTCCCGTAAACCCTTCGAAGCTCAAGATTGTTTACCCGGCGCTCATGCCGAGTAACACAACTATAGTTCCAGGAGGAGTGCCGTCATCTCTGACGTGCGGTCTTGAGGAGCTACTCCGACAAGCAGACATCTTGTGAGGAAACAACATTGCCTTTGGAAAGCTGCTGGCCGAGAGCGCTACAAGCCTCAAGATCATCGCACTTGTAAGTTTTACTTTACCTTTTGCATTTCGTATGAGTATCCCACTGTAGCCCCCGAGGATGTAGACAGAAAACCATAGGTTTTGCATCTATATGCTCTAAGAGTGAGTAAGTTAGAAAAAACTCTCACTGTAGCCCCCAAGCATTTAGATGGAATGAATTATTCCGACTAGATGCTTTAAGAGTAGCACAAGCAGTGTTCATGATTTTCAATGCTATAGCCCCCAAGCCTCTAGTTGTAACTGAATTAGTTCCTACTAGATGATAAAAGAAAATCTAAGCATTTTCCGAGCTAAAAACTTTATACTGTAGCCCCCAAGCTTCTAATCGAGAACTGAATTAGGTCCGACTAGATGCTTTAAAGAAAAGCTAAGCATATTGATAAGTTTAAAAACTCTCGCTGTAGCCCCCGAGCACCTAGATGGAGAATCTACGACTAGGGGCTCCAAGCAGACCAAACATCGATATAACTTTGTATTTGTTTCCACAGAATGAGAATACTCGGAGGGGCATGGCCAACGACAAGTACCAGAAGATGTGCGCAGATATTGAAGCCGAAAATGGTAAAACTGCCATCTTGAAGGAACAGATCATCAAAAACAAGAGTCTGTTTTCTTATTACGCATTTCCGTCTTAATTTTGTGCCCACAATCTCCGAGTACTCATTGTGCACTTTGTTTTCTCCGACTTGCAGAACATGTCGCCAAGGCCAAGTACATTGTTGAGCAGTCCAAGCATATCCAACAGCTGGACAGTGAGAACAAGATCCTGAAGGAGGAGAGGGAAGAAATGCTGAAGATGCACGAGGATTCCATGAAAGCCCTGCAGGACTCCGCCTCCGCGGAGATCAATCGCTTGAAGGAGGAGCTTGCGATCCTAAAGGATCAGAAGAAAGCTGCTGATGAGCAAAACCTTCGCCATAACGAGGCGTTTAAGCTCCTCCAACAAGAGAAGGAATCCTTGGCAGACACCGTCTGGAAGGCTAAGGCCAGCATCTTCAGTGAGTGTCCTCCGCCTTGTAGTTCTGTAGTTTGGATACTTAGAATTTATTGAACTCATGCAATCATTGTCGGAATTTTCAGCGCCCATGGGTTTAACCCGCTCGCCTCCTTCGGACAAGGAATGCTTGATTCTTGCCGGCAACTTCATCAACACCGCCATCGCCCAAGCCAAGGAGATTGCCAAGCCCCTCCAGATTTATATCAAGGCCTCAGACTCCGTGGTGAAGTACTCGGAGATTCTGCGCCGAGCTCCCGAGCGTGTCGCAAGCTGGAAAGCTTCATGCGCACGGGCTGGCGCAAGGATGGCGCTGTCTATGGTGAGGGCACACTATGAAGATTCCGACATCGACACGGTGACATCTGGTATCCCCGACATGGATGATGACGGCAAGGAGATCGATCACGAAGCCATCACTCGCGGGGTATGATACCAGGGTTGCCGAGTTGGTAGATGTTGACGTCTTCGTGCCTAGGAACTTTCTCGACAACTCCAACCCGGATTCCTCCGAGTCTCACCATAGTGCCGACGCTGCGGGTGATTCTCCGGCTGGTGATGAAGTGGCCTCCAAGTCCCCTGCACCCAAAGAGTGAAAAACACTTTGTAATTCTTGTTTCACCCTTGACGTGTGCATTGAAAAAACTTGGTGATGTAATCTTAAGGCGGAAAACAGTGGTTGTCGTATCCTGCTACTTAAGAATTAATTCCCAGTATGTATATATTTTTAAGCAAGTGCTGGCTTATCCATTACTTTCGTTTTTATGCTTGACTTTTCGTGAGTCGGAAGACTCATTGTCGGAACCATGCGCTTAGGTGATGATGCCCAATGGCACCGTCAATAACCTGAGCACAAAATCGCCGACAATAAGTGCCGAAAGTCACAACTCCAGAATCCACATAAAAACAACAAAGAACGTGTAGACTAGAAAACTTAAGCTAACGCCCGTAGGCGGAATTTTCACAAGTGCAATGGCAAGACTTGTGCATAAAAGTTTTCTATGATCCAAAAATGAACACTAAAGGAGGTAGAAGACTCAGCAAAATGAGTGAATCAAAGAGCTTTATTTCATTGATCATATAAGAGGTATACAATTAGATAAAAATTATAAGTGTAGAAAGGACGTAGCTGTGCTATGTTCCATGGCCGATCAAGCTCCGGGTAGTCATCATCCGGGTCACGTCGCTTATGCTTATGATCCTCGTTGGGTCTATCCTTGAGTTCACGATTGTCTACAAGGTAGTAAGACCCATTGAGCAACGCCTTGCTTATGATGAACGGTCCTTCCCATGGCGGGGATAATTTGTGTGACTTCTTCTGCTTAAGTCGGAGCACCAAATCCCCCTCTTTAAACGAGCGATGCCGAACACGGCGACTATGGTAGCTGCGTAGCTTCTGCTGGTAGATGGCGGATCTTTGGCATGCCAAAACGCGCTCCTCCTCGAGAAGGTCCACATCTAGCCGTCTAGATTCTTCAGCGTCATCTTCGTCGTAGGCGGCAACTCTTGGTGCATCGTGGAGGATGTCGGAAGGTAGGATGGATTCTTCTCCATATACCATGAAGTAAGGGGTGTAGGCGGTGGATCTGTTGGGTGTGGTTCGTAAACTCCACAGTACAGATGGCAATTCTTCCGCCCAGGCTCTAGCTGCTCTATGTAGCGGTGCCTCAAGACGTGGCTTGATTCCTTGCAGAATTAATGCATTGGCTCGCTTAACCTGACCATTGGACTGTGGGTGTGCCACAGACGCAAGGTCAAGTCGGATGCCCTTGTCCCGGCAATAGGCCTCCACTTCTCCGAGTGATAAGTTGCTT
Organism: Avena longiglumis; assembly: GCA_030063025.1. Lineage (NCBI taxonomy): Eukaryota > Viridiplantae > Streptophyta > Magnoliopsida > Poales > Poaceae > Avena > Avena longiglumis. The sequence goes on from CP125976.1 coordinate 81,423,830, forward strand.
CCATTGTCGGTGATGATGCTATGTGGGAGACCAATTCTCACCACTAGATCCCGGACAAACCTGAGGGCAGTTGCCCCATCAAGCTTTCTAATGGGTTTAGCTTCTATCCATTTGGTGAATTTGTCAACTGCTACAAGCAGATGCATAAACCCACACGGTGCCGTTTCTAACGGCCCCACCATGTCTAGCCCCCAGACTGCAAACGGCCAAGTTATTGGTATTGTTCGCAATTCTTCAGCAGGAACATGTGGTTGTCGGGCATAATACTGGCATCCTATGCATGTCTCAACCAGCTTGTCGGCGTTCGCCTTCGCGGTCAGCCAGTAGAATCCTTGCCGGAAGGCTTTCACGACCAACAATCGAGGAGCGACATGATGCCCGCAATCTCCGAGATGGATTTCGCGTAGGATTTCCATACCTTCTAGATGGGAAACACACTTTAGGTATACACCAGTAGTGCTCCTCTTGTAGAGTTTCCCATTGATTATGGTATAACCCTTTGCTCGTCGTACTATTTGTCGTCTTTCTACCTTGTCGTCGGGCAAAGTTCCATGTTCGAGATATTCCATGAACGGTTTTGTCCAAGCCGGAGGGATCTTTGTCACCATGTTGACGAAAGAGTCAGCTCTATCCGGGTTGTCGATGTCGGTGCCCTTCACGGATGGTGTGCGTAGATGCTCTAGGAAAACTCCTGGCGGAATTTTCTTGCACCCTGATCCAAGTTTAGACAGTAGATCAGCCACCTCGTTTTGCTCCCTAGGCACATACTTGACTTCGTAGCCCAAGAAGCTTTTGGCTATCTCGTCCACTTCGTCGCGATATGCCGCCATCATAGGGTTCCGCGCATTCCAGTGCCACCACCGGGCAACCAAGTCGAATCTCCACAAAACTATGCGCTTGATGCCGATATCCTTGGCTACACGTAGTCCGTGAATGAGTGCTTCATACTCCGCCATGTTGTTTGTAGCCTCAAGTGGATCTGCAGAACGTAGTGTAGCTTGTCTCCTTTGGTGATCAGAGCAATACACCAGCCCCGAGCCGCTGAGCAGCTTTGATCCGTCAAAGTGCATCACCCAAGATTGTTCTCGCAACGGAGTGGCATCCGCATCTCCGTCCAATCTGCAATAAAATCCGCCAAGGCTTGTGACTTGATAGCGCCACGCCTCTTGTAGGTGATCTCAAGGCAGCAAGTTCAATGCCCTTCGCGACCCTTCCCAGAAGCGCCGTTATTGATAATGTCGGACAGTGGAGTCTTGCTCACTACTGTGATTGGGTGCTCCTGAAAATAATGCCTCGGTTTCCGAGAGGCAAGGAATACTCCATAAGCTATCTTTTGGTAGTGCAGGTAACGCTGCTTGGACTCCATCAAGACTTCGCTTACATAGTAAACTGGTCGTTGAACTCCGTGCTCATAGCCTGGTTCCTTCCACTCTACCACGACGACGATGCTGATAACCCAGTTAGTTGCCGCCATGTAAATTAACAAGGGCTCACCAGGCTCAGGTGCAGCAAGGATGGGCGCTGAGGAAAGAATCTCCTTGAGCTGCTTCAATGCTGCATCTTCTGTTGGGCCACTCGGAGATAAAATAAAATTTTCCTCTAATGTGGTGATCCCAAGATCTAGCTGAGGTAGAAGGCCACGAGGTTTACCACTAGACGCGCGGTTGCGGATTACTGATGAAGCGCCGCTTGATGCAGTCAAGTCCTCACGATCCGACGCCGGGTGCCGATCGCAAGACCTCTCGCCGTATCCACACGGACAGGAGGAGCGCCGGGCGAATCGCTAGGTTCGTTACGGGCTGGATCAGGAGCTAGGGTTTCAACACATGGAATGACCTAACCGAACAACGATTAACCTTTCTCGGTTACTCGCTCCACTATATATAGGGAGTGAACGGGCTCTCCTCATGACCCATTCACTAAAGCCCATATAACACTAGTCACCGTGAGTCCAACTCACTAACTTTCCCTAATCCGGTTTAGGTCCAACCCAACCAGATTATATGTTCGATCCAATCCAACTTGCTCCCGATCTTAAGTGTGTGACCCACGTGCTCATGGCTACTTGGACACGATTGAGTCCGACTCACAATCGATCACCAGAGCGGCTCCTAGCGTAACGCGACTCCAAGTACCAAAGAGTCATGACGACTTGCCTTTCCAATGCGATTTACGTCCAGTCCCTTTTGCCTCACGATATACCTTGTCGACTATAGGCGAATATATGTCATCCCTTAAATAGTCCGACTCTTCTCGATCCGAGATAAGTGATTCACCCGACTAACTTAGTCGATCGCCTCGGTTAACACTTAACCGAGTCGCATGACCATGCTTTCAATCATATCTCACGAGTGGGCCCGAGAATATCTCTCCGAGTGGAGGGGCAAATCCCATCTTGGTTATTCACATCACGCAGCTTGATTCTCAACCAACCCCGCTTTATAATCGCCCAAGAACGGGTCAGCTGACGTAACCTAAGTCGGTGATCCTCAACTCGGACTATGCAACAACCTCAGGTCTAAGGATTACATTGATTGAGATATACAAATGACAGCTTAGTTCGTTGTACCTCAATATGGGTCAATCCGACTCGCTAAACTCTTTAGCCTAGTCTGTGTAAGTTGGAATAGCATCTCCATGCCCATGACAAGTGGAACCGAGTCATCAAGCCAACTTTCACATTTGTCTAAGTTGTGTGTCCACCACAACCTCAATGACCAAGGATATTTAGTACAAACAACATGAATGCATAGTTCCACAACTGAATCACATATTCAATGATACACATCAGATGTTTATACAAGGACTACTTAATAACTTTATGAATACAATGGGAAATCTCATCATACATGATTGCCTCTAGGCATATTCCCAAGCCTCCCACTTGCACTAGAGTCAATCTTCCGACATCACATGTCTAAGCATCTAATGCCCATGGTTTCGTGTGTGCCTCATGCTTCGGCTGGGTAACGGCTTTGTCAACGGATCCGCAATATTTGCATCCATGTGTACCTTGCATAACTTGATATCACCGATCCACGAATCTGGCGAATTAGGTGGTACCGCATGAGTATGTGCTTGTTCTTCCGTGTTGTCTAGGTTCCTTGGCTTGTGCAATAGCACCATTGTTGTCACAATACACGCCCAACGGATTGGACGAGCCCTGAACCACACCAAGACCCATGAGGAAATTCCTCATCCAAACTTTTCCTTTGCCTCCGAGGGCAATATCACCTCTAGGTGACGCATACGCCTCTTGCTTGAACTTTTCCAGCTCACAAAGACTCCGCTTAAAATAAACACGTATCCGGATTGCGGCGAGAATCATCGTAGTCATGAGATAACTCGCATCCGTAACCCTTTACACCGAAGTTCATCTTCACCACCATAAACCAAGAACATATCCTTAGTCCTTCTCAAGTACTTTAGGATATTTTTAGTCATCCAAAGGATCTCTCAGATCACCTAGTATCGCCACAACACTTAGAGCATAGGAAACATCCGCCTAGTACAAATCATGGCGCATATGATGGATCCAACTTACATATGGAATCGCACTCATCCGATTTCATCGCTTGTCGAAGGACACTGAGTCTTGCTAAGTTTTACACCATGGGACATCGGTAAGAACCCCTTCTTAGACGATTCCATGTTGAACTTTTTCAACACTTTGTCCAAATAAGTACTCTGACTCAATCCAATGAGCCTCCTTGATCCATCTCTATAGATCCGGATTCCGAGGATGTATGTTGCCTCACCCAAGTCTTTCATTGAGAAACTCCTTTCCAATGAATCCTTGGTTTTTCTTGCAACATCTGGACATCATTTCCAATCAGTAATATGTCATCCACATATAAGATTAGAAAATTTACTTTGTTCCCACTAAACTTCTTGTACAAACAAGAATCATGATCACTCTTGATGAAGCCAAACGATTTGACTACCTCATCAAAGCGAATATTCCAACTCGAGATGCTTGCTTCAACCCATAAATGGATTTCAAGTTTGCATACCTTGTCAAGATTAGCCGGATCGACAAAACCCTCGGTCAGTATCATACACGCCCTCGGTTAAATTTCATTAAGGAAAGCCGTTTGACATCCATCCGCCATATCTCATAGTCGAAATAGGCCGCTATAGCTAACATGATCCGAACTGATTTAAGCATTGCTACGGGCGAGAAAGTCTCGTAATCAACTCCTTGAACTTGTCGAACCCCTTCATGACAAGGCGTGCTTTATAGATTGAAACATTTCCATCCATATCAGTTTTCTTCTTAAAGACCCATTTGCACTCGACGGTCTTGCACCGTCCGCGATCAACCAAGTTCCAAACTTGATTTTCATCCATGGACTTTATCTCGATCTCATGGCTCCAAGCCATGACTGAATCGATCCCACCATCGCTCAATAATTTGCCGGCTCATCACCGCTAACAAGAACACATCACGAACACTTCGTAATTTTGCCGATCTTCGTAGTATAGGTGCTTTCACGGCCACCGCCACGACCGCTCAACCTCCAAGGTTTTTGCCGACTACATTAGCGGTTCCTCTCGAATTTCTTCGAGTTGCACCGTGCTCCCACTTACTCCCCGACCGAAACTCTTTCTCAAGGAAGACACCGCCCGAGCGACAAACACTTTGCCCTCTTCTCGGTTGTAGAAGTAGTAACCCAAGGTTTCCCTGATACCCCATAAAATACACTTATCCGACTTGGTCAGAAGCTTGTCCGACCGAGTCGCTTGACAAAAGCTTCACAACCCCAAATCTTAAGAAAAGACAAACTCGGCTTTTTCCGTCCACATCTCATGCGGTGTCTTCTACCGATTTTGATGGTACTTTGTTTAGTGTGAACGCCACTGTTTCTAGACAATAACCCCAAAATGATAAAGGAAGATCGTCTGACTCATCATTGATCGTACCATGTCCAACAAGGTCCGATTCCGCCTTTCCAAACACCATTCCTTTGTATGCGTTCTGGAGGAGTAAGTTGAGGAACTATTCCACAACTTTTTCGATGGTCATCAAACTCATGGCTCATGTACTCGCCTCGGTCCAATCAAGAAACTTTATTTTCTTGCCGAGTTGATTATGTGCTTCATTCGAATTCTTTGAACTTTTCAAAGGCTTCCGACTTATGTTTCATCAAGTAGATATATCCATACCTACTCAAATCATCTGAAGGTAATGAAGTACTCATAACCACCCCCGGTCGTCGTGCTCATTGGTCCACATACATCACTATGTACTAGTCCCAACAAGTCGGACGCCCTTTCGCAACTCTTTGCAAAAGGTGTCTTGGTCATTTTGTCGAGTAGGCAAGATTCGCATGTCTCGAACGACTCCAAGTCGAACGAACTTAGGAGTCCATCATCATGGAGCTTCTTCATGCGTTTCCAACTTATATGACCGAGCGATGTGCCAAAAGTAAATCATATTCAGATCATTTGGTTTCAACCTTTTAACATTTATGTTATAAACCGACTCACCATCAAGATTCAAAATAAATAACCCGTCCTGGACGGGTGCAAAGCCGTGAAACATATCATTCAAATACAAAGAACAACCATTATTCTTGATATTCGACTCATAGCCTTCCCTCATCAAACATGAAGTAAATAATGTTTCGATCGAGCATCGGAACATAATAACAATTATTTAGTTCCATAATGAATCCGAAGGTAAATGAAGTTGCATCGTCGACTTCCAACGCAGCAACTCTTGCTTTGTTGCCGACTCGAATATCAACCTCGCCTCTTGCTACGCTCCTAGTTCTTACCAAATCCCTACAACGAGTTGCGATGTGAATAACCGATCCGTATCATATACCCAAGAACTATTAGGTGCATCGAAGATATATGTCTATAACATTGCAAACAAGTGTACCGAGTCGAAGTCATACCTCCACTCTTGGCTTTGTCGCCAAGTACTTGCTGCAGTTCCTCTTCCAAGGCCATCCGCCTTGGCAAGAGAAGCAAGTGGATCCGTCAAGGAGATGGCTTAGTCCCCGAGGAAGCGCTTGGGACAGGTCCCGAGCCCGCTTCCTCGACTTAGCCTTCTTCTTAGTCCAAGAACTCTTCTTGAACTTAGCCTTATTCTGCACCATCAACACTTGATTGGTGCCCTTCTTGAGATCCGCCTCTGCCTGCTTGAGCATCCCATGCAATTCGGTGCGCTTCTTATCCATACCATGCATGTGGTAGTTCAAATGAACTGCCCATATGCACTAGGAAGAGAGTTCGAATTATATCCGTAGTGAACTCTTCGCTTATGGGGTAGCCAAGACTCTCCGAGATGCACGTAACCAACCATTTTGATCACATGCGACTCAGGATCACCATCCTTAAGCTTGCAACTCGCCAGAGCCTCGAGAGACTTGATACCTCTCACCGAGCTCGAACATACTTTTGAGGCTTTCGATCATATCGAGGCCTCAACATGCTCGAACTGCTTTTGCAAGTCCGGTTCCATGTGAGCAAGCATAAGACAATTGATATCCGTGGACTCATCCTTTGCCCGACGGTAGGCATTGGTGGCTGCGATAATGCATTCTCATTCGGCTCATCCGAAGTGGGTTGTCTAGGACATGGTCCTTCTTTTCTTGTTTGAGAACAATTCTCGATTTCGATACGCTTGGTAAAATTAGTGTCGTCATTTATCTTTCTCAAGAATGGTTCTCAACGCAAAACCGATATCCGAGAGTGATGCTACTTGGTGCCATGATCTATAATGTAAAATATGCAAACACTTAAGACATGTATTCATAAAAGAGCAAGCATATTAAACATTTTAATATTTTATGCTCCTACTAGAACCAACACCCTCCGATGGTTACTTAGTGATTCAGATCCTAAATAAGCAAGTCGGCTAGTGAGCTTTAGCATCACCTCTAGCCAAGTGATCTAGGTAGACAACTCCTTGTCAATCGCATCTCATGCGACTCTGCTGGACGGGTGGCATCACATGCCCCGGCCCCATCCGACTTTTCCCGAGTCCCACAACTCTTGTGATAGACCCGCCTAGCTTACCAAGTGTTTATGCAAGAAGAGTCCGACTCGAACCCACCTAGTCGGAAAGAATTGGCAGCACCTCAATTTTATGAGCCCACTACCAAAAATGTCCGACTTGTGATGGTGCAAACACCAAGGAAAACCGACTAGACCTTCTTTGAGGGATTAAATTTACCGACTATCTAATAGAGGTAAAACTGAGACATAACAATAACACAAAATAAAGCAATTATAATGTGAAATGGTATGGCTCTTCATAGCGATCTCCATCTCCACAAAGCTCGTAATCCGACTCGTGCCAACTCTTGTCACTTGCCGCCTTACTCCATAAATGCCGACATGTACAACGCCTTGCATGCCTTCCGGTTCTCAAACAGCTACACTAGCTTGGTAAAGTAAATTACATAGAGAATCCGACACGCAGTCGTTATACAATAAAATGAAAGCACCTAGGCTCCAAATTGGCGACAAAAACCGTGATTCGCAGATCACGATGGATTACACATATACATCACATGCACATGAACCATACCATTCACAACTTCCCTGCAAAACAAGTTATGCATAGATACAATATCACCGCGCTGTGAAACTCACAACGACATCTAAGCCACGACAGGTAAGTTTGTCCCGCTTAGCCGGATAGCGGGCGGGATCGAGGCAGCACTCGCGGGTGCGTGTCATTTATTTTTCCGAAAACATAGATCTCATCTACGATCCGGACATGGATTCCGACCATCGTTCGATTCGATCAAACTCTTTGATCTTCGATCACCACTTCGGATTTACGTGTCACAATCTACCCGATGGCGGAAGCCGATCGGTAGGGGTATGTCGTTCCACGACCTCAGAGATGATCACGGAAATCAGATCTACCATTCTTGTAGTTGATCCAATCAACTTCATACAAAACCGATCTATCTCATAGATCGACCACCAAAACAAGACATAGATCTCATCTATAGCCTACCGCATATCATATATGCGAGATCTCGAGCCTAAAACCGAAGCCATCGCTCGACATACCACCTGTTGGCCACTCGAGATAAAATAAAATTTTCCTCTAACGTGATCCCAAGATCTAGCCGAGGTAGAAGGCCACGAGGTTTACCACTAGACGCCAAGTTGCGGATTACTCATGAAGCGTCGCTTGATGCAGGCGCCTCACGATCCGACGCTCGTGCCGATCGCACAACACCTCTGTGGTATCCACACGCATAAGGAGGAGCGCCAAGGCAAACCGCTAGGTTTGTTACGGCGGGACTACGTGGAGCTAGGGTTTCAACACATGGAATGACCTAACCGAACAACGATTAACCTTTCCGGGTTACTATGCTCCACTATATATAGGAGTGAATGTGGGCTCGTCACCGACCCATTCACTAAAGCCCATATAACACTAGTCACCGTGAGTCCAACTCACTAATTCACCTAATCCGGTTTAGGTCCAACCCAACCAGATTATATGTTTAGATCCAATCCGAACTTGCTCCCGCTCTTAAGTGTGTGACCATTGTGCTCATGGCTACTTGGACACGATTGAGTCCGATTCACGATCGATCAGATGGCGGCTCCTAGCGTAACGTGTCACTCCCAAGTACCAAAGAGTCATGATGACTTGCCTTTCCAATGCGACTTACGTCCGAGTCCCTTTTGCCTCACGATATACCTTGTCAGACTATAGGCGAATATATGTCATCCCTTAAATAGTCCGACTCTCTTCTCGATCCGAGATAAGTGATTCACCCGACTAACTCTTAGTCGATCGCCTCGGTTAACACTTAACCGAGTCGTGCATGGCCATGCTTTCCGAATCATATCTCACGAGAGGGCCCAGAGAATATCTCTCCGAGTGGAGGGGCAAATGTAGGTGTCCCAACCCGATAAGGTAGGTTCCTCCTGTGTTTTACAATGCTAGTCCCTGGATCAATAGCTAGCATCCACAGTAAAGATGTAATATCAAGATACAAAGGTCATAATATAAATTTATAACCAGGAATAACATAGTTTTATTACATCATAGATAGCTCATTTGGCTATTACATTACATTGCAGCGGAATAAATATAGTCATGGGTCCTTCACCTTCATAGTGCCACAGGCAGATGTTGGTTGTAGACTTTGTAATCCTAGTCAATCAAACAATCTTCATCTAATAAAACAATCAACCTGCAACATTACAAGTCACAGCCACAAGGGTCAATACATTTTGAATTGTATTGGCAAGCTTCACTTTTGGTATATTAAGAGTGGATCCTATCATTATATGCATATCCGGCTAAGTAGAGTTTTAAGGCTTAATTGCATAAAGCAATATTTTATCCTATCTTTTCAAAAATGGTTTTGGTCCTTTGTCAAATCTCTTTTCCAAGTTCCTTGAACTTCTTGGTAGACACTCAAGTGTTCAAGTACTTGTCAAAAATTCTTGAGCACCTTGGTAACCCCAAATGCATCAAGTTTTATCAAAACTCATGAGTTCCTTGGTAACCCCAAGTACATCATGCTCTTGAGCACCTTGGTAACTCCCCAAGTGCAACAAGCTTAACAAAATCTCTTTGAATTCCTTGGTACCCCCAAGTGCATCAAGTTTTTACATTAGAAATTAGAATGTCGAGATCTCCCATAGTTCAACTTTAGTTGCTCAGTATTGTCCATAACCGGGGACACGGCTAAGTACTTAGATTTTATTAACTTCTGCAGAAGGAGTACACTTTACCCACATGACACAATCCCATCTTGTTGCCACCAAAGGGCCTACTGGATTAGTGCTCACCAAGATGGAGTAATCGGGCAGAGAGAATGTGACGAAGTCTTTCCAAAGGTCCTCCCATACATCATTGCTAGCTTGTCTTCACCCCCATGAAGCATTCCAGATCCCCATGTCCGGTAACTAAAGACAATGTATGGGTCTTCCTAATGTAGTTGACTAAGCCAGAGCCATAATAGCATGTGGTTGTACACGAAAGCCACAATTGGAGAAACATGTTCAATCTCTAAGTTTCCTAGGTGGTTTTCAGTTGGAGCACAACACAAAGTGATTGCCATAGACATGGTTCCCTTTTGTTGCCACCTTCTCCAAAACATAAAGTGTCCACCACCTAGGTGGTTCATTGAGTCCTTGTTTTATTATATAAAAACACAAGTCTTTTACTCAACCTTTGTAAAATCTCAACATGTATCTCTTTTTCAAAACATAGCATGGCTAAGCATGTACAACTTCATTATTTTCACTAAGGAGTGTATAGGGAATCCTATTAGGATTAGCATAGCATAAGTATAAAATTATTTTCATGCATGTTTACAAAATCCACTAAGTATAATGAAAAATAGTAGGTCTTTTGTATGATAGTGTAACTTGCCTTTTTGTTTAGGGAATGATAGTCACTCCTTGATCTTGCTAGTCTCACACTTTGCTAATTTCACTACAATCAAACAAGCATAGTCTCAAGTAGCATTCCAACATTCAAACAATAATTCACATACACAAAGCAATGGTTCCTAAGTCTTGTAAAAAGAGGGTTCTATTGCAAAGTTGGTCTCTATTAGGTTTATAAACTTTGTAAGGTCCACATTGGTCATTTAACAAAATGGCAAAGTCCTTAGTTAGAGGTTTTGCCCAAGGTCTATTTTAAAATCCATTCAACATTTTTATGTGGTGAAAATTATTCTTTTTTTTAAGTAAAACTTTATGTTTTTCACCAAGTGAGTTGCTCTTGGCAAGGCTTGGTGTTTTGGGTCAGAAAGTTTGGTCCATAACATTTTCCCAAGGTTTTCCTTGCAACAACTTTTTCTTAATACAATTTTAATGGGTTTTATTTGGCTAGAAAATGACTAAGTTAATTAATTCAACTTAAATTTCACAAAAATCATTTTTAACACTATGGTTGGTTCCTAGGGTAAGTAGGGTCACACAAATCCATTTTGCAAAAGATTTAATCCTAAAATCAATTCTAAACAATTTTTATTCTCTAAACAAGTACCCAAATGTTTCTGTAATTTTAAACAAGATAACAGATACTATTTTCAAAACTAAGGCCATGGTTGTTTAGGGCTTGTTCTCCTGATTTTATTGATATAAAATTTGTCAAATTTGGACGTGTGGATCAAAAGTTATAAGGATTTGAAATTCACAACTATATCGATTTCAACTGTTTTAACAAAGACAGGGACACGCGAGATTCTATTGGCGGCACCGTTCATGGGATCGCGTTGTGCGTTGGATCTAGTCGATCGAGTGGCTCGAGGACATACCCTTCGATGATAAGTGATCTAATCGTGACCGCTAAATCTAGATCGAACGCAGTCGGGCGTTTTGACCACAATGGCGGCGCGCGACTTTGGCGGGCATGAGCGGTCACGATGATGGTTCCGGCGATATAGGAAGCGAAGCAGAGAAAGGGCATGCTCACCAGGCTCAGGGGGTCACGGTGAAGCTCTGGGTACCGTTGGCTTGACAAGGGGCGCGCAGAGACGGTCGCAATTTGTCGTCGGAGTTGGGAACGGCGACGGCGCGGTAGTCGTCGGGGACAATACTGTGGATCACCTCAAAGCGAAATGACCACGGTTAGATGCGCAGAACAAGACAGAGTCGTGTGCGTGAACTAGAAGGTGCGGGTGGCCATACTACCGTGGCCTTCACGGAGATGAAGCGACGGCGTTGAAGCTTGGTAACCGACGTCTTTGGCGTCGCCCGGTTGAGCGAAGGGCACGAAGCGCCGCCAGAGGATGGGGAGCGTGCGTGATTGGTCGAGGAAGCAAGGGGATGCAGGGTGTGGCCGGAATTGAGGGCGGAGCTCGTCGGAGACGGCGGTGGCGCAGAGAGAATTGGAGGCAGCCTAGGGGCGGTATGGAGGCGGTGTCTGAGGAAAATGACAGAGAAGAGGCGGTTAAATGGGCGTAACGACGAGGAATCAACGCGACGTTAAGGTGAATTAATCGCTGGAATCAATGCTGCAACGCAGCGGAGGGGAAAGGCGTGGTTCGCGAGGAAGAAGAAGGAGCTGCGTGGGGTCTGGCGGTGAAAGAAAAGAAGAGGAGAGGGGTCCACCGACCTCGGTGGGTTTCTATTGCGGTCTGAAACGGTTCGAGAGGAGGTGGGCTAGATGGGCTGGGCCTGTCATTGGGCTGCTTTGTTCCATTTTTTATCTTGAATGCCTTTTTTTTCTATTTTGAATTTCTGATTTGATTATTCAAACACATAATTCAAACAACCAATTAAATTCAAACTCACATCACACTTCACAACTTTTGAACTTGATTCTGTTCAGTAACAAATACCAAAATTATAAAGAAATAAAATAATATTTTATTTCATTTTAGGATCATTCATTAATTAAATAAAATGTACCTTTAGTTATTTATTTTAATAGGGTTTGATTTATTTGATAAAATCACCATTTTTAAATCCAAATATTTTCAGAACAAATCAGTAGGTTTTATTTGGAAATAAAGGATATTTGGGAAACTTGTTTAAAACAAAATATCCTTTTATTTTAGGGTTTATTAATGATTTAATTAATATGGACTTTCTTTATTAATCCAAATAGGATTTAGTTTATTTGAGACATTTATTTTGAACCTAAATTAAAGTCAAAACACTTTAGTAGGTTTTATTAGAAAATACTTTGAAAAACCTATTTAAAACAATTTAACAAGTTTTGATTGTTTTAATTAAAATGGTACCACCTTTTATTTGAATAAATTTTTGATATTGATTCCTTATTATTTTATTTTAAATACACCTTTGTCTATTTTTATTCAAAAACTAAATGTTTTAATTTCCAAGGCTTGGTCAAAGTTTAATTTGGCTTTATTAAATAATCCTTATTTGCAGAACTTCTATTTCCTTTGAAAACAAATCTTTTCATTTAAGAGTTTCAAATTAATATTTTAGTTATTTTTATTTTCCTTTAATAAAAGTTTATCATCTTAAATACCTTTAGGTTTTATTTAATTCAAATGGGTTTGAAGTTCTAATTGAATTTAAAAAGTTTCTTCTGGCTCTGAAAATTGAACATAGTTTTATTTTATTCATTTATGTTCACATTTCAAGATTTGGAAAATCTTGGGATGTGACAGGCTACCACCCTTAAAATAAATCTCGTCCCGAGATTTGGGAAGGCTAGGGTTACAAGCAAGTTCAAAGCAACTAGGGTACTACCACCCTTAAAAATTTTCAAACAAAATTACATATTGGCCTTCTTGGGTCCTGGAATTTTTCTACGTTAAACCTTTGCTTTATTCCTATGCTTGACTCATGGACCGAGGTTGAGTTTCTCCATAGACTTGTTCAACTTGTTCTTCATCCTTTCTGGACAGTTGCTTGCATAGTGTCTTGGATTCTTGCAGTTGAAGCAGTGAATGTCATTGAGTTCTTTACGTGGCTCTTGTGGGCAAGTTGCTACAAAGTGACCTGGTTCATTACAATTGTTGCACCACACTTGGTCAATTCCTTTATTCTCTATGTTCTCTGGGCATCCACTGGAGTAGTGTCCCATTTCCTTACATTTACGACATTGTACAAGGCTCATGTCTTGCTTGGGCTTCTTGATTTTCTTTGATCCTTTGAATTGAGTTGTCTTGCTTGGAGGTATAAGTGGTCCTTTTCCTTTGGTAGACTTGGATCCTTCTTGTTTCCTTTGTTCTACCATGGCATAGATAGGACATAGGCCAGGAGTATGATCACTTCCCTCACAAAGGTAGCAAGTAGCTTGAGAGGTAGGGCATTCTCCAACAGGATGGTCTTCATCACAATTGGGGCATTGTCCTTCATGCTCCTTGGAAGTATGATCCTTGTCTCCACAAATAATGCAATCTGGGGCTCCATCTAGAACAACATTCTTGTCATCCTTGCTATCATAGTCTCTTCTAGGAAAATTTTCTTCCATGCTAATCATTTGATTAGTCACTTTAAGCATTAGTTGAGATTGTTCCTCCAAAAACTTTTGCAGTGTTGGATCTTCATTACTATTGTTGGCTAGGAACTGAGCTGTCAATTGGTTCAACTGATGTTGGGTTGCTATGAGCTCTCCCAGGCTGTCATCTTGGTTGGTGTTGGTGTCATCAACCTTGGAGTCCTTTGGAGTAGTCATCTTTTTGGGTTGAAGGAAGATTAGAATGGGCAAGACATTTCTAAGGAAATATTTCTAATCACACACATCACAATTCACACAAGCAATATGCATGCAATCACAAACCAACATTCACAAACAACTTTGCACTCAAACCACAAGTTCAAGCACATACTTAGGTAACAAAATATTTTTGTTACACCACATAAGTTGGTGTGTTTTGTCTTAACTAAATTATGGTGGTCCATCTATATGGTTCACTTGTGATTCTTTCTTCCCTTTGCATGAGATCATGGCTTCCTTGAGACAAACTCTTCGTTACAATACTTCAAAGTTGTTGATGGTTTCTTCTTATTTTGCATTCCCTCAGTCTCTAATTTCTTAAGTAAGATTTCTTTGTCTCATTTGTGGTCCTTAGTAGTTTTCATGTTGGAAGTCTTTGGTGAACATGCTGAAGATGTTGAAGAAATCCTTTGCACATGGTGTAGTCTTTGGCCATGGGGTAGGTTTTTCCATCAAGTTGAAGCAGAAAAGATGTAGAGTTGGAACCAAAAATGGCTAAGGAAAGAGTTTACAAGTGTTTTTGTAAATAATTTTTTGGAACAAATACACTCCTATTTTTCTAAGGGTTTTTGTCCAATCCTAGGGTTTACAAATCCTACAGGCAACACAATGCTCTGATACCATCTGTAGGTGTCCCAACCCGATAAAGGTAGGTTCCTCCTGTGTTTTACAATGCTAGTCCCTGTATCAATAGCTAGCATCCATAGTAAAGATGTAATATCAAGATACAAAGGTCATAATATAAATTTATAACCAGGAATAACATAGTTTTATTACATCATACATAGCTCATTTGGCTATTACATTACATTGCAGCGGAATAAATATAGTCATGGGTCCTTCACCTTCATAGTGCCACAGGCAGATGTTGGTTGTAGACTTTGTAATCCTAGTCAATCAAACAATCTTCATCTAATAAAACAATCAACCTGCAACATTACAAGTCACAGCCACAAGGGTCAATACATTTTGAATTGTATTGGCAAGCTTCACTTTGGTATATTAAGAGTGGATCCTATCATTATATGCATATCCCCGCTAAGTAGAGTGTGAAGGCTTAATTGCATAAAGCAATATTTTATCCTATCTTTTCAAAAATGGTTTTGGTCCTTTGTCAAATCTCTTTTCCAAGTTCCTTGAACTTCTTGGTAGACACTCAAGTGTTCAAGTACTTGTCAAAAATTCTTGAGCACCTTGGTAACCCCAAATGCATCAAGTTTTATCAGAACTCATGAGTTCCTTGGTAACCCCAAGTACATCATGCTCTTGAGCACCTTGGTAACTCCCCAAGTGCAACAAGCTTAACAAAATCTCTTTGAATTCCTTGGTACCCCCAAGTGCATCAAGTTTTTACATTAGAAATTAGAATGTCGAGATCTCCCATAGTTCAACTTTAGTTGCTCAGTATTGTCCATAACCGGGGACACGGCTAAGTACTTAGATTTTATTAACTTCTGCAGAAGGAGTACACTTTACCCACATGACACAATCCCATCTTGTTGCCACCAGTGGCCTACTGGATTAGTGCTCACCAAGATGGAGTACTGGCAGACTGAGAATGTGACGAAGTCTTTCCAAAGGTCCTCCCATACATCATTGCTAGCTTGTCTTCAGCCCCCATGAAGCATTCCAGATCCCCATGTCCGGTAACTAAAGACAATGTATGGGTCTTCCTAATGTAGTTGACTAAGCCAGAGCCATAATAGCATGTGGTTGTACACGAAAGCCACAATTGGAGAAACATGTTCAATCTCTAAGTTTCCTAGGTGGTTTTCAGTTGGAGCACAACACAAAGTGATTGCCATAGACATGGTTCCCTTTTGTTGCCACCTTCTCCAAAACATAAAGTGTCCACCACCTAGGTGGTTCATTGAGTCCTTGTTTTATTATATAAAAACACAAGTCTTTTACTCAACCTTTGTAAAATCTCAACATGTATCTCTTTTTCAAAACATAGCATGGCTAAGCATGTACAACTTCATTATTTTCACTAAGGAGTGTATAGGGAATCCTATTAGGATTAGCATAGCATAAGTATAAAATTATTTTCATGCATGTTTACAAAATCCACTAAGTATAATGAAAAATAGTAGGTCTTTTGTATGATAGTGTAACTTGCCTTTTTGTTTAGGGAATGATAGTCACTCCTTGATCTTGATAGTCTCACACTTTGCTAATTTCACTACAATCAAACAAGCATAGTCTCAAGTAGCATTCCAACATTCAAACAATAATTCACATACACAAAGCAATGGTTCCTAAGTCTTGTAAAAAGAGGGTTCTATTGCAAAGTTGGTCTCTATTAGGTTTATAAACTTTGTAAGGTCCACATTGGTCATTTACCAAAATGGCAAAGTCCTTAGTTAGAGGTTTTGCCCAAGGTCTATTTTAAAATCCATTCAACATTTTTATGTGGTGAAAATTATTCTTTTTTTTTAAGTAAAACTTTATGTTTTTCACCAAGTGAGTTGCTCTTGGCAAGGCTTGGTGTTTTGGGTCAGAAAGTTTGGTCCATAACATTTTCCCAAGGTTTTCCTTGCAACAACTTTTTCTTAATACAATTTTAATGGGTTTTATTTGGCTAGAAAATGACTAAGTTAATTAATTCAACTTAAATTTCACAAAAATCATTTTTAAAACTATGGTTGGTTCCTAGGGTCAGTAGGGTCACACAAATCCATTTTGCAAAAGATTTAATCCTAAAATCAATTCTAAACAATTTTTATTCTCTAAACAAGTACCCAAATGTTTCTGTAATTTTAAACAAGATAACAGATACTATTTTCAAAACTAAGGCCATGGTTGTTTAGGGCTTGTTCTCCTGATTTTATTGATATAAAATTTGTCAAATTTGGACGTGTGGATCAAAAGTTATAAGGATTTGAAATTCACAACTATATCAGATTTCAAATCTGTTTTAAACACAGGGACACGCGCAGATTCTATTACGGTACCGTTCGGGGATCGCGTTTGAGGGGCGGTAGATCTAGACAGATCGAGTGGCTCAGAGGACATACCCCTTCGACGATAAGTGATCTAATCGTGACCGCTAAATCTAGATCGAATGGTACTGGCTTTTTGACCACGCCAAGCGGCACCTTGCGGCGGTCTTTGGCGTGAGCGGTCGATCGATGATTGTTCATGATCTGAAGCGAGAGAGAGAAAGGGCATGATCACCAGGCTCAGGGGGTCACGGTGAAGCTCTGGGTACTGCTGTCTTGACAAGGGGCGCTCAGAGACGGTCGCAATTTCTCGTCGGAGTTAGGAACGGCGACGGGCGCGTCAGGTAGTCGTCGGGGACAGCGCTGTGGATCACCTCAAAGCGAAATGACGACACGGTTAGATGCGCAGGAACAAGACAGTCGTGCGTGAACTAGAAGGTGCGGGTGGCGGATACCCGTGGCCTTCGCCGGAGATGAAGCGACGCGGCGGCGTTACGAAGCTTGGTAACGCGTGGGGCATCCGCGGTTGTGCGAAGGGCACAGACAGAAGCGCCAGAGGATGGGGAGCGTGTGTGCTTGGTCGAGGAAGCAAGGGGAGGCACTGTGTGGCCGGAATTGAGGGCGGAGCTCGTCGGAGACGGCGGTGGCGCAGAGAGAATTGGAGGCAGCCTAGGGGCGGAATGGAGGCGGTGTCTGAGGAAAATGACAGAGAAGAGGGAGGCGGTTAAATGGGCGTGGCCACAACGAGGAATCAACGCGACGTTAAGGTGAATTAATTGCGCGGAATCAATGCCTGCAACGGCAGCGAGGGGGAAAAGGCGTGGTTCGTGCGAGGAAGAAGAAGGAGCTGGCTGCGTGGGGTCTGCTGGCAGTGAAAGAAAAGAAGAGGAGAGGGGTCCACCTGTCAGCCTCAGGGTGGGTTTCTATTATGCGGAAAACGGTTCGGGAGAGGAGGTGGGCTAGATGGGCTTTGTCACATTGGGCTGCTTTGTTCCATTTTTTTTATTGAATGCCCTTTTTTTTCTATTTTGAATTTCGATTTGATTATTCAAACACATAATTCAAACAACCAATTAAATTCAAACTCACATCACACTTCACAACTTTTGAACTTGATTACATTCAGAACAAATACCAAAATTATAAAGAAATAAAATAATATTTTATTTCATTTTAGGATCATTCATTAATTAAATAAAATGTACCTTTAGTTATTTATTTTAATAGGGTTTGATTTATTTGATAAAATCACCATTTTTAAATCCAAATATTTTCAGAACAAATCAGTAGGTTTTATTTGGAAATAAAGGATATTTGGGAAACTTGTTTAAAACAAAATATCCTTTTATTTTAGGGTTTATTAATGATTTAATTAATATGGACTTTCTTTATTAGTCCAAATAGGATTTAGTTTATTTGAGACATTTATTTTGAACCTAAATTAAAGTCAAAACACTTTAGTAGGTTTTATTAGAAAATACTTTGAAAAACCTATTTAAAACAATTTAACAAGTTTTGATTGTTTTAATTAAAATGGTACCACCTTTTATTTGAATAAATTTTTGATATTGATTCCTTATTATTTTATTTTAAATACACCTTTGTCTATTTTTATTCAAAAACTAAATGTTTTAATTTCCAAGGCGTGGTCAAAGTTTAATTTGGCTTTATTAAATAATCCTTATTTGCAGAACTTCTATTTTTTTGAAAACAAATCTTTTCATTTAAGAGTTTCAAATTAATATTTTAGTTATTTTTATTTTCCTTTAATAAAAGTTTATCATCTTAAATACCTTTAGGTTTTATTTAATTCAAATGGGTTTGAAGTTATAATTGAATTTAAAAAGTTTCTTCTGGCTCTGAAAATTGAACATAGTTTTATTTTATTCATTTATGTTCACATTTCAAGATTTGGAAAATCTTGGGATGTGACAGCAAAATCCCATCTTGGTTATTCACATCACGCAACTTGATTCTTAGTCGACCCGAACCCTGCCTTTATAACTGCAAGAACGGATCAGCGTTGTGTAACCTAAGTCGGTGATCCTCAACTCGAACTATGCAACAACCTCGGTCTAAGGATTACATTGATTGAGATATACAAATGACAATTAGTTGTTGTACCTCAATATGGGTCAATCCGACTCGCTAAACTCTTTAGCCTAGTCTGTAAGTTGGAATAGCATCTCCATGCCCATGACAAGTGGAACCAGTCATCAAGCCAACTTTCACATTTGTCTAAGTTGTGTGTCCACCACAACCTCAATGACCAAGGATATTTAGTACAAACAACATGAATGCATAGTTCCACAATAATCATATTCAATGATACACATCGATGTTTATACAAGGACTACTTAATAACTTTATGAATACAATGGAAATCTCATCATACATGATTGCCTCTAGGCATATTCCCAACATCCGCCTCGCCCACATCACGTGAATTTGTCCGCCTTCTTGAACTTGTCAGCAACGAATATCTCTCAAGTCGGCTGACGAACCGAATAACTGCTGCAACACAACCTGTTAGTCGTTGGATGTCCTTTAGGCATGTCGGACGGTTTATGTTTAAGATGGCCTTAATTTTCTCCGGGTTGACCTTGATTCCGCGCTGGGAAACGATGAAGCCCAACAGTTTGTTGGCTGGAACCCCGAAGACGCACTTCTTAGGGTTGAGCATCATGTTGTATTTCCGGAGATTATCAAAGGTTTGTTTTAAGTCGGAGATTAATTTGTTTGACTTTTTAGACATCACCACGATATCGTCCACATAGGCATGAACGTTCCGACCAATTTGGTTGTGAAGGCAACGTTGCATTGTCCGCTGGTAGGTAGCACCTGCGTTTTTTAGCCCAAAGGGAATTGTGACATAGCAAAATGTGCCGTAAGGGGTAGTGAACAAAGTGGCCAATTGGTCCGACTTCCTCATCTTGATCTGGTGGTATCCTGAGTAGGCATCAAGAAAACACAAAAGTTCCGAGCCAGCCGTCGAGTCAATGCGAGGCAAAGCAAACGGATCTTTGGGACATGCTTTTTTCAAGCCGGTGTAATCAACGCACATTCTTAATTCATTGGTTCCCTTTTTGGGGACAAGTACAGGATTGGCCACCCATCGGGTGTGAAGGACTTCTCGGATAAACCCAGCCTTAAGTAACCTAGCTATCTCTTTTCCAATGGTGCGTCTCTTCTCATCTCCGAAGCGTCGTAGAGGTTTTTTCACTAGTTTACATTTTGGATCTATGTTTAAGATGTGCTCGGCAAGTTCCCTAGGTACACCTTTCATGTTGGCAGGTTATCAGGCAAAGATGTCCCTGTTCCCACGGAGGAACTCGACGAGCGCGATTTCCTATTTGGGATCCAGGTTCGTCCCAATGGCGACGGTCTTGGAGGCATCGCCTACCACAAGATCCACCGGCTTGGTCTCGATGGCGGCCTTGAACGCAGGAGCAGAGTCGGAGATCTGCTTCTTCGACGCGGGCATCTCTGATTCATTGACCTTCCTCTGGATCTCTTTGAATTCTTTGCTATAGAGGACAGCTTCTGCAATGGCTGCTTCATTGATCTTGCAGTCCCTTGCCTTGGTAAAGCTTCCGGATATGGTGATGACACCGTTTGGTCCGGGTATCTTGAGCTTGTTGTAGACGAAGCATGGCTTGGCCATGAACGTGTGGAATATGTCACGGCCAAATATTATGTGGTACACACTCTTGAAGGGGACCACTTCAAAGGTCATGCGCTCTTGGCGGTAATTATTAACGTCGCCAAAGGCTACCTGAAGTGTGTTGCACCCAAGGTACCGAGCCTGTCGTGGGAATGCTCACGGCAGATGCTGCAATCGGCAGCGAGTAGTAGAACGAGGGGCAAGGTCGGCCAGCCATCTGCGGTGCGAGATGAGGGCGGAGACACAGGGTTTTACCCAGGTTCGGCCCCCCGGAGGGTAAAGACCTACTCCTGCTAGATTGTATTATGATGGTGGTACAATGGGGCGAGCTCGGCAGCTAGGCGGCGAGTCGCTTGGGTGTATGATGGAACGTGTCTCTACACGCCCTATAGGGAGGTTTATATAGACTCACCCCCCCTAGGGTTTAAATATCTCAACCAAATCAGTTAAGGCTTCGGTACTCATTTAACCTAATCTGACTGGGCCTATCTATTCTCCTGGGCCTTCAGCTTCCAGTCGCTTGGATCCACGCCAGGTCTTGATCCAGTCGCCGTCTTGCGAGCCCACTCCAGTCGTGGGCGATCAGAACGTCATGCTGGGTATACCCCGGTAGGCATATCCCCATCAGTAGTCCCCGAGGCCGTCGTCGATTGGGCACAGGTGGTTGCTGGCAGTCGGAGCATACGGCTTCAATGCGGACATCCAGTCGAATCGGTGGCGGGCTCCTGAGTAAAGGAGGAAACTAGTCATTCTGGTCACAGCTTTGGCGAATGGGTCGGCGAAATATTCAGTCACTGTTGTAGTGATCGGGTCGGCGAGCCGAGTGGCCGAAGTTGGACCGTCACGGTAACTTTTGGCGTAATCACCGCGTAGTAACGGCTTCCTGATTTGGCGGGTAACAACCGCTATATAAAGGGAATGGTAGGCGATCGGAAAACCACCCCCTCGTCATCTCCTCTGATTGCGCGCACCTCCATTTTCCTCTGCATCTCGATCTGGCCGATCCCAAAACCTCCGACCTCCACGAACCTTGTCGCCAATGGCTCCCTCCACCGAACCATGGGGCAGGTCCAAGTGCACGAGAGGCGTCGCCCTTCGAGGAGGCCGGGATCTGCAGCCGGCAGGTGGCGCATCCTCGCCGAGAGGTGACTCGGACCAGCGTGAGGGAGAGTTTCGCTTCACCAGCCACCTAGAGTGGGGGGGATTCCCAACATCTCTTTTCTTCCGCTTTGGCCTTCACGAGATCCAGCCGAACCAGGCCCGCAAGATCGGAAGCTCGCCATTTTAGGTGGCGTTCTCATGAGTGCTACAGGGTGCAGGCCCTACTTCCCCATGTGGCAAGATTTGTTCCACGGGAGGATCAGTCGCGAAGAAGCGGGCGGCCCAATGCTTGCTGCGGGCGGCCTGACGTTCCAATTGAATTCGAAGGCTTCCTTTTTTGATCTGATGCTACCTTCCAAGGCGGCGAGTGAATGGAAGAAGTCTTGGTTTTACGTCACCGAGGTGACTCCAGACGGCGAGGTGTCAATCCCAAGATACTCCGCCCGACCGCTCAACCGACTCCAAGTCGGCAAGCTTCCAACAGACCAGCGGATGGTTGTGGATGAAATGCTTCAGACCATCCGCGGCCTGAAGAAGAAAGGTCTCCAGCCCATCAACTTGTATAACTGCTGGCTTGGGCGGAGACTCGTCCCCCTGGCCCGCCGTGACCACTACATGTACGAGTACGCGGGCCGGGAGGACTCGACGAAATCCTGCCTGGCCGAGTGGCAACTCGAGGATTACCTCCTGGCGTTGAAGATGATCACCCAGGCGGCGTACCTCGAAGCGAAGGCTGGGGTCGCCCCCTACACCGCGAAGCATCCATCCCCGACGGTAAGTCATATTTCTATCATTCGCAGTCGGAGTTAATGCTGTCGCGGTTATACTGATATTGTCTTATGCCTATTGCAGTTATTTCAAGTGGTGGAAGGGTGGCTTCCGCCCGCGGACGACAAGAATTCAAGCTCGTCCGTCCAGGAGGGGCGCGAATCGCCTCCAGCAAGGGGCGGCGTCGAGAGTGACAGGAGCGACGACGACGACGAATCCGAGGAAGAGGTCGCCCCGCTGGTCCGGAAAACTCGCGGACAGCGGCAGCGTGAGCTCGAAGCGAGCAAAAGCCTCGAACGTCATAACGATGACGACGACGATCTTCCCGAGCACACCTCGCGTCGCGAGGCCACTCCATCGAAGAAGAAGAAGGAGGAGGAGGTGAAGGCCCCTCCTAAGAGGAAGACGAAGCCAGCGAAACAGGCATCTCCGCCTCATTCGCCAAGCAGCTCCGACGCCACCAGTCTGGCTAGGGTTGAAGCGCCACAGACGATGGCGGTGCCAGATATCACCGCCCCGGCGAGGTGCCTCGCCTCGATGCCTCGCCGCCTTCTGCGGGTTGGGGGCTGCTCGGTCGCGGCAACCGCCACCGAGGAAGCTCCCCGAAAACGTTTGAAAGCTCACCGCGGCCTCGGCGGCGAAGAAGCCGTCCGTGTCTTGGCGCACGGCGTCACGGAGATGGGCCTCGATCGGGCCCGAACTGGAGAAGCCGACCGGCATCCGCACGGGGCTACGGTTCATTCCAGTCGCCAAGTGAGTTTTATTCACCTAATTTATTTTTCCTCGTAGTCGAACGACTCTGCTCATATTATCGATTTGCAGGACTGGGGTTAAAAAGATAGGCCATCCGTCTGTGGCAAGGTGCCTCCAGTCGTCGCCGAGGAGGACCCCTCTCGGAAGAGGAAGGCTGATGATGTCGCTGCCCCCACAGACAGTGCCAAGAAGGCCAAGAGCGACGAGGTCGTCACGGTGTCTGACGACATGACGGTGGCCCCGAGTGATCCTGCGGCGGTGGCGGCCTCGACAATCGAGGAGGGTGCTCCCTCGCTAGGGGTGACCGAGCCAGCCTCTTTTGGTGCCGGCGTGTCCATCGCGACCTTCCCGCGCTTCATGGCCAGAGTGGCCACGGCGAGTGGTACCACGCCATCGAGTCGCGCACCTGGGGTCACCGAGACGGAGGTCGAGCAACGTCGCGGGCATACTCCGGCTCTTCTCACCTCCGTGGACGCACTACAACTTCATGGCATGCTAGGCGCGGCCATCCAGGTATGTCCAGTCCCCGAGGATCGGGCCACTGAATTGCAGTGGTCAGATTCTTTTGTTGTTGTACTTTTATTTCTTGCGCCCAGTTCCCGAGTGCGCATTCGCTGAGTTTCAGTGGGTGGGCGCTCAGTATTTTTGATCGCCAGTCCCCGAGTGTATAGTCGCTGAATTTCAGCGGGTAGGAACTTAGGTTTTGATCGCCAGTCTCCGAGTGTCTAGTCGCTGAATTTCAGCGGGTAGGCACTTAGGTTTTTTGATTGCCAGTCCCCGAGTGTCCAGTCGCTAAATTTCAGCGAGTGGGCACTTTAGGATTTCGTTTTTGCTAACTGTTTCACTTTTGCACAGGGTTTGTAGCGTGAATCAGCAGCGGTGGCTGCCAAGTGTCGCGGAGAAGGAACTTGTCGCTGTTCAAGGCGAACAAGGGACTCAGCGATTCTGCGAAAGCGAAGAGGTTCGCCAGGCCTTGTCGGCGAGTGGTAAAATGGCGCAATCGGCGTTGAGTTTGGCGGAAAAGCGGATCGCCGACTAGGAGGAAGCGACCTCGGCGGATGGGCGAGCCAAGGCTGCTGTTACAGCCGCCGCTGAGGAGCGTAAGTTTTCCGACGCCCTTGTTGCTGGGCTTCAAGATGATTACTCCGCTCTTCAAAACTTCATCACGGAGCTCTCCCGCCCTTTGATTGGTGAGTGTGCCTGCCTCTGCCTATAACATATGCATTGTGTAATTTTTAATGTATTCACTGTCACCTTCTGTCCGCAGGTCGGATCATTGATAAGCGGAAGGCGAATCCGTTCGGCGACGACAATGTGTAGCCGCTGGTCGACTCGCCCGCGTTGTCGGCGACATGCATACGGGCGTATCTTGAGGAGATGTCGCCCGGAAGTGATTCAGCGACCTCGTCGAGGTGTGGCGATACTTGGAGAAAGCGGCGTCGGTCGTCGAGTTCATGGCGATCGGCGTTCCGGCGGCGGCGGCAACGCTAACCTTGGGCTCGCTCACTTCCGGAGGACTTGATCGGGCGACGTGGCGAATGGCTACCGTCGTCGGCTCGGTGGAGATCTCGAGGTCTTGGCAGACGGACCGTGCGCGATATACTCCGGCGGCGTCGGCGATGGGCGACCTCGCCGTTATCGAGACGCGCTCGTCGCGACCCGAGCCGCAAGACCGAACTTCAAGATCGAGCAACCCTTCCGTGCGGCGATGGCGGGTGAGCTGACGGCGTACCCGTCAAACCTGTACACTCCCTTTATTCGCAATCGCAAGGGTGGCGGCGAGTCGTCGTTGAAGCCTGCGGAGTAAAATATTGTGCCCTGGGGCGTTAGTAGCAGTTCTGCCGTTGGGCATACTTTGTATTTTGTGACAATTGCGACATGCTTTAATGAGATATCGTGTTATTTTGTGAATTGTCGTGTGTTTCTGATTGAGGGTTGAACGAGTCCCCGAGCGCGTCCGCCATTTTTTATGGGGTTTACCTCGTTTGTTATTTGTTTGGGGTTTTGAATGTTTTGTTATTGAGGTCGACTCACCCGAACTCGGAAAGCCAGTCGCAAGGAGACTCCCATGAGTGCTCTGTACTTCACCGTTTTCCCTTCTTGTGAGCAGTCGGGTGGCGAGTCCCAGCGTGGTACTTGGCTGTTCTAGGCGCAACTCGAGGGTGGGTGAGGACTTGGCGCGTTAGGGTGGCGCATCACTCCTGCGCCCGTCGGGTCGATCGCATGGCAGTCTGGGCATGCTCTCATACTTGGCATTTTCCTAGCCGCTCGCTGAACTAGTCGTCGTCCCGGCGTGGTACTTGGCCGTTCAGTCGCTGTGTCGAGGATGCGGAGGATCATGGTCGCTGTCGAGCGGCGTTGTCTTGGCTCGTTGAGCCGGTCGAGCTAAGCGACTCAATGGGGCTCGGGTAGGCGTTTTCGTGGGCGTTACAAGACCTGGGTAACCCGGTGCCCTTATAGCGCACTACTTGGCCGTGCCGATCGCTGTACCAGAGGTTGACTTCTGCAGTTAGCTTGACGCTGTTATTACGAGTGCGAGTGGCACAAGACACGGAGAGTAGACGCAATTTGCGATAACCAATTATTTTTATTTCATAGCGACTGGAGGATACATATGTGGGGTTCTAGGAGTAGAACTTCCGTAGGAGGTTTACATTCCATGGTCGCTTGACGTCGAGTTTGCTGTCCCCGCGAACGTCGATGAGGTAGTAGGCGTCGTTGCCGAGTACTCGCCCGATGGCGAATGGTCCCTCCCACGGGGGGGGGGGGAAGCTTGTGCATGCCTTTCTTGTCCTGGATGAGGCGCAGCACCAGGTCGCCTTCTTGGAAGGTGCGAGTTTTCACCCGCCGACTGTGGTAGCGGCGGAGTCCTTGCTGGTAGATGGCGGTGCGTGAGCGAGCTAGGTCGCGTGCCTCATCGAGTTGATCGACTCCATCCTGTCGTGCGAGTTCGTTCGCAGCCTCCGTGTATTGGACGACCCTTGGCGAGTCGTGCTCGAGGTCGGTGGGCATGACTGCCTCGGCGCCGTACACCATGAAGAAGGGGGTGAACCCTGTCGACCTGTTGACCGAGGTGCGGATGCCCCAGATGACGGAGGGTAGCTCCTCGACCCAGCACCCGGCGGTGCGCTCAAGTGGTACTTGGAGTCGCGGCTTCAGGCCGTGGATGATGCTCTGGTTGGACCGTTCCGCCTGGCCGTTGGACTCCGGGTGGGCGACAGACGCGAGGTCGAGCCGGATGTGGTGTTCCTCGCAGAACTCGGCCATGGCTCCTTTGGCGAAGTTTGTGCCATTGTCCGTGATGATGCTGTTTGGGAACCCGTAGCGATATATGAGCTTGCGTAGGAATTTGGTGGCGGTCTTCCCGTCGCATTTCCGGACTGGCTTGGCCTCCACCCACTTTGTGAATTTGTCGACCGCGACGAGGAGGTGGGTGAAGCCGGAAGGGGCCTTTTTGAAGGGTCCTACCATGTCCATACCCCACACGGCGAATGGCCAGGTGATGGGGATTGTCTTGGCCAGGCTGAGCCGCACGTATCTGGTTGGCGTGCCGGCACCGGCGCACGCTGGACAATGTCGGCATCGGCGTGTGCGGTGGGCGATGAAAACGTTCCGCATAGCCTTGAGAACCGAGAGCGGGCGCGGCGTGGTGGCCGATCGCGGTGGATGTCGTGGAGGATCTTGCGTCCTTCGGCGGGTTGGACGCAGCGTTGGAACACGCCGGTCACGCTGCGCTTGTGGAGCTCGCCGTCGATGATTGTGAAGGATTTGCATCGGCGTGCAACCATCCGGAAGTCTGTCTCGTCTGCCGGCAAGGTGCCAGCCTCCAGGTAGGCGATGTACGGCTTGGTCCAGTCGTCTGGCTCGGCGATGAGTGCGACCAGGGCTGCCTCTGGTTGTAGAGGGACTCGATGCCGATCTCCCTTGGGGAGGCGGATGGTGATCGTGTCGAGGAAGGCGGCGGGTGGTGAGTCGAGCCGACCCGATCGAGAGAGAGTCGTCGGCCTCCTCGTTCTTCCTTCCGCTGTCGATCGACTCGGAGATGTATTCTGCAGTGTCCCGGCTTGTCTACTTCTTGGCGGTATGCCGCCATGGTAGGAGAGACGGTGTCGCAAGTGCCAGCGACTTGCCTAGCGACGAGGTCGGAGTCTCCGTAGCAGCGTAGGCGGTTGACGTTCATCTCCTTGGCAGCTCACATGCCGTGGAGTAGTGCCTCGTACTCGGCCATGTTGTTGGTGCAGGGGGTGAGGTCGAGGCAGAGGACGTAGCGGAGCTTGTCGCCCTTCGGTGAAGTCAGCACGATCCCTGATCTTGCGACGTCCGCGTTCTTGGAGCCGTCGAAGTGCACGCTCCAGTAGTGGAGGTATGGCAGCTTTTCTGGCTGCTGGGCCTCTTCCCAGTCGGCGATGAAGTCTGCTAGAGCCTGCGACTTGATCGCTTTTCGTGGCTCATACTTGATGCTGTGGACGCCGATTTCAACGGCCCACTTGGCGACTCGCCCGGTCGCCTCGCGGTTGCGGATGATGTCCTGCAATGGTGCTGAGGAGACGACCGTGATCGGGTGCTCCTGGAAGTAGTGCGGCAGGCGCCGCTGTGCTCTGAAGACCGTGTATACCATTTTCTGGTACTGCGGGTATCGCTGGCGACTTCGGTGAGGACCTCGCTGTAGTACACGGTCGCTGTACGGCTCCTTTCCTTCCTCGGCTTTCGGCGACCATGACGGCGGCGACACGCTCGGAAGCGCGGCGTGAACCAGCATGGGTTCTTTGTCGGCGGGGCAGCGAGTAGTGGTGCTGCGGTAGCACCTTTTTGAGGTCGCGTCGTCCGCATCCTTATCCCCTTTGGAAGGTGGGGTTCTTCGCATCATGCGGTATAGGGGCATCGCCTTTTCCTAGTCGGGATGAAGCGGTGAGCGCGACTCGCCCGGCCAGCTCACGTCGCGTAGGCACTCGGGTTTGCCGAGGCGATCGTGTCGATTTTTGGGGTTCGCCTCGATCCGCTTGGAGAACAGCGTGCGGTGGTTGCCCTCTTGGTACACGAAGGTGCATTTGCTGGGTTGAGCTTTATCTTGTATTTCCGGGTTGGCGAATGTTTCCGCCAGGTCAGCGAGTAGATCGCCCTGGCGAGCGGACTTCACGACCACGTCATCGATGTAGACGTGGATATTGCGGCCAATTTGGCTCGCGAGGCACTCCTGCATGCACCGCTGGTAGGTCGCCCTAGCGTTCTTGAGGACGAAGGTCATGGCAGTGTAGCAGAAGGCTCCGAATGGCGTGATGAATGCCGTCTTCTCCTCGTCCTCAACAGCCATTTTGATCTGGTTGTATCCAGAGTAGGCGTCGAGGAAACACAGCGACTCCGAGCCCGCGGTGGAGTCGATTATTTGGTCGATCCGCGGGAGGACGAACTGCTCCTTCGTGAAGGCGCTGTTTAAGTTTGTGTAGTCGATACACATCCTGCAGGTCCCATTCTTCTTCTCGACCAGGACTGGGTTTGCCAGCCACTTGGAGTATTTGATTGGCCGGATGAAGCCTGCAGCGAGTAGACGCTGCACCTCCTCGGCGGCGCTCTTCATTGAAGGGCCATAGCGGCAGCTTGACGGGTCGCACTTTGGGGTCGGCGTTTAGTTTGTGCTCAGCGAGTTCCCTAGGGACACTAGGCATGTCAGAGGGCTTCCATGCAAAGATGTCCCTATTCTCACGGAGGAACTTGATGAGCGCGCCTTCCTAGGCTGGGCTCATGCCCGTCCCGATCGTCACCGTCTGGCTGGAGTCGCCTGGGACCAGCTCGACGGTGCGGGTGTGCGTCGTTGCCTCGAAGGCTGAGGTGTTTGCGCCCTCCGAATTGGGCTTCTTGAGTATGGTGGGATCATCGTTGTTAACCCCGCTCGCGTACTTGGCGAGCTCGTCGGCGTGGTTGGTCTCTGCCGCGATGACGGCGTCGGCGAGTTCGGCTCCTTTGGCTTCGCACTCGGTGGCCATGTCGGGGTCATCATTGATGGTGATGACGCCCGCGCGGCGGGGCTTCATCGCGTTATGCAGCGTAGTGGGGCGCTGCCATGAACTTGGCGAACGCCTGGTGCCCCAAGACGCAGTGGTAGGGGATGTCGAAGGGTACCAGCTCGAAGACGATCCGCTCGGTGCGGAAGTTTGCTGGTGTGCCGAAGGTGACTGACAACGTGACTTTGCCGATCGGGTACGCCTTCCGACCGGGGACGATGCCGTGGAACATGGTGTAGGTCGTCTCGACCATCGACTGCAGGAGCCGCAGTCGCCTGAAGGTGTCTAGGTACAGGATGTTGATGGAGCTGTCGTCGTCCATCAATGTCTTGGGGAGCCAGTAACCGCCCACCTTAGGCTTGACCACCAGGGCGACTCGGCATGGGTACTCGATGCATGGCTAGTGGTCCTGGCGGCTCCAGGTGATGGACTGCTCCGACCAGTTGAGGAACTGGGGAACGTCCACCTGGGCCACTGCGTTGACGGCGACGGCGCGGGCGATGACCTTCTTCTCGCGCTTCGTGTTGAAGCATGTGAAGGTATGGAGCGAGTCGGCCACATTGCCGAATTTTCCGCCGTTTGGCGGGTTGTTGTCGGGGTCCTCCCGCGCTCGCCGTGCCTTCTCAATCTCCCTGAGAGTGTGGCATTCGGCGGTCGTGTGCGTGGCGGGCTTCCCTTCCCTACTGTGAAACGCACAAGGTTGGTTAAGGAGGGCCGCGGGGTCGAACCTTAGTTTCGCCTTGTAGTTGCCGCCATCGCGGCGCTGCCCTCCGTCGCGGCGGAAGCTCTTGGGCTCGCGCTGCGCGTGCCCGGCGTTAGCGATGAAGTCGACTCGCCCGTCACTGCGGCGCTTGCCAGTGAGGCGAGTGTTGCTATAGCGTAGGTCGGACCGTCGTCCGTTGTCGTTGCCGCTCGTGCGGCGTTGGCCTCCCGACTCGTCGTCGGTTTCCTGGTTTGGATCTTCCTCCGCGTACCGTTTGGCGATCTCGAGGAGGTCCGGTATGTTGTCGAGCGTGCGAGAATGTCGATTGAGCTTGGCGACCAAAGGATTGTAGCGGCACGAGGTCTTGAAGCAATGGATCGCGGTGTCCGGGTGGATGCCGACCGCGTTGTAGCATAGTTCTTGCCACCGCTGGACCCAGTTGCGGGTTGACTCGCGGGGTCCCTGGACGCATCGCTCCAGGTCCTCGATGGTGGTGGCGCGGGTGTAGGAGCACTCGAAGTGCCTGAAGAAGGCGTCGCACATCTCCTCCCAGGAGTCGATGCTATCCTGGGGGAGGGTGTTGATCCACTGCCTGCACGTCCCCTCCATCATCAAGGGGAGGTAACAGGCGGCTAGTAGGTCGGTGTGGCCAGCGATACCCATCGCCATGAGGTATGTATCCAGCCACACGGAAGGGTCGTACGAAGGGTCGTACTTCTCTATTTCCTTCGGCACCTTGAAGTTCGCCGGGTATTTTTCGCCTCGGATCATCGGTCCGAAGCACCTGGGCCCGAGTCGGCTTAGCGACCCCATCAGCTCGCCGTCGCGGCGATTGGTTAGGGTGTGTCGCAGGTCGTCGGGCTGGCGTGCGCGCCAGCTTTGGTTGTTGATGATGTGGGTGCAGGCGTCGATGGGCTAACCGTTGGTGGCGACGAAGTTGGTCACTGGCCTGGGGTCGTTGGTGGAGAGTGCCGCGTTCGCGGGTCGATGTTGAGGCTGCGGTGGCGGGCGATTGAGGTGTTTGCCGCCAATGGGCGGCCGCTTGAGGCTGCTCTGCTACCCGAAGAACGCGAGTACACCCAAACCTGCGAGTCGGCGTCTGTGTTTTGCTGCTCGACCGCCTTTGCGAACAGGGCCCTGACGTACTGGATATGTAGGGCGCCGTCACCAGTGGCCGTGATGTTGTCGGCCGCTGCTCGACCCGCCACGAGGTTGTCCATCGGGGTGGAGAACAGTGGTAGGCCATTCACGTCTCGCTGTAGGTTCGCAGCATAGAAAACAAAAAATTTCCTACGATGGGAACTATGTACCAAGATCTATCTACTAGATACAAACAACGGGCGGATGTGTATCCGTAGAGAACATACCCTTAAAGACCGACAAAGCTTAACGAGTTCAACTCGTGGTTGATGTAGACGATCTCTTGCCGATCTCAAGATCGAGAGGAAGTCCTAGCGCCGCAAAGCAGCAGCGCATCCGTGCTCGCACACACGTACAAGACACCGGGCAACCTCCGCCTCCTCGCTCCAGCGATGCAGCGGAAGCACAACCATTTCTTGCCGAATAGCCACCGGGAACATGTATCTCGCTAGTCCGAGACCATGGGGGATAAATTCTAGAGGGGGAGAGAGATCCTTCACGAGGAGGTGTGAGAGACAAGTGAGAGGAGGGGCTCCTATTATAGGAGGAGGGGGGAACCCAAGGGGGTGGCCGCCGGCCATGGGGCTGCCCCCTCCCCTCCTTCATTCATGTGGGTGGACACTCCACTCACAAAATGTCCCTTCAATTTTCTCCACTCAAAAGTCTACTCAAATACCCATTAAATTTCCACCAAATTTAATGCAAACTCTCATGAAATAAAACTCTTTTATTTTATTCAGAATTTTGTCAATTACTTTAATGACAAACATTCACAAATAACCCCTTGCTACAATTCCATATCACATGCATAACCACTTTATGCAATTTCACCCGAAAACCTGTTTCGGTATCTAGTGAAATAAATTACTACGCTTGTTTATTCTTTCGGCATGAAACATTTGCTCCAACTGGATGCCAGTTTCCCTTAAGTGTGTCACCCTACGGTTCGCGAATAATGCGGACATGATCGAGACCCTTCTCCGATCAATAATCGATGGAGGACCTGAGATCCATTGACTCCCACATTCAACGATGACTTTTCCTGTGATCGTCGGAACCTTTTACGCTTGTATTTTAATCCCTTTGTTTCACGATATATTACATGTCTGATATTCGATCATCGGTATCTCCATACCTAGTTTGATCTCGTTACTGACATGCACTCTTTTATCGTTCCCGTGATATAACATTCTAGTGATCAAATCACTTGCTTGCAAGCTAACCAATGTGAAATCACCGAGAGGTCCCAGAGCATATCTATCCGTGATCGGGATGAACAAATTCCACTTTTGATCCATGATTCTCAACATAACACTTTAGTAGCTTTGAAGCCATCTTTATAATCACCCAGTTACGGAGTGACGTTTGATGTCAACAAGAAACTCTTCCAGTGTTAGTGATTGGCATGATCTCATGGTCTAAGGATTAGGACTACTTCGTAGTTTGTTTATAGCAATATAAGCTCAATGACTTTGATCGTAATGTTATACTTTGGATGAATGTTCATCACACCATTACACTAATGTTGTGATCTCGTTATTAACAACATCCAATGTCTATGATCAGGAAACCGTGATCATCTTGTTAATCAACGAACTAGTTTATGAGAGAGGCATAACTAGGAACTTTCTGTTTGTTTATTAAACACACATGTATTAACGTTTCCGTATTAATACAATTATAGCATGCAAAATAAACATCTATCATATACTTGGAATACACATAATAAACATTTTATTATTGCCTCCGGGCTTCTCCTCATTTGGCCTCCTGCCTCGTCCGGCGTCCCCTCCTCATCCCGGCGCCCGGTGGCCATGCTCGCTCGCGCCCCTGCTAGAGCTGGCCACCGCCGCGCACCTTCCTCTCCGCCACATCCGGCCGCCGCCTGCGCCCCTCCCTCTGCGGCTCCCTGATGCCAGGAGCTCTGGCAGTCTAGACCTCGTCCTGTCGTCACCGCAAGGCCCGCCGGCCACCTGCGCCTCGATCCGCGCCCTCTGCCTCGCCCGGACCCGCGCCGCCCCGGCCGCCTCTCCCGCCAGCGAGCACCGCCGCCACCGTGATTCTCCTTCCCTTCTGCGAGCGCCCCGCGTTATCCCGCCTCCGCCGCCGGCCGCCCTCGTCGCTGCCGTTCCACCACCTCGCCCCGCCTCCGTCCTCGTCTCTGCTCTCTGCGGCCGTACCCCACCCGCCGCCCATCGACAGCGCCATCTTTGGCCTCGTCCTTGTCGCCCTTGCCTGCCTCTCCCGAGCCGCCCGCGTCCCGAGATCCTTCCTGCCTGTCGCCTCCAGGAGTGCCTGTGGCCACCCCCAAGTTCTGGGCGTCGCTGCCTCTTTTCCAACGACGCCGGGTCCTGCCCTCTCGTGCGTCTTCCGGTCGTGCCTCTGCGAGCCAGGCACGTCTCTGCTTGTCCCAAGGGACCCCTCCTCTGTTTTCAGAAGCCACCTTGCCTGCCTTGATGTTGTCCTGTTTTCAGATGCTAGTAGTTCATGTTGAGTTTAAGTGAAGGTGCTCTTGTTAGCGTGATGCCGCCCTTGTGCGATGTGAAATGCAAGACTGTTTTCGGAAGATCTCTGATGCCAAGATCAATGACCACGAATGAAGCGGACAAGGCATCAAATTTTCCCCGTCAACAAGACCGTCTCGATGACGATCTTTTTGAAGAATGTACATGGCGTACTTGAGGACCACAGCCTGTTTCCAAGTTCGCCACCGGTGAATAAGGAGAAAACCTCAAGGACTTCGACACAGAGCACCAAGATCGCCTCACGGATTCTGAAGCCCGATCCCGGCGAGACCGAACCCGAACCCTCAGAACCAAGATCTTCGATCCGAGATGTGTGACCCTTTTCCGAGCCCCTATTTTATAAATTTCCAACTATATAAATTGTTGCATATTAAATTGTCATACTTGCATGCATACTTGTCTATGGTTTGGGGGCATTATGCCGATTCACCTCATAATTAAATATGGAGTGTTTATGCGGGATATACTTGTATTATACCGCCTCCATTTAAATTGGTGTAGCGAATCGATGCCATGTTTCACCCTGTTAATACCACATTTAAAATGCGGGGTATCTAAACAACTAGAACCATATATTTAATTGTCGGGACCCCCAGTTCCGCTTAATATTGCCTTAATGCATCGCACCTTTGCCATGTCATACATCATACATGCATCATGCCCGATCTTTTGTCGTAGTATTAAATAGTGCATCCGGTGTTTCCTCTAGTGTTTTGCTTCTTCGCGGATAAGACCGATGAGTTGATGCGAGTGTCGACCCGATCTTCGGATGATCCTTCGGCAGTGTTTTCAGGCGAGCACCTCCCCCTTATCTTACTTTTATAGTATTTATTCCCTCTTGTTGATCTATTGCTATCTGTGTTGCGTTGCTCTAGTTTTCGTACCCGTGATCACTACTAGGAAAATGGCCTTTAGTGGCGCACCATGAAACATCATCTGTGGCGCACTAGCAGTGCGCCATGTGCCTTATCTGATTAACTTATGGCGCACTAATCGCGCCACGAAGTTTAGAGGCGAGCATGGCGCATGCCAGCGCCCAAGTTTGGGCAGCATACGCGTATGAAACGATAAGTGGCGCACTAGGTGCCAGGCGCCACGGATGTAAATTTCAAAATTCAAAAAAAAGCAGCAGATCTGGATCTCGTCGTCGGTCGCGACGCATGGGTGCAGTCGCCATCGTCAGTCGATCTTGATCCGCGTCGGTGTCGTCGTCGAACTGCAAGGAGGAGGAAGAGGAGAATAGGAGGAAGAGGAGGAAGAAGAAGAGGAGGAGGAGGAGAAGAAGAGGAGGAGGAGGAGGAGAAGAGGAGGGAGAAGAAGAGGAGGAGAAGAACAGGAGGCATAGGAGGAAGAGGAGGAGAAGGAGGCCGCCGTTGCACCGCCGTCGCGAGGAGGAGGAGAAGGAGGCCGCCGTTGCACCGCCGTCGCCCGTTGTCACTGCGAGGAGGAGGAGAAGGAGGTCGACGTCGTGCCATCACTGCAAGAAGAAGAGAAGGGAGAAGGAAGAAGGAAGAAGGAAGAAGGAAGAAGGAAGAAGGAAGAAGGAAGAAGGAAGAAGGAGAAGGGAAAGGGAAAGGGAGAGTGTCACATCCCAAGATTTTCCAAATCTTGTAATGTGAAAATAAATGAATAAAATAAAACTTTGCTTAAGTTTTAGAGCTAGAAGAAACTTTTTGAACTCAATTGGAATTTCAAACTCATTTGAAATAAATAAAAACCTAAAAGGATTTATAAAGATAAACATTTATTAAAGGAAATTAAAATGTTTTACAATTATTATTTTGGATCTTTTAATAAAAGATTTTGTTTCCAAATGAAAAGGTGGAATTATAAATAAAGATTATTTTATAAAGCCAAATTAAACATTGGACAAACCTTGGGAAAATAAAACATTTTATTTTAAACAGAATAATAAAGGTTTATTTAAAAATAATAAAGGATTATTTAAATAAAATAATAAGGATTTAATATCCAACTTTATTTGATAAAAAGGGTTTTACCATTTTAATTAAAACATCAAAACTTATTAAATTGTTTAAAATAGGTTTTCCAAGTAATTTATATTCTCTAATAAAACCTACTAAAGTGTTTGGGCTTGTTTTAGATTTCAAAATAAATATCTCAATAAAACAAAACCTATTGGATTTAATAATGAAAGTCTATTATAATAATTGATAATGGATACTAAAATAAAAGGTTATTTTATTTTAAAACGAGATTTCCAAGCATCCTTATTTTCAAATAAAACCTACTGGTTTGATTATGAAAATAATTAGATTTCAAATGGAAATTTTATTAATAAAATCAAACCCTATTTTATTAAATAACTAGTGATCCATTTTATTTAACTATTAAATAGATCCTAAAATAAATAAGAATATTATTTTATTTTATTTTGAGATTTGGTTTATGTTGATAAACAGAATCAAATTCAAATTTACAAGCTGAATGATTGTTTGAATTGATTTGGGTGTGATTTGTTTGATTGGAAATTCAAAACAGAATTCAGAAATAAGAAAAGAAAAGGATACAGAATAAAAAAAACGAAAAATGATGAAAGTGGACCAGACCCAACTACCCCGGCCCAGGAAGCCCACCAGCCCACCTCCCCTATCCCCGAACCGTTTTCCTCACTCAGTCTTTCACCGAGCCTATGACCAGTGGACCCTTTCTCCTCCTCTCTCCACCCAGACCCCACCACAGGCCCCCTTCTTCTCCACCCCGCGACTGCTTCTCCCTTCTCTCGTCGCCGTTGCCAGCATTGATTCACGGGCATCAATTCGCGTTAACGCCACACTTAATTCCCCCTGCAACCATACTGTTTTAATAGCCCCTGATTCCTCTCCGTTTCCCTCTGCCTTCTTCCCCGAGCACGCCCCAGCCGTCGCCGTCGTCCTCGAACGACTTCGTCTCCGACGAGCCCTCTCGCAAATTCCGGCCAGCACACTCTCCTTTCCGCCTCCCTGAGCACACGAGCACGCTCACCATACACTGGCACATCCTTCTGTGGCAATCACTCGACCGCGGGCGCCCCAGAGCTTGGGCTTGGACTAGCCTGACAGCGCCGCCGCCTGTTTTCTTCTCCGGCGAAGCTCGCAGGTAGCATCTGACCGCCCCCTTCCGTCTCGATGATGCACACAAACTCGCCTCTCTCTTACGAACCTAACCGTATCCTCCGTTTGTTTTAGGGCGCTTCCTATCCTCGTCCTCGACGACCACCTGACGCGCCCGACGTTGCCTTCAACTCCGGCGAGGAATTCCGCCCAACCCAGTGCGCCCCTTCACCCACCCGTACCACGTTGAGCATCAGCGAACCCGGTGAGCTTCCTCCCTCTCTTCCTCGCTTCCTGCCTCGCCAACGCCGCCTATCGCCGCCGCCTTGTGCACAAGCGCCGCCAGAATTAGGTCAGGCCATCCCCAGCCGTTAGATATAGATCGTAGGGGTACGATAGAATCATTTAACGCCGAAAGGGTATGCGTTCAGAGCCATGCGATGTAACTTAATCCAACGGCTTTCATTTCGTGATCCAGACGAACCGGTATTGTCCAATCACGGTGCGACGCGTGTCAGTAGTTTAGTTAAAACAGATTTTTGAAATCAGATTGATATGCAATTTTCAAACCATTGTAACTTTCAAACCACACGTCCAAATTTTGCAAACTTTATATCAATGAATTCAGGAGAACAAGCCCTAGCCAACCCTACCCTTAGTTTAGCAAATAGTATTTGATAAATTGTTTGATTTTGCAGATTCTTTTCTGTGCTTGCTAACATTAGAAAAATCATTTAAAAATGAATTTTGAGATCAAACCTTTGCCAATTGGTTTGTTGTGACCCTACTGACCCTAGGAACCAACCCATAGTATTAAAAATGATTTTGGTGAAATTTAAGTTGAATTATTTAACTTAGCCATTTTCTAGCCAAATAAACTCATTGATTTCATTATGGAAATGTTTAGGGGAAGAAAACCTTGAGTAGATGGTTTGGACCAAACCTACTGACCCAAAAACACCAAGTTTTGCAATAGCAACTCATTTGGTGAACCCTATGGGAAAATGGCTTAGTAAAAATATTTCTACACCACATAAAATAACACTTTGTTTTGAAAATGGTTTTAAAGTGAAAACCTTTTGCAAATGACTTGGCCACTTTAGGAAATGACCATTAGATTTACCCAAATGACTATGACCCACCAGGAACCACCTTTTCAAACAAAACAAAGCTTGGCATGCTTGCATGCATTTCTTTGATTTTGTTATTTATGTGTGTTGTTTTGCTTGATTGGTAGATTGAGTTTATGCCTTGCTTGATTGATTTGTAGAGACTTGAAGAGTGTGATTGTTGCAAAGATCAAGAAGTGAACCTATACTCTACCAAAAAGGCAAGTGATGCTACATACTTTCTATCCCAATACTTTTATTATGCATTAGTGATTTTGCTAAGTAAACTTGCATGGATTTTGCTAAGTATAGATCTTGTTATAGGAAAACCTAGTAGATGAATCCTTAGTAGGATTTTCCTAAGTTAGAGATTCCTACTACTACCAAGCTTAGCCTAGCTAATAGAAAATATGGGTGGAATATATATTCACACTATGAAAAAAATATTCTAAGTCTGAGGACTTAAGTTTTGTTTAATAAAACAACTAAATTAATAAATCACCTGGGTGGAATGGGCTTGCTTGGTGGAGAATGGTTGAGTGGTTCACAATGCCATGGACTTGGATTGTGTATCTCACTTGTGGAATGCCACCCAGGAAATAAAGGGATTTGAGATGTCAAATGTTGAGAAGCTTCAAGTGCAACCACTTGGCAATATGGGCTCTGCCATGATCATATAGGTTGCAAGAACTTAGCCAAATGGACAGTGGGTGGTAGTGTTTGATAGGTTGGAACGCGTCCATTTTGGTCTAAGGGAAGGCTTCTGAAAGATTTTGTCTTGGGAAACCAAGTCTTGTGGGTAAAAGTGCACAACCTCTGCAGAGTGTAAAATTTAAGTACTTAGCCATGTCCCTGGTAAAGGACAATTTGAGCATCAAGACATGGAAGCAATCAAGAATCTCATCATTCCAATTTCTAAATAAAAACTTGTGGGTGAACAAGGGATTGTGTGTATTCTTCAATCTTTGATGGAAAGATGGCTTGATATAAGGATCTTGAAATCTTGGATTGAGGAAATGATTTTACCAAGCACTTCAGTCTTTGATTTGTAGATGCCTCGAGAAGGATCTTCAGTCTTTGATTGAGAGAAGCATTGGAAAAGTTTTTGACAAAACTAATTATTTTCAAAACGTTAAGGAAAAATCTATTTTGAGCAATGCAAGCCTCAACTCCACTTAGCCAAATGCATATAGATGATAGACTCCACCATACTACTAAGAGTATCACTTGCCAATACAATTCAAATGTATTGACCCTTTGTGGCTGTAACTTGTATGTTGCAGGTTTGATTGATTTTAGTGAAGATTGATTTTTTAGGATTACAAAGTCTACAACCAACATCTGCCTGTGGCACTTTGAAGATGAAGGACCCATGACTATATTTATTCCGCTGCAATGTAATGTAATAGCCAAATGAGCTATGTATGATGTAATAAAATTATGTTATTCCTGGTTATAAAGTTATAATATGACCTTTGTATCTTGATATTACATCTTAACTGTGGATGCTAGCTATTGATCCAGGGACTAGCATTGTAAAACACAGGAGGGATCAATCTTATTAAAGATTGGGACCCCTACAGATGGTATCAGAGCATTGTGTTGCCTGTAGGATTTGTAAACCTAGGATTGGACAAAAACCCTTAGAAAAATAGGAGTTATATTTTGATCCCAAAACTTATTTACAAAAACACTTGTAACCTCTTCCCTTAACCATTTTGGTTTCAACTCTACATCCCTTCCACTTCAACTTGATGGAAAAGCCTACCCCATGACCAAAGACTACACCATGTGCAAAGGATGACTTCAACTTCTTCAACTCTAATGACTTCAACATCTTCAGCCTGTTCACCAAGGACTTCCAACATGGATACCACTAAGGACCACAAGTGAGACAAGGAAATCCTACTCAAGATTTAGAGACTGAGGGAATGCAAAATAAGAAGGAACCATCCACAACTTTGAAGTTTGTGACCAAGGAGTTTTTCTCAAGGAAACCATGATCTCATACAAGAAGAATCAAGAAGGAAGGAAAGATCACAAGTAAACCATATAGATGGACCACCATAATTTAGTCAAGTCGAACCACCAACTTATGTGGTGTAACAAAAATATTTTGTTGCCTAAGTATGTGCTTGAACCTTGTTTGAGTGAAATGTTTGTTTGTGATTGCTTGCACATTGCTTGTGTGAATTGTGATGTGTGTGATTAGAATTGACTCCTTAGAAATATCTTGCCCATTCTAATCCTCATTCGACCCAAACAGATGACTACTCCAAGACACACCAACATCAAGGTTGATGACAACAACAACCAAGAAGACAACATGAGAGAACTTATAGCAACCCAAAACCAGTTGAGCCAAGAAACAACTCAGCTTTTAGCCAACAACAATGGACTAGACCCAGCCATACAAAGGATTTTCAAACTTCAATCCCAATTGTTGCAAGGATTGGTTACCCAAATGATCAACATGGGAGAAAACTTTTCCCAAAGAGCTAATGACAACAAGGATGACAAAGATGTTATTCTAGAAGGAACCCAAGCTAGCAATGTTTTTAGAGATAAGGATCATGCACCCAAGGAACATGAAGATCAATGCTTCAAGAAGAGAGAAAGATCTCCCACTTATGAAGAACATGAACTAGAAGAACTCATAGCTTTGGAGAGACCCAAAAAGAAGAAGAAAGACATAAGCCAGTTGCAATGTTACAATTGCAAAGAGATGGGGCACTATGCCAATGAATGCCCAGAAAAGAAGAAGAACCAAAGAAAGAAACAAGAGATAATGATACCAAAGAAGATACCAAAGGAAAAGAAAGATATCAGCCAAGTGATGTGTTTCAAATGCAAGGAACTAGGCCACTATGCAAGCAATTGTCCAGAAAAGATGAAGAACAAGATGAATCAGTCTATGAAGGATCTCAACCTTGGCCCCTGAGTCAAGTATGGAAACCAAGGACACCATGCAGATGTTTGCTTAGAGAAATTTCCCCAGGATCCCAAGAAGGACAATGTGTAATTTTTGTTTGAAAATTTTTAAGGGTGGTAGTACCCTAGTTGTTTTGAACTTGCTTGTAACCCCAGCCTCCCCAAATCTCGGGACGAGATTTATTTTAAGGGTGGTAGCTTGTCACATCCCAAGATTTTCCAAATCTTGTAATGTGAAAATAAATGAATAAAATAAAACTTTGCTTAAGTTTCAGAGCTAGAAGAAACTTTTTGAACTCAATTGGAATTTCAAACTCATTTGAAATAAATAAAAACCTAAAAGGATTTATAAAGATAAACATTTATTAAAGGAAATTAAAATGTTTTACAATTATTATTTTGGATCTTTTAATAAAAGATTTTGTTTCCAAATGAAAAGGTGGAATTATAAATAAAGATTATTTTATAAAGCCAAATTAAACATTGGACAAACCTTGGGAAAATAAAACATTTTATTTTAAACAGAATAATAAAGGTTTATTTAAAAATAATAAAGGATTATTTAAATAAAATAATAAGGATTTAATATCCAACTTTATTTGATAAAAAGGGTTTTACCATTTTAATTAAAACATCAAAACTTATTAAATTGTTTAAAATAGGTTTTCCAAGTAATTTATATTCTCTAATAAAACCTACTAAAGTGTTTGGGCTTGTTTTAGATTTCAAAATAAATATCTCAATAAAACAAAACCTATTGGATTTAATAATGAAAGTCTATTATAATAATTGATAATGGATACTAAAATAAAAGGTTATTTTATTTTAAAACGAGATTTCCAAGCATCCTTATTTTCAAATAAAACCTACTGGTTTGATTATGAAAATAATTAGATTTCAAATGGAAATTTTATTAATAAAATCAAACCCTATTTTATTAAATAACTAGTGATCCATTTTATTTAACTATTAAATAGATCCTAAAATAAATAAGAATATTATTTTATTTTATTTTGAGATTTGGTTTATGTTGATAAACAGAATCAAATTCAAATTTACAAGCTGAATGATTGTTTGAATTGATTTGGGTGTGATTTGTTTGATTGGAAATTCAAAACAGAATTCAGAAATAAGAAAAGAAAAGGATACAGAATAAAAAAAACAAAAATGATGAAAGTGGACCAGACCCAACTACCCCGGCCCAGGAAGCCCACCAGCCCACCTCCCCTATCCCCGAACCGTTTTCCTCACTCAGTCTTTCACCCGCATAGCCTATGACCAGTGGACCCCTTCCTTTCTCCCTTTCTCTCACTGCCACCAGACCCCACCACAGGCCCCCTTCTTCTCCACCCCGCGACTGCTTCTCCCTTCTCTCGTCGCCGTTGCCAGCATTGATTCACGGGCATCAATTCGCGTTAACGCCACACTTAAT
Source organism: Avena longiglumis (assembly GCA_030063025.1). NCBI lineage: Eukaryota > Viridiplantae > Streptophyta > Magnoliopsida > Poales > Poaceae > Avena > Avena longiglumis. The sequence continues at coordinate 81,466,093 of CP125976.1, forward strand.
CCCTCCTGCAACCATACTGTTTTAATCGCCCCCTATTCCTCTCCGTTTCCCCTCTGCCTTCTTCCCCGAGCACGCCCCCAGGCCGTCGCAAATCGTCCTCGAACGACTTCGTCTCCGACGAGCCCTCTCGCAAATTTCGGCCAGCACACTCTCCTTTCCGCCTCCCTGAGCACACGAGCACGCTCACCATACACTGGCACATCCTTCTGTGGCAATCACTCGACAGGCGCCCAGCTTGGGCTTGACTAGCCCGGAGCCGCTTTGCTTTCTTCTCGTGGCTTCGCAGTAGCATCGACCGCCCCCGTCTCGATGATGCACACTCGCCTCTCTCTTACGAACCTAACCGTATCCTCCGTTTGTTTTAGGCGCTTCCTATCCTCGTCTCGACGACCACACGCGCGCCCGACGTTGCCTTCAACTCCGGCGAGGAATTCCGCCCAACCCAGTGCGCCCCTTCACCCACCCGTACCACGTTGAGCATCAGCGAACCCGGTGAGCTTCCTCCCTCTCTTCCTCGCTTCCTGCCTCGCCAACGCCGTCGCCCGCCATCGCCAGCCGCCTTGAGCCGAGAATGGTCGAGCCATCCCACCGTTAGATACAGATCGTAGGGGTACGATAGAATCATTTAACGCCGAAAGGGTATGCGTTCAGAGCCGTGCGATGTAACTTAATCCAACGGCTTTCATTTCGTGATCCAGACGAACCGGTATTGTCCAATCACGGTGCGACGCGTGTCAGTAGTTTAGTTAAAACAGATTTTTGAAATCAGATTGATATGCAATTTTCAAACCATTGTAACTTTCAAACCACACGTCCAAATTTTGCAAACTTTATATCAATGAATTCAGGAGAACAAGCCCTAGCCAACCCTACCCTTAGTTTAGCAAATAGTATTTGATAAATTGTTTGATTTTGCAGATTCTTTTCTGTGCTTGCTAACATTAGAAAAATCATTTAAAAATGAATTTTGAGATCAAACCTTTGCCAATTGGTTTGTTGTGACCCTACTGACCCTAGGAACCAACCCATAGTATTAAAAATGATTTTGGTGAAATTTAAGTTGAATTATTTAACTTAGCCATTTTCTAGCCAAATAAACTCATTGATTTCATTATGGAAATGTTTAGGGGAAGAAAACCTTGAGTAGATGGTTTGGACCAAACCTACTGACCCAAAAACACCAAGTTTTGCAATAGCAACTCATTTGGTGAACCCTATGGGAAAATGGCTTAGTAAAAAATATTTCTACACCACATAAAATAACACTTTGTTTTGAAAATGGTTTTAAAGTGAAACCTTTTGCAAATGACTTAGCCACTTTAGGAAATGACCATTAGATTTACCCAAATGACTATGACCCACCAGGAACCACCTTTTCAAACAAAACAAAGCTTGGCATGCTTGCATGCATTTCTTTGATTTTGTTATTTATGTGTGTTGTTTTGCTTGATTGGTAGATTGAGTTTATGCCTTGCTTGATTGATTTGTAGATACTTGAAGAGTGTGATTGTTGCAAAGATCAAGAAGTGAACCTATACTCTACCAAAAAGGCAAGTGATGCTACATACTTTCTATCCCAATACTTTTATTATGCATTAGTGATTTTGCTAAGTAAACTTGCATGGATTTTGCTAAGTATAGATCTTGTTATAGGAAAACCTAGTAGATGAATCCTTAGTAGGATTTTCCTAAGTTAGAGATTCCTACTACTACCAAGCTTAGCCTAGCTAATAGAAAATATGGGTGGAATATATATTCACACTATGAAAAAAATATTCTAAGTCTGAGGACTTAAGTTTTGTTTAATAAAACAACTAAATTAATAAATCACCAGGTGGAATGGGCTTGCTTGGTGGAGAATGGTTGAGTGGTTCACAATGCCATGGACTTGGATTGTGTATCTCACTTGTGGAATGCCACCAGAAATAAAGGGATTTGAGATGTCAAATGTTGAGAAGCTTCAAGTGCAACCACTTGGCAATATGGGCTCTGCCATGATCATATAGGTTGCAAGAACTTAGCCAAATGGACAGTGGGTGGTAGTGTTTGATAGGTTGGAGCATCCATTTTGGTCTAAGGAAGGCTTCGAAAGATTTTGTCTTGGGAAACCAAGTCTTGTGGGTAAAGTGCACAACCTCTGCAGTGTAAAATCTAAGTACTTAGCCATGTCCTGGTAAAGGACAATTTGAGCATCAAGACATGGAAGCAATCAAGAATCTCATCATTCCAATTTCTAAATAAAAACTTGTGGGTGAACAAGGATTGTGTGTATTCTTCAATCTTTGATGGAAAGATGGCTTGATATAAGGATCTTGAAATCTTGGATTGAGGAAATGATTTTACCAAGCACTTCTGTCTTTGATTTGTAGATGCCTCGAGAAGGATCTTCAGTCTTTGATTGAGAGAAGCATTGGAAAAGTTTTTGACAAAACTAATTATTTTCAAAACGTTAAGGAAAAATCTATTTTGAGCAATGCAAGCCTCAACTCCACTTAGCCAAATGCATATAGATGATAGACTCCACCATACTACTAAGAGTATCACTTGCCAATACAATTCAAATGTATTGACCCTTTGTGGCTGTAACTTGTATGTTGCAGGTTTGATTGATTTTAGTGAAGATTGATTGTTTAGGATTACAAAGTCTACAACCAACATCTGCCTGTGGCACTTTGAAGATGAAGGACCCATGACTATATTTATTCCGCTGCAATGTAATGTAATAGCCAAATGAGCTATGTATGATGTAATAAAATTATGTTATTCCTGGTTATAAAGTTATAATATGACCTTTGTATCTTGATATTACATCTTAACTGTGGATGCTAGCTATTGATCCAGGGACTAGCATTGTAAAACACAGGAGGGATCAATCTTATTAAAGATTGGGACCCCTACAGAGAGGAAGAGGGAAAAGGGGAAGGGAAAAGTGGAAAGGGAAAGGGAGAGGGAAAAGGGGAAAGGGAGGAGGAGGGCGGGGTGGGGATTCAAATTTGAATCCCGCCCAAGCTTATCCGTGGCGCACTAGGTGTAGGTGCGCTACGGATAAGTCGCCCTGTATTTTTTTTTCTGCAGGAAAAAACGGTTTTTTGACCATAACTTTTTACTCTTTTCGAATTTTGAAAATATAAAAAATCGCTAAACGACCTTAGGTCGTTGCGAGCAGATGTGAAATCTCGTTCTCGTCATTTTGGTATATTATACGATTTTTTTCGATATCGTATGCAAAAGTTACGGCCTTTTTACCGTGGCATAACTTTTTTTTGCAAATAAAGTCGAAACTCATTTTTGTTAATTTTACTAGAAGCTATACCACATTACCTACCTAAATATGAAAGGATTTAATTTTTTGAAGTGTTTATCATTTTCTTTTATTTTTGTAAACCCTAAAAGGCGATCCACGGGGGTGGTGGGTGGAGTTGGTGCATGCCACTACATGGCGCACATGCCATAGTGCGCCACGTAGAGTACAACCGTGGCGCACTATGCCATGTGCGCCACAGATGCTGCGGATGGTTCACATCGAGAGAGTGCGCTTAGGCGTGGCGCACCCCCATGTGCGCCACAAATGACACTAACAACCGTGGCGCACATGACTATAGTGCGCTTGAGATGTTTGGCGTGCAGGCCCTAGCCCACACACATCTGTGGCGCAATATAGTCATGTGCGCCACGGTTGTTCTAGTTACTAGTAGGGCACTGCCCACAGGTGAGCCATGCCTGTTTTAGCCGTGGGGCACTTTAACCATGTGAGCCACGGATGTGCTAATTACCTATAGCTGTTTTCCTAGTAGTGGATATCCCTTGCAGCCTTATATTGCCTTGGACACATCCTATTACCTGTTGTTTGGTAGATAGTTGGACTTGCGTGTCGTAGTCACTTGCTCAAGTGTTGTTGCGTGTCGTCAAGTACCACAGTTGTTGGAGTATTGCCGCATGTTTACTGTTGGAGATGAACAAGACTTTCATTATTGTTTAATAACTAAAAATTGAAGTAGGTAAATGCAGAGGCACAGGTGGGCAATAGATGTTATTTGGTTGTTAACCGTCCACTTGTGTCCCGTAGGACCCCGAGTTCTTGACACATGTTCCGAGATCGAGCGCGCTAACCACAGGTGGGGTGTATCGGCACCCCCATCGATTTAGTAACTGATTCCAAGTACTGTACTAGGGCCACAATTAGTTTGGGGCTTTATTACTATTCTGTACTTATGCCATGATTTACTGCTTTATTTAAATTGTGCAATCGCACTGTACTTTTTAGCGAAGTGTTTTCGCAGTATCGACAAGCGAGTTTCGGGTTCCCATCGTTTGACCATTGGCGCAAACCCGAGTCCGTCTCGGAGACCGGCCGACTTCGTTGCGGGTAGCTTAGTGGGGTGGCCCCCCGTGCTTGCTTTGGGTCTGGGAAACGTCGTGTCCGAAACCCCGTCGACATACCGTTGGGTGTATGTTTTGTGATCTTGTACCTACCTGATCCGACAACTGTAGGGGTTCGTAGCATGGAAAACAAAAAAAATTTATCGCATACAAACAAACAAGCCAAGATCTATCTACTAGATTGTAGCAACGAGTCGATGGAATAACTTACCCTCGAAGATTCCAAAGTGTTTAACGAGAGCAGATTCTCGTGGGTGATGTAGTCGTACTCTTTCCGATCTCAAGATCGCGTGAGCGATCCTTCCGGGCTGCGTTCGGCGCTCCATGATCGGTCACACGTTCGGATTGACGAAGACCTTCCTCTCCCTTGTTCCAAAGGCAGCGGAGGTTGTAGCACTCTCCTCGTGATTCCGTAGCACACGGCGTGTACGGAAGTAGAGGGAGATCTCGCGAGCCGCCTTGGCCGGAGCGAGTATGGTGGAGTATGAGAGAGCTATTAGTGGTCTAGGATTAGACACACCAATTAGAAGGCTCTAAACCGAAACGGCTCTAAACCGGAGATTAGAGGATAGGAACTTGTGTGTCTAGAGGAGGAGGCCCTGCCCCTCCTTTTATAGGTGGGAGGGGCGGCCAAGGGAGGAGTCCCTCCCAAGTCGGCCTTGGTTGGCGCTTGGAGGACTCCTCCCAAAGTCGGTTCAACCACCTCTTGCTTGTTTCCCACAGTTTCATGTTTCCCACGGTTTCTGTTTTCCACAGTTTCTGTTTTTAGTTTGACTTTCAAACTGGCAGTTTGACTTTTCAGTTTTAGAACAGCAAGAACACTTAGTACATGATGCAATCATTCAATGACACATTCATGTACTCCCTCCCGGTCTTGCGGACAATCCGAACCTTCTAGAACATTCCCGATGAAAACAGAATCATTCCCGAACTCCGAAACGGGACTTTCCTTATATGAATCTTATTCTCGGACCATTCCGGATCACCTCGTGATATCCGGATCCCATCCGAGACTCGAACAACATTGGTCTCTTTCTCATAATACCATAACTACTCAAACAACGTCGAATCCTTAAGTGTGTCTCCCTACGGTTCGTGAATTATGCGGACATGATCGAGACACTTCTCGAACAATAACCAATAGAGGAATCTGAAATTCATATGGCTCCCACATATTTCTCGATTACTTTGCGATCGAATGAACCACTTACATACGATACCAATTTCCCTTTGTCTCACGATAGTTTACTTATCGAGGTTATGATCGTCGGTATCTCTGCATACCTAGTTCAACCTCGTTACCGATAAGTACTCTTTTCTCGTTCGTGATATGTGATCCCTTGTGAGCAGTCACATGCTTGCAAGCTAATTGGATGACATTCCACCGAGAGGGTCCAGTATATCTATCCGTCATATGGATGGACAAATCCTCTTGATCCATGTGTTTCAACCAATACTTTCCGAACACTCAATGCCACCTTTATAGCCACCCGATTCGATGTGGTGTTTGATGTCATCAAAGCATCCATCCGGTAAAGGTGATATGCATGATCTCATGGTCGAAGGAATTAGGTTACTATGTATCAGAAAGCATATAGCAATTGAACTATTGAAATGACTTGATCTTTATGCTACGCTTATCTATAGGAGTATGTCCACCATATCATTCTCCTAACGATATGATCTTGTTGTTGATAACATCTCAATGTTCTTGATAGGGAAACCACAATCATTAATCAACCAACAAGCTAGTGAAGTATAGAGGCTATACTAGGGACTTCAAATTAAGTTTACAAATCACACAAGTATTAATGTTTTCGGTTAATACAATTATAGCATGGTATGTAAACATTTATCATAAGTGTGAAGATATGATAATAACCACTTTATTATTGCCTCTTGGGCATATCTCCAACAGTCTCCCACTTGCACTAGAGTCAATAATCTAGTTTCAAACCTTTGTGTATTCGACACCTATGGCTTTCCGGTGTTGAATGTACACGATTGCTAGTGGTCAACTGATCTCCGGATCTGACACTTCCAGGTCCGTGTGTAATTGCATGTCTTTGCGTCTCTACGCATCACTCATTCTCTAATGAGATGGCTTTGTATAAATTTGGTCTTTCGGTGTGACCTTTAGTTCTTTGGGGTTAAAACATGTTGATAATATTGTCGCACAATATATCTTCATAGTATTATCCCTCTGTGAACTACACCTAGTTTGATAACAAACTACTTGACACAAATGCCCTCTTTTGCTGCTATAATAGCAGTCATATACTTAGCCTTTTGTTGTAGTATCTGTCACAATGTCTTAACTTTGGAACTCATCCAAATCCATTATGGAACTTTCTTTCCATTATATTGTGCCACCCTTAGTTTAGATTGAGATAAACTTAATTTGTACTTTGTGACAAAACTAGTATCAATGTTGTACTTTTACAATGAACTAACCATCTATTTGTCACTTCTACAAATATTATACTCTTAGTTCTTCCAAAAAAACATAAGAATATCCTTACTATTGTCCAATGATCATCTTACGAATCATTCTGGTATATGCTCACAACATTTAGAGCATAGGACATATCTAGATTTGTACATATCACAGTATGATTGATATAAATACTCTTTGTGATTTCATACATCAAGTATCAATCTATACTTGAATCTTTGTTTCACTTACCCTGTGTCATTACACTTGAATATATCATCAATATTGAACTCATTCAATCTTTTTTGTGTGACAAGAACCTTTCTTGTAGTTTCTATATTGAACTCATTCAATACATCATCTATGTACTTTCGGCACAACCATATTAGCGTCTATTGATGCCAAATATTTGGGTTTTGCCTAAGCCTTTCATCGGGATGAAATTCTTAATATGTGTTAATAAAATATACATTATTTCCAATCAACAATATGTCTTCCACATAATGTATTAGAAACATGTCTTAGCGCTCCCACTTAATTTCTTGCAAATGCAAGCATCTCCATCGTCTCTGATGAACTTTTAAACTCCTTTAATAGTTTCATCAGTGAAGATTCCAACTCATGATGCTCACTTTAACCATTGAAGTTTGCATATGCTTTTAGCATCCTTTTGAATTAACAAAACCCTATGGACCGTGTTATGCACATGTCCTAGGTAACGATTCTATTAGAAGAACTTGTTTTGTTTATTCAACTACCATATAACAAATTATATGTAGTGGTTGCTACATTAATCCGTCTAGACTAAATATCACTATGAAAGATCAAATCTTGTCATAGTCAACCTTTGAACATTTTTGTGAACTCTTTCCCAACATGTCGACTATTTCATAGATGTAAAACATCCATGTCTATTTCTTTATAGATCCAAACACAACTGTAAGGTCTTACACCTTTCTTGAGGGTCCTTCAAGTTCAAAACTTGATTTTTCGTGTATGGAACTATCACGGATTTTATGGCTTCAAGCCATTTAACGGAGTCAGGGCTCATCATCGCTTCTTTGCATGCAGTACGTTCATTATTCTCAAATAATGATTCAACCCTCAAATCTTGGTATTTGATTGTTTACTCGACCTACTTGGTTCAATAGAAACTTAGATCTCTGTGACCATAACCCTTGAGGTACGTGAGCCATGAGCATTGTTCTTGCCTCCTAACACTTTTGGTCTTCTTGCAACTCACATATAGCTAAGGTTCTTTTAACCTTATCAAAGTTCTATTGTCCTCCCACTTAACTTTTCACGAAAAATTCCTTCTAAAAGAAACTTGACGTTCTAAGTGACAAACACTTTTTTCTCCAGTGTTATGGAGGAATACTTAACAGTTATTCATACAAAGACAGGTTCATCCGACTTTGGTTGCAAACATCTTTCTTATGCAAAGCATACCAATGTTTAAGAAAGGACAACTTGGGTTTTATCCCAAACCATAACTTTATATGGTGCCATTTCAACGGATTATGATGGAGCTCTTTTCAGTGGAAAAACGGTAATCTCTAAAGCTTTTAATCTTTAAAATATATTGGCAGTTTTATGAACTATACCTTTGATCTTACCATGTCAAACAAGGTTTAATTACATATCTCGAATGCTCCATACTCTTATGGTGTTTCGGGAAATGCAAATCCACGGAACGATTCCATAAATCTTAGGTATTATGCTAAAATTTGTAACTCAAATATCTTCCTTTATGATCTTTATCATAAACTGTTTATATTCTTGTTACAATGATTTTGCACTTCATCTTGAAAGTCTTTGAACTTTTCAAATATTTCACACTTCATCCTTATTAAGTAAATATTCACATATTCACTCAAATTTTCGGAGAAAGCATATGAAGTTGAAATCCATCGCTTTTGACTACACATAATGGACTTCGTACAACAATATGTACAAGTTCCAATAAGCTAGTCATTCGTTCCCTTTTGGCCTATGAACGAAGTTTTAATTATCTCTAGGAAAGTTTCACAAGCGTCATTTGATCAAAATCAAATAGACTCCAAAATTCCATCCATATGGATTTTCTTCATGTTTTCTTTCCAATATAATTTAAACGGCGATGTCACTTCCTAAGTGATCTTTCAATCAATTTGTCTTTCAAAATTTTTAGCACTAGTTTTATGGATGTGATTTCTCCAACGAGATTTGTGAATCATCCATCTTTTATGGATTATGGCAATTATTTGAACAACCCTTTTGTTCTCATAATACCTGATAAAACAAATCTTGAAGGCAAGCTTTGATGTTTAACGAGCAACACAATAACCCTTTATTTGTTCTCGATGAACATCATCACATATTCTTTTTCTAATTACTTAGGCCACTGTAGTTCATGAATTCTGTTGTTTCGTATGACGATTCATACCAACAAATTCAGTATTAAATACTTAAGAACCACATTGTTTAATAAGCAAAGAATATAGCCATAACATGTATATCATCTATATACTTAAACTGAACAATTCTAGTCTTTTCCTTTCTGCCATATACTTATGAGATTTTCTTTCAATATTTCCTTTTCTTTTTGAAAGAATCTATCAACATCAATAGTGGAGTCATACATATGACATATAGTCCAAAGCGTGTATAGTTAAATACCAATGTCTTTAGACTTGCACTTTTAAGTAGATCACCATCATCAAATGTTTGGTGTTCTTTCAAATTCCTTTCTTTAGTAATCTCTTGGTGTAGTAAACATTTTACCTATATCAAATATTCACCCTTATCATGAATTATCCATGATCAAGCTACTTCTAGCTTATAACAGTGAAACATGAGTATAATGTTGCTCTCCAAATCCTTTTGGACGATTAGGACAACTAGTGTCTCCAACCTTTTGCAATTTCTCATCAAATATGAGAACATGACTTTTGCCATATTATACTCTATCATGTTGTAACCAATACTTCGTTTCAGATATCACAATATCTTCCACACATCATGGTTTCTGAAACAACTCTTTCAGATCCTAGATAACCTTGATATTAAGAGAATCCTTTGAACATCAAGAATCATGGAGACAAACATGATACTTATATACTAACACTTGGAATTGTTACTCTTGATTTAATACTAATTATTAAACTTCATGGAGTAACCGAACTTCTTGAAAGTTTGCAATAGGACTTTTAAACTTTAGATTAACACTTCAAAACAATATGATACCAGTTCGTAAAGTAACTAACCAGAATTCTATAGTTCTATCATCTCAATTATAACTAAGGGCAAGGTGGTAAACGGATGCCAATGACTACAACAACTATGCAAATTCACTTTGATTTAGTTTATGATAAATTGAGTTCTAATTAATAATTAAATTAATCTAGGTGAACTCCCACTCAAAACAATATCCCTCACATTGTTTTAGTGATCACACGAACCAAATCCACCACATCAAAACCGATCATCACGAGAGTTGATATAGCTTCAATGGCGAACGATCAACATGTTCATCATATCTACTATATGACTCATGCTCTACCTTTCGGTAATCCGTGTTCCTGAGGCCATGTCTGTACATGCTAGGCTCGTCAAGATCAAATCTTAGTTTTTGCATGAGCAAATTTGGCTTGCTCACGTTGTATACACTTGCATAATCTAACACACCCGATCATCACGTGGTGCTTCGAAACAACAAGCTTTAGCAACGGTGCTAACTAAGGGTGAACACTTTATGACTTGAAATTCATGTGCATGAGGGATCATCTTATAATGCTACCGTCGTCTACTAAGCAATACAAGATGCATAAAGGATTAACATCACATGCAATTCATAATATGTGATATGATATGGCCTTTCTTCTTTGTGCTTCCGATCTCCATCTTCTAGCACGAACATGATCTCCATCATCACCGACATTGCATCAAGGTCAATGATGCTTCTCCATGGTTGTCGTCCATCGGCTTCAACTATTACAACTACTTTGAATAGACACGCGGGTCTTAACAAAATTTAAAGACAACCATATGGCTCCTGCCGGTTGCCTACTTACAATAAGGAACATTGCATACATCATATATAATCACAATCATGGCCATATCACATCACAGCACACCCCTGCAAAACAAAGTTAGACACTTCTAATTTTCTTTGCATGTTTTACGTGGTTTGGGGTTTTCAATAAGTGTCGTTCTAACTTACAAACAAGAACCACAACATTGATACTAGTATTGTCAATCACCCGTTGTAAATTGGATCTTAACTATGCTAGGAGAAACAGGCACCCGCAAAGCCACTTATGCAATAAAAGTTGCATGTCAAGCGTGGAGCAAGTCTCATGAACGATGTCATGTAAGGTTAGCCCGGGCCGCTTCATCCCAACATACCGCAAGATGCAAAGTACACAAGAAGCAATCGACAATAAAAGCATCAACGCCCACAATGACCATTGTGTTCTACTCGTGCAACAGATCTACATATACACACGGCTCTGATACCACTGTAGGGGTTCGTAGCATGGAAAACAAAAAAAAATTATCGCATACAAACAAACAAGCCAAGATCTATCTACTAGATTCTAGCAACGAGTCGATGGAATAAATTACCCTCGAAGATTCCAAAGTGTTTAAAGAGAGCAGATTCTCGTGGGTGATGTAGTCGTACTCTTTCCGATATCAAGATCGCGTAGACGATCCTTCCGGCGCTGCGTTAAGCGGCGCTCCTTGATCGGTCACACGTTCGGTACTCTCGAAGACCTTCCTCTCCCTTGTTCCAAAGAAAAGCGGAGGTTGTAGCACTCTCCTCGTGATTCCGCAGACAACGGCGTGGTACCGGAAGTAGAGGGGAGATCTCGCAGGGCTTCGCCTTAAGCCGGAGCGAGTATGGTGGAGTATGAGAGAGAGCTATTAGTGGTCTAGGGATTAGACACACCAATTAGAAGGCTCTAAACCGAAACGGCTCTAAACCGGAGATTAGAGGATAGGAACTTGTGTGTCTAGAGGAGGAGGCCCTGCCCCTCCTTTTATAGGTGGGAGGGCGTACCAGGGAGGAGTCCCTCCCCAAGTCGGCCTTGGTTGGCGCGCCGGCTTGGAGGGACTCCTCCCCAAAGTCGGTTCCAACCACCTCTTGCTTGTTTCCCACAGTTTCCTGTTTTAGCCGTTTGACTTTCAAACTGACAGTTTGACTTTTCAGTTTTGGAACAGCAAGAACACTTAGTACATGATGCAATCATTCAATGACACATTCATGTACCCTCCCCAGTGCCGGACAATCGAACCTTCTAGAACATTCGATGAAAACAGGAATCATTCCCGAACTCAAACAGGACTTTCCTTACATGAATCTTATTCTCGGACCATTCCGGATCACCTCGTGATACCCGGATCCCATCGAGACTCCAACAACATTCGGTCTCTTTCTCATAATACCATAACTACTCAAACAACGTCAATCCTTAAGTGTGTCTCCCTACGGTTCGTGAATTATGCGGACATGATCGAGACACTTCTCGAACAATAACCAATAGAGGAATCTAGAAATTCATATGGCTCCCACATATTTCTACGATTACTTTGCGATCGAATGAACCACTTACATACGATACCAATTTCCCTTTGTCTCACGATAGTTTACTTATCCGAGGTTATGATCGTCGGTATCTCTGCATACCTAGTTCAACCTCGTTACTGATAAGTACTCTTTTCTCGTTCCCGTGATATGTGATCCCTTGTGAGCCGTTCACATGCTTGCAAGCTAATTGGATGACATTCCACCGAGAGGTCCCAGAGTATATCTATCCGTCATATGGATGGACAAATCCCACTCTTGATCCATGTGTTTCAACCAATACTTTCCGAACACTCAATGCCACCTTTATAGCCACCCAGTTACGGTGTGGTGTTTGATGTCATGAAAGCATCCATCCGGTAAAGGTGATATGCATGATCTCATGGTCGAAGGAATTAGGTTACTATGTATCAGAAAGCATATAGCAATTGAACTATTGAAATGACTTGATCTTTATGCTACGCTTATCTATAGGAGTATGTCCACCATATCATTCTCCTAACGATATGATCTTGTTGTTGATAACATCTCAATGTTCATGATAGGGAAACCACAATCATTAATCAACCAACAAGCTAGTGAAGTATAGAGTCTATACTAGGGACTTCAAATTAAGTTTACAAATCACACAAGTATTAATGTTTCCGGTTAATACAATTATAGCATGGTATGTAAACATTTATCATAAGTGTGAAGATATGATAATAACCACTTTATTATTGCCTCTTGGGCATATCTCCAACAACAACAAGGGTGTAGGTGCGTGTGGGAACTTTGGTGCACCCCTGCAGGGTTAAATCTTTTCGAGAAGCCGTGTCCGCGGTTATGGACGACTTGGAGCACAGTTCTTGATCATAGACAACCATAACTAAAGTTTACTATTATAATTTGACTTGTATTCGATATGACTAGTAATCAGCTTCACTACAACGGAATGGCTAAATAAAAGTACCAACAACTGCTGGGTTTGGGATATCTCATGCTAATTGTATTTTACTAGTAAGTGTCGCAACTACAACAGAATGGATAACTAAAATTGCCCCCTGCTTATTATATCAGGATGATTATCTATACCTGACTAGTAATTGCTGCAACGATAACTGAATAAATAAAACTGCCAACTGTGTGAGTTCCTCGGTTGACCTCCTCGTTTGGTCTCGAGGGGGAAATACCAGGATGGGTATGTTTGGTGGTAGTATCAGGTTGGTTCCGGATAGGTCTTTCTTACCCCTCTCTGATAGCCGACAGTTATATCGAGTCTCTATAGGTTGTTTAGTGCATGCTGCGCCGCTGCTTCAGTCCACCATACCTATGTAGGCGAGGACCGCCGAATTCTAGCCTCGCCGTAATCGCCTCGATCGACCGCTCTCTCTTTTTCCTTTTCCCTTCGTCGGCACCCCTTTTGTTTAAGCAGGTTTTGAGATCGACGTCGTTAGCAGGGTTACCCTTCCGGCTCGGCCTGGGCAGGGTTATGGACGCCATTGGTTATTCTTCAGGGCTCTTAGCTCAATTTGCATCTTGTCCGTACTCGGACGCTATATCGTTTTAAAGGTGATTTGGATCTTTGTATTGTATATCTGTATTCTTGACTCTATGAGTCGCTGTTGTATATATCTGTTCTGTGGGTTCCATCGTGGACTATTGTGTAATGATATTACTTCGTTTTCCACCCACACGAAAGTGCCTGGTGGGCACCTTTGAATCGTTTATATGCGGGTTTGGCGGGTTTCGCTAAAACTTGCATAGGGCCGATTCTGAGGGTGTTACATTCTCTACCTCACTTTGAAATTCCTCAAACTTCTCGAAAGTTTCGGACTTATGTTTCATGAAATAGATATACCCATATCTACTCAAGTCATCCGTGAAGGTAAGAACATAATCATAACCACCCCGCGATGCTACACTCATTGGGCCACATACATCGGTATGTATGATTTCCAATAAATCCGTAGCTCGCTCCATCATACTAGAAAATAGAGTCTTAGTCATTTTACCCATCAGACATGCTTCGCATCTTTCAAGTGACTCGAAATCAAGTGATTCAAGAAGTCCATCAGAATGGAGTTTCTTCATACGCTTCACTCTAATATGACCAAGACGATAGTGCCACATATAGGTCGAGTTATCGCTCAATTTCAAACGTTTAGCTTCAATGTTATTAATGTGTGTATTCCCACAATCGAGATTCAATAAGAATAGACCATCTATCAAAGGTGCATGTGCATAAAACATATAACTCATATAAATCGAACAACCATTATTCTTGGACTTAAACAAGTAACCTTCTCGCAATAAACATGATCCAGATATAATCTTCATGCTCAACACAGGCACCAAATAACAATTATTTAAGTATAAAACTAATCCCGATGGTAGATGAAGAGGTAGCGTGCCGACCGTGATCACATCAACCTTTGATCCATTTCCAACGCGCATCGTCACTTCGTTCTTCGCTAGCTTTCGTCTATTCTACAGCACCTGTTTCGAGTTACAAATATGAGCAACCGAACCAATATCAAATACCCAGGCACTATTACGAGTACTAGTGAGATACACATCAATAACATGTATATCGGATATACCTTTCTTCTTGATGTTGCCGTTCTTCAAATCTGCCAAGTACTTAGGGAAATTTTTGGGGTCTCAACCTAATAAGGTAGATTCCTCCTGTGTTTACAATGCTAGTCCCTGGATCAATAGCTAGCATCCACAGTTAAGATGTAATATCAAGATACAAAGGTCATATTATAACTTTATAACCAGGAATAACATAATTTTATTACATCACACATAGCTCATATGGCTATTACATTACATTGCAGCGGAATAACTATAAGCATGGGTCCTTCATCTTCAAAGTGCCACGGTAGTTGGTTGTAGACTTTGTAATCCTAATCAATCAATCTTCACTAAATACAAGCAAACCTGCAACATTACAAGTTACAGCCACAAGGGTCAATACACTTGAATTGTATTGGCAAGTGATACTATATTAGTAAAGTGGAGTATATCATCTATATGCATTTGGCTAAGTGGAGTTGAGGCTTGCATTGCTTAAAATAGATTTTTCCTTAACATTTGAAAATACTAAGTTTTTGCTTTGACAAAATCATTTTTCTCAATCAAAGATTGAAGATCCTTTACAAGGCATCTTTCAATCAAAGATTGAAGATTTCAAACAACCCTTGTTCAAACCACAAGATTTTAACTTAGAAATTTGAATGATGAGATTCTTGATTGCTTCCATGTCTTGATGCTCAAATTGTCCTTTACCAGGGATATGTCTAAGTACTTAGATTTTACACTCTGCAGAGGTGGTGCACTTTCCCCACAAGACTTGGTTTCCCAAGACAAGATCTTTCAAGCCTTCCTTAGACCAAAATGGACGTTCCAACCTATCAAACACTACCACCCACTGTCCATATGGCTAAGTTCTTGCAACCTATATGATCATGGCAGAGCCCATATTGCCAAGTGGTTGCACTTGAAGCTTCTCAACATTTGACATCTCAAATCTCTTTGTTCCTGGGTGGCCATCCACAAGTGAGATACACAAGGTCAACCATAAACATGGGCCTTGTGAACCACTCAACCAAAAACCACCAAGCAAGCCCATTCCACCCAGGGGATTCATTAACTTAGTTGTTTTATTAAACAAAAACATAAGTCCTCAGACTTAGAGACTTTTCCATAGTGTAAATATATTTTCCACCCATGTTTTCTATTAGCTAGGCTAACCTTGATAGTAATAGGAATCTTAACTTAGGAAAATCCTACTAAGGATTCATCTACTAGGTTTTACTATAGCAAGGTCTATACTTAGCATAAATTCCATGCAAGTTTTACTTAGCAAAATCACTAATGCATAGTGAAAGTAATGGGACAAAAAGTATGAAGCATCACTTGCCTTTTTGGTAGGGAATGGTGGTTCACTCCTTGATCTTGCTAGTCTCACACTTTGCTAAATTCACTACAAGTCAATCAAGCAAACACAAAATCAACTAACATTCCAAACCAAGTCAAACAAACAATTTCACACTCACAAAGCAATGGAATATAAGTCATGCATAAGTATGCAAAGGATGGTTCTATTGCAAGGTGAAGGGAATATGCCCGAGAGGCAATAATAAAGTGGTTATTATCGTATTCCTTATTTATGATAAATGTTTATTTTGCATGCTATAATTGTATTAATACGGAAACGTTAATACATGTGTGTTTAATAAACAAATAGAAAGTTCCTAGTTATGCCTCTCTTATAAACTAGCTCGTTGATTAACAAGATGATCATAGGTTTCCTGATCATGGACATTGGATGTTGTTAATAACGAGGTCACAACATTAGTGTAATGGTGTGATGAACATTCATCCAGTATAGCATTACGATCAAAGTCATTGAGTTTATATTGCTATAACAACTTACGGTGATCCTAATCCTTAGACCATGAGATCATGTCAATCACTAACACGGAAGAGTTTCTTGATAACATCAAACGTCACACCGTAATGTGGTGATTATAAAGATGGGTTCGAACTACTAAAGTGTTATGTTGAGGCCCATGGATCGAGAGTGGAATTTGTTCATCCCGATGACGGATAGATACTCTGGTCCCTCCTGATATCACATTGATTAGCTTGCAAGCAAGTGATTTGATCACTAGAATGTTATATCACGAACGAGAAAAGAGTGCATGTCGAATTTAGATCAAACTAGGTATGGAGATACCGATGATCGAATCTCGGACATGTAATATATCGCGAAACAAAGGGATTAAGATACTAGCGTAAAAGGTTCCACGATCACAAGAAAGTCATCGTTGAATGTGTGGGAGTCAGTCTGGGTCTCCAGATACCGCTTCTGATTCTTGCTACGAGAGGGGTCTCGACCACGTCCACATTATTCGCGAACCGTAGGGTGACACACTTAAGAGACACCTACATCCAATTGGAGCAAAAGTTTCATGCCGAAAAGAAAAGGAAAGCGAGGAATTTATTTCACTAGACACCTAAACTGTTTGGTTGAAATTGTCAAACTGGTTCTGCATGTGAAATGGAATACTAGCAAGGGTTTTATGTGAATGTTTGTTAATTAAAGTAATTAACAAAATTCTGAATAAATAAATAAAAGAGTTTTATTTAATGAGAGCTTGCATTAAATTTGGTGGAAATTTAATGCATGTGAGTGGATTTTGAGTGGAGGCTTTTAATGGGAGTGGAGGCTTTTCATTTTGAGTGGGAGCTCCACCCACATGAATGTGGAAGAGGTGGGGCAACCCCATGGCTGGGCGCCATGCCCCTTGGGTGCCCCCCTCCCCTATAAAGGCCCCTCCTCCTCTCACACCACACCTCCTCGTGAAGGATCTCTCTCCCCTCTAGAATTTATCCCCATGGTCTCGGACTAGCGAGATACATGTTCCCGTGGCTTTCGGCAAGAAAGAGTTGTGCTTCCTGCATCGCTGGAGCGAGGAGGCGGAGGTTGCTCGGTGCCTCGAGCGTGTGTGCGAGCACGGATGCTGCTTTTGGGCGCTAGGACTTCCTCTCGATCTTGAGATCGGCAAGAGATCGTCTACATCAACCACGAGTTTGGACTCGTTAAGCTTTGTCGGTCTTCAAGGGTATGTTCTCTACTCTCTGGATATACATCCGCCTGTTGTTTGTATCTAGTAGATAGATCTTGGTACATAGTTGTTCCCATCGTAGGAAAATTTTTTGTTTTCTATGTCGAACCCTAAAGGGTATCGAGCCGGATCTATGCGTAGATACTTTGCAGGTAGTACACATATGAGTATGTGGGCGATGACGATCATGTTATTGCTTCTTGGTTGTATTTTGGATATTGGTGGCATAGTGGGATGAAGCGGCCCGGACAAACTTTACATGTCCTTGCACATGAGACCTGTTCCACGCTTGACATGCAACTAGTTTTGCATAAGTGGCTAGCAGGTCTGTCTCTCCTACTATAGTCAATATCTAATTTGCAACGAGTTGTCAACAATTTGGTTATCCTCGTTGTGGTTCAAGTTCGTAGGTAAGAACGGTTCTATCTTCGAAAGCCCTAAGCCACGTAAAACTTGCAATGGATAAATTAGAGGCGTCTAGTTTAGATTGTTCTTTGGGCTAGTGTTATGATATGGTGATGTTGTAAGTAGAAGTATGAGATGATACTCTTCAACACACATAACGTGTAATATCCATAGACCTTGGACTTACACATATAGGTATAGTGATCATACCACGATGCACATGATAGAGATCATATCACAGAACCATATCATTCCACTAATAAACATGTGATGTTTGATAGCATCTTATATTGCTTGTTTGGCGTTTATTAGCATAATAAGATGATCCCTCATTTAGATATCAAGATAAAAATGTGTTCTTCCTTAAGTATGCACCGACAATGTTTTCGCTCAAGACATCACGTGATGATCGGGTGTACTTGAATCCGAGCATATCTCGGGTGTAAGACGATTACACACGCGAATACTAAGGTTCTTACTTGGCGAGCCTAGCATGTCTGCATATGCCTCGAACACGGACCGAAAGGTTAAGCATGAGTCATATAGTAGATATGATGCCCATTTGATGCTCGCTTTGAAGCTACAATCACTCACGTGATGATCGGACTTGGTGTAGTGGATTTGGTTCATGTAATCACCAAAAGGCACGAGGGATGTCGTTTTGAGGAGTTCATTTCTAATTTGGATTAGTAGAACTCAATTTATCATAAATTAAATCAAAGTGAATTTGCATAATTTGTTGTAGTCATTGGCATTCGCTCACCACCATATGCATAGTTGTAATTGAGATAATAGAACTATAGAATTCTGGATATATACTTTACTAACCGTATCGTATTGTGTTGAGTGTCATTCTAAAGTTTAAAGTCCTATTGCAAACTTTCAGAAATTTCTATTTACTCCGTGAAATTTAATAATTGGTATTAAATCGAGAGTAACAATTCCAGTGTTAGTATCTTAAGTATCATGTTTGCCTCCATGATTCTTGATTTAAACATCAAGTTTATCTAGGAGCTGAAAGAATTGTTTCAGAAACCATCATGTGTGGCAGATATAACGATATCCGAAACAATGTTTTGGTTGCAATATGATAGAGTATATATATGTTCTCATATTGGATGAGAATTTACGAAGGTTGGAGATGCTAGACATCCTAATCATCCAAAAGGGTTTTGGAAAGTAATGTTATACTCACGATTCGCCTTTATAAGCTAAAGTAGCTTGATCATGAATGTCGTCATGATAAGGGTGAATAGAATATGTATGTAAAATGTTTACTACACTAAAAGATTACTAAAGAATGGATTTTGAAAGAATACCGATCATTTGATGATGGTGATCTACTTCAAAGTGCAAGTCCAAAGGTATTATTATTTGAATATACACGCTTTGGACTATGTGTCATGTATATGGCGCCACTTTTGATGTTGATAATTTCTTTTAAAAAGGAAAAGGAAATGCTGAAAGAGAATCTATAAAATATATTTGGCAGAAAAGAAAAGATTGGAAATATCCAATTTAGGTATATATATGATATACATGTTATGGTTGTATTCTTTGCTTGTTAAACAATGTGGTTCTTGGGTATTGGATACCGAATTGGTTGGTATGAAATTTCATACGAATGACGCAATTCATGAACCACAATGGCCTAAGTAACTAGCAAGAGAAAATGTGATGATGTTCATCGAAACAAACAAACCGTTGTTTGTATTTCTCGTTGACATCAAAGCTTGACTTCAAGATTTGTTTTAATAATTGTTATTTGAATCAGTATTATAAGAACAAAGGTTGTTCAAATAATTACCGTATTCCATATAAGATGGATGATTTACAAATCTAGTTGAAGAAAGACTTCAAGATTTGTTTTAATAATTGTTATTTGAATCGGTATTATAAGAACAAAGGTTGTTCAAATAATTACCGTATTCCATATAAGATGGATGATTTACAAATCTAGTTGAAGAAATCACATCCATAAATCCTAATGCTAAAATGTTGCAAGACAAATGATTGAAAGATCACTTATGAAGTGACATCATTTGTTTAAATTATATTGGAAAGAAAACATGAAGAATCTCCATTTTCATGGATTTTTGGAGTCTTTGATTTGATCAAGTGGCGCTTGAGACTTTCCACGTGATAATTAAAACTTCGTTCAAAGGCCAAAGAAGAATGACTAAAATATTGGAATTTATACATATCGATGTATGTATTCCATTATGTGTAGTCGTAAGCGATGGGTTTCAACTTCATATGCTTTCTCCGGAAATTTGAGTGAATGTTCACTTAATGAGAAAGAAGTATGAAATATTTGAAAATGTTTCAAAGATTTTCAAGATGAAGTGAAAAATCATTGTAACAAGAAAAATAAATGATTTATGATTTTATCATAAGGAATTTATTTGAGTTACAAGTGTAACAAGAAAAATAAATGAATTATGATTTTATCATAAAAGGGATTTATTTGAGTTGCAAGTTTAGCAAAACACCTAGATTTACATCTCCCAAAACACCATAGGAGTATGGAGTGTTTGAGATTTGTAATGAAACCTTGTTTGACATGGTTGGATCAAAGGTGTTATTTATAAAACTGCCATTATGTTTTAAAAGATTAAAGCTTTAGAGACTACCGCTTTTAATCAAAAAGAGCTCCATCTTGATCCGTTGAAATGACACCATATGAGTTATGGTTTGGGGTAAAACCCAAGTTGTCCTTTCTTAAATTTTGGTATGCTAAACATAAGTAAGATGTTTACAACCAAAGTCGGATGAGCATGTCTTTGTAGGTTATTTCGAATAACAATTGGTTATTCCTTAACACCGAGGACAAAAGGGTTTGTCGCTTGAAATGTGAAGTTTCTTGCGGAAGGAATTTTTCATAAAAGTTAAGTGGGAGGACAATAGAACTTTGATAAGGTTAACGAACCTTAGCTAAATGTCCGAGTCAATACCGAAATTGTTCGAGGCTGCCATAATGCTCATAGCTTATGTGCCTCAAAGGTTGTGGTCACGGAGGTCTAAAGTTCCTATTGAACCAAGAAGGTCGGTTAAACAATCAAATGCTAAGATTTGAGAGTAAATCATTATTGTTTGACAATGATGAACCGAATACATACAAAGAAGTGATGATGGGCCCTGACTCGTCAAATGGCTTGAAGCCATAAAATCCGTGATAGTTCCATACGAGAAATCAAGTTTTGAACTTGGAAGACCCTCTGAAAGGTGTAAAACCTATCGTCGTATTTGGATCTATAAAAGCAGAACATGGATGTTTCACATCTATGAAATAGTCGACATAATCGAAAGTATTTTATGACCATGTTCAAGGAGTTGACTATGACAAGATTTGATCTTTCATAGCGATATTTAGTCGGACGGATTAAAGTAGCAACCACTACATATAATTTGTTATATGGTAGATGAATAAACAAAACAAAGTTCTTCTAATAGAATGGTTACCTAGGGCGTGTACATGACACGGTCCAAAGGGTTTTGTTAAATTCAAAGGATGTTAAAAGGGCATGCAAACTTCAATGGTTGAAGTAAGCATCGGAGTTGGAATCTTCACCATGATGAAAAGGAGTTTTCATCGAGGCGATGAAGATGCTTGCATTTGCAAGAAATTAAGTGGGGGCTAAGACATATTTCTAATACATTATGTGGAGGACATCTTGTTGATTAGAAATGATGTATCTTTATTGACAAAGGTTAAGAATTTCATTTTGATGAAAGACTTAGGCAAAACCGAATATTTAGCGTGAATGTCTATAGTGGATGAGTGACGCCAATATGGTTATGTAAACGTACATATATGAGATATTGAAGGAGTTCAATATAGAAAGCGACAAGAAAGCAGTTCTTGTTGCATGGAAAGGAATTGAATCAAGATTCAAGTGTATCGACACTTGATAAGTGAAACAAGATTCAAGTGCTTTGACACTTGATGAGTGCAATCACGAGAATGTTTTGATCAATCATACCATGATATGTACACATCCAGATATGTCCTATGCTCTAAGTGTTATGAGCATATACCAGAATGAATCATAAAATGATCATTGGACGATAGTGAGGATATTCTTATGATCTTTTGGAAGAACTAAGAATATATTTGTGTAGAGGTGACAAACAATTACAAATAGTTCATTGTAAAGCGTTACATTGATACTAGTTTTGTCACAAGATACAAATTAAGTTTATCTCAATTTAAACTATGGGTGGCACAATGTAATGGAAAGGAGATTCCATGATGGATTTGGAAGAGTTCCAAAGTTAAGACATTGTGAATACTACAACAAAAGGCTAAGTATATGACTGCTATAGTAGCGACAAGGAGAATTTGTGTCAAGTAGTTTGTTATCAAACTAAGGTGTGGTTAGCAGGCTAACACTAAAGATATATTGTATGACAATAGTATCGGCGTGTTTTAACCCCAAGGAACTAAAGGTCTCACCGAAAGACCAAATTTATACAATGCCATCTCATTGGAGAATGAGTGATGCGTGAAGACATAAAGACATGCAAATACACACGGACTGGGCGTCGGCTCCGTAGATTATGTTAACCACTTGCAATTGTGTATATGGAACACGGAAAGCCATAGGTGTTCAATACAAAGTTCTCAAACTAGATTATTGTCTCTAGTGCAAGTGGGAGGCAGAAGGAATATGCCCGAGAGGCAATAATAAAGTGGTTATTATCGTATTCCTTATTTATGATAAATGTTTATTTTGCATGCTATAATTGTATTAATCTGAGCGTTAATACATGTGTGTTTAATAAACAAATAGAAAGTTCCTAGTTATGCCTCTCTTATAAACTAGCTCGTTGATTAACAAGATGATCATAGGTTTCACGATCATGGACATTGGATGTTGTTAATAACGAGGTCACAACATTAGTGTAATGGTGTGATGAACATTCATCAAGTATAGCATTACGATCAAAGTCATTGAGTTTATATTGCTATAACAACTTACAGTGATCCTAATCCTTAGACCATGAGATCATGTCAATCACTAACACGGAAGAGTTTCTTGATAACATCAAACGTCACACCGTAACGGTGATTATAAAGATGGGTTCGAACTACTAAAGTGTTATGTTGAGGCCCATGGATCGAGAGTGGAATTTGTTCATCCGATGGCGGATAGATATACTCAGGCCCTCTCGGTGATATCACATTGATTAGCTTGCAAGCAAGTGATTTGATCACTAGAATGTTATATCACGAACGAGAAAAGAGTGCATGTCGATGCGAGATCAAACTAGGTATGGAGATACCGATGATCGAATCTCGGACATGTAATATATCGCGAAACAAAGGGATTAAGATACTAGCGTAAAGGTTCCGACGATCACAAGAAAGTCATCGTTGAATGTGTGGGAGTCGATGGGTCTCGGATCCCGCTTGATTATTGATCAGAGGGTCTCGATCATGTCCACATTATTCGCGAACCATAGGGTGACACACTTAAGATACACCTACATCCAATTGGAGCAAAAGTTTCATGCCGAAAAGAAAAGGAAAGCGCGAATTTATTTCACTAGAACAAAGCTTTTGGTTGAAATTCTTGGCGTTACGCATGTGAAATGGAATACTAGCAAGGGTTTTATGTGAATGTTTGTTAATTAAAGTAATTAACAAAATTCTGAATAAATAAATAAAGAGTTTTATTTAAATGAGAGCTTGCATTAAATTTGGTGGAAATTTAATGCATGTGAGTGGATTTTTGAGTGGAGGCTTTTAATGGGAGTGGAGGCTTTTCATTTTGGTGGAAGCTCCACCCACATGAATGTGGAAGAGGTGGGGCAGCCCCATGGCTGGCGCCATGCCCCTTGGGTGCCCTCTCCCTATAAAGGACCCCTCTCCTCCTCTCACACCACACCTCCTCGTGAAGGATCTCTCTCCCCTCTAGAATTTATCCCCATGGTCTCGGACTAGCGAGATACATGTTCCGGTGGCTTTCGGCAAGAAGAGTTGTGCTTCATTGCATCACTGGAGGCGAGGCGGAGGTTGCTCGGTGCCTCGAGCGTGTGTGCGAGCACGGATCTTTGCTGTTTCTTGCGCTAGGACTTCCTCTCGATCTTGAGATCGGCAAGAGATCGTCTACATCAACCACGAGTTTGGACTCGTTAAGCTTTGTCGGTCTTCAAGGGTATGTTCTCTACGGATATACATCCGCCCGTTGTTTGTATCTAGTAGATAGATCTTGGTACATAGTTGTTCCCATCGTAGGAAAAATTTTTGTTTTCTATGCTGCAAACCCTACACAAGGATGGTCTCCACTAGGTTTCTAAACTTTGTAAGGTCCAAATTGGTCATTTACCAAAATGGCAAAGTCATTAGTTAGAGGGTTTTGCCCAAAAACTATTTTAAAATCCATTCAACATTTTATGTGGTGGAAATTAGTTTTATCAAATCTAAAACCTTTGATTCTTCACCAAAAAGTTTCTAACTCTCAATACTTGGTGTTTTGGGGTCAGTAGCTTTGAATCAAAATATTTTCCCAAAGTTTTTATTCCAAAATCCTTTTTCATAATAAAACCATTATCTTTACTTAGCTAGAAATAGACTTATTCAATTAATCCATTCTCAATTTTTCCAATTTCATTTTCAAAACCATGGGTTGGTTCCTAGGGTCAGTAAGGCCACAACAAGCCATTTTGCAAAGGTTTTAACCCAAAAATCATTTTTAAACTATTTTTATACTCTAAACAAGCTCACAAAAGAATCTGCAAAAACAAGCAAACTAACAGATACTATTTGCTAAACTAAGGGCATGGCTGGCTAGGTCTTGCTCTCCTGAATCCAACTACATAAAATTTGTAATTTTTGGACGTGTGGTTGGAAAATTACAAAGGTTTCAAGTTTGCAATAAAATCTGATTCAAAAATCTGTTTTACTCAAACCAGTGACACGCGGCACGTTCTAATTCGCTGAAAACAGTTCGCGCGGATCGACTGACAGCAGCCGTTAGATTTAAGTCATATCGCACGGTTCAGAACTAGCGTACCCTTTCAGTTAAATTGATCTATCGCACTCGTTGGATTTAAATCGGACGGCTACTGTGTGACTTACCAGAGGAGGGCGGCGCTAGCGGCGGCAGATGGCGGCACGGGCTCTGGCGGCGAGGTTGCTGGCGACACAGAGGGCTAGAGGTAGAGAGGGATAGGTCACCAGGTTCTCTGCGCCTTGGTGATTCTCAACGTGTTCTTGTCTGACGAAGGGGCGCTCTAGGTCAACCTGAATTCCTCGCTGTTGTTGATGTCGGTGTCGGATGCTTTCTGTCGTCGTCGATGGCGAACATATAGGTTATGCGCGAATAAAAGGCGAGCATCAGAGAATGCGTTAGACGATGGAGATCAAAATGTTTTGGGCTAGAGTGCAAGTCATGCACGGGTTTAGTTGCTAGGGCTCACCGGAGTTATGCTCCCCGTCGGGTTCTAGCAGAGGTTGTCGTGGCCAGGTCTCGAGGCACCACGAGGGTAAGAAGACGTCGATGAGAACGGATGATAACAAGGTTTGCGATAAGGTAAACCAGAATGAAAGAGAGGGTCGGAGTTCACCGGGATTTGTCGACGAACTCGTCGGAGCTGGCGGCCTTCGGTGGTTTCAGACGGTGTTCAGGGCGCCATGGTAAATGGGAAGCGCCGGGAGATTCTCCTGGGAGTGGGGAAAGTGTGAGCTGGGTCGGGGAGGAGAGGGGCGGCGAGGGGCTACCGAATCGGCGTCGGGCGTCGTCAGAGGCGGTGTTCGAGTAAAATTCACGGCACTGGGGCGGGATTGGGGAGGAGGCGAGGAGGAGAGAGGAGGGCGCTTGCTTGCATGGTCAAGGGGACGAGTAATGGTGTGGTTAACGCGTATTATGTCGCGCTTAATTTCTCTTGCAACGGCCGGCGAGGGGGAAGGCGTGGTCTGCGGGTGGGGAAGAAGGGGGGCGTGGCGTGGGGTCCTCTGGCAGTGAGAGAAGGGAGGGGAAACGCGGGTCCACGAGTCAGTTGCTTAGAGGGCTATTTCAGCGGTGAGGAAAAACGGTTCGGGGGAGAGGGGCAGGTGGGCTAGGTGGGCTTGGCCAGTTGGGTCAGGTCCATTTCGTTTTTTTTCCTTCTGAATTCTTTTTCCTTTTCTATTTCTATTTTTCTGTTTTGAATTTGAATCAACTATTCAAGCATTCAAATAATTCAAACAATTCAAATAGTTGTAATGAGTTTTTGGTTCTGTTTATCAACATAAACCAAATCTCAAAATAAATAATATTTTTATTCATTTTTAAGATCTATTTAATAATTAAATAAAATAGCCCTTTAGTTATTTAATCAAATAGGGTTTGATTTATTTAATAAAATCCTCATTTGAAATCCAATCACTTTCAAAACCAAATCAGTAGGTTTTATTTGAAAATATAAGATACTTGAAATACTTGTTTAAAATAACATTTTATTTTAGGGTCCAATACCAATTAAATGAATAAACCTTATTCATTTAATTCAAATAGGATTTGTTTTATTGAAATATTTATTTTGAAATCTAAAATAGAACCAAAACACTTCAATAGGTTTTAATTAAGAAAATAAAATACTTAGAAAACTTAATTAAAATAATTTAATAAGTTTTGATGTTTTAATTAAAATGGTAAAACCTTTTATTTAAATAAAATTTGGATATTAATTCCTTATTATTTTATTTTAAATAAACCTTTGCTATTTTTTTATTCAAAACAAAATGTTTTAATTTAAAAGCTTGGCCATGGTTTAATTTGGCTTTATAAAATAATCTTTATTGATAAATCCTTCTTTTCTTTTGAAAACCAAATCCTTTTATTTAAAGATCAAAATATTATTTCCAAAATATTTTGTTTTCCTTTATTTAAAATGTTTATGTTTTTAAATCCCTTTAGGATTTATTTAGTTCAAATGGGTTTGAAGTTCCAATTGAATTCAAAAAGTTTCTTCTGGCTCTGAAAATCAAACAAAGTTTTATTTTATTCATTTATTTTCACATTACAAGATTTGGAAAATCTTGGGATGTGACAGGCTACCACCCTTAAAATAAATCTCGTCCCGAGATTTGGGAAGGTTAGGGTTACAAGTAGGCTCAAAACAACTAGGGTACTACCACCCTTAAAAAATTTCAAACAAAAATTACACATTGTCCTTCTTGGGATCCTGGGGAAAATTTCTCTAAGCAAACATTTGCATGGTGTCCTTGGTTTCCATACTTGACTCATGGGCCAAGGTTGAGGTACTTCATAGACTTTTTTAACTTGTTCTCCATCTTTTCTGGACAATTGTTTGCATAGTGGCCTAGTTCCCTGCATTTGAAACATGTGACAAGGCTGAGATCCCTCATAGGCTGGTTTATCTTATGCTTCATCTTTTCTGGACAGTTGCTTGCATAATGTCCTAACTCTTTGCAGTGTTTGCACATCACTTGGCTAATATCTTTCTTTTCCTTGGGTATCATTACATCTTGTTTGTTTCCTTGGTTCTTCTTCTTTTTTGGGCATTCACTGGCATAGTGTCCCATCTCTTTGCAATTGTAACACTGCAATTGGCTTATGTCTTTTTTCTTCTTTTTGGGTCTCTCCAAAGCTAGGAGTTCTTCTAGTTCCTGTTCTTCATAGGTGGGAGATCTTTCTCTCTTCTTGGGGCATTGATCTTCTTGTTCCTTGGATGCATGATCCTTGTCTCTAAAAATATTGCTAGCTTGGGTTCCTTCTAGATTAGCATCTTTGTCATCCTTGTTGTCATTAGCTCTTTGGGAAAAGTTTTCTCCCATGTTGATCATTTGAGTAACCAATCCTTGCAACACTTGGGATTGAAGTTTCAAAATCCTTTGTATGGCAGGGTCTAATCCATTGTTGTTGGCTAAAAGTTGAGTTGTCTCTTGGCTCAACTGGTTTTGGGTTTCTATAAGTTCTCTCATGTTGTCCTTTTGGTTGTTGTTGTTGTCATCAACCTTGATGTTGGAGTTTCTTGGAGAAGTCATCTGTTTGGGTTGAAGGGAGATTAGAGTAGGCAAGATATTTCTAAGGAAATATTTTTAATCACACACATCACAATTCACACAAACAAGGTGCAAGCATTCACAAACAACTTTTCACTCAAACAACAAAGTTCAAGCACATTTTTAGGCAACAAAATATTTTTGTTACACCACATAAGTTGGTGGTTTTGTCTTAACTAAAATATGGTGGTCCATCTATATGGTTTACTTGTGATTTTTCCTTCCTTTATGATTCTTCTTGTATGAGATCATGGTTTCCTTGAGAAAAACTCTTGGTTACAAAACTTCAAATGATATAGGCTCCTTCTAACTTTTGCATTCCCTCAGTCTCTAAATCTTGAGAAAGATTTCCTTGACTTACGTGTAGTCCTTAGTAGTATCCAAGTTGGAATTCCTTGGTGAATATGCTGAAGAGGTTGAAGTCATTAGAATTGAAGAAGTTGAAGTCATTAGATTTGAAGAAGTTGAAGTCATTAGAGTTGAAGAAGTTGAAGAAGTCCTTTGCACATGGTGTAGTCTTTGGCCATGGGTAGGTTTTTCCATCAAGTTGAAGTAGAAGAGATGTAGAGTTGAAACCAAAATGGTTGAGGAACGAGTTTACAAGTGTTTTTGTAAATAACTTTTTGGAACAAGTATAACTACTATTTTTCTAAGGGGTTTTGTCCAATCCTAGGTTTACAAATCCTACAGGCAACACAATGCTCTGATACCATCTGTAGGGGTCTCAACCTAATAAGGTAGATTCCTCCTGTGTTTACAATGCTAGTCCCTGGATCAATAGCTAGCATCCGCAGTTAAGATGTAATATCAAGATACAAAGGTCATATTATAACTTTATAACCAGGAATAACATAATTTTATTACATCACACATAGCTCATATGGCTATTACATTACATTGCAGCGGAATAACTATAAGCATGGGTCCTTCATCTTCAAAGTGCCACAGGCAGATGTTGGTTGTAGACTTTGTAATAGCTCATTTGGCTATTACAATACATTGCAGCGGAATAATTATAAGCATGGGGTCCTTCATCTTCAAAGTGCCACAGGCAAATGCTGGTTGTAGACTTTGTAATCCTAATCAATCAATCTTCACTAAAATCAATCAAACCTACAACATTACAAGTTACAGCCACAAGGGTCAATACATTTGAATTGTATTGGCAAGTGATACTATGGTAGTATAGTGGAATCTATCATCTATATGCATTTGAATAAGTGGAGTTGAGGCTTGCATTGCTCAAAATAGATTTTTCCTTAACATTTGAAAATACTAAGTTTTTGCTTTGACAAAATCATTTTTCTCAATCAAAGATTGAAGATCCTTTACAAGGCATCTCTCAATCAAAGATTGAAGATTTCAAACAACCCTTGTTCAAATCCACAAGTTTTAACTTAGAAATTTGAATGATGAGACTCTTGATTGCTTCCATGTCTTGATGCTCAAATTGTCCTTTACCAGGGACATGGCTAAGTACTTAGATTTTACACTCTGCAGAGGTGGTGCACTTTCCCCACAAGACTTGGTTTCCCAAGACAAGATCTTTCAAGCCTTCCTTAGACCAAAATGGACGCGTTCCAACCTACCAAACACTACCACCCACTGTCCATATGGCTAAGTTCTTGCAACCTATATGATCATGGCAGAGCCCATATTGCCAAGTGGCTTCACTTGAAGCTTCTCAACATTTGACATCTCAAATCTCTTTGTTCTGGGTGGCCATCCACAAGTGAGATACACAAGGTCAACCATAAACATGGGCCTTGTGAACCACTCAACCAAAACCACCAAGCAAGCCCATTCCACCTGGGGATTCATTAACTTAGTTGTTTTATTAAACAAAACATAAGTCCTCGGACTTAGAGATTTTTCCATAGTGTGAATATATTTTCCACCCATGTTTTCTATTAGCTAGGCTAAGCTTGATAGTAATAGGAATCTTAACTTAGGAAAATCCTACTAAGGATTCATCTACTAGGTTTTACTATAGCAAGGTCTATACTTAGCATAAATTCCATGCAAGTTTTACTTAGCAAAATCACTAATGCATAGTGAAAGTAATGGGACAAAAAGTATGAAGCATCACTTTCCTTTTTGGTAGGGAATGGTGGTTCACTCCTTGATCTTGCTAGTCTCACACTTTGCTAAATTCACTACAAGTCAATCAAGCAAACACAAAATCAACTAACATTCCAAACCAAGTCAAACAAACAATTTCACACTCACAAAGCAATGGAATCTAAGTCATGCATAAGTATGCAAAGGATGGTTCTATTGCAAGGATGGTCTCCACTAGGTTTGTAAACTTTGTAAGGTCCAAATTGGTCATTTACCAAAATGGAAAAGTCATTAGTTAGAGGGTTTTGCCCAAAAACTATTTTAAAATCCATTCAACATTTTATGTGGTGGAAATTAGTTTTATCAAATCTAAAACCTTTGATTCTTCACCAAAAAGTTTCTAACTCTCAAGACTTGGTGTTTTGGGGTCAGTAGCTTTGAATCAAAATATTTTGCCAAATTTTTTATTCCAAAATCCTTTTTCATAATAAAACCATTATCTTTACTTAGCTAGAAATAGACTTATTCAATTAATCCATTCTCAATTTTTCCAATTTCATTTTCAAAACCATGGGTTGGTTCCTAGGGTCAGTAACGTCACAACAAACCATTTTGCAAAGGTTTTAACCCAAAAATCATTTTTAAACTATTTTTATACTCTAAACAAGCTCACAAAAGAATCCGCAAAAACAAGCAAACTAACAGATACTATTTGCTAAACTAAGGGCATGGCTGGCTAGGTCTTGCTCACCTGAATCCAACGACATAAAATTTGTAATTTTTGGACGTGTGGTTGGAAAATTACAAAGGTTTCAAGTTTGCAATAAAATCTGATTCAAAAATCTGTTTTACTCAAACCAGTGACACGCGGCACGTTCTAATTCGCTGAAAACAGTTCGCGCGGATCGACTGAAAGCAACCGTTAGATTTAAGTCATATCGCACGGTTCAGAACTAGTGTACCCTTTCAGTTAAATGGATCTATCGCACTCGTTGGATTTAAATCGGACGTCTACTGTGTGACTGACCAGAGGAGGGTGGCGCTAGCGGCGGCAGATGGCGGCGCGGGCTCTGGCGGCGAGGTTGTTGGCGACATAGAGGGCTAGAGGTAGAGAGGGATAGCTCACCAGGTTCTCTGCGCCTTGCTGATTCTCAACGTGTTCTTGTCTCCGAAGAAGGCGCTCTAGGTCAACCTGAATTCGCTGTCGTAGTTGTCGGCGTCGGATGCTTCGTAAATCGATGGCGAACCTATATGTTATGCGCGAATAAAAGGCGAGCATCAGAGAACGCGTTAGATGATGGAGATCAAAATGGTTTGGGCTAGAGTGCAAGGCATGCACGGGTTTAGTTGCTAGGGCTCACCGGAGTTATGCTCCCCGTCGGGTTCTAGCAGAGGTTGTCAGCGGCGGGTCTACGAGGCACACGAGGGTAAACGGAAGACGTCAGTGAACGCGGATGATAACCAGGTTTACGATAAGGTAAACCAGAATGAAAGAGAGGGTCGGAGTTCACCGGGATTTGTCGACGAACTCGTCGGAGCTGCCAAGGCGCTTCGGTTTCTTTGAGACGGTGTTCTGGGGCGCCCGAGGGTAAATGGAAAGCGCCGGGAGATGCTCCTGGGAGTGGGGAAAGTGTGAGCTTGGTCGGGGAGGAGAGGGGCGGCGAGGGGCTGCCGGAATCGGCATCGGAGCGTCGTCGGACAGAGGCGGTGTTCGAGTAAAATTCGACGGCCTGGGGGAGGGATTGGGGGAGGAGACAGAGGGGAACGAGAGAGGAGAGAGGGGCGCTTTAACTTGCTTGGTCAAGGGGCCGAGTAATGGTGTGGTTAACGCGTATTACGTCGCGCTTAATTTCGCATGCAACGGCCGGCGAGGGGGAAGGTCGTGGGTGGGGAAGAAGGGGCGTGTGGGGTCCTCTGGCAAAGGAGAGAAGGGAGAAGCGGGTCCACGAGTCGGGCTTGCTTAGGCTGTTTAGCGATGAGGAAAAGCAGTTGGGGAGAGGCAGTGGGCTAGGTGGGCTTGGCCATTGGGTCAGGTCCATTTCGTATTTTTTTTCCTTCTGAATTCTTTTTCCTTTTCTATTTCTATTTTTCTGTTTTGAATTTGAATCAACTATTAAAGCATTCAAATAATTCAAACAATTCAAACAGTTGTAATGAGTTTTTGGTTCTGTTTATCAACATAAACCAAATCTCAAAATAAATAATATTTTTATTCATTTTTAAGATCTATTTAATAATTAAATAAAATAGCCCTTTAGTTATTTAATCAAATAGGGTTTGATTTATTTAATAAAATCCTCATTTGAAATCCAATCACTTTCAAAACCAAATCAGTAGGTTTTATTTGAAAATATAAGATACTTGAAATACTTGTTTAAAATAACATTTTATTTTAGGGTCCAATACCAATTAAATGAATAGACCTTATTCATTTAATTCAAATAGGATTTGTTTTATTGAAATATTTATTTTGAAATCTAAAATAAAACCAAAACACTTCAGTAGGTTTTAATTAAGAAAATAAAATACTTAGAAAACTTATTTAAAATAATATAATAAGTTTTGATGTTTTAATTAAAATGGTAAAACCTTTTATTTAAATAAAATTTGGATATTAATTCCTTATTATTTTATTTTAAATAAACCTTTGCTATTTTTTTATTCAAAACAAAATGTTTTAATTTCAAAGCTTGGCCAAGGTTTAATTTGGCTTTATAAAATAATCTTTATTGATAAATCCTTCTTTTCTTTTGAAAACCAAATCCTTTTATTTAAAGATCAAAATATTATTTCCAAAATATTTTGTTTTCCTTTATTTAAAATGTTTATCTTTTTAAATCCCTTTAGGATTTATTTAGTTCAAATGGGTTTGAAGTTCCAATTGAATTCAAAAAGTTTCTTCTGGCTCTGAAAATCAAACAAAGTTTTATTTTATTCATTTATTTTCACATTACAAGATTTGGAAAATTTTCACATTACAAGATTTGGAAAAGTTGGGTAATATCTTCTCTATTTTCGTCACAAAATTGTCACAATAGTCCGTTTATGACGATTCTATGACGATTTTGAGATCGTCGAAAGCTGGGCGTCGCAAATAAACTATAACGACGATTTTAGTGAAATCATCATAATCGTCTATGACGATATTGGATCGTCATAACTGTTATGACGATCCGATATCGTCATGGGAAAACTGACATGGCCAGGTCAGATCCCACGTGGCCAGTCCGACGTGGCACGAAATCAGCCCAGTCCATACCTGTTGTTTATATGGTCCAAGCCCAACAACTTGGTCAATTAATTTTTGTGTCAATTCAGTTGATTTGTTGGGCTAAGCCCAAGAAGTTGGCCTTCTCTATTTTCATGGCCTTTTCCTTTTAAAGGTTCGTTTCTTTTTTATTTTCAACCATTTTAAAATTATGCCAAGGCCTTTTTACAGCCCATCTAGCATTTATTTCATTTCAGACAAACAACAGTAAACATCAAATATTTACTTATGGATAGGCCAAATAACATTAATTTTTATGAATGATGATCAAATTTAGATCAATATTACACTCAGGACATATTTGACATCACCCAAGAATATAAAACAACTACAAACCGTACACTGGTATATTACGACCGTGGAAAACTGCAAGTATGTACATCTCGAGCCACTTGCTACATGAACTGTACAATCATGTGAGCAAAACCCGCATCAGTCTTCTGCCTTCTTTGAACTTAGTCCGGAGCTCATGTAAGATGACACCACAATATATCTAGTAGAAGCAATAGAACGCGTGAGATAATAACAGTAAAGTATCTAACAGTAAGTTATGCAAAGAACAAATGGGCATGTTTCTGGACATCAAATAAAGCACTATCCTAGCCCACATAAACAATACATTAATTTATTTTCAGTTGCAACAGGGTTTCAAATGTTCACAACATGAAAAATGGACCTTTTCTATGTTACTAAATAGATCAGTCCCTAACTATACATACAACTGCTTATCAGAAATGTTTGCTCTAGATTTCACAATCTCTGTTACATTGGTAATTGTGTTAATTGAATAGTGAATATAATTCCATCGCAACACAAATAGCAGAGGTTGCTGCCTAATAACTCTAGTATAAAAAAATTATAAACTACAGCAGTAGTTTCCATGTGTTCAAAAAAGAACAGCCAATGTCATCCCAAAAAAGAAAACATGCCGACACCGCTGCTATGATAATAACAAGATCATCCCAAGACTATGATCTTCTACTGATAAGTTCTTTAGTGGCAATTTGATATAAATGAAATAAGGATCATATTTGAGTATTCTCAAGTTGATATTTTACTTGTAAAGGGAGTATCTCAGTGCAGTTCATATATGATGCAAAGCTAGCTAAGGATTTCCAAGCAGTCCTAAAAAGATTTCAGAAAACTGAACTGTCAGCGGTAGATAGAGAAGATGCATATGCACCGTTTATCGGCCAGGTATAGGAATATCCATGCTCCAATTAAATAACAGTAATGAGCTAGAACGTTCAGAACTGAAACTGGTTTACCAAATAAATTGCAAAGAGGCAAACTAATTAAAGGCATGTACTCCCATGTTTGAAAATCAACATCATAATTTACTTTCCAGTCAAACATATGCACACATAATATAGGATATGTAACAACTACTGCTTTCACATCACCAATCAAGCACACGAAAGCATCAAAACA
Organism: Avena longiglumis; assembly: GCA_030063025.1. Taxonomy (NCBI): domain Eukaryota; kingdom Viridiplantae; phylum Streptophyta; class Magnoliopsida; order Poales; family Poaceae; genus Avena; species Avena longiglumis. The sequence goes on from CP125976.1 coordinate 81,501,268, forward strand.
AGAGACAAGTGATTTTATTCTCGCTGCAAGGGAATAAGCTGAATAATACCAAACAACAAGAGAAGATACCTACAGCTGCCCCGCCATCTCGCTAGAGAAAAGATAGCTGCAAACCCTACTAGACAAGGTTCTCGAAGTTCTCCAGCTCCACGTAATCACCACACCTTGTCCTACCACCCATAAACAAACAACCAAGATCAGACAAGAAATAGCAAAATAGTTAATGAAACATCCAATTTCCTTCAGATGTACAACTAGTACATGTATAGAATTACAGAACACATATACTAGTTGAAGGTGTTTTGGCATATCTTTTAGCTGATAATTTTTATATACAAAAGCTATGTAGCCATAAGATACATACAGAAGCTATGTAGCGACAAGATATGAGCAATAACTATGTATAACCCGGACTTCTGGAACCTGGGTACGCCGCCCCTCGTATCCTATCGTCAATAACTAGCTATGTGATCTGTGGACAAGGAAACATAAATGGTTAGGAAAATGAGAATAATTAAAGTATACGGCAAGGAATATGGTGAATACAGTTAGGGAGTCAGGGTGCACGTTTAATATGCATTAAATAGGCCAGTGATGGCATAATTTAAACAGGACAGACACACGCGGGCTCTAATTAATTGTAAGGTTCCCAACCTTTAATAAGGTAGAGATCCCTGTGATGGCAATGCTAGTCCCTGGATCAATAGCTATCATCCACAGTTAAGATGTAATATCAAGAAACAAAGGTCATAATACAACTTTATAACCAGGAATAACATAATTTATTACATCTTACATATCTCATTTGGCTATTACATTACATTGCAGCAGAATATCTATAAGCATGGGGTCCTTCATCTTCATAGTGCCACGGGCAGACATGTTGGTTGTAGACTTTGTAATCCTAATCATTTAACTTCACTAATATCAAACAAACCTACAACATAACAAGTTACAGCCACAAGGGTCAATACATTTGAATTGTATTGGCAAGTGATACTATGGTAGTATAGTGGAGTCTATCATTTGGCTAAGTGGAGCTTAGGCTTGATTTGCTCAAAATAGATTTTCCTTAACATTTGAAAACACTAAGTTTTTGTTTGACAAAAATCACCCAAGGCATCTACCAATCAAAGATTGAAGATCCTTTAACCCTTGTTCAATCCACAAGTTTTTAACTTAGAAATTTGGATGAGGAGATTCTTGATAGCTTCCATGTCTTAATGCTCAAATTGTCCTTTACCGGGGACATGGCTAAGTACTTAGATTTTACACTCTCCAGAGGTGGTGCACTTTACCCACAAGACTTGGTTTCACCAAGAAAAGATCTTTCAGAAGCCTTCCCTTAGACCAAAATGGACGCGCTCCAACCTATCAATCCCCTACCACCAACTGTCCATTTGGCTAAGTTATTGCAACATATATGATCCAGGCAGAGCCCATAATGCCATGTGGCTGCACTTGAAGCTTCTCAACATTTGACATCTCAAATCTCTTTGTTCCTGGGTGGCCATCCACAAGTGAGATACACAAGGTAAACCATAAAAATGGGCCTTGTGAACCACTCAACACAAACCTTTCCTTCCATTCCACCCAGGTGATTCATTCACTTAGTTGTTTTATTAAACAAAACACAAGTCCTCAGACTTAGAAATTTTCCATAGTGTGAATATATATTCCACCCTTGTTTTCTATTAGCTAAGCTAAGCATGATAGTAGTAGGAATCTTAACCTAGGAAATTTTACTAAGGTTTCATCTACTAGGTTTTCCCATAGCATAGTTTATACTTAGTAAAATTCCATGCAAGTCCTACTTAGAAATATCACTAATGCATAGTGAAAATAATGGGACAAAGTATGAAGCATCACTTGCCTTTTTGGTATAGGGTATAAGTTCACTCCTTTATCTTTGCAATGTCACACACTTCAAGTCACTACAATTCAATCAAGCAAACAATATTTCAATCTACCATTCAAGCAATTCATCACATAAAATCATAAACATAACAATACATGCAAGCATGAAAAAGGGTTGTTTTATTTGTAAAAGTGGTTTCTAATGGGTCATAAACATTTGGATACACCTAATGGTCATTTTATAAAGTGGCAAAGTCATTTGCAAAAGATTTCACTTCATAAACCATTTTCAAAACAAGGTATCATTTTATGTGGTGTAGAAATGTTTTTACTAAGGCATTAATCTATAGGGTTCACAAAATATGTTTTCAAACCATAAAACTTTGTGTTTAGGGTCATAGAGTTTAAAACAAAACATTTCCCAAAGGTTTTCTTCCAAAACCATTTTTAATAAATAAACCATATATTTATTAGACTAGAAATGGTTTTAAATCAAAGATTCATTCTTTTGTTTCACCAAATACATTTTTGAAACCACAAAGTGATCCCTAAAGTCAGTAGGTTCAAAACACACCATTTGCCAAAGATTTTATCCCCAAAAAACATTTTAGAACAATGTTTATAACCTAACAAGCATACACAAGTTTCTGCAAAAACAAACATTTTACCTGAAGCTTTTTACTAAACAAAGTGCATGGTTGGATAGGGCTTGTTCTTCTGAATCCATTGATATAAAATTTGCAAATTTTGGACGTGTGGATCAAAAGTTATGGGGTTTACAAATTTGCATAACAATCTGGTTCAAAAATCTGTTTTAAATCAACTAGTGCCACGCGGCAGCTTGCTATTGGCTGGTACCGGTTCGGTCAGATCGAGCTCGCTGGATCGTTGGATCTAACTAAGATCGAGTGGAGCATAGGCACACGATACCCCTTCGTCTACGTTCTATCACAGCCAGACGATCAAGATCTATGATTCTGGCGAGGCTACCGAAAGCTGGCGGCTGACGGCGGCAGCGCTGACGCCGGCTAAGCGGCGTTAAGGCGGAAGCAAAGAAGGAAACGGGGGTGCTCACCGTGTTTGCGAGGTCGAGGTGATGCTCAACGCGTAGTCAGCTTGGCAAGGGGCGCTCAGACGCGACGGGGATTCCTCGTCGAAGTTCTTGTCCGCGTCGGGTGCGCTCAGTTGATGTTGGAGGCGAGGCTATGGGTCACGAGGAATCAAACGGAAAGCACGGTTAGACGCGCAAGGTCATGGCGATGATGCGTGCGTGAAGGAGGAGGAGAGGGGCGGTCAGGTGCTTACCAGAAGCTTCGCCGGAGAGGAAGCAGACGGTGGCGACGGTGGTCGTCGTTGTTGCCGAGTGTTCTGGGCGCGCGGGGACGAGTCCGAGACACTGGCAGATGCGCCTGGGGGTGGAGATCACGGCTGTGTGCTCGAGGAGGCAAGGGGCAGCTGTGGTTTGCCGGAATTGGCTGGAGAGGCTCGCCGGAGCAGCGGCGGTGCAAAATCGATTCAGGGCAGCCTGGTGGCTCTCATGCAGTGGTTTCTGAGGGGAAATGGCGAGGAGTGTCACGTGATTAAGAGGGAGTAGACGTTGGAGAGATTAACGCCTCCATTCATGCGAATTTGATCGCCGCAATCAAGATAGAAACGGCGAGGAGTAATCGCCGCGGGTTTGAAGAGGATGAACAGTGATGTAGGGTCCTGGTGTCAGTGAGTGAGAGAGATAGGGAGAGGGTCCACTTGTCTGTGACTGCGCGGGTGTGTTTCTGAGTGGAAAACATTTCGCGCGTGGGGAAAGAAGTTGGGATGGAGCTGGGCTTGCTGGGCCAGGTGGGTTGGGTCAGGTCTGATTCTATTTTTTTTCTTTCTGATTGCTTTATCTTTTTCTATTTCGATTTTCTGTTTTGAAATTTCAACAACAAACCAAACACTCAAATCAAATCAAACTTCCACCAAACTTTGTACAATTTTTAGTTCTGTCTAACAACACAAATCCAAAGTCCAAAATAAAATAATATTTTTATTTTAGGGTCCATTAATAATTAAATGAATAGACCTTAATCAATTAATTCAAATAGGATTTGTTTTATTAAAATATTTATTTTGAAATCTAAAATAAAACCAAAAACACTTCAGTAGGTTTTAGTTGAGAATATAAAATACTTGGAAAAATTGTTTAAAATAATTTAACAAGTTTTGATGTTTAATTAAAATGGCAAAGCCTTTACTTTAATAAAATTGGATATTAATGAATCCTCATTATTTTATTTAAATAGACCTTTATACTTTTTAATCAAAACAAAATATTTTACTTCAAAAACTTGGCCAAGGTTTAATTTGGCTCTATAAAAATAGTCCTTATTTATATTTCTACCTTTTCATTTGTAAACCAAATCTTTTTATTAAAAGATCCAAAAATAGTAATTTCACATATTTAATATTTTCTTTAATAATTGTTTATCTCTTCAAATCCCTTTAGGATTTGTTTGATCAAAAAGGTTTGAAGGTTTCCAATTGGAATCAAAAAGTTTCTTCTCACCTTGAAAATCAACAAAGTTTTATTTTATTCATTTATTTTTCACATTACAAGATTTGGAAAATCTTGGGATGTGACAGGCTACCACCCTTAAAATAAATCTCGTCCCGAGATTTGGGGAGGCTAGGGGTTACAAGTTGGCTCAAAGCATCTAGGGTACTACCACCCTTAAAATTTCCAACTAGATTACATCTTGTCTTACTTGGGATCTTGATGTAACTTTTCTGGACAGAGGTTTGCATAGTGGCCTAGCTCCTTGCATTTGAAACAGGTGACAAGGCTGAGATCCTTCATAGGCTTGTTTATCTTGTGCTTCATCTTTTCTGGACAGTTGCTTGCATAATGTCCTAGCTCTTTGCAGTTGTTGCACCACACTTGGCTAATATCTTTCTTTTCCTTTGGTATCATTTCCTCTTGTTTGTTTCCTTGGTTCTTCTTCTTTTCTAGGCATTCATTGGCATAGTGTCCCATCTCTTTGCAATTATAACATTGTAACTGGATTTTGTCCTTCTTCTTTTTGGGTCTCTCCAAAGCTAGAAGTTCTTCTAGTTCATGCTCTTCATATGTTATCTCATAGGTAGGAATGTCTACTGGTTTCTTTGACCTTCTATTGCTCTTTGGATAATTCATATGCTTCTTCTTTAGTCCTTTAAATTGGGTTGTATTGCATGGAGGTACAAGTGGAGATTTTCCTTTGTCCTCATCCTTATTGGTAGACTTGGCTCCCTCTTGATAGTTTGCAATCAGTTGTTGCACTCCACCTTGTTTCCTTTGTTCAACTATGGAATAGATGGGGCATTGGATAGGGACATGATTATTTCCTTCACATAGGAAACAAGTCACTTGTGATGTGGGGCATTGGTTTGTTGGATGTTTCTCTTCACAATTGGGGCATTGATCTCCATGCTCCTTGGAAGTGTGATCCTTGTCTCCACAAATATTGCAAGCTTGAGTTCCTTCTAGAATAACATCTTTATCATCCTTGTTTTCATTAGCTCCTTGGAAAGAGCTTTCTCCCATGTTGGTCATTTGAGTAGCCATCCCTTGCAACAATTGGGATTGAAGTTTCAAAATCCTTTGTATGGCTGGGTCTAATCCATTGTTGTTGGCTAAAATCTGAGTTGTCACTTGGCTCAACTGGGTTTGGTTTGCTAGTAGTTGTTCTCTCATGTGCATCTCTTGGTTGTTGTTGTTGTTGTCACCATCCTTGATGTTGGAGTCTTTTGGAGAGGTCATCTGTTTGGGTTGGATTGGCATTAGAATAGGCAAACGATTTCTAAGGAAATAATTCTAATCACACACATCACAATTCACACAAGCAATGTGCAAGCAATCACAAGCAAACATTCCACTCAAACAACAAGTTTCAAGCATATTTTTAGGCAACCAAAAATATTTTTGTTACACCACATAAGTTGGTGTGTTTGACTTAAACTAAATATGGTGGTCCATCTATATGGTTCACTTGCATTCTTTTCTTCTTTCTTGGTTGATTCTTCTTGCATGAGTTCATGGTTTCCTTGGGAAAATTTTTGGTCACAAAAACTTTAAAGAGATGATGGTTCTTCCTAAATTGTGTTTCCTTAGTCTTCAAGTCTTGAGTAACATTTCTTGTCTCACTTGTCCTTAGTGATATCCAAGGTTGAAGTCCTTGGTGAAAATGATGAAGATGTTGAAGTCATTAGAGTTGAAGATGTTGAAGTCATTAGAGTTGATGAAGTCCTTTGCACATGGTGAATTCTTTGGCCATGGGGTAGGTTTTGTTCATCAAGTTTGAAATAGAAGAGATGTAGAATCAAAACCAAAATGGTTTGAGGAAAGAGTTTACAAGATTGTTTGTAAATAAGTTTTGGAACAAATACAACTCCTATTTTCTAAGGGTTTTTTGTCCAATCCTAGGGTTACAAATCCTACAGGCAACACAATGCTCTGATACCATCTGTAAGGTTCCCAACCTTTAATTAGTTAGAGATCCCTGTGATTGCAATGCTAGTCCCTGGATCAATTGCTAGCATCCACCGTTAAGATGTAATATCAAGAAACAAAGGTCATAATACAACTTTATAACCAGGAATAACATAATTTATTACATCTTACATAGCTCATTTTGCTATTACATTACATTGCAGCAGAATATCTATAAGCATGGGGTCCTTCATCTTCATAGTGCCACAGGCAGACATGTTGGTTGTAGACTTTGTAATCCTAATCATTTAACTTCACTAATATCAAACAAACCTGCAACATAACAAGTTACAGCCACAAGGGTCAATACATTTGAATTGTATTGGCAAGTGATACTATGGTAGTATAGTGGAGTCTATCATCTACATGCATTTGGCTAAGTGGATCTTAGGCTTGCTTTGCTCAAAATAGATTTTCCTTAACATTTCAAAACACTAAGTTTTTGTTTGACAAAAATCACCCATGGCATCTACCAATCAAAGATTGAAGATCCTTTAACCCTTGTTTCAATCCACAAGTTTTTAACTTAGAAATTTGGATGAGGAGATTCTTGATAGCTTCCATGTCTTGATGCTCAAATTTTCCTTTACCAGGGACATGGCTAAGTACTTAGATTTTACACTCTGCAGAGGTGGTGCACTTTACCCACAAGACTTGGTTTCACCAAGACAAGATCTTTCAGAAGCCTTCCCTTAGACCAAAATGGACGCGCTCCAACCTATCAATCCCCTACCACCAACTATCCATTTGGCTAAGTTATTGCAACCTATATGATCCAGGCAGAGCCCATAATGCCATGTGGCTGCACTTGAAGCTTCTGAACATTTGACATCTCAAATCTCTTTGTTCCTGGGTGGCCATCCACAAGTGAGATACACAAGGTAAACCATAAAAATGGGCCTTGTGAACCACTCAACACAAACCTTTCCTTCCATTCCACCCAGGTGATTCATTCACTTAGTTGTTTTATTAAACAAAACACAAGTCCTCAGACTTAGAAATTTTCCATAGTGTGAATATATATTCCACCCTTGTTTTCTATTAGCTAAGCTAAGCATGATAGTAGTAGGAATCTTAACCTAGGAAATTTTACTAAGGTTTCATCTACTAGGTTTTCCCATAGCATAGTTTATACTTAGTAAAATTCCATGCAAGTCCTACTTAGAAATATCACTAATGCATAGTGAAAATAATGGGACAAAGTATGAAGCATCACTTGCCTTTTTGGTAGAGGGTATAAGTTCACTCCTTTATCTTTGCAATGTTCACACACTTCAAGTCACTACAATTCAATCAAGCAAACAATATTTCAATCTACCATTCAAGCAATTCATCACATAAAATCATAAACATAACAATACATGCAAGCATGCAAAAGGGTTGTTTTATTTGTAAAAGTGGGTTATAATGGGTAATAAACATTTGGATACACCTAATGGTCATTTTATAAAGTGGCAAAGTCATTTGCAAAATATTTCACTTCATAAACCATTTTCAAAACAAGGTATCATTTTATGTGGTGTAGAAATGTTTTTACTAAGGCATTAATCTATAGGGTTCACAAAATATGTTTTAAAACCATAAAACTTTGTGTTTAGGGTCATAGAGTTTAAAACAAAACATTTCCCAAAGGTTTTGTTCCAAAACATTTTTAATAAATAAACCATATTTTTATTAGACTAGAAATGGTTTTAAATCAAAGATTCATTCTTTTGTTTCACAAAATACATTTTTGAAACCACAAAGTGATCCCTAAAGTCAGTAGGTTCAAAACACACCATTTTCCAAAGATTTTATCCCCAAAAACATTTTAGAACAATTTTTATAACCTAACAAGCATACACAAGTTTCTGCAAAAACAAACATTTTACCTGAAGCTTTTTACTAAACAAAGTGCATGGTTGGCTAGGGCTTGTTTTTTTGAATCCATTGATATAAAATTTGGAAATTTTGGACGTGTGGATCAAAAGTTACGGGGTTTACAAATTTGCATAACAATCTGATTCAAAAATTTGTTTGAAATCAACAAGTGCCATGCGGCGGCTTGCTATTGGCTGGTACCGGTTCGGTCGGATTGAGCTCGCTAGATCGTTGGATCTAACTAAGATCGAGTGGCGCAGAGGCACACAATACCCCTTCCTCTACGTTCTATCACAGCCAGACGATCAAGATCTACTTGCACTGGCGAGGCTACCGAATCTGGCCCATGCTGGCGGCGGGCGGCAGCTCGGCTAGCGGCGTTGCGGCGGCTACAGGAATCAAATAAGGAAACGGGGGTGCTCACCATGTTCGCGAGGTCGAGGTGATGCTCAACGCGTGGTCAGCTTGGCAAGGGGCGCTCAGACGCGACGGGGATTCCTCGCCGGAGTTCTTGTCCGCGTCGGGTGCGCTCAGTAGACGTTGGAGGCGAGGCTACGGGTCACGAGGAATCAAATGGGAAGCACGGTTAGACGCGCAAGGTCATGGCGATGATGCGTGCATGAAGGAGGAGGAGAGGGGCGGTCAGGTGCTTACCAGAAGCTTCGCCGGAGAGGAAGCAGACGGTGGAGACGGTGGTCGTCGTTGTTGCCGAGTGTTCTGGGCGCGCGGGGACGAGTCCGAGACACTGGCAGATGCGCCTGGGGGTGGAGATCACTGCCGTGTACTCGAGGAGGCAAGGGGCGGCAGTGGTTCGCCGGAATTGGCTGGAGAGGCTCGTCGGAGCAGCCGCGGTGCAAAATCGATTTAGGGCAGCCTGGTGGCTCTCGTGCAGTGGTTTCTGAGGGGAAATGGCGAGGAGTGTCAGGTGATTAAGAGGGCGTAGACGTTGGAGAGATTAACGCCTCCATTTATGCGAATTTGATTGCCGCAATCAAGACAGAAACGGCGAGGAGTAATCGCCGCGGGTTTGAAGACGATGCACAGTGATGTGGGGTCCTGGTGTCAGTGAGTGAGAGAGATAGGGAGAGGGTCCACTTGTCTATGACGGCGCGGGTGCGTTTTTGAGTGGAAAACGTTTCGCGCGTGGGGAAAGAAGTTGGGCTGGAGCTGGGCTTGCTGGGCCAGGTGGGTTGGGTCAGGTCTGATTCTATTTTTTTCTTTCTTATTGCTTTATATTTTTCTATTTCGATTTTCTGTTTTGAAATTTCAACAACAAACCAAACACTCAAATCAAATCAAACTTCCACCAAACTTTGTACAATTTTTAGTTCTGTCTAACAACACAAATCCAAAATCCAAAATAAAATAATATTTTTATTTTAGGGTCCATTAATAATTAAATGAATAGACCTTAATCAATTAATTCAAATAGGATTTGTTTTATTAAAATCTTTATTTTTAAATCTAAAATAAAACCAAAAACACTTCAGTAGGTTTTATTTGAGAATATAAAATACTTGGAAAACTTGTTTAAAATTATTTAACAAGTTTTGATGTTTAATTAAAATGGCAAAGCCTTTACTTTAATAAAATTGGATATTAATGAATCCTCATTATTTTATTTAAATAGACCTTTATACTTTTTAATCAAAACAAAATATTTTACTTCAAAAACTTGGCCAAGGTTTAATTTGGCTCTATATAAATAGTCCTTATTTATATTTCTACCTTTTCATTTGTAAACCAAATCTTTTTATTAAAAGTTCCAAAAATAGTAATTTCACATATTTAATATTTTCTTTAATAATTGTTTATCTCTTCAAATCCCTTTAGGATTTGTTTGATCAAATAGGTTTGAAGGTTTCCAATTGGAATCAAAAAGTTTCTTCTCACCCTGAAAATCAACAAAGTTTTATTTTATTCATTTATTTTTCACATTACAATATTTGGAAAATCTTGGGATGTGACATTAATGCATGAGCCTACCATCTTACTATTCATCTTCAACCTTCAGAGAAGTTTTTCCATCAAGGAACATGCCTCGCTTCTCGAATGCACTAGAGTGAGACACAATTGAGTTGCAGGACTAGTGTGTAACATAACATATACAAGAAGTGGGACTACAATAGCAAATGTGTCCAATTAGAAGTCTATAAGTATATTCCTGAGCTCGTCCTGATTCTGTAGGAGCAACCGAGAAGAACACGATGGTCATCGCATTCGAGCGGACATGGAGCAGGTCTGAAGATATGTCCCATGGAGTTGTGATGTAGTTGATGTATATCCAAAGGCTGCATTGCCTAAACTAATCAGAAGAAAATTACTTGATAATTATGAATGTAAAACGGTTAACAAGATGAAAGCATATCAGCGATCAATCCCTATTTAATAAATATTTAGTCGATGTGTACGGATGCACAATTCAGTTATACTAGAATTGTCTACCGATGCACACAACCCTGCAAGTTCAGTTGTACCAGCACTGTCTACCGATGCACAATTAAGTACAAAGTAAATAGGCGACATATAAATTGAGACGCTGATGTACATACACACCCACATGAGATGTGGGAGCAGCAGGAGGGGGAGGGAAGCCTCACCGGGGTTCTCAGCAGCAGGTTTGGGAGGACGTCATCAGGAGCGGAATCCATGTGGGAGTTGTGGTGGCAGGTCGGTCCGGCGAGAACGTGAAGGAACTTGGCGAGGAGTGCTTCAACGCGCACGGGGTCGGTTTGTAGTAGCAAGCCGTCGGAGGCGTCAAGCCGCAGCAGGAGATGGGTCTCCTTGTGGCGCTCGTGGGGGAGGAGCAGCGCCGGATCGAGGGGCAACCCGGCGGCCTTGGTCTACCCAGCAGGACACCATGACCAGGCAAGCCATTGCCGGATATCGGCCGAAGACAGAGAAGGGCGCAAGGCCGGCCTCCCTAGTCGGTTAGCTGGAGGAGCATCACGTAGCCGGACCAGGGAGGAGCGGGCAAAGCTGAGCGATGCCTTGTTGTTCCGCCGTCGACGTCGGCTGATCTAGGGTTTACACGTGGTGGTGATGAATCCCCTAAGACGTGCGCCAGGGAGATCGACATCGCCTACTTCTAATTCAATAGAAGAGTAGTTGAGAGAGAGAGAGAGAGGTGGCAGAGGTGGAGAAACTCCGGCGATGACTAGATCTCGAGATCGAGATGGACGGAAATGGGCGGGTTGGTGAGGCTCGGCGGTCTCTCCTGGGAGCACTAGGGGAACTGGAGGCCGGCCTAGGACAACCGCTAGGGAAGGAGAGGGGATAGAGATGCGTGCGAGGTGGGAGGAACGGCGGCTGGACAGGCAGGAGGTGGCAGCGGAGGCGTTGAGGAAGGAGGGCGCTAGGGTTTGGGATTTGGAGGAAGGGTGTCGCCGGTCGCGTGCGTGCGTGGAGTGTTCTGAGGCCACGGGTGTGCTTCTTCTGGTGATCCACTCTGCGTTGGATGGGCGTTGAACGGACCAGATCCATAAGCAAAAATTAATACATGAAAATAATTTATAGTTAAAAATTGACACGTAGACACGACACATATACACAACTTATGACATGGCCGACCACTTATTTTAACTTTTTCTAATTTGGACAGTATGAAGAATTTAAATCATCATAGTGAGCTATAAATAAGGCCGTGAGCTGCATTCATTAGGTTATGACGATTTGACCTAATGAAACTATGACGTTTTTTAGCACAATCGTCTTAATGTTTTAAGGTTTTGGACCTTCTGAACGGCTTACGATCATCTGGTGCAAAATCGTCACAACATTATGACGATTTTTTTCACGGTCACTATTAGAAGGTCATAGAATAACACATTTCTTGTAGTGCATGACGATCGGCTGATACATATGGTCACCTCCAACAAGAAGGAAATCCTGAAGGTTAGTCTAAATCAGATCCCTGTCAAAGATTATAAGACCCGGATGCAATGGTTGATCAAGGGACGATTATCTCCATGCAGATGTACACCACAGAGAATCCTATGACTTTGGTAAATCCTTCGACTTGGTTATTTCATTCATCATTATTCATTATTATTTCTTACTGAAATACATGTTTTCGAATTTCAACTTGCAATGCTCCCCGAGTCGGAGTTGGCCTGGCTTGAGGGTTACCCTCCAGAAGATTTGGAAGCAATGGATGATGAGACGAAAGAATAGCAGGTCTTGCCTTCAAAGAAGCGTAAGGCCCCCATCGTTGCCGCTGGCGCACAAGTGTTTCCACTCGTCAAGAAGTAAGTACTTCTACTAAAACTTGTACTTTGTTTATATACTTTCCGAGTCATAACGAGTTTTGTTTTGTGACTTAGAGCTAAGTCGTTACTGAAGGTAAAGTCAAAGACAGATGGTAAGTTCGGCAAAACTCTACATCTATAGAAGCTTGTGCTATCATCACCAGCTGTACCACCTCCAACCCCTACTCCCAATGTTTCATCAGTGCTAGAGGATATTCCATCTCAACGCGCTGGAAATGTTGAGGCTTCTGCTGAAGAACCAAGAACATCATCGCAGCCCGAAGTCACCGTTGGTGGCTCAGAAACTAATAAGGGTGAACCCAACAAGCGTAATGATCATGTGGTTGATTTTTAGCAAAGAAGGTAGTGAATTTTTCTAGTTGCACTACTTTCGGGGTGATAAGGAAGAAGAAACAAGAGATTTTGAAGTAGGCCCAGTCCAACTTGGAGAAGCGGACTATATCCTAGGAAGAAGTGAGCCAAGGGAAATAGGATGTGAAGTTGGAAAACTTACTGGACCATATACGGATTAGGGATCAGAAGGTCAACTAGAGAAATTTTGGTTCTAGAAGTGCCTCCACTTTCACTGGCTATAAAGGTTTTCATCCATACGAAAGCAAACTTCGAGAAGCTGCATATGAACATGTTGTAAGTATTTTTTTTTACTCTCTTTTATAATACTCATATCTTATCCTCTAGCCTCCAAGCATGAATTCAGATAGAAATGAGTAGTGTGGAATCTGAGTTGATGCTTCTAGGATACAAAAGAATGAAGTAGTGTAGCCCCCGAGGCTCATGATGAAGTTTAACTTAGTGTAAATGATAGCCCGAGTCACAGTAGCCTTTTGACTCTAGCTATTATTCTAACTTACAAAACTTGTATGTAACAACTAGGAAATGTTGAAGAATATTTGTAACAAGCGCAAACAGATCAAGGCTTTGCGGCTTGAAAATGCCAAGTTGAATGTGGAAAAGGATAAGGTAGAGGTAAACATTTTCGTCTCTCCACCTAGCTTACTTATCATTATCGAATTTTCATTTGACTTTTTTTGTCATTTGCAAATTTGCGGAATCAGTCCTGCAAGATGGTGGAGGAGGCGAAGAACTTCAAGGTCTTGGAGATGGAGAATGCCGAACTGCGCGAAGAGCTTGAGAAACTCAAGAATGATCACGAGAAAAGCGTGAACAATCTCTTGGATTTGAACAATCATGCCACCGAGCAACTTGAAAGGACTCTCGTCCTCTATGATAATTTTTTGGAAGAATTGCAGTTGGAAATCGACAGGCAGAAGCCCTTCAGAATGAGCTTCAAAGCTTGAGAGAGTAGAAAGCTCAACTAGATTGATCGATACTTGGTAGTTTTTCACTGCCTTTATTTTTTCTCCTTTGTATAATTTTTGACATTTGTGTCAGATTTTTGACTTTGTATTTTCACAGAGCCTCTCAACCTTTCATATGCCTCCTTTTCCAAGTACCGCACAACTCGGATCCCTTCAGTTAGAGATGTGACTCGTGACTTCCTCCAAATTCTTGACGAAGCTAGCAGAGTTGTTAATCTATTTGGCATGGATAAGATGCCTGCATTCGAGCCGAGGGACAAGGCCAAGGAAATCCCCTAGACGATTGGAAGATGTCCTATGCTCGGAAAGCTACGCAGAATGCCCTTACCATGGTGATGAGTCATCATGGCGAAATGCAAATATGGAAAGTGACCAAGGGCATTGCAACTATTGATGAAGACGACAAAGAACAAGATATCAAAGCCATCATGGAATCTTGCGCCAGATAAGCTTGTCGCATGGAAGAAATGACGAACATCGAGAGTCCCTTCTTCTTGTCCATAGGCGTTGTGCCACCAAGTCCTACAGATGAATCTGAAGTCCTAGCCGAGGATGAAGAACCATCCAAGTCCGGAATTGTAGGTTTTCCAGAAAAGTACCATGTCGGCACCAATGACGGATCACGTGCTCCAAGGTCTCCACCACCACCACCTGCAGCATAGGATGAAAAAGTATGCATTATTTTGAACAAGTATGGTGTAATGAAAACAATTATCTGAAGGGAATATGACCTAGAGTCAAATATTAGATGGCATATTTCATAAAGTTTATGATTAAGTTTTATATCATGCTATAATTGTATTGATAGGAAACATCGATCCACATGTGATATACAAAAAAAGTAGTTCCTAGTGAAACTCTAGTCACCGGTTCATTGGTCAACTGATGATCAAAGGTTTCCTGATCATGAAGGTGCCTCGTCTCCTAATTTACAATGAGATCATTTCATTAGGGAATGAGATGGTGAACATACCTTATCTATAGCATCATATCAAGATCATGTCATGAAGTTCTGATTATGATGTTTAGGAAACATAGTGACTCTTTGTAACACCCTCAGAATCGGACCTATGCAAGTTTCAGCGATTCCCGCCAAACCCGCATAGAAACGATTCAAAGGTGCCCACCAGGCACTTTCGTGCGGGTGGAAAACGAAGTAATAACATTACACAACAGTCCTCGATGGGACCCACAGAACAGATATATATATACAACACGACTCCATGAGTCAAGAATACAGATATAATATATAAAGATCCAAATCACCTTGAAACGACAGAGCGTCCGGCTACGGACAAGATGCAAATGGGGCTAAGAGCCCTGAAGAATAACCAATGGCATCCATAACCCTGCCCAGGCCAAGCCGGAAGGGTAACCCTGCTAACGACGTCGATCTCGAAACCTGCTTAAACAAAAGGGGTGCCGACAAAGGGCAAAGGGAAAAAGAGGAGCGTCAGTACTAAGGCCAGTACACGACGAGGCTAGAATTCGGCGGTCCTCGCCTACAAAGGTATGGTGGACTGAGCGGGAGCGCAGCATGCACTAAACAACCTATAGAGACTCGATATAACTGGCGGCTATCAGAGAGGGGTAAGAAAATACCTATCCGGAACCAGACTGATACTAACACCAAACAATCCCATCCTGGTATTCCCCCTCGAGACCAAACGAGGAAGTCAACTGAGGAACTCACACAGTTGGCAGTTTTACTTATTCAGTTATCGTTGCAGCAATTACTAGTCAGGTTTAGATAATTATTCTGATAAAGTAAGCAGTGGACACTTTTAGTTAACCATTCCATTGTGGTTGCATCACTTACTAGTCAAATACAATTAGCATGAGATATCCCAAAACCCAGCAGTTGTTGGTACTTTTATTTAGCCATTCCGTTGTAGTTGCAATACTTACTAGTCAGGTACAATGGTCGCAAGCGACACCCAAACAAGCAATTGTTGGCAGTTTTATATAGCCATTCCATTATAGTGAAGCTAATTACTAGTCATTATAAAGTCAAATATATAGCACTACTTTAGTTATCGTTGTCTATGATCGAGATACTGTGCTCCAAGTCGTCCATAACCGCGGACACGGCTTTCAGAAAGTTTTACCCGGCCGGGGTGCACCAATAGCAACACACGCTCGATCAACCTCGGAAAAACCAAATCAAAACCCAACGAGGCCTTCACGACAAAGCAATCACAGGATTCAAATATTTGGGGCCACCCTTAAAGTAGAACCCATAACGGGCCGGCTCCGAGACGGACTTAAGGTTGTGGGGACGGTGAACGATGGGAACCCAAAACTGGGCTTGTCGACACCGGAATCGTGCTGATCCTAAATGCAGGTGCTATCCATCGCACAATTTAAATAAAGCAGTAAAGCATGGCATAAGTACATGATCGTAAATAAAACCTCAAACTAGTTTGTGGCCCCAAGAAATAAGACTGAATCAAGCTCTGGCTCAGGGGGGTCCCATAATCCTCCCGAATGTGGATAGCGCGATAAATCAAGGAACAGGTATCAAGTACTCGGGGTCCTACGGGACACAAGTGGGCGGTCGGAAACCAAATATTATCTATCACCCACCGATGCCTCTGCTTACTTACTTCAATTTTAGTTGTTAAACAGGAATTAAAGTGAGCGATAAGTGAAACCATGATCATATCCAACATCAACATGCTGCATTACTCCAACAACTGTGGTTCATGACGACACACAACAACACTTGAGCAAGCGACTACGGCGCGCAAGTCCAACTATCTACCAAACAACAGGTAATAGGATGTGTCCAAGGCAATATAGGGCTGCAAGGGATATCACGGGTACGAAAACTAGAGCATCGCAACACAGATAGCAATAGATCAACAGGAGGGAATAAATACTATAAAAGTAAGATAGGTAGAAAGGGGAGATGCTCTTTGAAAACATTCTTTGAAGGTTCAACCGAAGATCGGGGCGAAGCTCACATCAACTCAACGGCCTTATCCGCGAAGAAGCAAAACACTAGAAGAAACACCGGATGCACTATTTAATACTACGGCAAAAGATCGGGCATGATGCATGTATGATGCATGACATGACAAAGGTGCAATGCAATTAGGCCATATTAAGCGGAATCGGGGTCCCGACATTTAATTAAACGGTTCAAGTTATTTAGCTACCCCGCAATTTAAATGTTGTAAGAACATGGCCAAAATATAGCACCGGTTCGCTACATCATTTTAAACGAGGCCATTATAAGACTAGATTTGTCCGCATATGGGCCCCATATTTATTTATTAGGTGAATCGGCATAAGGCCCCCAAACCACACAAATATGCATGCAAGTATGGCAATTAATATGCAACAAGTTGTTATTACATTTATAAAATAGGGCTCGAGAAAAGGGGTCACACATTGGGGTTCGGCGAACTTGGGGTTCCGGGGTTCGGGGTAGGTCTCGGGGTCCAGGGTTCGACGGAAACGTTCTCGGATAACAGGGGTCGATCTTGACGCATCCGAGAAGACGAACTTGGTTAGCATCGGGGCGCATCGGATTCTCCTGGTCGCAATCGTTCTTGTCGTCGTGCCGATCTTGTCGGGTCCCACGGGGTCGATCTTGCCGTTGCGAGGTCTTGTCGGGCCCGCGCCATCGAGTCGGTGTTAGCGTTCGGGAGCGTTCTCGTGGCAATCTTGGCGTCCTGGGGACGATCCTGTCGCATCCGCGGTCGTCGGGTCGTGCCGACGGTCTTGTCGTCTCACGGCAGAGATCTTGGGGTCCGGGGTCTTGGCGCCTTCGGGTCCGAGAGGGAGATCTTGGCGTTCGAGGGTTCGGTCCAATCTCGACCATCAGGGTCCATGACGAAGATCTTGGAATAGGGCGCCACTTGGGTTCAGTGTCGATCTTGGCGTCACTTGTACATGTGGCCGTTCTTGTTGAGGGGTGGTCTTGAGCAGCGCGGAGGGGTCTGCCACGCGCGGCACGCCTTGCGCAGACGGCCGGCGGGCAGACACGGCGGCGGCAGCGGGGGTGCGGGCGGGCTTGCAGACAGTCGGCGGGCACGGGTCTGGCTGTGAGCTTGGCGGAGTCTTGCTGCAAGGAAGAGGCGAGGGACTCCATCGTCCAAAACACCAGTCGTGGTCTTCTTGCAGATGGAGGCGAGGCTAGGCGGAGGCGGGCCCGGGCTCGGGTGGCGGCAGGATCTTGGAGGAGGGCTGGGAAGGAGGGCCGGCCGGCGGGTCGAGCAGGCTCGGGAGGATGGACGCCTTGGCGGTCAGGCGGCCGAGGAAGGGGAGCAGAGGCGAGGCAGTGATGGGAGGAAGGGCGGCGGGCTGGTGGTCGGAGGACGACGGATCGGCGGCGCTGAGGGAGGGACAGGCTGGCTCGATCGCCATGGGCTCGGGAGGAGCACCGGGAAGGAGGAGCAGCGGGAGGGAGGCTAGCGGCGGTCGCTGGAAGGGGCGGCTGGCGCAGGAAGATGGGCGAGGCGGAGCTTCGAGGGAGGAGACGGGGCAGGGAGCTTGAGGGGCGGGGAGGCGGTGGAGGTTGGTGGCGGCAGGCGCTCGTCGGAGCGAGGGGGCCTGTGGCGAGGTGGCTACATGGGCGGAGGGTCGCCTGAGGCGTCGGTGGGGCGGGGGAGCGGACGGTGGAGAGGGGATGGGGCGCTGAGAGAGAGAAGGAGGAGGAGAGCGGCGTCGGGTGGGAGAAGGAAGAAGGTGGGCCAGGGGGTGGGGCCGGCTGCAGCGTGCGTGTGTGCGTCGTGTGTTGCGTGCGTGTGTGGGCTGAGGGGCGAGTTGAGAGGGGCTGTGGGGAGAGAGAGGGGGTGGGAAGAGGTGGCAGAGCATGGTTGGCTGGGGGTTGGGCAGGGTGACGTGGCGAGTTGCTATTGGGTGGGGTGAGGTGGAGGGGTTGTGGGTAGAATAGGACTGGTAGCTTTAGGATTATGGGTGGGCCGTTTTAATTTCTGGGGGTGGTCGTTCGGGTCGAATCGGCCCGTTCGAATGCCCCCACAAAAATAAATAAGTATTTTATTTGTTTCAAACGGACTTTTGCAAACCGATAGAAAACAAAACAAAATAATCCGGTGACCCGGGGTTTTGCGTTTGAGCAAAGGCGGGGCGTTTTGGAAACACAAAATAGGTTTTTCCGCAATTAGTTTTATGCAAGCAAATGCAAGATGATGACGATGCTCAAATGCAATGTGGCATGATGACATGAGCATGCGGTCATGATGATGCAATGCACAAAAACAACGCGATTTTCTAGTAGTGGTTTTGCGGGATGCCACAATTCGACACCACTAACAATGGATCTCGCCCTCGAGATCCGCCTCACGGTACCGGAAGGAAGGTCGGCGATCTGCGTCTTCTCGCTTCGTGTAGATCCTCGCGACACCACTAACAAGAGGTCGCTATCCGTGATCGTCGAGAGAACACTCCGGATAAACAACGGACGAGGTTAAAGGTAAGGCCACCTCTAACTTTCATGGAGGGAGTAAGAGTTGCATCGATCCACCATTCCATATACGCAGCAAATGATAAAAGTAGTGGTATGGTCGCGACTCCATCCCGCACTCAAAGCATTACTCTACACATGAATAGGCGGATTATGCAACCAACTCTCGGAATCAGACTGAAGATCTCGACAAGCGAGGTTCAGAAACAAAGGAGTGATGCAGACTCTGCATCGGAACTGGCGTAGATGATGTCGTCGCGTCGGAAAACACCGGAAGACACAAACAAGGAACAAAGAACGATACCACAGTAGACGGATTCCTCGGATAGCATGAAGACCAGATGTAGAAACACCGTTACCAAAGGAGGAAGAGAAACCCTGAAGGTACGATGGAACCCAACCACGAGAAATCCTGGACTCGAAGAAAAGATAAGAGGTGGATTCAAAACGCGTAGAGGTAAGAGGAGAATAGCAGAGGGGTAAGGAGTAAAATCAGACCTAATCAGAACTATCCAACCGATTTGGCAAAATAGTTTTTGACACTCTACTTCGGCCGTTAGCTAGGTTATCCTGATTTGGACTTGTGGGTATCGCAACCGCTGAGCTCGATACCACTCAGAACACCCTCGAATCGGACCTATGCAAGTTTCAGCGATTCCGCCAAACCCGCATAGAAACGATTCAAAGGTGCCCACGACACTTTCGTGCGGATGGAAAACGGTAATAACATTACACAACAGTCCTCGATGGGACCCACAATGTATATATATACAACACGACTCCATGAGTCAAGAATACAGATATAATATATAAAGATCCAAATCACCTTGAACGACAGAGCGTCCAAGCCACGGACAAGATGCAAATGGGGCTAAGAGCCCCCACGAAGAATAACCAATGGCGTCCATAACCACCTTGCCAAGCGGAAGGGTAACCACCTAACGACGCCGATCTCAAAACCTGCTTAAACAAAATGGGTGCCGACAAAGGCAAAGGGAAAGAGGAGCGCCGATCGAGGCCGATGCAGCGAGGCTAGAATTCGCATCCTCGCCTACAAAGGTATGGTGGATCGAAGGCAGAAGATGCACTAAACAACCTATAGAGACTCGATATAATGGCTATCGAGAGGGGTAAGAAAAGACCTATCCGAACTGGTGATACTAACACCAAACAATCCCATCCTAGTATTCCCCCTCGAGACCAAACGAGGAAGTCAACCGAGGAACTCACACAGTTGGCAGTTTTACTTATTCAGTTATCGTTGCAGCAATTACTAGTCAGGTTTAGATAATCATTCTGATAAAGTAAGCAGTGGACACTTTTAGTTAACCATTCCATTGTGGTTGCATCACTTACTAGTCAAATACAATTAGCATGAGATATCCCAAAACCCAACAGTTGTTGGTACTTTTATTTAGCCATTCCGTTGTAGTTGCAATACTTACTAGTCAGGTACAATGGTTGCAAGCGACACCCAAACAAGCAATTATTGGCAGTTTTATATAGCCATTCCATTATAGTGAAGCTGATTACTAGTCATTATAAAGTCAAATATATAGCACTACTTTAGTTATCGTTGTCTATGATCGAGATACTGTGCTCCAAGTCGTCCATAACCGCGGACACGGCTTTCAGAAAGTTTTACCCGGCCGGGGTGCACCAATAGCAACACACGCTCGATCAACCTCGGAAAACCAAATCAAAACCAGAGGCCTTCACGACAAAGCAATCACAGGATTGAAATATTTGGGCCACCCTTAAAGTAGACCATAGCAAGCGGCCGCTCCGAGACGGACTTAAGGTTGTGGGACGGTGAACGATTCGGGAACCCAAAACTGGCTTGTCGACACCGGAATCGTGCCACGATCCTAAACAGTACAGTGCTATCCATCGTACAATTTAAATAAAGCGAAAGCATGGAATAAGCAGGATCGTAAATAAAACCTCAAACTAGTTTGTGGCCCCAAGAAATAAGATGAATCAAGCTCGGCCTGTGGGGTCCCATAATCCTCCGGATGTGGATAGCGATAAATCAAGGAACAGTATCAAGTACTCGGGGTCCCTACGACACAAGTGGTGATCGGAAACCAAATATTATCTATCACCCACCGATGCCTCTGCTTACTTCAATTTTAGTTGTTAAACATGAATTAAAGTGAGCGATAAGTGAAACCATGATCATATCCAACATCAACATGCGGCATTACTCCAACAACTGTGGTTCATGACGACACGCAACAGCACTTGAGCAAGCGACTATGGCGCGCAAGTCCAACTATCTACCAAACAACAGGTAATAGGATGTGTCCAAGGCAATATAGCTGCAAGGGATATCACGAATGAAACTAGAGCATCGCAACCGAGATAGCAATAGATCAACAGGAGGAATAAATACTATAAAAGTAAGATAGGTAGAAAGGGGAGATGCTCACCTGAAAACATTCTTGAAGGTTCAACCAAGATCGGTAAGCTCACATCAACTCAACGGCCTTATCATGAAGAAGCAAAACACTAGAAGAAACACCGGATGCACTATTTAATACTACGGCAAAAGATCGGGCATGATGCATGTATGATGCATGACATGACAAAGGTGCAATGCAATTAGGCCATATTAAGCGGAATCGGGGTCCCGACATTTCATTAAACGGTTCAAGTTATTTAGCTACCCCGCAATTTAAATGTTGTAAGAACATGGCCAAAATATAGCACCGGTTCGCTACATCATTTTAAATGAGGCCATTATAAGACTAGATTTGTCCGCATATGGGCCCCATATTTATTTATTAGGTGAATCGGCATAAGGCCCCCAAACCACACAAATATGCATGCAAGTATGGCAATTAATATGCAACAAGTTGTTATTACATTTATAAAATAGGGCTCGAGAAAAGGGGTCACACATTGGGGTTCGGCGAACTTGGGGTTCCGGGGTTCGGGGTAGGTCTCGGGGTCCAGGGTTCGACGGAAACGTTCTCGGATAACAGGGGTCGATCTTGACGCATCCGAGAAGACGAACTTGGTTAGCGTCGGGGCGCATCGGATTCTCCTGGTCGCTATCGTTCTTGTCGTCGTGCCGATCTTGTCGGGTCCCACGGGGTCGATCTTGCCGTTGCGAGGTCTTGTCGGGCCCGCGCCATCGAGTCGGTGTTAGCGTTCGGGAGCGTTCTCGTGGCAATATTGGCGTCCCGGGCGATCTGTCGCATCCATGATCGTCGGGTCGTCCGACGGTCTTGTCGTCTCACGGCAGATCTTGGGGTCCGGTCTTGGCGCCCGGTCCGAGAGGAGATCTTGGCGTTCGAGGGTTCGGTCCAATCTCGACCATCAGGGTCCATGACGAAGATCTTGGAATAGGGCGCCACTTGGGTTCGATGTCGATCTTGGCGTCACTTGTACATGTGGCCGTTCTTGTTGAGGGGTGGTCTTGAACGCGCGGCGGAGGGGGTCTCCCGGCCACGCACGGCGATGGCGCAGGACGGCCGACTTCGGCGAGACAGGGCACAGGCGGCGGCAGTGCGGGCGCTTGCGAGCCCAGTCGCGGGCGGCGGGTCTGGCAGAGCTTGGCGAAAAGCGCGCTGCAAGGAAGAGGAGGCGAGGGACTCCATCGTCGAACAAGCCAGGGGTCGTGGTCTTGCGCGAGATGGAGGCGAGGCTAGGCGGAGGCGGCCAGCTCACGGGGTGGCGAGTCTTGTGAGAGGGGCCTGGGAGGAGGGCAGCGGGTCGAGCACGGGCTCGGGAGCATGGCCTTGTGATCGCGATGGCGGCCGAGGAAGGGAGACGGGCGAGCACCTGAGGGCGGTAGGGAGGAAGGGCGGGCTGGTGGTCGGGACCAGCCAGGCGGCTGAGGAGGCAGTATTTGGCCCGACCTTGGGCTCGGGAGGGCACTGGGAAGGAGGAGCGGCCGGGAGGGAGCGGCGGTCATGGAGGGAAGCTGGGCGTGAGAAGATGGGCCGAGGCGGCGGAGCTTCGAGGAGGAGGGAGACGCGGCGGGGGAGCTTGAGGGGGGGCGACGGGAGGCGGTCGGAGGTTGGTGGCGACGGGCGGCTCACGGAGCGGGGAGAAGCCTGGTGAGTCAGCCACAAGGAAAGGGAGGGTCAGGCGCCGTGGTGGGAGCGACGGTGGAGAGGGGATGGGGCGCTGAGAGAGAGAAGGAGGAGGAGAGCGGAGTCGGGTGGGAGAAGGAAGAAGGTGGGCCAGGGGGTGGGGCCGGCTGCAGCGTGCGTGTGTGCGTCGTGTGTTGCGTGCGTGTGTGGGCTGAGGGGCGAGTTGAGAGGGGCTGTGGGGAGAGAGAGGGGGTGGGAAGAGGTGGCAGAGCATGGTTGGCTGGGGGTTGGGGCAGGGTGATGTGGCGAGTTGCTATTGGGTGGGGTGAGGTGGAGGGGTTGTGGGTACAATAGGACTGGTAGCTTTAGGATTATGGGTGGGCCGTTTTAATTTCTGGGGGTGGTCGTTCGGGTCGAATCGGCCCGTTCGACTGCCCCCACAAAAATAATTAAGTATTTTATTTGTTTCAAACGGACTTTTGCAAACCGATAGCAAACAAAACAAAATAATCCGGTGACCCGGGGTTTTGCGTTTGAGCAAAGGCGGGGCGTTTTGGAAACACAAAATAGGTTTTTCCGCAATTAGTTTTATGCAAGCAAATGCAAGATGATGACGATGCTCAAATGCAATGTGGCATGATGACATGAGCATGCGGTCATGATGATGCAATGCACAAAAACAACGCGATTTTCTAGTAGTGGTTTTGCGGGATGCCACACTCTTTCCTTAGACTATGAGACTAGATCAAATCAATGTTACCCGAGGATACTTTAACGGCACACAACGTCACTCAGTGATATGGAGTGATGTTGAATATCCAGAGGAACATGTTGAAGATAATGAGTCAAGAGCAGGATTTGTCTATCCGTGTGACGGAAGATACTCTGGGCCCACTCGGATAAGTTATATCCATAAGTTGCGCAGCGTCTAACTAGGTCACGTGGATATTACTTATCAGGACGAGTAAAGAAGGTATTGTTGGTAACGAGATTGAACACTAACATAGGGATGTTACTTGATCAAACCTCGGACAATATAGCATCGTAGAGACAAAGGGAAGAAGACACAATGTTTAACGGTCCAATGACAAATATCGTTGAGTACACATGTGGTCAACAAGGATAGGATGTCCAGATCCCGATGTTGATCATTGGTCATAGAGGTGTCTTGGCCATGTCTGTTGTATTCATGAACCGTTGGGTAGCATGCTTAAGAGCTTGACGAAGCTTGGAGATCATTAATGGCTAGTTTGAATCACTAAAGAAGTGAGAAGAGAGATAGACCAGAGAAGTTCTGGGGATATCCGAAGCCGTTCGGAGAAAGAATAAGAAAAAGGACCGGAAAAGGGTTTTTGGATAAATGGTTATTTAAATATGATTATTATATATTAATTATGAATTAATATATTGTGAAAGAATATTTAAATAAAGAATTAGAAAAGGTATCTTAATAGTTAGGAAAAATCCCGTAGGGATTTTACCTAAAAAGAAACAGGTGAAAAATCCTGTAGGCAAAATCCCGTAGGGATTTTACCTAAAAAGAAACAGGTGAAAAAGGAAAAAGAACGCAGCAGGAAAAGGGCCGATTTTTGAACCAGCCCGAAGTGGGCGATGAATACCATTTACCGCGCAGGGCAGCAGCTGCTGTGAGATCCTGGCTTATGGCTTAATAGGATTGATAGTATACCCATACCAACAAGTTGCAACTTCTTTTCCGGAAGTTCATCTAAAAAGAACTCTGAGGTTAAGCGTGCTTGGCCTAGAGCAATTTTAGGATGGGTGACCGGCCGGGAAGTGGGTACCGGGTGCGCACGAGTGAGATCCTATTGAGCTGCTAGGAGTGACAGTCGTCGGTCCGGAGAGGCTGGCGTGTTACAAGTGGTATCAGAGCCGACCCTTGCGGTTACACGGGTGTGTGCGGGTCAGTGGCGGACATGTGGCGCATGGTGCGTGTGTCCCGGAGTGGACACGGCATGGAATATGTATCGGCACTGGACGCACAGACGTATGCCAAGATGGGATGTTCCTGGCATGTGGTTGATCGACGAGGGCGTCGATCTTCTAAGGGTGAGTGTATGTGAGACCCTGGCACATGGCTTAATAGGATTGATAGTATACCAATACCAATAAGTTGCAACTTCTTTTTTGGAAGCTCATCTGAAAAGAACACTAAGGTTAAGCGTGCTTGGCCTAGAGCAATTTGAGGATGGGTGACCAACCGGGAAGTGTGTACAGGGTGCGCATGAGCGAGGACAAAGTGCGCAGAAAAGAATAGTGTTTGTCTGTGGGGTTAGTCTAAATATCATATTGAGCTGCCAGGAGTGACAGCCACCGGTCTGGAGAGGCCTGGGTGTTACAGTTGCTGTCCGACCCTTGCGGTTCCTGGCATGTGGTTGATAGTATACCACCGGTCTGGACGCACAGACGTATGCCAAGATGGGATGTTCCTGGCATGTGGTTGATCGACGAGGGCGTCGATCTTCTAAGGGTGAGTGTATGTGAGACCCTGGCACATGGCTTAATAGGATTGATAGTATACCAATACCAATAAGTTGCAACTTCTTTTTCGGAAGCTCATCTGAAAAGAACACTAAGGTTAAGCGTGCTTGGCCTAGAGCAATTTGAGGATGGGTGACCAACCGGGAAGTGTGTACAGGGTGCGCACGAGCGAGGACAAAGTGCGCAGAAAAGACTAGTGTTTGTCTGTGGGGTTAGTCTAAAGATCCTATTGAGCTGCCAGGAGTGACAGCCACCGGCAGAGAGGCACAGGTGTTCTGATTCTTGTCACTTGCCATCGTGGCTGCCTGGCGCTAACCATCCGGGCGCTGCGTGGTGGCGATTCGCCCATCCGCATCATACGCTCTCCCAGCCGCTACATTGCTCTGCTCGCCGGCCGGGCAGGGGTGGGTGATGTCTATGCACTTCTATTCTTGTAGATAGTTGTTGGGCCTCCAAGTGCAGAGGTTTGTAGAATAGCAGCAAGTTTCCTTTAAATGGATTATCCAAGGTTTATCGAACTCAGGGAGGAAGTGGTCAAAGGTATCCCACCTCAAGCAACTCTGCAATCAAGTAACAAGAAGTCTCTTGTGTCCCCAACACACCCAATACACTTGTCACATGTATATGTGCACTAGTTCGGCGAAGAGATAGTGAAATACAAGTGGTATGGATGATTATAAGTGGTAACGGTGCCAGAAAAGAGCTTCTGACGGGGAGGAAAAGACTAAAGGCAAAAATATGGAAGCAAGCAAACATGTAACAGATCTAGATGCAAACGGTGTCTCAATGCTTAGAAACAAGGCCTAGGGATCATACTTTCACTAGTGAACACTCAATAAATATATTCTCTTCATGATACTACCCTAAACTACTCTCCGGTTGGACACTCTAATCCATGGTTCCAACAAACACCATAATTTCATAGAGACAACCAACTCAAAATATACTCATGATAATTATTTATAAACTCTAGCCTAAGTGCCACCACGGCGTGCACTCTATCACTTTCACACACGTGGGGAGAGTAAAGATCTATTAAAGCATTTGAGTATAAGAGTAGATCTACTTGATTACAAAGCTCATGATCTGAATAAGATAACCCATAGAGAGAGATGAATACATAGCTACCGGTAGAGCCCTTAGCCTCGAAGGAGAACTACTCCCTCCTCAGCATGGTAATCAGCAACGATGATGAAGATGGAGATGGAGATGGTGGTGGATATTGAAGGAGATGTCTCCGGGAGCACTTCCCCGTCCCGGCAGGGTGCCGGAATAGAGACTTCTGTCCCTCGAATCTCCCCTTTGGTGGCGGCGGTGCAGCGATGGTTTTTGTGGCTTTACCCAGACGATTTAGGGTGTCTGAGTCAGGGGCTTCTTATAGGCGAAGGGGCAAGGCGAGGAGGCATCCAGGGGGGCCACACCCCCTAGTGGTGCGGCCAGGGTGGGCCCGTGCCACCCTAGGGTGTGCCCACCTTGATGCCATACGCCATCTCTGTTTTTATTTTCTGTATCGCTCCGGGAAAAATAGTAACCTTGGCTTTTGTCCCGTCCAATTCCGAGAATATTCATTTTTTAGCTTTTCTAAAACCAAAAACAGCAGAAAACAGGCAACTGGCACTGTGGAAACTTGTTAATAGGTTAGTTCCAGAAAGTGTATAAAAATACCTCAAAGTGTAGACAAAACATAAGACAAATGATATAAAACAAGCATGGAGCATCAAAAATTATAGATACGTTTACGACGTGTCAAGCATCCCCAAGCTTAACTCCTACTCGTTCTCGAGTAGGTAAGTGATAAAAAGAATAATTTTTTAGCTGACATGCACCATCACAATCTTGATCATGGTATTTGCAAGCATTGAAAGCTAGGATTAAAGTACTCTAAACATGAGCATGAAAGATGAAGTTCTAACAATAATGCATAGTAACTATGCTGCAACATGAAAGGATACAAACAAAGGTTCATGAATAACAATGCATTGAAAGACGTTTGGTTGTTTCACATATAGAAAACATAGCATAATGGCATTGAGCACTAGAGGAAAAAGGGCCATCCGTTCGCGACCCCTCGGAGCATTAGTCCCGGTTGCGCCACCAACCGGGACTAATCTTTGCACGTCCGGTTGGGCGGGCATGGGGCCGAGGGCATGGGCCCGGTTGGTAAGAGGCATGCGTCCGGTTGGAGCCACCAACCGACTAAAGGTTTGGCCACAGCCACGTGGCGTGGTACGCACCTTTAGTCGATTCTGGCTCCAACCGACTAAAGACCCCTGCCCTCTATAAATGCAACCCCTCTGCCTCCACTGTTTTTGAATGGTGTAAGGTGTGAGGGTGTGTGCTAGTTTTTCTCATGCATGCATTGAAGGTGTTTGTTGAAATGTTTGAGTGAAAAATCCCGTTGAATTTCTCATAGAACAAAAATATAGAAGGTGTCCGAGACGCACTTGAGCTTTCTCCTCTTTATTTCCCTCGATCGAGGTTAGCAATCTTATCTTTTCTAGGTCATTGATACAATTCATGTGTCGGTGTGAATTGGTTATTTCACTATTTATGATGTTCTGTTTTTGATAAACTTACTTATGTGATGCGGATGAGCAGTCGGGAATGGATGTCGGTGGCCGTGGGTAGGGTATATCAAAGGCGTGGATAAATTTATCGATGTGGCTACGGCAAACAAAGAGAATGGATTTATCGTTGTCCATGTGTTCAATGTCGGAACAACAAGGAGTACTCTTCCTCGAAAATCATTCGCGCCACCGATTATGAAAGGTTTCATGCCCAACTATAATTGCTGGACCAAGCACGGAAAGAGGGGTTATGATGGAAGATGGTGAAGAAGAAGATGATGATAACAACTATCATCATATGTTTCTGAATCTGATGATCTTGCAATGGAAGACAATGGAGAGGAAAAAGGTGAAGAACGGGCATCGGATATGAGCGGTGATGAACTTGGTAGGGTCATTTCGATGCAAAGAGAGCGTGAATGAAAATGAGAAGTTGAAGTTAGAGGGCATGTTAGAAGATCACAAGAAATTGTTGTACCCAAATTGTGAAGATGGCAGCACAAAGCTCGGTACCACATGGAATTGTTCGTTGGAAGGCGAGTGTGGTCTAATGACTCCTCATTTGAAAAGATCTTGAAAATAATGAAGAAGTTTCCAAAACATAACGAACTTCCCGAGAGTACCTACTGAAGCAAAGAAGACTCTCTGTCCTCTGGGATTAGATGTGCAAAAGATACATGCATGCATTAATGATCGCATCCTCTACATGATAAGGAGTATGAGAATTTAGATAAATGCCGATGTAGCGTTGCGGTATAAGATCGACGAGATGACCTGGTGATGTTGAGGAGAGCCCCTCCTAAGAGGGTTCCTGCTAAGGTTATGTGGTATGCTCCTATAATACCAAGGTTGAAACGCATGTTCGAAACAAAGAGCATGCCGGGTTGTTGCGATGGCACAAAGAAGACCGTAAGAAAGAGGCGAGTTGAGACACACCTGGCGATGGGTCACAGTGGAGAAAAATCGAGAGAGACTTCCCGGACTTTGCGGTGACGCATGGAACTTATGGTTTGGTCTAAGTACGGATGGCATGAATCCTTTTGGGGAGCGAGCTGCGATCCGGCACACTGGCCGTGACTCTATGTATCTACAACCTGCCTCCTTGGTTGTGCATGAAGCGTAAGTTCATTATGATGCCGGTGCTCATCCAAGGCCGAAGCAACGCAACAACATTGATGTGTACCTTAGGCCATTAGTTGAAGAACTCTTACGGTTGTGGGGCAAACCAGGTGCGTGCGTGGGATGAGAACAAGCAGGAGCCATTTAATCTACGAGGGTTGTTATTCGAACCATCAATGATTGGCTGCTCTTAGTAACCTTCGTGACAGACAAACAAAGGATATAAGGCATGCACCCACTGTTTAGATAAGACCGAAGGTACATATTTGCATAAATGCAAGAGGGTTGTGTACCTAGCGAATCGACGATTTCTTCCGACCAATCATCCGTAAGAAAGAAAGGCAAGCATTTCAAAGGTGGCGTATCACCGAAGAAGCTGAACTCCTGCTGGTGATGATGTATTTGGTATGGTCAAGGACATAGAAGTAATCTTTGGAAAGGGTACGGCGGTCAACCAGTTCGAACGACGTCGCTCAGGACACGCACCCATGTGGAAGAATAAATCTATATTTTGGGAGCTGCCATATTGGAAAGTCCTGCGTGTCCGCTCTTCAATCGACGTGATGCACGTGGCGAAGAATCTCTGCGTGAACCTGCTAGGATTCCTAGGCGTGTATGGGAAGACAAAAGATACACACAAGCACGGAGGACCAACAAATTATGAAAGACCCAAAGAACATGCATACAGATAACAAGACGGATAAAGGCGTCACTTAAGTCGTGCAACTATGCTCTTACCAAAGCAGAAGGAAATCTTTTGAAGTCCTTTACGGTATCAAGGTGCCATCGGGCTTCTCATCTAATATAAAGGGATAATAAATATGGCGGAAAAAGTTCCAAAACCTGAAGTCACATGACATCACGTGATTATGACGCATTGCTTCGATTGCATTGAGGGGCTTCTACCGAAAATGTTCGAGTACCCATTGTGAAGCTGTGCATTCCTCAATGCAATATCTCGGAAGGTAATCAATCCGGATATTACGCCAAGGTTACTGAGAAGGATGTGGTACAATGTCTTGTTAGTTTTGAATTGGTGTTCCCATCCGTCTTCAATATTATGACGCATCTCTGGTTCATCTAGTGGAAGAGATTGCCATTCTCGGTCGGTATTTCTGCACAATATGTTCCCCTTTGAGAGGTTCATGGGAGTCTTAAAGAAATATGTTCATAACGTGCTAGACCGGAAGGAAGCATCTCCAAGGGATATGGAGCAGAGGAGGTCATTGAGTTTTGTGTTGACTTTATTCGACCTTAAGCCGATTGGTGTTTCGACTGCGGCATGAGGGAAGACTAAGTGGAAAAACCTTTTGGGAAAGAAAGCAATGATATGTAGGGATGGGGATTCTTTCACTAAAGCACACTACAGTTCTACATAATTCCACCTTGGCAGCTCAGATATCGAGGAACACAAGAATATTGTACGCTCAAAAACCGGGAAGCCTGAATCATGGATTAGATGAACACATGAAGTCTTTCGGTGGTTGGATGCGAACACATCTCTTGAATGACACCACTGTTGGAGATCAGCTATACTTGTTGGCGCGTCACCATCTTCTCTCTGTATTGAATTTCCAAAGTGAAATAAATGGGAATACATTCTACACGATCGCCCAAGATAAAAGAGCACCAACCAAAATAGTGGTGTCGCTTTGATGCAATAGACGAGAATGGACAAAAGGACACATATTATGGTTACATAGGAGATATGGGAACTAGACTATGGAGTCTCTTTTAAGGTCCCTTTGTTTCACCGCAAATGGGTCAACCCGAATGGGGAAGGGGTAAAGATAGACCAGGTTATGCGGAATGACAACAGTGGATCTCAACAATCTTGGTTATAGAGATGAACCATTCGTCCTAGCCAATGATGTTTATCGGGTTTTCTATGTGAAGGACATGTCCTCGCAGAAAAAAAGAAAAAATATGTAAACGAATACATCATATGATGGGCCAAAGCGTCACATAGTTCTTGCGGGGAAAAGAAACATCGTGGGAATCGAGGACAAGACAGACATGTCAGAAGATTATAATAAGTTTGATGAAATACCGCCCTTCACAAAGGAAAACCGGCCCAAGCATTCCGTTAAGTAAAGAAGATGCTCCATGGTTACGTCAGCGGTCATAAGGAATGACATATGCCAAGAAGTTCATGCTCATATTATGTAACTCTAGTTCATGTCTTTCGCGGTTTGTGGCTTGGAAGGATATCTTTCGCGGTTTGTGGCCTTTAGTCCGGTTTTGTAGTCTCAGTTTTAATATTAATAAATGTCTTGAGTGTTAGTCCCATTTTGTGGCTGGACCGAGTGCCTCTATGACCAGTTTCTTGGAGATGCTTGGGAGGACTAGGCTCAATCGGCATCTCCCTCAAACTGGTCGAGTAATCCTGCTCTCGAAAACCATCTTGCAGCTTGTAACTTCACTAACTAGATCAATACGCCTCGGGCTAACTAATTTCACATATTAGGAGTGCCTCTATGACCAGTTCTCGGAAATGCGGAGGACCGGGCTCCGTCGACATCTCATCAAAGCCCGCATGGTGTCCTCGCTCTCGAAAACCATCTTGCAGCTTGTAACTTCACTAACTAGATCAATACGCCTCGGAGCTAACTAATTTCACATATTAGGAGTGCCTCTATGACCGTTCTCGGAGATGGGAGGACTGGGCTCGTCGGCATCTCCTGGCTGCCGTAGTGGTGTCCTCGCTCTCTAAAACCATCTTGGAGATGCCTCAAACTGCTGGAGGACTGGACTCACAAGGATGCATATTTATAGTACAAAGCTCGGCATAATGTCGACACTCACCCCTATTATTAGTCTTGACTCATCTTTAGTCCCGGTTGGTGTCTCAACCGGGACTAAATCATCTTTAGTCGGTTGGTGACACCATCCGGGACAAGGTACAAGCCGCATGACATAATGTCGACACTCACCCCTATTATTAGTGTTGTCTGGCCCACTCTGCCGCAATCCCTTCAGTCGCGGTTGGTTTCTCCAACCGAGACTAAATATGAACCCTCTCTTTATATAGGCATTTCCCTCTATTTATTAGGTAACACTTAAGACATTTATTAATATTAAAAACCGGGAAAAATCGGGACTAGCTAACACTCAGGCCTAAAGCCGCCCCCTTTAGTCATAATCATGCCTAGTCCTATAGTACGCAGCTTCAGGGTCTTCATCGTCGTCATCATCATCGTCATCGTCACCTGCCACTCCGGGGATCCTCAGCCCATCCATGGCATATACCAGGGGCCATTCCAGCCTCGGATTCACGGCGGGTGGGAGAGGGGTATCCTGGAAGACGATGCCGCTACCGCCGGGACAGTGTGGGGCCTGTGGCGGGTGGACTCGTGGGCACCGTAGGCGAGGATGGTCTCCCCCGGCGATGTAGCGCATTACTTAGATGATAGTACGGTTCTCCCACCACAGACGACGGCCGACTTCGTTGTGGTTCACCGGTGGCGGGCCATCACCCTCGTACCTGGCGAGCTCCCTTTCCCGCCTATTAGCGAAGAAGGCATTCCAGGTGTCATAGTTGTCGGGATCCCACTAGGGATCCATCCGCTGCTCCGGCGTGAGCTCGTGGTAGAAGTGGTTTATGATGGTGTTATCACCGTATTTTGGCCAGAGATGGAGATGGGCCGTGATCAAGATGGGCTTGGAAGATACATATATTCAACGAGTTGTTGGATCGGCCTAGTGTGTGGATTTGGGCTAAATTGCCCGTGTATCTTGTATCATAGTAGGTTTCGTGTTTGTTTAGGTTCCGTTTATGTTTAGGTAAAGATAGAGTTGTAGAGTTATTACAAAAGTAGAGAGTCTCCAGACTATAAATATGTACCTAGGGTTATTGAAAGAGGAGGACGACCACGTTCACAACAAACACAATCTCAAGATCATACCCCTTGTTCTTAGGGTTTCTTTCGGGTAAGTGCCATGCTGCCTAGATCGCATCTTGCGATCTAGGCGATATCTACTTATTTCGTTACTGGTTTTCGTCTTCAAGCGTTGTTGATGGCGAGTAATACCATTATCATAGATTGTTTGAGGCTAGCATCGGTGCTTTTCATTACTATCGAGCTATGCTGCCTCTAGCTATCTCGCTACCCTTGCACCTTTTCGGTGCAAGGGTAGCACCTTGCTTGATCTTTATTTAGTCGATTCGATCTGTTATAGTTGTGCCTTGTTCACCAAGGTTTAGTTTGATATCTACGTAATCAGGCCTTGCAAACGGGTTGAACGATCCGGTAATGCATAAGGACGTGGCTTATTCGTTCTAGGGAAGATGTTCCGGTAATTGGCTTTATGTTGGTTATTAGGCCTCCTCTAGGGTTGATATTCTTCATCTTTTGTACGTACTAGGCTCAATCACGCGTAGGATGTTCCAGTTACGTGGTGAAAACATTAAACTATCGTAGATAGATTTAACTTGTAGTGATCAAGCAAAACCCCATGTTATCATAAAATCTAACGCAGAACCATGGGGCAATCGGCTTTAGGAGCCGATTTACAGGGAAACCTGGGAGCCGATTACGGCTCGAATTTTACGTATACTTGTTTATCATGCAGGAAATCAATCAGAGCAATCCTTCACCTTCCTGACCAGGTATAGGTCAGGTGGCATCTCGAACCAAGCGGGCGTGTGCAGAGCTTTGCGGGCCGTCGCCCGAGGGACCAGGCCCAGCGATCTGGGAGCCTCCCGGCTCTCCGTGTTGTCAGTCGCTGCTCGCCGGTGGGTTTTGGCAGGCAACACATTCTGGCACACCCGGTGGGACGTTCAACAACGTCTACATCAACTCCCGACGCTGCGATGGAGAACAAACCAGTCACGTACAATGATCTGCCTGATGAGCACAAGGCCAAGTACGACGAGATCAAGGCCCTCTTTGAGGAAGACCTCATCAGCTCTTTTGAGAGGACCCGTACGCATGGCATCAGGTGGAAAGGGTTCTCCGAGGCGCTCTTAATGAGGTGGATCTGCATTTCCCGGAAGAGCGCACTGCAGCCCTGACGGAGGTCAACTACATGGTGGCTCATTCCTTGCACCGCCATTCGAGAGCCCGTGAACGCTTTCGGGTCGCGGTCTGGCGTAGTTCAGAGATCATGAAGCATCATACTCCGTCGGGACCTACTTTAGGGACTCACGGGGAGAAAGACCGCTCTGACCGAGCCACAGCTCCGTTCGCACTTGCCGCTCGAGCCGCCAGAGCAGCGGCTTCGTGTCTACAAGGTCGAGGCGACCAGCGATTGCCAATTCCTGTTTGAGCCACCTAAGGAGATCCCACACGGATATATATGCCTACGTGCGGACTGCAATAACGACACGCACCAACAGTTGCAACCGCAGGAGTTTTGGCGCTAGGAGTGCTTGGGACAGGATCTTGAGGGCGGCGTGTCGGAGCGAAGATGGCTGGGATAGACGCGACAAAGCGTGGCTAGCCAAGTATGCCATCGGGACAAGTCATGAGAATTTAGCCCCTGGCTCAAACAAAGGAGCAAATCGGTACCATCTGAGGACCGGTTCGCTTCGTCAAGAGAAGGACAATCGGCTATTCAAAGCCGTACTAACGAAGTTTGATCTAATTCCACCGCCACCCAAGTATAAGCTCCCCGAGTTCTCAAGGTTCGGGTCGGAAGGGTCAAGCTCGATCGAGCACATAAGCCGATACCGCACAGCTAGGCATGATTTCAGCATCGGATCGATGCGTCAGATTCTTCGCAATCTCCGGGACCAGCCTTTGGGTGGTACACCTCACTACCACGACTCAATTCATACCGAAGCAACTGGAAGAGCGGTTCCACATCCAGCACCATTCGAGGCTCGAGGCTGGCATTGCGGACTGGCAGTGCGGCGAGCGAGAGAAAGCGTCGGTACATCCAGCCAGACTGTCAAGAACCGATGTTACTCGGCTCGTTTAACTGAGAAGGAGGCAGTCGAGCTGGCAGTGTTCGGTCTCTCAGCACCCATCAAGGATTTGGCGTTCCAGGTAGAATACAACTCATTGGCGCATGGCCCGTGAATCGACGATGTATGAGCAGCGCCACCACGAGTTGTACCAAGACAAATTCAAGCGTCCGATAAGCATGGTCGATGGAAGAAGAAGATCCTACGCAGACCGTGAGGTGGCCGTGCTGAATGGGCTCGGGGCAGATCTGTGGCTGCAAATGGGTGAAACAGCAAGGCCTGCGAAAGGGTTCGACTTGATGTGAGCAAAGCTGAGCAGATATTTGATTTGCTTCAAGGAGAAGCGGTGAGGTTACCAAGGCCACAAAATCCCTACTCAGAGATGAACGGAGACCATCCGCAAGTGGCATCATTCGTTCACTCACCACCAACGAGTGCAAAAGCTAGCCGCCAAATCAAATGGCTATAGAACAAGGCCGTCGATCCTTGGGCGATTCGCCATGAAAGTGGACACAAACCCATTTCCCGGCGTCAACATGGTAGAACTCTGGCCGCTCCAAGACGTAGCTGGATTTCGTTCGGCGTTAACATGGCGGTCTGGATACCACCATGACACGCATAAGGAGGACGTGGTCGCTCGGGGCAAGGAAAGAAAGGAGGCTAGTCCATGCGACGGCCCACAATGACAAAGCCAGCGGAGGAACAAGTGAGGAGAGTGCGATATCGAAGCCACATTACGCATCTCCTTAACAAGTATGAGCCAAGATACCAACGTCATGCTGGCGAAGACGACGAGGATATGAGCACCTTGCTAGGGGCGTCGAAAAAGAAGGACGCAGACGCATTGGGATTGTCCTTTCTTCGTGCTGGGCACAGGAATGAGCCGATTGCCTACAATCGACAACCGCGAATCACGGTCGACAAAGGAAGACACGAGGCCGGTGTCGTATTCAAACGTCTAGGGCCTTTTCAACCCTGTGGGCGCCCACAGGAGTCCGCTCGGCGAAGACCTCGAGGAACCAAAGGATGGCAAGGGCGGACAGGTATCACCGTCAAGGTGGTGCCCGACGGACTCGAACACACCCGGAAGCGTAGAGTGCAGGCTGCGTAACTTAGAGGCGAAGCGCGATATCTCACGCTTTGAAGAAAGCACGCCTGATCTGGTCCAAAGTGAGGCGACTGAAATGGAAGACCGCCCGACCAGGAAAGAGTGGCGCCCCAAACTGGTAAAAGCCGATGCAAAGACATCGGCACAAACATGGTGTTCGATTCCATCGTAATTCTGCCAAGAACCGATGAGCTACCCGTGGCACTGATCGCGCTACGGCCGTTATCTTTGAAGCCACGTGAGAAGGGTTACAAACATCTAAAAGCCCTGCACTGCGAGGTTACATCAATGGGCAACCTGTCCGAAGATGTTGGTGGACACGGAGCGATCAATATCATGTCATACGCCATGCTACGACGCTTGGGACGCTCCACCGCAGATGATCAAAACCAACGTCACGTTGAGCGACTTCAACGGTCGGTCTTGAACGCAAGGCGTCGAGCGTGGACTTGACGGTGGGCAGGAAAACCGTACCACGTCATTCTTCGTCGTGGACAGCAAGAGCACTTACGGTCTTGCTAGGAAGGATTGATTCACGCTAATTGTTGCATCCGTCCACAATGCATCGATGCACGATCCGATGGGATGGAGACGAAGTGGAGGTCATCCACGCAGACGATTCTATCGAGATCTCCATAGCTGGCATGAACGTCGGGAAGCGAAGACCAAGAGCCGATCTGCGGAATCAATCTAGACTATTGCGGCGTATTGAAGCTACAAAAAAGCGGGTGAGGCTGGTCTTATCCGGCCTTACAGTAGAAAAGCCCACGATCATCGTGGTACGGCCAATCCCTGCGATCGGCCACAAAAATAAAAGCAGCGATCATACGACAAGCAGCTCATGTAGTCGTAGCAGAGAGATGCTCTGCCACGGTAAAATAATGAGGTGTAAACCGTCCTTGATCGATGCAGCGAAAAGGGGCGATTCAAGCGATCGCCCAAATTATTTTTTGTCCTCACCCACCGTTTGCCTGTGTTTAGCGTCGATCCGGCGGTGTGACGGAAAGCTAGAGTGGGTTTACATCAGCCGATGAGCTAGAAGAGATCGACATTGGTCCGGGGATAAGCCACGACCAACATTTATCGTGAAAGTTAGAACCGAGTCTGCGGGCCCGATGATAGCCCTGTTGAAACAATATCCGCAGCCGCTTTGGGACTACACAGAGATGCCTGGGTTGGACAGGAGCATCATCGAGCATCGGCTCCCGCTCAAAAAGGGATTTCGGCCGTTTCAACAGCGAGCACGACAAATGAAGGCCGAAATTCTGGAAGAAGTCAAGAAAGAGGTCGAGAAAATGTTGACAGCCAAGTTGATCAGGCCATGCAGGTATGCGGAATGGATTTCTAGTATTGTGCCTGTAGAGAAGAAGGGCGGCCAATGGCGTGTTGCTATAGATTTTCGAGATCTCAACAGAGCTACCCCAAAGGATGAATATCCGATGCCGGTGTGGCGACATTGATCAATGCAGCAATTTGGTCATAAAATTTTGAGCTTCATGGATGCAATGCGGTACAACCAGATCTTCATGGCTCCAGAAGACATACACAAGACTGCATTCAGAGTGCCAGGGTCCGTGGGGTTATTTGAATATGTAGTCATGACGTTTGGACTGAAAAATGCCGGCGCCACGTACCAAAGGGCCATGAATTATATTTTCCATGACCTGATCGGCAAACTCGTGGAAATTTACATCGATGACGTGGTGGTCAAGTCTGCTTCAGCGCACGGACACTTGGACGATCTGCAACGTGTCTTGGACCGAACAAGAAAATTCGGCCTACGGATGAATCCGAAGAAGTGTGCCTTCGGGGTGACGGCCGGTCAGTTCTTGGGTTTCTTGGTCCATGAACGCGGAATTGAGATCGGCCTGAAAAGTCGAGGCGGTCGCGACGATGAAGCCACCCACCACGAAGAAAGAACGATCCCTTATCGGCAAGATCAACCGTCAAGATTCATCTCAATCTGTCAGGAAGGATTGAGTCGTTCATGGGGCTAGTAAAAATCAAATCTGACGAGGAATTCCGCTGGGGGGCAGAACAACAACGAGCCTTTGACGAGATCAAAGAGTATTTGACAAAACCGCCAGTGTTAATTCCACCTCACCGACGAGCCATTCTACATTTACTTGTCAGTGGCTGACACGTCCATCGCCTCGGTAGTGGTGCAAGTTTATGATGGGCTGGAGCGGGTAGTCTTTTACATAAGCAGGAGGATGCTGGATGCAGAGACGAGGTACCCGGATATCGATAAGTTGTGCCTCTGCACATTTTCACCTGCACCAAGTTGCGCCACATTTGCTATCGGCGAGATCATCATCATATGCAAATCGACGTCATAAAGCACATCTTTGTCGGCTCCTATGTTAAAAGGCCGACCGGCAAATGGATGTTTGCATTATCGAGTTTGACATCCGGTATCAACCTGCGAAAGCGATTAAAGGCGGTACCGGCGATCTTATCGCTGAAAGGATAAACACCAACATAGCAGACCGTCCATAAGAGCGTGGGCTATGTTTTTGACGGATCAGTTTGTGACGACGGCTGCGGCATCGGCATTTTACTCGTGTCGCCTCGGGCAACATTTTCCTTCTCCATCAGTTGTCTACCTCTCACCAACAATGTAACCGAATACGAGGCAATATGCAAGGGATGGAGTTACTCCTCGAAGGCGAGCGATGGAAATTTTGGAGACTCAAGTTGGTGATTTCCAGCTCACGGAGGACTACAAGTGGATCGAGTCCCTCTTCCCATTATGGCTGCCGCTGGTGGTGATGACGCAATTCACGTAAACTTCACTTGGATCCCACGATCGCGAATACCGAGGCGAGCGATCTTGCAGATGGCTTCAGGATACAAGGACGTGGTAGAAGGAGGCGACGTTGATACTGAGTTCACAGATCGGAGAGCCGATATCTTCAATTACTTGAAAGATTCGGCTCGGGGGGCACCTAAACGGATAAGGTACAAAGCCATGAAGTATGTGCTTATTGGGGATGACATGTTTTACAGGACTCTGGAAGGGCTATTGCTCAAATGTCTGGGGTCAGCCGAGGACAATCAGCTCCTACACGAGGTACACGAAGGCGCCTGTGGAACTCACCAATCGGCTCATAAGATGAAATGGTTGATTAGGCGATCAGGGTTTTATTGGCCCACCATGCTTGAGGACTGTTTCAACTACTACAAAGGGTGTCAATCATGTCAGAAGTTTGGAAAAATCCAGATGGTGCCCGCGTCAGCAATGAACCCCATCATCAAGCCTTGGCCATTCAGCGGTTGGGGCATGGATATGATCGGCAAAATCAATCCTCCATCAAGCAAAGGCCACATGTGGATCTTGGCTATCACTGACTACTTCACAAAATGGGTGGAGGCTGTCCCAATGAAGTCAGTAAACTCGAAGGATGTTATCAATTTTGTGAAGGAACATGTCATCCATAGATTCGGGATTCCCCAAACTATCACGACCGATGGAGGTTCGGTCTTTATTTCTCAGGAGTTTAGAAAGTTCTTTGAGGACATGGGGATTAAGCGATTAGATCATCTCCATACTATGCTCAAGCAAATGGGCAAGCTGAGGCGTCAATCGAGTCTCATCAAGTTGATCAAGAGAAAAGTCGATGAGCACCCAAGGCGTTGTACGAGGTTTTGTCGAGCGTTATGGGCTTATCGTATGTCATGCCATGGAGCAATAAAACCTCACCTTACCATCTAGTATATGGACAAGAAGCCGTCCTACCGTGGGAAATTACGGCTGGATCGAGACGCGTCACTTTTCAGGACGATCTAACAACTGAGAGTATGCAACCCCTGATGAGTGACAGTGTGGAGGATTTAACCGAGCTCAGGTTATGGTCACTGGAGAAAATCAAAGAAAACAAGGCCAAGGTAGCTCGTGCATACAACAAGAAAGTGAAGCCAAAGGAGTTCCACGTTGGTGATCTAGTATGGGAAGTCATGTTGCCTTAGGGACTAAGGATGCAACATATGGTAAATGGTCTCCAAATTGGCACGGTCCGCAAGTCGACCAAGTTTTAAGAGGAAGCATACATGCTCGAAGCTTGGATGGAGTAAAATTCGATGGCGGTCAACGGACAACATCTCAAGAAATATTTCCCAAGCATGTGGGATGTTGGACAAGAATGGAGGGCCGATGCATGAAATCGGCTAGGTAAAGGCACGAAAGCGATGGACGGTAAAAATATGAGGGGCGATCTGAAAATCGGCCGAGTAAATATATATATATATATATATAGCCGATGCACGGTCATCGACTCTAGAGGTTCACACATGTTACAAAAAGGGCCACCTCGGCGATTTCAGCTTCGTCATCTTCATCTTTGCTTGTCACTAGTCGTCTGTGCGGGGCACGTTTTTCAGTGGGCAATTGGAGAATTGGGACGTGTTTGAATACACCGTGTTGAGGAAGGTCGCAGGTCATCATTTGAAACCAAGAAGTGGCCGTTGTAACGTGTCTAAGGATGCAACCGAAGGTTGACCCTGTCAACGGTTTTTTGGGAGAAGCTGATGGGTAGTCATCGGCTCTGTGCGATTGACTTGTTTGGCTGTGTCGTCTGTAGAAATCGATGTCATCGAAGCATCGACCTATTTCGGTTGTCGGCAAAATTGAAGCAAAGAGGAACAATATTTGGGAACAGATGTTCATTCATTCAAAAGATCATTGCTTACAGGATGATCGATTACAAAGGGCCTACTATCGCTATTACTACTGATTCCTAATCTAGGCCGAGGTAAATGCGTCGCCATTGCGTCATGCCCGTCCTCTTCGCATCTTCGGCTTCACATTGCATCGTCCTCGCCGTCTTCTTTGAAGAAACCAGCGAGACCTCTTCGTCCTCGTCGTCATCTTCGATATCATCGCTGGACCCGTAGCGGAAGCGCTTCGTGGCGGATACTCGTGGAGGAGGTGTCCTCCGATTCCCTCCTCGGCGGAAGAGTTCACGCCGTCCCACGACCAGCAAAGTCGTCGCCGCTCTTCGCCTCCGGTTCCCGTCGGCGAGGAAGCGAGGCTCTCTTCGCCGTCGATCGGGGGCGATCGTCCTCGACGAACGGCGAAATCGATCCTTCGTCCCACCATCGTGGGCGAAGAGTCAGACTTGCCAATGGCGGGTGCTCTAGCGTCGGCTCTCGTCGCTAAGCGAGTTGGGCGTGGGAGGACACCGGAGGAAGCGAGAGGAGGCCATGGCGAGAAAGAGGTTTTCCGGTGAAGGAGAGGGTTTTCCGCA
This sequence comes from Avena longiglumis, assembly GCA_030063025.1. Taxonomy (NCBI): domain Eukaryota; kingdom Viridiplantae; phylum Streptophyta; class Magnoliopsida; order Poales; family Poaceae; genus Avena; species Avena longiglumis. The sequence goes on from CP125976.1 coordinate 81,543,003, forward strand.
ACCGGAGGAAGATGGGGACCGCGAACTGTTGAGCTGATTTAAATAAGGGAATAGTGGATGACGGTTCAATGCCATAGCGGTTTCCCAGTTACCTTGCCAAAATCGTCAAATCATGCCTCTTGCAGAGTTGAGAAGACAGGCATCATGATGAAGGGTAGCGTGGCGGTTCTCGCCACATTCACGCGTGCGCCAGAACCCGATAAAAAAGGAGGAGAAGAGAAAAAAAAACACGGAGTGGTTTTGGAATTATCATTGCCAAAACCGAGGGGCATGTGTTATCACCGTATTTTGGCGGAGATGGAGATGGGCGTGATCAAGATGGGCTTGGAAGATACATATATTCAACGAGTTGTTGGATCGGCCTAGTGTGGATTTGGGCTAAATTGCCCGTGTATCTTGTATCATAGTAGGTTTCGTGTTTGTTTAGGTTCCGTTTATGTTTAGGTAAAGATAGAGTTGTAGAGTTATTCCAAAAGTAGAGTCTCTGACTATAAATATGTACCTAGGGTTATTGAAAGAGGGCGACCACGTTCACAACAAACACAATCTCGACGCGCCATACCTTGTTCTTAGGGTTTCTTTCGGGTAGAGTGCCATCTGCCTAGATCGCATCTTGCGATCTAGGCGATATCTCTACTATTTACTGGTTTTACTCAGTCTTGAAGCGTTGTTGATGGCGAGTAATACCATTATCATAGATTGTTTGAGGCTAGCATCGGTGCTTTTTCATTACTATCGTCGAAGCTATGCTGCCTCTAGCTATCTCGCTACCCTTGCACCTTTTCCCGAAGTGCAAGGGTAGCACCTTGCTTGATCTTTATTTAGTCGATTCGATCTGTTATAGTTGTGCCTTGTTCACCAAGGTTTAGTTTGATATCTACGTAATCAGGCCTTGCAAACGGGTTGAACGATCCGGTAATGCATAAGGACGTGGCTTATTCGTTCTAGGGAAGATGTTCCGGTAATTGGCTTTATGTTGGTTATTAGGCCTCCTCTAGGGTTGATATTCTTCATCTTTTGTACGTACTAGGCTCAATCACGCGTAGGATGTTCGATTCGTGGTGAAAACATTAAACTATCGTAGATCGATTTAACTTGTAGTGATCAAGCAAAACCCCATGTTATCATAAAATCTAACGAGAACCATGGGGCAATCGGCTTTAGGAGCGATTCTGTGGAAACAGGAGCCGATTACGGCTCGAATTTTACGATACTTGTTTATCATGCAGAAATCAATCGGAGCAATCCTTCACCTTCGACCGGTATAGGTCATGGCATCTCGAACCAAGCCGGGGCGTGTGCGGAGCTTTTGCGTCGCCCCGAGGCCCACCGGCGATCCCGGGAGCCTCCGGCTCCGTGTTGTCGATCGGCCGGTGGGTTTTGGCGAACAGATGGGCCGCTGGCGTGCGGAACCTTCAGGGACAGAGGATAGAACCCTCCACTCGACATCCAAATGTGGCAGTACCCATGGACAAAGGTAGTTGGGCGCCTGGCGCCGGTCTCCTCGAGGTCGAATGGCCCAGTAGGCGTTGTCCATTGTTCTAATAGAGGAAGGTGTGGATGTGTGGATAGCCATGACATGATCACCCTAAATATAGAGGGAAAGGGCGGGAAAACTTGGCGTGAAGCTTTGGGAAATGGCGGGAAATATCTTTAGTCGGTTAGTGACTACATCCGGACTAAAAGCTCTAGTAGAAAGGAAAGGCGGGAAAACTTGGCGGGAAGAGGTGGGAAATGGCGGAAAATATTTTTAGTCGGTTTGTGACTATATCCGGACTAAATGTGTGTTAACAATGATCTTGTTTGAAAAAACCTTCACAAAATGACTATCATGCGAGGTTTCATGACTTTCGTCCAAATGACCGATGTTATGTCTTGAATCACGGCATAGTTTGTGATGTTGTGCCCATATTATGCATGTGTGTGGACATTGGTATGGAGAACAATGTTGCAGAGGAAGTTTTCCTTTTGCATGCGGAAAAGCCCTTTTCCATTTTCCGAAGCGCAAAAATTGGTTTTGTGAAGTAACCACCAAAATTCCGTTTGAATGCTACCGTCCTATTTTCCTAAAATACTAGACCACCTTACATGGACTATATCCCAACGTACATCTCAAACCTTTTCGTCCATCCAGGTAAAAGGACAAATGTCTGCTTAGAATCGGTAGGAAGTGGGTCCGGTTTGTACTACAGGTACATGATCTATCGCCCGTGATTTTTTGAAAAAATCATTTTTAGACTCGCAATATGTGGTTTCTTCAGCGATCCAATGCAAGTTCTAACGATGCCCGTATTAAAATCCATACACTTCTTATGTTTTTGAATTTTTTAAAAGGTTACATTAATTATTTTTTAAAAGGTTACATTAATTATTTTTTAAAATCCATACACTCGCAAATTTTAAAAGGTTACATTAATTATTTTTTAAAAATAGAATATGTTTTTGAATTATTTATTCAAATCCATACACTTCTTATGTTTAAAGTTTTTCTAAATTCCAAATTGATATTAAAAAAATATAAGTTAATTCATTTTTAATTGTAAATGGTTCATATTTTAAATGGTTACATTAATTATTTTTTAAAATAGAAAATGTTTTTGAATTATTTATTTAAATCCAAACAATTTTATGTTTAAAATTTTCTAAATTCAAATTAATATTCAAAAATATAAGTTAATTTATTTTAAAGGTTACATTAATTATTTTTTAAAAATAGAATATGTTTTTGAATTATTTATTCAAATCAATACACTTCTTATGTTTAAATTTTTCTAAATTCCAAATTGATATTAAAAAATATAAGTTAATTCATTTTAATTGTAAATGGTTCATATTTTAAATGGTTACATTAATTATTTTTAAAGCAGAAAATGTTTTTGAATTATTTATTTAAATCAAACACTTTTTATGTTTAAAATTTTCTAAATTCCAAATTAATATTCAAAAATATAAGTTAATAATTTTAAAGGTTACATTAATTATTTTTAAAAATAGAATATGTTTTTGAATTATTTATTCAAATCCATACACTTCTTATGTTTAAAGTTTTCTAAATTCCAAATTGATATTAAAAAATATAAGTTAATTCATTTTAATTGTAAATGGTTCATATTTTAAATGGTTACATTAATTATTTTTAAAATGAAAATGGTTTTGAATTATTTATTCAAATCCAAACACTTTTTATGTTTAAAGTTTTCTAAATTCCAAATTAATTATCATTTAAAAACAATACAAATTTAAACCCCAAAATAAAAATAATAGGAACAGAGAGAAAATACTTGAAATTTTTTGAAAGCGAGAATATGTCGGTTGGAGCAACCAACTGACTAAAGAGCCCTAACGCCAACCCTTGGTCCGAAAATATTGGAGTATAGGTCCGGTTGGTGGCTCCAACCGACGTGTGACTTTTAGTCCGGTTGGAGCCATCAACCGGACGTATTCTCCTCCTTTATACATGGCCTTGGTTCCTCTTCTTCCCTTCACCATTCTCTGCGCACACAACCACGAGACGCCGCTTGGCGCTGTGCCGCCGTCGTCGCCTCCGTCTTGAGCGCTTCGTCGCCTCCGTCCTTGGCCGCTGGCCGTCGTCGTCCCGGCCAAGATGGCGCGTCGCCACCACCTCCAACCGCCGCTGCGTCGCGTCCCCGCCAGCCGCCACCGCGCCACGGCTGTCGCCCGCCGAAGGTGCGTCCCCCTCTAGCCTTTGCCTCTCCTCCCTCTTCCTCTTCCCCTTGCAGCACCGACGGGATTTCTTCTGGCGTGGCGTGGTGCGGTGGCGGCTTGTGGCAGCGCTTCTTGGCCGGACTCGGCCCGGGTGGTGTGGCGTGTGGCGCGGAGGTCTTGGCGTGGCGGTGTTGAAGGAGGGTGCGAAGGTCTTGTCGACGTGGCGGGCGGCAGTCTTTGGCGTGGCGTGGACCAGCCCACCCGTCGGTGGTAGTGTGTAACCCCGCAGTGAAAAACCCAACGGCCCCCTCATCCCACTTTGCTCACGTGGCTGCTTATGTGGCACTGAGGCCCATCATCGATTGTTGTGTGTATAGTTTGCACAGGTGTAAAAATAATTCCAGACTTATTTATTTTCGAAAATTTTTGAATATTGAAAATTCAATAATTTTAATCATAAGTCGAAAAATACAAATAATATATCAAAATGTTCAGAAAAATGAAACCTAGCTATCTAAGCTATAATCATGCATTGTTCAACAACTTTCAAGACAAGTTTAATTAGAAAACAAAATTAACCCCTCTCATATACTACGGAGTTTCACCGAGTTAGGGTTTTCACCCCTCGGAACCCCGTTTAAATTGCCGAGCATGTCTTTGGGTTACTTTTTAATACAAATTAACTTGTTATATCATCATCCTTGTTTGATCATTGCATCGATGCCATGTGTTGATTGTTCCCCTCTCTTTCTGGCGCCCCGGTGTAAAAACTATTTGCCTTTTTTTTAATTCCAGAAAATGATTTAAACTTGTAAATTCAATAACTTATTGTTTATAAGTCAGAAAAATATGAATAATATATAAAAATGTTCAGAAAAATGAAACCTAGCTATCTAAGCTATAATCATGCATTGTTCAACAACTTTCAAGACAAGTTTAATTAGAAAACAAAATCAACCCCTCTCATGTGTTCCGGAGTTTCTCCGAGTTAGGGTTTTCACCCCTCGGAACCCCGATTAAATCGTCGAGCATTTCTTAGGGTTACATTCCAATGCAAATTAACTTGTCATATCATCATACTTGCTTGAGCATTGCATCGATTCCATGGGTTCGACGATGTGCCTATCTACTACACGGTTTCCCTTTCTCTTCATTTTTATTATTGTGTATGTATATATTAGGGTTTCTCTGAATTAGGGTTTATATCTCTCAACACCGTACTTAACTTTCTCCTTTAGCTGCTTTGACTTATTCGTTTTTACACCTATGCAGAAAATATGGACCCACACGTCAGAGACGAAGAAAAGGAAGAGTTGATCCAAGGTGTGATCCGTGGGGAAGATAATTTAGACGTATCAACGTTTCTGAACAACTCGGTGAGGTGATCCTCTTTTTCGGAGTAGACAACTTGTTTAAGGTTGAAGGTGTTGCCTTCCTTGAGAGAAAGCGATGCCTTGTGTCGAGAAGACGCTCCCCAAGGTGCATGTAATATAAATCAATTCATTAATTAATCATCTGCTATCTATATAGAAATAGTAACGATCTTTCTTCTTTTAGCCCTCGGATCGAAGGAATCTCTGAAAAGAGCGACGAGGCCCAACCAAAAGTTGCAAGACCATGAGAGGTTCAGGATCGAAGATGTCATTTGAGGCAGTGGGCAAATGCTCGAAGTTATCGCAACCAAATTTGTGGCACAATGCGAATGTCGTTAGGGACTTAATCGATCACCATTAGAAATTGGAATAGGCCGCTAATGCGGATGAAGAGGAACATGTTTATTTGTCCCTAACCACGCCAAAGATTTCTTGGAAGAGGCTCATGGTTAATTTCAAACTACGAAGATATAGCTGGATCCAAATGCGGAGGATCCGATTGAGGGCTTTACAACATGGGAGAGCCATGGAGGCTAAGGTCGGGAGTGGGCTTTGAAGAAGATGGCCCAATGTTTCACCAAGCTGGAAGAAAAGATTGCACCTTGACTATGTCGTGAAAGAAGACTCGATTTCAAGAATATTCAGTTTGAGAAGATAAAACCATTACAGGATGAGTTTGTGGAATACAAGAAATCGAAAAAGCTAAGAAAATGTACGAAACGAATAAGCTGAATCTTGCTAAGAAGAAGTATCACCATACTATGGGGCAAGGTGGCTACAAGGTTGGCATTCCTAAGTGGGAGAAACTTGAGCAGGAACTGCGTGATAAAAATATCACCCCAGAGACAGACGATTGGGTAGAACGTGCAAGGAATTGGTTTTACGGGCATGGGGGCATGTTGGACTCGGAAGGGAGGTGTATATATAACATACGACATAAAGAAGACCCCTTGCCAATCGAGAGGATGAGAAAAGCAGTAAAGGCTGTTAAAGATGGGGACTTCATTCCCAATAGAGAGAATGATGAGCTCACACTCGCCCTTGGAAATAAGGAACATGATGGACGAACACGGGGCACAATAGGCTCCCAATCATGGAGGACTAGGTTTCCCGAAGAGAGGAAGAAATATCCTGATAGAAGCCGTCAGAGGAGTAAGGGCGAAGGCGGTTGGCGAAAGTCGAGAAGAGCGAATGCGTTTAATTGAAGAACGATTAAAGCAACAACAAGATGAAATTAACACACTTAAAGAGCAAAGTACTACCGCGCCCATCTCAAAGGACAATTGCATTCGATGCTACCGCCTATCGAATAATCGAAAAGCGATGTGGCTTCACCGAGGTCGGGTGATGACAATGGCGATGCGATGATGCATCGACGATGGCTCTGTTGGCTACCAATGGATGATATCACGAGATGACACATGCGAGCTACATGTCAAAGTTGTGAACATATCAATGAAGGTGGCGATCGGCTATGCCTTACCAATTGGACCCACACCAACTTACCACGTCGTCCGGTTCGGAGGGCTACGTTGTTGTCGGCGTGGATGAAATCATGCCCACCTTTGAGGTTTTGGATCTTCACTACCTGCTGGTGAAGGGGATGTGACTATCTTTGGGTGACGAAAAAGCGTCACCATTCTATGGCGAAGGATTGTATCGTGCTTGAAATCACGCTAAGGCCATCTTCGCCGCCGCCTCACCGTCTCCAGGTCATTAAATGCATGCATGCCGTCTTCGCCTCCTCACCCAGCTCGTCGCCTCACCAATCTCGGGCAGCCATCGCCCATGGAGCCATCGCGGCGCCTCGGGATAAAAGCGTGGCGTACGCTCTTGTCGTCGTGGCGATCGCCGAAGCGTAAACAAGATCCTCTTCCAAAAGTACCAACGGTTCCTCCCAAGAGAACTTATGACTGTCTTGAAGAGGAGATCGGCGATCGTTGATCTTGAAGCTTGCGTTTTAAGCTAAGCGAAAGAGCGAGTTCTGAGACCAAAGAAGAAAAAGCCAAAGTGTTGAAAATGCTAAAGACTCTTCATCAACCCGAGCCAAAGCTGTCATCAGACTATGAGCGTTCTATTCTCAAGTCACATGCAGCACAAAAAGCCTCGAAGAGCAGTACTGATGCAAGCGGGAAATCTGTTGCCCAGCTCGGAGAACAAGCAAAACAGACTTGCGCCCCTCTCAAGGTGATTTCTCAAACCAATGTGGGGTCGAGCAAATATGGGGCCGAAGCGGTATGATCCAGGTAGTTACTGTCTGGAAACCGCTGCTCAAGGTATGAGTATTGCCAGTACTTATCCCAGTTAGAGTTCTTCCCGTGAGTGAAGTAGCATACCAATACCGATCTGGAAAACCTCTCGTCAAACTGAGGAGGTAAACAATCTTCCAACAAAATGCGAAGATTGCATAACTGGTACATGCATGCCACAAGGGCCGGGGCTAAGCTGGATAATCTTGAGGGTTACAAAAAGCATCATGGAAAAGATAAGGATGACATGATATCCATTGAATTTGATGAACTATTTCAATTATTCAATCAAGACGCCTTGGACAAATCGATCATGAGTGCCTATTGTCGTAAGTACTAATTGTAATTAATTTAGTCTCCATCTATAATATTTTGTTTATTGCATGTATATAATCATACTTTAATATGCGAATGAAGATTCTCGAATGCAGCAGAGGACAAATCTATGACATTGGCTTCATTGACCCATATTGGGTTCATGAAGCTAATCTCAAAATAAGCCCCAGGATACGGAGGATAATATAGTACACGCGTTAAGGTTTCAAGAAACCAAAAGGAAATACTATTTCCTTACAACTTCCGATGAGTGTTATTGTCTTGTATACACTTTCTATTTACTTACTCGATGTTAAGTATATAATTGATTAGTTCTGTGCAGTACCACTATATTCATTAATCATTCAACTTGACAAAGGCGTGTACTAGTCATGGACTCAAACATAAACCCTTGAGACGTGGAAGGACATGCAGATACTTCTCCAGTAATTCTAATCATTACGACACTATATCGACGCGTTAAGTGAATTTTATGATATCAAGTACTTAATAACTTATTTTATTCGTTTTCTCGCGCAGCGCTTGGAAGCAGTTCACCAAGAAGGCTAGGGTGTTTGGAAAGAGGAGCTTACATTTCAACCACTAGATGTAAGCACCACTAGCTATATCCGCGCATCTCTTTGATTCTAGTTTTGATACTGTTATTATCATGCTTGATTATTATTTTGATTGAACTGTTGTCGTAAAGTGCCCACGCAGGACCAGGTAACAATCTATGTGGATACTATGTATGCGAGTTTATCCGTGACGTGCGATGAGAAGGGCAGAAATTTAGAGCAACTCCACGTCGTAAACAATTTCTATAGTTTTAATTACAATCAAATTGTGTTTAGTTTCATATTCATATAGGTGACTCCTTTTTAAATCAGATCGAACGTCTACGGACGGTCTTACGCCAAAGGATCGCATCTGAGCAATACAGAGGAATTGGCGGGATTCTTGGATGCAGTCCTAAACACACAAGGGGAATACTACTCGGTGTGTATAGACAATAGGAATTGTAAAAATAGCAACTTTCAAGAAATTGGCGGTAGCATCGAATAGCAACTTTTGTATGTAGTGCATGAACTCGATCCGTGTATTGAATGTAATGTTGTCATGATGATCTTGTGTAATATAAGGTTCCTTCATTGATAAGTGCAAAACACTAAATAAACAATAAAACAACCTAAATGAATTCTCTGCGGCACAAAAAGTGGCGAAAATCTTGCCGACAACAAAATGTGCCAAAATGAATTCTCTGCCGCGAAGAAATGGGCAAATCTCGCGCATGCGAAGGTTATTAGTCCGGTTAGTGTTACGAACCAGGACTAATCTCCACCCCCTCGCCTGATGCCCCGTGTGCCCCATTTGTCCCGGTTGGTGGGGCAACCGGGACTAATGGTTAGAGATTTAGTCCCGATTGCCCCGTCCCGGTTGGGCAACCGGGACTAATGGCCCTTACCAACCGGGACGCATGGGCCCTTTTCTACCAGTGGAGCTTGTCCCTCGTGGAGTAGAAAAACATAAATGCATAGGACACCTTCAAAGTTCATAAGGGTGACTAGATACAAATAGTTCAAGAGCAAGCAATAACAACAATATGAATCAATCAATAATTTTTGGGACAATGCACATAGAACTAAGAATGACAACTATTATCTTCTCTCAGTGCCTCATGGATGGAAGATGTTGTAAAGGCTTCTCTTAATTGGTGTATAAAGATAGAAGGTGGAGACTCAATATAAAAGTGGAAGAAAGGCCCTTCATAAAGGGAAGCATGGATTTCAAGTTTCATAAAGAGCTTCCAAAAATTATGATACTTGTTAGCTTTCAGCTCTCATTGCCCTTATCATAAGCATCTTGAAGTGATTAATGTTGAAGTGAACAAAGATGGAGTATATGCTTGACAAAGTATAAGTTGGCAATCTCATGTCCCTTGAGTACGAGGGTCACTCCTCATGCTACTAAACTTTAGTTACCGGTAAGTTCTTGTCATAATAAGTACATGTGTATCATAGAGAACCGCCAACGGGGTACCCCTTGCCCAATGATACAGGAGCTATATCCCATATCAAAATGACAAGGCAAGCAGACAATGAGCATCTAAGAAATCTTCTTATTTACCATGGGAAAATGGTGATTTTTTTCTCTTTCCTATTTTCTCATCTTTTTTTCTTTTTCTCAATCTCTTTTTTCTATCTCTCTTTTTTTATAAGAAGTAGACTGTAACATCCCAGATTTTATATTATGATGTTACTAGAAGCATGCATCATCCTTGCATCAATGCATCTTACAAATAAATTCTGCAACTAAATCCTAACACCTAAACCTATCAAAACCCTATTAAATATTTCCTTATGTAAGCACTATTGTTGTAGTAGTTTGACCCCCTTCTAAAACTAAGTAAAAGCATTAACCTTGGCCCTATGTTGACCACCTTAATTTTATAAAAATTTAGAAACAAATTCCATCAAGTTTGGACTTAGTTTGCAAAAGATATTTAGGTTTTACTAAAACAGAAATAGAAAAATGTTTAAGGAAAAAAATAGAGGCAGCAGCTAAACCTAGCTGGGCCGGCTCACCACCTCCCTTTGCATGCGACAGCGATTAGCTAGGCGCCCGCTTCCCAAGCTGCTACCACTAACAGGTGGGGCCACGCTGTCATCCCCCACCTCCCGCTAGAGTCCCTGAAGAACACGGTTCCGATTCAAATCTGCGCGTTTATCCGTCCTCTGATTCGAATCTGCGCCCTCTACTCCAAGAAATCCTCCCCTCTTATACCACTGCTTCGGCCCCCACCGCCCTTTTGTGTTTTCTTAAACCCTAGCGCCTTTTCGCAATTTTTCCGATCTCGCCGGAGCAAACCGCCGTCGGAGCTCGAGGTTGGCGACTCTCCAGGGCACCTCGAGCCCTGTTACACCTTCCACCCTTCTCGCCCCAACCTACCCTACCCACCCGTCTAATTCGTTTCTTCCGAATCGCGGGAGGTCACCGGCAATTGCTCACGGGGCCGGGTCCGAGAGAATGTGATCGATCTTTGGGAGATTGAGGAGGGAGGATCATTGAGACCGTTGGGAGATTCGCCATCACCATGCGCATCAGGGGCCGTTCTCATCAACTTCCAAGGTCACCGGAGCCGCCAGGACGCCGCCACCGTCGCCTCCATCGCCGTCACCGTCGTCCCCATCGCCGCCGCCGCCACAGGTTAGTAAAGCCGCCCTCGGCCGTCCGATTGTGGATGTGCGGGCCAGATTAGAAGGAGGGGCGAAGGGGTACCGGCCAATACCGCGCTGCCGCGTGGCAAGCGTGTCGTCACCGCGCCGTGTCACCCGCCTGGCCAGCTGGACCAACCAACGTCTGCCACTTGGCAGGAACTTTAAGTGAGGATTAGATCTGTTTGCAGATTTAGATTAAAACTTGCGAAATTCATATAAAATTGAATCTTTGGCCAATTTTAGCTTATAATATACCGTTGGATTCCTAATTTTATGTAGAATCCAAATCTGCAATATTATTCCAAGTTTACAGTAGGGTTTTAGGTGTAGATTTTAATCATTAGATTAGAGTGTTTATTCTATTGAAAAATAATTAAAATTCTGTTTTAGTTGATTCTTGTTGCAGTAACTTTGTTTCCGCATTGCCTACTGGACAAAATTATAAAACCTTGCTTAAGATCATTAGATATAGTTTGGGGCAAATTAGATGGGTTGATCTCCTTTTAACCCTAGGAATTGTATTCGTAACCCAAATAGATCTAAACCCTTGGGAAATCAATCCTAGTAACATCCTTAACACTTTTGCAACTCAACTATGCTACCTTGGTCAATTTATAAGAACCAATCTTGCATAAAATACCATGTTGCATGCATGCATGATTACCTCTGTGATATGTTTTGAGCAAGTTGTGATCAGATCTATGTTTTTGATTCGTTAGATTGTTCGGAGTGCGCTAAGGAGTGCTATTGTGTAGAGTGCTGCTCGGATCAAGGCAAGTTACACCACTTGTTCATAACGTTTGTCCCAGTTTTGATTCTATGCATGTGATCTTCAAAATTCTGTAGTATGCATGTGTAGGATGTTCTAGTAGAATTTTCCTTAGAATTATTTTGCAAGTGCGATGATTTTTGTAGTATGCCACGAGTAGCCCTATACTTAGGATTTTCCCTCCTAATAGGTTACCCCCTGTTTTTGCTAAGTATTGCTTGCTATGCTATATATACAAGTACCGTTGGGGGGGTTCGAAAGACAAAGAATTTTTCTAAGTATAAAGGCTCTCTAGAGCAAACCTTTCTCCTCAAATCCACATCAAAATAAAACTAAGTTTTCTTCTGGGCGGAATGGTTGTCGGGTCAACGAGTGAGATTTTGGTGGAGGATGGCCGCCCAGGAATCAAAGAAGTCTGCCATGTTTCAGAATTCAGAAGCTTCCAGTGCAACCACAATACATTATGGGCTCTGTCTTGGCCTAGTACTTAGTGGGAAACCTCACCTGGGTACCAACATTTGGAGGTTCTTGGCACGGTTGGATCCAGAAGGTAGAGGGGCTACTAAGAAGAAAGCCTCGCCATGGTCTTGTCTGTAAAAGGACTTGATCGTGGATTGTGGGTAAAGTGCACAAACTCTCGAGAGTATTGCAATCTGATCGATCAGCCGTGTTCATGGTAACAGAACAACAATGAGCGTCTGAAGGATGGAGCCTCTGAAGGATCTTCCTCTCTCTTTTCTAAAAAAAGTTTTAAAACCCCATGGCGTGAGTAATATCGCCAATGGGTGGGAATATGGGAACTTGGTGTGTAATATCCAAGTGTCACTTGGTGCGTAATATCCAAGTGTTTGGTTGTTTGGACACTTGGTGCGTAATATACTCGTGTGCCACTCGGCCGTATGTTATCTAAGCAAATGTTTACAAAGTAGGACAATCTTCTCTTCTTCTCTCTACTTAAGAAAACTAGCTTTGAGCAAATGAACTCTACAGCCTAAACTAGCCTTGCATGTAGAGATAGCCTTTTCTCTCCTTGGTGTAATTTGCCAATACATTCAAAGTATTGACCCAACTTGTTGGCTGCACGTTTTATGTGCAGAGTCCGAAGATTGAAAGGTGCGTAGGGATCGCGAGTCTATATTCGACAAGCCTGGGGCGTTGATGTACTCAAGCTGCTTTTATGTTTCCGCTGTTATTTGAGCTAGCTTAATGCTAAGCAATTTTGTAATAAATTCATACTCTGGATTCTCCGTGTAATAAAGACTTTGTGTTTTACATGATATTTCATCGACTGTGAGTGCTAGCTGTTGATCCAGGGACTAGCATGTTAATCACAGGTACTTAGGATCCTTATCGATCCGAGGTCACTACATAGACTGCTCACTATGGTGATGCTGCAAGTTTCCACCATGATTAGGCATGGCTTAGGCTAGTGGCCCAGGCGTTTCTCTAACACACATACATAACTTCATGGACTTACAAGCTCCCCTTTTATTTCACACCGACGACATATGCAAAAAAAACAGCATGATATCAATTGGGTAGATATTTACAAGTGTTGAAAGCGTTTCCCATGACAACTGATTCTGCTAATCCCAACTTATAAGTGCAAGCATATACAACATAGATGACACAATGGTTCAAGTTTATTAGGGGCAAGAAAAATAAAGTGTGCCATCAAGTTTGTGAGAGCTTTAATCACTAACTTTCACATAAAAATGACTTTTTAATTAGAAGGTAGATAAAACAAGAATATACTTGGAATGGTGTATTTTTTCCACACCATGCATAGGAATTTATAGTGGACACTTTGAAATAACTTGGTTTCTTGGAAGTTGGATGCATGAGTATAGCTTACTCATGCAAGTGGATGCTAGCAAAAGACTGGGAGCGACCAACTAAGAGAGCAATAATGGCCATAATCACGCAGAGCGACATAACATTACTAATCAAAGCATAAAGTGATACCACAAGCCAAAAACTAAATGATCATAGAGGCTAAGGTGACTGGTTCATAGTCATAACATGGTGTGAGCATGTGCCAAGTCAACCCAAACAAAGCATCAAAGGAGAATACCACAATACTATGCTTTTGTATGCTAAAACAATGCATGATTCTTTCAAGGCACATTAAGCAATCCTAATTGTTTGGAACAAGTCATGCTACAGCAATAATCACTAAGAATAAGGTCAAAAAAAACATCTAGCATGACATGATAAAGTCTAAGCCACAGTCAAAACAAGCTTCCTTTTATACCACTATAAGCATGAAGCTTCCTACTTTTTTCCAACACCAATTGAATTATTTGAAACAACTCACAAAGATAATAATCAATAAAGACCAGTGATCTTGTCTCACAAATTCACAAACAAGAATAAAAAGTTCTAAGCTGAAAGCACAAGAAAACTAAGGCTAAACACAGTGCTAGCAAAAGAGAACACTCACAAGACAATAAGAATGAAAACTAGAGTGTTCTAAACAATGAAAACGGAGCGTGTGTCTCTCCAAAAGAAGTGTGCTGGGGTCCAACCAACTTATTCAAGAAAACTAAGAAAACGAAAACCAAAAACAAAAACTAAGACGCTCCAAGAACAACACAACAGTGTATGAAACAATAAAAACGAAGTGTCTAGAAAGAGACCTGAGATTTTTATTGATGAAGAAGGGATGCCTTGGGTATCCCCAAGATTTGACGCTTGTACCTCTTAAATATTTCTTGGAGTGACATGGGGTGGCATCCCCAAGCTTGAGATTTTGTCCATTCTTCATCTTATTACATCATTCTTCCTTTACACCTAATTTTTTTCCTTCATACAAAACTTCACACAATCTTCATTAGCAACATTAGTGCATTCAAAAGTAATAAACCTTTGGGTTTAGTTTTAAAACAGAAAAAATTTCATTTAAAACACAAGATATTGTAGCAATTCCCTTAAAACGCTCAATTTCCCTAAGATAACTCAAAAATAAATCGATAAGAAGAAAATGCAAATAATGGCAGAAATCTGTCAAAATAGACCAGCAGGTACAAACCTATTTATTTTGAAGATCTTCTGTTGCTCAAATCAAAAAGTGTTGAACTAACGAAAGTTAGCTAACAACCTGGGAGATTTATTCAGAAAATTACATCTCAATCTGACTTATAGAGATTTTAGATGAATTTTTATAGTGGAGCACAAAAATCTGTTTCGGGATAGCAACTCCCCAAATCTTACTTCCCTCTCATTAGAGGTTATTCTTGGCAAAAAGATAAAAAAAAGTATAAGGAGAGGTCATTACAGAAGTAATAACTTCCAAGACTCAAGAAAACTATTGGGTTATCGCCCAAGAAGTACTTTTCTTTAATGCCTTTAAGTTAGGCTTGATAGTTTGAGAAGATGCTCACATAAGAAATATCAATTGAAGTAAAAGAGAGCATCAAGAAGCAAATTCAAAACACATTTAAGTCTAACCCACTTCCTATGCAAAATAATCTTGTAAAGAAACAAGTCATGAAAGCACAAAGCAACATGCATAGGAAAGCAAAACAAGTGCAACTTCAAGATTTTCAACATAAAGAGGGGAAACTTAATATTGTTGAGGTACATAAGACCATGTTTCCCTCTCTCATAATAACTTTTAGTAGAATCATGAATAAAACTAACAATATAACTATCACATAAAACATTCTTATCATGAGCCACATTGTAAGATCCCTCCTTTATAAAGGAAAAGGATCCCTGTGATTGCAACGCTAGTCCCTGGATCATTGCTAGCATCCACAGTTTATGATGAAGTACACAGAAACAAAGGTCATTATTACATTCATTCTAGAGACAAACATAGTCTTTACAACTCCAAGGCCACATGTAACACCCTCATAATCGGCCCTATGCAAGTTTTAGCGAAACCCGCCAAACCCGCATAGAAACGATTCAAAGGTGCCCACCAGGCAATTTTGTGCGGGTGGAAAACGAAGTAGTAACATTACACCACAGTCCTCGATGGGACCCACAGAACAGATATATATACAACACGACTCCATGAGTCAAGAATCTGAATATCTGTACAAAGATCCAAATCACCTTGAAAAGCGATGGGCGTCGACTACGGACAAGATGCGAATTGAGCTAAGAGCCGAAGAATAACCAATGGCGTCCATAACCCTGCCGAGCCGGAAAGCGAAGGTAACCCGCTAACGACGTCGATCTCACTACCTTAAACAAAAGGGGTGCCGACAAAGGGCAAAGGAAAAGAGGAGCGTCGATCGAGGCGATTACCGGCAAGGCTAGAATTCGGCGGTCCTCGCCTACATAGGTATGGTGGACTGAAGCGGCAGCGGCAGCATACACTAAACAACCTATAGAGACTCGATATAACTGTCGGCTATCAGAGAGGGATAAGAAAGACCTATTCGGAACCAACCTGATGCTACCATCAAACAAACCCATCCTAGTGTTTCCCCCTCGAGACCACACGAGGAAGTCAACCGAGGAACCCACTCAGTTGGCAGTTTTATTTATTCAGTTATCGTTGCAGAAATTACTAGTCAGGTATAGATAACCATCCTGATAAAATAAGCAGTGGGCAATTTTAGTTAACCATTCCGTTGTAGTTGCGGCACTTACTAGTCAAATACAATTAGCATGAGATATCCCAAAACCCAGCAGTTGTTGGTACTTTTAATTAGCCATTCCGTTATAGTTGCAATACTTACTAGTCAGGTACAATGGTCGCAAGCGACAACCCAAACAAGCAATTGTGGGCAGTTTTATTTAGCCATTCCATTATAGTGAAGCTGATTACTAGTCATTATAAAGTCAAATTTATAGCACTACTTTAGTTATAGATGTCTATGATCGAGATCATGCTCCAAGTCGTCCATAACCGCGACACGGCTTTGAAAGTTTTACCCTGCAGGGTGCACAAATAAGCAACACACACTCGATCAACCTCGGAAAAACCAAATCAAAACCCAACGAGGCCTTCACGACAAAGCAATCACAGGATTCAGAAATATTTGAGGCCACCCTTAAAGTAGACCATAGCAACGGGCGGCTCGAGACGGACTCAAGGTTGTGGACGGTACATGCATCGGGAACCCGAAAGTGTGGCTGGGCTTGTCGATACCGCGGAATCGTGCCACGATCCTAAACAGTACAGGTGCTCCTCGCACAATATTAAATAAAGCAGTAAAGCATGGCATAAGTACAGGATAGTAAATAAAACCTCAAACTAGTTTGTGGCCCCAAGAAATAAGACTGAATCAAACTCTGGCTCAGGGGGGTCCCATAAGCCTCCCAGATGTGGATAGCGCGAATATTCAAGGAACAGGTATCAAGTACTCGGGGTCCTACGGGACACAAGTGGACGGTTAACAACCAAATAACATCTATTGCCCACCTGTGCCTCTGCTTACCTACTTCAATTTTAGTTGTTAAATAGTAATTAAAGTGAATGATAAGTAAAGCCATGATCCTCTCCAACAATAAACATGCGGCAGACTCCAACAACTGTGGTACTTGGCGACACGCAACAGCACTTGAGCAAGCGACTACGACGCGCAAGTACAACTATCTACCAAACAACAGGTAATAGGATGTGTCCAGGGCAATATAGGGCTGCAAGGGATATCTCGGGTACGGAAAACTAGAGCATCGCAACCCAGATAGCAATAGATCAACAGGAGGGAAATAAATACTATAAAAGTAAGATAGGTAGAAAGGGGAAGATGCTCGCCTGAAAACATTGTCGAAGGTTCATCCGAAGAACGGGGCGAAGCTCACATCAACTCAACGGCCTTATCCGTGAAGAAACAAAACACTAGAATAAACACCGGATGCAATATTTAATACTACGGCAAAAGATCGGGCATGATGCATGTATGATGCATGACATGGCAAAGCTGCGATGCAATTAGGTCATATTAAGCGGAACCGGGGTCCCGACAATTAATTAGATGGTTCATGTTATTTATCTACCCCGCAAATTAAATGTTGTAATAACATGGCAAGATAAGTTACCGGTTCGCTACACAAATTTTAAATGAGGCCAATATAAGACTAGATTTGCCCGCATATGGGCCCCATATTTAATTAGGTTAATCGGCATAAGGCCTCCAAACCACACAAATATTCATGCGAGTATGTCAATTTAATATGCAACAATTTATATAGATGGCACTTATAAAATAGGGCTCGGATAAGGGTCACACATTAGGGTTCGACGATCTTGGTCCCGGGGGTCGGGTCTCGGGGTTCAGGGTTCGACGGGATCGGCGAGGTTCGGATATAAGAGGAGAACTTGTCGTGACGTGCCAGAGATCTTGGTTCCAAGCGGTCGACCTTGTCGGGTCCACGGATTGGCCGGTCTTGTCGTTCGGAAGTAGAACTTATCGTCCTTGTGGCGATCTTGGCGTCCTTTCGGTTCGGGTTTTGGCGTCCGAGGGAAGTACTTGGCGTACGTGAAGGAGAACTTGAGGGTCCAGCGTTATTGCCTTCGGTTCCCATGCGGAAGGTCTTGTCGTGTCGAGGGCTCGACGTTGATGGTTCAACGGGTTCAGGCCTCGGCGGGATCGGTCTTGTCGATCGAGTAGAAGATCTTGGCGGTCTTCGCGTCATCGACTCCGTGAAGACGACATTGATGCCCCTTTGTTTTCTAGGTTTGATGGAGTCCTTCGTATAGCACCATACCCGCACATCGACCACATGGGCACGCGATTACGGAGGCAGCAGGCACGAGCGCAGCCGGCGCTGCGAGGGAGGCACCATGGGGCGGTCTTGGTGACGGTTCCGGCCAACAGGGAGGCGGCGACGCGCGGGCCCAGCAGCGGGGAGCTGCGGGTCGACGGTGCCGGGCGCGGAGAGCGGGTCTCCCTGCCGGCGGTGGGGCGGTTTGGCGCCGGGAAGGAGCTCCGCCCGGGGACGGCTCGCAGGCCTGGCGGCGGGCGGCAGGCGGCGGTTGGTGGTCGGGCTCAAGGCGGGAGGAGAAGCGCGGGCGGCCTGCAGAAGACGCGGTCGGGGCCCGGTGAGAGCGGGGCATGAGGCGAAACGGAGAAGGGGTGAGGCGAGCTCGGTGGCGGGGCGAGGACGGCAGAGGCCTTGGCGGGCGAAGCGAAGGAGCGGCGCTTCAGCGTGGCGCAGGGCGAGCTGGCTGGCGGCGGAGGCGAGCAGGCGAGGAGCCTTGGCGGGAAGAGGAGGCGTCGGGATAGGGGAGACAGCGGGAGGGTGCGCTTGCCGGCCAAGCGGAGGAGGCGGCGGGGCGGCCGAGGAGGAAGCGGCAGGCGAGTTGCTGAGGCGGCCAGCGGAGGAAGGACGAGGCGGGGCGGTCGGAGGAGAGAGAAGGAGGGGTCGCCGGTGAAGGCGGCAGGCCAAGCGGCCGGATGGCAACAGGAGGTTGAGCGGCGCTCGGGGTGAGGCTGGCCGAGTGGAGGCGGTGGGGAGCGGCACCGGGAGGAAGGCGGCCAAGCGTGGCGTGGGTGGCGGTGGCGGTGGCCGGCGCCGGAGAGGAAGAAGGCGGGAGCGGCGACGCCTGGGAGGACTAGAGAGGAGGAGGCGAGGAGAGGTGTCGGGGCGTGGGGAGGAGTGGTGGGACGGCGGGGCCGGGCGTGGGGCCCGCGTGAGTGGCGTGTGTGCTGGTGGGCAGGGGAGGGAGTGGGTGGGACCAGGCGGTGGGTCGGGTGGCGAGGAGGAGAGAGGGAGTGGGTCGGTGTGGGGGTGAGGGAGGGAGTTGGGGGGTGAGGTGGCAGCGGGTTGGGGTGGGGTCAGGATGTAAGGGAGAGGGGGTAGAAGGGGCTGTGTGAGAGAGGGAGAGGGGGCTGGTGGATTGATGAGGTGGTGGTGGCTGTGATGAGGTGGAGGGAAGGTGAGGTGGAGGGAGGGGATTGGTGGGTAGTCTAGGTTTGGGTAGGAATAGGATTTAGAGTTTGGGTGGACCGTTTTATTCTGGGGGTGGCCGACTGGGTCGGATCGGCCCGGTTCGGCTGCCCCCTAAAAATAATTCAAAATTTTATCATTTACAAACGGGACTTTTGCAATCCGTTGACCGACAAAACAAATTAATCCGGAGACCCGGTTTTGGGTTTGACAAAGACGGGGCGTTTAGCAAACAAAAATAGGTTTTTCCAAAAATAGTTTTATGCAAGCAAATGCCAGATGATGACGATGCTCAAATGCAATGTGGCATGATGACATGAGCATGCAGTCATGATGATGAAATGCACAAAAACAACGCGATTTTCTAGTAGTGGTTTTAGCGGGATGCCACAATTCGACACCACTAACAATGGATCTCACCCTCGAGATCCGCCTCATGGTACCGGGAAGAAGGGCGGTGATCTGAACCTTCTCGCATCGTGTAGATCCTCGCGACACCACTAACAAGAGGTCGTTGTCCGTGACCGTCGAGAGAACACTCCGGAGAAACAAAGGACGAAGGTAGAGGTATCAACAAATAAAGCCACCTCTAGCTTCCGGGGACGGAGTAAAATTGCTGGATTCACTGATTCGATGTACAAGAGCGAATGATAAGAGTAGTCGGATGGTGATCAGTCCATCGCGCACCCAAACCATTACTCTGCACACGAATAGGTGGATTATGCAACCAACTCTCGGAATTCAGACTGAAGATCTCGACAAACGAGGTGCAGAACAAAGGAGTGATGCAGACTCTGCATCGGATCTGATGTAGATGGGGTCATCACATCGGAAAACACCGGAAGATACAACAGAAACCGTATGGAAGACACAATGATTAGGTTCCGTGATGGTTCCATTGGCATGAACAACACATGCTCAAGGTATACTCCAACTTCACCAATGCTCGTCCTTCTCATATGTTTTTCCACGACACGGATATCCAGCAAGGTACACATGTAGATAAAGAGTTCAAGAACAAAAGATTGGATGAAAGGTACAACAGACAAGTTGCAGTTTTGATGATCGTAGCACCTCCGTTATAAAAGGGAGAAAGCGAAACCCTGATGGTACGACGGAAACCCCACCGCAAGAATCCTGGACTCGAAGAAAAAGACGAGAGCGGATTCAAAACACGTAGAGGTAAGAGGAGAATGGAAGAGGGTAAGGAATAAAAATCAGACCTAACCAGAACTATCCAACCGATTTTGCAGAAATAGTTTTGACACTCTACTTCGGCCGTTAGCTAGGTTATCCTACAGGCTGGACTTGTGGGTATCATACTCGAGCTCGATACCACTCTGTAACACCCTCAGAATCGGCCCTATGCAAGTTTTAGCGAAACCCGCCAAACCCGCATAGAAACGATTCAAAGGTGCCCACCAGGCACTTTCGTGCGGGTGGAAAACGAAGTAGTAACATTACACCACAGTCCTCAATGGGACCCACAGAACAGATATATATACAACACGACTCCATGAGTCAAGAATACAGATATACGGTACAAAGAGCCAAATCACCTTGAAAACGATGGAGCGTCCGACTACGGACAAGATGCAAATTGAGCTAAGAGCCCTAAAGAATAACCAATGGCGTCCATAACCCTGCCCAGGCCAAGCCGGAAGGGTACCCCTGCTAACGACGTCGATCTCACTACCGCTTAAACAAAAGGGGTGCCGACAAGGGCAAAGGAAAAAGAGGCGTCGATCTTGAGGCGATTACGGCAAGGCTAGAATTCGGCGGTCCTCGCCTACATAGGTATGGTAGACTGAAGCGGCAGCGGCAGCATACACTAAACAACCTATAGAGACTCGATATAACTGTGGGCTATCAGAGAGGGATAAGAAAGACCTATTCGGAACCGACCTGATGCTACCATCAAACAAACCCATCACTGTTTCCCCTCGAGACCACGAGGAAGTCAACCGAGGAACCCACTCAGTTGGCAGTTTTATTTATTCAGTTATCGATGCAGCAATTACTAGTCAGGTATAGATAATCATCCTGATAAAATAAGCAGTGGGCAATTTTAGTTAACCATTCTGTTGTAGTTGCGGCACTTACTAGTCAAATACAATTAGCATGAGATATCCCAAAACCCAGCAGTTGTTGGTACTTTTAATTAGCCATTCCGTTATAGTTGCAATACTTACTAGTCAGGTACAATGGTCGCAAGCGACAACCCAAACAAGCAATTGTGGGCAGTTTTATTTAGCCATTCCATTATAGTGAAGCTGATTACTAGTCATTATAAAGTCAAATTTATAGCACTAATTTAGTTATAGATGTCTATGGTCGAGATACTGTGCTCCAAGTCGTCCATAACGCGGACACGGCTTTGAAAGTTTACCTGCAGGGTGCACAAATAACACACACTCGATCAACCTCGGAAAAACCAAATCAAAACCCAACGAGGCCTTCACGACAAAGCAATCACAGGATTCAGAAATATTTGAGGCCACCCTTAAAGTAGACCATAGCAAGCCGGCTCAAGAGCGGACTCAAGGTTGTGGGACGGTACATGGCATCGGGAACCCGAAGTGTGGCTGGGCTTGTCGATACCGCGGAATCGTGCCACGATCCTAAGCGATCTGGTGCTCCTCGCACAATATTAAATAAAGCGATAAAGCATGGCATAAGTGCAGGATAGTAAATAAAACCTCAAATTAGTTTGTGGCCCCAAGAAATAAGATGAATCAAGCTCGCTCGGGGTCCCATAAGCCTCCCGGATGTGGATAGCGCGAATATTCAAGGCAGTATCAAGTACTCGGGGTCCTATGGGACACAAGTGGACGGTTAACAACCAAATAACATCTATTTCCACCTGTGCCTGCTACCTACTTCAATTTTAGTTGTTAACAAGAATTAAAGTGAACGATAAGTAAAGCCATGATCATCTCCAACAATAAACATCGGCAGACTCCAACAAGCTGTGGTACTTGGCGACCGCATAGCAACACTTGAGCAAGCGACTACGACGCGCAAGTCCAACTATCTACCAAACAACAGGTAATAGGATGTGTCCAGGGCAATATAGGGCTGCAAGGGATATCTCGGGTACGGAAAACTAGAGCATCGCAACCCAGATAGCAATAGATCAACAGGAGGGAAATAAATACTATAAAAGTAAGATAGGTAGAAAGGGGATGATGCTCGCCTGAAAACATTGTCGAAGGTTCATCCGAAGAACGGGGCGAAGCTCACAACAACTCAACGGCCTTATCCGTGAAGAAGCAAAACACTAGAATAAACACCGGATGCAATATTTAATACTACGGCAAAAGATCGGGCATGATGCATGTATGATGCATGACATGGCAAAGCTGCGATGCAATTAGGTCATATTAAGCGGAACCGGGGTCCCGACAATTAATTAGATGGTTCATGTTATTTATCTACCCCGCAAATTAAATGTTGTAATAACAGGGCAAGATAAGTTACCGGTTCGCTACACAAATTTTAAATGAGGCCAATATAAGACTAGATTTGCCCGCATATGGGCCCCATATTTAATTAGGTTAATCGGCATAAGGCCCCCAAACCACACAAATATGCATGCGAGTATGACAATTTAATATGCAACAATTTATATAGATGGCACTTATAAAATAGGGCTCGGATAAGGGTCACACATTAGGGTTCGACGATCTTGGTCCCGGGGGTTCGGGGTCGGGTCTCGGGGTTCAGGGTTCGACGGGATCGGCGAGGTTCGGATACAAGAGGAGAACTTGTCGTGACGTGCCGGAGATCTTGGTTCCAAGCGGTCGATCTTGTCGGGTCCACGGATCGGCCGGTCTTGTCGTTCGGAAGTAGAACTTATCGTCCTTGTGGCGATCTTGGCGTCCTTCGGTTGGTTTCCGAGGGAAGTACTTGGCGTCCGTGAAGGAGAACTTGAGGGTCCAGCGTTATTGCCTTCGGTTCCCATGCGGAAGGTCTTGTCGTGTCGAGGGCTCGACGTTGATGGTTCAACGGGTTCGGGCCTCGGCGGGATCGGTCTTGTGGATCGAGTAGAAGATCTTGGCGGTCTTCGCGTCATCGACTCCGTGAAGACGACCTTGATGCCCCTTTGTTTTCTAGGTTTGATGGTGTCGCCGTATAGCACCATACCGCTCGACCACATGGGCGCGATTACGGAGGCAGCGAGCACGAGCGCAGCGGCTGCGAGGAGGCACCATGGGGCGGTCTTGGGTACGGTTCCGGCCAGCGAGGAGGTGGCGGGCCCAGCAGCGGGAGCTGCGGTCGACAGTGCGGCGCGGAAGCGGTCTCCCTGCCGTGGCGGTTTAGGTTTAGCCGGAAGAGCTCCGCCGGGGGCGGCGTGACGCCTGCGGCGGCGGGCGGCAGGCGGCGGTTGGTGGTCGGGCTCATATGCGAAGGAAGGCGCGGGCGGCCTGGCTTCTGGGAAAACGGCGGGGGCGGTGAGAGCGGGCAGGGCAAACGGAGAAGGTGGCGGCGAGCTTCGGTGGCGACGGCGAGGAGGCAGCAGGCCGGGCGGCGAGCCAGAAGGCGGCCAGCTAGCGTGTGGGCGGCAGGCGAGCCGGCGGAGGCGAAGCGGCGGAGGAGGGGCGCTGGCGGGAGGGAGGCGTCGGGAAGAGAGACAGCGGCGGGGAGGTGCCGCGGTTTTAAGCGAAATGGAGAGGCGGAGGCGGCTCACTTGTGAGGCGAGGCGAGGCGAGTCGGCGGCGGAGGAAGGTCGAGGCGGGCGCGGAGGAGGAAGAGAGAAGGAGGGGTCGCCGGTGGCGAGGCGTGCTGGCGGCTGTGGCGGAGCAGCAGGGCGTTGAAAGCGCGCGCTTCGGTGGGGCAGGGCTAAGCCGAGGTGGGCGGTGGCGGCACGGGAGGTGAGGCCTTGAGGCGGTGGCAGTGGCGTCGGAGAGGAAGAAGGCGGGAGCGGCGACGCCTGGGAGGACTAGAGAGGAGGGAGGCGCGGGGAGAGAGGAGGGTGTCGGGGGCGTGGGGGAGAGGGAAGGGAGTGGTGGGGACAGGCGGGGCCGGGGCGTGGGGCCCGCGTGAGTGGCGTGTGTGCTGGTGGGCAGGGAGGGAGTGGGGGCTGCGGGCCTGCAGGTGGGACCCAGGGGCGGTGGGGTCCGGGTGGCAGGGAGGAGAGAGGGAGTGGGTCGGTGTGGGGGTGAGGGAGGGAGTTGGGGGGTGAGGTGGCAGTGGGTTGGGGTGGGGCCAGGCTGTTAGGGAGAGGGGGTAGAAGGGGCTGTGTGAGAGAGGGAGAGGGGGCGGGTGGGTTGATGGGGTGGCGGGGGCTGTGATGAGGTGGAGGGGAGGTGAGGTGGAGGGAGGGGATTGGTGGGTAGTCTAGGTTTGGGTAGGAATAGGATTTAGAGTTTGGGTGGACCGTTTTATTCTGGGGGTGGCCATTGGTCGGATCGGCCAGTTGCTACCCCTAAAAATAATTCAAAATTTTATCATTTACAAACGGGACTTTTGCAATCCGTTGACCGACAAAACAAATTAATCCGGATACCCGGTTTTGGGTTTGACAAAGACGGGGCGTTTAGAAAACAAAAATAGGTTTTTCGAAAATAGTTTTATGCAAGCAAATGCCAGATGATGACGATGCTCAAATGCAATGTGGCATGATGACATGAGCATGCAGTCATGATGATGCAATGCACAAAAACAACGCGATTTTCTAGTAGTGGTTTTAGCGGGATGCCACACCACAGGCCTAGTACAAGAGTTTGAATAAGTAAATAATAAAAGTCTTCATCTTCATGTGCCACAGGCAAACATGTTGAGTATAGACTCATGACTCCTAATCCTCATCAGAGTAACCTGCAACGTCACAAGTTACAGCCACAGTGGGTCAATACATTGGAATAGTATTGGCAAGTGATACCTTAGTATAATTTAGGTGGACTAGATACTATATGCAATTTGGCTAAGTGTAGCTTGGATTGCTTTGCTCAAAATAGGTTTTGCCTATTAGTTGAAATCACTAAGTTTTTCTTTGTCAAAACTTTTCCCAAGGAGCCACCAATAGACATTGACGTCCTTCACCCTTGTTCACCCACAAGTTTTTACTTAGAAATTGGGATGAGGAGATTCTTGATAGCTTCCATGTCTTAATGCTCAATTTTTCCAATACCAGGGACATGGCTAAGTACTTAGATTCTTCCATCTGCAGAGGTTGTGCACTTTCCCCACCAGACTTGATTTTCACCAAGACAGGACCTTTCAGAAGCCTTCCCTTAGACCAAATGGACGCGTTCCAACCTATCATCCCACTACCACCAACTGTCCAAATGGCTAAGTTCTAGCAACCTATGTGATCCAGTGAGCCCATATTGCCAAGTGGTCACTAGAATCTTCTTAACACTTGGCCTCTAAAATCTCTTTGTTCCTGGGTGGCTTTCCACAAGTGAGATACACAAGGTAAACCATAGAAATGGGCCTTGTGTAACCACTCAACATAAACCATTCCTTCCATTCCACCCAGGTGTTTCATTTACTTAGTTGTTTTATTAGGCAAAACACAAGTCCAAAGACTTAGAAATATTTTCATCATAGCATGTATATTTCACCAACCCTTGGTTGCTACTAGCTAGGCTAAGCATGGCATAGATAAGCATCTTAACTTAGGAATTTCTAGCAATTCTACAACTACTAGGATTTCCCAACATGGCATATAAGCAAAATATAGCATGCAAGACTAGCAAAATATTTCTAATGCTTAGTAGAAAACATAGGGATAAAAATATTTCATGAAGCACCACTTGCCTTGGTAGTTTGGAGAGTAGCTACACTCGTCACAATCACAATCACTATTGGCACCAAAATCTACACAAAGAATCATAGCCACAAATCACATACAAAACATATACAAACAAAAATATATGAATGCATGCAATTGTAGGGTTCGCAGCATAGAAAACAAAAAATTTCCTACGATGTGAACTATATACCAAGATCTATCTACTAGATACAAACAACGGGCAGATGTATATCCGTAGAGAACATACCCTTGAAGATCGACAAATCTTAACGAGTTTAACTCGTGGTTGATGTAGACGATCTCTTGCCGATCTCAAGATCGAGAGGAAGTCCTAGCGCCGCAAATCAGCAGCGCATCCGTGCTCGCACACATTCGAGGCACCGAGCAACCTCCGCCTCCTCGCTCCGGTGATGCGGTGAGCACAACTCTTTCTTGCGAATAGCCACCGAACATGTATCTCGCTAGTCCGAGACCATGGGGGATAAATTCTAGAGGGGGAGAGAGATCCTTCACGAGGAGGTGTGAGAGACAAGTGAGGAGGGGGGCTCCTTTTATAGGAGGAGGGGGGCACCCAAGGGGGTGGCTGCCGGCCATGGGGGCTGCCCCCTCCCCTCCTTCATTCATGTGGGTGGACACTCCACTCACAAAATGCCCTTTAAATTCCCTCCACTCAAAAGTCCACTCAAATTCCCATTAAATTTCCACCAAATTTAATGCAAACTCTCATTAAATAAAACTCTTTTATTTTATTCAGAATTTTGTCAATTACTTTAATGACAAACATTCACAAATAACCCCTTGCTAGAATTCTATTTCACATGCATAACCACTTTATGCAATTTCACAAAACTGTTTCGGTATCTAGTGAAATAAATTCCCGCGCTTGTTCATTCTTTCGGCATGAAACATTTGCTCCAATTGGATGTCGGTGTCTCTTAAGTGTGTCACCCTACGGTTCGTGAATAATGCGGACATGAACGAGACAATAATATAGTTACATAGTGATAAATCTAACACCCATTGAGTTCTGGTGTTGATCATGTTTTGCTCTAGGGAGAGTTTTAGTCAACGGATCTGCTACATTGAGATCCGTATGTACTTTACAAATCTTTATATCTCCATCCTTGACATGCTCGCAGATGGAGTGAAACCGGCGCTTAATATGCTTGGAATGCTTATGAGACCTTGGCTCTTTGGCATTGGCAATGGCACCATTGTTGTCACAATAGATCACCATTGGGTCCAACGCGTTTGCCACCACTCCTAGTTCGGATATGAACTCCTTCATCCAAACTGCTTTCTGAGCCGCTTCTGAAGCAGCAACATATTCGGCCTTCGTTGTTGATCCCGCTACCACAGGTTGTTTGGAGCTCCTCCAACTAACCGCTCCGCCATTCATGAGAAATACGTATCCGGATTGAGACTTAGAGTCATCCGGATCGGTGTCAAAGCTAGCGTCGACATAACACTTAGCGACGAGCTCTTCTTCACCTCCGTATACAAGAAACATATCCTTAGTTCTTCGTAAGTACTTAAGGATATTCTTGACCGCTATCCAGTGTTCCGAACCTGGATCCGATTGGTACCTACTAGTCAAACTAATAGCATGCGCCACATCCAGTATTGTACATAGCATGGCGTACATTATAGAGCCTATGGCTGAAGCATAGGGGACTTTGTCCATTATCTCTCTTTCTTCCACCGAAGCCGGACTTTGAGTCTTACTCAATGTCTTGCCTTGCAACATAGGTAAGAACCCCTTCTTACTTCCGTCCATTTTAAACTTCTTTAAAATCTTATCAAGGTATGTACTTTGCGATAGCCCTATTAGGCGCCTAGATCTATCTCTATAGATCTTTATGCCTAATATGTATGACGCTTCACCTAGGTCCTTCATTGAAAATTTGCTGTTTAGATAACTTTTAACACTGTTTAAAAGATCTATATCATTTCCGATCAATAATATGTCATCCACATATAATATCAGAAATGCCACATTGCTCCCACTCACTTTCTTGTAAATACAAGCTTCTCCATAAGTTTGGACAAATCCAAACTCTTTGATCACCTCATCAAAGCGGAGATTCCAACTTCATGATGCTTGCTTCAATCCATAGATGGATCGCTGAAGCTTGCACACCTTGTTAGCATCCTTAGGATCGACAAAACTCTTTGGTTGTATCATATACAACTCTTCTTCAATATTACCATTGAGAAACGCGGTTTTGACATCCATCTGCGATATCTCATAATCGAAATATGCAGCAATTGCTAACATAATCCTAACTGACTTTAGAATCGCTACGGGAGAGAAAGTCTCATCGTATTCAACTCCTTGAATTTGTCGAAACCCCTTTGCGACAAGTCGAGCTTTATAGACGGTCACATTACCATCAGCATCAGTTTTCCTTTTGAAAATCCATTTGTTCTCCACGGCCTTTCGGTCGTGAGGTAATTCCACCAAGTTCCAAACTTGATTTTCATACATGGATTCCATCTCGGATTTCATGCCTTCTAACCATTTGTTGGAATCCGGGCTCATCATCGCTTCTTCATACGTCGTAGGGTCATCATTTTCATCAACCATGAAATTCATGACAGATTTCCGTCATTTCGGGGCTGCTGCCGTCTGTTTGACTGCGAGGTTGGTAGTACTCTCTTCGGAGTTTCATGATCATTATCATTAGTTCCCTCTTCACAGTGGAGCCAACTCGAACAACTTCCGTCGCTGCGCTACTCGCCATACTTTGAAGAGAAGGTTCCACAACCTCTTGAGTTCTACCTTCCGACTACTCACACCTTTCGCGAGAAACTCTTTCTCTAGAAAGGATCCATTCTTAACAACAAAAACCTCCCTCGGATCTGTGATAGAAGGAATACCCAATAGTTTCTTTAGGGTATCCTATGAAGACGCATTTTTCGCTTTCGGTTCGAGTTTATCCGGTTGAAGTTTCTTCACATAAACATCGCATCCCAAACTTTAAGAAATGACCTTAGGTTTGTTTCCAAACCACAATTCATACGGTGTCATTTCAACGGATTTAGATGGTGCCCGATTTAAAGTGAATATGCAGCTTTCTAGTGCATAACCCCAAAATGACAATGGCAAGTCCGTCGGAGACATCATAGATCGAACCATATCTAATAAAAAATGCGATTACGACGTTCGACACACCATTTCATTGTGGTGTTCCGGGTGTGAGTTGTGAAACAATTCCACACTCTTTCATGTGAGTGCTAAACTCGTAACTTAGATACTCACCTCCACGGTCGGACCGTAGAAATTTGATCTTTCTATTACGATGATTTTCCACTTCATTCGAAATTCCTTGAACTTTTCAAAGGTTTCGGACTTGTGTTTCATCAAGTAGATATAACCGTATCTACTCAAATCATCCGTGAAAGTAACAAAATAACGATATCCACCTCGGCCGACACACTCATTGGACCACATACATCGAATGTATGATTTCCAATAAATCATCGCCGTTCCATTGAGCAGGACCGAAGCGGCGTTCTAGTCATCTTGCCCATAAGGCATGGCTCACATGTATCAAATGATTCATAATCAAGTGATTCCAAAAGTCCATCGAATGGAGCTTCTTCATGCGTTTAACGCCAATATGACCTAGAGCGATTGCCACATATATCGGATATATCATCATTAAGTTTAATCCTTTTAGCATCAACATTATGAATATGTGTAACATTATCATAGAGATCTAATAGAAATAAACCATTCATCATCGGTGCATGACCATAAAAGATTTCATTCATATAAATGGAACAACCATTATTCTCGGATTTAAATGAATAACCACTTGCATCAAACACGATCCGGATACAATGTTCATGCTCGTCGAGCACCGGATAACATTTATTCAAGTTTATAACTAATCCGGCGGCAAGTGGAGAGGCAGCGTTCGACGGCGATCACATCAACGCTTGATCCATTGCCGACGCATCTTGACCTCACCCTTGCTAGCGGTCGCTTGTTCCGACCACGATTCGAGTTACAAATATTAGCAAGAACCGGTATCAAATACCCGGTGCTCTGCGAGCACTAGTCAAGTGCACATCAATAACATGTATATCATATATACCTTTGTTTGCCTTGCCGGCCTTCTTGTCTGCGGATACTTGGGGCGATTAAGCTTCGATGGCGATCCTTACAATAGCACTTTCGGAATCGGACTTAGGTCCAACTCGGGGTTTCTTTTGGTGCAACAGGCTTGCCTCCTTACTTCCTTCCGTTTTCCTTCTGTCTTTCTTGAAACCAGTGTTCCTATTGATCATCAACACTTGGTGTTCCTTTTGATCTCCACTTCTGCAGTTTTAAGCATTGGTGAGCTCGGGAGAGACTTCTTCATGCCTTGCATATTATAGTTCATCACGAAGCTCTTATAGCTAGGTGGCGTAGACTATGAACACGATGTATGCCTAAGTCAATGGGAATCGATATTCCCAAGGACACAAGCTTATCAGAACCCGACATCTTGAGTACATGCTCACTAACGAGCTGTGCTCTTCCATCATGCAGACTAAAGAACTTTTACAAGCGTTGTAGCTCTCTGACAGCATGTGTGTCGAAAATCATTTTCAACTCACCCATTGTATCAAATGCATTGCCGTTTTGAAAGCTTTGAAGTTCGGCTCTAGCCCATACAATATGCCGCAATGAACTAAGTTGTGGTCCTCTGACGAGTCGATAGACATTCTTCTCCTCGTCAGGCATCATCTAAAGGTGGGGGCCTAACGGCTTCTAGCACATATTGCTTTTGTGCGTGAGAGGAGAATCCTCAAATTCATGGCCCATTCGGTAAAGTTGCTACCATTCGTTGCTAGTTTCTCTTTCTCCATGAACACATTGAAATTAAAAGCGGTGGTGCCATCTACAATGTAATTTGTAAAGTTTAGACTAAGTGTATGATAGATTTAGTTCAACTAATCTATATTACGAATGAACTCCCACTCAAAAACAACATCCCTCGTGCCTTTTTGGTGATTACATGAACCAAATCCACTACACCAAGTCCGATCATCACGTGAGTCGGTATAGCTTCAAAGGCGAGCATCAAATGGGCATCATATCAACTATATGACTCATGCTTAACCTTTCGGTCCGTGTTCCGAGGCCATGTATGTACATGCTAGGCTCGCCAAGTTAGAACCTTAGTATTCGCGTGTGTAATTGTTTTACACCCGAAATATGGTCGTGGATCCAAGAACACCCGATCATCACGTGATGTCTTGGAGCGACGAAAACATAATCGGTGCATACTAAAGGAAGAACACATTCTTATCTTGATATTTAAATGAGGATCATCTTATTATGCTAACAAAGCGCTAAACAAGCAATATAAGATGCTATCAAACATCATATGTTTATTAGTGAAATTATATGGTTCCCAGAGATGATCTCTATCATGTGCATCGTGGTATGATCACTATCATACCTATATGTGTAAATCCAAGGTCTATGGATTTTACACGCTATGTGTGTTGTAAGAGTATCATCTCATACTTCTACTTACAACACTACCATATCATAACACTAGCCCAGCAACAATCTAAACTAGACGCCTCTAATTTATCCATTGCAAGTTTTACGTGGCTTAGGGCTTTCGAGATAGAACCGTTCTTACCTACGAACATGAACCATAACGAGGATAATCAAATTGTTGACAACTCGCTTGCAAAATAGATATTGACTATAGTAGGAGAGACAGACACCCGCTAGCCACTTATGCAAACTAGTTGCATGTCAAGCGTGGAACAGGTCTCATGTGCGAGGACATGTAAAGTTTGTCCGGGCCGCTTCATCCCACTATGCCACCAATATCCAAAATTACAACAAAGGAGCAACATGATCATCGCCACATACTCATATGTGTACTACCCGTGTAAAGTATCTACGCATAGATCCGGCTCTGATACCACTGTAGGGTTCGCAGCATAGAAAACAAAAAATTTCCTACGATGTGAACTATATACCAAGATCTATCTACTAGATACAAACAACGGGCGGATGTATATCCGTAGAGAACATATCCTTGAAGACCGACAAAGCTTAACGAGTTCAACTCGTGGTTGATGTAGACGATCTCTTGCCGATCTCAAGATCGAGAGGAAGTCCTAGCGCCGCAAATCAGCAACGCATCCGTGCTCGCACACACGTTCGAGGCACCGAGCAACCTCCGCCTCCTCGCTCCAGCGATGCAGCGAAGCAACTCTTTCTTGCCGAATAGCCACGGGAACATGTATCTCGCTAGTCCGAGACCATGGGGATAAATTCTAGAGGGGAGAGAGATCCTTCACGAGGAGGTGTGAGAGACAAGTGAGGAGGGCTCCTTTTATAGGAGGAGGGGGCACCCAAGGGGTGGCCACGCCATGGCTGCCCCTACCCTCCTTCATTCATGTGGGTGGACACTCCACTCACAAAATGCCCTTTAAATTCCCTCCACTCAAAAGTCCACTCAAATTCCCATTAAATTTCCACCAAATTTAATGTAAACTCTCATTAAATAAAACTCTTTTATTTTATTCAGAATTTTGTCAATTACTTTAATGACAAACATTCACAAATAACCCCTTGCTAGAATTATATTTCACATGCATAACCACTTTATGCAATTTCACCCGAAAACCTGTTTCGGTATCTAGTGAAATAAATTCCTGCACTTGTTCATTCTTTCGGCATGAAACATTTGCTCCAATTGGATGTCGGTGTCTCTTAAGTGTGTCACCCTACGGTTCATGAATAATGCGGACATGATCGAGACCCCTCTCGGATCAATAATCAGAAGCGGGATCTGGAGACCCATACTGACGATGACTTTCTTGTGATCGTCGGAACCTTTTACGCTTGTATCTTAATCCCTTTGTTTCACGATATATTACATGTCCGAGATTCGATCATCGGTATCTCCATACCTAGTTTGATCTCGTTACCGACATGCACTCTTTTCTCGTTCCTGTGATATAACATTCTAGTGATCAAATCACTTGCTTGCAAGCTAATCAATGTGATATCACCGAGAGGGCCCAGAGTATATCTATCCGTCATAGGGATAAAAAAATTCCACTCTCGATCCATGAGCCTCAACATAACACTTTATTAGTTCTGAATCCATCTTTATAATCACCCTGTTACGGTGTGACGTTTGATGTTATCAAGAAACTCTTCCGGTGTTAGTGATTGACATGATCTCATGGTGTAAGGATTAGGATCACTTCGTAAGTTGTTATAGCAATATAAACTCAATGACTTTGATCGTAATGCTATACTTCGGATGAATGTTCATCACACCATTACACTAATGTTGTGATCCCGTTATTAACAACATCCAATGTCCATGATCAAGAAACCTTGATCATCTTGTTAATCAACGAGCTAGTTTATGAGAGGCATAACTAGGAACTTTTACATTGTTTATTAAACACACATGTATTAACGTTTCCGTATTAATACAATTATATTATGCAAAATAAACATCTATCATATACTTGGAATACACATAATAAACACTTTATTATTGCCTCTCAGGGCATATTCCCTTCAGCAATATGATATGTGATGATTTTTAAAACTCAACAAAGCAAGTGTACAGTACTGGTTCATAAACAAGTTAAAAACTTGCCAAACAACATTTATTTAAACCCTAAAACATTTCTTAAACAATTCATATACTCAAATTAGCCCTACACAAGTTTCTGCAAATAAAACCATTTTAACAGAAGCAAAACATTAAACACATTGCATATTTGGAAACGTCTTGTTCTCTTGATTCTATTGATATAAAATTTGTCAAAATCTAACGTGGGAATCAAAAGTTATAGCTAAAACAAATTCAAACAACTAATAGATTCAAATTCTGTTTTTAAATCTAATTCACCACGCCACGATCACGCCTTCGGCCGTTAGATCTACCTATACTGTTTCGTTAAGTGATCTAATTTCACGCTGGATCCGCATCCAACGCCCCGATCAAACGACCATAGCCGGGCGGCGGTACTATCGGGCGGCGAGCTCGCCTCTGGCGGCGCTACAGGTGGTTCTAGGCTCGTCGGAGATGCTTACCAAGATCGTGGCGATACACTGATGCTCAACCTGGCGACGGCTTGGCAAGGGGCGCACGGACACGGCTGCACGGGCTCGTCGGAGTTCTTTGCCGCCGGGCTCGGGTGGGCAACGGCGTAATGCTCCTGGTCACCCTAGCATGCACAAACGGCATCAGGAGATGCGCAAGACTACGGTGAACGTGTTCGTGTGAAACAGAGGCAAAGGGGAACAAGGGGCTCACCGAATTTGATCGCCGGAGTTGAGGATGTCGTCGGGAGCTTGCTGTGCTTGTCGAAGACGATGACCTGGGGCAGTACAGGACAAACTAGTGGGGTCAGAAGGTGCGCAAGGAAGTTGTGAAGCGACTCGTATGAACCAGAGGGAGAGGGGCGCACGGGGCTCACCGGGATTGGTCGCTGGAGTGAGCTCTGTCTGCGGCGGTGCGAGGATGATTGCGGGCAGCCTGGGGGCGTATCTGTCTGGCTATGTTGGGGAAATGGCCGCGTGGGGAGGTGGTCTTATAGCGAGGCGCGAGGATCGCAGTATCAATGGAATTTAAGCGAGGAATCAACGCGGCAGTGAAGGGCGGAGGAAACGCCCGGCGACATGGTCGTGGGCGCGATTTGGGGAAGATGAGGATGAGCTGGCGAGGTCCACCAGTCAGCGAGTGTAACAGAGAGGGGGTGGGGTCGTGTGGTCAGTGACCTGGTGGGCTCGTCTGCGAGTGAGAGAGAGAGGGAGAACCCGGGTGGGCTTAGTTGGCTGGATTCGTAGTTGGGCTAGATAGGTTGCGCTGGCCTTTTTCCATTTCTTTTCTCCTTTTCTTTTTCTGTTTTGATTTTCTGAAATGATTTTCAAATCCAAATCAAATGAGTTTGAATTCAAATCTTCTCTAGGTTTTTATACTGCAAACCTTGCACTCAAATGTGTGCCAAACCCTACTGTTTATTCAAAACACTTTGATCAAATGAAAATGAAAATAAAACCAAGCCTTTATGTGATATATATAATAGGCATAATATTGGTTTTATTTTACTTATTTTGTTTTTGAAACCTTGTTCAAACTTTTGATGGTGCCTAAGTTTGAATTCAAACCTTACTGAACAAAACAAGTACTCTTCTCAATTTGAAAGGTAGCACTAAGTCTAGAGCAACTTACATGAAATGATAAGCATATATGCTTCTGTTTTGAAATGATTTGTTTGAAATGAAATTCATATGATCATGGATTCATGGATGGCATGCATGAGTTTGAAACATGATTTTAGGGATGTTACAAATCTAACCCCCTTAAGGTGAATCTCGCCCTCGAGATTTGGATTGGCTAGCAAATAGGTGAGGGTGGTCTTTCCGAAGATCATCTTCTCTTTCCCATGTTGCTTCCTCTCCGGAATGATGGTTCCACTGCACTTTGCAAAACTTGATAGTCTTAGTCTGTGTGACTCTTTCTGCAGTCTCAAGAATCTTGATAGGCTTCTCCTCATAAGTGAGATCACTTTCCAACTGAACCTCTTCTAAAGGTATAGTATCCCTCAAAGAAGTTTCTTCCATTTCTGGATGACATTTCTTAAGCTGACTCACATTAAACACATTATGGACAGCCGACAGAGACTCTGGCAATTCAATTTCATAAGCAACTTCTCCTTTACGACTCAGAATCTTGAATGGTACAACATATCTTGGGGCCAACTTTCCTTTGACTCCGAACCTCTTCACTCCATGAAGTGGTGACACTCTAAGATAAGCTCTATCACCAACTTCGTAGGTGACTTCTCTACGCTTAGGATCTGCGTAGCTTTTCTGTCGGGACTGTGCTATCTTCAACCTATCCTTAACCAACTTGACTTTCTCTTCGGCTTCTTTGATAAGTTCTGGTCCGAATAAACTTCTTTCTCCCACACCATTCCATAGTAATGGGGTGGTACATTTTCTCCGTGAAACTCAAATGGTGCCATCTCAATGTTGGCTTGATAGTCATTGTTATAAGAAAATTCATGTAGGCGCACTTTCATCCCAACTGCTCCATAGTATAGGCACATGCCCTCAAAGATGTCTTCAAGAATCTGATTAGTCCTTTTCGCTTGTCCATCGTTTGAGGATGAAAAGCGATCAATTCCAACCTCGTTCCCAATGATTCATGTGGTTGTCTCCAAAAATGGGAAGTGAATTGAGTTCCCCTATCAGACACGAACTCTTGGGCACTCCATGTAGACACACAATTCTACTCATATAGATCTTGGCCAACTTAGCACTTGTATAGGTTGTCTTCACGGGTATGAAATGTGCCACTTTAGTTAGGCGATCCACTAATACCCAAATAGAATCATATCCTGACCTGGTCCTTGGTAACCCGGTAATGAAATCCATACCAATCTTGTCCCACTTCCAATCAGGAATAGGTAGTGGTTGAAGCAAACCTGCTGGTTTCTGATGTTCCGCTTTCACTCTACTACACACATCACACAAAGCAATATGTTCGGCGATGTCCTTCTTGATATTATTCCACCAAAATCTTTCCTGCATATCCATGTACATTTTGGTGTTACCCGGATGAATGGAATACGGTGAGTTGTGTGCTTCTTGTAATATCGCCATCAAGCTCGGATCTTGTGGAACACAGATACGTTTCCCATGCCATAAAGTACCCTGTTCGTCTTCATGGAACCCTTTGGCTTTTCCTTTACCAATCTTTTCCTTAATCTCCAATCTAAGATCTCTAAATTGGGCACACAAATCATCGGGCAATTCTCCCTTGGTAAGGCCATTCACAAAAACCTTACGGCTTAAAGCATCCGCTACAACATTTGCTTTACCGGGATGGTATTGCAAACTTAAGTCATAGTCCTTGATGATTTCTAGCCATCTTCTTTGTCTCATATTAATTTCTTTCTGGGTGAAAATATACTTCAAACTCTTGTGATCTGTGAACACTTCACATCGCTTTCCCAAAAGATATTGTCTCCATGTTTTGAGTGCATGGACAACGGAGGCTAACTCTAAATCATGGGTAGGGTAGTTCACTTCATGAGTTTTGAGTTGTCTCGAGGCATAAGCCACAACTTTCCCGTCTTGCATAAGTACTGCACCCAAACCATGATGAGACGCATCACAATATACTTGGAAATCTTTTTCCAAATCTGGCAAACACAAGACTGGTGCTGTCACAAGTCTCTTCTTCAATTCCTGAAAGCTGAGTTCACAACCTTCAGACCAAGCAAATTTCTTGTCTATCTTTAGCAATACTGTCAAAGGCTTAGCAACCTTGGAGAAATTCTCAATGAACCTTCTGTAATAACCTGCTAAGCCAAGGAAACTACAAACTTCTTTCACTGACTTAGGAGATTCCCATTCAGTTACAGCTGAAACTTTAGCAGGATCAACTGATACACCATCTCCTGACACAACGTGTCCAAGAAATCCAACTTCATTTAGCCAGAATTCACACTTGCTGAATTTGGCATACAGTTTATGCTCTCTAAGCTTCTCAAGTATCAAACGCAAATGCCCTTCATGTTCTTCTTTGCTCTTGGAGTAGATTAAAATGTCATCGATGAAAACGACAACAAACCTATCAAGGAATTCCATGAACACCTTGTTCATCATATTCATAAAGTATGCTGGTGCATTGTTCAAACCAAATGGCATCACGGTATACTCATACAATCCATACCTTGTGGTGAAAACGGTCTTAGGTATGTCTTGCTCTCTTATCTTGAGTTGAAAATAACCTGACCGGAGATCAATCTTTGAGAACACACAAGCTCCTTCTAGCTGATCAAACAAGTAATTGATTCTAGGCAAAGGGTATTTGTTCTTGATAGTTACCTCATTGAGTGAACGGTAATCTATGCATAACCTTTGACTTCTATCTTTCTTCTCCACAAACAAAACTGGGGCTCCCAAGATGAAGAACTTGGTTGAATAAATCCTTTCGCAATCGCTCTCCAAGTTGTGTCTTGAGTTCTTCGTTCATCAACCGACATCTTGTACGTCTCTTTGCTATTGGTCCAGATCCTGGTAGCAAATCAATAAGGAACTCCACATCTCTATCTGGTGGCATTCCCAGCAATTCTTCCGGAAACACATCCGGATATTCACTCACAATTGGCACACTGTCTATGCTAACCCCCTAAAGGGAATTTAGCATACTCCTTTTTGCTTCAAAGTTGGTCTTGAATCTGATCCTTTTATCTTCTGGAGTTGTGAGTGAGACAGTATGGTTGGCACAATCTATCACTCCCTTGTGCTTAGTCATCCAGTCCATTCCCAAAATGACATCCAATCCTTGGGAGTTTAGAATTATCAAGTTAACGGGAAACTTATACTTCCCAAACTGTATGACTAGATCATGACATCCTGAATTCACTATCATTTCTGTAACACCCTCAGAATCGGCCCTATGCAAGTTTTAGCGAAATCCGCCAAACCCACATAGAAACGATTCAAAGGTGCCCACCAGGCACTTTCGTGCGGGTGGAAAACGAAGTAATAACATTACACAACAGTCCTTGATGGGACCCACCGAACAGATATATATATACAACGCGACTCCATGAGTCAAGAATACAGATATTATATACAAAGATCCAAATCACCTCGAAACGATGAAGCGTCCGACTACGGACAAGATGCAAATGGGGCTAAGAGCCCTGAAGAATAACCAATGGCGTCCATAACCCTGCCCAGGCCAAGCCGGAAGGGTAACCCTGCTAACGGCGTCGATCTCAAAACCTGCTTAAACAAAAGGGGGTGCCGACAAAGGGCAAAGGAAAAGAGGAGCGCCAAGATCGAGGCCAAGACACTCAAGGCGAGAATTTCGCGGTCCTCGCCTACATAGGTATGGTGGACTGAAGCGGCAGCGGCAACATGCACTAGACAACCTATAGAGACTCGATACAACTGGCGGTTATCAGAGAGGGGTAAGAAGGACCTATTCGGAGCCAACCTGATGCTACCACCATCAAAACCCATCCTGGTGTTTCCCCCTCGAGACCAAACGAGGAAGTCAACCGAGGAACTCACACAGTTGGCAGTTTTATTTATTCAGTTATCGTTACAGCAATTACTAGTCAGGGGTAGATAATCATCCTGATAAAATAAGCAGTGGGCACTTTTAGTTAACCATTCCGTTATAGTTACAACACTTACTAATCAGATATAGATAGCATGAGATAACCCAAAAACCCAGCAGTTGTTGGTACTTTTGTTAAGCCATTCCGTTGTAGTTGCAATACTTACTAGTCAGGTACAATGGTCGCAAGCGACACTCCAAACAAGCAATTGTGGGCAGTATTAGTTAGCCATTCCATTATAGTGAAGCTGATTACTAGGCATTATAAAGTCAAATTTATAGCAATAAACTTTAGTTATGCTTGTCTATGGTAGAATCAGGCTCCAAGTCGTCCATATCCGCGACACGGCTTTCAGAAAGTTTTACCCGGCGGGTGCACCAATAGCAACACACGCCGATCAACCTCGAAAAACCAAATCAAAACCAACGAGGCTTTCACGACAAAGCAATCACAGGATTCAGAAATATTTCAGGGCCACCCCATTGAGTAGATCCATAGCAGTAAGCTAGCTTCAGACGGACTCAAGGTTTGCGTCAATGGTCAGTAACGATCGGGAACCCGAAAGTGTGGCTGGGCTTGTCGATACCGCGAAAACACTCCGCTTACTTAAACAGTACAGTGTGCTCCTCGCACAATCGTAAATACATAAGTAGCATGGCATAAGTATAGGATCATAAATAAAACCTCAAACTAGTTTGTGGCCCCAAGAAATAAGACTGAATCAAGCTCGCTCGGGGTCCCATATACCTCCGGATGTGGATAGCGCGATAAATCAAGGAACAGTATCAAGTACTGGGTCCTCACGGACACAAGTGGGCGTCGAAACCAAATATTTTCTATCACCCACCGATGCCTCTGCTTACTTCAATTTTAGTTGTTAAACAGGAATTAAAGTGAACGATAAGTAAAACTATGATCATCTCCAACATCAACATGCGGCAATACATCAACAACTGTGGCACTGGACGACACGCAACAGCACTTGAGCAAGCGACTACGACGCGCAAGTCCAACTATCTACCAAACATCCGGTAATAGGATGTGCCCAAGGCAATATGAGGCTGCAGGGAATATCCAGGGAACGAAAACTAGAGCATCGCAACACAGATAGCAATAGATCAACAGGAGGGAATAAATACTATAAAAGTAAGATAGGTAGAAAGGGGGATATGCTCGCCTGAAAACATTGTCGAAGGTTCAACAGAAGATCGGGGCGAAGCTCACATCAACTCAACGGCCTTATCCGCGAAGAACCAAAACACTAGAAGAAACACCGGATGCACTATTTAATTCTACGGCAAAAGATCGGCATGATGCATGTATGATGTAAGGCATAGCAAAGTTGCAATGCAATTAGGTCATATTAAGCGGAACCGGGGGTCCCGACAATATTTAGGTGGTTCATGTTGTTTAGCTACCCCGCAAATTAAATGTTGTGTTAACATGGCCAAAAGATAGTACTGGTTCGCTACACAAGATTTAAATGAGGCCAATATGAGACTAGATTTGCCCGCATATGGGCCCCATATTTAATTAGAGGGGTCTCGGCGAACTTGGGGTTCCGGGGTTCGGGGTCGGTCTCAGGGTCCAGGGTTCGATGGGATCGGGATCGGACTCCGGGGTTTAGGGTCTCGGATCGGGGATGTAGATCTTGGCGTCCGGATAGATGAACTTGGCGTTCCGGAAGGAGGTCTTGGTTCGGCGTCGGGGGCGCATCGGACTCGCTCTGATCGCTGTCGTTCTTGTAGCATATGTGGTCTTCGGGGTTGCTTCGATCGGATCCCTGACGAAGTACTTGTCGTCCCACGTAGGAGTCCTTGTCGATCCGCGGCGACGATCTTCGGGTCATCGGAAGGTCTCGGCGATGTCTCCACTTTGCAGTCTCGACCATCAGGTACGAGTCGAAGGTCTTGGCGTTTCCTTGTTCACGCGGCAGATGACGATCTCGGGGTCTCGGAGCAGTTCTGGGTTCGGTGTCGGACGATCTTGTCGGTTCAGCGGTTTCGATTGTCGGTGTCGGACTCGGGTCTCGGCACTGAAAGATCTTGGTGCTCTATGCGGTCGATCCTGCCGTTCCGGAATGGAGAACTTGTCGTCCGGGGGAGTACTTGGCATTACGGATCGGTCTTCAGGCATGTGTCAGCGGGTTCCAGGAGGAAGAGCTTGGCAAGGCGAGGGGAACTTGGTGATGAATAGGTTCACGGCCACCGTCTCGACGCCACATCGGAAACATCGACCAAGGACACCGGGCGCCAGCGAGCAACAACAAACATCTTGTCGACGGATTGCCACTGTGGCTTCCATCTACCGCATAGAAGACCTTCTGTGGCGTCGGTTTGGAGGGCCACGCGACAATGAACGCCCCCCCTGGCTCGGTCCTGG
The DNA here is from genome assembly GCA_030063025.1 of Avena longiglumis. Lineage (NCBI taxonomy): Eukaryota > Viridiplantae > Streptophyta > Magnoliopsida > Poales > Poaceae > Avena > Avena longiglumis. The sequence goes on from CP125976.1 coordinate 81,584,720, forward strand.
TACTTGGCGGCAGAAAGCACGGGCTTGGGAGGACGCCAGAGACGGGCGGCATTGCGACGCTGCAGCCCGAGGCTGTGGTGGCGTCGCCGCGGCCATGACGAAGGAGGCACAAGCACGGCTGTGGCGGTCGGAGACGAGGCGCCGGCTGCTGCAGAGGGAGAGGGAGCGGGCGCTGAGGCCGTGACGGCCATGCTGGGCCGAGGCGGCGCGGGTCGAGCGGCGCTGGCCGGGCGCCTGTGAGACAGTGGCCAGCGGGGAGGAGGAGGCTCGGGCGCGAGAGGGTTGCGGTGCAGCGCGAGGTGGTGGCGGAGGCACCAGTGAGGCAGCCTTGTGAGCGGTGCGGGCAAAGTTGAGCAGCGAGCGGGAGGCCGCAGGTTGGGAAAGCCGAGCGGGAAGCGGGGCGAGGCGGGCCGAGGCTGAGGCGGGAGCCAGGAAGGCAGGAGAGGCTCGGGCGGGGAGCCGAGGCCGCCGAGCGAGGCTGTGGCAGGCGGCAGGCGCGGGCAGGCGGTGGCGGGCGGTGGGGCACGAGGCGGCGAAACACGGGAGGCGCTGGAGACGGGGGAGAACGGACGCGAGGTGGGGCCTGCTAGGTGGGCCCGCGGGGCAGTGGGATGGGGATCCGGTGTGGGGAGAGTGGTGTGCGTGTGTGGCTGCGTGCGTGTGGTGTGTGTTGTGTGGGTGTGTGCGTGGGTGGTGGGATGTGGGCTGGAGGGAGAGAGAGGCTGGGGGTGAGGTGGCATCATCCGAGTGGTGGGGAGTTTGGGGAGGGGTGAGGTGGCATATGGGGATTGGGTGGGGTGAGGTGGAGGGGGTGTGTGGGTAGATAGGTGGGTAGCTGTAGGATTATGGGTGGGCCGTTTGTGTTTTCTGGGGTGGCCGTTCGGGTCATTCGGCCCGTTCGACTGCCCCACTAAAAATAATTAAACATTTTATTTGTTTTGCAATGAACTTTTGCAAATAGTTTTTAGATAAACAAAATATCCGGCAGCACCCGGGGTTTAATTTGAAATAGAAGGAGGGCTAGTTTCAGAAAACCATAGCCTTTCGCAATTTGTTTTTAGGCAAAATAATATGCATGATGATGACGATGCTCAAATGCAATGTGGCATGATGACATGAGCATGCGGTCATGATGATGCAATGCGCAAAAACAACGCGATTTTCTAGTAGTGGTTTTTGCGGGATGCCACAATTTCTCCGCCAGGAGAACTTACTTTTATAGGACACCCAATAGTCTCTACTGGTAGTTCATTTCTTTCAACAAATGCTCTTGATATGAATGAATGAGATGCACCAGTATCAAAGAGAACAAATGCTGGAACAGAATTGAGTTTGAACTTACCAGCAACAGCATCAGGCTCCTCATAGATTTCTTCAACATTGATGTGGTTCACTTGTCCCTTCTGAAAAGGGTTGGTCTTGTTGGGTCCTTCAACTTTCTTTTTTGGGCATTCATTTGCATAATGCCTCATCTTCTTGCACTTGAAGCACTCAACCTGACTAATGTCCTTCTTGACAGGCTGGCTTCCACTGCCACTTCCACTACCACTGTGGTGGCTCTTATATCCACCCTTGTGGTTCTTGTACTTGTCATTGTCATGACTACGGTGGTGCTTGTTGTCATGACGGTTGTGGTTGTGGTGCTTGTTGAATTTCCCATGCTTGTGGGATTCTGAGCTTCCGCTATCATCATAATGGGAACGTTTGTGAGACGATCCCGAGTTGTGCTTGTCTGAGTGCTTTCTCTTCCTGCTTTCAACTTGCTTCATTTTGCTCTCCAAAATAGCAGCCTTATCACAGAGAGACTGGTATGTGGGAACATAGGCTACTGATAGCTGCAAGTTCAGTTCATCATTCAGCCCTTCAAGAAACTTTTCCTTCCTCTTAGCATCGGTGACAACTTCATCCGGTGCATAACGCAGCATTGTTGAACTCCTCAATATATTCACCACCTGCGGTGGCTGCTTCAGATTATGGAACTCTTTCTTTTTCAGACTCATCACTCCAGATGAGATATGAGCAGTACGAAAGCCATCCTCAAAGATAGCCCATGTCACATCTTCTATGGGAGTGGTGATCTGGAAGTTATCCCACCAAGTGGTGGCTGGTCCTTCCAGCAAATGTGCTGCAAACCTGACCTTTTCAGCATCAGTACAGCCCACGGTTACCAAGTCCTTGTTCACAGAGCGTAGCCAATCATTGGCCACCATGGGATCAGTTGTTCCTGAGAACTTTGCTGGCCTCAATCTCAAGAACCTGGTAAGCATGTCAAAACCCGGTGGGTTGTTGTTGTTATTATTGTTATTGTTGTTGTTGTTTTGGTTCTGGATGAACGATGTCATCATTTGCATCAGCTGAGTCTGAGCTGTCATCATTTGCTGCATTTCTGGAGTGATGTTGTTGTTGTTGGGGTTGGGATTGGCACGACGAGGAGGCATATGTGGTTTGTTCAGTAGAGATAAGAATGAGATACCCATAGATGCTTTCATGCACAATACATCACATAAACAATCACAAAACATGCATCACAATAATAGTAGTTCAACAACAAAACGACAAGTTTGCAAAGTAAACACACCAATAACAAGCCATCCACATGTTGGATGGTCATTGTGACACAAATAAAGTATGATAAATAATGATAAATGAGTAGTCAAATCTACTCCTCGGCATCAACCTCCTCCTCAACAAAGGTAAGACCTGCATTCTCCATTGCGGTCTTGTATTCCTCGACATTGGCGGTCAAGGTCTCTACTTTGGCTTTGAGAGCCCTCTTCTGAGAACGAAGCCTCTCAATCACCGTCTGCTGATGCTCGAGCTCGAAGTCCTTGGCCTGCAGTTCTTCAGTCATGTCCCGAATCCTCTTGTTCCTATCCTGGACTCGCTTCTCCTGACTCTTGAACTTTCTGTCCTGGCTCTCGAACTTTGCCTCCATCTCCTTGACTATCTCATCTTGCTCCACGAAGAGCTTGTCCTTCTCGCGAAGATGCACCTGGAGTTCATCATTGTTGAGCATGACGTTGGTACTATCAGTGTCCACGTGCCTAATGAGAGCCTCTAAGTCCTGGAGGTATAGGCGAATCGGCTCAGCTGTATCCCTCGAAGTGTCCTCGAAGTTGATGGCCTCTCCATCCTCATCACGTCTACCGAAGACGTGGAAGTGAGTACCTCTAACCTGTCGAGAGTGTCTCCCTAGCAGACGCCCCATCATCGATCTGCATGACTACCTCAAGGCCTCTCTCATTGTCATCGTGCATGAGCTTGAAGATGATAGCCTCCGTGGTAGGCTCAGTCTGGCGTCCGGGCTGATTGACCTTGAAACCCCAAAGGTCTTTCCTCTCAAACTTGGTGAGGGGAAGCACCATGATGGTAGGAAGAGGGAGATTGAGCAAAGTAGTAAGCTCAATAATACGAGGACCAAAGCAAGTTCCCTGGAACTCCTCAACAGTGCTGATGGTAATGTTAGGCATCTATTTATAAGATAGAAAAAGTTATAACAACACAATTCAAGATAAAACACAAGGCAAAACATCACATACATATCCTTGGAAATCAAAACACACAAGTCATGGCATACATGAATCCATTACAACAACCAAGGTTCAACTTATTTTAAAGCAACATTTGGAAAATAAGGTGATAAGTGGTGGTCCAACTAACGAAGTACGCTTACAATCCTATCTCACTAGATATGTTGGCTAACACAATATTTCTAGAAGCAATCACTCTTTCTTGAGCACATGACTCCATCACTAAGTCTATAATGTCTCCTCTTAAGGTTTCGTTGGTAGCCTCCAACTCATGGGTATGTTTCTTCTCTTCTTTTAGGATATTTTGGATGTTGAACATTCTGCACTTGACTCTTTCACCAAGTTCTTTTATGGTCTTCCAAGCTGCATCCTTTGCTGAGTCAAAGAATGTAGGGTGCATCACTGAATTGGTGAACATGCAGAATCCTGATTCCTTGTGGTTGTCTTCCTTGTTTTTATACAAGTGAAGTTGCACCCACCAGTACTCAACTCCTTCATCCATCACAGGAAAGCCTGTACACAGCTGCACCATGTATTTCCATTGCAACCATGAGGTCCTTGAGAGCCCTGGGAAATTCTGTCTCGCACTCCAAAATCATTGACATGAGTGGTCCTTTCCTTACGGCTTCGTTGATGGAGTTCATCTACAAATAGAGATGAGAAATAAGATTAGAAAAGTTTTACGAGAAGAATAGACAAGTGTAGAAGTTGTTGTAAATTTTTCCTTAGTGGTTTCCAATCCTAGGGTCATAATCCTACAGGCAACACAGTGCTCTGATACCATCTGTAAGATCCCTCCTTTATAAATGAAAAGGATCCCTGTGATTGCAATGCTAGTCCCTGGATCATTGCTAGCATCCACAGTTTAAGATGAAGTACACAGAAACAAAGGTCATTATTACAGTCATTCCAGAGACAAACATAGTCTTTACAACTCCAAGGACACAGGCCTAGTACAAGAGTTTGAATAAGTAAATAATAAAAGTCTTCATCTTCATGTGCCACAGGCAAACATGTTGAGTGTAGACTCATGACTCCTAATCCTCATCAGAGTAACCTGCAACATCACAAGTTACAGCCAAATGGGTCAATACATTGGAATAGTATTGGCAAGTGATACCTTAGTATAATTTAGGTGTACTAGATACTATATGCAATTTGGCTAAGTGTAGCTTGGCTTGCTTTGCTCAAAATAGGTTTTGCCTATTAGTTGAAATCACTAAGTTTTTCTTTGTCAAAACTTTTCCCAAGGAGCCACCAATAGACATTGAGGTCCTTCACCCTTGTTCACCCACAAGTTTTTACTTAGAAATTGGGATGAGGAGATTCTTGATAGCTTCCATGTCTTGATGCTCAATTTGTCCAATACCAGGGACATGGCTAAGTACTTAGATTCTTCCATCTGCAGAGGTTGTGCACTTTCCCCACCAGACTTGATTTTCACCAAGACAGGACCTTTCAGAAGCCTTCCCTTAGACCAAATGGACGCGTTCCAACCTATCATCCCACTACCACCAACTGTCCAAATGGCTAAGTTCTAGCAACCTATGTGATCCAGGCAGAGCCCATATTGCCAAGTGGCTGCACTAGAAGCTTCTTAACACTTGGCCTCTAAAATATCTTTGTTCCGGGGTGGCTTTCCACAAGTGAGATACACAAGGTAAACCATAGAAATGGGCCTTGTGTAACCACTCAACATAAACCATTCCTTCCATTCCACCCAGGTGTTTCATTTACTTAGTTGTTTTATTAGGAAAAACACAAGTCCAAAGACTTAGAAATATTTTCATCATAGCATGTATATTTCACCAACCCTTGGTTGCTACTAGCTAGGCTAAGCATGGCATAGATAAGCATCTTAACTTAGGAATTTCTAGCAATTCTACAACTACTAGGATTTCCCAACATGGCATATAAGCAAAATATAGCATGCAAGACTAGCAAAATATTTCTAATGCTTAGTAGAAAACATAGGGATAAAAATATTTCATGAAGCACCACTTGCCTTGGTAGTTTGGAGAGTAGCTACACTCCTCACAATCACAATCACTATTGGCACCAAAATCTACACAAAGAATCATAGCCACAAATCACATACAAAACATATACAAACAAAAATATATGAATGCATGCAATATGATATGTGATGATTTTTAAAACTCAACAAAGCAAGTGTACAGTACTGGTTCATAAACAAGTTAAAAACTTGCCAAACAACATTTATTTAAACCCTAAAACATTTCTTAAACAATTCATATACTCAAATTAGCCCTACACAAGTTTCTGCAAATAAAACCATATTAACAAAAGCAAAACATTAAACACATTGCATATTTGGAAAGGGATTGTTCTCCTGATTCCATTGATATAAAATTTGTCAAAATCTAACGTGGGAATCAAAAGTTATAGCTAAAACAAATTCAAACAACTAATAGATTCAAATTCTGTTTTTAAATCTAATTCCTGGCCACGCGTCACGCTCTGATTGGCGCGTACTGGTTCGCTCAGGATCGCGTCTGTGAGCCGTTAGATCTACTTAATCTGCATGGCCCAGATCTACCTATACTGTTTCGTTAAGTGATCTAATTTCACGCGCTGGATCCAGATCCAACGGCCCTGGATCAAACGACCATAGCTGGGCGGCGCTGGCGGTGGCTACTGGCGGCGGCGAGCTCTGCCTACGGCGGCGCGGCGCTACAGGTGGTTCTAGGCTCGTCGGAGATGCTTACCAAGATCGTGGCGATACACTGATGCTCAACCTGGCGGCGACCTTGGCAAGGCGCGGACACGGCCGCGGGCTCGTCGGAGTTGGCTTGCCGGGCTCGGGTGGACGACGACGTTGGCAATGCTCCTGGTCACCCTAGCATGCACAAACGGCATCAGGAGATGCGCAAGACTACGGTGAACGTGTTCGTGTGAAACAGAGGCGAAGGGGAACAAGGGGCTCACCGAATTTGATCGCCGGAGTTGAGGATGTCGTCGGGAGCTTGCTGTGCTTGTCGAAGACGATGACCTGGGGCAGTACAGGACAAACTAGTGGGGTCAGAAGGTGCGCAAGGAAGTTGTGAAGCGGCTCGTATGAACCAGAGGGAGAGGGGCGCACGGGGCTCACCGGGATTGGTCGCTGGAGTGAGCTCTGTCTGCGGCGGTGCGAGGATGATTGCGGGCAGCCTGGGGGCGTATCTGTCTGGCTATGTTGGGGAAATGGCCGCGTGGGGGAGGTGGTCTTATAGCCAGAGCGGGGGCGAGGATCGCGCGCGGTATCAATGGAATTTAAGCGAGGAATCAACGCGGCAGTGAAGGGCGGAGGAAACGCCCGGCGACATGGTCGTGGGCGCGATTTGGGGAAGATGAGGATGAGCTGGCGAGGTCCACCAGTCAGCGAGTGTAACATAGAGGGGGTGGGGTCGTGTGGTCAGTGACCTGGTGGGCTCGTCTGCGAGTGAGAGAGAGAGAGGGAGAAACCGGGTGGGCTTAGTGGGCTGGATTCATAGTTGGGCTAGATAGGTAGCGCTGGCCTTTTTCCATTTCTTTTCTCCTTTTCTTTTTCTGTTTTGATTTTCTGAAATAATTTTCAAATCCAAATCAAATGAGTTTGAATTCAAATCTTCTCTAGGTTTTTATACTGCAAACCTTGCACTCAAATGTGTGCCAAACCCTACTGTTTATTCAAAACACTTTGATCAAATGAAAATAAAAATAAAACCAAGCCTTTATGTGATATATATAATAGGCATAATATTGGTCTTATTTTACTTATTTTGTTTTTGAAACCTTGTTCAAACTTTTGATGGTGCCTAAGTTTGAATTCAAACCTTACTGAACAAAACAAGTACTCTTCTCAATTTGAAAGGTAGCACTAAGGCTAGAGCAACTTACATGAAATGATAAGCATATATGCTTCTGTTTTGAAATGATTTGTTTGAAATGAAATTCATATGATCATGGATGCATGGATGGTATGCATGAGTTTGAAACATGATTTTAGGGATGTTACACACATGCATCAAATGATTATTACTCTCCACATAAGCATAGTCATTCTTATTAATTGTAGTGAGAGCAACTTCAACAAAATAGCTATCATTATTATTCTCATCACCATAATCATCAAATATAGGAGGCATATTGTAATCATAATTAATTTTCTCCTCAATAGTAGGTGGACTGAAAATATCATATTCATCATTGTAATCATCATATATTGGAAGCAATAGAAAAGCTATCTTCCAAAGCTGGGGAACTAAACATATCATTTTATAAAAAATAGCTTCCCCAAGCTTAGACGTTTCCATAGCATTAGCAATAATGGTGTTCAAAGAATTCATACTAATAACATTGATATTATCATGCAAATAAAGTTCCATAGGTTTTTTAATATTCTCTTCAAACACTTCATGTCCTAGCTCAAGATAAATACTATAAAGCTCTCTAATTTTTTGTTTTTTTCCATTAAGCCTAACTAGTGAAAACAAGAAACCAAACGACAAAACTGCAGAATCTAAAGGAAATAACTTCGAGCACTCACACCGGAGGATGCGAGTACCCTTTACCTTACCTCCCCGACAACGATGCCAGAAAAAGCTTGATGTCTACGCACTTATATTCTTGTAGATAGTTGTTGGGCCTCCAAGTGCAGAGGTTTGTAGAATAGCAGCAAGTTTCCCTTAAGTGGATTACCCAAGGTTTATCGAACTTAGGGAGGAAGTGGTCAAAGGTATCCCCCTCAAGCAACTCTGCAATCAAGATATAAGAAGTATCTTGTGTCCCCAAAACATCCAATACACTTGTCAGATGTATAGGTGCACTAGTTCGGCAAAGAGATAGTGAAATACAAGTGTTATGGATGATTATAAGTGGTAACGGTGCCAGAAAAGAGCTTCTGACGGGGAGGAAAACACTAAAGGAAAAAATATGGAAGCAAGCAAACATGTAAAAGATCTAGATGCAAACGGTGTTTCAATGCTTAGAAACAAGGCCTAGGGATCATACTTTCACTAGTGAACACTCTCAATAAATATATTCTCTTCATGATACTACCCTGAACTACTCTCGGGTTGGACACTCTAATCCATGGTAGGGCTATAACAACACTCCTCAAAGTCCTGCTTCCCCATCTAGATAATCCCACACTGTCACCTTGAGCGCTAGATGGTTCCAACAAACACCACAATTTCATAGAGATAACCAACTCAAAATATACTCATGATAATTATTTATAAACTCTAGCCTAAGTGCCACCACGGCATCCACGCTGTCACTTTCACACACGTGGGGAGAGTAGAGATCTATTAAAGTACTTGAGTAGTAGAGTAGATCTACTTGATTACAAAGCTCATGATCTCAATATGATCACCCATAGAGAGAGAGAGAGATGAACACATAGCTACCGGTAGATCCCTTATCATCGAAGGATAACTAATCCCTCCTCATCATGGTAATCAACAATGGTGATGAAGATGGCGATGGAGATCGATGGAGATGGAGGTGGAGATCGAAGGAGATGGCTTCGGGGGCACTTCCCCATCCCCGAAGGGTGCCGGAACAGATACTTCTGTCCCCCGAATCTCCCCTTCGGTGGAGGTGGAGCTGCGGAGGTTTTCGTGGCTTTCCCCTAGATGATTTGGGGTTTCTGAGTCGGGGGCTTCTTATAGGTGAAGGGGCAAGGCGAGGAGGCATCCAGGGGGCCACACCCCCTGATTGCACGGCCAAGGTGGGCCGCACCACCCTAGGGTGTGCCCACCCTGGTGCCCTACTCCGTCTTAGCTTCGATTTTCTGTATCGCTCCGGGAAAAATAGTAACTTTGGATTTTGTCCCGTCCAATTCCGAGAATATTCATTTTTTTAGCTTTACTAAAACCAAAAACAGCAGAAAATAGGCAACTGGCACTGCGGCATCTTGTCAATAGGTTAGTTCCGGAATGTGTATAAAAATACCTTAAAGTGTAGACAAAACATAAGACAAATGATATAAAACAAGCATGGAGCATCAAAAATTATAGATAGGTTTATGGCGTATCAATGGGTAGCTGGCCCACCCAGCTGCTACCCGTTTTCCCTCTTTTTCCTATTGGGACCTAAAGGTGGAGGGACCCCCTCCCTCCGCCTATATAAAGAGGTGCCCATGGGAGGATAAAAGCACACCAATTTCCACCTGGAAATAGATAAAAGGCATGTGTTGCCTCTCTCCTCTCTCTCTTGCGATCATGGCCCTCTTGTCACGGTTGTGCAAGCAAGGAGTTCTTTGATAGCTGTGAGATTCGACACATTTTTTATGGTTTTTACTGATGGTTTTCGTCTGGATTTGATGGTTTTCTAGCTATATCTAACGCTAATACTTCGGTAGCGATGGAAACTTGGTTTTTAATGTGTGTTTTAGGTTCTAAACATCAACAAAGGGTTTTAACAGAAAAAATACAATATTCAGGCAAAAACAAGCAAGTCTCTTTTTGGAAGCAATCGAGGGAGGCAACCAGTAGCTTTAACGACCAACTATACGACGGGAATATTTTCTCCGGACATATAGTTCCTGCCGTATAGTTTCCACCGCCTTCGTCTTGTCAAAAGGGACAACTTTCATGGAGAGGCCGAGGACAAAAACACAACACAGCAGCCGTCATTCCATCCAGAAGGGAGAAAGAAGAGATCCGGAGAAGAAGGGGAAGACGTTCTTCATATCGCTCCACGATCTTTGACCTCCTATCCACCACACCCCCATATCCATTACTTGTACTTGATAGAGAGAGATCTTCACCTTGCAAGATTAGGGTTTGAGATTGTTTCTTCCCATCTTGAATTGTGTTGGATTTATTTTCTATTCTTATTGTGGATCTCCATGGTAATATCAAGAAGAACTCCCTTTATTTAATTATATCGATGATGCTTTCTTATCTTATGTGTAAGTAAGTTACTTTGGGCGTGGGAGATGTAAGGGATTGGTGAGATGTGATGTGCCTATATATTTTCCATTAGTTTGTGATTGATTCTAATTACTATATTATGTGTGCTTGACTATCTGTGGGATGCTTAAAGTTTATTGTCCAATTAAGGGCTCAGACAATATGATACTTTGTTCTACATAGATAAAATCTTGTTTGCTAGCAGACCGGTGACCCCCGAGTGACACGGGGATATCAATGGAAAACTAGTTAAGCTTGAGAAGCACGAGGAGCCACTATGCCTATTGCATTAGTCTGATCCAAGGATCTTAATTGCTAAGCAACCTGAAGGATCTTAATCGCCTAGTGACTGACCATGGTTTTGGTAACAGACTAGTAGGATTATTGAAGTTGGGATGAAATCTACCAAGAGGAGTTCCGGCTAATTATGGGTTGCTCGCCTACGAACATACTTATAATATTATAATTGTTACACTTATCACTCAACCACCTGGCACATTCAATATCACCATGAACTGTATCTCCCCGCGCCTATTTTGTCATCTGTAGAAAACAACAAATAATCAATCGTTCTTTACTTTTATGATTTTTATTTCTAAAGTTTACTTTTTAGTTTTATTTAAATACATTCAGTTTAATCCAAAATTTATTATTATTTCAAACACTTGCAGTCAATTCACTCGAAGACCTGTGACAACTTTGAGTGTGACAAAGACTTCATTCATAAACACTTACCTTTGGGCTCCCCGTGGGATCGATATCTTAACTCACTACTAGGAAAAGGGCTATAGATAATCCGCACATCCGTGGCTCACATGGTTGAAGTGCCCCACGGGTAAAATAGGCATGGCTCACCTGTGGGTAGTGCCCTACTAGTAACTAGAACAACCGTGGCGCACATGGGGTATGTGCGCCACAGATATGTATGGGCCAAGGGCCTGCCAGCCGCATGCCACGTACCCGTAGCGCACATGGGGTAGGTGCGCTAAGGTTGTGGCAAGTTCTGTGGCACTATGCCATGTGCGCCACGGTTGTGGCAAGTTCTGTGGCGCACTATGCCATGTGCGCCACGGATGTATAAACTTAATAGTATGGCACCTTGCCCTAGTGCCCTACGTCTAACTATCCTGCACCAGCTCCACCCCCCCCCCCCCATCCCCCCGTGGATCGCCTTTTTAGGCTTTGCAAAAAATAAAAGAAAATGATAAACACTTCAAAAAAAAATCCTTTCATATTTAGGAAGACAATGTGTTATAGTTTCTAGGAAAATTAACAAACATGAGTTTTGACTTTTTCTGCAAAAAAAAATCATGCCACGGTAAAATGGTCGTAACTTTTGCATACGATGTCGAAAAAAATAGTATAATATACCAAAATGACGAGAACGAGATTTCGCATCTGCTCGCAACCACCTTTGGTCGTTTAGCGATTTTTTAGATTTTCAAAATTCGAAAAGAGTAAAAAGTTATGGTCAAAAAACCGTTTTTTCCTGCAGAAAAAAAAAGAGGGCGACTTACCCGTAGCGCACCACCACCTAGTGCGCCACGGATAAGCTTGAGCGGGATTCAAATTTGAATCCCCACCCCGCCCTCCTCCCTTCCCCTTTTCCCTCTTCCTCTCCCTTTCCCTTATCCTTCTTCCTTCTTCCTTCTTCCTTCTTCCTTCTCCCTTCTCCCTTCTTCCTTCTTCCTTCTCCTCCTTCCCCTTCTCCTCTCCTTGCAGTGACGGCGCGACGTCGGCCTCCTTCTCCTCCTCCTCATAGTGACAACGGGCAACGGCGGTGCAACGGTGGCCTCCTTCTCCTCCTCCTCGCAGTGACAACGGGCAACGGCGGCATCCTTCTCCTCACCGACCTCCCTTCCTCCCTCTCTTCCTCCATCTCTTCCTACCTCCCTCTCTTCCTCCATCTCTTCCTTCCTCCCTCTCTTCCTCCATCTCTTCCTTCCTCCCTCTCTTCCTACCATCCATTCTCCAACCACACACCACCTCGACGCCGGCGAGGACTAGAGCGGCCACGACCCCTCCCGCACCTCCCTGCCACGGCCATGCTCCGGCGAGGTGACACGACTGTGGAGGCGATGCACGGACCCGATTGCTTTTGCAATTCAAAACGAGGGTGTTTTTTGCATTTTTTTTTTGAAAAACACATCCGTGGCGCACCTGAAAAGGCCTTCTGTGGCGCACTACCAGGTGCGCCACGCCTATCTCGACACAACCGTGGCGCACCATGCAGTGCGCCACGGCTACGAGATAGCCGTAGCATGAGGCCCATGGCGCACTGCTAGTGCGCCACAGAAGGACTTTTCAGGTGCGCCACGAACAGACGTTTTTCTAGTAGTGACTTTGAAACTAGCTACCAACGATCTGTGCACTTGCAATCATCATTCTTCACCGTAGAGCGCCGTCTCTCTGTGGGATTCGAAGCCGGGAGATCTACTTATGCAATTTCGGCTGGATCGGGGAGAAGCGAGGGTCGGCGTCCAGCACCGTACGGGTGTTACTCCCTCTGGAGGCACCGTGCTTTCGGTGCTAGGAGTTGTCGTGGAGCCGCAAGGACATCATGACCTCGAGGTCAGCGTTGGGGCGTCTTCTTCATCCACGTTCCTCGTGTATGTTAATCGCGCTCGGTATTCAAAGATATGAATACCATATCTTCTTCCTGTTACTGCATTACTAGTAGATAAATCTTGGGCTTCCGGGGTTGCCGCGTAGTAAATTTTTTGATTTTCTACACCGAACCCCAACATTATCCGATTATGTGTTGTATTGTAAGAACTATGCTTTTTACTCCATCACTTGTTAAATTTTGTAGTGCTTGAAAAAGTCTTAAGCACTTTTTGTTTATACTTTTCGTTTATTTGGATTTTTCACTTCGTCCTTTTCGTGAGCCGTCCAACCTTTAGCACGGAAACACTGTCGAGCAATGGAGATCAATTGCTAAACCAGTTTAATTCCGTAAATAGAGCCGGCTTCTAGTACCAATAATTCACTACTCGGAAAATACCCACATCTAAGAAATTAGATAAAAACCAAAGTTTAAATAGAAAATGAGACTTACACCCGAAGTAGAATTTTTATAAAGTAGAAAATTTGACCAGAACGATCATGAGTATAAACTACTTTTATGCATTTTGGGATTTTTTTTCTGAGTTTGACATGATCATTCGAAAATAAGATGCTATAAATAACTTTTTAAGAAAACATTGAGGCAATCAATACTTTATTTCACTTGAACATGTACATTTATAATATTATAAGAAAAGAAACTTAAGAATAGAATGAACGTAGATGTATAATATCCCATAGATGATCTAAATTATCTGGATCTGTTCTACCACCAGCTCTCTTTCTCTTTCAAGTATCTGGTGTTTCCTTGATTGGTCTATTATCATTTAAATAATATGACCCATTATGCAGTACTCTACTGATCATAAAATGTGTTTGCCAAACCGGGGAAAGTGTGTGCTTTATTTTTTGCACCGGTCGGAGAACTAGATCACCTTTCCCGAAGGAATGGTTTTTGACTCTCTAAATGTGATACTTGTATAACTTTAGTTGGTAGGCTGTAGATCTTTGTTCAGCAACAACGCACACTTCCTCGAGTATATCGAGGTCATCTTGTTGAGAAATTTCGGCATCTTCTTCGATATATGCAGTGACTCGAGAAAAAATAAGGATTAAATCACCCAAAAGTATTGCCTCTGCCCTGTAGACCAAGAAGAAAGGTGTGTACCCGATTGACCGGTTTGGAGTGGTTCGTAAACTCCAGGCAATACACGGTAATTCTTACACTCAAGCCCTCGCAACACGATGAAACTTGAGTCGAGACGATAGTAGACGATAATTGTGCTTCGAGACGAGTCCGGAGGCCCTACAGAATTAGGACATTTTCTCTTTCGACTTGTTCATTAGCATGTGGACGTGCGACCGACGCAATGTCGAGTAGGATTCCTTGTTCTTCCCAAAACTTGGAAAATTCTTCCATGGAAAAGTTACTCCCGTTGTTCGTGATAATGCTATGTGGATAGCCGAATCGGATGATTACGTCCTGGACGAAATTTTTGGCGGTCGCCCCATCACAACTTGTTATGGGTTTGGCCTTAATCCATTTTGTGAACTTATCTACCATCACAAATTGATGGGTAAAATTCATACTTTGTCGTCATAAATGGTCCTAACATGTCAAGCCCCTAGACCGCCAAAGGCCAGAATTTTTCGCAGCTGATCAACTAGAACATGGGCTTGATGGATGTACTTTTGGTAGACTTTTGCACGTTTTGACTAGTTTGTCAGCATCAACTGTTAGCCAAAATAATCTGTGTCAAAAATATTTTGCCACTAAAGTTCTATCTGTGGCGTGATAACCGCATTTGACTTCGTAGATTTTTTTGTAAGATTTCCACTCCTTCTGGAGAAACACGGCGCTGAAAATCCCTAGAAACACTCTGTTTATAGAGCTCACCATTGGTTATTGTATAGCCTTTCACTCGTCGGATGATATGCCATCTCAGAACTTCGAATTCGGGTAATTTTCTATCTAGAAAAAATTGAGGTAGGGTTTCGTCTAGCTAGGAATAACAGCTAAAACTGCAACTAGTGGTGAGTCAGAATTTGTCGGACACTACTCATCAATTTATGTGATAGAAGGAACTTTTAGATACTCTAAGAAAGCTCCATATGAAACTTGTTTCTCCGTGGAGCCTATTCTTGATAAAGCATCCATTTCCTAATTTTTTGCTCTAGGAGTGTGTTGGACCTCAAACCCTTCGAACGATTTAGATAGTTTTTCCACGACAACGCCATATGCTTCCATGTTCTTATTTTTTGTGCAACTAAATCTGAGTCTCCGTAGCACATGATTCGGCTTTCGCCAAAGTACTTGGCAATGCGAATTCCAGGCAATAGTGCTTAATTTGGCAATACTATTGGTTGGTGTGAAGTGAATCTGTAACACATAGAAAAGTGTGTCTCCTTAGGGTGATTTGAGCACCACGCCAGCCCTCGAGCCCCCGAGCTCCTTCGACCATCAAAATGTAGGGTCCAGTATTCCGACTCTGGGTGTTCGTATTTTTTGGCGTCTATGTCCAATCAGTGACAAGATCAACAAGAATTTGGGACCTAATAGCTTTTCGTGTCTTATACTCAATGTCAAAAGCTGCTAGCTCGATTCCCCACTTAGCGTCATGTGGCGTCGCGATTGTTGATTATATCTCTCAGGAGAGCTCGCTCACCACTATGATCTAATTCTCTTGAAAGTAATGTCTTAGTTTTCTAGCAGCAAAGAATACGTTATAGGATAGTTTTTGATAATATGGATATTTTGTTTCGACTCTATCAGTACCTCACTGAGATAATAAGTCAGACGTGCACCAATTGTTCTTGTTTTTCCTCTTTGTGCTCCACCGATGTGACGATGCTGACGATTCTATTTGTCTCAACGATGTAAAGCAACATGGGTTCTTGAGGCTCCAAAGCTGCAAGAATCGGGGCAGATGAGAGTAATTCTTTCAGGCTCTGGAGGGCAAGTTCAGCTTCTTCAGACTAGTAAAATTTGTTGGTTTTCTTTAAAAGCTTGTATAATAGTGTGGATCTTACAACGAACCGGTTGGCGAATTGACTCACTACTGCGACATAGACAGTGGGACACTGTACATCCTTCAGGCGAGTCGTCCTGGTTTTTATTAGCTATTTGAAATATGAAATCTTATCAAAAAAATAAAAGATTCAAAATCTGACCAATTTCTATTTAAACATTTTAAATTTTTGAATATTTAAACATTTTTTAAACAGATTTAAATTTAAACATCTTTAAATCTAAATAATTTTTACTTTGAACAATTTTCAAATCTGAACTATTTCCAAATTTGAACAAATTTTTGAATGTGAACATTATTAAGATTAAAATTGCGAGTAAGTCTCAAAATCTGTACAAAATTCAAAATCATAAAAATATTATAAAGAAACCGAAAAAGAAATCTGAAAAGAAAAAGAATATAAAAATAAAAACAAAATAGAGAAAATTGTGCCTCTTTGAGACACGATGAAACCTAACAATTTCCGGCTGAAATACCAAAAAACACTTTTGCAGGTTAAACATCATATTGTATTTCCAAAGATTAACGAACGTTTCCTCCAAATCAGAAATCAATATTTCCTTGTTTTTGAACATTACTATTATATCGTCCATGTATATATGTACGTTGTGTCCGATTTGATTGTGAAGGCAACACTGTATATTTCTAATCAACTTAGGTCATATGCTAAAAGTGGCATGTCGGTTAAGGGCTAATTTGGTAATTTTTTCTTGGTCAATTAGAAAAACAATTTAAGTTGTTGTTTTTGTCACCGTCCCTTAGGATTTCTGTGAGCATGTTTTTATTAGATTATAGAACTTCACTAAGTGTTTTCTTGACAATTTGTTCATGTAGCTTGATGAACCGCAAGTGTTCATTACCTTCATTTGATTCTTTAAAAGAATCATAGGTTGGAGGTACCTTTTACATGTTGCAATTTATTTTTTCTGATAAATGGTTTCTACTAATGCTCCTAGGTTTTACTATTTAATATGTTGGTAGCTTGTAATATGTTCTATCTACAACTATTGTTATTTGTTTTCCTTTGATTTGTATTGACTGGTGTCTTTACATTGCTATCCTAGCCACTAGCTTATGTTGCTTTGCCTACTATTACTTTCCCACAGTTCTCCCCTAACATGTACTGGCTAAGGTCTAGTGATTGGTCTCAAATGCTATGATCTACTATTCCTACGGTTCCTACTTCTCTATTGTGGCTTCTTGATATATTGGAGTTTGATGTATTGTTCTTGCTTTGTCTCATTTGCTATAAAACCTCAAAGTGGTGAGGTTCATGACAGGTTCCTGGACCTTGTCCAATGGATTCTATAACAAATGGTTTTGCCTTAGGGCACAACCTACATTTTAACCATAACCATTGGTTTCTTTGTGTACTTATTTACATTGTAGGTCAAGATGGGCTAGAAAAGCAAGAAGAGCAAGAATGGGATAAGTAGTTTAGGTTTTTCTTTTCCTTTTCTTTTGTAGAATGTACTAGGTTTACTTTAGTTTGTATTTTCTTTTGTAAAGAATCTTCTCAATATTAAGATCAATAAAGATTCCTTTTATTTATATTGTCTCCTTTACTTTTGTATTTATATGTATTGTTTTAATTATGATATATGAATTCAAGTTTGAGTTATTTAAAACTTAATTTTGAATTCCATAGTCACTATTTCTTCTTAAGTGATTACAATGTATGTGTATGTGTTGATTTGAGCATTTCACTCAACATATGATGAAAAATCATTTTGAAATCCTAACTTTTGGAAATCAGAAGTTCGCTTTGAAATTTGAATTCAAATCCTATTGTTTACCAAAGTCAAACTTCACACTAGAGTTCAATCTCAATCACTTGTAACTTTTCAAAACAAATTTTAAAATTTTCTAACTTTTGCAAATGCATGCTATGCAAAAACACTCATCGCAATTCAATCCTCTAAACACTCATATTCTCTAGGTCATCACATGTTGCTACCATGCTCAAGCCACAAATTAATTATGGATTAGCATCCGTTTATCATTATAAAATCTACTTTAAACTTTGTTAGACAATGTAAAATAAAGGGAGAAATTCCGTTGGAAATAGCATTTCTGGTGAAGCAATATTTTTTATCCTAAATATGTATGTGTGATATCCATTTAGAATTTTATGACAATGTAAATACACATTATGTAAATATATTCAAAGTTTGCCAGAATATTTTGAAAACAATTTTGGATTGGGTGTACCGTATCACCACAGTCCACATGAGAAGGGATCACTGTATATACTCTCCCACGTTAAGGAGTAGCTAAGGTACTCGGATCAGGCTTTCGTCCAGCTATATTAATATAACAATCATTTGAGACCGTTGTTGGGCCAGACAGCACAATGCCCAGATAAAAACAAAGAAAGCAAAGAAAAAAGAAAGAAAAAAGGCGACAACAGCGGCTCGACAAAAACGAGAAGACCCATCACCGCTGTGCCCTCCAATGAATTTCCACCACAGTCCTAGCACTTCGAAGCGTCATGTATCAAGCAACACCTCCAAGAAGGAAAGCGACGACAACAACGATGCTGCCTGGCTTGGTCCTAGGGTTTTCCCCGGTACGTTACGAGTAGCTAAGGTACTTCCATGTTAGGAGCACACTCTGGATATGAAATACATGGTTGTTGTAAGAAATTAGATCATAAAACTCCACCACAAATAATTGATAATATGAGTGGAAAAAACGTCAACCACACTTACATGTGCATGTAACAAAAAAAAGAGAAAATTCTGTACCCACAAAAAAAACAGATGATTCAAACCACCAGAAATTTAACCTCGCCCTAGTGTAATTTTACAATCTTAGGACACCAGAGCAGCAAAGCATCAGCCCCAAACAGTACTGAAAAGAATATCGGATCACAAACGAAGCGCCTGAAGCAAACACACTTTTTTTCTCTTACGCGTCGCTCTTGCTTGTTGGTTACACGTGGTTGTTTGTCGTCCCCGCCGCCGTCGCCGGCGACCTGGGCATAAACCCGCCAGTGGTCTTGTCGTTTTCGTCTTCGTCGTGGTAGACGTATGCGGAGCCGCCGTGGCGGGTCATGTCCATGCCGGCCATCTCTTGTTCGGCCGTGACACGGAGCAAGCCGAGCTTGTCGAGCGCGAAGAAGAGCGGGCCCATGGTGCAGGAGACGAACCCGGCGATGACCAGGATCTGCACGACGTGCGCGGCGAGCAGCCTTCCGCCGCCGCCCATGAATAGCCCGTACGGCCTTCCCACGCCGTAGATCTGCTCCACGTACTTCTGCTTCGCGAAGAGCGCCGTGAAGATGATCCCCCACGCGCCGCAGCCGCCGTGGAGCTGCGCGGCCTCGAGAGGGTCGTCGTACTTGAGGCGAGCGGCGAGCGCGTTGAGGCCCATCAGCACGAACGCCGACACGAACCCGCAGACGATTGCGGCCCACGGGTCAACCACGCTGCAGCCGGCGGTGATGGCCGCGAACCCGCCGAGCATGCCGTTGCAAACGTCCGTCACGTTCCAGTGCCCCGTCTGGAGACGCTTCGCGAACAGCGTCGTGAGCGCCGCAACGCTGCCTGCGAGCGTCGTCGTCACGCCGGTGCGGCCCACGGCAGACCACTGCCCGTTGATGCTCCCTGGCGGCCCGTACGACTTGAGGATGGTGACGAAGGACCCCGGGTTGAATCCGAACCACCCGAACCACAACAGGAAGGTCCCGAGCACCACGAGCGTCGCGCTGTGGCCCCTGAGTGCCACGGAGCGGCCGGCGTGGTCGAACCGGCCGATACGAGGCCCTTCGATGATCGCGCCCCAGAACCCGGCGATACCACCGACCATGTGCACGACGCCGGAGCCGGCGAAGTCGATGACGCCCGACTTGAAGAGCAGCGGGCCGGAGAGGCGGGTCGCGGAGGCCCACCCGTCGACGGACCAGATCCAGTGGGACACCACCGGGTAGACGAATCCGGTGAGGAACGCCGAGTAGATGAGATAGGACACGAACTGCGTCCTCTCGGCGATGGAGCCCGAGGTAATGCCGGCGGCGGCAATGGCGAAGGCCCACTGGAAGAGGAAGAAGCTGTAGTCGAAGCCGGTCTGCGGCATGTTCTGGAGGCCGAAGAATTGCTTCCCGATGAAGCCGTTGGACGGCGTCCCGAAGGCGAAGGCGAAGCCGAAGAGGTAGTAGAAGAGCGCCCCGGCGGCGGCGTCCAGGACGTTGGTGAGCATGATGTTCATGGTGTTCTTGGCCCTGACGGAGCCCGCGCAGAGCATGGCGAAGCCGAGCTGCATGGCGAAGACGAGGTAGGCCGAGAAGAGCAGGTACGTGGTGTCCACCGCCGAGGTGGTGTCCGCGAACCTGTTGCACAGGTAGTCCGTCGCATTGCTCGCCGCCGACCCCAGCAGCGGCGCCAGGTCCGCCGCGCACGTCGACATCGTGCTGTGCCGCCCCCTCAAATAAAATTTTCTCGCACTCGGAGAATTAGTCGTGGTACAGGGATCAGGAGAGTGAATTGAGGTCCTGGGGAATCGGCGGCGTCGGATTTATAGAACGATGAGGCTCTCCGAAGCAAACGGCCGGCGAATCAGCGGAGAGCTCTTTTTTTCAAAAAAAAAAACATTTCGTGCGAGCAAGTGAGACATGGCAACAAAGGTTTCTCTTTGTTTGGCTGGAAGTGGGCCCCATCTGCAGTGAATCTTCTGTGGTAGCCGCCGGATACCCTTGGGAGTGGTGCCATTTTGGAATCTGGGGATTCTGGAGGTACAGCTGGCCATGACTGAATGCTCTGGTGGCTTTCCGATAGTGTACTTGTGTGTCGAGAGTTGGCACACCACAAAGTGCAGTCTTGTTTGCTTCTGTATTTTCAATATCAGTTTTTTATCTTCTCGTTCTTTTGTTATACTAGCTAAATGCCCGTGCGTTGCTACGGTTCCACATATTTATCACAACACATATAGAATGAAATAATGCATGTGAATATTCATGTGTATGGAAAAGATAACACCTAGTATAAGAATGATAGCACATTAAGATTTTACCTCACTTAAATTGTATTTCGTTAAAAAGGTCCAATTTTATGAGTATAACTTAAGGATCTAACTAATTTCTACTTTTCGACACGTCTTTAGATATTCTCATATAATTTGAGGAATGTTGTTTTTGGCGTCATTTACTCGGTACTTGAGAAAGTGTATTAAGATTTTCTTCCTCGTAACCATCCTACATGAAATTACTTATCATTACCATGAAAATATCACACGGGAATAGAATACTCACCATACAAATTGAATGAACCAAACCTTTTATATGGTCATATAGAAAGGGCGAATTGTCGTGGTACTCCCTTCCTCTCGTTTTATGATGCGTATATTTTTTTCACAAATTTCCGGTTTTAAGATGCTATCGTGGAGAGGAGCCAAAATAAGTGCGACGTGGACCCTTTTGCACCGACTACCAGCTGCATGCATTATTCACGGGTCAATCTTTCCATATTCTTTCTTCCTCGTATTCTCTCCATCCCGTTCGACTCCTCTTCTTATTCTCCCTCACTCCTTGGTTTCTTGCTTCCTTGCTTTACTTGCAATATTTTTCCAAGTTGGTTATAGTTTTATACTTATATTTGTTGCGATTAGAGCTATAAAATATTTTAGGAATTGGTAAGACAATTGTTGATTTCATCGTGACCAAGACAGTAGACGATTGGGTCTAAAACATTTTCCTCCCCATTTTTTGCCAATCACGTATCCTCCAATACAGGCTGATCGACCGAGGGGCTAACGGTGAAAATATCTCTTTGTGTGCTTAGTTTTGCATTCTTGCGTGTCAGATTTTCCAATTAACCCATTCTAGCGATTATAGCGGGCATGTACTCATAGGTTTCCTTTCAAGCGGACCGTCCACCGTGATTAATCTCTTCACTGCATGTAGATGGTGATTGTTACCAACGGTATAAAAAGGGAGAAGGTTGCGTGGAGTAATTAGAGGAGCAACGAAGGAACTAAATAAGCACTGCTTGCAAATCATGCCTTAATCCATGAAACATGCATATTTCGAATTTAACATTAAATTCCCAAGATCTGATTACATGCGGTGTGATTACTTGAAAAATTATTATTATTATCCCCTTTAATTGTGCATGCAATCCGGGATTTTTGTTTATGAGGTGATTTTTTTTAGATCTTTCCTTATTCGGTTGTGAAACCCGCTGAGAGGTCGGATGTAAATCGGATGGTCTAGATGCCTCCAATGTTTGATGTCAAAGTGTCAAAGTGGACGTACCAACACCAACTTCTTTTTAATAGTAAAGATAGATAAATCCTTTTTGAACTTTGGGGCTGAGCTACTGTACTCCTTGGACAATTAAAGCCGAGGATCTTGGGATTACAATTGTTGTGCCCACAGTGGAATCTAGTTAGTAATTACTCCTATGTCCATTAATATAAGATATTATTGCTTATTTTTTGTGGACGTGTTTAGTGTGTAGATTCACTCTTTTTGGAGTGTATCTAGTACACTTTTTTTAGGGAAACAATTGGATTCCCTCCTGCTGCGAGACTTTATTAATTATTAAATAATATTACATCGTTCGCCGAGTGGCTAATAAGAAAATCAGGCGGGTCCTCATGCCAAACAATTGACTGAGGCCCCTCCGCTATGCTAGCTAAAGTATGAGCCACAACATTACTTTCTCTAGGAAAATGAGAATATCTAAAAGGGTTTTACATTAGCGAACTGAGAGAGAGTAGAATATTTTCTTTCTAGTAAGTTTTTGTTCTTACATCTATCTAACAAACTTATGTTAAAAGGTTTCAAATAACTTCTGTATATGAAAAGGTAGTACAAACTATCAGTAGTAATGCTCTAGGCTAACGAAGCAAAGCTTTTGGTTATTCGGCTGGAGGGCAAGGACGGCGGCGTGCCATCGACTCGTGGTAGTGTTCGTAGTTATCGCTATGTGGTTCATGAACTTATTTATAATTTCTATTAATTTTAGGTCTTTTTGTACTACCGTGGATGATTATTAATGGATCAGTGGAATTTTCTCAAAAAATCCATCAATTTTTTTTGAAACGGAGGCAAAAACTTTGCCTCATCCATTAATTAAGAAGAACGTGCCCGGTTTTTTAGGAGAAAATCAGGCAAAAACCTACAACACCAGGGTCAAGTTCACCCAAACACCAACAACACAAGGGCAAACGTCCACACACACCGACCACCACACACACCAACAACCAAACCTAAGAGAAGATTGAAATAGCCACACGAATGAACACACCAACCATGACACTCCTACACTCCGCCGGCAAAGATATGTCGGGACAGAGGGGGACAACCATCAAGAGGCTCTAGTAGCACCACTCTTCTTGCTTGATTTCTCCTTTCCAAAGGCTGCTCTTGGTCTAGCACCACCTCTTAAGGACTTAATCTTATACCCATCGATTTGTTGGATTCAGGACATGCAACGGCCAAGGTGGCAAAAAAATCGCAAATCACTCTAGCGACGACAGCTCCAGACAAAAAAATCCATTAAATTTAGGTTTGATCCATTTGGTGTCTATTTGATTATATCCATACCTCTCTATACTAGCGCATGTAAATTTAGAAGGATCCAAGAAATAGTCAAATATTCGAATTTAGGATAGGGTTACTGTTATGTA
Source organism: Avena longiglumis (assembly GCA_030063025.1). Classification (NCBI taxonomy): domain Eukaryota; kingdom Viridiplantae; phylum Streptophyta; class Magnoliopsida; order Poales; family Poaceae; genus Avena; species Avena longiglumis. The sequence continues at coordinate 81,608,372 of CP125976.1, forward strand.
CTACCTTCGTTCCAAAATATTAGAGTGTTGGCAGTTTAATCAAAGAAATTATATATTACCTCAATTTCAAATTAATTAACACATCTTTGGTCAGATTTGGTTTACATACTCACGTATCTACACACGTTTGAGTGTGTAGATTCGCTCATTTTAAAAGGAAAACTAAGATAATTAATTTGGAACTGTGGGACTACATATTATGTAGAGGTAATCTTGTCAAAATAAAATGGGTGTACATATGGCAAATGTTCATTGTCGGAGTTCCTAAAAGGCCGCGCCGCTGTCTTTGTGACTGAATTTTTAGTTCCTGCATTGTGATGCCTTGTGTTTTATAGTTTGTTGTTGAAAGTCAGGCACATAGAATATGCAAAAGCAGATCAAATAATCAATAAAATGTGAGGATATAGTTGGGATTAGACCTAGGCACGGGCAGCCTCGCCCGATCGACCAGACCTACGGAAAATCTTGGGCTGGGCTGACCTAGAGCATACATCGGACTAGGCTTGGGCCTAGGATTTGAGCCTGAAAAATAGACTGGACCAATCTCGGTCCTAACAAATGGGTGATGTTAGGCAAGGTTAGACCAAGCTGAACATTTTACTCTTAGGGTCGGGCTCGGGCCTAATTTATAAGCCCGGTGCTAGAGCCAGGCCGGACTAGGTCGCGCTCAAGATTGAGGTTTCAACGTCAAGCCATTTTAGGACTGGCTCGAAGTCTGGTCCAACTTGAGTTGTGTCGAGGTTTACTTAGGACAACCAAGCTCTATGTACAACCAAACACAAGATTACACTAATTATGTTAAGAAGTTCACTACGCTATTTACCACTTGTTAGCCTTGTAGGTTGTAGTCCTAGAGCCAACAATCTCTTGGTAAGTGTTAGAGTAGGACTCCGTTTTGTATGGTGCATATGTGTTATACAATTGCAAAGTCTTATGTTGCAAATTGACTAAAATTGTACCATATGCATTTTTAGTTATTTTTATCACGGAAGCACAATTTTTTAGCAAAATGTCTACTTATGTAGTAATGTTTGAAAAATAATTATATTTAAGTTTGATCTTCTATCCTAATTTAATAACATTAAGATTTTTTAATTCCTATAATGGCTAAGGAAAATGTTTCGCATCTCTGTGTACTCATATAATCATACACTCTCAATTGTACTCATCCTCTCCTAATTGATTACATTATTTTTCATTTAATATATGATATACTTGTTATATGTTCGTAGTTAATGATGATATATTCATGTCATGTTTCTTTACTTCAAATATTCAAGGCCATGCATTCAAGATGTGCATGCTATTTGCAAGTTTTTTAACAATGTTTTGAATTCAGCATGAATTTACATGGCGATTCATATACGCGATGTCTTTTTTTCTTAATCTTGTAATAAATGCTTAATTTATGAATAAAACCTCTTTGTTTATAACTCGCAGAGTTACATGCTTTTAATTGTTTGAACGGAAGAAAACATGTCAAGATTAAGCCATTTTCATATTTCATTCATGTCTGTCGGACACGCATTGTAAGTATGTTAGAATACTAGATTATGAAGAGATGATCTACCATTATGTTGACCATAAGGTGTATAACTAATATAGTTACTTTGGGTATATTTTTATTCGCTCTCCTAGTCTATCACCTCAGAGACTCAGACAAATGAATCTTTAATTGCTGAAAATTGCAAATTGATGCATTTCATTATTTTTAGAGCATAAAACAATGGAACTTTACTCACACCATAAAAAGTACAATAGAACTTCTTTTTAACAGAGGGCCATATTCTAGTAGGGCCAAGATAACTAAAAGTTCTTTTTGCTGAGAAACTACCATTATTGAATATTTTGCCATGTTTTGTTGCAAGATTTTTTTTTCATTTAACCTTCTTTTAGTTCCCCGTCAGATTTATACTAGCGAGCAGTGAGTATGACACATAGACTGACAAACACATTCAGCCACAATACAAGGTATAACCTTGTTTTGCGGGTTTCAACAGATTACAAAAGTGACGCTGAATTTCACATAAGGTGGAAAGGTTGAATATATCAAAGTAGCCAGCGGTTATTGAACCACATGGCCCTACGAATTGAGAAATAGGCTCATTTTTCTGCATCATGTGTCGGTCGTTTGATTGGATTCCCTATGTAGCAATGTCAACGCTGGAGATTCAAGTAGGCAATCGTAATGGAAGAGGGCTTTTGGTGCGAAAGACAGATGGATCATTCTCGTCCACAAATTTTTTTTTTTTGAAATCCAGTCACTTTGTCTCTTTGTGTGTTTAAAAAAGAGAGTGTTCTGTAGACAAGTAATGTCTTTCCTTGGGGAAAAAACTATGCATCTGGTTCGTCCAAGTATACACAATAGCGTGCAAAACTGACAACCAGCCAAAGGTTTTATGTTTTCGTTCTTTTGTTTTGAGGTAAATTTGTTCATTTCATCGTTTATTTCTCTGCATTTATCAGACGAAGCTTCAGATTTGGGAAGCGCCGCTGTCGAAGGACTCGAATTTTTAAAAATTACTACTCCCTCCGACCCATATTAGTTGACTTAAATTTGTCTAGATTTTGAATGAATCTAGACACTATTTAGTATATAGGTTCGTTCAAATTTTAACAAATCCAAGTCAAGTAATATGGGTCGGAGGGAGTATTAATTTTTGCTGGTTAGTTCAGATTGCCCAACTTGCTAAGACACCCCGAGACAATATTCCCAGTAAAGTAAACCGTGCAGTATGGAGTAGTTGTCAAACAAAGCACCCATGTATCTGGCACCTAGTTTACCATTCTTCAACCGGCAGCCGGTAAACTCCAGGACAGGCAGCGAGGACGACATCCACATGGACGACGTAAAGAATTCATCCCCAAATGGTACAACAAGCAAAACTCCCGCCGTGGAGACCCGACGCAGTCGATCGCATCGCCGCAAGAAGGTCAGCGCCCCAATTCGGCGACTTGTTTACCTATCGCGTTCGCCTATCACGCTATCAGGGCCTAATTTAATACTAAACCGATGCGTCTGGCCTGCAAGGATTGACTATTTCTTTCAGAAAACAGCTTCCAGGTCGTCGCACCAGCACCAACCTGTACACACAAAATTCAGAGTAGGATACTCCCCAAACCCTGTCGCATCTCCCGTCGCAAAATTCGACTTTGCATGTTCGTTGGTAGCTTGCATGATCTGTTCTGTTCTTCATTTGTTTCAATTAATTGTTTCTTTAATTAACCTTGGTGTGTTGCTTATGAGCGTGTGACGAAACCGTACGTATGTGCCAAGGGACGGCTGACTTTGGCCTAGTTTAGCCTGGATTCAGCTTCTAGAGAGACAGCATCTTGCAGGTTATTAGTGCCCTACCCGCCGCTGGTTAATTAGATTATGTATCCAGTTGGCCCTGCTCATCCATTCGCTGCAGCTTCTAGTTACAGAAGATTAGTGTCCCATGTGAACTGCGAGTAATACTATTTCTGATCTACCATACCGGTCAGCCATTCCTGCGAACATGCATATACTTGTATGACGAGAGCCCCAAATGCATTTGACATGTTTGCTTATCACCAATCAAAAAACCTGAATACCTCGGGGCAACAACTCCGCATTGAAATGTGGGTGCCTTGGATCGTGAACTCGGTCCCTGCTGGCTACTGGGAACACCTCTCGTTGGCTTTAGATTTGGGCGTATGTTTCTTGTTTTGAATGTATGCCTGTCTGAAGCTATCTAGTACGATCGTCCTATCAATTGATCGTCTGCAACTTGGACGCTCGACTTGGCCGAAAGCGCTGAGTTCCTCGTTGGTGTGCTGTAGGTCTGCAAGTGACAAATCAGGTTATGTGTTAACGCCAAGTCAACGCGCTTATTTTCTTGTCTGCGAAACACACGGCATATGCAGTTCAGGAAAAAGAAAGCCAACTGGCCCTAAAATTCTTCTAGCAGGAATGATCCGATCGGATTCTTGGGAACGGAGTAGAATATACGAGATGCACTTGGTATCTAATTCCAAGGTACCCAACAAAGAATCAGATTGATTCAAGGTGGTTATTAGGAAGGAAAAATGCTACTAGTAGTCGATTATCCAAGAGGAGTAGTAGCTGTGATGCCAACTGCTTCCTCTTCTTCTGTCAGACGCTACCATTAGTTGATCCAGGTACACGGTTCGTTTGGCCAAAACACTGTTGATTAATTTCCCTCCATGTAAAGCTATTCAACGCCGAGCTAATTAATTCGTAAGCGACACGGGATTGTCGTTGTCGGACTTGACTTCATATTATTTTCTGAGCCTGAGATACCAATTTGGATTCAGTTTAAAAGGGACATAATCACTTGTATACAAGATGCAAAGTCAGACCCGATAGAGCGGACGGGGCCGGCGTCTAGCTGGTCTGACGTTGTCATGTCCATTTTCGGCGACATGTGGGAAGACACTTGACGAAGGAAGCCCTTTCTTCGCACTGATTTTCTATCCGTTTATCCAAGAGAATCACTTTGTCAAGAAAACAAATATCCTACTACCTAGCGTAGTAGCACAATGGTTTTTACCCGATTCCACGGTCCACTATATATAGCATAAAAATACACATTGTTTCTTAATCCATATCTCAGAGCTGTCATGGAGATTCATTTCCGAATGGATGATGATACAAAATGATCACAGAAAATGAATGAATAGATTTCTTAAAAGGTAAACTCGTGACTATACAAGTCCAGAGGTATACAAGTGTTACTGTCATGATACCATCAGTTTTACTGTCAAACAGAAACTTTCAGAAAGCCGCAGCCCATCTGTCGGTATCCGCGATCGGCCGCGGGAATTAGCGTCCGCGGGTGACAGGGATCCACATTGATTCCTGCGCGTCATAGGTGTAGAAAAACCAGGGCAACGGAGACGCCATTTTTTCCCTCCTCTGTCGATGTCGTGCTGTTGGCATGGATAGCGTGCCCCTGCAGGCTGCAGGCTGCAGCTTCAGCAGTTGACCTTTTGTAGGGGAGATAACAATGGCTCCAGAGTTGACACTGGAACGGGAATGATCGATCTCAAAAAAAAAAAACGGGTAATGATTTCATTTCTGTCACTGGGCTGTAATCGGGTGATTTCAAGGAGGACCAAGGCCCAGTCCTTGTGCTAGCCTACTAATAAAAGGGCTATGACCCATGCCGACTACTAGTAGACTTGCAGGTCGGCAGCCTTGGCGTCAAATAGTAGCCTGCCGTCTGAAACATTTTTGTATGGACCGCATTTAGAACTGCCCATTTATGGACCGCACTTATTATGTATATGCTAAAAAGTAAACTTTCCTTCATTTTTGTTGCCTTTTTTTTTGCGAGGTTCATTTTTGTTGCCTTAGCCAACTACTAGATGCATTGTTATTTTAGGGAGCATGGGCTAAGTAGGGTCTATTTATCCAAGATTATATGATTCTTTGAACGGGCATGGATAAATTGAGCTCGGGCTCCATGAAGCTCCTTTTATGAAAAAAATCAAAAATATCATTTTAAAGGTTCATAAAAATATCAAACAAATAGATAGATGTAAATAATGTTGTGCTTCACCAACGTGCAAAATCTCAACTAAAAATACCGTGTATTTGGGGCTATAAAAAAATGAGTTTCCTTTTGTGTAGCCCCGAATAAAAGGTATTTTGAGTTGTGATTTTACACGTTGTTGAAGTAAAACATTATCTACATCTATGTTTTTGTTCATTTTGTTTTGAAACTTGAAAATAGTGTGTCAAATTTGAAAAAAAAGCTCCATGTAGCTCATCCACCGTTTTAATTTTTTTGTTTTCAAACCTGCTAAGAAATGATATTTTAAACAATCATGGCCAGGAACTTCATGTTTGCAAAAAAATCTATCTCTGGAACTTTGTTACCGTGGACTAGCTCCCAGGAATGTGCTCTACTCTTCTTGCTTTCTTCCATGCTCTCTCCCTTCACATGTGATTTTTCTCTTGCAGTCTTTCTAGACCGTGCATCAGTTTCTATTAGTGCTTGAAACGGTTACTCGGAGTCATGTTGATGCGGCATGTCGTTCCATGCATACCTCTACCCTCTGCTTCGGCTAACTTGGGTAACTGATGTCATTGGCATGGTACGATGAAGTTTAACTTCCTTTTGGTTTTCTATTCAAAGTGCACGACTCTTGACATATCTTGCCAAGAAGGATTACACTATAGTTTATGAAGTTAAAAGAAGCACAAATGAGTCATTCTCAGCGACAACATAGATAAAAACACTTGCAAGCCTATCTCGCATCAGTCACCTTGTGCTAGGACACCATGCAGGCAGCGAGACGAAGCTCTTATTTTCACCTAATTGTAGTTGTATGCTGGTGGCCTCCCTTGTGCCGCGCGTAGCACGATTGTTCGCTCCACATATCGTCACATGCATCACTTTGGGCTTTGTGATACTCAATGCGCAGTTGGCTGGTATTGACACTCGGATGAAAAATGTCCCCTCTAGGAACCAACTACATTGTGAAGTGAGCATAGCATAGGTGTTATCTTGTGGTGGAACCAGTCCGTCAAGGTTGAAGTCTTAGACTTAGAATGTGTGCTCAAATTTACCTGGATTTATTTCATGATTTAGCTGGCAATGTTTTTCAGTGGTAGTTGACGTGCCCGTCGACACTAGAGGAAAAAGGGCTATTCATTCGCGACCCCTCGGAGCATTAGTCCGGTTGGCCACCAACCGGGACTAATCTTCAAACGCCGTCGTTGGAAAGGCACGGGCCAGGGGCATGGGTCCCGGTTGGTAAGGGGCATATCGTCTGGTTGGAGCCACCAACCGACTAAAGGTTAACACAGGCGTGGCGTGGCCGCACCTGGTCGGTTCCACCGGCTCAAAGACCCTACCCTCTATAAATGCAACGCCACCCTCTCTGCCTCCACTCTGTTTTTCGAATGGTGGAAGGTGTGAGGGGGTGTGCTAGTTTTTCTCATGCATGCATTGAAGGTGTTTGTTGAAATGTTTGAGTGAATAATCCCGTTGAATTTCTCATAGAACAAAAATATAGAAGGTGTCCGAGACGCACCTGAGCTTTCTCCTCTTTATTTCCCTCGATCGAGGTTAGCAATCTTATCTTTTCTAGGTCATTGATACAATTCATGTGTCGGTGTGAATTGGTTATTTCACTATTTATGATGTCCTGTTTTTGATAAACTTACTTATATGATGCGGATGAGCAGTCGGGAATGGATGTCATGGCGGGTAGCCGGTATATCAAAGGCGTGGATAAATTTATCGATGTGGCTACGGCAAACAAAGAGAATGGATTTATCGTTGTCCATGTGTTCAATGTCGGAACAACAAGGAGTACTCTTCCTCGAAAATCATTCGCGCCACCGATTATGAAAGGTTTCATGCCCAACTATAATTGTTGGACCAAGCAAGGGAAAGAGGGTTATGATGGAAGATGGTGAAGAAGAAGATGATGATAACAACTATCATCATATGTTTCTGAATCTGATGATCTTGCAATGGAAGACAATGGAGAGGAAAGAGGTGAAGAACGGGCATCGGATGAGCCGGTGATGAACTTGGTAGGGTCATTTCGATGCAAAGCGAGCTGAAACAGAAAATGAGAAGTTGAAGTTAGAGGGCATGTTAGAAGATCACAAGAAATTGTTGTACCCAAATTGTGAAGATGGCAGCACAAAGCTCGGTACCACTTTGGAATTGTTGCGATGGAAGGCAGTGTGGTCTAAGCGACTCCTCATTTGAAAAGATCTGAAAATAATGAAGCGAAGTTTCAAAACATAACGAACTTCCCGAGTACCCTGAAGCAAAGAAGACTCTCATCCTCTGGGATTAGATGTGCAAAAGATACATGCATGCATTAATGACTGCATCCTCTACATGATAAGGAGTATGAGAATTTAGATAAATGCCGGTATGCAAGCGTTGCGGTATAAGATCGAACGAGATGACCTGGTGATGTTGAGGGAGAGCCCCTCGGAAGAGGGTTCTGCTAAGGTTATGTGGTATGCTCCTATAATACCAAGGTTGAAAGCATGTTCGAAACAAAGAGCATGCCAGTTGTTGCGATGGCACAAAGAAGACCGTAAGAAAGCGGAAGTTGAGACACCTGGCGATGGGTCACATGGAGAAAAATCGAGAGACTTCCCGGACTTTGCGGGTGGCGCAAGGAACTTATGGTTTGGTCTAAGTACGGATGGCATGAATACTTTTGGGAGCAAAGCTGCAGATCACACGGCCCATGACTCTATGTATCTATAACTGCCTCCTTGGTTGTGCATGAAGCGTAAGTTCATTATGATGCCGGTGCTCATCCAAGGCCCAAGCAACCGGAACGACATTGATGTGTACCTTAGGCCATTAGTTGAAGAACTCTTACGGTTGTGGGGCAAACCAGGTATCGTCGTGGGATGAGAACAAAGCAGAGCCATTTAATCTCGAGGTTGTTATTTAACCATCAATGATTGGCTGCTCTTAGTAACCTTCGGAGAACAAACAAAGAATATAAGGCATGCACCACTGTTTAGATAAGACCGAAGGTACATATTTGCATAAATGTAAGAAGGTTGTGTACTGGCGAATCGGCGATTTCTTCCGAGCCAATCATCCGTGAAAGAAAGGCAAGCATTTCAAAGGTGAGGCGGATCATAGGAAGAATCTGAACTCCTACTTGGTGATGATGTATTTGGTATGGTCAAGGACATAGAAGTAATCTTTGGAAAGGGTCGGCGGTCAATCGATTCGAACGACGTCGCTTCAGGACACACACCCATGTGGAAGAAGAAATCTATATTTTGGGAGCTGCCATATTGGAAAGTCTGCGTGTCCGCTCTTCAATCGACATGATGCACATGACGAAGAATCTGCGTGAACACTAGGATTCCTAGGCGTGTATGGGAAGACAAAAGATACACAAACGGGAGGACCAACAAATTATGAAAGACCCAAAGAACATGCTGTTGGAATTATGCCCTAGAGGCAATAATAAAGATGTTATTATTATAATTCTTGTTCATGATAAAGTTTATATTCCATGCTAGAATTGTATTAAGCGGAAACTTTAATACTTGTGTGGTTTGTAAACAACACCGTGTCCCTAATGCGCCTCTATGGACTAGCTCATTGATCAATGATGGTTAAGGTTTCCTAACCATAGACATGAGTTGTCAATTGATAATGAGATCATATCATTGGGAGAATGATATGGTGGATAGACCCAAACAAAGCAAAGCAATTAGATCGTGTCATCGTGTTCGTCTTTGCGAAGCTTTTCCTATGTCAAATATTGTATTGCTTAGACCATGAGATAATGCAACTCCCTGGTACCGGAAGAAAGCTTTGAGGTCATCAAACGTCATCCTATGAGAGGGTGATCATAAAGGTGTCTCTCAGGTGATCGGAAAGTATCTGTTGGGTTGTATGTATCAAGATGGAATTTGTCCTCCCAAGTCGGAGAGATATACTTGGGCCCACTCGGTGTCGATATCAACACGCTTGCAAGCATGTGGTTAAGGAGTTAATCACAAAGTGATATCGGATTACGGAGCAGTAAAGTACTTCGTGAGCGAGATTGAACTAGGTATGGCCAGTGATGCAAGCGATCTCTCGAAAGTAAAATATCGCGAGGCGAAGGGAATATATATATGGGATTGTTTGAATCGACATCGTGGTTCATCGATATGATCATCGATGAATGTGTGGGAGTCAATATGGGTGCCTGGACCCGTTGATTATTGATAGAAGATCATATGCGCATATTCTCGAACCGCGGTCACATAACGTGTCTCGGCTAGGATAGATTGGATAATTGGTTTATGAATTTTTGTTGGTCTCGGATGGGATCCGGGATATCACGAGAGGTTCGGGATGGTCGGAGAATAAGATTCATATAAGGCGATCAGTTTTGGAGTTGAATTGTTAGGATTAATCGGTATTGTATCGGAAGCTTCTAGAACCTTCGGAAGGGACCAACGTGGCCCCACCTTCCGGGAGGGGCATGGGCCTATGAGGAGTGTCCTGGCCGCATTGGGCCAGGGCACAAGGCCCCATAGGGCCCAGCCGATTCTAGAGATTTGACTCGTTTAAATCTCGGGATAGAATTTCTAGATAAGGGAGAGTTTAAATCGTTTAAATCTAGAGATTGGATTTCTAGATAAGGAGAGTTTAAATTGTTTAAACTAGAGATAGGCTTGGAGGGGCAGGGCTGGCCGCCCCTCTATATATAGAGGGTGGTGAGCCCCCTACACACACCTTCCTCCAAGCCCTAAGGCCTTGCTACCTTCCTCTCTCCCTCCCGATTGTTTGTGGGAAGCCTGCTGCAGAAATTCTCCACCATATACACCACGTCGTGTTGTAGATCCAATCTATCTCCACCATACTCGCTGGTCCGAGGAAGGAGGAGGCGTCGAGGTCTTTGCTGCGTGTGCATCTCACGGAGGCACCGCCACTTGTGGTGCTAGATCGGATCGGATCGCGAGGAGGAGAAGCGAGTGCGACTACATCACCCACGTTAAACAGGCGTTCATTGTCTTGAATCTTCAAGGGTATGAAGATCTAATCCAATCTCTCGTTGTTTGCATCTCCTAGATCAGATCTTGGCTTTCCCTCTGTTAGCTCCGTAGAAAATTTTGATTTACTATGCCGCCAAACCCTTGATGGTATCGAGCTAGATCTATGCGTAGATGTGTTTCACGAGTAGAACGCAACATGGTTGTTGCGGGCGTTGATGTTTTCTGTTGCAAGCCTCTTGTTTGTGTTCTTCTTATGGCGGGATAGTGAGATTGAAGCGGTCGGCCAACCTTCGCGGCGTCGTTCGCGAGACCGGCTCCACTTGGCGTGTGGCTTGTTCCACACATGCGGTGGTGGATGTCGGTTCTCTCACTATAGTTGTCATGGGATTAACACGGAGTTTGGCAACCATAATATCACCGTTGTGGCTTTTCCGTAGGTAAGAATCGTTCTTAGCATCTACTCCCATAAGCCACGTTAAACATGCAACAACAAAGTAGGCGTCTAACTTTTTTGCGGAGTGTTTTTGTGATATGGTATGGCCCAATATGTGATGTGTATATTGTATGTGATGATCATGTTTTGTAATGTTTCACGACTTGCATGTCGATGAGTACACAACCGAGAGCCATATGGTTGTCTTTATAATTGTGTATGACTGCGAGTCAACTTCTTTATCGCCATGTAATAACTTTACTTTATCGCTAAGTAGTTAGGAATAGTTGTAGTTGCTATTAAGTGGTGGAGGCAATCATGGTGGAGTGATGGAGATCATCTTAGGAGCGCACAAGATGGAGATCATTGCGAGGATTGGCTATACCATGTCACATAAAGTTATATGCATGTGATGTTTATCCCTTTATGTATCTTATTATGCTTAGATCATGACGGTAGCATTATAAGATGATTCCTCATAAAGATCAAGATAAAACTTTGTTCTCCCCAAGTATGCCGTTCACGAAAGTTAAATCGTGTCCAAGCATCACGTGATGATCGGGTGCTATAGACTCTCGCTCACATACAACGGGTGCAAGCCAGTTTTGCATGTGAAATACTTAGGTCTAGCTTGACGAGCCTAGCATGTGCAGACATGGCCTCGGAACACAAGAACCGAAAGGTTAAGCATGAGTCATATGAATGATATGATCGACACTTTGTTGTCCACCATTGAAACCACATCTCTTCTCGTGATGATCGGATTAGGTGTGGTGAATTTGGATCGTGTTCACTAAACAACTTGAGGGATGTTGAATTTAGTGGGAGTTCATCTAGTAATTTGATTAAGTTGAACTATTTATCATGAACATAGTCTAAATTGTACTTGCAAATAATGTAGATCCAATGGCCAAGTCAACTTCAACTTCAAGCGTTTTCTTTGAAAGAAAAGCTTAGGAACAATGGGTCTAACTTCACCAATTGGTTCCGATCTAAGAATCATTACATGGCGGACAAAGGACTATGTCCTTGGGAAAGCGTTAGGTGACCCCCTGCTGCAAGCTATGCGGTGATGAGAAAGTCTGTCGATCGGCGCAAAGATGATTATGGTGTGATTAAGAGCACCATGTTGTTTGCTATGGAACCGAGCTTCAAAATCATTTTGAAACCTATCCGGGCCCTTTGAGATTCTCGAGGATGAAAACCATGTTTGAGACTCAAGCCCGTTCGAGAGATATGAGATCTCGAGAAGTTCTTTAAGCGCAAGATGGAGGAAGGGAGTTCCGTTAGTGAGCACGCCATAAAGATGTCGGGCTACACTCAGCGCCTTGAGCAAGCTGGAATGCGATTCGGAGGAGCTCAAGATTGACGAGATTCTGCAATCACTCCTCCCGGCTACAAAAGTTTTGTAGTGACTCATAATCAGATTGGTTCCTTGATACGATCACGAGCTCTTCGCAAAGTGAAGGCTGCGGAAGTGGACATCAAGAAGGATAATCATGTGTTGATGGTCAACAAGCCCTCCTTTAAGAAAGGTAAGGGAGCAAAAACCCTTCAAGAAGGCGGCGGCAAGCGCAATGCCCTGCGAGAAGAAGCTCAGTCTGGTCCCAAGCCGGACCAGGTGCTTCTATTGCAAGGACAAGGGTCCTTTGGGCATAGCTGTCCAAGTACTTAGCGGACAAGAAATTTGGCACCATCAAAGGTATATTTGATATACATGTTATTGATGTTTTCCTTACTAGCCCTCGTTGTAGTGCAGGTATTTGATACCGGTTCGATTGCTAATATTTGTAACTCGAAGCAGGGCTACGGAATGAGGCGACTTCGAGGATGAGGTGACGATGCGCGTTGGCAGCGGATCAAGAGTTGATGTGATGGCCGTCGACGCTCTCCTTAGTTTTACCTTGAGATTAGTTTTAAACCTTAATAAATGTTATTATGTACTGCGTTGAGCATGAACATTATTTACGGATCGTGTTTATTGCAAGGCGGTTATTCATTTAAATCGGAGAATAATGGTTGTTCTATTTATATGAGTAACATCTTTTATGTTCATGCACCTATTGTGAATGGTTTATTTCTTCTAAATCTCGAAAGGGATGAAACACACATCCATAACATTGAGGCTAAGAGATGCAAAGTAGATAGTGATAATACTACTTATTTGTGTACTTGTCGTCTAGGTCATATTGGTGTAAAGCGCATGAAGAAACTCCATTACGATGGACTTTTGGAGTCTCTTGATTTTGAATCATTTGACACATGCGAACCATGCCTCATGGGCAAGATGATCAAAACCCGTTCTCGGTATGATGGAGCGAAAGCGGACTTGTTGGAAATCATACATACCGATGTATGCGGACCGATGAGTATTTCGGCCAGCGGTGGATATCGCTATTTCCTCACTTTTACCGATGACTTAAGTAGATATGGGTATATCTATTTAATGAAACATAAATCGGAAACATTTGAAAAGTTCAAGAATTTCAGAATGAAGTGGAGAACCATCGTAATGAAAGATTAAGTTTCTACGATCCGATCGTGGAGGTGAATATTTGAGTTATGATTTTCTCACGCATCTTAAAGCAAGTGGAATCGTTTCACAACTCCATACGAACACCACAGCGCAATGGTGTGTACGAGCAGCAGGAATCGAACCCTATTAGATATGGTCCGATCAATGATGTCTCTTCTTGATTTGCGTTATCATTTTGGGGTTATGCATTAGAAACGCTGCATTCACTTTAAATAGGGCACCATCTAAATCCGTTGAGGCGACACCGTATGAGCGTGGTTTGGTGCTAAACCTAAGTTGTTGTTTCTTAAAGTTTGGGGATCTGAAGCTTCGTCAAGAAGTTGATGCGGACAAGCTCGAACCCAAAGCGAATGCGTCTTCATAGGATACCCTAAGGAAACTATTGGGTATACCTTCTATCCGAGAAGAAGGCAAAGTGTTTATGTAAAACGGTTCCTTTCTTGAGAAGGAGTTTCTCTCGAAAGAAGTGAGTGGGAGGAAAGTAGAGCTAGGCGAAGTTATTGAACCTTCTCTTGAATTGGAGAGTAGCGCACACAAATTGTTCTAGTGCGCTTTGCACCAACAATAGAGGAAGCTAATGACAAGGATCATGAAGCTTGGACGATCTTTGCTCTTGAGCGTCATGGTCGACAAGGTCGCGTGCCCCTCTGACTGATGCAACCACTGTCTTGTTGTCTTGTTAGTAGAAGGCGGTGAACCTCTGAACTATGAGGCGATGATGAGCCCGGACTACGAGAAATGGTGGAAGCCATGAAATCGAATTGGGATCCATGGCGAAAACCAAGTATGGACTTTGGTGGACCCTCCTAGCGACGAAAGGCCGTTGAGTGCAAATGGATTTTCAAGAAGAAAGCAGAGCGGATGGTAATGTTACCGTCTATAAAAGCACGGCTTGTCGCAAAGGTTTTCGACAAGTTCAAGGTGTTGACTACGATCGACTTTCTCTCCCGTGGCGATGTTTAAGTCCATTCGGATTTTATTAGCAATTGCTGCGTTTCATGATTATGAAATATGGCGGATGGATGTCAAGGCGCTTTCCTCAATGGGAACATTGATGAAGAGTTGTATATGATGCAACGAAGGTTTTATCGATCCTAAGGATGCTAGTAAAGTATGGAAACTTGACGTTCCATTTATGGACTGAAGCAAGCATCTCGGAGTTGGAACCTTCGTTTTGATCAAGTGATCAAGAGCTTTGGATTTGTTCCAAATTGCTCTGAGCTTGCATCTACAAGAAAGTGAGTGGGAGCTCGGTGGCGTTTACAGTCTTGTATGTGGATGACATATTGATTATTGGAAATGACATCAACATGCTTAACGATGTGAAGAGTTATTTGAACAAGTGTTTTTCAATGAAAGACCTAGGTGAAGCTGCTTATATATTGGGCATCAAAATCTATAGAGATAGACAAAGGCGCTTTGATAGCTTTAAGCGGTACATACCTAGACAAAGTTACGAAAAGGTTCGAGAATGGATAAGGCAAAGAAAGGTTCGTGCCTATGTTGTCGGTAAGATATTGAGCAAGGCTCGATGTCCATTCTGATGTAAATGATAGGGAAGCTATGAGCAAAGTTCCTTATGCCTCGGCCATAGGTTCCATCATGTATGCCATCTTGTGTACTAGACCGGATGTGTCCAATGCTCTTAGTTTGACGAGATATCAAAGTGATCCGAGTGGAACCTTTGGACAACCGTGAAGAACATCCTAAAGTACCTAAATAGAACTAAAGACATGTTCTTAGTCTATGGGGGTGATGAGCGACTTGTCGTAAAGGTTACGTCGATGCTAGTTTCGACACGACAAGGATGATTCAAATCTCGACGGGATACGTTTATATTTTGAATGGAGGCTGAGTGGAGAAGCTGCAAGCAAAGCGTGATCGCGGTATCTACGATGAAGCGGAATACATGGCTGCTGTAGAAGCGTCAAGTGAAGGAGTTTGGATCGAAACTTCATCCGAGCTTGGCGTGGTTCCAAGTGCATTGGACCCTTGGAGATATTGTGTGACAACATGGCGCCATAGCACTTTTCGCTAAGGAACCAAGATATCATCCAAAGACCAAGCATATCAACATAAGTTTCATATAATCCGAGATTATATAGCGGATGGAGATCGAAGATTAGCAAAGTACATACGGATCTGAATGTCGCAGATCCATTGACTAAACCTCTTCCACGTGTAAAACATGATCAAGACCTCGATTGCCATGGGTGTGAGATTGTTTCGGATGTAAACTAGATTATTGACTCTAGTGCAAGTGGGAGGCTGTTGGAATTATGCCCTAGAGGCAATAATAAAGATGTTATTATTATAATTCTTGTTCATGATAAAGTTTATATTCCATGCTAGAATTGTATTAGCGGAAACTTTAATACTTGTGTGGTTTGTAAACAACACCGTGTCCCTAATACGCCTCTATGGACTAGCTCATTGATCAATGATGGTTAAGGTTTCCTAACCATAGACATGAGTTGTCAATTGATAATGAGATCATATCATTGGGAGAATGATATGGTGGATAGACCAAACAAAGCAAAGCAATTAGATCGTGTCATCGTGTTCGTCTTTGCGAAGCTTTTCCTATGTCAAATATTGTATTGCTTAGACCATGAGATAATGCAACTCCACAGTACGGAAGAAAGCTTTGAGGTCATCAAGCGTCATCCTATGAGAGGGTGATCATAAAGGTGTCTCTCGGTGATCGGAAAAGTATCTGTTGGGTTGTATGTATCAAGATGGAATTTGTCCCTCCCAAGTCGGAGAGATATACTTGCCCTTTCGTGTCGATATCAACACGCTTGCAAGCATGTGGTTAAGGAGTTAATCACAAAGTGATATCGGATTACGGAGAGTAAAGTACTTCGTGAGCGAGATTGAACTAGGTATGGCATGCAAGCGATCGAATCTCGGGCAAGTAAAATATCGCGAGGCAGGGAATATATATATGGGATTGTTTGAATCGACATCGTGGTTCATCCGATATGATCATCGATGAATGTGGGAGTCAATATGGGTGCCGGACCCAGCTGTTGATTATTGATAGAAGATCATGTCGCATATTCTCGAACCCATGGTCACACATAACGTGTCTCGGCGCTAGGATAGATTGGATAATTGGTTTATGAATTTTTGTTGGTCTCGGATGGGATCCGGGATATCACGAGAGGTTAGGAATGGTCGGAGAATAAGATTCATATAAAGCGATGCAGTTTTGGAGTTGAATTGTTAGGATTAATCGGTATTGTCTTGAAAGCTTCTAGAACCTTCGGAAGGGACCAACGTGGCCCCACCTTCGGGAGGGGCATGGGCCTATGAGGAGTGTCCTGGCGCATTGGTCCAGGGCACAAGGCCCCATAGGGCCCAGCCGATTCTAGAAGATTTGACTCGTTTAAATCTCGGGATAGAATTTCTAGATAAGGAGAGTTTAAATCGTTTAAATCTAGAGATAGGATTTCTAGATAAGGAGAGTTTAAATTGTTTAAACTAGAGATAGGCTTGGAGGAGGGGCAGGGCTGGCGCCCCTCTATATATAGAGGGTGGTGCCCCTCCCCTACACACACCTTCCTCCAAGCCCTAGCAGCCTTGCTACCTTCCTCTCCTCCCCATTTGTTTGTGGCGAAGCCCTGCTGCAGAAATTCTCCACCATATACACCACGCCGTCGTGTTGTAGATCCAATCTATCTCTCCACCATACTCTGGTCCGAGGAAGGAGGAGGCGTCAGGTGTTGCGTGTGCATCTCACGGAGGCACCGCGACTTGTGGTGCTAGATCGGATCGGATCGCGAGGAGGAGAAGCGAGTCGACTACATCACCCACATTCCGAAAGAGCGTTCATGTCTTGAATCTTCAAGGGTATGAAGATCTAATCCAATCTCTCGTTGTTTGCATCTCCTAGATCAGATCTTGGCTTTCCCTCTGTTAGCTCCGTAGAAAATTTTGATTTACTATGCCAGAAACCCTTCACATGCATCTGAGATAACAAAGGCGGATAAAGGCGTCACTTAAGTCGTGCCGGCTATGCTCTTACCAAAGCAGAAGGAAATCTTTTTGAAGTCCTTTATAGTATCAAGGTGCGTCGAGCTTCTCATCTAATATAAAGGGATATAAATATGGCGAGAGAAAAGTTCCAAAACACGAAGTCTCATGATCACGTGATTATAATTGATTGCTTCCGATTGCATTGAGGGGCTTCTCTAGGAAAATGTTAAGTACCCATTGTGAAGCTGTGCATTCCTCAATGCAATATCTCGAGAAGGTAATCAATCCGGATATTACGCCAAGATTCTGAGAAGGATGTGGTACAATGTCTTGTTAGTTTTGAATTGGTGTTCCCACCATCCTTCTTCAATATTATGGCGCATCTCCTGGTTCATCTAGTGGAAGATATTGCCATTCTCGGTCGGTATTTACACAATATGTTCCCTTTGAGAGGTTCATGGGAGTCTTAAAAAATATGTTCATAACCGTGCTAGACCAGCATCTCAAGGGATATGGAGCAGAGGAGGTCATTGAGTTTTGTGTTGACTTTATTCGACCTTAAGCGATTGGTGTTTCGACTCGCGGCATGAGGGAAGACTAAGTGGAAAAACCTTATTGGGAAAGAAAGCAATGATATGTAGGACGGGATTCTTTCACTAAAGCACACTACAAAGTTCTACATAATTCCACCTTGGCATCTCTGTATATCGAGGAACACAAGAATATTATGCGCTCAAAACCGGGAAGCTTTGAATCATGGATTCTGAGATGAACACATGAAGTCTTTCGGTGGTTGGATGCGGACACATCTCTTGAATGAAACCACTTTGTTGGAGATCGGCTATACTTGTTGGCGCGTCACCATCTTCTCTTGTATTGAATTTCCAAGTGCGAAATAAATGGGAATACATTCTACGATCGCCCAAGATAAAAGAGCACCAACCAAAATAGTGGTGTCGCTTTGATGCAATAGGCGAGAATGGACATAAGGACACATATTATGGTTACATAGAGGAGATATGGGAACTAGACTATGGAGTCTCTTTTAAGGTCACTTTGTTTATTTGCAAATGGGTCAACTTTGAATGGGGAAGGGGTAAAGATAGACCGGTTATGCGGAATGACAACAGTGGATCTCAACAATCTTGGTTATAGAGATGAACCATTAGTCCTAGCCAATGATGTGTCTCGGGTTTTCTATGTGAAGGACATGTCCTCGGACCGAAAAAAGAAAAATATGCAAGCGAATACATCATATGATGAGCCAAAGCGTCACATAGTTCTTTGGGAAAAGAAACATCGTGGGAATCGAGGACAAGGCGGACATGTCGGAAGATTATAATAAGTTTGATGAAATTCCGCCCTTCACGGTGAAAAGCCGGCCCAAGCATTCCGTTAAGTAAAGAAGATGCTCCATGGTTACGTCAGGCGGTCATAAGGAATGACATATGCCAAGAAGTTCATGCTCATATTATGTAACTCTAGTTCATGTCTTTTCGCGGTTTGTGGCTTGACGAAGGATATCTTTTCGGTTTGTGGCCTTTAGTCGGTTTTGTAGTCTCGATTTTTAATATTAATAAATGTCTTGAGTGTTAGTCCCGTTTTGTGGCTGGACCGGGAGTGCCTCTATGACCAGTTTATTGGAGATCTTGGGAGGCCCAGGCTCGTCGGCATCTCACAGCCAGTCGTAGTGGTGTCCTGCTCTCGAAAACCATCTTGCAGCTTGTAACTTCACTAAATAGATCAATCGCCTCGGAGCTAACTAATTTCACATATTAGGGAGTGCCTCTATGACCCGATTTCTCGGAGATCTTGGGAGGCTGGCCCGTCGGCATCTCCACAACTGGCCGCAGATGGTGTCCTGCTCTCGAAAACCATCTTGCAGCTTGTAACTTCACTAACTAGATCAATCGCCTCGAGCTAACTAATTTCACATATTAGGGAGTGCCTCTATGACCCGATTTCTCGGAGATGCGGAGGCCAGGCTCGTCGGCATCTCCATGAAACTGCACAGCGATGGTGTCCTGCTCTAAAACCATCTTGCAGCTTGTAACTTCACTAAGTAGATCAATGCGCCTCGGAGCTAACTAATTTCACATATTAGGAGTGCCTCTATGACGTTCTCGGAGATGCCTTGGGAGGCCAGGCTCGTCGGCATCTCCACTGGCCGTAGTGGTGTCCTGCTCTCTAAAACCATCTTGGAGATGCCTCAAACTGGCTGGAGGGCTGGACTCACAAGGATGCATATTTATAGTACAAGCAGCTCGGCATAATGTAGACACTCACGACATAATGTCGACACTCACCTATTATTAGTCTTGACTCATCTTTAGTCGGTTGGTGTCTCAACCGACTAAAATTCATCTTAGTCGGTTGGTGACACCATCGGGACAAGGTAACCATACGACATAATGTAAACACTCACCCCTATTAGTGTTACTGGCCCACTCTGCATAATCCCTTGATCGCGGTTGGTTTCTCCAGCAGGACTAAATATGAACCCTCTCTTTATATAGGCATTTCCCTCTATTTATTAGGTAACACTTAAGACATTTATTAATATTAAAACCGGGACAAACCGGGACTAGCTAACACTCGGGACTAAAGCCTCCCCTTTAGTCATAATCATGCCTAGTCCTATAATGCAGCGACTTGGTCTTCATCATCGTCGTCATCATCGCCGTCACGTCTGCCACTCCGGGGATCCTCGGCCCATCCATGGCATATACCGGGCCATTCCAGCCTCGGATTCACGGCGGTGGGAGAGTCTCTGAAGGCGATGCCGCTTCTGCGACGATAGTGTGGGGCTGTGGCGGGTGGACTCGTGGGCACCGTGGCGAGATTGTCTCCCCGGCGATGTAGCGCATCACCGATGATAATGCGGTTCGCCCACCACAGACGGCCGACCGTTGTGGTTCACTGGGGGCGAGCCATCACCCTCGTACCTGGCGAGCTCCCTTTACCGCCTATTAGCGAAGAAGGCATTGCAGGTGTCGTAGTTGTAGGGGTCCCACTGAGGATCCATCCGCTCTTCGCGTGAGCTCGTGGTAGAAGTGGTTTGTGATGGCCTTTGGCGTGCGGAACCTTGAGGGCGGGAGGGGCGAACCCCTCCGGCCTCGACATCTAGCCGTGAGCGGCGGTAGCCGGCGGACAAGGGTAGTTGGGGCGCCTGACGCCTCGGTCTCCTCGTGGGTCGAGAATGGCCCGATGGCGTTGTCCATTGTTCTAAGAGGAAGGTGTGGATGTGTATAGCCATGACACGATCATCCTAAATATAGAGGAAAAGGCGGAAAACTTGGCGTGAAGCTTTGGGAAATGGCGGGAAATATCTTTAGTCCGGTTAGTGACTACATCCGGGACTAAAAGCTCTAGTAGAAAGGAAAGGCGGGAAAACTTGGCGGGAAGAGGTGGGAAATGGCGGAAAATATTTTTAGTCGGTTTGTGACTACATCAGGGACTAAATGTCTTGAACAATGATCATGTTTGAAAAACCTTCACAAAATGACCTATCATGTTCGAGGTTTCATGGCTTTCGGTCCAAATGACCGATGTTATGTCTTGAATCACGGCATAGTTTGTGATGTTGTGCCCATATTATGCATGTGTGTGGACATTGGTATGGAGAACAATGTTGCGGAGGAAGTTCTCCTTTTATGCATGCGGAAAAGCCCTTTTCCATTTTCGGCGCAAAAAGCGAATTTTTTGAAGTAACCAACAAAATGCCGTTTCACAATGCTACCGTCCCATTTTCCTAAAATACTAGACCACCTTACATGGACTATCTCCCAACGGTACATCTCAAACCTTTTACGTCCATCCGGGTAAAAGGACAAATGTCTGTAGAATCGGTAGGAAGTGGGTCGGTTTGTACTACGGTACATGATCTATCGCCCGTGATTTTTGAAAAAATCATTTTAGACTCACAATATGTGGTTTCTTGAGAGATCTAATGCAAGTTCTAACGATGCTCGTCCCTATCTTCATGCACACGGTTCGACCATAGTTAGAAATTGAGATAATTCAAAATGGGCATAATAAATTCAAAAAAATCCGAACAATGAAAATCCTTCGCTTGGTGTCATATTTTGTTACATAGTTGAAAGGAAAAATACCGGACTTGGTATATTGATCATGTTTCAAAAACCTTCACAAAATGACCTATCATGTTCGAGGTTTCATGCCTTCGGTCCAAATGACCCGATGTTATGTCTTGAATCACGGCATAGTTTGTGATGTTGTGCCCATATTATGCATGTGTGTGGACATTGGTATGGAGAACAATGTTGCGGAGGAAGTTCTCCTTTTGCATACGAAAAAGCCCTTTTCCATTTTCGGCGCGCAAAAGCGAATTCGTTTTGTTAAGTAACCACCAAAATACCGTTTCACAATGCTACTCGTACCATTTTCCTAAAATACTAGACCACCTTACATGGATTATCTCCCAACGGTACATCTCAAACCTTTTCGTCCATCCGGGTAAAAAGGACAAATGTCTGTAGAATCGGTGGGAAGTGGGTCGGTTTGTACTACGGTACATGATCTATCGCCGTGATTTTTGAAAAAATCATTTTAGACTCACAATATGTGGTTTCTTGGATATCAATGCAAGTTCTAACGATGCTCGTCCCTATCTTCATGCACTGCCGGTTCGACCATAGTTAGAAATTGAGATAATTCAAAGCGGGCATAATAAATTCAAAAAAATCCGAACAATGAAAATCCTTAACTTGGTGTCATATTTTGTTACATAGTTGAAAGGATAAATACGGACTTGGTATATTGATCATGTTTGAAAAACCTTCACAAAATGACCTATCATGTTCGAGGTTTCATGGCTTTCGGTCCAAATGACCGATGTTATGTCTTTGAATCACGGCATAGTTTGTGATGTTGTGCCCATATTATGCATGTGTGTGGACATTGGTATGGAGAACAATGTTGCGGAGGAAGTTCTCCTTTTGTCATACGGAAAAGCCCTTTTCCATTTTAAGCAAAAAGCGTCGTTTGTGAAGTAACCACCAAAATGCCGTTTCACAATGCTACTGTCCCATTTTCCTAAAATACTAGACCACCTTACATGGACTATCTCCCAAGGTACATCTCAAACCTTTTCATCCATCCGGGTAAAGGACAAATGTCTGCTTAGAATCGGCGAAGTGGGTCGGTTTGTACTACAGTACATGATCTATCGCCGTGATTTTTGAAAAAATCATTTTAGACTCACAATATGTGGTTTCTTGAGAGATCCAATGCAAGTTCTAACGATGCTCGTCCCCTATCTTCATTTTAAAAGGTTACATTAATTATTTTTAAAAAATAGAAAATGGTTTTGGATTATTTATTCAAATCCATACACTTTTTATGTTTAAAGTTTTTCTGAATTCTAAATTAAGATTCAAAAATATAAGTTAATTCATTTTAAAGGTTACATTAATTATTTTTTAAAAATAGAAAATGGTTTTGGATTATTTATTCAAATCCATACACTTCTTATGTTTAAAGTTTTCTAAATTCCAAATTAATATTAAAAATATAAGTTAATTCATTTTAAAGGTTACATTAATTATTTTTAGAAATAGAAAATGGTTTTGGATTATTTATTCAAATCCATACACTTCTTATGTTTAAAGTTTTCTAAATTCCAAATTAATATTCAAAAATATAAGTTAATTCATTTTAAAAGGTTACATTAATTATTTTTAGAAATAGAAAATGGTTTTGGATTATTTATTCAAATCCATACACTTCTTATGTTTAAAGTTTTCTAAATTCCAAATTGATATTAAAAAATATAAGTTAATTCATTTTAGTTGTAAATGGTTCATATTTTAAATGGTTACATTAATTGTTTTTAAAACAGAAAATGGTTTTGGATTATTTATTCAAATCCATACACTTCTTATGTTTAAAGTTTTCTAAATTCCAAATTAATATTCAAAATATAAGTTAATTCATTTTAAAAGGTTACATTAATTATTTTTAGAAATAGAAAATGGTTTTGGATTATTTATTCAAATCCATACACTTCTTATGTTTAAAGTTTTCTAAATTCCAAATTGATATTAAAAAATATAAGTTAATTCATTTTTAGTTGTAAATGGTTCATATTTTAAATGGTTACATTAATTGTTTTTAAAGCAGAAAATGGTTTTGAATTATTTATTCAAATCAAACACTTTTTATGTTTAAAGTTTTTCTAAATTCAAAGTAATTATCATTTGAAAAAACATTACAAATTTAAACCCCAAAATAAAAAATAAAGGCGAAGCAGAGAAAATAAGCGAAAAATTTGAAAGCAGAATCGTCCGGTTGGAGCCATGAGACGGAAGAACTTTCTTCTTGTAGCCTTGATTCTTGAAAATTTGGACTATAGGTCGGTTGGTGGCTCAGCAGGGCGTATCCTGCTAGTCCCGGTTGGAGCCCTGAGCAGGACTAAAACTGAATTATAATGAGGTGCCCCTCTTCTTCTTCCCATCTCCTCCTCTTCTCTTCTCGCGCCGGCCGTCAGCTGCCCGCCGTGCCCTGCCGCCCCTCTCCCGGCCAAGCATGCGGGAAGCTTGCCTCGTCGCCCGAGGCTTCTCCTGAAGAATCGGCCCCACTGCTCCCAATCGTGCAGCGACCCTCGAGCCCGGCGATCGCCGCCCGTCGATTAAATCGGCTCCCGACCTCGCCTCGCCTCCTCGACACCACCACCGCACACCTGGTGAGCTGCTCGTCCTCGTGGACCCTCTCTCTCGCCCCCTCTCGCTCTGGTTCATCCTCCACGTCGACCACCTGCCACCACCGCCGCTCACCGTCGTCGTGCTCTCTCTCCGGTGACCTTTTGGAGGCGGCGCCGCTACTATTTGGCTCGCCTCAACCTCCTCTCTCTAGCAGCGCCTTGCCCTAGATCGCCCCCTAACACCGTTCGCATCACGTCACGCAAGCCACCGGCGTGGCGTCACCGTGCATCGTAGCGACCCAACCAGGAGCCACTTTGCTGCATGGCTTTCCTATGGCCTCGGCCTGGCCTGGTCGACCTCTCAGCTAGCCCGGCCAGTGAAAAATGCCCCTGAACCACTTTTGCTTGTGTGGGCTGCGGAGGTGGCTCGGGCCCCTCTGTCGATCATTGTGGCTAGATATACTGCGGTGTAAAAGTTTAACCAGCTTTTAATAATTTCAGAAATAATTATAATCTTATAAATTCAATAACTTTTAATCTATAAGTCATAAAAATATGAATAATATATCAAAATGTTCAGAAAAATGAAACCTAGCTATCTAAGCTATAATCATGCATTGTGCAACAACTTAAATTACAAGTTTAATTAGAAGAACAAATCCACCCCTCTTATGTGTTCCAGAGTTTCTCCGAGTTAGGGTTTTCACCCCTCGGAACCCCGATTAAATCGTCGAACATTTCTTAGGGTTACATTCCAATGCAAATTAACTTGTCATATCATCATACTTACTTGAGCATTGCATCGATGCCATGTGTTGATTGTTTCCCTTTCTTTTTGTTGTTTGGATTATTAGGTTTATTATTAGTTAGGTATTATTAGGTTTATTAATTAGTTTGGTATTATTGGTCTTATTTATTGGTCGATCCTTTGTGGGTAGCCCAGACCGATTCACATTTTCAAGCAACTTAGGTGCATGTGGGTTCGACGATGTGCCTATCTACTACGGTTTCCCTTTCTCTTCATTTTATTATTGTGTATGTATATATTAGGGTTTCTCTAAATTAGGGTTTATATCTCTCAACACCGTACTTAACTTTCTCCTTTAGCGCTTTGACTTATTCGTTTTCCACCTATGCGGAAAATATGGACCCACACGTCGAGGCGAAGAAAAGGAAGAGTTAATCCAAGGTGTGATCCGTGGGGAAGATAATTTAGGCGTATCAGCGTTTACGAACAACTCGGTGAGGTGATTCTCTTTTTACGGAGTAGACAACTTGTTTGAGGTTGAAGGTGTTGCCTTCCAGCGAGGAAAGCGATGCCTTGTGTGTCGAAGGCGACCTCGTGAGGTGCATGTAATATAAATCAATTCATTAATTAATCATACGCTATCTATATAGAAATAGTAACGATGATCTTTCTTCTTTAGCCCTTGGATCGAAGGAATCTCTTGAAAAAGCGCGAGGCCCAACCAAAAAGTTGCAAGACCATGAGAGGTTCGAGGATCGAAGATGTCGTGAAAGGCAGCAAGCGACTCCGAATTTATGCAACCAAATTTGTGGCACAATGCGAATGTCGTTAGGGACTTAATCCCGATCACCATTAGAAATTGGAATAGGCCTGCTAATGCGGATGAAGAGGAACATGTTTATTTGTCCCTAACCACGCCAAAGATTTCTTGTGGAAGAGGCTCATGGTTAATTTCAAACTACGAAGATAGAGCTGGATCCAAATGCGGAGGATCCGATTGAGGATGCTGCTTACAACATGGGAGAGCCATGGAGGCTAAGGTCGAGGAGTGGGCTTTGAAGAAGATGGCATGTTTCACCAAGCTGGAAGAAAAGATTGCACCTTGACTATGTCGTGAAAAGAAGACTCGATTTCAAGAATATTCAGTTTGAGAAGATAAAACCATTACAGGATGAGTTTGTGGAATACAAGAAATCGAGAAAAAGCTAAGAAAATGTAAAGCGAATAAAATTTGAATCTTGCTAAGAAGAAGTATCACCATACTATGGGGCAAGGTGGCTATAGGGTTGGCATTCCTAAGTGGGAGAAACTTGAGCGAGGCTGCGTGATAAAAGATCACCCGAGAGGCGATTGGGTAGAGCGTGCAAGGAATTGGTTTTACGGGCATGGGGGCACGTTGGACTCGGAAGGAGGTGTATATATAACATAGACATAAAGAAGACCCTTGCCAATCGAGAGGATCGAAAAGCGGTAAAGGCATTAAAGATGGGGACTTCATTCCCGATAGAGAGAATGATGAGCTCACACTCGCCCTTGGAAATAAGGAACATGATGGGCGAACACGAGGCACAATAGGCTCCCAATCATGGAGGAGGTTTCCGAAGAGAGGAAGAAATATCTGATAGAAGCCGTCGGAGGAGTAAGGACAAAGGCGGCGGTTGAAGCGAAAGTCGAGAAAGAGCGAATCGTTTAATTGAAAAACGATTAAAGCAACAACAAGATGAAATTAACACACTTAAAGAGCAAAGTACTACCGGCCCATCTCGGTGACTGCGCATTCGATGCTACCGGCCTATCGAATAATCGAAAAAGCGATGTGGCTTCCGAGGTCTGGTGATGACAATGGCGATCTTGGATGATGCACCGACGATGGCTCTGTTGGCTACCCAGTGGATGATATCACGGAGATGACACTGCTGCGAGCTACATGTCAAAGTTGTGAACATATCAATGAAGGTGGCGGTTGGCTATGCCTTACCAATTGGATCCACACCAACTTACCACGTCGTCCGGTTCGGAGGGCTACGCTGTTGTCGGCGTGGATGAAATCATGCCCACCTTTGAGGTTTTGGATCTTCACAACCTATGGTGAAGGGGATGTATTTGTCTTTGGGTGGCCTTAGCGTCACCATTCTATGCGAAGGATTGTATCGTGCTTGAAATCACGCCAAGGCCATCTTAGCCGCCCTCACCGTCTCCGGCGAATTAAATCGCCAGCGTGGCGGCCGTCTTCGTCGCCTCACCCTCGTCGCCTCACCAATCTCCGGTGCAGCCATCGCGGGAGCCATCGGCGCCTCGGGATAAAAAGCGTAAGCGTCTGCCGCTCTTGTCGTCGTGGCGATCGCGAAAGCGTAAACAAGAGCCTCTTCCAAAAGTACCAGGTTCCTCCCAAGAGAGCTTATGGTATCTTGAAGAGGAGGCGGCGATCGTTGATCTTGAAGCAGCGGCGTTTTTAAGCTAAGTGAGAAGCGAAAGAGCCAGAGTTCCCCAACACCAAAGAAGAAAAAGCCAAGGTGTTGAAAATGCTAAAGAATCTTCATCAACCCGAGCCAAAGCTGTCATCGGACTTTAGCGTTCTATTCTCAAGTCACATGCGACACAAAAAGCCTCGAAGAGCAGTACTGATGCAAGCGGGAAATCTGTTGCCCAGCTCGGAGAACAAGCAAAAAAGACTTGCGCCCCTCTCAAGGTGATTTCTCAAACCAATGTGGTCGAGCAAATATGGGGCGAAAAAGCGGTATGATCCGGTAGTTACTGTCTGGAGAAATTGCCTGCTCAAGGTATGAGTATTGCCAGTACTTATCGATTAGAGTTCTTCCCGTAAGTGAAGTAGCATACAAATACCGATCACGGAAAACCTCTCGTCAAACTGAGAGGTAAACAATCTTCCAACAAAAATGCGAAGATTGCATAAGCTGGTACATGCATGCCACAAGGGCCGGGGCTAAGCGGATAGTGATGAGGGTTACAAAAAAGCATCATGGGAAAGATAAGGATGACATGATATCCATTGAATTTGATGAACTATTTCAATTATTCAATCAAGGCGCCTTGGACAAATCGATCATCGATTGCCTATTATGCATAAGTACTAATTCTGTAATTAATTTAGTCTCCAGCTATATTATTTTATTTATTGCATGTATATAATCATATTGTAATATGCAGAATGAAGATTCTCGAATGCGTGAGAGGACAAATCTATGACATTAGCTTCATTGACCCATATTGGGTTCATGAAGCTAATCTCAAAATAAGCCCCGGGATACGGAGGATAATATAGTACCGCGTTAAGGTTTCAAGAAACCAAAAGGAAATACTATTTCCTTACAACTTTTAGTGAGTGTTATTGTCTTGTATACACTTTCTATTTAAACTTACTCGATGTTAAGTATATAATTGATTAGTTCTGCATTCGCGAGTACCACTATATTACATTAATCATTCAACTTGACAAAGGCGTGTACTAGTCATGGACTCGAAACATAAACCCCTTGAGATGTGGAAGGACATGCAGATACTTCTCCAGTGATAATTCTAATCATTACGACACTATATCGGCAGCGTTAAGTGAATTTTATGATATCAAGTACTTAATAACTTATTTTATTCATTTTTCGCGGGCAGCGCTTGGAAGCAGTTCACCAAGAAGGCTAGGGGTGTTTGGAAAGAAGCTTACATTTCAACCACTAGATGTAAGCACCACTAGCTATATCCGCATCTCTTTGATTCTAGTTTTGATACAGTTATTATCATGCTTGATTATTATTTTGATTGAACTCTGTTCTCGTAAAAGTACTGACGAGGACGGTAATAATCTATGTGGATATTATGTATGCGAGTTCATCCGGGGCGTGCGATGAGAAGGGCAGAAATTTAGAGCAACTCCACGTCGTAAACAATTTCTATAGTTTTAATTACAATCAAATTGTGTTTAGTTTCATATTAATATATGCTGACTCCTTTTTAAATCAGATCGAGCGTCTACGGGCGGTCTTACGCCAAAGGATCGCATACGAGCAATTTAGGAGGAATTGGCGGGATTCTTGGATGCAGAAGTCCTAAACACACAAGGGGAATACTACTCGGCTGTGTATAGACAATAGAAATTGTAAAAATAGCAACTTTCAAGAAATTGGCCGGTAGCATCGAATAGCAACTTTTGTATGTAGTGCATGAACTCGATCTGTGTATTGAATGTAATGTTTTCATGATGATCTTGTGTAATATAAGGTTTCTTCGTTGATAAGTGCAAAACACTAAATAAACAATAAAACAACCTAAATGAATTCTCTGTCGCGGCACAAAAAGTGGCGAAAATGCTGCCGCGACAACAAAATGTGCCAAAATAAATTCTACGCATGGCGAGAAATGACAAATCTCTGCATGACAGCAGGTTATTAGTCGGTTAAGTAAAATGCTCCACCCCCCTGCGCTCGATGCATGCGTGTGCCCCATTTGTCGGTTGGTGGGGCAAGGACTAATGATTAAACTTTAGTCAGATTGCGTCCGGTTGGGCAGCGGGACTAATAATGACTATCAACGGGGCATGGGCCTTTTCTACCAGTCACGACAGTGATGTGCATCTGATGACTTTTCGTTAATCTCAAGACCCACTGTCTTGGTTTTTAGAATCTTCTCTAGAGTGTGTCTGTTCGTTGGGGTGAGTGTATGTGCATGTTTATGTGTGTATGTGCACCTACCGTGTTTCTCAAAAAGCAATCAACTTCACTTTTTCACCTAAGCGGCTATTTCGCACCACTATTATATATGGATTGATAATAGGAGTAAGTTAACTAGTGACACAAAACAAATGACACTTCATTCATTCAACAATCACACATTCTCACCAATACACAAAAGAGTTTGTTATTACTCCCTCCGACCCATATTAGTTGACTTCAATTTGAATGTATCTAGACAAGTTTTTATGATAGATACATCCAAATTAGAGTCAACTAATATGGATCGGAGGGAGTACATCATTCAAATTCTTGACATGGTGGTACTACAGTACACAAGCTGGTAGATACACAAACACATAACACAATTACACAAGGGTGGGCATGCCACATATATATGCACCACATAGTTCGACATACATATAAGTACCTGCTCGATCAAGCAATGTAGACAGCCAGTCCTCTGTTCTCGAAATTACCTTCCGAGCAAGATATCGGGCCCTTTATCATCCGAACACATAGCTGTTCTGCAGGGCTTTGAAAACAGTTGGCTCCTGCTCAATCGCCTTCACCAGCTCCGGCGCCGCGTGCACGTACACCACCCAGTCGCCATCCCCGCGCGCGCTCGGCATCGGCATCACGTACGCCGCGCCGGCGGGCCAGGGGAAGTGATACGACGCAAACACCGGTATGCCCGTCCCGAAGTCGGCCTCGCCGACTGGGAAACGCATCCCCGACGACACGATGCACGCCATCGCCTCCACGCTACCGGTGCACGCCGTGGAAGCAGCAGGCTCGGGCCGCAATGCCTCTACCCAGTCGACCAGCCCTCGGAAGTGCTCGCACGTCGCGGCCTCCGCACCCACCGGTGCACGTCGTCGGCCACGTCGGCGAGCGCCATGCGGCCGCGAAGATCGTCCGTGCCGATGACACCGTACGGTATGGTCAACACGTTGCCGAAGTAGGCCTTCATGGCGCCGTCCGGGGACATGCGGGCGCGCCGTCCACGACCATGCCCATGGTGCACAGGCGCTGGCGCTCGGAGGCCGCTCTGGAGCAGAGCTGCCACAGGTTGGCCGTGAACGCCTCCAGCTTCGTGCGCCCTGGCCCGGCCGAGACCTGCAGCGCTGCGACATCAGCGGCGGCGATGTGGTAGATGCGATTGACGGCGGTCGCGGAGGCGGAGGCCGGAGGAGCGGCGTGGAGCTTATAGGGAGAATAGGCGCTCGATCAGGGCATCGGTGGAAGCTGTGCGCCGGGATGGCTCGCGCGGGGCGACGAGGACCGGCTGAAGGACAGGACCGGGGTGCGGAGCCACCACGGGACGGCCGCCCACGCGACGAGGAACATGTTGAAGGAGTAGGCGTCGCAGACTCTGTGGTCGAAAGTGCAGCCAACGACGGCGCCGCCGCACTTAAACTTGGTGACCTGTGCACGCACGTATGCCATGTAATGTAACGGAATTAGCAATAATTATGAACATTAAGAGCTCGTTTGGAATCATGGAATTTAATCTGAGATCCCATATAAAATGTGTTTTTGGATGTCGCGGAATTGGAACTGTCATTTTACATATACAACGTTTGGTTGTCACGGAATTGAAACTGTCATTTCAACTGAAAATTCTAGAAAATAGGTATGGTATGTCAAGTTAATTCAGGTTCCCTACCCTATCATTCTTCTGAAAATCTTTCATAATTCCTTGCAGCCAAATATGATTTTAGATTGGAATTTTAAATGAAATGATGACAACAATTTTATTTTATTTCATTTCATCAAAATATCTTATATTTTAAAATGGAGGCAGTAGTTCTCTTGATCTAAGTTGCGTGAGAGAGTTCTATTCTAAGCACATGTCCAGTGCACTTTCAAACTTTGAGTTGAATGAAGTTTTCAAAATGTTAACAACCAAAGTACCATTATATTGAGAAGGGATTTGGTGCACATGGGCAGTGCTTTCTTCACTTTTAGATTTTTGAAAATTTCAAAATCTCTACTTCCACTAGTAGAAAAACAATCTCTTGTCCCGGTTCTAGACGGCCTCTAGTCCTGGTTGTCCAAATCGGGACTACGAAATCGGGACAAGAGATCTTGATCTTTAGTCCCGGTTATGCCATAAACCGGGACTAAAGACCCTCCACGTGGCTGCGCTCGCGTGCTGGACTGGAAGACATTTTATGGTAAAAAAATTTGAGAAAAGTTTTGGTTTATTTTCAGATTTTTTTTAAATTTCAAAGTCTCGGACATTTTAATTCTTTGACGGTTAAATCTCTAATCACCGCTATTCTCATGTCAAAGTGAGACCTCGTGGTCAAACTTTCCAGTTAGTCATTCATTCTCACACTGCTCTATCCTCGGCATGCTTAACTTTTGAGTCCTTCCAAATTATATTCCAAGTTTGTGCTCATACCTTCCTGATAATACTATGTTATCACTCTCTTAACCCTTAGACTTTGATAACACATGATTTAATTTTTTGAATTCCAAATAATTCTAAAAATAAGCAACAATGATTAAGTAATAATAAGCAACACTGAATTCCAAATAATCTTTATGCATAATTTAATTATTAATTTAAGAACTCAAAATTTTCAAAAATAATAAAAAAACTCTCCAAAAACTAAAAATCAAAAATAATATATAAACATCAAAATAACTAAAAGTAAAATAAACAACAAAATAAAATTGAAAAAATATCAATTTTCTCATTTTTTCCTGGCAAAACCTAAAATCTTCACCTTTCATATTTCCCTTTGGAATTTTGAAAACCTGTCATTTGTGCAAATGGCCTTAGGCTGTTGAAATCAGATGTAACTTTTCACGCAGATACTTTTTCTTATATATCGTACGCAAAAGTTATAGCAGTTTTAATTCGTAACAACCTTTTTTGTAAAAAAAAACAAAATTAAAATTTTCAAATTTTCCCTAAAAGTTGGTTGCGTGAGGTATAGGCATGTCAAAGGATTTTGAAATTTGATGTTTTTATCATATTTAATTATTTATTTAGACTTTTTTTTGCAAGGAGGGTAAGCATAAGAGAAAAAATGTATGTTTGCCTTTAGTTTGGGTTGATGTCTCCAACCGGGACTAATACCCTTTAGTTCGGGTTGGTGTCTCCAACCAGAACTAAATGTCACTATCCTTTAGTCCCGATTGGTATCTACAACCGGGACTAAAGGTCAATACCCCTTTAGTCTCGGTTGGTATCTCCAACCAGGACTAAAGGTCCCGTTTGACGAGACTAAAGGTGGCTAGCCCCTGTATCCCGTTTAACCCATTGCTAACATTATTCTTGAGCAGAAACACAATCGGGACTAGAGCTTATATTAGCTCTGGACGAAAGGCCTATTTTCTACTAGTGTTCTATGTCTCCAAAAATTATGGCGTTAAATATATAGTTGGATATAAAAGCCCCAAAAATACTTTATATTTTAGCAAAAACAGAAAAAGGCAAATTTCTAACACATTTGCATATATAAACTTATATTTCAAGTCATAGATGAGATTTTTTTAAGAAAGGAAGGTTCTTTTTATTTAGGATTAATTTAGGGTGTAGACACATTTGCCCTGCACGTGAGCTCGAGAGCTCTAAAATCTGACAGAATGATATGATACTACAGTATTAAATTGCATGCACCATTTTGTTCATCATAAGGGCATCCGGCAATGCTAGCATCCAGTGTGCCATGCATGCAGGCTCAAATTATAAGGTGGTGGCGTAATTAATAGAGAGAGCGTAATAGTATCATATTAGGAGAAAACTACTGCTTAAATTTATGAAATCGCTTACTATTCTTTTTTTTTTGCGTGGAAAAAGAAAGGGGAATATTGGTGTGAGATTCATATATACTACGAAGCTAATGATATCACGTGGTTACCTGAACAGATACCACACCAGCCTTCTTTGCGGGAACCAGCATCTCGACTCCCTCATCTACCATGCCCAGCCGGAGCTCCCGCAGCACCGCGTCGCCGGCGGTCGCCTCGGTAAATTCAACACCGCGGCCGCTGCACAGCAGCTCCGGCTCCCCCGCGGCATTGGCCACGACCTCCCCAGCGAGTGGGTAGTACGCCACCAGCACCTTGGCCAGCCCCTCCTTGAGCGCCGGCGCAGTGGGCCCCGGGTCGAGGTAGCAGAGGAAGACGCTGACCTCGAGCGGCGGCAGGAGTAGGTCCAGGTTAGACAGCGGCAGGCGGTGCTCGTGCATCGGCAGCGCCGGCTTCACCGTCGTCGTGGAGGAATTGAGCACTAGTTCATGGGCACCGTGCGCCGGTGGCTTTTTCGAGGAATTTGAGCGACTCCCTTCACCATACTGGGAGAAGTAGTGGAAGTACAGAGACGTTAATGTACAAGGAACCAGCTCGTGGGGAGAGAATGAGACCAGTGTGAGACTAGCTAGCTTGGTTATAGTTAGCCATGCGGGGCTTTTTTTTTCGGGGCTTGAAGGCGAAACCGATGATGGTGACTTCAAGATCATAGTGCCACACATTGGTGGGCGACAAGTTTGATGAAGTACTACGGATTGTCTGATGTTGTAGATTTTTTGTGGGTTAGAAGAAATTCCTATTGCTTTGGCTGACACCGACGCGATGACGTATGCGGACACCATCGTTCCTTCTTAAAGAGGGTTCGAATGTACCTCTTCTCCACTCTCCTCTTCATACCATGAGAAATCCTAGGATCAATATAGGCATCAGCGTCATCATCGTCACATCTCTTTTTAAAGGTGTTGTTTGGTACACGACGATCTAAACATAGAAGTATGGTGGGACATCTTCGGAGGATGCAACACTTGCGGGTCATCATTGCTTTTATTGATCTGGCATTGTCGGCATTAGTTTTTTTCTCTCTTGGTTTTTTACTTTGGACTTTGATTGTGTTGTTTGCCTCGGGCCGTGATCTCAAAGTTGTACTGTGTAGTTGCAATATTAATATAGCGAGCAGCTATTTTAAGAAACGGTTATTTATAGGATATATATTACTTGCTACAAACTTAGACTGCCAGGCAAAGGGCCATGTTTGCATATGGATTCCGCAGCGATACCATCGGCAAACAAATTAAGGCCATTCGCAAAATGGCAGGTTTGCTGAGGGCTGGCGTCCGCCAACACATCCGTAGGCAAAGTCGGTGCCACATGTCCAACGAGCGTTGCATGTTTGTTGGGAGCAAGACGGTGTAACCTGTTTGCCGCATTGGCGTACGCAGGGGTGGGGCCGGGTGGGCCATGGCCCACCCAGAATTTTAGAGAATAAATAGACTACCCCTAATTTAATGATTGTCGTCTAAAAAGTTAGTCTGATGTTCAGATCATAGACCAATTTAGGAGTATTCATTTTTCTGTCGTAGAAATCACTGGTGGAAAAGAGACCTATAGTCCCGGGGCCATTATCCCCGGTTCTAGACCCGGGGCTAGCCAGGCGGGCCAAGGTTCTGCCCCGAACCACGGCTAATGGTGCTCCACGTGGGCGGCTGGCGAGCGAGGGGCCTAGCAGGCAAAGGTCCCGGTTTTTAATAGGCACCGAGGCTATTGCTCCCCTGCCGCGACAGGAAAACGGTCCGTTTTTATGCCGCGGCAGGATCTGTTTCCTGCTATTTTTCATTTATTTGTTTTGGGCATTTTTTTTAATTTGTGTTTTGCGCTAAATTAGATGGCATAATTAATACTACATACAACAATGAAGGAACAACTATATAGTGCACATCATCGTCGCGAATATATTACACCATCTCATCCAATGTGCGTTGTCGAACATATTACAAAATGTACGCACTACGAGTTATTACATGCACATTACAAAACATATCACACTCGCATATCTATCGGCGGGGAATAGTATTCTCCATTCGGATCTAGGACCTCGGCATCTATGAATCCGGCAATTTCCTCTTGAATTGCTTGTATACGTTCTTGTAGAAGAAGACCGTCCCGGAACCGTTCGACCTAATATAATTTAAAGAAGGGGTCAATATATATGAATTAATGAAAATGAACACAATTGATGGTAATAAACTAAAGTTATGAATATTGTTTATCGTACTTCAATTTTTTAAGTCCCTCTTTGCGGCAGTATATTTGGTCGTCTGGCGAATGAACTCGCGTACATAGTAGCCACATAAGTTATTCCCAGGTTCCTGCCTCAAGCACTTTACGAGAACATATATAGTTCAATCAAAATAATATTCAAGCATGATATTGAAACTAGAATCAAAGAGATGCGCAGATCTAGCTAGTATTACTTACATTAAGTTTTTGAAATGTAAGCTCTGGCTTCCAAACGCCAACAACCTTGGCGGTGAACCGTTTCCAAGCCCTGCCCGGCAAAGAAGATGAATAACGGAGTTCTATATTTATCACTTGCTATCAGCGAGGAAATAGTGTCGATATAGTGACATAATGATTGAAATTACCTTTGGAGGCATGCTTGCATGTCCGCCCACTCATTGAGGTCTTTGCGTTTCGAGTCCATGACTTTTACTATTTCATCGCCGAGCTTAATGATTAAAAGGATTTAGTGGAAGTTGCGCACGCATAACAAGTCACTTATATACTTAACATTGAGTAAGCAAAATATAATATGTACAAGACAGTAACACTTACTCGTAGTTGTAAGGAAATAGTATTTCCCTTTTGGTCTCGTGAAACCTTAACGCTTGTACCAAGTTGTTCTCTGTCATCTCGGGTCTCAGGTGGAGAACATTTTAATAAATGATATTTGGATCAATGAACCCAATGTCATAGAGTTGTCCTGGAAAATCTTCATTCTGCAAAATAAATATAGTGATGAGTAAGATTATACATGCAATGAACGATAGCTAAGCTAGAAAGACTTAATTACATTAATTAATAATACTTACAAACAATAGGCACTCATGATAGATTTGTCGAGGGCGTCTTGTTGGTATAACTGAAATAGCTCATCAAATTCAATCATTACCACGTCATCTCCATGCCCATAATGCTCGTTTCTATGTGCAATGTTGATCCAGTTTTCGTTAGCAGCAGATTGTCGCATGTACCAGATATGCAATCTTCGCATTTTTGTTGGTAGCTCCTTGACTAACTCAGGTTTGACGAGAGGGTGCTCGTGCCGATACTTGTATGCTATGTCAGCAAATTCATTTATATGGTTTAAGTACCTACGAATGGACATGCCTTGAGCCGCTGCCGCTTCTCCGTACAACTCTACTAACTCCGGATCAATTTCCGGATCATACCTCTGCTCGGCCACAGCTCTCCTCGACCGCACCTCGGCATCGGAATACACTTTTAGCGGGGGGCACGATTGATTTTTCTATTCTCCGAGCTGGGCAACTGATTTCTCGCTTGATTTTCCATGGGCGATACTCGCAACCGTTGTTCTTTTGCCTTAGCCGACTTGCGAATAGGCGGTCAGTCTTACGGTAGCGGCGGTACACAGCCATGAGCTTCACAGGCTATTGCATGTGCTACATCTTCTTGGTTGCGGAAAGATTGGCTCTATCGGCTTCTTCTTGTTAGCTATGTCAATCTTCCACTTTTGATAAGCGGCCGAGGCCCCATCAAGTTGCTCGTTTGTCATCTCCCGGGCGGGGATCTGAAATCTATATTTGCATGGGATACTTTTGGGAGGCGATATCTTACGTTTGGTGATATGAACCTCTTGTTCTTCTGCCCCTCGTGATCGTCTGCCCTTTTCCGCTTGGGAGATGGCGGCGGTGGAGGCTATGACAGCGATGGAGACGGTTGCACTAGAGAATGGTAATGTGGCGGCGAAGGTGAAGGTTGCGCTGGAGAATGGTCATGTGGCGGCGAAGGTGGATTGTTGCTGATCTGAGGAGTGGGTGGCCTTGGCGGCACATAATTTGGAAGATGGATGTGCTCCTTTGGCCAAACAGCAACCCCCCTTTTTACTTCTCCTAGTTCAGTCAGCTCCCCATCTTCACCTGCGGGGTAGTCCAGCTTCAACTCCTCATAATCTGGCATGACTTGATCCACCGTGACGACAGCGTACCCTTTTGGAACCGGTTTGCAATGCCAAGTTGGTTTAGGTCCAATTGGTAGGGCCATGCCGAGCGCCGCCGTCAACCTTAAGTTAGCAACTCTCACCTTTAACTCACAAGGTGTGCTCTGTGTGATATCATCCACTGGGCAATGATGTTCCGGAGCCGTCAGTGCATCATCATCACCATCATCCTGGAGCTGCTTGGAAGCGACACTGCTTTTCTTATTCGATGGGGCGTCGGTAGCATCGAATGCAGGTTCTACCAGGTACCGCTGAGATTGGTCGCTACCTTGCTGGCTAAGTATTTCAATTTGATCCTGATGTCACTTTAATACCTCTTCTAAATTACGCAGCCGGTCTGCAGCAATAGCTTTCTCAGCCTCAGCAGCCGCTTTGTCAGCTGCCTCCCTTTCCTTCCTCCTCTGATGGTTTCTATCAGGAAATCTCTTCCTTTCCTCGGAAGCATAGCATCCTGACTTGGATCCTTCGGTGCCCCGTGATCGTCCTTTGTGTTCTTTATTTTTAAGGGCACGTGTTAGCTCGTCCTTATCTCTATCAGGAACGAACCGTCCCTCTTCAACATCTTGTACCGCACTTCTAATGTCGTCGATGGGTAGCAGGGAATTATCATTGTGTCTTTGGTTATACACTGTCTTCCCTTCTTCGTTCAACGTGCCCTCATGCCCGTAAAACCAATTTCTTGCCCGTTTGATCCATGTTAAGGGCTCTGGCATGATCCCCTTGGCCAGAAATGGTGCCCCAAGTGCCTCCCACTTATGCTTTCTACCGGCGTAGCCAGCAGGCCCTATAGTATGGTGGTACTTCTTCTTAGCAGCATTCGCCTTATTTACTGCAGAACTTTGCAACGCGTCCGGATTGTTCGTCTTGTACTCCACAAATTCGGCCCAGTAGTCTCTTATCTTCTCATATCCCTTGTCGAAATCCGGAGTCTTATCGAGCTCGATATAGTTCTGGCATAACTTTTTCTTCCAGTCCCTGAATAGTTCGCCCATCTTCGAAAGAGCCCACGCCTTGACTTTTTTCTCTAGGGGCCCTTTTTGACTCCTCATTTCCGCCTCATTTGGCACCTCTTCGTCTGGATCCACCTCTGGCGCCGGCAGGGTGAAATTAAGCGTGAGCTTTGACCAAAGGTTTTATTTGGCTGCTTGGCCGACATATGGCACGATTTCCGTCTTTGTCTGCCTCCACTCTCGAGTGGTGATAGGGATGTGGTCCCTAACGACAACTCCGCATGCCTTCACAAATTTCTTTACAACATTATCAGGTTCAATTGGTTTCCTGACTTTATCGAACTTTTCGATTCTATACTGGACACCATCATCCATCTTCTTGTTTGGGCCTCGTTTAGTCCATACTGACGATTTCCTCGATCCGGAGGGCTAAAAGAAGAAAAAGCTAGCGCGTTAATATATGTATTTCATATGGTCACTTGTTAAATACATTAGTGCACATCACATATAGATATACACCTCGCCGGAGCCGTTGACTTCTCTCTCTTCGACTTCTTGCTCGTCGTCTTCTCCCTCATCGGAGCCGCCGAGTCCTCCCTCGCTGGAGCATCTACCTCCTCGGCTGAGAGACTCATCTCCCTCTCCGGAGTCGTTCAGAAACTGCTTGGTGACATCGCCAACAATAAATTCATCCCTGCGGATGAAACCCTCCATGATGTTCTCCTGATAATCGTCTCTGCTGAGTCCCGGATCCATAGTATCTGCAAACAAAAGAATACACAGAAATAGTTAACAGAAGCGGCGGGCGGCCTTCTCCCGACTCCGCCGCAGCCACCGAGCCGCCGCCTTCCTACTCCGCCGCGAAACACGGCCCGACGCCACCTCTGCGGTCCCCGTGCTCTGCCACCAAGCACGCCCCCGACGCTACCTCCGCCGCGGGCGTGCATCTCCGACAGCACCCCCTCTGCCTCCCACGCAGCAAATCGACGCGGCGATGCATGTGCTGACGGCCGGCGCCGCGGCAAAAAGCGAGGAACGGCACAGGCTGCGTGCATGCAGCGCCTGGCTGCGGCTCGAGCTCATGCAGCGGCGGTGCGCGCGCCGCAGCGGCGGCGGCTCGGGCTCGTGCGCAAGAGGAGAAAAAGGAGAGAGGCGGCGGCTCACCTTGCGCTCGTGGAGGCGGAGACCGGCGGCGGTGCTCGGGAGGCGGGCAGCGGGGCGCACCACGGAGGCGGCGGGCGGGCAGCGTGGAAGCGCGGCGATAGGACGGCAGCGGCGGCGAGGCACACAGGCGTGGGCGGCGGGGGCGCCTGCAGGCGCGTGCGTGGCGGAGTGCGTAGCCTAACGGCGCTCTGCTTCTCCTCGCGTGCGTGAATGGGGAGGAAGGAGGGCGGCGCCGATCTAAAGTAGGAGGAGCATCGGCCCCGGTTCCTCCCAAGAACCAGGGCTATTGCCCTATTAGCCCCGGGTCAACGCCCGGCCCGTGGCTATTGGCCAAAAATTCGGCTGTCGTGCATCGTGGGCTTTTAGCCCCGGTTGTTGGGCCGAACCAGGGCTAATAAGCCTTTTTCGAAAAAAGATTAAGTTTTCTGGAGGTTCCCGCCTTTTTTTTCTAGATTTAGGAGCATTATTACATATGTATTTTTCACAGCAAATTTATTTTGAATTTCAAAAATATGTATTCCATATTTTCATATGTCTTTTTCAATTAAAAATGCATTAACAAATATGTATTCCATATTTTTGAATTTGAAAACACTTTCAACAAAAAAGTCTTCAAATTTGAATAAATAATCCAAAGCCATTTTCTGCTTTCTAAAATAACTATTCTTACTAACAATTGTTGCAGGAGGAAGTTTCTGAACGGGCATTAAAATTTTAAAAATGACCTATGTTCTGTGAAGCAACCACCAAATTAAATGTGAATTCTTACTTGGACAATTTCCCAACCGGTATATCTAGAACGGGCATAAATAATTCAAAAATGATCGAAACAATGTGAAACCTTCGCGTGGTGTCATATTATGTGTCAAAGTTACAAGGAAAAATATTAAACTTGGAAGATTGAAAACATCACATAAGTTTTAATACATGAGGGCACACATAAGTTTTACATGAAAGTCATGAATCTTTCTTCGCGTATGTCGGTCCCTTGCCTATGATCGCTTCTTAGGCCGTAACCATGGAGCATCTTCATTATTTAACGGGATGCTTGGGTCAGTTTTCACGGTGAAGGGCGGAATTTCATCAAACTTATCATAATCTGCTGACATGTCTGTCTTGTCCTCGATTCCCACGATGTTTCTTTTCCCTGAAATAACTATGTGGCCTTGGGCTCATCGTCGATGTATTCGTTTGCTTATTTTTCTTTTTTGTCTAGAGGACATGTCTTTCACATAGAAAACCTGAGCCACATTGTTGGCTAGGATGAATGGCTCGTCTGTAACCAAGATTCTTGAGATCCTTGTTGTCATTCCGATTGGTCTACCTTTACCCCATTCATGTTGACCCAACTGCACCGAAACAGAGGGACCTTAAAAGTAGGTTCATAGTCAA
Organism: Avena longiglumis; assembly: GCA_030063025.1. Classification (NCBI taxonomy): domain Eukaryota; kingdom Viridiplantae; phylum Streptophyta; class Magnoliopsida; order Poales; family Poaceae; genus Avena; species Avena longiglumis. The sequence continues at coordinate 81,649,404 of CP125976.1, forward strand.
GTTCCCATATCTCCTCTATGTAACCATAGTATGTGTCTTTTTCCCATTCTCGCCTATTGCATCAAAGCGGACACCACTGTTTTGGTTGGTGCTCTTTTTATCTTGACCGATCATGTAAAATGTATTCCCATTTATCTCGTACCTTGGAAAGTCAATACAATTGAAGATGGTGACGCAGCCAACAAGTAGAGTTGATCTCCAACAGTGTTGTCATTCAGGAGACATGCTCGCAACCAACTTCCGAAAGTCTCCATGTGTTTTTCTTGATCCGAGTCGGCATTCCTGTGTTCCTCGATATCACGAACCCGAAGGTGGAATTTAATAAGCGTGTAGTGTGCTTGAGTGAAAGAACGCCTGTCCCTACATATCACTGCTTTCTTTCCTAGCGTGCCTTTTCCACTTAGCCTCCCCTCATGCCGCGATTCAGGAACACCAAGCGGCTTAAGGCCAGGAACAAAGTCAACGCAGAACCCAATGCCCTCCTCTGTTCCATAGCCCTTGGAGATGCTTCCTTACGGTCTATGCAGTTCTGAACATATTTCTTTAAGAATCCCATGAACCTCTCGAAGGGGAACATATTGTGTAGAAATACAGGACCGAGAATGGAAATATCGTCGACTAGGTGAACCAGGAGATGCGTCATAATATTGAAGAAGGACGGGGGGAACACCAACTCAAAACTGACAAGACATTGGACCACATCCCTTTGTAGCCTTTCCAGACTTTCTCGATCGATTACCTTCTGAGATATTGCATTGAGGAATACACATAGCTTCACAATGGGTACTCGAACATTTCCTGGTAGAAGCCCCCTCAATGCAACCGGAAGCAATTGCGTCATAATCACGTGGCAGTCATGAGACTTCAGGTTCTGAAATTTTTTCTCTGCCATATTTATTATTCCCTTTATATTTGACGAGAAGCCAGCGGGACCTTGATACTTCTCAGACATTCAAAAAATATTTCCTTCTCTGCTTTCGTAAGAGCATAGTTGCTTAAGTATTGACGCCCTTTATCACTATGCTTGTTGTATGGGTCTTTCATACGTTGCTGGTCCTCCCGTGCTTCTGGTGTGTCTTTTGACTTCCATACACGCCCAGAAAGCCTAGCAGGTTCACACAAAGATTCTTTGTCACGTGCATCACGTCGATTGAAGACCGGACCTCTAGGCATTCCCAATAGGGTAGCTCCCAAAATATTGATTTCTTCTTCCACATGGCCGCGTGTCCGGTAACGTTGTCTTCGAAGATTGTTGCCGGGACCCTTTTCAAAGATTACTTCCAGGTCCCTCACCATACCAAATACATCAGCACCTTTAGGGAGCTTAGGTTTCTTCCGGTGATCTGCCTCACCATTGAAATGCTTGCCTTTCTTTCTCACTTAATGATTGGTCGGAAGAAATTAACGACACCCCAGGTACACAACCTTCTTACATTTCTCCAAATATATACCTTTAGTATTATCTAAATAGTGTGTGCATGCACTGTATCCCTTGTTTGATTGTCCTGAAATGTTACTAAGAGCTGGTCAATCATTGATGGTTATGAACAACAACGCTCGTAGGTCAAATTCCCGCTGTTTATGCTCATCCCACACACGTACACCTGGTTCGGCCCATAACTGCAAAATTTCATCGACTAATGGCCTTAGGTACACATCAATGTCGTTGCCAGGTTGCTTAGGTCCTTGGATGAGCACTGGCATCATAATAAACTTCCGCTTCATGCACAACCAAGGTGGAAGGTTGTAGATACATAGAGTCACGGGCCAGGTGCTATGACTGCAGCTCTGCTCCCCAAAAGGATTCATGCCGTTTGTACTTAGACCAAACCATAAGTTTCTCGCGTCACCTGCAAAGTCCGGGTACTCTCTCTCGATTTTTCTCCACTGCGACCCATCGGCGGGGTGTCTCAACTTCGACCCGTCTTTCTTACGCTCTTCTTTGTGCCATCGCAACAATCTGGCATGCTCTTTGTTTCTGAACAGACGTTTCAGCCGTGGTATTATAGGAGCATACCACATAACCTTAGCAGGAACCCTCTTCCTGGGGGGATCGTCATCGCCCTCAACATCACCAGGGCCATCTTGTCCGATCTTGTCTTGAGATGCGGTGCATCGGGCATTTATCCATATTCTCGTACTCCTTACTGATGCAGGATGCGATCATTAATGCATGCATGTATCTTACGCACATCTAATCATAGAGGCGAGATAGTCTTCTTTGCTCCATCGTTGTCTCGGCAGCTCGTTATCCTTTGGAAGCTTTGGATTCATTATTTTCGATGCTGCTCAAATCTCTTGTCAAACAAACCAGCCTCGACCTTCCATTGCAGCGGTTCAGTGTTGTCCGAGCTTTGTGTTGCCATCTTCGCAATTTGGGTACAACAGCTTTTTGTGATCCTTTAGCATGGCGTCCAACTTCAGCTCCTCCCTTTCTGTATCGCATTGTTGTTTTGAAACAGAAATGACCCGACCAAGACCATCAATGGGCTCATCTGATGCCCGATGTTCTTCTTCATTTCCGCCTCCTTCTTCTTCATTGTTACCTCCTTCATTGTCTTCCATTGTAGTATCCTCGTTTTCTTCATGGAACATACGATAGTTGTCATCCTCCTCCTCTTCTTCATTGTCTTCCATCGTAACCCCTCTTTCTCCGTGCAAGGACCAACAATAATATCCGGGCATGAAACCTTGGCGAAGCATGTGGAATTGAATGGTTCTCGAGTTGGTGTACTCCTTGACGTTTCGACAGTCAACACATGGACAAGGCATAAAATTATCCACCTTGTTATCCTCAGCCACATCGATAAAGTTATGCAGGCCTGCAATGAAGTCAGAATCGCGTCGGTTGCCGTACATCCATCCCTTTCGTGCATTGATCTGCATCATAAATATATAGTCAAATGACTATCTTACATGCACAGATGCACTATTTTTTGAATCAATTACAGATGAAAAGGACAAGGTTGCTAACCTCGGACAAGGATACCATTTTTTTCAACTTAAGTGTGGCTCGGGCATTTCACCGAACACCTTGTGTGCATAGCAACGACAAAAATTCCTAGCACCCACCCCTCTCACAAATCCAGCCAGAAAAAAACTGGGCTATGGGGGTGTATATAGGCGGGGAGGCAATAGCCCGGTTGGGCAAAACCGGTGCTAATGCTCCACGGAGCGACACGTGTCATGTGAGCATTAGCCCGATTTTGCCCGGGAACTATGCCCTAACGCTCAGGGCTATTGCTCTGACGGCGGCGCAAACCGAACTGAGGCCATTACGGGGCATTGGTCTCGGATTTTTATGGAACCCGAGCTAATGGGAATATGGGGACTGGGTCATTGCCCTCTTTTCTACTAGTGAATAGTTGATTGTATAAAAATAGAGACAACACTAAGCGTCCCTGGGTTGATGGCTTGCTGCCATCGTCCCGATTCTCCCGCTGACATTTGTCTTGTTTTTTTTGTCAAAACCCCGTTTTTGCTACAAAATGTGTCGGTTTTTTCTGTAAAATATTCCGCTTTTGTATGTAGAAAAAATCCCATCCATCGGACAAAAATTAAAAGACATATCTTGTTAGATATATTTTTTGAGAACAAATATCACTTTTTAGATAGTCATCACGGGCGTGTTTGGTTGGGCGTCGGACGCCCGTTTCTCGCATGGCGCAGGAAGAAATAAGCCCGTTTAGAGAGTTGAGTTGCATGGAGTTGTTGCACCGCATGGTTCTTAAAGCAGGCCAAAACTTGGGAACACTAAAAGGACGTTTTCACGCAGCCAGGCCCTGACGAGCACCGCATGCCTACAGCTTGCATGTGTGGGAAAGCGCGGGAGGCGAGATGTTTTTGGCTTAACTCTCAAGCCACTTCCCTCACCGCTCAATCCCACTCCCCTCACCACGAGCCCTGACCATGGTCGCCGCTCCTCCGCCCCCTCCGTTCCGCGGCCTCAACATCGGCGAGGTGAGCACGCATAGCCTATGGACTGTCGTTTAGCTCGAGAATCTTGCAGGCGGCGATGAGGCGGCCCTCGCAAGGGCGCTCAGGGCACCCGCGCCCATTTGCGTGCGCGGAACTAGGGCGGCCACGACAGCGGCTGCGTAGCCTACAACCGCGGAACTAATGGATTCCGATTTGTCTAGATATAGATATTTAGACATATTTTAGTGCTAGATACATTCATACCTAAATGGATCCGAGTCTATTAAATTGGACCGGAGAAAGTATATGAACTCTTTAATATCCTATCAATGAATATAATACAAGACTTTTTAGATAGATTTTGTGTGTCATATGGGTTATTGTAAAAAAAATCTAGCAAGAGATAAGCTCTACTTACACAGGTCCAATAGCTAAAAAGCATCATTTTCTAATTGTTTAATTCTATTGTTTACTTGTCTATGGTCTACCATAACTTACAAAATGAACATATATTTTTGACCTGAAATGGTGCAAGAGAAAATGTGAATGTTCTGTTGTGTAAGAAAGTTAATATCGATCTGCTCAGTTGCACCGTAAGAGAAACATTAGCTTATTGACATTTACTTTGTAATATGATGGGAGATGAAGAAACAAAGTTAATATCGATCAATTCAGTACCTATATGCCTGCAGGGTAGTAACCTGCAAATACAGATGAGAGATGAGAGATGAAGAAACTAAGTAGCTTATAGAGCGGATCTTAAGACAAAATAGTGAGAAAGGAAGGTATAAATAAAAACAGTAAATCATAAGCACAATATGGTGATAATGGTAGCTTGCTAATTTTATCAACAAAGATAATGGTATGCACGCAGTCACCCAAATCCAGTTAGTTGACGGCATAACCATTCTACTCCAGATGACCACCTTCCACCTGCATCCTCGGTCCTAGCAAGCTCATCTTTCCATCAGGCTTGAACGTCAAACCAATATCAGATGCAATTTATTTTTGTGAATTAGATGCAGTTAACTTAATTGATGGACTTATCTGGAACGATAAATTTCAATAGTGCAATCGATTATCTCCTCAGAGATCCCTTAATTTATCCATACTCAATAAAATGGCCAAAAAATATAACTTGTTGATAGGAATTTTTACGTACCTCATGCTTTATATCCTGGTTAATTAATTGCAATTTAGTCATCTCATAAGTTCTAGCAATGATGACCGAGACGAACCCATCCCTCAAGAATTAACGGATTGATCTCATATATAGTTTGTAATTTCCAATAATAACTTGAAACCCGAAGTTCACCAACATAACTGTACAACCGACACTACAGGAAAGATTTGCTACGCCGACGGCCGGTTGCCGTCGGCATAACGCCAAATTGCCGTCGGCACAGGCTGTGCTGACGATGGCCGTCGGCGTAGCCCCCTCGGCGTACGTTCTCGTCGGCACAGCTCCGTGGCCGTCGGCACAGCCCTCCCCTCTCGGCATAGCGTCTTCCAGCGGACCCGTGTGTCAGTCAACGGCCGTCTTCGATAACGGTCCATCTTGGAGCTACGCCGATGGCCAGGCCATCGGCATAGAAATGGAGCTACGCCGATGGCCTGCCTCGGCATAGCCTAAAATATATTTTTTATTTTTTTAATCTTTGAATTGTTTGACTCCTTAATCTCTCGTTTTAATTATTTTAACACTATTTATAGTTAATAATTGATTAAATTACAGTCTTAGTCAAAGTTCTCATCGTAGCACTACTACGCTTAACTTTCTCGTTCCTTCAAAATCTCTTTCTGCAAAGCAATATACATATTGTTGTCAATATTATGATATCATTCTTATTAACTCTTATATCATCATGTCACATGGTTGTATTATTTTGAAATTACAAGCAATTATTTAAGTAAACAACAATGAATAAGTAAAAAATATTATTAAATTCAAATAAAAATATAATGATTTTAACTTTTTTTTTATTTTTTATTTAATATGGAATAATTAATATCTTTAAACATGTAAATCAGAATTTGGCAAATAATATGTCTAAATTGATTAGAAAAATGAGAGGAATCCAAATATGATATCAATATCAACTTATCACAAACTATGCCGTGAATCCAAATGAGAGGAATCCGATCATGTACCTGTAGTTCATATCTGAGCCACTTTCTGCCGATTCGGCAGGAATTTGTCTATTTTACCAGGGATAGACGGAAATGTTTGAGATCCCTCTGTTATGACATTAACCATGTAAGGTGGTAGTCTAGTATTTTTGAAAAATGTGACGGTAGTATTTTGAATTAGCCATTTTGTGGTTGCTTCACAAAACCGTCCGTTTTTTGCACTCGGAAAATGGAAAACGGTTCTTTGGTGCGACGAAAAGGAAAACTTCCTCCTGAAACATTGTTCGACATCCCATGATGCACACTTAAGCATAATATGGACATATTATCACAAACTATGTCTTCATTCTAGCCATAACATTGGTCATTTGACCCGAAAGCCAAGAAACCTCGAACGAGATAGGTCAATTTGTGAAGGTTTTTTTGAGACATAATCAATATACCAAGTTTGATATTTTTTCCTTTTAACTATGTCATATAATATGACACCACACGAAGATTTCACGTTGTTTGATCGTTTTTGAATTTATAATGCTCGTTTAAACTATCGTTAAACTTTGTCGAAGGGCGGGCATGGAGATTCTTAGTTCGGCGCCGAGACTCGCTAAACTTGAAGTGTATCTATGATGAAACAACATATTTTGCATCTAAAATGATTTTTGTAAAAAATCATGAGCATCCGATCATATACATGTAGTTCATATCTGACCCACTTTTCCTATCGATTCGGCAGGAATTTGTCTTTTTCACCAGGGATAGAAGGAAATGTTTGAGATCCGCGTGTTATGATATTATCCATGTAAGGTGGTCTAGTATTTTTGAAAATGTGACGGTAGTATTTTGAATTAGCCATTTGATGGTTGCTTCACAAAATCGTCCGTTTTTTTAACTCGGAAAATGGAAAACGACTTTTTGGTGCGATGAAAAAGAAAAATTCCTCCTGAAACATTGGTCGACATCCCATGATGCACACTTAAGCATAATATGGGCACATTATCACAAACTATGTCTTTATTCTAGCCATAACATTGGTCATTTGACCCGAAAGCCAAGAAACCTCGAACGAGATAGGTCAATTTGTGAAGGTTTTTTTGAGACATAATCAATATACCAAGTTTGATATTTTTCCTTTTAACTATGTCACATAATATGACACCACACGAAGATTTCATGTTGTTTGATCGTTTTTGAATTTATAATGCCCGTTTTAAACTATCGTTAAACTTTGTCGAAGGGCGGGCATGGAGATTCTTAGCTCAGCGCTGATACTCGCTAAACTTGAAGTGTATCTATGATGAAACAACATATTTTGCACCTAAAAATGGTTTTTGTAAAAAATCATGAGCATCCGATCATGTACCTGTAGTTCATATCTAACCCACTTTTCCTACTGATTCTGCAGGAATTTGTCTTTTTCACCAGGGATAGAAGGAAATGTTTGAGATCCGCGTGTTATGATATTATACATGTAAGGTGGTCTAGTATTTTTGAAAAATGTGACGGTAGTATTTTGAATTAGCCATTTGATGGTTGCTTCACAAAATCGTCCGTTTTTTGAACTCGGAAAATGGAAAACGGCTTTTTGGTGCGATGAAAAGGAAAATTCCTCCTAAAACATTGTTCGCCATTCTATGATACACTCATATGCACAATATGGACACATTATCACAAACTATGCCTTCATTCTAGCCATAACATTGGTCATTTGACCCGAAAGCCAAGAAACCTCGAACGAGGTAGGTCATTTTGTGAAGGGTTTTTTGAGCCATAATCAATATACCAAGTTTGATATTTTTTCTTCTAACTATGTCATATAATATGACACTATGCGAGGGTTTGACATTGTTTGGATCGTTTTTTAATTTATGATGCCCGTTTTAAACTATAGTTAAACTTTGTTGAAGGGCGGACATGAAGATTCTTAGCTCGGGACTGAGACTCGCTAAACTTGAAGTGGATCTATGATGAAAGAACATATTTTGAATCTAAAAACATCCGATCATGTACCTGTAGTTCATATCTAACTCACTTCATGCCGATTCGGTAGGAATCTGCCTTTTTCACCAGGGATAGATGGAAATTTTTGAGATCCCCCTGTTATATTATTATCCATGTAAGTTGGTCTAGTATTTTTGAAAAATATAACGGTAGTATTTTGAATTAGCCATTTGGTGGTTGCTTTACAAAACCGTTCGTTTTTTGCACTCGAAAAATGGAAAACGGCTTTTTAGTGCGACGAGAATAAAAACTTCCTCCTGAAACATTGTTCGCCATTCTATGATGCACACTTATTCACAATATGGACACATTATCACAAACTATGCCTTCATTCTAGCTAGAACATTGGTCATTTGACCCGAAAGCCGAGAAACTTCGAACGAGATAGGTCATTTTGTGAAGGTTTTTTTTGAGACATAATCAATATACCAAGTTTGATATTTTTTCTTCTAACTATGTCACATAATATGACACCACGCGAAGGTTTCACGTTGTTTGGATTTTTTTTGAATTTATGATGTCCATTTTAAACTATCGTTAAACTTTGTCGAAGAGCGGGGATGAAGATTCTTAGCTTGTGGCTGAGACTCGCTAAACTTGAAGTGGATCTATGATGAAATAACATATTTTGAACCTAAAAATGATTTTTGTAAAAAATCATGAGCATCCGATCATGTACATGTAGTTCATATCTGACCCACTTCTTACCGATTCGGCAGGAATTTATACTTTTCACCAGGGATATATGGAAATGTTTGAGATCCCCCTGTTATGACATTATCCATGTAAGGTGGTCTAGTATTTTTGAAAAATATGACGGTAGTATTTTGAATTAGCCATTTGGTGGTTGCTTCACAAAACCGTCCGTTTTTTGCACTGTGCGACGAAAAGGAAAAGTTCCTCCTGAAACATTGTTCGTCGTCCCATGATGCATACTTATGCACAATATGAACACATTATCATAAACTATGCGTTCATTCTAGCCAGAACATTGGTCATTTGACCCGAAAGCCAAGAAACCTCGAACGAGATAGGTCATTTTGTGAAGGTTTTTTTGAGACATGATCAATATACCAAGTTTGATATTTTTCCTTCTAACTATGTCACATAATATGACACCACGCGAAGGTTTCATGTTGTTTGGATCGTTTTTGAATTTATAATGCCCGTTTTAAACTATATATAATGTTTTATGTTTTACTTAATTTTTTTATAAATGTGTAATATTTAAGTGTAGATAGATAGATCTTATTTTTTTTTTGCAAATTTTGATATATTATTTGTATTTTCTGAATTAGAATGATTTAGTTATGATTTTTCAAAAAATAATGAGATAAAAGGAAAAAAATCTGGAGGCCTACGCCGACGACCTATCCGTCGGTACAGACCAATTTTTTTTCCAAAGAGCTGTGTCGACGGCCGTCGGCACAGCCTGTCTGCTAACGTCGTTTCCATCACCGTGTCTAAACTGGGGATACGCCAAGGGTTGTACCTACGCCGAGAGCCACCGTCGGCACAACCCTCTCTACTATGCCGACAGCTACCCTCGGCACTGTCATCTACGCCGACGGCTCCGACATTTGGCCGTCGACGTAGCCGGCCGGCCGTCGGCGCCTTAGGCCCCCTTCTTTTTAGCTTCTTGGCCAGCTTCTTCGGAAGCTATGCCAAAATCGTTTATACTTTTAAATTGACATTGAAACTACTAGTTAAGAAGTTTGAGCAATTTTGAAGATGAGAGGCCTTAGTTCTTTCATGTAGTGGACCTTTGCCTGCATGTGAACGCTGGAAAAACAAAACAGCATGAATGAATAACCTATATACACTGAAATCCAGACTACATCTGCTGAATAAAATAACTTGAACCAAGAATAGTAATCGACAGAGAAATGCCAGGGGAACTTTCCTCTAGTAGCACTACGCCGCCAGGCTTGTATATCAGACGCGAGCGTTGGCGTGTGTTCGACAGTAGACCCAATGAGGATTCAGTTCTTGAGGATCCCATCGGGGGCTGTGATAGCAGGGTCGTTACTTTCCTTCCTTCTATGTGATGGATGCTCAAAGTCTGAAAATCCAGGAGGACCACGACAACATTGGCAGCTGATGTTTGGGGACATGCATGGAGATGGACATGGTGGGCGTACATTGAGACGGCGAAAGTGTGGGATGAAGAGGAGTAGACTGCTGCTTGGGGCTGAACTACACGGCGATGGACATGGTGGACGAACATTGAGGCATGGAAAGTGGGGGATGAAGAGGAGGGGACTCCCATAAGTATAGCGTTCCAAAACTTTGGATGCGAAAAGGGGCAGGAATTTCGGTTGAGAGAGAAGAAAAACCATCAGTCACTTTGCATGAAGGAGTTACCATAGGGAAATGAAGAGAGGAGTGGGGACGCGTAGAATACAAAGAGACCGTATTGTGCTTAGCCTGAGTTATTATGAGAAAAAAGTGGACCAAATGATGACATGGCTTCAGGCCCACATGATGACGTGGATGGCTTGCATGTTGAGAGAAATAAGATAGCGGGGGTTTTTATTTAGATATTAGAAGATGATAGACCACCGGGCCCATGGGTCAGAAATCTCTCTAAAACTTGCATGTGGTCGTTGGATGTGAGCCTTTTTATAGATATGGGATGAGACTTAGAAATATTCTGGAGTTATTGTTTTGGAAACTTTCGCTACAGGACAACCGAAGCGAAAGTTGCGGTAATATGGATTCAACTTTGGTTTTCCATTTGGTATGACCTAACCTTAGAAGCATATAACTATAATAGGCTTTATCATGTTAACCAACAACGGTTAAATGCAGCTCTCAAGGTATTCCACGTGGAACATACGGTGGTTAGGGAATTTTCGTCGGGCCGACCCAATCCGTTCGAGGGCGTCCAAACTCGTTCGCGCGAACGCCGTGAGATGCAGCACCCCAGCTGCACGACCAATCCGAACGTACGCGTCCGGCTCGACCATCCGTGCACAAAATCTAGGCAATGGTTGCATCGATCCGGATGTGCACGGACATCGCGGGTGTCCTGCCCGCGCTTGCCACTGGCCCACCCGTCAGCCATCGCTTACCGCGGCATTGATTCAGACAAGGACAGTGGCACCGATTCACACGCAACCGCGGCACCGATTCAGACGAGGACAGTGGCACCGATTCACACGCAACCGCGACACCGATTTAGAGGGGATGGCGGAAGACTGACCGGCGGCAGCCTGCGCCATCAATGGTGATGAGACGACATGCCGACTTACTGGACGCCGACTGTGTTTTCGCGCCGGCATTGATGGCGAAGGAGCGGCAATCTTCACGCGTTCACGGGCGAAGGGGTTATTTAACCTTTCACCAGTCGGTGCCACATTCCTCACCTCTCCCCATCGCAACCCTAGCTTCCGCCGCCACCACCAAAGATGAAGATGACGTCCTGGCTGAAGAGGAGCAAGAATGACCATGAGGCTCCTGGCTCTAGCGGCCAGCGCTCCCGGCTACCGGCCTTCCTCCGCGACACATCCTTGGCCCCTTCGCCGTGGCCGGAGCAGTTCTGGGGCCGCCCCGTGGGTGACTACCCGCCACCACGGGACCACCGCAGTCGGCGGTACTTCCTTGTCGCGGAGTGCAAGCACCGGTGGACGAAGGGGCGCGACATCAAGCACACGGATGTCTCCCTCCCCACCGGATGGCACCTCAACCGAGACCATGCCCCGATGCTGCCCATGCCCAAGGCGGGCAAAGGGCTGGAGGAGGAGATTTGCCGCTGGATAAGCAACCTCCCGTAGTCCCAACGGTAGAAGAGGGGATTCCAGAGCGAGGAATTTTGGGTGAAGTTACTCGAGTGGGAGCACAAGGCATGGCGACCGACCACCATCCGTCGTGGCCTGCAGCCGGGGGAGGTCTACCCCGTCCCCGACATCGAATCGGATGACGAGGACGCCTTCAACCACTCTGACACCAACCTCGACAGCGAGGATGACAACGACGAGGAGGACGACGATATCGTCGTCAAGAAGGAGGCGGTGAACGACGTTTCCGCGAACCTGCCCCTGCAGTACTGCGAGGTACTGGCGCGGGGCTACGATGAGTACGCCTTCACCGAGCAGGCCATTACGGCCATCGTGCGGAACGAGGACGCCCAGTGGGCCGGCTACGAAGAAGTCGGCCAGCTCACCGGCCTGGTGGTGCAGGCACATGCCCTGCTGCCTCCACCGTCGCCGCTGACGGGAAGGGTGCCAGCGTTCGCTCTAGAGGTGGGGAAGGAGATGGCACACCTCCAGCACGGTTTGGCGCTGTGGGCTGCACATGTGATCAATCCACCCACGCCCGCTCCGACCCCGCCACCGCCCAACCTTTGGAGGACGTCGGAGTACATCGACCTCGACCCGTAAATGGACGAGGCGGCACCAGCGCGCGAAGATCGGTGGTTAGGAGTAGTTTAAATTTCGTTTTTTATATTTTGAATGTAAATTAAGTATGAAATGTATGAACTTTGCCAGTTTTTAGCGCGAATGGTTTACGTTTGAATCTGAAAAAAATGCCTCGCCTAGGACGGACAAATGGGTCACGCCTCTTGGCGCGGTCAGCCGGACAGGCTGGACCACGACCCAAAAATGAGCGCTAACCGACCCAAACGGACAGAAAAGGACCTTTTGGGTTGACGGGATGGGTTGGCTCGGTGGATATGCCCTTAGTTGTTGCCCATTCGAGCCAAGAGTTTGCTTTCACTACTTTTAAAATTTGTTTTTGCAATGCGAGACACCAAACCTAAACAAACTTATAGGAGGTAAGCCAGTATATTGCTTGCGGCACTCCGATAAGTATGGAGTGGAAAAGTAGACAGCAAGAGAACAAATTGAGAGAATGAATTAGTATCTTTATTGATGATTGATACAAGATTTTATACAATCAAAATTTGCACAAGTATGTCGGTTCCCTGGATCAGCGGGAGCGATGAGTCGGTTCTAGGATCGATGTACGGAATCCCTTGGAGCATCTCCAGGAAGAAACCGTCGGGAGCGGGGATGTCGGTTCCCAGGCGTGGAACCGCATCTCCTGATTAAGCAGGAATTATCCCATAATTTCAAGGATAATTATTCTTAACACTCCCCTTAATCACCGCTTGACTGTAGAAGCACTCATCATCTTGATTAAATCTTCTCCAAAAACCCCGTGGGAAAAATATGAGGAGTATGATAGCATATGTTGTTAAAACTCCTTCAAACCTAGTGGGAAAATAAGGATAAAATGACACATCACATAATGATTTTATTGCCTCTCTTAACTCAATATGAAGTAGATCCATAGACTATAGTGAAGTAGATCCATACAATAAATATGTCGTGTATACTTTTCGAAAAAACCCGGTGGGAAAAAAAGATAGTATGAAATATGATCTCATGTTGATATTACCTCATTAAAAACCTTAATGAGAACCTGGATAGTAAACTCATCAAGGGAAAAAGAGTGTAATATGATGCTTTGAACAAGCATAGTTCAGGAAGACACTCCCCCTGATTCTTGCGAATCTCTAAGCTGTCACATACCAATTCCATGAATGTATTTCTAGAATGCTGAAGTTGATAGAGACTTCGTGAATAAGTTAGCGAGATTATCGCATGATTTTACTTGCAAGATGTTTATTTCCCCACTTTTCTAGAGTTCATAGGGATAAAACAACTTAGGGGAAATATGCTTAGTGATATTGCTCTTGATGTATCCTATTTGCATCTGTGCAACACAAGCCGCATTATCTTCGTAGATAATGCTAGGTGATTCGATAGAACCAATTCAACATGATTATTGTATGTGGTTTATCATTCTGTGAAGCCACATACATTCACGTGATGCAATTATTTCAAAATGATTGGTAGATGTTGCAACCAGAGTCTGTTTCGAAGACTTCCATGATATAGAAGTTCCACCATGCAGGAACACAAAGCCGGTCTGCGATCTGGCATTATGGGGATCAGATAAATAGCCAGCATCAGTGTATCCGATCATACCTGAGTCCAGATTTCTCTAAAACTTAAAGTATAAGACAAGATCCTTTGTGCCTTGGAGATATCGAAATACATTATTAACTCTCGGCCAATGGTGTTTGGTGGGAGTTGTGTTGTGTCTAGCAAGTAGATTCACTCCAAATGCGAGGTCAGGTCTCGTACAATTTGCAAGATACATGAGCGCTCCAATGGCACTAAGATATGGAACCTCAGGTCCCAGCATCTCTTCTCCATCACCCCTTGGCTTGAACGGATCTTTCCCTACGTCTAGAGAACGAACCACCATGGGAGTTTTAGATGGATAGGATTTGTCCATATTGAATTTCTCTAATATTTTCTGGATATAGGCAGCTTGGTGTACCATTATTCTTGAGGGAAGGTGCTCGAGTTGGAGACCCAAGAAAAATTTGGTTTGACCCAGATCCTTCATTTCAAATTCTATCTTTAAATGATCGCGTGATTCATCAATATCTTGTGTATTGCCAATGATGTTGAGATCATCGACATACACTGAAATGATGCAGAATCCCGAAGAGTACTTCTTGATGAAGACACATGGACAATCATCACTATTGGAGTAACCCTTCTGAAGAAGGAACTCACCAAGTCGGTTGTACCACATCCACCCCGACTGTTGCAAGACATATAAAGACTTGTTCAGTTTTACACAGTACATGTTGCATTTGGTGCTTGCATTCGGGACAGACACTCCGTCAGGAACCTTCATGTATATGTCCGAATCTAGTGACCCATAAAGATATGCGGTCACGACGTCCATCAACTGCATAGATAGACGGTTTTGTACTGCCAAAGATATAAGATATCTGAAAGTGATACCACTCATTATCGGAGAATATGTGTCAATGAAATCAATGCCAGGAATCTGCGTGAAACCCTATGCTATGAACCTTGCCTTGTATCTCACCACCTCATTATTCTCATTCCGTTTTTGGAGGAAACCCCATTTTAGTCCCACAGGGAAAATACTAGGAGGTGTTGGTATTGCTTCAGTGAATACCTTCCTTTTATTAAGAGAGGCAAGTTCTATTTGTATTGCATCCTTCCATTGAGGACAGTCGGAGCATTTTTCACACTCAACAATAGTCCTTGGATCATGATCAGTGAGAAGGGAATTTGCAATTGTAGAAGAAAAATAAGTGTCACCAATCATAAACTTATGGTTGAATGATTCTCCAAAATCGATATAGTTGGTGGATATCTCATGCACCCTTGGTGACTCTTCGTGATTTCCCAATACGCGTGAGTCTAGGTGTTCCGATGTCCCAGCCAGTGTGTGTAAGCTGGAGTTAGGTTATTGAGGTTGCCCTTCCACAGGCTGTATACTACCCATAAGGTGTTCATCAATGTTGACTTAACTTGCATTTACTAACTTGGAGGATTTTCTCCTCTCTCTCCTTTGTTGCTTGCCAGAAGCAGGTTCGAGTCTGAGGACATACTACTCCCCCTCTTTTTACGATCAGGAAGTTGAGTGGTTTTTATTGGTACCTCCACTCTTTCGGGCGCATTTCTGGCCGGTTCCTAGGATTTTGTAACGCCTTTTAGATAAGTAAATGAATCTGGCAGATTATTTGCAAGATGTTGCAAATTGATGATTTTCCAAACTTGGAGCTCGGTCTCTTGGGTACGTGGATCAAAGTTTGAAATGGCGATACCATTCAAATCAATTCTGAGCATTCTTTACGGTACTTGAAATCTCCCCTAATCTTTGGAAAATGTTCCTTATCAAATATGCAATCAGCGTGGCGTTGAATAGATCCACGATGGGGTTCTAGGTACTTAATAATCAACGATTTGTGTTGAGAAATAGAGCAATTTACCAAACGAATTATCCAAAATAAACGCTAGATAAAACATGACTAGAATAATAGGAAAAATACTAATCATGCTAAATAGCGAATACAAATTAAGGCATATAGTCAAACAAACTGCAAGACATAAAACTTTGGATAGAATCGAACAAGATTGACGAGAAGATGTACAGCGGTAGAAAGTGGAACCTGGCGTTGGAACCATCGTTAGCCATGTCGTCGAGGAAGAGGGTCTTGATGTCGGGAAGAAGTCCTCGTCGGGAAGACGCGTCGCTATCTGTGGGAGTCCGTGGCCGAAGATTAATCGCTGATAGCGCTCCCCAAAAACCTTATCGCCCTTCTCCCGTACAGGACTCAAAGCAGCGGGGTCTCGGAGGCCTACTGCCTGTGGCATCCCACAAAACCACTACTAGAAAATCGAGTTGTTTTTGTGCATTGCATCGCCATCATCTTGCATTGTTTGTCTGCATTAATTTCGAAAAGCCTAGTTCTGTTGGTACAAACACCCCTTTTTATTTTAAAGGCAAAACCCCGAGTGTATCGGATATTTTATTTTCCCTAAAAACTATTTGCAAAGTGGCTTTGTTTTAAATTAAACAGAACCAAACAAACACAAATTCTAACCAGCCCCCTCTAAAACCTATCCCCACCCAATCCTAATCTACCCTCCAACCACAGGCCGCCACCTCACCCTCTCACCCTTTTCCTACCCACCTGCCACCTCACCGATCCACCAGCCCACCCTCTTCCCTTTTCTCACCCTAGCCATTCTACCCACTCTCCTAAACCTCTCCCTTACCCCTGGGGCCCCCACCGCCCCTGACCCCACCCGTCAGTCCCACCTCTTCCCTCTCAGCCACCCCCTCACCCTCTCTCTCCTCCCCGGGTCCCACCCTTGCGCCTGTATCCTGTGCCCACCAGCGTGGACCCCCTGCAGCCCCACCCACGGCCCAGCGTGCCCCCCTCCTCTCCTCCATGGTCCTTCTTCCCCACCCGACGCAGCCCGCCTCTGCTCGCCACCGCTCTGCCCTTCGCGACCCCGGCCCCGTCTCCGCCCCTCCTCCCAGGCTCCTCTCCCACCGGCCCGCTCGGGTCCTCCCCAACGCCTCTCCGCCTCTGCTCCTTCCCCAACCTCCCTCTCCCCCGTGGCTCCTCTCTCCCTGGCAGCCCTCGCCTCCCGCCCCTCCTGCCTCCTCCCGCCGCCTTGGGAACTCCCGCCCCAGCATCCCCGTCCGCTCATGCGCCGCCACCCGGCCGGCGCCCGCCAGCTGCGCCCGCCACCGGCCGCCGGCAACCACTCCGCCAGCCCGCGCCCCTCTCCGGCTCGCCGCTGCCGCTCGAGCCCGCGGCCTCCCCTCGCTCCCTTGCCGCCAGCTCCCTCACCTCGCCTCCCGCTCGTCCGCCCGTCCAGTTGCGCCGTCTCGCCGTTTCCCCGCATCCGCCCGGCCGTCTCCTGCCGTGCATCCCGCCACTCGCCTCCCGGCCTTGCGTCCGGCGCCGCTGTGTCCCTCCACCGCGGGGTCTGGCCGGCCCTCTGCTGCTGCAGCTCCTGCGCGCCCGCAGGCCGCAGGCGCTCGCGCGCCCCTCCTCCGCGACCTCGCCTGCTCGCCTTCACCGCCATCTCTTCTCGCCTCCGCGCTCGCAGGCGTGTCATCGTTCATCCCGGCCACCGCGAGTCGTCGCCTTCCTCCATCATCAGGCCTCCGTGTGTGGCCTTTGCAAGGCCACAGGAACTCAAGTACTGCTGTTGCAGGGATTCCCGATGTAGTGCGATTGTTGAGAAATGTGGGGTTGTTTTGGTACTACTACGAAGGTGTGTCGTGTCATCGCCGCGACAATCGTGTGGCGAGGATGTTCTCTGCAACCACTTGGCCAGCGGTGCCAAATCAAGTTCACCGCAAACGACCGAAGACGGAACCCTAAGGAGATGACGCCGGAGCCTCAAGTTCTCCTTCACGGACGACAAGTACTTCCTCTCGGACGCCAAGGCGGACCGAAACCCGCCAAGATCGCCACGAGCGAAGTCCTTCTTCTGGATCGACAAGTACCCTCGAAGAACGCCAAGATCGCCGCGAGCGACAAGTTCTTCTTCCCGAGCCAAGACCGACCGATCGCGGACCCGGCAAGATTTTCATAGCGACAAGAACGACACGAACCAAGTCCTCCGGTCCGAGAATGTTTCGCCGAACCCAGATCCGAACCAGGCCGACCCGAACCGGAACCCCAAGTTCGTCGAGACCCTAAATGTGAACCCTTCCCGAAACCCTACTTTATGATATAATACAACATGTCGCATAATAATTGTCTTGCATGCATACATTCATGTGGTTTGGGGCCTTATGCGATTCACTTTATAATTAAATATGGGGCCCATATGCGGGCAAATCTAGTCTTATATTGGCCTCATTTAAATTGGTGTAGCGAACGGTAACTTATTTTGCCTTGCTAATACAACATTTGAAATGCAGGGTAGCTAAACAACATGAACCACCTAAATAATGTCGGGACCCGGTTCCGCTTAATATGACCTAATTGCATCGCTCTTTGCCATGCCATACATCATACGCATCATGCCGATCTTTTGCCGTAGTATTAAATATTGCATCCGGTGTTTATTCTAGTGTTTTGCTTCTTGTGGATAAGGCCGTTGAGTTGATGTGAGCTTCGCCCGATCTTGGTTGAACCTTGACAATGTTTTCAGCGAGCATCTCCCCTTTCTACCTATCTTACTTTTATAGTATTTATTCCCTCCTGTTGATCTATTGCTATACGTGTTGCGATGCTCTAGTTTCGTGCGAGATATCCCTTGCTGCCTTATATTGCCTTGGACACATCCTATTACCGTTGTTTGGTAGATAGTTGGACTTGCGGCGTCGTCGCTTGCTCAAGTCTTTGTGCGTGTCGTCGATTACCCGCGATTGTTGATGTATTGCATGTTGATGTTGGAGATGATCATAGTTTTACTTATCGTTCACCTTAATTCTGTTTAACAACTAAAATTGAAGTAAGCGAGAGGCATCGGTGGGTGATAGATAATATTTGGTTTCGAACGCCCACTTATGTCCCGTAGGACCCCGAGTACTTGATACTGTTCCTTGATTTATCGCGCTATCCACATCCGGAGGATTATGGGACCCCCCGAGCGAGCTTGATTCGGTCTTATTTCTTGGGGCCACAAACTAGTTTGAGGTTTTATTTACTATCCTGTACTTATGCCATGCTACTTCATTTATGTTTGTGCGAGGAGCACCTTGCTTGTTAGGTAAGCGGAGTGTTTTCGCGGTATCGACAAGCCCAGTTTTGGGTTCCCAGTCGCTTACAGCCATTGTCGCAAACCTTGAGTCCGTCTCGGAGCTAGCTTACTTCGTTGCGGGTCTACTCAATGGGGTGGCCCCCTGAAATATTTCTGAATCCTGTGATTGCTTTGTCGTGAAAGCCTCGTTGGGTTTTGATTTGGTTTTTCCGAGGTTGATCGAGCGTGTGTTGCTATTGGTGCACCCGGGGTAAAACTTTACGGCCGTGTCATGTTATGGACGACTTGGAGCACAGTATCTCGATCATAGACAAGCATAACTAAAGTAGTGCTATAAATTTGACTTTATAATGACTAGTAATCAGCTTCACTATAATGGAATGGCTAATAATACTGCCCACAATTGCTTGTTTGGAGTGTCGCTTGCGACCATTGTATCGACGATAAGTATTGCAACTTCTAGCGGAATGGCTAAATAAAAGTACCAACAACTGCTGGGTTTTGGATTATCTCATGCTATCTCAGAATCGATTAGTAAGTGTTGTAACTATAACGGAATGGTTAGCTAAAAGTGCCTTGCTTACTTTATCGGGATGATTATCTAAACCTCACTAGTAATTGCTTTTGCGATAAGCGAATAAGTAAAGCGCCAACCGTGTGAGTTCCTCGGTTGACTTCCTCGTTTGGTCTCGAGGAAAGCGCCGAGATGGGTTTGTTTGGTGTTAGTATCAGTCGCTTCGGATAGGTCTTTCTTACCCTCTCCGATAACCGGTTGTATCGAGTCTCTATAGGTTGTTTAGTGCATCTTTGCTGCCGCTTGATCCACCATACCTATGTAGGCGAGGACCGCAATTCTAGCCTCGCCGTGTCTTGGCCTCGATCTTGGACTCCTCTTTTTCCTTTGCCCTTTGTCGGCACCCCTTTTGTTTAAGCAGGTTTTGAGATCGGCGTCGTTAGCGAGGTTACCCTTGGCTTGGCACAGGCAGGGTTATGGGCGCCATTGGTTAATCTTGAGGCTCTTAGCCCCATTTGCATCTTGTCCGTAGTCGGACGCTGACTCGTCTTCAAGGTGATTTGGATCTTTGCATTGTATCTCTGTATTCTTGACTCTTTGAGTCATTGTTGTATATATCTATTACATGGGTCCCATCGAGGACTGTTGTGTAATGTTATCGCGTTTTCCACCCATGCGAAAGTGCTGGTGGGCACCTTTGAATCGTTTCTATGCGGGTTTGGCGGGTTTCGCTAAAACTTGCATAGGGCCGATTCGAGGGTGTTCTGAGTGGTATCGAGCTCGGCATTGCGATACCCCACAAGTCCAGCCTGTAGGATAACCTAGCTAACAGCCGAAGTAGAGTGTCAAAACTATTTTTGCAAAATCGGTTGGATAGTTCTGATTAGGTCTGATTTTACTCCTTACCCCTCTGCTGCCCTCCTCTCACCTCCGCGTGTTTTGAATCCGCTCTCTTCTCTCTCTTCGAGTCCAGGATTTCTCGTGGTTGGGTTCCGTCGTACCTTCAGGGTTCCGCTCCCTCCTTTGGTAACGGTGTTGCTACATCTGGTCTTTATGCTAACCGAGGAATCCTTCGTCTGTGGTACCATTCTTTGTTCCTTGTTTGTGCCTTCCGGTGTTTTTCCGACGCGACAACATCATCTACGCCAGATCCGATGCAGGGTCTGCATCACTCCTTTGTTTCTGAACCTCGTTTGTCGAGATCTTCAGTCTGAATTCCGAGAATGGTTGCATGCTTTTCCACTGATTGTGCGGAGTAATAGTTTGGGTGCGTGATGGATTGGCCCCCATGACGACTACCCCTTCTATTCGCTTTTGTACATTGAAGTGGATGAGAATGCATCGGTTTCCTTTTTCCATCGAAGCTAGAGGTGGCTTTATTTGTTGATACCTCTACCTTCGACCTTTTTGTTCCCGGAGTGTTCTCCCGACGATCATGGACAACGACCTCTTGTTAGTGGTGTCGCGAGGATCTACACGAAGCGAGAAGATGCGGATCGCCGGCCCTCTTCCCGGTACCATGAGGCGGATCTCGAGGGCGAGATCCATTGTTAGTGGTGTCGAATTGTGGCATCCCGCAAAACCACTACTAGAAAATCGCGTTGTTTTTGTGCATTGCATCGCCATCATCTTGCATTGTTTATGCATTAATTTGAAAAGCCTAGTTACATTGGTACAAACACCCCTTTTTATTTTAAAGGCAAAACCCCGAGTGTATCGGATATTTTATTTTTCCTAAAAACTATTTGCAAAGTGGCTTTGTTTTAAACTAAACAGAACCAAACAAACACAAATTCTAACCAGCCCCCTCTAAAACCTATCACCCAATCCTAATCTACCCTCCAACCACAGCCGCCACCTCACCCTCTCACCATTTTCCTACCCACGCCACCTCACCGATCCACCAGCCACCCTCTTCCCTTTTCTCACCCTAGCCATTCTACCCACTCTCCTAAACCTCTCCCTTACCCCACAGACCCCACCCGTCAGTCCCCTCTTCCTCTCGGCCACCCCTCACCTCTCTCTCCTCCCGGGTCCCACCCGCGCCCACGTGATCCACGCAGCCCACCAGCGTGGACCCCTGCCCCCACCCAGCCCCGCGTGCCCCACCCTCTCTCTCCCCAGTCCCTTCTTCCCACCCGCCGCCGCCTCACTGCCACAGGCCGCCCCTTCGCGACCCCGGCCGTCTCCCGCACCCCTCCTCCCAGGCTCCTCTCCCACCGCCATGGGTCCTCCCCAACGCCTCTCCGCCTCTGCTCCTTCCCCAACCTCCCTCTCCCGTGGCTCCTCTCTCCTGGCAGCCCTGCCTCCGCTCCCTCCTGCCTCCTCCGCGCCCGCCCAGAGCTCCCCCCCGAGCATCCCGTCGCTCCGCGCGCCCCGCCACCCGGCCGGGCCGCCAGCCTGCGCCCCCACCGCCGCTGCTCCCTCCCGCCAGCCCGCGCTCCCCTCTCCGGCTCGCCGCTGCCGCTCGAGCCCGCCACTCCCCTCGCTCCCGCCGCCCGGCTCCCCTCGCCTCCGCCGCTCGCCCGCCCGTCCGCGTTGCCGCCGTCCTCGCCGTTTCCCCCGCATCCGCCGGCGCAGCCGTCTCCCTGTCGTTCATCCCCGCCACTCGCCTCCCCGGCAGCGCGCGTCCGGCGCCGCTGTGTCCCTCCACCGCGGGGTCCGGCCGGCCCTCTGCTGCTGCAGCTCCTGCGCGCCCGCGCGGCGCTTCGCGCCCTCTCCGCGACCTCGCCTGCTCGCCTTCACCGCCATCTCTTCTCGCCTCCGCGCTCGCAGGCGTGTCATCGTTCATCCCGGCCACCGCGATTCGTCGCCTTCCTCCATCATCAGGCCTCCGTTTGTGGCCTTTGCAAGGCCACATGAACTCAAGTACTGCTGTTGCAGGGATTCCCGATGTAGTGCGATTGTTGAGAAATGTGGTGTTGTTTTGGTACTACTACGAAGGTGTGTCGTGTCATCGACGCGACAATCGTGTGGCGAGGATGTTCTCTGCAACCACTTGGCCAGCGGTGCCAAATCAAGTTCACCGCAAACGACCGAAGACGGAACCCTAAGGAGATGACGCCGGAGCCTCAAGTTCTCCTTCACGGACGACAAGTACTTCCTCTCGGACGCCAAGGCCCGGACCCGAAACCCGCCAAGATCGCCACCGAACGCGAATTCTTCCTGGATACGACAAGTACCCCCTCGAAGAACGCCAAGATCGCCGCGAGAACGACAAGTTCTTCTTCCCGAACGCCAAGACCGACCCGATACGCGGACCCGGCAAGATTTTCGCAACGACAAGAACGACACCGAACCAAGTCCTCCCGGAGTCCGAGAACGTTTCCGCCGAACCCAGATCCGAACCCTGAGCCCGACCCCGAACCCCGGAACCCCAAGTTCGTCGAGACCCTAAATGTGTGAACCCCTTCCCGAAACCCTACTTTATGATATAATACAACTTGTCGCATAATAATTGTCTTGCATGCATACATTCATGTGGTTTGGGGGCCTTATGCCGATTCACTTTATAATTAAATATGGGGCCCATATGCGGGCAAATCTAGTCTTATATTGGCCTCATTTAAATTGGTGTAGCGAACCGGTAACTTATTTTGCCTTGCTAATACAACATTTGAAATGCAGGGGTAGCTAAACAACATGAACCACCTAAATAATGTCGGGACCCCGGTTCCGCTTAATATGACCTAATTGCATCGCACCTTTGCCATGCCATACATCATACACGCATCATGCCGATCTTTTGCCATAGTATTAAATATTGCATCCGGTGTTTATTCTAGTGTTTTGCTTCTTCGCGGATAAGGCCGTTGAGTTGATGTGAGCTTCGCCCCGATCTTCGGTTGAACCTTCGGCAATGTTTTCAGGCGAGCATCTCCCCCTTTCTACCTATCTTACTTTTATAGTATTTATTCCCTCCTGTTGATCTATTGCTATCTGTGTTGCGATGCTCTAGTTTTCGTACCCGAGATATCCCTTGCCGCCTTATATTGCCTTGGACACATCCTATTACCGTTGTTTGGTAGATAGTTGGACTTGCGCGTCGTAGTCGCTTGCTCAAGTGCTGTTGCGTGTCGTCCAGTGCCACAGTTGTTGATGTATTGCCGCATGTTGATGTTGGAGATGATCATAGTTTTACTTATCGTTCACCTTAATTCCTGTTTAACAACTAAAATTGAAGTAAGCAGAGGCATCGGTGGGTGATAGATAATATTTGGTTTCCGAACGCCCACTTGTGTCCCGTAGGACCCCGAGTACTTGATACCTGTTCCTTGATTTATCGCGCTATCCACATCCGGGAGGATTATGGGACCCCAGGCGAGCTTGATTCATCTTATTTCTTGGGGCCACAAACTAGTTTGAGGTTTTATTTACTATCATGCTTATGCCATGCTATACGTATTTACGTTTGTGCGAGGAGAACTGCATCTTGTTTAGGTAAGCGGAGTGTTTTAGCGGTATCGACAAGCCAATCACACTTTCGGGTTCCCGATCGTTTGACCATTGACGCAAACCTTGAGTCCGTCTCGAGCTAGCTTACTTCGTTGGGTCTACTCAATGGGGTGGCCCCGAAATATTTCTGAATCCTGTGATTGCTTTGTCGTGAAAGCCTCGTTGGGTTTTGATTTGGTTTTCGAGGTTGATCGGCGTGTGTTGCTATTGGTGCACCCGGCCGGGTAAAACTTTCTAAGCCGTGTCATGTTATGGACGACTTGGAGCACAGTATCTCGATCATAGATAAGCATAACTAAAGTAGTGCTATAAATTTGACTTTATAATGACTAGTAATCAGCTTCACTATAATGGAATGGCTAATAATACTGTCCACAATTGCTTGTTTGGAGTGTCGCTTGCGACCATTGTATCTGACTAGTAAGTATTGCAACTACAACGGAATGGATAAATAAAAGTACCAACAACTGCTGGGTTTTTGGGTTATCTCATGCTATCTGTATCTGATTAATAAGTGTTGTAACTATAACGGAATGGTTAGCTAAAAGTGCCCACTGCTTACTTTATCAGGATGATTATCTAAACCTGACTAGTAATTGCTTCAACGATAACTGAATAAGTAAAACTGCCAACTGTGTGAGTTCCTCGGTTGACTTCCTCGTTTGGTCTCGAGGGGGAAACGCCAGGATGGGTTTGTTTGGTGTTAGTATCAGGCTGCTTCCGGATAGGTCTTTCTTACCCCTCTCTGATAACCGCCAGTTGTATCGAGTCTCTATAGGTTGTTTAGTGCATCTTTGCCGCTTGATCCACCATACCTATGTAGGCGGCCGCCAAATTCTAGCCTCACCGTGTCTTGGCCTCGATCTTGCTCCTCTTTTCCTTTGCCCTTTGTCGGCACCCTTTTGTTTAAGCAGGTTTTGAGATCGGCGTCGTTAGCGGGGTTACCCTTCCGGCTTGGCACAGGCGGGGTTATGGGCGCCATTGGTTAATCTTGGGGCTCTTAGCCCCATTTGCATCTTGTCCGTCGGACGACTCGTCTTCAAGGTGATTTGGATCTTTGTATTGTATATCGTATTCTTGACTCTTTGAGTCGCTGTATATATATATACTGTGGGTCCCATCGAGGACTGTTGTGTAATGTTATTACTTTGTTTTCCACCATACGAAAGTGCTGGTGAGCACCTTTGAATCGTTTCTATGCGGGTTTGGCGGGTTTCGCTAAAACTTGCATAGGGCCGATTCGAGTGTTACATCGCCATGCCCACGCCGCAAGACGGATGGGGAAGATGGAGATAGCACGTGCTCTGAACCTGGGCGCAAGGGATGTGTAGCAGCGTGTCTGAGAGGAGGCGCGACCTCTCTCTCTTATAGGCGCAGAGGGGAAGGCAGACAGTGCAGAAGATGAAACGAATGGACGGAAGATGAAGCGAACAGGCGGCAGCCCAACGGACAGCCTCCACTCAATTCGTATTCATTTAATTCATTTAACTCGTATTAAAAGTCCATTCAAAGCAAACGTTTCACCTTCTGTACATCTGTTCATATACCATTCATGTGTGGCAAAATAAAGCTCGGCTCGGCGAGATTCCCGCAACCCGCGGCGCGCGTGACGTGACGTGACGAGGCGAGCGAGGAGGAGGAGGAGCGCGCATGTGGAACTCTCTCCTTCTCCTTCTCATCCTTTTACCAAGTGGTAGGAGAGCTCACCTTATAAGCTGGTCCAACTTCCACTCAACTAGCAATGTGAGAATAAACATTTGTCCCACCTCTTGTCTTGCATGAATGGGCCACATGGGCCTCTAGGATTTTCAGGAATTATTGAAATAGAAAATGGGCTAGACTATTTGGGCCAAAATTCCAACAATCCCCCACCAGATCCCAGAGGCACATGTAATTTGCCTTTGGTTCCAAAACACTGTTTATATACCGGTACTATAGTGGAGACTGTTAAGTTGAACTTCCACCTAGAATTCTATGCTACACTAGGTTGCGACTTGTACAATGGACTATGCCTTGAACTGCAAGTTTGCTGCAATCTAGCTTCACATGAAGTCTTGACCGATACTGGACTACCGTGGGACTTCCCTTGGTGGAGCTTATACGTCATACTCCATGACCTTTCATGAGTTTATTAGAGAGCACCCTACTCTCATAGACTGCGACGTTTTAACAGTCAGACTCATATAGGTGTGTTCTTCAAAAGATGTTCTGCAGGACAACATCTTTGCTTAGGATAAGCCACTTAGAACACATTAAGATAATAAATCAACCTGCCATGTAGAATAGGAAAGTATTGCATCTTTATGGAGTGGTGTTTATTAAAGTAGGGATACTTTCCTCTCATCTAACCAACAGCTTGTTTCCCAATTCTAATTCACGGGATCTCCGATCACATAGAGTGGTTTACCACTATGGAAAGCTCAAATTGTGGGTCTCATACCCATCTCCTTTGATGCATTTTCTATCACGTTGCGTGATAGACCCTTTGTGAAGGGATTTGCCAAGTTTTTAGATGTTTGGATATAATCCAATGCAATAACTCCAGAGTTTCTCATTTTCCTGACAGATTTCAGTCTCCTCTTCACATGTCTTGAGGACTTCATATTATCCTTGGAACTGTTTACCTTAATAATCACGGTTTGATTATCACAGTTCATTGGAATTGCGGGTATAGGTTTTTCAACCACAGGTAAGTCCATCAAGAGTTCACGAAGCCACTCTGCTTCAACGTGGCGTGTCTAGTGCTGTGAGTTCTGCTTCCATATTTGACCTCGTTAAGATGGTCTGCTTGCAAGACTTCCAAGAAACAGCGCCACCACCAAGTGTGAAAACATATCCACTCGTGGCCTTTATCTCATCAGCATCAGATATCCAATTTGAATCACTATAACCCTCTAGTACCCTCGGATACCCGGTATAGTGTATGCCATAGCTCGTTGTGCCTTTTAGATATCGCATAACTCTTTCAAGAGCATGCCAGTGATCATCTCCTGGATTTGAGACAAATCGACTGAGTTTGCTTACAGCAAAGGCGATGTCAGGTCTCGTGGCACTAGCTAAATACATAAGCGAGCCAATGATTTGAGAGTATCTTAGTTGGTCTCTAGCATTTCCTCGATTCTTTCGAAGCAACACACTAGGATCATACGGTGTAGGAGAAAAATTGACGTCGCTATACCCGAAACGACTCAAGATCTTTTCCACATAGTGGGACTGAAGCAATGTAATCCCACCATCATCATCTCTCAATAGCTTGATGTTCAGGATGACATCAGCTACTCCCAGATCCTTCATCTCAAAGGAACGAGATAAGAAATCTTTGACCTCCTTAATTGCATTAAGGTTGGTTCCGAAAATCAGTATGTCATCAACATACAAACAAAGGATGACTCCCTCACCCCACCATGGCGATAGTATACGCACTTGTCAGCTTCGTTTACAACAAAGCCTGCAGCGGTTAAGGTTTTATCAAATTTTTCGTACCCGCTTAGGTGCTTGTTTAAGAGCATACAAAGACTTGATGGCTTGCACACTTTTCTTTCTTGACCATTTACTACAAAACCATCTGGTTGATCCATATAAATTTCCTCATCCAACTCTCCATTTAGGAAAGTTGTCTTAACGTCCATTTGATGAACGATAAGACCGTGTGAGGCAGCCAGAGAAAGTAGTACTCGAATGGTGGTCAACCTTGCTACAGGTGAGTAAGTGTCAAAGAAGTCTTCACCTTCCTTTTGGGTATAACCCTTGGCCACAAGCCTTGCCTTGTACTTCTCAATAGTACCATCAGGTCTTAGTTTCTTCTTGAACACCCATTTACATCCTACAGGTTTGCACCCATAAGGACGATCAGTGATCTCCCATGTTTCATTAGCTAAGATGGAATTCATCTCACTATGAACAGCTTCCTTCCAGTAGTCAGCATCAGGAGATGCATAAGCTTCTGAAATGGAAGTGGGAGTGTCATCCACAAGGTACACAATGAAATCATCACCAAAAGACTTTGCAATCCTTTGTCTCTTGCTCCTTTTAGGAATTTCATTATCATCCTCCTTAGGACTTTCGTAGTGTTCAATCGAATGGTAGGTTCGGAGAATATAGCAAGTTCTGATTAGATGAACTAGGTATCTCCGGATTTGATGAGTTAGGTTTATCCTTCATTGGAAAGATATCCTCAAAGAAAGTCGCATCAGTCGACTCCATGATTGTACCGACATGAATGTCAGGTACTTCAGATTTTACTATCAAGAATCTATAACCAATGCTATGAAAAGCATAGCCCAGAAAAACACAATCAATGGTTTTTGGTCCAAGCTTGCGCTTCTTGGGGATTGGTACATTAACCTTTGCCAAACAACCCCAAGTACGTAAGTAAGAGAGTTTTAATCTTTTCTTCTCCCATTCTTCGAATGGAGTAATTTCTTTGTTCTTTATGGGAACTCGGTTTAGAACATGACACGCGGTCAATAATGCCTCCCCCCACCATTCCTTAGAAAGACCCAATGTGTCTAACATGGCGTTAACCAAATCTGTTAGAGTACGGTTCTTTCTTTCGGCTACTCCATTTGACTGGGTGAGTAGGGAGGCGTCCTCTCATGAATTATACCATGTTCTGCACAAAAGGAATCAAACTCGTTGGAAAAATACTCTCCACCACGATCAGACCTAAGCCTCTTAATCTTTCGATCAAGTTGATTTTCTGCCTCAGCTTTATAGATTTTGAAGAAACTCAAAGCCTCATCTTTTGATTTCAGAAGATACACATGACAATATCTCGTAGAGTCATCGATCAAATTCATGAAATATTTCTTTCCACCTTTTGTCAACACACCATTGATCTCACAAAGATCAGAATGTATGAGCTCTAGTGGTGTTAAATTTCTCACTGCGATCGTATGTGACTTGCGAGGTTGTTTAGCTTGCACTAGACTTGGCACTTAGATCCCTTAACGGTTGAGAAATCAGGATTAAATTCATTTTGGCTAGCCGCGTCATACAACCAAAATTAATATGACAAAGAGAGTGCGGACATTTGATTCAAAATTTGTGTAAATATGATTAACAACTTTATTACAAATGTCTGATAGAGATAAGCGGAACAAGCCTCCACATTCATAGCCTTTACCAATAAAAGTTCCATACTTCGAAATTACAAACTTATTGGACTCGAATACAATCTTGTAGCCATCTCGACACAGAAGAGATCCGCTAACAAGATTTTTATTTATTGAGGGAACATGATGCACGTTCTTGGTATACAGTCTTTCCCAAGTGAACTTCAGATCGACCGTACCAACACCATGAGCGAAGCATGCGCCGTTCCCCATCGGCCGGTTTGAGTCCCTCGACTGATATGAAGAAAACATGGAAATATCAGAACAGACATGTACATTAGCGCCCGTGTCAATCCACCAATCAGGAGAATGACATAATGAAAGAACAGTAGGTAATATACCATACCCAACATCTTTCATCTCAACGTCGCCCATGACAACATTAGATGTCTTGCTGCTCTTCCCATGTTGGCACTTGTAAAAGCGGTTGGGACAAGCAGGAGCCCAATGATTAGGATCACCGCACACATGACAAGCACCTTTCCTCTTATCAGTCTTCTTCTTGAAGCTGGTGGACTGTGAGGCCTTGTTCTTTCCATCGAACTTTCCTTTATCATCAAACTTTCCTTTGTTCTTGAACTTGTGAGGCTGGAAGTTCCTTTTCTGTACCAGGTTGGCATTAGAACCTCCCTCGGTACCTCGAGCACGTGTGTCTTTTGCTCTCGCCTTCTATTCCACATCAAGAGTTCCAATGAGATCCGTCACGGAGAACTCTTGTCTCTTGTGCTTCAGAGAAGTAGCAAAATTCCTCCATGACTGGGGAAGTTTGGTAATGATGCCTCACAACAAACTTGTCCATTAACACACAAGTGAAGTGCTCAAGCTCCTGGCGGTGATCAGTATCTCATGAGCACGCTCCACAATGGAGCGGTCACCAATCATCTTATAGTCATAGAATTGTTCCATGACATACGCTTCCTTGCCGCCAAGATCGAGACTCCAAATTTTCTCTCGAGCGCATCCCACATATCTTTGCCATTGCTAAATGACAGATATGAATCGACAATATTGTCACCAAGGATGCTGATCAAGGCAGCCTTGAAAGTAGTATCAAGTTTTTGGAACGCCTCTTCCTGAGCGGGATTAAGTTCCCCCTCAGGTGCGCCATAGATGGTGTTATAGCAGCTCATGATCTGAAACCAGAGCACTGATCTCGCACGCCACCGTTTGTAATTCACACCTTCAAACACAGGTGGCTTCATAGAAGCAACAAAGCCACTTGGGGCAAATTGCCTGAAATAAGGTTTTTGGATTGTTGAGAAATAGAGCAATTTACCAAGCGAATTATCCAAAACAAACGCTAGATAAAACATGACTAGAATAATAGGCAAAATACTAATCATGCTAAATAGCGAATACAAATTAAGGCATATAGTCAAACAAACTGCAAGACATAAAACTTTGGATAGAATCAGAACAAGATTGAGACAGAAGATGTACAGCAGTGAAGTGGAATCGTGGCGTTGGAACCATCGTTAGCCATGTCGTCGAGGAAGAGGGTGCGATGTCGGGAAGAAGTCCTCGTCGGGAAGGCGTCGCTATCTCTGTGAGGGAGTCCGTGATTGAAGCGATGGTCGCTGATAGCGCTCCCCAAAAACCTTATCGCCCTTCTCCCGTACAGGACTCGAAGCAGCGGGGTCTCGGAGGCCTACTGTCCCGGCTCGCGGTGCACGCCGCAAGACAGTATGGGGAAGATGGAGATAGCACAGGCGCAAGGGATGTGTAGCAACGTGTCTGAGAGGAGGCGCGACCTCTTATAGGCGCAGAGGGGAAGGCAGATAGTGCAGAAGATGAAACGAATGGACGGAAGATGAAGCGAACAGGCGGCAGACGACCTCCACTCAATTCGTATTCATTTAATTCATTTAACTCGTATTAAAAGTCCATTCAAAGCAAACGTTTCACCTTCTGTACATCTGTTCATATACCATTCATGCGTGGCAAAATAAAGCTCGGCTCGGCGAGATTCCCGCAACCCGCGGCGCGCGTGACGTGACGTGACGTGACGTGACGTGACGTGACGAGGCGAGCGAGGAGGAGGAGGAGCACGCGTGTGGAACTCTCTCCTTCTCCTTCTCATCCTTTTACCAAGTGGTAGGAGAGCTCACCTTATAAGCTGGTCCAACTTCCACTCAACTAGCAATGTGGGACTAAACATTTGTCCCACCTCTTGTCTTGCATGAATGGGCCACATGGGCCTCTAGGATTTTCAGAAATTATTGAAATAGAAAATGGGCTAGACTATTTGGGCCAAAATTCCAACAATTTGTACCCCACATAGATACCTACTTTTCTGTGTGGGCCATGGATGTCTGCTGTGGTAGTGAGATCAGGATGTATGTAGCACATTCGAACTTACACAGATAGGAAATACTGGGAGGATTTCCACATACCAACTACAGAGGGGGAGTACTATGATATGCAGTAGGTCACAATTGGATTAGGTCAGCAACGTGTAAAACTGCGTTAGGGACTCAACACGAGGTTGGCAAGATGCAGTTCATTAACAAAGGTCTTGCAATGAGTTTGATCCTCTTTATTAAGGACTCAACCAAACTATTTTGAGTATGGACATATGGAACAGAGTGATGAACTTCAATCCCCAAGGCCATCCAATAGTCATTAAAGGCGCATGAATAGAATTCTGCAGCATTTTTCATATGAATTGATTTAATTCGAATTTCTGTATAATGGTCTTGTAACTTAATTACTTTCCTCATTATCTTGGCAAATTCATGGTTCGTGTGGAAAGAAGACACACATCTGACTATTGTGTAGATGCATCAATCAAAACCATGAAATACCTGAATGGTCATTGTTCATGCGAATTGATTTAATTTGATTTTCTGGATAATGGGCATGCAACTTAATTACTTTCCTCATTATCTTGGCAAATGCATGGTTTCGTGTGAAAGAAGAAACACATGTGACCATTATGTAGATGCGTCAATCAAAACCATGAAATAACTGAATGGTCCGAATAATGGTTGGATAGTACCACAAATATCACCTTGAATTCGTTCAATGAACTTAAGCGATTCAACTTGTATTTTGAGGTGCAGATGCCACAAAATTAGATTTCCTCTAGCACATGACGTACACATAAATTCTGATGACTAGGGGAATTTTGACTCTTGCAAATTGTGACCAATAGAATTGCTAGTAATCTTCCTAATCATCCCGATGTCGGCATGTCCTAGGCGATCATGCCAAGTTTGGAACGCGTCAACATTCTAGAAGATTACCTTATAAGCAACATATTCTACGGGTTTGATGTACGTATAGTACAGTCCGAACGACAGAGAAGGAATTTTTTCAACTACTTGCTTGCCATATCTGTAATATTTTGTGAAGAGTAGATACTCTTCTTTGTTGTCTTCATGAGTTTCAATGTGAAAACCATTCTTACGGAAATCTCGATAATTGATTAAGGTACATGAAGAATCGGGATATAACAAGGCATCCTCAATTGTCACATGCGTACCATTTAAAAGGGTAAATATGGCACATCTAGTGCCATCAATTACCGTATCGCATCCAACGATAGTCAAAATATCTCCATTCATCTTTTCTAGAGTCTAAAAATATTTCAACCCCCTTGGTACGAAGTTTGTGGTAGCACTATCCACAAGTCATAATTCCTCTTCCACCGGATTGTCTTCGTAGAGAGTTTTCCTTCTTATTCCGACGATCGCTGGAGTTTGCTCTCTTCGCAGAGCAAGGTGCTGATAACATATTCCAATGGAAAAGTAGATGGGGAGAGAACAAATCGAGAGGATGAACTAGTATCTTTATTGATGATTGATACGAGATTTTATACAATCAGAACATGCACAAGTATGCCGGTTCCTTGAATCAGCGGGAGCGATGAGACGGTTCCAGGATCGATGGACGGAATCCCTTGGAGCGTCTCTAGGAAGAAATCGTCAGGAGCGGGGATATCTGTTCCCAGGCATGGAACCGCATCTCCTAACTAAGCGGGGATTATCCCCTAATTATCAGGGATAATTATTCTTAACATCTCGGACCTATGCCACCAATGTTCTCACATACTCAATCACTTGTTATACATAGTAGTTTTTTCCACACACATTGAGATTTGTACTTACTCTCTGTCGCACCCGGTAAAATCACTACTAGAAAATCGCTGGTGTTTTTATTTTGTGCACCATCATCATAGTATGCTCATGTCATCATGCCACATTGCAGTTAAGAATCATCATTATCATGCATATTTAACCTAAAACTATTTCCCCAAAATCCTATATTTGTTTTCTAAATAACCCCTGTTTTATTTCAAATATAAAACCCTCGGTCCGCCCGGATATTTAATTTGTCTAAAAATATTTTATAAAAGAATATTTAAAATCAAATAAAAATAAATAAGCTATTTTGTTTGTACAGGGGGAGGCAACCCAGCCCATAGGCCAGGCTACGTACCACCCTGGTACCCCCAAACCCTAACCCTAAAAGATCTAACCGAAACCCTAGCTACCCAACACCCCACCAGCCACCACACAACTGAACATAACTCACGCACGCTACTGCACACACACCATCCCACCCCATTCGGTACACCACCCCACCTGCCTAGACACAACACGCACTCAAACTCAACCGACCCACCCCTGCATGACGCGCGGTACACAACACCGACGTGTACACGCACTCCCCGGGATTCTCCCTCAACCACCCCATCACGAACCTCACCTTCCTCTCTTCCGCGAGGCCCGCTCCTCTGCTCCCCATCCTTCCCGTCGTCGCCTCCCTCCTGCCTCTCAGATCCCCACCGCCAAAGCCACCGCTCCGCCTCCACCTTCGTCGCTCCATTGTCATGTCCTCCTCCGCTAGCCCGCCAAGCTCGCCCAAGTGCAGCGGCCGGCCTCCCTCTGCATCGCCGCCTTCCTCCTCGGTCGCACCAGCACTGCCCCGTCCACTAGCCAACCTCACTGCCTGACCCTGGGCCCCCACAAACCTTTGTCGTGTGTAGGCCCGCCTCCGACCTTGTCTCCGGCACCCTCTCCTCTGTCGGCCATGTCTCCACCACCGACGGTCGCTCCCATGAGCTCCTTCCTACGAGAGCGCTGCCCCTTCCACGAGTCGTTGACGCCTCCTCCTACGCGACCCTTAGCCGCCTCCGCTCGCGTTCGTCCTCTGTTGTTCATGCACGAGCGAGCCCTATTGATTTGTGCTGTTGTTGCCCAACTCATGTAGGGGTCTGACCTTTTTCTTTTCGCCTCAGCAGTGAATGGTTGTCCCTTTTTCTTTGGGACTTGGGAATATATGGTGTTGTAGTGCTCTGAATATGATGTGGGGGTGTAGATGTTGATGTTGTGGATGTGGATACGACAAAGGATGAACATGACATCCAATCTGGTACTGATTTCTACGCAGTTCTATTCTTGTAGACAGTTGTTGGGCCTCCAAGTGTAGAGGTTTGTAGAACAACAACAAGTTTCCCTTAAGTGGATTACCCAAGGTTTATCGAACTCAGGGAGGAAGTGGTCAAAGGTATTCCCTCTCAAGCAACCGTGCAAATATTAGAAGTCTCTTGTGTCCCCAACACACCCAATATAGGTGCACTAGTTTGGCGAAGAGATAGTGAAATACAAGTGGTAACGGTGCCAGAAAAGAGCTTGACAGTGAGGTAAACACTAAAGCAACCAAACATGTAACAGATCTAGTAGCAAACGGTGTTTCAATGCTTAGAAAAAAGGCCTAGGGATCATACTTTCACTAGTGAACACTCTCTCATATAAATATCCTCTCTTCATGATACTACTCTTAACTACTCTCCGGTTGGACACTCTAATCCATGGTAGGGCCTTCCCCAATCTAGATAACCCCACACTGTCATCTTGAGCGCTAGATGGTTCCAACAAACACCACAATTTCATAGAGATATCCAACTCCAAATATAACTCATAACAAATATTCAATCTAGCCAAAGTGCCTCACACGGTATGCACGTTGTCACTTTCACACACGTGGGGAAAAGCATAGATCTATTAAAGCACAAAGAGTATTTATGTAGACTCAAACCTAAGTGCCACCATGGCGTGCACGCTGTCACTTTCACACACATGGGGAGAGCAGAGATCTAATGAAGCACTTGAGTAATAAGGTAGATCTACTTGATTACAAAGCTCATGACCATAATAAGATCATGCATAGAGAGAGAGATGAACACATAGCTGCCGGTATAGCCCTTAGCCCTGAGGAAGAACTAATGCCTCCTCATCATGGGAATGAGCAACGGTGATGGAGATGGTGATGGAGATGGCTCCGGGGGCACTTACCCGTCCCGGCAGGGTGCCGGAACAGAGACTTTCTGTCCCCCAAATCTCCCTTTGGGTGGCGGCGCTACGGAGGTTTTCGTGGATTTCTTCTGCATTATTTAGGGTTTTCCCATCGGGGGCTTCTTATAGGCGAAGGAATCAAGGTCGGTGGGGGTCCAGGGGGCCCACACCCCCTCCAGGCTCCTCTAGGGCTTGCCCGCGCCTAGGGGGTGCGGCCAACCTGTGCCCCCCCTCTGGCTCTGCTTCGTGGTTCCGTGTTGCTCCGGGAAAAATAATAACTTTGGCTTTTGTCCCGTACAATTCTGAGAATATTTATTTTCTGCCTTTTTGGAACCAAAAATAGAAGAAAACAAGCAACTAGCACTGTGGCAACTTGTTAATAGGTTAGTTCCAGAAAAGATATAAAAACACCTCAAAGTATAGACAAAGCAAAGAAAAGTTGATACAAAACAAGCATGGAGCATCAAAAATTATTGATACGTTTCCGACGTATCAAGCATCCCCAAGCTTAACTCATGCTCGTCCTCGAGTAGGTAAGTGATAAAAAGTTTTTTAGGTGACATGCACCCTCACAATAAAGATCAAACCATTTGCAAGCATTGAAAGCTGGGATCAAAGAACTCTAAACATGTGCATGAAAGATGGAGTTCTAACAGTAGGAGATAGTAACTATGCATGCAACATGACAAGCTACAAACAAAGATCATGAATAACATGCATTGAAAAACGTTTGTTTGTTTCACATACAGAAAACATAGCATAGTGGTAATCAGCTTGTCCCTCATAGAGTAGCAATATAATGCATAGGACACCTGCAAAGTTCACAAGGGTGACTAGAAACAAGTAGCACAAGAGCAAGTAATAACACAATATGCATCAATTAATAAGCTTTGGAACACTGCACATAGAATGACAACTATGCTCTCTTAATGGTGACTAAAGGTAGAAGGTGGAGACTCAATAGTGGTGGAAGAAAGGCCTTTTTTGTAAAGGAAGCAGGGATTACAAGTTTCAAAAGAGCTTCCAAAAATTATGGTACTTGTTAGCTTTCAGCCCTCATTACCCCTATCATAAGCATCTTGAAGTGGTTTAGGTTAAAGTGGCAAAGTTGGAGTATATGCTTGACGAAGTATAAGATGGAAATCTCAAGTCCCTTGAATACGAGGGCCACACCTCATGCATACTCAACTTTGGGTCCAGGTAAGTTCTTGTCACTTTAAGTATTTTCATATCATTGAGAACAGCCAATGGGGTTGAAACATCCCAGGATTAGCAACTAGAAATAGAGAGGACACAGGTTTGTGCATTGCATTCATGCATAAGAAAATCAGGGGAATTTTCGCGCAAAACTAAAAGAGCTATAGAGAGATCAGGATATCTCTTGTGCTGAAGGAAACTTCAGAGCAAGTGTGATAGATTTAGACATGACCTTTGTAGAATTCTTTGTTTCGAGAGGAAATTTGTTCAAACATGTATTTGAATTTCAAAATTCAAATGAATTTATAAGATACACAAATGGAAATTTGAAACATTTAATAACTTGAATTTAAATGATTACAAAAAATGATATAAGAGGATTTATTTATGATTATATATATTATACATATAGTATTGAACTTTTAAAATAGATAAATAAAATTAAAGTATTAGGAAACAAGTATGTAGGAAAAGGAATTACATAATTGAAATAAATAACAGCATTCTTTATTACAACAATATATATATATATATGACATTGTCCTTACAAAATAATTGTAAAATAAAAAATGAAATAAGTAAACTTTATTGAATAAATACAACAGTACAAGGTTTTTACAAATTTTCAAACAGAATATAAATTACAATATCTCAACATTATTCAATCAGGATTTACAAAGGAAGAATTGATAAATAAATAGTTCATTATTTACAATCACAATAATAATACAAAATCTTTACACTTGTGAATAAAAAAAGAGAAATTGCAACAAGATTGAAAATAAAACCTAACTAAGCTTCTTTTCTTCTTCTTGATCTTCATTTCCTGCAAACACAACAAAAAGAAAAAGAAAACAAAACAAAAATAAAATAAAAGAAGGATTAGTGGTTAGAGTTTTGCTCTCAGATTTGACATAAAAATGCTATGTCTAATTCATCATTGAGCTAAATTTTAGAAAGGAGAAAGTTTCACCAGATTGTAGCATCTGTTCATATCAGTATTTATGCCTCAGGACACCATCATAGGCTATCTAAGAATCCACTTGGCAACATCCAAAATGATAGCTCAACTTAAGATAATACCAAACTTCCATCCCAAGTGATCCATAGAAAATATCTTCCAACCAAGCTCATCCATAGGCACAAGTTTCCCAAATGGAAACCTGCACCATATGGGTCCCAGCTATAAGCAGCTTACACATACATGCATGCTGATGTGCTGTCAAGCATCAGAGGCATCACAGGTAGTACAAAGAAGAGAGCACAGTCGTAGCTAGTAACTAGAAGTTTCTCAGAATACCTCCACACACCTTGTTTAGCTCAAAAGAAAACCACCCCAGTTCACTTTAGTTCATCACTAGATTCTTCTCAACAAATCAGCCAATACCAATATAACCAGCATGGTTACTTAGAGGAGTTTAGAAAACAGGCCAAGACAGGAGCACAAGAAGGAGGGGGCTGGAGCAAACCAATTTTATCAAGAAGAAGTTGAGCAACAGCAATACAAGGATATTCCTTGGTAGCACATCCACAAGACAAGGTGCACAGCCACATACCAGCAGATCTACAGGCATCAGGTCGTTAGACCACAACTCAATCAACACATGATTTAATTAGATTTAAACATAGAGTTTTTGTTGAGATTGGGAGAACTCTCAGACTAGCATAGAAGTGCTATGCTAGTCTCATCATTGAGTTAGAAAGATAAACTATAGCATCTGTTTCAATTACCATTAGGGCCTCAGCGTTTGCATCTTAGGCTAGATCTTGTTGCTCACCACAATCATCAAGGGCTAATGAGCCTTGACCATGTTGATTAATTAACATAGCAATAGATCCTACTTACTATGAGTAAGTTACTGTGCACCCTTCAATTGGGTCCCACAGTGTTGAGCTCACAGCAGATCATGCAAACAGGATTTGTCACTGTGCACACTCCAAAATGGAGGCCCCACAGTGACAGTCTGATACACAATAGGTATTATAATGTATCATCACCCAAAATCATCATTGAGAGATCTGAGCTAAACAAATCTATCATTTTCCTAGCAACATACTCTAGGAATCAATGGTATACTTTATTTTACTATCAACAAAGACAATAAACCAAATCACCACCATCATCATATAAGCACCTGAATCAAGGATCCACACCTTTTGTCAGAGAAGCCAACAAAAACCGAAAGGGACTAATTCATATCATTTTCTTAGGCATTCACGCTAAGAATCAAGTATATATATTCAGAATTTCATTTAGTAGCGAATTCAAATCATTTTCCTAATAATTTTAGGAATCATTTAAATTATGGCTGTCATATGAACAGAGTAATCATATTAACCATCCATTTACATTTACCAATATTACCCACATAATCTTTATCATTTTCCTAGTAGAAATTCTAGAATCAAAGAAACACCTTATTTCACTGTTAGTTCTGACAGAAAACAAATCATTTTCCTAGTAAATAATTCTAGGAATCATTCCAATATTTTTCCATGATCATATTAGAGCAAAGCTTGGCTGAGCACCCTACCAAGTTAGCTATTCCAAAGATTCTAGGGAACACCTATAAGTGATTTCACCATACCAACATCACACAAGATTCAAAGCATTCAAGCAATCACTGTCATATTTGATAGTAGTAGAAATTTAGCATCACATATAATCCAACATCAATCATAAAAATTGTATCAAGATAATCCATTCCATTTTTTATTATCTCTCTATAAGTACAAGACAAATGGCAATCAGGTCCAACATCACCTTACTGTCATATATGATAGTCATAGATATTCAAAGCACAAAATATTTAGCAAGTTATTAACTGACAGGAAGAAGAGCAACAAGCTAGGATCACTTGGGTGTAATAGATACCATAAGCAGATTAACAACCAATATAAGACCGCTGGTAGGATGAACCAGAAGAAATTAACCGAACATCACTGTAAAGGGTGTGAACCCTAGGTTCAGAGATGAAACCTAGACAGTGGGGAATCACAGAAAGCACACTTGACATAGCAAGGTAGATAGAGCCTGGAGTGGAGCATAGAAGAGAGGAACACCTACCTGGGACGAGTCCTAGATCGCCGAAGAGGAAGCAGAGGCCACGAATGAAGCGGCACGGCGGCACGATGGGCACCAAGGCGCCTGCACCGCGCCGAGCCGTCCCAACAACATTTGTAGCACGACGAGTGTCGTAGCCAAACCGCAGCATCCAACACATCACCGATGAACGGCGGCGGCGCGGGCACCACAAACCCTAGCACCAGTGAGGGTTCGATACGATCTGGGGAAAGCATTATTCCCAAATCGAATTGGAGGGCCAGGTTCGTCTGGGGGAGGCGGAGCTCCGGCGTAACGGAGGCGGCATGTTACCGCATCGCCGAATCAAGCCGGCGGGCGTGGCGTGAGCGAGAAGAGAGGAGAGAGAGGAGGAGATAAGCTTCGGGGGGGAGATGACTGATAAGGCGAGTGCGGGCTGGGTCGCTTTGACCGATCCAGTACCCTCCTCTGCTGGGCCAATTTAGCCCAATGTTGGGTACTAGGCCCATTTCAAAATAAAATAAAAGAAAAATAAATAAATTACCAAAATTACCTTTAAACATTTCCAGCTATAGAAAATTATAGAAGAATCATAAAAATATATTTAATATATTAAAATTATCACAAAAATAATATTCACCTAAGAAAAATATAACCTTACTTATTTAAGTTAATAAAATGCAAATAAATATTAAACACTGAAATTTCATTAAATAAGGAAGAATCCTAAAAATAAATAAAAATCATTTTTGTGTATAAAAATAACTTTACTATTTTTTAAAATATTAACTTAGAGTTTTTATAAATAAAATATAAATCAATTATTTAAAGACACTTAATTCTTTGAATAATTTTATAAAAATAAAGGTAAGAATTAAAAATAAATAAAACTCATTTTTAAGATCTTTAATAAGTATATTTCATTAAAAAATACTATGTATATTATTCAAAAACATTTTAAGATAAATAAAATTCATTACTTATATTACTCAAATAAGATGCCCACTTTGTTAATTTTTAAAATTATTTCTTAAGTAAGAAATAATCACATTTTCTTATCGAATACTAAAACCTTTAAACTTCAAAGTCTAAATCCATAAGCAAAATAAAACTTAAATATAACTATTAGCCTTTAAAATGTTTTTAAATCTTAAATTCAAATTAAACTCCT
This sequence comes from Avena longiglumis, assembly GCA_030063025.1. Classification (NCBI taxonomy): domain Eukaryota; kingdom Viridiplantae; phylum Streptophyta; class Magnoliopsida; order Poales; family Poaceae; genus Avena; species Avena longiglumis. The sequence goes on from CP125976.1 coordinate 81,690,318, forward strand.
TTTAAATAAATATTATATATCACTCATGTATAAGATGGTGAATAATCTCCATCTCTTAACCACTCTTAAAAAAATAACTCTAAACTCTAATAAATTTATATGATCATCTAATTAAGCTCCCATTAATAAATTGCATATTATTAAATTTACCTTTCACTTAAATTAAAAGGGATCATCCCTAATCATATTTGCCAAAACCCTAAAATTAGATGCTATTCTAAAAATCATCATATCTTACAATTCACTTCTATTTTTATAGTTAACTTTGGTTTAAACAATCATAAACATCTCATTTGAAGCTTATTCATGTTTTAAAGTTAACTTTAGTCACTTGTATCATCAATTAAAATATGATAACTTAACACCATTCATAACCATCACCAACCCTAATGTAAAACCTAATAAACCTTAAGACTAATTAAACTTAACTAAATACTAGTTTCTTTAAATGTTATTCTTTTTGCCACTTCACACAAACAAGTCTATATTAGTTCCTTCAGCTCTTAAGAACTCCACCCAAGGACTTTTTATCCCAGTCACCAGATAACAATTAATCATAATCACATTACTCTATCTGTATTTGTATATTTTTGGATTGTTAACACTTAAGTTCCTTATCAATATCATTGTTTATGAAATAAACTTAAAGATAAACTCAATCTTAAAGAAGATACCTAAGATCACCTTATTCAAAATACTAAGGGTTTCACTTTGGGAATTATGAAATTGCATAGCATTACTTATGCATAATGGCATCCTGATTCTTTAAACATTAGTCTTTACCGGACCAATGATGCTGATTTCAGATATTGGATCTTCTATTATCTCGAAGACCGTGAGTGCATAATCTTGCACTCACACAAGGCAAGTTCACACTTGCTCATGTCCTTTGATTATTTTTTGTAAAGTATTTTGCAAATCCAGTGTTTTCATCACCTGCATTTGAAAAATATCAGAAAACACTATTTTCATAATAATATGATTATAGGTTATTTACCATGAGGTAATAATCTACTATGAAAGTTCCGGTGGTAAAGGAACATAATATCTAGGACTTAACAACCAATGTCACCAGTGATTCTTGTGCCGTATATTACGCGTTAACCATGAGATTTGGAATGGGACGGAGAAGTCAGCTGGATCGACTCCCTTTCGCATGCATTGGACACTGTTCTAGGCATTTGTAAGTTGCATATTGTGGTTATAGCCGTTTTATAAGGGGGAAGTCTATCGTGGATCTGGGCTTACAAAAGACAGATATCTAGTGTTAATGGTTGTTGTGTATATCCAACTAAGGTATAGCCGTTTTATACGGGGAAAAGTCTACCTTGAGTTTGGACATCCAACAGTTGTGGTGTATGCGGGGTCGCGGAGAAGGACAGTGATTGGCTTGGATCTTAGTCTGGGCCTCATACCAAGGAAGTGTGAACGAGCCTATAACTCGGACGTGCAACAAAGCTAAGATCTCTCATGGGTAAAGTGACGCACCTCTGCAGAGTGTAAGAACTGTAACTTGTTACTCCCAGTTCCAGGAAGGAGGTGTGAACGCTGCGGTAAAGGAACTCCATGAAAGTTCTGGTAAACCCATGAAGGCTGATGGACACAGCTTTTTAGAATAAAAGCAACCTTTGAAGAAATGTTTACGAAAACTTACATTGCCTACGACCTACGGTCTGTGTCTATAGATAGTGCATCAAACACTTCTCTTTAGTGAATTTGCTGAGTACGCTCGTACTCAACGTATCTTCTTAACCCTTGCTAGATCTCGGAGAAACCAATGACGTTTCCAAAGTCACTTGAAGAGTTGAAGATATCTAAGGGAGATCAACGGAGTCGAAGACCTTACCGGAATCTATCAAAGACAAGCTGAAGCATGGAATATAAATAAAACTCCTAGAATCTAGAACCTACTTATGTAGAATAATACTATAGTAGTACTTTCAAGCCTTATACATATATTAACAGTGGTACTTCTAAAGTAACTCCGAGTGGATCTTTCTGGTTCTTTCTGTATGATATTTCTCATGTTCCGAGGAATCTCTCTGGATCTTTTGTAATATGCTATATGTAATATAAAGTGTTGTCTTGGACCCCCGATGTTTCTGTTGTACCACTCTGAGGGATATAATGCGGATGGAACGGTGTTCCATTGGTATTATATCAATTACTATAGTGTACTACACCATGCAGTGGTATGCTGGGTCACCACAGTTGGTATCAGAGCATATGGTTTGACCTTAGGTTGGAAACCTAGTAAATGGGTAGAACTTGTAGGTTGGATAGTGACTTTAGGAAGCCATTTTATCTACACTATATTTCCTTATACATGTGATGGATATTCACTTGAGAATAACCTTGTCACACCTTATTAAAGTTCTTAGATTACTTCTTTTCTTATTAATGATACTTATCTACTATTTAATTTAGGAAGTACCTATCAAGTATTTCGTAAGAAGGCAATATATCTTCTATTAGACTATTCTATACTATAACTAAACTAGAGTAGTATATCACCAAGTCAGAGTACCTCATCAGTGAGTAGTAAATCATGGTGTTATCTTACTACGAGAAGCCATGAAATGAAGTAAAACTTTGTTATTTTTTATACTAGTGGTAAATACTAGGGGAGTATGCCCCAAAACCTTAAACAACATGTTATTGTAGGGGAAGTAACTAATGTTTTGATTAACTAAGAGCTATTATATGAAGAATAGAATATTATTAAGAATAATAAATAGGGTTATGCTTATCTAACCCCATGTAATATGCCAAATTTATAGTGGCATGAATGACAAGGCAGTATTCTTGTAGTACAAGTAGATCTATATAGGTTATGAAACTGGTTAAAATTTGAGAATTATTCGTTGTTATAATAAATGTGCTTAGGGAAGTTAAGAGTAGAAACAAAGGGTAGAAATGTGAGGATGATGTTTAGTATATAACTCCAAGGATAATTAAGTATAACCAATTATAGAGTGATTTAACCAACTATCTCTAGAGTCGGATCAAATTTTACCAAAAATTATCCCTTTACAAATGGGCAAATGGTGTAATTTCAGAGGCAAAGAACATTATGAGCCATACAAATAGGTATATAACGGTAGAATTCCATACACTATTGTCACATCCCAAGATTTTCCAAATCTTGTAATGTGAAAATAAATGAATAAAATAAAACTTTGTTTAAATTTCAGAGCCAGAAGAAACTTTTTGAATTCAATTGGAACTTCAGACCTATTTGAATTAAAATAAACCTAAAGGGTTTAAAAAAGATAAGCATTTAATAAAAGGAAAAATAAAAAAATTTAGAAATACTATTTTGAAACAATTAAATGAAAAGATTTGTTTTCAAATGAAGTGGAAGTTTATAAATGAATAATGTTTTATAAAGCCAAATTAAAACCTTGGCCAAGCTTTGGAATTAGCACTTTTTGTTTTTAATAAAAATAAACAAAGGATTATTTGAATAAATTAATAAGGACATAATAACCAAATTTTATTCAAATAAAAGGTTTTACCATTTTTAAAACATCAAAACTTATTAATTTATTTTAAACAGGTTTTTCCAAATATTTTATATTCTCTAATAAAAGCCTACTAAAATGTTTTGGCTTATTTACAGGTTTCAAAATAAATAACTCAATAAAATAAATCCTAATTGATTTAATAATGAAAGTCTATTGTATTTAATTAATAATGGACTCTAAAATAAAATGCTATTTCTGTTTTAAACAAGTTTCCCAAATAACCTTTATTTCCAAATAAAACCTACTAATTTGTTCTGAAAATATCTGGATTTAAAAATGGTGATTTCATCAAATAAATCAAAACCCTATTTAAATAAATAACTAAAGGTACATTTTATTTATTTAATGAATGGATCCTAAAATGAATTAAAATAATATTTTATTTTATTTGGTATTTGTTACTAAACAGAATCAAGTTCAAAAGTTGTGAAGTATGATGTTGGTTTGAACTTAATTGGTTGTTTGAATCATGTGTTTGAAAAATCAAATCAGAAAATAAAATAGAAAAAGGAAAAGCATTCAGTATAGAAAAAAAATGAAGCAAAGCAGCCCAGTCGACAGGCCCAGTCCAGCCCACTCGCAACCCATCATCCCCTCCCCGCAGCGAATCGTTTTCTTACGCGCCGCCTGACCCGCTAAGCAGCTGACTAGTGGACCCCTCCTCTTCTTCTTTCCTTCCACTGCCAAGTAGACCCCACGCAGCCAGCTCCTTCTTCTTCCTCGCGCGAACCACGCCTCTTCCCCCTCGCTGCCGTTGCAGGCCTTGATTCCGCGCGTTCAATTCGCCTTAAAGCCGCATTAATTCCTCGTCGCGGCCACGCCCATTTAACCGCCTGCTCCTCCTCCTCGTTTTCCCCCAGACACCGCCTCCCCTCTGCCTCCAGGCCGCCCCAATTTCTCTCTGCATCGCTGCTACTCCGACGACGTTTCTCGACCGATTCCGGCGAGCTCGAATCACCCCACTGCCCCTCGACCACCCGAGCGTAATCCCCATCTCCCTACGCATCTTCGTAACCATCCCATATCCGCATGCTCTAGAACGCCGATAGCAAGCACGATCGAGCACCACCGACGCGCGTCTACTCCCGAGCCCTCCAGTAACATCCGACCGCTTCTTCCGTTGATGCACACACGATCACTGACCCCGTACGCATCTAACGCAGCTTCTATCTCACATTTCCGTGGCTTGTGTCGTCACCTCCGATGAACAACAGAGAAGCCCGACGCGGACACGAACTCCGGCGAGAGATTCAAGCCAGCATAGTGCGCCTTCATCAAACAAAGGGCAGTTGAGCATCCCGTTCCTTGGCGAATTCAGTGAGCCCCCTCTCCTCCTTCCTCGCGTCCTATTTCGCCATTGCCGCCGATCGACCGCCGCCGCCAAAGAAGCGGCCGCAGCCGACTATGGTCGAACACGCTAGTACCGTTCGATCCAGATTTAGCGCCACGATTAGATCACTTATCATCGAAGGGTATGTCCTCGAGCCACTCGATCGACTAGATCCAACGCCACGCAGTGATCCAACAAACGGTATGGACCAATAGAAAAACGACGCGTGGCCAGGTTTTAAACTAAAAACAGAATTGAATCTGATTTAAATTGCAAACTTCAAACCCTTATAACTTTTGATCCACACGTCCAAATTTGACAAATTTTATATCAATGAAATCAGGAGAACAAGCCCTAAACAACCATGGCCTTAGTTTTGAAAATAGTATCTGTTAGCTTGTTTGAAATTACAGAAACATTTGTGTACTTGTTTAAAGTATAAAAATTGTTTAAAATTGATTTTAGGATTAAATCTTTTGCAAAATGGATTTGTGTGACCCTACTGACCCTAGGAACCAACCCATAGTGTTAAAAATGATTTTTGTGAAATTTAAGTTGAATTAGTTAACTTAGTCATTTTCTAGCCAAATAAACTCATTAAATTTTATTATGGAAAAGTTTGTGCAAGGAAAACTTTGGGAAAATGTTATGGACCAAACTTACTGACCCAAAACACCAAGCCTTGCTAAGGGCAACTCACTTGGTGAAAATATATAAAGTTTTGCTTTGAAAAGAATAATTTTCACCACATGAAATGTTGAATGGATTTTAAAAATAGACTTTGGGCAAAACCCTCTAACTAATGACTTTGCCATTTTGGTAAATGACCAATATGGACCTTACAAAGTTTGTAAACCTAGTAGAGACCAACTGTAGAGGTCCCTACCCAATGGTAGAGTCCTCCTGTGTTTTACAATGCTAGTCCCTGGATCAATAGCTAGCATCCACAGTTAAGATGTAATATCAAGAAACAAAGGTCATAATATAACTTTATAACCAGGAAAACATAATTTTATTACATCATACATAGCTCATATGGCTACTACATTACATTGCAGCGGAATAAATATAGTCATGGGTCCTTCATCTTCAAAGTGCCATAGGCAGATGTTGGTTGTAGACTTTGTAATCCTAGTCAAACAATCTTCACTAAAATCAATCAAACCTGCAACATACAAGTTACAGCCACAAAGGGTCAATACATTTGAATTGTATTGGCAAGTGATACTATGGTAGTATAGTGGAATCTATCATCTATATGCATTTGGCTAAGTGGAGTTGAGGCTTGCATTGCTCAAAATAGATTTTTCTTATCATTTTGAAAATACTAAGTTTTTGCTTGACAAAATCATTTCCCTCAATCAAAGATTTCAAGATCCTTGTACCAAGCCATCTCTCCATCAATGATTGAAGAATTCAAACAACCCTTGTTCAAACCACAAGATTTTAATTAAGAAATTGGAATGATGAGATTCTTGATTGTTTCCATGTCTTGATGCTCAAATTGTCCTTTAGACATGGCTAAGTACTTAGATTTTACACTCTGCGGTGGTGCACTTTCCCACAAGACTTGGTTTCAAGACATGATCTTGAAGCTTTCCTTAGACCATTATGGACGCTGCTCCAACCTATCAAACACTACCACCCACTGTCCATATGGCTAAGTTCTTGCAACCTATATGATCATGGCAGAGCCCATATTGCCAAGTGGTTGCACTTGAAGCTTCTCAACATTTGACATCTCAAATCCCTTTGTTTCCTGGGTGGCATTCCACAAGTGAGATACACAATCCAAGCCTATGGCATTGTGAACCACTCAACCATTCTCCACCAAGCAAGCCCATTCCACCCAGGTGATTCATTTAACTTAGTTGTTTTATTAAACAAAACTTAAGTTCTCAGACTTAGAATATTTTTCCATAGTGTGAATATATATTCCACCCATGTTTTCTATTAGCTAGGCTAAGCCTGGTAGTAGTAGGAAACTTATCTTAAGAATTATTACTAAGGATTCATCTACTAGGTTTTCCTATAGCAAGATCTATACTTAGCAAAATCCATGCAAGTTTTACTTAGCAAAATCACTAATGCATAGAAAAAGTAATGGGACAAAAAGTATGAAGCATCACTTGCCTTTTTGGTAGAGTATAGGTTCACTTCTTGTTCTTTGCAACAATCACTCTCTTCAAGTCACTACAAATCAATCAAGCAAGGCACAAACTCAATCTACCAATCAAGCAAAACAACACACATAAATAACAAAGTCAAAGAAATGCATGCAAGCATGCCAAGCTTTGTTTTGTTTAAAAAGGTGGTCCCTAGTGGGTCATAGTCATTTGGGTACATCTAATGGTCATTTCCTAAAGTGGCCAAGTCATTTGCAAAAGGTTTCACTTTTAAACCATTTTCAAAACAAAGTGTTATTTTATGTGGTGTAGAAATATTTTTACTAAGGCATTAGCCCATAGGGTTCACCAAATGAGTTGCTATTGCAAAACTTGGTGTTTTTGGGTCAGTAGGTTTGGTCCAAACTATTTTATCAAAGTTTCTTCTCCATAAACATTTTCATAAATAAAACTATTCTTTTTATTTGGCTAGAAAATGACTAAGTCAAGTAATCTAACCTAAATCTTACAAAAATCATTTCTAACACCAATGGTTGGTTCCTAGGGTCAGTAGGGTCACAACAAACCAATTGGCAAAGGTTTGATCTCAAAATTTATTTTTAAATGATTTTTCTAATGTTAAAAGAATCAAATCAAACAATCTATCAAATACTATTTGCTAAACTAAGGGTAGGGTTGGCTGGGCTTGTTCTCCTGAATTCATTGATATAAAATTTGCCAAATTTGGACGTGTGGATCAAAAGATATAAGGGTTTGAAGTTTGCAACATTTATTCTTTTCTAATTCTATTTGGATTTCAAACAACAATTCAATCAATCCAAATAAATTCATACAAACACCACATTTCAATTCTTTGAACTTGGTTTATCAACATAATCCAACACTCCAAAATAAAATAATATTTTATTCCTTTTAGGATCTATTTAATATAAAATAGACCATAGTTATTTAATCAAATATGGATGATTTATTTAATAAATCTCCATTTAAAGTCCAAAATATTTCTCCAAATCAAATCAGTAGGTATTATTTGGAAATAAGAATTCTTAAAATACTTGTTTATAATAATAATAAAATAACATTTTATTATAGGTTCCATAAATAATTAAATCAAATGGACCTTCGTTATTAAATCAAATAGAGTTTTGATTTTTATTATTAAAATCTTTATTTGAACCTAAATATTTTCCAAATCAAATTAGTAGGTTTAATTTGGGAAGTATATAATATTTGGAAATTTGTTTTAAACAAACTAACCTTTTATTTTAGTGTCCATTATTAATTATTATAATAGACTTCCATTATTAAATCAAATAGGGTTTGTTCTATTTTGAGATGTTTATTTTGAAATCTAAAATAAAGCTAAAACACTTTAGTAGGTTTTATTTAAGAAAATAAAATACTTGGAAAACTTATTAAAAATAGTTTAATAAGTTTGATATTTTAATTAAAATGATAAAACCCTTTATTTAAATAAAGTTGGATATCAAATCCTTATTAATTTATTTAAATAAAATTCTTGTTATTTTCATTCAAAACAAAATGTTTAATTCAAAGGTTTGGCCAAGGTTTTAATTTGGTTCTGTAAAATAATCTTTATTTATAAATCCATCTTTTCTTTTGAAAATCAAATCTTTTATTAAAGGATCCAAGAATAGTAATTCCAAAACATTTTAATTTCCTTTATTAAATGTTTATCTTTATGAATCCTTTTAGGATTTTATTTTAATTTAAATGGGTTGAAGTTCCAATTGCATTCAAAAAGTTTCTTCTGGCTCTGAAAATCAAACAAAGTTTTATTTTATTAATTTATTTTCACATTACAAGATTTGGAAAATCTTGGGATGTGACACCAACCTTGCAATAAGAACCCTCTTTCTACAAGACTTAGGAACCATTGCTTTGTGTATGTGAAATATTGTTTGAATGTGGAATGCTATTTGATACTATGCTTGTTTGATTGTAGTAAAATTAGCAAGTGTGAGACTAGCAAGATCAAGGAGTGACTATCATTCCCTAACAAAAAGGCAAGTTACACTATCATTCAAATGACCTACTATTTTCATTATACTTAGTGTATTATGAAAACATGCATGAAAAGATTTCTTTATACTTATGCTATGCTAAAATCCTAATAGGATTCCCTATACACTCCTTAGTGAAAATATTGAAGTTGTACATGCTTAGCCATGCCTTATTTTGACAAGAGATACATGTTGAGATTTTACAAAGGATTGAGAAAAGGACTTGTGTTTTACATAATAAAACAAGGACTCAATGAACCACCTAGGTGGTGGACACTTTATGTTTTGGAGAAGGTGGCAACAAAAGGGAACCATGTCTATGGCAATCACTTTGTGTTGTGCTCCAAATGAAAACCACCTAGGGAACTTAGAGATTGAACATGTTTCTCCAATTGTGGCTTTCGTGTGCAACCACATGCTATTATGGCTCTGGCTTAGTCAACTACATTAGGAAGACCCATACATTGTCTTTAGTTACCGGACATTGGGATCTGGAATGCTTCATGGGGGCTGAAGACAAGCTAGCAATGATGTATGGGAGGACCTTTTGGAAAGACTTCGTCACATTCTCAGTCTGCCAGTACTCCATCTTGGTGAGCATTAATCCAGTAGGCCACTGGTGGCAACAAGATGGGATTGTGTCATGTGGGTAAAGTGTACTCCTTCTGCAGAAGTTAATAAAATCTAAGTACTTAGCCGTGTCCCCGGTTATGGACAATACTGAGCAACTAAAGTTTGAACTATGGGAGATCTCGACATTCTAATTTCTAATATAAAAAAAACTTGATGCACTTGGGGGTACCAAGGAATTCAAAGAGATTTTGTTAAGCTTGTTGCACTTGGGGTTACCAAGGTGCTCAAAAGCATGATGTACTTGGGGTTACCAAGGAACTCATGAGGTTTTGATAAAACTTGTTGCACTTGGGGTTACCAAGTAGCCCAAGGGATTTTGACAAGGACTTGAACACTTGAGTTTCTACCAAGGAGTTCAAGGAACTTGGAAAAGAGATTTGACAAGGAACAAAAACCATTTTGAAAAGATAGGATAAATATTGCTTTATGCAAATGAGCCTTAAAACTCTACTTAGCCAAATATGCATATAATGATAGGATCCATTCTTATTATTCATAAAAGTGAAACTTGCCAATACAATTCAAATGTATTGACCCTTGTGGCTGTAACTTGTTGCAGGTTGTTTGTTTTAAATGAAGATTGTTTGATTGACTAGGATTACAAAGTCTACAACCAACATCTGCTTGTGGCACATTGAAGATGAAGGACCCATGACTATAGTTATTCCGCTGCAATGTAATGTAATAGCCAAATGAGCTATGTATGATGTAATAAAACTATGTTATACCTGGTTATAAATTTATATTATGACCTTTGTATCTTGATATTACATCTTTACTGTGGATGCTAGCTATTGATCCAGGGACTAGCATTGTAAAACACAGGGGGACTCTACCTTATCAGGTTGGGACCTCTACAGATGGTATCAGAGCATTGTGTTGCCTGTAGGATTTGTAAACCCTAGGATTGGACAAAACCCTTAGTTGTCTTATTCCAAAACTTATTTACAAAGCAAACTTGTAAATTCTTTCCTCAACCATTTTGGTTTCAACCCTACATCTCTTCTACTTCATCTTGATGGGAAAACCTACCTCATGACCAAAGACTACACTATGTGCAAAGGACTTCTTCAACATCTTCAACTCTAATGACTTCAACATCTTCAGCATGTTCACCAAAGACTTCCAACATGGAAACTACTAAGGACCACAAGTGAGACAAGGAAATCTTACTTAAGAATTAGAGACTGAGGGAATGCAAAATAAGAAGAAACCATCAACAACTTTGAAGTATTGTGACCAAGAGTTTTTCTCAAGGAAACCATGATCTCATGCAAGAAGGATCAACCAAGAAGGAAGGAAAGAACACAAGTGAACCATATAGATAGACCACCATGTTTTAGCTAAACAAAACCACCAACTTATGTGGTGTAACCAAAAATATTTTGTTGCCTAAGTATGTGCTTGAACCTTGTATGAGTGAAAAGTTTGTTTTGTGATTGCATGCACATTGTTTGTGTGAATTATGATGTGTGTGATTAGAAATATTTCCTTAGAAATATCTTGCCTATCCTAATCTTCCTTCAACCCAAACATATGACTACTCCAAAGGACTCCAACATCAAGGTTGATGACATCAACACCAACCAAGCTGACAACATGAGAGAGCTCATAGCAACCCAACATCAGTTGAACCAACTGACAGCTCAGTTCCTAGCCAACAATAGTAATGAAGATCCAGCACTGCAAAAGTTTTTGGAGGAACAATCCCAATTGATGCTTAAGGTGACTAATCAAATGATTAGCATGGAAGAAAGCTATCCTAGAAGTGTGTATGATAATAAGGATGACAAGAATGTTATTCTAGATGGAGCCCCAGCTTGCATTATTTGTGGAGACAAGGATCATACTTCCAAGGAGCATGAAGGATAATGCCCCAATTGTGATGAAGACCATCCTGTTGGAGAATGCCCTACCTCTCAAGCTACTTGCTACCTTTGTGAAGGAAGTGATCATACTCCTGGTCTATGTCCCATCTATGCCATGGTAGAACAAAGGAAACAAGAAGGATCCAAGTCTACCAAAGGAAAAGGACCACTCATACCTCCAAACAAGACAACCCAATTCAAAGGATCAAGGAAAATCAAGAAGCCCAAGCAAGACATGAGCCTTGTACAATGTCGTAAATGTAAGGAAATGGGACATTACTCCAGTGGATGCCCAGAGAACAAGAAGAATAAAGGGATTGACCAAGTGTGGTGCAACAACTGTAATGAACCAGGTCATTTTGTAGCTACTTGTCCACAAGAGCCACGTAAAGAACTCAATGACATTCATTGTTTCAACTGCAAGAATCCAGGACATTATGCAAGCAACTGTCCAGAAAGGATGAAGAACAAGTTGAACAAGCCTATGGAGAAACTCAACCTTGGTTCATGAGTCAAGCATAAGAATAAAGCAAAGGTTTAACATAGAGAAATTCCAGGACCCAAGAAGGCCAATATGTAATTTTTGTTTGAAAAATTTTAAGGGTGGTAGTACCCTAGTTGTTTTGAACTTGCTTGTAACCCTAGCCTCCCCAAATCTCGGGACGAGATTTATTTTAAGGGTGGTAGCCTGTCACATCCCAAGATTTTCCAAATCTTGTAATGTGAAAATAAATGAATAAAATAAAACTTTGTTTAAATTTCAGAGCCAGAAGAAACTTTTTGAATTCAATTGGAACTTCAGACCTATTTGAATTAAAATAAACCTAAAGGGTTTTAAAAAGATAAGCATTTAATAAAAGGAAAAATAAAAACATTTAGAAATACTATTTTGAAACAATTAAATGAAAAGATTTGTTTTCAAATGAAGTGGAAGTTTATAAATGAATAATGTTTTATAAAGCCAAATTAAAACCTTGGCCAAGCTTTGGAATTAGCACTTTTTGTTTTGAATAAAAATAAACAAAGGATTATTTGAATAAATTAATAAGGACATAATAACCAAATTTTACTCAAATAAAAGGTTTTACCATTTTTAAAACATCAAAACTTATTAATTTATTTTAAACAGGTTTTTCCAAATATTTTATATTCTCTAATAAAAGCCTACTAAAATGTTTTGGCTTATTTATAGGTTTCAAAATAAATAACTCAATAAAATAAATCCTAATTGATTTAATAATGAGAGTCTATTGTATTTAATTAATAATGGACTCTAAAATAAAATGCTATTTCTGTTTTAAACAAGTTTCCCAAATAACCTTTATTTCCAAATAAAACCTACTGATTTGTTCTGAAAATATCTGGATTTAAAAATGGTGATTTCATCAAATAAATCAAAACCCTATTTAAATAAATAACTAAAGGTACATTTTATTTATTTAATGAATGGATCCTAAAATGAATTAAAATAATATTTTATTTTTTTTGGTATTTGTTACTGAACAGAATCAAGTTCAAAAGTTGTGAAGTATGATGTTGGTTTGAACTTAATTGGTTGTTTGAATCATGTGTTTGAAAAATCAAATCAGAAAATAAAATAGAAAAAGGAAAAGCATTCAGTATAGAAAAAAAAATGAAGCAAAGCAGCCCAGTCGACAGGCCCAGTCCAGCCCACTCGCAACCCATCATCCCCTCCCCACAGCGAATCGTTTTCTTCTACGCCGACCCGCTAAGGACCGACTAGTGGACCCCTCTCTTCTTCTTTCCTTCCTTTGCCAAGTAGACCCCAGCTCCTTCTTCTTCCTCGCCAACCACGCCTCTCCCCCGCTGCCGTTGCGGGCCTTGATTCCGCGTTCAATTCGCCTTAAAGCCGCATTAATTCCTCGTCCGCGTACGCCCATTTAACCGCCTCCTCCTCCTCGTTTCCCCAGACCGCCTCCCCTCTGCCTCCAGGCCGCCCCAATTTCTCTCTGCATCGCTGCTACTCCGACGACGTTTCTCGACCGATTCCGGCGAGCTCGAATCACCCCACTGCCCCTCGACCACCCGAGTGTAATCCCCATCTCCCTACGCATCTTCCAGAACCATCCCCATATCCGCGCATGCTCTAGAACGCTGATAGCAAGCACGACTGAGCACCACCGACGGCGCGTCTACTCCGGCGAGCCCTCCAGGTAACATCTGACCGCCCCCTTCCGTCTCGTTGATGCACACACGATCACCGACCCCGTACGCATCTAATGCAGCTTCTATCTCACATTTCCGTGGCTTGTGTCGTCGCCTCCGATGAACAACAGAGAAGCCCGACGCGGACACGAACTCCGGCGAGAGATTCAAGCCAGCATAGTGCGCCCCTTCATCAAACAGTGGCAGGTTGAGCATCCCCGTTCCTTGGCGAATTCAGTGAGCCCCCTCTCCTCCTTCCTCGCGTCCTATTTCGCCAGCATTGCCGACCCGATCGCCGCCAAGAAGTTGCCGCCCGACTATGGTCGAACACGCTAGTACCGTTCGATCCAGATTTAGCGGCCACGATTAGATCACTTATCATCGAAGGGGTATGTCCTCTGAGCCACTCGATCTGACTAGATCCAACGCCCCACAGCAGTGATCCAACCGAAACGGTATGGACCAATAGAAAAACGACGCGTGGCCAGGTTTTAAACTAAAAACAGAATTGAATCTGATTTAAATTGCAAACTTCAAACCCTTATAACTTTTGATCCACACGTCCAAATTTGACAAATTTTATATCAATGAAATCAGGAGAACAAGCCCTAAACAACCATGGCCTTAGTTTTGAAAATAGTATCTGTTAGCTTGTTTGAAATTACAGAAACATTTGTGTACTTGTTTAAAGTATAAAAATTGTTTAAAATTGATTTTAGGATTAAAACTTTTGCAAAATGGATGTGTGTGACCCTACTGACCCTAGGAACCAACCCATAGTGTTAAAAATGATTTTTGTGAAATTTAAGTTGAATTAGTTAACTTAGTCATTTTCTAGCCAAATAAACTCATTAAATTTTATTATGGAAAAGTTTGTGCAAGGAAAACTTTGGGAAAATGTTATGGACCAAAATTACTGACCCAAAACACCAAGCCTTGCTAAGGGCAACTCACTTGGTGAAAATATATAAAGTTTTGCTTTGAAAAGAATAATTTTCACCACATGAAATGTTGAATGGATTTTAAAAATAGACTTTGGGCAAAACCCTCTAACTAATGACTTTGCCATTTTGGTAAATGACCAATGTGGACCTTACAAAGTTTGTAAACCTAGTAGAGACCAACCTTGCAATAAGAACCCTCTTTCTACAAGACTTAGGAACCATTGCTTTGTGTATGTGAAATATTGTTTGAATGTGGAATGCTATTTGATACTATGCTTGTTTGATTGTAGTAAAATTAGCAAGTGTGAGACTAGCAAGATCAAGGAGTGACTATCATTCCCTAACAAAAAGGCAAGTTACACTATCATTCAAATGACCTACTATTTTCATTATACTTAGTGTATTATGAAAACATGCATGAAAAGATTTCTTTATACTTATGCTATGCTAAAATCCTAATAGGATTCCCTATACACTCCTTAGTGAAAATATTGAAGTTGTACATGCTTAGCCATGCCTTATTTTGACAAGAGATACATGTTGAGATTTTACAAAGGATTGAGAAAAGGACTTGTGTTTTACATAATAAAACAAGGACTCAATGAACCACCTAGGTGGTGGACACTTTATGTTTTGGAGAAGGTGGCAACAAAAGGGAACCATGTCTATGGCAATCACTTTGTGTTGTGCTCCAAATGAAAACCACCTAGGGAACTTAGAGATTGAACATGTTTCTCCAATTGTGGCTTTCGTGTGCAACCACATGCTATTATGGCTCTGGCTTAGTCAACTACATTAGGAAGACCCATACATTGTCTTTAGTTACCGCACATGGGGATCTGGAATGCTTCATGGGGGCTGAAGACAAGCTAGCAATGATGTATGGGAGGACCTTTTGGAAAGACTTCGTCACATTCTCGGTCTGCCAAGACTCCATCTTGGTGAGCATTAATCCAAAGAGGCCACTGGTGGCAACAAGATGGGATTGTGTCATGTGGGTAAAGTGTACTCCTTCTGCAGAAGTTAATAAAATCTAAGTACTTAGCCGTGTCCCCGGTTATGGACAATACTGAGCAACTAAAGTTTGAACTATGGGAGATCTCGACATTCTAATTTCTAATATAAAAAAAACTTGATGCACTTGGGGGTACCAAGGAATTCAAAGAGATTTTGTTAAGCTTGTTGCACTTGGGGTTACCAAGGTGCTCAAAAGCATGATGTACTTGGGGTTACCAAGGAACTCATGAGGTTTTGATAAAACTTGTTGCACTTGGGGTTACCAAGTAGCTCAAGGGATTTTGACAAGGACTTGAACACTTGAGTTTCTACCAAGGAGTTCAAGGAACTTGGAAAAGAGATTTGACAAGGAACCAAAACCATTTTGAAAAGATAGGATAAATATTGCTTTATGCAAATGAGCCTTAAAACTCTACTTAGCCAAATATGCATATAATGATAGGATCCATTCTTATTATTCATAAAAGTGAAACTTGCCAATACAATTCAAATGTATTGACCCTTGTGGCTGTAACTTGTAATGTTGCAGGTTGTTTGTTTTAAATGAAGATTGTTTGATTGACTAGGATTACAAAGTCTACAACCAACATCTGCTTGTGGCACATTGAAGATGAAGGACCCATGACTATAGTTATTCCGCTGCAATGTAATGTAATAGCCAAATGAGCTATGTATGATGTAATAAAACTATGTTATACCTGGTTATAAATTTATATTATGACCTTTGTATCTTGATATTACATCTTTACTGTGGATGCTAGCTATTGATCCAGGGACTAGCATTGTAAAACACAGGGGGACTCTACCTTATCAGGTTGGGACCTCTACAACTATATGTATCAAAAATTGTAGTGTATAACATCAAATCCTAAGTACAAGAGATGTTTTACTCGAAATACTGTTTCTACAGGCTTTTGATGTATGTTTGCTAGAGGTAATATTTGGATTTGTTGGATTTTATTGGATTTTATTGTGTGACTAGGTCTGTGCATGAAGTTTGAACTTTATGGGCATATGCATGATGTTTAATGGAGTCCTTACTAGATTTACAGGTCTAGAAGGGAAAATGGGTTCGCGTGAGGGAGAGGCGAATTATCACTTTAATGTTGGAAAGATGAAGTATCACGAGATGTTGGTGATACAACAAAAGGAGGCTAACCGGGCAATTATGAAGGAAGGATCAAATCAAAAGCCGTATTTAACCACCAAAGAGGAGGTTCTTCAGTATATGAGGAGTATGGAAGAAGGAAGAAAGGTTGAAACCGAGAGGTAGAACTAGTTTTATCGGGAGACATTAAAGATTAGGCAAGAGAAGCAATTCAAGGAATGACATCCAAGGGTTAAACTGGCGGAATTCTTAGACACCAAGCCCTGGAGTTTTTCCATGGTTGAAGAACCTATGGAGGCGGAGAATTGGTTGATGGATACATCCCGTAAGCTTAAAAGTGTGGGATGCAAAGATGAAGAAAAGGTGTGCTCTTATCTATTGACCGGAACTGCAACCACGTATTGGGAGAAATCCAAGTTTGTGATTCCGGAAGGAGGTGTCAATACCTGGGCTGAGTTCAAAAAGAAGTTTCGAGAAGAATTTGTTCATCAGAACAATGGGAAAAGGAAGGATAATGAAGACTTAGAGAACAAGAATCTCCTAGTCCTGAAACATGTACGAGAATTTAATCGTTTATCCAAGTATATTAGTAAGAAAGTAAACTGGGAGGCGAAACGACAAAATAAGTTCATGAAAGGACTACAAGAAATTATGAAAATGCAGCTCATGATTGTGCATGCAAAGGAGTTTCAGGAATTGGTGGATAGTGCACATATATAAGGAGATGATGAGATTGATGCACCTGAAAGAAAGAAAAAGAGAATTAAAAAACAGACCACAACAGGTCAGGCCTAAGGACATATGACAAAGAATTATCCGGATCCACATATGACATACAAAACAGAGAAGATATGTCACAACTGTGGAATTCGGGGCCACGTTTTAAAAGAGTGTCCAAAACCTAAGATAGTATGTTACCAATGTGGAGAATCAGGACACATGAAAAAGAACTGCCTAAAACCGCAGTTAACTCATGGATCGACCACAGGAGTAATAGAACCAATAATGGGGGTATCATCTACTCAAAATGTTCAGCCTAATCTAATTGTAGAAAAGAATGTAGGAGCATTTCAAGGAAAATGTAATAAGTGTGGAATCCTAGGACACAAGAAATCATGTTGTCCGGATCATCAGGAGGTTTATGGAACATCAGTGGGAGGAGACACAACATCCACCAAATTACCATCAAAGGAGGGTGTAGGTGAAGAAGGTACATCTTCAGGAAAACGGAAATATGAAACCATAAATGGAGTCAATAACAACAACAACCACAACAAAGCAAGTGGTAAGTCAAAGAATTATCAACGATATAAGTTACCTTATACATGCATTTAAGGAGTTAGAGATTTTGAACCACTATTTCCCAAGTATATGGGTGTACCATATGTTCCTCAAAAGATCATTAGAAAATCTCAAGGTGGAGAGTGAATAATGAAACCTCAAAAGTTGAGATCCAGAGTAAGGTTTAGGGAAAGCCAAAACATTCTTAAAAAGTAAGCCATAAGGACTAAGTATACCATAAATAGATGAATAATAGAGTTAAGCTATATTTGGCCAAAGTATAAACCAGAATCTTACCTTAAGGAGACTTTCTTAAAACTTAGACACTTCTTGAATAAATGTCCTAATCCAAAAACACTCAAGACGATCTGATCATGGCAGAAGTGCTAGATTCAAAAGAAGTTTATACATCAAACGGTATTAGAAGTTGGCTCATTCCAAATCAGATGAGGATCCACGGAAAAGCTTAAATGAAGATATAACAATTATCTTCTTCCCGGATTTAAAGGAGTCACCAGGATCTGAAGAAGTCAATCTTATCTTCCGAAACGTAAGAGGGTGCGAACTTCGAGGACGAAGTTTATTTTAAGGGGGAGAGTCTGTAACATCCCAGGATTAGCAACCATAAATAGAGAGGACACAGGTTTGTGCATTGCATTCATGCATAAGAAAATCCAGGGAATTTTCGCGCAAAACTAAAAGAGCTATAGAGGGATCGGGATCTCTCTTGTGCTGAAGGAAACTTCGGAGCAAGTGCGATAGATTTCGACATGACCTTTGTAGAATTCTTTGTTTCGAGAGGAAATTTGTTCAAACATGTATTTGAATTTCAAATATGAAATTCAAATGAATTTATAAGATACACAAATGGAAATTTGAAACATTTAATAACTTGAATTTAAATGATTACAAAAAAAATGATATAAGAAGATTTATTTATGATTATATATATTATACATATAGTATTGAACTTTTACAATAGATAAATAAAATTAAAGTATTAGGAAACAAGTATGTAGGAAAAGGAATTACATAATTGAAATAAATAACAACATTCTTTATTACAACAATATATATATGACATTGTCCTTACAAAAGAATTGTAAAATAAAAAATGAAATAAGTAAACTTTATTGAATAAATACAACAGTACAAGGTTTTTACAAATTTTCAAACAGAATATAAATTACAATATCTCAACATTATTCAATAAGGATTTACAAAGGAAGAATTAATAAATAAATAGTTCATTATTTACAATCACAATAATAATACAAAATCTTTACACTTGTGAATAAAAAAAAGAGAAATTACAACAAGATTAAAAATAAAACCTAACTAAGCTTCTTTTCTTCTTCTTGATCTTCATTTCCTGCAAACACAACAAAAAGGAAAAGAAAACAAAACAAAAATAAAATAAAAGAAGGATTAGTGGTTAGAGTTTTGCGCTTAGATTTGACACAAAAATGCTATGTCTAATTCATCATTGAGCTAAATTTTAGAAAGGGGCAAGTTTCACCAGATTGTAGCATCTGTTCATATTAGTATTGATGCCTCAGGACACCATCATAGGCTATCTAAGAATCCACTTGGCAACATCCAAAATGATAGCTCAACCTAAGATAATACCAAACTTCCAGCCCAAGTGATCCATAGAAAATATCTTCCAACCAAGCTCATCCATAGGCACAAGTTTCCCAAATGGAAACCTGCACCATATGGGGCCCAGCTGTAAGCAGCTTACACATACATGCATGCTGATGTGATGTCAAGCATCAGAGGCATCATAGGTAGTACAAAGAAGAGAGCACAGCCGTAGCTAGTAACTAGAAGCTGCTCAGAATACCTCCACACAACTTGTTTAGCTCAAAATAAAATCACCCTAGTTCACTTTAATTCATCACCAGATTCTTCTCAACAAATCAGCCAATACCAATATAACCAACATGGTTACTTAGAGGAGTTTAGAAAACAGGCCAAGACATGAGCACAAGAAGGAGGGGGCGGGAGCAGACCAAGTTTATCAAGAAGAAGTTGAGCAACAGCAATACAAGGAGATTCCTTGGTAGCACATCCACAAGACAAGGTGCACAGCCACATACCAGCAGATCTACAGGCATCAGGTTGTTAGACCACAACTCAATCAACACATGATTTAATCAGATTTAAACATAGAGTTTTTGTTGAGATTGGGAGAACTGTCATACTAGCATAGAAGTGCTATGCTAGTCTCATCATTGAGTTAGAAAGATAAACTATAGCATCTGTTTCAATTACCATTAGGGCCTCAGCGTTTGCATCTTAGGCTAGATCTTGTTGCTCACCACAATCATCAAGGGCTAATGAGCCTTGACCATGTTGATTAATTAACATAGCAATAGATCCTACTTACTATGAGTAAGTTACTGTGCACCCTTCAATTGGGTCCCACAGTGTTGAGCTCATAGCAGATCATGCAAACAGGATTTGTCACTGTGCACACTCCAAAATGGAGGCCCCACAGTGACAGTCTGATACACAATAGCTATTATAATGTATCATCACCCAAAATCATCATTGAGATATCTCAGCTAAACAAATCTATCATTTTCCTAGCAGCACACTCTAGAAATCAATGGTATACTTTATTTTACTATCAACAAAGACATTAAACCAAATCACCACCATCATCATATATGCACCTGAATCAAGGATCCACACCTTTTGTTAGAGAAGCCAACCAAAAACTAAAAGGGACTAATTCATATCATTTTCTTAGGCATTAACCCTAAGAATCAAGTATATATATATATATATATATATTTAGAATTTCATTTAGTAATGAATTCAAATCATTTTCCTAATAATTTCAGGAATCATTTAAATTATGGCTGTCATATGAACAGAGTAATCATATTAACCATCCATTTACATTTACCAATATTACCCACATAATCTTTATCATTTTCCTAGTAGAAATTCTAGAATCAAAGCAACACCTTATTTCACTGTCAGTTCTGATAGAAAACAAATCATTTTCCTAGGAATTAATTCTAGGAATCATTCCAATATGTTTCCATGATCATATTAGAGCAAATCTTGGCTGAGCACCCTACCAAGTTAGCTAGTCCAAAGATTCTAGGGAACACCTGTAAGTGATTTCACCATACCAACATCACACAAGATTCAAAGCATTCAAGCAATCACTGTCATATTTGACAGTAGTAGAAATTTAGCATCACATATAATCCAACATCAATCATAAAAATTGTATCAAGATAATCCATTCCATTTTTATTCTCTCTCTATAAGTACAAGACAAATGGCAATCAGGGCCAACATCACCTTACTATGATATTTGACAGTCATAGACATTCAGATCACAACATATTTAGCAGGTTATTAACTGACAGGAAGAAGAGCAACAAGCTAGGATCACTAGGGTGTAATAGATACCATCAGCAGATTAACAACCAATAGAAGACCGCTGGTAAAATGAACCAGAAGAAATTAACCGAACATCACTATAAAGGGTGTGAACCCTAGGTTCAGAGATGAAACCTAGACAGTGGGGAATCACAGAAAGCACACTTGACATAGCAAGGTAGATAGAGCCTGGAGTGGAGCATAGAAGAGCGGAACACCTGTCTGGGGCGAGTCCTAGCTCGCCGAAGAGGAAGCAGAGGCCACGAATGAAGCGGCACGACGGCACGATGGGCACCAAGGTGCCTACACTGCACCGAGCCGTCCCAACAACATCTGTAGCACGGCGAGTGTCGTAGCCAAACCGCAGCATCCAACACATCACCGGTGAACGGCGGCACCGCGAGCACCACAAACCCTAGCACCAGTGAGGGTTCGATACGATCTGGGGAAAGCATTATTCCCAAATCGAATTGGAGGGCCAGGTTAAATGCAGGAGGCGGAGCTCCAGCGATAACGGAGGCGTGAGCATGCCTCGCCGGAATCAAGCCGACGGTGGCAGCGCCCAGGAGCGCGAGAAGAGAGGAGAGAGGAGGAGATAAGCTTCGGGGGGGAGATGACTGATAAGGCGGGTGCGGGCTGGGTCGGTTTGACCGATCCAGTACCCCCTCTGTTGGGCCAATTTAGCCCAATGTTGGGTACTAGGCCCATTTCAAAATAAAATAAGAAATAAAAGAAAAGAAAAATAGATAAATTACCAAAATAACCTTTAAACATTTCCAGTTATAGAAAATTACTGAAGAATCATAAAAATATATTTAATATATTAAAATTATCACAAAAATAATATCCACCTAAGAAAAATATAACCTTACTTATTTAAGTTAATAAAATGCAAATAAAGATTAAACACTATTAAATCTTAAATGAAATTTCATTAAATAAGGAAGAATCCTAAAAATAAATAAAAATCATTTTTGTGTATAAAAATAACTTTACTATTTTATAGAAATACTAACTTAGAGTTTTTACAAATAAATATAAATCAAATATTTAAAGACACTTAATTCTTTGAAGAATTTTATAAAAATAAAGGTAACACTTAAAAATAAATAAAATTCATTTTAAGATCTTTAATAAGTATATTTCATTAGAAAAATACTATGTATATTATTCAAAAACATTTTAAGATAAATAAAATCCATTACTTATATTAATCAAATAAGATGCCCACATTGTTAATTTTTAAAATTAATTCTTAAGTAAGAAATAATCACATTTTCTTATCAAATACTAAAACCTTTAAACTTCAAAGTCTAAATCCATAAGCAAAATAAAACTTAAATATAACTATTAGCCTTTAAAATGTTTTTGAATCTTAAATTCAAATTAAACTCCTTTTAAATAAATATTATATATCACTCATGTATAAGATGGTGAATAATCTCCATCTCTTAACCACTCTTAAAAAAATAACTCTAAACTCTAATAAATTTATACGATCATCTAATTAAGCTCCCATTAATAAATTGTATATTATTAAATTTATATTTCACTTAAATTAAAAGGGATCATCCCTAATCATATTTGCCAAAACCCTAAAACTAGATGTTATTCTAAAACTCATCATATCTTACAATTCACTTCTATTTTTATAGTTAACTTTGGTTTAAACAATCATAAACATCTCATTTGAAGATTATTCATGTTTTAAAGTTAACTTTAGTCACTTGTATCATCAATTAAAATATGATAACTTAACACCATTCATAACCATCACCAACCCTAATGTAAAACCTAATAAACCTTAAGACTAATTAACCTTAACTAAATACTAGTTTCTTCAAATGTTATTATTTTTGCCACTTCACACAAACAAGTCTATATTAGTTCCTTCAGCTCTTAAGAACTCCACCCAAGGACTTTTTATCCCAGTCACCAGATAATAATTAATCATAATCACATTACTCTATCTGTATTTGTATACTTTTGGATTGTTAACACTTTAGTTCCTTATCAATATCATTGTTTATGAAATAAAGTTAAAAGATAAACTCAATCTTAAAGAAGATACCTAAGATCACCTTATTCAAAATACTAAGGGTTTCACTTTGGGAATTATGAAATTGCATAGCATTACTTATGCATAATGGCATCCTTCTTCTTTAAACATTAGTCCTTACCGGACCAATGATGCTGATTTCAGATATTGGATCTTCTATTATCTCGAAGACCGTGAGTGCATAATCTTGCAATCACACAAGGCAAGTTCACACTTGCTCATGTCCTTTGATTATTTTTTGTGAAGTATTTTGCAAATCCAGTGTTGTCATCACCTGCATTTGAAAATATCAGAAAACACTATTTTCATAATAATATGATTATAGGTTATTTACCATGAGGTAATAATCTACTATGAAAGTTCCGGTGGTAAAGGAACATAATATCTAGGACTTAACAACCAATATCACCAGTGATTCTTGCGCCGTATATTACGCGTTAACCATGATATTTGGAATGGGACAGAGAAGTCAGATGGATCGGCTCCCTTTCACATGCATTGGACACTGTTCTGGGCATTTGTAAGTTACAGATCATGGGTATAGCCGTTTTATACGGGGGGAAGTCTACCGTGGATCTAGGCTTACAAAAGACAGATATCTAGTGTTAATGGTTGTTGTGTATATCCAACTAAGGTATAGCCGTTTTATACGAGGAAAAGTCTACCTTGAGTTTGGACATCCAACAGTTGTGGTGTATGCGGGGTCGCGGAGAAGGACAGTGATTGGCTTGGATCTTAGTCTGAGCCTCATACCAAGGAAGTGTGAACGAGCCTATAACTCGGATGTGCAACAAAGCTAAGATCTCTCATGGGTAAAGTGACGCACCTCTACAGAATGTAAGAACTGTAACTTGTTACTCCCTGTTCCGGGAAGGAGCTGCGAACGCTGCGGGAAAGGAACTCCATGAAAGTTCTGGTAAACCCGTGAAGGCTGATGGACATAGCTTTTCAGAATAAAAGCAACCTTTGAAGAAATGTTTACGAAAACTTGCATTGCCTACGACCTACGATCTGTGGCTATAGATAGTGCATCAAACACTTCTCTTTAGTGAATTTGCTGAGTACGCTCATACTCAATGTATCTTATTAACCCTTGCTAGATCTCGGAGAAACCAATGATGTTTCCAGGAAATAAGTCACTTGAAGAGTTGAAGATATCTAAGGGAGATCAACGGAGTCGAAGACCTTACCGGAATCTATCGAAGACAAGCTGGAGCATGGAATAGAAATAAAACTCCTAGAATCTAGAACTTCTATAGAATAATACTATAGTAGTACTTTCAAGCCTTATACATATATTAATAGTAGTACTTCTAAAGTAACTCCGAGTGGATCTTTCTGGTTCTTTCTGTATGATATTCCTCACGGTCCAAGGAAGCTCTCTGGATCTTTTGTAATATGCTATATGTAATATAAAGTGTTGTCTTGGACCCGCGATGTTTCTGTTGTACCACTCTAAGGGATATAATGCAGATGGAACAATGTTCCATTGGTATTATATCAATGACTATAGTGTACTACACCATGCAGTGGTATGCTGGGTCACCACAGGGGTACCCCTTGCACATGGTACAGGAGCTTTCCCATAACCAAAATGACAAGGCAAGCAGACAATCAGCATCTCAGCAATATTTTTATTTACCATATGCATAGCTTTTTATTTAGTATGCTTCATAGATAGCTCATTATGGTGATGCTGCAAGTTTCCACCATGATTAGGCATGGCTTAGGCTAGCGGCACAGGCGTTTCTCTAACACAGGATACAAACTCCATGGACTTACAAGTTCCCTCTTTATTTCACACCGGTGACATCCATAGAAAAAATAACATGATATCAACTGAGTACAAAGTACAAGTGCAATGTTGAAAACTTTCCCCGTGACAGCACGGTTCTGCTAATTCCAACTTATAAGTGCAAGCATATACAACAAAGTTGTCACAATGGTTCAAGTTTATTAGGAGCAAAGAATATAAAGTGTGTCATCAAGTTCGTGAGGGCTTTAATCACTAAGTTTTCACATAACAAACTAGTCTTTAATTGGAAGATAGCTGAAAACAATAATATACTTGGAATGGTGTAACACATCATGCATAGGATTTTATAGTGGACACTTTGGAATAACTTGGTTTCTTGGCAGTTGGATGCATGAGTAGAGCTTACTCAATACAAGTGGAGGCTAGCAAAAGACTGGGAGCGACCAACTAAGAGAGCATAATGGCCATAATCATGCAGAGCAACAAAGCATTACTAATCAAAGCATAGAGTGGTACTACAAGTCAAGGACTAAATGATAATAGAGGCTAATGGTGACTTGTCATAGTCATAACATGGTGTGAGCATGTGCCAAGTCAACCCAAACAAAGCATCAAAGGAGAATACCATAATACTATGCTTTTGTATGCTAAAACAACACATGATTCCTTCAAAGCACATTAAGCAATCCTAATTGTTTGGAACAAGTCATGCTACAACAATAATCACTAAGCATAAGTTCAAACAACACCTATCATGACATGCTAAAGTCTAAGGCACAGTCAACGCAAGCTCCCTTTTGTACCACTATAAGCATGAAGCTTCCTACTCTTTTCCAACACCAAACAACTTATTTGAAACAACTCGCAAAGATAATAATCAAAAATGATCAGTGAGATTGTTTCACAAATCCACAAATAAGAACTAAAAAGTTCTAAGCTGAAATCACAAGAAAACTAAGGCTAAGCATAGTGCTAGCAAAAGAGAACACTCACAGAACAATAAGAATGAAAACTAGAGTGTTCTAGGCAATGGAAACAGGGTGTGTCTCTCTCCAAAAGAAGTGTGGTGTAACCAACCAACTTACTCAAGCAAACTAAGCAAACGAAAACCAAAAATGAAAACTAAGATGCTCCAAGAACAACACAACTGTACATGAAACAATAAAAACGAAGTGTCTAGACAGACCTGAGCTTTTTATTGATGAAGAAGGGGATGTGTTGGGCATCCCCAAGCTTTGACTCTTGTACATCTTGGATATTTCTTGGGGTGACACCATGGTGGCATCCCCAAGCTTGAGATTTTGTCCATTCTTCATCTCATTGCATCATTCTCTCTCTACACCTGAAATTTTTCCTTCATACAAAACTTCACACAATCTTCATTAGCAACATTAGTGTATTCAAAAGATATTAGACCACTGGCAAAGCTTTGGAATAGCAAGGATTTTCACTAAAAACACAAGATACTGTAGTAAATCCTTCAAAAATCTCAATTTACCAGAAGAGAACTCAAAAAGGAATCAATAAGAAGCAAATGCAAATAATGACAGAAATCTGTCAAAACAGACCAGCAGGTAGAAACCGATTTTTTGGAAACTCTTCTGTTGCTCCAATAAAAAAGTGTTGAACTAATGAAAGTTATCTAACATACTGGGGGATTTATTCGTAAAATTTCAGCTCAATCCGAGTTACATAGCCTCCTCAAGAATTTTTTGGTGGAGGACAGAAATCTGTTTTGGGACAGCAATTCTCCAAATCTTACTTCCCTCTCATTAGAGGTCATTCTTGGCACAAAAAGCAAATAAAAAGGATAAGGAGAGGTCATTACAGAAGTAATAACTTCCAAGACTCAAGTAAACTCTTGTATTATCTCCCAACAAGTACTTTTCTTTAACGCCTTTAAGTTAGGCTTGATAGTTTCAGAAGATGCTCACATAAAAAATATGAATTGAATTAAAAGAGAGCATCAATAAGCAAATTCAAAACACATTTAAGTCTAACTCACTTCCTATGCATAGGAATCTTGTAAAGAAATAAGTCATGAAATCACAAAGCAACAAGCATAGGAAAGCAAAACAAGTGCAACTTCAAAATTTTCAACATAAAGAGGGGAAACTTAATATTTTTTAGATGCATAAGACCATGTTTCCCTCTCTCATAATAACTTTCAGTAGCATTATGAATAAAATTAACAATATAACTATCACATAAAACATTCTTATCATGAGCCACATGCATAAAATGATTATTACTCTCCACATAAGAATAGCCATTCTTATTAGTTGTAGTGGGAGCAAATTCAACAAAATAGCTATAATCGTTATTCTCATCACCATAACCATCAAATATAGGAGGCATATTGTAATCACAATAAATTTTCTCCTCAATAGTAGGTGGATTGAAAATATCATATTCATCATTGTAATCATCATATATTGGAGGTATAGTATCATCATAAGCAATAGAATAGCTATCTTACCAAGTGTGTTCATTTGTAAACATATCATCATTGGAAGGAACATGGATAGCACTAATAGCACAACAACTATTAATATCATCATTTTCAGAATTGGTACCAAAGAGATTTTCAATATCAAAAGTGGTGTGCTTTACCCAATCATGATCACTACTATATGTAACAGGCATAGGAACATCATCTAGTTCAGACTCATCAGCAAAAACTATGATAGGAGCAACATGATTAGAGGAAGATATCGTTTCCTCTCTCCTTTTACTCTTCCTCTTCTCCTCTTTAGGAGGGAGAGTCTTGAAAGGAAGCTTCTCCACATACCCTGGCTTATTGTTAGAGACAATAGAAGAAACTTTGGAGGATTCCTCCTTTTCATTAATAAGATCAAAACACATATCAGTCCTGACATAATTTGGTAAAATATCATCTTTTATAAGATTTTGTATGTAAGTATTTGCGTGGCAGTTTTCAACACAATAAAGATTACAACCATGCAGGATGCTATTCATATCAAAAGTACTCATGTCTATCAAAGAAGTTTTTCTTGATAACTCTTCACACCCCAAAAATAATATAAGTTCATCATGTTGATTATCAGTGATCACGTTATCACAATACAAACTTGAAGGATTATTATGGCCTAAGCATTGAAAATTGAAATGACCCACTTCAAAGAAAAGTTCACAAATAAAAGGATAGAGGGCACAAACTTTTTTACCAAGATCATCTAGAGACTTATACCACTTTCTAGTTTTTTCATTCCAGTGGGTGATACAATATTCTTCTTCTGTTTGATTCTTCTCACAAGGTCTATGCATACCACAAAAAATAACATGCTTATAAGAAATAGTACTTTCAGAAGTTTAAGCATGTTTATTGCAATCATTAATAAAATTTTCATTTTCCATGCAAGTGTCTTTAAAAGGTTCATGATACATGTCCCATTTTTATTTAGGAGCATTAATATGGGAAGAAAAGGCTCTATAGTATCTAACAATAATTTGAGGATCAAGACCATATTTAGCACTAAGCTCTTGAAAATCAGCAGTTTCAGCAAAAGACTTAATGCAGTCATACTCATAGTTTATACCTGGTCCTTTACCTTTGTCGTTATCCCAATCTTCAGTATTGCTTTGAATTGTTTCAAGAAGATCCCACTTATCTTTGACCTTCCTACTTGTGAAGGATCCCTCTGAACATGTATCTAGGTAGTCCTTGTAATGTCCTGAAAGCCTTGCATAAAAATTATTGATAATAATATTACTGGGGAGCTCATGAATGAGACATTTGAGCATTAGTGACTTCAATCTCCCCAAGCTTTGGCAATACTTTATCCCTCATGAGGATGAAAATTATAAATATAGTTCCTATCTTTATGAATTTCATGAGGAGGATAAAATTTAGAGTAAAAGAGAGATTCAAGTTCCTTGCACTCCAAATGATGAGGATCATCTAGTAGCTCGTACCACTCCCTTGATTTGTCCCTAAGTGAGAAAGGGAATAGCTTCCTCTTAACTTGGTACATTGAAATACCTACACACTTGAACAACTCACATAATTCATGTATAAAGAGTAAATGATCACTAGGATCGGCAGTTCCATCTCCAAAATAGCAGTTATTCATAACATGCTCAACAATTTCAATAGGTATTTTAAAAGGGACACTTTTAGTATGTGGATTTAAAATATCACAAGTATCATTAGAATTACCACATATGGGAGATAAAGTATCATTAGAGAAAAATTTCTTCCCTAAAGCTGGGGAACTAAAAGGATCTTTCTTATAAAAACTAGCTTCCCCAAGCTTAGACATTTCCATACCATTAGTAACAATGATGTTCAAAAAATTCATACTAATAACATTGCTATTAGCATGGAAAGAAAGTTCCATAGGTTTTTTAATTTTCTTTTCAAACCACTCAAATTCTAACTTAGAAAAAATACTAAAAAGCTCTCTAATTTTGTTGTTGTTTTCCATTAAGCCTAACTAGTAAAAACAAGAAACAAAAAGACAAAACTGCAGAATCTAAAGGAAATAACTTCGAGCACTCACACCGAAGGATGTGAGTACCTTTTACCTTATCTCCCCGGCAACGGCGCCAGAAAAGAGCTTGATGTATACGCACTTCTATTCTTGTAGACAGTTGTTGGGCCTCCAAGTGCAGAGGTTTGTAGAACAGCAACAAGTTTCCCTTAAGTGGATTACCCAAGGTTTATCGAACTCAGGGAGGAAGTGGTCAAAGGTATTCCCTCTCAAGCAACCCTGCAATCAAGATACAAGAAGTCTCTTGTCTCCCCAACACACGCAATATAGGCGCACAAGTTCGGTGAAGATATAGTGAAATACAAGTGGTAACAGTGCTAGAAAATAGCTTGACAGTGAGGTAAAGACTAAAGCAAGCAAACATGTAACAGATCGAGTAGCAAACGATGTTTCAATGCTTAGAAACAAAGCCTAGGGATCATACTTTCACTAGTGAACACTCTCTCATATTAATATCCTCTCTTCATGATACTACTCTCCGGTTGGACACTCTAATCCATGGTAGGGCCTTCCCCAATCTAGATAACCCCACACGGTCACCTTGA
Organism: Avena longiglumis; assembly: GCA_030063025.1. Taxonomy (NCBI): domain Eukaryota; kingdom Viridiplantae; phylum Streptophyta; class Magnoliopsida; order Poales; family Poaceae; genus Avena; species Avena longiglumis. Next base: position 81,720,621 of record CP125976.1, read on the forward strand.
GCGCTAGATGGTTCCAACAAACACCACAATTCCATAGAGACATCCAACTCCAAATATAACTCATAACAAATGTTCAATCTAGCCAAAGTGCCTCACACGGTATGCACGCTGTCACTTTCACACACATGGGTAAAAGCATAGATCTTTTAAAACACAAAAGGAGTATTTATGTAGACTCAAACCTAAGTGCCACCATGGCGTGCACGCTGTCACTTTCACACACATGGGGAGAGCAGAGATCTAATGAAGCACTTGATTAGCAAGGTAGATCTACTTGATTACAAAGCTCATGACCACAACAAAATCATGCATAGAGAGAGATGAACACATAGCTGCCGGTAGAGCCCTTAGCCCTGAGGAAGAACTACTCCCTCCTCATCATGGGAATCAACAACGGTGATGGAGATCGCGATGGAGATCGATGGAGATGGCTCCTGGGGCACTTCCCCGTCCCGGCAGGGTGCCGGAACAGAGACTTTCTGTCCCCCAAATCTCCCTTTCGGTGGCGGCGGTGCTACAGAGGTTTTCATGGATTTCTTCTGCATTATTTAGGGTTTTCCCATTGGGGGCTTCTTATAGGCGAAGAAATCAAGGTCAGTGGGGGTCCAGGAGGCCCACACCCCCTCCACGCACATCCAGGGCTTGCTCGCGCCTAGGGGGGTGCGGCCACTCTGTGGCCCCCCTCCGGCTCTGCTTCGTGGTTCCGTGTTGCTACGGGAAAATAATAACTTTGGCTTTTGTCCCGTCCAATTCCGAGAATATTGATTTTCTGCCTTTCTGGAACCAAAAAAACAGAAGAAAACAGGAAACTGGCAGTGTGGCAACTTGTTAATTGGTTAGTTCCAGAAAAGATATAAAAACACCTCAAAGTATAGACAAAGCAAAGCAAAGTAGATACAAAACAAGCATGGAGCATCAAAAATTATAGATACGTTTCCGACGTATCAGGTACTAACAAGATATTCGATGCTAGAGGATGATGACATGGAACACAAGTTCCGATGCTAAGATCTTCCAATGGCCAATGCGAGAAGTTAAGCATGAAGAATCGCACTCGGTGCCACTCAAATACCACCGATAAGATCTTATACACAGAACCCAAAGGCCCATCCGGGATGCCAACGTCTTCTTCACGGATGCGGATGCAAAGAACGATTCCACCGACATCATCCCGATCCTGTCGAACCCCGAGACCCTCGGTGTCGAACCCTATGTGACCCCTTTCTCCAAGACCCCTATTTTGATGAATATAATATATACCTTGTTGCATATTGAATATTGCGTGCTCGCATACATATTGTGGATGTTAGGGGTATTTCAATGATTCACCTAAATTAAATATGGATACCATATGCGGGTGTAACATCCCAGCATTAGAGCTTATAAATAAGTTGAGCTCAAGTGTGTGCATTGCATTCATGCATAGAAAATCTGAATAATTTTCGTGATTTTGGATAAAATTTGTCAAATTGATTAAAGCTTCTATTAAGTTGGTGGAATTGAAGTAGATCATCAAGCTAACTGCGATAAGTTTCAATATGACCTTTGCTAAAACCTTATTTTGGGTAAAGATGATTTGATCTAAGGGTAGATCAAAAGCAACAAAACTAAACCACAACACATCAATTAATGATTAATGCCAGATATTTTAGAGATCATATCATAGTATCATTACAACAACTCTTGGATACCAAGTTAAGTATATAACTTAAGTTATAAGAATTCAATAATTAAAACTTGTTCTATCTTATTTTTATATATTCCTACCATGAGCAATGGTAGTTCTTGAACACTAATTCATTATCACTTGTTGAGGACGAAGGAAACCAAGTCAAGACCCTTCACCACATATCGTTCTTGCCATACCAATCCTTGTCATCTCTTTTGAACCTTATTCTAATATCTGTTCATCATCAATGTTGAGTGATCAATCCTTGATCTATCAATTCTTAACCTATCATATATTAATATTTTAGCTCTTGACCTACTATATTGTTACTTGTCAAGTCTTGAAATGAATAAAAGAGTTATTAAAGATATATATTGGTAACAAGTGGATTATAAGGATGAATTTTGAAGATAGTTACCAAGGAGTAATCTTATTGGATCAAGTAGGCATAGTCACTAAACAATATATCTTAGTCAAATGGAAATTCTAAGAAGATGCTTATAATACAACTATAATTTTGTATTAATGAAGGCCTTGATTAGCCAACTAGGAACCTAAGCCATAAATGATCAAAGGATTATAATTATCATAGCTTAAGTTACTAAGATTGAATGATTATATGATGCACAAGTGACATTGGTGGATACGACATGATTAAAACCTAATATATATATAATCTTAAGATTGAGCATAGCAAGTCACAATGTATAATGTGAAGTCGGAATAGGAGTTACTAGAGGTAACTAAAGTTAAGATATTATGACCAAGCCCATAGTAGAACAACATTGAGTTATATAAGTAGTATTATTCCTCTTAAATAATAGTAAACACTTGAGGGAAGTAGGATTTGATATATACATCTATTGGAGTAATATTAGTGATGGATGATAAAGGAAGAGTATGAATGGAGTTAAAAGTAACTAATTGATGAATTGGAGGTCATAATTTGTAGAAAGGTGAATAAAGTATAACTATGATGAGTATATGAAAAGCTTCACTGACAAGATTCTGAGATTTATAAGTGAGATTACAAAGTAATTTATGAAGTAAGAGAGTAATTATTCAAGTGGACTTGGATTCATAAGAAGTATTATAGAGATGAGAGTTATCTCTATGAGGAGATCATGCAGAGATTTAGTGTCAAGCTCATTGGATTTACAGATGGATGTAGAAGGACAAATTATTGGTAAGAGTATAATTAGTAAAGCTCATCACGTTAATACATAATTATGGATATGAAGAAGTAGTATATCTAGGAAAGGAATTACTTAATTAGAAGTCAATGATTATCAAGTATGAAAGCTAGGAATTCTTCATAAACATTCAACCTTAATTCTATAACAAGATTGACATCTACTTCATATGCTTGATCAACCATTCTATTTTCACAATGGTTTGTAGGAATATTTTTCTATAGCCAATCACTTAACACATCATTGCTACTTCAAACAACAAAGATATGTGTGCTTGGAGATAATTCATCTTATCTCTTTTTCATGAGACACATTAGAAAGCAATCTCAATATCTCACCTTAGATAGAATTATCATCCATGTCCACGAGTTAAAAGAAAGCATTATTTAATCTTGATCTTTACAAATATTCATAAAAGGACATAAGTACTCCCTCCAACCCATATTACTTGACTTGGATTTGTCTAGATTTATATGAATCTAGACACTATTTAGTATATAGATTCATCCAAATTTTAACAAATCCAAGTCAACTAATATGGGTCAGAGGGAGTATAATAATTTCTCTAAAACACATGGTAAACACTTGCAATTCAAAACTCTAATACCTTAGTCATAATCATTAATACATACAATGTCATAACCAAAACTTTTACAATTATTATACGCCACAACAATTATGTAGAGTTTTATGTGTCATATGATAATGTAGGATCATTATTAGAAAGTTTCCTAAAAGCTATAATTTTTATTGAGGACCAAGTTTCATGAATAGATAGTAGTATATCCGTTAATAAATTCATAGTATATTATGTTAAGGAAACTTCATAACAACGGTTCCTACAAAAATTATTAAAAAGTCAAGTATCTATAAAAAGAAAATAAATAAATAAATAACATTATTATGATAAAAGTCATGAGAGGAACCTAAATAAATTTATATATATATTGCAGCTATTTAGAAAATAAATCTATACAGAATATCCAAAACAATTGTTTAAATGGCTAGAAAGAAAACAAAAAATAGAAACATAAAAGTTAAAGGAACAATCAACAGAAATCTAGCCCACAACCCATTTTCCACCTCTTTATCTACTGCTCAGCACCGCAATATTTCTTCCCCTCAATCACTTTGCTACGGCCCATCTGGCCCACGCGTGGCCCAACATCGGCCCGTACCCCCTCGGCCTCCTATCGTCGTTGTTGTCTTCCTCACAGCAGTCAAGCAGCTGCGTGGGAAGGCCGATGCCATCCACCATCGACCTCGCACCGCAATCCTTGCCGCCGTCTGTCGTCTTCTAGAAATGGATATAAGACTACCGCATGCGCCCTCCTCTCATCCTCTCGCGTTCCCCTCTTCTAGCCCGAAACCCTAGCCGCAACCACCGGTGTACGCCAGCACAAAGAGTCCACCCCGGAGACCATGGAGTGGTCGATGAGAAGCGCAACCTCGTGTAGATCACCTAAGAAGACCGCAACGACAAGTGGAGCTCGATGTGGATCGAATATTTCTATTTCCCTCCATCGTAGTTCGTCGGAAATATCGTCGGAGTGCTCATCTCTGACCGCGCATATCCTCAACCACCCCTTCGCAATCTCAGTGAGCTATTTGTGCTCAGGCATCACTCAATCATCCTCCTCTTTCTCTAGCTTTCCCTACCGCCATGAACCTTTGACCGCTGCCATATTCGATCGTCGTGGGGATGGTTCCGGTGACCATAAGTGAGGCACCGCCACCATTAGGTTCGCCTTGGGCCCCTCATTCGAATGCGGGTATCCTTGCTAGCCTGCGCTTTCCTAGTCAATCGATTAATCAGCGATCTATGAGGATCACCTCGTGTGACATCAACATGACGTCGTGCTCACGTCATTCGAGACACCTCAGCGAAATTGACTCAGTCAACAACACACGTGGCTCGTGACGTCTCCTAGACCTCACATGTCTATGACTTTGGGCTAGGTTAGGCCTAGTACCAAAGGTTTAATCTAAGTTGGTTGTGTCATGCTGATATCATCATGATGCAATAAATATATTTAACAATTTCCAAAAATGAATAAATCTTACCAAATCAATAACTTTTGTTTTATAATTCAGAAAAATATGTTTAATATATGAAAATTTACAGAAAATAAAATCTACAGAACATTTATTATGTTTTATCATACTTTATTATTTTATATATTTAAATATTTGTTATTTAGTAAATATTTTATAAATAATAAAACTTGGAAAATCATATTTTAATATTTGTAAATCAGAAAAATATAAATAATATACTAAAATTCTTAGAAAAATAATAACTACAATTTAAAACTATAATTCTATATTATTATATCACTTAGTTACATATTTACTATTTATTAAGTATTTATAATGTAATAAAGATTATAAAAATCATATTTTAATATTTAAAATTCATACAATACTTATAATATACCAAAATGATCACAAAAATAATATCAACATGTTAAAAATATAATACTCCACTTTTGAAGTAAATCAAAATTTAATACTCTAATAACTTGAATTTAAACCTATTTCTTTAACTATTAATTCATAAAAGAGTAAATACAAATTTGCTAATATTTCTAAAATTATCCATTTGAGGTCTAGAAATGGTGTTAGTCTTAAGTATTGATAGAATGAAGTAAAAATAGTTCAAAACATTTTAGATGCAATTTTATTAAATTATCATTCACCAATAAGTGTATATTATTTTCCCAAAAAGAATTTAGCAAATATAAAGGCCTTACGAGTAATATTATTGAATTGTTAAAACCTTTCTACTATCATTACTTTTACAAGTTAATAAGGATATTTAAAATATCAAGATAATTCTTAAAGTAGTTCAAGTAATACCGTATCTATATTATAAAATATGGTAACTAAATCCTAAATGGATAAGATTACCTCATTCACCTCTATAATCCACAAACCACCACTCAAATAAAAGTAATGTTATTTTATTTAAACTTAGGTAGTATTATAAAGTAAACAACATATAGTGTTGTTCATATTCAATACATATAAGTCCCAACTAGAAGTTTAATGTTCAATTTAAATACATAAATGCTTTCTTCCTTAATAATTAGAGTTAGGAAGAAACATTAAAAGTAGCTAACTTAAAATATAAATGCTTTTACTTAATTAAGTAAGCTTTTCTTCAAAAGTTATTATTTTAAGATACCTTAAGAACAATTCTTAAACATTTATACCTTAACTGGTCCAGGGTGATCAGTTAATCTATTAAGACCAGCAATGGAAATCACATTGTACGGGAATATATGTTGGAATTATGCCCTAGAGGCAATAATAAAGATGTTATTATTATAATTCTTGTTCATGATAAAGTTTATATTCCATGCTAGAATTGTATTAAGCGGAAACATTAATACTTGTGTGGTTTGTGAACAACACCGTGTCCCTGGTACGCCTCTAAGGACTAGCTCATTGATCAATGATGGTTAAGGTTTCCTAACCATAGACATGAGTTGTCAATTGATAATGAGATCATATCATTGGGAGAATGATATGATGGATGCAACCCAAACTAAGCGAAGCAATTAGATCGTTTCATCGTGTTCATCTTTGCGAAGCTTTTCCTATGTCAAATATTGTATTCCTTAGACCATGAGATAATGCAACTCCTGGTATCGGAAGAAAGCTTTGAGGTCATCAAACGTCATCCTATGAGAGGGTGATCATAAAGGTGTCTCTCGGTGATCGGAAAGTATCTGTTGGGTTGTATGTATCGAGATGGAATTTGTCCTCCCAAGTCGAGAGATATACTTGGGCCCACTCGGTGTCGATATCAACACCGCTTGCAAGCATGTGGTTAAGGAGTTAATCACAAAGTGATATCGGATTACGGAACGAGTAAAGTACTTGGTGTGAACGAGATTGAACTAGGTATGACGATACCGACGATCGAATCTCGGGCAAGTAAAATATCGCGAGACGAAGGGAATATATATATGGGATTGATTGAATCCTGGCATCGTGGTTCATCCGATATGATCATCGATGAATGTGTGGGAGTCAATATGGGTGCCCAGACCCCGTTGTTGATTATTGATAGAAGATCATGTCTGCATATTCTCGAACCCGCAGGGTCACACACTTAACGTGTCTTGACGCTAGGATAGATTGGATAATTGGTTTATGAATTTTTGTTCAGAGTCTCGGATGGGATCCGGGATATCACGAGAGGTTCCGGAATGGTCCGGAGAATAAGATTCATATAAGGCAGTGCAGTTTTTGGAGTTCGAAATTGTTCCGGGTTAATCGGTATTGTACCGGAAGCTTCTAGAACCTTCCGGAATGGGACCAACGTGGCCCCACCTTCCGGGAGGGGGCATGGGCCTATGAGGGAGTGTCCTGGCCGCATTGGGCCAGGGGCACAAGGCCCCATAGGGCCCAGCCGATCCTAGATAAGTTTAAACTCGTTTAAACTAGAGATAGGATTTCTAGATAAATGAGAGTTTAAATCGTTTAAACTAGAGATAAGATTTCTAGATAAGGGAAAGTTTAAATTGTTTAAACTAGAGATAGGCTTGGAGGAGGGGCAAGGGCTGGCCGCCCCCCCCCTCTATATATAGAGGGGTGGTGCGCCCCCTCCCTCCCACTACTAACACACACCTTCCTCCAAGCCCTAGCAGCCTTGCTACCTTCCTCTCTCCCTCCCGACTGTTTGTAGGCGAAGCCCTGCAGCAGAAATTCTCCACCATATACACCACGCCGTCGTGTTGTAGATCCAATCTATCTCTCCACCATACTCGCTGGTCCGAGGAAGGAGGAGACGTCGAGTCTTTGCGTGTGCATCTCACGGAGGCACCGCCACTTGTGGTGCTAGATCGGATCGGATCGCGAGGAGGAAGCGAGTCGACTACATCACCCACGTTAGGCCGACGTTCCGCTGTCTGAATCTTCAAGGGTATGAAGATCTAATCCAATCTCTCGTTGTTTGCATCTCCTAGATTAGATCTTGGCTTTCCCTCTGTTGCTCGTAGAAAATTTTGATTTACTATGCCGCGAAACCCTTCAAAGGGTATCAGAGCTAGATCTATGCGTAGATGTGTTTCACGAGTAGAACGCAACATGGTTGTTGCGGGCGTTGATGTTTTCTGTTGCAAGCCTCTTGTTTGTGTTCTTCTTATGACGCGGGATAGTGAGATTGAAGCGGTCCAGGCCAACCTTACGCGACGTCGTTCGCGAGACCGGCTCCGCACTTGACGTGTGGCTTGTACCACACATGCGGCTGGTGGATGTCAGTTTCTCTCACTATAGTTGTCATGGGATTAACACCGGAGTTTGGCAACCATAATATCACCGTTGTGGATTTCCGTAGGTAAGAATCGTTCCTAGCATCTACTCCCATAAGCCACGTAACATGCAACAACAAAGTAGAGGCGTCTAACTTGTTCTTGCAGGGAGTGTTTTCTGTGATATGGTATGGCCCAAGATGTGATGTGTATATTGTATGCGATGATCATGTTTTGTAATGTTTCACGACTTGCATGTCGATGAGTACACAACCGGCAGGAGCCATATGGTTGTCTTTGTAATTGTGTATGACCTGCGAGTCAACTTCTTATACGCCATGTAATAACTTTACTTTATCGCTAAGTAGTTAGGAATAGTTGTAGTTGCTATTCGTGGTGGAGGCAATCATGGTGGAGTGATGGAGATCATGCCGGAACGCACAAGATGGAGATCATTGCGCGAGGATTGGCTATACCATGTCACATAAAGTTATATGCATGTGATGTTTATCCCTTTATGTATCTTATTATGCTTAGATCGCGACGGTAGCATTATAAGATGATTCCTCACTTAAAGATCAAGATAAAAACTTTGTTCTCCCCAAGTATGCACCGTTGCGAAAGTTCGTCGTGTCCAAGCATCACGTGATGATCGGGTGCTATAGACTCTACGCTCATACAACGGGTGCAAGCCAGTTTTTGCACGCAGTAAATACTTGGGTCTAGCTTGACGAGCCTAGCATGTACGTACATGGCCTCGGAACACAAGAACCGAAAGGTTAAGCATGAGTCATATGAATGATATGATCGACACTTTGTTGTCCACCATTGAAACCACATCTCTTCTCGTGATGATCGGATTAGGTGTGGTGAATTTGCATCGTGTTCACTAAACAACTTGAGGGATGTTGAATTTAGTGGGAGTTCATCTAGTAATTTGATTAAGTTGCACGATTTATCATGAACATAGTCTCAATTGTACTTGTAAATATTGTAGATCCAATGGCCAAGTCCAACTTCAACTTCAACGCGTTTTCTTTGAGAAAGAAAAGCTTAGAAACAATGGGTCTAACTTCACCTGGTTCCAATCTAAGAATCATTCTATCTGCGGACAAAAGGACTATGTCCTTGGTAAAGCGTTAGGTGACCCCCTGCAAGCTGGCGGTGATGAGAAAGCTGTCTATCGATCAACAAGAAAGATGATTATGGTGTGATTAAGAGCACCATGTTGTTTGCTATGGAACCGGATCTTCAAAATCGTTTTGAAACCTATCCGGGCCCTTTGAGATTCTCGAGGAGTGAAAACCATGTTTCGCACTCAAGCCCGTTCGAGAGATATGAGATCTCCGAGAAGTTCTTTAACCGCAAGATGGAGGAAGGGAGTTCCGTTAGTGAGCATGCCATAAAGATGTCGGGCTACACTCAACGCTTGAGCAACTGGAATGCACGATTCGGAGGAGCTCAAGATTGAGGTTCTGCAATCACTCCTCCCAGCTACAAAAGTTTTGTAGTGACTCATAATCAGATTGGTTCCCATATACGATCACCGAGCTCTTCGCAAAGTCAAGGCTGCGAAGTGGACATCAAGAAGGATAATCATGTGTTGATGGTCAACAAGCCCTCCTTTAAGAAAGGTAAGGAGCAAGAAGCCCTTCAAGAAGGCGTGACAGCAAGCTAATGCCCTCACGAGAAGAAGCTCGTGTCTGGTCCTAAGCCGGACACAGAGTGCTTCTATTGCAAGGACAGGGGTCCTTTGGAAGCATCGTCCGAAGTACTTAGCGGACAAGAAGGCTGGCACCATCAAAGGTATATTTGATATACATGTTATTGATGTTTTCCTTACTAGCCCTCGTTGTAGTGCACTGGGTATTTGATACGGTTCGTTGCTAATATTTGTAACTCGAAACAGAGCTACGGAATAGACGGCTTGCGAGGGATGAGGTGACGATGCGTTGGCAACGGATCAAGAGTTGATGTGATGGCCGGCACGCTCTCCTTAGTTTTACCTTGGGATTAGTTTTAAACCTTAATAAGTGTTATTATGTGCGTTGAGCATGAACATTATTTCTGGATCGTGTTTATTGCAAGACGGTTATTCATTTAAATCGGAGAATAATGGTTGTTCTATTTATATGAGTAACATCTTTTATGGTCATGCACCTCTTGTGAATGGTTTATTTCTTCTAAATCTCTAAAGGGATGAAACACACATCCATAACATTGAGGCTAAGAGATGCAAAGTAGATAGTGATAATACTACTTATTTGTGGCACTGTCGTCTAGGTCATATTGGTGTAAAGCGCATGAAGAAACTCCATTCTGATGGACTTTTGTAGTCTCTTGATTTTGAATCATTTGACACATGCGAACCATGCCTCATGGGCAAGATGATCAAAACCCTGTTCTCCGGTATGATGGAGCGAGCAACGGACTTGTTGGAAATCATACATACCGATGTATGCTTACCGATGAGTGTTTCGACGCGCGGTGGATATCGCTATTTCCTCACTTTTACCGATGACTTAAGTATATATGGGTATATCTATTTAATGAAACATAAATCTGAAACATTTGAAAAGTTCAAGGAATTTCAGAATGAAGTGGAGAACCATCGTAACAGAAAGATTAAGTTTCTACGATCCGATCGTGGAGGTGAATATTTGAGTTATGATTTTCTCACGCATCTTAAAGCAAGTGGAATCGTTTCACAACTCACGCCACCGGAACACCACAAGCAATGGTGTGTCTGAGCAGGAATCGAACCCTATTAGATATGGTCCGATCAATGATGTCTCTTGATTTGCCGTTATCATTTTGGGGTTATGCATTAGAAACCGCTGCATTCACTTTAAATAGGGCTCCGTCTAAATCCGTTGAGACGACACCGTATGAGCTATGGTTTGGTGCTAAACCTAAGTTGTCGTTTCTTAAAGTTTGGGGATGCGAAGCTTACGTCAAGAAGTTGATGCCGGACAAGCTCGAACCCAAAGCGGAGAAATGCGTCTTCATAGGATACCCTAAGGAAACTATTGGGTATACCTTCTATCACAGAACCGAAGGCAAAGTGTTTGTCGCAAAGAACGGTTCCTTTCTTGAGAAGGAGTTTCTCTCGAAAGAAGTGAGTGGGAGGAAAGTAGAGCTTGACGAGGTTATTGAACCTTCTCTTGAATTGGAGAGTAGCGTAGCACCTGAAATTGTTCCAGTGCCGCCTGCACCAACAATAGAGGAAGCTAATGACAAGGATCATGAAGCTTCGGACGATGCTGCTACTGAACGTCGCAGGTCGACAAGGTCGCGTGCCCCTCCTGAGTGGTACGGCAACCCTGTCTTGTTGTCTTGTTAGTAGAAGACGGTGAACCTCGAACTATGAGGAAGCGATGATGAGCCCAGACTCGAGAAATGGTGGAAGCCATGAAATCCAATTGGGATCCATGAGCGAAAACCAAGTATGGACTTTGGTGGATCCTCCTAGCGACCGAAAGGCCGTTGAGTGCAAATGGATATTCAAGAAGAAAACGGACGCGGATGGTAATGTTACCGTCTATAAAGCACGACTTGTCGCAAAAGGTTTTCGACAAGTTCAAGGTGTTGACTACGATGAGACTTTCTCTCCCATAGCGATGTTTAAGTCCATTCGGATTTTATTAGCAATTGCTGCGTTTCATGATTATGAAATATGGCAGATGGATGTCAAGACTGCTTTCCTCAATGGGAACATTGATGAAGAGTTGTATATGATGCAACCCGAAGGTTTTGTCGATCCTAAGGATGCTAGTAAAGTATGCAAACTTCAGCGTTCCATTTATGGACTGAAGCAAGCATCTCGGAGTTGGAACCTTCGTTTTGATCAAGTGATCAAGAGCTTTGGATTTGTTCCAAATTGCTCTGAGCTTGTATCTACAAGAAAGTGAGTGGGAGCTCGGTGACGTTTCTGGTACTATATGTGGATGACATATTGATTATTGGAAATGACATCAACATGCTTAACGATGTGAAGAGTTATTTGAACAAATGTTTTTCAAGTGAAAGACCTAGGTGAAGCTGCTTATATATTGGGCATCAAAATCTATAGAGATAGACAAAGACGCTGATAGCTTTAAGCAGTACATACCTAGACAAAGTTCGAAAAGGTTCGTAATGGATAAGGCAAAGAAAGGTTCGATGCCTATGTTGTCGGGTAAGATATTGAGCAAGGCTCGGTGTCCATTCTGTAAATGATAGGGAAGCTATGAGCAAAGTGCCTTATGCCTCGGCCATAGGTTCCATCATGTATGCCATCTGTGTACTAGACCGGATGTGTCCAATGCTCTTAGTTTGACGAGATATCAAAGTGATCCGAGTGGAACCTTTGGACAGCCGTGAAGAACATCCTAAAGTACCTAAATAGAACTAAAGAAATGTTCTTAGTCTATGGGGTGATGAACAGCTTGTCGTAAAAGGTTACGTCGATGCTAGTTTCGACACCGACAAGGATGATTCCAAATCTCAGACAGGATACGTTTATATTTTGAATGGAGGAGCTGTGAGCTGGAGAAGCTGCAAGCAAAGCGTGATCGCGGGATCTACAGTAGAAGCGGAATACATGGCTGCTCCAGAAGCGTCAAGTGAAGGAGTTTGGATCAGAAACTTCATCACTGAGCTTGGCGTGGTTCCAAGTGCATTGGACCCACTTGAGATATTGTGTGACAACACTGGCGCCATAGCACTCGCTAAGGATCCAAGATATCATCCAAAGACCAAGCATATCAATCGCAAGTTTCATATAATCCGGGATTATATAGCAGATGGAGATCTGAAGATTAGCAAAGTACATACGGATATGAATGTCGCAGATCCATTGACTAAACCTCTTCCACGTGTAAAACATGATCAACACCTCAGTGCCATGGGTGTGAGATTGTTGCCAGATGTAAACTAGATTATTGACTCTAGTGCAAGTGGGAGACTGTTGGAATTATGCCCTAGAGGCAATAATAAAGATGTTATTATTATAATTCTTGTTCATGATAAAGTTTATATTCCATGCTAGAATTGTATTAAGCGGAAACATTAATACTTGTGTGGTTTGTGAACAACACCGTGTCCCTGCGCCTCTAAGGACTAGCTCATTGATCAATGATGGTTAAGGTTTCCTAACCATAGACATGAGTTGTCAATTGATAATGAGATCATATCATTGGGAGAATGATATGATGGACATACCAAACTAAGCGAAGCAATTAGATCGTTCATCGTGTTCATCTTTGAAGCTTTTCCTATGTCAAATATTGTATTCCTTAGACCATGAGATAATGCAACTCCTAGTATCGGAAGAAAGCTTTGAGGTCATCAAACGTCATCCTATGAGAGGGTGATCATAAAGGTGTCTCTCGGTGATCGGAAAGTATCATTGGGTTGTATGTATCGAGATGGAATTTGTCCCTCCCAAGTCGGAGAGATATACTTGCCCACTCGGTAATCGATATCAACACCGCTTTCAAGCATGTGGTTAAGGAGTTAATCACAAAGTGATATCGGATTACGAGCGAGTAAAGTACTTGCCGTGAACGAGATTGAACTAGGTATGACGATACCGACGATCGAATCTCGCAAGTAAAATATCGCGAGACGAAGGGAATATATATATGGGATTGATTGAATCCGGCATCGTGGTTCATCCGATATGATCATCGATGAATGTGTGAGTCAATATGGGTGCCCAGACCTGTTGATTATTGATAGAAGATCATGTCCGCATATTCGAACCCGCAGGTCACACATAACGTGTCTCGACGCTAGGATAGATTGGATAATTGGTTTATGAATTTTTGTTCGAGTCTCGGATGGGATCCGGATATCACGAGAGGTTCGGAATGGTCCGAGAATAAGATTCATATAAGGCGGTGCAGTTTTGGAGTTCGAATTGTTCGGTTAATCGGTATTGTACCGAAGCTTCTAGAACCTTCGGAAGGGGACCAACGTGGCCCCACCTTCCGGAGGGGCATGGGCCTATGAGGGAGTGTCCTGGCGCATTGGGCCAGGGCACAAGGCCCCATAGGGCCCAGCCGATCCTAGATAAGTTTAAACTCGTTTAAACTAGAGATAGGATTTCTAGATAAGGAGAGTTTAAATCGTTTAAACTAGAGATAAGATTTCTAGATAAGGAAAGTTTAAATTGTTTAAACTAGAGATAGGCTTGGAGGGCAGGGCTGGCGCCCCCTCTATATATAGAGGGTGGTGCCTCCCTCCCACTACTAACACACACCTTCCTCCAAGCCCTAGCAGCCTTGCTACCTTCCTCTCTCCTCCATTGTTTGTAGGCGAAGCCTGCAGCAAAATTCTCCACCATATACACCATGTCGTGTTGTAGATCCAATCTATCTCTCCACCATACTCGCTGGTCCGAGGAAGGAGGAGGCGAGTCTTTGCTGCAGTGCATATCACGGAGGCACCGCCACTTGTGGTGCTAGATCGGATCGGATCGCGAGGAGGAGAAGTGAACGACTACATCACCCACGTTCCGAGCGTTCCGCTGTCTTGAATCTTCAAGGGTATGAAGATCTAATCCAATCTCTCTCGTTGTTTGCATCTCCTAGATTAGATCTTGGCTTTCCCTCTGTTCGCTCCGTAGAAAATTTTGATTTACTATGCCGCGAAACCCTTCAATATATCATCTAGGACTTAACAACCAATGTCGCTAGTGATTCTTGCGTCGTATATCACGCGTTAACCATGTGATTTGGAATCGGATGGAGAAGTCAGCTGGATCTTATTCATTTCGTATGTTAGCAAGACGACCTTAACGTGACACCATAATTCCTTGTGTGGATTCAGCATATGGGTGGGCACCCTTAGGCCCCATAGTTTTGGTGTACGGATTATCTATGAGCGACTATCAGAGGTATAGTCAGACCTTTATGGAGCTTGCCAGGGGCATAACCGGCTCCTAGAGTCTTCAGGAACTAATCAGGGTTATAGCTTGCCCGAAAGGGGGCTTAACAGAGATGTAGTCTGGCCCAAAGGATTGTGAGGGAATATGGGGTCACGGAGAAGGGCAGTGATTGGCTTGGATCATCTACTAGGCCCCACACCATAGGAGTTTGGACAGGAAAGATTGCCCGGTTGTGAAACAAGGATTTGATCTCTCATGGGTAAAGTAACACACCTCTGCAGAGTGTACAAACTGTGACATGTTACCCTTGTTCCGGGAAGGAGCTACGAACACGGCAGGAAAGGAACTCCACGAAAGTTCTGGTAAACCGGTGAAGGCTGACGGACATAGCTTTTTAGAATAAAAGCAACCTTTAGATAAATGTTTATGAAAACCTGCATAGCCTACGACCTATGGTCTGTGGCTGTAGCTAGTGCATCAACCACTTATTTTTAGTGAACTTGCTGAGTATGCTCGTACTCAACCGTATATTCTTAACCCTTACTAGATTCTGAAGCCAATAAAGACGACGTCTACATCACTTTATGCTCAAAGGAATCGTCACAAAAAGCTCAAGTTCTTCAATAAAGTCAACATATACATCAACAAAAGTGAAGACGAAGTTGTTGATTAGATAGGAGTATAATCTCTAGCCATAGAACCTACTTCTGTAGATTATTGCAATAGAAGCAATGTAAGCCCAATAGTTTAGATACTAGTCTATTAGCATGATAGTTATGAGTTGTTATTTTTGGTTCTTGTTTGTCAGAATTGCTTTCTCTCGCTATAACCTAGAGTGTTCCCTGGATCTTTTGTAAAGAGTCGAGTTGTAACCTATAGTTGTGTCTTGGACTTGCTATGTTTCTGTTGTACCACTCTGAGGGATGTAATACCGGTGGAACGGTGTTTTATTGGTGTTATGCCAATGACTATAGTGTACTACATCATGAAGTGGTATGCTTGTTCACCGCATCAGGCTAATCTAGTCTTATATCGCCTCCATTTAAATTTGTGTAGCGAACCGATGCTATATTTTTCCTTGTCAAGACAAAATTTAAATTGCAGGGTATCTAAACAACATGAACCATCTAATTAATTGTTGGGACCATAGTCTGCTTAATATTTCCTAGTCGCATCACATCTTTTCCATGTCATGCATCACACATGCACTATGCCGATCTTCTGCCATAGTATTAAATAGTGCATCCGATATTTCTTCTAGTGCTTTGCTTCTTCACGGATTAGGACGATGAGTTGATGCGAGTGTCGACCCTATCTTCAGATGAACCTTCGACAATGTTTCCCAGGCGATCATTCTCCCTCTTTCTACCTATTTTGCATTCATAGTCTTTACTTCCTCCTGTTCATCTATTGCTATCCGTGTTGTGATGCTTTAGTTTTTGCACACCATTTATATTCCTTGCAACCCATATATTGCCTTGGACACCTATTAACTATTGTTTGGTAGTAGTTGCTTCCTTTCAGCCCATATATTCCTTGCAAGTCGTAGTTGCTTGCTTAGGTGTCGCTTCGTGTCGTCGATGTTACACCATTGTTGGGGTTGGCACGTGCTTAATGGTAGATATTATCATGGCTTTAATTACAACTTGTTAATTAAATGATGATAGTAGATATAATTATTGTAGAGGCATAGAGGGGTAATAGTTGATATCTGGTTATTATTCCACCCCATGTGTCCACCTAGGAGCCGAGTTCTTGACAGATGTTCCGAGACCGAGCGCGCTAACCACATATGGGGTGAATAGGAACCCCTATCGGCTTATTACCTGACTTCAAAGTACTATACCGGGGGCCACGAACTAGTTTGAAGTTTTCATGCCATGTATGTCATGTTTATTATTCGTTGCTCGATGAGCGTCTACTAGATGTCTTATTTAGGATGTGGGTCATTATGTTGAGTATTATACATATGGCATCTGATCTCTTGGCCAATCTCGCAACCTCTGGGTCTGTCTTTGGAGTTCGACCGACTTTGTTATAGGTAGCTTAGTGGAATGGCCCCCATATACTTGCTTTGGGTCTGGGAAAACGTCGTGTCTAAGGCCCTGCCGACATAACGATGGGTATATGTTAATTGATCTGGCAACAAGGGTTGAAGTGCATGTGGAAACTTTGGTGCACCCCTACAGGGTTAAATATTTTCAAAAAGTTGTGTCTGCGGTTATGGACGACTTGGAGCATAATTTCTCGATCATAGACAACTTACACTAAAGTTTAATGTTATAATTGACTTGGATCTGAGAATACTAGTAAGTTGGATAACCACCACAGAGAGAATGAATAAAACTGCCAACTGTGTGAGTTTTCCTCGGTAGGACTTCCTAGTTTGGTCTCGAGGGGGAAATACTAGGATGGGTATGATTAGTTATAGTATCAGTTTGGTCCCGAATAGGTCTTTCTTATCCCTCTCTGATAGCCAACATTTGTATTGAGTATCTTTAGTTTTTTTAGTGCATGCTTCGTTTCCGCTTCAGTCCACCATACCTATGTAGGCGAGAGCCGTCGAATTCTAAGACTCGTCGTGTACTAGCCACAATACTTACCACTCTATTTTCCTTTGCCCTTTGTTGGCACCCCTTTTGTTGTAGCGGGTTTGAGATCGATGTCATTAGCAGGGTTACCCTTCCGGATTGTCCTAGGCAGGGTTATGGACGCCATTGGTTATTCTTCGGGGCTCTTAGCCCCATTTGCCTCTTGCCCGTACTCGGATGTTGTATCATTTTTCAGGTGATTTGGATCTTTATATTGTATATCTATATTCTTGACTCCTTTAGTCGTTGTTGTATATATATGTTTTGTAGGTTCCATCATGGACTATTGTGTAATGATATTACTTTGTTTTCCACCCACACGCAAGTGACTGGTGGGCATCTTTGAATCATTTCTATGCGAGTTGTTGGAAACACTGAAACTTGCACAGGGCCGATCTGAGGGTGTTACAAAGTGGTATCGTAGCTCAGCAATTGCGATACCCCACTGGTCCAGCCTGTAGGATAACCTAGCTAACTGCCGATCTAGAGTGTCATGACTATTTTGTAAAATCGGTTGAATAGATCTGATTAGGTCTGCTTTTATTCCTTATCTCTAAGATATTCTCCTCTTACCTTTGCGTGTTTTGAATCTACTCTCTTACCTTCTTCGAGTCCACAAATTCTCGTGGTTGGGTTTCTGTTGTACCTTCAGGTTTTCGATTCCTTCCTATTGTGACGGTCTTCAGCATCCGGTCTTCATGCTATCTGAGGAATCTTCCTCTATGTACCTATGAGTGGACCAAAAACTCACTAAATTTTTTCTTTGTATCTTCCGGTGTTCTCCGACATGACGGTATCATCTATGTCAGATCCGATGAAGAGTCTGCATCACTTCTTTGTTTTCGAACACCATTTATAAAGATCTTCAGTCTGAATCCCGGGGATAGTTGCATAATTCTTCTATTCGTGTATAGAGTAATGCTTTGAGTGCGAGATTGAGTCGTGACCATACTACTACTCTTATCATTCACTTTTGTACATTGAATCGGTGGATCAATGTAGTTGTACTCCTCCACGGAAGTTAGAGATGGACTTATCTTTTTTATACCTTTACCTTCGTCCTTTGTTCTCTGGAGTGTTCTCTCGACGAACATGAGCAACAAACTCTTGTTGGTGGTGTCGCCGATTTCAAGACAAAGCAAGAAGCTTTGTTAGTGGTTTCAGAGGATCATAACGAAGCGAGAACATTTAGACCGTCGACCTTCTTCCCCATACTATGAGGCGGTTCTCGAGGGCAAGATCCATTTTTAGTGGTGTTGAATTGTAGCACCCTGGTAAAACCACTACTAGAAAATCGTTGGTGTTTTTATTTTGTGCATCATCATGATAGCATGCTCATGTCATCATGCCACATTGAATTTGAGCATCATCCATATCATGCATATTTAACCTAAAACCATTTTCCCAAAAGCCTATCTTTGTTTTCTAAATAACCCCCTCTTTATTTCAAATATAAAACCCTTGGTCTACCCGGATCTTTTATTTGTCTAAAACTATTTTACAAAAGAATATTTAAAATCAAATAAAAATAAATAAGCTATTTTGTTTGTACTGGGAGAGGCAACCCAGCCCGTAGGCCAGGCTACGTACCACCCTGGTACGCCCAAACCCTAACCCTAAAAGATCTAACCAAAACCCTAGCTACCCAACACCCCACTAGCCGCCACACAACCAAACACAAATCACGCATGTTGCCGCACACACACCACCCTAACCCATTCGGTACACCACCCCACCTGCCTAGACATGACACACACACGCACTCGAACTCAACCGACCCACCCCTACACGACGCGCGGTACACAACACCGATGCATACACGCATACCCCATGATCCCCCCAACCACCCCCATCGCTAACCTCACCTTCCTCTCTACCGTGAGGCCCGCTCCCCTACTCCCCATCCTCCCCGTTTCCGCCTCCATCCCGCCTCTCGGATCCCCGCCAACAAAGCCATCACTCCGCCTCCACCTTCGTTGCTCCGCCGTGATGTCCTCCTCCTCTATCCTACCAAGCTCGCCCGAGTGCAGCAGCCAGCCTTCCTTTGCACCTCCACCCTCCTCCTCGGTCGTAGATGAGCTGCCCCGTCCACCATCCGACCTTGTCGCTGCCCGACCCTGCGCCCCCACGAACCTCTGCCATGCGTGGGATTGTCAGCTTCCTTGTCTCCGACGCCCTCTCCTCCATCAGCTGTGTCTCCACCACCGACAGCTTCTCGCATGCGTCGCCTCCATGAGCTCCTTCATGTGAGAGCACTTCCCCTACCGCAAGCCGCTGGCGGCTCCTCCTGCTTGACCCTGAGCCGCCTCCACTTGCGTTCGTACTCTATTTGCACGCCCGAGTGAGCCCTGTTGATTTGTGTTGCTGTTTCCCAACTCCTATAGGTTCCTGACCTTTTGCGTTTCGGCTCAATAGTGAGTGGTTGTCCCGTTTTTCTCCGAGAATCGGGCATATATGATTTTGTAGTGCTCTGAATATGATGGTGGGGTAAAAATATGTTAATGTTGTGGACATGGATACGGCAAATGATGAACATGACATCCGATCCGGTACCGACCAGAGGACGACGACATGGAACCCAAGTTCCAATGCTAAGATCTTTCGATGCCAACGCGAGAAGTTAAGCATGAAGAATCGCACCAGGTGCCACTCGAAGACCACCGACAAGATCTTCTTCATGGAACTCGAAGACCGATCCAGGACGCCAAGGTCTTCTTCACGGATGCGGATCTGAAGACTGGTTTCGCTGAGACCATCCCGATCCCGTCGAACCTTGAGACCCTCGGTGTCAAACCCTATGTGCCCCCTTTTTCCGAGACCCCTATTTTGATGAATATAATATATACCTTGTTGCATATTGAATCTTGCATGATCGCATACATATTGTGGATGTTGGGGGTATTTCGATGATTCAACTAAATTAAATATGGAGACCATATACGGGCTAATCTAGTCTTATATCACCTCCATTTAAATTTGCGAAATTAACCGATGCTATATTTTTCCTTGTCAAGACAACATTTAAATTGCGAGGTATCTAAACAACATAAACCATCTAATTAATTGTAGGGACCCTAGATCCGCTTAATATTGCCTAGTCGCATCGCATCTTTGCCATGTGATGCATCATACGTACATCATGTATATATTCTGCCGTAGTATTAAATAGTGCATCCGGTTTTTCTTCTAGTGCTTTGCTTATTCACGGATTAGGCCGACGAGTTTATATGAGTGTCAATCCAATCTTCGGATGAACCTTCCACAGTGTTTCCCAGGCGAGCATTTTCCCCCTTTCTATCTATTTTGCATTTATAGTCTTTACTTTTTCATGTTGATCTATTGATATTCGTGTTGCGATGCTTTAGTTTTCGTACACCATTTATATTCCTTACAGCCCTTATATTGCTTTGGAAACCTCCTATTAACTATTGTTTGGTAGTCAGTCGGCTTTGCGAGTCGTAGTTGCTTCCTCAGGTGTCGCTTTGCATCGTCGATTTTCCACCGTTGTTGGGAGTTGGCACATGCTTAATGGTGGAGATGATCGTGGCTTTAATTACAACTTGGTAATTAAATGTTAGTAATAGATATAATTAATGCAGAGGCACAGAGGGGTAATAGTTGAGATCTGGTTATTATTCCGCCCCATGTGTCCACCTAGGACCTGAGTTCTTGATACCTGTTTTGAGACCGAGTGCACTAACCACATGTGGGGTGAATGGGAACCCCTATCGGCTTATTACCTGATTTCAAAGTATTGAACCGGGTGCCACAAACTAGTTTGAAGTTTTCATGCCATGTTTATTATCCGTTGCTCGATGAGCGTCTACTAAATGTCTTATTTAGGATGTGGGTCATTATGTTGAGGATTATACCTATGGCATCTGATCTCTTGGCCAATCTCGCAACATCTAGGTACGTCTTTGGAGCGCGGCCGACTTCGTTATAGGTAGCTTAGTGGAATGATCCCCCATATACTTGCTTTGGGTCTGAGAACACGTCGTGTCCGAGGCCCCGCCGACATACCGATGGGTATATGTTAATTGATCTGACAACAAGGGTTGAAGTGCGTGTGGAAACTTTGGTGCATCCCTGCAGGGTTAAATATTTTTGAAAAGTCGTCTCCGCGGTTATGGACGACTTGTAGCACAGTTTTTCGATCATAGACAACTTACACTAAAGTTTAATGTTATAATTGACTTGGATCTAATATGACTAGTAAGTTGGATAACCACCATGGAGAGAATGAATAAAACTGCCCACAATGTGACTTTTCCTCGGCAGGACTTCCTCGTTTGGTCTCGAGGGGGAAATATCAGGATGGTTATGATTGGTGATAGTATCAGGTTTGTTTTGAATAGATCTTTCTTATCCCTCTCTGATAGCCGACAGTTGTATCGATTCTCTTTAGTTTGTTTAGTGCATGCTTCACTGCCACTTCAGTCTACCATACATGTATAGGCGAGAGCCACCGAATTCTGAGACTCGCCGTGTACTGGCCTTAGTACTAACCGCTCTCTTTTCCTTTGCCCTTTGTCGGCACCCCTTTTGTTGAAGCAGGTTTGAGATCGACGTCGTTAGCAGGGTTACCCTTCCGACTTGGCTTGGGCAGGGTTATGGACGCCATTGGTTATTTTCAGGGCTCTTAGCCCCATTTGCCTCTTGTCCGTATCGGATATTGTATCGTTTTTCAGGTGATTTAGATCTTTATACTATACTAGCACAAGACCCGTGCGTTGCTACGGACTACAAAATAATATATTTTTATATTTGTTTACTAAATTTCACATCCATATATGTATCTAAATATCCTTTACATGACAAATTTTCTTTTTTTCCCTAATAGCACAAATGTCCGTGCGATTATCACGGCCAAACAAACTTAGACCCAGTTTAAACTAAAATTTGTCTCTCAAATTTTCTCAACACAAATAAACAAATGTGAATGGTAAAATACTAAATACATACGATGAAGCGAACGGGTAAGGAATTAAGGGCGGCAGTTTTTATATCCTGCTCCTCTCAATCGGGTCTCTGCAAGTCCAACCGTCCACATGCCGTCACATGCTTCTCCACATCCTTCGCTTCTTGACCATTAGGTTTTATACCAAACAACGGATTCCAGAGGCTGTTTTTGATATTTATTAGGCAGCTCGCCACGTATATAAGCATGCCAGACCCAGCCTAACAGAGCAAGGTGGGACTATTCAATAAACCCGCCGCCTCGAGAAGCTGCTTTTACATCATCTAGAGAAAAGAACCGGTCAGTTTTTGTTGACCGCTTCAATGCAATTGGGCTGCCCCAAGCGAACACTGTCCTAGCCTATCACCCAAGCCCTAGCTTTCCTTGCGTAGGCACGCGACCTTTCCAGTGGCAGCTGTAGGTAATATCCTTTCCAGTGGCAGCTATAGGTAATATGTAGTTTAGTGGGAGGATAAAACAGTCTAAAAAAGTGTTACACCGCAAAAAGTTGTCTGGAATGTGCCTGCGCGTTGCAGCGGGAGTGTAAAAATTAATTTTATGAAAAAAGGCCATCATGATCCAAATGTTTGTCAAGTCAAAATAAATCTAATATTTTGCCTAGATGATTTGAAGCCCTCTAATTTTATTTCCTACACTTTTCTTAAAAAAAGTTGGAAATGTTTTAATAAGAGGAGTAGATCGCCGTGGACCTGCACTGAAGCATCAAATCATCCTATCACGAGGCCCGTCCTAGTCCCTCTAGATGTCTAGTACGACAATGCATCTTCCTCTTTGTTTCTCTCGGAACGTCTATAGTCTCTCTATATGTCTAGCATGAATACAGCTCCCTCTTTATTCCTCTTGGGTCTGAAATGACGCCAGCTTAGACACTCGCATGATGCACCAACAGGTTGCCCCACATCTATTTAATTAGAGCCGTACAAATTCCCTCTTTTCCTTTTATAGTTAGTCAAAGGGCAACCGGTCCACAAATCCCAATTAATTATATCCGTGCAAGTCCTTTCTTATTTGTTGATGCCCGAATCCGCTTGTTATTCCAGTCAACTATGAACGTATATAAATTGCTATGACGCGACTTAAAAGAGCAAGGTGGGACTATTCGACACAAGAAAATTCCGTTAGAAATATTTGCCTACTCGGTGCTACTTCTGAACCTGGCATGCAGGCCACGAAGAACGGCCCATAAATACGCACCGATTAGCCATGTAAATAATTACCGTGATCCCCATTAGACTCCCATCTCTCTGCCCAGCATCGAGCAAGCGCAGCCACCCCTGTTCCCTTCCACCACGTGGCCCGACATCTCTCTCCTTATCCCGCATTTTTTTTCTCCCCCAAGCCGCCTCCAGTCCTTCTCCCAAGACGCGCGAGTGGCCGCAAGCAACGCGCCCACCTTGTTCACCCCAACCAAAACTTCACCTACGCCTCCTCTCCCGCTATCTCTACCCACCAGCGCAACGACAGCCGGAATCAATATCAGGATCTGGGAGTCGATTTCGCCGGTCGCTCTCCCTTCAAAAAAATAGGGATATGTGCCTTGGTCCTGCAAACGACGGTAGCGCGACGGGGGGATCGCGGAGTGGGAGGCAAGGAGGGGCGCCTCGGGCTGGCGGACGGGAGCGTGACGGCGGGCTCGCGGAGTGGGCGACAAGCAGGGTGCGAGAGGCTGCCTCATCTCTCGCACATGCGCATCACGGCGTCCGCGAGTGGGCGGGGGCGCTGAGTCGTTGTCGCCTTGGGAGTTCGAGGACTCCGACCACGGCGCCATCGTCGTCGTGACATGGCATCTCCACTGCAGATTCGGGCCCATCGCGAACAGACTTTCGAAAGAGATAGGATATGGCGAAAACGCACTCCGGCGTGGGTTGGTTCGGCTGCGTCGGTAGGAGGGGATTGATTTGGGAAGAGAGAGAAAAAACAGAACAGGAACCGGTACACGTGAGGAAAAAACGTACACGTGAGGGAAAAAAACATTTCGGTGGCACCAGTGCGTAATATGGAATCTGGTGGGAGGGCAAAGTTGTCTAAAAAAGTGTTGGACCGGGAGAAACACTTCGTGCTTTATTATTAGGTATAGATAGTATTCTTGACTTCTTGAGTCGTTGTTGTATATATACGTTCTATGGGTTCTATCATGGAATATTGTGTAATGATATTACCTTATTTTTCACCCGCACGCAAAGTGTCTGACGGACATCTTTGATTCGTTTCTATACGAGTTTGGCGAGAAACACTGAAACTTTCATAGGGACGATCTAGGATGTTACACTCTCTTGCTCAAACATGTAGGGATCTTCGCATCCAATCCATACTTCGGTGCTGCTATTGGACACTCTGCTCTTGGCTCTTCTCTTGATCCTGACTCTACTACTCGTTCGGATAGAACAAGGACACCGCTCCATAGGTAGTCGTGGTCCCGGTGCTTCTACATCGGCCCTTGACTCGCCCGATGCAGGTTAGTTTCATGCGAACTGTTGCGTCAAATTCATACTGGAGTAACACAATTAGCCATGCAAAGACATAGACTGCCATGCTAAATGGACTTCCTTCTTATTTTTTGTGATGATGATGCTTGCGGTATGTTGTGGCAGGTGGACTTTGTGTTGTGGTGGTGCTCGAAGTGCGCCCATGGACTTTGTGTTGTGTGCGGTTTGTAATGAACTTGTCATTTCGTGTTCGTTTGGACTATGTGTACGAACTTGTCGAGACTTTCTAGATGTCTCACTACAAGTAGGTGGTTGGTGATGTGACACGGACTCATTATGAATAGTAAAATAAAAATATTAAATAAGATTAAAAATGCAGGATAAATCATGCGTATAGAGAATGTGTGCAGGTATATGCATGTTAAGTTTGAAACTAAAATACAGAAGTATGTGACTTGTACAAAAAGACAAAGTGTCTAATTAACGGTATAATGTCCATAATAATTTGTTTATTATGAAAAATAATATGTTTGTCAAAAAAAATATCCTTTTCATATCCTATAGTGGAAATTTTATACACCTGAATGAATTCTTATATTATAGAGGAGTCGTATATGAGTAATACAGTACATATGTGCAGTACTAATATAATTTCTATATATAAATACACATGTACGCGTCGATCTGCAAGTGTTATACCGTCGAACGCACACCCTTCAGAAAGCTCATCAGCCCACGTTTCAGCATCCGCGGTCGATCGCAGAATTACCGTGCCCGGGTGACAGTGACAGGGACGTCTTACGTGTAGGAAACTGTTAGCGACCCAAAGGTCAGCCCACGCTCAACCAGTGTATTTGAAGGCCCAAGGTCTCTCTCAGTCCAAAAGCCGCGACTGAAGGGAGAGGTTTGCCCAGCTATATAAGCTGGTGTCAGCCTCCTTCAACTAGCGAGGTGGGACTAAACTTTGGGCGTGTTTCACCGGACCGTCCCCAGCCGTGCCACCCGTTCGAGTGCTGACATCCCATCCTCCTAAACAGGAGGGATGCAGATCTCCACACACCTAATAGCGGTCGTCTGGCTCGATACAGGATGTTAGCGACCCAAAGGTCAGCCCACGCTCAACCAGTGTATTTGGAGGCCCAAGGCCTCTCTCAGCCCAAAAGCCGCGACTGAAGGGAGAGGTTTGCCCAGCTATATAAGCTGGTGTCGGCCTCCTTCAACTAGCGAGGTGGGACTAAACTTTGGGCGTGTTTCACCGGACCGTCCCCAGCCGTGCCACCCGTTCGAGTGCTGACATCCCATCCTCCTAAACAGGAGCGATGCAGATCGCCACACACCTAATAACGATGTGTACGCTGGCTCGATACGGATGTTAGCGACCCAAGGTCAACCCGCTCAACGGTGTATTTGGAGGCCCAAGGCCTCTCTCAACCCAAAAGCCGCGAAGGGAGAGGTTTGCCCACTATAATGGTGTCGGCCTCCTTCAACTAGCGAGGTGGGATTAAACTTTGGGCATGTTTCACCGGACCGTCCCCAGCCGTGCCACCCGTTCGAGTGCTGACATCCCATCCTTCTAAACAGGAGCGATGCAGATCGCCACACACCTAATAGCGGTGCGTCTGACTGGCTCGATACTGATGTTAACGACCCAAAGGTCAGCCCACGCTCAACCAATGTATTTGGAGGCCCAAGGCCTCTCTCAGCCCAAAAGCCGCGACGGGAGAGGTTTGCCCAGCTATATAAGCTGGTGTCGGACTCCTTCAATTAGCGAGGTGGGACTAAACTTTGAGCGTGTTTCATCGGACCGTCCCCAGCCGTGCCACCCGTTCGAGTGCTGACAGAAACCTGGCACACGGAGGTGCCCGAGTTGGCATGGACAGAGCATCCTGCATTATTTCCTGCAGTTGACCTTTTTGGGAGAGAAAACAATGGCTCGAGAGTCGAGACTGCAACCTGCAACCGAGTAGCAGTTATGTTGGTCAGAGAGGAGGGGTGGCCGCAGCTAGAGGTGCATAATGGGTCACAATCATGGTAGCTAGCCTTGTAAGAACTGAATCGGTTTCCCAAAAAATGGATGTGATTTTGAAATTTCAGTTCATTTGATCGAACTGAGAAAGGTCAGAAGGTAGCCTTAATCCCTGATAGTGACTACAGCAGTCTCCACACTCGATCAGACGTTAATGTTGAGACTTCAAGGAGGGTATCGCTGCCGAGCTCGCTGACGGTGGCTGCAGGCTCCACTCCCAGACGTTATTATTGGTCAGACTTGAAGGAGGGTATCGCAGAAGGGCCGACGGTGGGGAAGTCAGATGAAGCCCAACGAGGCCAAGGCCTAACTTGAGCGGTAGCCTTCTAAGAGAAAGGCCTTAGCTAGCTTTTTAAGTCCATGGAAAAGTTAGAAAAGAGAACTCATAATATCGGTGTGCACGCATAGCATAAGCCAGCCAGTGCTCAAGAGAGGGTGGTGCACGATTTCACAATTTGGATAGGTGAAAAACATTAGACAAAATAAACATTAGAGGGTGCAGCATGGAAGGTGTACGCAATGTATATCTCTATTTATACAGTACTAGCTACACTATAATAATGAATAAATAATAATTATTATATGCTTTGAACGTCTTGTTCCACAGGTTGTAGTTTGTGTTTATATCTATTTTGCTCGCTCGCTGACTTCCACGCGAATCTGCACCTCGTTCTCCCCAGCCTGCCGACTATCACCGCCATCTGCGTCGGACTTGCTCCGATCGCCATCGACGCCATTACCCGCCACCGCCGCATCGGACTTGCTCTGATCACCGTTCGCCGCGGCGGCCCTCATTTGCTTGCGCTGCTCTTGCGTCTCCTTCCCTTTCCCCCAGAGGAAGGCGTACAGCCCTACGATGATCAGCACCGCTCCTAGCACACTGGAACCACAAGCAGGTTATATTACAAGATAGTAGTATGTCAGTAACGACACTATCAGCAGTTTGCTGGATTTGCAACAGTAACTGG
This sequence comes from Avena longiglumis, assembly GCA_030063025.1. Lineage (NCBI taxonomy): Eukaryota > Viridiplantae > Streptophyta > Magnoliopsida > Poales > Poaceae > Avena > Avena longiglumis. The sequence continues at coordinate 81,748,607 of CP125976.1, forward strand.
ATACCACCACCCCTAGCCTGAAGAAAAGTAGGACAGAAGATCCGATCTCACCTCCCCACAGAGATATCCGTGCCAAGCAGCACCGAATCAAGGATCATGGTGACTACAAGTGCCAGCGAGTTGAACATGGAAGGGTAGGTGGGCCCGCGACGAGCGACAGCCCACGAGATCAAGCAGAAGGTGACTCCCGTGTTGAACACGCCCTGAATCGAGTAACACAGTATAGGTAAATTAGTCTGCACGAGCTTAGGACTGGTTACATGTAAGTAATTCCTACTGGCTTGTTACTTACCGAGTAGACGATGGTGACGAGCTGCAGATCCCACCTGACCGCCCATGCCGACGGATCCCTGTTCAGGATCACCCCGATCACCACCGCCTGCACCGTCCCTAAAACGCACGCTAGCATTGTCGAGAAGTACTTGGACGGGAACTCCTTGGACACTCGTACCTGAGTGCAGTTCAATCAGTTCATATTGCCAGTTTAACGAAACTCATGGTAAAGGTTCAGCTAACTACATCATCACAACTCACGAATCAGGAACCTTGCTAGTATATGCTAATAGCTACCTGTATGATGAACCAGAAGGCGTAGCTGAGGGAGCTGCCGGCCAGGAACAGCGTGCCGATGAGCATGTTGTGGTGGTTAGGGACGGAGGAGGTCGCGCCGGACGCCTGCAGCTGCGATTTCAGCAGGTGGGTCGGCCATAGATGCAGCAGCTTGCCTTTGTACAGGCTGATCACCATCGTCCCTCCCACGCAAATCGCGGTGCCAAGAACCTTCAGCTGGCCTGGCCATGTCCCTATCTTCAGCTTCTCCACTCTGACAAAAGTTTGTAGACCAGTGTTTTCAGACTGTCAGATTAATGCAACCCAAATAGTTCAACATGTCGATCAGTACATATGTGTATGCATGTCCTAGTGGTCATTTAGGTCAGTGATCAGTACATATGTGTATGCTACTACTAGATTAGGCTCATGGTAGCCTTATATGCACGCACCTGTTAACTACTTCATCAATTGTGTAACAGGGTTAGGCAATGTGGACCGATAATACCACTATATATGTAGTAAACATACCGGAGTATTACAGCAATGATGAAGGTGACGACGGGGACTACGTTAAGGAAATTGACAGTGTAGCCCGGATTGGTGGCGCGCAGACCGTAGTAGTGGAGTCCCATCGCTAGCACAATTCTGATATCAAATCACCACAGGAAATCAGATTCTTTGTTTTCAATGTACAATATGTACATGGTTGTGCAAAGTACTGACCCAAACAAGGCATTGAGGGAGATCCAGCACAATATCTTGAGGTTCACCTTTTTCATCATCTCCCTGCACTCATGGGTCACAGTAAGTGTATCACAAAACTTTGTATGTCAACAGATACTTGAATGTAACAAATAAATGGTATTAAAAACATATATGTGCATGTTTGGTTCGAGCAAGTTTCATCTGAAGTGTAAATTTGAAGAATTTGTGTTCTGGCACGATATTGCTTCGTTGTATTCACGGAGCAGTGACCAGTCAATCGTCACCATGGAAGTGATCGAGGACCAACAAGAAAGCTCTATCTAATGCATACTATTTCCTGTATGTGTGATAGTACATCAACGGCAATGTTTTCTTTCCAAACTGGTATACAGTTATACATCAACAACAACACGATTGATACATGAGCCGTACATATATAGCAGGGTAAACACTGATTATCATGTTTGTCTACCACATGCCTTGCTAAAACCGAGACATTGCCAAAATTGCGTGAAACTAGCTATGGACATACTTAACAAACTTGCTCAGTTTTTTGTTCCGTCTCAAATCAACTGTCATGATTCTGTGTTGACACATGTTCAAGCATTCCTTTCCTGTTTGTGGACACATGTGGATATATATGAACTTTCTTTCTATTAATTATCACTAGAAAGTAAGCAAGAGTTCTGCCAATTTGATTAGTAGAACAAAACAAGTACAAAGTGTTCACGCTACCATTGCTACAGTTCTAAAAGACTAATGTAGATATAAACCGGAAATCCACTTTGGCTCCTAGGTGTAGATGCACCCAGTGCCAAAAAGATGTGCTTCAAAATGCTGAAAATTTTGAAAAACAACATTCGGATGTACATTTTAATATTATATGTTCATACACCAAGTTTCACAAAAAAAATACATTTTATGTTGATTGTGTAAAAAATACAATTTTTGGTGTTACAAAATAGTTTTTTAGGAGATTTTTTTTTGTCTTTTTTGTACAGACCGCAAAAAATGTCTTCTGATTGCGAAACTTTGTGTGAGGAGATAGCATGTCCGGATTTTGTTCCGGAATTTTTCAATATTTTGAAATTTATATAAAATACATTCCAGGATTTTGGTCGTCAGTTCGACCTTTTCTTTCTGCATCAGACTTTCTATTTGACCATAAGTATGTTTAGAACCGCCGTCGGTGATATGAAACTTGTAAAGAAAATTTGATGTTTAAATTTCAATGCAACTAGATGATATTATACTTGAATTAGCATATAATAATATAAAATTTCACCAGTTGTGTATAAAATGTGAATAAATTAATGGTGGTTCCTCAGATTATTTTGACGTTATTAACCTATTTCTAATAATAAATCTAGTAAATAATTTTAGTACGATCAACCTATAAAATTATAAATATTGGGAATGCAACTTCCAAGTCCACTGTGTTAACATCTCCTATTTGATTCTCAAAAAAATAAATCTCCAATTCAATGCTATCACGCATGGATTTTGATCGGGCGGTGGCTGGTGACAGAAAAGAAAGAAACACATTGTAGGGCAATACAGAAGAAACATAACAGTAGTAATTTTAACTTTGAACCCGCACAAAATATAAAACGAAAACAAGTTCTGGAAAGAGGTTGCAGCTTCTTTTTTGCTAAATCTGAACAGTCGAACATCTTTGTGGTAACTTGAGTCAAAACAAATTTATATAATTCTCATGCTAATTTTAGGTCAATTAAATGAAAACCTAATAAATATACACAGAGTGGCATACTGTCTCACATCCTTTGAATAAAACAATTATGGAAGTCCAACTACACAGATCAAAAAACACAGAAAAAACAGAGGAAGCATATAGCTGAGGCAGTGGACCATACTATGTACCTCTCGAAGTAGAAGGCGAAGGGGGCAACAGTAATGGAGCCAATGAGATTGCGGTAGGCGAGGAGGACGAAAGGGGCCATGCCGACGTTGAAGGCGAGCTTGGACAGGAGGAGGGCGCCCATGGTGAAGGCCTGCACCAGCACCATGCTCGCAGGGAGGAGCAGCCCCTCCGCCAGCAACAGCTTCTTCTTCTTCGCCGCAGAGGCGACATCCGCCGACATGTTGTTGATGTTCTCCCGCAGCTTGATCAGTCGATCCAAAGCTACGCTGAAGTTGGACGCAGCAGCAGGTGAGCACACTGGTCGCTGATCGATGCTGAATGAAAATGTAGTATCAAACCAGTTGCAGCAATACTAGCTATGGCTAGCTTCACAGATAGGGGTGTATATATATATACATGAAGAACAACGTGGGTGCTTTGTTTGTACGACATGTTTGGTGTGACATCTCAGTGCAAGAAAACATAGACGAAGCAGGAAAGAAACAAAAGCTAGCTTATACTGCCTTGACGTTGACATGTGCCTACTTGATGCTATGTGGCTGCCAGGACTATTGTTGATACGATGATGAGACTAATTTAACCGCACTTTGACGGTCGTCATTATTTAGTATTAAGGTTATGCTTGATCACCACCAAGTTTTCTCAAGTCATAACGACTGGGGTTCTCACTTGGTTCGTTGCCGAATTTCCGGAAACGCTATAAGTGTGATCTTGTATTAACTTATGAAAATTCTGCTAAACTAGTGACGTGGAGTTAGCAATGAGGTGAAAGAAACGCCAGATTGCCTGAATCACATCCCCATCCTTAATGCATGCCGCTACCCACCTCAGCACGCAAGACTGGTGAAGATTTTTCCTACCTGTAGCACTGCTTAGAAACTAATGATGTCAGAAGAAACCTAATGTATCTTATATGTACTGCTGTCATAAATAGATTAGCACATACAGTACTTTGTTTGAATCTGACGGGAAATGTTTTCCATGTATTTATTTGTAACCTTCCAGATAAGAATACTAGCGTTGTATTTGATGAAAGAAAAACTTTGTACTCATCAGGATCGGACTCTAAAAACAGAAGACAAAAATCGAGCTACTTGACTAGATATAGAAATGTAGGAATAAGCTTCTGCATCCGACGATCCATGAATTTGGCCCTAGGTAGCATTATTTATTTTACCACGTTTTTGGGTGTGGGTGCCTCCCTTTCACGTGCCTAATTCATGTCTCCATCCCAGCAGCTGCCATATGCAGACTTTAAAGAAGTATGGTTTCCCTACGCTTGATGAGGCATCGCGCCAAACATGCTTTTGTTTCCTACGCAAACAAGGCACCGTGCACAAGACCAATGGGGAAAGTTGTTTGGTCGGCCATCTCGAGTGAAGACACAACAAGAGCCGTCTCGGAAAGCCCAATCCGGCCATGATATTATGCATGAGATGCACATACTGTATAAACCTAGAGATTTTAGATTGCAAATATTATTGGCTACAGAGATGATTACGGTGCGACATGGGAGCGGATCGGATGGGGCATACTACCAGTGTGTGTCTATTGTCCTTACCTCGTGATCGTGATCGTGACCGTGAGATCCTGGACGGAGGAGGGAATTTACCTATTGGATGAACTGGCGAACTGGCGTTCGGCCTGCCGGCGTGGGCTTTTCCGGCGTTGGGTCGGTCGAACTGCGGCGGCGTATAGCAGCCAGGGCGGCTGGGCGGCCGCTGGCGTCGTCCGCCGTCTGGATTGATCCGAGATTCCAAGGTAGTCGAGCCCTGGCCGAGGCAGGCAGCAGCTGAATCTATCTATGCGATCGTTTATTCTAGACTGTAGATGCGGTTGCGATCTGCACGGCTGTGCATATTGAGGAGCCGGCACGTGAAGGTAGGCAGGTAGTTAGCCAGGTAGTTTCGGTTTTCTTCTAGTACTACTAGTACTATGCATGGCTGGGCCGCATGTATAGGGCATGCCGTGGCTGCGAGCGAGGCATAACGGGCGCGCGGACTTGCAGGTCCGTCCCTGCAAATAGGGTGTTCAGTATCCTATCATCTTCTTCCAACTAATGCACGAATGTGTGCGTGTGTGTGTGTCTATATATATATATATATATATATATATATATATATATATATATATATATATATATATATATATATATATATGTATGTATGTATGTATGTATGTATGTATGTATGTATGTATTTGCAGGGACATGTATATACATCACATGTACGCCCTACACTTTGAGATGGTTGGTAAAATCAATTTATATTGCGTCGCTTGTCAACAATCAACATACTGTTACTAACTTACAAGATACAGAGTTTAACTCAATATCAGTTCTTCTCAAAAGGAAACTCATGGTCACTTTCACTGTTCTCCTTTTAAAGAGTACTAGTCGAATATCCATATGTGTTGTTACGGAATAATAAAAATTATACTCTCGAAAAGAAGGTTAAAACCCCTGAACTTTACATCAAAATGATGATGCCCAAAAAATTTATTATTACCTTATTCAATAAACCCTAGCAAAACGAGTACATCTATCAACCAAATCCATATTCATGGTGCTAACTTTCACTAAACCTAGAACCTTTGATGATAGGGGTGGCCATGATCAGGGTCATGTGCCCTGATTTTGAAACTACATACATCATCTAAAACCAGAGGTGTCAAAAGTTGGTAGCACAAACCGGTCCAATATATGCTTAGCGTGCACCATATGCACATACTTCAGAAGTCGTCATGATCGTCTTCCACCGACTCATCTCGGGAGGGACAATGCATTGACTTTGCCAGGTCTGCTCTCGATGCTAGCACAACGCCAGATAGTGCCACCGTCATGTGCCTGTCCATCATCACTCACACTTCCGAGACCCCGTTGATTCATGCCGCCGAGACCCGTCGTCGATGTAGCAAGATGTGACACCACTCCACCTCCTGACCCCTCCAACCAGTTGCTGCTCCAAAATGAAACATGACATGTATATTCCACCCCCACACAGAGAGTCGCTCCCTTGCGCCCTTTGTGATTGGTGGAAGGGCGGATTATCCCCCCCCCCTCCAAAACACTTTTAGGTTCCTTTTGACATTGCTAAGATTTGCAGCACTTCAACACACATTAAATAATCCTTGATATTGTTATCTAACACACAAAACACTAGAGTTCATAAAATGTTCTTTCAGCGTGCCCTGCAGTAACAAGGTTTAAGCCTTCCTGTCCCCGACGTTTGGAGGCCAAACGAACGAACTCATCGGTTCTCTGTTTTCTGACCTCAAGGCATTCGGGTCTCTGTTCAAATGAAACAAGGCCTACACGTGGACAGTTTGGTAGCAAGCCTTGAACACCGGCGTTCTCCTTGATTGTTTTGCTCTTGTCCGGTGACGGTGTTCGTGAGTTTGCACCGATGCCGCGAAGGACTCGTCAAGATCGTCTGAAGTTGTACCTACATGCCAAGCGTTGTCTCCGGTTCTGCCCTTATCAAGACCCGACACCGGTCCAAGAGCGTCAATGTCTTTCGAAGAAGAACTCCAAGACCTCCATCTCGGAACGCCAAGAACTAACTCATGGATCCGAATTTCGAAGACCGATTCAGCCGAGCCCAAACCCCATCAAACCCCCCAAGATCGCCGATACCCCGATGTGTGACCCCTTTTCTGAGCCCCATATTTTTTATAGTACATGATACCAATCTGCCTCATATAATTGTACATGCTTGCATACATATTTGTGGTTGTTTGGGGGTATTTTGTTGACTCACCTAATAAATAAATATGGAGACCATATGTGGGCTTTTTTAGTCTTATATTGGCTCCATTTAAATTTATGTAACGAACTGGTAACATATTTTACCTTGATAAGCCAACAGTTAAAATGTGGGGTAACTAAACCACATGAACCATCTATATAATTGTTGGGACCCCGGTTTCACTTAATATTGCTTAATTGCATCGCATCTTTGCCATGTCATACATCATACATGCATCATGCCTGATCTTCTATCGTAGTATTAAATAGTGCATCTGGTGTTTGTTCTAGTTCTTTGCTTCTTCACGGATTAGACCGATGAGTTGATGTGAGTGTCGACCGGAACTTCGGATGAATCTTCGGCAGTTCTTCTAGGTGAGCATTCTCCATCTTTCTACCTAATTTACATTTATAGTATTTAGTTCCTCCTATTGATATATTGTTATCTGTGTTGCGGTGCTTTAGATTCTGTACCCCTCTATATATCCCTACAACCTTTATATTGCCTTGGACACCTCATATTGCCTGTTGTTTGGGTAGACAGTTGGATTTGCGAGTCGTAGTCGCTTGCTCAGGTGCTACTTTGCGTCATTGATATTCCACTCATGTTGGGAGTTGACATATTCATAAAGGTGGAGATGCTCGTGGTTTTAATTACCGCTGGTTAATTAAATATTAAAATAGATATAATTAATGAAGAGGCACCTGTGGGTAATAGTTGAGATTTGGTTGTTAATCGCCCACTTGTGTCCATCTAGGACCCAAGTTCTTGACACCTGTTCCGAGACTGAGCGCGCTAACCACATGTGTGGTGTGTGTGGCACCCCTATCGGCTTAGAACCTGATTTCAAAGTACTGAACTGGGGGCCACAAACTAGTTTGAAGTTTTCATGCCACGTTATGCCATGTATGCCATGTTATGTCATGTTTATTACATGTTGCTCGATGAGCGTTTATTACTATTGCGTAGGAGCGGCACCTTGTCACGTGAATATATTGTCTATGACCTCTGCTTGTGTGACAAGTGCACGCAACCTCAAGGTCCATACGAGGAGGATTATCTATACCTCATATGGGTAGATATTTCGGGTGGCCCCATGTACTTGCTTTGGGTCAGGGAAGTGTCGTGTCCTAGGCCCTGCCGACATACCGATGGAAGTATGTTAATTGATCTGGCAACACGGGTCGAAGTGTGTGTGGAAACTTTGGTGCACCTCTGTAGGGTTAAATATTTTCAAAAAGTCGTATCCACGGTTATGAATGACTTGGAGCACAATATCTTGATCATAAACAACTATAACTAAAGTTTACTGTTATAAATTTGACTTGTATCTGATATGACTAGTAAGTTGGATAACCACCATGAAAAGAATGAATAAAATTACCAACCATGTGAGTTTCCTCGACATGACTTCCTCGATTGGTCTCGAGGGGAAATTACCAAGATGGGTATGATTAGTGGTAGTATCAGGTTGGTTCTGAATAGGTCTTTCTTAACTCTCTTTGATAGCCGACATATGTATCGAGTCTCTATAGGTTGTTTAACGCATGCTTCACTGCCGCTTCAGTTCACATACCTATGTAGGCAAGAGCCGCTGAATTCTAAGTCTTGCCGTGTACTGGCATCAGTACTGGCCGCTATCTTTTTCCTTCGCCCTTTGTCGACACCCGTTTTGTTTGAGCAGGTTTTGAGATCGACGTTGTTAGCAGGGTTACCCTTTTGGCTTGACCTGGGCAGGGTTATGGACGCCGTTGGTTATTCTTCAGGGCTCTTAGCCCAATTTGCATCTTGTTCATACTTGGACGTTATATCGTTTTCAAGGTGATTTGGATTTTGTACTGTATATCTGTATTCTTGATTCATTGCATCGTTATTGTATATATCTTTTCTGTAGGTTCCATCGTGGACTATTATGTAATGGTATTACTTCGTTTTCCACCCACACGAAAGTTCCTGGTGGACACCTTTGAATCGTTTCTATGCGGGTTTGGTAGGAGTCGCTAAAACTTGCATAGGGCCGATCTGAGGGTGTTACAATATGCCTCAACTTGCCCCTCTGGAATATCCAATATGTATCTTTATAACCACCCCGTTATGGTGTGATGGTTGATACAGTCAAAGCAGTTGCGGGTGGCATTGATTTAATATGATCTCACGGTGTAAGGAGAATGTCACTTTGTTTCTAACTATTGCAATAATAAACCATGTGACTTGATCACGTCGCAATACTTATATGGGCATTTTTGCGGTGACCCAACATACCACTACATGATGTAGTACACTATAGTCGTTGACATAACACCAATGAAACACCGTTCACTAGTATTACATCCCTCAGAGTGGTACAACAGAAACACAAAAGGTCCAATACATGCCTATAGGTTACAACTCAACTCTTTACACAAGATCCAGAGAACACTATAGGTTAAAGAGAGAGAGAAAGAAAATTCTTACAAAGAAGAATCAGAGATAAACAGCTAAAAAACTATCATATTATTAAGACTAATATCTTAACTAATGGTCTGGCATTGCTGCTATTGCAATACATTATAGAAATAGGTTCTATGGCTAGAGATTATATTCCTATCTAATTAGTAACTTCGTCTTCACTTGAGTTGATGTATATGTTGACTTTCTTGACTTCATTGAAGAGCTTTAGCCTTTGATGATGATTCCTGGAGTATGACTTGATGTAGATGTCGTCTGTACTGGCTTTAGAACCTAGCAAGGGTTAAGAAGATACGTTGAGTATGAGCGTACTCAGCAAGTTTACTAGAAAAGGAGTGTTTGATGCACTATATCTACAGCCACGGACCGTAGGTCGTAGGCAATGCAGGTTTTCATGAACATTTTTCAAAGGTTGCTTTTATTCTGAAAAGCTATGTCCGTCAGCCTTCACGGGTTTGCCAGAACTTTCATGGAGTTCCTTTCCCGCAGCGTTCGCAGCTCCTTCCCGGAATAGGGAGTAACAAGTTACAATTTTTACACTCTACAGAGGTGCGTTACTTTGCCCATGATAGATCTTAGCTTTGTTGCATATCCGAGTTGCATTCTCGTCCACACTTCCGTGGTGTGGGGCCCAGACTAAGATCCAAGCCAATCACTGCCCCCTTCGCGACCCCGTATGCCTCCTTGGTGTACACCATGCCCACATATTGAATTACGGCAATGGTTTGTACAGACCGTTAGATGCCAAAACTATCGTGGGACGTTGAGGGTTCCCACCCATATGTTGCATATCCTATATGAATGACCAATTAATATGCATGCTACGAGTGATAACAGCCACGACCTGCACATCCGGCTACATGCGAGAGAAAGAAGATATAGCTGACTTCTCCGTCCCATTCCAAATCTCATGGTTAACGCGTAATATATGGCGCAAGAATCACTTGCGACATTGGTTGTTAAGTCCTAGATAATATGTTCCTTTACCACCGGAACTATCATATTAGGTTATTACCTCATGGTAAATAACCTATAATCATATTATTATGAAAATAGTGTTTTCTGACCTTTTTCAAATACAGGTGATGACAACACTGGATTTGTAAAATACTTTACAGGAAATAATCAAAGGACATGAGCAAGTGTGAACTTGCCTTTTGTGATTGCAAGATTATGCACTCACGGTCTTCGAGACGACATAAGATCCAATATCTGAAACCATCATCATTGGTCTGGTAAGTACTAATGTTTAAAGAAGCAAGATGCAGTTATGCATAAGTAATGATATGCATTTTGTAAAACTCCCAAAGTGAATCCCCAATGCTTGGAGTGAAGTGAATTTAGGTGATTCTTTTAAGAGTTGGTTTATCTTTAAATTTTACTTTATAAGTGATGACCTTTATAAGGAACCCAAGGGTTAATAATCAACATATACAATTAAAGTATAAAATAATGTGATTATGGTTAATGGTCATTTGGTGACTACTGATAAACATCCTTGGGATTGAGTTGTTAAGAATTAAAGAACTTATTATAAGATTATTGTTTGAAGTGGCAAAAAGAATAACATTTGAAGAAAAGGTTCCCTTTCTAAGGTTTAAACAATCTTTATTGTTAATAGAACATGATCAATATCTTTTGATGTTTGATTGATTAGTTTGGATTTGGGATGCTTTATGTCTTAGGTTAAATAGACCAAAGTTAACTATAAAAACATAAGTAGTTATTAGACATGATGTTTATAAACTTTGAGAATAAAGTTAACTTTAAAAGGGTAAGTAAACTTAAGATGTAATATGTTTTAATTATTCCCAAGTTTTAAATTTATGATAGGTATAACTAAGGTGTGGAATTATTCGCTTATATTTAACTGAATGACTAGATTAACTTTGTTTTGCTATTATGAAAAGAATATGTATTTATTTAATGGAAGCATAATTAGATGATCTTAGTAATTTGTTAGAATTTGAAGTTATGTTAATAGTGGTTAAGATATAATAATTATTCACCATATTAAATATATGAGTGATACCCAATGTTTATTTAAAAGGGTTTTTAATAAGAGTTTTAAAAGAATATTTTAAAGTTAAAAGTTATACTTAATTTTGATTATGAATTCAAGTTATGGGTTTGGAATTAGTACTAAGACACTAATTGCTCAAGGTTTTATAAGTATTGTGATTATTTCTTACTTCAGAATTGTTTTTAAAGAATTCACAAAATAAGTATTAGATAATGATTTATTATTCAAAAAAGAGGGATAACATTCTAAGCAGCTATCTCCTCACTAAATTGGTTTCAATCCAATCCTTAAGGCCCTGATAATACTTTTTCTTAATTCTATAAAGAACCCATCTTAATTCCTGGGCTATAATAGCCTTCCAGGTCTCCACCGACGTATGCTGATTGTTGAAAATTTCGTTATTTCTACAAATCCAGATGCTCCAAGTTCCAAGTATCAGAATTTCCATTGCAAAAGGGGCCTTGAGGTCTTTTTTAATACTGGCTAGAACTTCAAAGATGCTTTGATCAGCCATATTGACCTGTGAGATTTCAGCCAATAGCTCTTGCAAAAGGGCATTCCCAAAACAAATGTAAACTAGTTTCTTCACTATGGCGATTCTGGAAGACACGGTCATAAGATGCTAGAGAAAACATTTCCTTTTGTAAGATTCCTTGTGTTGAGTCTATCAAGCGAAGAAGCGGAAGAAGAATTTGTGCTTTTGTTAACAAGAAGATTTCCAAATCCAAGAAAAGTGTGGCTGAACCGGTTGGTAGCCAACTAAAGAGCAGTAAGCCTTTTTTACCGAAAAATTACTACCCCAAATGTAAGACCAACAATCAGATTCCCCTTCCCTGCCAGAATTGAGAATTTGTTCAAGACTTTGATATTCCTGATACGCTTGTTGAGACAAAGGGAGATAAAAGAGATCCTGAGTATTTGCAGTATGCAGGAACTCACTGACAGAAATGTGAGGGTTTTTTGCAAATGTAAGGTGAGGAAGCTTATGTTGGATACAACTATCATTCCACATATCAGTCCAGAATAGTGTAGATTCCCCATTTCCAACCAAGCACTTTGCAAGTCCTTTAAAAGTGTCAATCAGCTTAAGATGAGCTTTCCACCAAAAGGATCCCTCAACACTTCTTCCAGGGAGCTTATCATTACAATAGTAGGTGTTCCATACGAAATGAACCCAGGGAATATCCTTATGATTATAGAACTTATCCAAATTCTTCAAGAGAAGAGCAGAATTTTGAACATTAAGGTCAAGAACTCCCAATCCTCCTTGATTCTTGGGTCTACAAACTTTCTTCCATGCTACAAGAGCAGTACCTCTAGCTTGAACATCAGGAGTTTTCTTTCTCCACAAGCATTGCCTCATATACTTAATCAACTGCTCTTTGATAGTGACAGGGAGATCAAAGCAGCTCATGTAATATATGGGGAGGGAAGATAACACCGATTTAACTAACTGCAATTTCCCCCCATAATTCAGAAAGTCAACAATTCCACACAACCTTCTTTCAATTCTCTGAACAATAGGCAAGAAGTGTTCCACAGCAGGTTTATTCAAGATCAGAGGCAGACCAAGATAAGTAAAAGGCAAGGACCCAGTGAGGCAAGAAAGTGAGCAAAGTGCCCAAGCCTCTCAGAATCCATATTAATTGGCATCATGCTGGACTTGGAATAATTGACTTTAAGTCCAGTGGAGATAGCAAAAGTATGCAGGATTGCTTTAAGACATAAGAGTTGCTCAGAATCAGCCTTCAGGATTACTAAAGTGTCATCTGCATACTGAACCACAGGGAAGTCAGGGCAAAATACATTCTCGTTAGGGAGAAAGACCCAGGTTCATTGCCTTATTGAGGATGCTTTGAAGAAGATCGTGCCAAGACAAACAATGAGGAGACAAAGGATCACCTTGCCTAACACCCTTCTACAAGAAAAAAATTTTTTCCGGGCACACCATTTAAAAGCACAGAGGAAGAAGCACCCAAAGATCATCTGAATCCAAGAAATCCATTTAACTCCAAAACCTTTGGCTTTAAGGATATCAATGATTGCAGAATGCTCAATTCATCAAAAGCCTTCTCAAAATCCAACTTGAGAATTAAAATTTCCTCCTTTGACTTGTGGCACTGATCAAGAAATTCAAATGCCCAACCTAAACAGTCTTGAATAGATCTTTGCTTGAGGAAACCATATTGATTCTTGTGAACAAGTTTAAGAATGACTTTTTGCAGTCTATTGGCCAGAATCTTAGTGATAATCTTAAGGACACTATTTAGCAAGGAAATAGGCCTAAAATCAGCAAGAGTCAAAGGAGCAGCAATTTTTGGAACGAGGGTGATGAAAGAGGAATTAATGCTCTCTAAAGAGACATTCCCATCATAGAACTCAAGAAGTAAATGCTTCACATCATCCTTGATAATAGGCCATCAAAGCTTCATGAGTTCATTATTAAAACCAACAGGGCCAGGAGACTTATCATTAGGCAAATTTGTGATGACTTCATCAATCTCCTCATCAGAGAAAGGCTTTTCCAAAGCTTCCTTTTCCTCCTGGCTTAAGCAATCACCAGCCAAGTCATTAAGATTGAAATGCATTTCAGGCTTATCAGAAGTACCCATTCTATCTTTAAAGGAATTCCAAAGAAGATTTGCTTTTCCATCATGATCATAGATCTCAAGATCAGAATCACCTTTGAGCATGGAAATGTAGTTATGTCTAAAACTGATGGTAGCTCTGGAGTGAAAGAATTTGGTGTTCTCATCCCCCAGTTTAACCCATTTGATTTTCCCTCTCTGTTTCCAATAAGTATTCTGGTTTTGTAGAAGAGAAATAATAAGATCCTTCAGGATATCCCTAAGATTCCACTCATGAACAGTAAGAGTTCTCATTTCCTCCATGATGTCAAGCAAGTCAATGGTGGCATTAACATTACAGATTTGCGTCTTTAAACAAGGTAGCTGTTTGGCCCAAAGCTTCAGCCCTCTTCTCACATTTTTGAATTTAGCATTTATTTTTTTTGCAGAATCCAGGAAACCCACAGGAATGTTCCAGGCATTTTGAACAATAGCTTTAAACTCCTTATGATGTAACCAATGGTTTTCAAATCTGAACACCTGAGCTTTTGGAATCATTGTGCCAATGGAAATGACACAGGGAAGGTGATCAGAAGTAGGCTTAGCAAGAGGAGCAACAAAAGTGGAGGGAAAACTTTGAGTCCAGACAGCAGAAGTAAAAAACCAATCCAATCTTTCCAATAGAGGATCCTTCTGCATGTTACTCCAAGTGAATTTTCTACCCTTAAGAGGTAATTCAATGAGACCCAAATTATTAATAGCTTCATTAAAGAGAAGCATACCATTCACATCCCCTCCCAATTTGTTTCTATCAGAAGGCTGCCTATAGTTAAAATCTCCCACAATAAGCCAATCCACATCATCGGCATATCAATACGCCTTAGAACCGTCTAGAAATTCAGACTTTTTTTCAGGTAAACATGGCCCATAAATGTTGGAGAGGATCCAGGATTTATTGGACAAGAGAGATGTCAAGGTAATGGAGATAGAGAACTCATTAAGGAAAGAAAGTTGTCCAGAGAACAGGGAGCCATTCCAAATGATGATTAAACCACCAGATGCACCTCTAGTTCCCTCATCCCACGCACGCCTCACCCACACTTGCATTCTCGTTCCCCTCTCGGTTCTGCTCAATGCCGCCGCCGCTCACCCGATTCCGACTATGCACGATGTCGTGGTTGTTGATGTTGGTCGCCGGGGCTTCACCGATGTGGCTTTCTCCCCTACCTTCCTTGGATTGATCTGCCGCTTCCTTCCTTGGCCGCTCTACTTCCTTCACTAGGGTTAGGGTTTGAACTCTAGTTCACCACGGTGTTTCGACGCCGGTGACCTCCCCATGACACGGTTCCTGGTGCCGATGTGGTGTGGTAACGGTGAAGTCATCCCCTTGCGCGTGCCACTTCAGTAGCGCGGGCCCTGCCTCGCCACGCTGCGGTGGTTGCGCCATGGGCGTCAGGTACACATTCGACTCCCTGGTTTCTTCCTTGCTCAAATTGATCTCTCCCTGATGTTGTTTTCTGTTTTCGGTTCCATAAGATTGTTTCCTTTTTGTTTTAGTTGAATATATTCATCTGAGCTCAACTTGAGATTAAATAAAGTAAAGTATATGTTGGTTGGGCTTAAGGTTTTATGTTAGTAGGTTTGTAGTGTTTCAAACTAATAAGAACAGATATAAACTACATCTAATCGTGTGATTTTAATGGTTAGATCATTTTACTGCTCATATTGTTATGATATTGGATTTTTCTTCTTATTTCCTTACTGTCTTAAAAATGTGTATATTGTTTGTGACCTCCTGAGGTCCCTATAACTAATGAAATGCTAGGGAATGTTTAATGTTTCTTAATTTACTTAGGATAGATATCTTTCTTATGGATTAAAATCACTAAACTCTGAACTTTTTGGTTCAGGGTGTTGTTGGCAATGCTTCTGTCATTAACTTGACAGTGGTTAAATAGCAGACTTGATTACTAATAGTAATTAGGGAATCTGATAACCTGAGGCTTAATTATTTTGTGATTCCCCTGGTTGCTGGACATTGAATTGGTTAGGCATGAAATTGTATGCTGAGTTGAACCTGACTTCAGTGGTGCTTTTTATTGTTTGAATAACCAGATGTTTGTCTCTAGGTGTGGAACTTTTGTTTATATGATGAACTGAACCTATGGTTCAGTAATGATCTTGGTCCCTTATTGTACATATTCTCCTAGAATGATTCCTAACCAAAGGTGGCTAGGAAAATGATTTAAATGACTGTTGTTAGTTGCTTTATTGCGTTTGTAAGCTGATAAAGGATAGAACTGCTACATAGGTGCTACCATTCTTTGGAATGTGCCCTGTAGTAGCTCATCAGTAGATCTGTTATTACCTAGTTTTAAACTAGAAAGCACCAGCTTGGTCTATGATGCATAGCCTCAGACTTTGCTGTAGATCTTGGCAAGATAGCACTTGATTCTTGTATCTCTTCAATGATGAATATACACCCCACTTTGGTGTATTACTAAGAATTACTTTAAATAGGCAACTGCTACAATATAGATGAAATTATTAAGAGCATGTTTGCTAATTTCTCACCATCTTGGTGTTGCTTATTTTAGAAAATGTGTCCAGTTGATAGCTTGTATGGATATGATTGAGTGACCATCCATTCTGTCACTTATGACAGTAAGATTATGGCTGATTCCTAACTCATTCGGGAAAATGATTTGCTTATCTAATTTGTTGGAAATTGTTCTTGTGGTTTTATCATAGAGGAACAAATCTGATGCTGGTTGCTACTGAGGTGCTACCCATAACTGGGATGTGCCCAGTAGCACCCATCTAGGGATTTACTTTCCTCTAGATGCAAACTGGTAGATACCATATTGGTCAAAGATGCACTGGCTATTACCTAAACTGTAGATGGGAAAAGATATTTCTTGTGGCTTTTACAATATTCAGTGATGAGTATACACCCCACCTAGGTGTATCTCTGAGGATTCAACTTATCCAACAAATCATGCTTAGAGACTTAATAAGAACAGATAGATGGTATGATATGTTTGTGACTCACCAACTAGATGATGTTGGTGCTATAGATGCGTTCTTGTCTTGATGATGCCCTTGCTGAGATCCTCTTTGATCAGGTGACTCTCCTCCTCCTTGTCACCTCTGAAAGGATATGGATGTCGCCTAGAGGGGGTGAATAGGCGATTAAAACTTTTCCTGGAGTGGCTCAACAAAGGCGAAATAAAATTAGTGTTCACTTTGTCAAGCACAACCTAGAACAACTAGGGTTCACCTATGTGCACCAACAACTTATGCTAAGCAATACAAGCAACAAAGTGATAGCAAGATATAGATTACTTCAAGCACGAAGGCTATCACAATGTAAAGTGCATAAGTAAATAGCTCGGGTATAGAGATAACCGAGGCACGCGGGGACGACGATACTTTACCGAGTTCCTCCCAACATGGAGTATGTATCGTGTAGAGAGGGGGTGGTATCAAACCACCAACGCCACAAAAGGCCTCCCTTATTCTCCGGTGAATCTCACCCCAATAAGATCGATCCACGCTTCCACTATCGATGCACTTGTCGGTGGCAACCGGAACCTCTCACAAGGTTGGGGCACTTTTCCACAACTTAATTGGAGGCTCCCAACAAATGCCACAAAAGTCCACAATGCCACCAAGGTCACAAAACCGTCTAGGGTTCCAAGAACCCAAGAGGGACAAGCTCCAATGAGTCACACGAACCAAATCCTCTGAGGAGAACTCGAACCGATGCACCAAATGCAAATGGCAAGAACACCACAAAGGTGCTCAAATCCCTCACTCTCAAGTTCCAACAAAGCTACTAAAGCTATTGGGGGAACAAGAGAGGAGGAATCAAAGAGAGACACAAAATCCCCCAAAATCTAGATCCCCAAAGATGCACTCACAAAGAGATGAATCGGTTAGGTCAAAACATGGATCTAGATCTCTTCTCTCTTCCACTCAAATATGGGCAAGAATCATCGAAGGGAAAGATTAGGAAAGCTTCAAGATATAGAGCAAGTGTGGACAAAGCTTAGCCTAATAAATGAGGGAGGATCTTACTAAACTCAAAACGGGCAAAGCCTTAAATAGGGGCCCCAAAAATCGGGCCGTTGGTCCTATTTTTCAGAACGGACCGTAGTACTGGTTTGCACCAGTCCCAGGCCCAGCGAGAGAAACACGGCTTCAAACGAGCAAAAGCGGGCCATGCACGCAGGCGTAAAGCAGCGCAAAGCAGACAGTCTGATGGGGCCCAGTGCGGCAACAAGATGCGAAGCGGCGCATCCACACGCGAGGGAGCAGGATGCAACGCCTGAGTGGTCCACCACGCGCACGAGCGGCAGCAGCAGAAAGGCATGCGTGTAGTCAACGAGCGGCAGCAGCGCGCGGGGTCGTACGGTTTGTGCGAGCAAAGCGGCAGCGCGCAACGAGCGCGCAAGCGCGTGCGAGCAGCAACCGAGACGGGGCCAAGCGAGATCGAGGCGGGAGCGAGCGCTCGTGAGCGAATCTGGCGGTGGCGGCAGCGGGCCCAGCAAGCAGACGAGTGGGGCAACTGGGCAGGAGCAGGCGCGGTGGCTAGCAGATCTGGCAAGGGAGTGGACTGGGAGGCAGGGCCGACCTACCTGGGCCGGCCGGTAGTACCGGCCCACCCGGGCGGTACTACCGGGCCAGCCCGGTAGTGCCGAACCCAGTAACCGGACTAGGCAGCAGATAAGCGCGTGGCGCTCACATGCGGGCGGTAGTACCGGCCCGCCAGGGCGGTACTACCGCTTGGCTCAGAAAACAGAATTCCCTTTTTCTTTTTAGAATAAAATCGGTGAATATTCAAACGGTCATAACTTTTGACTAGAAGTTCTGATTGACCCGATTCCAATTGCGTTGGATAGAGGACGACAAGGGCTAACCTATAAAATATTGGATACCACCAAGTGAGAATACTTCATATATTTTATAGTGTGATACTTCACTTGGTGAGAATCTGGAAAACCTCCAAGAACAAACTCACAACAAGATATAAAGGGGAGATCCGATATTGATGAACAAGAGCTTGTTATGGAGATTAACACAAGTTCTATATCCTCACATGGATAAGACCAAATAACAACCAAATACGATGATGCAAGTATGCAAAGGTTTGAGATCTCTCCGAAGGATGTGACCGAGTTACTCATTCGAGAGCCCCACTTGATTGTACGGTTATCTATCCTAAACCCGGTCTCCCACACACAACATGAGACCGGCAAAAGGGAAAACCTATCAAGATTATACCTTTGCCTTGAGCATTCCACTTGAGTTTGATGTAGTCGAACTTGATTTTCTCAAGATGGATCGCTTTTCTTGATTCCTCAACATCGATCCATGATCACCGAGGATGGCAAGCATCAAACATGAGATCTTCTACAGATGGCGCATTTTGAGCTTACACAACACATATTCTCCTCATTTCATCGACCTTGAAGCCAACACATGCTCCAAGAGAGGCCAATGGACAAATCCTACAAGTGCAACTTAATACACACATTTGTAGGGTTTCATAGCATGGAAAACAAAAAAATTCTATCGCATACAAACAAACAAGCCAAGATCTATCTACTAGATTGCAGCAACGAGTCGATGGAATAACTCACCCTCGAAGATTCCAAAGCGTTTAACGAGAGCGGATTCTCGTGGGCGATGTAGTCGTACTCTTCCCGATCTCAAGATCTTGTAGACGATCCTTCCGGCGCTGCGTTCCGGCAGCGCTCCCGCAGTCGGTCACACGTTCGGTACTCGACGAAGACCTTCCTCTCCCTTGTTCCAGCAGGCAGCAGAGGTTGTAGCACTCCCCTCGTGATTCCAGCAGCACAATGGTGTGGTACCGGAAGTAGAGGGGAGATCTCGCAGGGCTTCGCCTTAAGCCGGAGCGAGTATGGTGGAGTATGAGAGAGTCCCTCGACGATCTAGGGTTTAGACACGCCGAGGAAGAGGCAAGGCCGGCGGCTAGGGTTTAGCTAGGCGGCGGCGAGTTGCCCTAGGGCCGGCGGCGGCTAGGGTTTAGGTTTATAGGTAGGAACTTGTGTGTCTAGGAGGGGAGCCCTGCCCCTCCTTTTATAGGTGGAGGGAGGCGCGCCAGGGGAGGGGAGTCCCTCCCCAACTCGGTCTCCCAAGGGGGCCGGCGGTGAAGGTGGAGGGACTCCTCCCCAACTCGGATTCCACCTCCCCTCCACTTCCCAAAATACCCGTTTGACTTTCAAATTGCTGTTTGACTTTTTCAAACTAGGATTTGAATAAACCCTTTATTTTCTTCAGCGATGACACCTAGTACATGATGCAATCATACCAACTTGATATAACACATTCATGTACCCTTCCCCTTCGAAGTGCCGGACATTCCGGAACCTTCTAGAACATTCCCGATGAAAACACCGGAACCATTCCCCAACTCCGAAACAGGACTTTCCTTATATGAATCTTATTCTCCGGACCATTCCGGATCTCCTCGTGATATCCCGGATCCCATCCGAGACTCCGAACAACATTTGGTCTCTTTCTCATCATTCCATAACTACTCAAACAACGTCGAATCCTTAAGTGTGTCTCCGTACGGTTCGTGAATTATGCGGACATGATCGAGACACTTCTCCGAACAATAACCAGTAGAGGAATCTGGAAATTCATATGGCTCCCACATATTTCTACGATTACTTTGCGATCGAATGAACCACTTACATACGATACCAATTTCCCTTTGTCTCACGATAGTTTACTTATCCGAGGTTATGATCGTCGGTATCTCTGCATACCTAGTTCAACCTCGTTACTGATAAGTACTCTTTTCTCGTTCCCGTGATATGTGATCCCCTGTGAGCCAGTCACATGCTTGCAAGCTAATTGGATGACACTTCACCGAGAGGGCCCTGAGTATATCTATCCATCATATGGATGGACAAATCCCACTCTTGATCCATGTGTCTCAACCAATACTTTCCGAACACTCAATGCCACCTTTATAGACACCCAGTTACGGTGTGGTGTTTGATGTCATCAAAGCATCCATCCGGTAAAGGTGATATGCATGATCTCATGGTCGAAGTAATTAGGTTACTATTTATCATAAAGCATATAGCAATTGAACTATTAAAATGACTTGATCTTTATGCTACGCTTATCTATAGGAGTATGTCCACCATATCATTCTCCTAATGATATGATCTTGTTGTTAATAACATCTCAATGTTCATGATAGGGAAACCACAATCATTTATTAACCAACAAGCTAGTGATGTATAGAGGCTTTACTAGGGACTTCAATTTAAGTTTACAAATCACACAAGTATTAATGTTTCCTTGTTAATACTATTATAGCATGAATGTAAACATTTATCATAAACACAAAGATATAATAATAACTACATTTATTATTGCCTCTAGGGCATATCTCCAACAGTCTCCCACTTGCACTAGAGTCATCTAATCTAGATTACATGGTAATATACCGAACACCCATGGCAGTTTGGTGTTGGTCATGTTTTGCCCTCGGGAGAGGTTTAGTCAACGGATCCGCCACATTCAGATCTGTGTGTACTTTGCAAATCTTTATGTCCCCATCTTGGACATGTTCTCGAATAGCGTGAAAACGTATCTTGATGTGCTTCAGCTTCTTGTGTGACCTTGATTCTTGCGCATTGGCTATGGCGCCCATGTTATTACAGTAGATAGACATTGGGTCCAGCGCACTAGGAACCACACCCAGCTCTGTAATGAACTCTTTCATCCATATCGCTTCTTGTGAAGCCTCCGAAGCAGCCATGTATTCCGATTCAGTTGAAGATCTCGCCACAATGCTTTGCTTTGCACTCCTCCAGCTAACTGATGCGCCATTCAAAGTAAATACATATCCAGATTGTGATTTAGAATCATCCGGATCGGTGTTCCAACTAGCATCGGTGTAACCATTAACAACGAGCTGTTTATCACCTCCATAAGAAAGAACCATATCCTTAGTTCTTCTCAAGTACTTAAGGATGTTTTTGACCGCTGTCCAATGATCCACTCCTGGATCACTTTGATATCTGCTAGTTAAACTAACATCATATGCAATATTGGGTCTAGTACATAGCATAGCATACATTAAAGATCCTATGGCTGAGGCATAGGGAGTCTTACTCATCCTTTCTCTATCTTCTGCCGATGTCGGACTTTGAGTTTTACTCAAGGTCGTATTGGGCAACATGGGCAAGAACCCTTTCTTGCTATCTTCCATTCCAAACCTCTTTAGAACTTTGTCCAAATATGTACTTTGTGACAATGATATTAGGCGTCTCGATTTATCTCTATAAATCTTTATGCCCAATATGTAAGCTGCTTCGCCAAGATCCTTCATTGAAAAACTATTATTCAAATATTCTTTGACTCTATTAAGAAGGTCTACATCATTCACAATCAACAATATGTCATCTACATATAGTATTAAGAATGCTACAGAGCTCCCACTCACTTTCTTGTAAATACAACCTTCTCCATAAGTTTGTATAAAACCAAAACTTTTGGTCACCTTATCAAAACGTTGATTCCAACTTCGGGATGCTTGCTTCAATCCATAGATGGACCGTTGAAGTTTGCATACCTTGTTAGCATCTTTAGGATCGACAAAACCTTTGGGTTGCATCATATACAACTCTTCATCAATGTCTCCATTGAGGAATGCTGTTTTGACATCCATCTGCCATATCTCATAATCATAATATGCAGCGATTGCTAACATAATCCTCACACTTTAGCTTCCATCGGTGAGAAAGTCTCATCGTAGTCAACTCCTTGAATTTGTCGAAACCCTTTGCGACAATTCGAGCTTTATAGATAACATTACCATCAAGATTTGTTTTCTTCTTGAAAATCCATTTGTTCTCGATGACCTTCCGCCATCCTAAGTCCACCAAAGTCCATACTTGGTTTTCGTACATGGATCCAATCTCGGATTTCATGGCTTCTTGCCATTTGTTGGAGTCTGGGCTCATCATCGCTTCCTCATATGTCGCAGGGTCATCGGTGTTGTCCACCAACATGACATTCATAACGGGATCATACCAATCAGGAGTGGTACGAGTTCTTGTTGACCTGCGAGGCTCTGTAGCAACTACAACCGAAGTTTCATGATCATCATCATTAGCTTCCTCTCTTATTGGTGCAGGCACCACAGGAACTTCTTCCGGTGCTGCGCTACTCACAATTTTGAGAGAAGGTTCGACAACCTCGTCGAGTTCTACTTTCCTTCCAGTCACTTCTTTCGAGAGAAATTCCTTCTCTAGAAAGGATCCATTCTTAGCAACGAAGATTTTGCCCTCGGATCTATGATAGAAGGTATACCCAATAGTTTCCTTTGGGTATCCTATGAAGACGCATTTTTCCGCTTTGGGTTCAAGC
The DNA here is from genome assembly GCA_030063025.1 of Avena longiglumis. Taxonomy (NCBI): domain Eukaryota; kingdom Viridiplantae; phylum Streptophyta; class Magnoliopsida; order Poales; family Poaceae; genus Avena; species Avena longiglumis. The sequence goes on from CP125976.1 coordinate 81,771,950, forward strand.
TTGTCCGGCTGTAACTTCTTTACATAGGCTTCGCAACCCCAAACTTTAAGGAACGACAATTTAGGTTTGTTCCCAAACCATAATTCAGACGGTGTCGTTTCAACGGATTTAGATGGTGCCCTATTTAAAGTGAATGCGGTTGTTTCTAATGCATAACCCCAAAATGATAGCGGTAAATCTGTAAGTGACATCATAGAACGAACCATATCTAAGAGAGTTTGATTACGACGTTCGGACACACCATTACGCTGTGGTGTTCCCGGCGGTGTCAGTTGTTAAAGTATTCCGCATTTCTTCAAATGCTCGCCAAACTCGTAACTTGGATATTCACCTCCACGATCAGAACGTAGAAATTTAATCTTCTTGTTATGTTGATTCTCTACCTCACTTTGAAATTCCTTAAACTTCTCGAAAGTTTCGGACTTATGTTTCATGAAATAGATATACCCATATCTACTCAAGTCATCCGTGAAGGTAAGAACATAACGATAACCATCGATGCTACACTCATTGGACCACACACATCGGTATGTATGATTTCCAATAAGTCCGTAGCTCGCTCCATCGTACCAGAAAATGGAGTCTTAGTCATTTTACCCATCAGACATGCTTCGCATCTATCAAGTGATTCAAGAAGTCCATCGGAATGGAGTTTCTTCATACGCTTCACTCCGATGTGACCAAGACGACAAAACCACATCTAGGTCGAGTTATCGCTCGATTTCAAACGTTTAGCCTCAATGTTATTAATATGTGTATTTCCACTATCGAGATTCAATAAGAATAGACCATCTATCAAAGGTGCATGTGCATAAAACATATTACTCATATAAATCGAACAACCATTATTCTCGTACTTAAACAAGTAACCGTCTCGCAATAAACAAGATCCCGATATAATGTTCATGCTTAACGCAGGCACCAAATAACAATTATTTAAGTATAAAACTAATCCCGGTGGTAGATGAAGGGGTAGCGTGCCGACCGCGATCACATCAACCTTTGATCCATTTCCCACGCGCATCGTCACCTCGTTCTTCGCTAGCTTCCGTTTATTCTCGCAAAGACTTGTTTGAGTTACAAATATGAGCAACCGAACCAGTATCAAATACCCAGGCACTACTACGAGTACTAGTGAGATACACATCAATAACATGTATATCGGATATACCTTTCTTCTTGATGTTGCCATTCTTCAAATCCGCCAAGTACTTTGGGAAATTCCGCTTCCAGTGACCTTCTCCCTTGCAGTAAAAGCACTCAGTATCAGGCTTAGGTCCAGCCCTGGTCTTCTTCGTCGGCGCGGTAACTTTATCACCACCCTTCTTGAAGTGTCCCTTTTGCTTAGACTTGCCTTTCTTGAATTTGGTGGTCTTATTGACCATCAACACTTTGTGCTCTTTCTTGATCTCCACTTCTGCAGATTTCAACATAGCAAACAGTTCTGGCAACTGCTTGTTCATGTTTTGCATATTGTAGTTCATCACAAAGTTCTTGTAACTTGGTGGTAGTGATTGGACGACACGGTAAATCCCCAAAGAATTAGGAATCACTATACCCAAGCTTTTAAGTTTGTTTGCGTGCCCAAACATCTTAAGCACATGCTCACTGACGGAGCTTCCCTCTTCCATCTTGCAGTTAAAGAACTTTTCAGAAGCCTCATAGCTCTCAATTGCCGCGTGAGTCTCAAAGATCAATTTGAGATCACGGACAATATCATGTGGGTCTGAATTCTCAAACCTTTTCTGAAGCTCTGATTCTAAACCATACAAGATAGCACACTGAACTGTGGAGTACCGAGTCTTTCGAGCGAGTTAAACATTCTTTACTTCGTCGAGATCACCGCAGCGGGTCACCCAATGTGCATACAGCACATAGGTCAAATTACCAGCTGTGAGGACAATCCTCAAATTGCGGAACCAATCCGCAAAGTTGCATCCATTGTTTTTCAACTTTTCTTTCTTTAGGAACGCATTAAAATTGATGGTAGGGGCCGCCATTGATCTACAACATATTTGCAATAGTTTAGACTAAGTTTATGACAAATTGAGTTCTAATTAATGGTTAAATTAATCTAGGTGAACTCCCACTCAAAACAATATCCCTCACATTGTTTTAGTGATCACACGAACCAAATCCACCACATCAACACCGATCATCATGAGAGTTGATATAGTTTCAATGGCGAACAATCAACATGTTCATCAGATCTACTATATGATTCATGCTTTACCTTTCGGTGATCCGTGTTCCGAGACCATGTCTGTACATGCTAGGCTCGTCAAGATCAAACCTTAGTTTACGCATGAGCAAATCTGGCTTGCTCACGTTGTATACACTTGCGGAATCTAACACACCCGATCATCACGTGGTGCTTCGAAACAACAAGCTTTAGCAACGGTGCTAACTAAGGGTGAACACTTTATGACTTGAAATTCATGTGCATGAGGGGTCATGTTATAATGTTGTCGTCGTTAACTAAGCAATACAAGATGCATAAAGGATTAACATCACATGCAATTCATAATATGTGATATGATATGGCCTTTCTTCTTTGTGCTTCCGATCTCCATCTTCAAGCACAAACATGATCTCCATCATCACCGGCATTGCTCAAGGTCAATGACGCTTCTCCATGGTTATCGTCCATCGGCTTCAACTATTACAACTACTTTGAATAGACATGCGGGTTTTAACAAAATTTAAAGACAACCATATGGCTCCTGCTGGTTGCCAACTTACAATAAGGAACATTGCATACATCAAATATAATCACAATCATGGACATATCACATCACTGCACACCCCTACAAAACAAAGTTAGACGCCTGTACTTACTTTGCATGTTTTACGTGGTTTGGGGCTTTCAATAAGTGTCGTTCTAACTTACGAACAAGAACCACAACATTGATACTAGTATTGTTAATCACCCGTTGTAAATTGGATCTTAACTATGCTAGGAAACAGCACCGCATAAAGCCACTTATGCAATACAAGTTGCATGTCAAGCGTGGAGCAAGTCTCATGAACGATGTCATGTAAGGTTAGCCCGGGCCGCTTCATCCCAACATCCCGCAAGATGCAAAGTACACAAGAAGCAATCGACAATAAAAGCATCAACGCCCACAATGACCATTGTGTTCTACTCGTGCAACAGATCTACATATAGACACGGCTCTGATACCACTATAGGGTTTCGTAGCATGGAAAACAAAAAAATTCTATCGCATACAAACAAACAAGACAAGATCTATCTACTAGATTGCAGCAACGAGTCGATGGAATAACTCACCCTCGAAGATTCCAAAGCGTTTAACGAGAGCGGATTCTCGTGGGTGATGTAGTCGTACTCTTCCCGATCTCAAGATCGTGTAGACGATCCTTCCGGCGCTGCATTCCGGCAGCGCTCCCTGATCGGTCACATCGTTCGGTACTGACGAAGACCTTCCTCTCCCTTGTTCCAAAGAATGGAGGTTGTAGCACTCCCCTCGTGATTCCGGCAGCACAACGGCGTGGTACCGGAAGTAGAGGGGATATCTCGCAGGGCTTCGCCTTAAGCCGGAGCGAGTATGGTGGAGTATGAGAGAGTCCCTCGACGATCTAGGGTTTAGACACGCCGAGGAAGAGGCAAGGCCGGCGGCTAGGGTTTAGCTAGGCGGCGGCGAGTTGCCCTAGGGCCGGCGGCGGCTATGGAGGCGGCGGCTAGGGTTTAGGTTTAAAGGTAGGAACTTGTGTGTCTAGGAGGGGAGCCCTGCCCCGGCCTCCTTTTATAGGTGGAGGGAGGTGCGCCAGGGGAGGGGAGTCCCTCCCCAACTCGGTCTCCCAAGGGGGCCGGCGGTGGAGGTGGAGGGACTCCTCCCCAACTCGGATTCCACCTCCCCTCCACTTCCCAAAATAGCCGTTTGACTTTCAAATTGCCGTTTGACTTTTTCAAACTAGGATTTGAATAAACCCTTTATTTTGTTCAGCAATGACACCTAGTACATGATGCATGTTGGAGATATGCCCTAGAGGCGTTAATAAATGTAGTTATTATTATATCTTTGTGTTTATGATAAATGTTTACATTCATGCTATAATAGTATTAACAAGGAAACATTAATACTTGTGTGTTTTGTAAACTTAATTTGAAGTCCCTAGTAAAGCCTCTATACATCACTAGCTTGTTGGTTAATAAATGATTGTGGTTTCCCTGTCGTGAACATTGAGATGTTATTAACAACAAGATCATATAGTTAGGATAATGATAAGGTGGACATACTCCTATAGATAAGCATAGCATAAAGATCAAGTCATTTTAATAGTTCAATTGCTATATGCTTTCTGATACATAGTAACCTAATTCCTTCGACCATGAAATCATGCATATCACCTTTACCGGATGGATGCTTTGATGACATCAAACACCACACCGTAACTGGGTGGCTATAAAGGTGGCATTGAGTGTTCGGAAAGTATTGCTTGAGACACATGGATCAAGAGTGGGATTTGTCCATCCATATGACGGATAGATATACTTTGGGCCCTCTCGGTGAAATGTCATCCAATTAGCTTGCAAGCATGTGACTATCTACTAGGGATCACATATCACGGGAACAAGAAAAGAGTACTTATCGGTAACGAGGTTGAACTAGGTATGCAGAGATACCGACGATCATAACCTCGGATAAGTAAACTATCATGAGACAAAGGGAAATTGGTACCGTATGTAAGTGGTTCATTCGATCGCAAAGTAATCGTAGAAATATGTGGGAGCCATATGAATTTCCATATTCCTCTATTGGTTATTGTTCGGAGAGGTGTCTCGATCATGTCCGCATAATTCACGAACCGTAGGGAGACACACTTAAGGATTCGACGTTGTTTGAGTAGTTATGGAAAGATGAGAAAGAGACTGAATGTTGTTCGGAGTCTCAAATGGGATCCGGGATATCACGAGGAGATCCGTAATGGTCCGGAGAATAAGATTCATATAAGGAAAGTCCCGTTTCAGAGTTGGGGAATGATTCCGGTGTTTTCATCGGGAATGTTCTAGAAGGTTCTGGAATGCCCAGCACTCCGGAGGGGAAGGGTACAGGAATGTGTTATATCAATTTGATATGATTGCATCATGTACTCGGTGTCATCGCTGAACAAAATAGAGGGTTTATTCAAATCCTAGTTTGAAAAAGTCAAACGCCAAGTTTGAAAGTCAAACGGCTAATTTTGGGAAGTGGAGAGGGAGGTGGAAACCGACTTGGGGAAGGAGTTCCTCCTCCCACCGCAGGCACACCACCAAGCCGAGTTGGGAAGGGACTCCCCTCCCCTTGGCCGGCCCCCTCCACCTATATAAGGAGGGGCAGGGCTCCCCTCCTAGACACACAAGTTCCTTCCTCTAAACCCTAGTACCAAGCCGCCGCCGCCTCCATAGCCGCCGCCGGCCCTAGGGCAAACCGCCGTCGCCTAGCTAAACCCTAGCCGCCGGCTTGCCCCTCCTCGGCGTGTCTAAACCCTAGATCGTCGAGGGACTCTCTCATACTCCACCATACTGCCTCGCTTACATAAGCCTGCGAGATCTCCCTCTACTCCTGTACCACGCCGTTGTCTTTCGGAATCACGAGGAGAGTGCTACAACCTCCGCACTGCTGTAACAAGGAGAGGAAGGTCTTCGTCGTAATCGAACGTGTGACCGATGCGGGAGCTGCCGAACGCATAGCCGGAAGGATCGTCTACGCGATCTTGAGATCGGGAAGAGTACGACTACATCACCGACGAGAATCCGCTCTCGTTAAACACTTTGGAATCTTCGAGGGTGAGTTATTCCATCGACTCGTTGCTACAATCTAGTAGATAGATCTTGGCTTGTTTGTTTGTATGCGATAGAAAATTTTTGTTTTCCATGCTACGAATCCCTACAATGCAATCATACCAACTTGATATAACACATTCATGTACCCTTCCCCTTCGGAGTGCCGGACATTCCGGAACCTTATAGAACATTCCCGATGAAAACACCGGAACCATTCCCCAACTCCGAAACAGGACTTTCCTTATATGAATCTTATTCTCCGGACCATTCCGGATCTCCTCGTGATATACCGGATCCCATCCGAGACTCCGAACAACATTCGGTCTCTTTCTCATCATTCCGTAACTACTCAAACAACGTCGAATCCTTAAGTGTGTCTCCCTACGGTTCGTGAATTATGCGGACATGATCGAGACACTTCTCCGAACAATAACCAATAGAGGAATCTGGAAATTCATATGGCTCCCACATATTTCTACGATTACTTTGCGATCGAATGAACCACTTACATACGATACCAATTTCCCTTTGTCTCACGATAGTTTACTTATCCGAGGTTATGATCGTCGGTATCTCTGCATACCTAGTTCAACCTCGTTACTGATAAGTACTCTTTTCTCGTTCCCGTGATATGTGATCCCCTGTGAGCCAGTCACATGCTTGCAAGCTAATTGGATGACACTTCTGTTGCCTGCCAAAACCCACCGGCAAGCAGCGACGAGCAACACGAAGAGCCGGGAGGCTCCCAGAACTGCTGGTGGGCCCTGGTCCCTCGGGCGACGGCCCGCAAAACTCCGCACGTCACGGCTTGGTTCGAGATGCCACTGACCTATACCTGGTCGAAGGTGAAGGATTACTCGATTGATTTCTGCATGGTAAACAAGTATATGTAAAATTCGAGCCGTGACGGCTCCTGTGTTTCGTAAATCGGCTCCTAGAGCCGATTGCCCCATGGTTCTGCATTAGATTTACGATAACATGGGGTTTTGCTTGATCACTACGAGTTAAATCGATCTACGACAGTTTAATGTTTTCACCACGTAACTGGAACGTCCTACACGTAATTGAGCCTGGTATGTACAAAAGATGAAGAATATTAACCCTAGAGGAGGCCTAATAACCAACGCAAAGTCAATTACCGGAACAACTTCTCTAGAGCGAATAAACCACTTCCTACGCATACTCGGATCGCTCAACCCGTTTGTAAGGCCTGGCTACGTAGATATCAAACTAAACCTTGGCGAGCAAGGCACAACCATAACAGATCGAATCAACTAAATAAAGATCAAGCAAGGTGCTACCCTTGCACTTGGGAAAAGGTGCAAAGGTAGCGAGATAACTAGAGGTAGCATAACTTCAACGATAGTAGTGAAAGAACACCGATGCTAGCCTCAAACAATCTATGATAATAGTATTACTCGCCATCAACAACGCTTCAGTACGAGTAAAACCAGGTAACGCATAAGTAGATACTGACACTTACCCGAAAGAAACCCTAGAAACAAGGGGTGGCGATGCGCCGAGATTGTGTTTGTTGTGAACGTGGTTGTCCTCCTTTCTTTGATAACCTTAGGTACATATTTATAGTCCAGAGACTCTCTACTTTTGGAATAACTCTACAACTCTATCTTTACCTAAACTGAAACGGAACCTAAACTGAAACGAAACCTACTATGATACAAGATACACGGGCAATTTAGCCCAAATCCACGCACTAGGCCGATCCAACAACACGTTGAATATACACATCTTCCAAGCCCATCTTGATCACGGCCCATCTCCTTTGGCCAAAATATGGCGATAACACATGCCCCTGGTTTTGGCAATGATAATTCCAAAACCACTATGTGTTTTTTTCTTCTCCTTTTTTTTATCGAAGGCTGATGTATCGCGGCGTAATAATCGCCACGCTACCCCTTCATCATGATGCCTGTCTTCTCAACTCCTCCGCAATTGCATGATTTAACGATTTTGGCAAGAATCTGGGAAACCGCTATGGCATTGAACCGTCTCTCCACTATTCCCTTATTTAAATTCGCCTAAAGCGATTCGCGGTCCCCATCTTCTCCCAAGAGCTGAAAACCCTTCTTCCTTCGAAAAAACCTGTTTTTCGCCATGGCCTCCTCTGCTTCCTCCGCCCTCCCACGCCCAACTCAATGAGTGACCGAGAGCCAACGCCGAGCACTCACGATGGCGGCAGATAACTCTCGCCCACAATGGTGGGACGAGAGGGGTTGGGATTTCGCCGTCTGGTGGAGGACGACGCGTCCTTAACCGACGGCGACGAAGACCTGCAGTTCCTTGCTGATGGGGAACTGGAGGCAGACAGCATCGACGACGCCATGTCCTGGGACGGCGTCGACTCCTCCGAAGAAGAGGAAGAAGAGGAGGACACCTCCTCCAAAGAGTACCAGCCGGTGAAGTACTTTCGCACCGGGTCCAGCGAAGACGACGAGGACGAGGACGAGGAGGCCCCTGCTGGCTTCTTCAAGAAGAAGATAAGACGACGCCGGTAGCAAACCGAGGATAGCGCACAAGACGGCGACGGCGGCAAAGACGACCTCGGCCTAGATTAGGAACCAGAGTAGTAGTAGTAGTAGTAGTAGCTCCCTTTGTAATCCATCGCTTGTAAGCAATCTGCTTTTGCATGAATGAATGAAAAATCCGTTTCTCGCAGATTGTCCTTCCGCCCCAATTTTGTCGATAACATAAATAAGTCGATGCTCTAGGAGCCGATAGCAACGCATCGGCTTTCACCTTGTCATGTTCTCACAGTCAACCAAGCTACAACTCAAAGAGCCGATGCACATCGGCTTTCCCGAAATCGTTGACAAGGTCAAACTCAGTCGCATATTTAGGCAAACCTAAACGGCCACTTCTTGGTTTCAAACGGTAACCTGCGACTCTCTTCAAAAAGGGCGACCTAGATCCCCAATCGCCCACCGCATTGAGCTCACAGAACAAGAACCCTCAATCCTCAATACGCACAGATCCATCTCCGCCGCAAACCAGATGGCGAATCGTCCAACACCAATCCGAGGTCTCCGGTCAAGGTACGCTTACCCTCGCAATGCAACGCAATGTTAGAACTTGATGGCGAACACCGAATTAATGCCTTTATTCCTACCATTAAATTTTCTAGGTCTCAGACATTCTGCTGCCGCATCCTTCTCTCCCAAATTCTCTCTGTCTTGGCCCTCGTACAGATTCTAGTCCCGCCCATCTGATTTCTTGCGAAGCAAATAGAATCCCCTTAAGCAGCCAAGACCTAGATCTGAACTCTTGGGGGCCTTATGCGAGCCTGGCCTAATCCCCCTGAACATTGGGTTTCTTGGTTCAGTAGGGTAGCTAGAGCTTACCAATCCCAATGGGAAACTTTGGGAATAGCCGATGCCTTGCATCTATCGTTGTCTCCTCTTGAGAAACACGAGAATCTTCTCAAAACCATCGGCTACTTCGTCCGACGCTCAATTGCTTTATGTTCGCCATGGCCCTATGTCACCAACCTTGCTAGACGTGGTGATGATCACTGGTCGGATGTTACATCACCCAGCCCCTCCGCTTTCAACCCACCACAGTCCCCTACAAACTGTCTTCCAAAACAGACCATAAGTTGGGGTGCTTATCTCCAACGCCATATGAAAACAAAGGGCTGCTTCAGAAAGAACATCTGACCTTTCTCAACTTCCGCTAAAGCATTTCATCTTCTGGCCCTTCCTTGCTCCAACTAAAAACTATCTCTCCTTAGCCCATGAACTGGCCAAAGGTACTCAACTTGGCCTCGGCAAATTGTTTCTTGGAGAAGTCTATCGATACCTCCAATTGATGTCTGTTAAGTTGTTCTCTGGCATAGCAGTTAAAACAGGTGGACCTTGGTGGTTCATTCAGTTATGGGCTCAGCTGTACTTCCAAAACCACATCCCAGACTTCCTACGGCGAGTTGTACTTTTCCGATGTTAAAGGAAACAGATCCGATGCACTAGTTATGGCCAAGTTGTACAGTCGCCAGCAGCAAACTATCCCCTAAGGAAGCAGCCAAGTGGTTCAGCACTTTCTTCCAAGGCCTGGACAATCCTACCTTCTTCCCTTATATGGAAGAATCTAAACATTTCGAAAATCCACTCTCCTTCAGGCTAGATAATTTTGCCGATGACACCAAAGACTCGGCAACTCTTTTCCATTGTGATCCGTCCCTGTTTCCTTCCAGTTGGCATGAGCACATCCAACAGAATTATCAAGCCTGGGTATGAATTCTACCAGCCGGTCGTAGTGGCCCGACAATTTGTCCTTGGGCAAGTACCTCCCCATCTCTTTCTCCATCATCTCACGGAGTGCAGAGCCGACCTGCCTGATCCTCTCACCAGTCAGAGGTGTTACTCTTTCTTTGATGCTCTGACCATCCCTATTCCAAATGACCTCACCTTCTCTTCATCAACCGACGGCAAGACTGGTGGATGATGGAAAACCACGCTTTCAGAAGGCTCGGGACCGTTATTGAAACAGCTCGACTCGATTATGACATCCCCGTGGACCAGGTACCACTACTTGCAAATTTTCTTGATGCAGCCAGAATCGATCCTTTTATTAATCCACTCTTTCTCTTTGCAAGAACAAGATGGCCCTGAGCCTACGACAATGATGGCTCCCCTTCGAGTTCTTCCGCCAGCTCATGTGGTTCTTTTCAAAAGACTCCACCTCTGAAAAGGTCATAATGCGTAAAAGCCCGATAACCCCACAATCGGCTTCCAAGAAACCAGCACCTCCTAAGTCACCGCCCTCGAGTTCCGACTAAAACCAGGACGATGGTGAGGAAGGTAGCTGCTAGGAAGACTTTGAGGCGCCAGAGCCCTTCTCCAAATAGCTCGCATGTAAGCTAATTCAGGCCTTGGTCGATCCTTGTCATTCTTCATTCTTGCAGACATGCTCGCGCATCGGTTCTCCTCTTTTACAGGCTTCCGTCAAGACACCTCCGTGAGGACACCCAAACTAATCGAGGAGAACTAGGCCCAACGGATTCTCGAGAGGACCATCACACCGAACCAGATTCACCACCATCGGCTTCGAAAAGGTCGGCTCGAACCCACGCCCCGAGCACCAGCCGAGGCGGGGCCGACTGCGGGTCCCAAGAGAGCTCGCAAAGGACAACAAGCTTCTTCGTCGAGCCAGGAGGTTTCAAAAATCACCGCCCTTCATACTCCTCCTACTTGTTTCCTTTTGTCTGCCGATTTATTGTTATTCACCGGCCGAGAGCATCCTTTCATGCAGACGCCTGACATTTCCAGTGGGAAAGCCGGGGCAGTGCTGACGCCGGATCTGGGAATCCCCGAAGGTGCAGATGAAACGGCTACTACTCTGGCCAAGCCTCCAGCAACCACACACAAACCGATGGTCTCATCGGCTATCCCTCGATCTTAGGAGAGGTACGTTTGGGTTCTTCGGCTCATCCTTACGCTTTGGATGCATCTTGACGCTTTTACGCCAGAGTTGTGATCTTTCGGGTTTGCTGTCGTTCGACCCTGAATCCATCGAACCACCTCCCTCTGTTGCTCACGCTGAACCACAAGCCAGGGTTGCTCTACCTCAATTCCAGTGTCTTAAAACCTTGCTGTCCTCCCGATCGAGAGTTGATCGAGGGTTCGAGGAAGCCAAGAGCGTTCTTGCGAAATTCAGGACCATCTTCCAAAGAGCATTGCAATTGAAGCTTTGGTCGTTGCAAATCTGTCTTTCTTCGCCACGGGTGAAGTTAGCCCGTGAAAGGATCAATCTACGCCACGCCCAACTTCCGCCGAAAGCCGATATTGCGCATGATGTCGCAGCTTAACGAGAAAAGGCGTCTCGATGCTAAACCGACACCTCACAAGATCGCCGAGCTCGCATCCTTAAAAGGAGCTGGAAGATCTTGAGGAGAAGGTCCGGTGACTAAACAGCTCATCCGCGACAAGGAAGAATCCATCGCCTCCCAAGACGAGGCGCAGCCTCAAAGCTCAATCAAGACCGATCTGGTATATACGTGCCTTGAGCAAGCAGCTAGTGATGGGTAAGGATGAAGATGATGAAGCCGAGATCGCCGAGGTGGATCGCTTCGTGCGACGCCTCCACGCCTTCGAGGCATTTCTTCAAGAGCTCGTATGTAAACCGCATCTGCTTGTAACATGTGAACCTCTAGAGTCGGCGACCGTGCATCGGCTATATATTATTTTTTTCGCCGATTTTCAAGATCGCCCCCACATTTTTACCGTCCATTGTCACACGTGCTTTTACTTAGCCGATTTCATGTATCGGCCCTTCAAGTTTCTTGTCCAACATCCCACATGCTTGGGAAATATTTCTTGAGATGTTGACCGTTGACCGCCACTGGGAATTTTACGCCGTCCAGCTGCTCGAGCATGTATGCGTTTCCTCTTAAAACTTGATCGACCTTGTACGGTCCGTGCCAATTTGGAGACCATTTACCATACGCTGCATCCTTAGTCCCCAATGGCAACACAGCTTCCCATACTAGATCACCAACGTGGAACTCCTTTGGCCTCACTTTCTTGTTATATGCACGAGCTACTTTGGCCTTGTTCTCTTTGATTTTCTCCAGTGACCATAGCCTGAGCTCAGTTAAATCCTCCACACTGTCACTCATCAGGGCTGCGTATTCTTTGGTTGTTAGATCGTCCTGAAAAGTAACGCGTCTCGATCCAGCCGTAATTTCCCAAGGCAATACGGCTTCTTGTCCATATACTAGATGGTATGGCGAGGTTTTTATTGCTCCATGGCATGACATGCGATAAGCCCATAACGCCTCTGACAAAACCTCGTGCCAACGCCTATGGTGCTCATCGACTTTTCTCTTGATCAGTTTGATGAGGCTCTGGTTGGATGCTTCAGCTTGCCCATTTGCTTGAGCATAGTATGGAGATGATATAATCGACTTGATCCCCATGTCCTCATGAACTTTCTAAACTCGAGAAATAAAGACCGAACCTCCATCGGTCGTGATAGTTTGGGGAATCCCGAATCTATGGATGACATGCTCTTTCACAAAGTTGATAACATCCTTAGAGTTCACTGATTTCATCGGGACAGCCTCCACCCATTTAGTGAAGTAGTCAGTGATGGCCAAAATCCACATGGCCTTTGCTTGATGGAGGATTGATTTTGCCGATCATGTCCATGCCCCAACCTCGGAATGGCCAAGGCTTGATGATGGGGTTCATTCTTGTGCAGTACCATATGAATTTTGCCAAATTTCTGGCATGCTTGACACCCTTTGTAGTACTTGAAACAGTCCTCAAGCATGGTGGGCCAATAAAACCCTGATCGCCTGATCAACCATTTCATCTTATGAGCCGATTGGTGTGTTCCACAGGCGCCTTCGTGTACCTCGTGTAGGAGCCGATTGGCCTCGGCTGTCCCCAGGAATTTGAGCAATAGCCCTTCCAGAGTCCTGTAAAACATGTCATCCCCAATAAGCACGTACTTCATGGCCTTGTATCTTATCCGTTTAGGTGCCCCGGCCGAATCCTTCAAGTAATTGAAGATATCGGCTCTCGATCGTCGACTTCCGTGAATGCACGAACATCGGCTCATACGCTACATCCTTGTAGCCCGAAGCCATTGTGCAAGATCATTTGCCTCAGATTCTGCGACTGGGATCCGGTGAAGTTTATGTACCGAACTGCCATCAGCTCACGGTCTAACCATAATGGGAAGAGGGACTCGCTCTCACACTTGTACTCCTCCGTGAGTTGGGAAATCACCAACTTGAGTCTCCAAAAATCTCCACTTCGCTCCAGCCGAGGAGTAACTCCATTCCCTTGTGACGCTCGTACTCGGCTACATTGTTGGTGCGAGAGGTAGACAATCTGATGGAGAAGGAAAATGTTGCCCCCCGGGGCGACACGAGTAAAATGCCGATGCCGCATCCATCATCACAAACTGATCCGTCGAAAAACATAGCCCACGCTCTTATGGACAGGGCTGCTATGTTAGTGTTGATCCTTTCAGCGATAAGATCGGCCAGCGCCTGTCCCTTAACTGCTTTCGCGGGTTGATACCGGATGTCAAATTCTGATAATGCAAACATCCACTTGCCCAGTCGGCCTTTTAACATAGGAGCCGACAGCATGTGCTTTATGACGTCTGATTTGCATATGATGATGATCTCTGCTGATAGCAAAATGTGGCGCAGCTTGGTGCAGGTGAAAAACAGGCAGAGGCACAACTTATCGATATCGGGATACCTTGTCTCCGCGTCCAGCATCCTTCTGCTTATGTAAAATACGACTCGCTCCAGCCCATCATAAACTTGCACCACCACCGAGGCGATGGACGTGTCGGCTACTGACAAGTATATGTAGAATGGTCTGTCCGGCTGGGGTGGAACCAACACTGGCGGCTTTGTCAGATATTCTTTGATCTCGTCGAAGGCTCGTTGTTGTTCTGCCCCCCAGTGGAATTCCTCGTCAGATTTGATTTTTACTAGTCCCATGAATGGCTCTATCCTTCCTAACAGATTAGAGATGAATCTTCTGACGAAGTTGATCTTGCCGATGAGGGACTGCAGTTCTTTCTTCGTGGTGGGTGGCTTCATTGTTCGTGACCGCCTCGACTTTTCAGGCGATTTCAATTCGCGTTCATGGACCAAAAACCCAGAACCGGCCGTCACCCGAAGGCACACTTCTTTGGATTCATCCGTGGCGAATTTTCTTGTTCGGTCCAGACGTTGCAGATCGCCCAGTGTCCGTGCTTGGCAGACTTGACCACCACGTCGTCGATGTAAATCTCCACCGGTTGCCGATCGGATCATGAAAAATATAATTCATGGCCCTTTGGTACGTGGCGGCGTTTTCAGTCCAAACGTCATGACTACATATTCAAATAACCCCAGACCACAGGACTCGAATGCGGTCTTGTGTATGTCTTACGGAGCCATGAAGATGGTTGTAACCGGCATTGCCGTCCATGAAGCTCAAAATCTTATGACCAACGGCTGCATTGATTAATGTTTCTACGCAGCCGGATACTCATCCTTTGGGGTAGCTCTGTTGAGATCCCAAAATCTATGGCGACACGCCATCATCGGCCATCCTTTTCTCTCTGGTATGATACTATAAATCCATTCAAAGATACCCTGCATGGCTGATTAACTTGGTCATCAACATTTTCTCGACCTCTTTCTTGACTTCTTCGAATTTCGGCCTTCATTTGTCGTGCTCATTCTGAAATGGCGAAATCCTTTTTGAGCGGAGTCGATGCTCGATGATGCTCTGTCTAACCGAGCATCTGTGTAGTCGGTGCGATCGGATATTGTTTCAACAGCTATCATCGGGCCCCGCAGATCGGATCTAACTTCTTGGCGATAAATGTTGGTCGTGGCTTATCCCGGGACCAATGTCGATCTCTTCTAGCTCATCGGCGGATGTGAACCCGTATCCTAGCTTCCGTCACTGTCAAATCGATGCTAAACACAGGCAAGCGGTAGGTGAGGATAACAAAATAATTTGGGCGATTGCTTGAATCGCCCCTTGCTTGCATTAGTCAAGGACGGTTTACACCTTATTGTTTTACTGATGGCGAGCATCTCTCCTGCTACGACTACATGAGCCGCTTGTCGTATGATCGCTGCTTTTTATTTTTGTGGCCGATCGCGAGGATCGGCCGTACCTGATGATCGTGGGCTTTTCTACTGTAAGGCCGTGGATAAGACCAGCCTCACCCCGTTTTGTAGCTTCAATACGCTCACAGCCGTCTAGACTGATTCCATATCGGCTCTTGGTCTTCGCTTCCCGACGTTCATGCCAGCTATGGAAATCTCGATAGAATCATCTGCGTGGATGACCTCCACTTCATCTCCGTCCCACTGGATCAGGCACTGGTGCATTGTGGACGGAATGCAGCAATTAGCGTGAATCCAATCTCTTCCTAGCAAGACGAATGTCGTGCTTTTGCTGTCCACGAAGAATGACGGGATGGTTTTTCTGCCCACGGTCAGATCTACGTTCAGTACGCCTTGCGTTTCCGAAGTCTGACCGTTGAAGTCGCTTAACGTGACGTTGGTTTTGATCAGATCTGCAGTGGAGCGTCCCAAACGTCGTAGCATGGAGTACGGCATGATATTGATCGCCCGGTGTCCACCAACATCTTGCCGACGTTGCCCATTGATGTAACCTCGCAGGCTGTGGCTTTCGATGCTTGTAACCCTTCTCACGTGGCTTCTCAAAGATAACCGCCGTGGACCGCAAAAACCGTACACGTAGCTCATCGGTTCTTGGCGCGCAGAATTCTGACGGGAGTACGAACACCATGTTTGTGCCAGCCGATGTCTGTGCATCGGCTTTTACTGGTTTGGGGCGCCATTCTTTCCTTCCCGGGCGATCTTCCGTTTCCAACGTCTGCCTCACTCGACGCCGATCAGCCGTGCTTTTAAATCGTGAGATATCGCGCAGCTTCCTCCAAGTTACGCAGCGCTGCACTCTCACGCTTGGTGTGTCTCGAGTCCGGGACACCACCTTGGACGGTGATACATCTCCGTCTTTGTCATTCTTTGGCTTCTCGAGGTCTTCGCCGAGCGGACTCCTATGAACGGCCTGGGTGGAAGAGGCCCTAGACGTTTGAACACTGACACTGGCCTCGTGTCCTCCTTCTGCTGACCGCATTCCGGGCAGTTGTCGACTGTAGGCAATCGGCTCATTCCCGCGTCCCAGCAATACTTGAAGAAAGGACAATCCCAGTGCTTGTCTGCGCCCTCCTTTTCTTTAGACGGTCCCCTAGCAAGGTGCTCATATCTTTCGTCGTCTCTGTCGCGCCGGCGACGTTGGTCATACTGGCGCTCATACTTGTTAAGGAGATGCGTGGAATGTGGCTTCTGATATCGCACTCTCCTCACTTGTTCCTCTGTTAAGTACCGCCTGTCATTGTGGCTGGGCCGGTCGCGTGGACTAGCCTCCTCTCTTTCTTTGCCCCGAGCGCGGACACCTCCCTCCTGCTTGTACGTGTCATGGTGGTACCCAGACCCTGCCATATTAACGCCGAACGAGAAATCCAGCTGACGCCTCGCGGAGCGACTGAGTTCTACCATGTTGACGCCGGGAAATGGGTTTGTGTCCACTTTCATGGCGAACTGCCCAAGGATCAGACGGCCTTGTTCTATCGCCATTTGGATTTGGCTAAGCTCTTGCACTCATTGGTGATGTGGGTGAACGAGTGATGCCACTTGCGATGATCTCCCGTTCATTTCTCGAGTAGGGATTTTGTGGCCTTCGGTAACCTCACCGCTTCTCCTCAAAGAAGAATCGAATATCTGCTCGGCTTTGCTCACATCAAGTCGAACCCTTTGCGAGCCCTTGCTTTCACCCATTTGCAGGCCACAGGATCTGCCCCCCGAGCCCATTCAGCTATGGCCACCTCCTGGTCTTGCGTAGGATCACCTTCTTCTGTATCGACCGTGCCTATCTGACGCTTGAATTTGTCTTGGTATAACTTCGTGGTGGCGCTGTTCATACATCGCCGGTTACGGGCCATGTGCGCCAATGAGTTGTACTCTACCGAAAGCAGATCCTTGATGGGCGCTAGAGGCCCAACACCGCCACCGACCGCTTCCTTCTCGCTAAACGAGGAGAAACATCGGTTTTTGACGGTCTGAAGCCTGGATGTATTCGCCACTCTTCTCTCCGCTTCGCCGCACTGCGCCAGTCTGCAATGCCATCGATAGCCTCCGAATGGTAATGGATGTGGAACTGCTCTTCCAGCTTGCTTCGGTATGAATTGAATCGGTGGCGAGGTGTACCACCCAAAGCTGGTCCCGGCGATTGCGCAAAAAATCTTACGCGCATCCGATCCGATGCGAAATCATGCCTAGTTGTGCGGTATCGGCTTATGTGCTCGATCGAGCTTGACCCTTCCGACCTGAACCTTGAGAACTCGGGAGCTTATACTTGGGTGGCGGCGAATCGGATCAAACTCGTAGTACGGCTTTGAATATCCGATTGTTCTTCTCTTCTTGACGGCCGAACCGTCCCTCAAGATGGTACCGATTTGCTCCTTTGTTTGAGTTGTAGGGCTAGATTCTCATGACTTGTTCCAGTGGCATACTTGGCTAGCCACGCCTGTTTGTCAGCGTCCATCCCAGACATCGCTGCTCCGGACATGCCTGCCCCTGAAGATCCTGCCCCAGGAACTCCTGCCGCAGAAACTCCTGCGGATGCAATCTGTTTGGTGCGTGTCAGGTTATTGCGATCCGCACGTGGGCGCATATATACCGTGTGGGATTTCCTTAGGTGGCTCAAACAGAATTGGCAATCGCTGGGTCGCCTCCACTTGTAGACGACATAAGCCGCTGCTCTGGCGGCTCTGGAGCTGCAAGTGTGAATGGCACCGTGGCTGGTGCGAGCGGTCTTTCTCCTGGTGAGTCCCAGTAGGCCCGACGGAGAGTCGATGTTTCATGATCTCTGAACTACGCGAACCGCGATCCGCTCAGCGTTCACGGGCTCTCGGAATGGCGGTGCGAGAATGAGCCACCATGTAGTTGACTTCCGTCAGAGCTGCAGTGCGCTCCTCCGGAAGGAATGTAGATCTACCTCATCGAGGGCACCCTCGGGAGAACCCTCCACTTGATGCCATGCTTACGGGTCCTCTCAAAAGAGCTGATGAGGTCTTCTTCGAAGAGAGCCTTGATCTCGTCATACTTGGCTTTGTGCTCGTCAGGTAGATCGTCGTAAGTGACTGGTCTGTTCTCCATCGCAGCGTCGGATGTTGATGTAGATGTTGTTGAAGGTCCCACCGGGCGTGCCAGAATGTGTTGCCAAAACTCACCGCGAGCAGCGACGAGCAACACGAAGAGCCGGAGGCTCCCGAACTGGTGGGCCTGGTCCTCGGCGACGGCCCAAAAACTCCGGCACACGTCCCGGCTTGGTTCGAGATGCCACCGACCTATACCTGGTCGAAGGTGAAGGATTGCTCGATTGATTTCTGCATGGTAAACAAGTATCGTAAAATTCGAGCCGACGGCTCCTGTGTTTCAGAATCGGCTCCTAGAGCCGATTGCCCCATGGTTCTGCATTAGATTTACGATAACATGGGGTTTTGCTTGATCACTACGAGTTAAATCGATCTACGACAGTTTAATGTTTTCACCACGTAACTGGAACGTCCTACACGTAATTGAGCCTGGTATGTACAAAAGATGAAGAATATTAACCCTAGAGGAGGCCTAATAACCAACGCAAAGTCAATTACCGGAACAACTTCTCTAGAGCGAATAAACCACTTCCCTACGTACTACTGGATCGTTCAACCCGTTTGTAAGGCCTGGCTACGTAGATATCAAACTAAACCTTGGCGAGCAAGGCACAACCATAACAGATCGAATCAACTAAATAAAGATCAAGCAAGGTGCTACCCTTGCACTTGGGAAAAGGTGCAAAGGTAGCGAGATAACTAGAGGTAGCATAACTTCAACGATAGTAGTGAAAGAACACCGATGCTAGCCTCAAACAATCTATGATAATAGTATTACTCGCCATCAACAACGCTTCAGTACGAGTAAAACCAGGTAACGCATAAGTAGATACTGCCTAGATCGCAAGATGCGATCTAGGCAGCATGACACTTACCCGAAAGAAACCCTAGAAACAAGGGGTGGCGATCTTGAGATTGTGTTTGTTGTGAACGTGGTTG
Organism: Avena longiglumis; assembly: GCA_030063025.1. Classification (NCBI taxonomy): domain Eukaryota; kingdom Viridiplantae; phylum Streptophyta; class Magnoliopsida; order Poales; family Poaceae; genus Avena; species Avena longiglumis. The sequence goes on from CP125976.1 coordinate 81,791,403, forward strand.
TCCTCCTTTCTTTGATAACCTTAGGTACATATTTATAGTCCGGAGACTCTCTACTTTTGGAATAACTCTACAACTCTATATTTACCTAAACTGAAACGGAACCTAAACTGAAACGAAACCTACTATGATACAAGATACACGGGCAATTTAGCCCAAATCCACGCACTAGGCCGATCCAACAACACGTTGAATATACACATCTTCCAAGCCCATCTTGATCACGGCCCATCTCCTTCGTTGGCCAAAATATGGCGATAACAACTTCACCGAGAGGGCCCTGAGTATATCTATCCGTCATATGGATGGACAAATCCCACTCTTGATCCATGTGTCTCAACCAATACTTTCCGAACACTCAATGCCACCTATATAGCTACCCAGTTACGGTGTGGTGTTTAATGTCATCAAAGCATCCATCCGGTAAAGGTGATATGCATGATCTCATGGTCGAAGGAATTAGGTTACTATGTATCATAAAGCATATAGCAATTGAACTATTAAAATGACTTGATTTTTATGCTACGCTTATCTATAGGAGTATGTCCACCATATCATTCTCCTAATGATATGATATTGTTGTTAATAACATCTCAATGTTCATGATAGGGAAACCACAATCATTTATTAACCAACAAGCTAGTGATGTATAGAGGCTTTACTAGGGACTTCAATTTAAGTTTACAAATCAGACAAGTATTAATGTTTCCTTGTTAATACTATTATAGCATGAATGTAAACATTTATCATAAACACAAAGATATAATAATAACTACATTTATTATTGCCTCTAGGGCATATCTCCAACAACATTACACATTAGTCCATAAGGATTGTCATTAATTACCAAAACCACACATGGGGGCCCACATGTTATTTCAACCTCCTTGAACACCTCCTGGTTTGTCCTTGATCAACCTCCTTGAACACCTCCTGGTTTGTCCTTTAGAGAGAGAGCACTCTCTCTGCTACGGCTGGGAAGATAACCCCCTGCCATGTGACCTCCTGTGTTGACAGCAAGGTTTGCTTGCATGCAATGACTGTGTTGTGTGCATGTTGGTGTCATCGGATAAGATCAAGTGAAAACTTGATATTTGTTGTCAATTTACCTTTTTTACCATTTCATCTGGCTTTGGTGAAACTTGCCCCTGTACCAGCCTGTGATGCACTAGTCTGAGGCTACACATTTGATAGGAACATATATTATTTATTTGGTGAAATTTGCCCCTTCTGATTTAAGCTCAATGATGAGACAAAAAATGCATTACACTGTAATTCTGAGAGCACCAATACTAACACTAACCCTTGTGTTTTGCTTTTAGTTGTTTGTTTTTGCGGGAACCAATTAGATAAAAGATACCAGATGAAGAAGTGGGCTTAGGAACAATAGTGTAGGATTTTATTTGTATTAAATATTGTAATTTATTTTCTGTTTGAATATTGTAAAAACATTGTATTATTGTAATTTATTCAATAAAGTTTACTTAATTCCTTTTTCCTTTACAATTCTTTTGTAAAGACAATGTCATATTTATTTTGTTGTAATAAAGAGTTCTTTTATTTATTTCAGTAATGTAATTCCTTTTTCTACTTATTTTATTCCTGATACTTTACTTTTATTCATTTATTGTAAAAGATCAATGTAATACTATATGTATATATATATTAATAAAGAAATATTTTTATATCATTTTTGTAATCATTTCAATTCAAGGTATTAAATGTTTCTAATTTCCATTTGTGAATTTTATAAATTCATTTGAATTTCATATTTGAAATTCAAATACATGTTTGAGCAACTTTCCCCCTAAGCAAGGAATTGTATGAAGGTCATGTCGAAATCTGTCGCACTTGCTCTGAAGTTTCCATCAGTACAAGAGAGATCTTGATCCCTCTATAGCTCTTTTAGTTTTGCGCGAAAATTTCCCGGATTTTCTTATGCATGAATGTAATGCACACACATGTGTCCTCTATAATTCTAGGTGCTAATCCTGGGATGTTACAATTTTTCATCACATCATTCTCTAATGATATGACTTTATTGTCAACAGACATAAATGCTCCATGATCAGGAAACCTTGATCATCGGTTTCCCAATAAACTAGTTGTATAGAGGATACTAGGGACTTTGGTTTTCTTACATGCCACACCTATATCAATGTTTTCAGTTGATACAATTATAGCAGAGTATAAAATTATTATGAACTAATTTGAGATATGATAACAAGCCTATTTATTATTTGCCTCTAGGACATATTTGCTTCACGACCTCCATCCCATAATATAAAACTATTATGAACTAATTTGAGATACTGTCCACTATGGAAGTGATAACATGTGATAGTAATGTATGCATGACACTGGCCCATTTTACTACCCACTATAACTAGTCTAACACATCCTTTTTATAATTATTGTGTCACATCACTTTTCTATGATTAACATGAATAAAACTAGTCATAGTGGGAAGCAACTTACACTAGTAACGTGCATATGTTATTCATCCTGCTTTATTTTTGTTGGGTAAATAATCTGCATGCGAGTGGATAGTAACACATACGTGGGTATCGTGTATAGTCTTATTTATTATATATAGACTTATTTTGTCTTGAAATATATGATGTTAAAATAACATAACTACTCCCTCCATTCCGAATTATAGGGAAAATCTAGCAAAACTTTGGACCCAAGGTAGTTGTTCATTGGTGGTGAAAAATAAAAGAGAAAATATAATTTGGCCTTGATTTACTCGGTAATAAATGCAGGAATCTGGGACCAAGGTAGTTTTTACACCACATGTAACAAACTCGTTCGTTTTTACACACCGCATGCAGGAAACTGCGGTCACTCAGCATACCACTACATGTGTAGTACACTATAGTCGTTGACGTGACATCCACAGAACACCGTTCTGTAAATATCACATCCCTCAGAGTGGTACAACAGAAACATTGCGGGTCCATATTATAAACATTCTCACATTATTATTATTACAATACCAGAAGTTCTAGACTTCAAAAGGTTTCAACTTACAAAACAAAATATAAAGTGTTTCAGCGGAATTTAAAAGTAGCAACTCCAACTTAGGAGTTGAGCTCGGCAGCTTATTCTATAGAGTTCATGATGCTCGGCTCCGTTGGTTACTACTAATTAGGATACTTAGTTGGACTCGTTATCATCAACACCATAGCGGATTTCATAATCCACTCCTTCAACACCTCCTGACAGGTCAGGCTCCTCGTAGAACACATCTTCTTGACATTTGGCTGCATACATTGGCACGTCTTCGGGATCCTCAGAGTCTAAGCAAGGGATCAAAGGAAAGGATGAGTAACAGCATTACCCAACAAGTTCATTATATGCAAGGTGGGAAGTTTGATGCTCTAACTACCACCTTGGACTATAAGTCCTTGGCACAATGCAGTTTTTGTAAATCTTTATTCAAAGATTGATTTTATTATAAAAATCTATGACCATCAGCCTTCACAGGTTGACCAGAATTTTCATGGAGTTCCTTTCATGTCGCGTTCGTAGCTCCTTCCCAGAACAGGGAGTAACAAGTTACAATTCTTACACTCTACAGATGTGCGTTACTTTACCCATGAGAGATCAACTCCTTGTTGCACAACCGGGCATACTTTCCCGTCCAAAATTCCATGATGTGGGGCCCAGTAGTTGGTCCAAGCCAATCACTACCCCCTTCGCGACCTTGCATGCCTCCTTGGTGTACACCATGCCCACATAGTGAATTACGGTAATGGTTTGTACAAACTGTTAGATGCCAGAACTATCATGGGACGATGAGGGTTCCTACCCATATGCTGCATATCCTCTACGAATTACCAATTAATATGCACGCTACGAGGATAACAGCCACGACCTGCACATCCGGCTTCATGCAAGAGGAAGAAGATACAGCTGACTTCTCTGTCACATTCCAAATCTCATGGCTAACGCGTAATATACGGCGCTAGAATCACTGATGTCAGGGGTTATTAAGTCCCTAATTGATCATCATTATTGCAATTAGAACCCTAAGTTCTATTGCTCCATTATATCATCACTTAGGATGATATCTACGATTTCTTTATTTGCGAAAATTAATATTTTCTTTCTTTAGAGTATATATGATAACACACCATTTGCAAATACTTTGATAAAAACTCTTCAAAGGATATGAGCAAGTGATGAACTTGCCTTGTGATGACAAGGTAGTGAAGTCTGATGCTTGCACTGGACCTTGAGCTTTTATGTCTACAAAAACATCATTATTGCCCGGTAAGGACAATATTTAAAGAAGCAAAATGATTATGCAAAGTAATGTGCATTCTCCCCATTATTATAAAAAATCCTTTTCATAATAAAGGATTTATAAATATTAATTTTTAATATTTATAATAGAATATTGTATTCTTTTATTTTATTTCCCTTTTATTAGAATTTTATTGATTTGATAATTACTTTAAGAATTATCATTTAATTACCAAAAATTGTGATTAAATATTTGTTTAGTATTTTTATAAAATACTACAATATTAATATATAATGAAAGTGATTTTTTATTTAATTTAATCATCTTACAATAATTTTGTAAAATTCCATAAGGAATATTTAAATTACAAAATTCTTAATGAAATTAATAAAATTTATATGTTTAAAATTTTATTTCTTAATTGATTTGGATAGTTTGGATTATTGTGAATCCAAAAATATTTTAGTTTCAATTTTTTTGAACTTTTATTTTATTTTCTAGAATTTATTTAAGTTTAGGGGCATTTTGGTCTTTTCCTATTTATTAAAAATAGACTCTAAATGGTTTGGGTTGTGTGTTTGGGTTTATTGGGCCCTTGTGGCCCAGTAGGGCAAGGTTAAAACAACACCCCAAAGGGTTTTTGGCCCACCCAGCCCAACTCACTCTCTGTCTCTCCCTCGATCTCACCTCTCTTCTTCTCCTCTCCCGACCCTGTGGTCAGCGATGCTGTCACCGGCGATTTGAGCCGCCGTGGACCGTCCTGGCCGCTGCCGTGGTGCGGGGCATGGTTGTCGACCACGCTCGTCCATCTGGTCCAGTTCGATTTGATCCTGGGGTCCTACCATGGTAATGCTAGCCCCTTCCCCAACCCTAGGGTTTGGGGATGGTGCTGCTGCCGCCGCCGCGGACCCTCCCGTGGTGAGGTGTGGTGCCCATGTACTACTGTGGCCGCCGCCGTGGCTGGTGCGGGTTGCAGCGCCCTCTGGGGTGCTCCCCGTGCCGCCGCGAGATCGTCGTCCATTCTATTTCCTCTTCAATTCGTTAGTGAGGACCCTGGTGAGTTATGCCTTCGTGGATCCTAGTTCATCTTATCACCTTGGATTCCTTTGTGTGTATCTAGTGGCCAGTTATACTTTGTGCTTGAATTGCTAATAGGGTTCATCTCTGGTGCTGGTAAGATGCTCCTATGATCTGGTTATGATGTTTAGTGGGGATTTGGGTGCTCTGCACCTCAGTGCTTGTGGTCACCCCCCTTTGATTGTGTGGTGCTGTTGTTGGTTTGTGACTAAGGTTGGATTAAATGCTAGGGTTGCGTAGTATTGCCTCTAGTTGGTACTCTGGTGAATTGATGTGTTTATCTGTTGTCAGTATCTTGACACTGACAATGATCTAGTCAGTGAGAATTCACTGACCTAGTTATTGTTGGCTTGCCAGATTATGCTTGGTCTGAATTTTATTCAATAGAATCTAATGAGTCTTTGATCATGAATAAATAATTAGGATATGATCCTTGTATCTAGTTTTAGGGAGATGATTTGATAGATGATTTGTGTAGATTGGACTAATTGATTGTCTTTGTGATAAGGTCAGTGCTTATGAAACCTTCTTAAGATGGTACATAAGTAGATCTTATTACTGACTATACTTATAGTCATTTCTGGAACTTGATGGATGTTGGTAGATAAGTTGGGAAACTTATTGTTTGATCCAGCCAATGATGCTGGTCTGAGGCTCTAGGAACTAAGTTCCTATGTTGCTGTCATTTTCAAAAATTGGTTAAGATATCAACTGCTTACTAGATCTTGGATCCTAGTTGGTTAAATATATATGGTTTTGTTTGTGGCTTATAAAATCTGAGGTGCTACTCCTTCTTGGAGATGTGCCCAGATTTTGTAAGAACGAATGATAGAATATAGAGGTTACCTTTGGTATCACCAATTCTGTGAGGCTGGTCTGGGAGTTTGGTGTTTTTAATAGAGTTTGATCCTGATCTTTATATTTAAAACCTCTAGGATAGCTTCACCCCACTTGGGTGTTTGTTGAGAGGTTGTCTTATGCATCAACACATATATTTTGCTTGGATAAGATAAACAGATCATATGGTTGTTTATGATACTCACCACAAAATCTATGCTTGTGATGGCTTGATGTGCTGGTGGTGTTGCTGGTCTAGTACAGTCCTTCTCCTCTTGATGTTGTTCTTTTATTCCCTTGATGTTTGTGCTTGGCCTTGAGGAACTCTGTGAAGGGAATATGCCCTGAGAGGCAATAATAAAGTGTTTATTATGTGTATTCCAAGTATATGATAGATGTTTATTTTGCATGCTATAATTGTATTAATACGGAAACGTTAATACATGTGTGTTTAATAAACAAACAGAAAGTTCCTAGTTATGCCTCTCTCATAAACTAGCTCGTTGATTAACAAGATGATCAAGGTTTCCTGATCATAGACATTGGATGTTGTTAATAACGGGATCACAACATTAGTGTAATGGTGTGATGAACATTCATCCGAAGTATAGCATTACGATCAAAGTCATTGAGTTTATATTGCTATAACAACTTATGAAGTTATCCTAATCCTTAGACCATGAGATCATGTCAATCACTAACACCGGAAGAGTTTCTTGATAACATCAAACGTCACACCGTAACAGGGTGATTATAAAGATGGATTCAGAACTAATAAAGTGTTATGTTGAGTCCCATGGATCGAGAGTGGAATTTGTTCATCCCGATGACGGATAGATATACTCTGGGCCCTCTCGGTGATATCACATTGGTTAGCTTGCAATCAAGTGATTTGATCACTAGAATGTTATATCACGGGAACGAGAAAAGAGTGCATGTCAGTAACGAGATCAAACTAGGTATGGAGATACCGATGATCGAATCTCGGACATGTAATATATCATGAAACAAAGGGATTAAGATACTAGCATATAAAGGTTCTGACGATCACAAGAAAGTCATCGTTGAATGTGTGGGAGTCAGTATGGTCTCCAGATCCCGCTTCTGATTATTGATCCGAGAGGGGTCTCGATCATGTCCGCATTATTCACGAACCATAGGGTGACACACTTAAGAGACACCGGCATCCAATTGGAGCAAAAGTTTCATGCCGAAGGAATGAACAAGCGCAGGAATTTATTTCACTAGATACAGAAACAGGTTTTCGGGTGAAATTGCATAAAGTGGTTATGCATGTGAAATAGAATTCTAGCAAGGGGTTATTTGTGAATGTTTATCATTAAATTAATTGATAAAATTCTGAATAAAATAAAAGAGTTTTATTTAATGAGAGTTTGGATTAAATTTGGTGGAAATTTTATGGGAATTTGAGTGGGTTTTTGAGTGGAGAAAATTGAAGGGCCATTTTGTGAGTGGAGTGTCCACCCACATGAATGAAGGAGGGAGGGCAGCCCCATGGCGTGGCCACCCCTTGGGTGCCCCCCGTCCTCCTATAAAAGGCACCCCCTCTCCTCTCTCTCACTCACACCTCCTCGTGAAGGATCTATCCCCCCCTCTAGAATTTATCCCCCATGGTCTCGGACTAGAGAGATACATGTTCCCGGTGGCTATTCGGCAAGAAAGAGTTGTGCTTCCGCATCGCTGGGCGAGGAGGCGGAGGTTGCTCGGTGCCTCGAGCGTGTGCGAGCACGGATGCGCGCTCGATTTGCGGCGCTAGGACTTCCTCTTGATCTTGAGATCGGCAAGAGATCGTCTACATCAACCACAGTCGAACTCAATAAGATTTGTAGGTATTCTAGGGTATGTTCTCTACGAATATACATCCGCCTGTTGTTTGTATCTAGTAGATAGATCTTGGTACATAGTTCACATCGTAGGAAATTTTTTGTTTTCTATGCTACACCGACTCACATGATGATCGGACTTGGTGTAGTGGATTTGGTTCATGTAATCACCAAAAAGGCACGAGGGATGTCGTTTTTGAGTGGGAGTTCATTCGTAATATGGATTAGTTGAACTCAATCTATCATAAACTTAGTCTAAACTTTACAAATTATGTTGTAGATGGCACCACCTGCTTTTAATTTCAATGTGTTCATGGAGAAAGAGAAACTTGCAACGAACGGTAGCAACTTTACCGAATGGGCCATGAATTTGAGGATTATCCTCTCTGTTGCACAAAAGTAATATGTGCTAGAAGCGCTGCTAGGCCCCCCACCTTTTGAGGATGCCCCTGACGAGGAGAAGAATGTCTATCAGACTCGTCAGGAGGACCACAACTTAGTTCATTGCGGCATATTGTATGGGCTAGAGCCAGAACTTCGAAAGCGTTTCGGAAACGGCAATGCATTTGATACAATGGGTGAGTTGAAAATGATTTTCGACACACATGCTGCTGTAGAGAGCTACAACGCTTCGGAAAAGTTCTTTAGCTGCATGATGGAAGAGCACAACTCCGTTAGTGAGCATGTACTCAAGATGTTGGGTTACGCCGATAAGCTTGTGTCCTTGGTAATATCGATTCCCATTGACTTAGGCATCCATCGTGTTCTGCAGTCTCTGCCACCTAGCTATAAGAGCTTTGTGATGAACTATAATATGCAAGGCATGACGAAGTCTCTCCCGAGCTTCACAATGCTTAAAACTGCAGAAGTGGAGATCAAAAAGGAACATCAAGTGTTGATGATCAATAGGAACACTGGTTTCAAGAAAGACAAGAAGGGAAAACGGAAGGGAAGTAAGGGCGGCAAGCCGGTTGCCGTGCCTGAAAAGAAACCCCAAGTTGGACCTAAGTCTGATACCGAGTGCTACTATTGTAAGGGGACTGGCCACTGGAAGCGCAACTGCCCCAAGTATTTTGCAGATGGAAGGATACAGATGTCGCCTAGAGGGGGGTGAATAGGCGATTAAAACTTTTCCTAGAGTGGCTCAACAAAGGCGGAATAAAACTAATGTTTACTTTGTTAAGCACAACCTAGAACAACTAAGGTTCACCTATGTGCACCAACAACTTATGCTAAGAAATACAAGCAACAAAGTGATAGCAAGATATATATTACTTCAAGCACGAAGGCTATCACAATGTAAAGTGAATAAGTAAAGAGCTCGGGTATAGAGATAACCGAGTTACGCGGGGACACCGATATTTTACCGAGTTCCTCCCAACATGGAGTACGTCTCGTTTGGAGAGGGGGTTGTATCAAACCACCAACGCCACAAAAGGCCTCCCTTATTCTCCGGTGAATCTCACCCCAACGGGATCGATCCACGCTTCCACTATCGGTGCACTAGTCGGTGGCAACCGGAACCTCTCACAAGGTTGGGGCACTTCTACACAACTTAATTGGAGGCTCCCAACAAATGCCACAACAGGCCACCAAGTCCACAAAACCGTCTAGGGTTCCAAGAACCCAAGAGGGACAAGCTCCAATGAGTAACTCAAACCAAATCCTCCGAGGATAACTCAAACCGATGCACCAAATGCAAATGGCAAGAACACCACAAAGGTGCTCAAATCCCTCTCTCCCAAATTCCACCAAAGCTACAAAAGCTTATGGGGGAATAAGAGAGGAACAACAATGGAGGAAATCCACAAAAGACTTCAAGATCTAGATCCCAATATGTTCCCCTCACTTAGAGGAGAGATTGATTGGTGGGATTGTAGATCTAGATCTCCTCTTTCAAATCCCTCAAGAATATGAAAGAATCATCGGAGGTATTGAGATAAAGCAAGCTCAAGAAGGTCAACAATGGAGGGGAAAACTTGCAAGAATGGTTGGGGAACCATTGGGGAAGAAGGCCCCTTAAATAGGTCCCCCGAAAATCCAACCGTTGAAGCCCAAAAATGCGAATCCCGGTACTACTGGACATTCCCGGTACTACCAGACATTCCCTGGGGATCCCAGGTCGCCAAACGCACCTTATTCAGTACCAACCGGTACTAAGGAAGTACGTACCGACCCTGGTCCGGTACTACCGGTCATCCCTGAACGAAAACGGCCATAACTTTTGCACCCGGACTCCGATTTTGATGATCTTGGGCTCGTTTCGAAGAGGACAACAAGATCTAAAAGATAATGCAAATAAACATCATAGTACAGCAAGGGAGGATAGATCCAAATGACTAAAGGTTTAACCTCTCTCAAAAAGACGAACCGATAAAACCTCCCACATCGAAAACATAATAGAAAATGCATATGAAATCCGTTTTCGATAAACTAGAGCTTGTCATGGAGATTAACAAAAGCTCTAAATCCTCACATGAGTAAGAACTAAATAATGGAAGGTTTTACCTATCTCTAAAATACAAACCGGTAAAACCTCCAAGATCAAAACGCAATAAGATATAAAAGGGAAATCCGTTTTTGATGACCTAGAGCTTGTTATGGAGATTACCACAAGCTCTATATACTCACATGGATAAGACCAAATAACAACCAAATATGATGATGCAAGTATGCAAAGGTTTGAGCTCTCTCCGAACGATGTGATCGAGTTACTCATTCGAGAGCCCCTCTTGATAGTACGGCTATCTATCCTAAACCCGGTCTCCCACTAACAACATGAGACCAGCAAAAGGGAAAACCTATCAAGATTATACCTTTGCCTTGAGCATTCTACTTGAGTTCAATGTAGACGATCTTGCCCTTCTCAAGATTTAACGCATTTCTTGATTCTTCATCATCGATCCATGATCACCGAGGATGGCAAGCATCAAACATGAGATCTTCTATAGATTCCGCATTTTGAGCTTGCACAAGACATCTTCTTATCATTTCATCGACCTTGAAGCCAACACATGCTCCAAGCGATGCCAATGGACCAACCTACAAATCCTACAAGTATAACTTAATACACACATTAGTCCATAAAGATTGTCATTAATTACCAAAACCACACATGGGGGCCCAACATGTTCTTTCAATCTCCCCCATTTTTGGTAATTGATGACAATCCCTTTAAGAGGGTTTATATAAGGAATATTAATGAATAAAATGGTAATACCAATATCAAATACTACAAAAGTATGTGATATTGGTACCACCACCATATATAGAGCAAACTCCCCCACAATCTATGCATGTGTGATGAACTTGAATTTCATTGCATATATTGCCAATCATTATCATTGGTGGAGTTTCCTCTATATATACCACATGCTAAGCAACAACAAAGATGCAAGAGCATGAGAGGAAAATGCACAAGAACAAACTCAATGCATAAACCAACTTCCCTTAAACCCTCTAAAACTTCTCCCCCATTGGCATCGATTGCCGAAATGGGTGACAAGTTCTAGAAGGCAAACATAGTAATAATTCCTCCAAAGGTGTGCTTTCGCACATATACAATGATGAATACTTGGGAGGGAGTAGAACTATATCAAGGACCCGAAGATTGCAAAAATAAAGTAAAATGATGCAAGCAACTATAAGGTCCGACAAACCAATTTTAAAACAACAAATGAGTCCAAATGGAAACTACAAGATATTATGATATGAGCAAAAGAGTGTTTTAAATAACAAGTAGAGAAGCTCCCCAAGATTTGTGCATATTTCAAAATAAATGCATTAGAATGCATATTGCACAAATATGGAATCCTTGCTTCCCCATAATCATTTAAGACACATCAAATAAAAAAAACAAATGAGCATTATTAAATGAATTGGATGAGCTCCCCAAAGATAATGCACCAATTATGATAATTGCATTTGGGAACAAGGTGCATAATCATGGAATCCTCACTCATCCAAGTTCATTTATAAATACAAGGCATGGGAGAACATATATGAGTGCCAAAATGTGCAAATAAGAGGAACAAGCACTCATAGGCAATTAAATTTGGAAGCCACCGAAGAATCAAAAGGAATAGAAAGGTGGTCTCCAAGGATTAAAAATCAACTAAAATTATCTTCTCATATGTGTATATGTATCTAAGTGGAAAATAACACAAAGACATATTCCCATAAAGAAACAAGCACACACAAAGAAGATATACAATAAATCACATAAAAAGCTAAAATGAAGTCATAACATATACCAATAAGATTTTTGCTTCAAAGCACGGCCAAAGGATCAAATATAAATTATTGTATATTAATGAGCTTCAAATACCAACACACTACATATATTACAACTATCACCAAGGGAAAGGGGGAAAGTTGAAATATATGGAGAAAGGCAACAAGTATCACAAGGAATAAACAACTAGCAAAATCTCACTATTGCACATGAGAGAAGTTGAGGAATATAGGTAATAAAATTGCTAGATTGACATATTTGGGATTGATGAATCATATGCATGATTTTGTATAGTCCCAATTATATGCACTCATCTCAACTTCTACACATTTACAATAGAGAGTTCTCTTAATACCATGGCTAGAGATACAACAATAAATATAATAACAAAAATTCATACCAAGATGCAACCTACCAAAGGTTGGAAGCAAGATAAATATGCATGAGCAAGAGATACTTGTTATCGAGATATAATTGGTAGGATGTAGAGGATATGAATTCGTTGATCATCCTATAGCTTGCCTCCAATTTTCATGTATGCATCATTTCTTCAAAATTGAGAGACAAGCATCCAATCTATCTCCAATGTACCTAAAACACATTTAAGTACAAAATGGTCCCCAAACATATTGGGTCCATAGTAGTTAGTGCAACTACAATACATAGGAGAGACTCCACATAATTATGTGCATATTGATATGAAATTGAATTTCAAGCACAACTTAGCCGATGGGAATTGGTGGATTTTCCCCTATATATTGGATCAAAGAAAGCAAGCATGCCATAATATAAACATATAGTAAATATGCATGCATAAATCTTTCAAGAACCAAAAAGGAGATACAATTTGAAAAAAAACACCAAGTAAATCGAGATTGCACACACATGAGCATGACATGACAAACGATGTCCAAATTGTATCAAAGAACCAATTCAACACATGAAAGATCACAAGTTCAACCAATGAAGTAGGCTAAAGCCAAAGAGCAAAAGATAGATAGAAATAAAAAACTCGATGATTTATCTCATTCTAAAATGTTCAAAATGTGAAATAAGGAATGAGACAAAACAAACTCCCAAGAAGAGCAAGGTTCCAACAAGAAACCAAACTCCCCAAACTTTTCATGATGGCACAAAATACCAAAACGAAAAGATTGAGCATCTAAGCACATAAAACTCGATATGGATCAAACAAAGAAGCATAAAAGGATTGTTCTAGATAATATAGGAGAGCTCACCCATAAGTAGTACATTATATAGAATTTTTGCTTTTGAATGCAAAATGCACACAAATGAGATCATCACTACTACCTACATTAAATAAAACACAAGAAGATACCAATAAAAATAAAAGGATCCAAAAGTAGCAAGGAATACATGGGAGCACACAAAACATTTACTTGGCCAAAGATAGGACAATATTAATCAAAGGCCAAAGTGAATATGATCAATAAATTCTACCATAAGTTGGGTACTCATTGTCCAAGGACAAGAAATAGAATAATTTTCCATAAGGTAGCTTGCATGGATATCCAAGATCATAGACACAACAAGAAGCATATAACTAAATATAAGAAATTAAGCATGATACTTCTAACAAGATTCTTGGTAGCTTCCAATAGTCACACAATCACTAGTGATTAGAGTAACTTGAAGCAAATGGTTTCCATGAGGATATATATATCTAAATATGAGAAAAAAAATACCAAGAACCACTCTCATATACAAGATCCAAAATAAGATCAATAAAGCCATTAAGGAAATTGGAACTTGTATGAGCAAATGTGTCACATAGGCGCTAGATAATTATCAATATCAATTCTAAGTGACACAACCTCAAATATTCACATTTTCTAGGATTGTAATATGCACTAAGCGTATGGCTCCCCCATAATGTGATACTACCATAAAGCCAACCCGAGGAAAAAGGATACAAATAGAGATGATTAATGGACATTATAAAACTTAAAATTCTCATGAGAATTATACCACATAGAGACTAGACAATAATCCAATATAAATACTAGGTGGTATTCCTCATGTACACACAATTTTAGGATTGTGGAATGCCCAAGCATAACACTCCCCCAAAATGGGATAATCCATTAATCTCTCACAAGAGCCAAATAAGATATCAAATATAATCAATTAAGGCTCAACCACAAGAAACACACATACATGGAGTGCCACCTAATGATACACAAATATGCTTGATACCTCAAGATAATTAAGTGGAAAGCACAACATGTACAAAAGCATGGAAGATACGAAACCAACACATGCACAAAGGGGCGAGTAACTTTCAATGTAAAGAGTTTAGCATATGTTACCGCAAGGAGGAACATTGGAAATATAATATAATCAATATAATCTAAATGGCTTGGCTTGAAAATAATAATTGATGAAGATCCCTCAATTCTTCATAATGTAGACAAAACTCCAATGCCCTCCAACAACACCTATTGATCAAGTTTTGGCTTGTTGGTCCCCAACCAAGTTGGGTCCTAAGAGGTTAGTCACAATAGGCTTGGCAACCCAAATGGTTCTTTTCTTGAACCCACATTGAGCACCAACAAACTTGGCAAACACATTGCCAACCTCATTCTTATAAAGTGAATAAGCATCATCAATTAAGATAGGATTGGATGAGGAGATACCAATAGTGCATGCGGAAGAAATGTGCCCCTTCTCACGGCATATGTAGAAAGTTCTACTCTTGCCATATTTCTTCTTAGGTGAAGCCACATGTCACATCCCAAAATTTTCCAAATTTTGAAATGTGAAAAAATAAACAAACAAAATAAATAAAGGATGAAATTTAGGGGGAAAAGAAAAAATTTTCTTCTAATTGGAAAGATCAAAACCTTACTTAAAACAATTTTGAATGAGAAAGTATTCCAAGGCTAATAAAGTTCATAGCTAAAATCAATACTTAATTGTGAACAAATTAATTATAAATGATATATAAAGATAAATAATTATTAAATAAAACTATACAAATTGCAATCGCCTTTTTGGAACTATAAATCAAAATATATGATTGACCTAAGATAGATAAAGAAATAAGAATATAGAATGATACGTTATTATTAAGTAAAACTATAGAAATTGGTTTAATCCTTTTTGGAGCTCTAAATCAAAAGATATGAAATAAACAAGAATTAAGAAAATATACTATATAGGCCTACTTGCCAATTTATAAATGAATTATACTTTATAAAAAATATTACAAATACTCTAATCTCTACTACTCCTCCGATCCATATTAATTGATTTTGATTTATCAAAATTTGGATGAACCTATATACTAAATTGTGTCTAGATTCATTCAAATCTAGACAAATTTGAGTCAATTAATATGGGCAGTACTTAAAAAGAACCTCGTGTTCTATTTCTTGGCAAACCAGGTGTTTTCGCTCTCCTTCGTCCCGGTCCCACTCGATTCCATCGTTTTTTTTCGTTAAACACTACACCATTGGGTTTATTTTGTCCATCTCCCTCACGCTCGAGCGGTTTATTTGGTTGAGCACTGCACCACTGGATTTTTATCGACATGCGTTTCCATCGGTTACAACAATCGCCATAATTGCCATAATTACCTTGTCCTTAAATCAAGCCCCAAAAACCGTTCGCTCGTCTGTGAAAAAAAAATCACACGCCCAACGCACGATTGCCTGGCCATAGGGTGTCCCATCCCGTTCGCTCGCCACCGCATGATCCTCACGACCCGTCCATGGCGAGCCTCTCCACCCACCAATCCTTGCTCTCGTCAATGGTGAGCCTCTCCATGCATCATGTCCACGGTGCCGTATCAATCAGCTATGATCTCTGTAGAAATAACTGGGATTTTCAAGGTAAACACCATCCACGGTAAGCCTTGAAATCAGTGGCGCCATTGGTTGGTCTGAATTGAAGGTACAGACCATAGGCCCATATGTATATGTAGTTAGACATATTCTCTCTGCACTTCTGTCGTTAAACATTTTTCTGGACTGACGTGAAGATGAATAAGTATCTATTTGCAACACTGATAGAACATTGAATCTCTGAATCATCTCATAGCATACTTCTGAAGCAAAAAAAAGGTTTATAATAGATGTCAATATCAGAAAGTGGCAACATTTATCCTGCTGTCACTGTTGCCGGTATGCCGTCATGGAAACCAAGTACGGTGCCAAGGTTTCCCAAAGGAGGTACATACGCCTCTGCCAAAGGATGTACACAATGATTAATTTTGTGAAGCTGATGTTGATGTTGTAAAGAAAATTATAGAAAAAGGCTTGGTAGTATCAGCAAGAGAGATCAAACTAGAAGTTGTACATTTTCTTTGAACTACGCCATTATCAAATAATAATATACGATGTCATCTTGTAAGCAATCAAGTGGTCTCCAATTCCTACATAGCTATTATGACATATAAGCATAGAATATATTAAGTTGTCTGACTCAGGCAATCAAAACTTCAGTTAACACTTTCTTTACTATCTATTTACCACAAAAGATTCTCTGTTTAGAACTTAGAAGCATGTACAATATATTTGAGATTCATCATGCACTCCTAATAATTTGGTGCAGCAAAGTTTGTTGGAGGGATTGTTTGTAAGGACTTGATTCACAACATCCCAAGATATCGGAGAGACATTGAGGGCTAATGGTTTGTTGTAGTCAGGTACACACTTTGTGAAGTGGGTGATAGCTCGGTACAGCCGAAACAGAACCAATGAAACAAGTAGGATCATTTAAACAAAATCAACAACTGAAGAATAATGCATGTGTAAAGCAATTCTGACATACAGATAGCCTACTTGTAAGAAAGTAAACATATAATTTTACTGCAGTAGCATTAATCCTATGAGTATAGCCTTTTTCTAGTAATAAAAAACGCTACTAAATAATATTTTTGCACAAAATGTTGGATTAGGCATAAAACCTATATAAAATGGTCAGTAGAATATTTTTAGTGTTCAGAACTTTTCTATAAAAATTTCTCAAATAAAATCATCTTGTTGCATGCTTGCATGCATTTCATTGTATTCTAGTGATTGTTTTGTGATGCTAGTTTTGAGTGTGTGTTTTTTTTCTTGATTGTATTGTTGTAGACTTAGAAGAGTGTGATATTTGCAAGATCAAGGAGTGAACCAATATTCTCTACTAAAAAGTCAAGTGACACTATTATCCATGTCCTACTATTTTCATTACACTTAGTGGATTTTTGTAGCATGCATGATAGGACTACTATATTTCTATGCTATGTTATATCCTATTAGGATATCCTTATATCTTCCTTAGTGAAAACACTGTAGTTGTAGTATGCTTAGCCCTGCTATATATTTGGAATGGGATACATGATTATATAAAGTGTTGGAAAAATATATGTTTTATATAATAAAACAAGTACTCAATGAACCACCTGGGTGGAAAGAGGATACTCAATTTTGGACAAGGTGGCAACAAAGGGAACCATGTTTATATGGCTATACTTTTGTATATTCACTAGAAGAAAACCACCCAGGGACTTAGAGATTGAACATGTTTCTCGTACAGTGGCTTCCGTGTACAGCCACATGCTAAATGGGCTCTGGCTTAGTCAACTACATAGTGGAAGACCCTTGCATTGGCATCTTCAGGTTAACTAGAATTGTGTATTGGAAATATATCCTTACATTGGTGCCTGGTAGACAATCTAGCATTGTGTATTGGGAGGACTTCTATGGAAATACTTTGTCACATTCTCGATCTGCCGGTACTCCATTTGGTGAGTACTTATCCAGCGGCCACTGGTAGCGTCAAGACAAGATTGTGTCATGTGGGTAAAGTGTACAACTTCTGCAGAAGATCAAATTCTAAGTACTTAGCCGTGTCCCCGGTTATGGACAACTCTGAGCAACTAAGGCCTGAAGCTATGGAAGATCTCGACATTCCAATTTCTCAAAGTAAAACTTGATGGTGTCAACAAGGGATTAGAAGCACTTGGAGTTTTCCAAGGAGTTCAAAAAGGTTTGTCAAAAGATCAAAAGTATTTTGAAAAGATAGGATAAAACTATATTGCTTTCTGCAAATGATCCTAAAACCTACTTAGCCAAATATGCATATATTGATAGGTTCCACTTATTTCTACATAGTAGTGAAACTTGCCAATACAATTCAAATGTATTGACCCTTGTGGCTACAACTTATTATGTTGCAGGTTTGTTTGATGTTAGTGAATTATGTTGAATAGGATTACAAGTCTACAACCAACATGAATGCCTGTGGCACTTTGAAGATGAAGGACTCCATGCTATAGTTATTTCTGCTGCATTGTAATGTGATAGCCAAATGAGCTATGTAAGATGTAATGAATTATTTTATTCTTGGTTATAAAGTTGTACTATGACCTTTGTTTCTTGATATTACATCTTAAATTGTGGATGCTAGCTATTGATCCAGGGACTAGCATTGTAAACATAGGGATCTCTACCTTATTAAAGGTTGGGACCTCTACAGATGGTATCAGAGCACTGTGTTGCCTATGGGATTGTAACCCTAGGATTGGACAAAACCCCTTAGAAAAATAGGAGTTGTATTTGTTCCAAACTTATTTACAAACAATCTTGTAAACTCTTTCCTCAACCTTTTTGGTTTTGATTCTACATCTCTTCCTTTTCAACTTGATGGACAAAAACTTGAACTTGAGCAAAGACTTCAACATCACCAATGACTTCAACTTCAGTTACACCAAGTACTTCAACTTGGACATCACTAAGGACTACAAGAGAGACAAAAATATTACTCAAGACTTGGAGACTAAGGAAGGACAACTTAGAAGGAACCATCATCACCTTGATGCTTTGTGACCAAGATGCAAGAATATTTCCAAGGAAACCATGATCTTGTTCAAGAAGAGACAACCAAGAAGAATGGAATGATCACAAGTGAAACCTATAGTTGGACCACCATACTAGTGTTTATATTAGATCATATATTGATCACACCAACTTATGTGGTGTAGGAAAAATATTTTGTTGCCTAAAAATATGGTTGAATCTTGTTTTTTGAGTGGAATGTTGATTGTGATTGCTTGCACATTGCTTGTGTGAATTGTTGTGTGTGAGTAGACTTCTTCCCTAGAAATCTTTTGCCTATTATAATCCCAATCCAACCCAAACAGATGACTACTCCAAGAGACTCCAACATCAAGGATGGTAACAACAACCAAGAGATGTACATGAGAGAAGAACTACTAGCAACCCAAACCCACTTGAATCAAGTGACAACTCAGTTTTTAGCCAACAACAATAAGTTATACCCAACGTTGCAAAAGATTTTGGAAATCCAATCCAAATTGTTGCAAGGGATGACCAACCAAATGATCAACATGAGAGACAACCTTTCCCAAGGAGTTTGTGACAACAATGATGTCAAGGATGATATTATAGAAGGAACTCAAGCTTGCAATATTTGTGGAGACATGGAACACACTTCTAAAGAGCATAAAGATCAATGCCCAAATTGTGAAGAGAAACATCCAACTAAACAATGCCCCACATCTCAAGTTACTTGTTTCCTATGTGAGGTAAATGATCGTGTCCCTATCCAATGCCCCATCTATCCTATAGTTCAACAAATGAAACAAGGTGGAATGAATCAAAAGTTTGGGAACCCCCATGAGGAAACAACTTCTATCAAGAAGGATGAAGACAAAGGGAAACCTCAGATTGCACCTCCATACATTGGGAATCACCTTGATGGACAAAGGATGAAACATAGGTATTATCCAAGGAATCGTTCAAGGAAC
This sequence comes from Avena longiglumis, assembly GCA_030063025.1. Lineage (NCBI taxonomy): Eukaryota > Viridiplantae > Streptophyta > Magnoliopsida > Poales > Poaceae > Avena > Avena longiglumis. Next base: position 81,811,421 of record CP125976.1, read on the forward strand.
CGAGGAAGCTTTCCCACATTTGAGGTGAGGTATGAAGAACATGAACTAAAGGAACTCCTAGCTCTGGAGAGACCCAAGAAGAAGAAGAAGAAGAAGAAGAAGGATATTAGTCAAGTGAACCATCAATGTAACCCTATAAGACTTTCTTTTAAGGGTGGTAGTACCCTAGTTGTTTTCAAGCCAACTTGTAACCCCTAGCCTTCCCAAATCTCGGGACGAGATTTCTTTTAAGGGTGGTAGCCTGTCACATCCCAAAATTTTCCAAATTTTGAAATGTGAAAAAATAAACAAACAAAATAAATAAAGGATGAAATTTAGGGGGAAAAGAAAATTTTTTCTTCTAATTGGAAACATCAAAACCTTACTTAAAACAATTTTGAATGAGAAAGTATTCCAAGGCTAATAAAGTTCATAGCTAAAATCAATACTTAATTGTGAATAAATTAATTCTAAATGATATATAAAGATAAATAATTATTAAATAAAACTATACAAATTGCAATCGCCTTTTTGGAACTACAAATCAAAATATATGATTGACCTAAGATAGATAAAGAAATAAGAAAGACTGCAAAGTCAATTTAAGCCCATAGATAAAATCCATATTTACATGGAACAAAATTACACTAAAATAATATAGAATGATACGTTATTATTAAGTAAAACTATAGAAATTGGTTTAATCCTTTTTGGAGCTCTAAATCAAAAGATATGAAATAAACAAGAATTAAGAAAATATACTATATAGGCCTACTTGCCAATTTCTAAATGAATTATAGTTTATAAAAAATATTACAAATACTCTAATCTCTACTACTCCTCCGATCATGAGAGGCTCGCCACCGCATGATCCTCACGACCCGTCCATGGCGAGCCTCTCCACCCACCAATCCTTGCTCTCGTCAATGGTGAGCCTCTCCATGCATCATGTCCACGGTGCCGCATCAATCAGCTATGATCTCTGTAGAAATAACTGGGATTTTCAAGGTAAACACCATCCACGGTAAGCCTTGAAATCAGTGGCGCCATTGGTTGGTCTGAATTGAAGGTACACACCATAGGCCCATATGTATATGTAGTTAGACATATTCTCTCTGCACTTCTGCCGTTAAACATTTTTCTGGACTGACGTGAAGATGAATAAGTATCTATTTGCAACACTGATAGAACATTGAATCTCTGAATCATCTCATAGCATACTTCTGAAGCAAAAAAAAAGGTTTATTATAGATGTCAATATCAGAAAGCGGTAACATTTATCCTGATGTCACTGCTGCCGGTATGCCGTCATGGAAACCAAGTCCGGTGCCAAGGTTTCCCAAAGGAGGTACATACGCCTCTGCCAAAGGATGTACACAATGATTAATTTTGTGAAGCTGATGTTGATGTTGTAAAGAAAATTATAGAAAAAGGCTTGGTAGTATCAGCAAGAGAGATCAAACTAGAAGTTGTACATTTTCTTTGAAATACGCCATTATCAAATAAAAATATACGATGTCATCTTGTTCTTCTCAAAGCAATCAAGTGGTCTCCAATTCCTACATAGCTATTATGACATATAAGCATAGAATATATTAAGTTGTCTGACTCAGGCAATCAAAACTTCAGTTAACACTTTCTTTACTATCTATTTACCACAAAAGATTCTCTGTTTAGAACTTAGAAGCATGTACAATATATTTGAGATTCATCATGCCCTCCTAATAATTTGGTGCAACAAAGTTTGTTGGAGGGATTATTTGTAAGGACTTGATTCACAACATCCCAAGATATCGGAGAGACATTGAGGGCTAATGGTTTGTTGTAGTCAGGTACACACTTTGTGAAGTGGGTGATAGCTCGGTACAGCCGAAACAGAACCAATGAAACAAGTAGGATCATTTAAACAAAATCAACAACTGAAGAATAATGCATGTGTAAAGCAATTCTGACATACAGATAGCCTACTTGTAAGAAAGTAAACATATAATTTTACTGCAGTAGCATTAATCCTATGAGTATAGCCTTTTTCTAGTAATAAAAAACGCTACTAAATAATATTTTTGCACAAAATGTTGGATTAGGCATAAAACCTATATAAAATGGTCAGTAGAATATTTTTAGTGTTCAGAACTTTTCTATAAAAATTTCTCAAATAAAATCATCTTGTTGCATGCTTGCATGCATTTCATTGTATTCTAGTGATTGTTTTGTGATGCTAGTTTTGAGTGTGTGTTTTTTTTCTTGATTGTATTGTTGTAGACTTAGAAGAGTGTGATATTTACAAGATCAAGGAGTGAACCAATATTCTCTACTAAAAAGGCAAGTGACACTATCATCCATGTTGACATGGTTATACCCTACGGGTACATAACTTCAGCATACCTAGTCCAGCCCAAGGAAGGCCCACGGCAGACATACGCTGGCCCATGAAGATTTTCGGGTGGCCAAGGCCCATGACGTCTTCGGATCCTTGGAGAGCAAGACTAGAGGAGATAGGAAATTTAAAGGGGTAAAACCCTAGAACTTGTAACCGACTAGGACTACGCCCGGGACCTGCCTAAGTCTATATAAAGGCCAGGAGGGCACATCCTAGGGCAACTCGACTCATACTTTCGCACACGCATCCACGCCAGATCGAATCTGCGCACCCTGTAACCTTCGGTTCTGCCGTAATCAAAGAGCAGACAAGCGGGTAGGGTTTTCCCTCGGGGCTGAACACAGGTAAATCTCGTGTCCCCCTTTGCTTGTGCATTAACCATGCCACGATATCCAGCATCCCCATCTTCTCCAAAACCCAAGTCCATAACAATGGGCATTGGCGAGATTAAACCTCGCCAATTGGCGCGTCTGTGGGAATTGGGGCTGATTGTCTTGATCGTGGGTTCGACCCGATCGATCTACAACTCAGCGGCGGAGAATCACCTCCTCTTGGCGCTTTCGACTTCACCGCCCACTCGCCGGATACCATGAAGGATTTCAAACCCGTGGCGGACTCGGAATCTTGTTCGGAGCTTCGCTTCGTGGGACAAGCGGCACCCTCCACCTCCTGGCGGGTGCCGTGCGTCAATTAGGCCCGCCGTGGGCTCCACACCCGTGCTACGCGTCACCATCAATAGATGAGTTCTACAGCGGCAGCTGCAACTCCGATCTGTGATCCACCTTCGGATGAAGGGACCTACGATTCCGGATCCGAAAGCTGCAGCAACAACCAATCTGCAGGCGCTATCGTGCGCCGCAGTCATCAAACCGACGAGGAACGCCTAACCCGCCGCCAACCCCAACCCGCAGGATGAAGCGGCAACGGTGGAAGCAGCGAAAACAGGGAAACAGTGGCCACCTCATCCAACTTAGCAAAGAAGGATGGGTCGGAAGCACACGCCGTCAAGGTGAAATAGTCCTACCTCTGGACTCCCCCGTGATCTGCCGAGGGCATACCACTACCTCTTCATCGAGGAGCACAAGAAGCGGTCAAGATGCGGAGGCGCCGACAAGCGCAAGCAAGCGCCTCGAGTCCGGTCTTGTGACGAGCTGCGCTCTCCGCCATGGGACCCGGCTCTAGCACAAACGGAAATCAGGGAAATAAGCACCGCTCTCGGGTGGAAAACATGGACCCCAAGAGGCGGCGTGACGTAACCCGAACTCTCCATACATCCTTCATGGATATGGACGCTGACGGCAACATCATCCCGAAGACGCCACAAGCTGCGATCATGGCAGCCACTGCGTATCTCGCGGCTCACCCACCTCCGGAGGGGGACCCGAAAAGGGCCATGCGTAGGTCCGCACTCACGAGACTAGGACTAATTGGAGCTGCGCTCCACGAAGATGCTCCTGCGGAGCCAAAGAAGAAAGCTCCGGCCAGGCGCGACCGGAGCCCCACCCCCTCATCCTAAGAGGAAGAGGAGCACGATCTCCCTCGAAGAAAGAAGAGCTCAAGCGCCATAAAAGCGACTCGACGCCGGAGACAAGCTTACACAGCGCAAGATCGATAAAAGCAGCTAAGCGCGCATGCTCGTCGAATCGAGATGGATGAAGGCGAAGGAGAACTCTGCGGGGCTCGATGCTTCAGAGATCCGTCCGCGAACACGGATGCCACGCAACTTCAAGCTTCCTTTGGATACTCCAAGTTCAAGCGGCATGCAAGATCCAAAGTCTGGCTCAGTGACCATCTGTCATCCGTCAAGCTTCACGGAGGCAACAAAGAAACCACCATGCAATGCCTTCAGCTGCGCTAACGGTATGGCGGCGCTTAGCGACCTATCATCGGGATCCATCCGAAGCGGGAGGAGCTCGCTTCATCATCCAAACTTCAAAGGCACCAGCAAGAGGCCCGCCTCAATTGAAGAATTGCGAGCCTGCACTTAGAGCGGGTGAATCTATTCGCTCGTACATACTACGCTGGTCTACAACCAAGAACTCCGCACACATCTCCGAAGCGGGCCATCGACGCCTTGAGGACGGCGTCAAACGCCCGAACTTCAAGGAGAAACTTGGGCGTGTAAAGCCCAAGACACTCGACCAGCTCATGGAAATCGCCATGTGTTAGGCGGGCGAAGATTGCATCCGGTGGCGCAATCGATGAAGAGGATGACTACGGCGAAGACGCGAACGCCGCAAAGAAGAGGAGATCGCGTCTCGAGGACCGCGACAGACCCGACATGATCGCGGCGGCTCGCCGACCACCGTAATGACAACGGCCGCAGCGGCGGAGGATACGCAGAGGAAACTTCGCGACAGCGGACGACCAACGCGATGCGTGGCAACGCGCGACGCGAGAATGGACCCTCGGCATTCGACAAACTTTCGGGTCCATGCACCATCCACTTCTACATCGACAAACAAGATGGCAAAAGAAAGCTAGCCACATGCTCAAGGACCGCCATGAGTTCCGAAACTCAGCGAAGGCATGGTGCAGATGAGGCAACAAGCTCCAATCCTGCGTTCGGAAACACACTGCGCCAGTGAAATAGCACCGAGCTCCTCCACCGCCTATTGAGGCCCAAATCAACCCGATCGCACCAGCTCAAAACAACGCCGGGTCGCATACCCCCACCAAAAGGAGCACTCAATATGATACAAAGGGCGCCCCACAAATAGGGTGCGAAGAAAATCACCGACAAATCAACTTGGCCGTGGCAACTCCGCTGCAATCCCGAATACCTCGGCGGATCGAGTCTGCATCACATTCACTCACGCGGATCACCCTTGCAGATCCCTCGCCCAGTCATGTTGCCCAGTGCTGGGCGCATCGGAGGCTTCGAGATGAGTCGCGTCTTCATGGACGGCGGCGGCATCAACCTAATGTTCGCAAGCACTCTAGCAGCTATCACGGATCCGCAATGCAGCACTGGAACAATCGACACAATGTTCCACGGCATTGTCCTAGGGAAGGCATCTTCCCCAGGAAAAATAGGGCTCGACGTCATCTTGAAGCCGGACAACTTTGGCGAGCGCCTAGAATTGAAGTGGTGGGTAGCGTCGTAATACCATGCCATCCAGGGCGTGTAGCATTCGGGTTCTGGCCGTCCCCTCGCATACCTACTACTCAAGATGCCAAGGCAAGGGCGTCATCACGATCCATGGGAGCTTCACCCGATCGGACCAATGCGGCGATTTCAACAAAATCTCCGATCCTTCGGCATGCAAGACGAGCTCGTAAGGCTCGCGAGGTGACGGACAATGGGCTACCCCGATCACAAGGCAGAACACACCCGACATGTCCTTCGACTCCATCAACACCAAGAAAGTGCAGGTCCATCCGACAGACGCCTCCAAGGCGGCGATCGCCAACGACCTCGGCAAGATAGGAAGCGCTCGTCAAATTCCTCCGTGGCTGGAAATATTCGCTCACGGTGTCCTGCGGACATGCCGAGTTCCTGTGGAATTCGCGAGCACGCACTCAATGTCTTCCAGAAACCAAGCGATCTATCAAAAGACTATCCAGAGCCACGAGCGAAGCTATCGGCAAGGAGATCAACAGTTACTCGCAGACTTCATCCGGAAATCAAGGAAAGCGAGTGGCTGGCAAATACGGTGATGGTCCCGAAGAAGGACACGGACATCCTGCGGATGTGCGTGGACTTCACGTCACTAAATAAACACTGCCCAAAGGACCACTTCCCTCTACCTCGGATCGACCAGATCATCGATTCAACTGCAGGTTGTGAGAACCTCTCCTTCCTCGACGCCTACTCAGGCTATAACCAGATTCGACTCAAGGTCTAAGATCAAGAGAAAACGGCGTTCATCACACCGTTCGAAGTATTCTGCTACAACACAATGCCCTTCGGGCTAAAGAACATGGGTGCCACGTACCAGCGATGCATGCAGGCCTGCCTAAAGGACCAGATCGGTCGCAACGTCCAAGTCTATGTTGATGACATAGTCATAAAAACCAAGGAGGCAAGAACACTTATCGACGATCTCCGCGAGACGTTCGACAACCTTGATCGCTACAGGATCAAGCTCAATCTAGAAAAGTGCGCCTTCGGCGTCCCCCCGGGTCAGCTGCTCGAGTACTTCATCTCTCAACGAGGGATCGAAGCGAACCCGAAGAAAATCAAAGCTATCATGACAATGCAGAAGCCGAAAAACCTCAAGGGCGTTCAGCAGTCAGGCGATAGCGGCACTAAGCAGGTTCATCACCGCATGGGCGAGAAGGCCCTACCATTTTACCAGTACTTTGCGAAGGCGATAAGTTCGAGTGGACACCGAAGCCAACGACGATTCGAAAGCCTCAAGCGGATCCTCTCCACCTCGCCGCTTTGGTCACGCCAAAAGAGCGCGAGCCCTGTCAGTACATAGCAGCCACACACCGTGGTCGGCAAGACTCATGGTCGAACGACCCGAAGAAGGCAAGACCCACGGGGTACAACGCCCAATTTACTACCTCAACGAGGTTCTCACTCCAACAAAACGGCAGTACCCGCACTACCAGAAGCTGGCCTACGGCGTTTTCATGACGGCTCGACGACTGAGCCACTACTTCCAGGAGCATCAGGTGATGGTCTTCAACGAGGCACCCCTAAACAGCATCCTGAATAACCCAGAGGCCACAGGACGCGTGGCCCTGTGGGGCATTGAACTATCACCCCTGGACATCATCTACGAGAAGCGACACGCAATCAAATCTCAAGTCCTTCCGGACTTCCTGGTGCACTGGATGGAGCTGCAGCTGCCTGACACCCCAGACATGTCGCAGTCCTGGACAATGCATTTTGACGGCTCCAAGCGCCGAGCAGGAGCAGGAGTCATCTTGACCTCCCAAGGTGACAAAATGAAGTCGTCCTTCGGATGAAATTCGAGCCTCCAACAACGAGGCGAATCTGAAGCCCTCATCCATGGCATGAAGATGGCAAAAATATGTGGCGCAACGCACCTGGTCATCTACGGTGACTCCAACCTTGTCGTACAGCAGACGATGAATGAGTTCGACGCACACGCCGAAAACATGATCGCGTACCGCGAGCTATACAACGCACTCGAAGTAGAATTGACGTTGCGAACTTCGCACGTTGGAAGAGAGAGCAACGAGGAGGCCGATAGACTCGCCAACATCGGCTCCACTTGTGCAAAGGTACCACCGGCGTGTTCCTCGAATGATCTGCGTGCCATCCATCAGCGGAAATTCCACAAGGGATCACCCAAGAAGCGAGAACACTCGGGGATACGCTACCGAAGGTCATGAAGGACCAAAAGTTGGATACCAAAGTTGCCATGGTCAACCCGATGCAGGTCATGGCGGTCGAATAAACTTGGACACGCCCATACCTCCGCCTCGATAAACGGAGAATTGCGGACAGCCCGGCGGATGCGCACGTATCTCGTCGGTCAAAAGCCTTCACCATCACCAACGGCGAGTTGTAAAAACGCAACATTACGGGCGTACTACAACGGTGCGTCACCATCAACGACGGCAAGGCCATACTCCAAGATATCCACGATGGCATCTGCGGCCACCACGAAGGTAGCCGCTCCCCCGTCGCCAAAGCTCTGCGAGCAGGATTCTACTGGCCAACGGCCATGAGCGACGCGAAATACATCGTCCGAAGATGCAACGGGTGTCAACGGTTCGCCGACAAACCGCACGCACCTGGGTCCGAACTTCGACCCATACCCATAGCCTGGACTTTTGCCCAATGCGGCCTTGACATGATCGACAAACTACCAAAATCCTCGAAGGGAGGACACGTCTTCCTCCTGGTCGCAGTCGACAAATTCACCAAGTGGATCGAAGCCATGCCAGTCACCAACCAGAAGGGCAAAACCGCCATCAAGTTCTTCGAATCCATTGTCTACAGGTTTGGCGTACCGCATGAGATCATCACCGACAACGGATCGAACTTCATCTCCAAGAATTCCGGGACTTCGCGAAGGCCTCGGGATCAATATCACGTATGCCTCGGTGGCACACCCGCAAACAAATGGGCAAGTGGAAAAGGCCAGCGGCCTAATCGGCGCCGCATCAAGAAGCGCCTCATGAGCTCACTCGAGCACAAAGTCGGAAATCGACGAAGAGCTACCGTCATCTGTGGAGCTTACGTACTACGCCAAACAGCTCCACCGGCTACACACCGTTCTTCATGGTGCACGGAGCTGAGGCCGTGCTACCAGCCAAAGTACGCCACCAGGCTCCACGAGTCGTCGCTTACAGCGAAGCCGAGTCCACGGTTGCACTCGAAGACGCCGTCAACACACTCGACGAAGCACGGGATATAGCAGCAGCTCGATCAGCGGTGTACCAGCAGAGTCTCCGCAACTATCACAGCCGCCGGCTGTGCCCAAGGTCCTTCGTCGAAGGAGACCTCGTCTTGCGACTCAAGCAAAAGCGACCGAACAAACTCGATTCACCATGGGAAGGACCCTACGCCATCTCCGAGGTCATCCCAGGTGGCGCCTATCGCCTCAAGCACGTGGAGTCTGGAGTCGCATACTCCAACTCGTGGAACGTCTCGCACCTGCGACGATTCTACCCGTAGCAACCTACCTCCCTTTTTACTTTCAATAAGGCTTTCAGCCAAGGCTACTCAGCCGAACCATGTACCTCCTCCATTACGATATAAATAAAGCTAAGTACCTCGCCCCCAACCCTCGGTTGACTATTTTCTGCAACTTTACTACATGCTACATACGCACTCGCCCCCCCCCCTCCCCCCACCTCACGATTTCATCGACTGAGGACAAAACGTGTACACCTGAGTAGCTGACCACGTCAGGCAAACAAAAAGGACACGTACTAAATCAAAGCACTGCGTGCTCGCAAACAAGCAAACCTTTACAACAAAGGGCACATACACGCCCAGCCGCAATATACAAATTTTACATCTATATGTTTATTTTCAGGTCCTACCTATTCTGAAGAATAACCTGAGCACACTGCTCAAACAAATCTACAATCTGTTCGGCATACTGCCTTATAGCCGCATAATGCGGACGCATATTCCACTCGCCACCATCTGGTCGAGGAGGTGGCCCAGTCGCCACAGCAGCCAAATCTACGTCAGGGCGGTGCACCCTCACAAGAGACAAGGCAACCTTCACCCCTGCGACGAGCTGCTGCCGCACCAGCTCCTTAACATTGCTGGCACTCCGAAACTTCGTCAGAAGACCTGCAAGGGTCGTTGGCACGGCATCCAACGGAAACATGATGTGCAGCACCGAGGAAAGTGATGTCTGCACCTGGCGGAGCACCCGTGAAACCTGGTAGACACGATCCTGCATCGTCGCCAGAAACATGGCGCGATCACGATCCATCCAGAAGAAGCCGCCGGCCTCCATGTCCTGTTGAGTCAAGCAATTGACTCGAACAACAATACGCTCCTTTTCTTCCCTCGGAGCAAGATTGGCACCTGCGACAACCGCACAAAACAAGAGTAAGGCCAGCAGGCTCACCCGAAGAACTGAGCTACATCCCGAAAGAAGGATCAACTTACATTGCAGCTGCTCGGACAGCCGACCCTCGCCATCAAATACTCCTCTCTGGGCACCAGTGCGCCTTGGATTTCAAACGCCGGTATCGACAGAACCCAAGAAAATCCCTCTCCAAGCTACGCACGCGATCTCGAAGAAAAGCGAGCTGCGAGGAATCATCCAATGATGCTCGCAAGGGCCTTTCGGATGAAGTGTCAACTGGGTCAGCACCCGAAGGAACCTATAGCAGCAGAAAAAAGAGGCACACAGACATTCAACCAAGGATAGAGCACAACTCGGAGGAATTCATTAAAATATATAAGGCCACTACGTGGCACAAGGATGGTACTACAAAAGATATTTACAACAAAAATAGAGTACAAACTACCCTACGTCTACTATGCCTAAGGCGGAGGGCACTGAGTCGCCTCGTAACCGCCTTAGCTTTGGCCTCGCCGCAATGCATACTCAAACAGCAAGTCAATGAGCTTGGGCCCATATCGTCTGCAGCAAGCGGAGTAGGCGGCGAAGGCTACCTCGGATCTATCCGCAGCCGTAGGCATCCGAGAAGTAATCTGGGGCAGGTCCAGCCCGCCAGCCGCCAGGCCATCGCCACCCGACGGAGCGCCGATGCCCTTCGCTGCGCTTATATACGCAGCGCTAACCGTCTGACAGAGCCTCTGCCAGGGCATCCACATCTTCAAGGGATGCGCCCTTCGAGAAGAGCTCCTGGTAGAAGCGACCAAGGACCTCTTTCGCCTTGGCAAGGGAGTTGACGACGGTGCTGCAGCGGTCTTCGACCGCTATAGTGGCATCATCTAGAGCACTCCCGTGCTCCAGAGCACCGCGGTCGAACTCGATGCCTGCGGCATCTGAGACAAAAACGAAGAAAAATATGAAGAAAGTCAGCATAGAAGAAGATCCGTAGAAAAAGAAGCAAGTACAAAAGCTAACGCTCACCCGAAATAGCCTTGGCAGCAGCCATGAGCTTCTCCGCCACCCCTTTTTCACGAGCAGCCGCAACGGTGGCCAGCTGCTCCTCACGATCTGCGGCCTCCTGCTGCAGACGCTCTTTCGCTTCGGCTGCCTTCGTCAGCTCCAGCTCAAGGCGCTCTCTCGCACTAGCGGCAGCTTCGGCCTTCTGCTCCGATTGGCCAAGGCTCTTCTTCAGAGCATCGACCTCACGGAGAGAGTCTTTATGCTCCTCTGCATTTACAACAAGCAAGTGTCAAAGAACAGGACCAGGATAAGCAAGAGAAGTACTACAAGGCAGACGAATACCTTGAAGCGCTGCAGCTTCGCCTCGGCACAAGGCGTTCCTCCACCAGCCGCTTGGCCTCTTGGACAAAAGGCTGCAGCAACAGGCAATAGTAGTAAGAGCAGGACTTGGGGGCTACGCCCAACACAAAGAAGCATAAACAACATCATCATACGAAGACACTCGGGGGCTCCCCCCGTAACATCAAGCAGAAAAACTTACGTGCTCCGAAGGCGAACCCGCAGGCCCGCCTGCGAAATTCTGAGGCGCAACCACCAGCCTCTCCTGCACAGGAGGAACTGGCGCAGCGTCACCAGAATTCGCCACCTTCTGAGGAGGAGGCGACGCAATGTTCGACTCCCCCATCATCTCGCGCGCACCATCACTAGAGCCGTCGGAGGATTGCCTGCATACGAACCAATCAACACAGATGCAAAAATAACAAGGGAACAAAGGACAATAGTCGCAACAAGAAAACTTACGAGCCCAACGCGCTCAGGTCGAAGATAGGAGAAGCCCTTCGGGCCCTCTTCTCCTCCTTCTTTTCTTCCTTCTTCTGCTCCTTCTTTTCTTCCTTCTTCCGCTTTGCTGGCGGGTGCGGAGCAACAGCCCGCACAGGAATGGCAGGAAGGGGAGAGGAAGAACCCCCATGAACATCATCATGACGCTCAAGGCCCAGAGGATTTCTGGGAGTCGGAGGAGTCGAGGCGTCTGACGACTCGCTAGAGCTCCATGCTCGCTTGCGCGAACGGTCCTCACTCGATTCGTCGGCATCCTCCGCTGGGGATCGCGCTGACGGTAGCTCGGACACGGAATCCACCACTTCATTATCTGGGGCATTCGGATACCTTTCGGTCAACGGTGGTGCCATGCCCGGCACTTTGAAGCTCTGCAAAAGGAAAAGGAACTTTGTTAGCAAACAAAGGAAAAAGTACACAGCTGACAAAAACAAAAGGGGAGCACTACGTGCGCAAATCTACACCTTCGGTATGACCAACGTTGAAGAAAAGGGAGGAGTCAGCGACTTCCCCGGGATTTCTTCGTCGCCCTTGAACTTCAACAGCGCACGAAGAGCCTTGTCAAGTTCCACCTCGGAGATTTTCTCACTCGAAACCCTCGTCGGATCACGGCGCCCAGAGTAAAGAAACATCGGATGCGCCCTCACTTGGAGAGGCTGCACCCGACACTCAAGAAACGTCCGGATGATGTCGACACCGTTCACCTCCTTCTGAGGAATCAGTTGGAGATCCTCCACCCGACGGTACAGGGCCTCTATCTCCGCCACCTCACCGTCTAAGATTTGGTTTTTCCAGGATCTTTTCTTCTCAATCAATTGGGAGGGGTCAAAAGGAACGAGACCAAAATCTTGCCCAGGAAGTACGGAGTCACGGATGTAAAACCATTTCCTCCGCCAGTACTGGACAGATTCGGACATGGAAAAGGAAAAGAATTGCACATTGGAATCGAGGGAGATGATGAAACCCCCAATGGGATACACACCATCCGAACCAGACTGCCTCTTCACGGAATAAAGCTTCCGGAAGAGGCCAAAGTGCGTCTCAATGCCAAGCCAACACTCGCAAAGCGTGATAAAACACGCAATGTGGAGAAGGGAGTTGGGAGACAGATGATGGAGTTGAACCCCACAGAAAAAGAGCAGTCCACGAAGGAAGTCATGGACCGGAAAAGAAAACCCGCGAATCATGAAGGCAACAAACATAACCCGATACCCATATGGGGGATGAGGGGTTACCTCATTGCCGGGGAGTCTCACGGCCGTCGTGTCTTGCGGGATCGAGCTCGCTCAGCGGTTTGGAGATCGCTCTCCCGGGTTTCTGATCGCCGCCAGCCACCGTCGGTGACGCGAGCAGTGGCGGTGCCCTTCTTGCCTCCGGCGGCGCTGGTCCCAACTGCAGATGAGGACTTCTTTGTTTTCCCCATGGCGCTACGGCGGTGGTGGCGTTGCCAACGAAGAAAGACAAAGGAAATGTGGAGGAAACTCTCAGCGCGCAGCAAGAATAGCTCAAGAACGAGGGGGCAGTGAATAGATGAACTGCTGCGGTGAAAAACAAACCACGATTTCACCAGGGATTATAACAGCGAAGACAATGCACGCTGGCCGTCCATCGAGAAGACCTAACGCCAACGGTAGATCTGGGCGTACACGTGTCAGCACCAAAATGAACCGTCGATACCACGCCGTCCACTACGTGCGGAAATCGAGGAGACGCCGTAATCATCTCCACGCCGCGCGTGACCGGTCAATTCAAAGTCAGCAAGTGGGACCCACGCTTCGTCCAGTCAAGTCATCTCTGGCGTAGCAGACGCTTGAGGTCATCGATCGTAAGCACTGGCGTCATCAAAAGCTATACTAGCACCACTTCGGCTCCACAGCTAAAAGTACTCATTCAAATCTACGATTCGACTAAATACTTGGGGCTACTCCTATCAGGAGCGCTGGCCGCGCACCCGACAGATAAATGAGGACAAAATTATTTCTCTGAGTCCTACGTCGAGTTTACGACTCCACTACGGACTCGGGGGCTACTCACATAGGGAGGATGGATTTAAGCATCCGAAAATTTTCGAGTCCTGTGGACCTAATGATTGAAACAATGCTTGAACTAAAAGTCTCCGTTCGAGTCTACGACTCGAACAAACACTTGGGGGCTACTCCCATAGGGAGCGCTGGTCGCGCACCCTATGAAATCTTCGACTGCGATCTTCCGGATCCGCATGCAAAAACTTTTTTGGCAACTCTGCCCCAACAAAACGCTAAGTGAGCAACAATCTCCTTGGCCACCCGAAACACCTCCGAGGTGATAAATGTTTGGATGCGTCGCGACGCAAAGATAAGACCTAGATATCATCGATGGCACGCAACGACCGATCGCGCTGCTAGTATGAATCCGTACCAGCAGGTACGATGAAAAATCCCGACGGACACGTTGGGTGCACCAATTAAAATCACTAGAATTCCACTCCTATAAGTTCCCCGCGGCCTGAGTTGAATTACGCCAGCATATGTTCCAGGCCCGGGTTAAGGGACCCGAACCTGAAGAAGATCGTGTTATTTCGTCCTAAGACAGTTAACTGACCCTGATCCGTCGGGTGAGTCAGGCACACGCATCAACAATCCCTACATACATATACTATTAACATATAGCTGCTCCCGAAGGATGGAAGAGTCCTCAGCCGAATCTACGATTCGACTGATCACTCGGGGGCTACTGACATGGTTATACCCTACGAGTACGTAACTTCAGCATACCTAGTCCAGCCCAAGGAAGGCCCACGGCAGACATACGCTGGCCCATGAAGATTTTCGGGTGGCCAAGGCCCATGACGTCTTTGGTTCCTTGGAGAGCAAGACTAGAGGAGATAGGAAATTCAAAGGGGTAAAACCCTAGAACTTGTAACCGACTAGGACTACGCCCGGGACCTGCCTAAGTCTATATAAAGGCCAGGAGGGCACGTCCTACGGCAAATCGACTCATACTTTCGCACACGCATCCACACCAGATCGAATCTGCGCACCCTGTAACCTTCGGTTCCACCGTAATCAAAGAGCGTAAGCGGAGTAGGGTTTTCCCTCAGGGCCCGAACACAGGTAAATCTAGTGTCCCCTGGTTGCTTGTCTGTTAACCGTGCCACGATCTCCAGCATCCCCATCTTCTCCAAAACCCAAGTCCATAACAATGGGCATTGACGAGATTAAACCTCGTCACATGTCCTACTATTTTCATTACACTTAGTGGATTTTTGTAGCATGCATGATAGGACTACTATATTTCTATGCTATGTTATATCCTATTAGGATATCCTTATATCTTCCTTAGTGAAAACACTGTAGTTGTAGTATGCTTAGACTTTCTATATATTTGGGATGGGATACATGATATGATTATATAAAGTGTTGGAAAAATATATGTTTTATATAATAAAACAAGTACTCAATGAACCACGTGGGTGGAAAGAGGATACTCAATTTTGGACAAGGTGGCAACAAAGGGAACCATGTTTATATGGCTATCTTTTTGTATGTTCACTAGAAGAAAACCACCCAGGGACTTAGAGATTGAACATGTTTCTCGTCTGAAGGCTTCGTGTACGACCACATGCTAAATGGGCTCGCTTAGTCAACTACATAGTGGAAGACCCTTGAATTGGCATCTTGAGTTAACTAGAATTGTGTATTGGAAATATATCCTTACATTGGTGCACGGTAGACAAGCTAGCATTGTGTATTGGGAGGACTTCTATGGAAATACTTTGTCACATTCTCGATCTGCGGTACTCCATTTGGTGAGTACTTATCCAAGCCCCTTGGTGGCGTCAAGACGAGATTGTGTCATGTGGGTAAAGTGTACAACTTCTGCAGAAGATCAAATTCTAAGTACTTAGCCGTGTCCCCGGTTATGGACAACTCTGAGCAACTAAGGCCTGAAGCTATGGAAGATCTCGACATTCCAATTTCTCAAAGTAAAACTTGATGGTGTCAACAAGGGATTAGAAGAACTTGGAGTTTTCCAAGGTGTTCAAAAAGATTTGTCAAAAGATCAAAACTATTTTGAAAAGATAGGATAAAACTATATTGCTTTCTGCAAATGATCCTAAAACCTACTTAGCCAAATATGCATATATTGATAGGTTCCACTTATTTCTACATAGTAGTGAAACTTGCCAATACAATTCAAATGTATTGACCCTTGTGGCTGCAACTTATTATGTTGCAAGTTTGTTTGATGTTAGTGAAGTATGTTGAATAGGATTACAAGTCTACAACCAACATGAATGCCTATGGCACTTTGAAGATGAAGGACTCCATGCTATAGTTATTTCTGCTGCATTGTAATGTGATAGCCAAATGAGCTATGTAAGATGTAATGAATTATTTTATTCCTGGTTATAAAGTTGTACTATGACCTTTGTTTCTTGATATTACATCTTAAACTGTGGATGCTAGCTATTGATCCAGGGACTAGCATTGTAAACACAGGGATCTCTACCTTATTAAAGGTTGGGACCTCTACACCACAACTAGAGGAAGAGCTCGAGTAGTCCTCTTAGGAAGAGGCCCATTAATGACTTGAGGTGGAACTTGAGGCCGCTTCCCTTGTTGCTTCACACTAGGAGACTTATTCTTTAATGGGCAAGATCTAACATGATGCCCTTCTTCCTTGCACTTGAAGCAAACAATGTTGGCCGGATTCTTGACTTGATCTTGGCCATTATTCTTGTTGTCCTTGTGCTTCAACTTGATAATGGACTTGTTCTTGACATTGGAGTTTAATCCAAGCCCACTCTTGTCATTGGGGGATTTTTGCACACTCAAGATTTTGTTGAGTGTGACCTTCCCTTGATGACCCTTTTTCAAGTCATTCTTCTAAGAAGTGACTTGAGCCTTGAGCCTTTTGATTTCCTCTACATGGTTAGTTTCAACAAAAACACTATAGGAAGTAGATGCTACATTGTTAGAGCAACAAGGCACGGAATGTAATTCATCACGAGATATATCATGGTTGTGAGAGGATGAACTACAAGGACTAGCACATGGCAATATAACATTTGGAGTAGATGTAGTGCTAATGTCCACATGAGGCCCACTAGATGTTACCTTTGACACGATGGCCTCATGAGCTAACTTTAGCCTACCATGAGAGACTAGAAGATCCTCATGCGAGCTCGAGAGCTTAACATGACTTTCTTCTAATTTCCCATAGTTGCTAGTTAGCAAAGCAAGTTGATCCTTTAGCTCAACATTCTCCTTCAAAATAGATGCTTCACAAGAAATAGAGTTAGTAGCACAAGCATCATCACTATTTGCAAGAGGTGAGGGCAACTTGGCAAGCTCTTTTGAATATGAGGCTTTAAGTTTCTCATGTGACTCGGTGAGTTTGATGATCTCACCCTTTATGACCCTAGAGCCATTTTTGAGGTGCTCAAAATCCTTAAGGAGTTTAGCATAAGCAACTTGAGCCTCATCATTTTTACTTTTGAGATCACTTGCCACCTCAAGATCTCTATCATGAGATTCCTTTACTCTAGATAGCTCTAAAGCAAAGGTCTCCTCGAGAGATTCCTTGGTGGTTTGTTCCTCTTCAAGAGCTTTATTTAGGTTTGCAATTATATTAGCATACTCACGCTCAAGACTACACATTTTATCAACGTTGTTATCATGCACCTCAATTTGTGGTTATAACTTATCAATATGTTCTTTGCTCTTAATAGCAAAGTCCAAGACTTCATCAAAGTTAGAGCAAGCAATATCCTTTTTAACAAGGGCACGATAAACAATCTCACCCTTCTCATATAAATCATCAATATCAAGCTCTTCTTCCACATTATCCACATCCTCCTCATCACAAGAGGTAATGGGTTCCAAAGTAGGAGTTACCTTAGAATCCCTAGCCATAAGGCATAGGTGGGTACCGGAAGAAGGTGAAGATGAGATTGCATATGTGGCTTCATTCAAAACCATGTCTTTGCCCATAGAATCTTCGGTTCCTCTACATGGTTACCAACACAAGCACTAGAGGAAATGGAAGCATTTTTATCATGGCAACAAGACAACACAAGCATATCATCATGAGATTTATTCAAGTCATTTCTACATGATATGCAAGGACTATTAACACAAGCATGTGAGGAATTTTGAGTGCTAGAAGTGTTAAGGTCCAAAGATAGATCATTGCAACTAGATAGATATGAGGGATTACAAATAGTGAACACACTATCCATATTGCAATTTCTATCACCACTCACCATATCATTACTGTAACACCCTCATAATCGACCCTATGCAAGTTTTAGCGAAACCCGCATAGAAACGATTCAAAGGTGCCCACCAGGCACTTTCGTGCGGGTGGAAAACGAAGTAATAACATTACACAACAGTCCTCGATGGGACCCACAGAACAGATATATATACAACACGACTCCATGAGTCAAGAATACAGATATACAGAACAAAGATCCAGATCACCTTGAAAACGATAGAGCGTCCAGCTACGGACAAGATGCAAATGGGTCTAAGAGCCCTGAAGAATAACCAATGGCGTCCATAACCCTGCCCAGGCCAAGCCGGAAGGGTAACCCTGCTAACGACGTCGATCTCAAAACCTGCTTAAACAAAAGGGGTGCCGACAAAGGGCAAAGGAAAAAGAGGAGCGTCAGTACTGAGGCCAGTACACGGCGAGGCTAGAATTCGGCGGACCTCGCCTACATAGGTATGGTGGACTAAAGCGACAGCGGCAGCATGCACTGAACAACCTATAGAGACTCGATACAACTGGCGGCTATCAGAGAGGGGAGAAGAGCTATTCGGATCCAACCTTAATCTTACACCAAACAATCCCATCCTGGTATTTCCCCCTCGAGACCAAACGAGGAAGTCCACCGAGGAACTCACACCGTTGGCAGTTTTATTTATTCAGTTATCGTTGCAGCAATTACTAGTCAGGTATAGATGATCATCCGGATAAAATAAGCAGTGGGCCATTTTAGTTATCCGTTCCATTGTAGTTGCAATAATTACTAGTCAAATACAATTAGTATGAGATAACCCAAAACCCAGCAGTTGTTGGTACTTTTATTCAGCCATTCCGTTGTAGTTGCAATACTTACTAGTCAGATACAATCGTCGCAAGCGACAAACCAAACAAGTAATTGTGGGCAGTATTATTTAGCCATTCCATTATAGTGAAGCTGATTACTAGTCATTATAAAGTCAAATTTATAACACTACTTTAGTTATAGTTGTCTATGATCGAGATACTGTGCTCCAAGTCGTCCATAACCGCGGACACGGCTTTCGGAAAGTTTTACCCGGCCGGGGTGCACAAATAGCAACACACACTCGATCAACCTCGGAAAAACCAAATCAAAACCCAACGAGGCCTTCACAACAAAGCAATCACAGGATTCAGAAATATTTCAGGGGGCCACCCCTTGGAGTACACCCGCAACGAAGTTAGCTGACTCCGAGACGGACCCGAGGTTTGGGTGGACGGCTGTGAACGAATGGGAACCCAAAACTGGGCTTGTCGACACCGCGAAAACGTGTCCCGATCCTAAACAGTACAGTGTGCTCCTCGCACAAGCGTAAATAAAGCAGTAACATGGCATAAGTACAGGATAGTAAATAAAACCTCAAACTAGTTTGTGGCCCCAAGAAATAAGACTGAATCAAGCTCTGGCTCAGGGGGGTCCCATAATCCTCCCGGATGTGGATAGCGCGATAAATCAAGGAACAGGTATCAAATACTCGGGGTCCTACGGGACACAAGTGGGCGATCGGAAACCAAATATTATCTATCACCCACCGATGCCTTTGCTTACTTACTTCAATTTTAGTTGTTAAACAGTAATTAAAGTGAACGATAAGTAAAGCCATGATCATCTCCAACATCAAACATGCGGCATTACTCCAACAACTGTGGCACTTGACAACACGCAACAGCACTTGAGCAAGCGACTACGACGCGCAGGTCCATCTAACTACCACACAACAGGTAATAGGAGGTGTCCAAGGCAATATATGGCTGCAAGGGATATCACGGGTACGAAAACTAGAGCATCGCAACACAGATAGCAAAAGATCAACAGGAGGGAATAAATACTAGAAAAGTAAGATAGGTAGAAAGGGGGAGATGCTCGCCTGAAAACATTGCCGAAGGTTCAACCGAAGAGCGGGGCGAAGCTCACATCAACTCAACGGCCTTATCCGCGAAGAAGCAAAACACTAGAAGAAACACCGGATGCAATATTTAATACTACGGCGAAAGATCGGGCATGATGCATGCATGATGTATGGCATGGCAAAGATGCGATGCAATTAGGCAAGATTAAGCGGAACCGGGGTCCCGACAATTAGTTAGATGGTTCAAGTTGTTTATCTACCCCGCAAATTAAATGTTGTTTTAGCATGCAAAAAGATAGCACCGGTTCGCTACACAAATTTAAATGAGGCCAATATGAGACTAGATTTGCCTGCATATGGGCCCCATATTTAATTAGAGGTGAATCGGCGTAAGGCCCCCAAACCACAGACAAGTATGCATGCATGAACAATTAATATGCGACAAGTTGGATTATATTATAAAATAGGGTTTTCGGAAAGGGGTTCACACATTTAGGGTTCGGCAGATCTTGGGGTTCCGGGTTTCGGGGTCGGTCTCAGGGTTCGGATCTGGGGTTCGGTCTCGGCGGGAGCGTTCTCGGATAACTGAGGTAGATCTTGTCGTCTCCGGGAAGCAGGGCTTGGTTCGGCGCCGGGGGCGCATCGGGCTCGCCCTGGTCGTTGTCGTCACGAAGATCTTGTCGGGTCCGTGCCATCGAGTCGGTCTTGGCATCTGGCTGAAGTACTTGGCGTATCCGAGATGAAGCGCTTATCGTTCCATGTGGCGGTCTTGGCGTCCGAGCGACGATCTTGTCGCATCCGCGGTCTTCGGGTCCGTGTATCGGGTCGGTCTCCGGTAGAAGTTCTTGGCGTTCCACGTCAGCGTTCTCAAGGCTCCTTCTTGATACATCGTTGTCAACTTGCGCCAGGGATCTTGTCGACAAGAAGATCTTGGTACTCTAAGGCATGCGTGGCTACCGACGGGGAGGTGCAGAGGCGAGCCGACGGAGGGGGAACGCTAAGGCGGGGCGAGGGAGGCGGTCGGGACCACGGATGCGGCCAGGGAGGCTACCATGGGCGACGCGGACGGCCCCAGCCGGAGGAGGGCGGCCAGGCGGAGTGGCGGATGGCGATGTGGCGGCGGCGAAGTCCGCGACGGCGGGCTTGGAGAGGAGGAGCGTGGCAGCCGGAGGGAGGAGAGACGGGTGAGCGAGGTAGGAGGTCGCGAGCTCGTCACGAGCAAGCTCGACGGGCCATGTGGCGGGCGAGAGGGAGGCCGCGGGCAGCCGAGGCGGAGGACGAGGTCGACGCGAGCTTGGGGGCCGGGTGTGGGGGCGGGCCAAGGTGGAGTCAGGCAGTGGCCGTAGAGGGCCGGCCGAGGAGGTGGGTGGGCGCGGAGGCGGGGGATGGCCGCCAGGCTGGGCCGACGGGACGCGGCCGAGGAGGCACCGGCGCCGAGGGGAGGCGACTGGAAGAAGGGGCGGAGGAGGCCGGCGTCCGGGTCAGCGAGGGGAGGTGGCGACGGAGGGAGCGGAGGACGAGCGGAGCGAAGGAAGGAGGCGTGGAGGCGGTGGCAAGCGACGGAGAGAGAGGGAGGGAAGCGGACCGGGTCCATGGGAGGAGGAGGTGGAGCGGCCGGAGCGAGCCGAGAAGGGGCGGGGAGCGCGCGGTGGTGAGAGGGAGCGGGCGGGAGGTGGAAGACGGGCAGGGAGCGGACACGCGTGGGGTGGGCTGTGGCGGGTCTCATGGGGTCCTGGCTCCAGGGAGAGGTGAGGAAGAGTGAGTCGGTGGGGAGGTGGGGTTCCTGGGTGGGTTGGTGCGTGGGGCCAGGGGGAAAAGTGGGTTTGACCGGGGGTGGGGCCCGAGGGTCGGTGAGGGAGAGGAAGATGGGTAGGTGGGACTGGGGTGAGAAAAGGGAGAGAGAGGGATGGGGGATTGATGAGGTGGCGGTGGGTAGGAATTGGGTGAGGGTGAGGTGGCGAAATGTGAGGTAGGATAGATTCGGGTGGGAATAGGATTTAGAGGGGGCTGGTTTTGCAAATATGTGTTTGTTTGGTTTTGTTCATTTTAAAACAAGGCCACTTTGCAATTAGTTTTTAGGGAAATAAAATATCCGATACGATCGGGGTTTTGCCTTTGAAATAAAGAGGGGTATTTGTACAAAGCAAAACTAGGTTTTTTCGAAATAGTTCAGACAAACAATGCATGATGATGGCGATGTAATGCACAAAAACAACGCGATTTTCTAGTAGTGGTTTTGGCGGGATGCCACAATTACCTTGTGAAAAGTCACATGTTGGTGAAGTGGTAGAGGATGAGAACTCATCTCGACCGGAAGTGGAAGTAACACAATCATCCTCAATAATGTTGGACACAACATATTTATCTTGAAGTTTTGTCCATAACTCATGAGCGCTCCAAAAAGGAATGATTGAAGATGTAACTACATAGCTCAAAGCATTAACAAGCACATTAGAAGCTTGAGCATCGAGATATAAGTTTTTCTCATCCTCACTAGATAGAATTTTGAAATCCATTGGAGGAGAAAAACCTATATCTACAATACGCTCCAAATTTGGGTCCATGTCCCGAAAATGAATGAGCATGCGATTTTTCCATATATCATAATTTGTGCCATCGAATGTGAACATGTCATTGTGCACTAATCCTCTAGCCGACATATTTACTCTCAAGGCGGTGAAGCCTAAAATGAGAGACCGGGCTCTGATACCAATTGAAAGGATACAGATGTCGCCTAGAGGGGGTGAATAGGCGATTAAAACTTTTCCTAGAGTGGCTCAACAAAGGCGGAATAAAACTAGTGTTTACTTTGTTAAGCGCAACCTAGAACAACTAAGGTTCACCTATGTACACCAACAACTTATGCTAAGCAATACAAGCAACAAAGTGATAGCAAGATATATATTACTTCAAGCACGAAGGCTATCACAATGTAAAGTGCATAAGTAAAGAGCTCGGGTATAGAGATAACCGAGGCACGCGGGGACACCGATATTTTACCGAGTTCCTCCCAACATGGAGTACATCTCGTTTGGAGAGGGGGTGGTATCAAACCACCAACGCCACAAAAGCCTCCCTTATTCTCCGGTGAATCTCACCCCAACGGGATCGATCCACGCTTCCACTATCGGTGCACTTGTCGGTGGCAACCGGAACCTCTCACAAGGTTGGGGCACTTCTCCACAACTTAATTGGAGGCTCCCAACAAATGCCACAACAGGCCACAATGCCACCAAGGCCACAAAACCGTCTAGGGTTCCAAGAACCCAAGAGGGACAAGCTCCAATGAATAACTCAAACCAAAACCTCTGAGGAGAACTCAATCCGATGCACCAAATGCAAATGGCAAGAACACCACAAAGGTGCTCAAATCCCTCTCTCCCAAATTCCACCAAAGCTACAAAAGCTTATGAGGGAATAAGAGAGGAAGAACAATCGAGGAAATCCACAAAAGACTCCAAGATCTAGATCCCAATATGTTCCCCTCACTTAGAGGAGAGATTGATTGGTGGGATTGTAGATCTAGATCTCCTCTTTCAAATCCCTCAAGAATATGCAAGAATCATCGGAGGGATTGAGAGAAAGCAATCTCAAGAAGGTCAACAATGGAGGGGAAAACTTGCAAGAATGGTTGGGGAACCATTGGGGAAGAAGGCCCCTTAAATAGGTCCCCCTAAAACCATTGGGGAACCATTGCAAGAATGGTTATTGATGTGTACTTGACTAGTGCTCGCAGTAGCACCTGGGTATTCGATACCGGTTCAGTTGCTAATATTTGTAACTCGAATCAGGGGCTGTGAAACAGCTACTCGCTAGCAAGGGGTGAGGTAAAGATGCGTGTCGGCAATGGATCAAGCGTTGATGTGATCGTCGTGGGAATGCTACCTCTCCATTTGCCGTCGGGATTAGTTATAAACTTAAATAATTGTTATCTGGTGCCTGCACTGAGCATGAACATTGTATCTGGATCGTGTTTGATGTGAAGTGGTTATTCATTTAAATCCGAGAACAATGGTTGTTCTATTTATATGAATGAAATATTTTATGGTCATGCACCGATGATGAATGGTTTATTTCTATTAGATCTCGATGATAATGTTACACATATTCATAATGTTGATGCTAAAAGGATTAAACTTAATGATGATATATCTGCATATATGTGGCACTGCCGTCTAGGTCATATTGGCGTTAAACGCATGAAGAAGCTCCATTCGGATGGACTTTTGGAATCACTTGATTTTGAATCATTTGATACATGTGAGCCATGCCTTATGGGCAAGATGACTAGAACGCCGTTTTCCGGTTCAATGGAACGGGCGACAGATTTATTGGAAATCATACATTCTGATGTATGTGGTCCAATGAGTGTGTCGGCGTGAGGTGGATATCGTTATTTTGTTACTTTCACGGATGATTTGAGTAGATACGGTTATATCTACTTGATGAAACACAAGTCTGAAACCTTTGAAAAGTTCAAGGAATTTCAGAATGAAGTGGAAAATCATCGTAATAGAAAGATCAAATTTCTGCGGTCCGACCATGGAGGTGAGTATCTAAGTTACGAGTTTAGCACTCACATGAAAGAGTGTGGAATTGTTTCACAACTTACACCTGTCGGAACACCACAGCGAAATGGTGTGTCGGAACGTCGTAATCGTACTTTATTAGATATGGTTCGATCTATGATGTCTCTGACGGACTTGCCTTTGTCATTTTGGGGTTATGCACTAGAAACTGCTGCATTCACTTTAAATCGGGCACCATCTAAATCTGCTGAGAATAATGGTTGTTTGATTTATATGAGTAATATGTTTTATGCAGATGCAACTTTGATAGATGGTCTATTCTTATTGAATCTCGATAGTGGAAATACACATATCAACAACATTGAGGCTAAACGTTTGAAATCAAGCGATAATTCGACCTATATGTGGCACTGTCGTCTTGGTCACATTGGAGTGAAACGTATGAAGAAACTCCATTCCGATGGACTTCTTGAATCACTTGATTTTGAATCACTTGATAGATGTGAAGCATGTCTGATGGGCAAAATGACTAAGACTCCATTTTCTGGTATGATGGAGCGAGCTACGGACTTATTGGAAATCATACATACTGATGTGTGTGGTCCAATGAGTGTAGCATCGCGCGGTGGTTATCGTTATGTTCTTACCTTCACGAATGACTTGAGTAGATATGGGTATATCGATTTCATGAAACATAAGTCCGAAACTTTCGAGAAGTTTAAGGAGTTTCAAAGTGAGGTAGAGAATCAACGTAACAAGAAGATTAAATTTCTACGTTCTGATCGTGGAGGTGAATATCTAAGTTACGAGTTTGGCGAGCATTTGAAGAAATGCAGAATACTTTCACGATTGACACCGCCGGAACACCACCAGTAATGGTGTGTCCGAACGTCGTAATCGAACTCTCTTAGATATGGTTCGTTCTATGATGTCACTTACAGATTTACGCTATCATTTTGGGGTTATGCATTAGAAAGCAACGCATTCACTTTAAATAGGGCACCGTCTAAATCCGTTGAAACGACCGTATGAATTATGGTTTGGGAAGAAACCTAAATTGCGTTCCTTAAAGTTTGGGGTTCTGAAGCCTATGTAAAGAAGTTCTGAGGACAAGCTTGAACCCAAAGAGGAAAAATGCGTCTTCATAGGATACCCAAAGGAAACTATTGGGTATACCTTCTATCATAGATCCGAAGGCAAAATCTTCGTTGCCAAGAATGGATCCTTTCTAGAGAAGGAATTTCTCTCGAAAGAAGTGACTGGAAGGAAAGTAGAACTTCGGAGGTTGTCGAACCTTCTCTTGAAATTATGAGTAGCGCGCACGGAAGAAGTTCTGTGGTGCTGCACCAATTAGAGAGGAAGCTAATGATGGTGATCATGAAACTTGGTTGAAGTTGCTATAGAGCCTCGGAGGTCAACGAGAACTCGTACCACTCCAGTTGGTATGATCCGTTATGAGTGTCATCTTGGTGGACAACACCGACCTGAGACATATGAGGAAGCGATGATGAGCCCAGATTCCAATAAATGGCAAGAAGCCATGAAATCGAGATTGGATCCATGTACGAAAACCAAGTATGGACTTTGGTGGACTTACCGGATGGCGGAAGGTCATCGAGAATAAATGGATTTTCAAGAAGAAAGCAGATCTTTGATGGTACTGTCTATAAAGCTCGACTTGTCGCAAAAGGGTTTCGACAAATTCAAGGAGTTGACTACGATGAGATTTCTCACCAGTAGCGAAGCTAAAGTCTGTGAGGATTATGTTAGCAATCGCTGCATATTATGATTATGAGATATGGCAGATGGATGTCAAAACAACATTCCTCAATGGAGACATTGATGAAGAGTTGTATATGATGCAACCCAAAGGTTTTGTCGAACCTAAAGATGCTAACAAGGTGTGCAAACTTCAAAGGTCCATCTATGGATTGAAGCAAGCATCCCGAAGTTGGAATCAACGTTTTGATAAGGTGATCAAAAGTTTTGGTTTTATACAAACTTATGGAGAAGCTTGTATTTACAAGAAAGTGAGTGGGAGCTCTGTAGCATTCCTAATACTATATGTGGATGACATATTGTTGATTGGGAATGATGTAGACCTTCTTAATAGTGTCAAAGAATATTTGAATAATAGTTTTTCAATGAAGGATCTTGGCGAAGCAGCTTACATATTAGGCATAAAGATTTATAGAGATAGATCAAAACGCCAAATATCATTGTCACAAAGTACATATTTGGACAAATTTCTAAAGAGGTTTGGAATGGAAGAAAGCAAGAAAGGGTTCTTGCCCATGTTGCCCAATACGACCTTGAGTAAAACTCAAAGTCCGACATCGGCAGAAGAAAGAGAAAGGATGAGTAAGACTCCGTATGCCTCAGCCATATGATCTCTAATGTATGCCATGCTATGTACTAAACCCGACATTGCATATGTTGTTAGTTTAACTAGCAGATATCAAAGTGATCCAGGAGTGGATCATTGGACAGCGGTCAAAAACATCCTTAAGTACTTGAGAAGAACTAAGGATATGGTTCTTTCTTATGGAGGTGATGAACAGCTCGTTGTTAATGGTTACACCGATGCTAGTTGGAACACCGATCAGGATGATTCTAAATCACAATCTGGATACGTATTTATTTTGAATGGTGCGTGATTAGCTGGAGGAGTGCAAAGCAAAGCGTTGTGGCGAGATCTTCAAGCGAATCGGAATACATGGCTGCCGGAGGCTTCACAGAAGCGATATGGATGAAAGAGTTCATTACAGAGTTGGGTGTGGTTCCTAGTCTTTGGACCCAATGTCTATCTCTTGTGATAACATGGGAGCCATAGCCAATGCGCAAGAACCAAGGTCACACAAGAAGTGAAGCATATCAAGCTACGTTTTCACGCTATTCGAGAACATATCCGGGATGGGGATATAAAGATTTGCAAAGTACACACGGATCTCAATGTAGCGGATCCGTTGACTAAAACTCTTCCTAGAGCAAAACATGATCAACACCAGAACTCAATGGGTGTTAGATTTATCACTATGTAATCTAGATTAGATGACTCTAGTGCAAGTGGGAGACTGTTGGAGATATGCCCTAGAGGCAATAATAAATATAGTTATTATTATATCTTTGTGTTTATGATAAATGTTTACATTCATGCTATAATAGTATTAACAAGGAAACATTAATACTTGTGTGATTTGTAAACTTAATTTGAAGTCCCTAGTAAAGCCTCTATATAAAACTAGCTTGTTGGTTAATAGATGATTGTGGTTTCCCTATCATGAACATTGAGATGTTATTAACAACAAGATCATATCGTTAGGAGAATGATATGATGGACATACTCCTATAGATAAGCGTAGCATAAAGATCAAGTCATTTCAATAGTTCAATTGCTATATGCTTTCTGATACATAGTAACCTAATTCCTTCGACCATGAGATCATGCATATCACCTTTACCGGATGGATGCTTTGATGGCATCAAACACCAAACCGTAACTGGGTGGCTATAAAGGTGGCATTGAGTGTTCGGCAAGTATTGGTTGAAACACATGGATCAAGAGTGGGATTTGTCCATCCATATGACGGATAGATATACTCTGGGCCCTCTCGGTGGAATGTCATCCAATTAGATTGCAAGCATGTGACTGGCTCACAAGGGATCACATATCAAGGGAACAAGAAAAGAGTACTTATCTGTAACGAGGTTGAACTAGGTATGCAGAGATACCGACGATCATAACCTTGGATAAGTAAAGTATCGTGAGACAAAGGGAAATTGGTATCATATGTAAGTGGTTCATTCGATCGCAAAGTAATCGTAGAAATATGTGGGAGACATATGAATTTCCAGATTCCTCTATTGGTTATTGTTCGGAGAAGTGTCTCGATCATGTCCGCATAATTCACGAACCGTAGGGAGACACACTTAAGGATTCGACGTTGTTTGAGTAGTTATGGTATGATGAGAAAGAGACCGAATGTTGTTCGGAGTCTCGGATGGGATCCGGGATATCACGAGGAGATCCGGAATGGTCCGGAGAATAAGATTCATATAAGGAAAGTCCCATTTCGGAGTTGGGGAATGTTTCCGGTGTTTTCATCGGGAATGTTGTAGAAGGTTCCGGAATGTCCGGCACTCCGGAGGGGAAGGGGTACATGAATGTGTCATTTTAATTTGGAATGATTGCATCATGTACTAAGTGTCTTCGCTGTCCAAAATAAAGGGTTTATTCAAATCCTAAATTGAAAAGTCAAACGGCTAGTTTGAAAGTCAAACGGCAAGTTTTGGAAAGAGGAAAATAGGAGGAAGGTGAAACCGAGTTAGGGAGGGAGTCCTCCTCCCCAAGCCGGCGCACCACCCAAGCCGAGTTGGGGAGGGACTCCCCTCCCTCTCCTTGGCCGGCCGGCCCCTCCACCTATATAAGGAGGGGCAGGGCTCCCTCCTAGCACACACAAGTACCTCTCCTCCAAACCCTAGCTTGGCGCCACCACCATAACCGTCGCCGCCCCCCTAGGGTTTTGCCCTAGCCGCCGACTTGGGGTGCCCCAAACCCTAGCCGCCGGCTCTAGCATCCCCACCTTGGTGTGTCTAAACCCTAGAACACCGAGGACTCTCTCATACTCCACCATACTCGCTCTGGCTTGAGGCGAAGCCCTGCGAGATCTCCCCTCTACTTCCGGTACCGTTGTCTTCTTGGAATCGCGAGAGAGTGCTACAACCTCCATTTTCTTTGGAACAAGGGAGAGGAAGGTCTTCGTCAATCCGAGCGTGTGACCGATTGCGGGAGCGCTGACGCAGCGCTTGGAAGGATCATCTACGCGATCTTGAGATCGGAAGAAATCGACTACATCACCCACGAGAATCCGCTCTCGTTAAACACTTTGGAATCTTCGAGGGTGAGTTATTCTATCGACTCGTTGCTACAATCTAGTAGATAGATCTTGGCTTGTTTGTTTGTATGCGGTAGAAAATTTTTGTTTTCCATGCTATGAAACCCTATATTATGTTGAGGCCCATGGATCGAGAGTGGAATTTTTTCATCCCGATGACGGATAGATATACTCTGGGCTCTCTCGGTGATATCACATTGGTTAGCTTGCAAGCAAGTGATTTGATCACTAGAATGTTATATCACGGGAACGAGAAAAGAGTGCATGTCAGTAACGAGATCAAACTAGGTATGGAGATACCGATGATCGAATCTCGGACATGTAATATATCGTGAGACAAAGGGATTAAGATACTAGCGTATAAAGGTTCCGACGATCACAAGAAAGTCATCGTTGAATGTGTGGGAGTCAGTATGGGTCTCTAGATCCCGCTTCTGATTATTGATCCGAGAGGGGTCTCGATCATTTCCACATTATTCACGAACCGTAGGGTGACACACTTAAGAGACACCAACATCCAATTGGAGCAAAAGTTTCATGCCGAAAGAATGAACAAGCGCAGGAATTTATTTCACTAGATACCAAAACAGGTTTTCGGGTGAAATTGCATAAAGTGGTTATGCATGTGAAATAGAATTCTAGCAAGGGGTTATTTGTGAATGTTTGTCATTAAAGTAATTGAAAAAATTCTGAATAAAATAAAAGAGTTTTATTTAATGAGATTTTGCATTAAATTTGGTGGAAATTTAATGGGAATTTGAGTGGGTTTTTGAGTGGAGAAAATTGAAGGGCCATTTTGTGAGTGGAGTGTCCACCCACATGAATGAAGGAGGGGAGGGGGCAGCCCCCATGGCCGGCGGCCACCCCCTTGGGTGCCCCCTTCCTCCTATAAAAGGCACCCCCTCTCCTCTCTCTCACTCACACCTCCTCGTGAAGGATCTCTCTCCCCCTCTAGAATTTATCCCCCATGGTATCGGACTAGAGAGATACATTTTCCCGGTGGCTATTCGGCAAGAAAGAGTTGTGCTTCCGCTGTATCGCTGGAGCGAGGAGGCGGAGGTTTCTCGATGCCTCGAACGTGTGTGCGAGCACGGATGCGCTGCTGATTTGCGGCGCTAGGACTTCCTCTCGATCTTGAGATCGGCAAGAGATCGTCTACATCAACCACGAGTCGAACTCGTTAAGCTTTGTCGGTCTTTAAGGATATGTTCTCTACGGATATACATCTGCCCGTTGTTTGTATCTAGTAGATAGATCTTGGTATATAGTTCACATCGTAGGAATTTTTTTGTTTTCTATGCTGCGAACCCTACACTCTGCTCCTCCTAGCTCCTGTGAGCTTGGCCTTGCTATTCACCTGATCCTTCCCGTCCTTATGTCACCATCAGGTGATATGTGGCTTGATCTGGTGTGAGATGGTGTTGCTGGTTTATTTGGCTCTAGCTAAGCTAGTTGTTCTTGTGTGATGTGAGCAGTGAAGAGATGCACTAGTGCTTCCCCACGGCTGTGCTGAACAGTTGTGTGATTGGGTTGTTGCTATGGTGCTGACAGCACACACCATGCAGTTTGGTGTGTGTGCTGCTTGTGTGCTTGTTGTACAACTTGTGGATATGTTCTGAATTTGAGAGTTACTGTTATCAGGTTACTTTTTACCTGGCTGGTGAAACTTGGCACTCCTTGCTGTTTATTTAACTTATGGCTTGAATTTATGAAAGATATATTCTTTCATATTGGTGAAACTTGCCCCTTTTTAATAGATTACTCAATGATGAATCTTGAACAGTGCACTTCAGTGTCAATTCTGAGAGTAATATTATTTTAACCTTAACTTTATTTCTTTTTGTTTGTGTTTGTTTTGCAGGTACCAGACTTGGGAATTCAAGATTTTAGTTTAGGTTTTCTTCTTTAATTGTAGAATAGTCATATGTAATATTTTTTATTCTTTTGTAATTTTATTTTTATCATTTTGTAATAAAGATTGTACTATTATTCAATAAAGA
The DNA here is from genome assembly GCA_030063025.1 of Avena longiglumis. Lineage (NCBI taxonomy): Eukaryota > Viridiplantae > Streptophyta > Magnoliopsida > Poales > Poaceae > Avena > Avena longiglumis. The sequence continues at coordinate 81,842,635 of CP125976.1, forward strand.
AATATTATATTTCTATTGTTACTATTGTAAAGATTGTTGCTTATGTGTATAAGTTACATTTGTGTAACTTATTTATTGAATGAAGTTTTGGAATATTAATTTTATTGATTATCTTCTTTTATTTAAAGTTTGAGTTATTAAGGTTTAATTCTTAATTGAATCAAATACTCAAACAATATTCAAAATTCTTTTGAATTATAATTCCAACACTCAAGTTTTAAATTCAAATTTCGTTTCCCAAAACACTCTAATCCACTAAGATCATATCAGAGCCTATAACAATTATCCTTCAAGACTATACATAAGCTTAAAGCATGAAAAAAAACTTTGATCATTTTAAGTTTTTATTTGGCGAAAAAATTACCCACATTTTCACAGATGAATGCATGCAACATATTAAATTCCTAAACCTACCCTTCGTTAGTTCCTAAATGCTGGGATGTTACAGAAACTCACATGGGAAAACTCAACAGATGAGAGAAAAATCGGTGGGAGTAATCAGAGGGTGTCAATTGGAGCAATCAATGCATACATAAGCCTAATTTTTTGGAATCTACACAATCCGGTAATTTGCCCTATAATCCGGAATGGAGAATGATATGCTATGTCATCTATACTAATGACCTGTTTGATTCATAGGATAGGAAAAAACAAAGGAATTAGGCTGGTCATGGTGGGGAGTAACATAAGCTAGTAACATGCATAAGTTACTAGTCTATGTTACTACATTTATAATGGGTAGTAACTTGTGTCTAGTATCATGCAAGATCTTATTTATTAGCATATAGACTCATCTTACCTTAGGGTGTGTGATGTTATGGTAACATAGCTAGTTACCACAAGCTCTTTTTCATCATTTAATGACATGCCACATCACCAAATTGCCTAGTTGGTATTGCATGTAGATGCATATTACTATCTATGTTACTCCCACTATGACTAGCCTAAGAAAAATATTAAATTGCAATGCCATGCCTACTTCAACCTATAGGAACCCACATGCAACAAAGTTTGTTTGATTTCATCACAAGGAAGATTTTAAGAAAGAGGTTTGAGTGGATATTAGAATTTCTATGCAATCTAATGCAAATGATTTTCTAGGAAAATTCCTATAAGAATTAATCCTACAAATCAAACGACCGTCGTAGAATTTTTTTTCTATAATCCTACAAACTATGCAAATCATTTGAACCAATATCCTGAATGTTAGTTGGCTATGAGGATGCATTCTACTATCTTAATTACTCCACTATTATAGTTTGATACTCCACTGGCACTATGGCCTACTAGTCGTCCATTCATTGGATATGGATTTATATGGAGTAATAAGTGGGTAGAGCGGTTGTCCAATACGGAGCATCGGAGATGCTTTCTACTCCCTCCATTCCGAATTATAAGGCAAATCTAGCAAAACTCTAGAACCAAGGTAGTTGTTCATTGGTGGTGAAAAATAAAAGAGAAAATATAATTTGGCCTTGATTTACTCGGTAATAAATGCAGGAATCCGAGACCAAGGTAGTTTTTACACCACATGCAACAAACTCGTTTGTTTTTACACACCGCGTGCAGGAAACTCACATAGAGAAACTCAACGGATGAGAGAAAAATCGATGGAAGTAATCACAGGGTGTCAATTGGAGCAATTGATACATACATAAGCCTAATTTTTTGGAATCTACACAATCCGGTAATTAAGAAACAATATAACTTGCTTAGATAGGCCCTTCCACAGTGATTTGGCGCCATCAACCGTCTAAGATCGTTCGGCTGTTCCGCAGATGTGCTCTGGTATCGTTCGCCTATTAGCTCGTGCAGAGAGGCCGGCTAAACGTATCTGGGCTGCTACTCTGCATGCCGACCTAGACGCCATCACAGTGGTTGGGCTTGAAATATGTTGGATGGGCCGATGAGCTAGGTACATGAGGCCGCTTTTCTTGTTTCTCTTCGACCGGAGAAGTAGCGACGGCGGGGAAGGCACGCAGGCTCAGCCGCAATTTATTGGTGTGATTTATGGAACCTTATGTTTCCTTTCCTCCCGGTGATGGTGGTGAACTACCGTTTCTCGTGTAAGCTCGTCTAATTATTCCCCTCTCTCCATCTCCTCCATAGCCCTCCCATCGTCCCCCATGTTCTTTGCTTGGGGTTAGAAGGATGCGGGTGGTCGTGGGTGAACGGAGGTGGCTGCTCTCTCGCTGCACTATGTTTGTCACCAACCGCGTTTATCTTGCCCTGTTGATTGAGGAAGACCATGGAGGGTGTGAAGAAGCTGCAACAACCATCCAGATCCTCGTCCCTATCATAGAAGATGACGCCTCTGTTAATGAACCATATCCCTTCTCATTTTGGTTATCTTCAATAGTCCAATCTAGATGTCTGGTAAGTGTTGGTTTATTCTTCAAGATTGGTTCACTCTCTCTATATTCTACTACGGTTATGCATAATGCTGATATCTGTGTTACAAAGGATTTTCATGTCTTATATTCTCTCTTTTATCTTCTGTTTAGATGAATAATTTTTTGCAAAATGCTATTTCATGGCATATTCTGCATCAGATAATTCTTTTGAAGGCTGCTGATGAGCTTATGTGCAGCACTGTTGGGATGCAACTCCAATCCTTTTTCTGCTGGTAGTACCTATATTTATGTCTTATAGAAGTACTGAATTTGATACATATTTCAATTCAGTGACTGGCTCATCAATCATGGTGGTCGATAAAATTGCAGGACTTGTGCATCAGTATATGCGTAGTACAGGGAGGCATTTCTACATCATTTAACTATTGGTAATATGTCTTCCTTATAGCTCTATTGGTTGAGGCATTTCAATTCAGGGTTCAGGGTTTTTACATGAGTTTATGACCATGTTGGTTGAGGCATTTCTAAATCATTTAACTATTGGTAATATGTCTTCCTTAGCTCTGTCGATCTCTCAGTTTACTTTGTGTGTATGTCAATTTTACCCTGGAGCTTTACAGCAAGGGTTCACAATGAAGGATATCAAAGGAGATTGCATGTGCTAAGCTCCAGTATGGCACGAAAAGACTGCATCTGAGAGTATGTGAGTATAGGCTAACAACAGATTTTCCTACTTCCACCCTACAGCCAACCATCGGGTGCACGACAAATGGGTAAACGGTGAAATTTGGTCATTAGCATCTGTCCAAAACATTGTATAAAATCATTCCTAGATATTTCCCTGGGATGCTGTTTGATTCCTGCCTCGAGAAAAAAAATCTTGCCTGCATTAAGCATGTTTGTTCTCAACTGGTTTTAACTTTGTTGCATGTGTTCCTTATGTTCATCACTACCAAAAGTTAAAGCTTCTGACATGGTATTTCTTACCGTGCCTATCTATCTCAATGATATAGTTGGTTCCGATGTTGAGGCATCATCTAGCTATAAGTCCGATATGTATTTTCGAATAGTACCAGTTTAGTGTTTTCAGGATTAACGTACTTGAATAAGCGACTTGTCTCATAATGCTTCAGCAGCATAACCACCAATTCAATATTGTTGGTGTCCTCAAGTAGCAATGGTGCAATTTGTGAAACAATATTATAATTTATATTATTCAAGCATGTTGCACCGATTTTTATAATCACGTATGATCGAGGATGTGGCCGATTAAACAAAAAACAAATAAGTAACGGAATACATTTTTTTCTTTCACCAGATTATGTATTCTAAACATTGATGATATCCCCTTTCTAGTTTACAGAGTGTAAAAGTAACGCATTTTAAATGATCTATACAAGTGTTGCCTTGTTGTTCTTTAATGTGGTATTATGAAAGCTCAATGTAGCCGAGATTTCAAACCAGTTTTGAATTTATCTTTTTTACATATATTTTTTATTGTCAAATTGGTTACAGCTGCATCTAGAGAATAGAACTAGACGGATTTTGTAGACAAATAAGCCCAACCATCATATCAAGACATCATAATTAAAAATGTTCAAATTTTACCTTGCATCAAGTATTTTTATTGTTTCTATCAATATTTTCTAAAAAAATATTTTCAAGAAAAATTCTCACTACCTCTTAGAGATGGACGGATGCAGCAACGGGCGCTTTCATGGTCTAGTTTGTCCTATACTAGATTTAGGGGTGCGCCTCGGCGCACGGGCCCGTTGATTTCAAAACTTGTAACGATAGTTTATGAAGTTGTTAGATTTTGGTATATACAAAAGCATGCCAAGAAGTATCAAATATTTTAAGAATTCTATATCTCCGATTAATCTTTTTTGTATAGACTATAAACTAACCATGAAAAAACAGTCGTTCACATTAGACCAGCCACAATATTTCATAGCATGAAACATATATCATACGCGATGCAAGTAGTTCTTGTACCACCACATATAAGTTTAGCATAGAAGTATCTTAGCCCACAAGAAATTTGTTACTGATCTATTACAGGATGGTAATAATAGGTGTAAGGATCTTCACTGGAAGGATAGGCGTAAGGATCCTCACCGAGAACATAATAGTTCAAAAGGACATTAAAGTTCCTAAGACATGTTTTGATTAGAGAGATAGCTGTTACAGGAACATAGGCAAACAAAACTACACCATGCCTTCACAGAGTAAAATCCATTTCAGGTACTTTCCTTTTCAGTCTTGATGGTCTGCAGTCATAAGAGAGACCACGGTTAGTTCTTGATAGCATATACGATACGGTAACAGGCCATCGGAAATCACATAAGGTACACGTGCCTGTGATTTGCAATCATTAGGCAAAACTTTTGTAAAGAGCGTCCTCTTTACAACAGTTTCATGTGAGAAGGTTCGCTTCTTGTGTTGCAGAAACCTATTAACCGGAAAATCAAAACAGTGTGTTACCGAGCGAATCAATCATGTAGTAAACCGATGTTTGTAGACAACGTCTTGCTCACCTAGCATTAGTATGGTGGCTGGAAGACGGTGGAGTGGACGTATGTGCAACGGATGGTTCTTGTTTGATGTTGGTTTCCTGTGGAATCAACTCTTCTTTCTTAACCACGACCATCTGACAGCAATAACAGATAAATTAAAAAGTTGTTGATAAGTACGATTCCAATGATACCGAATCTTCATAATGTAATAAGAAAAGATAGTACCCTGGCTGCAGCAATAAGTTTTTCATTTTCTTTGTAGGCACTATCTAGCTTAGCTTTAAGACATTCCGTCTCTTCTTGAAATATGTCCGACCAGTTTGAAGCTGTCATTAGCTTTTTTTCACAGGCTGCAAGTTTAGCTTCACACATCATAAGCTCGGCACGATTGATGTCATCAACATAGACAACATCTATCTTTTGTTGATGGAGAAGAGTAGCAAGTTTTGCAGATTCAAGAGCATCCTCTGCCGTTAACTTATAATCACCAAATATCCTTTTCTGGTGTAGCATGGAGTACCTGCCATGGGGTGGTGCATTGATACACATGGAGGCAATTATGTGATCTCTACCAATAGCACATGTCCTTATTTCATGTATCCCTAAAGATATTTTCTCTAAGGCTTGTTGAAGAACACCTTCTTTCGAGATGTACACACATTTTGCTTGAACCTAAAAAAGAGTGATTTGTAAGCATTAATCAGAATTGTTCTAGAAGGTGTTCTTTTGTACATTGTTTTATGGGAGGCTGTTTGTTTTCTCATGCTCCAAAAAATCTGATAAATGTAGTAAATAGGATTCCAAAGTGACAGTAAATAGGATCTTAAACAAACCGTCAGTATCCAGTAGGAGGAGATGGTATGTAACAAAGATAGGTGTCAACTTTCCTGTAGAGGAGTCTCTTGATCATCATTAACCGCCAGCACGGAAGCCGACGACACTTCACCATGAATCCCTTCATTAGACATGATCAATGTTTTTCCTGGTAATAATCGGAAGATCTTAAATCTGTATAAACGTCAAGGAAAATGAAGCATGTGTAAAATTATGATCCTATTTATCAATTTATGTCATGTATTAAGTGATTGTTTCTATTTATCCGAATCTCAGATTGTAAAGCAATTTAATCAAGATGCGGTTACTAAAAACGATATATAAGATGTAAATTTCGTTTGTGCTATCTAATATTTTCTTGATATAGTAGAGGTCTAGGCATTTTCTTTTTAAACAGATACGGATGTTTCAGCCGTAAGGGAGAGTGTTTAAGCGTTTCAAAATAGCATTACAAAGATTGCGATTGGAAATTAGAACCCAATACACAGAAAGCCGCCGTGCTACAGAGCTGTCTTTATAACAGGCTATCATTCTCGGTCCTAATACCCAGATCTAGGCTAAGAAATTGGAATAACAAAGAGATTTGTTTTCCCGTAGAAAGTTAGAACCATTGTTTCATGTAGTATCCGCAGAAAACCACCAGGGTTTCCCAGCTGCACCCATGGCATCTGCTAGATACAGACGCACGACAGATGCAACGACACTGCCTACAGATCACCAATCTAATAAAGCCGACCCTACAAATGGCACTGCACGTGCACCGTCGCAAGAAAAAAAACAAGATATGCGAGCAGCAGCAGACAGAAGAACAACAAACTACCTGAAGACACAATAGGGAGCAACAACCTGTACCAGCGAGACCGGCGACGCACGACAGCAGAGCCTGAAAAAACACATGAGCAATCAACTAACTGGGAAACCCAGCATTGTAAGGACGACAGAAGTGTTCAACCTGAAAGCAGTGTAGATGCCAAGCAACAGCCGACAGCAGCAAGCACGGAACTTGACAACAACAACACCCGACCTGGAATAAAAGGAAAATCAGCAGGCATGGCATGCACCGGCCACCGAGAGAAACACAGTACTCCGGAGGAGAACTTACCAACAGGAAGGTGAGATCCCTCGAAGCAGATGAGATCCCTCGAAGCAACAATCTCCAGCTGTACCTGGAAAAACAAGAGATAAGCAAAGATCCAAAAGAAAAATGGAACACAAAGGCCAAATAGCACCACAGATTCAACCAGCTCGTCTGACCTCAACCGAACCCAGAGCAGCGGATGGCCATGGCGCACCCCCCCCCACCGCATCGGCACGAACGGAAGGAAAGACGACGAGCCGGGCCGACCGAAGGATCAAACGCAGGAACGGGCGTGTGGAGGAGACGAGGAGGCGCCGCGAGAAGAATAGGAAACGTGAACGAAGGAGAGCGCACTGAGAAGAAGAGGAAACACGAACGAATAAAAACAGGCTCCTCACACGGACGAGTTGTACCCGACGTCTAATGGCAAGGCGCCACCGAGAACGCCGCGCCGGCGTTGGAGACGGGAGTACGCGAAAACCCAATCCTATCCCCGACAAATAGATCTCTCCCCACCAGGTCTACATGACGACCACCCTTCCGCACCACTGACAGCCGGGGCAAGGTAACCGCGGACCCAACAGCAGCGACGAAGGGAATAACGGGTCTAGGTACGGACCTAAGGAGCGGCACAAACGCCCCCGCGCGTTTCCAGAGGTGGCACGCCTCGTTTCCAGAGGCACCACGCCTCCCACCCTCGTGTGCCTGAGAAGTGGGCAGGCCGCAGCGACGGGCCCAGCAGCAGCGAGACATAACACCATGCGGGTACAACATGGACAGTCCACCTCTCATTGCCTGGTTAGAACCCACGCGTACCTGGTCTAGACCCCACGCGTACCCCCACCTGCTCACTTGTTCACGCACCCGCAAGCTGACTGAGAGGTGGACCGCCCGCAGCGGAGGACCCAGCCCCAGTGAAACAGACCACTACGGGAAGAGTGTGCGTGTCGTCGCGTTGTCACTTGTGTATCCCCCCTCGTCTCTCCACTCTCCCCACAAACGTCACCCCCGCCCGCACCTACCCTCGAGCTTTCTAGATCGGAGCCTTGCCATCCTCGCCTTGGTGACACCACTCGATGGGACGCCCGTTGTCAGACGGCTGTAGCCGCGGAAACAACACCCCTCCGGCCGTGGTGTCGGGGACGGCGGAGAGAGTGAGGGATGCTTGGCGGCGGCTGATCGCCGCCGGAATAGGGGACGGTCGGCCGTTGACGGGCTCCAGTTCGCTAGCCCGTCCTCCTGCACATCAGGTTAGTTCGTTCTCGCCTCCCTTTAATTCTATCACTGGTTCTCACTGTACTCACATCGAAACCGTGGCCGTAGCTTTCGACGCGGCCATAGCGCCGTTTGAGCAGATCCGCAGGGCTTGGCGCAACTAATCGTTGCGTCTCGACATTTCTTGTTGGAGATTATTGAAGTGCTCTGTTACGCGAGAGTCCAATTTTTCCCAAATACATCATCTTTCCAGTTCACTGCAAGTCCATACACCATCGATTTACATAAGCTAGAACAGAATTTCTAAGAATAATTATCAGGAGCATAGTAACATTTAGGTGAGTTAAATCTGTACTGATCTATTTATCAGATTGTGTATGGTGTCGTTAGCACAAGTTAATCTAGCAATGCTTGTGCTGTTTTCTGAGATGATAGATTCAGCGGGGTGCAAAATTCAACTGCTTGTACATGAGCATAGATTCAGAATGCAGACTTAAATCCAGCTTGAACTAATGCTTCACCGTTATCCCTTGTTTTTTTTGTTAATATATAGAGTACATCTGCACCGTTTATTGTCTTAATAATATTTGTAAGTCTGGTCCTAACTTGAATCCTTCCTTTGCACTTTGGATCTTGCACTACTTTCCAGCCGTGGCTAAATACTGTTGTATTTCTTTCTCTCGTAAATAGAAGCATAGGACACCTATTTATCCAAAATTTATGTACACTATCAAATGGTATTTCCTTGGAATATATGGTACAATAGCCGGGTGAATTATTTTCTGTATTTGCACTAATTAGTTTTGTGTGTCCTATACTTCAATTTCGAGTTGTTTAATTTTGTTTCTTTTGTTAAATGTAAATATTATAATGATTGGCAGGGCAATGTCGCGAAAGTCGTCATTCGCTGGAATATGATCTTAGAAGCAGTCGTAGAGACATTCGGTGGTACTGAGCCTATGTATACACGCAAGAGAGCAGATGGCCTAATTCAAGCACGCGTGCACTTTCGCATACCTCTGGACAAGGATGGAGGCGTCTTTGAGGATGTCCAAACAGTTGGGACGAGATGCTCTGAAGCATGGGAGGCTGAAAGCATTGCGGCAGTTTCTGCGCTTGGTCAGCTTGAGTGTGAGCCCTTTCACATACGCATATTGGATGTTAGCCGTATGCAATATGAGGAGATGCAAAAAAATTGCTACCATTACCTTCTTAAGACCGGCGAGGTGTGTCGTGGCATGAAACTCCTATTGTCAGACTGGGAGGACACGATGGTGAAAATAGAGGACTGTTACAGGGGGGCTGTATGAGGAAGTGGTGGAAAACACATGCCGTGGAGTCAATGTTGCTTACTCTGAAATTGCGGGCGACGTGGAAACCTGTATTTACGGGCTAACCAGAGCTAGCTATCTTAATCTTGTTAGGCTGGCTGGCGAAGCGGAGGAGAATAAGGAAGTTGAATGGGATGTGCGTAGTCGAGCTGAGCAGCATTTCCACGGACGATGCCATAACAGGGTACACCTCGGTACCTTTACTTTTCATTCTATTGCATTGACCTTCTATGTTTTGTTTCTATTATTGACACATTACTTGTTTGTTGATGTGTATGCAGCCCAAGACTGAACAAGCATACCTACCGTCTGTGATGAAGCTGTGTATGAAAAGAATTCTGGACGAGATGACCAAATATCTTGGTGGGATGAACCTACCTATAAATTTAAACAGTTAGGAGTTGATACGTATGGTTGTGAAGCATTGCTGGTGGTCAGGTGTAATGATGCAAGCGGTCAGTCGGAAAAGACTCTTATTGCTGATGGTAAAGGCCTGTCTGAAAGTCAGGCTCTAGAGAGCGCCTGCCAAAATGTTGTTTTCTTCTTAGAGAGGGAGATGGCAATTTGTTTGGTTGATATTAATTATAGTAGGAGATCACACGTAGAGTTGTATGTTTCAGAAGCACACGAAGTCTTCAACCTTGCTGTCACCATCAGCACGAAGATATCTTCTAGATGGGAGAGTCTGATTGATGGGCTGCAGGCATGCGAGAAGCAGTGTTGGGATATGGTGGCGCAGCATCCGAAGAAGGAGCCGTGGAATCAGCTATACAACGCAAAGTGCGACTATGACGGGACTTTAGCTGATCTTCATGGAGCCTGCCTGTCTGATTTGGTGCTTGCTAAGGAACGTCATTCTCTCCTAAGCACTTGGCTTGACCAAGAGGAGTAGGGATGATAAGTGGAGACCGGGAAGATTTGTCATCTCTCACCTGGGTGCAATAAGACGGAGGGTTCCTACGTTTTAAATATATATGATCTCAAGTGTCTGTGTCCTCTATAATTTGTGTAATAGCATATATTTTAGCTAAATCTATCTCAAACGTCTGTCTTCTCTTTAATTTGTGTAACAACATATATTTTAGCTGAACCTAGACCTTTAATGTAAGCGGTATATTGGAACTTCAGTTTGTATCTCCTATATAAACTTCGAATGTGTGGATCTGTAGCCTGGTGACTGTTATAGGTAATCATTGGTACCTGTATAGCTTTTCATGACCTTTCTGTGCACAAAAAACATAGGATCCTTGTTTTTCTGATAATTAGGGGCCTTGCTAAGGTAAGTGGAGCAGATGCATATAACTCCTGATTAAACTCTGGTGGAATATTTCTTGTGCTTGGAAGCAAACCGAATTAGCTGCTGCAGCCCATCTCTTGTGCCTAGAACAAAATTGAATTAGCTGATGTAGCTTAATAGTGTTTAGACTATTTCTTGTTTTTTCTAGCTAAGAGTATCTCCTGTGTTTCCTAATTAGAGGACGACATTATCTATATCGAATTGACAATTCACATCTGGCATGCTTTCTCTTAATAATTAAGTGTTTGGTTCGTGTCATAGACGCACCATTTTTTATATTTGTGTCGAAGTTTGTCTTAACTGATTTATAAGATAGATAGATATAGTATCTGTTTTATTCGTCGTTTTTCCCTAATAACCTTTATATAAAACATCCGGAATATCAATGTCAGGAAATAGTATGGGAATGAACAGAACGCCACAGCGATTATATAATGAGAATGTTCGATAGTTGTATTAAGAAACATGTACATATGTGAAATCCTAGAAGCAAGTACGGATAGATCAAAAGGAGGGGACGGTGCTCTTCTTCGAACATTCATGTTATGGCCTGGGAAGATATTGGCTGCGTCACATTTTCATCCTACATGCTCCAAAGGGTCAAAACAAAGCAGGATCAAAACACAACATAGCACGACTAATTTCCAAAACGTTGGACTTAAAGCAATCAGGCAGGTAAGATCAATGCCTGAGTAGAAGACACGGGATCAGCTGCGGTTGGATCATGAACGGAAGGGACTTGAGGTATTGCAGGTGGAGTCACAACCCAAGAAGTTGCAGGAATAACAGTATCAATCGAAGAAAGACGGCGAATCCTTGGGAAAACAGCCTCGACTTTCCAAACCATGAACGACGGTTGTATTTTGTGGAAACTTCCTTCGGTCACTGATACCACAAATCTGTACTTGCAAGATAGTATCTTTGACACTTTAGGCGGTGGGAACCGTACTTTTTCAGCAACATGCTCATAATTAAATATCGGAATGTCATCTGGTTGGTTACATTCTATTACTTTCTGAATAGGACTTCCAATCATATGTGTTGCGAGAGAGACGAACAGAGTAAACTCAGCCTCACCTGTGTGGTCCGAGGCAATGGCCGAAAACCAGTACCTGCAAAACAAAGAAATACGCCTCTAACTTAACAGACATAAACAAGTATCTTCCAATTTTTCCAAGTACGGACAGTATTGACGTGCTTATGAACTAAGGATCAGGAAAAGAAAACACAATACCAAGAAAATGGAACATGCACGTAGTTACGCTAAAGAACGATCAACATCGACATAGGAGATGGGGCGCAAAAATAGCAGAATGGATTACTTACACAAGGGTTGCATCCGTGGATGGACAGACGTGATCACTACAGGTAAATGTATGCGGGTCAGCATAGGGAGGCATGGATGCTCTAGCCATGCGGTGGCAACGGTTACCGCCGGTGTACCACCATTGTTGTGTAGAGGCCATTCTTGAGATGGTGACGCTACACCTAAACTTGGATTCCTATAGAAAGAATATCAATGGAAAAATTAGCGAAACGCGAACCAACGAAAAGTTCATATGAAAGATAGCAACCTGTTCTGTAAATCAAACAACACCTGGTTTTCAAAAAGATTGAAGGCAGATAACTAAGCAACAGTTTTTCTAGGCCAATTCTCTCCAACCTGACCGTTGAGAGAAATAACGTGTGGTAATGAGGCGTGTGCCACGGGATGAAAAACATACGAAGGGATGGACACAGAAGTAGAGTTATTCAAAACGTCCATCCTAATATGAAGAAAACATGGTATGTACACCATTTAAGCACGACATATATATCACCTTGTTAGGAAGATATTGATGTCAGCGATATCCTCATTAATATACCATGAACAAGGAGCTCCGGCGGCTAGACCTTTGCTACCTTAATAATAGGTATACCAAAAAGAATTCAGGAGCCGAGCGGAAGGTACATATATTTCTGAAATCAGAACTAATAGAAATATGTAAAGGAGAGCAGGTACCATCATATGACTGGACAGTTGTGCCAACAAAGATAGCAATAGTCGGTTTAGTTTGTCCAAGAGCACAGATAGTATCACCGTTGAAACGTAGTGTAGAGTTGCCCCATAGAACAATTTTTAGTTCATGACCGCTGAATCCATAAGGATAACAAATTAGTGAAAAGATATGGCTTCCCGTGTAGGAGAACAAGCCAGTGAAAAGATCTGACGTGTGCTGAATCCATAGAACAGCTACTCTGTATGTACCTACCTAAGATCTTTGAGAACCACGTGTCGTTTAAGCAAAGGACCTCTCCGGTTTGGAATATTGAAGAATTTAATATCAGAGATTGCAGTAATAGCACCGAGGACATCTAAACAAACAAGAAACCACATATAACATCTTTAATTATGCAGAGGGCCTAAAGTATTTAATATCAGAGATTGCAGTAATAACACCGAGGACATCTAAATAAACAAGAAACCACATATAACATCTTTAATTATGCAGAGGGCCTAAAGTACATGCCAGAAGAAATATATAGCAGAAAATTTGCAAACCTATCAAACAACCCGCGTCAGGAGCAGGTGAAGGTAAACATGAAAACGGGGTTAGTGAGTAGTAACACTTTGGAAAGACATCTATCAAGTCATCTCTATTTCCAACGGTCGTCAAGTGTGTGAACACAATAGCAAATTCAGCATCAACAGGCCTTAGAACCTCCAGTTTTTAACCAAACGAAACCTGGTGAACTCATAGACCCTTGTCTCATGTAACAAATTGATGAACGCTTGGAAGAAGCCCTGGGGCACTATGGCATGAGCGGGCTTCGCCCTACAGCATGGTAAGTTTCCGCTAGGTGAATCTACTTTCCTTAAGTGATGAAGTACCCTGAGGAATTGCAGAAATTTAAGAACGTACGTGACCGTCAGCGACGACCATATGTATATCCTTGATAGGCCCACGGTCTGTACCTCCGCGGTGGTACCAGAGACAGCAGACACGAACACAAATAGCCTCGTTAGTACCAGGCGGACGGAGCTCGCGAAGTGGTCTATATCTTTCCATCTCTGGACGAGAACGAAAATACCTGTTTAAAACGAACGAAACCTCAATCGCAAGCATAGCATGAACACGCAGGGTCATAAAATTGCAAGGCACAGCGCGGCGGCAAACGCTATTAGGTAAAAGAAATAGCAAGCACCTGCAAGGCCACGGTGGAGGAAGCCCGTCTGCCTAGGCCGAAACGATGAGCAAAGGCATCGTAATCGTTGGCGAGGAAGACGTCCTATAGCAGTGGCAACCGAAGAGAGTTGAGCCGGGGACGACAGGAGGACAAAAGGGGATCTAGGTCAAGTGTAGTTGTATTTGAGGAAGACGAGATGATGGGTGTGAACGAGCCCGAGCGGCCCATCTGTTTCACGGCCCAAAAGGAGTAACAACAAAGTGAGAGAGAGACGGAGATACTGCTCTGCTCTGCACCTTTTATCTTTTATAAAAGTCCAGCGAAGCTTTGTTTTTTGCAACAAACTGTTTTGGGTAGAATAGCTGGTAGCTCATGAAAAAACCCGTGTGCAGCATACAGTCTCATTTTTTTCCTGGTTTGCTTATTACATTTGATTCATCCAATTCGTAGCAGTTTGGTGTACCCATCTAAATCGTTTCTAATGCTTTGAGTACTGGTGCTAGATCTCACGAGAAGGAGGTTGTTGGAGTGAGGTCTGGAATTGTTGCTAATGATTTGCCTCCTATCTCCCTCCTTATCACTTTTCTATTTAAATGTAGTACCCATAATCTTTCACCTTTATTTTTTGCAGTTTCTTTTTGATTTATGCCTATAAGGCGTCGATGAAAGGAAAGTGGGCTGCAATGAAGGATTAATCTATGTAATGTTCAGTCTACTCGACAGCTTATTTTTCTTAAATTTAGCTGCAACAATTGTATTATATTAGCTCTCTCGGTTATGTGTAGGTAAAATACTGCCTAGGCATGCTGTGGCCAAATCTGAAAAACACGTCATTCCAAGCCCTTTTCAAGCAAATTTATAATTCACCAAACATTACCTTCGGAAGCTTGACAGAAGCGACAATGAACCATTCAAGGTACACTGCTAGCTAAGGGTCTGAATATTGATATGGTTTGCGACCGTATCATATATAATTTTATAGCTCCAGCCTGATTATTCAAAGCAAAAAAATCATTCCTTACTTCTTTTACCATCCTTCATTCACATGGTAAGATAAACCATCTTACCTTGCACTCAGGAAATTAGAATAATTCTTCCATGGTAGATATACATCTAGCTTGTAACACATGTTGTAATTTAAGCAACCATAAAAGAGATGCCAATTAACTGTCATTAGCATTGATATAGATAGATAAAAGCGGGCAAGTATTCTGCAGTGCTACCAGATCAAGTCGCTAAAGGAGTGTTTTTCGAGCTAGCCTGATATAGCAAATTACATAGCAACAGGTACAGAACGGCACTGTATCAGGAATTTACACAAGTTTTTGTCCTGAGCAAGGCAGCATATACCAGAACGGATTACCTAATAAGGAGTCTACGTACGCATTGACAAAAGCGGCTGCATACTACGGACATTATCAGAAAAGAACTGAAGACAACCATTGCACCCTGGGTGCCTAGTTTATATGTACATATCCAGCGCAAAAGAAAGGAACATAGTCCTCAGATCCTTAGACCACGTAGAGACAACTTGAAGAAAATAACCACCAAACATCCATGTCAACAGAAGGCAGCACTCCTGAAAATTACAGAACTTAGATCAGTAACCGATATGCCCCATGAACATAGTACATAAAACCCATAGATCAACATTAATGAAATAATATTAGTTTCGGAAACCTATGAAGGCAACCTGTAGCTAATTTAGTTCTTGACCTTCTCGGAATTAACATTCCCCTAAAGTTTCTGCGATAGTGGTCGACGCCTGCAATTTTTTCAAACATCTAAATCAGTAATCACGAAAAACTTGCAAGAAACAATTCTGCTCAATCCTGCAGTTTATGGCTGTTAAGGCAAACAATTAAGAGAACACAAAAGGGAATAAGAAAATAACCTCGAGTCTTTTGGGACCAAAGTATCACCTATCAGAACAAGCAACAGATCACCACCATCAGTTACTGCCGCAGTTTCTCCAGTATCACCCTGAGAGCCCAATTCCACCTTTGAAGCCGATCCATCCTGAGGCGGTGATTCCAGGAACAGTTTTTTCTGGACAGAAGAAGAAACAGCATCCTTGCCACACCTGCAGCCGGTAAAAAACATCAACCAAAGCGTGTAAGCATTTCTGTGACCAAACAAACGCAATAAAAGATAAACAGGCAGGACGGGAGCCGTACTTAGATCCAGGGGGTTTTACGACCGATGGTGGTGTCATTAGAAGAGTTGTTCCAGGATCAACCTGCTCATACACCAACACATGGTATCAATTTCTTTCTAGTTGAAAACAAGGCAGACGAGAAATAAATGCCATCTTAACTAACCAGTCCAACACATGTAGGCAGAACGTAAGACCATCACTAACTAACACAACATGAAAATAATACGAGGGAGGACGAAGTAATAAGTACTCACCCTAGAAACACCTTTGTCCGTACTGGTTGCAGGAGACTTGTCGTGACCAGTAACACCAGATTCAGAGGACCTGGCCTGATCAGTGATCGCATCTTCAGCCAAAGCAAGACCGATGGAATTTAAGCCACCATCAGCAGACCTATCAGTTGAAACAAATGCCAAACCAGACCCACTACCAGTACAGCTACTGGACGAGGCTATTGTCATGCTAGGCTTACGACGTAGAACGGAGGAATGTGACTCTTTCCCATAGAACTTATCAATCCTATGAACATGATAAGATGGATCAAGGGATTTTGCGTCAAAACTCTTGGTTGTCACAGAAACAACGAAACGGTACTTCCTCGAGACAATAGAAGCAAGCTCTTTTGGAGTTGACTGATCCGTCCGTCCAAACTGAACAGCTTCCTCAATTGATGCACCCTGCGGAACTTTCGAGCGAAGAATGGTCAGAGCTGCTTTGCCAACCAACTCCTTGCCAGCCCTGTCAAAGAACACGAGCTCAACCGCGCCAGTATCATCAGCACCAACAAAGCAGATTTTGTACCTGTATTCAGGAAGAAGGGTTAATGGTAAACATGTGAGCTCCATCACGCGAAAAGGCAGAGACAATATTACCCCAAAATTAGTTGTTCAAGCACAATATCATTAACGGCAAGGCTTATCTATCACATAGATAAGCTAATATTTTGTCAAGTAACACAGTGACCTAATTCACATATAATGTCTGAATTCAATAAGGTCATGCATGGATATTTAGAGGATTGTATGTAATAAAGTTAGATCCTTTTCCCAAGTTCCAAATCAGTACCAAAGTCAGAACCATCATTCTATAATTCAGCAGTATAGAAAACACATTCATAGGCTAGATAATTTTATATCCAATAACAAACTTCATCCTCAATATTGCCAAACGAGGCTCAGTTAACCTATCAATAAAGATAATTTGTTTAGGCATAGAACTATAGCAAACCATACCTAGTCGCTCCACATGTGCCCTTACAACCCGTGGAAGAACATTTGTACGCAGAACCATAAGGAACTGTCCCTGTTGCAAGTCGTACAAGCAGAAAACCAGTAACGCTCTCCAGGACTAAGCTTGGTTAAGATGGCAGTGCAATAGAATTTGGTTTCCTGCAAAGGAAAGAGGAGTGTAAGTAAGTGGAGTAGGAAAAAAATGCAATAACCAAGATACAGGAGCGCATGCACGAACCTCATTATCCCAGATGTTTAGATCAATCAGTTCTTTAACGGTCTTTGTTTCTAGATCAACCTGAGCACTTATTTCAGTAGTAGTCTGACCGGGCAGCGAGATATTCTGGATAGCTGGAACCCTATCTCTTAGCCTGCGAAAACCAAATGATTAGTTTTACCCAACCAAAACATGGGAAAAGAAGAATATATCCTCCGTACGCATCAAAAAAACTTACTGCGTATGTATCTCAGTGATCTCAGGAAGATCCTCATTAACGAACCAGCGGCAAGGAGCACCACCACTCAGACCCCTACGACCTGCGACCGGAAAAAGCAAAAGCTTTAAAAAAAGAGGAACAAGGGAATTAATTTCTAGAGAAGCGATAGAGAGCAAGCAATCAAGAGAACGTCACACCAATACAATACTAAAAAGGTACTAACTTTCAAATGGTTTGACCAACGTGCCCACAAAGAGTATGACAACAGGTCCCTTTTCAGCGGCCTGGAGCACGGCTTCTCCATCAAAAGAAGTAGCTCGTTCACCCCAGAGGACAAGGCCAATTTGGTGACCACTGCAAAAGGACGTTAGAATCAACAGTCAGATATAGAAGAGATAGAGAGCAAGTAACGAAGGCAATGTCACACCAATACAAGCAGTAGTACCTAAGATTGCTTAAGTAAATAACCAGCTTGGTAGAGGAGTGGCACGAGTAGCGATGTGATAGGTAGAGGTCGGTGAAACACCAGTGACGATGCCAACCACGTCTATAAAAAAGAAACAACGAAAGGAAGTTAGTAACTAATTAAACCAGAGCAGTATGTAGGTAATGAAAACACCGGAGCAAACATTTAAAAAATAATTTCAGACATAAGAGAAAAAACCTATGAATCTCTCGGGTATATCAGATGGGTCTGGCAGATCATCAATCGGTGTCAGAGAGTAGGTGCAGAGGGGATAGTCCATGACATTGTCAGGCAGCTCTCGCACGGTTGTGTACCTTCCAAATCTAATCATGAACTGAGCCTCAACAGGCCTGTACCTATCTTTCTTTGACCACACCAGGAAACGCTTTAGCTCATAGACCTTGCCTTCCACAATATTATCTATAAAATCCTTAACCAAGTTTTCTGTTACTTCTCCGTACATATGGCTTCCCTGGATCAAGCAGACAGTGGTCAACCACCAAAAATTACAATCTCAAATACAGGGAGTAAAGCAAACAGCAGCACACTCAAGCATAGATCTACGGCAGTACCAACTACACAGGTGACTCGCGAAGTAAGAACTCACAGAAAGCGGAAACCATAGCACGAGAACCCAAATAGCAGGAGAAAGAACCGAAATAGACGTACATGTGAGTCTTGGAAGACAATATCAGTGTGCCTTATAGGACCATCGTCAGTAGAACTACGGTGTTGCCAGAGCCGAGACACGTACACGTGAACCGTCCAATCCCGCCTGTTGGGGTGCAACTCACTAAGTTGGTTGACCGCCATCTATAACCCATAAGAAACAAGGTCAGCGAAAACAAAAGTAGTAAATAAAACCAGTACATAGATCAAAAAGACATACAGAGGCAACATCTCCAAAATGGCAGAAGAAAAGAGCCAACCGTCGTACACAGAACTATACAGCCAACAAACTCATATAACCAAGGTGGAACAAGGACAACCTAACCACATAAGCAATATGGAGGCAAAGGATCACCTCTTAGAAAGCGAAGAAGCGGTAAAAGACACAATTTACATACTAAAATAGAACAAAGGGCACATATGAACAAAGCAGATAACCGTGATAAAGAAAGAATGGTGTGAGCACATAACTAATCTAGAGCTTAAGGCATGACTAAAAAAGCAAGTAAAACACACAGTACATATATAAACATAGACCAAAAGTTCAAGACTAACGTAGACCAGCAGATCGAAAAACCTCTGGATACACCACATTCCTGGTCTGGGATCCACAAGTCTTATCTTCATTCGTTATCAAAATTTTCAGAGCCTTTCTAGAGGTGACACGGGACATAGCCACATATAACTGTCCGTGTGAGAACACTAGTGTTTTTAGGTATAGTCCAACAGAGGTAAGCGTCTGTCCCTGACTCTTATTTATTGTCATAGCATAATACAACCGAACTGGAAACTGGCGGCGTGTAAGAATGAAAGGTCATTTGGTTTTTTTAGCGGACAACTCGATTCTTGGAATATACACTACATCCCCTATGTGTGAACCTGTGATTATAACAGCCTTGAGAATACGGTCACCAAGTTCAACAATAATAAGACGTGTCCCATTGCATAAACCAGAAGATTGACTCAAATTCCTAAGTAACATAATAGGAGCACCTTTTTTAAGGTACAACCTATGGTTTGGGAAGTTAGAAACTGTAATTGCGTTAAGAGTCTCAGGAGGATAGAGCAAGTCATCCTCTTTAATTGATCCAGAAGGAGAAGACTTAGAATCAGTACTCAAGTATTCCCTACCTTCATCAGGCACCATACTTATAACGTGTGTATTAATTTCCTCAGCTATTTCATTCGTGGGTGCCAATATAGCCCGCTGCCGCAAATACACAGAATCTTGGTAGTTCAAAGCAAAATCAGTATAAATGGCTGTAACAATGGCCGAGACCTGATCACCATCAGTACGAACTAAAAGGTCCTCGGGTATGTCTATCAAGGTATAACTGGTTTCATCAGTACGTAATACAGCCGGTAGAGTCCCCTCACCAAGATCAAGAACCCACCTACTGAACAAAGCAATCTCTCGCTGCAACGCAGCGCTAGCACCTGGCAGAGCGATCCTCATGTTTTCGGTAAGAGGCAAGACTGTAACAGAGCGCCACAGCGGAGAATGTGTAATAGTCGCAGAAACTATCTGTGCCCGTGAACCACCTTTAATAACAGGAAGTATTTGCCTAAGATCCCCACCCAAAACCATAACAATACCACCAAAAGTAACATCAGCAAGTGCGAGATCATCTACAGACAAGATGTCTCACAAGCTTCTATCGAGCGCTTCGAAACACATACGGTTTGTCATAAGCGCTTCATCCCAGATTATAAGAGAGGTTTCATTCAAGAGATCGGCCAGGTGTGTACCTCTCTTAATTTCACAAACAGAATTCTCTTCAATAGCAATAAGAATTTTAAAGCGCGAATGAGCGGTTTGACCACCAGGCAACATAAGCGAAGCAACACCAGAAGATGCGACGGTTAGTACAATTTTGTTTTTCCCTCGAAGATAAGAACATATGACATTCCACAAAAAGGTTTTCCCAGTCCCACCAAATCCAGAAACAAAGAAAAAAATAGGCGTTGTTTTAACACAGGTAGAACAATAGATTTGAAGGCAGCACGTTGATCAGTATTAAGCTTCTCAAATGAGACGACCGCTTCCTGTGCAAGAGTAACATAATCATACGACATCTCTTCCTGTATCAACCGGTTTCCATGGAAAAGACCACCATAGGTTGATTTAGGTGGCAAATTAAAATCGGTTATCTTTGAGCCATTCCTAAGAAACACTTCAGCAAGTGCATCAAGAAGCTCATCTCTAAGCTAGTAAATAGGAACATCATATTTTGGATTACCCAACCCCTGCCTAATGTTATACTGTAAATCATCGGATAGAGCTTCCCAATATCTCTCAAAGAAATCCCTCTCACTATTCACTCCGCAGTATAGCAGCATTGTGACAAATAGCTGCCGCAAACGTGTCCCAAAACCCCAAGTAACAGCCTCGTCAAAAGCACGGTACCATTCGGTATCGTCACCTAGCAACCCCCGAGCAGCGCAAGCTTCTTTAAAAGAACCGTAAGTAACACCCTCAAATGTTCTAAGGTCCGCATAAGAGGTAGCCCCTTTGACAATCATAAGCAGCGTACGCAGATAATATAACTCCACAACAGTTGGCTGTACATAATAAATGCGACCTATCCTATCGCCACCTCCCCTCTTATGCCATGACCTGTCCTGCGCATCCCACGTCCACTCTGTTGGAAACTCACAGTATGTCAAGGATCGAGCATGAGGAAAAAGACTATTGGCCACAAACCACTCAGTTAGTTTTGTTTTTCTCAAGAAATTGTTGTCATTAAGTTTAGTGAGATCAGTGTTAGCCCTAAACCTAACAATGTTCATATCAGGAAGATGCACAGGCAATCTCTCAACGGATGGAGTTTTCCCATGTATAGTATAAGCAAAGATTCTCCACAAAGCATCATACTCACATATATACCTAGCCTCCAAGTACTCTCTAACCTCGTTAACCGGGGGGCGAGCATTATTGTCCACAGGGATACCTTACCTTTAATCCTTTCTAGATATAGTTTTGAGTAGTCTGGCCCTTTGGTGACATACTTAAACAAGTACTTCATGATTTGCGCATTATTACACCACTCAACATTCATGTGCCCCTGGTATTTTTTCAACATGGACATACTGTAAAGAACTACCCACCGATTGTTAAGCCATTTTCCATTTTTTAAACACACGCCGACCATTGTCAAGACGTCTATAAAGTGCAAATCTGTCCTTATCAACGATAGTTTCATCCTGAAAATCCTTTGGAAAATGCTTAGAACATTTACCATCTTTCATGCAAACACACTTATCGTTAAGTTCACCACAAGGACCATGCATCATAAACTCGGAAACCAAAACATAGCCCAAAGGATCTTCCACAGGATCTGGAATCTCAACACTAACAAATGAATCAATTAATCTAGCACTGACCTCAGCAACTGGTCTCTTCAACCAAATAAGGATGTGAGCGTGTGGAAGCCCACACTTCTAAAACTCGACGGTGTGAAGAACTGCAGTGAAAAAAAACGTTAGTCACGCAAAGCCAATGCAGGAAGCAAACAGAAACACAAGAAATCACGAAATAGCGAAGGAACAAACAGGCAGCAGGAAACGACGAACAAGAAGACACACAAACAAACAGGAAATAGTGAACAAGAAGATAACAAATAGTACCAGCTTCAATGGGGCCATATGCATGACCCGATTTAATATCGTCAAGATACTCGTTAAGCTTCATGTTATAGACTCTGACAACAATATCAACCCTATCAGAGGGTCTCTGACCAGGCTCGTACAGAAGTGCTTCAGTAATCTCAGGCCATTTAGGACTACAATTGAAAGTAGAAAAAATATCAGGATACTCTTGAACACGTGCGATGGCAAGGGCATCCTGAAAATTTTCTTGGAAATAATGTCGCCCACCAGTGTGGCTAGAAGGCAGAATAATGGATTTACCAACGTCACAACCATCTACAAAACCCTCACCAACAGTGTCCGTAATACCCTGGAAATGTTCGCTTCTAAGTGTTTCCTGGTTGTTAATTATGAACCACAGACGACATTCATCTATGGCTGCCCGTGCGTCAACAACATCTTGAGAAGACAGCAAACCGTAACACAAATAAGGGTTTGTCTGTACTGGTTCAAAAGAGTAATAATCTTGCATGGTAAGCGTGACTCGGGTATTACTGCTATACATATCAGAACCAAGGTAAGGAATCTTTATGTGATAGCCTCTTTCAGCAAAAGGAAACAACAATGGATACTGCAAAGGCAAGTAAGAAGGGTGTAGAGAAGAAATCCGCTCTAGACCCGTACTCTTATTGTCGATAATGATATCACGAATAGGTCTTTTGAGATCAATATCACCAACAATTAATGCTGCCAAGTGACTGGTTGTTGGCAACTGTACTGGGCACCATCGCCCTCAGAAGGAGCAACCGAACGTATAGCCACATGTTCATCTTCATTACCTCTAATACGTTCGCTAGCCTGCCGAAATACCTTTACCAGATCATTGCACGAATTAAGCATAGCCAAAATACCAGCAACAATAACAGGATCCAAGTCTCCGGATCTATCATTATCCAGATTAACAGCATTAATCCTATTTTTGACCTCATTAGTGGTGTCGTAGATATATAACTCAGCAAATTTCGGGGGATTTCTACCATTAACAGAACCAACCACATCACTCTTCTCAGGTAAAAGCAAACCCATCCGGCGACAAACAACCCCTTGAATTTTGAAAATGTTAGGACCACGCGAGTTGTTGATGGTTCTATCAATGTTTGCACCCATAGACGTGAAAGAGAACAAACAGTTGTACTGTCGAATTTTTGAAACAAAACGTCTAGCACGACTATCACCATCGAAGTGTAAAAGATCCCCAAGAAAATCCGGAGGTTTTTTAAAAGGTGGGATGTACACCTTCCCGCCCTTGCAGCATTTATTAAAAAGAACCCTCCGCTGCCGAAAAGAAGACACGTCCTTAACACGTTCAGCCCACCAGAAAGCCGCGCCGCAATGATAGCACTGAAACTCAGGAGCACCATTGTATGACCGATCCGGATAAGCATCTACGTACAAAAGAAATGGGAGAACACTCTCAGACCACGAAGACAAAAAGCGAACACTATTCTCGGACATGGACCCAGTACCTTTAATACTCTCGGCCAGTTCACCAGAGAAACCCTCTCAATTCTCAGGTAGAGCTCTTCGGACAGCATGCTCTATGATCATCAACGAAACTAAACAAATAACTATGGATCGACCACAAAAACAACAGCACAAAGAAACCACATCATAGATAAACCTCACACCTTGGAAGTCACTACGTCTCAAATTGAGTGTAAGCCGCATCTTCTTCCGGTTAAACCTACTGATGTGCGGAGAGAGGAACGAGTACCACCCATCCCCTAGCGCACACGAACAAAACGCATGTGAGGCACAAGCTAACTAAAAGAACACACCAACTAGACAAGACAACAAAGGAGACGTACTCTTCCTCTTGTACGGCGACTGACCAGACGGTGGCTCAGGAACCCAGTGTGGAGTCACCCACGCAGAGGGCAAACACCTTGGCGGCATGCCGTTAAGAAGCAAGCAAAACAAGGCAGGCTGAACACATTCTGTTAAAAATAGGCTAATGTAATACTGGCAACACGAACAACGCAAACGCAGTGAAGCAAAAGAATTCGAAACAACAACAAAATAATCCAAGAATACCACAGAAGAAACAACAAGTAACAAAACAAACAGATAGTACATTTAAACAAAAAGTGTAAGAGCCAACATATTTATTGTCTGATGCAATATGATAGTACATTTAAACAAAAAGTGTAAGAGCCAACATATTTATTGTCTGATGCAATATTACATTATCTCTTACGCACATACAGGTGGGGTAAAGCACTTTAAAAACAACACTAAAGAACAAATACCACTACATGTCGCACACAGAAGCAATAAGCTGGTTACAAAGGGTTTGCCACTGGGACGACTCAGTACCAACACTACCAACAACATCAGGAGGAGATGCAGGACCAAACGACCGAGCAAACGACACAGCAAGGACGACAACAGACCGCGCTAGGGATCTGTAGGCCATCATCCCCTCGTAGTTGAAGTCACGCACCACAAACCCGTAAACGCCTTGCAAGAAGCGCACGGCCTGCAAGGCAGGCTCTTCAAACGGGCACTCTGAACCAGTAGGCACACAAGACCAAAAAAAGAACCGGGTGGCCGTGGCTCCCTCTTGGAAAACAGCAAGCTCGAGCTCCACGCCTCCAAGGACAGAGCCGTCACCACCAACCTCACGAAGGTAGGAATGGTACGACAACCGACACCGCGAAGCAACCGTCTCCAGCAAATGCATAGCGGAATAGCGTACCGAAAACATCCTGTGACACCGAAGAAACCAACAACAAGGAAGCGACAGACACAACGCAAATAAGAAACCCCAAAGGGACACGCACAGAAGTCCAAAATCAGAACTGCCAGAAGGGGACGGAGGAAGTACCTCGTAGAAGAGCAGGCACAACAGAAAGACGGGCCAACACAAAACCTGAAACAAAACACAACAGACCTCGGAACAGATCCCAGATTTAGATCAAGCCAACAGAATATAAACAAAGTAAGAACGTAAACACCCAAGTAAGCCCAGAAAAACATGGAAACTCCCTTACCTCACAAAAATAAGGCACGCAAGATTACATCTAACAAAATAGAAAAGACGACCCAAAATGAAAACTCTTCCCTAAATCCACAAAATCAGTAGAAGGGACGACACAAATAAGAGGAAGGATAACCCACGTCCTTAAAAATAAAACTGCAGAAAAACCATCAAGGCAGCAAAGCTGCACCCATGGCATCTGCTAAATACGGAGGCACACCAATCTAATAAAGCCAACCCTACAAAGGCCACTGCACGTGCACCGCTACAAGGAAAAACAAGATCTGCGAGCACCAGCAGACAGAAGAATAACGAACTACCTGAAGACACAGCAGTGAGCAACAACCTGTAGTAGCGAGACCGGCGACAACGCACGACAGCAGATCCTGAAAAAAAATAACATGAGCAATCATCCAACCGGGAAACCCAACATTATAAGGATGACAGAAGTGTACAACCTGAAAGCAATGTAGATGCTAAGCAACAACAGCCGACAACAGCAACCAGACAACAACACCCGACCTGGAACAGAAGGAAAATCAGTAGGCATGTCATGCACCGGCCACCGAGAGAAACACAACATTCTGAAGGAGAACTTACCAACAGGAAGGCGAGATCCCTCGAAGCAGACGATATCCCTCGAAGCAACAATCTCCATCTGTACCTAAAAAAAACAAGAGATAAGCAAAGATCCAAAAGAAAGAATGGAACACAAAGGCCAAATAGCACCACAAATTCAACCCCCGCGCCGGCACGAACGGAAGGAAAGACGACGAGCCGGGCCGGCGGGAGGACCAAACGCAGGAACGGGCGTGCGGAGGAGACGAGGAGGCGCCGCGAGAAGAACAGGAAACGTGAACGAAGGAGAGCGCACCGAGAAGAAGAAGAATCGTGAACGGATAAAAACAGGCTCCTCCCATGCACGAGCTGTACCCGACGTCTAATGGCGAGGCGCCACCGAGGCCGCCGCGTCGGTGTTCGAGACGGGAGTACGCGAAAACCCAATTCTATCCCCGGCAAGTAGATCTCTCCCTACTCACGTCTACACGACGACCACCCTTCCGCACCACTGACAGCCGGGGCAAGGTAACTGCGGACCCAACGACAGGGACGAAGGGAATAAAGGGTCTAGGTACGGACCGAAGGAGCGGCACAAACACCCCCGCGCGTTTCTAGAGGCAGCACACCTCGTTTCCAGAGGCACCATGCCTCCCACACCCCATCGACACCCCGCCTTCTTGCCCGTTCATGCCTGAGAGGTGGGGACGCCGCAACGATGGGCCCAGCCCTAGCGAGACCGAGCAGCACGCGTATAGCCCTCTAATTCAGCCAGGCTAATCTAAAGGACCACCACCCCCCAATTGACGTCACCCACCTGCTCACCCATTGACGCACCCTCTTGAATGATTGAGAGGTGGACCCACCTGCTCACCCATCGACGCACCCAGCGAGACTGAGCAGCACGCGGGTAGAAATAGGACGGCCCCAGTAATTTTGCTAGGCTGCTAAACTAACTTACGCCACCGAGACACAAAGGCACCCTATGACTGAGAGGTGGACCGCCCACAGCGACGGGCCCAGCAGCAGCCAGACGCAACACCACGCGGGTACACCATGGACAATCCACCTCTTAGACTATTATTCCTGACCCCACGCGTACCTGGTCGCGTACCCCCAGTACCCCCACCTGCTCACCTGTTCACGCACCCCCCAAGCTGACTGAGAGGTGGACCGCCCGCAGCGGAGGGCCCAGCCCCAGTGAAACATAACACTACGGCGGGTAGAAATAGGGCAGCCAGACTAATTCCGCTAGGCTAATTTAGACCGTTAATTTCAAATCAAAAGGCTAATCAATTCTGAATTTCGTGGGACGTCGTACTCCCCCCACACACACACCCATCCAGAATGGAGGGATTATCGGTGCATAAGGCTTTCAAGCCGGCAAGATTGAGCTGCTCGACTGCATCGAGCGGTTCCATCGCGTCACACACACAAGACGCTGATTAGCCGGGCCCAGATGACCCTTCGCTGCCGCGCGGCCGGTACGCCGGCCCACGGGCTAGATCGCCAGTTGCGTCATCGCCCGCCCGTCCCTTCTCGTACCACCGCATCTAGTGCACGCACACCTACGAGCACGAGACGAGAGCAGCAGCCCGGCGCAGTCCTTCTTCTACCCCGCCTGTCAGCGACGACGGGAGGACCGGTGGGTCCCACGCTCTCCCTTCTTCGTCTCGTGCTCGGCGAGAAAAGCCCCCCTCTTTCTGAGGCGACACAACTTGCTCGTCCCCTTCCTCCATCTGTCTGCGCTTACTTCATTTACGCATCCTCCGACTCCTCCGAGCAGTCCTTCTCCCCTCGCTTTGCAGCCCCACTCCGCGGCCTCGAGCAGTTACGCCTCGGGAGGAGAGATGGAGGGACGGCTTTGCGTCGGCGGGACGCTTCCTCCAGCAGCCATGGGCGACGTCTCCACCGCGGCGGCGGGCACGGCGGAGCTCAAGGACCCCAGGACGATCGCGCGCAAGTAAGCTCCCCTAACCCACCGCGCCCCCGCCTTTTCCCCACCCGATTATTGGTGATTTCGCGGCGTCCCGTATGTGTTTGCGATTTGTTTTGGGCGAAGCTGTGAAGCAGCGGGACTCCAAGCGGAATCCGCCTCTGAGGGCCGATTAATCCCTCCATTGCTGATTAGAGAGCTTATTATGAAGGTTTTAGATGGGTTTCAGGATGCGCTGGCTGTTTTTTTTAAGTTGTTGTTTAGATACTCTTAGGTTTAGCAGTTCATGCTCTAGTCCACTGTTTCGATTTCGTCCCACTTCGCATTAATTTTATCTGATTATTTATTAAATTACCCATCGGTTCGTGATTAATTCTGAAGGGTTTCAGGTTTGGGTTGCGTTATATTTGCTCATTATAATACCCCGCGGTTTAGTTGTTTGCACGCGATCCCCATTCTTAATCTCTACGACTTGCTGGGTGAAAGTACTGTTTATCTTCCCATTGGTGGCTCTTCATGTTCACTATTGATACCGGTAGATGGGGCATTGAAAACCTGTCGCAGTTGCTACTTTGCAATGCCTGATAAAAGAACACGTGGATACATAAATGGACTAATAATTGTTTCTAAAAAAAAAGGACTAATAATTAACCCTCGTGGCGACTCCACAGTGCACCCTGCGTACCTCGCTCGCATGCCTACTCTGTGGCAAGAAAGTTTAATGCATTTTTCACTGGTGTAGTTTCTGCTACTCTGTCTTTATATGTCAATGTCAGGAGACAAACAATCGAAACACTTTGATCCCCTCTGTCCCTTAGGTCTAGCGGGTTGAGTTGTATGGGGTGTTGGCTCGTCTCGAGCTTGTACATTTGTACAGAAACCTTCTTTTCTATCAATGAATCACAAAAAAAAGGTCAGGAGACAAGTAATTTGTGTTGTGTGGCATTACCTTAGCTTTTGTTGATCAATGATTGCACTGTTTCACTAGATTGTACCGAAATGTTGGATAACAACAACATATCTTACTTCATCTTTTTTTCTATACTGAAATGTCGAATACTAACATTATATCTTGTGCTTTTAGGTATCAGCTGGATCTTTGCAAGAGGGCTGTCGAGGAGAACATCATAGTGTACCTCGGCACGGGATGCGGGAAGACCCATATTGCTGTGCTTCTCATTTACGAACTTGGCCACCTCATCCGCAAGCCCAGTCGTGATGTCTGCATTTTCCTCGCCCCGACCGTCCCCCTTGTTCGCCAGGTAGATTTTCTCGCCCTTCTTACTATAGTTTCTATTCTATTTTCTGAGGAAGAATCGCACAGCTGGTAGGCACTAGCAACTTGCAGGTGCTCCTGATTACTTGTCATTGTTGCATGGGGATTTTATAATTAATGACTATGTATTTCGCGCATAACATTATAGGATAAGTTATGGATTTGAGGAGTTATAACTGCATTTCCAGACTGAGCACAACTGTACATGGTTAATTGGTGCTCTTCTTCACTAAAAATAGAACCTAATCTTCCCTTCATCGAATTTTACAGCAAGCAGCGGTTATTGCAAATTCCACCAATTTCAAAGTTCAAAGTTACCATGGGAACGGTAGAAGCTCCAGAGATCACGAGGATTGGGAGAAAGAGATGGGGGAGTCTGAGGTAAGATTGGGAGAAAAGTTCAAATTTTACATTCTCCTTGCAGATCCATCACAATGACTTCCAGTTTGGAAAAGGTTCTGTATATGGGAATGAAAGTAGATGTTTGTAGGCCTTATCATAAATTAGTTTATGACGCCCTCTGATTTGGAGCAAAATTTCAGCCAGAGATTCGTGCTTAAGCCCACGTAATTTCTTTTCAATAAGAGACCTGATTCTGCGCACATGTAAACAACATACCATTAGTCTAATAATCTGCACATCCATTTTTGTCAAAACATAGTGCATAGTTTTGTGCCTAATTTGTACTATCTCTGCCATTGCAGGTTCTTGTAATGACTCCCCAAATTTTGTTGCATAATTTGCGGCATTGTTTCATCAAGATGGACTCAATTGCACTTTTGATATTCGATGAATGCCATCACGCACAAGCCCAAAAGCGGCACCCATATGCACAGATTATGAAGGTAATGTGAAGACCTTCTTGCTGCAGTACAATTTGCAAGGCACACATATCTACAGATGTTAGAATACTTACGTCTGTCGTTTCCTGGCCACCTAATGGTACCTGTGCATCATTGATTTTTCTTTTCACTTGAACTCTTTTTGATAAAATGACATCCACATGGCAAGAGTTGCCTTCCGTTGTTAACAGAACTTCACTCGTGTGTAAAGTGCTTGGTACATGCTGATGGGAGAATTCATGCATGTAGGTCATGTTTAGGAAATGCAGAATTGAATCGAAATGAACCCACCATGGTACATATATAAGAAATTGCGTGTAGGTACATTCTAGGGACCATACTTAAAATGTGAATACAACTTATGATTCGCAAATAAAAAAAATCTGCCACGTGACACCAAGGAACCTCTACAGTTCTGTTTCACTGAACTACCATCAGACATGTATACCTGTAGCGAGTATAGTCGGTGTACCCGTAGCGAGTATAGTCGGTGTACACATAGCTAGTTTAGTCGGTGTAGCACAATGTGGATATAGTCGTATGACCGCCGTAAGTCCAGCTGATCCCCGCCGGTCTTGCAACCACCATGAGAAGTGTCAAACCAAAGAAGTGAGCCTACCTCACTTGGTTAGGGGGTGAATGTACCACCCAACCACCTGGTTTCAAGTCCTCCCAAACACGAGCTTGGGTTCTTATTCTTTAGCAAACAAATAGTTGTAGGGGCTTCCTTTGCTATTTTCGCTTAAAAAAAAAGAGAAGCACCAAACTGTCTTAGCACCGTAATGACAATGCCTACAAGATATCCACATATGCACGTGAGAATGTTGCGCGCCAAAGTGCTAGATCTGAATGTGCGACTTGGGCATGGGGAATGACAGGTTTCGAGAATTCAGCCTGGCTTATCTAAGTCTTACCCTAATTCCTTCACTATTTTAAGTTACCCACTTATATAGATTTCCCTATGTGACTATATATGGTGAAAGACGCTAAATCTTTGTAAGTATATATTCAGTTCTAATAGTATGGACACTAGATGTTCTATATATTGTGGTGGTTAACTTATAGCGCACCTATTTACCTATTTTATGTGCAAATGATGCCCAATAAAAAAATCTCCTAGAATCTTCTTATTTGTTGTTACTTCGAGCCTTAATCTGATGACCACTCGTTTCCTGGTTCTGTCAACATCTGGTCATCACATCATCAAACAGTATAGCTTCATGCAGATATTCAGGCTTGTCCACATCGCTAGTTGAAAGTTGGAACTTGGAACAACTAATTGATCAAATTAACTGCTAAGCAATTAACTTAAGAAGAATTTGGATGACTGCTAGTATGTGTTGAATATCACTCCCTTCAGTTTCCTAGAAATTATCACTTTGGACATTGGCATGTCTACAAAACACGATTTTGGACGGCTAATTTCTGTTGCAATATTTCTGGTGAAAATAACGAAATTACCTGAAATAACAAATTATGTATTATGTATTCTGTAGAAGCTTTTTGAGACAGTTTTTAGTATATGATTTTCAAGTATCTAGTTTGAATAGGTTTGACCCTACCTACATGTCTAAAATGATAGCTTTTAGAGAACTGGAGGGAGTACTATTTAGGCCCAGTTCTTTTGGAGGCTTCTCCAAGAAGCCGCCCTCCCCCCAGCTTCCTAGGGAAGCCGGTTCAAAAAAATTGCGAGGCTTCCAAACTATTTTGGAAGCCTCGCAATTTTAGCCGGTTCAAAAAAATTGCGAGGCTTCCAAACTATTTTGGAAGCCTCGCAATTTTTTTGAACCGGCTTCCCTAGGAAGCTGGGGGGAGGGCGGCTTCTTGGAGAAGCCTCCAAAAGAACTGGGCCTAACATTTCAGTGAACAGCAGAACTTGCAGTCTGAGAAACATTTGTAACATTGTTTCAGGAATTCTACATTAGTAACATTGTGAAGCCCCCTCGCATTTTTGGCATGACTGCTTCACCAGTAATGGGAAAAGGTAATCATAATGCAATATCCATCCTATCAGGAAGTGCTGCACGACTATGGTTTTTAAATTACCTTTGGTAGCCAACCACATTCTCTGGAATACTCTTGCCCTCTTCTATGCAGTTAATGTTTGTATCCTACTTTGGAGTCATTATTTTTGCTTTTCGCATTTTATGGCGCATGGTAAATGTGGCCAAATTTTTCCAGATAATTATGTGGAAGTCCCTGAACATAAATGTACCTTAGGATTTACAACCTTGCAGTCAAGTTGGGATTACATAATTCTTATTTTAATCAACAGTGCAATGCTAACATTAGATTCAAGTTTATGCATTTATCGGTATCTAACATAGTTCGCCATCAAGATGAAGATTCTTGTGAGAAATGGCTCATGCTTTAGGGATGTACTCCCTCCGTCCCAAAATATAAGGCGCCTAAGGATTTGTCAAAAGTCAATGTTTTCTAATTTTGTCCAAGTTTATACACAAAATATGAACATTTACAATACTGAATCAATATCAATAGATTCATCATAAAGTATATTTTACTAATGTGTCCATTTAATATTGTAAATGTAGATATTGTTTCCTAAATATTTGGTCAAAGTTAGTAGACTTTTGACTAATCCTTAGACGCCTTATATTCTGGGACGGAGGGAGTACTAGGTTTTGTTTTGCTCCTATTAATGTTCCCGGCTTGTGCAAAGGTGATTGACAAAAAAATTCGTCCAATGGAAGAGAGTGCCAGCAAAGAAAATATGATTTTGTCTAATGAAATTCAAAACCTGAAATTACATTTATTTCTTTTAAAGAAAGATACAATTTTGTTTCGTTGTCTTAACAGAATGCCCTATTGTGATGCACGGTGAAATAAAATTCAAAACCTAAAATTACATTTATATCTTCTAAAAGAAAGCATGACACATGAAAGACATGAGATACCCCGCTGGTTTGTTGTGACTTTTTTTTGGCGCACTATGATGGGGGGACCTCCACCAGAATTATTAATAGTATTATTGAACAAAAAAACTCGGTATGTACAAGGATATTTACAAGGCGGGAATCTAAGATGACTTGTGCCAGACTCGTGGAAGCACCACTCGGCCAGCCGGCCACTATTGAGCCGATGTTGGAGACGCGAGTCCTGGAGGGTGGTGTGCTCCAGGACCATCCCCCAAAAAGTGCCTGATGGGAGACTCTTCCTATGGTTTTCTGCTTTTCCAAAGCACCCAGGACAGGAGAAGGACCAAGGTGATGGATGGAGTGGTGCATGCACACAATGGACCACACGTAAGTTTCGCAGATATCGGCGAGAGAGCACGCCTGACCAGAACCTGCACCTGCACCGGTACAGTTAAATAGGTGGAAAGATCCTCATCTGCTACCACACAGAAAGTACAGCAGGATAAACCAATCCACCCTCGCCGGGAGAGGAAGCTGCGTGTGCACGTGTTGCCATGGCGTGGAATACAGAAGTTTCTTTGGAGAAAAGCAGTCCTAGTCAATGTTGCCAAGATAGGTCAATGCTGGAGCGACAGAGAATGGTTCGGCTGTGGAGGCAGTGTAGTGCATGCCGTTGGGCATGAAAAGCTTGTCGTTGTTGCCAGCCACAGGGCGGGTGGATAAAGGTACAATGTTGTGCAATTGGATCAGCTCGGCATCAGCCACCGTGGTGAGGCGAGATTGAAGGGGTTGGTTGAGGGAGCCCTCACCAATCACCTCAGTACCAGCCATGGGGAACATTTTTTAAGATTAATATAAATTGCTACAACTTTATCAGGAATCTCATAAAATGGTTGTTGGACCACATTGCACAACTTGAAATATTTGGTTGGTCTCTAGTCTTGCTTACTGTATGTTCTTCATCTACTACTGTAGTATCAGATTTGGCTATGGTCGTTCCATCATCTGAGCACATGTAAGATTTTTTACCATTTGTGATTGTATAGATGTCTTACTTATGTTTTCTATGACAGGCGGGTCAAATAAGCTTAATTACACCAAATGTATCAACAGTCTTGAGGAATTACTGCATGCAAAGGTACAGGCTACTAGTATTCACTTTAAAAAGCTCTGCTGGGATTTAGGAATATTGTTTATTGACATTTGGCTTCGCAAAACTTCTCTTGTGTTGGATAGGTCTGCTCGGTTGATAATGCAGAACTGGAAAGTGTGATTGCTTTTCCTGATATGGAGGTGTACACATATGGCCCACTTACTCACTCTAACCTTACTGTAACTTACAACAAAGAACTTGAGTGTTCAAAGCTTCAGGTTCAGCCATACAGTGGATTATTATTGTTTCAGTTGACACACTTATGTTTTCTGTTCTCCGTCTCCTTATTATTGTTTGTATGGGTTTGAAACAGAGTGAACGCATACTACGTGAGAGCCTATGCGATTTCAAGGATTCTCAGAAGAAACTAAAATCTCTATGGAGGTTGCATGAAAATTTAGTTTTCTGTTTGCAAGAACTTGGTTCATTTGGAGCTTTACAAGTAAGTTGACACTGTTGTCATATGTTTTATAACGAAATGTCTTTCTGTCTGATTTACTTTACATCACGACGGCCTTTTTCTTTAGTTGGTTAGTCCACTATTTTTTTCCCTTTTGGGGTGCTTGATAGCTATTGTAGGATGCTCTTCCTTCCTTTTATGGGAAAGTGTCTATTTTGGGAACTTCTGTAAATACAAGATAAGTATTAGTTTGTGTTTAGTTAAATATAGTTCTTAAGAAACATATTGCAGAATAGAAAATGATACTCCCTCTTTGTACTAAATCAGCGACACTTATTATGGATTGGAGGGAGTACTATTTTTTGGTGAGCTTTCCTACCTATGGTTCATAGGCGATATTCTCTTAGTTTGTAACAAATGTTCCGAATGGATCTTTGTGGTGCTACAAATGTTCAAGTGGTTCATACATGGTGCTATTGACTTCCCGTGGTTTGCAAGAAATGTTTTGGTTAGTTCTCTGGTGTTTTAGCAATAAATGGGGAGCGTTCCATCCTTCATGTGAATTCTTTACTTTGATAAAGATGTCAATCAGTTACCCGCCTTAAAAAAGAAGATAAAGATGTCAATCAGTGGCAGCAGTCTGTTTGCCTTCTCTCTCTCTCTCTCTCTCTCTCTCTCCTGACATGGTGGTCACACACTTTTCATCTGCCGATTCCAAATTCAAAATTTCAAATCTGCCGAAGGTGCTGGTCACCCTCAAATGACTCTGAATCCTGCCCAAGGCGAAGCTCAGCTGAGAACTGAGATGAAGCCAAGGGTGTCGCATAGAGCAAGATGACATAGGTTTGACATGCTGAGGCAATCTAATTATTGATCTGTATCAGCACATGGTAATTAGCCAACGTTCCAATTAACTGTAGGGAAGTACTCTGTTACTTTATAGTTAATATTCCACTAACTTCTAATAAAATTCATGTGTATTGCGTGAAAAAAACAATGGTAGAATAAATGATTTGTGGAACAATGAAATCACAACAAGAGTTAAGAGTAAAGCCACTATGAAAATAAATACAAATAAGTTTAACCATGAGAACACAATGTATCATATGGACTGTCGACCGAATATTCAACATAAAGTTCTGGTCTCTAGGCTTTTGGGTCTTGCCATCAATTTTGGAGCTGCGGAAGTTATAACCCTCTGTTTGTATCTAGCTGTCACAGTTGGCACTGCTAGCGTTCTTGGTTGTTTTCTCATTTGTTGTACGAGTAGAGATTTCAGTTTTCTTTTGTTGCCTTGGATTATACCTTTTTAAGATAACGTTACACATATGTTACTCTCTACTTTGTTTGATTTAGCGCAGGCTGCAAGGATTTTTCTGTCATTTGATGGTGATGATTTGGAACAAAAGGAGTTCGACGCCAACGGCAATTCTACCAGATTTAAGCATCACTACCTTAACAAAGCAATTTCTATTCTGAGTTGCAACATATTAGAATGTGAGTTGTTCTCCAAGTTCATCTTGGGCTGCTTGTTTTCCCCTGGCCTAGGTCCTATATCTATTTGGCCAACCTTCCTATAAGATCTTGTATTGGAAATACTTTTTGATCATTTATCCAACAAATGATCCTGGTTAGGCTGGCTTGATATCCTATGTGTAATGCTGTTCATTATTTGAATTTTAGAAAAAGAGTTCAGTTCTTTCAAAGCATAAGAGAATGTGAACTCATTATCATCCCAAAATAATCAGTAGATCTTGGAAAACTTCCCTTAAAACTTAAAAATTCAAAGGATTTGGGGAGCATACTGGAGTAGTTAACACCAGGACTTCCCCTGTTGCCTACCATCATTGGATCTTGGCTGTTTCAAACATTTTCAAATGTGGTGGATTTTGTGATTGTGAACTATATATATATATATATATATCTGGTACTTAGAATCTAAAGATCAATATTTGTGAAAAATCCTTGAATTTATATTTGCAAAAGTAACCTCCATCCATTGGCAAGGAGTTCATAGTCTGGTTGAAGTAGCGAAACCCTGGGGTCTTCAATGGTGCAAGGCCCAACATTGCTACGCTTCTAGACTCTACCTGTGCAGGGGAAGCACTATGGGCTAAGGCAGGGCAGACAAATTGCCCACTGTTATCACTTGTGAAGAATAGTACTTAGGGGTGTGGTTTGTGTTGTAGCCTTGTGGGTGTAATGGCCTATCAGTGGGCTTACACGCAAACATGTTCGATCTATGAATGCATTGGTTTTGTTGGATTTTCTACTAGAGAACCAGAACTTGGGACAGCTTCCAGTTTACTTAATACCTATCAATACTGGAGTGGTTGAGGTCATGTACGTTTAGATACAGCCTCTGATTGGATATAGGTGCCAGCTTGAATGCATATATTTTTGTGACTAGCAGTGCGTGAATCTGACAAGATGTGCTTTCTAGGTACACATGATGATTCATTTGATCTAGGGATGCTAGAAGAACCTTTCTTCTCAAATAAATTTATGACTCTTATTAACGTTCTCTCAGGATACAGGTGAGCGTAGTCGTCAGTGCTGCTATTTTTTTTTCCCATAACGTTCTTTCTGCTTCAGGATTGTTACAGACACATTACGGTACAGGAGTGTCTGTACTTAATTTAAGGTGTAAAGAAATCCTTGTTACTTATGGGGTAGTAGTATTCCCTTTCCACTGAGCTGCTATTTCCTCCTGAAAATGTAAAAATGAGAGAACAAATCCAACTGAAAACAACAATTTGAACATCTTAATTACAACCTCTTGAGAGTAAGTTTCAACATTTGAGTCTTCTCATCATCATAATTATTTTTCTTTGGTTTCTTTAATAAGCAGGATAGAGGAAAACACGAAGTGCATAGTTTTTGTGAAAAGAATAACTGTTGCGAGAGCGATAGCACGTATCCTCCAAAATTTGAAATGCCTTGATTTTTGGAAATGTGAGTTCCTTGTGGGATGCCACTCGGGACCAAAGAATATGTCAAGGCACAAGATGGATGCTATTGTTGAAAAGTTTTCTTCTGGCAAGGTATAATAATTAGGCATGCGTACCTTTTGGATAACTATTTTGAGCATGTCACATCCTGCATTTTCTCTTGATCTGCTTTTTCTTTACTAGGACTAGGAAGTCAAAATCTTCTGTGGGGTGTGGCTGGTACTGATTTTGTTTGTTGGCCAGGTGGATTTTTTTCTTTCAAATTTCTGCACCTAATTATGAATATAGCTGGTTGGCATAGAACATCAGGGGCCAGCATACTCTGACTCTGATCCACCAGCTGAGTCGGAAATTTTAGCCAACCGTTGGGAGAACACAGGTACAGAAGTATAGCCATTTTAGAGTGATGTTGGTCATCTCCAATGCTGCAACGGCTGTGTGAGCAGCCATTCACCATGTACAATTATTGACATAGTACAGACAGAAGGATTGGTTCTTGGTTTTTATAGTTTGGTTAGACTACCGATAGTAACAACATAGGGTTTTAGTAGGTCGTTTTGACTTCAAACAGTGTTCAATCCTGGATTGGAATTCTGCAGCATAGGGCTTTAGGCCTACGTTTATATTTTCCCTGAGTTGGTAATTATTTAGTAAATTAGTTGCGACAGACCACCAGAATCTGATTTTGTCTGTATACTTTTACATCTATTATACTTCTTGCATCACAATTCCTTTGCTTTTGCTGTTTTCAGGTGAATCTTTTGATTGCTACTAGCGTAGGTGAAGAGGGTCTTGACATTCAGACTTGCTGCCTCGTCGTGCGGTTTGATCTTCCAGAAACTGTTGCCAGTTTTATTCAGTCCAGGGGACGAGCCCGGATGACTAAATCTAAATATGTTGTTCTTCTGGAGAGGTGATTTTTTTCTATTGCATAGATGGCCAATTGGTGTTAATATTATAGAGTTGAATGTATGTTAGTCCTTGATTTTGGTCCACGTTCTTATTCATTCTGATACATACAGGGGAAATCATTCTCAGGAAAAATTGCTTAATGACTATATTGATGGTGAGATCATTATGAATGGAGAGATAGACTTCAGAACTTCGAATGATATGTTTGAGTACCTTGAGGAGAACACTTATCAAGTGAACAAAACGGGTGCTTCCATTAGCACAGCTTGCAGCGTATCTCTACTACATCGCTACTGCTACAACCTTCCCAAGGATATGTATGTAAGGGATGTGTTTGTCAACACGTTGATACTCATGCTTTATTCATCGATCAATTCTTTGTTGTAGTAATATAACTCATCTTCTTGAAGGTTCTTTAATCCTTCTCCAGCATTCATATACATTGATGACATTGAGGGAATAATCTGCCGAGTAATTCTTCCACCAAATGCTGCTTTTCGTCAAGTGGATGGCCAATCATGTCAATCAAATGATGAGGCTAAGAGGGATGCATGCTTAAAAGCATGCATGAAACTTCATGAACTGGGTGCTTTGACAGATTTTCTTTTGCCTGGTTCAGGTTCAAGAAAGAACAAGGTATCAACAGCAAATGGTTCCACAAGCAACAAACATGAAGGTATGGTTCACTCACATGTTCCTACAATGTCAGAATACTGGTGATTTGTCTCAAGCCACTCAACTATTGTTGTTTCCATATTTCAGATGATCTAAGAGAAGAGCTTCATGTGATGTTAATTCCCACAGTTCTCAAACCTTCAAGATGCAAACTGGATTGTCTATTGAACTTGCACTTTTACTATGTTCAGTTTATTCCCATACCAGCAGATAGACATTATCGGATATTTGGTCTTTTTGTGATCAATCCCCTTCCGACGGAAGCTGAAAAGTTGGAGGTTGATTTGCATCTGGCTCGTGGGAGGATTGTGAAAGCAGGAATGAGACATTTAGGAACAGTATCATTTGACGAAGAACAGGTATCATCTTGCTCATCTTTCCATGTGTTAGCACACGATCTTTTCTTGAATGTCGTCTAAAATGTGTCTTTTCATGTCAGATGGTGCTTGCACGCAATTTCCAAGAAATGTTTCTGAAGATTCTTCTGGACAGATCCGAGTTCACTTCGTCTCATGTTAAGTTGGGCAATGGTGAAACGTTATCGATTAATTCAACATTTTACCTGATGCTTCCAATCAAGCAGGAATTATATGGTGATATATTTTCGATTGACTGGCCAACAGTTGAGCGCTGTTTATCATCACCGATTTTTAAAGATCCAACTGGCATGTCTGTGAATGGATCATATTTGCCAGATGAGTCTTTAAGGCTTCTTGACTGTATCTACAGTAAAACTGATGTTGTTGGCAGTTTAATATTTGCTCCCCATAATAAGACATTTTTTGTCATTGATGCCATTCTGGACGAACTAAATGTTAGAAGTGAGTACAACGGTGGAACTTATGAAGAACATTACAAGGAAAGGTAATAAAGAGATATTATTTGCACTCCCCCTTCTTGGCTTACAGTTCTATTTACATTGCTACCATGATTGAGCACTCCCTAGGGCATATGTAACTACACATCAATCGTAAGATAGCGCTATCTTAAGCTTGGCTGTGTATCCACTTCATGTTATAAAATTTCATTTGTAGTGTGGTAATGTGTATCTACTTAATGTTATGAAAGTAGGCCATTGCAGTCAAAGATATAGTATCACTGGAGTACCCCCAATAGAAATCCCTGTAAGAAGCTTTTATGACCTTTTTTTCTGAGAAAACATGTCACTCAATGTTTTGTTTTGTTTTGTTATGACTATATAAGTAGTCCATGTAATAATCATATGATATGTAACTGGAATATACTATCCCGAGATTGCCATGAATACTAGTAGCAATTTAACATGAGTAATGATTTACCTCAGGAATTGAAGCCAATATAACAATAGGGTCTTTCTCAAGTTTGATGTTTTGACACTCCATTTATCCATCTCTATACAATATTACTACTAGCTAAGTACCTGTGCATTGCTACAGAAAGAAAATAAATTATATTGCTGCTTCAGAAAAAAGAGATATGCTAGACATTTCAAGACGTTACATCACCATGTGTACGCATGTAAATGCTCTGCAGGATTTTTCTCTCCAAAATAAACCTTTGTTTTGTTCGTCGTTTCCAAACTTTCTCCTTTCCTTCCCAAGCAAATACCAAATAACAACTTCCTTTCTTTTTTCCTTACAATCTGAGACAAACTTTTCCTTTCTTTCTTGCCTTCCATTCTGTTGGTAGATGGGATGAGACATTTTTTTTGTGAGACCGAGTGGTGGATGAGTGAGTGGGGTAGATTAGATCTAGCGGTGTCTAATAAGTTGGGGTGATCGTGGAGAGGGGATGGAAAGTGGGATGAAGGACCGCGACCACCAACTTCCCTGTTCTAGTGAAGATAGTATTCAGCTCTATGTCCCTGTATTGCATCATGTCTTTAAGTTGGCTGTAAGCCTTTTAAAAGTGGCACCTGTAAGGTAGCTTTTCTTTTCTTTTCTTTTCTTTTCTTTCTATAACACACATCCAACCGCACACCTTTGCTTTATAGTATAGAAGAGGCATAAAGCTTCAACACATGCAAAAGAAACAAATACAAATTACACAAGTACCCACACAGTCATGCAAATGAAACCGACCTGCTTCTTTGGCTAGGCACCCAGTTGTCTTGAATGACAAGGCAGGATGCTCTGCTGAGCTGCTTAGCTCCTTTCCCTCATGCATAGGTATGCATGGTCCATGATATTTCTGCGTAGCACAGTGCGATCAGGACTTACAGCCTAAAAACACACCTGTTTCAATGTAAAATCGTGCCTAATAAATCAACACGGCAGCAAGCTGATATTTTATTTGTGAATCAAGAGCTTTGAAATGTCATGCTTGAAACATGAGATTACACAATCCGGAACCTGGGAGGGTCAGATACCGTCTGATTCAGCCAGAGATGCTAATTTGGCTAAGGAGTTAGCAGCGAGATTAGCTTCCCTTAGCTCTTCAATCTGGTTCAAGATCGGCAGGATACTTTCCTTCTGATTTCCCTTTGTCTTCCATTCCACAGCGGGATCAAGGAAGGCAGTCCCAAGACATGCTGCACCTGGAGGTGTCGGGCCAGAAGCGATCCATCTCTACATATGCCAACGCCTCAGTAGTAATTGGCACCAAGTCATACCAAGTAGCCGTTACGCTTGGGAGTCAACCATTATGGTCATGTGCTACTACCCAGGGTGCACCCATAAATTCGTTTGCTCTAAAGGCTGCATCCACATTCACTATGATAATGTCATCGAGTGGTAGAGACGAGCAAACTGATCCTAATCTCCCCTGCTAGCCTGTTCTCTGTTGATCAATCAACTTTAATTACTTTAAAAATAGAAAGGTTGTGATATTTCTGTTTAACTGCTAATAAACTTATGGACTGTTGAAATCAGATTTGGTATCAATCTATCCCATCCTGAGCAGCCACTTCTGCACGCTAAGCAGCTCTTCAACCTGCACAATTTGCTTCATGACAGACTACGGGAGACCACAGGTTACATTTGTTGTTCCTTTAAACTAGCATCTTTATTTACTGTTGATTTGGGATCTTCTTCATGAAACCATCACCATGTTACCAAGTACTCCCTCCGTTTCAAAATATAAGATGTTTTAGCTTTGTGAAGCAAATGTATGTACACTTCTTTTAGTATGTAGGTCCACTCAGGTTTGGAGTGAATCTACACACTAAAAGAAGTCTAGATACATTTTCTTCACAAACCTAAAATATCTTATATTTTGAAACGGAGGGAGTATTAAAATACCTCAAGTTGTCAAATTGCCTTAAAGTGAGGATATATTTGTGATGGCCGTCTGCAATTTTTTCTATAGAAAATGCAAACAGGCATTTACGTATCTTTTCATGGGGAGGGTGAAGGCCGGGGAAGGGGCGGGCGAGGATGGCGATGGATGGCATCGGCCATACCTACGCAGCGATGAAGGCGGGAAGGAGGCGTCACGGGACTCCAGCGCCAGGGAGACGACAAAGCGGTACGCGGTGCGGGAGCGGGACTCGTAAGGATTCGGAGGTCGGAGGCTCCGAATTGGATCGAACGGGAGGACACC
This sequence comes from Avena longiglumis, assembly GCA_030063025.1. Classification (NCBI taxonomy): domain Eukaryota; kingdom Viridiplantae; phylum Streptophyta; class Magnoliopsida; order Poales; family Poaceae; genus Avena; species Avena longiglumis. The sequence continues at coordinate 81,885,113 of CP125976.1, forward strand.
ACGCGCGGGGTGCGTGTGGAATTGGGGCATATTTTCCAGGGCTGAATTCTAGGACAAAGCAAACAGCAGGCCGAATTGAGTGCATCCAAACATAGTGTTAAGAGAAGCAAGACTAGGTACAAGACTTTGGAAAACGGCACAAGCTACCGCATGCTCAGTGAAAGTAAAACCCCCAAAAGACAAGACAGACCTCTATCCTACAACCTCATGGTGGTTCAGATGGCCGTAGGCCTGACGCCAACGCTCTGCTTCTGCCTTGATGCTGTCAGCAACCGCAAGCAGATCATTTCTCACCCTTAGATTCAACTGTTTATTTCTCTCCAAATTGATCTCATGGCTAGGTGGCCATTTAGCTTCGGTCGTAGGAATTATCCTTGGCAGATCAACTCGACCACATGGCTAAGGTGACCATTGAACACTGAGCCAACTTCTTTGCAGTTATCCTTGAGATCCTCTGTGCCTCTCTTGCCACCATTCTCCCAAGAAATCATTCAATGTTGGAGCTAGATGTCATGTTTGGCCGAGTGCAGGGTGAGATGCCACAAACCTCAACCGCTACTGGGCCAACTGAGCAGGATTCTGGATGTTGGAGAACCTATCCCGGAGGAACTCATCCTCCAGGGTCAGAGCGACAGTTCTGGTAGTACGGACTTTGTTGGCTGCCGTCAATCCAGTGATCTTCTCAAAACAATGTGACCTGCCCTTCAACCACAATCTTGGCCGAAGCCCGTGGCATCTCCTAAACCACTTCCTCATGCTGCATCGGCACCAACCGAGGTTCTGGATGGTACGTATAGTGCAGCCACATCCACTTGATCTGAGGGAATTTCCCTGTAGCTTGAGGCCAAGCCACAAGTTCCCATACTTCGTAGGTGCGCAGACCCTATCCCAGGCCACAAGGCAGTGTTCCGACAATCACTGCCTCTGTCCCCTTCCAGATGAATGCTCTATGGCATTTGTCAGCCAAAGCTAGGGTCACAATTCCACAACATATGGTCGATGGTAAAGGAGAAGGTGAGGACCAGCCAACCAAGCATGCAAGCTTTCCAGCTGGCAGTTTGGCCAAAGCATTGTGAAGGAGATGCTGCAAATCTTGCTTGCATAGCTTCCTGATTGGCAAGGGCATACCCAAATAGTTGTAGGGGAAGTCTATTACAACACATGGATATCCTGACCACGCAAGCTGGATCTGCTCCTTGGAGCAGTGGATGGAGGTAGGTGTCCGTTTTTCCACACTCGTGCAGACACAATGCCCCGTTAGAGAGATAATTGTATTATTGTAGGATTCTTATTTGTACTGGGATTCTTATAACTGTGTTCACCTTGTCCAAGTTCCTCTTGGAAGGGTACAGAAACAAAGCCACATCATCAGCCTAGAGCGGAATGGGGTGCTTAATGCCAGTTGCCAGCACGGCGATAGGATAAAAAAGGCTGAGGCCATCCAACTTTGTGGAAAGGGCATTGAGCACCTCCATTGCGAGAATAAACAACATAGGGGAGAGCAGATCTCCTCGTGTTCTCCCCTATGAAATTTGGCAGATATATTTTTTGTTTTCTAGCCATTTAAAAGAAATTTGACTTTGGTAAGCCATTGGTGAATCCTATTTGGAATATATTGCTTTGCTTTGATTCTTTAAATGGACCTGATCCAGATATAGTATTTCTGATGGTGTTACCTTTTCTGATTTTATTGGTTCTGTTTTGAAGGTCGTGAACTGATGGAGCACTTCGTGGAGTTGCCTCCAGAGCTATGCACTATGAAAATAATTGGGTTTTCAAAGGACATGTGCAGTTCTCTGTCCTTGTTACCATCCTTGATGTGTCGGTTGGAGAATCTGCTGGTAGCTATTGAGTTGAAGGAGGCCATGCTATCCTCATTCTCAGAGGCTTCTCAAATCAGCGCTTCTGGTGTAAGTCATGCAATCTCTTGCACTCCTCATGCGAGTTGTAGTTTGAATTTGCCTATCCATGCTGCAAATAATTTTCATTTGTTTCAGATACTTGAAGCACTTACCACTGAAAGGTGCTTGGAGAGGATCTCTTTGGAGCGCTTTGAAGTCCTAGGTGATGCTTTTTTAAAGTATGTAGTTGGACGTCACAACTTTATTTCATATGAAGGACTTGATGAAGGGCAATTGACCAGCAGACGCTCTGCTATAGTGAATAACTCAAATTTATACGAGTTATCAATCAGAAGAAATTTGCAGGTTAGACGGTGTTTTCAGTGATCCCAGTATCTGTTTGCCTTTTAAGCTTCTTGTGACCTATAGGTTTACGTTATCCTTATTTGTTATATAGACCACGTCCAGTAGGCTCATCTTCTGCTGATGTTATGCCTTGTGTTCTGTGATTGTGACCAGAACATGTAGGGGGAGAAGAAATAATCCTTCTAATTCGATACTTAATCGATTGATTACACCCTCTGAGTTTATATAGTGCCCGGTTATATCTTCTTCAGCACTCTTGTCTGGATACAACTCATTTGGTAACCCCTATAGCTAGGGTCTACCTTAGTACATCCCATTTTGAATAAAAAGGGTTAATCTCAACTGGGCTAGTGTAACCAGACCTCTGATACCGGTTTGGCTGGACTAGCCGAGTCTAATACGATTTAAAACTAAGATGTAAAGGATTAGAGCTCTGCCCCCTGCGCTTGTCCTTGGGCGACAGTGCTGGTGGCATGTGGCTCCCGTGTGGACCTGCCATTGATACCTCTGCTCTACACAACAGCTTTTATAGATTAAAGGACGAGAGGATCTCCTTGGCATATTCATCAATCAATGTGCACAGCCTTCAAATTTATTCAAAATGATGCCAAAGGCATCAAGGCAGAACTAATCAGCTTACAGAGAGTGAAGTGATGAATGCATTGTCAAAATTTTGCTGACTTCCCAGAACCAACCATTTTATCGAGGGAGGAGGTATGGGACGTGGTCAAGCAATTACCTCATGGCAAGGCACCAGGACCAGATGGGTTCACGGCGGAGTTCCTCCAGCACTGCTGGGGGGTGGTCAAGGCCGACTTCATGGTGGCCTTCACCAAGCTTTATGTGATGAACGGGCGCGGTTTCCAGGGCCTCAACCAGGCTCTGGTTATACTGCTGCCAAAGGGTAGTGATGCAGCTGCCCTAGGTGACTATAGGACGATTAGCCTTATACACATCTTCGCCAAGCTTGGGGCGAAAGTGAACTTAAAGCTGCATTTCTCTGTCAGCAGTGTACATGATAACCATGTATTCTTTAGCCTCGCCAGTAGGAATACTTTTTTTTGGCAAAACTAGGAATAATTACAAATATTAGACTATATCAAAGCGCGCTGTCTTAGCGCTATTAATTTTTGCCGTACTTTCACATGTAAAAAAAGTTCCTCCAACATTTACTACTTGTCTCACTGCTCATTGGGCCTGTGGCTGTCACCTTTTCAGACCACATCAATGCCTCCCACTGATGGCTGGACCCCACCACCACCTCTTTTCCACCTTGCGCAGAGCACAACGGATTGCCTGCTCGTCAACCTTTAGCACTTTTACATGTTTGGCCCCTCCCAATGGCAACCAATACACACCTTATCCAAATAGCAACATTATAGCCTTGATGTGTTCTGTATTATCTTGCTCATCCATGGTTATGGTAGCTGTTAATAGTTCTGTTTGTCCTTGTGATCTGTTCAAGACTTTAAGTAGTACATCCTTCTTATTTAATATATGTTTAGCTGCATTGTAACATTTCAATAGAGGTTCTTGACTCCTCTTTCTGCAACAATTTCTTTTCACCACACGAACATGTAATGTCCCCTGTCTGCCATGAATTCTGCAGTGTAACAGAAAGTTCTCCTTTGTGTGTATGTAAACTTAGGTGTACATAAGGGACCAACACTTTGAACCGACACAGTTCATTGCACTGGGAAGGCCTTGTAAAGTTGTTTGCAACGCTGACACGGAAGTGAGTATACACCATAAGAATATTAATTCAGATAGACAAGAAAACTGCAACTTGAGGTGTACAAAGTCGCATCATTGGTTGCACAGGAAAACGATTGCGGATGTTGTTGAATCGCTTGTAGGAGCATTTCTTGTTGAAGGTGGATTCAAAGCTGCATTTGCATTCCTTCACTGGATGGGAATAGATGTTGATTTTGAAGATTCATCTTTTTATCGAGTATTAGATGCAAGTTCCATCAATTTATCTCTCATGAACCACACCGACGTTGCTGAGCTTGAAAAATTGATTGGTTACAAGTTCAAATTCAAGGGTCTAATTCTTGAAGCATTTGTGCATCCTTCATTCAATAAACATTCTGGAGGATGCTACCAGGTCAGAGGTTCTTTTTTCCGTGTGTGACAATAGTGAATTGATGTGATTACAACAATTTTCTCACCTGCCTATGTTCTTTGTGTATTTGATCAGAAATTGGAGTTTCTTGGAGATGCTGTTTTGGAATATTTGATAACCTCGTACCTCTACTCAAGTTATCCTGATCTAACGCCTGGACAAATAACAGATTTAAAATCATTAGCTGTCAGTAATTACTCGCTTGCGAATGTAGCTATCAAGAAATGTATCCATAAGTATCTTATAAAGGATTCAAATTATCTTTCAGCAGCAGTGAATAAGTTTGAGAATTATATTAAACTTCCCAATTCAAAGAAAGACTTGGAAGAAGAACCAGCATGTCCAAAGGTATTGTTGTCATCCTTGTAACTTCTACACCTCTTTGATAACCTTTTTTTAGCTTAGAGAGGAAGAATAGCGATGACTTTTGGCTACTGCTAAGAAACTGTTATTATTGAAGTATTGAGATGGGATAGTAGGGTTCAACCCTAAATCTTACGATAATAAAGTAAATATATATGTTATCAATAATTGTAAATATTTTGGAATCATATATTATTTGAGCACTATGTTTGTATGATTTTCCTGGGTAACTAGTTCTTAAATTTAGTATATTTGATTTCTGTGCGAATTTTTCTACCAAGTGATTTTGATTATAGAATGTCCTTGGCAATCGCATATATGACATAACATCTTTTCTATGGTCAAAAGTTTATATCCTTTTACTGCACAGGTTCTTGGTGATATTGTCGAATCTTGTGTTGCTGCGGTTCTTTTAGATTCAGGATTTAACCTGACCTATGTTTGGAAGCTAGTGGTTATGCTTCTAAAGCCAGTTTTGAGCTTCTCTGACATGCACATGAACCCCATGAGAGAAATTCGAGAACTTTGTCAAAGTCACGAACTTAACTTAGGCCTTCCCAAACCTATGAAGGCCGACAGAGAGTACCTTGTCAAAGTGGAAGTTAACATAAACACCGAGGTGATAAGTTGTGCTGCAGCAAACCAGAATTCAAAAGTTGCTAGAAAATTGGCTGCACAAGAAGTACTTCGTAAACTGAAGGTATGTTTTGGTTCCTTTCCCTTCTATTTTGAACTTGCCACAGTATTGTGAAGTTCAAGCCATTCCAGTTGGGTGCACAAAAAACACTTCCTGTAGTGATGGTCTATGTTTGGTGCCTTCGACTTTTGTTGCGTATTGATGCAGTTATGCTAAAGGGTGATATGTACAAGCCCAAGAAAGGGCCACACCCGGAATTACAAGCCACGGTCCTAAGCGCTAGACACTGCAATTCTGCGCCTCAGTCCTGACCGTGTTGATAGGCTAGTGATGTTTGGCTGGTTGTCAAAGATGAACGTGTTGTGCTACTTCCAGATCCACCAAGCCGTGAGCATGATCACCGGAGAGGTGCCCTTCCTCACGGCGGTAGGGGCGGCCTGGATGGTCTGCTGCCACCACCCACTATTTCACCATGGCAACCTGACGATATTGTTAAAGTTACAAGAGGCTGGTTAGTGGGAACAACGATGTTGTAATTAGGGCCAGCCTGGAAATCAGGCTTTATACCATGTCGCAGAGGAAATAATTGTGTGGCACTCTTTCTATTGAAATGCATCAAAATGCGTGTCATTGTGTATTAGAAGAACATGGTCTGAAGTACAACCAACAAAGGCTGGATACTTTTGGACTTTGAATAGACTGGAATCAGACAAACTTTTATCTACATTGAAATCAGACTCTTAATTTTAAATATATTAGTACTGACTCTCCAACAGACATGTACCCTTATCGAAATTGTGCTCATCTGAGTCATCCTTCTTGAGGAACATTGCTCAGCTCACAAATTTAGTGCCTTGTCATATTTTTTCTATTTAGTTTGTCTTTATGTGATTTGTGTCTTGTGAAAACTTGTTATATAAATTATTAATTTATCTCGTATAACTGAACGATGCAAAGCACTTGTTATGTTACCTGCTTTATTCTGACACAAATTGGATATTCATTTGTCATGTGATGTGAGGTAATTTGAATGATCATTTTTCTTAAAAGCCAGATCCATCTTACTGTTTTTGTGAATTCTTGTGCATTCATGCAGAATCATGGATACACGCATAAAAACAAGTCGTTGGAAGAGATTTTGCGTGATGCTAGAAAGAAAGAACCAGAACTACTAGGCTATGATGAAGAACCAATCAAGGTTGAGGCTGACATATGTGAAGAAATAAAGGGTCTGCAGATAAGCAAAGAAAGGGATGCGAACATCTCCTTTCAAAATACAGAACTTTTGATTGTCGGGACTTCTAAAACCCCCAACCAAAGAATAGCAGGTGATACCAAGTTCTCCAAGGATGATGTCAATAACGAAAGGAATAATCAGCTCAAGGTTGCAATGCACAATGGCTGTCAACCAAAGGGAACCCAGAAAAATAATAAAAAGGAGTTTCATGGTAATGCCTAAATCTCATAAGTTACTGTTTTATGCACTGTTATGCTCTCTTAGAGAGTTAATTGAAACATGCAGAACTCTCGACTTTGACTTCACTTACCTGGTGAAAGAGCAACTAAATTTAGTATGGGCGAGCCATTTGTTTTGTGTTTTAACCATGATTAAAAAAGGGCTGAAGGCTCCCACACATTGTGGGGTCTGGGGAAGGGAATTCTAGGCAGCCTTTCCTTGCTTTATATTTTAATATTCTTTTGAAGATAGTAAGTGTCTGGTAGTTCTCAAGCACGAAGTTTACAGCATTTGTGGTGTAAATTTAGTGTTGAAACATTTTACAACAAAGTTTCACATACAGGGGAGCAACTGCATATTTCATCCAACAGTTTATTGTGCACTCAACTTGATTATTGTGTGGGAGATAAAATTAATGGACCAAAATATATGGAGATTCTATTTTTTGTTGAGTTTGCTAAAATTTGCAGGATATGTAACAACTGTGTTCACACTTCAAATTTCGTTCTAATTTTGAAGGCAATGTCATAACCCTTTTAATCACCTTTGTAGGTGACATGGTACAAAAAACAGCAAGGTCGTTCCTTTTTGAGTTATGTGCTGCAAATTATTGGAAACCCCCTGAATTTGAGTTGTGCAAAGAAGAAGGGCCAAGCCACCTTCGAAAGTAAGTCAACTACTTACTGAAGGAGAACAGATATTAACTTGCATGAATTACAAATTACAGTGAATTAGAACCTCCCTGTTCTCTTTTTTCATAGTTCAGTGTAAAACATATGTCTCTTACCGATCGTTATTTATGTCCATATCTAAGTTCTTTACCGTTGCTATCTTATCCTGGTATGTAGAGTGGCATGTCTATTTTGGACCTAGATGATTAAGCAGAAAGTTAGCCTCAAGCTTTGTCTAAGTAGTAGTATCAAGCATTTGGGTATGAAGAGTACTTAAGGTGGTAAGGAGCACCTTATTTAAGCACTGGGCTAAATAGTTTGAGGTCCAGAGTGTAGTTGCTTGCTCCACAGCGTAGCCTAAGCATATGGAAAAGGTATTTTAGAAGTAAAGAGGGCTGCAGCATTCCGAAGTCCGGATGGTATATATTTCAAGAATATTTGTTAATATCTGACTGTTTAGGCCATCAATCATAAGTCTGGGAAAGGTGTTATCTACTTTGCATTGGTATTTCTGTGGTGTTCTGGTATTATAAAAAGATAATCCTCAATGAAGTTCGTCTTATCTATACATAATGTTGTGAAACACCAATTATTTTCGAATCACTGGTAACTTCACGCATGAATTCGCGCAGGTTCACTTACAAGGTTGTTGTGCAAATAAGAGGACCCTCGGAGACAATTTTGGAGTGCTACAGTGATGCTAAACTACAGAAGAAGGTCGCACAAGAGCATGCCGCTCAGGGTGCTCTATGGTATCTCAAGCAAGATGGATACCTACCAAAAGATGAAGTTGGTGTATAGAAACATCAGACATCTCTGGGTCTCGTGCCCTGTTGCCAACTTTGTGGTCTTATCTTTGTGGTCTTATCATATTCACGTTCTGAAATGGCTCAGAATGTTCTAAAGATGTCGTGGCACCCGTGGCATTAATTCAAAGACAATTAGGAGTTAAATTCATCACAACATATCAAAATAATCGCAAACGTTTTGGGAATCCAACAATCGTGTGCCCTATGCGGTTCGCAAATTTTGTCTGTTTTAGTTTCTGGCAGCATCTCGAACATTAGGGGAACATACATGAATATGATATACCAAACAGACCTTAGATTTCTCATTTTAGTACTCCCAAGAGAAGAGCATCATGAAATCTTTACTTAGAAGGGGTAGACTCATATCTTTTCTATCTTAATTCATTAGAGATACAAATTTAATACCTTTTAATGTGAGTGGTAACAACTGGTATAACATGACGGTAATCTCATCTTGCTGTTACTTTTTTTAACAAGGATCGCTCCCTAGCTCCATTTCATAAAACGAAGCTTACAGCATTTTTTGAACCAGAACTAGTTGCAAAAGCTAAAGCTCCCGGGCCATCCGGACTTCGGAAGGGTAACATTTTAGAAATATAGAAAAACAGAAGCCTTTTTCTCAGGTCCAGAACAAGACAGAGCGCCAGAAAAGGGAACGAAAAAGCTAGGGGGTAGGGAGAAAAACCAAGTGAATAAGATCAGCATTCCAGGTAGAGCAGACAAACGACAGACGTTTTCATCATCCCATCACCACATGGATTGAATCAACATCTTCTACGTATTCGTTGAGGAAGGCCGCCGATGCTCGCCCTGCATGTGATGTGCTGGCCGCCAGATCATTCTAGGAGGAGGTCCAGCCAAATGACTTGCAGCTCATCCTGGCATCAGCTCTAGGGGGATTTAAGTTTCTTTGTCATCCGTCTCACGAAATTTTCCACATTCTCCCAGGTTTCGTCTTTGAATGGCACCTTCCAACTCCGAAGATAGCCCAAGACCATATGCCACACATGTTTCATATTCAGCCAAATTTTCATGTTAAACACAATACTATTTCTATTGTTCTAAATGTTCCATAAGATAGTAGATGTAACAACACTGAGCTATAAATATTTCTTGCTACAAAGCCATTTTATAGCTATAGAGATGAAGTCACTGATATGCACATTGAAAACTGCAAAGATATCAGCCCAAAGCAGCCTAGAGATATTACACTCAAAGAACAGATGTTTAACAGTTTCTATGTCTTTACAAAGAGTACATTCTAGGGGTTTTGGGAGACCCCTTTTCCTAAGGTTATCTCTGGTCATGATATTATTCTGGGACCATAGCCAGAGTAAAACTTGAATTCTAGGTGGGATTTTAAGCTCCTAGACAACATGCAGGTAACCTGTTGCACACATCTGAAGTTGATAATGGCGTAAAGAGACTTAGAGGAATAAACCCCAGAAGATTCATATTGCCAAATCAGCTCGTCTTCTGTGGGACCGAGATTAATACTTCTAGCTATCTCAAAGAATCTCAAGCCATTGCTATATCATATTATCAGAAAAGGTCCTCCTAAAAGTAACTTGTAGCTGATTACCATCCCAAAGCTCAACTATAGTTTTGGTTTGTTGGTTAACTGCAAAATATATATCCCATTACTGGGTGGCTAAAGGAGAACTACCAAACCAAACATCCTCCCAGAATCTAACTAGCCTAGCATCACCTACTTTCCATCCATAACCCAAACTAACTGCCTGCATTGTTGATTGCACTCCCTTCCAAAAGACAAATGGGTGTGTGTAATGACCAAAAGAAATAGGAAAGGGCTGATATTGAAATTGTGCATTTCATTTTAGGACATGAAATTGAGGGGGAATTTGAACTTTTTATGTTTTAAGTGCTAACACTAAAGAATTTGGACTAGAGTTGAGTTTGACTCAAGTCAACCCTAGGATCTAAATAGAAATTCGAATGTGAATTGTTTGAGAGTCAATTGAGTGAATAGTTCATCAAAATTAAACACATATTCATAAACCCACACACACACTTATGACCAAGTAAGTAAATAAAATGAAACACACATACACTTGGAATTCAAAATTGAGGTTTGAATAACTCAAACTTGAGTTCTCATGTTAAAGATACTATAATAAAGAAAAATAGTTAAAACAATAGGAATTTCATCAAACTCAAGTAATCTGAACTTTATTCATAATTCAAATGAGTATAAGTTGGAGATTTACAAAGTTTGATACAAAGAGAAGAAATTACTAAGGAAGAAAGGAAAAAACCCTAAAAACTAACCTATCTATTTTCTTAACTACATTCTACTCTTCATCTCATCTTGATCTAAACCTACACTACCTATCTAAGCTTCTCATCCTTGCTATCACTTGATCATTTTCAACCTGCAACACACAAAACACCAATTTTTTTAAAGTTAAATGTAGGTTTTTCCCTAAGGGAAAGCCAAATAAATTTTGAATCCAAAACTAGGATCCAGGAACTAGTCTGAATCCCAGTGGCTTGAGCTAACAAAATAGGAAACCTACAAATGACAGACAACATAAGCAGTAGTGAATAACAAAAACCCAAAACCAAGTAGAGTGAGTGAGCACTCACAGTAGATAGTAGTCAACCAACACTTAAGTGCTAGGCAAGAGCATGAGACAAATAAACAGTAGTAACAAAGACTGCATCCAGAACAAGTGAGACAACTATATGAATATTGAACCAAATGGAAATGCTACAAACCAAACCAATCACCCAAGCCTTGGATTCATTCAAAGAACAATAAATTTTGGAGGATGAACACTAACAGTTTACCACCTCAAAGCAGAATTCAGAAGAAATAGATTTAACCAGTATAACTATCCAAACCCAATCTAGATCATTGCCAGATAGAATCCTAGAAGACGGTTGCATCCCAGTAAACTAGCAGAATCTCAAAACAGGCCAAAAACATAGAAATAGTAACCATTCCAATATTTATAAATAACCACAAGTGGAAATTCTAAACTATAGAAATCATAGCAACATTAAAGCAAGTCTAGGAACCAAAATGAAAACCCCATGCTTAGAACTCTACCATGAACATGAAAATTCCAGGAATTTAGATCATGTGCAATGAAACATGTAAACCAATAGAGTGGTAGTGATCACTATACATAATCATTAACCAAAGGATATACCCAAGCCCTAGAAACTTCCTAGAACCCTAGAACAGCTGAAAGGGCATATATGCCCACATGTGTGGATTTGGAAATTAATGAGAATCTCTATGAACTAATGTGTAAATTGAGTTTCACTTGTAGGTTTTGTCCATTGGCATCACTTGGGCCATGTGTTGGTCTCAAGGTTGAAAGATGAAGAAATGAAGAAGAAGATCAAGAGTGTGGAATTCTCAAGAAAGGTGTTCTATCTTGTGGAGGACAAGAAAATCTTCATCAAGCTCAAGTGCAATGCTCAAGGAAAGGTAATATATTGATAGGTTTTCTCTTTTGTCGGTCTCGTGTTGTTAGTTGTGAGACCAGGTTTAGGATACATAGTTGTAACATCCCAGGATTAGCAGCTAGAAATAGACAGGACACATGTGTGTGCATTGCATTCATGCATCCGAAAATTCGAGAAATTTTCGCACAAAACTAAAAAAGCTATAGAGGGATCGAGATCTCTCTTGTTCTGATGGAAACATCAGGCAGGTGCGATAGATTTCTACATGACCTCTATTGTACTTCTGTGTTTGAGGGGAAGACAATTCAAATTTTAATATTCAATTGATAAATTTGAATACTAAAGAAATCTAAAATAGAATAATAATTGTAAATTAAATTATAGTAATAAATAAGAGGTGAACTCTTATTTATGAATAAGATACGATATTTACAAGTATCAATTAATAAGACAAAATTGAAAGAAATGAATTACAATAATAAATAAGAATGGATTTCTTATTCATAAGTAGGATATAAATATTTAATTAGTTCCAAGAATAATGGAACACTTTATTACATAATACAATGTTACATTGTTGTTACAATAACAGAATAAAAGTAGATTACTATAACACAAATAAATATAAAAAGGAACTACATAAATGAAATAACTAAGAGAATTCTTGATTACAAGCAGATATATATTACATTGTCTTTTATAAATGAAAAGGTAAATTACAAAAGAATAAAGTAAAAACCAAAATTACATTTTCTCAACTAAGTTGAATCTTATATCTTCTTTCTTATTATTCTTCTGTACCTGCAAAACAATCCAAAATAAAACTAAAAATAGAAGAATGTTATTTGGTTGGTATTTTACTCTTAGTTTGGTAATGTGATACAACATTAAGTATTTTAGGCAAACATAGTGGCCAAGGGAGAGTATCTATTCTTAGAAATTAATGCCTTCGACTAGTGCATCACAGGCTTGTGGGGGCAAGTTTCACCAATCTAGTAAAAGGTAAAAGGCAAAGCAGTAATACCAGCAAAAGATCTAGTTGTACTTGATCTGATACACATGATGGATGAAGCAGGCAAGTAGCTCACACAACACGTGCATGGCATGTGTTGTCACTACCATAGTGATTAGTACAACAGTACAAAAGGAGCAGTAGGAGACTTCCAAGAACTTTTCCCACATATCAAACCATTCCAGCCGAAACCACACTTATCTCTCTCTCTCTGTGTGTGTGTGTGTAGTATGGTGTAACAAGAACACTGCTTTGAGTATACCAAGAAACACACACATCTATCATCAGAGCCAACCACTAGATAGTAACCACACAGATTAATCCACCACATCATCAGCTTTGGTTGCTTATTTAAGCCATCCAAGATCAGATCAAGTAAGGACAAACTAGCATCAGGAGGAGAAGAAAAAGATAGCTCCAGGAAGAAATAGACCACTAGTATCAAGAGATCAAAGCATCAGCAGCAAGGAGGTGGAAGTCAAGTAATAGGCCATGAAGGATCAATAGTCCAGGCACAAGGATTTGAATAACAAACTGGTCAAGTGCAAGCACAACACCAACAAGATTTAGCAACCTTCCTTGTACTAGGTTTATATTCATCACAAAAATCTTGCATACCATATGTTCTTATCAATTTTGGGCCAGGAAATTATTTGCTATCACACTACTCTCAGACTAGCATGCAAATGGCATGTATAGATCATCACTGTGTTAAAAGAGGAGGCAAGAATAATATCTATTCTTCCAATCAAAACATGTGCCTCAGCCTTTGCATCATAGGCTGGAACTTGTTGCACACATAAATCATCAAGAGACAGAAATTAAGCTCATCTGCAAGCAAGTACAAATATCACAAAAGTCATTTTCCTAGAAAAATAGTCTAGGAATCATTTACATGGTCACCTGATCTACATAAGCTTACATATGCTTATAGTCGCATTCTATGCATCTTAGACCTGGGAAATATTCCCAATCAGTTGTACCATAGCAGCAAGCCATGCTACCTAGCTGCTTCTGTGCACACTCCAGATAGAGGCACCACAACAGCAGCCAACAGATGCTACTAGAGCCAGACTATACCAATTCCAGCATGCAGCAGAGATCAATTCAAGGAATCTAATCATATCCCTAGACACCAATCTAGGAATCATTTCATTTTTCTAAAATCATTTTCCTAGATAATCTAATCTAGGAATCATTTATCTAGATATCAAACAATTAAGTAGATAAAGATATCTACTTTAAATCTTCTGATTCATATTTGTCCAAGATCATGCCTTGCATGATATGATCATCATTAGCTTCTTATCTAGTGTTTACTAGACAAACATATACCACAACTCCTAGGCTACAGGGCACATTCCCATAGGGTAGCACCTCTGTACCTAGCAGATTCAGAGTTACTTGAGTAATAGATCAAGTCCGTTTCCTTAAACCCACAAATCATTTTCCTAAAAATATTTAGGAATCATTTAAAAATTGTTGCTGTTATAGACACTGTACTCATATTGGCCACTCATTTACATTTACAAATATTACCCAAACAATCTTATCATTCTCCAAGCAGAAACTTTAGGAATCATATGCTTAGACTGTTTGTCACATGATTGATACCTCAGAATGATCTGACTAAGTGAAAATAATCTCCATCTTAAATCTTGGTTCACAGGGCAAAAGTACAATATCATTTATTCAGACTAAAGGCCTGAAATTAGGTATGTAAAGTCATAAACACTTTAACAGTCAATAAAACATTAAGCTACAATTCATATTAGGCAACCTTTTATAACTACCACACAAGCTCTGCATCGCTCAAAAAGATGAAACCAATTTTGTTGGAAAGATAACGACGAATAGAATACAACAAAAAGTCAAAATATTGGGTATCACCTTGGGAGAAAATACCATGAATATATATGTGAAGTATCCCCCAAGGTGTGGAGCCGGAAAACTCGCAAGATAAAAAACCGCAATAAGATATGCAAGATAAATCCTTAAACGATGAACTAGAGCTTGTTATGATGATGACCACAAGCTCTAGATCCTCTTATGGACAAGAACCAAATAACAACCAAGAAAGATGATGCTATAAATGCAAAGGTTTGAGCTCTCTCCAAACGATGCAACCGAGACACCCGCTTGAGAGCCCCTCTTGATAGAACAGATATCTATCCTAAACCCGGTCTCCTAACTAACAACACGAGACCGGCAAAATAGAAGCCCTATCAAGAACATACCTTTGCCTTGAGAATCCCACTCGAACTTGATGTAGACCGTCTTGTTCTTCTATAGTGGGAACACCTTTCTTGTTTGCTCTTGCTTGATGAAGATGAATACTTGCACATTGCTCCCCCATACTCCATGGGGAAACCTCTTCTTTGAACTTGTCTTCATCACTCCATGATCATGAGTATGGAAAGCTTCAAGCATGAGATCTTCTAGAGATGGCGCATCTTGAGCTTGCCCTTCTTCATCCCTTCTTTAGGTTGATCCATCTTGATGCAACTCTTTGTCTTGATCAACCTTCAAGCTCCTTCTTTCTTCATGATTCCAATGGCACAAAGACCTTGGACATTTCTTCATATTTCAACCTTGAGACCAACACAAGGCCCAAGCGATACCAATGGACAAACCTACAAGTGAAACTCAATTGACACATTAGTCCATAGAGATTGTCATTAATTACCAAAACCACACATGGGGGCATACATGCCCTTTCACCCGGTCATGCAAAAAAGCTTAATATCTCTCATGGGTAAAGTAATGCACCTCTGCAGAGTGCAAGAACTGTAACTTGTTACTCCCTGTTCCGGGAAGGAGCTACGAACGCGGCAGTAAAGTGTTGGAGATATGCCCTAGAGGCAATAATAAATGTACTTATTATTATATCTTTGTGTTTATGATAAATGTTTACATTCATGCTATAATAGTATTAACAAGAAACATTAATACTTGTGTGATTTGTAAAATAAATTAGAGTCCCTAGTAAAGCCTCTTCTTAATACTAGCTTGTTGATTAATAGATGATCATAGTTTCTTCATCATGAACATTTGAGATGTTGTTAATAACAAGATCATATCATTAGGAGAATGGTATGGTGGACATACTCCTATAGATAAGCGTAGCATAAAGATCAAGTCATTTTAATAGTTCAATTGCAGCTTTCTGATACATAGTAACCTAATTCCTTCGACCATGAGATCATGCTTATCACCATCACCGGAAGGATGCTTTGATGACATCAAACACCACACCGTAACTAGGTGGCTATAAAGGTGTCATTGAGTGTTCGGAAAGTATGGGTTGAAACACATGGATCAAGAGTGGGATTTGTCCATCCATATGACAGATAGATATACTCTGGGCCCTCTCGGTGGAATGTCATCCAATTAGCTTTCAAGCATGTGACTGGCTCACAAGGGATCACATATCACGGGAATGAGAAAAGAGTACTTATCAGTAACGAGGTTGAACTAGGTATGCAGAGATACCGACGATCAAAACCTCGGATAAGTAAACTATCATGAGACAAAGGGAAATTGGTATCGTATGTAAGTGGTTCATTCGATCGCAAAGTAATCGTAGAAATATGTGGGAGCCATATGAATTTCCAGATACCTCTATTGGTTATTGTTCGGAGAAGTGTCTTGAACATGTCCGCATAATTCACGAACCGTAGGGAGACACACTTAAGGATTCGATGTTGTTGAGTAGTTATGGAATGATGAGTAAGAGACCGAATGTTGTTCAGAGTCTCGGATGGGATCTGGGATATCACGAGGAGATCTGGAATGGTCCGGAGAATAAGATTCATATAAGGAAAGTCTTGTTTCGGAGTTGGGGAATGATTCCGGTGTTTTCATCGGGAATGTTCTAGAAGGTTCCGGAAGGTCCGGCACTCCGGAGGGGAAGGGTACATGAATGTGTCATGACAATGTGGAATGGTTGCATCATGTACTAGGTATCATGGCTGGGAAAAATAAAGGGAGAAATCAAATCCTAGTTTGAAAAGTCAAACGCCAATTTGAAAAGTCAAACGGCAGTTATGCTTGGTGGAGGGAGAGTAGGAAACCTACTTGGGGAGGAGTTCCTCTCCCTCCACCCGCCGGCCAAGGAGGCCGACTTGGGGGAGGAATCCCTCCCCCTTGGCCGCGTCCTCCCACCTATAAAAGGAGGGGCAGGGTTGCCCCTCTTCCCTACACCCAACACCACCCAAAACCCTAACCCTAGCCGCCAGCCTCCTGCAAGTCGCCGCCCTAGGGTTTCTCCTAGCCGCCGACTTGGGGCTTCCCCAAGCCCTAGGCCGCTGGCCAAGCTTCGCCCCTTGGTGCCTCTAAACCCTAGATAGCCAAGGCATCTCTCATAGTCCACCATACTCGCTCCGTCTTAAGGCGAAGCCCTGCGAGATCTCCCCTCTACTTCCGGTACCACGCCGTCGTGCTGCCGGAATCGCGAGGAGAGTGCTACAACCTCCATTCTTTGGAACAAGGGAGAGGAAGGTATTCATCGAAAGTCTTAACGTGTGAGCATTGAAGCGCTGTAACGCAGCTTGGAAGGATCGTCTACGTGATCATGAGATCGGCAAGAGTACGACTACATCACCCACAAGAATCTGCTCTCATTAAACACTTTGGAATCTTTGAGGGTGAGTTCCTCTATCGACTCGTTGCTACAATATATTAGATAGATCTTGGCTTGTTTGTTTGCATGCGGTAGAAATTTTTTGTTTTCCATGCTACGACCCCCTACAGTGGTATCAGAGTCGTGTCTATATGTAGATCTGTTGCACGAGTAGAACACAATGGTCATTGTGGGCGGTGGTGCTTTTATTATCAATTGCTTCTTGTGTACTTTGCATCTTGCGGTATGATGGGATGAAGCGGACCGGGCTAACCTTACATGACATCGTTCATGAGACTTGCTCCACGCTCAACATGCAACTTGTATTGCATAAGTGGCTTTGCGGGTATCTGTCTCTCCCATTATAGTATAGATCCAATTTACAACGGGCACTTGATAGTTCAAACATCAATGTTGTGGTTCTTGTTCGTAAGTTAGATCGACACTTATTGAAAGCCCCAAACCACGTAAAATATGAAAAGAAAATTAGAGGCGTCTAACTTTGTTTTGCAGGGGTGTGCTGTGATGTGATATGGCCATGATTGTGATTATATTTGATGTATGCAATGATCATTATTGTAAGTTGGCAACCGGCAGGAGCCATATGGTTATCTTTAATTTCTGTTAAGACCCGCGTGTCTATTCAAAGTAGTTGTAATAGTTGAAGCTGGTGGACGACAACCATGAAGCGACGCCATTGACCTTGACGCCATACCGGTGATGATAGAGATCATGTTCGTGCTTGAAGATGGAGATCGGAAGCACAAGAAGAAAGGCCATATCATATCACATATTATGAATTGCATGTGATGTTAATCCTTTATGCATCTTGTATTGCCTAGTTAACGACGGTAGCATTATAAGATGATCCCTCAAGCACATAAATTTCAATTTTTAAAGTGTTCATACTTAGTAAGCACCGTTGCTAAAGCTCGTTGTTTCGAAGCACCACGTGATGATCAGGTGTGTTAGATTCTGCGAGTGTATACAACGTGAGCAAGCCAGATTTGCTCATGCGGAAGCTAAGGTTTGATCTTGACGAGCCTAGCATGTACAGACATGGTCTCAGAACACGGATCATCGAAAGGTAAAGCATGAATAATATAGTAGATATGATGAACATGTCGATTGTTCGCCATTGAATCTACATCAACTCTCGTGATGATCGGTTTTGATGTGGTGGATTTGGTTCGTGTGATCACTAAAACAATGTGAGGGATATTGTTTTGAGTAGGAGTTCACCTAGATTAATTTAACTATTAATTAGAACTCAATTTATCATAAACTTAGTCTAAACTATTGCAAATATGTTGTAGATCAATGGCGGCCCCTACCATCAATTTTAATGCGTTCCTAAAGAAAGAAAAGTTGAAAAACAATGGAAGCAACTTCGTGGATTGGTTCCGCAATTTGAGGATTGTCCTCAATCTTGTAATTTGACCTATGTCTTTGGATGCACTGGGTGACCCGCTGCGGTGATGCTACCGATGAAGTAAAGAATGTTTACCTCGCTCGGAAGAATCAAGACTCCACGATTAGTGTGCTATCTTGTATGGTTTGGAATCGAGCTTGAAAAGGTTTGAGAACCATGACCCACATGATATTGTCCGTGAACTCAAATTGATATTTGAGACTCACGCGATTGAGAGTTATGAGTCTTCGAAAAGTTCTTTAACCGCAAGATGGAAGAGGAAGCTCGTCGGTGAGCATGTGCTTAAGATGTGCAGAGCATAAACAAACTCCAAAGCTTGGGTATAGTAATTCCTAATGCTTTGGGGATTTACCGTGTCCTCCAATCACTGCCACCAAGTTACAAGAACTTTGTGATGAACTACAATATGCAAAGCATGAACAAGACGTTTCCAGAACTCTTCTCCATGTTGAACTCTGCAGAAGTGGATATCAAGAAAGAGCATCAAGTGTTGTTGGTCAATAAGACCACCAAATTCAAGAAAGGCAAGTCTAAGCAAAAGGGAAGCTTCAAGAAGGGTGGTAAGAAAGTTGTCGCACCGGCGAAGATGACCAAACCTGGACCTAAGCCTGGTACTGAATGCTTTTACTGCAAGGGAGAGGGTCACTGGAAGCGGAATTGCCCAAAGTACTTGGCGGATTTGAAGAACGGCAACATCAAGAAGAAAGGTATATCCGATATACATGTTATTGATGTGTATATCACTAGTACTCGTAGTAGTGCCTGGGTATTTAATCGGGTTCGGTTGCTCATATTTGTAACTCAAAAGTCTTTGCAGAATAAACGGAAGCTAGCGAAGAACGGGGTGACGATGCGCGTTGGAAATGGATCAAAGGTTGATGTGATCGCGGTCGGCACACTACCTCTTCATCTACCATCGGGATTAGTTTTATACTTAAATAATTGTTATTTGGTGCCTGAGTTGAGCATGGACATTATATCTGGATCATGTTTGTTGCGAGACGGTTACTTGTTTAAGTCCGAGAATAATGGTTGTTCGATTTATATGAGTAATATGTTTTATGCACATGCACCTTTGATAGATGGTCTATTCTTATTGAATCTTGATAGTGGAAATACACATATTAATAACATAGAAGCTAAACGTTTGAAATTGAGCGATAACTCGACCTATATGTGGCACTATCGTCTTGGTCACATTGGAGTGAAGCGTATGAAGAAACTCCATTCCGATGGACTTCTTG
Source organism: Avena longiglumis (assembly GCA_030063025.1). Lineage (NCBI taxonomy): Eukaryota > Viridiplantae > Streptophyta > Magnoliopsida > Poales > Poaceae > Avena > Avena longiglumis. The sequence continues at coordinate 81,905,128 of CP125976.1, forward strand.
AATCACTTGATTTCGAATCACTTGAAAGATGTGAAGCATGTCTGATGGGTAAAATGACTAAGACTCCATTTTCTGGTATGATGGAGCGAGCTACGGACTTATTGGAAATCATACATACCGATGTGTGTGGTCCAATGAGTGTAGCATCGCGCGGTGGCTATCGTTATGTTCTTACCTTCACGGATGACTTGAGTAGATATGGGTATATCTATTTCATGAAACATAAGTCTGAAACTTTCGAGAAGTTTAAGGAATTTCAAAGTGAGGTAGAGAATCAACGTAACAAGAAGATTAAATTTCTACGTTCTGATCATGGAGGTGAATATCTGAGTTACGATTTTGGCGAGCATTTGAAGAAATGCGGAATACTTTCACAATTGACACCGCCAGGAACACCATAGCGTAATGGTGTATCCGAACATCGTAATCGAACTCTCTTAGATATGGTTCATTCTATGATGTCACTTACAGATTTACCGCTATCGTTTTGGGGTTATGCATTAGAAACAGCCGCATTCACTTTAAATAGGGCACCATCTAAATCCATTGAAACGACACCGTATGAATTATGGTTTGGGAAGAAACCTAAATTGCCGTTCCTTAAAATTTGGGGTTGCGAAGCCTATGTAAAGAAGTTACAACCGGACAAGCTTGAACCCAAAGCGGAAAAATGCGTCTTCATAGGATACCCAAAGGAAACTATTGGGTATACCTTCTATCATAGATCCGAAGGCAAAATCTTCGTTGCCAAGAATGGATCCTTTCTAGAGAAGGAATTTCTCTCAAAAGAAGTGACTGGAAGGAAAGTAGAACTCGACGACGTTGTTGAACCTTCTCTCGAACTTGCAAGTAGCGCAGCACCGGAAGTAGTTCCTGTGGCGCCTACACCAATAAGACAGGAAGCTAATGATGATGATCATGAAACTTCGGTTGAAGTTGCGGCAGAGCCTCGCAGGTCAACGAGAACTCGTACCACTCCTGATTGGTATGATCCCGTTATGAGTGTCATGTTGGTGGATAAGACCGATGACCCTGCGACATATGAGGAAGCCATGATGAGCCTAGATTCCAATAAATGGCAAGATGCCATGAAATCCGAAATTGGATCCATGTACGAAAACCAAGTATGGACTTTGGTGGACTTACCGGATGGCCGGAAGGCTGTCGAGAACAAATGGATTTTCAAGAAGAAAACAGATGCTGATGGTAATGTTACTGTCTATAAAGCTTGACTTGTCGCAAAAGGGTTTCGACAAATTCAAGGAGTTGACTACGATGAGACTTTCTCACCAGTAGCGAAGCTAAAGTCTGTGAGGATTATGTTAGCAATCGCTGCATATTATGATTATGAGATATGGCAGATGGATGTCAAAACAACGTTCCTCAATGGAGACATCGATGAAGAGTTGTATATGATTCAACCCAAAGGTTTTATCGATCCTAAAGATGCTAACAAGGTATGCAAACTTCAACGGTCCATATATGGGTTGAAGCAAGCATCCCGAAGTTGGAATCAACATTTTGATAAGGTAATCAAAAGTTTTGGTTTTATACAAACTTATGGAGAAGCTTGTATTTACAACAAAAGTGAGTGGGAGCTCTGTAGCATTCTTAATACTATATGTAGATGACATATTGTTGATTGGGAATAATGTAGACCTTCTTAATAGTGTCAAAGAATATTTGAATAATAGTTTTTCAATGAAAGATCTTGGCGAAGCAGCTTACATATTAGGCATAAATATTTATAGAGATAGATCGAGATGCCTAATATCATTGTCACAAAGTACATATTTGGACAAAGTTCTAAAGAGGTTTGGAATGGAAGATAGTAAGAAAGGGTTCTTGCCCATGTTGCCCAATACGACGTTGAGTAAAACTCAAAGTCCTACAACGACAAAAGATAGAGAAAGGATGAGTAAAACTCCCTATGCTTCAGCCATAGGATCTCTAATGTATGCCATGCTATGTACTAGACCCGACATTGCATATGTTGTTAGTTTAACTAGCAGATATCAAAGTGATCCAGGAGTGGATCATTGGACAGCGGTCAAAAACATCCTTAAGTACTTGAGAAGAACTAAGGATATGGTTCTTTCTTATGGAGGTTATGAACAACTCGTTGTTAATGGTTACACCGATGCTAGTTGGAACACCGATCCGGACGATTCTAAATCACAATCTGGATACGTATTTACTTTGAATGGTGCAACAGTTAGCTGGAGGAGTGCAAAGCAAAGCGTTGTGGCGAGATCTTCAACTGAATCGGAATACATAGCTGCTTCGGAGGCTTCACAATAAGCGATATGGATGAAGGAGTTCATTACAGAGCTCGGTGTGGTTCCAAGTGCGCTGGACCCAATGTCTATCTACTATGATAACATGGGCGCCATAGCCAATGCGCAAGAACCAAGGTCACACAAGAAGCTGAAGCACATCAAGCTGCGTTTCCACGCTATTCAAGAACATGTCCAAGATGGTGACATAAAGATTTGCAAAGTACACACAGATCTGAATGTGGCAGATCAGTTGACTAAACCTCTCCCGAGGGCAAAACATGACCAACACCAAACTGCCATGGGTGTTCGGTATATTACCATGTAATCTAGATTAGTTGACTCTAGTGCAAGTGGGATATTGTTGGAGATATGCCCTAGAGGCAATAATAAATGTAGTTATTATTATATCTTTGTGTTTATGATAAATGTTTACATTCATGCTATAATAGTATTAACAAGAAACATTAATACTTGTGTGATTTGTAAACTAAATTAGAGTCCCTAGTAAAGCCTCTTCTTAATACTAGCTTGTTGATTAATAGATGATCATAGTTTCTTGATCATGAAAATTTGAGATGTTGTTAATAACAAGATCATATCATTAGGAGAATGGTATGGTGGACATACTCCTATAGATAAGCATAGCATAAAGATCAAGTCATTTTAATAGTTTCAATTGCTATAAGCTTTCTGATACATAGTAACCTAAGTCCTTCGACCATGATATCATGCTTATCACCATCACCGGAAGGATGCTTTGATGACATCAAACACCACACCGTAACTGGGTGGCTATAAAGGTGGCATTGAGTGTTCGGAAAGTATGGGTTGAAACACATGGATCAAGAGTGGGATTTGTCCATCCATATGACGGGTAGATATACTCTGGGCCCTCTCGGTGGAATGTCATCCAATTAGCTTGCAAGCATGTGACTGGTTCACAAGGGATCACATATCACGGGAACGAGAAAAGAGTACTTATCAGTAACGAGGTTGAACTAGGTATGCAGAGATACCGACAATCAAAACCTCGGATAAGTAAATTATCGTGAGACAAAGGGAAATTGGTATAGTATGTAAGTGGTTCATTCAATCACAAAGTAATCGTAGAAATATGTGGGAGCCATATGAATTTCCATATTCCTCTATTGGTTATTGTTCGGAGAAGTGTCTTGAACATGTCCGCATAATTCACGAACCGTAGGGAGACACACTTAAGGATTCGATGTTGTTGAGTAGTTATGGAATGATGAGTAAGAGACCGAATGTTGTTAGGAGTCTCGGATGGGATCCGGGATATCACGAGGAGATCCGGAATGGTCCGGAGAATAAGATTCATATAAGGAAAGTCCTGTTTCGGAGTTGGGGAATGATTCCGGTGTTTTCATCGGGAATGTTCTAGAAGGTTCCGGAAGGTCCGACACTCCGGAGGGAAAGGGTACATGAATGTTTCATGACAATGTGGAATGGTTGCATCATGTACTAGGTATCATGGCTGGGAAAAATAAAGGGAGAAATCAAATCCTAGTTTGAAAAGTCAAACGCCAATTTGAAAAGTCAAACGGCAGTTATGCTTGGTGGAGGGAGAGTAGGAAACCTACTTGGGGAGGAGTTCCTCTCCCTCCACCCGCCGGCCAAGGAGGCCGACTTGGGGAAGGACTCCCTCCCCCTTGGCCGCGCCCTCCCACCTATAAAAGGAGGCGGGCTGCCCTCTTCCCACCCAACACCACCCAAAACCCTAACCTAGCCACGGCCTCCACCAGTCGCCCGCCCTAGGGTTTCTCCTAACCCGACTTGGGGCTTCCCAAGCCCTAGGCCACGCCAAGCTCCGCCTTGGTGCATCTAAACCCTAGATCGCCAAGGCCTCTCTCATAGTCCACCATACTCGCTCGGCTTAAGGCGAAGCCTGCGAGATCTCCCTCTACTTAGGGGTACTGCCAGGTCGTCTTTGAGGAGAGTGCTACAACCTCCTTTTCTTTGGAACAAGGGAGAGGAAGGTATTCATCGAAATCTGAGCGATGTGACCGATCATGAGCGCTGGGAGCCTTGTGCCGGAAGGATCGTCTACGCGATCTTGAGATCGGCAAGAGTACGACTACATCACCCACGAGAATCTGCTCTCGTTCAAGACTTTGGAATCTTCGAGGGTGAGTTCCTCTATCGACTCGTTGCTACAATCTAGTAGATAGATCTTGGCTTGTTTGTTTGCATGCGGTAGAAATTTTTTGTTTTAGTAAACCTGTGAACATGTGAAGTTATAGTAAACCTGTGAAGTTATAGTGAACCTGTGAACCTACGAACCCCTACAGAAAGGAACTCCATGAAAGTTAGAGTAAACCTGTGAAGGCTGACGGACATAGCTTTTCAGAATAAATGCAACCTTTGAAGAAATGTTTGCGAAAACCTACATTGCCTACGACCTATGGTCTGTGGCTATAGATATAGTGCGTCAAACACTCCTTTTTAGTGAACTTGCTGAGTACGCTCGTATTCAACATATCTTCTTAACCCTTGCTAGATTCTGAAGCCAATACAGACGACGTCTACATCAACCTATGTTCAAGGAATCGTCATCAAAATCTCAAGCTTTTCAATGAAGTCAAGAAAGTCAACATATATATCCACAGAAGTGAAGACGAAGTTGTTGATTAGATAGGAATATAATCTCTAGCCATATAACCTACTTCTGTAGAGTATTGCAATAGCAGCAATGAAATCCAAATAGTTAGCTACTAATCTTATTAGCGTGATAGTTATGAGTTGAATATTTCTGGTTCTTCTTTATAAGAAGTTTCTTTCTCTCTCTTTAACCTAGAGTGTCCTCTGGATCTTTTGTAAAGAGTCGAGTTGTAACCTATAGTCATGTCTTGGACCTGCTATGTTTCTGTTGTACCACTCTGAGTGATGTAATACTAGTGAACGGTGTTTCATTGGTTTTATATCAACGACTATAGTGTACTACATCATGCAATGGTATGCTGGGTCATCACAATAGTCGTACTATCAATAGGGGCTCTCGAGTGGGTGACTCGATCATATCTTTCTGAGAGAGCTCAAACCTTTGAATTATTGCATCATCTTTCTTGGTTGTTGTTTGGATCTTTTCCGTGTGAGGATCTAGAGCTTGTGTCTTCATAACAAACTCTAGTTCATCAAAACCGGTTTCCCCTTGAATATCCTATTGTGTTTTTTATCTTGCGGGTTTTTCCAGCTCCACACCTTGGGAGGTATCTCACATATACATACATGATATTTTCTCCCTTGTTGGTATCCAATATTGGTTATCTTTTCAACAAAATTGGTATCATCTCATTTGGAGTTTGGATACAAAAGTTATCGCATATTTGCTTTCTGTCGTTGCCTGGATAGGTAGTTCCGGCGTGCCACCGGTAGTACCTCTAGGGCATATTTTCCACCGGTCATACCGGTGGAAGTTTCGACATGCCACTGGTAGTACCGCTAGGGCATATTTTCCACTAAGGGCTGGTTTTCATTCAGGACATTTTATCTCTTGAAATACTTTTTAGCGGAAGTAAGGCAGAAGTTCCGGCCCGCGTCGAGTGGAAGTACTGTTGCTCCACCGGAAGTATCGCTCGGGCATATTTTGCCGCTGATAGTACCTGTGGAAATTCCGTCTCACTTCCGCTCAGCCCGTGACACTTTGCAGTCATCTCTCTGTTTGGTCACGTCTTTATATCGGTACTTGGACGGTAGTAGACCGATAGTACCGGCCCGCGTCAGGCGTAACTTACGGCCTATACAACTGGTTTCTCCACTGCTTTCGAGCCATTGGAGCCGGGCTGACCGAAACTTCTGGTGGCTCACCGGTACTACCGTCCAGGCACACAAATGGCCCAAACGGTCAGATTTTGGGAGTCCTTTAAAATGGTTCCTCTTCCCCTTCGTGGGGTTAGCTCTTTGGTTGGTCTTTTGCTCTCTCTCTCTCTCTCCATTGTTGACCTTGAAGAGCTTGTCCTCTCCCCTTTTATGTTCTACGATTCTTGCATCTTTTTGATGGATTTGTGAGAGGTGATCTAGATCTACAATCCCACCTAACCAAATCCCTTCTGGTCTCTATGGTGTTTTTTGGTAGGATTTGGCGTATTGCATGTTTCCCGGCGGCGCCGCAGTCGTCCATGGCGGTCATGGCCACCGCCATTGAAGTAGCACCAGCTGCTTCTATTGAACTCCCGATGGCAACATGTTCGATATAATGCCTAGCCCATATGATGAACAAATGAGAAAAACCAAATTTTTAGGGGGCAAATCGCAAAATGAGTCTGCCACATCAGATAACTAACAGAACCAAAACGCTCGTGTGTGTAGCAAGTTTCTGCCCTATTTTTACGTTTTCGTGGGTTGGTGACCAGAACGGTCATATACGGCAAGTTGATCCATTTTGGCGTTTTCCTCTTTTCTGTTTATCCTACTTGAGCATGTAAAAAAAATTGCCCCCTCTATCCGGCACCCACTGGGCAGAACTTGCCATCTAAAATGGTGACAGGGACAGTGTGATCACACTTGAAGGAGCTTGGGTTGTTGGCTGCATCATTATTGCAGGTGTGCATGTCAAGGCGGGGCCATGGCCAGTGTGCAGGCGATGGCGTTTTAATCCAAAACCAAGTTCGAACGAAGTTCAAGAATTGTTAGGAAATCCCAGTAAATTGGCTCGAATATGAAGAATCCAATAAAAAATCCAGGGGCTTGGAGGGCGAAGTACCAAAATAGATTGCCACAAAATATACATTAATATTTCTTAAGGCTAAATTAACTCCAAAACAGATTTATTTAGACAAAATACATCATTGTTAATTACAGATTATATAGCGTCACATCCTTTGTCCTAAATCTGAACTGAACACACGAAATTCAGGATGTTAACAGTGTCCCTGCATATTCACTCATCTTCCTGGTTAGTTGAGGTTTTGCACTACACGTTGTGGCTTCTAATGGAGGATACACATCTTCCAACACCACCTTTCAATTCGTTACCTTGACCAGTCAGAAATATCATGACATAGGTTTGGCAGACTAGGATATGCTTTCGTTTTCTGTATCAGATTTTCTTTGGTCACAAATACTGTACTCCATTAGCTCATCTATGTCAAAGGCAGCTGGACACCAAAGCCTGAAGGCTGGAAGGCATCATCAGACATCACGATCAGAAGTAACAGCTCCTGTCGCAAATAAAACAGATCAAAACATACCAGCCCTTACCTGGTAAGGGGTGTGCGGTTGCAGGCGAGGAGTACTGCAAGAAAATCTGAATGATATAAGCATGCCTGCTTTTTAATTAAATAATATAATGAAAATAAAACCAGCCTAAGATGCTATGAGTATTGAGTTTATCTCCATGGTAACCTATTAAACAGGTACTGGCAACTCTGGATCTCAACATAGACAGAGCTGAAATCTTACATGAAAATATTTCAGTAACATCAACTATATAGACATAACTATTCAAATGTTGATGCCCTGATTCAAAGGATACCTTCATATCCTGTCCCATCCAGTGTTAATCAGGCCTGGGCAGTTCCATCACACAACTTTACTCAGTCAACTGGTGCTATGCTTGATTTGTGTTATCAGCCACTTGGTACCTTGATCTCACAGTCTGCAACAATTCAATTGTTCTTTATTCAGCTATCTTCTCTTGGATAAGCTTTTGACATAAGTTGTGTACTAAATTAGCAGAAAAATGTTCTTAAGAAGATGGCAAGCTAGACGATGCACGAAACCTCTAGAAGAGTGACATAGTAAAAGTCTTCCATGTGCTGCATAACAGCTGAACCGTCCCTGATTGAGCGGAGTAGATTTATTTCCGTCTGGAGTAGTTTCTCCACAAGCTGTGTCTCTCCTTTCATCTGAAGAGAATTTAACATGCCCAACTTGTCAAATATAATTTGAGCAACATTAATTTTGTTTAGTCATGCATCATCTGTTCCCTTTGATGTTATTTCTCTAGTGAAGTATCTTTGTAGCAAACCAGTAGTCATTGGATTCTTTTCTCCTATAAACTAATATTCACATCTTGTAGAACTTCCCATTTAGATTAACATATCGATTTTCAGTTGGCAATCAGTGGTAGTTGTTGCTATGGTAAGGAGCCAAAGAACACTCACAAATTCACTAACAAGGACATCAGGGGTGTACTCCCCAATCTCATCACCTTGGTCTTCATCATCTAAAATTTCCTTGTTTACCTGTGTCAGAATACAAATAATTTCAGGTGAGAATTGAAGATCTGAAGGATAGAACAGGGAATGTAGACAATACTGAACCAAACACGCTATTAGAGTATAAGTGGATTGAGATGGGGTAAGTTATGAAAACTATCACCAGTGCATTTGTTAGATCTCCAGATTTAAGATAAACTGGTGCTTTCACATGGCAATAGCCCATAAGACGTGGCACCGTTGGAATGATATCTCGGTGGTTGACAACTCTCCAGCTATCTTTTACTTTCTGCAAAATCAATTTGGTTTTAGAAGAGGCTATGATTGACATCTGCATTGTCAACTTAATACTCCCTCCGACCAAAATTAGTTGACTTAGATTTGTCTAGATTCGATTGTATCTAGACATGATTTAGTATTAGATACATCCGTATCTTGATAAATTTGAGTCAACTAATTTGGGTCGGAGGGAGTACATAAATGATATAATTACACATGATCCAAAGCAAACAGGATTAGCACATAGCTATTGATATTTGAAAACATCTTACCCAGTAGTAAAATTGCATCCTGTCTCCTTCGATGCAAACAAGGAACATTATATTTTATTTTGTATTTTTCTTACCCTGTTGTAAAATTGCATCCTCCTATATAAACAAGGAATGCTATTTATTTGTTTTGTATTTTTTAGTCCATTCTCTTCTGCATAGTATACTGCAACTTGGATACATTTATTTTCTATATTTCACATTCCAATATGAAATCCAATTTAACCTACGGTATTACTCCCTTCATCCCTATTTAATGGCGCACACCCATTTTGTTCAACATTGACCATCAGTTTGACCAACAAAACATGTATTACATGCTACAAAAATTACACTATTGAATTTTTTTTCAAAATAAGTTTTCAATGATATAATTTGTATGACACATTTCACATTTATTATTGGCCATACTGATGATCAAAGTTAATTCAACAATACATGTATAACATGCAACAAAAATGACACTATTGAATTTGTATTAAAAATAACTTTTCAATGATATGATCTGTATGACACATTTTTCATTTATTATTGGTCAGACTTATGAGCAAAGTTAAATCACATCAACAGAGGTAGTAGTACAAGCTTGTGGTTGGCATTGTGATGGATTATGATAATCTGGTATTTCCAGACAGCTTTTGCCTATTACCATTTGGCTAACCAACCCTTTCTTACTTTATTTGCTATTTTCTGCAATAGATTAGAAGATAAGCTCAGCAAGAAGCCAACAACCAACCAAGCCTAAATTTTATGTAGGTTTTAAGCTCTAATAAAGGCTAACCAACCTTTTCTCGATTACTTCGCTATTTTCTGGCAGCACATTATAAGATAAGCTCAGCAACCGTGCACTAAGTCTAAATTTTCTGTAGGTTTCAAGTTCTAACTAATACAAACATCCACAGAATTTTCAATCTAATTATCCAAGGAGGGAAAGAAAATTAATCAAAGTAACATGCCAAGACATAAGAAAATGGAATTGCTCAGTGTTCACATTCATTGCCTCCTTTCCCACGTCCGCAACAATATGAATTGGATAATTTTTGTAGTGCACACCAAACGTGTATTATGTGCAAATGATCCAACCATATATTCATTTGCACAACTCGGAAATGAAGCAAAAGCAGTCAATTACGTAGTTTCGATATTCCAAAAAGAAAAAATGGAACATAACCATCTTACTATGAACAGAGAAACATTACAGTTTTCACTTGCATTTCAGCCTCTTCCTATTTAGTAAATGATCTGATAGTTACCGCATTGTAGACGTCAGCGAACCTTCTATTTCCGACTCTAGGAGAGCCAAAGTTGTACACTGTCACAAATATAACACCATTCCTATACAAGGTGACATGAAAAATATGAGCACACAATTTTAGAAAAAGGTGCACGGAAATAGGTTTTTTGTGAACTGCAGGAGAAGAGGTAATGGTATAGATACAGGTGTGATATGGCAACACCTTTATAACACAACCATAAACAAGTTGGAAGTCAACCATTAATTGTGCACTTCCAGTTCTCTTAAGCACCTCGTGTTTTAACAGTTTAAGTACAATGAAGAGCATCCTGACGATGCACTCTTTTTTTGTCACATGGGTGAACCTATTACCGTGCTAGGGCAGGACACTTAAACTGGGTTAAAGAACTTTAGCCAAGTATGTGGTATTGCTTAGCAAAGAGTCCCCTGTGTTAAATGTTTAACTGGCACTTCTTTCAGCATTTACCCTGGACTGAATGATACCACTGGTCTATATGAAACAAGAAGTATATGGATCAGTATCAAATTGATCTTACTTGGCCATTTGACTTGATGAAAGTTCAAGAGCGAGAAGGGTTGCTAGAGCTCCACCTAAACTATGTCCAGTTACATAGATATGCCACTTACTTATGGTTTCTGCATCTTCTTCATCCCTACAGTACAAAAATGAGATGCTCCATGAATAGAGTTTGAGAGAAATAATTAACAAAAATAGATTGATATATATGCAATGAAAGTAGGAGCATTCGAGCTGTACAGTCTTGACGGTTGTTTTTCACAATAATTTATTTTGTGTCGTGGCAGCAATAAATCTTATGGAGAACAGCAAGAGCGTGTGCAGAAGGTAAAACTTGAAGTTCTCTTGTCACTTCATATTGGACTGAACAGGTACTTTAGTTTACAATAGAAGCGGCGCTTAACTCGTTACAAAATACAGTTACTCACACATATCCAATGGCGTGTTTGATAAGAACCATGATCCTGTTCCTAACAGAATCATATGCGCTTAAGAATCCACTGTGCACCTGAAATGTAAGATGACAAGTTGGTAAGCATAAACTTACAAGAAATGGAAAACAAGTTACTGAAGAGAATATATAACTAACTTGAACTTCTTGCTTGAAATCACCACCCAACCTCTCAGGGTTTAGTCTGCAATCAACTTCAAGATATGCTGTGTTAGGTAAATATACAATAAAGTAAAATTCTAGTAAGTATTAAAAATGGAAACATGTTGAGTCTTACCCAGCAGGTACAAGCATTAAGTCAGTAACCAAATCTTTCCACCTTGTCTGGAAATGACAGGGAAAACGAAATAAATAAGTTGAGAGGTGTAACAAATTAATCGTTGCCTTTTCTATTCAAAGAACACAAGTGGGTCCTTCATGTCATTGCATACTTGCTCAGTTCCTCGAAAGGCCACAACCAGCCTTCTTCGTGAAGAATCACGCCAAAGGGAGACCTGTTGAAATTTGGTAACATAGGCAACACATCATAAGGTCAAGGAGATAGTAAACTCACTGATAGCACAACAACTATTGTTACTCACCTGTGTGTCTGTTGAACCATTGTCCAGAAAGCATATCTTCTCAAAGTCTGATTTTATAAAACTGGAACGCCCCATTGAAGTGGCAAGCATAGCCCATGCCTCAACGGCAGTCTCTGCACTTGCGAACAGCTGCCGTGTGTCATCTGCTTTCTTTGTATCTTTGGCCTTATCAATGGAATCCGCAGCACCTTGCTCTTCTCCAATCGAACCATCTTTCATGTTTGCTTCATTGATAATTTCTGACCCCTGCTCTTGCGACGAGAAATTCTTAGAAAGGATCACCAAAGCTCCTAGTATATTCTCTGTTTGGGACAATACATCCCGAGATACTTCATTAATGTCCGGAAAGGAAGCCTGCACCGCCTCTTTAGTTGGCCTTGTGCTATCTTCATTGTCAACACTGACTGTAAGTTCAGGAGTTGTTTCAATGCCATCATTGGTTGATGTATCTGATGTTGCCAGTCCAGAATCCAAATATACCTGTTCTGCAATTTCACGTGATTTCGAACCAAGGGAATTTAATAAATCAAATCCATCCAGTTGCTTGGCCTCAGGAAGAGAAATTCCAAAGTTTTTTACAACATTTTGGTTAAGTGTGTTGGTGAAAGCACTCCAGAAGTCATCAGGTTTCTTATCAAGTGGCATGTTTCCTTCACTTTTAACAACTTCAGCAGTATATACAGGTTCACTCTGAGAATTTGAATTGTCCCCAGAAGCTTTTGAATCAATCTTCTGCTGTTGAGGTTCATTTGGTCCAATAGAATTATCCGGGGATTCGTCAGGCCTTTCAGACACCTCAGATTCAGTATCCGAAGACAAAGGATTTTGAGCATTCGTGTCAGTGAAAGAACTCAGTTGACCAAATGCAGATTGCACAAACTGACTTGCATTTACAGTTTCAGATCCAAGAACCGTCCTAAGAGCAGATCCTAGGCTGCTCTTTGCAAGAAAGTCAGACACAAAAGGTGTTCTCCACCAGTGTTTATCACGCTCAATGTCATCATAACTTTTGTACCTGACCTGATGTGTTAATAATAAAAATTTAGATAAAACCTGAAAAGTCTACAAGATGTGAAATTCCTGATATACAAAACATAATAGGTAGGGCCTCCATACACCATTCTATCTGTGCCAGGAGAACAGCATAATAAACAGGGATCCTGATAATTATTAAAATGTTGTTATTTTGTGAATGTTGCCTATATAATTCTGGTGTTAGATGTGATTAAAATGACCAACTTACCCACGACTAGCAAAAAGGCTTTGCCTGTAGAGTATGAAAAAATGTTTATGCTAGTTAACTCTTCAAAATATTCTGGTTTTGCTTTTATTTAAGCTATACACAGAAGAATGAAGAGAAAAAAATAAGAGAGGGTGTGGGGAGTAAAAAATGGTGCGCACTTCCTATCCCTCTGCAAGACAAGGATCAGTTCACTGTGGCATGCACCTTCGCTAGGGAGTAGAGCGATGACAATAGATTCTAGTAAGGATCACATTCTTACCTCTAAATCGATAGCTCCACCACCACCAAGGCCATCTAATTCAATAGTAACGTCATGTTTATTTCCTAAAAAAGGGAGTAGTTACAAGGTTGTCCCAAAAGTGAGTTTTACAAATGAATCATACAACCATAGGGCAGACAGTGCTATGGATCAGTAAGATTACATGCTATTTAGCAACATCAGAAGTCGTCATCACAAATCCAAATAAAAATAATAAAACAGTAACTATATATCTGATATAAGGAATTCCAATATGCGGTAGATAGTTACCATCGCAAAATGTTTCAAGGGACAATCCGGCATTTCCCATGCGTTTGTGTGGAGTGACAAGGTTTGCATCCCAAGCCTCAACCTATTGAGTGAAATTGTACAAGATGTCAAAAGGCATAAACAACTGTGGCGATACCTGGACATACAGAAATAGATGATAAAATGGAACATTACAGGATGCTTAAAATCGGATGATAATGTATAGGTTGCTTATCTACTTCTTGCAATAAAAGAGTTTACACCATGTATTCTAGTCGCCTTATACTGCCAGAGAGCCATACATGTCTATTTTATTTTGTTAAAATATCTCGTGGCTCCAAATTGCAGGATTATAATAACAACAAAGACGCGTGTAGTATTCACAACTTGAAGTGAGTACAATATCACTATGAGCTCACATTACTTCTTCATACCTGGAGTAGATTTTCTAGAGATTTCCTGATGTTCAATGTGAAATCTTCATTCCATGTTGGCTCCTTCGTCCTACATTGATCTGGAATCAGAAACTGCACCAACGAATGAAAACATAGCAATCTTCAAGTGTATCAAATATTTTGCCAACAAACGAACCCATTAGTTGCCACCCTGAAGGTGATGGTATATTTGGCATACATTATTTTTATATTACACAAAGAGGAAATTCTTGCCCAGAGGTTCCCCCGGGCCCATCAGCATACACAGAAAAGGATGAAAGTTACTCACGCCCATTTAATTTGGCTCTTTGCTGTTTGACCATTAAGTTGTAGAACTACATAAGGATCACTTGTACCCTGCAATGGAAGCAGATTAGGAGTTGCTCATAAAGTGAAAGAATAGAGCTTTGAGTAACTGTAGCTAAAATGTGCAAACTACAACTTCACTAAAAAATGTTGTAGTTCACAAAGATTTGGAGTCTGCATAAATGCATAATGAGAACAGTATCTGTAAATCTTCCCAGATATCTTGTACGTATAACCAGATTCAACAGTTGACACACAGACAAATCACCAGGTGTTTTTTTCCATATAATCCTGGGTATCAAGGGATTGAGTGGATTTTCAGGTTTGTTCAGGTATTTGTCTAAGGTGTTAATGAGAACAACTTAAATGGTGTTAGTGACATCCTAAGTCATCCACGATCAATTTCTCTACTCAATTCGCATGATAACCTTCTCATCCATCAATTATTCAGCACTCCCGCAAAAATAAGAACAAATGAAGCATCCAGAACAAATTAATTTGTATGCAGCGAACAGCTTCGAGAAAACGAACAGCGACCACTCACGAGCAGATGCATCACCATACCCATGGATCCATTGCAGGAAGACTCGTGCCTTTCTTCAGCCTCACAATCAGTTGGCCATCGTATACTTCACGGAGAAATACACTGCATCACAACGCTTTCAAAGTTACATTTCCCCTGTTTATAACCTGGGCCATCCACAAACACTTGCAGCACAATTCACAAACACGATGGGTCGATCTCTAGGGAAGGGATGCGCCGACAACTTACTCGGATAGGAACACCGTCTGACATCCAGCCTCGTCAGTCTCGCGCCAGCCCGCGTCTGCCTGCCAAATAGGAAGGACAGGTCGAGTTACCCACCCTCTGTGAGTGCACTGCTTGCCTCCAATCAACTTACAGAATACAGGATAAGTGCAGTTCAAGGATGATTGAGCAGGAGGGGAATACATCAAGTCACAGGGATACCGGATACAGGATCAGTGCGGCTCGAGGATGACGAGCGGGAAACGTCACCAAAAAAACAGATGATGACGAGAGGGAAAAGGAGCAAAGGACTCACGGGTGGGCTGCTGTACGCCTCGAAGGCGAACCCGGCGAGCACGACGGCGAGGTTGAGGTCGAACTGCGGGTCCGGCTCCTCCTCGTCCCCTACCGGCTCCTCCCCGTCCCCGTCCCCGACCGCCGCCTCCCCAACGCTCTCCGAACCGGGCTTCACGGCGGGCTCACCGCCCGCGCACCTCGCCCTCAGCCCTGCCCACCTCCGCCGCCTCCCCCTCCTCGCGCTCCAGCACCTCGCTGCTCGATAGCTCGGCGGCGGCGGCGACGAAGACGAGCGCCCGGAGACGGATGCGGCCGGCGCCAGCCGCGGCGCGATGGGGCAGACGCTCGTGGGGGCCATGGCCATGGAAGAACCCTCTCCAATCTGTTCGTTTCGCCCGCGGCTTCTGGTCGGGCTTCAAGTTGAAAGAGAAGCGAGAAGGCGCTTCTAGCGGAGTGTGCGCGCTAGTCCAGTTCAGACTTCAGAGTGGTGGCGAATGGCGATGAGGTAGGGAGAAAAGCGCGCCACGTCTGCGCTGGGCCGCTCTGCCCCTGCTCGCTGGGTCCCCCGGGATTTCGCCAGCTTGGACCTATGTGCGTCGCGCCATCTGTCGTGCTGGCGAGGTCGGCAAGACGCACGAATTCTCCTGGTAAAATGAGCAGAACCAAAAATGTCCCATCGATTTTCCATGTTTTCGCTTTCATACTTCTTTTTATGACCTTTCTCATTTCATTTATTTCTCTATAAAAATCACGAGAGAGAGCGTATACTTTTAGCATGCACGCTAGTCATTATGCATGTTCAACATTCTCTCACCTGCGGGCCAGGGGCGGAGCCAGGGCGAGCACAGGCTAGACCCATCCTAATGATTGTCCCCCAGGGCCGGTTCTAAGATTTTAGGGGCCCGGGGCAAAGTTCAGACTTTTGGCCCCTTTCAGCAAAACAATAATTAATATTTGTGGTATAATAAATTTTACAAATAAATACGCGTAGTATATTCGATGCATTATTTTATATAATTGTAGACTAAATTTTACTACCTCCAGTATTTTGAGCCAAACTCTGACCCGATGGATTACTTATAAAGCCAATATTTTTCTACCTCTGTCCCGATGAATTAGTCCTACATGTAGTCCTAGGTCATCAATTTGACCAACTTAACATTAGGTAGACACGGGCATGGGTATACATGACAAAAATATATCATCAGAAGCTTTAGATGTTATATTTTTAATATTTTAAGTTTTGTTATATAATTTATGTATTACATAGTTCAAATTTACAACCTAGTGATGTGCGCTTGATTTATAAGCCCGGACAAAGGGATTATTAATTATACATAACACATTAAATATAATAACTATAAGAAAAATCAAGACACCTTTTTTAGCAAGAAAATGGGCGTCGATTTTTTGTGCGAGCGTAAGAAAATGTGCATCGACTGTGCATTGCATAACCTGGATCGGTAACTGACTAACCGGCCATGGACAACCTCATGGGTCCTACCCCATTATGCATTCGTATATATAGCTGATAACTAAGGGTGCGTTTGGTAGCCCGTGGGAACCCAGATATTCCCATCTCAACTTAGCTCAACTAACTCTTTGTTGTTTGGTAGACCGGGTCGGACCATCTCAACAGTGCTGACCTCATACCAAAAAGGCCTCTCGGCCAGGCCGGGTTGCGAAGCTCAAATCGAGCTTCACAACTCGGCACTGTCGGCTCCATCCCGCAAGTCGATCCAGCGCAATAGGGGTCAACCGCCCTCAGGCTCATTTCCTCCCGTACGCACCTCTCGCGACCGAGCAACCGAGTCGCAGATGCGTGTGTCCTGGCAGCGGCGGTGCGTGGCGGAGCTCTTCCACGACGCGGGGCTCGATGTGGAGCTCGCCCAGGACGCATCCTCACGACCAGCGGTCCTAGCTCGACGCGGAGCTCGTCGCCTGCTACTCGCCACGGACAGTCGCCGGGATGCTGAGCTCGTCATGCAGCTCCTCGCCAAGCCGCATGACGGCTCCGGCCCAAGACGACCTGTGTAAAGTCAAGACGCCAATCATCTTGTCGGCGCCGGAGCTGGCCCCTAGCCCGCCGTCAAGCTCGCACGCAAGCTCAGCAAAGCCTCCTAGGATTTGATTGCCTTTTTGTTTTCAGTCTAAGGACATGATTGCTTTCTTCTTTTTTGTCCAAGGACCTCTATGTAAAAAATGTGGGCAGCAACCTGTTTTAACTCACACAAGCCACCAAACAAGATCTCCGTCAATCTTGTTTCACCAAACCCGGGATACCAAACACGCAACAAATTTTGTACTGAGCTTGTCTGAGGACAGCTTGTATGAGTGAAGATACTGATTCTGGGTTGACACACCCTACCAAACACACCCTAATGGGAGAAAGCTAACCAAGTGAAGAAAGCCCAATCCAACAAACGAGGTCTAAGGCCCAGGTTTCAGCCATAACGCTTCGTGCCTTCATCGTCATTTGCTTCTCTCAACCGTAACACAGAAGTTCTGGACTGTTCCAATGGCGTTCAATTGGGTTCTTTTGTCGTCGCTGCTAGTTGGGAATTAGGGCCCCCTTGGTCTTTGGGGCCCGGGGCGGTCGCCCCTCCTGACCCCTCTCAGGGCCGGCCCTGATCGCCCCCCCTATGAACTTCGACCGCATGCATGTAGTATACTTGTATATCTATGCCATAATAACTTGTACTCCGTCCTGTTTGATGGAGTACTAGTTTCTGTAGCTAATTAAGTAATTAGTCGTGAGGCCCAGGCCAAATCTCTCTAGCTAGTAACCAAACTATTCCCCGATGAAAGGATCATATGGGCACCTAGAGGGGTGTGAATAGGTTCTACTTTAAATTTTCTTCTTTTTCAAATTAAGGTTTGACAAGAAAGGTAAATTCTCTAGATTATGCAACTAAGGTGAATTTACCTATATGTCAAACAAGCACTAGCTAGCACAACACTAAGCAAGAACAAGTAAGTAAAGTGCGATAAAGGATAAAAGTAACCAAAGTGGTGGACGTGGAGACACAAGTATTTGTTTCCCGTAGTTTCTTCCTTTTGAGGGGAAGTATGTCTACGTTTGGAGAGGGGGTGGTTTCAAGCCACCAAAGTCATGAGAGGCCTCCATTGTTCTCTGATGAATCTCACCCCAACGGGATCAATCCACCTTCCACTATATCGGTAACCTTCGAGGTGAAAGCCGACACCTTTACAACAAGTTCGGGGCACACATCCACAACTTAATTGGAGGCTCCCAAATACAAGCAAGCTATTAAAACAATCAAATACAAGCTTGTAAAAACCAAATCTAGAACTAGGGTTTCCAAAGAAAACACTAGAGCAATGGGGACCTCAAATGAATGAGGAGGAAATGAAGATCTCTTTTGGTGAAGTAGTAGATCAAGGCCTCCTCCTTCGATTCTCCAAAGATCAAAGACTTTGGACGGTTGAGTGAAGCGATCTTGACGATTTGGCGGCTCAAATGGAGGTGGTAGTCTTCAATGCAACGAGCACTTTGTCCCAAGGTAGGTGGAGGGGTATTTATACCACTTGGAGGAATCTTCCCGTTGGGGTATTAAATGCACCGGTACTACCGATACTCAAGCGGTAGTACCGGTCACAACCGGTACTACCGATCAAGTACCGGAGGGGGCACCACTTGGTCTAGCCAGCCACGATCAAGCGCGGAACTACCTTGCGGTACTACCCCCAAGCGGTAGTACCGGTCATTAGACGCGGTACTACCGGTCAGGGCGGTAGTACCGGTTGGTACTGAGCGAAAAGGAAAGGCCTAGTCCTTCCTCGGTGTTGCCTGGTACTGCTGAGAGGCACTACCATGTCCAAGCGGTAGTACCGCTTGCCACAGGCGGTACTACCGGTTGGAGCGGTAGTCGCTCCGTACTCCGGGTGTCTTGAGTAAAAACGAGGCCTTCCCACCTCAATCGGATGCAACCAGTACTAGGGAGCGGTAGTATCGGTGCCAAGCGGTAGTACCAATTGTAACTTACGGTACTACCGGTCAGCACAGGAGACTTTGGCAAGGGCAACTGTGGTCAATTCAATATTTGTGCCACTACTTGGAAAACATGAGATACACTTAGCGCACGATTAAAATGATAGGTGTGTTATTATCAAACATCAAAATCACAAGGATAGGATATTCTCTTTCAATCTCCCCTTTTTTGGTGTTTGATGACAACACACATTTGCAAGATAATTTTATGAAGATACTCATGGCTTTTGAAAAATAGAGACGGGGCTCTCCCTAGATGAATAGGATCAAACCTCCCCCCTATTTTACAAACCCAACACGAGTGCACAAATATAGATACTAGCATTTGAACTCATACCTTTGCACAATAACTTGTGATGAGAAATATATTGGCAATGGATAACGCATATCATCTGTAACTACATCGGAGAATTACTCTCCTAGATACAAGTCTGGATGAGCGGAAATGGTTGAAATAGTACGGTGGGGCCCAAATGCCACTCACAGGTAGACCTTTCGGCCGTCCCAACCATTTCCAATCATCGGGACAAGTACGGGCGGCGTAATCGGCAGGCGAAGGGATCAACTACATACACAAATGAGTATGTATGCAAGCCACCATACAATAGTACATCAGAGCCATTCCATCTAAAAAGAAAGGAAATATAGCAACGCCATACGGCAAGATTCAAATTTCCTAGATAGATATAATAGTTTAGGATATCTCCTCATACATCACATCAGTATCGGTGAGCGGCAAACAAGATCCGAATGCGGATAAGAAGCAAATCGGCATAAGATGCCCCATAAATAAGCACATCGCCCATAGATCTCACGGATCCCGTTCCGGAATCTCTACACCGAATGATCGTTGCCACATCATCCGCCTCCTCCACCAAGATCCATCTTGTGAGTGTACATTCATCCGAACCAAATAATTTATCGTGTGAGATCCTAGGGTACTCAAGAAGTCTTTATGCCTCTAAAGGGACACAACCTAGGGTGACGAATTGCAGCAAAAGATAAACCCTAACAGTTCTATAGATACTGCTAACCATCCGCCTAACCAAAGATAGGCGGATGTCCGTGAATTAATGACAACGATTATAACAAGAATATCCATGATCCATCCTCCTCCTCGCTTACCAACGAGGAAGCGGACGAACAACCCCCATCCGTTGGCAATTTTATTAACCATTCCATGAGTGTTGCACTATTTACTAGTCCGTTACTTAGTCAAATTAAAAACGGTACTTTAGTTATGCTTGTCTATGATCGAGAAACTGTGCTCCAAGTCGTCCATAACCGCGGACACGGCTTTCAGAAAGTTTTACCTGAGGGTGCACAAATAGCAATACACACTCGATCAACCTCGGAAAAACCAAATCAAAACCAACGAGGCCTTCACGACAAAGCAATCACGAGATTCAGAATTATTTCGAGGCCACCCCATTGAGTACACCATAGAAGTTAGGCGACTCGAGACGGACCCAAGGTTTGGGTGGACGGTACGACGGGAACCCAAAGCTGGGCTTGTCGATACCGCGAAATCGTGTCCGATCCTAAATAGTACAGTGCTCCTCGCACAATCGTAAATAAAGCGATAAAGCATGGCATAAGTACAGGATAGTAAATAAAACCTCAAACTAGTTTGTGGCCCCAAGAAATAAGAATGAATCAAGCTCGCTCGGGGTCCCATAAGCCTCCCGGATGTGGATAGCACGAATAATCAAGGAACAGGAATCAAGTACTCGGGGTCCCAGGACACAAGTGAGCAGGAAAAACCAAATAGCAGATATTGCTCACCGATGCCACTTTCATTAGTTATCCCATTACTACTCAGGTTAAGTTGTTTAGGTACCTCGTTATCCATCAGACACTCACAAACCCTACACATGCCGTTCTACGACTCGCATGGCTCAAACAACTCCTGTAGTAATGGCTCATGGGATGGAGGAACAAGCTTGGTGGGGTTTAAAAGTAAAGGCTATGCAATACTTGGGATTCAGTTTAATGCAATCGCGACTCAATGATGCAAGAATAAGATAGAGGCAATAGGTACTATATGAATGCAAGCATGTGGTAGTGCTTGCCTGGCAGCTCAGTTGAAGCGAGAGAAGGATCTGGGTAGTGCTCCTGGTTCTCTTGATATATCCCCTGCTCAGTGTCTATTTGAAGAAGAACCAAACAAACAAGGGCCAACATAAATAAAGTGCACAAGCATATGAATAAAATGCGACAAGCAAACAATCATGCCATGATGAATGATGCACAATTTGCATGGCAATAAAGTAGCATGGCATGGGTGAGGTGTGGAATACAAGAATAAGTCATTTTATTGAGTTTTGGCCACAATTTATCCTCATATTAGTTGCTGTTTACATTATATTTCCATGATGCATGCTGCAATTCAGAACATGGAATGCATAAAAAGAAAGGTCTCGTCGAGCTGATCATTTTAGACATATCATTTGTTAAATTTGGAGTTATAAATCAAAAGTTATTAATTAATTAAGGTGAAGGGCATTTTTATTGTAATTTTAATCAACTTGGAAATTTAAAGTGTTCAAATAAGATTTTGAATGGCATATTTGAAATCCTCACATTTTTATGATTTGAAAACATATATTATTTGTATTGTTTGGATTTCTAATTTAAAAGTTATTTGAAAACAGATTTATATTTGAATTTGAATTAATTGAAAAAGGTTTAAATTAAAACAGATATAAACAGAAACTTTTTATACTCAGGCAGATCAGACACTACGACGGGTGGGCAGATCTTGACGGACAAAGCTGGCGTGGTAAAAGCGTTTCTCACCGGCCGAGCTAGCCAAGACGAGACAGAGTGGGGCCCGTGACGCAGGGGGCCGTGTGGCCGGAAGGGAGGGTCGGCCACGGCTTGGTGAGGGAGCGGGTTGAGAAATGAAAAGCAGGAGCCTTTATAAAAGGCCCACAGCCTTGTGGGCACAGGCTGGGACCATGGTGGACGAAAAAAACATAAGAGGGGGTATGCGAAAAAGCCACGCCACTTTTTTTTCTTCTGTGGCCAGCGGGAACCGGCCTTGTGCAGCTGGCAGGGACAGGACTCGACCCGACGCCGGCGTCTTGAGGCGGAGCTACTGGCTGGGCTTGGTGTCGAGAGGATCTGCGGCCTAGGTGAGGTGTCTGCGAGCGGCGAAGCGACGACAACCGCCGCCAAGACGCAGCTGTTCGATTAAAGCAAGGCGTGTCCAGGAAACGATGGCGAGGCGGACCTTGTCAGGGAGGGGGAGAGGCTCACCGCGGGCTCCATGGCGGGCTCGGATCAGGCGGCGTCTGTGGATTGGCGAGGCGGCAGGCGAGCTAGGGTTTGCGTCGGGCTCACGCTGGGCCAGCAGTGCTGGGGCTTCCTCTTCGCATCTCCGTGTACGGGGCTGCTGCAGGGGGTCTCCTTGTACTCCTCGATCGCCTCCACGTCGCGCTCGTCGCCTGGTACGGTGTAGCCGAAAGGAGGCCGAGGGCACCGGCGATGGTGTAGAAGGTGGCGATGGAGAAGAAGGGGGGAGAGGGCAGGGCGCCCTGGGGTGGATCTGGGGTAGCTGGGCGAGGCAGAGAGGTGGTGGGGTGTAGATAAGGACGGGGAAGGAGTAGATGGCGTGGGGGAGGGGAAGGTGGCGTCGGCCACCTTTTGCTCCTCCTTCACGTCTTCAGCTCGACTGGGCAGGCGGGCAGGTGGGAGGCTTCCAGGTGGGGTCTACGTGAGGCAAGGAGGCAGGGACAGGCTCAGGCTGGAGGGGCCCCTATGGCATAGGGAGAAAGAGAGAGGGAGGGGTAGCCTGGGGTTAGAGCTAGGGTAGGAGGGGAGAGGGGTATGGCTCGGGCTGGGGCTTGCTTGGTGGGAGCTAGGTGGCATGGTGGGGCCCGGCTAGGTGAGAGGAGAGAGAGAGGGGTAGACTTAGGGTTTAGGTGAGAGGGGGATGTGAGGGTTAGGGTTAGATGGGGGGTATGGTTAGATGGGTAGGTGATAGGGAGGATCCTAGCTAGAGGGTAAGAGAGAGAGATAGATGGAGTGGTTCATTTGACTAGATCAAGCATGATCACACGAGCTCAAACAAGATAGCCAAAGAGAGAAAAGAAGAAAAGGTGGTGATGGGGTAGATAGAGATGGTGATGAGGTTTAAGCAAGATCAAAATAGATCAAGCCAAAAAGGAGTGGTAGAGAGAGAGATGATCCAAGCAAAAATCAAATAAAATCCAAATGACAAGCAAAAGGTGGTACTTGCATGGGCCATGCATAAATAATTAATACCATGCTTATTTTGTGAAAACAAGATGATTTACATGGCATTGTTCTTATGCATTCCAAAATGTGGAGTAAGGCCCAAGCAAAAGAATTTGTAGAATTGGACCCACCCTATCTCTCATGAGCTAGAATAAACAACAGAAGAAAAATAATTACAAGCTCATGGATAAAGGAATGGTGGAATTGTAAGGTGGTGAAGGAAAGGTGGTGGAGTTGAATAAAAGATATGCCCCCAACTCAACTTGGGCATTTAACAATATATCAAGAACCAAATACAATACCAAGAGGCAAATACAATTTACCATGCCGATGAGAGAAGAACCAAATCACCAAGGTTTTATATGATGCTCAAATGCAAGGTGGCATGATGACATGAGCATGATATGATGATGATGCAATAATTATATGTAGGAAGTAGCCATTTTATTACTAAACCAAGTAGCATTACAGTTGTTAGATAAATGGGATGCTACATCATCACAAGATGGATCCGTGAAATAACCCACATAGTCTCAACATACATAGAGTTCACACATAATTATGAGGCAAATAGGCAAATAAAGTTCACAAGCAATTAAAAGATCAAAGCAAGAACAAGCTTGTGACTTTCCCATGCAACACCCGCATGCCTAAGGTGCACCTTCTCCCTCTTTGGCATCAAGACACCAAAAAGGGACAAGTGCAAGACTAACGTCCTGACAGTCACTCCTCAGCATCATCATCAAAGTCCTCCTCATGGGTTGGTGGATCACGGTGCGAGGAAGAGACATCATCATCCCAATGGTTGTGTTTGGAGATCCATTGGTCTTCAGGGGTGATGTTGGTCTCGGAACCCTCGGATATGGTCAATCCTTGAGCTTCCATCATGTCCTTCTGCCGAGCACAAGCTTTCTTGGCATACACATGAGCCTCATACATGCGCTTTTGATTGTCAACTTGGAAGCAAAAGACCTTTTTGAGCTTGGCCTCAATCCTCTTAGCCAAAGATGGCTGAGCATTCTTGCGACGGGAGACAACAAAATCTGCATCACGGCCACTGTCAACATCCTTAGAATCAGCCTCAATCACATTGCCTTCTTCATCCACCTCATCACCCTCCACATTGTGAGGCTTAGCATGTTTCTTGAGCTTGAGTGCCTTGGACTTGTGCACAATGAGAGAACGAGTGGAAAGGGTCCTGGCAATGGGAGGGCACTTGGCAACAATGAGAGCCATGATGTAGGGAGCAAATGGGGGAACCCTCCGGGAGTGAGCCACGGCAACCATCTTATTCCATATATAGTCCATCACATCAACAGCGGCACCGGATTCGCTGTTGAGGAAGGTGTTGAGCAACAAATCAATAGAATATCCATGAATCTCATCTTTGTTGCCCGCATGAGGAGCAACAGTCTCATGGAAGATGCGGTGGAGAATTTCATACGTCGGGAGAAGATCCTTGATCTTGCCAACAACACCGCGACCCCAGATATAAAGAGGTGCAAGAACATCCTTCTTGGAGGGGTGTTCACGCACGTGGCAGCGGAAACCACAAGGAGTGTCACGGCCACGATCTTCATACCCCAGAATTTCAGCAAATTCAGCAAGAGTGGCCTCCTTAATTGCACCTTGAGTCATCCAAGTGATTTTCCGAGTGCGGCCAGTTGAGAAGTGAGCAGTGGCATAAAACTGAGCAATGAGAAGAGGCTCATAGTCATGCTGAAACTCCATGATGGGCAACAATCCAAGGTGAGAGCAGATTTCTTTAGCCTCAGCAAAATAATCAAAATTTTCCGGTACTGAGCGACTGTGGTAGTACCGGTTGGTACTGAGCAAAAAGGAAAGGCCTAGTCCTTCCTCAGTGTTGCCTGGTACTGCCGAGCGGCACTACCGTGTCCAAGCGGTAGTACCGCTTGCCACAAGCGGTACTACCGGTTGGAGCGGTAGTGCCGCTCCGCGGTACCGGGTGGTACTGAGTAAAAACGAGGCCTTCCCACCTCAATCGGATGCAACCAGTACTAGGGAGCGGTAGTATCAGTGCCAAGCGGTAGTACCAGTTGTAACTTCCGGTACTACCGGTCAGCACAGGAGACTTTGGCAAGGGCAACTGTGGTCAATTCAATATTTGTGCCACTACTTAGAAAACATGAGATACACTTAGCGCATGATTAAAACGATAGGTGTGTTATTATCAAACATCAAAATCACAAGAATAGGAAATGCTCTTTCACCCGAGAGCCCAACCAAACAGCCCATTGAGCAACATCGTGGAAGATTAGAATTCTGGAAGGGAGATTGTTATAGGTTGTTCCGTCCATTGTTTGCTCATACCTAGCGCCGTCGCCTGATAGATCCATTTGCTAGCAGAAGATGTTGTGCCTGCCGTCGCTCCGTTCCTGCTAGCAAGCTTAGCCGTTGTCGTCGTCTGCTTGGTCGCCATGGTGCCAGGGCGCCGGCGTACCATCTGGTATCAGGTATGTCACTTAATTCCAGTGTAGTGTGATGCCCCATCAGTTAATTAGCAACATGTTGATGCACTATATCTAGCGCTGAAATCTAAAGGTACTCATGCATACACACCTTGTCGGTAGTTGTAGTGGCATTTTTTATTGATTACAAAAAAATAGTTAGGTTAATTACTAGACTTTTACTTAATCTATGTATCGATCTATAATTTGGATGTGGTTTCTGAAATTATATGGACATGTGACTCAACAGAAATAGAAATGCGAATAATAATTTTTTATACCAAATTGTACCATTGTTCAATCTAATGTTGTGCTTTGATATATACGTTTATTGATCCATATATCAGAATGTTTGTCTTCCATGTGATCAATACTATCTGCCCCCCTATGGTTAAATCTTGGATCCGCCCTGCACCTCCTTTTTTTTAATATTGTGTCAATTTCTTCTCTCTCTTTTCACTTTTCATAGGTTGGGTATAAGTTTACTACTTGGCAGGCTTAAAACTTGCGTTGCTCCTAAAGTACAAGTCTAATTTAAAAACCATTTAAATATTTAGGTTCCTAGTTGTTGAGTGTTTCATAACAAGACTAACATGGAATATATCTCAACAATATTTGAAAATCAATTTCTCAAAACTTGTTAAAACTTTGAAAAACTTAATGAAACCTCGTGGAAAATATTCATTGAAACAGTTTGTTCCAATATGTTTCAAACTTGGTTCATCAAAGTTAGAATTTTTTTGACAATATTATGCATATACATATCCATTGGTGTTTCCAATAAAACTTTATTCCACATGTATTTAGAGTTTCACTAAGTTCCATTGAGTTTCATCATATTTCAAAATTCAAATTTTAAAATTGTCTGAATATATTTAAGATTGGTCTTGTTTCATTGTCCTTGTCGTTTAGAACATAAATATGCAATTAGAATATAAATTGGATATGTGATTCAAAACATAAAATATGAACAAAATCTAAAATGATATGAAAAGGTATGGGTGGGTCAAAAGATGAAGTATGCATGTCCTCTAAAAATTTGCCAGGAGATGTCACTATTAGGGCTCCACATAATGAAATGCAAAGGAGTAAGCTAGCTTATTTACTATTCTCAAACCGAGTGGACGGTGGCTACATGTACGAGTAGATACCGTGCAAGCTAAAAGTGCTTTTCTTCACAAATCACCTTCTACAACTAAGAGGGGAGTGATGTTAACTAATCTGGCATAGTGCCAAACCATGGGATTAGGTTGATCCACTTCCTCTTACCCAATCACTATGTAAATGATCCATTTTATATCTCTTTAATCCATGTGGATAAAAAAACAATCATCTAATGTCGGACGTTGGAAATAGCAAACATCTATACGAATTAAAACTTAATCTCTGCATCACACAATATAAAATTTTTTAGCAAGCTAGAATAATTTGCCAAAACATGATATACTATGGGATGAACGGGATAGTTGATAGTGTTGATTGTCCGACGGGAGCCCTCGACATCGACAAGCGTATTAACTAGTCAGTGTGATGAGCAGTCGGCCTTTGCTTAACCCACTATTGAGAATTCAACATGATTGGCAACTGTTAGAAGCTAGTAACATTGATCAACTAACAAATCAATTGGGTAGTCACCACAATCGCTTATTGATGGCATGTTAGGGATGAGATTGTGCACCGTTAGTTGAAGTCATAGACAGGGTATGCACGATCACCATGTTGTGACCCATAAGTGGTGACTTGGCTGTAAGAATGGTTAAGTCACATGTATAGGCACATGTATAGACTGGTACCTATGGGTATACCTATACTCTGCCCATTTAAAATGACATGTTAAACTTAACTATAGAGTTTCAACCTATGCGGCCAAAAATCCGCCTAGGGACAAGTATAAGATTGTGATTTCTAGACTTTGATACTTTTATGTACTCGTCTACTATTAATAAGTAATGATTATTGTCTTTTTTAATTATGCTATTGCTGAAAGTAAAATTTTAAATAACTGATGTACTGTTGGATCTACCCGCTGGGTACCCAATGGGAATGGGGGTACGGGTACCCGTTGGATATGGGTATGGATAAAGTTTTATACCCATAGATATGGGTATGAGTAAGCTTTTGTACCCATTGACTACTCAGATATGAGTATGATATTGCTTTATTTTACCCATACTCTGCTCATCGCCATCCTTACTTGGAGGTAGTGGCATGTTTGGCCTGCATCCACACTTTACTGAGTTTGGCAGTTTAGTATATGTTTTTGTTTTTGCAACACTTTAGAATTGTCACTTTACTATCCATCTGGTTCATATTTTCTAAAATAAACTTTTTTTTAACTTATGTCACACTTTATGGGCCTTAATTTCTCAACCATAATATTTTGGCGCATAATTTCTTGACCAAAATTTTATGTATATCGCGCTGGGAACTAAACATTCACTAGTAGAAAACAGGCTATCCATACGCGCCCCCTAACAGCATTAGTCCCGGTTGCGCCACGAACCGGGACTAATACTGGCACGTATCCCGGTTCGAGCGGGCACGGTGTCCGGAGGCATGCGTCCCGGTTTGTAACACAAACCGGGACTAAAGGTTGGACGCCAGACACGTGTCCTGCCACACACCTTTAGTCTCGGTTTTTGTTACAAACTGGGACGTATGATCTCGCCCTCTATAAATACGACGCCCAAGCCCTCTGTCTTCCCTTTGTTTTTTCTTGGTGGAAGGTGTGAGAGGTGTGCTAGTTTATTTTTTTTCCTATGCATGCATTCAAGGTGTTTGATGAAATGTTTGAGTGAATGGTCCCGTTCAATTTATCACAGAACAAAAATATAGGAGGTGCCCGAGACGCACTTGAGCTTTCTCCTCTTTATTTCTCTCGATCAAGGTTAGCAATATTATCTTTTCTCTGTCATTGATACAATGCATGTGTCGATGTGAATTGGTCATTTCACTATTTATGATGTTCTGTTTTTGAGGGAACTTAATTATATGATGCAGATGAACGGTCGGGAATGGATGTACGGTGACCGGCGTGTACCCGGGTACATTAAAGGCGTGGATAAATTTATCGATGTGGCTGCGGCAAACAAAGAGAATGGTTTTATCCGTTGTCCATGTGTTCAATGCCGGAACAACAAGGAGTACTCTTCCTCGAAAATCATTCGCGGCCACCTGGTTATGAAAGATTTCATGCCCAACTATAATTGCTGGACCAAGCACGGGGAAAAAGAGGTTATGATGGAAGACAATGAAGAAGAAGATGATGATAAGAACTATCATCATATGTTTCCTGAATACAGTGATACTGCAATGGAAGACAATGAAGAGGAAGGAGGTGAAGAACGGGCATCAGATGAGCCCGCTGATGAACTTGGTAGGGTCATTTCTGATGCAAAGCGAGACTGTGAAACAGAAAAGGAGAAGTTGAAGTTGGAGGACATGTTAGAAGATCACAAGAAATTGTTGTACCCAAATTGCGAAGATGGCAGCACAAAGCTCGGTACCACACTGGAATTGCTGCGATGGAAAGCAGAGTGTGGTCTAACTGACTCCTCATTTGAAAAGATGCTGAAAATAATGAAGCCGAAGTTTCCAAAACATAACGAACTTCCCGAGCATACATACGAAGCAAAGAAGACTCTCTGCCCTCTAGGATTAGATGTGCAGAAGATACATGTATGCATTAATGACTGCATCCTCTACCGCGGTAAGGAGTATGAGAATTTAGATAAATGCCCGGTATGCAATGCATTGCGGTATAAGATCAGACGAGATGACCCCGATGATGTTGAGGGAGAGACCCTCTGGAAGAGGGTTCCTGCTAAGGTTATGTGGTATGCTCCTATAATACCAAGGTTGAAACGCGTGTTCAGAAACAAAGAGCATGCCAGGATGTTGCGATGGCACAAAGAAGACCGTAAGAAAGACGGGGAGTTAAGACACCCTGCTGATGGGTCACAGTGGAGAAAAATCGAGAGAGACTCCCCGTACTTTGCAGGTGACGCAAGGAACTTATGTTTTGGTCTAAGTACGGATGGCATGAATCCTTTTGGGGAGCAGAGCTGCAGTCACATCACCTGGCACGTGACTCTATGTATCTATAACCTTCCTCCTTGGTTGTGCATGAAGTGTAAGTTCATTATGATGCCAGTGATCATCCAAGGCCCGAAGCAACAGGGCAACGACATTGATGTGTACCTAAGGTCATTAGTTGAAGAAATCTTATAGCTGCGGGGAAAACCAGGTGTACATGCGTGGGATGAGAACAAACATGAGCCATTTGACCTACGAGGGTTGCTTTTCGTAACCATCAATGATTGGCCTGCTCTTAGTAACCTTTCAGGGCAGACAAACAAGGGATATAAGGCATGCACGCACTATTTAGATAAGACTGAAGGTACATATTTGCATAAATGCAAGAAGGTTGTGTACCTATAGAATCGACAATTTCTTCTGACCAATCATCCCGTAAGAAAGAAAGGAAAGCATTTCAAAGGTGAGGCAGATCACCAGAAGAATCTTGAACTCCCTGCTGGTGATGATGTATTTGGTATGGTCAAGGACATAGAAGTAATCTTTGGAAAGGGTCCCGGTGGTCAATCAGTTCCGAACAACGTCGCTACAGGACACGCGCCCATGTGGAAGAAGAAATCTATATTTTGGAAGCTGCCATATTGGAAAGTCCTATGTGTCCGCTCTTCAATCGATGTGATGCACGTGACGAAGAATCTTTGCGTGAACCTGCTAGGATTCCTAGGCGTGTATGGGAAGACAAAAGATACACCAGAAGCACGGGAGGACCAGCAAATTATGAAAGACCCAAAGAACATGCATACACAGAACAAGACGGATAAAGGGCGTCACTTAAGTCGTGCCAGGTATGCTCTTACCAAAGCAGAGAAGGAAATCTTTTTTGAAGTCCTTTAAAGTATCAAGGTGCCGTCTGGCTTATCATCTAATATAAAGGGTATAATAAATATGGCAGAGAAAAATTTCCAAAACCTGAAGTCTCATGACTATCACGTGATTATGACGAGTTGCTTCCGATTGCATTGAGGGGGCTTCTACTGGAAAATGTTCGAGTACCCATTGTGAAGCTGTGTGCATTCCTTAATGCAATATCTCAGAAGGTAATCAATCCAGATATTCTGCCAAGGTTATAGAAGGATGTGATACAATTTCTTGTTAGTTTTGAGTTGGTGTTCCCACCATCCTTCTTCAATATTATGACGCATCTCCTGGTTCACCTAGTGGAAGAGATTGCCATTCTCGGTCCTGTATTTCTGCACAATATGTTCCCCTTTGAGAGGTTCATGGGAGTCTTAAAGAAATATGTTCATAACCGTGCTAGACCAGAAGGAAGCATCTCCAAGGGATATGGAACAGAGGAGGTCATTGAGTTTTGTGTTGACTTTATTCCTGACCTTAAGCCGATTGGTGTTCCTGACTCGCGGCATGAGGGAATACTAAGTGGAAAAGGCACGCTGGGAAAGAAAGCAATGATATGTAGGGACGGGGATTCTTTCACTAAAGCACACTACACAGTTCTACATAATTCCACCTTGGCAGCTCTGTATATCGAGGAACACAAGAATATTGTACGCTCCAAAAACCCGGGCAAGCCTCACTCATGGATTACAGATGAACACATTAAGTCTTTCGGCGGTTGGATGCAGACACATCTCTTGAATGACACCACTGTTGGAGATCAGATATACTTGTTGTTCGCGTCACCATCTTCTACTATATTGAATTTCCAAGGGTACGAAATAAATGGGAATACATTCTACACGATCACCAAAGATAAAAAGAGCACCAACCAAAACAGTGGTGTTCGCTTTGATGCAACGGACGAGAATGGGCAAAAGGACACATACTATTTTTACATAGAGGAGATATGGGAACTTGACTATGGAGTCTCTTTTAAGGTCCCTTTGTTTCGCTGCAAATGGGTCAACCTGAATGGGGAAGGGGTAAAGATAGACCAGTTGTACGGAATGACAACAGTGGATCTCAACAATCTTGGTTATAGAGATGAACCATTTGTCCTAGCCAATGATGTGTCTCAGGTTTTCTATGTGAAGGACATGTCCTCCAGACCGAAAAAACAATAAAATATGCAAACGAATACATCATATGATGAGCCAAAGCGTCACATAGTTCTTTTAGGGAAAAGAAACATCATGGGAATCGAGGACAAGACATACATGTCAGAAGATTATAATAAGTTTGATGAAATTCCGCCCTTCACATTGAAAACTGACCCCAAGCATTCCGTTAAGTAAAGAAGATGCTCCATGGTTACGTCTGAAGCGATCATAAGGAAGGACATATGCCAAGAAGTGCATGCTCATATTGTGTACCTCTAGTTCATGTCTGGCCGGTCGGCTGCATATTGTGAACCTAAATGCCCTGAGACATGATAGCTCGTATTGTGAAGGATATTTTATGATGTTTGCAATTTTCCAAGTTTAATAAATGTATTGAGTGTTAGTCCCGGTTTGTGGCTTGCCCGGGACTATATATAGGGGGGCCTTTAGTCCCGATTTTGTAGTCTCGGTTTTTAATATTAATAAATGTCTTGAGTGTTAGTCCCTTTTTTGGCTGGACCGGGACTAAAGGGGGCCTTTAGTCCCGATTCGTAGAACGACTTTCCCAAACTATGAAGAAGTTGTCCCGATTCGTACTTACCATTAAGATATGATCTCCAAACGCATGTGGTCACATATTAGGGAGTGCCTCTATGACCAGTTTGTTGGAGATGCCGGAGGACTGGGCTCCGGCGGCATCTCCCTCAAACTGGCCGTAGTGGTGTCCCTACTCTCGCACACCATCTTGCAGCTTGTAACTTCTCTAACTAGATCAATACGCATGGGAGCTAACTAATTTCACATATTAGGGAGTTCCTCTATGACCAGTTTATTGGAGATGCCGGAGGACTGGGATCCGGTGGCATCTCCTCAACTCGTAGTGGTGTCCTCGCTCGAAAACCATCTTGGAGATGCCTCAATCTGGATGGAGGACTGGACTCACAAGGATGCCTATTTATAGTACAAGCAGCTCGGCGTAGTGTCGACACTCACGATATGATGTCGACACTCACCCCTATTATTAGTGCTGACTCGTGTTTTGTCCCGGTTGGTGTCTCCAACCGGGACTAAAGGTTCATCTTTAGTCTAAGTTGGTGACACCATCCGGGACAAGGTACAAGCCGCACGACATAATGTCGACACTCACCCCTATCATTAGTGTTGCCTGGCCCAGCCTGCCAAAATCCCTCCAACCGGGACTAAAGATGAACCCTTTTATTTTCCCTCTATTTATAGGTCTTTCCCTCTATTTAAAGATCCCGGGTAAAAAGGACAAATGTCTGCCGAATCGGCAGGAAGTGGGTCCGAGACTAAGAAATTCAAAAAAAGTCCGAACAATGTAAATCCTTCGCGTGGTGTCATATTATGTGACATAGTTGCAAGGAAAAATACCAGACTTGGTATATTGATCATGTCTCGAAAAAACCTTCACTAAATGACCTATCATGTTCAAGGTATCATGGCTTTCGGTCCAAATGACCGATGTTATGTGCTGAATCGCGGCATAGTTTGTGATGTTGTGTCCATATTATGCATGCATGTGGACATTGGGATGGGGAACAATGTTGCAGGAGGAAGTTTTCCTTTTCTTTGCACGGGAAAGCCATTTTCCATTTTCCGAGCGCAAAAAATGGGTCGTTTTGTGAAGCAACCACCAAAATGCTGTTTCAGAATGCTACTGTCCCATTTTTCTAAAATACTAGACCACCTTACATGGACTATCTCCCAACCGGGACATCTCAAACCTTTCCGTCCATCCCGGGTAAAAAGGACAAATGTCTGTCGAATCAGCAGGAAGTGGGTCCGTTTTGTACTACAGGTACATGATCTAACGCCCGTGTTTTTTTTAAAAAATCATTTTTAGACTCGCAATATGTGGTTTCTTCAGAGATACAATGCAAATTCTAACGATGCTCGTCCCCTATCTTCATGCACGCCGGTTCGACCATAGTTCGAAAAGGGAAAAATTCAAAACAGGCATAAGAAATTCAAAAAAAGTCCGAACAATGTAAATCCTTCGCGTGGTGTCATATTATGTGACATGGTTGCAAGGAAAAATACCAGACTTGGTATATTGATCATGTCTCAAAAAACCTTCACAAAATGACCTATCATGTTCGAGGTTTCATGGCTTTCGGTCCAAATGACCGATATTATGTGCTGAATCGCGGCATAGTTTGTGATGTTGTGCCCATATTATGCATGCATGTGGACATTGGGATGGAGAACAATGTTGCAGGAGGAAGTTTTCCCGCCATTTCTTCCCGCCATTTCTTCTCGCAGTTTTCTTCCCGCCATTTCTCTTCTCGCCATTTCTTCCCGCAGTTTTCTTCCCTCCATTTCTCACTACATATATGTAGGATTGGCCTCCATTGTCATTGCACATCTCTAGACTCATGTGCAACCTCATCACTCTTTCCCATGGCTTCCACCGTACGACTACCCCCTAGGGAGACGGAGGCGCTTTGTGCCTCGAACTGCCCCTGCCCACCAGGCTACTATGTCCCTATCGGCTAGATGCTGAGCGCCGGAGGCGTGCCGGTTCCTCCTGTCCCTCTAGGTGTGGCGCGCCGGATGGCCATCACGAACCACTACTACTTCGATCTCACGCCGGAGCAGCGGAGAAATCCCAACTGGCATCCCGACTATTTCCCGACTTGGGAAGCCTTCTTCGGGGATCGATGTGAGAGGGCGCTCGCCGGGTACGAGGAGGACGGCCCACCTCCTCCGAACTTCAACGAGGCCGGCTGTCGGCTGTGGTGGCGCGGCCGGACTCTCTAGAGCGTCATGGCCTACGACACGACCACCGACTCTAACCCTCGCCTGCGCTACCCTCAAGTCTAGTCCACCCGTACTCACCCTTCAAGGTTCAACTACGGCGACCCCGACGACAACAACGACGACGGACACGGCGAGTACGATGACTACAGTGGTGAGTATTACAGGTGTAGGCAGGAGCATGACTGAATCACTCCAACATTGCAAAACAAGTTTGGCCGATTGTGACTTAATTTGGCCATGTATCTTAATTTTTAGTTCTTCTATGTATCTTAATTTTAAGTCATGATTTATGTAACTTACTGTTAGTTGCGTTATGTACTTTAATTCCAGTTCTATCGTAATAAAATTTTCTTCCCGTCCATTATTTCCCATTCTTTTCTTCCTGCCCATTAATATATAAAAAATATAAGTTAATTCATTTTTAATTTTTAATGGTTCATAGTTTAAATGGTTACATTAATTATTTTTAAAAACATAAAATGGTTTTGAATTAGTTATTCAAATCCAAACACTTTTTATGTTTAAAGTTTTTCTAAATTCCAAATTAATATTCAAAAAATATAAGTTAATTCATTTTTAATTTTAAATGTTTCATAGTTTAAATGGTTACATTAATTATTTTTAAAATTAGAAAATGGTTTTGAATTAGTTATTCAAATCCAAACACTTTTTATGTTTAAAGTTTTTCTAAATTCCAAATTAATATTCAAAAAATGTAAGTTAATTCATTTTTTATTTTAAATGGTTACATTAATTATTTTAAAAAACAGAAAATGGTTTTAAATTAGTTATTCAAATCCAAACACTTTTTATGTTTGAAGTTTTTCTAAATTCCAAATTAATATTCAAAAAATATAAGTTAATTCATTTTTAATTTTAAATGGTTCATAGTTTAAATGGTTACATTAATTATTTTGAAAAACAGAAAATGGTTTTGAATTAGTTATTCAAATCCAAACACTTTTTATGTTCAAAGTTTTTCTAAATTCCAAATTAATATTCAAAAAATATAAGTTAATTCATTTTTAATTTTAAATGGTTCATAGTTTAAATGGTTACATTAATTATTTTGAAAAACAGAAAATGGTTTTGAATTAGTTATTCAAATCCAAACACTTTTTATGTTTGAAGTTTTTCTAAATTCCAAATTAATATATATAAAATATAAGTTAATTCATTTTTAATTTTAAATGGTTCATAGTTTAAATGGTTACATTTATTATTTTTAAAAACAAAAAATGGTTTTGAATTAGTTATTCAAATCTAAACACTTTTTATGTTTAATGCTTTTCTAAATTCCAAATTAATATAAAAAATATAAGTTAATTCATTTTTAAATTTAAATGGTTCATAGTTTAAAATGTTACATTAAATATTTTTAAAAACAGAAAATGGTTTTGAATTAGTTATTCAAATTTAAACACTTTTTATGTTTAATTTTTTTCTAAATTCCAAATTAATTATCATTTAAAAACATTACAAATTTAAACCCCAGAATAAAAAATAAGGCGGGAACAGAGAGAAAATTCGTGAATTTTTTTGAAAACAGGGTCATATGTGCCGTTTGGAGCCACCAACCGGGACTAAAGGCCCCCTACGCGCGCCACTTGGGCTCAGCCCAAAATATGAAAAAAAGTGGAGCATACGTGTAACATCCCAGCATTTAGGAACTAACGAAGGGTAGATTTAGGAATTTGGAATGTTGCATGCATTCATCTGTGAAAATGTGGGAATTTTTTTGCCAAATAAAAACCTAAAGTGATCAAGGTTTCTTTCTGTCGTGGCAATGACCACGACAGATGCTGCAATCGGCGGCGAGTAGTAGAACATGGGGCAAGGGCGGCCTGCCATCTGTGGTGCGAGATGAGGATTGAGACACAAGGGTTTACCCAGGTTCGGCCCCCAGGAGGGTAAAGACCTACTCCTGCTAGATTGTATTATGGTGAGAGTACAATGGGGCGAGCTCGACGGCTAGGCGGCGAGTCGCTTGGGTGTATGATGGAACGTATCCTCTATGTGTCCCCTAGGGCGGTTTATATAGACTCACCTCGCTAGGGTTTACAGATCACAACCGAATTAGTTAAGGATTCAGAGATTCTATGACCTAGTCAGACTTGTCCTAGCTACGCTTCTAGGCCTTCAGCTTCCAGTCGCCTGAGTCCACGCCAAGTCTTGGTCCAGTCGCCGTCCTGCAGGCCCACTCGGCGACTTGGGCTAGGAAGCGTCTGTGGGTATACCCCGTAGGCATATCCCCATCAAGAGTCCCAGGCCGTTGATTCGGGCAGCGTTCTTGCGATCGAGTAAACGGGTCCAATGCGGACGCCTAGTTGAATCGGCGGCGTACTCCTAAACAAAGGAAAGAACTAGTCATTTCGGTCGCAATAACGGCGACCAATCGTGTCGCAGCTCGGAGAACGGGTCGGCGAATACTTAGTCACTGTTATAGTGATCGGCTCGGCGAGTCGTCGAGTCGCTGGGAGCGACGAGTCGAATGGATGAAGTTGGACCGTCAATTGGGGTCAAACTAGCCGTTGGGTAATCCAACGGTAACTTCGGCGTAATTACCGTGTAGTAATGGCCCTCGAAATTGCCGGTAACAACCTCTTATATAAGGAGGATGAAAGGCGAACGGGGAAACGCTTCTTCTTTCTTCCTCCAATTCCGCCCATCTCTGTTTCTCCATTCCGCGCAGCGATCAGAACAATCCAAAGGTCCTCGACCTCCACAAATTTCCAACCGATGGCCCCCTCCACCGAGCCATGGGGCAGATCCAAGTGCACTAAGGCGCTACTAGCATCCTTCGAGGAGGCTGGGATCCTCCGCGCCGGCAGATGGCGCATCCCCGCGGCCGGAGAAGTGACTCCGGATCCGCGCTAGCGATAGATCACCTGCTTCACCAGCCACCTGGAGCGGAGGCTGGGCTTCCCAACTTCCCTCTTCTTCCGGCGTTTCTGCGCCTACTACGGAATCCAGCCATCAGATCTGGGTCCGCATAGTATCGAGCAGCTCGCCATTTTCGTGGCGTTCTGCGAGTGCTATTTGGGTTGCAGGCCCTATTTTCCCCTGTGGCAAGATTTGTTCCACGGGAGAATCATCCGCAAGGAGACAGGCGGTCCGATGCTAGCCGCGGGCGGCCTGACGTTCCAGCTGAATTCGAAGGCCTCGTTCTTCGATCTGATGCTACCTGCCAAGGCGGCGAATGAATGGAAGAAGTTTTGTTTCTACGTCACCGAGTCGACTCCAAGCGATGAAGTGGCGCTTCCAAGATACTCCGCCGACCGGCCCGAGCCGCGTCGGCTCCAGGTCGCCAAGCTCCCGCTGGATCAGCGGATGGTTGTTGACAAAATGTTGCAAACCATCTGCGGCCTGAAGAAGAAAGGCCTCCAGACCATCAACCTCTACAACTGCTGGCTCGGGCGGCGGCTCGTGCCCTTGGCCAGCCGCAACCACTATATGTATGAGTATATGGGTAAGAACGACCCGACGAAGTCCTGCCTCGTTGAGTGGAGACTCAACGACTACACGCAAGCCCTGAAGAAGATTACCCTGGCGGTATACCTTGACGCAAAGGCCGGGGTTGCCCCTTATACTGCAAGGCGCCCAGCTCCCACGGTAAAATGTCACTCCGTTAACACTCGCAGTCGTGTTAAATTTGTTTGTTCTTGTTGTAGTTGTTCCAAGTGGTGGAAGGGTGGCTTCCACCCGCGGATGATGAGAACTCGAGCTCGTTCGTCCAGGACGGAAGCAAGTCATCACCCGCCAAATATAACACCGAGAGCGACGGGGGCGGGGACGATGACAACGGAGAAGACGAGCCCATGGAGGTTGCTTCCCCCACGGTTCGCAAAACCCGCGGACAACACCAGCGCGATCTCGAAGTGAGCAAGAGCCTCGAGCCCCACGATGACGACAACGACGAGCTTACCGAGCACACCTCACATCGCGAGGCCACGTCGTCGAAGAAGAAGAAAGCTTCGCCGAAGAAGAAGACGAAGCCAACGAGGCAGATATCTCCGCCCCGATATGCGAGCAGCTCCGATGCCACCAGCTCGGCTGAGGACGCAGCAGCACACACGACCGTGGCAACAGGCGCTACCGCCCCCCAGGGACGAGGCGCGGCTGGAGTCGTTGACACCGTCATTCGCCCCAATTGTTAGCTTGGGGGTTGCTCCGGCCGCAGGGGCCTCGCCACCAAGGGGTGCTCCCGCGACTGTTACCACGGAGGCTCCTACCGCGGCTTCATCTTCGAAGAAGCCATCAGTGTCTTGGGAACACGATGTGTTCAAGACGGGCCTTACTCGGAGGCTAGGGCCCGAGCTAGAGAAGTCGACCAGTATCCGCACCGGTCTACGGTTCCTGCCAGTCGCCAAGTGAGTGTTGCTCTGTCCCTTACTCATCTGCTTGTTATGTGTTTTGATCAAACGGTCTCATTCGCCAAACTGTTTCACAGGACTAGTGTTAAAAAGATCGGCCATCCTTGTCAACACCCGGATTTTTCAATCCTAGATGCCTGTTATGCCATACATCGCAATCCCAGGATTACCA
Organism: Avena longiglumis; assembly: GCA_030063025.1. Taxonomy (NCBI): domain Eukaryota; kingdom Viridiplantae; phylum Streptophyta; class Magnoliopsida; order Poales; family Poaceae; genus Avena; species Avena longiglumis. The sequence continues at coordinate 81,944,611 of CP125976.1, forward strand.
TTTTTGTGAGACATAACAGAATTGGATACCATAGTACATCATCCATTACAAACGATACATAAGTTCTTACACAAATAGGGATCTCATGATCCAGTTCTTAATACAACTTCAAGCAGCGGAATACGTAATAATAACAGTAGCGTAGGCGAAGCTCCATCTTCGGGGTCACAGGCAATGCTGACGATGGGAGATGATCCTAGTTGTCGTAACCTTCCTGGGGTCCATCTTCCAGGTACTCCTCTTCATAGTCTGGACATGGGAATAGCCAGGGACAAAGCCATAAGTATTCTTTAAGTACTCGCAAGCTAATACTAATAGGTAAAGGGTTTTTTGGATAATAGGACACTAGGCTCTAGGGTTGTTTTGCAAAAGCCAGATTTATCTCTACTAAGTTCCGAAGCTAGTCACAATTTTATAACTCCTAGGTGGGATCTTGTAACTCAGGTCACAACTCTGTTGTGGTCAAGTCAAAGTCTCAATTCATTTCACAAGTCATTTTGAAAAGTCGACGGGGAACAATATGGCCACTCCAAGGTCCATAACATGACGCTGCTATTCGAATAGTTTGACACTCTGCGAGATTGTACACTTTCACCACAACATTCGATACATCCGTCAGAACAAATCGAATTCACCATACTCGGTATGCGGATAATCAATCCTAACCTTTCAATTACACGCCTAGTATAAGCACCTCTCCTGTGAGTTTTGGCCTCCCAACCATGACCAACTGTCATCTTGGGTGCTTGCAGTGGACAATCTTCACAAGGTAGCCTCACTGCACCTTGGCCGTGAGGGAGCTAATACTAAGGTATATAAGTTTCCATTCAAGCCCTACCCAATATTCGGGTATTGTGGTTGTACGATAAAATTGGAATGGTATCGCATCCAGACAACCATCAGTTTTATAAAGGGCTAAGGCTGATGCCTCAACATTTTTTATCACCAAAATCATCAAGTGTTCGGAAACACATGTCCAAAACATTTCAATAGAATGATCCATCATTCCAAGGTTTTCATAACCATTTTTTCACCAAGTAAACCCATCTAAAGTTGATCAAGTGTGTGCTTAGCACTAGCATCTACAGGTGGGGGTAGTAGTAATGAGGGGTGGTAAACTAGTGGAGTTTCAACTAAGTACAACCTTATATCTTAGGCTGATATCAAGGTTTCTAACTTAGGCCAAATTTTACGCTCTTTATGCAACCTTCAGAATCTTTCTAGTATCTACAAGTCACTTAAGTCAACTCTAAGTTAAAGCTTTGATAAAGAAATAAAGTATAAAGCTTACAAGTAAAAACTAGGATTGGTCTGTCAAGTGGGTATGATCACATATGCTTAAGGCATATAGTAGTCATAGTAACAAGTAGGGGTTTGTTGCATCAGTAGGGTATCTTGCAAGTGTTAGCTTGCACATTCACTAGTAGTATTAGGCTTGCTAAAGTAGAATGTCTTGCAAGTTTTAGCTTGCATTGGTATAGTATCAGCTTGCCTTGTGCAGAGCAATGGTTGAAGTTCTCCTCGGCTTCTTCTTTGTAGAATCCTCCTTCCTCCTCGTATCCTTGGTCGGTACTAGCGTCTATAAATCAATACGAGGTACACAATCACCAAACAATACTTAACTACTTGCAATCATCACACACAAGGATCCTATAGATGATATAGCATCATCTCTAACATTACAAGATTAAAGCTTGGTTTAGTTCCTTTTTTATTTCTAGAAAAGTAATTTCTACTCATTGAAAAACTACTTAAGATTTAATATTCTCCAAACCAAACATGGGATCATGTTGACACATGTCATCACCACATATTGTAGTCCAAGGGAATGTGATTTAAAGTGGGGTCACAATTTAATAAGGTTTTACCCTTTTATTTTAATTAATTAATGTGTCTAGAAATGCTTATGTAGCATTCTTTTATTACTTGAACATTATTTCTGCAAGTAAACCTATATATTTTTATATATTCTGAAAGGTATGGTTAAATGTGATTTTTGAGAGTTGGAATCAACTCAAAAGCTATTATGGTTTAAATTTGAAAAAATTTTGGATGCATAAAAGCTTCTGCCTTGTTATTTTTACCATGGGTGATCTATAGATCCAAACGACTTGAATCCAATGGGCTTGGATTCAGCATTCACAGACCTTTCCAACAAAATTGGTTTCATTCAATTTGGTGCACTGAATAGATCTGGGTTGATTTTTGAAGTTGGGTACATAAGTGTGTTTGAATTGAAATGGAAAAGGTTTAATTTGAATAACTGGGCTCTTGGAAAAGTTAACGGGCCACTGCTAAGCGCAGTGCTCCTGGCTGCTTAAGTGGGTGTCCCCACTCGCTGACACGGGCTAAGCGGCAAGGTATGGGGCAACGTGGGTCGTTTGATCTGATTCTAATCCAACGGCTGGGAGTCATCGTCGACACGAGACAACGCCGGCGAGAACGAAACCTAACACGGCCAGTGGGGGGTGTTGTGGGCTCACCGGGGTAAGGGCGAGGGTCGGCGAGGCGGGCGAACGACAAAGTCGACGACGGCGAACTCAGGGGTGGTCGCGGCAGCTCCTGGGGTGGACGAAATCGATGGCTCCCTTCTTCTCCAGAGGCGGCGGGCTCCGGTGAAATTCCGGCGAGGTGGTGCTCGCCTTGCTCCAGGAACGGTGTGGTACGATCAGTGAGAAGAGGGGAGTGAGATGGTGTGAAGAAATCGAGCGGGGGTGGCCTCTATTTATATTCGAGCGAGGGGACCGTCGGGGCGCACGGTGAGCTTGTCGGGGGCGATGTTACAGGCGGCTATTGGCATGGGCAAGGGTAGGGGACGGTGTGGTGTCTCCTGGCGATGCTCAACGACATGGTTTCGAGGCATGGGGCGGTGCGGCTTGGTCTGGAACGAGCGATGCTCTGCGCGATAGAGGCGGCGTCTTCGACGGCGGGCGGTGGCTGTGCGGCACGGGGCGACAAACGGGGATGTCTGACGGTCTCCTGGGTCGGTGGCGATCGTGTGTGCACGCGGTGAGGGCGGAGCGCGGTCTGTGGGCGCTGGTCGAGGGTGGTGCTCTGGCGCACGCTCGGCATGGTCTCTGGTGGTCTGGGTGCGGTTCATGCGCATGGTCCAGGGCTTGGCAACGCTCGCAGCTGGGACAGTGAGTGGCGGTGGACGGTGGGCTGCCTCCCAGACATGCTGGCTAGGCTTGCGACTGCTCCTAGCTTGCTGTCGACTATGGGGTGGCAAGGGTGTGCTCGGCTGTTCACCATTGATGGCAATGGCAAGCTCACAGTGGTGCTAGTGCTTGGTTAATTTTCCTAGATGATCTACTGAGCTGTTTGTGAGCTAAGAAGGAACCAGTTAGGCAAGAATCACTGCTCACAATAGTGTTTGATGTTTGTTTGATTTGTGTCTGTAACCTGTTTGATGAAATGGCCGCATGAAATCAAGTTTTGAATTTTGAAAATATTTTTGTTGGGTTTTCTAGATTGGTGCTGGTGAGTCTGCAGATGCTTGGGTTTTGAAAGTTGAGCTTGTTTGAGTGGTTTTTGAAAAGGTGGGATCTTCCCATATGATAAAGATTCAATTTTGAATTGTCATTTAAACTATGCATTTGAAAGTTTCTGGATGATCACAAAGTGGGCCTTGATACTTTGTTATGAGTACATTCAAGGGGTGCAAAGATCCAGAAAAGTTTCCATTATGTTCTGAAAGTTTGAGACAGCCAAAGTAGGCATGGGAGTTAAATTGGTCAAAATGACCATTCATTTTATATATGTGTTTTGATTTACTTGTCTTTAGGAAAAGTGTGGGAAATGTTTTAGATGATGTTTATTTCACCTAAGAAACATTTTACAATCAATCAAACAAACAAACAAGGTGGTTTTAAAAGAATTCAAAATCAATGCATACACATATGCATGCATTCATAATTTTATTTATAAAAGTTTTTGTTAACCCTAATTTTGATGATTAGAGTTTGATGATCCAAGCTTAGTATTTTTGGGATGTTACAATCCTTCTGTGGCCAAGGTTCCGCCAGTCGCCTCCGAAGTGTCGGCCGATTCCTCACGAAAAAGGAAAGCTGGTGACGACGCTGCTCACGCCGAAGGCGTCAAGAGGACGAAGGGGGACGAAGTCGTCACAGTCTCTGATTATCAGGTGGTTGCTCCTAGCGATCCTCCTACCGCAGCGGAAGTGGCCTCGAAGGTCAAGGAGGGTGTTGGGTCACAGCATATGGTGATCGCAGACTCACCCGTCGTGGCCTAGCCGACTCCAAGTGGCGCAGCCGCATCTACGGCGACCTTTCCTCACTTCATGGCGAAGGCGGTCGCAGCGAGTGCCTCGGCGCCGACGAGCCGGATGCCTGGGGTCGCCGAGGTGGAGGTTGAGCAGCGTCGCGGCCATACCCCGGTCGTGCTTGCGTCTGTGGATGCGCTGGAGCTTCACGGCATGCTAGGCTTTGCCATGCAGGTATGTCCAGTCCCCGAGGATCGGGCCACTGAATTTCAGTGGTTGGATTCTTAATGTTTTTATATCATCCAGTCCCCGAGTGCCTAGTCGTTGAATCTCAGCGGGTGGGCACTGAGGATTTTCATTGTCCAGTCCCTGAGTGCCTAGTCGCTGAATTTTAGCGGATGGGCACTTACGAATTTCATTGTACAGTCCCCGAGTGCCTAGTCGCTGAATTTCAGCGGGTGGGCACTTAGGGATTTCATTGTCGTTGACGCTGTAGTTTGTGCGCAGGTCCTGCAGCGCGAATCGGCCGATCGGCTTGCTGCAAAGTGTCGCTTGAAGAAGGAGCTCGTTGTCATCCAGGAGACGAACAAGGAGCTTCAAGTGGTTGAGGCTGAGGTGAAGGAGGCCCACCGAGGCCTTGTCCCGGTGGGTGATTTAACGGCGGCTCAGTCAGCTCTGAGTGCGACCGAAAAACGAGTCGCTGACCTGGAGCGTGAGCTTGAGGAGGCGAGGTTGGAAGCTAGCTCGGCGGAAGGGAGAGCGAAGGCTGTTGTTACTTCTGCCGCTGAAGAGCGGAAAGTGTCTGACGCGCTCGTTGCTGGGTTGCAGAACGATTTCTCTTCTCTTCAAAGCTTCATCACGGGCCTCTGCCGATCGTTAATTGATAAACCTTCCTTCTTCTTCCCTCTACGTGCAATAGCTATATTGTGACGTTGTTGGTTTGCTCACTACTTGTTTCTGTGCGCAGTCGACATCGATAATGCGGAGGAGGCGGTTATGCTGCAGCGCGGCAGCGGTTGTTGGAATTATGCCCTAGAGGCAATAATAAAGATGTTATTATTATAATTCTTGTTCATGATAAAGTTTATATTCCATGCTAGAATTGTATTAAGCGGAAACTTTAATACTTGTGTGGTTTGTAAACAACACCGTGTCCCTAGTACGCCTCTATGGACTAGCTCATTAATCAATGATGGTTAAGGTTTCCTAACCATAGACATGAGTTGTCAATTGATAATGAGATCATATCATTGGGAGAATGATATGGTGGATAGACCCAAACAAAGCAAAGCAATTAGATCGTGTCATCGTGTTCGTCTTTGCGAAGCTTTTCCTATGTCAAATATTGTATTCCTTAGACCATGAGATAATGCAACCCTCCACCGGAAGAAAGCTTTGAGGTCATCAAACGTCATCCTATGAGAGGGTGATCATAAAGGTGTCTCTCGGTGATCGGAAAGTATCATTGGGTTGTATGTATCGAGATGGAATTTGTCCCTCCCAAGTCGGAGAGATATACTTGGGCCCACTCGGTGTCGATATCAACACCGCTTGCAAGCATGTGGTTAAGGAGTTAATCACAAAGTGATATCGGATTACGGAACGAGTAAAGTACTTGCCGTGACGAGATTGAACTAGGTATGACCGATGCGACGATCGAATCTCGGGCAAGTAAAATATCGCGAGACAAGGGAATATATATATGGGATTGATTGAATCCTGGCATCGTGGTTCATCCGATATGATCATCGATGAATGTGTGGGAGTCAATATGGGTGCCTGCACTTTGTTGATTATTGATAGAAGATCATGTCTGCATATTCTCGAACCCGCAGGGTCACACACTTAACGTATCTCGACGCTAGGATAGATTGGATAATTGGTTTATGAATTTTTGTTCGGAGTCTCGGATGGGATCCGGGATATCACGAGAGGTTCCGGAATGGTCCGGAGAATAATATTCATATAAGGCAGTGCAATTTTTGGAGTTCGGAATTGTTCCGGGTTAATCGGTATTCTACCGGAAGCTTCTAGAACCTTCCGAAAGGGGACCAACGTGGCCCCACCTTCCGGGAGGGGGCATGGGCCTATGAGGGAGTGTCCTGGCCGCATTGGGCCAGGGGCACAAGGCCCCATAGGGCCCAGCCGATCCTAGATAAGTTTAAACTCGTTTAAACTAGAGATAGGATTTCTAGATAAGGGAGAGTTTAAATCGTTTAAACTAGAGATAGGATTTCTAGATAAAGGAGAGTTTAAATTGTTTAAACTAGAGATAGGCTTGGAGGAGGGGCAAGGATGGCCGCCTCTATATATAGAGGTGGTGCGCCCCCACACACACCTTCCTCCAAGCCCTAGGCGCCTTGCTACCTTCCTCTCCTCCGGACTGTTTGTAGGCGAAGCCTGCAGCGAAATTCTCCACCATATACACCACGCCGTGTTGTAGATCCAATCTATCTCTCCACCATACTCGCTGGTCCGAGGAAGGAGGAGACGTCGAGGTCTGCACGTGTGCATCTCACGGAGGCACCGCCACTTGTGGTGCTAGATCGGATCGGATCGCGAGGAGGAGAAGCGACTACATCACCCACGTTCCGATTTAACGTTCACCGTGCGAATCTTCAAGGGTATGAAGATCTAATCCAATCTCTCTCGTTGTTTGCATCTCCTAGATTAGATCTTGGCTTTCCCTCTGTTCGCTCCGTAGAAAATTTTGATTTACTATGCCGCGAAACCCTTCAGTGGTATCAGAGCTAGATCTATGCGTAGATGTGTTTCACGAGTAGAACGCAACATGGTTATTGCGGGCGTTGATGTTTTCTGTTGCAAGCCTCTCGTTTGTGTTCTTCTTATGACGCGGGATAGTGAGATTGAAGCGGTCCAGGCCAACCTTACGCGACGTTGTTCGCGAGACCGGCTCCGCACTTGACGTGTGGCTTGTTTCATACATGCGGCTGGTGGATGTCAGTTTCTCTCACTATAGTTGTCATGGGATTAACACCGGAGTTTGGAAACCATAATATCACCGTTGTGGCTTTTCGTAGGTAAGAATCGTTCTTAGCATCTACTCCCATAAGCCACGTAAAACATGCAACAACAAAGTAGAGGCGTCTAACTTGTTTTTGCAGGGAGTGTTTTCTGTGATATGGTATGGCCCAAGATGTGATGTGTATATTGTATGCGATGATCATGTTTTGTAATGTTTCACGACTTGCATGTCGATGAGTACACAACCGGCAGGAGCCATATGGTTGTCTTTATAATTGTGTATGACCTGCGAGTCAACTTCTTATACGCCATGTAATAGATTTACTTTATCGCTAAGTAGTTAGCAATAGTTGTAGTTGTTATTCGTGGTGGAGGCAATCATGGTGGAGTGATGGAGATCATGCCGGAACGCACAAGATGGAGATCATTGCGCGAGGATTGGCTATACCATGTCACATAAAGTTATATGCATGTGATGTTTATCCCTTTATGTATCTTATTATGCTTAGATCGCGACGGTAGCATTATAAGATGATTCCTCACTTAAAGATGTCAACAAGCCCTCCTTTAAGAAAGGTAAGGGAGCAAAGAAACCCTTCATGTGTTGATGGTCAACAAGCCCTCCTTTAAGAAAGGTAAGGTAGCAAAGAAACCCTTCAAGAAGGGCGGCGGCAAGCGCAATGCCCCTGCTGAGAAGAAGCTCAGGTCTGGTCCCAAGCCCTCCTTTAAGAAAGGTAAGGGAGCAAAGAAACCCTTCAAGAAGGGCGGCGGCAAGCGCAATGCCCCTGCTGAGAAGAAGCTCAGGTCTGGTCCCAAGCCCGACACTGAGTGCTTCTATTGCAAGGACAAGGGTCACTGAAAGCGCAACTGTCCGAAGTACTTAGCGGACAAGAAGGCTGGCACCATCAAAGGTATATTTGATATACATGTTATTGATGTTTTCCTTACTAGCCCTCGTTGTAGTGCCTGGGTATTTGATACCGTTCGGTTGCTAATATTTGTAACTCAAACAGAGCTACGGAATAGAAGGCTGCGAGGGATGAGGTGACGATCTAGCGTTGTAGCGGATCAAGAGTTGATGTGATGGCCGTCGCACGCTCTCCTTAGTTTTAAATTCGGATTAGTTTTAAACCTTAATAAGTGTTATTATGTGCTGCGTTGAGCATGAACATTATTTCGGATCGTGTTTATTGCAAGACGGTTATTCATTTAAATCGGAGAATAATGGTTGTTCTATTTATATGAGTAACATCTTTATGGTCATGCACCTCTTGTGAATGGTTTATTTCTTCTAAATCTCGAAAGGGATGAAACACACATCCATAACATTGAGGCTAAGAGATGCAAAGTAGATAGTGATAATACTACTTATTTGTGGCACCGTCGTCTAGGTCATATTGGAGTAAAGCGCATGAAGAAACTCCATTCTGATGGACTTTTGGAGTCTCTTGATTTTGAATCATTTGACACGTGCGAACCATGCCTCATGGGCAAGATGATCAAAACCCGTTCTACGGTATGATGGAGCGAGCAACGACTTGTTGGAAATCATACATACCGATGTATGCGGACCGATGAGTGTTTCGACGCGGTGGATATCGCTATTTCCTTACTTACCGATGACTTAAGTAGATATGGGTATATCTATTTAATGAAACATAAATCTGAAACATTTGAAAAGTTCAAGGAATTTGAATGAAGTGGAGAACCATCATAATGTAAAGATTAAGTTTCTACGATCCGATCGTGGAGGTGAATATTTGAGTTATGATTTTCTCACGCATCTTAAAGCAAGTGGAATCGTTTCACAACTCACGCCACCCGAACACCACAAGAATGGTGTGTCTGAGCGCCGGAATCGAACCCTATTAGATATGGTCCGATCAATGATGTCTCTTCTTGATTTGCGTTATCATTTTGGGGTTATGCATTAGAAACCGCATTCACTTTAAATAGGGATCCATCTAAATCCGTTGATACGACACCGTATGAACTGTGGTTTGGTGCTAAACCTAAGTTGTCGTTTAAAGTTTGGGGATGAAGCTTACGTCAAGAAGTTGATGCGACAAGCTCGAACCCAAAGCGAGAAATGCGTCTTCATAGGATACCCTAAGGAAACTATTGGGTATACCTTCTATCACGTAACCGAAGGCAAAGTGTTTGTCGAAGAACGGTTCCTTTCTTGGGAAGGAGTTTCTCTCGAAAGAAGGGAGTGGGAGGAAAGTAGAGCTAGACGAGGTTATTGAACCTTCTCTTGAATTGGAGAGTAGTGCGGCACCTGAAATTGTTCCAAGGTCACCGCACCAACAATAGAGGAAGCTAATGACAAGGATCATGAAGCTTTGGACGATGCTACTCTTGAGCGTCAGGTCGACAAGGTCGCGTGCCTCTCCGAGTGGTACGGCAACCTGTATTGACCGCCTTGTTGGTAGACGGTGAACCTACGAACTATGAGGAAGCGATGATGAGCCCAGACTACGAGAAATGGTGGAAGCCATGAAATCCAATTGGGATCCATGAGCGAAAACCAAGTATGGACTTTGGTGGATCCTCCTAGCGACCGAAAGGCCGTTGAGTGCAAATGGATATTCAAGAAGAAAATGACGCGGATGGTAATGTTATCGTCTAAATCACGGCTTGTCGCAAAAGGTTTTCGACAAGTTCAAGATGTTGACTACGATGAGACTTTCTCTCCGTGGCGATGTTTAAGTCCATTCGGATTTTATTAGCAATTGCGTTTCATGATTATGAAATATGGCGATGGATGTCAAGACCGCTTTCCTCGATGGGAACATTGATGAAGAGTTGTATATGATGCAACCCAAGGTTTTGTCGATCCTAAGGATGCTAGTAAAGTATGCAAACTTCACGTTCCATTTATGGACTAAGCAAGCATCTCGGAGTTGGAACCTTTGTTTGATCAAGTGATCAAGAGCTTTGGATTTGTTCCAAATTGCTACAAGCTTGTATCTACAAGAAAGTGAGTGGGAGCTCGGTGGCGTTTCGGTACTATATGTGGATGACATATTGATTATTGGAAATGACATCAACATGCTTAACGATGTGAAGAGTTATTTGAACAAGTGTTTTCAATGAAAGACCTAGGTGAAGCTGCTTATATATTGGGCATCAAAATCTATAGAGATAGACAAAGACGCTGATAGCTTTAAGCGAGTACATACCTAGACAAAGTTCGAAAAGGTTCGTAATGGATAAGGCAAAGAAAGGTTCGGTGCCTATGTTATCGGGTAAGATATTGAGCAAGGCTCGGTCCATACCAGAAATGATAGGGAAGCTATGAGCAAAGTGCCTTATGCCTCGCCATAGGTTCCATCATGTATGCCATCTTGTGTACTAGACGATGTGTCCAATGCTCTTAGTTTGACGGCAGATATCAAAGTGATCCAGAGTGGAACATCGATGCCGTGAAGAACATCCTAAAGTACCTAAATAGAACTAAAGAAATGTTCTTAGTCTATGGGGGTGATGAACACTTGTCGTAAAGGTTACGTCGACACTAGTTTCGATACACCGACAAGGATGATTCTAAATCTCGGGCGTGATACGTGTATGTTTTGAATGGAGGAGCTGTGAGTGGAGAAGCTGCAAGCAAAGCGTGATCGCGGGATCTACAGAGAAGCGGAATACATGGCTGCAGAAGCGTCAAGTGAAGGAGTTTGGATCGAAACTTCATCATCGAGCTTGGCGTTCCAAGTGCATTGGACCCATGGAGATATTGTGACAACACTGGGCGCCATAGCACTCGCTAAGGAACCAAGATATCATCCAAAGACCAAGCATATCAACCGCAAGTTTCATATAATCCGAGATTATATAGCAGATGGAGATCTGAAGATTAGCAAAGTACATACGGATCTGAATGTCGCAGATCCATTGACTAAACCTCTTCCACGAGTAAAACATGATCAACACCTTAGTGCCATGGGTGTGAGATTGTTGCCAGATGTAAACTAGATTATTGACTCTAGTGCAAGTGGGAGACTATTGGAATTATGCCCTAGAGGCAATAATAAAGATGTTATTATTATAATTCTTGTTCATGATAAAGTTTATATTCCATGCTAGAATTGTATTAAGCGGAAACTTTAATACTTGTGTGGTTTGTAAACAACACCGTTTCCCTAGTACGCCTCTATGGACTAGCTCATTGATCAATGATGGTTAAGGTTTCCTAACCATAGACATGAGTTGTCAATTGATAATGAGATCATATCATTGGGAGAATGATATGGTGGATAGACCCAAACAAAGCAGAGCAATTAGATCGTGTCATCGTGTTCGTCTTTGCGAAGCTTTTCCTATGTCAAATATTGTATTCCTTAGACCATGAGATAATGCAACTCCTTTACCGGAAGAAAGCTTTGAGGTCATCAAACGTCATCCTATGAGAGGGTGATCATAAAGGTGTCTCTCGGTGATCGGAAAGTATCATTGGGTTGTATGTATCGAGATGGAATTTGTCCTCCCAAGTCGGAGAGATATACTTGGGCCCACTCGGTGTCGATATCAACACCTCTTGCAAGCATGTGGTTAAGGAGTTAATCACAAAGTGATATCGGATTACGAACGAGTAAAGTACTTCCGTGAACGAGATTGAACTAGGTATGATGCAAGCATCGATCGAATCTCGCAAGTAAAATATCGCGACGAAGGGAATATATATATGGGATTGATTGAATCGCATCGTGGTTCATCCGATATGATCATCGATGAATGTGTGAGTCAATATGGGTGCCCAGACCCGTTGATTATTGATAGAAGATCATGTCGCATATTCTCGAACCCGCAGGTCACACACTTAACGATCTCGACGCTAGGATAGATTGGATAATTGGTTTATGAATTTTTGTTCGAGTCTCGGATGGGATCCGGATATAACGAGAGGTTCGGAATGGTCCGGAGAATAAGATTCATATAAGGCAAAGCAGTTTTGGAGTTCGAAATTGTTCCGGGTTAATCGGTATTGTACCGAAAGCTTCTAGAACCTTCCGGAAGGGGACCAACGTGGCCCCACCTTCCGGGAGGGGGCATGGGCCTATGAGGGAGTGTCCTGGCCGCATTGGGCCAGGGGCACAAGGCCCCATAGGGCCCAGCCGATCCTAGATAAGTTTAAACTCGTTTAAACTAGAGATAGGATTTCTAGATAAGGGAGAGTTTAAATCGTTTAAACTAGAGATAAGATTTCTAGATAAGGGAGAGTTTAAATTGTTTAAACTAGAGATAGGCTTGGAGGAGGGGCAAGGGCTGGCCGCCCCCTCTATATATAGAGGGGTGGTGCGCCCCCTCCCCCCACACACCTTCCTCCAAGCCCTAGCTGCCTTGCTACCTTCCTCTCCCCCTCCCGACTGTTTGTAGGCGAAGCCCTGCAGCAGAAATTCTCCACCATATACACCACGCCGTCGTGTTGTAGATCCAATCTATCTCTCCACCATACTCGCTGGTCCGAGGAAGGAGGAGACGTCGAGGTGCTGCACGTGTGCATCTCACGGAGGCACCGCCACTTGTGGTGCTAGATCGGATCGGATCGCGAGGAGGAGAAGCGAGTACGACTACATCACCCACGTTCCGACGAACGTTCCGCTGTGCGAATCTTCAAGGGTATGAAGATCTAATCCAATCTCTCTCGTTGTTTGCATCTCCTAGATTAGATCTTGGCTTTCCCTCTGTTCGCTCCGTAGAAAATTTTGATTTACTATGCCGCGAAACCCTTCAGCGGTGTACTCCGATCGCGTTTGGGCGATGGGCGACCTCATCCCCTATCAGGAGATGATTGCCGCCCCCAATGATCCTGAACCGAAGCATCGGGACTTCAAGGTCGATCAGCCGTTCCGTGCGGCGATGGCGGGCGAGCTGACGACGTACCCGTCGAACCCGTACGTGCCCTTCATCCATAGCCGTAGGGACGGTGGCGCGTCTGCGTCAAAACCTGTGGAGTAGAAGTGTATGTTCCCTTGGGCGTTAGTACAAGATAACTATTGAACTTTCCTTGTATTTGGAACAATTGTGTGCTGCTATAAAGGAAACTCGTGTTATTTTGTCATTCATTTTGCAATTTTGGATTTTGATTGAACGAGTCCCCGAGCGCGTCCGCCCTTTGTATGGGGTCTACCTCGTTGTTATATGTTTGTTAACTTTTAATGAGTTGAGGTCGATTCGCCATGGCTCGTAAAGCCAGTCGCAAGGTGACTCCCAGGGGTGCTCTTTACTTGACCGTTTTCCCGGGCGCGAACGAGGTCGGGTTGCCGAGTCCCCGAGTGTGGTACTTGGTGGTTCTAGTCGCAGCTCCAAGGTAGGTGAGGACTAAGCGCGTCGTTGTTAGCGCGTCTCTCCTGGATGATCTGGAGGATCAGTCGCGTGGCGAGTCCTGGGCGCGCTCTCATACTTGGCGTTTTTCCCTAGTCGCTCGTATTTGGCTGGGTGTCAGTCCCCGAGCGTGGTACTTGTACATTCGGGTCACTGTGCCGAGGATGCGGAGGACCTTGGTCGCTGTGAGGAGCGAATGCAGTTGTCTTGGCTCAGTGAGCCAGTTGGGCTAGGCGACTCCAATGGGGATCCGGGTTGGCGTTTTTCGTGGACGTTACGAGGCCTGGAGTTTCCCAGTGCCCTCGTACAACACTACTTGGCCGTGCCGGTCGCTTTACTAGAGGTTGACTTCTGCGAATAGCATAACGTTGTTATTACGAGTGCGAGTGGAACAAGACACGGAGAGTAGACACAATTTTGGTAACCGATCTGTTTTATTTCATAGCAGGTGGAGAGTACATGTATGGAGTTCTAGGAGTAGAACTTCCGTAGGAGGTTTACATTCCATGGCCGCTTGACGTCGAGTTTTCCGTCTCCTCGGACGTCGGTGAGGTAGTAGGCGTCGTTGCCTAGGACTCGCCCGATGGCGAATGGTCCCTCCCAAGGGGGGGAGAGCTTGTGCATTCCCTTCTTGTCCTGGATTAGGCGCAGTACCAGGTCGCCTTCCTGGAAAGTGCGAGTCCTTACTCGCCGGCTATGGTAGCGGCAGAGCCCTTGCTGGTAGATGGTAGTGCGGGAGCGAGCTAGATCGCGTGCCTCGTCGAGCTGGTCGACGCCGTCTTGTCATGCGAGTTCGTTTGCGGCCTCCGTGTAGTTGACCACCCTTGGTGAATCGTGCTCGAGGTCGGTGGGCATGACTGCCTTGGCGCCGTACACCATGAAGAAGGGGGTGAATCCTGTCGACCTGTTGACGGAGGTGCGGATTCCCTAGACGACGGAGGGTAGCTCCTCGACCCAGCACCCGACGGTGCGCTCAAGTGGGACTTGGAGCCGTGGCTTCAGGCCATGGAGGATGCTATGATTGGCGCGTTCCGCCTGGCCATTGGACTCTGGGTGGGCGACTGAGGCGAGGTCGAGTCGAATGTGGTGTTCCTCGCAGAACTCGGCCATGGCTCCTTTGGCGAATTTGGTGCCGTTGTCCGTGATGATGCTGTTTGGGAACCCATAGCGATAGATGAGCTCGCATAGGAACTTGGTGGCGGTCTTCCCGTTGCATTTGCGGACTGGCTTGGCCTCCACCCATTTTGTGAATTTGTCGACTGCGACTAGGAGGTGGGTGAAGCCGGAGGGGGCCTTCTTGAAGGGGCCTACCATGTCCATGCCCCATACAGCAAACGACCAGGTGATGGAGATTGTCTTCAGCGCCGAGCTCGGCACGTGGGTCTAGTTGGCGTATTTCTGGCATCTGACGCACCGCTGGATGATATCGACAGCGTCTGCGTGTGCGGTGAGCCAGTAGAAGCCGTGTTGCATAGCCTTTGCGACCAGAGAGCGGGCGCCGGCATGGTGGCCGCAGTCGCCGGAGTGAATGTCTTGGAGGATTTTGCGTCCTTTAGCGGGTTGAACACAATGTTGGAACACGCCGGTCATGCTGCGCTTATGGAGCTCGCCTTTGATGATGACGAAGGATTTGCAGCGGCGTGCTATCATCCGGGCGTCCGTTTCATTCACGGGCAGGGTGCCTCCCTCCAAGTAGGCGACGTATGGCGCGGTCCAGTCGTTTGGCTCGGCGATTAGTGCGACCAGGGCTGCCTCTGGTTGCAGCGGGATTCCGATGTCAATCTCCCTTGGGGGAGAGACGGAAGGCTTGGTGATGGTGTCGAGGAAGACGTCAGCGGGTGGTGCGAGTCGAGCCGATGCGAGAGTGCGCCTCCTCATTCTTCTTCCGCTGTCGATCCACTCGGCAGTAGCTCGCGGTGTCCACCCATCCGTCCATCGCTTGGCGGTATGCCGCCATGGTGGGGAGACGGTGTCGCAGTGCCGCGACTTGCGCGACGCGAGGTCGGAGTCTCCGTAGCAACAGCAGCGATTGACGTTCATCTCCTTGGCAGCTCGCATGCCATGGAGTAGCGCTTCGTACTCGGCCATGTTGTTGGTGCAGGGGGTGAAGTCGAGGTAGAGGACGTAGCGGAGTTTGTCGCCCTTCGGAGATGTTAGCACGATCCCTGCTCCTGCACCGTCCGCGTTCTTGGAGCCATCGAAGTGTAAGCTAGAGAAATGGAGATATGGCAGCTTCTCTGGCTGCTGGTCCTCCTCCCAGTCGGCGATGAAGTCTGCTAGAGCCTGTGACTTGATCGCCTTGCGCGTGCACGGCTCATACTTGATGTTGTGGACGCCGATCTCGACGGCCCACTTGGTGACTCGCCCAGTCGCCTCATGGTTGCGGATGATGTCCTGCAACGGTGCTGAGGAGACGACCGTTATCGGGTGCTCCTGGAAGTAGTGCGGCAGTCGTCGCTGTGCTCTGAAGACCGCGTATACCAATTTCTGGTATTGCGGGTAGCGCTGGCGCAACTCGGTTAGGACCTCGCTGATGTAGTAAATTGGTCGCTGCACCGAGCGCTCCTTTCCTTCCTCTGGCCGTTCGACGACCATGACGGCGCTGACGACGCGTTCAGAAGCCGCGACATAGACTAACATGGGTTCCTTGTCGGCGGGGGCGGTGAGTAGCGGTGCTGCGAGTAGCACCTCCTTGAGGGCGTGGAGTGCGTCGTCTGCCTCCTTGTCCCACTGGAAGGTGGGGTTCTTGCACATTAGGCGGTAAAGGGGCATCGCCTTTTCCCCTAGCCGGGGGATGAAGCGACTCGCTCGGCCAGCTTCTGGACGTCGTGCAGGCACTCGGGTCTGTCAAGTGGAGCGATCGTGTTGATCTTGGTAGGGTTTGCCTCGATCCCGCGCTTGGAGACGACGTATCCCAGTAGGTGTCCAGTTGGCACACCGAAGGTGCACTTTTCTGGGTTTAGCTTTATCTTGTACTTCCGCAGGTTGGCGAACGTTTCCGCCAGGTCGGCGAGTAGATCACCCTGGCGAGCGGATTTCACAACCACGTCGTCGATGTAGACATGGATATTGTGGCCAATCTGGCTCGCAAGGCACTCCCGCATGCACCTCTGGTAAGTCGCCCCGGCATTTTTGTGGCCGAAGGTCATGGCGGTGTAGCAGAAGGCTCCGAATGGCGTGATGAACGCTGTCTTCTCTTCGTCCTCGACAACCATTTTGATCTGGTTGTAACCAGAGTAGGCGTCGAGGAAGCATAGCGCCTCTGAGCCCGCGGTGGAATCGATGATTTGGTCGATCCGCAGGAGGACGAATTGCTCTTTCGGGCAGGCACTGTTTAAGTTTGTGCAGTCGATACACATTCTCCAAGTCCCATTTTTATTCTCGACCAGGACTGGGTTTGCCAGCCACTTGGAGTACTTGATTGGCCGGATGAAGCCTGCAGCGAGTAGACGTTGCACCTCCTCGGCGATGGCTCGACGGCGCTCTTCATTGAAGGGCCACAGCGACTGCTTGACAGGTCGCACTTTGGGGTCGGCGTTGAGTTTGTGCTCAGCGAGTTCCCTCGGGACACCAGGCATGTCGGATGGCTTCCATGCGAAGATGTCCATGTTCTCACGGAGGAACTCGATGAGCTCGCCTTCCTATGCTAGGCTCATGCCCGTCCCAATCGTCACCGTCTGGCTGGAGTCGCCTGGGACCAGCTCGACGAAGCGGGTGTGTGTCGTTGCCTCGAAGGCGGTGGAGTTGCCGCCCTCTGAGTTGGGCTTCTTGAGTATGGTGGGGTCGTCGCTGTTGACCCCGCTCGCGTACTTGGCGAGCTCCTCGGCATGGTTGGCCTCTGCCGCTATGACGACGCCGAAGTTCGTCCTTTGGCCTCGTGACTGCGGCCGTGTGGTCGCCGTGGATGGTGATGACGCCGCACGCCCGGTAGCTTCACCGCATTATGCACGCGTGAGGGGTGCCATGAACTTGGCAAATGCCCGCGCCTGTGACGGCGGTAGGGTCGAAGGGCACCAGCTCGAAGACGATTCACTCGGTGCAGAAGTTTGCTGGTGTGCCGAAGGTGACTGGCAGCGTCACCTTGCCGATCGGGTACGCCTTCCGACCGGAGAGGATGCCGTGGAAAGTGGTGTAGGTCATCTCGATCATCGGTTGCGGGAGCTGCGGTCGCCAGAAGGTGTCTAGGTACAGGATGTTGATGGAGCTGCCGCCGTCCATTAGCGTTTTGGGGAGCCAGTAGTCCCCCACCTTTGGCTTGACCACCAGGGCGACTCGGCCCGGATACTCGATCCGTGGCGAGTGGTCCTCGCGGCTCCAGGTGATTGGTTGCTCGGACCAGTTGAGGAACTGAGGGATGTCTATCTGGGACACCGCGTTGACGGCGACGGTGCTAGCGATGACCTTCTTCTCACGCTTTGTGTTGAAGCCGGTGAAGGTGTGGAGAGAGCCTGCCGAACTTTCCGCCGTTTGGCGGGTTTTTGTCGGGGTCTTCCCGCGCGCGTCGTGCCTTCTCGATCTCCTTGAGAGAGTGGCATTCGGCGGTCGTGTGCGTGGCGGGCTTTCCTTCCCTGCTATGAAACACACAGGGTTGGTTGAGAAGGGCCGTGGGGTCGAACCTCGGCTTTGCCTTGTAGTTGCCGCGTCATGGCTGTCCTCCGTTCTGCGGAAACCTCTTGGCCTGGCAGCTGCATACAGGATTAAGTCGACTCGCTTCACCGCGCTGCAGCCGGTGAGGCGAAAAGTCTTTAGACGTAGCTCGGGCTGCCTCCCGTTGTCGTGGCCGCTCGTGCGGCGATGTCCTCCCGACTCATCGTCGGTTTCCTGGTTTGGGTCCTCTTCCGCGTACCTCTTTGCGATCTCTAGGAGGTCTGGTATGTTGTCGAGTGTGCGACGCTGCTTGAGCTTACGACCGGGGCTCGTGGCGGCACGAGGTCTTGAAGTAGTGGATCGCGGTGTCCGTGGATTCACCGCGTTGTACCACGATCTTGCCACCGTTGGACCCAGCGGGTCGACTTCGGGTCCCCGGACGCACTGCCGTGTCCTCGATGGTGGTGGCGCGGTGTATGAACCTCGGCGTCGACAAAGGCCTCGCGCATCTCCTCCCAGGAGTCGATGCTATCCGCGGGAAGGGTGTTAATCCACTGCCTGCACGACCCCTCCATCATCAGGGGGAGGTAGCGGGCGGTGAGTAGGTCGGTGTGGCCGGCGATACCCATCGCCATGAGGTAGGTATCCAGCCACACGGAGGGATCGTACGAGGGGTCGTACTTCTTTATTTCCTTCGGTGCTTTGAAGTTCGCCGGGTATCTTTCACCTCGGATCATCGGTCCGAAGCACTGGGGCCCGATTCGGCTCAGTGATCCCCTTGGTTCATCGTCGCGGCGGTTGGTGAGGGTGTGTCGCGGGTCGTCAGGCTGGCGTGCGCGCCAGCTCTGGTTGTTGATGATGTGGGTGCGGGCGTCGACGGGTTGTCCGTTGGCGGCGACGAAGTTGTTCGCCGGCCGAGGGTTGTTGGTGGAGGTGCCGCGTTCGCGGGTTGGTGTTGGAGCTGTAGGGGTTCGGGTGCCGGGCAGTTGAGAGTGTTCGCCGCCATGGGGCGGCCGCTCGAGGCCGCTCTGCTTCCTGATGAACGCGAGTACATTCGACCCTGTGAGTCGACGCCTGCGTTTTGTTGCTCGACCGCTTTGGCGAGCAGAGCCCTGACATAATGGATCTGCAGGGCGCCTTCCCCAGTGGCTACAATGTTTTCGACTGCTGCTCGGCCCACGACGAGGTTGTCCATTGGGGTGGAGAACAGCGGGAGGCCATTCGTGTCTCGCTCTCGTGAGGAGACCATGATCCTTGGCTGGTCCCTAGGGGTGCGCGGTTGGGTGGTGGTGGAGCACCATTGGCCGTTGCCCCTGGTGGGGGCCGAGTGCTTCCTCCTGGCGACGCGTTCTCATAGATCGCGCGCTCGGCCGCGCGAGCTGGGTCGTCCTCGTCGTCAAAATTTAGGGCGCGCCCCTATACGGTAGGGTTCAGGCGCGACCTGATTCGGAGTTGGTGGTAGCGCGACAGCTCCTGCGCTGTCACCTGCTCGAGGCGATATTTTTCGCGCTCGGCTTGTTCCTTGCGGACTGCCTCCGCCAGTTTCAGGCAGAGTTCCTCGACCTCCGTTGCCGTCGCGTTTGGTGGGATCGGCGTGGAGAATGGGTCTTCCGACGGGTCGGCGGCAGTCGCCATGTAGGTCGCGGCGTGGCGACCGGTTCCGTCGTGGAGGCCGGCGGAGTTCTCTGACCCAGAGTCGAAGTCGAAGATCCCGAGGATAGAGGGATCCTCGAAGTCTCCGACGTTGGAGACCTGGGTGATGGAGCCCGCGGGTGACGCGGCAACAATGGATCCGGCGAGTGACGCCGGGGTCGCCGAATCGGCGTCGTCGTTGAGGGCCGCGTCGTCCGCGGTCGTGGTGGTTTCGGCCACGTTGCTGTGGGCCGAGTCGTACTCAGAGGCGAAGCGGTGAACCGTGCGGACCTGGCT
Source organism: Avena longiglumis (assembly GCA_030063025.1). NCBI lineage: Eukaryota > Viridiplantae > Streptophyta > Magnoliopsida > Poales > Poaceae > Avena > Avena longiglumis. Next base: position 81,964,658 of record CP125976.1, read on the forward strand.
CTCAGAGAGCCGGTCGCATGGCGGCGACTCGCGGATGCGAGCCGATTCCTCTGAGACGATGACGTCAGTGAGGCCGACGAAGAGGCTGATCGTGCTGACCGGCAGGATCACACTATGTGTGACGGGTCGCACCGCCGGGACATAGCTGCTCGGCATGATCTGGAGCATCTCGCCGATCGCGATCATGCGGTCGGTGGCGATCGACTCGTTGATATGCAGATTGGATCTCCTCAGAGAACACCGGCCCGACCGCCAGCCCCACGGTGCGCATCGCTGTGGGAATGACCACGGCAGATGCTGCAATCGGCAGCGAGTAGTAGAACATGGGGCAAGGGCGGCCAGCCATCTGCAGTGCGAGATGAGGGCTGAGACACAAGGGTTTACCCAGGTTCGCCCCCCCGGAGGGTAAAGACCTACTCCTGCTAGATTGTATTATGGTGAGAGTACAATGGGCGAGCTCGACGGCTAGGCGGCGAGTCGCTTGGGTGTATGATGGAACGTATCCTCTATGCGTCCCCTAGGGAGGTTTATATAGACTCACCTCGTTAGAGTTTACAGATCACAACCGAATTAGTTAAGGATTCGGAGATTCTATGACCTAGTCCGACTGGGCCTAGCTACGCTTCTGGGCCTTCAGCTTCCAGTCGCCTGAGTCCACGCCAAGTCTTGATCCAGTCGCCGTCCTGCAGGCCCACTCGCTGACGGCTTGGGCCAGTAGGAAACATCCTGCTGGGTATACCCCAGTAGGCATATCCCCATCACTTTCATACTTTGAGATTAGGTTTATTCTTAAAGGATGATTGCTATAGACATTGATATGATCTTTGAGGAATTATGTGTTTTGGAAAATGGATTTGAATTTTTAACTTAAGTGTTTGAATTATAATTCAAATGAATAAGGAATAAGGTTTGAATCTTGATTTAATTAAGAGTTAATTATTATAACTCAAATTTTATCTAAAGAAAACAATTAAGAATATGAAAACTTATTTCATGTTTTCATTTAATAAATAAGTTACAAAAATCTAACTTATTAAAATTATCCACACACTTCACAATAGCAAATAAATAAAGAATAAGAATATTCTTTATTGATAATAATATAATCTTTATTACAAAGGAATAAAATGAAGATTACAAAATAATAAAATGAAAATTACAAAAGAATAAAGATGATTACATTCATTATCCTAGAAAGAAAAACTAAACTAAAATCTTCATCTTCAAATCTGTACCTACAAAACAAAAATAAAGAAATAAAGAAAGTTAGGGTTAGTAATGTTTTACTCTCAGACTTGTCAGTGAAATGCACTGATCAAGATTCATCATTGAGTAATTCTATTAAAAAGGGGCAAGTTTCACCAAATTGAAAGAATGTATCTTTCATATTATTTTAGGCAAAAGTCAAATGACAGCAAAGAGGGGCAAGTTTCAATAGTCAGGTAAAAGTAACCAGATAACAGTCAATTTCAAAATTCTGAACATATCGACAAGTGCACAGCAAGCACACAGGCAGGAGACACACCTAAATGCATGTGGTGTGCTGTCAGCTCCACATCCCAGCTCAAACACACAAAACCATCAGCACAGCCGTGGAGAGGCACTAGTGCATCTCTTCACTGCACACACACAAGAACAGCCAGCTTAGGCAGTAGGTAAACCAGGCACAACAACTAGCAACCAAACCAATCAAAGACAAGATCTCATCACCATGATGGTGACATAAGGAGGGGTAAGGATCAGGTGGACAGCAGGACCAAGTCCAGGAGCTAGGAGGAGCAGGCAAGCTCAAGTTCAAGATCAGGAGCTCAGAAAAACAAGATCAACATCACCACCCTACTCCATAATCATCAGTTTTTGTGGTGAGCATCATAAAACCCTCACATGATCTAATCATATTATCTAGACAGAAGCATGTGTTGTTTTATGAAACAAACTCTCAGAAAGCACCCAAGTGGAGTGAATCTATCATTGAGATTTTAAACTCTAAAATCAAACAACAAAGTACAAGGATCCAACCAAAACTCAGAACAACATCATTGAGTTGGTTGTCAAGCTATATATTTCCATTCAAGCACAAATATAGATAAGATTTAATTTCTAGGCACATCACTAAGATAAAGGTAGCACCTTAGAAGCTAATCTTTTGGATCCATATAATGATCAAGCCTACTATCAATTTTGCAAGCTTTGATTCAAGAAACAATAGCTGGTACCACTACTAGGACTATCTATATGAATCAATTAGATAAGGCCTAAACCCCTAAGCCTCAGAACAACATCATTGGTCTTAGGGATTTCAGAGAAGAACATTTCTATTTACCTGATATAGCCAAGCTTGTCTTAAGCTTAAACCAACCCAATCAATGGAGTAAAAATCAATCTTGTGTGCCATACAATGATGGTGTCACAAGAACAATTATACATGAATCGGGATAAACATCCAATCATCACAGATTCAACAAATCAATCTACTAATCATTTTCCTATCAGGAATCATAATTAAGACATTCCAATGTTTATCTTTACTGTTTGAGATCATTGTGATCTCAAACTACATATTAATTTCTAAGCCAATAGCACTAAGACAGTGATTTCATCACACCATAACCATGATCCTAAACCAAGAAATGACAATGGAAAGTTATCAAATCACTGACTTTACCAAGCATTGGTTCCAAAGCAACTATACCATCTGAATCATATTCAATCCAAGCATAAAAGCATCTAATAAGCCATCAGAACCATTATAGTTCATCTCAAGCAACAAGCCTTAGGCTAATAACCATTTAGCATGCTTACAGACCATCCACACATGATCTAATTCATCCAGTATATGATCAATCACATGATAAGAACCCTAAATGAGATAAACCATCTTAATCAGGACAAGACAGTAACCAGAGAGGTCATTGCCAACATCCAGCATGGGATGAGAGATCACAGAGAACACAAGGGGAGAGGAAAAGAACTCACCAAAGGTCCTCGCTGGAGACTAGAAGAGGAAGCAGAGGGGGCGATGACCACGACGGCACGGGGAGCACCCTAGAGGGGGCGCTACAACCCATACAGCACCACGGCGGTGACCCTGACCACGCCTAGAGGCGAGGAGAATCACCACGACGCACGACGACAGCGGCAACGCTAAGATCCACGCCAACTCCCAAACCCTAGGGTTTGGGACGACATCGATCCATCGCAGGAGAGCCCCATACTCAAATCCAGTTGGATAGAAAGGACGGCCGTAGTCTAAAACCTCTTTCTGCACCACAACGGCGACCAGAACGGCCCACGATGGCGGGAATCGCCGGCGACGATATCACCAACCACGGGGTCGGGGGCAGAGGATGAGGGGAGTGAACTCGAGGGATAGAGGCAACAGGGGAGTGGGCTGAGTTGGGCCAGACCCTTCGGGGTGGCTATTTTGATTATCACTAATGGGCCACCAGGGCCCAATAAGATTAAACCAGCCAAAAAAACCTTTAAGGCCTCTTTTAATAAATAGAAAAAGACCAAAATACCCTTGAATTTAATTAAATTCTAGAAAATAAATTAAAAGTCCAAAAATTATAAATAAAATATTTTTGGATTCACAATAATCCACACTATCCAAATAAATTAAAATATGAAATTCTAGACATTTAAATCTTATTAGGAATTTTGTAATTTATATATTCCTTATGGAATTTTACAAAATTATTGAAAGATGATAAAAATAAATAAAAATCACTTTCATTATATATTAATATTGTAGTATTTATGAAAAATACTAAATAAATATTTAATAACAATTTTTCATATATAAGTGATAATTCCTAAAAGAATTATTGAAACAATAAAAGTCAAATAAAAGGAAAATAAAATAAAAAATTCAATATATATTATAAATATTAAAAAGTAATATTTATAAATCCTTTATTATTAAAAAGACTTTTTTATAATAATGGGGAGATTGCATATCAAGTTAAATGATGCATTGCATTACTTGCATAATCATTTTTGCTTCTTTAAATATTGGACTTACCGGGCAATAATGATGTTTTTGTAGACATAGAAGCTCAAGGTCTAGTGCAAGCATCAGACTTCACTACCTTGCCATCACAAGGCAAGTTCATCACTTGCTCATGTCCTTTGAAGAGTCTTTATCAAAGTATTTGCAAATTGTGTGTTATCATATATACTATAAAGGCAAGAAAATATTATTTTCACAAATAAAGAAATTATAGAGATCATCCTAAGTGATGATATAATGGAGCAATAGAACCTAGGGTTCTATTTGAAATTATGATAATAAATTAGGGACTTAATAATCCCTGACATCAGTGATTCTAGCGCCGTATAGTACGCGTTAGCCATGAGATTTGGAATGGGACAAAGAAGGCAACTGTATCTTCTTCCTCTCGCATGAAGCCGTATGTGCAGGTCGTGGCTGTTATCCTCGTAGCATGCATATTAATTAGTAATTCGTAGAGGATATGCAGCATATGGGTGGGAACCCTCATCGTCCCACAATAGTTCTGGCATCTAACGGTTTGTACAAACCATTGCCATAATTCATTATGTGGGCATGGTGTACACCAAGGAGGCATGCGAGGTCGCGAAGGGGGCAGTGATTGGCTTGGACCAACTACTGGGCCCCACATCATGGAATTGTGGACGGGAAAGTACGCCTGGTTGTGCAACAAGGAGTTGATCTCTCATGGGTAAAGTGACGCACCTCTGCAGAGTGTAAGAATTGTAACTTGTTACTCCCTGTTCCGGGAAGGAGCTACGAACGCGGCAGGAAAGGAACTCCATGAAAGTTCTGGTCAACCTGTGAAGGCTGATGGTCATAGATTTTCATAATAAAATTGATCTTTGAAGAAACATTTACAAAAATTGCATAGTGCCAAGGACTTATAGCCCGAGGTGGTAGTTAGAGCATCAAACTTCCCACCTTGGAACTTGTTGGGTAACACTGTTACTCATTCTTTCCTTTGATCCCTTGCTTAGACTCTGAGGATCCCGAAGACGTGCCAATGTATGCAGCCGAATGTCAAGAAGATGTGTTCTACGAGGAACCTGATCTATCTGGAGGTGTAGAAGGAGTGGATTATGAAATCCGCTATGGTGTCGATGATAACGAGTCCAACTAACTATCCCTAGTTAGTAGTAAGCAACGGAGCTGAGAAGCATGAACTCTATAGAATAAGTTGTTGAGCTCAACTCCTAGTCGGAGTTGTTACTTTTAAATTCCGCTGAAACACTTTATATTTTGGTTTGTAAGTTGAATCTTTTGGAAGTCTTGAACTTCCGGTATTGTAATAATAATAAAGTGTGTATATTTGTAATATGGACCCGCAATGTTTCTGTTGTACCACTCTGAGGGATGTGATATTAACAGAACGGTGTTTTGTGGATGTCATGTCAACGACTATAGTGTACTACACATGCAGTGGTATGCTGGGTCATCGCAATACGTCCCGATTGGAGCCACCAACCGGGACGTATGACCCTTTAGTCCCGGTTGGAGCCACCAACCGGGACATATTCTCCCTCCCCTTTATACATGATGCCCGTTCCTCTCCTTCCCCTTCTCCATTATCTTCAACTCCGACGCACGCGCATAGGGAGACGTCGCCGTCCGCCCCGCCGTCAGGCTGCCCGCCATCGCCTCTATCCGCCGACATGCGTCATCGTGTGTTCTCTCCCTCTTTATCCCCCTCGTGTGCCTTCTCTCCCTCTTTGGCCAAACCCTAGAAGCCGGCCATCGCCGCCATTCCCGGACTCCCCTCGACCATCTGGTGGTGCCAGGAGCTCCGCCTCGGTCCCATGTTTCTTCCCACTGAAGGAATCAAGCCCCGGTGCTCAGAATCGTTGCCAACCTTGCCGTCTTCCCCGACCCCGACAAAGCTCACCGTCGTCGATTAGCTCGACTTTGGCCTCGCCTGGATTCCACGACCCCACGTCGAGCACCGTGGTGAGCTTCTGGTGCTCAGGGCACCCTCAGTTTGCCTCCTAGATCTTCATAGCCGCCGCATGCTGTTCGTTTGTGAGCTCCGTCGTCGCCGCTCGTCACGGGCCTCGCTCTGGTGACCCTAAAGGGGCGCCGCCACTATGTGGTTACCCTCGTCACGCTCTTTCCAGTGCACCCCTTCGCGCGTGCTGGGGTGGCCCAGATCGTCGCCGGCGACCACCGCCTGACGCCTCCCGCCGCCGCGTCTGACGTGGCGCCTACGTACACGGGTGGACTCCAGCTCGCGGCCCCTAGTCGATGGGGTGGGTAGGAGCAGCCCCGGTGTAGAAAGTTAGGGATAGGGTTGATGACATCAGGGTGATGCAGTAATGGCTTAATCCTTTTCAGAAATGTTTTAAAATAGCAGAAATTAATATAATTTTGTAAAATCAATAACTAATACACATTTAATCATAAAAATATGTATAATATATCAAAATGTTCAGAAAATTGAGAGCTATGTGTCTAAACAATCATAATCCATTGTCAAGCAACTTTAAACCCTAGTTTAGTTGGAAGAACATCGATACCCCTCATATACATGTGAGTTTGACGATGCACCTTTGCTAGGGCATTCCGAACCCTCTTAAATTGACATGCATTATGGTTACTGCGTAGTATGTAATCTGACATGTCATACATATTGTTTGTGCATTGCATTATGCCATGTCTTGAATTGTCGTCTTTCTTTCAAGTATTGGTTCTTCGCGATAGGATCCGAGCCCGAGGGCAAGCGTAGCCTCTCATTCTGAACCTATTACAAAGTATCTACTTTCTCGCTATGATGCATATGATTCCAATGTGGTCTTTTTTCAGTAGCTAGAGTTACCTATCTACTACATAGTTTCCTTTTTGTAGCTAGGTTTAGGCTTTAGGGTTTCTCTTCATTTTTATTATTGTGTATGTATATATTAGGGTTTCTCCAAATTAGAGTTTATATCTCTCAACACCCTACCTAACATTCTCCCTTAGCCGCTTTGACTTCTCCGTTTTTCCACCTATGCAGAAAATATGGAACCAAACGGTAGAGACGAAGAAAAGGAAGAGTTGATCTAAGGTGTGATCCACGGGGAAGAAAATTTAGATGTATCGACGTTTCTGAACAACTCCGGTGAGGGTGATCCTCTTTTTGCCGGAAGAGACGACTTCTTTGAGGTTGAAGGTGATGCCTTCCGCGAGGGAGAAGGCGATGCCTTGTGTGATCGAGAAGACGACCGCTCCGGCGAGGTGCATGTAATATAATTAGTTCATTAATTAATTGTCTGCTATCAATATAGAAATATTAACGACGATATTTCTTCTTTTAGCCCTCCGGATCGAACAAATCTACTGAAAAGAGCGGACGAGGCCCAACCAAAAAGTTGGAAGACCATGAGAGGTTCAGGATCAAAGAAATCGGTGACAACGGCAAACCGACGGCTCCCCTTGTTGTCGCAAACAAATTTGTGGCACAATGCGGAATAGGCATGCTGATGCGGAAGAAGAGGGAACATGTTTATATGTCCCTAACATGGCCAAATATTTATTGTGGAAGAGGCTCATGGTTAATTTCAAACTACCAAAGGTAGAGCTGGATCCAAATGCGGAGGATCCAGTTGAGGATGACTTAGAACATGCGAAAGCCATGCAGATGAAGGTCAGGGAGTGGGCTATGAAGAAGATGGCCCAGTGTTTCACCAACTGGAATAAAAGATTGTACCTTGACTATGTCGTGAAAGAGAAGACTCCGGATTTCGAGAAGATTCAGTATCAAAAGTTAAAACCATTTTGGGTTGACTTTGTGAATTACAAGATATCAAAAAAATCTAAGAAAATGTCTGCAACGAATAAGCTGAATGCTGCTAACAAGAAGTATCACCATACTATGGGGCAAGGTGGCTACAGGGCTGGCATTCCTAAGTGGAAGAAACTTAAGGATGAACTGCGTGCTAAAAAGATCATCCTAGAGACAGACAATTGGATCGAACGTGCAAAAAATTGGTTTACGGGCATGGGGGCACGTTGGACTCGGAAGGGAAGTGTATATATAACATACGACATAAAGAAGACCCCTTGCCAATCGAGAAGATGAGAAACACAGTAAATGCTGTTAAAGATGGGGACTTCATTCCCGATATATAGAATGATGAGCTCACACTCGCCCTTGGGAATAAAAGGAACATGATGGACGAACACGAGGCACAATAGGCTCCCAACCATGGAGCACTGGGTTTCCCTAAGAGAGGAAGAAATATCTTGATAGAAGTCGTAAGAGGAGAAAGGACAAGACGGAAGTTGAAGCAGATATTCAGAAAGAGCGAATGCGTATAATTGAAGAACGAATAAAGCAACAACAAGATCAAATAAACGCACTTAGCTAGCAAGGTACTACCAGCCCATCTCAACAACACATGGTGGTAGAACCTGCATTCGATGCTACCGGCCTATCGAATAATCGAAAAAGCAGTGTGGCTTCCTCCGAGGTCCCGGGTGATGACAATGACGATGACGATGGTGCACCGACGATGGCTCGTGTTGGGTACCCAGTGGATGATATCACACAGATGACACACTGCGAGCTACATGTCAAAGTTGTGAACATATCAATGAAGGTGGCGGTCGGCTATGCCTTACCAATTGGACCCACACCCACTTACCATTGTCGTCTGGTTCCACAGGGCTACGCTGTTGTCGGGGTGGATGAAATCATGCCCACCTTTCAAGGTTTGAAGCTTGACTACCCTGCAGGTGAAGGGGATGTGACTGAACTAGGAGAAGCAACAAACGTCACCATTCTATGGCCAAAGGAATGTATTGTGCTTCCAAATCACACGCCAAGGCCACCTTCACCGCTGCCTCACCCGTCTCCAACGCGGTCGTCGCCGCCACGGCAGCCGTCTTTGTCGCCTCACCCAGCTCCGTCGCCTCACCCGGCTCCGTCGCCTCACTAGTCTGCGGCGCAGACATCGCCGCGGCAGCCATCGTCGGCACCTCAGGAAAAAATTGTAAGAGTACCATCGCTACTCTGCGCAGTGGTAAGCGATCGCTGACACGTAAACATGAGTCTCTCCCAAAAGTACCAAAAGTTCCTCCCAAGAGAGCTTATGACTGTACTGAAGAGGAGACTACGGCGATCGTTGAGGCGGAAACGACAGCGTTTTTCGCTAAGCTGAGGCGGCCAAAAGAGCCAGAGTTCCCCAGCACCAAAGAAGAAAAAGCCCGAGTGTTCAAAATGCTAAAGGCCCTTCACCAACCCGAGCCAAAGCTGTCATCAGACTATGAGCGCTCTATTCTCAAGTCACATGCGGCACAACAACTGTCGAAGAGCAGTATTGATGCAAGCGGGGAATCTGTTGCCCAGCTCGGAGAACAAACAAAACAATCTTGCGCCCCTCTCAAGGTGATTTCCCATATCAATATGGGGTTGACCAAATATACGGCCGAAGAGCAGTATGATCCAGATGTAGTTGCACTATACGGAGAAGCTGCCGCTGCTCAAGGTATAAGTATTGCCCACTACTTATCCCATTTACAGTACTTTCCCGTGGGTGAAGTAGCATACAAATACCAGTACGTCAAACCTGAGGAGGTAAATAATATTCGAACAAAAATGCGAAGATTGCATAACTGGTACATGCATGCCACAAAGGTCGGGGCTAACTGGATAATGCTGAGGGTTAAAAAAAGCATTATGGGAAAGAAGTAGATGACATGATAGCCATTGAATCTGTTAAACTATTTCAATTATTCAATCAAGACGCCTTGGACAAATCGATCATCAGTGCCTATTGTATGTAATTACTAATTCTATAATTAATTTAGCCTCTAGCTATCTCACCTCGTTTATTGCATGTATATAAGCATACTATAATATGCAGAATGAAGATTCTCGAATGCAACAGAGGACAAATATATGACATTGGGTTCGTTGACCCATATTGGGTTCATCAAGCTAATCTCAAAACAAAACCCAAGGATACGGAGGATAATATCGTACACGCGTTAAGGTTTCAAGAAACCAGAAGGGAAATACTATTTCCTTACAACTTCGAGAGAGTATCATTGTCTATTTCCTTACAACTTCGAGTGAGTATCATTGTCTTGTATACACTTTCTATTTCGCTTACTCGACGTTAAGTATATAATTGATGAGTTATGCATGCGTAGCTTTCACTATATTCTGTTAATCATTCAACCTGACAAAGGGCGGGTACTAGTCATGGACTCGAAACATAAACCCCTTGAGACGTGGAAGGACATGTAGATGATTCTCCGGCGGTAATTCTAATCATTACGACACTATATCGGCAACTTTCGTGAATTTTATAATATCAAGTAATTAATAACTTTTTTTTGTCTTCTTCGCCGGACAACGCTTGGAAACGGTTCACCAACAAGGCTAGGGGTGTTTGGAAAGAGGAGCTTACATTTTAACCACTAGATGTAAGCACCACTAGCTATATCCGCGCATCTTTTTGATTCTAGTTTTGATACCGTTATTATCATGCTTGATTATTATTTTGATTGAACTCTGTTCTCGTAAAGTGCCTGACGCAGGGACCAGGGAACAATTTATGTGGATACTATGTTTGCGAGTTCATCCGTCAGACGTGCTGTGAGAAGGGCAGAAATTTAGACCAACTTAACGTACATAAACAATTTCTATAGTTTTTAATTACCATCAAATTGTGTTTAGTTTCATTCATATATGTTGACTCCTTTTTAAAATCAGATCAAACGTCTACGGGACTGTCTTCTGCCAAAGGATGCGTACGAGCAATTCAGCAGGAATTGGCGGAATTCTTGGATGCAGAAGTCCTAGACCCAAAAGGAGAATGCTATGCGGGTGTGTATAGGCAATATGGATTGTACAAAGAGCTTATTTTGTATGTAGTGTATGAAATCCGTGTATCGAATGTAATATGCTCGACACTTGGATCTATATTGTCATGATGATCTTGTGTAATATACTAAATAAAAAATAAAACAACATAAATGAATTCTCTGTTGTGGCATAAAAAGTGGCCAAAATGCTGCCACGGTAAAAAAAGTTGTCAAAATTCTCTACCGCGACAGAGAAATGTATTTGTCCTACGAACCGGGACGGTTGCTCTTCCCCTCGCGTGGAACAGCGGCCACGTGTACGCTGTTTTGTCCCAGTTGGTGGGGCAACCGGGACTAAAGGTTGAGGCTTTAGTCCCGATTGCCCTGTTCCGGTTGGAGAACCGAGACTAACGTCCCTTACCAACCGGAACATATGAGGCGTTTTGCACTGATGAGTAGAGGTCGCAGAATGTTTAACTCCTATGCGTGCGTGTCCTAGGACCGGTTGCGAGAGCTTTAGCGCCACAACCGCTTTGCGTGCACGTGGATAGGCTAGAACCAAGAAACCACTTAGACATGAAAGTGGGTTAACCTTAGGCTATCGTTTACCCTATTTGGTTTCAAAAATTATGAAGTAACTTTTAAAAAATGATGATACCATTGAAAAACTTAGTTTATTTGTCAAACTAAAGAGGGTAGAGTTGAGCCACTTGCATCTCTAGATCCAGTCCCCTCTTCCCCCAAGATCCTCTCCAGGGAGGCCCCCAGAAATCTAATTATTAATTGTGTTTTGGGGACATAGAGAAGGGTAAATGGCTATAATTTTTTTATTCTAATTTTAATACTCCCTTTGATTTAAATTAATTAACTTAGATTTGTCTAGATTTGGATGTATCTAGACATGTTTTAGTATTAGATATATTAGAATTTAGACAAATCAATTAATTTGGACCGAAGGCACTAGTTAATTGATTATGCTATGAAAGACGTGTTAAATTCGGGTGACCTATTTCTGACATGGAAGAGATGGTGTTGGACTCTGACGATGAAAGAGATCCATGCCAAGAACTTTGCAAGATTTGTGGAAGAGCTGTCTCATAGCCTCTGTATGCCAATTGCAGAGCTGAACACACGTTGTTGCATGCCACCCTAGGGTATCTCCAACATCCGATGTATATCGCGCCTGCGTAAAAAACCCGCTGATATGTAGCACCAGAGTCCATTTTACTTGCTCCAGCAGCCGCTATAAGCAAACGCGCGCTGTAAAAAAAATATGCAAAAAATTTTGCGCTATCCAAAGCGGCATATTTAAGACACGCACTTCAGCGCGTGATATCGCTCGGGCTCGTGCACGAAGAAAAGCAACCGCAAGGAAAATTCACTCTCGCTCGCGTGTCCTCAGTCGCCACCTCCCCCTTCGCGCCGCCGCCGGCGACATTCCACTATTGGACGGGGAGTCGGGCACTCCACCGACCCTTCGTACGCGGTGCCCCCCACAGCCGCCGATGGAGCAGTGTCGTCGTCGCCCACGTCCTCTTCGTGCCGCCACGTCCAATCTCGCACACCAACGCCGACGCCTCGTAGTTGCCGCCACCCGCGCCTCTGAAGGGTAGGGCTTGAACTTGTCTTGAACTTGGTTGTGTGGAATTATCCTTTGCATTTGAACTATGTCATGCATTTGAACTATGATATTTTGGATGAGATGTGGAGTTTTTAAGTCATTTTTTGTTCATTTATTTTGATTTGATTTATCTTGTGGATTATATATAAATATGTGTATGATGTTTGCGCTGGCGCCGTGCGCTGTAGTTTGCGGCGTCTGGTGGGTGCGTTTTCGGCTGCTACGCGCGCACTGCAAAATGCAACCTCCGGTGGCAAATGGCATATACACCGCCAGATTTTAGCGTCGTCAGAGATGCTCCTAGTAGTCAGATTTTAGCGTTGTTGTTGGAGATGCTCCTAGTAGAGCCTCTAAAACTCAAGGCAACCTGTGGTTGGCTGGATACAAGCTTTAGAGAGATGTATTCATGTTGGCTGGCTTTGTTGACATTCTTCACGAGATGAACTTGTTGCTAGACTGTCCTCCCCAAATCGCGAACTAGTCAATGGCTGAAATCTTGAGAACATGGGTGACCGGTTTCTGAATATCAGCTCAATGCTAGGGTCAGAGAGCAATGCCTTCAGATACTCCATCCATCGAACACTCGGAGCAAAATTCTGGCCAAAACGCATGCATCCACTGCATCAAGACGATCTAGAACCAGGGGTTCTTCGCATCAAAATCCCATCAAGAATCAGTACCTAGCGGGGGCTATACAGTTACAGAGCGAAACACCAACGAACTCTACCTCAGCCGCCACATATCCAGTCGCCCTCGACGCTGCAGTCGTCGGAGGGGTGGTGGCCGTGCCCGTGCTCGCTCATGCTCCCTCTCAGCCGGTAGAAGTTCCTCGTCCTGGTCCTCAGCGGGCCGGACCAGTCGTACATCGCCAGGGACTCGATCTTGTCCAGCACGCCTGCGCTCGGCGTCGACCGCGGCCGCCGCGCCGACGCGTCGTCGTCGGCCGGGTCCGAGCTGTACCCGATCCTGCTCGGGCGCGGCGCCCCGGGGATGCGCGGCGTTCCGTCGGTGTCGTTCCAGGAGCAGCTCCTGCCGTCGTTCCACGGCGACTCCTCCTCCTCCGTGGCGCCGCCGCCGAAGGAGCCGCTGCAGGTCTCGTCGCTGTTGCCGCTGTAGATCAGCTTCAGAGCCTGCACGACCTCGCCCATGAACGGCCGCTGCGGCGCCTCGACGTGCACGCACATGGAGGCGATCGCCGCCGCCTTGGCCAGCTTCTCGAAGTCGCGGTTCGCTGCCGGCAGCAACGGGTCCACCAGCCGCTCCAGGCCTTCCCGGTTGGTGAGCAACGGGCGCGCCCAGGTGACCAGGTTCTCGGACCCCGGTGGCTGGGTCATGTCCACAGGCTTCCGGCCCGACAGGAGCTCCAGGAGGACCACGCCGTAGCTGTACACGTCGCTCTTCACTAGGAGATGACCGGTCATCGCGTACTCCGGGGCAACGTACCTGCAATGGATCGAACAATTCATCCAAAAATCCAACAAGTATTCAGAGAAGCTCAGTAGCGCCGTGTGCTCTTACCCGAAAGTCCCCATGACCTGAGTAGAAACGTGCTCGGTTCCTTCTGATGCCTCCTTCGCCAACCCGAAATCCGCAACCTTGGCGGTGAAATCGTTCTCCAGTAGAACATTGCTAGCCTTGAAATCACGGTGAATAACATGGGGATTAGCATCCTCGTGCAGGTAGGCCAGACCCCTTGCTGCACCAAGCGCTATTTTCAATCTGGTATCGAAGTCAAGTGGACCATATATTTTATCCCGACCTGAAATATAAAAATATAAGTAACTGCACATATCACAGCAAGCATATTACAGTACAGATATGAACTGATATGCTGTGGGCATCAATCGATGCAGAGCCCAGGGTTATCCCCTTTTTTAAGAAAAAATGAACTGATAAAAATAACCAGATTACATACGCATATGGTGTTTTATAATCTATATACTTTGGAGGTAAAAGTTTCTAAGAACTTAATATGAGGATGCTATGTAATCAGCAAAGGTTCACATACCATGCAAATGAGACTCCACGCTTCCGTTTGGAACAAGTTCAAATACTAAGCATCTCGTGCTCCGTTCAACGCATATACCAATCAACTTGACAAGATTGCGATGATGCAAACGACTTAGCATCTCAACCTCTGCGATGAACTCCCGATCTCTATTTTGGTGTTTCCCAGTAAGCAATTTCACAGCAACCTCAACACCATCTTCGATTATGCCACGATAAACACGCCCATACCCTCCTTCGCCAATTATTTTATTGAAGCTAAATTTATCCGTTGCCTTCTCAAGCTCGGAAATAGAGAATGTCTTAACCGTTGAAGGGCAGGTTGCTATCGTTGAAGGAAGAGATGCTGTCGAGCTAGTCATACTGGAGAATGATAACCTCGTACCTGAAACGGTAACAGTGTGTTATTACAAATGTCAAGGGATTTAGACATTACACAATCTGAAAATGAGCCTTTTAGTGTTCCTGGTGCATAGTCGCTAGGAAACTGTAGTAAGGTCGATATTTGTATAGTCAAGGCCTAATGTTAAATTAGCAGCTTCAACGAGTGTATCATATTAGGCAATAGGTCCTACGAAAATTACCTGATTTTCTGGTGATTGGCGAATTTGAAGCATGACCAGTGCCATGAGGCTTTTGACATCCTTTGTATTTCCATATGATGCCGATGCCAAAACACGTCAAAACAAGCACAACAGCAGACAGAGCAATTATGGCAACAATTTTAGAGTTAATCCTATGATGACTTCTCTTGTTTACGTTTGCACCAAACGGGTACTCATTACTGCCTATCGGACCCAAGGATCCTGGTGCAGTAGGTAACAAAGAAGGAAGCCCTGCAATGTTTATCTCATTAAATAAAGGAAGCAACAGAAGGCAATTATGCTAGTGAAGTGGATGTGACAACAAAAATCATGCGACTCACCAGGATAATGAACATACATTACATCATAATCACCAAAAATAGAGGACTTGATCAGAACCTTCTTTTGCAAGAATCTGTTGCTGATCAGTAAAGCTGAAGTCCTATCAAACTTCTGACCAAGTGGCACCAAATCAATGGTCACCGTTGTCTTTTCAGTATCTTCAATGCTGCTCCCAGCACCCATTATGCGGACCTGGCTCTGTTTCAGGAATGTACCTGCTGCAATCTCGATTTCTAGCTCATCAATTCTTGGGAACAACTGGTATGGTGCTACTCCAAGATCAAGCTGAATTTGCATTGGATATACACAGCCACAGGGGGAACCAATCGGAGTAGAAGTGAGCGGAGCGGAACAAGTTGTTCCGGTGCAATCTGTTAAATTTCAGCGACAGGCTACCTATTAATGTTATGTTGTTAAGGACCGATAATACTGTTTGTAGTCTCAGTTGGTCCGAGGAGAAAAGTAAAACCTTGTCTTTCAAATGGCGGTGACGAAGATGGTGGGACAACATGACGCCGTCTTCTGTGATGCCTATGCACTGGACGATTAAGAGAGGCATCTGATAATCAAAAGGATTGATAAGATACAAATAAGTCTAAAGAGCTGGATGATTGAGATGGAAGAATACAGATAGTTGATTGCTATGCTACACCTGCATTATCATTTGTAATTTTGTATGTCGAAACCTCACAGGTAGTTCTACTTACGTTGAGGTCCAGGAGAAGGCGCTGGGGCAGGGTAAGGAACTGAATGTTGTTGATGTGCTCTGCTCCATAATCCGAGTAAGTATGCCGTGATGGTTGTTGAGCTTGCTGTTCCCAGTGGCACTGCACATGGTATTCAGAATAAGAAAAAGTTTTGAACCCATGCAGTGCACATACAAACACCAAAACAGCTAGTAGTAAAAAACTTGCATTCACTATAACTGAACTGATGGCATGTTTAATGGACTCGATAATGCAAATGCAGGCCGTCGGTTGGGATTTGGCAGTATGTATACAGTTGAGCGCGTGAGGCCGAGTGCGATGGCAGCTGTAGGCAAGAGGATGAGGGCCTGCCCAAAGTGCCAAAACCCTTGCCAGCATTGCACCCAAACCTAGAAATTTCGGCACCGGTGCTCGCTGCTAGCAGGGTCAATGCAAACAAATCGAATCCCCAAATTTGCATCAAAATTCCAAAATCGAGGCACTTGAGCCCTGATTCGGTGCACGAAAAGCAGAGAGAGAAAGGAGGCAAGAGATGCCACATCTCTGGCTTTGTCCACCTGAGCTGGATTCAGATGCGCCTGGGGAAATCACAGGAGCAGCAGGAGCAGCTCCATGACGCAAGGCAAAACCCTTTTCCCCGCATGGCCATGGGGGGGACTTGCCACGCACGCCATGCCCGTCGCTTTTCCCAGGTGCGATCCCAGTGCAGGACCGCGAACCGGGCTAGGAATTCTACTCGGCATTGCAGCTCGAATCCGAGAAAAAAGTGGAAAAAGCCTTGGCGAGAGAAGCAGAGGAGGGGTAGAAAATCTCAAAGAGAACACATTACTTACCATAAATGGAGAGCACGGCGAGCGCGAGTAGGAGCAGGGCCGCTCCCCGCGGCCGCATCTCGGCCGTCGGAGCCCGGTGGTTGGTGCAGGCTCAGAAGTCAGGGCGGCGCTGCTGCCATGCGGTGGGGGGTCCGTCACAGGGATCCCACCTGCGCTGCGCCTTCTTCCTCGCGCTCTTGCTTCTGCCGCTGTTTTCCTCCTCCGGTCCGAGTTTTTTTTCCTCCTCGGGGTCTTTTTGGTTCTTCGCATTGAAGTGATGCGCTGGTCCCGAGGGAGCATTAATTGGCGGGTGGGAGATACATCGGGGTCTTTGAACTTTTTCCAAATCTGTGTGTCATTTTTTTCTTTACTGTTCGCTTGCTTCTATCTGCCGAGTCGGGCTGGTTTTACTGACACCTCCATATGTGATGAGTGCATACACTTGTTCCGCCGTTCACAAAAAATTTCACCTTTTTACTTGATTCGAAAAAAATCATTCGTTTTGTGACAAAGTTGACGAATTAGGGTGTGTGTTTGTGTGTGATGTGAGGCTGAGGCAGGGGCGTCCGTCATAATTTAGCGATCGAGATAGAGGGAAGTGGCAAGTTTTCAAAGACCTTAAACAGATTCAGAAGAGATTCAGAGCGTCTCTCACGGTTTCAAAATACATATCCATGCTGCACTCAACACCTATGGAGACATTTACACTGCTCCTTCTAGGAATGGCACGGTCAAGCATCTCTAGCAGATCTTGCAAATTCCGCATGTTTATTTTATTACAACATATAACACAAGATGTTATGCGGTATGATGTGCTCTCGGATCAGATATCATAGTTATACGCTCTCTTGGATTAGATATCGTAAATGGATGCCGCAAACGAAAATATACAATGTATGGTGTTAAGGATATGCATAATGGGTATGACTATAACATATGCTTAATCCGATTAACCCGGGTAACTCATATATGGTAGCATGCCCTATTTCCTACTGGATGATCCAGTTGAGGAACTCTAGAAGAGAGACCAAATCAAAACCAGAAAGGCTACACACACCAACTAAAAACTATGTTGGAGCCTTAGAGTACATGAAAAGTAGAAGTATCCGAGTATTGTGTATAACTTTGTAAACTATTCGGTTAGGACTACTCCATGTAACACTAGGTTCTGATATCTTTATAAGCCAGACCAGTGGGAACCTTTAGGGTACAAACAACACTGTCAACGCACAATAATCTTTGTAACCTGGCTTATTGCCGATACAGTGATTGATAACAGAAGTAGAATCTCACACAATCGTGAGATCTAAACCTGGGTAACCCCGTGCTTCATGCCCTTTCCGGACGCTTGCCGTTTTCCCTACACGTCTCTCTAAACTCGTCGTTAGGACCCCTATGGCATACTCGTCAACAATACCATGACATATGGCACACTTGTCAACTGCTACCTTTTTTCTCCTTATGTTCTTCACAAATGAAGCCGCACCAGGCCCGCGTCCCGGGGCGGTCGCCGCTCTAGTCCACCCTCGTCGCCTCCTACGACAGCATCCATTGGCGCTCGCCATGCGATCTCCTGTCGGCGAGGCCGACCACCAACATGGACTCGCCGTCCCCTGCTACGCCCTCCTTGCCAAGCCGCCTCCCATATCCCTCCCTATAACGCGACACTGGCCGACCACCACTGCGAGGAACCAGCAGCATGAGAAGCTCAATAGCGAGGTCTTTTCCCTGGGTTTTTATGTGTTTTTTGCTTAACCGCTGGAGTGGAAGAAGGGAGTGCTCACAAGGCGGGAAGATCAGGAAAGACAAAATATAAATGAAAAGGAAAAGAAAAATAATGGCCCACAAACCATGAGAACCACATGTAAGTAGCGATATAGGTTTGTAGTTTAGGGTGTTCTTACTGTGCACTCTGCCTCAAAACCTCTAAAATGATTTTAGATGACCCTCCCATTTTTTTTAGATAATCCTTTAAAGTCATTTTAGTGGATGTATGTTCGAGGATCTGCTAGAGGTGCCCTTATTGTCGGAGATGGACAAGGCCTTCCCAAGACCCTAGGGATGACAAGGGTACCAACTAGAGATCTACACGGGTAGGATAATTTTAGCCGGGAGTTTACTTTTGAATATGTTTTTAGACAATACGTATATTGTATCCGGTATGAGGTATCCCATGGATAAGGATTAGCGATTGCGAACTTGATACATTAAGACTGTATATGATATGTTATGTCAAATTGCACACATATATGGATTATTCAATAAATAAGTAATATTATCCAGCGGTTTTAAACCAAATAACTGGACTTCGACTGAATAAAGCTAATATAGAAAACCTTGTAGGGCTAGATTAATTTCGTGAGGACTATATTAATTTGGATGGCTCGGTAAGAACAAGTTATTGGTATACTCCACAAAAAATATACTCTTTAATTTATTGTAGTGTGTTTATTGATATAAGGTAATTGGTTAGCGTATTCTAGAGTCTATAAGCACATCTTAAAACTTGAGACTTTTATGGAATTAAAGGCTGTCAAAATTAGGTGTAATTGAATAGTGAATTCTAGATTATATGTGAATTAAACAAATAGATTGTTCTTGAATCCCCTCCTTCGTTGTTGCTTAGTAGTGATGCTCATTTCTCTCTCAAAATTTGGAGTTTGCATGTGCTAAGGACTAACCGCTGATCGATACCTCCAGAGCAAGGAGGCTGAATCTGAGGGAGATATAATTATACACATATAGTCTACAATTCACTAATCAGTTACACCTGATTTCGACAACCTTTAACAATATAAATGTCTCTCCAGTAGTAAGATATGCTTATACACTCTAGAATACCCTAACCAGTTAATCTTATATCGATAAACACACTACAAAAAAATTAAGAAGTATATTTTTGTGGAGTATGGTAATATCACAAGAAAATGTATTTGTATTGACAAATGTCAAACCTTGTTAATTGCGTTAAAACAATACCACTTAAAAGAATATATCAGTACAAAAGCATAAATGTAGTGCCAAGATGAGCTACGACAAGGTAAAAATGTTTAATATAAGTAGGTGTTTAGATTTAGAGAACTATTACAGTATCTTGAAATAAATAATGACCATTTATTTATCTAAATCCAATGGTTAGTATTAACCGGTACTCCAAAACAGGGCTTAAGGAGTACCATCTCCAAAATCTAGAGAGTACCTTGTGTTAGGGGTAAATAGTAATCGACAACAGAGGCTAATTCTTCGTCATCCTCCGGTTTTTTGACATCATCAACTCTGTATTTAGAGGTCGTTCGTAGCTAATTTCTTGATATCGCTGAACACACCGATCGAAATTGCTCACAATTGATATGGAGTGTATGCGGTCGCCATAATGATGCATTCACCCCTCCATCCCACACGCACAAAAAATTGGTATGGACAGCCTCCGTGCCGCATACATACCATCGTTGCTTCACAGGTCGTGTAAAACGGTGTTGTTTATGAGCATTGTCCAGTTAACACAATATAGTCCCTAGCAAATGCCATCAATGCAAAATCTCCACACTAATTGCAGTCTTCGTTTGCCCCTAATCTCTTCACATGATTTTTGATCATTTGGATGCTCTGAGTACTTTTTTGCTGGGCACTCTGAGTTCGTTTCTGTTAAACTAAAGATCAAAATGGAATCCCTTCAGCTACACTAATTGGGTAATGATCGTATTTTATTTGCCTTGTCTCTCTATGCCTGCAACTACGTTTTCCCTTCCGAGTACAATTACTCCACCATGAACAAATTACATGAACTAGGAGTAGCGAACCAATTGATGGGTAAAGGAGAGGCGCGCCCGATCAGCAATAGGGAGGGATGACTGGGGCGCTCGATCAAGAGCAGAGGCCTCCTCCTCGTGTGTCAAGAGAGATGGGGATCGTGCGCTCCATCGGGAAGAGAGGCGACTGGGAGTTAGATCGAGAGATTACCGGGAAGACAAAAACTACCCTAAAATAGCATATTTTAAAAGTCTAAATTACCCCTATGAATGAAGGCTTAGATTTTCTTGGTACTACAATCCCCTCTCGTGGAGTAAGTGTACCAATCTAGAAAAAGTGTACCAATCTAGAAACTGGATTTCAAACTATTAGTAACCTAGATAATTGTGTGTTGTTTTGGATCACTGAAGTTGGTGAGCCTTTTCATTGACTTTGTGATGTAGATGCATTCTTTTAACTTTACATAATAACTATTTTCTAGTTTATTTCTTATACAGATTATATAAGTTGAAATATTTATTATATTCTTTAAGCATTGTGCATACATTTTCTCAAGCCCTGTTTGGACTCTATCATAGATCCGATATTTATGGTATTCGACCGTGTTTTCTCACCTAGAAATAGTTGACCAACTTATTTACACCACACCAGTTCATGCGAGAAGCTGAGCTTCGGACACGGCCAACCTAGCATAAGAATTTTTTTATGAAGATAAAACATAAGACTTTTTACCACCATTTATGTATCATTAACAACAACCGTTAGAAATAAGAAATATCCCTACAACATTCACATCATACAAAGGTTAGTTATCCTTAAGAATGACAATTTTACCCACGGGTACTGTATACGCATGAACAGAGTATAGGCATACATTTATACCCATGAATAATACCCATATTCTATCTGTTAAGTCATGAGTATGGATACGAGTATAGGCGTGTATTCGTGGGTATCCTCACACCCTGCCCGTTTAAACTGACATATAAACTTATGTGTAGAGTTTTAACCTATGCGTTTGAGCAGTCGAGGGACGAGTATAAGATTTCAACTTTTAAATTTCAATAATTGTCATGTACTCGTGTGTGTATTTAGTGGGTACAAATAGTTACTTTTTTTGTCAAATATACGAACGGTGAATGTAAAATCTTGAATAACTTGTGTATAATTGGGTCTACCGTGAGATACCTAATGGGTATGGGTACCCGGTGGTTATGGATATGGATAAAATTTTATACCCACGGGTACAGATATACGTAGTGTTTTCTACCCACCGACTATACGGTATGGGTATGATATTGTTATATCCTGTCCAATGTCCTACCCATTGTCATTCCTTCCCTTAGACCACACACCCCAAATTCCAAGAGTTAGGTGCCAAGGAATTCGATGACCTTTCAGTCTTTCACAAATGTTTTAGCTTAGTATAAGTATTAGTAGACGCTAAACTTAACGGTGTATTGAGCTTTTTATATTAGCATCTATCATCACATCACTGTCAGCCAAGTATGATGCTACAGCAGTTCGAAAAAAAGTATGATGCTACAGCAGTTCAAAAGAAAAAGTATGATGCTACAGAAGTTGAAAAAGGAAGAATGATACTACAAGGCTTTGTACACCTGGTTGGCTCAACACGGGCTAAACTCCTGAACAATCAGCAGATTCTTCCTAATAACCAGTACACGAAAATCAGAACAATACGCTGACAGCTTGCACAGGCGATCACTCGAGCCAGCAGAAATGCAGAATACGAATTCATGATCACAATCCCCGCTTACCACTACGGAGCCCCAGCTCGAGAAATCCACCCATCGTCGCTACCTCTCTCGTCGTTGCCGTTCCTGAAAGGAAGAACCGACGACGGTGAAACGCTCACGTCTCGCTCGATTATGACAGAGACGGAGACGGTCGCATCGTAGTTAGGGCATCTGCGCCGGGTCTATCTAATCGGTCTGTTAGCGTCCGAACGTGTTCGAACGGATTAATGGACAGCTGCACGCCGACCTAGCGGGGCGACCCATCCAGACCGACTCGTGTGGACTGATCTATCCATGTATCAAATTTAGGCCGTGGTTGCGTTGGTTCGGACAGCACGTTTGTTCTTCCGCGCTCTTCCTTTACCTTAGCGCTCCCTCCCATCAGTGGCACACAAATTATGCCACTTCATCCTTCAAAAACCCTCTCCCAATTTTTTACGGGCGGAGACGATGGATCGCGTCGCCACATCCAATGATGCGTGCATCCATATAGCCGTCGGGGCAATGTGTTGTTGCAGAGGCTGGGTGTAATTGGTATTCTCTCATATTAATATATGCTTCTTTAAAAAAACGTCCAATGTTGCGCCCTCCGGCGATCCCACTGCCAAGAAGCACGGCTGGCCGAAGAAGCCGGCCAAGGATATGATGCCAAGCGGAAAATTGAGTTCGACAAGCGCGCTGGGTCGGCAGGTCGCGGCGAAAGCTCGACTCATTGATGCCAAGCTCGACGTGGAGCGCTGAGAGGAACACGAGCACATCCTCGCCGCGTAGACCTGGGCCAACATCGACGAGCTGGCAGTGAATGCCTCCAAGTAGGCCGCCATCATGATGAAGCAAGAGGCACTGGCCGCTGCTTTCGATGGTACCATCGTTCTTCCCGGCCTAGCCATGGCTGGCGCGTCCTCTACCAGCTTGGTCACTTCCACGCCTAGTGGTCGGCCGCCAGGTCAGCCCAGGACACCAGGCCCGCACACACTGTCGCTTGGCGGCCACAGTAGGAACGTGGTCGTGCTCTCACGGAGCGTTTGCCCCCGCACGGTGTCATTTAGGCTAGAGAGCTCGCCATCAACCTCAACTGCACTCCCGCAGCCGCAGACACAACATCGGAGGCGTCCAAGAAGTAGCGGTCCATCTCTGCCGCAGACATGATGGCCAGTCAACCTGTTCGACGGAATGCCCGAGCAGACACCATTTGCTAACAACACGGTATGGTCGCGACATTTCTTTTGCCATTGCCAGTAGTCTGTGCTCGCTGCTTTATCATGGCCAATTTGTGTGTAGGATTTCGTGGCCAATGATGTCGGGGACGTCATGCACGACATGATCAGTGAGGGTGGCGACGGCTATGCCGACGGCAACGAGACCCAGCAGGGGACTCAACAAGATGCCTGCAACATCGAGGATGAGGCATTGTTTGGAAACGATGGTACTTCCATGGGCGAGGTGGTCACTTCCGCGTCGTTGGCCGCTTCACTTGCGGTGTCACTTGTTGATGGCAAGAAGTTGAGCCAACGAACCGCGAGCTACACCACTGAAGAGGACAAGATCCTATGCAAAGCATGGATGGAGATATCACAAGATCCACTATGCGACGCCGAGCAAAATGGCTTTGCCTACTAAAAAGGGTGGGCAAGTTCTTTCATGAGCATAGGAAGTTTGGGGAAAACTCCTTCTATAGCGATCAAAATGATCTCTCCCTCTCCAAGTGATGGGGCACCATCCATGCTGAGTGTAGCAAGTTCCAAGTCTCGTATAAAATGGTGACGAAAATGAAAATAAGCGGTATGTTGTCGCTTGACATGGTAAAACCTCTTCATCTCTTTGTCTATGTGTTTCATATACATTGACTCATTGTTGGCATCCATATGTGTAGGTCATGAAGGCCATGGAGCACTTCAAGAAGGTGAATGGCAACAAGGCCTTCACGTTGTCCCATTGTTGTACGTTGATCAAGGACTGCAAAAAACGGGAGCTTAGTTATGCCCTCTGGAAAGAACTTGACAACAATAAGAAGGGCAATGATTCGACGGGCGGTGTCATCAACCTAGACGACGACAATGGCGAATGCGTTGGAACCCTGCAGACGATGGGACAACCGCCCGTGCCCGCTGACCTAGAGGCCACAAGGCTACGAAGGCCGACATCGCCCGCCGAGATGGGTTCTTGGCATTCCAGGAGACCTTGATAAAGATCTTGGAAAAGAAGGAAGAGGCCATCGTCGAGAGGAAAGAGAGGCGGCACAAAGAGAAAGAGGCTACGACCAAGACATTTGTCGAGATCCAGATAAGGTCTATTGACGTGGAGGAGGCCAAAGCCATGGCTAGGCTAATGGGTATCAAGGCCAAGGCAAAGGCCAAGAAGGCCGAAGCCAAGGGCAAGGAGGCCGAGGCTAGGTCTAGGGTGTTGGAGGTAGAGGCCAAGGCCAAGGAGGCCGAAGCCAAGATCATGGCCGAGGAGAATGCCATCATACTCACCGACCTGGATATCATCGCTGACAACGATGCAGGGCTTGGGTCGCGAGGAGGCAGCATACCATCCAGGCTCGCGATGTTTGTGGGAAATGGCGATGGTGAATGCCACTTTTGGGGCAGAAGTTGCCATTTTTTGGACATTGTATATGATATTGGCCACTTTTGCGCATTTCAGATCCACTGGCCACTTGTTGGCGATGCCCAAAGGGAAATGACACACGTGTGCCATATTATTTTCTAGTCAATTTGTGTATTATTTGCTTATCGATTTGAGTGTTTGAGATGATTGGCAAAGGATTGGCCAAATCGATCAGCGATGGCGCCAACAACTGCCAGGGTGGATACATGGGTCTTGCCGCTGCGCGCCGCTGGCCGGACGACGACCCGAAAGTGACAGCGGCCCGATGCAAACGGACATAATAGAACCATTTGGATGTGCAGTTTGGGTCGGTCCGATGGAGATGCCCACCAGGCCGACCCATGCGGTCGCCCCAAACTGTCTCTGTCCGTTTGGGTCGGTCCGCGGACGATTTTGGGACGGGGTCCGGCCCGTCCAGCCGACCGCGCCCAGCGGCGCGACCCATTGGTTTGTGCCTGGCCATCGCCAATGTCGGCGTATTTCCAGTGGCTTCTCGCCGCCACGCCGTCTCCCCCTTTCTTTCCTGCCGCTTTCCGTGAGTTTTGGGTGTTTCCCTCCGCGTCCAGGCGCAGCCATAAAAAGGGGAGGCCGCCGAGATATCTTCGCCCAGACCCACACCATCCACGACACAAAAACACCATGCTCGCGGCATCACGCTGCGGCCTATGGTGGCGCAACACCATGCAGGCATCACGCTTTGTGGTGGCGCTTGATATCACGAGGGCGTCGGCGACAGAGCGGTGGCGGCGCAAAGATTGCGCCTGCTCGAGGCGTGGGATATGGAGTGTGAAGGTTTGAAGGAGAAGAGCGTGTGTTGTGCCACTGACGAGAGTGTTCGAACAAATTATTGGGAGGAGTCCGCGCGCGTTCGCGCCGACGCAACCGTTTTCTAGATTGGATATCGAGTCGAACACATTTGTCCGTACAAATAGGCCCACTGACGCCACGTACACTCCAGACGTCCACGCGGACCGGTTCTTACACGCTCGGACCGGCATGCGTCGGCTGGATGAAAATGTCCTTAGTCCTGGGTAAACTTCGAAGGCATGAAACATTGGCGCTTTACTCCATACTCTGAAGATACTATTATAAATATTCTATATCAATAAAATCTAGCATGTTATCTTAAAAAAAAAAAACGTCGGCGCTTTACTCCTTCGCCACCGCCTCATAGTAGTGGCAGAATAAGAAACAAGTGGAGTGAGTCACTCATGCCGGCGATGCCGTACATGCGCCGGTCAGGAGTATTACACGCCCTCTGGAGACTCTCAAGATGGAACCAGTTGGAACCATTTGGCTTTACGCATCGAACCTCCCGGTGCGCTTAAACCGCGACCACCAAACCTTCTACTGTTTGGATCATGCGATGTGGAATAATGCAGCACAGTATGTGGCCTTTTCAGGTTACGACCCACTAAAATCAGCGCCATGTGTGGAGGCCCTTATTTATCGTGGTAGGACGCGCACAGACACGCCCAAGCTATGTGCCCGTGCAATCGACGCTTCTTTTTTCTTAGGGTTTAGGATTAGGGTGGTTCTTTTCAACATTTCTATTAGCATCGTACTAGGCGTAGAGTAGTTTTTTGGTTGACGACACAAGTTGACTGATTTCCGGCGTCGCTTTCCTCGAATACGGCCACCCGGGGAACAGGCAAAAGTTGACCGTGTGGCACACCATTCAAAGCTCCCTAGCTACTTCTCCTACTCCCAGGTAGTATTGCGAAGTTTTACCTGACGGAATAAGCAAAAAAAAAATGACACGGACGTTGTTAACGCTGAATTCATCGGGCTCTTGAGTTTTGGACCGTGGATTCACCGTCATCATAACAGCCGTCATTTTTCCTCACCTTCCAGCCTTGGAGTCGCTCTCGGAATTTATGAAAAGTGTACTCGATTGTGATACTGGTTGAGTAGACAGTGGACAAGCACTCAACTAGTGCGAACCGTACAACGCAGAGGTTGCTATCCCATCCATTATTGTGTTGCGAATTTCATGCATGTGCTAATGACTAACCGCTGAAGGACGTAGAATTTCAGAGAAGCATCTCTACCGAGCAACAACGAAGGATGTGATTTGAGAACAATCTATTTGTCTACAGCACATATAATCTAGAATGTACTATTCAATTACACCTAATTTTGATAGACTTTAACTCCAGGTATCTCTCTAAAGTTATAAGATATGCATATACATTCTAGCTAGAATACCCTAGCCTATTAATCTGACATAGATAAATACACTACAATAAATTAAAGAGTCTATTTTTTCCTGGAGTATCCTAGTATCTTAAGTTTGCTAAATTTGAGGTTACACAACATAATAAAACATGTCAAAGTAAATCAATACAATAAATAGCAATTATATCTTTCTATTGGCACAAGCAAATGTATTTGTATTGATAAATGTCAAAGAAATCTCACTTATGTTAAACAATACTACTTAAAAAATATACATGGATGTATGACTACAAAAGCATAAATCTAGTGCCAAGTTGAGCTACAAAAGGGTAAAAAAAAGTTTAATATAAGTAGGTGTTTAAATTAAGTCACCAATGAATTAAGTGTGTCAATCTATAAGCTGGATTGCATACAATTAGTAATCCAGAATAATTGTTTATTGTTGTGAGTCGCTGAAATTGCATTGTCAATATTTGCGTTGACTTTGTGATATAGATGCATTTTTATAACTTTACTTAATATCTATTTTCTGGTTTTAATATAAAGTTTATGTAAATGTTTGTTTTATTATAATATTTACTATTAAAACTATGATATTTAAGCATTGTGCAAACATATTTCTCAAGCCATGTTTGCTCTCCAAAATATATTCAATATTTATGGTTATTGATCATGTTTCTGCCCATAACTAGTTGTGGAACTTAATCTCATAATTTGACCAACTTGTTTACACCGTATAATTTGACCAACTTGTTCACACCGCACCATTTCGTGTGAGGAGATGACCTTCGGACAAGGCCAAGCTAGCATAAGAACTTTTCTTCATGAATATATAACGTGATACTTTTTACCACCGTTTGTGTATCATTATTAACAAGAAAACGTGAGAAATACCCCCAACGAACAGTCACATCGTACAAATGTTAGTTATCCTTCCCTTAGAACACACCCGGAAGTCCAAGAATTAGGTGCTAAGGAATGCGATGACCTTTCAGTCTTTCTACAAGTGTTCTTAGCTTAATATTAGCCGACGCTAGGCTTAGAGGTTGCGGTCAGCCTTTTTACATTAGCATCTATCATCACATCACTGTTAACCAATTAGTATGATGCTACAACAGTTCTAAAAAAAAGTGTACGATGCTAGTACAAGGCTTCGTACGCTTGGTTGGTTCCACACGGACGAAACTCCTGAACATTCAACAGATTCTTCCTAATTTCCAGTATACGAAAATCAGAATACGATACAATACACTGACAGCTTGCACAGACGATCACCGGAGCCAGCAGAAATGCAGAATACGAACTCCCCATGATCACAATCCCCGCTTACCACTACGGCGCCCCAGCTCGATCGAGCAATCCACCCAACGTTGCTACCTTTCTCGTCGTTGCCGTTCCTGAAAGGAAGAACCGACGACGGTGAAACGCTCACGTCTCGCTCGAGTATGTCGGAGACGGACACGGGCGCACGCATCGATTGGAAGAAAGTACTACTGCTCACTCCTCCGACCCATATTAGTTGACTCCAATTTAGATGTATCCATCACAAAAATTTGTCTAGATACATCTAAATTAGAGTCAACTAATACGGCCGGAGGAAAGTTCTTTTTTCATTTTTATTAGCATCGTAGAGAGGAGGCTTCTTGAATCACGATCTTAAGTCTGCAACCGGTTGACGACACAAGTTGACCGATTTCCGGCGTAGATTTCCTCGAATACGGCCACCACCGGGGAACAGGCAAAAGTTGACCGTGTGGCACACCATTCAAAGCTTCGTAGCTACTTCTCCTAGTACTTCCTTCGTTTTAGAATATAAGATGTTTTAGCTTTGTGAAGTAAATATATCTACACTTGTTTTAGTATCTAGGTTTACTCAGGTTTAGAATGACACTAAAATAAGTCTAGATATATTTTCTTTACAAACCTAAAACATCTTATATTTTGAAACAGAGGGAGTACCAGATAGTGCGAAATTTTACCCTGACGGAACAAGCCAAAAAAAAACAAAAAATGGCACGGACGCTGTTAATGCTGAATTCATCGGGCTCTTCAGTTTGGACTGTAGATTCACCGTCATCATAGTAGCCGTCATTTTCCTCTCCTTTCCGGCTCGGAGTCGCTCTCGGAATTTATGAAAAGTGCGCTCGGTTGTGATACTGGTTGAGTAGACAGTGGACAAGCACTCAACTAGTGCGAACCGTACAGCGCAGAGGTTGCTAATTGCTATCCCATCCATTATTGCGAATTATTTTTATATAATACATTAAAAAAACGTACAATATATCTAAAAAGATTTAAAAAAGTACAATATCTATATCTATACCTAATAATAAAACACGAAGTGTTTCTCCCGGTCCAACACTTTTTTAGACGACTTTACCCTTAATAGTTTAGGTGTATTACCCACAGTGCCACGCATAAGTCATTGTAATTGTCTTTTTTTTTCCTAGAACCACCGCGGCGGTCGTTATTTTCTATTGAGTAAAAGCTGACGCGGTCAACCCCCGGCCACCCTTTGATCTACAGCGAACGATCCCGCCTCCCTCATCCGAAGGGACAAACTGATTCGTGGGTCAATACGGCGACCCTAAACACGTCATGCGGGCGACCCTTCTGCCGCCGGCGCACACGGCGGCCATGGAGCCACAGGAAGGCAAGCTAGCTCGCCAGGTCTTGGCGCTGCAAGAGTGCATGTCCCGGATGCGCTCCAACGGCGGACGCTCGCATGGCCACGGATGGCACCACTCTCTCCTGATTGGTCTGGAATCACCGGTGCACTCTGCCCTGTCGCCCCGCACCATCTCTGCTCGGCTGATCGACAACTTCTCCCTTCGAACCTTGCTCTACTCTGCCGCTCTCCACAAGGACCGCTCCCTTCCCCGCTCCTCTCCTGTCTCCAGGTCGATCCGTCCTTCCCCATTCTCCTCGTGCAGCCTCGCCACCGAGCAGACACGAGCACTTGGCATTCTAGAGGCCCCCAATCTGGTGAGGGCGGCCTGCTGTGCATGTGCCGCGCGGGCGGACGGAGACACCACTGTTCCCGTCGAGGAGTAGGAGGCTATCCGGCTGGTATATATAGGCAGGATATCTGGCCGGTGCGCGCACTCGCGTGGCCTCTCCACATGCGTGGCCGTCCGTTGCTTTGCTGCTCTGTAGAGTACTGCTGTACCTGTACAGTACATGTCGTGTCCATGTACCCGCGATGTACTTTGGGCTTAGTTCACCATTCAATAAGTTAGGAGCAGAGTCGTTGTCCTACTGTTTGATGTGGTTGGATTTGATTGTTGTTTCTTTCTGATTAACTTTGTTTATTCCTATTTCTTGTGTGCAGAAACATGACCGGTGTATATATGGTGGGGACTGAAGATGAGCAATGCCTTAACCTGGAAGAGCAGACTGCGCAGCTATAGAAGGAGTTCCGGCAATGCTTCAGATACCTGCCTCCGGTACTTCGATTGATCCACTAGGTACAAGATGGGTAAAGAAAAGAGTATTTTCATCTTGTGACTTCTCTTCACAATGTAGAGGTTGTGCACCTCCGAAGGCGGTGATCGATGGAAGTTTGCTATACTTCGAGTAGATTGAGGACAATCGTGACATGGCACAGCCGACCTAGACTCGAAGCGTGACCTCCGCTGAAGTAATCCGGTGGCATGTTTACTCTATCTTTTTCTCTAGATGTTCAACAAATATTCTATCTTTTGTTATACAGGAATTTTTAGGTGGATTTAGATGAGAAATTCGCTTCGTCCTTTTAACAAAATATGATCTCGAGTAGTGAAATTCTATATGGTCTAGAAAATTTTCAATTAAATTACATGTATTTGGATTTGTAGTTTTTTCTCTCCCGGTGCAAGCAGCATTTTTTTTTACTTTTTTTTAGTGGTCCGTCTTCTGTTACAACAAACAAACCCCCTTATAAACCCATAAATAACAGGTTCCCCTTCCTCTCCTCCTCCTCTCCACCCACAACCCACCACACAAACCGATCCCGATCTTGGAGCTGCCGCTGCGAGGCTTTGTCTTGTGTCTCCAAGACTAGCAGGCTCCCTCTCCTCTCCCTCTCCTCCCTCTCACCTTGGCATGCCACTTATGGCATGGCCCATGCCATGCCGCATTTGACACCTGCCACCACCCCAGACCTGGAGACCTCAGCTCTCGGGAGACCTTGAGGACCTCGGACCTCGGCCGGCCCATAGGGACCCTCGGGATCTCCCATCGTGGGGTAGGGACGGCGTCGGGGCGCCACGTCCAAGGCTGAGAAGGGTGGGAGGTGCAGCCACGAGGAAGAGAAGGAGAGAGGGCAGCGAGCTCCTAGGAGGGAGCCGATCAACGCTTGATTGTCCGATCCCATGACCACGCCGTGCAATCGTCTCACCCGCATCTAAGAACATCCAGAATCATCCGCATCTACATTACTACGAGGATTTCGGCGAAGGGCGAGGAGCGATCTGTTATCTGAGACCGTAGCCAGCGAGGCTAGCGCTCGCGGGTCACACTTCTCAAGTCTGGGCACTCAGCGGTAGGCGGGACGGTGGGCGTGGTCCGGAGGTGGGCCGGCGCACCTCCTATACGATCTTATTCTCTTCCTTTCTTCTCTTTCTCTCTAGAAGGATGTCTTGACCAGAAGGAAAGAGTGAGGGTCTAAGGATGTGAGGGTCTTAAGAGAGGGCGGGCGGGCGGCATGGAGAGAGAGGGCGGGCGCCGGGAGAGATGGCCGGCGCGGAGGAGGATGAGATGCAGAGGCCGGAGGAGATGAATTCTTCACGACATGTGTTTAGTTTTTAATCTATAAATTCATGATTAGATGAAGATAATATAATCTATTAAGTTTATAAGTTTATAGTGAAATTAATATTTAATTGATGATGATGTATTCCAATTTTTTAATTAGTTTTATTATTGGTGATTTGATGATGATGATGATGATGAGCTGACTTGCTGAATGAAACGATGCTGGAATAATGAGAAGAACATGTGCATGTTGTACTTATCTTTGAAACTATGATTTGATGGATTAAGCACATGTGCATGTTGTAATTTCTTGTGAGATTCGACTACTGGATATGATTACACCGATTCAGATTTGATGTATTTTCCTTTTTGACAAATATCGTAGTAGTTGGATCTTTCAAGCCCATTTATTTCATAATCTACTCATTTCAAAAGTTTGGTAAACCAACCGCTTTGTTCAATTGGTGACCAAAAGCAATATTCAGGAACCAAAAAAATAGCAACATGTCTGAAATTGTATCCATAGGATGTTTCAAAAATTCTTGAAAGTTTTGTTTAAATAAAATCTATTTTTCGATGATGTAAAAATCTTTTTGACCAAAAGAATCTTGTATTTTAAAAAAAGTTATGTAATTGGACATTGATGGAGAAAAGGATTCAAGCAGCAACTGTTTGAGAAATTCGAATTCGATATGTTATAAAAACATTTGAAATTTAGTTTTTATATGATTTACAATAATTAAAAAATACAACGCTGTCAACGGTCCGTCATATGAATTTGCCCCTATAGTTCGGATGTATTTACAGGCACTGCCACCGGTAATTAACTGGACGGTTCGTTCCTTTGGTCGATAATTAACTGCCACCGTCTTTTTCTTCCCTGGTGCTCTCCCTTGCCGCTCCCCACCCTCTCGATCTCCTCCCACTGGAGCCTCTCCGATGGATCCAGCAGCCGGCGCACTGGAGCACGCACCTCGGTGTTTAGCACAGGAAGAGGAGGCGCCCGCGCGGACGGTGGCGTCGACAAGGCGGTGGGGAGGCAAGGACGTCCGGGTCCCGGCGACGGCACAACTTGATGGGGACAAGGATGACGCCCGCGGGAGCGAGGTCGTGGAGGCGGCGGCGAGCGAACGGGACCCAGCGTCGACATCGGGCACGTTCCAGGGCGGTGCCGAGGAGGAGACGGCGCTCGGGCGACAGAAGAAGCAGGGGCGGCGGGGCTCGGGGACGGAAAGGCAGCTCGGGAAGAAGACGACGGAGGCGGCGCTGAGCGAGAGAGGAGGCGAGCTGCGCTAGGCCAGCCCCCGGCTTGCCTTGCTCGCCACCTCCGGCCTCCCTGATACCCGGACGCCGCCACCTAACTCCGAGTGCGGGGCCTGCTGCGCTGCAATCGCATTTGACAAATCCCTTCACTACCACCGCCCTGGTTTTTTTCCTCCGGCTTAGCAAGCGAGCTTGAGGGTTCAGGATTTATGTTCGTACTGTGCTCTACCGTGTTTGATTCCAATTATTTTTGTGGGGATTTTGGAGATTTTGCTTCTCCATCTATGTTGGGGAACGGGGGATTCTAGCTACATGTGAAAACGGCACCTGATTGCCCTAGTGCGGTCCTGAATTTTGTGGACGGATATTCAGTTCTTTTGCTGTACAAATCAGCTACCTTGATGGAGTCTAAAGGGTTCATGCTCTGACTGAATCTTGAGAAGACCTTTGTTTAGCTTTTGTTCGGTTGTCAACAATATTATGCACAGTGCTGGGTGACTCTGCCTTCAGCTAATTAAGTTGCTCTGTTTGTCATTTTTTCTAACACATTTAGCTCGGTGCTTTGTGACTGAATTTGGTTTTAGAATTCATCAGAAAATTTCGAAAAATATTACTAGGAGTAACCAGTTTTTATTCTGAACTATTTACATGCACATTATAAGTGTCATGGGAAATAAACACATAATATTTAATAAAAAAATAAAATTACGAATGCACACGGATGTGGACTGATGTGATATATCGATTTGGCATATTTTTTTATAAAATCGGTGAAATATGTAGTGTGAGATTTAGAGAGTCCACCATATTAGTACCGGTACATACTCAGGCATATTTCTTCTAGAGAACTATAAAAGTAGGAGAAAATGTGGAAAGACCAAACTAAGGCTAGGATTGCGATGATCTCTAGATTTTGGGATAAAATTTATTTCAAACCAACATATTTTTACAATAATTTTAGGACGGCGAGTGAAATGTTTAGATATCATATCAAAATATTCAATTCTAAATAACCCTTTGCAACACACGAGTTCTAACTGTGAGCAGAATGTTTAGACATCATCTAAAAATATTCAATTTCAACGGGTTTTTTAAACAACCCGTTGCAACGCACGGGCAAATTTACTAGTATCTAAAAAGATTAAAAAAATATATTATTTTAAAAAAATCGCCTCCATTATTGTGTTGCGAATTTCATGAATTCGATATAAAATTTGGAGCACGCATGTGCTAATGACTAACCGCTCAAGGATGTAGAATTTCAGAGAGAGAGAGAGAGAGAGAGAGCATAGCTACCGAGCAACAACGAAGGATATGATTTAAGAATAATCTATTTGTCTACAACACATATAATCTAGAATTTACTATTCAATTCCACCTAATTTTGATAGACTTTAACTCCGGGTATCTCTCTAAAGTTATAAGATATGCATATACACTTAGAATACCCTAGCCTATTAATCTTACATACATAAATACACTACAATAAATTAAAGAGTCTATTTTTTTCCTGGAGTATCCTAATATCTTAAGTTTGTTAAATATGCGGTTACACAACATAAAATGAAACATGTCAAAGTAAATCAATACAATAAATAGCAATTATATCTTCGTATTGGCACAAGCAAATGTATTTGTATTGATAAATGTCAAAGAAATCTCACTTATGTTAAAACAATACTACTTAAAAAATATACATGGATGTATGACTACAAAAGCATAAATCTAGTGCCAAGTTGAGCTACAAAAGGGTAAAAAAAAAGTTTAATATAAGTAGGTGTTTAAATTAAGTCACCAATGAATTAAGTGTGTCAATCTATAAGCTGGATTGCATACAATTAGTAATCCAGAATAATTGTTTATTGTTGTGAGTCGCTGAAATTGCATCGTCAATATTTGCGTTGACTTTGTGATATAGATGCATTTTTATAACTTTACTTAATATCTATTTTCTGGTTTTAATATAAAGTTTATGTAAATGTTTGTTTTATTATAATATTTACTATTAAAACTATGATATTTAAGCATTGTGCAAACATATTTCTCAAGCCATGTTTGCTCTCCAAAATATATTCAATATCTAGTTGTGGAACTTAATCTTATAATTTGACCAACTTGTTTACACCGTATAATTTGACCAACTTGTTCACACCGCACCATTTCGTGTGAGGAGATGACCTTCGGACAAGACCAAGCTAGCATAAGAACTTTTCTTCGTAAATATATAACGTGATACTTTTTACCACCGTTTGTGTATCATTATTAACGTGATTCGTTGCCGTTCCTGAAAGGAAGAACCGACGACGGTGAAAGGCTCACGTCTCGCTCGAGTATACGTGTCGGAGACGGAGACGCGCGCATGCATCGTTTGGAAGGTCGTTAGCTGGTCATCACGACCCGGAGGTAAACTTGGAAGGCAGGAAACGTTGGCGCTTTACTCCTTCGCCGCCGCCTCGTAGTGGTAGAATAAGAAACAAGTGGAGTGGGTCACTCATGCTGGCGATGCCGTACATACGCCGGTCAGGAGTATTACTGTCTTACCGCTTGCTTCTACAGTCGCGCCTGGAAGTAAAGTCCTTCCGTCCACTAGTTATTAGTTTGCTAAAACATGTATATTAGTAAACGTAGAACAAAGAAAGTACTCCCTCTGATTTTAAAATAGATGTCTAAGATTTTTAAAATTTGAACGAATCTATATACTAAATAGTGTTTAGATTTATCTAAATTTTAACAAATTTAAAATATCTATTTTGAGATGAAGGAAGCATTGTGTTACTTTCTCCGACCCATATTAGTTGATTTGGATTTGTCAAACTTTGGATAAAACTATATTAAATAATGTCTAGATTTATTCAAATATAGACAAATCTAAGCCAACTAATATGGATCGAAGGAAGTACATAAACAAAGCACCGCGTGAACTCCGTTATTTTCGGGAAAACGAGGCACCGCACGGACTCTCAACATTGAAACATTTGTTTGGCTTTACGCGTCGAACCTCCCGGAGCACTTAAACCGCGACCACCAAACCTTCTACTGTTTGGATCATTGTTGGACAAATGATCAAAGGGTATCGCGATCGAGCTCTAGCTTAGCTGCGTTTCGGCAGTAGCTAGTACTACTAGAATGCGTAGTACTGTATGTGGCCTTTCAGTCTAGCAACTAAAATCAGCGCCACGTGTGGTGGCCTTCATTTATTTATCGTGGTATAGGACGCGCACAGCACAGACACGCTCACGCTATATGTCCGTACGTGCGATGATCAACGCTTTTTCGGTAGAGCATTCAGCTCAACACGAACGAAGATGTTACGTTGTCGTACTTCGTGTCTCGTGTAGTAACATAGACGTAGAGTGGATTCTTCAGGCCGACTCAAACAGTAGCCCGAAATTTACCTGACGACGGAACAAGCCAAAAAATAAAAAAAAAAATGTTGTGTTAACGTTGGATTCTTCAGGCTATTGAGTTTGGACTTGTGGTGGATTCATGGCCATAACAACCGTCATTTTCCTCGGCTTTCCAGCTTCGAGTCGCTCTTGGAATTTATGAAAAGTGCGCTCGATTGTGATACAGGTTGAGTAGACACTGGACAAGCACTGGACTGGTGCGAACCGTACAGCGCGGAGGTTGCTATCATATCCTCCTCGTAATCATTGGCAGATCCAAAGACCGGGGATCATCATTTTTGCGACCTAAAATTATCAACTCCCAGATGGATCCATGGGCAGCTGGACACGCACGCATACGTGATGCGAAACCTACCACGTGCAGCAAATGCACAATCGGCAGGGAAGACTGAATGCAGAGATCAAGTTATAGTAACTTAACAAATAACCTCTCTCTCAAAAAAAAACTTAACAAACAACCAAACAAAAGCACATGTTTACAGCTGTCTCAGATGGGATCTGTCCAAAGTTCAAGGTTTTGGTTGGGAATAGGATTGGACGGTGCGTTGGCAAAACTAAGGTACTAGTATACATACCTTAATAATGTACTCCTATACTACTAATAATATACTACTCCCGGGTGTTCTACAACATTCTTCAACAAGTTAATTGAGATCCCCGCAAAAATAAAAAAATTAATTGAGAAGGCACAAGTAACCGAAAATCATTAGCTAGCTGCGCATAATATGGTATATAAATCAGAGGTTCTATAACATTTTGAGTGATAAGGTCTATTTGAGGCTTTTAGTATCGTGACACCCTACACAGTAACATAAATTAGAACCAAACCGTAACATCAAAACATATATAAAGAAGTGAAATAGTTAAATCTGTACATATCAACTAGGGGTTTGGGCTTTAGTGCTATATACTAGTAAGCTAAAACAATGAAACATACAAGACGCAAGGCCCATTCCCCAACATAATCTTAGTGTGTTCACATGTCCCGCACTAATAAAAACTAGTTTGAGTAAATAATTAGTTTAACGATGGCTAATTTTCTGCATATACACTCTAAACTAGAAGTTTGGTGACGCGATGAACTAGATGTCTACGATCCTTATTACGATCTTAATTGATGCGCTCAAAGAAGAGTTGGGTAAGCAATATATAGAGGCTCACCGCATCTAGTGTAGCGGGGATATTGCCATCAAGTACTTCTCATGCTTGTTAAACTTTATAAACGGAATAATGATGTGGTCAATCTAAGTCTCAGAGTGACAACTAGTGGCAGACCCGATATACAATTATGCGTGGCCATACTTTAGAGGCACATTACTTTTACTGTTTTGTTCGAAGACAAAAACTATATATCCCTCCTTCATTTAATCAATGGTTCAGACCCTTTAAGATATCGATATCATCACTTAGTAAACAACTATACAAAAGCACAAAAGACTATATGAAACCCTCAACCTAGTACAATGAGGAGCAATTCCGAACGTTCCAAAAACTTTAACTGCTTAAAATGCACTTTTGAGTATTTTTATTGGGATTTTTTAGTTTTGAGTAGTACACTTATGATTTGAATGCTTCAAACCTGGACTGCAAGGAGACAAGTCAAGAAGGTTACGAAAAGCCACATAAAAAACCACAAAAAATCCTATACAACACCCAATACGGCATGGGGTCTCGTGCCGCACACCACCGTCGATGCATTGGACCGACCCATTTGTGTGTCTTTCGTTATTCTTGTTTTGTTTCATTATTTTTTGTTTGTTCTTCCTAAATTACTTATTTTTTTTCTTATTTTAATAATTATTTTTTAAAAAATGCCAAATTTGAAAATGATTAGATCTTGATTTTTTCCAAATTTTAAAATGTTCAAATTATTTTTAAAAACTGTTCGTTCCGTTTAAAATTTTGTTCATGAATTCGATTTTTGGTTCATGAATTTTTAAAAATGTTCATGATTTGTTGGAAATTATTCAATATTTTTTTAAAATTGTTAATGAATTTGGAAATTTGGTTTTTGAAAACTGGTTCAATCAAGATTTTTCTAAAAATGTGCATTATTTATGAATTCTTGAATATTTTTATTTTTTTACGGGGATTTAGACTATTTCTAAGCATACTGCTTTTTGAAGTGTCCGAACCTAATGGTTATAGACATGTACAATGGTTGATACATTTCACATAATTTTGATATGAGAACTAAATATGATATGCAATGAGTTATTTAAAATTTTATAGTCTTATTGTCTATCGGCAGATATAGCTAAATATGTGGTGAGGCATATCGTTACTCAGAAATCATCTCTCAGCTAATAGAAACCAAACAATTTTTTATTCTCTCCTCTTTCAACTCATAAATCATCATATCGTGGCATTGCTGAAGAAAATAAAACCATTGTAGGATGAGGACGCAACTACAGGGCTACAGCCGAATCAATTTTCAAATGCCGAAGCGTTGTACTCCACTGGGCCGCACCCCGTACATAGATGTCCCTATTTCGGCCCAGACCAGCGTGCGTTTTGGAATCTGGCCCAGCCTGCTAGTTGTTTAGTTAGGGTAACTGGCGGCCTCCCACTCCTCGTCCCAGCAATCGCCCGCAGCTCATCCCTAGTCTCCAGTCTCCACTGCCCACTTGCCCGCCGGCGCCCGACCTCGTCCTCCGCCGCGCTACCAGCCAGCCACCGGCGCTCGCACCAGCGCGACGCCTTCCCGCCGAAGCCGAGCACATCATCTCCTCGTCGGACGTCTGCCTGAGGAGGTACAGGAAGAGGAGAGGGGGTCCAGGAGGAGCGCCTCCACCCCATCGATCTTCGCCATCCCGTAGCCCCCCGTTGATCCTCGTCTGCCCGTCGTCCCGCATCGACTCACGCGTGCGTCCCGCCCCCCGTTGATCCACGCCACCACTACCACCACCACCATGTACGGCGGCGTCGGAGGCGGGTTCAACGCGCCATCCACGACATCCGGCAGGCGCAAAAACCCGGAAGATGACGAGGACGAAGAGGAGGAGGAAACTGGGGACGGCCGCGTCCTCGAGGCCTGGGAGCGCGCGTACGCGGACGACCGGTCGTGGGAGGCGCTGCAGGAGGACGAGTCGGGCCTACTCCGTCCCATCGACACCAAGAACCTCGTCCACTCCCAGTATCGGCGGCGCCTCCTCCTCCGCTCCGCGGCTGCCGCAGCCCGCATTCAGAAGGGCCTCATCCGCTACCTCTACATTGTCATCGACCTCTCTAGGGTTCGTTGCCACATCCTATTTTGATTTCTCGTCCTTTCAGTTAGCAATTCCGATCGAACACCTGGTTTTGGATCAATGGGGGCGGCGAGCAATTCAGATTGTGCTAATCTCGTTTTGTATTGTTTAATATGGCATCTTGTACTGTCTATTGTTTGTGCACACGGGATATAGATTTGGTTCCCCTAAGATGTGAACTAGAGGCACGATTGGTGAAGATGTAACTGGTGAGCAGCTGAGCAATGCATGCTTTGGATTGATTTGTGTCTTAGTGTAGTTTCACTGAGCAGCTTGTTGTTCTTTTATAGAGAGAATGCAGATATTCATAGTGCTTCATCTTGTTTGTTTAGGATGAACTAGGTACCCTGGACGATCTGATTCGTGTCCTTTAACTTTGTTGATCCTACGACACTTCATGCATATCTGGCAGCTTACCTTCTTGCTTTATGTTCTCTTTTAATAACTCACTGTGGGTGCTGGCATGTTATAATTGGTGGATGTTAGGGCATTTTCTAGGATTTGTTGACATGGCAGTAATCAGGGGCAAATCTAAAATTTAATGGAGAGGGTGCCTATCATTTATTGAGAGAAATTTGCGAACTAATATGCCATAAAAAATGACGCTTTACTTTTGAGTAATTACTTAACGTAGCAATAATGAGTTTTATGTTTGTCTGACAGAACTTTATATATCCTGTGCATGTATTCTTGTGGAAAATGTTCATAGTCTTTGTCCTCTTCATCGCCATTTCCTTTGACTTCCGTTGTGGCTTGATAAACTTTTTATGTGAGCAGCATATTGTCTAGTTCTATGGAATTCGGCTGGTCAGAATTTGTTGTTGCTAATTCGTTTTTGTTGCATTTGAACTGTTCACAACATATGTTTCTACTTGGCACTCTTGTAATCACCTTTGTCTGGATGTATTTTGATCATTTAGGCGGCGTCAGAAATGGATTACCGCCCTAGTCGGATGGCTGTAGTTGCGAAATGCGCTGAGGCGTTCATAAGAGAATTTTTTGATCAGAATCCCTTAAGCCATGTTGGGCTCGTGACAATTAAAGATGGCATTTCGCATCGACTCACCGATATTGGAGGGAGTCCAGAATCACAAATCACGGCATTGATGGGGAAGCTTGAGTGTTCTGGGGATTCATCTCTGCAGAATGCTCTAGAGCTTGTCTGTGGTTATTTGAACCAAATACCGTCATATGGTCACAAGGAAGTATTAATTTTGTACTCTGCCCTGAATACATGTGATCCCGGCGATGTCATGGAGACAATAGCAAAATGCAAGAAGTCCAAAGTTAGATGCTCGGTTATTGGGCTTGCTGCAGAAATTTTCATTTGCAAGCATCTATGTGAAGAGACTGGGGGATCCTATACAGTTGCACTAGATGAGGTGCTAAAATGTGATTGTATTTTCAACTATTATTGTTGATTATTCAGATGCTGTGATGATGACTAATGTTTCTTTTGGCAGCCCCATTTCAAGGAGTTGCTGCTCGAACATGCTCCTCCACCACCTGCAATTGCAGAATATGCTGCAGCTAATTTGGTCAAGATGGGCTTTCCACAGAGGGGAGCAGAGGATCTTATCTCCATCTGCTCTTGTCACAAGAAAGTTAAGTCTGGGGCTGAAGGTTACATCTGTCCCAGATGCAAAGTTAATGTTTGTGAGCTTCCAACTGAGTGCAGAACTTGTGGTTTAACACTTGTAAGCTCCCCACATTTGGCACGCTCGTATCATCATCTCTTCCCTGTAACACCGTTTGATGAGGTGACGTTCAAAATGGGTCAAAAGGGAGGACAAAATTGCTACGGCTGCCAGCAGAGCCTCATTAACTCCGGTATGCTTAATCATATCACAGCTCAAATATGCAACCTTTTTTCTTAGGTTATTCATCTTCAAATGAGGAAATATCATGCACTCTCTCCGTTCCAAAATATAAGATGTTTTAGCTTTTTCCTGAAACGCATGTATCTAGACGCCTTTTATTGTGTAGGTTCGGAGCAAATGAGTAAACCTACACACTAAAAGGCGTCTAGATACATGTGTTTTGGAAAAAGGCTAGAATGTCTTATATTTTGAAATGGAGGGAGTATATCCTTAGGGCTCACTTCTGGAAAAAGGGGATTATCATAATGATGCAGATCCAGTCGTTGTTGACATTCTGTGTGTATGATCTTACATTTAGTAGCAATTGTTGTCTAAACCTTGTGATACTCTCTTTAACCATTCATTATCACCTCCAAGTTAAGTTTGGCCGCTGAATCTCATGAACAAAATATAATGGCATAGTGTGAAGAGGAACATATAAAACGAGAACTAGTCTTGAATTCTTTCAGCAGTTAAAGTGATCTGTCAATTTGTTTTTGCATAATCATGCAGTTTTGAGAATGGGGAAACTATTAGTATCATTAGCACATATGTGTGTGCATGTTCTATCTTTCTCAACTCACTCCTTTCACAACAATCTTATTAATGTCTTTGTTCTATGCTATGATAGTATGTTTTGTTATCATCAGGTTTCATTGACAAACCTTGAATGTCCCTGCAGATAGTCAATCTAATCTACATGTCCGCTGCCCAAAATGCAAGCAGCACTTCTGCTTTGATTGTGACATTTACATCCATGAGAGCTTGCACAATTGCCCTGGATGCGAGAGTCAGCGCAGGTTGCCTTGATAGAGATGCCATTGTGTGCATTTTACCTCAGGTGTTAATCTTTTTTTGGTCGGATAGCTATGCGCATTGTTGTAAGCTTTCCCGCATGCTGGCATTGATGACAACATTGTTTGATAATCAGGCAGCGTGCAGATAACACCAGACATCCATTTTGTTGACGCCTCTCGTTAGATTTGGTTATCTAGTTAAGCTACAGACAGATACAGTTGGAGGCCGTGGTGCTGGAAATATATAGCGTTTTGCTGAGAAGAGAGGTTAGACATGTACGTTGTGGATGAGAACTTGTATTTCTTGCTTTTTTTTTCTTCTTTTAAGCAAGATCAATATATGTCACAATTTTCTTCAGTTTGGAGGCTCCTGTGTCTTTTCACATGCTACAGTGGCAGCAACTTGCTTGCATGGAAACACCTTTTTTTTCTTGTGAGATCACGAAATATCTGAACAACAATTGAAGAAGTAGAAAGATAAATTTTGCCGTGTGGCTATTACCAGATTCAAAACTCTGTTCACCTGTTATTAATCTTTGTTTCCCGGTGTGGACTCGAGATTGGGTTTGAAGTTGTGTCGTGATAGTGGTCTTCCTGGGTGAGTGATCTCGCTGCGAAGACGCCATGCTTGGGGATTGCGTTGCCTCGTCAGTATTCTTGGTTCAAAAAGCCCTCGGATTGCAGGGGCAGATTTTCCGTGAGTACTCCGGACAGACGGTGTCGACGGCACTCCAGTCAAGTACTACTGTAGTACGTACATTTCAGTGCTCGCCAGGTTGCCGGCGCTGGACGTGCACTCCACCTCAGGGTGCATGTGAGATGAGAGTGGGCTGCCTGCGGAGCCCACTATCCAAGCCCACATAAAACGCTACGTGGGATATCCGCGGGTAAACAAGAAAAAATAGTGAGTTTCGTGAGAAGCCCACGATCGAGCACGAACATTAAAAAAGAGGCTTTGATCTAAATTAATATTTTTTACATTTATCTAGATTCGAATATATCTAGTCATATTTAGTGCTAGATACATCCGTATCTAGCCAGTACATTAATTTGGATAGAAAGGAGTAGGAATTTCTCAATCAAGCAAATATTATGTCTAGTAGAAAGAATGGAGAGTCACTTAAAAAGTGGAAAAAAATAATTAATACATTAAAGTGCTAAATGTTGATCTATTATATGCTAAAATATTTTATAAACATTACAAGCAACAATTACAGTAACGTATTTGCGGATATATGTGGGTATACGCGGGATAGTGGACACCGCATAAGTTTTGCGGACTTCCGTGGGACACCCACTTAAATTGTATGGGACTGTGCAGGCGTATGCGGACTTCCCGCGGACAGTCCCACCTGCACCCTTAACTCCACCCACTATGTTGTGTGGTGCATGGATCGAGCC
Organism: Avena longiglumis; assembly: GCA_030063025.1. NCBI lineage: Eukaryota > Viridiplantae > Streptophyta > Magnoliopsida > Poales > Poaceae > Avena > Avena longiglumis. Next base: position 82,008,533 of record CP125976.1, read on the forward strand.
GAGGCCCTCCCTATTCCGGGTGGCACCCACCGGGTTCGGTCTGGTCCTGCCCATACCACTCCGCCTCATTTCCCACGACCGCCCCGATTACATTGGCGGTCAGATCCCACCATACCGTCACCCGATGGCAGGCCCCAATGGGTATTTTAACCCGCCAAAAAATGACAATAATTAGGCATTTTTGACAATAGTTTCATAGCAAAATAGACTATACAACAACAAACAAACATTTAGCAACAATATATTTGGGATTTGCTTGACAACTGACACTTACATGTAGGGTCCACTTATCATATGCGGGTACGCGGGTATGCGTGTTAGGGTTTGGCACCTCCATACCCGCCTCCACTAGACCCGGTGGGTATGATTTCTAACCACTAACTAGCCCCACGGGTATTATTTTTTACCATACCCGCCCCATTTAAAGCGGGGCCCGTCGGGTGGCTATCGGGTACCCATTGCCATCCATACTCCCTATCCGTCCGTCCGTGTCTATCTGTCACTGTCGCGATCACGTCCAGCTGCTCTCTGATCATGTTGTCCGGTATGGAACATGAATTGGTGTTCTGTGCATCTTCTCAGATTTTCCATGGGTGTTAGAGCATCCCAGCCGATTCTATGGCGATTTTAGGTCTGAACGCCGAAATTTTATCCAATCGCGTTTCCAAGAAGCTGTTTTCGTCTGAATTTAGGCCAACTTTGGTCCGGGCTTCCAGTCCATTCTCAGGATCCTAGGAACCGCGAATTCGACGAGTGGACCCGTCCAGTCAGCATATATTCGTCTATATTTATCCAAAGTTTGTCCATATTCGCCCATATTCGACCATATTTGCCCAAAGTTCGCTCATATTCGACCATATTCGCCCAAAGTTCGTCCATATTCGCCCAAAGTTCGTTCATATAGACCATATTCGCCCAAAGTTCGCCTATATTCACCCAAAGTTTGTCCATATCGACCATATTCGTTCAAAGTTCGCCCATATTCGTCCATATCGACCATATTCGCCTAAAGTTCGCCCAAAACCTTTTTTATTCGTCCAAAGTACGTCCATATCGACCATATTCGTCCAAAGTCCGCCCATATTCGCCTAAAGTTCGTCCATATCAACCATATTCGCCCAAAGTTCACCAAAAACCGCTTATATTCGTCCATATTCGCCCAAATTTCGTCCATATCGATCATATTCGCCCAAAGTTTGTCCGTACTCGCCCATATTCGCCTAAAGTTCGTTCATATCGACCATATTCGCCCAAAGTTCGCACATATTAACCCAAAGTTCGTCCATATCGACCATATTCGTCCAAAGTTCGCCCATATCGACCATATTCGCCTAAGTTCGCCCAAAACCGCTTATATTCGTCCATATTCGTCCAAAGTTCGTCCATATCGACCATATTCGCCCAAAGTTCACCTAAAGTTCGTCAATATCAACCATATTCGCCCAAAGTTCGCCTAAAGTTCGTCCATATCAACCATATTCGCCCAAAGTTCGTCCATATCAACCATATTCGCCCAAAGTTCGTCAATATCGATCATATTCGCCCAAAGTTTGTCCGTACTCGCCCATATTCGCCTAAAGTTCGCCAATATTCGCCCAAAACCGGTTATATTCGCCCAAAGTTCACCCAAACCCTCTATATTCATTCAAAGTTTACTAAAATTTATAAAGTTTAGCCAAACACGGAAACTCGCCTGAGAACGCAAGTGGAAAACTCGGCGTTCCCAGGCCAAAAACTAGTTTCATCCGAACCAAAATGCGTCCGGATTTCGTCCTGGAAAACGCCCAAGGAGCGAGGATGCTCTTAGCCTTCCTGCCAATCTGGGCATCACTTGGGCTGTACGTAGGAATGATCTCGCCACGAAGACACCCTGTTTTTTTTTAGGGCAGGCCATCATGGCTTACTTTATTGATCTCAAATAATAGTTACATCGTCTAGAAGAGTTTGCAAAATGAAACTAGGAGGCTCATCTATCCAATTACAAGAGATTTTTGAATTAAAACACTCCCTGGCTAAGCAATGAGCTACTTTATTTGCCTCTCTTCTGCAATGCTGAAAAGCAACCTCCCCAATGGTTCCTGCATGTGTCATGATTTCGGCATAAATCGCAGTGGCATCATTCCAGATTCTTTCTTCACCTGAGCATAGCTGGAAAACTTCCAGTGAGTCAGGCTCAGCCTCCACAGAATTGTATCCCATAGAATTAACAAGGGCTAACCCATGAAGCATAGCAAGAGCTTCTGCCATAGCGACAGAGGGAACATGTGGTATGAGAGTCGATGATGCAACCACAAAAACTCCCTGGCTGTTCCGTATGACAGCACCAGCTGCGCCCGACTCATCCTCAGCCGAAAAAGCCGCGTCCACGTTCAGCTTCAGGTGATTGTGTCTCGGTCGTGCCCAGACTTTATTATTCAGTGGCGCGGCCTTCACGTTTGACCTTGCAGCATTCGCCGTGATCGCCCGGATTGAAGTGACACAGTTCATAACGGGCGGTACTTGCTCGCCGTGGGTTTGTCGACGACGCAACCACCAAATGTACCAGGACGCCACAGCAATAAGATCATGCTTCTGAATCGAGCTATATCCAGATGCAGGTAACGGTGGTTTCCTGAGAAGCGCCTCAAAAACCTCTGCACCAGACTGGTCTTGTATATTAGCTTCAGAAATCAGGCCGTCTAACCCAAGCGTTCTCCAAATATTCTTTGCACCTTGACACTTAAACAACATATGTAGGATATCTTCTGTGCCAGCATGACATAATGGACAAAGCCCATTTGTACCAGTGTGATGCTGCAGGAGTATAGCTCTCAGAGGTAGTATCCCATGAAGGATTCTCCAACAAAAAATCTTCACTTTTGCTGGGACGTGGAGCTTCCAAAGTATCTTCCATGTTGGGTTATTTAAGGGAGTACCTCTGATTAAGGATCTGCACATAACACCATTTAAACTGATGCCTCCATTCCACGTGGTATGCAGACCGTACAGAGAACATGCCTGATCTAGTACCATGCAAGGAAATCGTCAAAGCCATCAGTGTTCAGAGGGATTTGCAAAATCCTTGTAGAATCAATGGGATGGAAAATGCTGTTTATTTGATGCAGCCCGACCTACGGTCTTTACCACATCATGGTCTCCAACTTACGCCAAGTCGTCATGGACACCAAAGGTGAATCCGTTCCTCTATGCAAGCCCACTTCCTATCCTATTGAATGGTATGCTACTTCATACTCCGTCACATATGCATGATAGGTTCACACCGACAAGTACGGAGGCAAGGGAGGAAGCCCGGAACATCAAGCCCGACAAGACGGAGGCTTGGAAGAGGAGGCGGAAGAAGCCACGGCTGAACCACCGGAGTCTCCGGCCTACACTGGAGTCGGTCCTGCTACACCGGAGTCTCCGGTCTTGCGCACCAGAGTCTCCGGACCGACCCCAGCAACCGACCCGGGGACAGTCAGTACGCCACTCCGGAGACGACACCGGAGACTGACCGGAATCTCCGGCCCTGACCGGAGTCTCCGGCCCTGACCGGAGTCTCCAGCCCCTACACCGGAGTCTCCGGCCTGCGTGATGGGCCTGCGCGCCGCCAACTGGGCCCTCGGCCCATGTACCCCTCTAGCTCGTCCAAACCCTAGTTTTATCCCCAAACTACCCCTGTTTAAGTGGTTGGCCTATAAATAGAGCCCCCACCCCTTCATGTATCCCTTAGGCATAGATGATAGACTAAAGACAACCCCCTTGTATGGAATCTCTAGTTTTGCCTCATCCCCTTATCCAAGGGGACCGACTATCGTCACCAACCTTGATTGGACTTTGCATCACACATCCATCATTGAACAAGGCCTTGGAGTTCATTGTATCGTCTCCAAGTTGTCAAGACCCTTCCCAAGGTGTTCTTCCCTCTCCGATGTGGATTTGAGGGAACACGTTGACCGATCTTTCCTTGCGAGGATTCTATCGGACCGGTGGCCGCCGTTCGGGAGCAATCAGCCTTGTATCGTGTGAGTTTTGCGTGTGTTCATCGTGTTATTCGCGAGGTGTGTGTCCGCTTCCGCTACCTTCTCCCTTTCCCCTCGCTTTCCCATCGATTTGACCACGAGATCCGTGAAGATCGGGCCACCCAAGAGGTTAACCCCTCCATCATTATTAGATGCTGGTCCCAGTTCCTGGTTATTGGATCAATCAAATCTGATACCTTGGTGAGGACACACACACCTCTTGGAGTAATGATTTTCTGGTTAGGACCATTAGAGATCCATGGATCATTCCATATATCAATAGAAACACCATTGCCAACATGCCAAATACACCCTCGTTTGAAAGTTTGAATCCCCGCCACAATACTTTGCCAAGTAAAGGAGGATCCTGCCTTAGGCACTGCCTTTAATATGTCTCCTGTAGGGTAATATTTCTCTCTAAGAACCCGAGCACACAAGGAATTAGGCTCATCAATCAACCTCCAGACTTGTTTTGCTAACATGGCAAGATTGAAGGAGTGGAGGTCCCGGAAGCCCAATCCACCATCCTTCTTCGGGAAGCACAATTTCCACCATGCATACCAATGAATTTTCTTCCCTTGATCATCATCTCCCCACCAAAATTGGGATATTAAATCAGTAATTTTCTTGCATATATTGTTTGGCAAGAGAAACACTGACATGGCATAAACTGGGATAGATTGGATGATAGCTTTTATCAGAATATCCTTTCCACCTATCGACAAGAGATTCTCCTTCCAACCTTTTATTCTTTGCAGCACCCTCTCAACAAAATGCAAAAAGCAATCACTCCTATCTGCCCCCACAACCGCTGGGAGGCCCAAGTATTTGTCCGAGAGCGCTTCAGTATCAATATTTAGAGTATTGCAAATCTGCACCTTCACATCCACATGCGTGTTTGGGCTAAAGAAAATACTAGATTTAGCCACACTAATCAGTTGTCCTGAGTTTCACAATAAGTATCAAGAGCTTGTTGCAACGAGATTGCATTGTTTAAATCTGTCTTCAAGAGAATCAAAGAATCATCAGCAAATAATATGTGTGAAACTGATGGTGCATTTCTGCACACCTTGACCCCTTCAATGCAACCAATCTCCTCAGCGTGCAACAGTAAACTTGATAACCCTTCTGCACAAAGAAGGAATAAATATGGGGATAGTGGGTCCCCCTGACGAATACCTCTAGTTGGAATAAAACCCTCTTTCAATTGAGAATTAAACCTGACAAAATAAGAAACTGAGGTAACACAAGCCACCACTAGCTCAATCCATTGTGAGTGGAAACCAAGCTTGATCATCATATACTTTGCAAAAAGTTCCACTCTACTCTATCATAGGCTTTATAAATATCGAGTTTGACTGCACAAAGCCCAGATTTACCTTTCCTTTTATTTTTTATTTTGTGCACACACTCATAGGCCACCAACACGTTATCAGTGATTAGCCTTTCAGGGACAAAAGCACTTTGTGTTGGAGAAATAATATCTGGGAGGATCACCTTCAATCTCGCTGCAATCATCTTAGAGATAATTTTATAGACAACATTGCAAAGAGAAATAGGGCGAAATTGCGATACCTCCTCCGGGTTATCGACCTTAGGAATCAAAACCACAACCGTTTCGTTCCAACCCGGTGGTATGACGCTATCGTCGATAGCCTGTAGCACTGAAGGTGTTATATTGCCTACAAGATGCTAAAACTTTTTGTAGAAAATTGCATGCAATCCGTCCGGTCCAGGAGCTTTAAGGTCGCCTATACTGAACACAGCCTGACGTACATCTTCCGCAGTGAACGGAGCAATCAAACTTTGATTCATCTCATCGGTTACTTTAGGAACAATTTTCTCCAAGAACTCTGGAAGGACCTCATTATTCTCTGATGTAAACAGGTTAGTAAAATATTGGAGAATAATCGGATTTAGACTGTCCGTACCTTCCACAATAAGTCCAGGTGGTCCTTTTAGCTTTTTTATATAACTAGCATAAATGCCTGTGCGCTGCAACGGGAATAAAAGCTAAGAGTATGTTTAAATAAGTCCGACTTCAAAGCAACATTTTTTGTTTTTTAATTCCTTTTTCATGCTTGTTTTTTCTATTTTCTATAGTTTTTTCTAAGTTTATGAACATTTTTAAAAACCATAAACTTTAAAATTCATGAACGTTTTTTCGGTTCATAAACATTTTCTTAAAATTTCCTGAGTATTATTAAATTCTTGGTTTTCAAAGTCTGAGCATATATTGAATTCGTGAGACATTTTTAAACATTGTGAACATTTTCCTGGATATTATTTATTTCACCAATTTTTAAAGTTGACCAGAAAAATCTGTTGCACCCGCCATACACCGATGCGTGCAGACCTACAGCACACACGCACTCACTCGGGGGCGCACACACCACGCTACCTAACACACACCGACGCATGCAAAACAACACACAACGGCAACGCGCAGCCACCTACCTCGCGCTTCTTCCTCACAGATGCACGCCGCCAGCCCTCCTCTTCCCGATCGGCCCCGCTGCCATGTCCGCCTCCACCCACTCCTAGAGCAGCGAGCCGCCATGCCCACCTTCCGCCCCCTCAGGCTCGTCGCCTCCCCGCTCTCTCTGAGCTCCGTCTCCTCCATGCAGCGCCGCCAGCAAGCGCCCGTCGCCCGCACCTCAACTTCCCACAGTACCGCTGCTAGGCTTCCCCGTTCCGTCTTTGCCGCCACCAAAGCACACACCGTCGCCCCCCTCCGTCTCCTCTCCCTGTCCGTCATGGCGCGTTTTGCCCTCTCTCCCCTGTTGGCATATTGGGGATTTAATTCCTTCAATCATTTTTGCCCTCTCTCTTTCTATGGAGCTGCTTATTTGATTCCCAATCGACTTGCTTGTTCAAGGCAGCTTGAGAATCTATATAAATCGATCGAATCGAAAGAAAAAAGAGTGGGATTACATCATCAATCAGCCCGATGCAGAGTATGCAGCCAGGGGAGCGGAAGGGCCAGCCAGAATCGAAAAAAAAAGCCCGCAGCCAGACGACGAGTCAGCCCGATGCAGTCGTAGTTTACAGGACAGGAAGAGCGCCAGCCGAGAAAAGCCCAAAGCCCAGCCGTCTATAAATAAAGGTATTAATTTGTGTTTACTAATGTGTGTGGTATGATGTAATTTTTAGTATTTAAAAGAAAAAAAAGATGCAAGAAAGAGTTGGAGAAGCTACACGTTCGTATTATTATTATTTATTATTATATCATGAAATTCTGGATTTTTGCCTTGCTGCCTCGTCAGTATTTCTTTGCTGGAAAAGCGAGCGGATTGTTGCAGGGGCAGCAGCTTTTCCCCGACGGAACCGGGAGTACTGCAGACAGAGTGACAGACGACGGTGTCGATGGCACTCCGGTCCAGTACAGTATTTTTCAGTGCTCGCCAGGTTGCCGGCGCTCGACGTGCACTCCACTGTTTTGTGTGGTGCATGGGACGAGGCCCGCCCTACCCGTCGCGATCCCTTCCAGCTCTCTGATCATGCTGTCCGGCACTGCTGCTGCAATGACGCTCGAGTGGACTTTTGCTACGGCTGGCTCGGCTCGGCGGAGAGACAGCGACATCATCATTCGCCATCACGCTGCTCCTCCCGTGCAACGCAACAGCATGTCTATGAACCGGCCGGAGCCTGGAACGCATACGTGCGATTTTCTTTTGGGTCTTTCCTGCTGTACCAAGTGGCTAGAAAGTTCATCTAAAAAAAAAGTTGGCCGTGATGAAGCTAGCTGTAGGCTTTTCTCGGATGCAAATTGCAAAAAGTTACGGTGGCTTTTGGGGACGAGGCCTTTTCATGTATACCCCGTACGTAAGTTTACCGAACCACACAACAGCTTTCTTGCACGAAACATCATGCCCATGCCATGCCGCCGCGCGCTGCTTTACGGCTGAAATCTACGGCATGAAAAGGGCAGCTGGCTAGCTAGCCAGTCACCGTTTAGCAGGTGGTTTAGGAACATAAGATGTTTTAGAGTTGTGAAAAAGATGTCATACACACTAAAATGTGTTTAAATATACTACTTCATATTAGCTTTACTAATCTAAGACATCTTATATTTTTAAACGGAGGGAGCACGTACTGCAAGTCGGGTTTATGAAAGACGCCGGGTGTGCTTCGCTAATTAATTTATATTTTGATTTTGGATGGAGCAGGCGCATTCCGTGAGCCTCGTGCGTCACCGGTTAGATTATATTTTTGCTGGTGGTCGAGGTCAGCTCAGCTCGCTTACGCAATGAATGAGGGAGACAAGCAATCGAACAGCTACATTACATTATATCGTCGCTTGGTGCACTCACCTGCATGTACAGATGTACTTGTAATATCGGCAATGAAGAAGGCCAGCTTGGAGAGCGACGTACCTACATACCATACACGCGTGGACCAATCGAAAGCTTGATCGATTCTCAACTAACTCTCGGTCGTCTACGGTGTTGTTGAAAGCAGGGATCGGTTTGGCCCGATCAACCTGCGGATTTCCTTCCCGCGCGCGTTTCCTGAATCGGCATTGCTTCCTTCCATTCCATCGTTTGTTGGATGACGTACGTGACAAGAAAACGCGTTCGGCGATCAAGGTCTTCCATGGGCAGTACCAGTACACCACAATGCCATGATCTGTACGTCTTCGACGTACACGAGGAGTTCAGTCCGTTCTGAAAGAAGGGCGAAGCAACTGAATTAATGAAACCGTCGCGACATTTTCCCTGCCGCGCGGGCAAACAGGCCCCCAGCGCCGCCGCCTCCTACCCCCGCCTCTCCGCCGCCGTCGGGTCGGGCCGTCGGGCGCTGCTGGTGCCGGCGGCGACGGGCGGCCTTTTCCCGCGCAGGGTCTTCTGGCGGCGCGGCGCACGGCGACTCCAGCTGTGCTCCTCGGCGGTACATTAAGTTGCGAGGGAAAGCACGAATAGTTTTCTAAGTTTTGTCGATATGTTAAGACGAAAATCACTAATTGAATACCATGCCATCTGAAAGGGCATGTATGCCCCATGTGTGGTTTTGATAATTAATGACAATCTCTATGGACTAATGTGTAAATTAAGTTTTACTTGTAGGTCATGTGTTGGTCTCAAGGTTGAAAGATGAAGAAATGTTCAAGAGCTTTGTGTCATTGAATTCATGAAGAAAGAAGGAGCTTGAAGGTTGATTAAGACAAGTGCAAAGAGTTGCATCAAGATGGATCAACCTCAAGAAGGGATGAAGAAGGGAAAGCTCAAGATCCACCATCTCTAGAAGATCTCATGCTTGAAGCTTGCCATCCTCGTGATAATGGATTGATGATGACAAGTTCAAAGAGGAGGTTTCCCCATAAAGTGCGATTTGTAAGTCTTTATCTTCATCAAGCAAGAGCAAACAATAAAGGTGCTCCCACTATAGGAGAACAAGACGGTCTACATCAAGTTCAAAAGAGATGCTCAAGGCAAAGGTATGTTCTTGATAGGGCTTTTCTTTTGCTGGTCTCGTGTTGTTAGTTGGGAGACCGGGTTTAGAATAGATAGCCGTTCTATCAAGAGAGGCTCTCAAGCGGGTGTCCCGTTTGCATCGTTCGGAGAAAGCTCAAACTCTTTGCACTCATTGCATCATCTTTTTTGGTTGTTATTTGGTTCTTGTCCATGAGAGGATTTAGAGCTTGTGGTCATCATCATAACAAGCTCTAGTTCATCAAATAAGGATTTCACTTGCATATCTTATTGCGGTTTTTGATCTTGCGAGTTTTCTGGCTACACACCTTGGGGGATACTTCACATATATACATTCATGGTATTTTCTCCCAAGGTTATACCCAATATTTGTTGGATTCTATTCGTCGTTATCTTTCCAACAAAACTGGTTCCATCTCGTTTGGAGTTCGGATGCAAAAGTTATTGCATTTCTGGTTTTCTGGTTTTTGTAATTTCCTTGACCGGAAGTTCCGCTAGGGCATTTTTGCCGCCGAAAGTTCCGGTGGATGTTCCGGGTCTTCTTCCACTCACGTTCAGTAACCTTCTGTTTTGGAAGTGCTGTTTGACGGAACTTCAGCCGGAATTTCCACCGGAAGTTCCGGCCAGGGACCGGAAGTTCCGCTCGGGCCTAGTTGCCGCCGAAAGTTCCGGTTGAATTTCCGGCTCTCATTCCGCTCACGTTTAGTAACCTCTATGTTTTTGTTTGCTCTATTTGACGGAACTTCTATCGGAACTTCCACCGGAAGTTCCGCTCCCACCGGAAGTTCCGGTGAACCGGCGGAAGTTTCGACCAGGACTCGTGTTTTCAGTTTCTCGCTTCGCAGTTTTTGACCATTGGTTGTGAGCCACCGGAACTTCCGGCCTCCCACCGGAAGTTCCGGCCATGGTCGCGAATGCCCATAACAGGCAGATCCGGGAGCCCTTTAAAAGGGGCTCCTCTTCCCCTTTGTGGGAAACAACTCTTTTCTTGGTTCTTGGATTTCTCTCTCTCCTCCATTGTTGACTTGAAGAAGCTTTCCCTCTCTCCTTTCCCTACCTATGATTCTTGCATCTTTTTGAGGGATTTGAGAGAGGAAATCTAGATCTACAATCCCCCCAAGTCAAATCCCTTCTTTGTGAAGGAATCATTGGGATCTAGATCTTTGAGAGTTTTGTGTTCTCCTCTTGTGTTCTTCCTCCCTTATTTCCCCAATAGATTTTGTAGCTTTGTTGGAATTTGGGAGAGAAGGACTTGCCCTTGCATTTGGTGCATAGGTTTGAGTTCTCCTCGGAGATTCAGCGAGTTCAAGCTTGTGAGCTTGTTTCTCTTGGGTTCCTTGGAACCCTAGACGGTTGTGTGGTTGGATTGTTGATCTTTTGTGGTCGTGTAGCCTTTTGTAGATTTGTTGGCCTTTTGTGGCATTATAGCCTTTTGTGGCTTTGTTGTTGGGAGCCTCCAATTGAGTTGTGGAGTTAGCCCCAATCTTGTACGGGTTCAGTGACCGCCCTCAAGCGTTCCATAGTGGAGCAAGTGCCCGCCTTTTGTGGTGCGCACTTGGGAGAATAGGGTGAGCCTTTTGTGATGTCGGTGAGTTGCGTGATTCCGCATCCAGGGTGAGGCCTTGTGCGGCGTTGGATGAGCATCGAGCCACCACACCTCGAGGTGAGCCATTTGTGGCGTTCGGAGAGCATTGCGTCATCGCACCTCTCCAACGGAGACGTAGCTTCTTTGGAAGTGAACTTCGGAAAACAAATTTTCGTCTTCGCGTCCATCGGTTATCTCTCAACCGAGCCCTTTACTTATGCACTTTACATTGTGATAGCCATCGTGCTTGAAGTATTTATATCTTGCTATCACCTTGTTGCTTATATTGCTTAGCATAGGTTGTTGGTGCACTTAGGTGAACTTAGTGGCTAGGTTTTGTGCTCAATAAATTAAACGCTAGTTTTATTCCGCATTTATTTGAGCCTAAACCATAATATTTTTAAAAGCCTATCCAACCCCCCCTCTAGGCGACGTAAATTGCACTTTCACCATCTTCCTATCCCTTCTTTTTTTAAATCTCCTTAGAATGCTCACACATCGATCCTCATGTGAAAACGGGGCCATAATATAAACAAGAACTAGTTGTTAAAAATATAAATATATAGCCTAGCTCTTTTTATAAGTTTAGACTTTTGGAATAATTGGCTGGCAACAATTCAATATGGTATCAGAACCAAGAGGTCTCAAGTTTAAGACCTGTTCATGCAGTTAAAAAAAGATTCCGTGGATTGCAATAAACCCACACTACGGACTAAAATTACCTAGACTTGAGGGAGAGTGTTAAGCATATAAATATATAGCCTAACATTTTTTATTAGTTTAGACTTTTAAAATAATTAGCTAGGGACTTTTATAGAAAAAAAGAAATAACTGGCTAAGGCAACAATTTAATACTAGTAGTACTCCCTCTGTTTAGGATTATAGGTCCTACGCCCATACCTAGGTTGTTAATTTGATCAACAAAATATAACTTATATATCACAAAAGTTATACCATTAGAAAATATAACCTCTAAAGTTTCTAATAGTATAATTTTTATGCTATATTATTTATATTTTATTGTTCACATTAGCAACCTAGTTATCCGTGCGAGACTTAGGGTGTGTTCGGCAACTCGCTGGCTTCCAGCTTCCCAAAAATCCACGAAGGAGCAGCGCCGAACACCCTAACTCCACGGAGTCAGATTCGAGAAGCTGGCACAATTTCCTTCAGAAAACGTGGAGCACCTCTCTTGCAATTCCGTGGATCGGGAAATACCGGAGCAGTGAGAAATTACAAAAAAAATGCCAACGCCAAGTCAAAATGACCGCTTCGGGACAAAACTTGACCAGTAGGCTGTACCTCACCCGTCCGCTCCAATCGCCCCTCACCCAACCCGCTGTTGGAATTCTTGTTCATGATAAAGTTTATATTCCATGCTAGAATTGTATTAAGCGGAAACTTTAATACTTGTGTGGTTTGTGAACAACACCGTGTCCCTAGTATGCCTCTATGGACTAGCTCATTGATTAATAATGGTTAAGGTTTCCTAACCATAGACATGAGTTTTCGATTAATAATGAGATCATATCATTGGGAGAATGATATAATGATGCGGACCCAAACTAAGCTTGAGCAATTAGATCGTGTCATCGTGTTCATCTTTGCGAAGATTTTCTTATGTCAAATATTGTATTCCTTAGACCATGAGATAATACAACTCCACGTATCGGAAGAAAGCTTTGAGGTCATCAAACGTCATCCTATGAGCGGTGATCATAAAGGTGTCTCTCGGTGATCGGAAAGTACACGGGTTGTATGTATCGAGATGGGATTTGTCCCTCCCAAGTCGTAGAGATATACTTCGGGCCCACTCGGAAATCGATATCAACACCGCTTGCAAGCATGTGGTTAAGGAGTTAATCACAAAGTGATATCGGATTACGGGACGAGTAAAGTACTTGCTGAGCGAGATTGAACTAGGTATGATGCAAGCGATCAAATCTCGGGCAAGTAAAATATCACGAGACGAAGGGAATATATATATGTGATTGATTGAATCCTGGCATCATGGTTCATCCGATATGATCATCGATGAATGTGTGGGAGTCAATATGGGTTTCCAGACCCCGCTGTTGATTATTGATAGAAGATCATGTCTGCATATTCTCGAACCCGAAGGGTCACACACTTAACGTGTCTCGACGCTAGGGTAGATTGGATAATTGGTTTATGAGTTTTTGTTCGGAGTCTCGGATGGGATCCGGGACATCACGAGAGGTTCCGAAATGGTCCGGAGAATAAGATTCATATAAGGCAATGCAGTTTTTGGAGTTCGGAATTGTTTTGGGTTAATCGGTATTGTACCGGAAGCTTCTAGAACCTTCCGGAGTGGGACCAACGTGGCCCCACTTGTCGGGAAGGGACATGGGCCTATGAGGGAGTGCCCTGGCCGCATTGGGCCAGGGGCACAAGGCCCCATAGGGCCCAGCCGGCCAAACCCTAGGGAAACCCTAGGGGAGCTTCTAGAGGGGGGAACTTGCCCCCCACTCCTTCCTCCTTGGCCGCCGGCCTAGGGCTTGGGGGAGGGGAAAGGGCCATCCGCCCACCCCTCTATATAAAGAGGGCTGGGGGCGCACCCTCCACACACCTCCTCCTCAACCCTAGCCGCCCTGCTGCCCCTCCTCTCTCTCCTCCCATTGTGCGTGGCGAAGCCCTGTAAACTCTCCACCGCTTGCACCGCGCCGTCGCGTTGTAGATCCAATCCATCTCTCCACCCTACTTGCTGGACCGAGGAAGGAGGAGACGTCGAGGTGCCGCACGTGTGCATCTCTCGGAGGCATCGCCACTTGTGGTGTTAGATCGGATCGGATCGCGAGGAGGAGAAGCGAGTACGACTACATCACCCACGTTCCGTCGAACGTTCCGCTGTGCGAATCTTCAAGGGTATGAAGATCTCATCTATTCCCCCTCGTTGTTTGCATCTGCTAGATTAGATCTTGGCTTTCCCTGTTCGCATCCCTAGAAAATTTTGATTTACTATGCTGCGAAACCCTTCACCCGCCCCCTCACCCCACCGCCCCGTCCTCCCTCTGCTTCGGCGACCGCACGGAGGCGCGGTCCCGCGCCCTATTCCCCCGTCCGGCGTTAGCTCCTCGGCCTCCGCCCGCCGGGTGAGCTCCCTTTCCTCCGCCTGCCCGCCCGCGAGGTGAGCCCCCCTTCTCCACCCGCCGCCCACCGGGTGAGCCTTCCTCCTCCGCTCGCCCGCCCGCCCACAGCCAGGTGAGCTCCCCCGCCTCCGCCCGAAGATCTCCGCCGCCTCCGGCCGCGTGAAGACCGCATGATCTTCCTCCTCTGTCCCTGTGACCAACAACAGCAGAGCGACGTTGGGGACCTTCTTCTCACCTCCTTCCTCAAGCAAGTGAAACAGCCGTGTATTTTGGACAGGGGCGTCGGGGACATCAACAGCTCTAGGTACGTTCAGGAAATCCTATTCTGCACTTTGCTGGGACATCAAGCTAGGAGAAATGGAAAAATCGATAGGAAAAAAAAGGAGTAAACAAGCCGCGGCCCAACAGACCAAGCGAGAAGCTGGAGTCGGCGCCAAACGTTTTCTATGCCAGACAAGAAGCTGGAAGCGGGAGTTGGGAGCAGAGTCGGTGGATTTCAGGAAGCTGGGGACCTTCCAAACACGCCCTTATAATCCCAAACGGAGGGAGTACATGACATGGGTTGCCTTTAAAGAAGATGCAGTTTAGTAGCAGATACTCCCTCCGTTTGGGATTATAAGTCCCGCGCGGATAACTAGGTTGCCAATTAAACAACAAAATATAAATAATATAGCATGAAAATTATACCATTAAAAATTTTAGATGTTATATTTTCTAATGATATGACTTTTATGATATATAAGTTATATTTTATTGGTCAAATTAATAATCTAGATATGCGCGTAGGACCTATAATCTCAAACAGAGAGAGTAGTAGCTAGACTATCTAAAAAAGGACAGCTAGACCACTATAGACCTACATAATTCATGAATGCATGTATGTATCTAGAAAAACAACATAAATGCATGATAAGTCGTGATATATTTTTCAAGACCATGCGATGCATGCTTTCCACGAAAATTCAGGACTTCGCCTCATGCATTATTGGTCAAACCTGGAGATGACAATGCCGAGTCATATCCCTCTATTATTACTAGATGCATGCATCAAGTTGATGAACAAACTCCTCTAAACCGCATCTTTGTGTAGTTACTATCTCGTGCGGACAATCTCCTCGCCTCGGCGTACAAGGGTTACAAGGGACTCGGCTTTGTTATGTATATATGCTTGGCGACCTCAACCTACCATGTCATGCTTTTGTTGTTGAGTTTATCAAATTTGTAATAATGTACTTCCATCGTCTCTAAATAGATATCTTAAATTTATTAAAATTTAAATAAATTTAAACACTATTTAGTATATAAATTAATCTAAATTTTAGAAAATCTAAGACATCTATTTTAGAACGGAGGGAGTACTATTTGTATGCATTCTTAGGCTGGTCCTAGTGGTAGTATCGTACTACTAGTATCATGCATATGATATAGTGTATGATAATATCTTTATACTGTATGGTATCATATGATAGTATCGTACTAGTACTATATTTAATAATTTGTAAATCTCAATACAAAATTGTGTACAAGATTTATTTGTGTGAGAATTTTCTAGTTTTACGTGCTATGATACGGTATCTAACTATGATGCTTTAATCATCTCTTTCTTTATTAATTATTGTGCCATTTCAGATTTTTGCCAACATAGCATGCATGATACTAACTATGATACTCCCACTAGTTCGAGACTTAGTTGGTGGAAATGCTAGGATTAAGGCGCCTAAGAGAATGCTACGACTTCGTATCTTCTTCCTTTTTTTATGGTTGTCCCCATCATTATGGGCCTTTCTCCGCCATCTTGGTAAGAAGATGTCGGGGGGTTAACCTCGGGTAGGTCAGAGACGGGGAAAGACAGAGGTACTGTCCCCGTCTGGTTTCCGAGTTACGGCCTAAGTCGGCCGAATCATGGATATGTCGGCCGATGAACGGAGGCAAGAAGCCCACATATAGGTATCAAGTGGTTACCCGGCCGAGTTAATGAGAGAATCGGCCGGGTTACCCAAATGATCTTCATGCAGGTGAGGAACGAGCCGAGTAACACAAGGTAAGGCCGAGTGATACGAAGCTTGCAGGAGAAGGAGAAGCCTGTGGTCAAACTATAGCTGCAGCTAGAAGGAATCGAGAAAGGGCCAAGCACAAGAGACAAGGATGCACAGTCGGAGGGCGTAAGGAGGTCACGGAGGTGACAGTCCTGGAGCCGAGGCACGCAGGAGGGGCCACTGGAGCCTTGCGTCATTAGAAGGCGGCAGGGAAAGGAGGCCGCGAACTACTACTTTGGGACAAGCATATTCCACGAATATGCTTGCCTCGTCATCCCTAAGGGCACCCAAGGCACCCCTTTATAAGGGGAGGTTTGGACCCTGAGGGAGGGATCCACTCTTTGAGCACCGTTAGGCTGGGGAGATTCATCTTGTCCCCCTGTATTCAGCTCTAGGAGCATTTGTAACCCAACAAGAGAGAAATAAAGTTCATCACTTTGGCAGCTTGAGTGTAAAAGGCGATTGCATCTTCCTTCCCGATCCCACTAGCATCCATAGGCCCGTGCTTTAGCCTACCCATGGCATCTGCCGTGCCAAGACCACACGGTGGCGCCACCGTGGGCCGCAGCGGTTCTAGCTGGAGTTGTGATCCGGACGGGAAACTTCATCAACACCGGCGAGCGCGTTGTTTCTGGTTTGGTCCAGAGATTTGGTCTCTGCGATTATGTCAGAGACAATGCAGGAAGCTTCAGGGGGAAAACTCCCCCGCGCAACGGGATCTTCATCGGCCTGGGCGAGCACAGGGTCTACGTCGGCGTCGACATCACCGGCATTTATCCTCACCAAGTTGTTGTTGCGGAGAGCCACCTCGAGCGCGAAGTCGTCCATCGGAGAGCATCTTGCAGCAGCGTCGAGGTGATGGTCGCAGCAGAGCTCAGCGAGCAGCGGTAGCCGGGTCAAGCAGAGAACTTCAGCGCGAGGCGCACTTGCAAGCAGACCACACCGCAAACCGAGGTAATTCCAGCGGTGACAAACCCGCCGAGCTGCATGACACCACCCCAAAGGCGCCAAGGAGAGGGCCACCTCTGGAGAGACCAGAGAACATTCTTGCAACTATAGAAAACTTAACCACACATGGCGCCGATACTTGATCCGCAAATGCTCAAAGAGTTAGAAGAAACCAGCAAAAGGTGCTTGTAGAGGCCAAAAAGTATCACCTATGAATCTTGAACAGACCACGAGAGAATATGCAAAAGCTAATAAGCGATATCGCACCGAGCGGGTGGATGAACTAAGATTGAGAGGAAGAACCTCATGAATGACATTAACAAAGAGCATGAAGCTCACGAGGCGAATCGGTGATTTGGGTTTGCCGAGGTACAATGCCGGCGAAAAACACGAGAGCGGCAAATGCCGCAGCATTGGAATTAGAGGGGTTACAGGAAGCTCGGCGGAAACAACAAGAAAGAGTGAATGAGCCAGTGCGCATCGCGAACCAAAAAATGAGAAATGCAGAGCTAACCCAAGACCAGGGCTTCATGATGGTTCATTCGGTAGGGGCAACACCTGCTTTATCTGCGGCAGCGGCATCTTCACCCGGAAACAACGCTAGAAAAGAGAAAGCAGTAACCTCAGGGAAGAGGAACAAGCAAATTGTTCCATATGACCCGGCAATAGCTGGAAAGGCAAATGATAACATAGGCAATGCAAGCCGAGGTAATAGTGGGGAGAGAAACCACGGCCGTATGGAAAAGGACGGCGGCGGCCGAGGTAATGGAGATCTCGGCAGGAGAGAACCTGCAAGAGACAATCATGAAAACCAAACCCCGGCCGAAGTAAGGAGAGAAGTGCCGCTCAACCCGCAACCAAGACATGAGCCTCGGCAGGAAAGAGAAGTGAGGCCAGCTCGCCACAATCAGATGAATGGAAGGTATAATGATGGATATTCCGAGGTAGAGTACGCAAACCAGGGTGGAAACAATCACTATGGGATGCAGGATAGAATCTGTCTGAGATTTGCCAAAGAATGATGCAAGAGTAAAGTTGGATCGGCTATACGGTCCGAGCTGTTGGAAGAGCAAGGTCCACCAGTCCGACATGTTTTGGACCACGGATCATGGCGAACCACCGCGTCAATTTTCAGTTGGCAAGAGGCACAAACGCATAATGGAAGTACCAAGCCACAAGACTGGTTGATTGATTATGCCACCGTGTGAAGATAGCGGTGGCAACCTAAGATGGGCTGTCGGTATGTCCCACGGATGTTGGAAGGACCAGCTGGGTATGGTTGAATAATCAACCAGTGGCGAGATCAACTGCTGGTTAGATTTCAAGAAATGTTCGTTAGCAACTTTACCAAAGACATACAAGAGACCAAATAGACCACAGCAACTAGCCATGTGCAAGCAGAGGCCGAATGAAACAGATAGAGAGTTTTTAACTCGATGGTGTAACCTGAGAAACTCATGTGAGGGAGTTATCGAATCGCAAGCAATCGCTTGGTTCGCGCAAGGCTGCCGTTATGCCAGCGTGTTGTGGCAACGCCTGCAGAGAGATATGCCAACCACACTGGCAGAAACTATCAGAATAGCAGACTCCTATGCATTGGGTGACCCAACCCAACCGGAGTTAATGTCGACAGATCATCATGAGCAACAGGACCAGTACACGAGAGATTTGGCCGGGTCATCCAGGCATTATTTCAGAGGAAGAATGTAACTACCTCGGTGAACTACGCTCCTAGATACAAGCCTGGATGAGTGATAGCGGTTGAAATAGTACGGTGGGGCCCCAAAAGCCACTCACTGGTAGTCCTTTCAGACGTCCCAACCGCTACCCTCTCAACGGGACCTGTACGGGCGGCGTAGTCGGTAGGCGAAGGGATCAACTACGTACACAAGTGGGTATGTACGCAAGCCACCATACAAGAGTACATCACAGCCATCCCATCTAGAAAGAAAGAAAATATACCAACGCCATACGGCAAGATTCAAATGACCTGGATAACTATATTTTAGGATAACTCCTCATACAACACACATCAGAGTATCATGCGGAAGCGGCAAACAGAATCCGAGTACGGATAAGAAGCAAATCGGCATAAGATGCCAAAGAAAATAAGCACATCCCAAGGTGTCTCACGGATCCCGTGCGAATCTCTACACCATACGATCGTTGCCCACATCTTCGGCTTCTTCCACCCAGTATCCGTCCTGAGAAGGTACCTGTTCATCTGAATCAAGAATTTATCGTGTGAGACCCTAAGGGTACTCAGCAAGTCTTAATGCCTCTAAAGGGGACACAACCTGGGGTGACGCAATTGCAGCAAAAGATAACCCTAACAATTCTACAGATAAACGCTAACCATCCGCCTAACCAATGATAGACGGATGTCCGTGAATTTAAGTACAACAGTTATAATGGTAATCTCATCCGATCCATCCTCCTCCCTGCTTACCAACAGGAAAGCGGACGAACAACCCCCCATCCGTTGGCAATTTTATTAACCATTCCATGAGTATTGCTCTACTTACTAGTCAAGTTACTTAGTCATATTAAGGCGGTACTTTAGTTATGCTTGTCTATGATCAAGAAACTGTGCTCCAAGTCGTCCATATCCGCGGACACGGCTTTCAGAAAGTTTTACCCGGCCGGGGTGCACCAATAGCAACACACGCTCGATCAACCTCGGAAAAACCAAATCAAAACCCAACGAGGCTTTCACGACTGAACAATCACAAGATTCAGAAATATTTGTGGGGCCACCCTTGAGTATACCCGAACGGAGTAAGCAAGCTCGAGACGGACTCAAGGTTTGCGTCGATGGTCAGAACGACAAAGGTCCCCAATCGGGACTCGATACCGCTGAAACATCCCACTTACCTAAACAAAGACAGTGTGCTCCTCGCACAAACGTAAATAAACAGTAGCATGGCATAAGTACAGATCGTAAATAAAACCTCAAACTAGTTTGTGGCCCCATGAAATAGACGGAATCAAGCTCGCCTGGGGGTCCCATATACCTCCGGATGTGGATAGCGCGATAAATCAAGGAACAGGAATCAAGTACTGGGTCTTACGGACACAAGTGAGCGGGAAAACCAAATAGCAGATGTTGCTCACCGTGCCACTTTCTTTAGTTATCCCGAACTACTCGGTTAAGTTGTTTAAGTACCTCGTTATTCATCGACTCACAAACCCTACACATGTCGTTTCTACTCGCATGGCTCAAACAACTCCTATAGTAGTGGTTCATGGGATGGAGGAAACAAGCTTGGTGGGGTTTAAAAGTAAAGGCTATACATACTTGGGATTCAATTTAATGCAATCGACTCGATGATGCAAGAATAAGATAGAGGCAATAGGTAATTGTATGTATGCGAGCATGTGGTAGTGCTTGCCTGGTATCTCTGTTGAAGCAAAGGACGGTTCAGGTGGTTCTCGGTTCTCTTGATACAGCGCAAAGGTTCTATCCGAGAAAAACCAAACAAACAAGGCCAACATGAATATAGAGCACAAGCATTGGAATTAAATGCGTCAAGCAAACAATCATGCCATGATGAATGGTGCACAATTTACATGGCAAGTAAAGTAGCATGGCATGGGTGAGGTGTGGAGGACAAGAATATAACAATTGAGTGGGTTTTAGTCATATTTTGTTGTCATAATAGTTGCTGTTCATTATATTTTTATATGATGCATGCTGCAATTGAAGACATGGATAGCATAAACAGAAAGGTCTCGTCGAGCTGATCAATTTGGACTACTTATTTGCTTAATTTGGAATTGTAAAACCAAAGTTATTAATTGTTGAAAATCCAGTGGCATTTGATGTAATTAACATAACTTGGAATTTTACTTGTCCAAAATACAAAATAGATGGCATATTTGAATGCCTCTCCTCTTGCTGATATCCAAACATATATTATTTGTCAAATTTGGAATTAGTAAGTAAAAGTTATTAAAAGAATCTGAATAGAATTTGAATTTGAATTAATTTAAAATAAGTTTGAATTTTAAAACAAATCTGAAACGTTTTCTACAGTAACTTAACTTTGAGTCGCGAGTGGGGTCGAGATGGTTCGGTGGCCATTGCCAGTCTGGGAAAGAACTGGACCATGGGTTCATTAGGGATAAGCCAGAGCCTTTTGCAAAACTTACTCGAGACACGACAAGGCCGGAGGACCGCGGGTTGAGGCGCCAGAAAGGAGGGACCTAAACAGGAAAATGTCTGGGAGGTTGTCTGACAAACTGAATCTGTCCGCGAAAACGGCTAGCTGATCCCAAAGTTTGGGCGAAGATGACGAACAAACGGTGCGAGTTTCGCAAAAACGTAAAAACCAAAACTGAAGAGGGATGTGCAAGGCTGTGTTTCGTGTTGAGGTTTTCATCGGAGGTCTGCGAGGGTCGGAAAACTGATGGGAACAGAGGCCCATCGCCGAGACGAAACTCACTGCACCCAAATCGAAGTCGAACGATCTTGCGAGGAAGAAAGCGAGCAAACCAGGGCGATCTGGCGACGCGCAAAAGGAAAGATGCAGCAAGCCTAGGGCTACAACCGATGTTTGGGGTTTTCGCGAAGTAACCGCAGCGGTCGGGCAAGGTGAAAAAGAGGCGTGCTCGGCAGACGGACGGCTGCCGCCTGCTGTCATTGTTGGCAAGGCGCCGCCGTCTTGTGGCGTGCGGCGAGCACCTGGGTGGCACGGCAGCGGTAAGAGGGAGGTGGAGCTCACCAGAGGGTGTCGGCGACGGTGGCGATGTCTTTGGGAGCGACGCGACGACGGGCGGGTGGGGCGGTGCATCGAGACACGCGGCGGCAGCGTGGCGCACTCGGGGTGTCCGTTCGGCGGGTGCGGTGCTCCTCTGGCGTCCTTGTCCTCTCGCAGCGGCACCAGACGGACCACGCGACGAGCCCGTGGGTGGCGCCACGGCAGGTCGACGGCGGCGGCTAGGGTCTAGCGGCCACGCCATGGTGGGCTAGGTAGGCGATGGAGGAGGAGGATCTCGATCCGGATGGTTGGGGAGGTAGGTGGTATGGTAGGGGGGAGGGAACGGCTCTGCTTTCGCTTTATGCCGTGAAACGCGAGGGAGCTAGGAGGGACACAACACGTGATCGAGAGAGAGAGAGAGAACAGGGGAGAGGGAGAGGCAGTGGGGTCGACGTGGTGGTAGGGCTGGCATGGCAGGTAGAGGGAAAGAGAGGGGGAGGGGACCTCGTGGTTTGGTGCAAAGGGCATGGCTCGGGCTGGGGAAGTGGGGTGGCAGCAGGAGAGAGAGAGAGAGGAACCGAGGGGGGGAAGGCTCGGCTTTAGGGTTTAGAGTAGGGGAGGCTCGGGTAGATGGGTGTGGGACCCGCAAGAAGGGAGAGGTAGGGATGGAGAGGGACATGGGGCATGGGAACATGCTAGATAGGAAAAGGGGTAGTGCTAGGGTTTTTGCTTAGGTAGAGAGGGGTAGATTAGAGGGGTAAGAGGGGCTTAAGGTTTTGATTGTAGCTAGAAGGTTAGAGGGCAAGTATGGGATTAGGGTTTTGCTAAAAGAGGTGAGAAAGATGGAGGAGGTACTTTAGTTTTAACAAACATGCTACAAACTATACTTAGCAAGATCAAACAAGAAAAGAGGAAGAGGAGGAAAGATGGTCATATGGTGATGGGGTGGTTCTAATGGCCCATGCATGATCCAACAAAGGACCAAGCAAGATCCAAAGAGAGGGGGGGGGTTTAGAGGATGCATGCCACATTAGCACAAGTGGGTGCAAGGTCCAAGGGTAGGGTTTTGGCTTAGGGGGAAAAAGAGAGGGAGAGAGCTAGGGTCTTGTACTAACCAAACAAGATCAAGCAAGGTAGAAGGGATCTATTTAGAATTCCAACAAAAACCAAAAGCTAGGAAAAAGGGGTACTTGCATGGCCCATGCAAGACAGTTAATGCCCAAAAGATCCTTGTGAAAACAATGATATTATGATGGCATTGTCCATATGCATTCCCAAAAGGTGGGCAGGGCCAAGCAAAGGTTATGGGGGATCCAACCAACAACATGGGCTAGGGATAACTCAACAAAAGGCCAAGCCCATATTATTGGATGGTGGAATTATAAGGTGGTGAAAGAAAAGGTGGTGGAGTCAAAAGAGAGATGCCCCCAACTCAACTTGGGCATTTAACAATTTATTAAGACCCAAATACAATATCAAGAGGCAACTACAACTAATTATGCACATGAGATAAGAACCAAACAAGAAAAAGGTTTTATATGATGCCCAAATGCAAGGGGACATGATGACATGAGCATGATGTGATGATGATGCAGCAATTATATGTTGGAAGTGGCCCATTTTATTATTATGACATGTAGCATTACAGGGGTTAGACAACTGGGATGCTACAACTCTCCCCCACTAAACAGGAATCTCGCCCCGAGATTCTAGGAAGAAGAAGAAGAAGACACAAAGAGAGAAGGATGGTTGGCACGTAGATCATCTTCACGCTCCCATGTTGCTTCATCAACAGAATGGTGTGACCACTGCACTTTGCAAAACTTGATGGACTTGTTGCGAGTCCTACGTTCTGCGGTCTCAAGGATTTTGGTGGGGTGTTCTTGATAAGAGAGATCTTCTTGGAGGTTGATTAGCTCATGATCCACGGTCTTGTCGGGATCTTTGAAGCACTTCTTGAGCTGAGAGATGTGGAAAACATCATGGACTTTGAGTTTTTCCGGAAGCTCAAGTGCATAAGCAACTTCTCCCCTTCTACCACGTATCTTGAAAGGACCGATGTATCTAGGAGCCAACTTTCCTTTGATACCGAAGCGGTGTGTTCCTCTCATGGGAGTGACACGAAGGTAGACGAGATCACCAGGGGCATATACCATATCTGTGTGCTTCCTGTCATAGTTGCTCTTGACGACTCGAGCAATCTTCGTTCTCCGAATGATATGCACCTTCTCCTCCGCTTGAGTCACAATGTCGGGCCAAACCAGATTCTTTCTCCTTTTGACCAACCAATCGGTGTTCGCACTTGCGACCATAGAGAGCCTCGAATGGTGCCATCTTCGACTCTTCCGAAGCTGTTGTTGTAGGAGAATTCAGCATATGGAAGGCATTCCTCCCACTTCATGCCAAACGAGATGACGCAAGCTCTAAGCATGTCCTCGAGAATCGATTGATCCTCCACTTGTCCTTGCGATCGAGGGTGGTAAGCTTTGAAGTTCAACTTCGTTCCCAAAGCTTTTGGAAACTCTCCGTAACTTTGAGGTGAAGATGCTCCCACGATCCGAACTGATTTCAAGTGGAACCCCATACAAAGAGACAATCCTGTTGATATAGAGCTCACCAATTCCGTAAATTGTTTCTTTGATCGGGAAGAAGTGTGCCACTTTAGAAAGCCTGTCGATGACAACAAAAATTGCATTGTTGCCCTTCTGCGACCTTGGAAAGCCAGTGATGAAGTCCATCTCAACTTTCTCCCATTTCCATTCCGGAGGTTTCAATGGCTGTAGAAGACCAAATGGTTTCTGATGGACAGCCTTGACTCTGCGACAGACATCACATTCTGAGACGTACTTGGCACAATACCTTTTCAACCCAGGCCACCAGTATTGTGTTTTCAAGTCCATGTACATCTTTGTGCTGCCAGGATGGATAGAAAGAACCGAATCATGTGCCTCCTTGAGAACTTGGTCTCTCAGGCCCGGGTAGTTTGGAACAAACATCCAGTGATCAAAGAAGAGCGTGCCTTGATCATCAACGTGAAAGGATTCGTACTTCGGAGTGCCAAGCTTAGAGATGAGCTTTCTGGTGTGCGGATCACCAAGCTGACGAGAACGAATCTGTTCTTCCAAGAGAGGAGTAGCCAGAAGGTTCAGAAGATGCCCTTGTTCCACAATCTCCGGTTGAGCCGACGAATTCCTCGCACAAGAGAGGTCGCTCTTCTACCATGAGGTTGTTGACATAAGCTTTACGGCTAAGCGCATCCGCCATGACGTTTGCTTTGCACGGGTGTAGTTGATGGTCACATCAAAGTCATTGATGGCTTCAATCCATCTCCTTTGTCAAGATTGAGATCAGCCGAGTGAAGATGTACTTCAAACTCTTGTGGTCCGAGAAGATCTCACAACGGTTCCCAAGCAAGTAGTGCCTCCATAGCTTCAAAGCAAAGACCACTGCTAGCTCAAGGTCATGTGGGATAGTTGACCTCATGCCTTCAACCGACGAGAGGCATAAGCAACCACTGTCTCTTGCATAAGGACCGCACCCAATCCTTGCAAAGAGGCATCAGAATATCTGGAAAGGCTTAGATGTATCCTGAGGAACCAAGACTGGTGTGGAAGTGAGCTTCTTTGAGTGTCTCAAAACTTTCTTGACAAGCGTGAGTCCAGACTTCTTGCCTTTCTTGAGGAGATCGGTAAGAGGCTTTGCTATTTTGAGAAGTTCGAACAAAACGACGCAATAGCTAGCCAAGCCGAGAAAACTCCGCACTTCCTTGACATTAGCGGGAGGAAGCCATTCAACTATTGTCTTCACGGTTTCGGGTTGACTGCAATGCCCTTGGCAGAGATGACATGTCCCAGATATGTTACTTGCAACCGTAACTCACACTTGGAGAACTTTGCATACAAGCGGTTCTCACGAAGCTTGTTCAGACACACCGCAGTGCTCTTCATGCTCCTCCTTGGACTTGGAATAAACCAATGTCATCCAGATATACCACGACAAACTTGTCCGGTACTCCATGAAAACGGAGTTCATCAGCCTCGAGAAGGTAGCAGTGCGTTGGTGAGGTCGAAAGACATGACCGTGTACTCAGACAGCCATAGCGAGTGGTGAAAGTCGTCTTGGGCACATCCTCTTTGCGAATTTTGATCTGGTGATAACCACTTCTCAAATCCAGCTTAGAGAACACCACGCTCACGCTAGCGATCAAATAGATCATTTATCCAGGGAGAGGATATTTGTTCTTGATGGTCTTAGCATTTAGAGCCCGGTAGTCCACACATAGCCTATCGGTTCCACGCTTCTTCACGAAGATTGTTGGACTACCCCAAGAAGAAGTGCTATGTTGAATGAAACCCAACTTCTCTTGTTCATCAAGTTGTCGTTTGAGTTCACCATTTCGGAAGGTCCCATTTTATATGGCCTCTTGGAGATAGGAGCCGTTCGTGTTCAAGCTCAATCACGAATTCAACCTCGCGATCCGGAGGCATACCGCAACTCTTCAGAAAGACATCCGGAACTCACAGGACACTGGTACCTTCGAATAGCTTCCATAGCATCATCATTCAGCAGCCAAGGAATAGAGCGGACATCGAGTCGACTTGGAGAAAAGACTAGATGGCCTTCGTGATCTTCGAGACACCGAAAGCTCAAAGACAATCGATCACAAATGCATTTGTCAACCAATCCATGCCCAAAATGACATCAATGTCGAGTTGCGTAACAATCAAAGAAGCCAAGAATGAAGAACCACCAATCTCGACTTGATTGCCATGGTGATCTTAGTTGCCATCATATTTGCTCCAGGAGAAAGAACCATTAACTTCTTTTGGAGAGGACCCAGGACTAACTCGTTCTCATTTGCAAACTTGTGAGACACAAATGAATGCGATGCACCAGAATCAAAGAGAACTCGTGCAGGGACTGAGTTAACTGAAAGCATACCCATGACAACTCCAAAGTGAGCTCACTTGAGAGGCGTTGACGCAGTTAGCTCGAACAACCGCAGACCCGGCTTAGTGTTGATGTTGAGAGCCCGAGGCGGTGCACGAACCAAGGAGAGCTCGATGCGATCTTGGCGGGGTTGAGGAGAGCTTTGTTCTTCATTGGAGCCCATTGTTGATGTCCGGGATCTCCACACGTGAAGCGTGCACCACCGGACGTGGAGCGAGTAGCTGTGACTCCGCCAGCGCCTGTGGTAAGGGTTGTTGTAGCCCCTGGGAGCCGCAGTGGTGAAGTTTGATGGCCTTGACGCGAAGCTTGCAGATCTTGGTGGAGCCGGGAGCGACGGTGGGGTGTTAGGAACCCAGACACGCCGCTTAGAAGGAGTTGCCATTGCTGCCGAGCTTGATGCATCCCTGCTGTGTTTCTTGGAATCCTCGAACATCTGCCTACTAGCCTCCTCTTGTAGTGCCATATGCTACAGTTCCAGGAAGGTTGCCGGTCTTGCATGCGTGAGTGCATACTTGATCGACACATTGAGCCATTGCCTGAATCTATTCTGCTTCTTTTTTTCATCTGATACCTCATCACCACCATAGCGAGACAGGTTCATAAAGTTCCCGATATAGGTGTTGACGTTATCATTCCCTCGCCAGTTGAGGAAAGCATCCTTCATCCTTTCCATCACAATCTCCGAGAGAAACTGTTCTTTGAAAGCTGCGGTGAACCTCTCCCAAGTTGGCTGGAACCCAAAGGTGCTTGCCTTCAAGTAGTTTTCCACCATAGAGCCGCATATCCCTTGAGAAGGTGGGTAGCACACTTGACCCACTCCTGCTCGAACATCGCCAGCCTCGAGCAACCTTGAGATCTCGCAACCAATCATCCGCATCAAGAGGTCGGTCGACACGTCGAACCGGGCGAGGTTGAACTTGAGGAAGCTCTTGATGTCACCACGCTTGGGAGGTGGAGGAAGTGGAGCGAACTCATTCCTTCCGACGCTCCTCAAGCGCTTTGGTTCTCTTGCATTGCCGCCAAAGCATTAGCTATGCTTGACAAATGAGCCAGTTCGGAGGAATATCCTCCTCGGTCCCAAGGGGGAGCCATCCTGTCATTGATGTAAAACTCAAGTCGATTACTATAATG
Source organism: Avena longiglumis (assembly GCA_030063025.1). Lineage (NCBI taxonomy): Eukaryota > Viridiplantae > Streptophyta > Magnoliopsida > Poales > Poaceae > Avena > Avena longiglumis. The sequence goes on from CP125976.1 coordinate 82,036,426, forward strand.
GAAGATGATAATAATCCGAATAGTACCAAGATGGAATTAACCAAGATTAAAGGATACAATTTCGAGATGATATAAAATATCAACAAAGTTCATAGAACCTCAAAGATATTAAGTATATCGCATTACGAAAAAGGAGTGTGGTACACAAACATATCAAAGAAAAATTTTCCACAAATTTCGCATTAAAATACCAATAGATGCTAAAATTACTTAACGAATCAAGATTAGTGACTCTACCGATCCAATATACAAAAGCGAATGATACAAGTAGTGGTATGGTCGCGACTCCATCCCGCACTCAAATCATTACTCCGCACATGAACAAGTGGAACACATATCCTAATCCCTTCTTCTCACGACGAAACCTAAAAATAGATAACTACGGAAACGAACACCCCAACAAGATAGCGTCGGATACAAAGAGGAAGATAGATTGCGTCGGTTTACAAAAGCCTGTCGGTATGGAATGTACCAACAGTTGATAACCAAAGGCAGATAAGAGAACAACTTGGATGCAACAGATAGACAAGGGATTACACACACACACACACATCCTATGGTACTACGGAAACCCCGAACACGTGAATCCTAATTTGAACTTTGAGAAGAGGAATGAAAACGTTGCACTTCCTTACCAGAAAAGGGTGGGTGGGAGGGTAAGAAGAAAAATGGAAGCAGTCCTACTCTCGCGTTTGTTTTTCCCTATATACATAACTACCAAAATATTTGCTAGACTGACAACGACCGTTTATTGAAACCTCAAGGTCGGGATGGCTCGATACCAATTGTAACTACCTCGGTGAACTACGCCCTAGATACAAGCCTGGATGAGTGATAGCGGTTGAAATAGTACGGTGGGCCCCAAAAGCCACTCACCGGTAGTCCTTTCAGACGTCCCAAACGCTACCCTCTCAACGGGACACCATGTAGGCGGCGTAGCGAAAGGATCGATCAACTACACAAGTGGGTATGTACGCAAGCCACCATACAAGAGTACATCACAGCCATCCCATCTAGAAAGAAAGAAAATATACCAACGCCATACGGCAAGATTCAAATGACCTGGATAACTATATTTTAGGATAACTCCTCATACAACACACATCGTAGTATCATGCAAGCGGCAAATGTAATCCGAGTACGGATAAGAAGCAAATCGGCATAAGATGCCAAAGAAAATAAGCACATCCCAACTACAGGTCTCACGGATCCCCGTGCCTTAATCTCTACACCATACGATCGTTGCCCACATCTTGACTTCTTCCACCCAAGATCCGTCACGAGAAGGTACCGCTCATCCGAATCAAGAATTTATCGTGTGAGACCCTAAGGGTACTCAAAGAAGTCTTAATGCCTCTAAAGGGACACAACCAGGGTGACGCAATTGCAGCAAAAGATAACCCTAACAATTCTACAGACAAACGCTAACCATCCGCCTAACCAATGATAGACGGATGTCCGTGAATTTAAGTACAACAGTTATAATAGTAATCTCATCCGATCCATCCTCCTCCCTGCTTACCAACAGGAAAGCGGACGAACAACCCCCCATCCGTTGGCAATTTTATTAACCATTCCATGAGTATTTCTCTACTTACTAGTCAAGTTACTTAGTCATATTAAGGCGGTACTTTAGTTATGCTTGTCTATGATCAAGAAACTGTGCTCCAAGTCGTCCATATCCGCGGACACGGCTTTCAGAAAGTTTTACCCGCCGGGTGCACCAATAGCAACACACGCCGATCAACCTCGGAAAAACCAAATCAAAACCCAACGAGGCTTTCACGGTCGAACAATCACAGGATTGAAATATTTCAGGGCCACCCTTGAGTATACCCGAACGGAGTAAGCAAGCTCGAGACGGACTCAAGGTTTGCGTCGATGGTCAGAACGACAGCAGTCCCCAATCGGGACCTGCCGATACCGAAAACATCCCGCTTACCTAAACAAAGACAAAGGTGCTCCTCGCACAAACGTAAATAAGCAGAGCATGGCATAAGTACAGGATCGTAAATAAAACCTCAAACTAGTTTGTGGCCCCATGAAATAGACGGAATCAAGCTCGCCTCGGGGGTCCCATATACCTCCGGATGTGGATAGCGATAAATCAAGGAACAGGAATCAAGTACTCGGGGTCTTACGGACACAAGTGAGCAGGAAAACCAAATAGCGATGTTGCTCACCGTGCCACTTTCTTTAGTTATCCCGTAACTACTCAAAGTTAAGTTGTTTAAGTACCTCGTTATTCATCGACTCTCACAAACCCTACACATGTTGTTCTCGACTGCATGGCTCAAACAACTCCTATAGTAGTGGTTCATGGGATGGAGGAAACAAGCTTGGTGGGGTTTAAAAGTAAAGGCTATACATACTTGGGATTCAATTTAATGCAATCGCGACTCGATGATGCAAGAATAAGATAGAGGCAATAGGTACTGTATGTATGCGAGCATGTGGTAGTGCTTGCCTGGTATCTCTGTTGAAGCAAAGGACGGTTCTGGGTGGTTCTCCTGGTTCTCTTGATACAACCCGCCAAAGGTCTATCCGAGAAAAACCAAACAAACAAGGCCAACATGAATATAGAGCACAAGCATTGGAATTAAATGCGTCAAGCAAACAATCATGCCATGATGAATGGTGCACAATTTACATGGCAAGTAAAGTAGCATGGCATGGGTGAGGTGTGGAGGACAAGAATATAACAATTGAGTGGGTTTTAGTCATATTTTGTTGTCATAATAGTTGCTGTTCATTATATTTTTATATGATGCATGCTGCAATTGAAGACATGGATAGCATAAACAGAAAGGTCTCGTCGAGCTGATCAATTTGGACTACTTATTTGCTTAATTTGGAATTGTAAAACCAAAGTTATTAATTGTTGAAAATCCAGTGGCATTTGATGTAATTAACATAACTTGGAATTTTACTTGTCCAAAATACAAAATAGATGGCATATTTGAATGCCTCTCCTCTTGCTGATATCCAAACATATATTATTTGTCAAATTTGGAATTAGTAAGTAAAAGTTATTAAAAGAATCTGAATAGAATTTGAATTTGAATTAATTTAAAATAAGTTTGAATTTTAAAACAAATCTGAAACGTTTTCTACACAGCCTAACTTAACCTGAGTCGCAGATGTGGGGTCGAGATGGTTCAGGCCCACGCCATTCTGGGAAAGAACTGGACCGCGGGTTCATTAGGGATAAGCCAGGGAGCCTTTTTGCAAAACTTACTCAGACGCTGACAAGGGGCCGGAGGACCGCGGGTTGAGGCGCCGGTAAAAGGAGGGACCTAAACAGGAAAATGTCTGGGAGGTTGTCGACGAATCAATCTGTCATGAAACGCTAGCTGATCCCAAAGTTTGGGCGAAGATGATTTAACAAACGGTGCGAGTTTCGCAAAACGTAAAACCAAAATCAAGAGGGATGTGCAAAGGTGTTTCGTGTTGAGGTTTTCTTCATCGGAGGTCTGCGAGGGTCGGAAAACTGATGGGAAACAGAGGCCGCCTCCACTGTCGAGACTGAAACTCTGCTGCACCCAAACTGCGAAGTCGAACGATCTTGCGAGGAAGAAAGCGAGCAAACCAGGGCAGATCTGGCGACGGCGCAAAAAGGAAAGATGCAGAGCAAGCCTAGGGCTACAACTTCGATGTTTGGGGTTTTCGCGGAAGGTAACCGCAGCCGGGGCAAGGTGAAAAGAGGGCGTGCTCGGCGAGACGGACGGCTGCCCTGCTGTTGTCATGCAGAAGGCCTTGTATCACAGTCTTGGGCGGCGATGCACGGGTGGGCGCTGCAGTACCGGCGGTAAGAGGGGAGGTGGAGCTCACCGAGGTGTCGGCGACAGTGGCGATGTGCCGGGAGCGACGCGACGGCGGGTGGCGGGTGCACGGCGAGACACGCGAGCGGCGTGGCGCACTCGGGGTGTCCGGCGACCAAGGGTGCGGTGCTCCTCTGGCCCTTGTCCTCTCAAGCGGCAGCAGACGGACCACGCGGACGAGCCGGGCCGGGTGGCGTCGCAGGCAGCGGCGGCTAGGGGTCTAGCTACACGGCCATGGTGGCTAGGTAGGCGATGGAGGAGGAGGATCTCGATCGATGGTTGGGGAGGTAGGTGGTATGGTAGGGAGGGGGAACGGCTGCTGCTGCTTTATGCCAGAAACGCGAGGGAGCTAGGAGGACACAACACGTGATCGAGAGAGAGAGGAAGAGGAACAGGGAGAGGGAGAGGCCGCAGTGGGGTCGACGTGGTGGTAGGCTGGCATGGCGGTGTAGAGGGAAAGAGAGGGGAGGGACCTCGTGGTTTGGTGCAAAGGGCATGGCTCGGCCGGGAAGTGGGGTGGCGCAGGAGAGAGAGAGAGAGGAAGGCTCGGCTTTAGGGTTTAGAGTAGGGAGGCTCGGGTAGATGGGTGTGGGACCATAAGAAGGAGAGAGAGGGATGGAGAGGGACATGGGGCATGGGAACATGCTAGATAGGAAAAGGGGTAGTGCTAGGGTTTTTGCTTAGGTAGAGAGGGGTAGATTAGAGGGGTAAGAGGGGCTTAAGGTTTTGATTGTAGCTAGAAGGTTAGAGGGCAAGTATGGGATTAGGGTTTTGCTAAAAGAGGTGAGAAAGATGGAGGAGGTACTTTAGTTTTAACAAACATGCTACAAACTATACTTAGCAAGATCAAACAAGAAAAGAGGAAGAGGAGGAAAGATGGTCATATGGTGATGGGGTGGTTCTAATGGCCCATGCATGATCCAACAAAGGACCAAGCAAGATCCAAAGAGAGGGGGGGGGTTTAGAGGATGCATGCCACATTAGCACAAGTGGGTGCAAGGTCCAAGGGTAGGGTTTTGGCTTAGGGGGAAAAAGAGAGGGAGAGAGCTAGGGTCTTGTACTAACCAAACAAGATCAAGCAAGGTAGAAGGGATCTATTTAGAATTCCAACAAAAACCAAAAGCTAGGAAAAAGGGGTACTTGCATGGCCCATGCAAGACAGTTAATGCCCAAAAGATCCTTGTGAAAACAATGATATTATGATGGCATTGTCCATATGCATTCCCAAAAGGTGGGCAGGGCCAAGCAAAGGTTATGGGGGATCCAACCAACAACATGGGCTAGGGATAACTCAACAAAAGGCCAAGCCCATATTATTGGATGGTGGAATTATAAGGTGGTGAAAGAAAAGGTGGTGGAGTCAAAAGAGAGATGCCCCCAACTCAACTTGGGCATTTAACAATTTATTAAGACCCAAATACAATATCAAGAGGCAACTACAACTAATTATGCACATGAGATAAGAACCAAACAAGAAAAAGGTTTTATATGATGCCCAAATGCAAGGGGACATGATGACATGAGCATGATGTGATGATGATGCAGCAATTATATGTTGGAAGTGGCCCATTTTATTATTATGACATGTAGCATTACAGGGGTTAGACAACTGGGATGCTACAAAGAAGAAGAGAAGAGAGGCCGGATTATAGATATAATTCGCCCAGTGGCTGTCAGAAGACAAGATCGGTGAGTCACGAGCAACTCAACGACAGAAAAATGGACCTCAACAGTGGACATCAAGAAATGAGGGAAAGAGGCAATGGACCCCAGAGCAAAAGAAGCAATGGCAAGAGAGGCCGAAGTATACGTTCGAATCCATGTTAGATCAGCCGTGCAAATTTCACACATCAAACCCATCCAGACCGGCCAATCATACAACCCGGCAATGCGCCTGGATGAAAAATGCGATGGGGAACCCAGCAGGAGTTCAGGCTCCCCATCAGTGCAACAAGATCACCGCAATTAATCGGAGCAAATACCGAGAATCGATGCTACCGCCTCCCGAGGTACGATAACTCGGATCGGAGGGATGCAGGCATCAAGTAATGAACCGAGGCGGACGGAAGGATTAATCCGGAAATACTGGCGTAATGATTACAGGAACATCACCGGTCTTATTGTGTGTTCACAATGAACAATGAGGACAAGCGAGTGTGCAGCGCGGCATATGGAAGTGAATGCGGTTATGCGGTGCCAAGATACCAGCCATGGTCCGATCAGAGGTGACTGGAGCATGAAAGACCACCCGAATAATGCCGAGTCCAGATCATATGCACTTGTGTTGGATCCGACGTTTGTGGGACCAAGCATCAATGTAAAATTTTGAAAAGTACTCATCGACAATGGAAGCGATATCAACATCATGTACAAAGATACCATGCATAAGCTCGAATATCACGAATATGCTGCGATCCACGAGGACAACTTTCCATGGGATAGTGCGGCTTTCATGTGAGCCCATCGGTAAAGTCCGAGTGGACGTGTTATTCGGTACAAGAGATAATCGCAAGCGAAAACTTAGAATTTGAGGTGGTGGATCCGAAAGTTGTTATCATGTTTCTACTCGGACGGCCCTGGCCAAATTCATGAGCAAATGTCATATAGGTTATCTAAAGATGAAGTTACCCGGACCACAAGGGGTGATAACGATGTGGGATTACAAGAAGTCAATGGAGTGTGCTTGGCCGGGTCAAATTGGCGAGTCATTGGTTATAGCAAGAAAGAAAAGGATTCAGAGGTAGCAGTCCTCGCTCGGTCGGCCTGATTAAACATGCCTTGACCGCCAACCCTCATGGCAGTGTTTCTTTTCAGCCAACCAAAGAGACGAAGAAATTTCAGATTGATGAGCAATTCCCAGAGCGCACTGTTACTATTGGTGCAGGCCTTGACGCTAAATAGGAAGGCGAGCTCACCAACTTCCTCCGTGAGAATCGGGACATATTTGCGTGGTCAACCCAAGATCTGCAAGGTGTTCCGAGGGAGTTGGTTGAGCACTCTTTAAACGTCAGGCCAGGGGCAAGGCCGGTGAAGCAACCTCTCCGCCGCTTCGCCGAAGATAGGAGAAAAGTAATAGGGGATGAAATAGCTTGGCTCCTCGCAGCCGGGTTCATCATGGAGGTGCTATATCCGGATTGGTTATCAAACCCGGTGCTAGTAGAAAAGAAAAAAGATGACCCCAATGTAGCCATCGTGTGGCGAATGTGTATCGACTACACTAACCTGAACAAGGCGTGTCCGAAAGATCCATTTCCATTGCCTAGAATAGACCAAGTCATTGACTTGACCGCTGGTTGTGAGCTGTTATCATTTGTAGACGCGTATTCTGGTTTCCACGGATCTGTTAAATCCGCCGATCAAATAAAGACTGCATTTATTACCCGTCACGGGCTTATTGTTATCGCACAATGCCATTACTGCGAAATGCAGGAGCAACATATCAAAGATGCATGCAAAATGCCTACATGATCGGATAGGGAAAAATGTACAAGTATATGTGGATGACGTAGTCATCAAAACTAAGGAGAGCAAAACCTTGCTAGAAGATATCTGACAAACTTTCGCGAACCCGAGAAGGTTCGAATGAAGCTTAATCAGAAATGCACATTTGGCGTGCGGCGGAAAACTACTCGGTTTCCTTGTGTCCGGCCGAGGTATCGAGGCTAATCCAACAAAGATAAGAGCAGTAGAAAGAATGGAATTGCCGAGATGTTTGAAGCGATGTACAAAAATTCACGGGCTGCTGGCCTCGCTTAGTCGATTTGTATGTCGGCTAGGAGAAAAGGCACCGCCACTTTATCGGTGATGAGAAAGTCGGACAAATTCATTTGGACTCATGAGCGGACCTTGCATTTCATGAGTTGAAAAAGATGCTAGTTCGGCACCCATTTTAGCTTCTCCATTATCGAAAGAACCTATGCTACTCTATGGCGGCTACCAATCAAGTAGTTAGTACGGTGGTCGTAGTGGAACGACTTGAAGATGGTAAGTCGATTCGAGAGGCCTGTATTATCTAAGTGAAGTATTATCCACTTCAAAGCGTAATTATCCGCACTATCGAGAAGGCTTATGGAGTATATATGTCGCAAAAAGCTTAAGCATTACTTTGAAGAGCACCCCATCAAAGTAATCTGTGAGGCACCCATAGCCGACATCTTGAGCAACAAAGATGCAAGTGGCCGAATAGCAAAATGGGCGATCGAATTATCACCGTATGCTCCACAATTTGATAGATGAGATGCAATCAAGTCTCAGGCTATCGCCGAATTTCTCGTGGTAGGCCGAGGTGCGAGATGAGCCACCATTGCGGATCCAAATTCGACAATGCATTTTGATGGTTCCAAACTAAGGAATGGCTTGGGAGCGGGAATAGTGCTAACCTCACATAAAAGATCAATTGAAATATGTCTGCAAATACATTTTTGCGTCCAACAATGTAGCCGAATATGAAGCGCTAGTCCATGGATTAAAAGTGGCAAAAGAAATTGGTATCGCCGAATCCTATGCTACGGTGACTCGGATCTAGTAGTCTGACAAGTATCGGGCGGTTGGGACGCATTAGATGCTAATATGGCTTTATCTGATTCCATGTGCAAAAAATCGTGGATACTTTGAAGGATGTGAATTCCACCACATACCACGAAAAAAATGACGCCGACACAATCGAAATTAGGATCAACCCGGCAGTCAATTCCGCCAGGTATTGCCCTGGAGCACCTCAGGAAACCATCAATAATCCCATCACCAGAATCCGAATCAATCTTTATCCCAGCAAGTTCTGCAGAAAATCACACGCCAATGGAGGTAGATCCATGAAGATTCGGAACCCCTAAAGAGGGGGACGGCCGAAGTAATCACAATCATGGAGAGAGCCGAGGTATGTACGTCGGCAGAAAACATGGAGATAGACACTGAGATCACTGCAGAAAGAGTAACACCGACATGGGCGCAACCCATATTTTCTTACCTAAAAGACGCGATATTGCCGAGTAATGAGGTATTAGCTAGACAAACCATAAGAAGAGCAAAGGCCTATACAATCATAAACAATGAGTTATATAAGAGAAGCGTCACAAGCGTATTGCGAGTGCGTGAGTTCCACAGAAGGTCAGGAAATCCTTCTAGACATACACCAAGGAGAATGTGGGCACCATGCCTCATCTCGCGCTTTAGTAGCCAAGGCATTTAGGCATGGATTTTACTGGCCAACAGCGTTAAAAGAGGCAAAAGAATTGGTTAAGAAGTGCAATGGATGTCAGAGATACGCAACTGAATACATATGCCGTCACCGAGTTAAAACAATACCCATCACTTGGCCATTTTACGTATGGGGTTTAGATATGGTGGGACCGTTCAAGCGAGAGGAGGAATGACCCACATGTTGGTTATGGTAGACAAGTTCACAAAGTGGATTGAAGTAAAACCAATTAAAAAGTGTGATGGGCACACAGCCGTGAAATTTCTCAAGGATATCATCTTGAGATACGGGTACCCACATAGCATTATTACGGATAATGGCACAAACTTCGCAGAAGGAGCTTTCGCTAGATTTTGCCAAGAGAAGCACATAAGACTAGATATTGCCTCGGTAGCTCACCCAGCATCCAATGGACAAGTGGAAAGGTCTAATGGACTGGTGCTATCAGGAATAAAACCACGACTTGTTGAACCTTTGCAAAGGTCGGCAGGATGTTGGATCGAAGAAATCCCAGCCGTGTTATGGAGCCTTCGGACTACTCCGAATAGATCAACAGGTTATACTCCATTCTTTCTGGTGTACGGGGCAGAGGCCGTACTCCCAGCCGACATAATATATGACTCGCCAAGAGTTGCTCAGTACACAACCTCAGAGACAAACGAAATAGCTCGGCAAGATGCCGTAGACCTGTTGGAAGAAGCCAGAGAGTTGACATTATCACGATCGGCTATTTATCAACAGAACTTACGGCGGTATCACAGCAAGAAAGTGAATCCAAGAGTATTCAAAGAAGGAGATTTGGTCCTCCGACTAGTGCAACGCACGGCCGGCATGCACAAATTGTCACCCCCATGGGAAGGACCATTTATTGTAAGCAAAGCATTGCACAACGATGCATATTATCTGATCGATGCTCAGTCCCCTGGAGAGAACAAGGCAGACAAAGCTGGTGAAGAAACGAAGCGCCCCTGGAATGTGGCTTTACTTCGACCATTCTACTCGTAGCGTTACATCTCAAGGTCAAAATCCAATGATGTATTTGAACCTCGGCACCCAGAGCAGTGACTCGGGGACTGCCTTGGGATATACTTATTTTGTATTATGTATTCAAACCTCGGCACCCAGAGCAGTTACTCGGGGACTGCCATATGTTATGTTATTTCGTGTTATATGTTTGAACCTCGGCACCCAGAGCAGTTACTCGGGGACTGCCATATGTTATGTTATTTCGGGTTATATGTTTGAACCTCGGCACCCAGAGCAATGACTCGGGGACTGCCATATGTTATATTTATTTTTTCGCGTTACATGCTTAAACCTTGGCGCCCAGAGCAGTGACTCGGGGACTGCCGTATGTTGTATTTCTTTCATGTTATGAATATGAACCTCGGTGCCCAGAGCAGTGACTCAGGGACTATCATATGATATATTAATTCCGTATTGATACCTAAACTTCGGCATCTAAAGCGACTAAGGGACTACCGTATGCTACCTCAAAATTATCTTTGAGCACTCATATCAGTTTTATACTACCTCTGAAATTTGATTTACATGAGGATGTTTCAGACAATAAACAACGATCCAGCGATTGCTGCATACTTCCACAACGAAGTAGTTAACTCATGTTCAGAACAGATCAATATCATAGGTATTCAGCGCTCATGCCTGGATAAGACCATAAAAAATAACGGCAAAGTTAAGCCCTAAAAAAGTCAAGAAATTAAGTGTCAGCGAAGCAAGAATTCGGACGAGCATCCACTTAACCAAGTGTCTCAACAGTACATGGCAAAAGAAATTCAAATCATACAGCAAGTTAACAAATTTTTTCACCTACATCATACGCCCGGCATACCAGGGATCGGAAATAACTTAGGCGTTGTTCGTAGGAGGGGCAGCTACTTGCTCAGGTACGGCGCACTCCGAGGTAAGAGGGACCTCGACTGAGGTCGCCTCGCCATCCGCTGACCCAGGTGCAACTTCGGCGGAAGTCCGGGCTTGTTCAGGAGCGTCAGTCCGTGCGGTAGAATGCCCGGTACCTTTGGAAGAGGACCGCGCATCGCCGTTCTTTGTCGAGCTTGAGCTAGAGCTATCAGATGCGGCCGAATCATTTTCACCTTCCCCCTGCTCCGCTGAATCATCATCCGAGGCACCTTCAGCCGCAACCTCCTGATCCGGGTCTGGGAGAAAACTCGGCCCTTCATTCCAAGTATGCACGTCGGCGTACTCCACGAGTTGGAACGCCCGAGCTTGTCGAAGAGCAACAAAAATGGGATCTTCGACCCGGGAAAGCGCATAAGTTTCTCGGGATGTCCAGGAGATATCTTCATACCATGACATGATAACAGAGGGCCATGTCGGCACCAAGACGCCAATGATTCTCTCCAAAGACTCAAGCCTCTCGGATGCCATCACTTGTCACCAATAACTTGATTTCATTGATATCGAGTCCCGAGGTATTCGCGAGTACATGGTAAGCTCGGATAGCGGCTGCACCAAGTCCGCCCATAATTTTCATCGGACCAATCAGCTGCGGCAACCAAGTAATCCTCCATTGAGTATTCTGAATCAACGATGTGAGTTCACCTCGGCGCCGAGCTGCAAGAACTGCTTTAGAACTCACGGGCTTGGCCTCGGGAAATGATCTGCAAAAACGAACGTGTCAAAGGGTTGCAGGGACGAAAAAGAAAAATATAATTCGGCCATGCCAAGTAGCTTACGATGAATATAGCTCATCATTATCTGAAGATCTTTGGCCCAATCAGCCTTGCTCTTCTCAAAACGAGCAATTTCCTCGCTCAAACCACGGGTTTTAAGTTCGGCAGCTTCGAGAAGTTCTTTGTTCTTCTGCAGATCCAGAGTCAGCCGATTCTTTTCCTCGGAAAATTCTTGGTCGACCTTCTCTAGTTCGGATTTTTGAGACAGCTTAAGGGTGTCCACCTCGGATCGCAGGCGAGCTATCTCATCGTCTTTTTCTTGTAGTTGCGCCGAATGAACTGCATTTTGTTCTAAAAATGCAGCATCACGTCGAGCATGGGCATGCAATCTTGATGTGACACTGCAAGTCTTGCAACCGGCTTTACCACAGCCAAACGCAATAAGAAACCTTAGCATATATATTAAGAAGGAGAAGGAGTAAAATGGAAAGGAAGCTAACCTTCCAAGTTCTTGATCTTCTTCTCAAAGGCGAATATTGAGGTTATTAATATTACCTATTCAACAAGTAAGCCGGCATTCCGTGGACGAATACATGAGAAAGTTGGGAATAAGGAAAAGGAACTATCGACATACCGACTTTCTTTGCCACGCAGAACTTTCTCGTACTTCTCTTCTAACTTGCGGTGAGAAAAAAGCAACCTCTGGAACTCGGCGGTCCGTCAGTCATGTGCAACCTGAGTAGTGAGGCAAAATGATAAATAAACAAGTAAAAGCTAAAATTAGATCCGAATCAAGCAAAGCTTAATTCGGCTCTAGGTGGCTGGATATTCAAAGCTAAACCAGATCCGAGTCATGAAGGACTTAACTCGGATCTAGGTGGCTGGATATTCAAAGCTAAATTAGATCCGAATCAAGCAAAGCTTAATTCGGCTCTAGGTGGCTAGATATTCAAAGCTAAATCAGATCCGAATCAAGCAAAACTTAATTCGGCTCTAGGTGGCTGGATATTCAAAGCTAAATTAGAACTGAATCAAGCAAAGCTTAATTCGGCTCTAGGTGGCTGGATACTCAAAGCTAAATTAGATCCGAATCAAGCAAAGCTTAATTCGGCTCTAGGTGGCTGGATATTCAAAGCTAAACCAGATCCGAGTCATGAAGGACTTTACTCAGATCTAGGTGGCTGGATATTTAAAGCTAAATCAGATCCGAATCAAGCAAAACTTAATTCGGCTCTAGGTGGCTGGATATTCAAAACTAAACCAGATCCGAGTCATGAAGGACTTAACTCAGATCTAGGTGGCTGGATATTCAAAGCTAAATTAGATCCAAATCAAGTGAAGCTTAATTCAGAACTAGGTGGCTGGATATTCAAAGCTGAAATTAGATCCGGATCAAGCAAAGCTCAATTCGGCTCTAGGTGGCTGGATATTCAAAGGCTAAACCAGATCCGAGTCACGCAGGACTTAACTCGAATCTAGATGGCTGGATATTCAACACTAAACCAAGTCCGAATAAGACACAACTAAACTCCGAACTAGATGGCCAGACTAACGAACCTTAGAAATGAATTTAAGTCAAACTTCCAAGTATACAACAAGTTATTTCCTTGCAAGTTTCGGGGACTAGAGCATATGGTAACATCTGGAGAATAACTTAAGACTCAGAGAAAAAACAATTACCTCATTCATCTTGTTGGTATCAATGATGAACTGGGCAGCATGGTCAAAACGGCCGCTGATGTCAGAAAGCTGAAAGGGCTGGTTTGATGGATTACCCTCAAATTGATCGTGACATTCCGATTATTGGCATACTCAACCAGCGCTCCAAGGCTGTTCCCACTAGCTGTCCGAGTTAAAATTTTACCCCGGGTCCGACCACCACGGCATGAGGCTCTTATGAAGAGCAAGTGTGCCGGTGGCCGAGTGAGGACTTTGGTAGGTAGCTCCTTCTTGGCGCAAATCGTCAATGCTCGGTTGAGAAGAGCCGCAAGACCTTTCGAGAAGAAGTCTTGGACAATGGCCTTTTTCGCCTTAGAAGGGGCATCAAGAGGAAGTGGCGCCTCCGAGTGGGGGACGGAGTCCTTAGGAGCAATGGAGGATAAGGTCGCAGAGGCCGGATAACGACCTTTTCGGCGAGGTCGGGATGGCCGTAAACTGCGGAGTAGATGGAGGCTCGATAGTAGCTGGGACCCATAGAAGGCGGCGGGGTCAACGAAAACTTCGGAGGGCGGATCGGATCCGTGTCGATGGAAGGGTCTCGGGGACATCGCGAGCAAGGCGGCGATTCGAGTGGAGGAGAAGCAGGGCGAATAGGACTAGGAATCCTATCATCATCGGCGGGAGGAGGAGATGGCGGCAATCGGACGGCTAGTCATACTAGGACCGCCGGGTTTAACAGAAGAGGAGCACCGCAAAATAAGAAGGAAGATTCACAAGATGAGAAAGCAGAAGAGAAACAAGAAATATAGGCAAAGAACTTACCCAGGCATAGTCTTGCGCTGGGAGGGTTCGAGCGGATTTCTTCATTCTTCTTAGGAACCGCCTCGAGGCACTAGCAGGAGCCCAGCGTTCCCCGAGGTAACGGGAGGTCGGGAAGCAATAGGCTCGGCGTCATGAACCTGACCGGCCGGATTAGCTGGGAAAGTAGAAGCCGGAAATGCATAAGAAATAGGCATGGCGGCAACTACCTCAAGAATTTGGACCTCGTCCGAATCACCTTCCTCCTCATGCGCTGAAGTTTTGCCGCGAGCTCGAGCCGGAGCAGGATCCAACTTAGGGACGAACTCCTCGGAGTACGGCTCGCCAGTATCCGGGGCACTCCTGTCCGCGAGCCAAGGGAGCTGCAGAACTTCGGCGTCCTCGTTCTTCTGCTCTGCGAACCTCTGCAAGACAAGGAGAAAGAGAATCATGTAAAACAGTTTCTAAAAACTGTGGAATAACAGAGCAATGCTGATTAAGCTTACCTCGGGAGGCGGACGATCGCGGGTGAATGGTTTTAACCCCCAAGACCAATCCTCAGGCATCTCAGTCTTGAAGATAGCTCGGACGCGCTTATGAATAAGGTAGTTATCCAGCTCCACAAGTCGAAACTCGGTTGGGGTCGAGAGGACCACTCATGTAGCACAACTTGTGGGTCCGCTGTTGAAAGGGGCAGATCCGGCTACTAATAAAAGTTGCCATCAGGTCTTCGCCGCATAACCCGGCCCGGATCAACTCTTTCAGCCGAATCTCAAAGGCCTCGGCCAAGGCGTGGGTCTTCCTCGGATTATAGAGCCAATTCACTTTGGAAGGTGGGCCAATTGAGAATGGAGGAAGCCGAATCTTGTCTTCCGCCCCTCTGTTCTTGACGTAGAAAAATGACTTGTGCCACTTCTTGCATGACTCCAACCCAGTGACACGAGGGAACACGGATTTCCTCCGAGGTGTGATAGACGCCGCCCCACATTGGGTGAGCAACTTCTCGGAAGGGTGCAAAGATTTGTCAGGAACAACGTTGGAGCGGATCTGGAAGAACTTCGACCAGACATGCACTGACGGCCACAGGCCGAAGTAACCCTCCGAAGCGGAGATGAAAGCAGAAAGAGAAGCTATGGCGTTCGCAGGAAGGTGATGCGGCTGAAGGCCGAAGTAATCAAGGAATTCTCTAGCGAAATCACTAAGAGGAGAGAGCATGGCGAAGTGGGACATGAAAACCACATACTCACCCTCTCTGATATCTGGCGAGGATTCGCTGCCGGGTAAACGGCAAGAAACCTCGGCAGGAATCCGTCGAATCCGGATGAGCCATTCAATCTCACGGCGCGTGACTGAAGAGCCCTGCCACGAGCCTCGCTCGGGCCCGGAGCCAGCGTCGTCGTCCTCAACAAGAGTGACACTAAACGAACTAGACATAGGTCTTGGAAAGATCACGGAGGAAAAACTGGTGGCGGAGGGAGTTTAGAGCTGCGAGGCCCGTCGAACTTTGCACGAAAACAATGGCGAAGCGGAGGAACCGTCGCCGAGCACAGCAACGGTAGATCGATCTAGGGAAAGATCGAGCAAGTCTATCGAGAGGACTCACCGTGGCGGAGCCACAGCCGGGCCTTGAGCGAAAAGCGAGCGGCAGCGGAATCCTCGCCGGCGGAGGCTCTGGCAGCGGCAAGAGCAACGAAGACCGCGAAGAAGGAGAAACGGAGGAGGCGATAAGGGAAAGGAGAATCCCAGGCGCGTTCCCTCTTTATAGTCGAGCCATGAGCGAAGTGGGATCGTGGGTGTGGCGGTTATCCGTGTAGATCGTGGGAACAGCACGAGCATACGACGGTGAGTGGAGCCACACCAGCCCACACGAAGAAAGGTCGTTACAATCCCGAGAGGCACCTGCAGGCGTCATGCCGCGGCGCAGTGCAGTGTGGTTCACTTGTAGCTTGTCGATGCACCGTAGAAGGACCTAAAACTAGAAGAACAATGATGGGATGACACGTGGACGCGTGGCGTCGAGGAAGGAACGAGGAAACCCGGACAAGGCCATAGCTCGGAAACAAGACTGAAGAATGTAATGAAGTGATATAACCCGCCAAATCTATTGAGGGCCACACCACCGGGGACTAATGTCGGGGTTAACCTCGGGTAGGTCGAGAGGCAGGGAAAGACAGATCTGTCCCCGTCTGGTTTCCGAGTTATGGCCTAAGTCGGCCGAATCATGGATATGTCGGCCGATGAACGGAGGCAAGAAGCCCACGTATAGGTATCAAGTGGTTACCCGGCCGAGTTAATGAGAGAATCGGCCGGGTTACCCAAATGATCTTCATGCAGGTGAGGAACGAGCCGAGTAACACAAGGTAAGGCCGAGTGATACGAAGCTTGCAGGAGAAGGAGAAGCACAAGGTCAAACTATAGATGCAGGCTAGAAGGAATCAGAACAGGGCCAAGCCCAAGAGACAAGGATGCACAGTGTCAGAGGGGCAGAAGGAGGTCACGGAGGTGACAGTCCTGGAGCCCGAGGCACGCAGGAGGGGGCCACTGGAGCCTTGCCGTCATTAGAAGGGCGACAGGGAAAGGAGGCCGCCGAACTACTACTTTGGGACAAGCATATTCCACGAATATGCTTGCCTCGTCAGCCCTAAGGGCACCCAAGGCACCCCTTTATAAGGGGAGGTTTGGACCCTGAGGGAGGGATCGACTCTTTGAGCACCGTTAGGCTGGGGAGATTCATCTTGTCCCCCTGTATTCAGCTCAAGGAGCATTTGTAACCCAACAAGAGAGAAATAAAGTTCATCACTTTGGCAGCTTGAGTGTAAAGACAGTTGCATCTTCCCTCCCCAGATCCCACTAGCATCCATAGGCCCCGTACTTTAGCCTACCCATGGCATCTGCCGTGCCAAGACCACGACAGAAGATGACATGGGGCATGACAAAATCGTTGATGCAAAGTTAACATGGATGCTCTTATATATTGGTATATATGCCGAGCAATTTTACTTGAATCTGTAGTTTTCATTTAAAAAGAGAGAGGTTTATAGGAGGGATAGTTCATTCTTAGCCATCCGATAAATGTTTAATCGAATTTCACAATTGTTAATCAAATGGTCAATGTAGATTGATCATCCGGTAGTCACATGTATACTTATTGCTTCTCAAATTATATTTATTGTACATCTTATTCCATGTAATGTATTTGCTCTGTTTTAAAATATAAGATGTTTTAGCTTTGTGAAGTAAATGTATTTAGAATACTTTGAGTACGTAGATTCATTCAGATTTTTTAGTGTGTAGATTCACTCCAAATCTAAGTAAATCTACATACTAAAAGTAGTTTAGATATATTTGTTTTACAAAACTAAAACATCTTATATTTTAAACAGAAAAAGTATATATTTTAAAATACAATGTATATATGATACACTTGCGGCTGCTCGCTTCACCAAAACTAAGAGAAAACTAAACAGCGACGGGTTGGAAATTCACCGTGCCGAAGGCACTGTCTATCCAATATGTCAAAGTAAAATACTCCCTCCGTCCTAAAAAGTATGTCTCGGATTTATCTAAATTTGAATACATCTAGACACTATATTGTTAGATTGATCTCCCGTGTTGGGCCCAACGGCTCGCACACCTTGAACTCGCGCCCTGATCGGGGGCGCCCAACGTCGTAATCGTTGGTGGGACCCCGTCGCTCAGCGCATTAAATAGAGGTGGGGCCGGGGCACGAACGCCAAGGTTCGTCGTACCCACTCACCCCACTGAAAACCCCAAATCCTAGCCACCGATCGGCTTGCGTTGTAGCGGCAGGAATCACCCCCTCTCTGCCGCCACCACTCCATGGCGAGCCCATCCTCGACGCCTAAGGCCGATGGTATGCATCTCTCTCTCTGCAAGATTGAATCCCATAGTCAAACCCTACCGACTAGATCTCGAGCAAAATAAGACTAACAATGGTATCAGAGCCAATGCTCTGTAGATCTACTCGTGTAGAATTGCAAAGGCAAAGAATAGTTAGAGGCTAGGGTTTCTATAAGCGCCGCCGCGAGGCCGCGTCGTTCCTCTCGATCCCGACGCATCGGCAAGCCGAGGTCAGGAAGAAGAACACCCCGTCAGATCTAAAACCCTAACCCAAAAAAGATCAATCGATTTTTTTCGGGAAGTAAGAAACAAAGAGAAAGCCCCGAGATCCCGCCCCCCAGTTCCTCCCCATATCGAAACAGAGGAAAGCCCAAAAGTCATGTTTTACTCCTTCCCCAAATCAGAACAAGTCAAACAAGTGAAGCAAGGGGGCCGCTGGTCGCCACCGGCAGAGGGCGCCGCCACTGAGCCGCTTGACGGCGGCGCGCCCATCCTCGGATGGACGCACACGCTGGCAAGAAGGCCAGTGGGGCACCGCCGTCCACTGTCTCTCCTCTCTGTGCCATGGTACTCCTGTGGTTCGGGGTGGAGGGGAGGTGCACGAGAAATAGTGAAGGGGGAGAGGAGAGGGAGGGGCCCGTCGCCGGCTGTGTCAGGCGGCGCCGCCTCGCCTCAAGCCGAACCGCGGATGGTGTTTTCCCACCGTCGCCAGAGAGGTGAGCGAGTGGGTGGAAGAGGGGCAGAATGATCTTAGGGTTTCAGGGGTGCCCGCGGGGTGGCCGTTTTGTTCCGCCGAAAAGCGTGCTGCACCGTAGGATCTAGGGTAGTTTCACTGAACGCCCCAGATCGATCGTGGGGGGGGGGGGGGGGGGGGCACAGGCCGGGGGTGCGCGTGGCGGGCCATAGGCCGAAGTCGGCCGAGTCCCAAGCGCTATAGGGAGCGTGCGCGTGCGCCAGATAGTGGGCAGCGCCCAGCCGCATAAGGCCATAGGCCGCGTGGGCCGCGCACGCCAGAACCGTAACCAGTCAGTTTTTCTATTTATTCATTTACAAAGCCTTTTTTTTACTTTTTTTGCTTAGTTTTTTCAGAGTTTTCTCTATAGCATTTTTTCCAACGAAAATTTTGCTTAGAAAATTGTAAAGTAACAGTAAATTTTTTGTAAAGACGTAAATTTGATGTTTTTTAATCATGTTTTTTCGCTGCAAGAATTAATTGCTTAAATGCAATAAAGAGAGAATTAATTTTTTAATAGTGATTGGTTTATTTGATGACCAACGTTGTTAGTAAAATTTTCACTATGAATAGTAAGTTTTATTCATATTAGTTATATTTCTGCCCAACGGTGATGTAGTATTAATGTGGAGAAGTTTCATGTTTTAATTTGACCAACGTTGAATTAACTCATTTTGATGAAATTTTGCTTCCAGGCAATCATATGAGTTTCATCTCGGCTATTGAGCTCTTCAATGGAGGGAACTACGGCTCATGGCAAGAGAAGATTGAGATGGGGCTTGCTCTGCTTGACCTCGACTTGGCACTGATTGAGACTTGTCCCAAAGAACGTGTCGACCCCGTCAGGAACGAAAAGGAAAGTGAAGTGGACTTCAATAAAAGGGTCCATGACCATGCACCAATAAGAATGAAGTACGACCTTGAGCGTGCAAAGTGGGACTCGTCCAATAGAAAGTGCTTGATGGTGATTAAAAGCTCCATCATGGAAGCTATAAGGGGAGCAATTCCAGAGTGCACCACTGCCAGTGAGTACCTGAAAAAGGTAGAGAGTCAGTTTACTGGGTCCTCAAAGGCCTACACAAGCTCTCTCATTAAGAAACTTGTTACTACAAGATACACTGGTGGTAGATTTAGGGATCACATCTTGCGAATGAGCAACATGTCTTCCAAGCTTAAGCCTATGGGCCTGGAGCTTCCAGATGAGTTTATCATTCATCTGATTTTTGCCTCACTGCCAAACCAATTTGAATCTTTTGCTGTGAACTACAATGCACAGCCAGAAAAGTGGGGCATTGAGAAGATGATGGCCATGTGTGTTCAAGAGGAAGAGAGGCTTAAGATGAGCCGAACCAAAGGAACTTTCAGGGTTCCAAGCCCCAAGGGAAACCTCAGGGGCATCCCTCTTCTTCTAGGCCGCATGGAAAGGATCCTGATCACTAGGAACATGAAGTGGACAAGGACACTTGCAAGTGGTGCAAGCAGAAGGTCCACTACATGAGTGACTGTGTGGCTTTCCTAAAGTATCTGTGCAAGAATGGTGAGGATTTAATTACTTTTGTTGATGAATCCTTATTTCTAAGTTATGCAAAATCTACTTGGTGGATTGAATCAGGTGCGTCTGTTCATGTTGCCAATTCATTACAGGGATTCCGTATGAGAAGGACCCTGCAAAGAGGAGAAAGAATTATTAAAGTTGCAAACGGCATTCAAGCCAAAGTCGAAGCCATTGGAGATCTTCCATTAGAGTTTTCGAGTGACTTTGTACTTTTATTAGTAGATGTGCTTTATGTATCCTCTTTGCGTCGAAACTTAATAAGTGTATCGCTCTTAGACGATGGTGGTTTTGCTTGCCATTTTGGCGATGGACAATATAAGATCAAGTTTAATAATCAGATTGTTGGTCTTGCCTTCAGACAAGACAAACTTTATTTGTTATCACTTTGTGAGAATGTGAATGCATTAAGCGTTGAGAATGAGAATGCCTCCTCATCCCTGAATGGAAAGAGTAAGAGGAAAAGAATTGATGAAGTCTCATCGAAATTATGGCACTATCGTTTATGCCATATTTTGAGAGGGGGGGGGGAATAGAACGCTTAGTAAAATAATCAATTCTTCCACCTCTAGAATTTTCAAATTTAGAGCAATGCATCAATTGCATTAAAGGAAAGTTTGTAAAGAATATTAAGAAAGGCGCCAAAAGAAGCACATGAGTATTAGAGATAATTCATATAGATATATGCAGTCCGTTTCCTGTGACATATGTGGATGGCTTTGACTCTTTCATAACATTCACGGATGATTATTCGCGTTATGGTTACATTTATCCTATTAAAGAATGTTCAGAAGCATTGGATAAATTCAAGATATTTAAGGCTAAAGTTGAAAATCAGCATAGTTTAAAGATTAAAGTAGTAAGGACCGACCGTAGAGGCGAATACTATGGCCGACACACCCCATATGGCCAAGTTCCTAGACCCTTTGCAAGGTTTCTACAGGAACATGGTATAGTCACCCAATATTCAACACCGGGCGAGCCTCAACAGAATGGAGTAGCTGAAAGACGAAACCGTACCTTTATGAATATGGTGAGAAACATGTTAAGTTACTCCACCTTACCGATTGGTTTGTGGATGGAGGCGTTAAAAACCGCCATTCACATACTTAATTGAGTTCCCAGTAAATTGGTGCCTAAAACACCATATGAGTTATGGACTAGTCGCGAACCTTCACTCAATTATTTGCGAGTGTGGGGTTGTCCATCTGAGGCAAAACTCTTCAACCTAAGCCTTGGGAAGTTAGAACCCAAGACAGTAAGTTGCCATTTCATTGGCTATCTAGACAAGTCAAAAGGTTATCGTTTCTATTGTCCAGACATAATTACTAAGTTTGTAGAAACGAGACACGCTGTGTTTCTGGAGGATCAGATGATCAGGGGGAGCACGGTATCCCGAGAAATCAACCTTTAGGAGAAGCGGGTGCATGCACCCACTCTGATGATTTAGGAACCATTTTTCTCGATACTGCTTGCCACCGAGACAATGTCGATGTGATACCTGTTGTTGGTTGTCCTGTGGTAACAATGAATGAAAATGAAGACCCTGTTACCACACATGAGGGAGAGCCGCAACAACCCCTGCCGAGAATGTCGGAAAGAGACCCTTAGAAGGTCTCAAAGAACTAGAAAGCCAGCTATTCCTAACGATTTTGAGATCTATGTTAGTGAAGAAGTTCAAATGGAGGGTGATCCCACCACATTTGAAGAAGCCATTAAAAGTCCTCACTCATCGAAGTGGCTTGAAGCCATGGAAGATGAAATGAGATCCATAAGTAGCAACAAAGTCTGGGATTTAGAATAAATTCCTAAAGGAGCCAAAACGATAGGCTGTAAATGGGTCTACAAAACAAAATGTGACTCTAGAGGGAATATTGAAAGATATAAAGCACGACTTGTTGCTAAGGGCTTCACCCAAAGAGAAGGAATAGATTACAATGAGACATTTTCTCCAGTCTCAAGTAAGGATTCTTTCAGAATCATAATGACTTTAGTGGCACAATAATTTAGAATTGCATCAGACGGATGTAAAGACTGCATTCCTAAATAGAGACTTGGAAGAAAATGTTTACATGGCACAACCCAAGGGTTTTGTTGTGGAAGGAAAAGAACATATGGGATGTCGTCTGAGGAAGTACATTTATGGATTAAAACAGGCCTCTAGGCAATGGTACTTAAAGTTCCATGAAACAATAAGGAAGTTTGGGTTCGATGAGAATGAGGAGGACAATTGCGTATATGCAAAGTTCAAGAATAGGAAATTCATTTTCCTTATCCTGTATGTGGATGAAATTCTACTCGCTAGTAGTGATGTTAGTCTACTATTGGAGATGAAGAAGTTCTTGTCCTCGAACTTTGATATGAAGGATCTTGGTGAAGCTTCATTCATTCTAGAAATTGAAATTCACCGAGATAGACAAAAGGGGGTTTTCGGGTTATCGCAAAAGGCATACTTAGAGAAGATTCTGAAGAAGTACAATATGCATGCGAGTAATCCTACGCCTACTCCTATAGTCAAGAGCGATAGATTTGGGAACTTTCAGTGTCCCAGGAACCAATATGAGATCGATCAAATGAAAGCGGTTCCATATGCTTCTGCTGTCGGAAGCTTGATGTATGTTCAAGTGTGTACACGCCCTGACTTAGCTTTTGTTACCGGGGTACTTGGCAGATTTCAAAGTAATCCAGGGATAGATCACTAGAAAATGGTGAAAAAGGCATTGCGTTATGCAAAAGGCACAAAATGCCTCATGCTAACATACAGAAGAACTGATTCCCTTGAGATAGAAGGGTATTCAGATGCAGACTATGCGGGAGATGTAGATGAAAGAAAATCCACGTCAGGATATGTATTTACTCTCGCAGGTGCAGCTATATCGTGGAAAAACTCCAAGCAATCCATCACGGCATCATCCACGATGATAGCTGAGTATGTAGCATGTTATAAGGCCAGGGGCAGGCAAACTGGTTAAAGAAGTTTATACCCGGGTTGAGAGTGGTAGACAGCATTCAAAGACCACTCAAGATGTACTGCGACAATGAGCCAGCAGTATTCTATGCTCACAACAATAAGTCAAGTATTGCTGCCAAACACGTTAACATTAAGTTTTATGTTGTGAAATAAAGAATTCATGATCATACCATAAATTTAGAGCATATAAGTACAAAAGAAATGCTCGCGGATCCGCTCACAAAAGGCTTACCATCCAGTGTGTTCAGAGAACACTTAGCCGGCATGGATTTAAGGGAAAGCCTATGATACCTGGATATTAAGGGCCTAGAACAAGAATCTATTTCAAAATAGAGAGGTGTATAGTGGTTGTTGAATCTATGATGCGTAACTGACCATTATGACGAGACATGCTCTATATCTTGATCTGTGATGAAATGTGTACCAAAGTATAAGTTGAATGAAAGAAGAGATCAAGGGGGAGAATGTTAGATTGGTCTCCCGTGTTGGGCCCAATGGACCGCACACCTTGGACTCACGCCCTGATCGAGGGCGCCCAACGTCATAATCGTTGGTGGGCCCCCGTCGCGCAGCGCAATAAATAGATGTGGGGGCCGGGGGCACGAACGCCAAGGTTCGTTGTGCCCACTCACCCCACCGAAAACCCCAAACCCTAGCCACCGATCGGCTTGCGCTGTAGCGGCGGGAATCACCCCCTCTTCGCCGCGACCACTCCATGGCGAGTTCATCCTCAACGCCTAAGGCCGATGGTATGCATCTCTCTCTCTCTCTGTGTGTGTGTGTGTGTGTGTGTGTGTGTGCAAGATCGAATCCCATAGTCAAGCCCTAGCGACTAGATCTCGAGCAAAATAAGACTAACATATTTAGTATATAGATTTATCCAAATTTTAACAAACTTGTGACATCCTTAGGACGGAAAGAGTATATAGAATCACTAATAGTATGGCCATCGTGAAATGCCTTTTTTTACTACTGTAAATATTGATATTTCTCCAGAAATTTAATCAAACTTTACAAAATTTAAATGCAGAAAAATATAATATGCGCTCTATTATATTTTGATATCGAGGGAAGTATTTCGACCGACAATTTTCCAAAGTGCCAACCTTAGTGTACTGTTCAACAGGAAAATCGGGAGTGCACCAGCCCCGCTGCCACCGCCCCCAGATCCAACTCGCCGCCGTCTCTCCAAGTTGGAGTAACTGCTAACCCCGTCCCGTCATCTCACCCGCTTGATTTAAACCCCGTGCGACCTGTGTGCGTCCCGTTGGTATCCCTTGCACGTCTCCGTCCTCTCCTCCTCATCCCTCCCGCGAGTCAAACCTCAAGCCAAGCCAAGCCAAGGAGAAGAAGCCGCACCCAAACGCTCCACGCCTCCACCTCCATCCAGTCTCCAATGTCGTGCCGCCTCCCCTCCAATTCCACACCCACACCCACACACCGCCGCCCCCTCTCCCCTCCACCATCTCCTCTCGCGTCTCGTCGTGTCCCCATAGCGGCGGCGGCGGTATAAAGAGAGAAGAGGAGGGATCGGTCGGGCCGGGAGCTCGGGAGGCGTACGTTTCGCGGGCGGCAGATGGAGAGCGCGTGGAGGAAGGCCAAGAGGGCGCTGGCCCTCCGCCTCTGCGTGCACGTCCCCGTGGTGGAAGGAGACGACGACGGCGCCACCAGCGGGAGGCGGCGGCCCGCGTCGAGCGCGGGCGGCTGTCGGAGCGAGGCTGCCGTGACGGTGGCGTCGGGGTCGGCGTCGGCGAAGGACGAACCGGCGGCGACCGGCGCGCTGCGGAGGTCCAAGTCTGGGAGCAGGTCCTCCTCCAAGGTGAGGCCGTCGATCCCTGCATACGAGCGTTTTTTGTCAGTATAGAGTCTGTTTCTGACGCAAAAACGAGGGTGTGGAATTCTTGTTTGATCGGAAATCGGTACCTCTGCATTTACTGATTTTGATACGAAATGCTGGTATAGAGCAGATTAGTTGTGCATCCGTGCGAATTTTGGGTTCGCTAGTCCTGTTCACTTTAAGATTCAGTCAGATGATATTCTGCATGCTTATCATATATTCAGTCACTTTTTATGTGGATATCCCCTGTAGACTGTAGTTCAATCTGACTTCTGAGTGTAGACCCTCCGGAGGAAGGTAGCCATTCCCCTCGTGATCACCGTCGTTGCTTGTCCTGCGCGTCCGTTCCGAATCAACCCATGTATTTTGTTTTGTCTGAACTGTTGTGGTTCTGGACCGTTTACTTCTTTCCCTCGGCATCAGATAGAAGACACCCCTCATCTCTCTATCAGGAGATACAGTATTATGCTAGCTGTGATCTGCTCAACATATCTTTTAATCTATCCTATATTTGACTTGGAGTTAGGATAGCTTAACGCGGCCCACTTTCCTGTTGCATCCACTATTAATGAATTCCACTTGCCTTCCCCACTGAAAAGGACATGCAAAAGTTTGCTTCCTTTGCTCATCACCTGCCCGTGGTGTGGTCACGTGTAGCAATCCCCTCGCTACCACCAGCTTTCTTTCTTTATGGCAAACGTTCCAACTTGGCACCAGCTATGCCATATCCAGTGCCAGAGGTATGCAAATTGATGGAATAGTTTCTCCTTCACATTTTTTGTGTGTGTGGTGAATATGCCTTGACGACCAACTGCATGCTTTGTTTGACGATATGTGTACCAGTTCAACAAGTAACCTCACGGGGATCACCTCATTAGTTGACATTTTGTCGTGTGCTCTGCTCACCAACTTTCCATATAACAAGTGAACTTGTGGACAAGAGGAATCAAAGTACTTCAGGTGCATGAAATGCTACCTAAACTGGACTCTGAACTTGCATTTTATTTTGAAGCTTGATAAATGAAGACTTAAGATATACCCCCTCCTTGCCAAAATGTAGTGCATATAAGTTTTTTCAAAATTCCAACGGTATAAAGTTTGACCAAGTATGTAGAAAAAATAGCAGCATCTAGAAAACCAAATCAATACGATTAGATTTCACCGTGATGTATATTTTCGTATGATATACATTTGGGATTGTAGATATGGATATTTTTCTAAAAAACTCGGTCAAAGTCTATGGTGTTTGAGTTACTAAAAATCTTATATGCACTATATTATGACAAGGAGGGAATATGTGCGAGCACGAAGGATGAGGTTGGATAAATTAAACCGTAGGCTAGTGTAATAGTGTTCGTAGGGTCAAAGCAGAACGGTTCCGAGCAAAGACGGAAACGGGTAGCTTTTTCCACAAACAGAAACAGAAAAGTTCGGAACGGAAGCCGAAACTTTGCCCCGGAAACAGACACTCTGGATAGTTGTTTCCGCCGAAATCGGAATCGGTACCGGTTTTTTCGCATAGTTAGTCTGTGCCTAGACCATGTGGCATTTAAGAATCTGTTCATTTCTAAATTTGATTTGCAAGATTCAGTGTGATTATATTGATATCTATTTTCTTTTATTTCAACAGAGGAAATGTGCAATATGCTTTGACTCTATGAGATCTGGCCATGGTCAAGCCTTGTTCACTGCAGAATGCTCTCACAAATTCCATTTTCACTGCATCTCATCTAATGTGAAACATGGGAATCATGTCTGCCCAGTCTGCCGGGCAAAGTGGAAAGAGATACCTTTGAATCGCTCACTTTCTTTGAACGTTCCTCAAGGAAGAGTTGGAGTTAATCGAGTCCAGTTGCCCCAGCAAGATGCCTATGTGGCACTTCTCCACCAAGTTCCAAACCGTCAGCGAGGAGTTCGTCGCTTGCATACTTCTGAGCCAACAGACTTCAATGATGATGAACCGTTACAGCAGGCAGAAGCTTTTGACAATCTTAATTTCCGGTCTACTAAGACTGCAGAGATCAGCACGTATCCGGAATTCTCATCCTTTCCGCAGTCATCATCTCAAGATGGATTTTCTGTTCTGATCCATCTGAAAGCCCCCAGTGCTAGCTCAGACCAGGCCACTGGCAGATTGGTCGATGAAAGCTCAGTTCGCCCCCCAAACCGCCGTGCTCCTGTTGATCTTGTCACTGTGATTGATGTTAGTGGCAGTATGGCAGGCACCAAGCTGGCGCTGCTAAAGCGGGCAATGGGTTTTGTTGTTCAGCACCTTGGCCCGTCAGATCGCCTTTCTGTAATTGCTTTCTCATCTGCTGCCCGGAGGCTTTTCCACCTTCAGAGAATGTCACACCATGGCAGGCAGCAGGCTTTGCAGGCTATTAACTCGCTTGGTGCTGGTGGTGGTACAAACATTGCTGATGCACTCAAGAAAGCTACGAAGGTGATTGAGGATCGCAGCTATAAGAACTCGGTGTGCAGTATCATTCTTCTGTCTGATGGGCAAGATACCTACAGTGTCCCCTCAAATCTTCAAGGAGGTTCTACAGATTATAGATCACTTGTCCCACCATCCATTCTGAATGATACACGTCGTATGTTGCCTATTCATGCTTTTGGATTCGGAGCAGACCATGATTCAGACTCCTTGCATTCAATTGCTGAAGCCTCTGGTGGCACATTTTCCTTCATTGAAGATGAAGGCGTAATGCAAGATGCTTTTGCTCAATGTATAGGTGGGCTTCTTAGTGTTGTCGTACAGGAGATGCGGCTTAGCATGGACTGTGTTCATCCTGGTGTTAAACTCTGCTCCATCAAATCCGGTAGCTACCCAAGCAAGGTGACAAGAGATGGACGGAGCTGTTCTGTTGATATTGGTCATCTGTATGCTGATGAGGAGAGAGACATATTGCTGTCTGTGAATATCCCAGAGTGTCGTGAACAGACCTCACTCTTCAAGGTTGCTTGTTCCTACAGGGATCTAGTAACAAATGAGATCATCAAGCTTCAAGGTGATGAGGTAAAGATCAACAGGACAACATCCACCATATCTGAACCTGTGTGCATTGAGGTTGACCGCGAGAGGAACCGTATACAAGCTGCTGATTCTATCGAGTCTGCGCGGTCTGCCGCTGAGAGGGGTGCTCTCTCTGAGGCTGTGACCATTCTGGAGGATTGCCGGACAAGATTATCAGAATCCTATGCAAGCAAGAGCGGGGACCGTCTATCCATGGCCCTTGATGCGGAACTGAGAGAGATGCAGGAGAGGATGGCAAGCCGCCAACTCTATGAAACTTCAGGGAGGGCGTACATGCTATCTGGACTGAGTTCACATTCCTGGCAGCGAGCGACAACACGCGGAGACTCGACAGATAGCAGCACCGTTGTTCACTCCTATCAGACACCATCCATGGTTGAGATGCTACAGCATTCTCAGAGCTATATCCCTCTGCCTCAGGGCCAAAGGCCACAAGCCCGGCCAGCCAGGCCATCGGCAAGGTAGCTGACCACTGTCTTGGCAGCCAAAATGGGCTGCCGATGGTGGAGGATTTCGTCGTAGCTCATAATAGCTCTTAGCTTGATTGTTGGTACTGTACATAGTACCTGCCGATTCTTGTGCTTATTTGGTTATTTGAGTCGTAGTGGGTTTATACCGAAGAAACGGAGCTGGGTAGTGAATACCGGGCACATTCTGGGGCATTACCCTGTTCTGTAAGGAATAAGAAGGTTGGAATTGTATATAGTCCGGTAACCTAACTTTTTTCAACTTGTAATCCTATTCTTTAGTTGATCTTTGGTGATGCTATTATTTTACATTCGGCGTCAGTGTATTTAGTTCCTATATATATATAGCGCTTAGAAATCAAAGCAAGAGAAAAAAGGCATTTGGTGGAGAGATTGGGTTAGACGACTACTCCATCATATACCATGTACTACTACTTCATCCTGATTCGGGATGAACTAATGGAACAAATATTATCTCAACCACGTACCCCTCCTACCTATAATAAAATCATAAACGTAGTATTGGTCATTTGTCAAAAGGACCATAACATACAAATAGTTCGCGAGGACATGTACTCACTCTCACTTGAATCAACCTCAAAGGACATGTAATCACTCTCACTTGAATCTCTACGTACGTAGCTTTGTGTATGATATCACTTTTTTGAGAAATAAAAAGAAAACCATTTTTTACTACATATACGGGTAAAATACAGAGTTATAGTACGGCTACTAAAAAAAAACTCTCCTACGTATTTGTATTTCTCTGAAAACTGATCATTTGCTCAACTTATTAAGGTTAGTGTTGACTTTGGACACCCCCAACCCACATCAAGCAGGGAGTACCCCCTCGAATCTTGGGCTTGCATATGAGCACCTTATCGAAGCAGGACATCACGTTGCACCCGATGGGCATCTTCAGCGCCACGTCCACCGCGGCTTCGCCTCGTTGAAGCTCGCCGGCCAGCTGGTCCCGGAGGAATCGGGACACCACCACGTCCTGCCCCCACGCCCTGGCCCGACCCTCGCGCTCCCCGTTTGGCTCCGCGCATAACGGGCGCCCCACGGAGCCCTTGCCTAGGAACGCGTCCCCGTAGAACACCGACGCCGTCGAGAGCCCCGGGACGCACGCCCAATGCCTGTCCCCGATGTTGCTGATGCGAAGCGTGAGGTTGAACACCGGGGACAGCGGTCGGGTGGTCCAGGTTCAGCCCGGCGACGCCCGTGATGGCCATGGAGTACTCGGGGCTCAGGTTGCGGTAATCCGCGACGATCCCCGAAATAATCAAGCCAAAAAACGCGATGGCCGTCACGACTCACGACGGCGACCGCGGTCAGTAATAACACTTTGCATCTGCTTTCTTGGCCGTGTTCGTCCGCCATGCTGGATCTCGAAGAGATCGGCCCCTTCTTCTTTGATCAGAGGAGGCACCTAGTTAATTCCGTTGGATGGCGTACGTACGTGGTGGCAGCGATCGCTATAAAAGGAGGAAGTCGTTTTCTATAGTAGTCACGACTCACGCCCACGGACGGACATGGAGTCCTGGTCGACCCGGAACCAGCAAGTTTTTTTTAGAAAAAAGTTTAAAACAAACTTTAAATTCATAGACAAAAGCTAAATCAAACCCTAAATTTATAATCCCTGAAATCGGCACTCTGAACTCCGTGATCCTGGTCTATTTCAGACCCTGGACCTGTTTGGTGCACCGGGAATCAGTGTCGGACCCAGAAACTTAGGAAAGCCTGGGCGAACAAGCTTAAGTTGTAACTCTTTTTGACACATCCACTATAGAGATCTATAAAACACAAGTTTTATATAGTCGGCAAGCCTGGGTGGCTGCCCGGGCTGGAGGGATGGTAGGTCCACCCATGCCGGGAATTGTTTAATCCCGGCCGGGATTAAACTGCTACTCTCACCGACAATTTAGGCCCGCATGTCATATCCATCCCTTCCTAGATCCCTCCCATTCACCACAGTGCGGACGACCTCGGCCTCGCAGAACGTCGCCGATGCGCATCGACGAGCTTCGACAAACTCGTATTCCTCTCAACCTCCTCCTGGTTCTCTCCCCTCCATATGGTTTAGCCGCAGATGCCCATGCGAGCCTTGAGCAGGAGGACGGGAGGACGGATAGAGAACTAGCAGGTCTACATCCCCACTTCGTCGCTCTAGAGCTCCCGCCGTCGAGTAAGTCTACGTCTTGCTTACCCCTGAGAAAAACAATGTTCTGTTGTCTGTGTGCACACTAGGCATTTGTGTTAATGCCAAGTGAGTTTTCTTGGTTTTGTTTCTCGATCTGTACTAGGTGTCATTGTGGATTATACAAATTTGAAAATATGGAACTTCGGGGAAGAAGTTCAGGTGGAAGATTCATAGCTCAGCCAGCCTGCTGTTCGTGGCCAGTCCGACGGGCCGACGACACAGGTCTGCACGAGCGCATGTTCAACAAAGGGCGGAGCGATGCGACACCGTGATCATGCTCGTGCTTGGGGCCAGCCTGTACTGAATGTACCAGGTGGGGAACGGCACCGCGGTGCTCGCATGCATTCCTCGGGCCATCAGGCAGCGACGGGTGCGTGTCCTCGGCTTAGAGCATCACTAGTAGAGCCCTTAAACCCTTAAGGCTATGTTCGGTTAATCCTCTTCTCAAGAGGATTGGAGTGGAATGGAGTGGATTTGAGGGAATTTTGACTTGTATGGGATTTAATCCACCCCAAACCCTTTCAATTCTCTTCAATCCCGGCTAAACCGAACAAGTGAAGGGAATATGTCCTGAGAGGCAATAATAAAATGTTTATTATGTATATTTCAAGTATATGATAGATGTTTATTTTGCATGCTATAATTGTATTAATACAGAAACATTAATACATGTGTGTTTAATAAACAAACAGAAAGTTCCTAGTTATGCCTCTCTCATAAACTAGTTCGTTGATTAACAAGATGATCATAGTTTCCTGATCATAGACATTGGATGTTGTTAATAACGAGATCACAACATTAGTGTAATGGTGTGATGAACATTCATCCGAAGTATAGCATTACGATCAAAGTCATTGAGTTTATATTGCTATAAACAACTTACGAAGTAGTCCTAATCCTTAGACCATGAGATCATGCCAATCACTAACACCAGAAGAGTTTCTTGTTGACATCAAACGTCACACCGTAACTGGGTGATTATAAAGATGGATTCAAAGCTACTAAAGTGTTATGTTGAGAATCATGGATCAAGAGTGGAATTTTTTCATCCCAATGATGGATAGATATGCTCTGGGCCCTCTCGGTGATATCACATTGGTTAGCTTGCAAGCAAGTGATTTGATCACTAGAATATTATATTACGGGAACGAGAAAAGAGTGCATGTCAGTAACGAGATCAAACTAGGTATGGAGATACCGATGATCGAATCCCGGACATGTAATATATCGTGAAATAAAGGGATTAAGATACAAGCGTAAAAGGTTCCGACGATCACAGGAAAAGTCATCGTTGAATGTGTGGAAGTCAGTATGGATCTCCAGGTCCCGCTACTGATTATTGATCGGAGAAGGGTCTCGATCATGTCCGCATTATTCGCGAACCGTAGGGTGACACACTTAAGGGACACTGACATCCAATTGGAGCAAATGTTTCATGCCAAAAGAATAAACAAGCGCATGAATTTATTTCACTAGATACCGAAACAGGTTTTCGGGTGAAATTGCATAAAGTGGTTATGCATGTGAAATAGAATTCTAGCAATGGGTTATTTGTGAATGTTTTTCATTAAAGTAATTGACAAAATTCTGAATAAAATAAAAGAGTTTTATTTAATGAGAGTTTACATTAAATTTGGTGGAAATTTAATGGGAATTTGAGTGGGTTTTTGAGTGGAGAAAATTGAAGGGCCATTTTGTGAGTGGAGTGTCCGCCCACATGAATGAAGGAGGGGAGGGGGCAGCCCCCATGGCCCGCGGCCACCCCCTTGGGTGCCCCCCTCCTCCTATAAAAGGCACCCCCTCTCCTCTCTCTCACTCACACCTCCTCGTGAAGGATCTCTCTCCCCCTCTAGAATTTATCCCCCATGGTCTCGGACTAGCGAGATACATGTTCCCGGTGGCTATTCGGCAAGAAAGGGTTATGCTTCCGCTGCATCGCTGGAGCGAGGAGGCGGAGGTTGCTCGGTGTCTTGTACGTGTGTGCGAGCACAGATGCGCTGCTGCTTTGCGGCGCTAGGACTTCCTCTCGATCTTGAAATCGGCAAGAGATCGTCTACATCAACCACGAGTTGAACTCGTTAAGCTTTGTCGGTCTTAAAGGGTATGTTCTCTACGGATATACATCCGCCCGTTGTTTGTATCTAGTAGATAGATCTTGGTACATAGTTTCCATCGTAGGAATTTTTTTATTTTCTATGCTGCGAACCCTTCAGTGGTATCAGAGCCTGATCTATGCGTAGATACTTTACACGGGTAGTACACATATGAGTATGTGGGCGATGATGATCATGTTGTTGCTCCTTAGTTGTAATTTTGGATATTGGTGGCGTAGTGGGATGAAGCGGCCCGGACAAACTTTACATGTCCTCGCACATGAGACCTGTTCCACGCTTGACATGCAACTACTTTGCATAAGTGGCTAGCGGGTGTCTGTTTCTCCTACTATAGTCAATATCTATTTTGCAACGAGTTGTCAACAATTTGGTTATCCTCGTTGTGGTTCATGTTCGTAGGTAAGAACGGTTCTATCTCGAAATCCCTAAGCCACGTAAAACTTGCAATGGATAAATTAGAGGGCGTCTAGTTTAGATTGTTGCTGGGCTAGTGTTATGATATGGTGATGTTGTAAGTAGAAGTATGAGATGATACTCTTACAACATACACAACATGTAATCTCTATAGACCTTGGACATACACATAAAGGTATGATAGTGATCATACCACGGTGCACATGATAGAGATCATATGCGGGAACCATATCATTTCACTAATAAACATGTGATGTTTGATAGCATCTTATATTGCTTGTTTAGTGCTTTGTTAGCATAATAAGATGATCCCTTTTTTAAATATCAAGATAAGAATGTGTTCTTCCTTTAGTATGCACCGATTATGTTTTCGTCGCTCCAAGACATCACGTGATGATCGGGTGTTCTTGGATCCACGACCATATTTCGGGTGTAAAACAGTTACACACGCGAATACTAAAGTTCTAACTTGGCGAGCCTAGCATGTACAAACATGGCCTCGGAACACGGACCGAAAGGTTAAGCATGAGTCATATAGTAGATATGATGCCCATTTGATGCTCGCCTTTGAAGCTACACCGACTCACATGATGATCGGACTTGGTGTAGTGGATTTGGTTCATGTAATCACCAAAAAGGCACGAGGGATGTCGTTTTTGAGTGGGAGTTCATTCGTAATATGGATTAGTTGAACTCAATCTATCATAAACTTAGTCTAAACTTTACAAATTCTGTTGTAGATGGCACCACCTGCTTTTAATTTCAATGTGTTCATGGAGAAAGAGAAACTTGCAACGAACGGTAGCAACTTTACAGAATGGGCCATGAATTTGAGGATTCACCTCTCTGCTGCACAAAAGCAATATGTGCTAGAAGCGCCATTAGGCCCCCCACCTTTTGAGGATGCCCCTGACGAGGAGAAGAATGTCTATCAGACTCGTCAGGAGGACCAAAACTTAGTTCATTGCGGCATATTGTATGGGCTAGAGCCGGAACTTCGAAAGCGTTTCGAAAACGGCAATGCTTTTGATACAATGGGTGAGTTGAAAATGATTTTCGACACACATGTTGTAGAGAAACTACAATGCTTGAAAAATTTCTTTAGCTGCATGATGGAAGAGCACAGCTCCGTTAGTGAGCATGTACTCAAGATGTCGGGTTACGCCGATAAGCTTGTGTCCTTGGGAATAACGATTCCCATTGACTTAGGCATCCATCGTGTTCTGCAGTCTCTGCCACCTAGCTATAATATCTTTGTGATGAACTATAATATGCAAGTGTCGTGGTGGTCTCACGGCAAATGCCATGGGTAGGCTAAAGTATGGGGCCAATAGATGCTAGAGGGATCTGGGGAGGGAAGATGTAGTTGATTCTACACACAGATGATTAAGGCAAAGGTCTTTATTTCTTCTTCCTCGGGCTACAAGTGCTCCTCGAGCTATATACAGGGAGAAGAGAAGAACTTTACCAGCCTAACGGCTCTAACTCTAGTCGATGCCCCCTTCTGAGTCCAAGCCTCTCCTTATAAAGGAGAGCCCTGGGTTCCTTTAGGGCTGACGTGGCAAGCATATTCGAGGAATATGCTTGTCCCAATATAGCAGTTCGGCGCCCCCCTATCCCTGTCGCCCCTCTAACGACGGCAAGGTTCCAGAGGGCCCCTCCTGCGCGCCTCGGTCTTCTGGACTGTCAACTCCGTGACCTCCTCCTGCCTCTCTGTCGCTCTGCGCCTTTGTCCGTAGCGCTTGGCTCTGCTTAGATTCTCCCTAGCTTGCAGCTAGGGTTTGACTTTAGGCTTCTCCTTCTCCTGCAAGCCTCATATCATTCGGCCCTTCCTTGCATAGCTCGGATCGTCCTTCACCTGCATCAAGATCACTCAGGCTAACCCGACCGACTTACGTAATACCTCGGCCGGGTAATGTCTTAATATACATATACGGGCCTCTCGCCTCCATATGTCGGCCGACTTCTACAGGATTCGGCCGACTTAGACTGTAACTCGGAAACCAGACGGGGGTCATACCTTCGTCTTTCCCCGTCTTTAACCTATCCGGGGTCATCCCCCCAACATTAGTCCCCGAAGCTGGTGTGGCCCTGCCGATAACTTTGGCCGGGTCGTATCAGCTTCATCACACTTTTCTGTATTGTTTCCGAGTTATCTTTTTCTCGTCCGAGGTACCCATGTTCCTTCTCTCGTACGCCTCGTCCTATGTGTCATTCCCATCATTGTTCTTCTAGTTTTTTGTTCCTCTACAAGATTTCTTGACGGAGTTCTGATTAACATCTTTGCCGCTGCCGTCGTGACGCCTCGTGTCTTGCTTTCACGGGGATCGCAACCCCCTTTGCTCCTGTGTGGCCGTTGGTGCGGTTCCACTTATCGTCATGCGTTCGTGCCGCACCCACGATCTACACGGTCAACTGCTGCATCCACGATCCCACTACCTTGTTTGTGGCTCGATTATAAAGAGGGGCACGGAGCCTGGGAATTCACTTTTCCCCTTCTCGCTTGCCTGTGCCCTTCTTCTTCCTCTTGCTTCCGCGTCCTCTTGCAGCTCCGCCACATCATCAAGATTCGACGACGAGGACTCCGCCGTGTTGTTCCGTCCGCCTCGCCTGCGCTCGTCAGCTCCTACACCGTCGCCGGTGAGTTCTTTCCGGCCGCATTGCCTAGGTTTTACCCTAGATTTCTCCGTTTTGATCTTGTATTTGGGCGGCGGTTCCTCTGCTCCTCCGCCGCCGCTTCCGTGCAAAATCACGACGGGGCCTCGTAGCTCTAAACTTCCCTCTGCCGCCATCTTTTCTTCCGTCGATCTCTCCGGCGAACCACCCATGTCTAGCTCCTTTAGTGGTGCTCTGGTAGAGGATGATGACGCTGGCTCTGGGCCCGAGCGAGGCTCGTGGCAAGGTTCTTCTGTTACACGCCGCGAGATTGAGTGGCTTATCCGAACTCGGAGGATTCCCGCCGAGGTTTCCTGTCGCTTACCCGGCAGCGAGTCCTCTCCGGACGTTAGGGAGGGTGAGTATGTAGTTTTTATGTCGCACTTCGCGCGAGGCTTTGGTCTCCCTCTTAGCGATTTTGCTAGAGAGTTTCTCGACTACTTCGGCCTTCAGCCGCATCATCTTCCTGCGAATGCCATCGCTTCTCTTTCTGCTTTTATCTCCGCCTCAGAGGGATACTTCGGCCTATGGCCATCTGTGCACGTCTGGTCGAAGTTCTTCCAGATTCGTTCTAACGTAGTCCCTGACAAATCTCTGCACCCTTCCGAGAAATTGCTTACTCAATGTGGGGCAGCGTCCATCACACCTCGGAGGAAATCCGTATTTCCTCGTGTCACCGGGTTAGAGTCGTGCAAGAAGTGGCACAAATCCTTCTTTTACGTCAAGAACAGAGGGACAGAGGACAAGATTCGGCTCCCTGCCTTCTCAATTGGTCTGCCTTCTAAGGTGAATTGGCTTTACAACCCGAGGAAAAGTCATGCCTTGGCCGAGGCTTTTGAGATTCGGCTTAAAGAGCTGATCCGCGCCGGGTTATGCGGCGAAGACCTGATGGCTACCTTTATTAGTAGCCGGATCTGCCCATTCCAGAAGCGGACCCACAAGCTGTGCTACATGAGTGGTCCTCTTGACCCTAACCGAGTCTCGACCGTGGAGCTGGACAATTACCTTATCTATAAGCGTGTCCGAGCTATCTTTAAGACGGAGATGCCTGAGGATTGGGCTTGGGGATTGAAACCTTTCACCCGCGATCATCCGCCTCCTGAAGTAAGCTTAATCAATAACGCTCTGCTATTCCATCATTTTCGTAACGGATTCCGCTAACTTTCTTTTTCCTCGTCTTGCAGAGATTCGCAGAGCAGAAGAATGAGGATGCCGAAGTTTTGTTGCTTCCGTGGCCCGCGGACTGGAGCACCCCGGATACTGGTGAGCCGGACTCGGAGGAGTTCGTCCCTAAGTCGGATCCCGCTCCGGCTCGAGCTCGTGGCAAGACCTCGGCGCACGAGGAGGAAGGTGATTCGGACGAGGTCCAAATTCTTGAGGTAGTTGCCGCAATGCCTATTTCTTATGCATTTCCGGCTTCTACTTTCCCAGCTAATCCGGCCGGTCAGGTTCACGACGCCGAGCCTATTGCTTCTCGACCCCCTGTTACCTCGGGGAAACGCGGGCTCTGCCGTGCCTGAGGCGGTCCCAAGAACGAACGAAGAAATCGCTCCGAATCCTCCCAGCGCAAGATTATGCCAGGGTCACGAGTAAGTTCCTTTTGCTCGTATTTCTTGTTTCTCTCTCCGTTTTCATCTTGACACTTTTTTCTTTCTTATTTTGCAAGGTTCGCTTCGTTAAGCCAGCCCCTAGCATGACTAGCCGCCCGATTCGGCAGCCGTCTCCTCCGCCCGTCGATGATACTAGGATTCCCAGTCCTGCTCGTGCTGCCTCTCCTCCAGCTCCGAATCCGTCGCCTCCTCGTCGCGACGTGCCTGAAACCCCTTTTGTCGACACTGATTCCAATCGGCCCTCCGAGGTTTTCGTCGAAACCGTTGCTCCTTCTGTGGGTCCCAGCGCCGCTTCTGAGCCTCTATCTACCCCGACAGTTTCTACAGCCACTCCAGCCTCGGCCGAAGAGGTCGTTATCCCAGCGCCTTCTGCGACCGTGACTCCTGCTGCTCCTGAAGACGCCGTCCCCACTACCGAGGTATCACTTCCTGCTGATGCCTCTTCTAAGGCGAGAAAAGCTGTTGCCACCAAGGC
Source organism: Avena longiglumis (assembly GCA_030063025.1). NCBI lineage: Eukaryota > Viridiplantae > Streptophyta > Magnoliopsida > Poales > Poaceae > Avena > Avena longiglumis. The sequence continues at coordinate 82,074,484 of CP125976.1, forward strand.
TTCCTCTTCTCAGAAAGGTCTTGTCGGCTCTTCTCAGCCAAGTATCGCCGACATGCTGCGCAAGGGAACTGCGCCTTCCAAAGCCTCCGTTGCCTCATTTGCGGCAAAGACCCTTGTTGCTCTTCATAAGAGCCATGCGGCATGATGGTTACACAACATGTTCGGGTAAGGTCTTAACTCGGACAACTAGTGGGAACAGACCTCGGACTGGTGGAGTACGCCAATAATTGGAATGTCCGATCAGTTTGAGGGTAATCCCATCAACCAGCCCTTTCAGCTTTCCGACATCAGCGGCCGTTTCGACCAAGCTGCCAAGTTCATCCTTGACACTAACAAGATGAATGAGGTAATTGCTGTTTCTCTGAGTTTAGAGATTAGTTCCCCAGATGTTACTATATGCTCTAGTCCCCGAAACTTGCAAGGAAATAACTTGTTATATGCTTGGAAGTTTAATGTTCTTTGACTTAATTTAAGTTTATTTCTAGGGTTCGAATATCCGGCCATCTAGATCCGAGTTAAGTTTTGCTTGACTCGGATCTAATTTAGCTTTGAATATCCAGCCACCTAGATCCGAGTTAAGTTTTGCTTGACTCGGATCTGATTTAGCTTTGAATATCCAGCCACCTAGATCCGAGTTAAGTTTTGCTTGATTCGGATCTGATTTAGCTTTGAATATCCAGCCACCTAGATCCGAGTTAAGTTTTGCTTGATTCGGATCTGATTTAGCTTTGAATATCCAGCCACCTAGATCCGAGTTAAGTTTTGCTTGATTTAGATCTGTTTTAGCTTTGAATATCCATTTATCGTTTTGCCCATTGCTCAGGTTGCACATGACCGGCGAACTGCCGAATTTCAGAGGTTGCTTTTTTCGCACCGCAAGCTGGAAGAAAAGTATGAGAAAATCCTTCCTGTGGTAAAAAAGGCTGGTAAGTCGATAGTTCCTTTTCGTTATTCTCGGCGGTCTTATTGATTTGTCCGCTAGATGCCGGCTCACTCTTTTGGTGAACAGGTAATATTAATAACCTCAACATTCGTCTTGAGAAGAAAGTGAAGAGCTTGGAAGGTTAGTTTCCCTTTTATCTTAGACCTTTTCCCCTTTAACATGTATGCTGAGCTTGTTTATTTCGTTTGGCTCTGGTGAAGCCGAGTTGCAAACCTTTGCAGCATCTCACCAAGATTGCACGCCCATCCCTGACGTGATGCTGCATTTTTTAGAACAAAGCGCTGCTCACTCGGCACAGTTACAAGAAAAGGATGATGAAATAGCCCGCCTTCGAGCCGAGGTGAATACCCTTCAGCATTCTCAGAAATCCGAACTAGAAAAGATCGACCAGGAATTCTCCGAGGAGAAGAATCGGCTAGCTTTGGAGCTGCAGAAGAATAAGGAACTCCTCGAGGCCGCCGAACTGAAAACTCAGGGAATGAGCGAGGAAATCGCTCGCTTTGAGAAGAGCAAGATTGATTGGGCCAAAGACCTCCAGATTATGATGAGTTACATTCATCGTAAGCTTCTTGGCACGGCCGAATTATCTTTTTCTCTTTGTCCTTGCTGCCACGTGACACGTTCATGTTTTACGCAGATCATTTTCCCGAAGCTAAACCTGTGAGTTCTAAAGCAGTTCTTGCGGCTCGTGTACGCCGAGGTGTCCCTGTTACCGCTGATTCCGAGTATTCGATGGAGGATTTTCTGGTTGCTGTTGGTGCTGCGGTTGGTCCAATGAATATTATGGGCCGGGATTTGGTGAAGGCAACTATTCGAGCTTATCATGTTCTCTGGCTGAACACTTCTAGGACCCCAGATATCGATGAGGTTGGATTACTGGTGAAGAGACTGATGGCATCCGAGAGGCAACTAAGTCTCTGGAGGGAATCAGCCGGGCGAGCTGGTGCTGATATGGCTCTCACCGTTATTATGTCATGGTACGAAGACATATCTCTTGATATCCTGAGAAATCTGCGCACTGGTTCTCGTTGGGTTGAAGACCCCACTTTCGTCGCTCTTCGGCAAGCTCGCGCCTTCCAACTCGTCGAGTATGCCGACGTGCATACCTGGAATGAAGGGCCGAGTTTTCTTCCAAACCCGGATGAGGAGGTTGTAGTTGAGGATGCCTCGGATAACAATTCGGCTGAGCAAGGGGAGGGTGAGGATGACTCGGCCACATCTGGCAGCTCCAGTTCGAGCTCGGACAGCGACGGCGATGCGCGGTCCTCCTCCAAAGGTACTGGTCATTCCACTTTGCATCGATGCTCTGAGCAGCCTCGGGCTTCTGCTGAAGTTGCACCTGGGTCTATGGAAGGCGAGGCAACCTCAGTCGAAGTTCCTCCTACGTCGGAGTGCCCGGCGCCTGACCAAGTTGATGCCTCTCCAGCGAACAACGCTTAAGTTATTTCTTATCCCTGGCATGCCGGGCGTATGATGTACGCGAAACATTTGTCCGCTCTCTGTATGACTTGAATTTATTTTGCCGTGTACTGCTGTGATAGATACGCTTGTAGTTGTTATCATTTTGTTTAAGTGGGTGTTTGTCCGAGATCTTGCTTTGGTGGCCCGCAATTTCCCGATTTTAGGATGTGTCCTTGCCTTCGTTTTCCCGTGGTTTAGCCGAGTTGTCTAGGCGTGAGCTCTGAATATCATATAATATTGATCTGTTCTGAACAGAGGTTGACTACCACCTTGGAACAGTATATGGCAATCCCTGAGTTACTGTTTATCGCGCCGAATTTCAATATGTAAACCAAATTTCAGAAATAATATAAGACAAATACCGAGGCGTTGCTCAAGGTAGTGCTTAACATAAAACTGGGGCAGCATATGGCAGTCCCCGAGTCGCTGCTTTGGATGCCGAGGTTGAAATATTTAGTATGAAATGGAAATAATATATGGCAGTTCCCGAGTCACTGCTCTGGGTGCCGAGATTTAGTACATAAGATGACATTGAAATAGTGGACGGCAGTCCCCGAGTCACTGCTCTGGGTGCCGAGGTTCAAATATATAACATGATATTGAAATGACACACGGCAGTCCCCGAGTCACTGCTCTGGGCGCCGAGGTTCAAATACATAACATGAAATTGAAATAACATTTGGCAGTCCCCGAGTCACAGCTCTGGGTGCCGAGGTTCAAATACATAACATGAAATTGAGATAACATTTGGCAGTCCCCGAGTCACAGCTCTGGGTGCCGAGGTTCAAATACATAACATGAAATTGAAATAACATATGGCAGTCCCCGAGTCACTGCTCTGGGTGCCGAGGTTCAAATATATAACATGATATTGAAATAACACACGGCAGTCCCCGAGTCACTGCTCTGGGCGCCGAGGTTCAAATACATAACATGAAATTGAAATAACATTTGGCAGTCCCCGAGTCACAGCTCTGGGTGCCGAGGTTCAAATACATAACATGAAATTGAGATAACATTTGGCAGTCCCCGAGTCACAGCTCTGGGTGCCGAGGTTCAAATACATAACATGAAATTGAAATAACATATGGCAGTCCCCGAGTCACTTCTCTGGGTGCCGAGGTTCAATACATCATTGGTTCTTGACCTTGAGATACAATGCTACGAGTAAAACGGTCGAAGCAAAGCTACATTCCATGGACGCTTCGTTTCTTCGCCGGCTTTGTCTGCCTTGTTCTCTCCGGGGGGCTGAGCGTCGATTAGATAATAGGCATCGTTATGCAATGCTTTGCTCACAATGAATGGTCCCTCCCACGGAGGTGACAACTTGTGCATGCCGGCCGTACGTTGCACCAGTCGGAGGACTAAATCTCCTTCTTTGAATACTCTTGGATTCACCTTTTTGCTGTGATATCGTCGCAGGTTCTGCTGATAAATAGCTGATCGTGATAGTGTCAGTTCTCTGGCTTCTTCTAGCAGGTCTACAACATCTTGCCGAGCTATCTCGTTTATCTCCGAGGTTGTATACTGAGTAACTCTTGGCGAGTCATATATTATGTCGGCTGGAAGTACGGCCTCCGCCCCGTATACCAGAAAGAACGGTGTATAACCTGTTGATCTATTCAGAGTAGTCCCGAGGCTCCATAATACGGCTGGGAGTTCCTCAATCCAACATCCTGCCGACCTTTGCAATGGTTCGACAAGTCGTGGTTTTATTCCTGATAGCACCAGCCCGTTAGACCTTTCCACTTGCCCATTGGATGCTGGGTGAGCCACAGAGGCAATATCTAGTCTTATGTGTTTTTCTCTGCAAAATCTGGCGAAGGCTCCTTCTGCAAAGTTTGTGCCATTATCTGTAATAATACTGTGCGGATACCCATATCTTAAAATAATATCTTTAAGAAATTTCACTGCTGTGGACCCATCGCATTTTTTTATTGGTTTCACTTCAATCCATTTTGTGAACTTGTCCACCATAACCAATATGTGGGTCATTCCTCCTCGCGCCGGCTTAAATGGTCCCACCATATCTAAACCCCATACAGAAAATGGCCAAGTGATGGGTATTGTTTTTAACTCGGCCGATGGCATGTGTATTTTGGTTGCGTATCTCTGACACCCATTGCATTTTTTAACTAATTCTTTTGCTTCTTTCAATGCCGTCGGCCAATAAAATCCATGCCTGAATGCTTTGGCTACCAAGGCACGAGATGAGGCATGGTGCCCACATTCTCCTTGGTGTATATCTAGGAGGATCTCCTGACCTTCTGCCGAACTCACACACTTCTGCAACACGCTTGTGACGCTTCTTTTATATAGCTCATTGTTTATGATTGTATAAGCTTTTGATCTCCTTACAGTTTGTCTAGCTAATACCTAATTACTCGGCAACATCGAGTCTTTTAGGTAAGAAAATATGGGTTGCTCCCATAGCGGTGTGACTTTTTCTGGTGTGATCTCACTGTCTATTTCCATGTTTTCTGCCGACATACCTATCTTGGATTTCCCCATGATTGTGCTTACTTCGGCTGTCCTCCTCTTGGGGGGTTCCGAGTTACATTGCTGATCTACTTCCATTGGCGCGTTACCTTCTGCTGAATTTGTCGGGATAAAGATAGATTCGGATTCTGGTGATGGGATTATCGATGGTTTCCTGAGGTGTTCCAGGGCAATACCCGGAGGAATTGATTGCCGGGTTGACCCTAATTTTGACAACGTGTCTGCGGCATCATTTTCTGCCCGAGGTATGTGGTGAAATTCACATCCTTCAAAGTATCCACTGATCTTTTGTACGTGAAATATGTATAAAGCCATATTAGCATCTAATGCGTCCCAACTGCCTGAGACTTGCTGTACTACTAGATCCGAGTCGCCATAGCACAAGATTCGGCGTATGCCAATTTCTTTTGCTACTTTCAATCCATGGACCAGTGCTTCATATTCAGCTACATTGTTGGACGCAGCAAAATGTATTTGTAGCACATACTTCAGTTGGTCTCTTTTAGGCGAGGTTAACACTATTCCTGCCCCCAAACCATTCCTTAGTTTGGAACCATCGAAATGCATAGTCCAATAACTTGGATCTGGCAATGGTGGCTCATACTGCACCTCGGCCCAGTCTACGAAAAAGTCGGCGACCGCCTGAGATTTGATTGCCTCTCTCCTATCAAATTGTGGAGCGTATGGCGACAACTCGATTGCCCATTTTGCTATTCGGCCACTCGCGTCTTTGTTGCTAAATATGTCGGCTATGGGCGCCTCACAGATCACTTTGATGGGATGCTCTTCGAAGTAATGTTTAAGCTTTTTTGCTGACATATATACCCCATAGGCCATCTTCTGATAATGTGGGTAGTTCTGCTTTGAAGTAGATAACACCTCACTTAAATAGTACACTGGCCTCTGAACCGACTTACCATCTTCAAGTCGTTCCACTACGACTACAGCACTCACTACTCTGTTGGTAGCTGCTACATAGAGTAACATAGGCTCTTTTAATAATGGAGAGGCCAAAATGGGTGCTGTGACTAACATCTTTTTCAACTCATGAAATGCGATGTCCGCTTGTGGAGTCCAAATGAATTTATCTGATTTCTTCATCAGCTGATAGAGTGGTAGCGCCTTCTCTCCTAGCCGACATACAAACCGGCTAAGCGAGGCCAGACACCCCGTGAATTTTTGTACATCATTTAAACATTTTGGCAATTCCATTCTTTCTACTGCCTTTATCTTTGTTGGGTTGGCCTCTATACCTCGGCTAGAAACAAGAAAATCGAGTAATTTTCCAGCCGGTACGCCAAACGTGCATTTTTCTGGATTAAGCTTCATTCGAAACCTTCTCAGGTTCGCAAAAGTCTGCCGTATATCTTCCAGTAATGTTTCGCTTTCCTTGGTTTTGATGACCACGTCATCTACATATACTTGTACATTTTTCCTATCTGATCGTGTAGACATTTTTGCATGCATCTCTGGTATGTCGCTCCTGCATTTCGCAGGCCGAATGGCATTGTGCGATAGCAATAATCCCCGTACGGGGTAATAAACGCGGTCTTTATTTGATCGGCCGGATTTAACGGTATCTGGTGGAAACCAGAATATGCGTCTACAAATGACAATAACTCACAACCAGCGGTCGAGTCAATGACTTGGTCTATTCTAGGCAATGGAAAAGGATCTTTTGGACACGCCTTGTTCAGGTTGGTGTAATCGATACACATTCGCCATACAATGGCTACATTGGGATCATCTTTCTTCTTTTCCACTAGCACCGGATTCGACAACCAATCCGGGTACAACACTTCCATGATGAACCCGGCCGCGAAGAGCCGAGCTGTTTCATCTCCTATTATTTTTCTCCTGTCTTCGGCGAAGCGGCGGAGAGGTTGCTTCACCGGCCTTGCTCCTGGCCTCACGTTCAAAGAGTGCTCAGCCAACTCCCTCGGAACACCTTGCAGATCCTGAGTTGACCATGGAAATATATCCCGATTCTCACGGAGGAAGTTGGTGAGCTCGCTTTCCTATTTAGCGTCCAGGCCTGCACCAATAGTAACAGTACGCTCCGGGAATTGCTCATCAATCTGAAATTTCTTTGTTTCTTTAGTCGGCTGAAAAGAGACACTGCCATGCGGGTTGGCTAGCGCCAGCATGTTCAGCTGTGCCGACTGAGCGAGGGCTGCTACCTCTTGAATCCTTCTCTTTTCTCTTGCTATAACCAATGATTCGGCCAAATTTGACCCGGCTGAAGCACACTCCATTGACTTCTTGTAATCCCCTGCAACTGTTATTACTCCTTGTGGTCCGGGTAGTTTCATCTTCAGATAACATACATGACAGCTGCCCATGAATTTGGCCAGCGCAGGCCGTCCGAGTAGAGCATGATAACAACTTTCTAGGTCCACCACTTCAAATTCTAAGTTTTCTGCTCTGCAGTTATCTCTTGTGCCGAATAACACATCCACTCAGACTTTACCAATGGGTTCGCATGAAAGCCCTGGCACTATCCCATGGAAAGTGGTCCTCGTGGACTGCAGCATGTTCTGCGTTATTCCGAGTTTATGCATGGTATCTTTGTACATGATGTTGATACTGCTTCCATTGTCAATGAGTACTTTTGAAAATGTCACATTGATGCTTGGTCAATGAATGTCGGATCCAACACGAGTGCATACGACCCTGGATTCAGCATTATCTTGGGGTGATCCTTTATGCTCCAAGTTACCTCCTGATCTGACCAAGGCACATATCTTGGTACTGCCGGCATAACTGCATTTACTTCCATATGCCGGCGCTGCACACTCTGCTTGTCTTGCTGTTCCGTTGTGAACACGCAATAAGACTGATGATGTTCTGTGTAATCATTGCGTCCAGTATTCGCTGGATTTGTCCTCCCATCCTGGACTTGGTTCATCACTTGATGTACCGCATCTCTCCGATCCGAGTTATCGTACCTCGGGGGAGGAGGCGGTAACATCAGTTGCTGTGCATTTTCTCCAGTCAATTGTGGTTGATGATGTTGATGCACTTGATGGGGCGCTGCCTGAATGCCTACGGGGTTTCCCATTGCATTTTTCATCCATGCACATTGGCGGGTCGTATGGTTGGCTGGCCTGGATGGGTTTGACGTGTGAAATTTACACGGCTGATCTAACATAGATTCGAACGTGTACTTGCCTCCCGCCATCGCTTCTTTTGTTCTAGGGTCCACTGTCTTTTTCCCTCACTCCTTGGTGTCCACTGCTGAGGACCATTCTTCTGCCATTGAGTCGCTCCGTGACTCGGCGGATCCTGCGCTACTGCTGCCACTTGGGCCGAATTATATCTATAATCCGGCCTTTCTTCTCTTCTTCTTCCTCTGAAGTCATTGCGCCTGGACGATCCAGCCAAATATCTTGCATATTGGTCTTGTTGCTCCCGATGATCCGCCGACATTAATTCTGGTTGCGTTGGATCTCCTAATACGTAGGAATCCGCTATTGTGATTGTTTTTGCCAATGTGGTCGGCATATATCTTTGCAGACGTTGCCACAACACACTGGCATACCGGCATCCTTGAGCGAACCAAGCTATTGCCTGCGATTCTATAACTCCTTCACATGAGTTTCTCAGGTTACACCATCGAGTTAAAAACTCTCTATCTGTTTCATTCGACCTCTGCTTGCACATGGCTAACTGTTGCGGCCTGTTTGGCCTCTTGTATGTGTTGGTAAAGTTGCTGACGAACATTTCTTCAAAATCCAACCAACAGCTTGATCTTGCCTCCGGTAGATTATTCAGCCATACCCTAGCTGGTCCTTCCAACATTTGTGGGACATACCGTACTGCCCATCGTAAGTTCCCACCCGCTATTTTCACTGCAGTGGCATAATCAATCAACCGGTCTTGTGGCTTGGTACTCCCATTATATGTTTTCGTGCCTCTCGCTAGCTGAAAGTTCGGCACAGGTGGTTCGCCCATGATCCGTGGTCCAAAGCATGTCGGACCTGGTGGACCCTGTTCTTCCAACAACTCGGACCGGTATAGCCGGTCCAGCTTCACTCTTGCATCATTTGATGGCAAATCTCTGTACAGAATTCTGTCTTGCATTCCATAGTGGTTATTTCCACCATGGATCGCGTATTCCATCTCGGAATAACCATCATTGTACCTTTCATTCACTTGATTGTGGCGAGCTGGCCTCGCTTCTCTTTCTTGCCGGGGTTCATGCCTTGGTTGCGGGTTGAGCGGCAGCTCTCTCCTTACTTCGACCGGGGTTTCGTTCTCATGATTGCCTCTTGCGGGTTCTCTTCTGCCGAGATCTCCATTGCCTCGGCTTCCGCCGTCTTTTTCCACACGGCCGTGGTTCCTCTCCCCACTGTTACCTCGGCCTGCATTGCCTCTGTTCTCATTTGCCTTTCCAGCCATTGTCGGATCATATGGAACAATTTGCTTGTTCCTCTTTCCTGAGGTTACTGCTTTGTCCCTTCGTGCATTATTTCCGGGTGAAGATGCTGCTGCCGAGGATAAGGCAGGTGCTGCCCCTGCCGAGTGAACCATTCGCGAGGCCCCTGGCCTCGCCGGGTTTGTTCTGAGTATTTCTTCGTTTTGCTGGTTCGCGATGCGCACCAGCTCATTCACTCTTTCCTGCTGTTTCTGCCGGGCCTCCCTGGTCAACCCCTCTAATTCCAATGCCGCGACATTTGCCGCTCTCAGGTTCTTTGCCGGGGTACTGTACCTCGGCAAACCCAAGTCACCTGATTCCGCCCTATGAGCATCATGCTCTTTGTTGATATCATCCATGAGGTTCTTCCCCCTTAATCTTAATTCGTCCACCCGCTCGGGTGCGACATCAAGCTTATTAGCTTTGGCATATTCTCTCAGGGTCCTGTTCAGGGACTCCCGCAAGGCCGATACCTTCTTGGCCTCTACCGACACCTTTTGCCTGGTTTCTTCTAACTCATCCTGAGCATTTGCCGGATCAAGTATCGGCGCTACATGTGTAGTCAAGTTTTCTATGGTCGCCTGAAGAATGTTATCTGGCCTTTCCAGAGGTGGCCCTCTTACTCTTGGTGCCTTTGGGGTGGTGTCCTGCACCTCGGTCGGGTTGGTCACTGGCGGGATTACCTCGGTGGGTTGTGGTGCGGTCTGCCTGGGTGCGCCTTGTAAGCCTGTGGCGGGTTCCCTGCTTGACCCGGCTGCTGCTCCATCTTGCACTCCGGCAGCGACCATCACCTCGATGCTGCCTGCAGGACGCGCTCTGGGCAGACGGCTTGCTGCGTTAAGAGGTGGCTCTCCTGCAACAACAACTTGGTGAGGATAAACGCCGGTGACGTCGACGCCGACATAAACCTTGTGCCCGTCCAGGCTGATGAAGACACCATTACGCGGGGGAGTTTTCCCCCTGAAGCTCCCTGCATTGTCGCTGACATAGTCACAGAGACCAAATCTCTGGACCAAGCCTGAAACAACGCGCTCGCCCGTGTTGATGAAGTTTCCCGTCCGGATCATAACTCCAGCTAGCACCGCTGCTGGCCCCACAGTGGGCGCCAACTATCGTGGTGGTCTCACGGCAGATGCCATGGGTAGGCTAAAGTATGGGGCCAATAGATGCTAGAGGGAACTGGGGAGGGAAGATGTAGTTGATTCTACACACAGAAGATTAAGGCAAAGGTCTTTATTTCTTCTTCCTCGGGCTACAAGTGCTCCTCGAGCTGTATACAGGGAGAAGAGAAGAACTTTACCAGCCTAACGGCTCTAACTCTAGTCGATGCCCCCTTCTGAGTCCAAGCCTCTCCTTATAAATGAGAGCCCTGGGTTCCTTTAGGGCTGATGTGGCAAGCATATTCGAGGAATATGCTTGTCGCAATATAGCAGTTCGGCGTCCCCCTTTCCCTGTCGCCCTTCTAACGACGGCAAGGTTCCAGAGGGCCCCTCCTGTGCGCCTCGGTCTTCTGTACTGTCAACTCCGTGACCTCCTCCTGCCTCTCTGTCGCTCTGCGCCTTTGTCCGTAGCGCTTGGCTCTGCTTAGATTCTCCCTAGCTTGCAGCTAGGGTTTGACTTCAGGCTTCTCCTTCTCCTGCAAGCCTCATATCATTCGGCCCTTCCTTGCATAGCTCGGATCGTCCTTCACCTGCATCAAGATCACTCAGGCTAACCCGGCCGACTTACGTAATACCTCGGCCGGGTAATGTCTTAATATACATATACGGGCCTCTCGCCTCCATGTGTCGGCCGACTTCTACAGGATTCGGCCGACTTAGACTGTAACTCGGAAACCAGACGGGGGTCGTACCTTCGTCTTTCCCCGTCTTTAACCTATCCAGGGTCACCCCCCAAACAGCAAGGCATGAAGAAGTCTCTCCCCGAGCTTCTGTCAATGCATAAAACTGCAGAAGTGGAGATCAAAAAGGAACATCAAGTGTTGATCAATGGGAACACTGGTTTCAAGAAAGACAAGAAGGGAAAATGGAAGGGAAGTAAGGGCGGCAAGCCGATTGCCGTGCCTGAAAAGAATCCCCGAGTTGGACCTAAGTCTGATACCGAGTGCTACTATTGTAAGGGATCGCCATCGAAGCATCGCCTGGTATTTGGCAGACAAGAAGGCCGGCAAGGCAAACAAAGGTATATATGATATACATGTTATTGATGTGTACTTGACTAGTGCTCGCAGTAGCACCTGGGTATTTGATACCGGTTCAGTTGCTAATATTTGTAACTTGAATCAGGGGCTGCAGAACAAGCGACCGCTAGCAAGGGGTGAGGTCAAGATGCGTGTCGACAATGGATCAAGCGTTGATGTGATCTCCGTCGGAACACTGCCTCTCCATTTGCCGTCGGGATTAGTTATAAACTTGAATAATTGTTATCTGGTGCCTGCACTGAGCATGAACATTGTATCTAGATCGTGTTTAATGCGAAGTGGTTATTCATTTAAATCCGAGAACAATGGTTGTTCCATTTATATGAATGAAATATTTTATGGTCATGCATCGATGATGAATGGTTTATTTCTATTAGATCTCGATGATAATGTTACACATATTCATAATGTTGATGCTAAAAGGATTAAACTTAATGATGATATATCCGCATATATGTGGCACTGCCGTCTAGGTCATATTGGCGTTAAACACATGAAGAATCTCCATTCGGATGGACTTTTGGAATCACTTGATTTTGAATCATTTGATACATGTGAGCCACGCCTTATGGGCAAGATGACTAGAACGTCATTTTCCGTTTCAATGGAACGGGCGACAGATTTATTGGAAATCATACATTCTGATGTATGTCGTCCAATGAGTGTGTCGGCGCGAGGTGGATATCGTTATTTTGTTACTTTCACGGATGATTTGAGTAGATACGGTTATATCTACTTGATGAAACACAAGTCTGAAACCTTTGAAAAGTTCAAGGAATTTCAGAATGAAGTGGAAAATCATCGTAATAGAAAGATCAAATTTCTACTGTCCGACCGTGGAGGTGAGTATCTAAGTTACGAGTTTAGCACTCACATGAAAGAGTGTGGAATTGTTTCACAACTCACACCTGCCGGAACACCACAGAGAAATGGTGTGTCGGAACGTCGTAATCGTACTTTATTAGATATGGTTCGATCTATGATGTCTCTGATGGACTTGTCATTGTCATTTTGGGGCTATGCACTAGAAACTGCTGCATTCACTTTAAATCGGGAACCATATAAATCCGTTGAAAAGACACCGTATGAATTATGGTTTGGAAACAAACCTAAGCTGTCATTTCTTAAAGTTTGGGGATGCAATGTTTATGTGAAGAAACTTCAACCGGATAAATTCGAACGCAAAGCGGAAAAATGCGTCTTCATAGGATACCCTAAGGAAAATATTGGGTATTCCTTCTATCACAGATCCGAGGGCAAGGTTGTTGTTGCCAAGAATGGATCCTTTCTAGAGAAAGAGTTTCTCGCGAAAGGTGTGAGTAGTCGGAAGGTAGAACTCTAAGAGGTTATTGAACCTTCTCTTCAAAGTATGGCGAGTAGCGCAGTGTCGGAAGTTGTTCCGGAGTTGACTTCACCTGTTGAAGAGGGAACTAATGATAATGATCATGAAACTCCGAAAGAGAGTACTACCGAACCTCGCAGGTCTAGCAGGACGCGTGCAGCTCCCGAGCTGTACGGAAATCCTGTCATGAGTTTCATGGTTGATGAAAATGATGACCCTGCGACGTATAAAGAAGCGATGATGAGCCCGGATTCCAAAAAATGGTTAGAAGCCATGAAATACGATATGGAATCCATGTATGAAAATCAAGTTTGGAACTTGGTGGACTTACCTCACGACCGAAAGGCCGTGGAGAACAAATGGATTTTCAAAAGGAAAACTGATGCTGATGGTAATGTAACCGTCTATAAAGCTCGACTTGTCGCAAAGGGGTTTCGACAAATTCAAGGAGTTGACTACGATGAGACATTCTCTCTCGTAGCGATGCTAAAATCAGTTAGGATTATGTTAGCAATTGCTGCATATTTCGATTATGAGATATTGCAGATGGATGTCAAAACCGCGTTTCTCAATGGTAATATTGAAGAAGAGTTGTATATGATACAACCAAAGGGTTTTGTCGATCCTAAGGATGCTAACAAGGTGTGCAAGATTCAGCGATCCATCTATGGATTGAAGCAAGCATCACGAAGTTGGAATCTCCGCTTTGATGAGGTGAGCAAAGAGTTTGGATTTGTCCAAACTTATGGAGAAGCTTGTATTTACAAGAAAGTGAGTGGGAGCAATGTGGCATTTCTGATATTATATGTGGATGACATATTATTGATCGAAAATGATATAGATCTTTTAAACAGTGTTGAAAGTTATCTAAACAGCAAATTTTCAATGAAGGACCTAGGTGAAGCGTCATACATATTAGGCATAAAGATCTATAGAGATAGATCTAGGCGCCTAATAGGGCTATCGCAAAGTACATACCTTGATAAGATTTTAAAGAAGTTTAAAATGGAAGATAGTAAGAAGGGGTTCTTACCTATGACACAAGGCACGACATTGAGTAAGACTCAAAGTCCGGCTTTGGCGGAAGAAAAAGAGATAATGGACAAGGTCCCCTATGCTTCAGCCATAGGCTCTATAATGTACGCCATGCTATGTACAAGACCGGATGTGGCACATGCTATTAGTTTGACTAGTAGGTACCAATCGGATCCGTGTTGAACATCGAAAGCGGTCAAGAATATCCTTAAGTACTTGTGAAGAACTAAGGATATGTTTCTTGTATACAGAGGTGAAGAAGAGCTCGTCGCTAAGTGTTATGTCGACGCTAGCTTTGACACCGATCTGGATGACTCTAAGTCTCAATCCGGATACGTATTTCTCATGAATGGCGGAGCGGTTAGTTGGAGGAGCTCCAAACAACCTGTGGTGGCGGGATCAACAACGGAGGCCGAATATGTTGCTTCTTCAGAAGCGACTCAGGAAGCAGTTTGGATGAAGGAGTTCATATCTGAACTAGGAGTGGTTGCAAACGCGTTGGACCCAATGGTGATCTATTGTGACAACAATGGTGCCATTGCCAATGCCAAAGAGCCAAGGTCTCACAAGCATTCCAAGCATATTAAGTGCCGATTTCACTCCATCCGCGAGCATGTCAAGGATGGAGATATAAAGATTTGTAAAGTACATACGGATCTCAATGTAGCAGATCCGTTGACTAAAACTCTCCCTAGAGCAAAATATGATCTACACCAGAACTCCATGGGTCTTAGATACATCACTATGTAACTAGATTATTGTCTCTAGTGCAAGTGGTAGACTGAAGGGAATATGCCCTGAGAGGCAATAATAAAATGTTTATTATGTGTATTCCAAGTATATGATAGATGTTTATTTTGCATGCTATAATTGTATTAATATGGAAACGTTAATACATGTGTGTTTAATAAACAAACAGAAAGTTCCTAGTTATGCCTCTCTCATAAACTAGTTCGTTGATTAACAAGATGATTATAGTTTCCTGATCATAGACATTGGATGTTGTTAATAACGAGATCACAACATTAGTGTAATGGTGTGATGAAAATTCATCCGAAGTATAGCATTATGATCAAAGTCATTGAGTTTATATTGCTATAAACAACTTACGAAGTAGTCCTAATCCTTAGACCATGAGATCATGCCAATCACTAACACCGGAAGAGTTTCTTGTTGACATCAAACGTCACACCGTAACTGGGTGATTATAAAGATGGTTTCAAAGCTAATAAAGTGTTATGTTGAGAATCATGGATGAAGAGTGGAATTTGTTCATCCCGATGACGGATATATATGCTCTGGGCCCTCTCGGTGATATCACATTGGTTAGCTTGCAAGCAAGTGATTTGATCACTAGAATGTTATATCACGGGAACAAGAAAAGAGTGCATGTCAGTAACGAGATCAAACTAGGTATGGAGATACCGATGATCGAATCTCGGACATGTAATATATCATGAAACAAATGGATTAATATACAAGCGTAAAAGGTTCCGACGATCACAGGAAAAGTCATCGTTGAATGTGTGGGAGTCAGTATGGATCTCCAGGTCCCGCTACTGATTATTGATCGGAGAAGGGTCTCGATCATGTCCGCATTATTCGCGAACCGTAGGGTGACACACTTAAGGGACACTGGCATCCAATTGGAGCAAATGTTTCATGCCGAAAGAATAAACAAGCGCAGGAATTTATTTCACTAGATACCGAAACAGGTTTTCGGGTGAAATTGCATAAAGTGGTTATGCATGTGAAATAGAATTCTAGCAAGGGGTTATTTGTGAATGTTTGTCATTAAAGTAATTGACAAAATTCTGAATAAAATAAAAGAGTTTTATTTAATGAGAGTTTACATTAAATTTGGTGGAAATTTAATGGGAATTTGAGTGGGTTTTTGAGTGGAGAAAATTGAAGGGCCATTTTGTGAGTGGAGTGTCCACCCACATGAATGAAGGAGGGGAGGGGGCAGCCCCCATGGCCGGCGTCCACCCCCCTTGGGTGCCCCCATCCTCCTATAAAAGGAACCCCCTCTCCTCTCTCTCACTCACACATCCTCGTGAAGGATCTCTCTCCCCCTCTAGAATTTATCCCCAATGGTCTCGGACTAGCGAGATACATGTTACCGGTGGCTATTCGGCAAGAAAGGGTTGTGCTTCTGCTGCATCGCTGGAGCGAGGAGGTGGAGGTTGCTCGGTGTCTTGTATGTGTGTTCGAGCATGGATGCGCTGCTGCTTTGCGGCGCTAGGACTTCCTCTTGATCTTGAGATCGGCAAGAGATCGTCTACATCAACCACGAGTTTAACTCGTTCAGCTTTGTCGGTCTTCAAGGGTATGTTCTCTACAGATATACATCCGCCCGTTGTTTGTATCTAGTAGATAGATCTTGGTACATAGTTCCCATCGTAGGAAAATTTTTGTTTTCTATGCTGCGAACCCTTAAACAAGGCCTAAAAGTTTAAAGGTCAAGAATTGACAGTTTTGTGCACATGTGAGCTGTGAAAAACATGGGTCATAGACTAGAACTCTCAAACCCTTAAAACTGAGGGTCGAGGGCAGATACTAGAACCCTCAAACCCTTACAACTGAGGGTTTGAGGGTTCTAGTGTTTGCCTCAACCCTCAAACCCTCATCACAATATCATTGCACATATCGCAAATATCACTAGGAAAACACAATTCATCACAATTGTGACTTCAAACAAACTAGGAAAACACAATTCATCACAATAGGCATGGGCGCGGGCTTCTTCCGGGAGGCCAACTTCTTCACGACCGGGGTCCCTCCCAATACGCGACGGAGGCCGGGGCGGAGGCGACGACGGGGGTCGAGGCGGAGGCTGGGACGACGTGTTGCCCCGCGCGCCTCCGCTTGCCGCCGACATGGGTGGACGCCACCACCACCGCCACGTCCACCGAGGAGGCCGAGGCCAGGCCAAGCGGGGCGGAGGCGGAGGCCAGGGCCGGGCCGAGCGGGACGGAGGAGGCGGGGGCGGAGGAGGCGGTGACCGAGGGGGCGAAGGAGGCGAAGGCGGAGGCCGGAGCCGGAGCCGAGGCGGGTGGAGGCGGCGACTCCATGGCGAAAGGAGTCAGGGCGGAGGCGGCCGGGGCGGGGAGGAGGCTGGGGCGGTTCGTCATCGGCGGGAGGCGGCCAGGGCGGGAGGAGGTGTGGGCGAGCGAAGGCGGAGGCGGAGGCCAGCGGCGTGGGGTGGGAGGCGGGAGGAAAAATTCCTTCCCGCGCTTGTTGTGAAGAAGGCCGGGTCGGGGTAGGGGTTGGAGCCTCCAACCTTACTTCTACAGGTTGGAGGACGGGTTGAGAGTTGGACCCTCAATTTTTTTTGAGGGTTTGAGGATTTAGAGGTTCTAGTCTACGGGAATTGGACCCTCAAAACTGTAAAAAGCGGTTGGATAAGGGTTTAAGGGCTCTACTAGTGATGCTCTTAATTCTTCAGATAAAAAATCAGAGCGAGTAGAAGGTTGAAGATAGA
Source organism: Avena longiglumis (assembly GCA_030063025.1). Lineage (NCBI taxonomy): Eukaryota > Viridiplantae > Streptophyta > Magnoliopsida > Poales > Poaceae > Avena > Avena longiglumis. The sequence goes on from CP125976.1 coordinate 82,091,865, forward strand.
TATGACAGTGGGCCAGTGCTGTCAGTTACAGTGATAATTTAAGTTTTCTTTTTTAGCATGAAAATCATGTCTAGGGTCTAAAATAGACTGGGATCACATATTTCAGTGTGCTGATTTCGGGGATTACAAGTTTAGGGTTTGATTTAGCTTTCATGTAACATCCCAGTATTTAGGAACCTAACGAAGGGTAGATTTAGGATTATGTATTGTTGCATGCATCTATTTGTGAAAAGGTGGGAAATTTTTTCGCCAATTAAAATCTTAAGTGATCAATGTTTCTTTCCTACCTTAAGATTAGGTTTAGACTTAAAGGAGGATTGTTATAAACTTTGATGTGATCTTAAAAGAAGTATGTGTTTTGAAATGGGTTTGAATTTTTTAAAAAAACTTAAGTGTTTGAATTACAATTTAAATAATTCAAACATCAGATTTAAATCTTAATTTAATTAAGATTTAGGTAGTATAACTTAAATCTCAAAACAATAGAAATTATGAAATTCATTTTCATATTATAAAGACATAAACAAGTACAACAAAATAAAGAATAAACAATATTCTTTATTAATTAAAATATAATCTTTATTACAATTAAATAAAATAAAGATTACAAGAATTATGAAAGAAAATTAAAAAGGACTAAGAAAATTACATCTACTAACTATCCTAAATCTAAAACCTATATCAAATATTCATCTTTATCTTTGAACCTGCAAACCAAAGATTAAACAGAAATAAAACCAGATTAGTGTTAGTATATATTTCTCTCAGATATGTCAGTGAGGTGCACTTACAATCTCATCAATGAGAGATGTTAAAGAGGGGCAAGTTTCACCAAATATGAAAGATTTCCTCTTTCATAAGTTCACAACCAGAATGCAAATGACAGCCAAAAAGGGGACCAATTCACCAGTCAAGGTAAAAGTAGATTGGTAGTAGTAAGTTCAAATTTTCTGAACCTATCCATATGTGCATAGCAGGCACACAGGCTGCACACACACAACATGCAAAATGGTGTGATGTCGATCACACAAGCACAGTCAGGATCACAAAACCACAGCACAGCCGAGGAGAAGCACCTCAGTGCACCACTCCATTACACAACACCCCAGCACAGCCTGGGTGAACAACAGTTTAACCAAGAACAACAACCAAACCAACCACCCAGATTAACCCAAACATCACCAGGATGGTGACATAAGGAGGGGGATGAATCAGGTGGACAGCAAGGCCAAGAGCTAGGAGGAGCAGGCTAGCTCCAGATCAAGCACAGGAGTCCAGCAAAACAAGATCAAGATCATCACCAACTTACTCCACAAATATCAGCTTTTGTGGTGAGTTTCATAAAACCTTCACATGAGTTTCATAAAACCTTCACAGGAGCATGTGTTGTTTTATAAAACAAACCCTCAGAAAGAACCCAAGCGGGGTGAATCCATCATAGGGATTTCTTTTAAGCTCTAAAGGCAAATCACAACATACCAAGATTCAACCAGAGATCAGAGCAACATCCTTGCTCTGGTTGTCAAACCATATTCTACAATTCAATCATACATATACCTATGATCTATTTCTAGACACATACCTAAAGGAAGGGTAGAACCTTAGAAACAAATCTTTGGGATCCATAGATTGATCAAGCTCACTACCATTTTTTTCCAATCTTTGATTCAATAAAGAATAGCTGGTACCACTACCAAGACTATCTAGATGAACCAACTAGATAATATTTGAATCCCTAAGCCTCAGACCAACATCATTGGTCATAGGGAATTCAGATAAGAGCATCTCTATTAATCTTTCAAAGCCAAGATTGTCTTAAGAATAAACTAACCAAATCCATGGTTTAGAATTAAACTTGTGTGCCATACATGATGGTATCACAAGAACAATCCATTATGAATTAGGAAAGACAGTAAATCATCATAGGTTCAGGCAATCAACTAACTAATCATTTTCCTGTTAACACAGGAATCATAACTAGGATATTTCTATGTTACACTTCACTGGATCTCAAACCACATGTTAATTCCCAAGCTAACAGCACTAAGACAGTAGCTATATCCTATCATAATCATGACCATGAATCAAATAAACAGGGGAAAGCTATCAAATCATTGGCTTTACCAAGCATGTTTTCCATACAACCACATCATCTGAATCAGATGCAATCCAAGCATCAAATCATCTAGTAAGCCACCGGAAACATCATACATCAGTTCAACCAACAAGCCTCAGGCCAATAGCCATTCAGTATGTGTACAGACCATCTAAACATGAATCAATTCCTCCAGTACATGAACAAGCACATCACAGGAACCCTAAAGGGATAATCATCCTAATATGAATCAGACAGTAGCCAGAGAGGACACTGCTAACATCTAGCATCGAATCAACAAGAACATAGAGCACCAGGAGAGGGGAATCAAACTCACCATAGGTCCTCGCTGAAGGATAGAAGAGGAAGCAGAGGGGCCGACGACCATGGCGGCACGGGGAGCTCCCCAGAGGGGGCGCTGCAACCCGCACGACGCCACGACAACGACCCTGATCACGCCTGGAGGTGAAGAGCATCACCTCGACGCACGACGACCACGGCAGCACTCGAATCCATGCCAATCCCCAAACCCTAAGGTTCGGGACGGCATCGATCCATCGCAGGAGAGCCCTAGGCTCGAATCCAATTGGATAGAACGAACGGGCGTCACCGACAACCTTCTAATGCACCACGGCGGCGACTAGATTGGCCGACGTCGGCGGGAATCGCCGGTGGCGGCATCGCCGGCCACAGGGTCGGAGTTAGAGGAGGAGAAGATGAACTCGAGAGAGAGAGGCAGTGAAGAATGGGCCGAGCTGGGCCAGACCCTTCGGGGTGGCTCTTTTGTCTAGTACTAGTGGGCCAACAGGGCCCAATAAAAATAACCAGCCCAGAAACAATTTCAGGCGTGTTTTAACAAAAATAAAAAGACCAAAATACCCCTGGACTTAATAAAATTCTAGAAAATAAAATAATAGTCCAAAATATTATAAATAAAATATTTTTGCATTCACAATAATCCACTCTGTCCAAATAAAATAACATATCAAATTTTGAACATTCAATTTTTTATAAGAATTTTGTAATTTATATATTCTTTAAAGAATTTTACAAGATTATTGAAAGGTGATAAAAAAATAAATAAAAATCACTTTCATTATACATTAATAATATAGTATTTTTGAAAATACTAAATAAATATTTAGTAATAAATTTAATGTATAATTGATAATTCCTAAAAGGATTATTAAATCAATAAAAAATCTCATACTATACTTTAAATTAAACAAAAACTCAAACATCTTAATAACTCAAATTTAAACTTAGTCACTTCATTAATAATTCATAAAAGGATAAATAACATTTATTAATATCCTTTAAATAAATAAAATAAGTTTAAAATATAAAGTACAAATCTTAAATATTAATGAAATGAAACTCTAATGGTTTAAAAACATTGTAAACATATTAAACTATCTTAAACCCTAAGTGAATACCACATACTCAAAGGATTCCAACTCAGGATAAAAACCTTAAAGAACATCTTGTGAATGAATTAGATCCTTTCCATTTACTTTAAATTATCAAATATTAATAATTACCACAACACTATAAAAAAAATTTAAGGATAGTTAAATGAAATTATATCTAGAATTATAAACTCTAGTCACTTATCTATAAAAGGTAAATGATACTACTCTATCATAGAATTAAGAAACCATTATCTCAAGTAATAGAACAAACATTCTTAAAGTAACTTAAAGAACACCTTTCATATATACAAGATACCAGGCTGTAAGTATCATACTTTCAAAACTATCTACATTTTAAAGTTAAATTTAGTCTCCAAAAGTCTAAATATAATACCATACACATTACTACATATTTTATAGTTAACTTTGGTCTGAAGTAATTAATCTATAAAGCCGCTTAAGCTCAAATCATTTGATTAAATCAAATAACATCAACCATCACTAACTAACCACAAGGTTATTTAGACCTTAGAAGAGAAGCCATTTCTTCGAAGGTTATCCTTTTTGCCACTTTAAATAAGAAATATTGTATGAGTAGTCCTAACTAGTATATCATAAGGATGTATATTTTATTCCTACATATGTTGACTCCAACCACTCACAAACTCTAATAATACTACTACTACGAAAATTATCCAAAAGAACCACACATTCCAAAGTAACCACTTTCGAAATACAAACCCTAGAACAACCTTATTCCCAGAATTTACACTTAAAACGTGCATCACACTACTTATGCATAAAAGCATATTGCTTCTTTAAACATTAGTACTTACCGGACCAATGATGTTGATTTCAGATTTTGGATGTTATACACTGACTCGAAGATAGTGAGTGCATAATCTTGCAATCACAAAAGGCAAGTTCACACTTGCTCATGTCCTTTGTTTATTTTCTGTAAAGCATTTTACAAATCCAGTATTGTCTTCATCTGCAATTGAAAAAGGTCAGAAAACACTATTTTCAATAATAATAATCACTATTGATTAGTGATCCAGGGTGATCAGCTAATCTATTAAATCTGATAGTTGGGATACCACTGTTCAGAACTATATCACCTAGGACGTAACAACCAATGTCGCTAGTGATTCTTGCGCCGTATATTACGCGTTGACCATGAGATTTGGAATGGGACGGAGAAGTCAGCTGTATCTTCTTCCTCTCGCATGAAGCCGGATGTGCAGGTCGTGGCTATTATCCTCGTAGCGTGCATATTAATTGGTAATTCGTAGAGGTTATGCAGCATATGGGTGGGAACCCTCATTGTCCCACGATAGTTCTGACATCTAACGGTTTGTACAAACCAGTGCCGTAATTCTTTAAGTGGGCATGGTGTACACCAAGGAGGCATGCGGGGTCGCGAAGGGGGCAGTGATTGGCTTGGATCATGTTCTAGGCCCCACATCATGGAATTGTGGACGGGAATATTTGCCCGGTTGTGCAACAAAGGGTTGATCTCTCATGGGTAAAGTAACGCACTTCTGTAGAGTGTAAGAACTGTAACTTGTTACTCCCTGTTCCGGGAAGGAGCTGCGAACGCGGCGGGAAAGGAACCCCATGAAGGTTCTGGTAAACCCGTGAAGGCTGACAGACATAGCTTTTTAGAATAAAAGCAACCTTTAAATAAATGTTTACGAAAACTTGCATTGCCTATGACCTATGGTCTGTGGCTGTAGATATAGTGCATCAAACACTCCTTTTCTAGTGAATTTGCTGAGTACGCTCGTACTCAAAGTATCTTCTTAACCCTTGCTAGATTCCGAAGCCTTAAAACAAAGACTACATCGAGATATGCTCCAGGACTTATCAAAAGCAGCCAAAGCTCCTCAATGAAGACAAGAAAGCCAACATATACCTCAACTCAAGTGAATAAAAGGTTACTGATTAGATAGAGATACAATCTCTAACCAAAGAACCTATCTCTATAGTGCGTTGCAATGACATCAAATGCCAAATTCCTTAGTTAAGTACTAGTTTAAATAGTATAATAACTTTGCATTATCTACTTTTGGTTCTTCTCCGTAAGAAGTTCTTTCTCTCTCTTATACCTAGACTGTTCTCTGGGTCTTATGTAAATAGTGGGTTGTAACCTTTAAGCTATGTATTGGACTCGCTGTGTTTCTGTTGTGCCATTCTGAGGGATGTAATACTCGTGAACGGTGTTTCATTGGTGTTATGTCAACGACTATAGTATACTACATCATGCAGTGGTATGCCGGGTCACCGCAGTTGGTATCAGAGCATATGCTTTGACCTTAGGTTGGAAACCTAGTAAATGGGTAGAACTTGTAGGACATATCCTAGCATTAATGAAGAGTTCTCTAGTGATATGAGGGATATTCACTTGAGAATAATCCTGTTATGTTATTAGTGTGATAACTCTTTTATATGATTGTAATTTCCAATCATTACCCAAGAGTTTTAACTCTATGTGACTGATGATAATTTCTTATCCACAGTTCCACATGGCACCTCGATATCCACCCCGGAATGTTCAAGTGATGAACAGGATGTTGGATGACTATGGAGGGGATTGGACAGACAATCTCCGACAACTTCTGTGGAGTTTGGAGTGTGAATCAAGACTTGTGGTCAAGATTTCTAGTTACTATGATGGGCAGGTATTAGCTAAATTCCGTGTCATGATCATGTTACCCAAGAAGTTAGGACTAAAGGGAGAAATGCCAGCAGGAGAGGCAAGCTGCATGGCATCTGCATATCAGATTGCCGTAGCAGCAGCCATAACCATGATCCGAGAGCATAAATCCCAAGCTCTAGAAGGTAGTACTCACACTATTATACCACATGAACCGTCAAACTCAGAGCATGAGTTAGATCACTCTACCTTAGTCCAAGCTGAACCGACTCTAGCTGTAGAGTATATGGATCGTTATCGGTCTTTGTTAAACACTTATCATAATACGCACCAAGTCTTAGTTCAGGAGCTAGATACGGTCATTGAGGATTTTACCAATCCTAATAAAGCAATGGCTCGTAGGAAAAAGTTAGATAAAGAAGCTAGGCATCCCAAATACATACCTTCAGGAGAAGTGTTTGAGGAAACTGAGTTCGATGACCCAAACTCAGAAAATTATGCCTATTACCAGAATGATTTCAAGCCACCTGAAGACTTATGGACCAAGTATAATTCCGAACAACAGGAATGGAATAAACTTATTCAAAATAAACCCGAGCCTAATAAGTATGGATGGGAAGTAGAATCTCAAGGTAAAACCATAGGGAATCCTATACCTTGTGATGCGGGTATTGAGGAGGAGATCAACTATAACCATAGAGAGCCTTATGGACCATATGGGGGTGATACTAATCCCATCAACTTAGACGAGTATTCCAATAGCTACTACACCAATCTGTATGACTGGATCCAAGAAAAAATTAAGGAACCAACTTACCATGAGGAAGCGTTGCCAGAAAACCCGAACTATTCGGTGGAAGATTACGCCAACTCTAGTCATTTTTCAATGACTAATCTCAGCCTCGGTACTTCTAATCAAGATTACGCACCTCCTGGATGCTCTTATGCTCCAGAAGGCAGTCGTAGGACTTCACGTCATCATGGATGGAACTTCAGGAAGCACCAGAGGAAGATGAAAGTAAGAGAGAAATAACATCCCAAGGGATGCGGGCTTGAATAATGTACATAGAGGGTAATGTGTATTGTAGTTTGGAGAGTTTGCGGAAATAAGTGAGGATATATCCACAAGAACAAGAAGTTCTTGTAAGATAGTTGTGTAAATAGGTATGGAGCAAACAGTTGGAACATTTAGTACATTTGTAAATTAGTTAAAACCTACGTGTAATACAAGGTATATGTTTTGTTGTTTATTGACATTTGGATCTTATTGAATTTTCTTGATTGACTAGATCTGTACATGAAGTTTAATTAGGTGTGCAAATGCATGATGTAACACCCAGTTATTACTTAATGTTATAGACCTAGATAGGAATGGGAATCCGCGTAAGGGAGCGCCGAATTCGAAAGATCAAAAAGTAAGACTTACGGGAATGAAGAAGCAAGATATAAGGAGTGTTAATACCACTTAGAGGATAGATAAAGCATAAATTATTCCTAGCCAGAACCAAGAAAGAAGTTTGGTATAGAAGAGGTATGGAACCACAAGATATAATAAACTTAAAGCTCAATCAAAGTGGGTAATATTACTAAGAAGCAAAGGAATAGTTGTACCAAGTTCATGGAAGTATCATGAATAAGTACAAATAGTTAGCTTTGGAACCAAAATGGTATTCAAGGTCTGACAATACCGAGTGAATGTGAGAAGTATGTGGGAAACAATAGGGTAATACACACACCCTAGGACGGTTCGCAACTGGTAATAATCCGCAACTGGTATTTGATCCATAGCTAGTAACTAATCCCCAGTTGGTATTTTATCCGCAGCTGGTGTTTGGTTGAAATAGTGAACCAAATCTTATTAAAAGTTGCATAAAGAGCATTAAATTTGGCCTAAGTTGAGTAAGACCTAAGAAAGTTTAACAGATTTGAAGATGATCGCTTGGCAAGATGCTTTGCAAGGTCTAGTTTATTCAGCAAGAATACCCCAATTCTAAGTACAATATTTAGTGCTGAAAGATCTGCTTTGGAGATCCACAACTATGTGGATGCACCGTATAATCTTTCATTGGACTTTAAACCAGTAAAATATAAACCGAACAGGAACCAACATTTTAGTTCAAGAATCAATAGCTTCTATGTATGGAGTTTCAAAACTATGGGTAAAGTGTAATGGGGAAGAGTAAACATTAGGAAGAATAGTTGAAGAAAATACTTTGGGAGAAGAGAAAAGTTAATTAAAATTTTTAAGAAGGTACAAATTTGAGGGTGATGAAGGATACATTTAAAAAACAATCAAATTTGAAAGGACACAACTTTTAAGCAACCCTTAAGAAGAAATATAGAACTCTAATTAAACAAGTGTCGAGAAAATTCCAATGGGTATGGACAAATGGAGTTCAAATCCAATCTTGGAAGGAATACCAATATCAACGGTATAATGATAGGAATCGTAAGATAGTCTGTGGACCATTAAAATGCATATATAGAAACATAAAAATTTATGAGAACTACCGAATTGTAATAAACATAGTAACGAAACTGTTACTTCAAGAAAAAGAATTGAATAAGGATATCCAATCAGATTATGGAATATTCCGATTAATTCCAATAAAGATCATCATGGAGTGGGGAGTACAACAATCATTACAAACCTTAGAAATTCCTGAACCAAAATGAGAGGAAATAGGTATGGACTCCATCACAGGATCACCTATGACACTAAAAAGAAAAGATATGAAATGGGTAATTATGGACAGACTCACTCAAAGTGCACATTCTATTCCAGTAAATCCAATAGGATAATGCTAAGAAGTTAGTTGAAGTAAAGACAAGACATCATTGATAAGATCAGGGAAAGACTGAAAATAGCCCAAAGCAGGTAGCAAAGTTATGCGGATCAAAGCCAAAGATCATGGCGTTCAGAAGTAGGAGATGCGGTCTATTTTAAAGTAAAGTCCAATGAGAGGAGAAAAAATGGGAGTTAAAGGTAAATTGAGTCCAAGATATATCGGACCATTTAAGATACTACGACAAAACGGAACTATCGCTTATGCTTTCAAGTTACCATTAAAGAATTGGCTAGGGTACATAATGCTTTTCATATGTCACAACTTCGCAAATGTTGAAAATTCCAGAGGAGGCAATAGCACATCAAAAGTTAGAACTATAAGCAGACCTAATTTATTTTTGATAGCCCTGAAAGATTCGGGAAGAAAATAGGAAAAGATTGAAAAACAGAGCAATCAAATATTGGAAGGTATAGTGGGAACATCACCCTGAGAGAGAAGCTACATGGTAGAAGGAAGAGAATTTAAGAAAGATTTATTCAGAATTATTTTGGTACATCTCCACAAACTCCGGGACGAAGTTTAATTTAAGGGGGGAAGTCTGTAACATCCCAGTATTTAGGAACCTAACGAAGGGTAGATTTAGGATTATGTATTGTTGCATGCATCTATTTGTGAAAAGGTGGGAATTTTTTTTGCCAATTAAAATCTTAAGTGATCAATGTTTCTTTCCTACCTTAAGATTAGGTTTAGACTTAAAGGAGAATTGTTATAAACTTTGATGTGATCTTAAAAGAAGTATGTGTGTTTTGAAATGGGTTTGAATTTTAAAAAAAACTTAAGTGTTTGAATTATAATTTAAATAATTCAAATATAAGATTTGAATCTTAATTTAATTAAGATTTAGGTAGTATAACTTAAATCTCAAAACAATAGAAATTATGAAATTCATTTTCATATTATAAAGACATAAACAAGTACAAAAAAAATAAAGAATATTCTTTCTTAATAATAATATAATCTTTATTACAATTAAATAAAATAAAGATTACAAGAATTATGAAAGAAAATTATAAAGGACTAAGAAAATTACATCTACTAACTATCCTAAATCTAAAACCTATATCAAATATTCATCTTTATCTTTGAACCTGCAAACCAAAGATTAAACAGAAATAAAACCAGATTAGTGTTAGTATATATTTCTCTCAGATATGTCACTGAGGTGCACTTGACAATCTCATCACTGAGAGATGTTAAAGAGGGGAAAGTTTCACCAAATATGAAAGATTTCCTCTTTCATAAGTTCACAGCCAGAATGCAAATGACAGCCAAAAAGGGGACCAATTCACCAGTCAAGGTAAAAGTAGATTGGTAATAGTAAGTTCAATTTTTCTGAACATATCCATATGTGCATAGCAGGTACACAGGCTGCACACACACACAGCATGCAAAATGGTGTGTTGTCGATCACACAAGCACAATCAGGATCACAAAACCACAGCATAACCGAGGAGAAGCACCTCAGTGCTCCACTCCATTACATAACACCCTAGCACAGCCTGGGTGAACAACAGTTTAACCAAGAATAGCAACCAAACCAACCACCCAGATTAACCCAAACATCACCAGGATGGTGACATAAGGAGGGAGATGAATCAGGTGGACAACAAGGCCAAGCCCAGGAGCTAGGAGGAGCAGGCTAGCTCCAGATCAAGCACAGGAGTCCAGCAAAACAAGATCAAGATCATCACCAACTTACTCCACAAATATCAGCTTTTGTGGTGAGTTTCATAAAACCTTCACATGATCTAATCATCTTATTTAGAGAAAGGCATGTGTTGTTTTATAAAACAAACCCTCAGAAAGAACCCAAGTGGGGTGAATCCATCATAGGGATTTCTTTTAAGCTCTAAAGGGAAATCACAACATACCAAGATTCAACCAGAGATCAAAGCAACATCCTTGCTCTGGTTGTCAAACCATATTTTACAATTCAATCATACATATACCTATGATCTATTTCTAGACACATCCCTAAAGGAAGGGTAGCACCTTAGAAACAAATCTTTGGGATCCATAGATTGATCAAGCTCACTACCATTTTTTTCCAAGCTTTGATTCAATAAAGAATAGCTGGTACCACTACCAAGACTATCTAGATGAACCAACTAGATAAGATTTGAATCCCTAAGCCTCAGACCAACATCATTGGTCATAGGGAATTCAGATAAGAGCATCTCTATTAATCTTTCAAAGCCAAGATTGTCTTAAGCATAAACTAACCAAATCCATGGTTTATAATTAAACTTGTGTGCCATACATGATGGTATCACAAGAACAATCAACTAACTAATCATTTTCCTGTTAACATAGGAATCATAACTAGGATATTTCTATGTTACACTTCACTGTTTGAGATGATCTCAAACCAGATGTTAATTCCCAAGCTAACATCACTAAGACAGTAGCTGTATCCTATCATAATCATGACCATGAATCAAATAAACAGGGGAAAGCTATCAAATCATTGGCTTTACCAAGCATGTTTTCAATACAACCACATCATCTGAATCAGATGCAATCCAAGCATCAAATCATCTAGTAAGCCACCAGAAACATCATACATCAGTTCAACCAACAAGCCTCAGGCCAATAAGCATTCAATATGTGTACATACCATCTAAACATGAATCAATTCCTCCAGTACATGAACAAGCACATCACAGGAACCCTAAAGGGATAATCATCCTAATCTGAATCAGATAGTAGCTAGAGAGGACACTGCTAACATCTAGAATCGAATCAACAAGCACAAAGAGCACCAGGAGAGGGGAATCAAACTCACCATAGGTCCTCGCTGAAGGATAGAAGAGAAAGCAGAGGGGCCGACGGCCATGGCGGCACGGGGAGCACCCCATAGGGGGCGCTGCAACCCGCACGACGCCACGGCAATGACCCTGATCACGCCTGGAGGTGTAGAGCATCACCTCGACGCACGACGACCACGACAGCACTCGAATCCATGCCAATCCCCAAACCCTAGGGTTCGGGACGGCATCGATCCATCGCAGGAGAGCCCTATGCTCGAATCCAATTGGATAGAACGAACAGGCGTCGCCGACAAACTTCTAATGCACCACGGCGGCGACCAGAACGGCCGACAGTGGTGGGAATCGCCAGTGGCGGCATCGCCGGCCACAGGGTCGGAGTCAGAGGAGGAGAAGATGAACGAGAGAGAGAGAGAGAGAGAGAGAGAGAGAGAGGCAGTGATGAATGGGCCGAGCTGGGCCAGACCCTTCGGGGTGGCTCTTTTATCTAGTACTAGTGGGCCAACAGGGACCAATAAAAATAACCAGCCCAGAAACAATTTCAGGCATGTTTTAACAAAAAGAAAAAGACCAAAATACCCCTGGACTTAATAAAATTCTAGAAAATAAAATAATAGTCCAAAAATTATAAATAAAATATTTTTGGATTCACAATAATCCATTCTATCCAAATAAAATAACATATCAAATTTTGAACATTCAAATTTTTATAAGAATTTTGTAATTTATATATTCTTTAAAGAATTTTACAAAATTATTGAAAGGTGATAAAAAAATAAATAAAAATCACTTTCATTATACATTAATAATATAGTATTTTTGAAAAATACTAAATAAATATTTAGTAATAAATTTAATGTATAATTGATAATTCCTAAAAGGATTATTAAATCAATAAAAAATCTCATACTATACTTTAAATTAAACAAAAACTCAAACATCTTAATAACTCAAATTTAAACTTAGTCACTTCATTAATAATTCATAAAAGGATAAATAACATTTATTAATATCCTTTAAATAAATAAAATAAGTTTAAATATAAAGTACAAATCTTAAATATTAATGAAATGAAACTCTAATGGTTTAAAAATATTGTAAACATATTAAACTATCTTAAACCCTAAGTGAATATCACATACTCAAAGGATTCCAACTCAGGATAAAAACCTTAAAGAACATCTTGTGAATGAATTAGATCCTTTCCATTTACTTTAAATTATCAAATATCAACAATTACCACAACACTATAATTTTTTTTAAGGATAGTTAAATGAAATTATATCTGGAATTATAAACTCTACTCACTTATCTATAAAAGGTAAATGATACTACTCAACCATAGAAATAAGAAACCATTATCTCAAGTAATAGAACAAACATTCTTAAAGTAACTTAAAGAACACCTTTCATATATACAAGATACCAGGGTGTAAGTATCATACTTTCAAAACTATCTACATTTTAAAGTTAAATTTAGTCTCCAAAAGTCTAAATATAATACCATACACATTACTACATATTTTATAGTTAACTTTGGTCTGAAGTAATTAATCTATAAATCCGCTTAAGCTCAAATAATTTTATTAAAACAAATAACATCAACCATCACTAACTAACCACAAGGTTATTTAGACCTTAGAAGAGAAGCCATTTCTTCGAAGGTTATCCTTTTTGCCACTTTAAATAAGAAATCTTGTATAAGTAGTCCTAACTAGTATATCATAAGGATGTATATTTTATTCCTACATATGTGTTGACTCCAACCACTCATAAACTCTAATAAGAATATAACTACGAAAATTATCCAAAAGAACCACATATTCCAAAGTAACCACTTTCGAAATCCAAACCCTAGAACAACCTTATTCCCGGAATTTACACTTAAAACGTGCATCACACTACTTGTGCATAAAAGCATATTGCTTCTTTAAACATTAGTCCTTACCGTACCAATGATGTTGATTTCAGATTTTGGATCTTATACACTGACTCGAAGATAGTGAGTGCATAATCTTGCAATCACAAAAGGCAAGTTCACACTTGCTCATGTCCTTTGTTTATTTTCTGTAAAGCATTTTACAAATCCAGTATTGTCTTCATCTGCATTTGAAAAAGGTTAGAAAACACTATTTTCAATAATAATAAGCACTATTGATTACTGATCCAGGGTGATCAGCTAATCTATTAAATCTGATAGTTGGGATACCACTGTTCAGAACTATATCACCTAGGACTTAACAACCAATGTTGCCAGTGATTCTTGCGCCGTATATTACGCGTTGACCATGAGATTTGGAATGGGACGGAGAAGTCAGCTGTATCTTCTTCCTCTCGCATGAAGCCGGATGTGCAGGTCGTGGCTGTTATCCTTGTAGCGTGCATATTAATTGGTAATTCGTAGAGGATATGCAACATATGGGTGGGAACCCTCATCGTCCCACGATAGTTTTGACATCTAACGGTTTGTACATACCAGTGCCGTAATTCTTTAAGTGGGCATGGTGTACACCAAGGAGGCATGCGGGGTCGCGAAGGGGGCAGTGATTGGCTTGGATCATCTTCTAGGCCCCACATCATGGAATTGTGGACGGGAATAAGCTGCCCAGTTGTGCAACAAAGAGTTGATCTCTCATGGGTAAAGTAATGCACCTCTGCAGAGTGTAAGAACTGTAACTTGTTACGCCCTGTTCCCGGAAGGAGCTGCGAATGCGGGAAAGGAACCCCATGAAGGTTCTGGTAAACCCGTGAAGGCTGACGGACATAACTTTTCAGAATAAAAGCAACCTTTAAAGAAATGTTTACGAAAACTTTCATTGCCTACGACCTATGGTCTGTGGCTGTAGATATAGTGCATCAAACACTTCTTTTCTAGTGAATTTGCTGAGTACGCTCGTACTCAAAGTATCTTCTTAACCCTTGCTAGATTCTGAAGCCTTAATACGAAGACTACATCGAGATATGCTCCAGGACTTGTCAACGACTATAGTATACTACATCATGCAGTGGTATGCTGGGTCACCGCACCAATTCATCCCTTCTTCTGGCTTCCTTCGTCTTCTGGTAAAATAATATGTTTCCATATTTTTCTAGTATTTTTCTGATCTTCGCGAAATTGCACCGAAACGCCTTATTTTCCATCAGAATCTAGACTCTGGCTGTCCATCCTCCAAGAATCATTCAACATGCATAAACAGATGAAAATCCATAAGTGATACCTCATAATAAGACAAATATCAATGAATAGAGGTAAATTATGATATATAACGGTGATGCAAATTGGGCGTATCAACTCCCCCAAGCTTAGACTTCGCTTGTCCCCAAGCAAATATCGAGCTCAGTAAACTTGTCCACAGGTTTATGGAGTGAAGTGTCGATAAAAGTATACGAACAAGAAACATCACACTTACAATTGCACAACTCATAGAAGAAAGCAACTCACCATTATATAATTTAGCTCGCAACCAAGTATAGCAGTCACAATAGAGATGCATAAATATAAATCATAATTGGAATTGGCAAACTTATTCTTGGTCAGAGAACACCTGGCGAACAGTTTCACAAAAAGCTTTTTGTAGAAGTTTCAAAATAGGAACACTCTTTGCTCAAAAAGGTTTTTAACAAGTGAAGGCTTTCAAAGTAATACTCAATAGATAAGAGTTTTGTGCAAACAAGGAAGATAGAGAAAATGATTGAATAAATCACCATATGAATGCTTGAAACACAACAACTCAAATGCTTGCTGGAGATGGAGAGGAAGTAGGTTTACTGACTCAAACTAGTAACTAGGAGAAAGGTCCCTTCATAGAGGGTAGCAGGGATTACAAGTCATAAAGAGCTTCCAAAAGATCATGGTACTTACTAGCTTTGAGCCCTCATTGCCCCTATCATAAGCATATTGAGATGATTAAGGTTAAAGTGAACAAAGATGGAGCATATGCTTTATGAAATATAAGTTCGCAATCTCATGTCCCATGAATATAAGGGCCACTCCTCATGCATACTCAACTTTGGGCCTAGGTAAGTTCTTGTCAGTGTAAGTATTTGCATATTATTGAGAACCGCCAACGGGGTACCCCTTGCACATGGTACAAGAGCTTTCCCATAACCAAAATGACAAGGCAAGCAGACAATGAGCATCTCAGCGATCTTTTTATTTACTATGTGTATAGCTTTTTATTGAGGATGCTTCATAGATGACTCACTATGGCGATGCTGAAAGTTCCCACCATGATTAAGCATGGCTTAGGATAGCGGCCGAGGCGTTTCTCTAACACAGAATACAAACTCCATGGACTTACAAGTTCCCTCTTTATTTCACACCGTTGACATCCATAGACAAAAGAGCACGATATCAACTATGTATAGAGTACAAGTGCAATGTTGAAAACGTTCCCCGTGATAGCACGATTCTGCTAATTCCAACGTATAGATGCAAGCATATACAACTTCGATGTTCACAATGGTTCAAGTCTATTAGGGGAAAGGAAATAAGGTGTGCCATCAAGTTCGTGAGAGCTTTACTAACTAGTTTTCACATAACAAAATACTTTTTTAATTTGAAAGGTAGACGAAGCTTGAGAATTTTCTTAGAATAGCAAAAGCTACTAGGTAGATATGGTGGACACAAGTGGCAAAAGTTTTGGGTTTAGAGGATTTTGGAAACATGAGAAATATGCCTTCTCAAAACAGGTTTTTGGCTAGCAAGGCTGGGTAGCAAGCAAGATAGTTGAAAGAAACAAGCAAACATACAAGTAATAAAACTAAGCATGCAATCTTCCTTGGAGACACAAAAGAATCTTAAATAAAGAATACTAAGCTTATGAGCCAACAAGAAAGAAAACGAATGATACCAAATACCTGTAAGCTTTTTCTTTCTTTCTTTTTCTTTCAAACTAAATCCACTGACCAGAACTTGGTTTGCCAAAACCAATTTAGATACACTTGATGATCCCAAAGTGGTGTCAATACTAAATAACAAGATCCACCATATAATATAGATTGCAAACTAAAAATAAGAAGTGCAGAAAGTAAAAGATGAGACTTCTCATTAATATTCCAATAAAGGCACTCACACCAAGGGATACATAGATAATCAGCTAAAGGAGAGATACTTACACATGCAAAGCAAACTATAAGATAACCCCTCTACCATAGATATGAATCCACTAAAAAGGTAAAAGATAAAAGACAATGGTGGTGATACCGCGACACTCCCCCAAGCTTGGAACAAGCCAACGGGATGCCAAACCTGATGACGAATTACTCCTTCGGTGGTGGTGGTGTTCTCTTGTCATCATAAAACTTCCAAGGCAATGGTTCCCCATCCAAAAAGGATGTCCTTGTCTCTGTAATCATGAAACTAACAGCAGAGCTTATGTGATCAAATCTAGCCTCATACTCACAGTTTTGATTCTGTATGTCATAGAGCTGTGCTTGCAATTGGTTGGTGGTCTGACGGAATGAGAATATCTCTTCTCGGAGCTCAGCAACTTCTCCTTCGTTCTTGGTGATGAGTTCTGAAATTATCTTGTCAATAACATCCACTTCGTGTTCTGCCATCTTCTTGTACCTGAAAACTTCTTGTTCCAACGCTTCCATCCTGTCTTCCAGACTGCCTTCTCCTTTAGGGCCTTGAACTTCTTTCATCTGTACCTTCCCCTCTTTGAGGATCAACTCTTTGGGATGAATCCTCAACTCATACATGTATGGGTTGAGGATATCCGTAGAGGAATCCTCCGTGGGTGATCCAGAGGAAGACACTGAGGCTCCAAATCTGAGAATTTCCTTGACAGAAACAGATCGAAACGAAAACACGACGAGAACCCGATGCAAGAACCTCAGGGAACCCGGGGGGTATATATTACGAAGATTCAATGCATAAGGAAGGTTTTGACACGGAAACGAGGCGGAGTCGGAGCTCGGGGGTGGAACACCCCCCTCAGCCGTGGCTAGGCTGGGCCCGCGCCTAGGGTAGGTTTGTCCACTCCGGGCTCCATTTCCTCTTTAGTTTCGTCTCGTAACTTCCCTTATGTATTAAAACATCAAAAATATAAAAAGATTGGGATTTCAAGAACCTTCTGTTTTCACCACTTTTACCTATTCAAGGACGACTCTGCAGATTCCTTCTCTCTTTCTCCTGAGAATTTCCTTCATACAAAACTTTTGCACAAACTAAATGACAACATTAGTGTAAGCAAAAACAATAAACCTTTGGTAAACACTTCAACTGAAAACCCATCAAAACAAAAGCTTCTGTAAGAGGCAAATGCAAATGATGGCAGAAATCTGTCAAAATAGACCAGCAGGTAAAGATTGATTTTTCCGAAGACCTTCTGTTGCTCAAATCAAAAAGTGCAGAACTGATGAAAGTTGGGTAACAACTTGGAGAACAAGCTCAGGAAAACACAGCTCTATCCTAAGTACTGAGCTTCCTCACGTATTTTTATAATGAAGCACAAAAATCTGTCCCAGGACAACCACTTTTCACAACTCCTCTACTTCACAAAAGTAGCTAAACTTGACACAAAAACCAAAACAAAAAGGATAAGGAGCGGTTATTGCAGAGGTAATAACTTCCAAGGCTCGAAAAAACTCTTGGGTTATCTCCCAACAAGTACTTTTCTTTAATGCCTTTAAGTTAGGCTTGAAACTTCCAAAGATGCTCACATAGGATATATATATCCGGAGTGAAAGAGAGCATCAAGAAGCAAATAACCAACACACTTGAGCCTAACCCACTTCCTATGCATGGGTGTGTCATGAGAAAACGAATTGTTGAAACAAAAGGCCACAAGCATAGGAAGACAAAACAGATGCAACTTTAAAGCTTTCAACATAAAATGGGGAAACTTAACATCATTGAGATGCATAAAACCATGTTTACCTGTAGAGGGAGTGTCCCAACCTTGCAACAACATAAGGTGGTGTCCCCTGTGTTACAATGCTAGTCCCTGGATCAATATCTAGCATCCACAGTTAAGATGTAATATCAAGAAACAAAGGTCATAACATAACTTTATAACCAGGAATAACATAATTTTATTACATCTTACATAGCTCATTAGGCTATTACATTACATTGCAGCGGAATATCTATTGTCATGGGTCCTTCATCTTCAAAAGTGCCACAGGAAGATGTTGGTTGTAGACTTTGTAATCCTAATCAAACAATCTTCACTAAAATCAATCAAACCTGCAACATTACAAGTTACAGCCACAAGGGTCAATACATTTGAATTGTATTTGCAAGCTTCACTACTATGTATAATGTGAGTGGATCCTATCAATACATCCACATTTGGCTAAGTAGAGTTTAAGGCTCATTTGCATAAAGCAATATTTATCCTATCTTTTCAAAATAGTTTTGGTCCTTTGTCAAATCTCCTTTTCCAAGTTCCTTGAACCCCTTGGTAGAAACTCAAGTGTTCAAGTCCTTGTCAAAAATCCCTTGAGCTACTTGGTAACCCCAAGTGAAACAAGTTTTATCAAATCTCATGAATTCCTTGGTAACCCCAAGTATTCATGTTTCCATCTCTTGAGTTCCTTGGTAACCCCAAAGTACATCAAGTTTTGTCAAAGTCTCTTGAGCTCCTTGGTAACCCCAAGTGCATCAAGTCCATAAAAGTTTTTCTTTTAGAAATTAGAATGTCGAGATCTCCCATAGTTCAAACTTTAGTTGCTCAGTATTGTCCATAACCGGGGACACGGCTAAGTACTTAGATTTTATTATCTTCTGCAGAAGGAGTACACTTTACCCACATGTCACAAACCCATCCTTTTGCCACCAGTGGCCACTGGATTAGCACTCACCAAGATGGAGTACTGGCAGATTGAGAATGTGACGAAGTCTTTCCAAAGGGTCCTCCCATACACCATTGCTAGCTTGTCTTCAGCACCCATGAAGCATTCCAGATCCCCATGTCCAGTAAACTGAAGACAATGCATGGGTCTTCCCAATGTAGTTGACTAAGCCAGAGCCATAATAGCATGTGGTTGCACACGAAAGCCACAATTGGAGAAACATGTTCAATCTCTAAGTATCCTAGGTGGTTTTCTTTTGGAGCACAACACAAAGTGATTGCCATAGACATGGTTCCTTTTGTTGCCACCTTCTCCAAAACTTAAAGTATCCTCCACCTAGGTGGTTCATTGAGTCCTTGTTTTATTATGTAAAACACAAGTCCTTTTCTCAACCTTTGTAAAATCTCAACATGTATCTCTTTTCAAAATATAGCATGGACAAGCATATAACAACTACATTGTTTTATCTAAGGAATGTATAGGGAATCCTATTAGGATTTAGCATAGCATAAGTATGAAAATATCTTTTCATGCATGTTTCAAAATCCACTAAGTATAATAAAAATAGTAGGACTTTTAAATGATAGTGTAACTTGCCTCTTTGGTAGGGAATGATGGTTCACTCCTTGATCTTGCTAGTCTCACACTTTGCTAATTTCACTACAATCAATCAAGCAACACCAAAATCAACTAGCATTCCAAACCAATAAATCAATCAAACAACTTCACACACATAAAACAATGGGATCTAAGATGCATGTAATCATGCAAGGGATGGTTCTGTTTGCAAAGATGGTCTCCACTAGGCTTCTAAACTTTTTAAAGTCCAAAGTGGTAAATTTCCAAAGTGGCAAAGTTATTTGCAAAAAGGGTTTTGTCCATAAACCACTTTTAAATCCCTTCATCAATTTATGTGGTGAAATATATTTTTATCAAAGCAAACTTCATGTTTTTCACCAAATGAGTTGCCATTGCAAAACTTGGTGTTTTTTGGTCAGTAGGTTTGGTCCAAAAAAAATCCAAAAGTTTCCTTTACAAAAGCATTTTCATAATAAAACCAATAATTTTATTTGGCTAGAAAATGGCTAAGTCAAAAAATACAACCTAAACTTTACCAAAATCATTTTCCAAGCTATGGGTTAGTTCCTAGGGTCAGGGAGTTCACCATAAACTATTTTGCCAAGGTTTCAAACTCAAAAACAATTTTGAATCATTTTTCTAGTCTTATCAAGCATACAAAAGTTTCTGCAAAAACCAACAAGCTAAAAGATACTATTTGCTAAACTAAAGGCATGGTTGGCTAGGGTTTGTTCTACTGATTCCAACGATATAAAGTTTGCAAAATTTGGACATGTGGTTTAAAAGTTACAAAGGTTTGAAATTCACAAACAAATCTGTTTTCAAATTCCTGTTTTAAACTAGAGCTGGCCACACGTCGCTCTCTAATTGGACGGTACCGGTTCAGTGTGGATCACGCTGCAGACCGTTGGATCTAAACAGATCGCGTGGCCCAGAACACGTACCCCTTCGGCGTTTCAGTGTTCTATCTAGTTCGTTCGATCCAGATCCTACGGCTATCATCGTATTGACCAAATGTGAGCGGCGCCGATGGTGGCTAGCGGCGGCGACGGTCTGACAGTGGCGGCGCTGGCGAAATAGGAAGCGAGAGAGGGAGGGAGTAGGCTCACTGAGATCGCAGGAGGCTGGGGAAGCTCGTCGTGTGGTCGACGGGGCAAGGGGCGCACGAGGGTAGGAGGAATTCCTCGCCGGAGTTTGGTCTGGCGATGGTTGGCTCTGGTCGAGGTTGAAGACGATGCTACAGGTCACGGAAATACAAACCAGAAGCATGGTTAGATGCAGAAGATCACGGAGGTGCTGTGTGCGTGAACGAGAAGAAGAGGGGCGGCCGGAATCTACCTGTGGGGCTCGTCGGAGTTGAAGCGGACGGCGGCATCGTCGGAGCTTGTCGAAGGTGACACTCTGGGGCGCCCGCGATCAAACGAAGGGTACAGGAAGATGCGCCAGGGAGTGGTGAAGGTGTCAGCTTGGTCGGGGAGGCAGGAGGTGGTGAGTGTTGTCCGGAATTTGAGGAGGAAGCTCGTCGGAGCAGTGACGGTGCAGGGCAAAATAATCAGAGCCTGGGGGCAGAGAGAGAGGGAGGAGCTTGAGGGGAAATGGAGAGGGAGAGTGGGCGCTTAAGAGGGCGAGGTCGCTAAGCGGAATCACTGCGGCATTACTGCGAATTAACGCGCGGCATCAACGGCAGAAACGGCCGGCGTGGTCGTCGCGAGGAAGGAGACGGGCTGGAGAAGTGGGGTCCGCTGGTCAGTGGGAAAAAGAGTGGGGAAGAGGTCCACCAGTCGGTCACACTGCGGGTTAAAGATTAAGTGTAAAACGTTTTTCTTCGGGGAGAGGAGCTGGGCTGGTTCTGGGCTTCTTGGGCTGGCTGGCTGGGCTAGGTCCAAAGTCTATTTTTTTTCTGTCTGCTGGCTTTTTCTTTTTCCAAATCAAATTCTGTTTTGAATTTCAATCAACTATTCAAACATTCAAACAATTTTCAAACAATCACTACTTTGCACTTGAATTTGGTTCTGTTTATCAACACAAACCAAATCCCAAAACTAAAATAATAATTTTATTTTAGGTCCATTATTAATTAAATAAATAGACCATTATTATTAAATCACAATATAATTTGATGTTTATTTTAAAACTCCATTTTGAAATCTAATTATTTCCAAAACCAAATCAGTAGGTTTTATTTGGGAATATAAAATACTTGGAAAACTTATTTTAAATAAATAAATAAGTTTTGTTATTTTGGAAAAAGTAAAACCTTTATTGATAATACTTGGATATTAAATCCTTATTAATTTGTTTTAAATAAATCTTTATTATTTTTTTCCAAACATAAAGTTTTATTTCAAAAGCTTGGTCAAGGTTTAATTTGGTTCTATAAAATAGTCTCTATTCATAAAACTTCTATTTTGTTTAAAAATCCTTTTATTTCAAAGATAAAAAATAGTAATTTCAAAATATTTTACTTTCCTTTTATTAATTGTTTCACTCTTTAAATCCCTTTAGGATTTTATTTGATCCAAATTGGTTTGAAGATTTCCAATTGGATTCAAAAGTTTCTTCTGGCTCTGAAAATCAAACAAAGTTTTATTTTATTCATTTATTTTTCACATTACAAGATTTGGAAAATCTTGGGATGTGACAGGCTACCACCCTTAAAATAAATATCGTCCCGAGATTTGGGGAGGCTAGGGTTACAAGCAGGTTCAAAACAACTAGGGTACTACCACCCTTAAAAGTTTTCAAACAAAAATTACATATTGGCCTTCTTGGGATCCTGGGGAAACTTCTCATGGGTAAACATTTGCATTGTGTCCTTGATTTTCACACTTGACTTATGGGACAAGGTTGAGTTTCTCCATAGGCTTGTTCAACTTGTTCTTCATCTTTTCTGGACAGTTGCTTGCATAATGTCCTGGGTTCTTGTAGTTGAAACAGTGGATGTCCTTGAGTTCTTTACGTGGCTCTTGTGGACAAGTTGCTACATAATGGCCTAGCTCTCTACAGTTGTTGCACACTACTTGGCCAATCTCTTTATTCTTCGGGTTCTTTGGGCATTCACCAGAATAGTGTCCCATTTCCTTACACTGATGACATTGCACCTGGCTTTTGTCTATCTTTTGCTTCTTGGGTTTCTTTGATCCTTTGAATTGGGTTGTTTTGTTTGTAGGTATATGTGGTCCTTTTCCTTTGCCATCAACATTTTTGGTAAACTTGGATCCTTCTTGTTTCCTTTGTTCAACCATGGCATAGATGGGGCATTGGATAGGAACATGATTGTTTCCTTCACACAAATAACAAGTGGCTTCAGAGGTGGGACATTGTTCAACAGGATGTTTCTCTTCGCAGTTGGGGCATTGATCTCCATGCTCCTTGTAAGTATGATCCTTGTCTCCACAAATAATGCAAGCTGGGGCTCCATCTAGAATAATATTTCTGTCATCCTTATTGTCATAGACTCTTTTGGGATAGCTTTCTTCCATTTTGATCATTTGATCAGTCACCTTAAGCATCAATTGGACTTGAGCTTCCAAAAATCCTTGTAGTATTGGATCTTCTCCACTAGAGTTGGCTATGAATTGAGCTGTCACTTGGTTCAACTGGTTCTGGGTTGCTATGAGCTCTTTCATGTTGTCCTCTTGGTTGGTGTTGATGTCATCAACCTTGGAGTCTTTTGGAGTAGTCATCTATTTGGGTTGAAGGGAGATTAGAATAGGCAAGATATTTCTAAGGAAATATTTCTAATCACACACATCACAATTCACACAAACAATGTTCATGCAATCACAAGTCAAACATTTCACTCAAACAACAAAGTTCAAGCACATACTTAGGCAAAACAATATTTTTGTTACACCCCATATGTTGGTGGTTTTATCTTAACTAAAATATGGTGGTCCATCTATATGGTTCACTTGTGATCTTTCCTTCCTTCATGATTCTTCTTGTATGAGATCATGGTTTCCTTAGGAAAACTCCTTGGTCACAAGGCTTCAATGATGTAGGTTCCTTCTAACTTTTGCATTCCCTTAGTCTCTAAATCTTGAGCAAGATTTCCTTGTTTCACTTGTAGTCCTTAGTGGTATCCAAGTTGGAAGTCCTTGGTGAATATGCTGAAGATGTTGAAGTCATTAGAGTTGAATAAGTTGAATTATCCTTTGCACATGGTGTAGTCTTTGGCCATGGGGTAGGTTTTTCCATCAAGTTTGAAATAGATGAGATGTAGAGTTGAAACCAAAATGGTTGAGGAAAGAGTTTACAAGTGTTTTTGTAAATAAGTTTTGGATCAAAATATAACTCCTATTCTCCTAAGGGTTTTTGTCCAATCCTAGGTTTACAAATCCTACAGGCAACACAATGCTCTGATACCATCTGTAGAGGGAGTGTCCCAACCTTGCAACAACATAAGGTGGTGTCCCCTGTGTTACAATGCTAGTCCCTGGATCAATAGCTAGCATCCACAGTTAAGATGTAATATCAAGAAACAAAGGTCATAACATAACTTTATAACCAGGAATAACATAATTTTATTACATCTTACATAGCTCATTAGGCTATTACATTACATTGCAGCGGAATATCTATTGTCATGGGTCCTTCATCTTCAAAAGTGCCACAGGAAGATGTTGGTTGTAGACTTTGTAATCCTAATCAAACAATCTTCACTAAAATCAATCAAACCTGCAACATTACAAGTTACAGCCACAAGGGTTAATACATTTGAATTGTATTGGCAAGCTTCACTACTATGTATAATGTGAGTGGATCCTATCAATACATGCACATTTGGCTAAGTAGAGTTTAAGGCTCATTTGCATAAAGCAATATTTATCCTATCTTTTCAAAATAGTTTTGGTCCTTTGTCAAATCTCCTTTTCCAAGTTCCTTGAACTCCTTGGTAGAAACTCAAGTGTTCAAGTCCTTGTCAAAAATCCCTTGAGCTACTTGGTAACCCCAAGTGAAACAAGTTTTATCAAATCTCATGAATTCCTTGGTAACCCAAAGTATTCATGTTTCCATCTCTTGAGTTCCTTGGTAACCCCAAAGTACATCAAGTTTTGTCAAAGTCTCTTGAGCTCCTTGGTAACCCCAAGTGCATCAAGTCCATAAAAGTTTTTCTTTTAGAAATTAGAATGTCGAGATCTCCCATAGTTCAAACTTTAGTTGCTCAGTATTGTCCATAACCGGGGACACGGCTAAGTACTTAGATTTTATTATCTTCTGCAGAAGGAGTAACTTTACCCACATGTCACAAACCCATCCTTTTGCCACCAGTGGCCACTGGATTAGCACTCACCAAGATGGAGTACTGGCAGATTGAGAATGTGACGAAGTCTTTCCAAAGGGTCCTCCCATACACCATTGCTAGCTTGTCTTCAGCACCCATGAAGCATTCCAGATCCCCATGTCCAGTAAACTGAAGACAATGCATGGGTCTTCCCAATGTAGTTGACTAAGCCAGATCCATAATAGCATGTGGTTGCACACGAAAGCCACAATTGGAGAAACATGTTCAATCTCTAAGTATCCTAGGTGGTTTTCTTTTGGAGCACAACACAAAGTGATTGCCATAGACATGGTTCCTTTTGTTTCCACCTTCTCCAAAACTTAAAGTATCCTCCACCTAGGTGGTTCATTGAGTCCTTGTTTTATTATGTAAAACACAAGTCCTTTTCTCAACCTTTGTAAAATCTCAACATGTATCTCTTTTCAAAATATAGCATGGCCAAGCATATAACAACTACATTTTTTTCTCTAAGGAATGTATAGGGAATCCTATTAGGATTTAGCATAGCATAAGTATGAAAATATCTTTTCATGCATGTTTCAAAATCCACTAAGTATAATAAAAATAGTAGGACTTTTAAATGATAGTGTAACTTGCCTCTTTGGTAGGGAATGATGGTTCACTCCTTGATCTTGCTAGTCTCACACTTTGCTAATTTCACTACAATCAATCAAGCAACACCAAAATCAACTAGCATTCTAAACCAATAAATCAATCAAACAAATTCACACACATAAAACAATGGGATCTAAGATGCATGTAATCATGCAAGGGATGGTTCTATTTGCAAAGATGGTCTCCACTAGGCTTCTAAACTTTGTAAAGTCCAAAGTGGTCATTTTCCAAAGTGGCAAAGTTATTTGCAAAAAGGGTTTTGTCCATAAACCACTTTTAAATCCCTTCATCAATTTATGTGGTGAAATATATTTTTATCAAAGCAAACTTTATGTTTTTCACCAAATGAGTTGCCATTGCAAAACTTGGTGTTTTTTTGTCAGTAGGTTTGGTCCAAAACATTTTCCAAAAGTTTCCTTTATAAAAGCATTTTCATAATAAAACCAATAATTTTATTTGGCTAGAAAATGGCTAAGTCAAATAATCCAACCTAAACTTTACCAAAATCATTTTCCAATCTATGGGTTGGTTCCTAGGGTCAGGGAGTTCACCATAAACTATTTTGCCAAGGTTTCAAACTCAAAAACATTTTTGAATCATTTTTCTTGTCTTATCAAGCATACAAAAGTTTCTGCAAAAACCAACAAGCTAACAGATACTATTTGCTAAACTAAAGGCATGGTTGGCTAGGGTTTGTTCTACTGATTCCAACGATATAAAGTTTGCAAAATTTGGACGTGTGGTTTAAAAGTTACAGAGTTTTGAAATTCACAAACAAATATGTTTTCAAATTCCTGTTTTAAACTAGAGCTGGCCACGCTCTCTAATTGACTGCACCGTTCGGTGTGGATCACGCTGCATCGCTGATCTAAACAGATCGCGTGGCCCAGAACACGTACCCCTTCGGCGTTTAAGTGTTCTATCTAGTTCGTTCGATCCAGATCCTACGGCTATCATCGTATTGACCAAATGTGAGCGACGGTGCGGAAGTTCGTCGTGTGGTCAACGGGGCAAGGGGCGCACGAGGGTAGGAGGAATTCCTCGCCGGAGTTTGGTCTGGCGACGGTTGGCTCTGGTTGAGGTTGAAGACGATGCTACAGGTCACGGAAAGACAAACCAGAAGCATGGTTAGACGCAGAAGATCACGAAGGTGCTGTGTGCGTGAACGAGAAGAAGAGGGGCGGCCAGAATCTACCGGTGGGGCTCGTCGGAGTTGGAGCGGACGGCGGCGTTGTCGAAGCTTGTCGAAGGTGACACTCTGGGGCGACCGCGGTCAAACGAAGGGTACAAGAAGATGCGCAAGGGAGTGGTGAAGGTGTGAGCTTGGTCAGGGAGGCAGGAGGTGGTGAGTGTTGGCCGGAATTTGAGGAGGAAGCTCGCCGAGCAAAGGTGGTGGCAAAATAATCGCAGCCTGGGGGCAGAGAGAGGGATGAGCTTGAGGGGAAATGGAGAGGGAGAGTGGGCGCTTAAGAGGGCGAGGTTGCTGAGCGGAATCACTGCGGCATTACTGCGAATTAACACGCGACATCAACGGCCGGCGTGGTCGTCGCGAGGAAGGAGACGGGCTGGAGAAGTGGGGTCCGCTGGTCAGTGGGAAAAAGAGTGGGGAAGAGGTCCACCAGTCGGTCACACTGCGGGTTAAAGATTAGGTGTAAAACGTTTTTCTTCGGGGAGAGGAGCTGGGCTGGCTGGCTGGGCTAGGTCCAAACTCTATTTTTTTCTGTCTGCTGGATTTTTCTTTTTCCAAATCAAATTCTGTTTTGAATTTCAATCAACTATTCAAACATTCAAACAATTTTCAAACAATCACTACTTTGCACTTGAATTTGGTTCTGTTTATCAACACAAACCAAATCCCAAAACTAAAATAATAATTTATTTTAGGTCCATTATTAATTAAATAAATAGACCATTGTTATTAAATCACAATATAATTTGATGTTTATTTTAAAACTCCATTTTGAAATCTAATTATTTCCATAACCAAATCAGTAGGTTTTATTTGGGAATATAAAATACTTGGAAAACTTATTTTAAATAAATAAATAAGTTTTGTTATTTTGGAAAAAGTAAAAACTTTATTGATAATACTTGGATATTAAATCCTTATTAATTTGTTTTAAATAAATCTTTATTATTTTTTTCCAAACATAAAGTTTTATTTCAAAAGCTTGGTCAAGGTTTAATTTGGTTCTATAAAATAGTCTCTATTCATAAAACTTCTATTTTGTTTAAAAATCCTTTTATTTCAAAGATCAAAAATAGTAATTTCAAAATATTTTACTTTCCTTTTATTAATTGTTTCACTCTTTAAATCCCTTTAGGATTTTATTTGATCCAAATTGGTTTGAAGATTTCCAATTGGATTCAAAAGTTTCTTCTGGCTCTGAAAATCAAACAAAGTTTTATTTTATTCATTTATTTTTCACATTACAAGATTTGGAAAATCTTGGGATGTGACATTACCTCTCTCAAAATAACTTTCAGTAGCACTTTGAATAAAGTTGACAGTATAACTGTCACTGGGAACAACTTTATCATAAGAATAAGCATACTTACAGTCATCAAAAATAGGTCCAAGGTCATAGACTGGATCAATAGAAGCAAGTTGTTCCATCCTGAAATCTTTATTAGGCAAGCTATTTTCACAAGGAGCTTTAGCAAATTTGGAAAAGTTAAACTCATAAGAATCTCCATCAAACTTAGTTAAAACTTTATCATTCTTACGATCGATAATAGCTCCACAAGTGTTCAAGAAAGGTCTACCAAAAATGATAGGACAAGTTTTGCTAGCTGCTGAATTAAGCACTAGAAAATTAGTAGGATACTTAATCTTACCGCAGAGAACTTCCACGTCTCTTACAATGCCAATGGGGCAAATGGTTTCCTTATTAGCAAGGTGAATAACCACATCAATGTCCTCAAGCTCACAAGGACCAATCTCATGCATAATTTCCCTGTAAAACACATAAGGAATAGCACTAGAACTAGCACCAATATCACATAAACCATAGTAGCAATGATCACCAATTTTAACAGAAAGCACAGGAACACTAGCTTTTCTAGCCTTACTAGGATGAGAGACAATATTAGTAGCGTCTTCACAGAAGACAATATGCCCATCCTCTATATTTCTAGTGACAGTGTCTTTCACAATAGCTACCATAGGTTCATCACTCAAATGCTTACCAGGATCCACAGTTTTCATTGTAGCTTTGTTATTTGCACTAATAATAATAGAATAATCCTTTACCTTAGCTGGGAAAGGAATTTTATCAACATGGGGTTCAGGAACAATATGATTAGTAGTACAAACTTGAGTACTTCTAACGGGAGCATGATTAACAACATCTTTATAAGGAGCATGGTACTTATTCCACTTCTTCTTTAGGAATTTCTATGTAAGAGGCAAATGCCTTAAAACAACTGGCAATACTTTGGGAATTAAGACCAAACTCATTGCTAATATCACGGAAGCTATCAGTTCCCATAAAGTATTTGATGCTTTCATAATCGTAGTTTATACCTGACTTTCTTCCTTTGTCATTCTCCCAAGCTTCAGTGTTCTCTTGAATGCGGTCTAGAAGGTCCCATTTAGCTTCTTCCTTCATACGTGTGAATGATCCAGCACAAGAAGCATCTAGTAAATCTTTATCATAAAGAGAAAGCCTAGCATAAAAGTTATCGAGAATAATATTGTTAGGGAGTTCATGAATATGACATTTAAGCATTAGTAACTTCAATCTTCCCCAAGCTTGAGCTGTACTCTCTCCATTAAGAGGCCAAAAGTTATATATAAGATTTCTATCCTTATGGATCTCACTAGGAGGATAAAATTTAGAGTAAAAGAGAGATGATATCTCTTCCCATTCCATGGATTGTCCATTCTTCAACAACTTATACCATTCTTCAGCTCTCCCTTTCAAGGATATGGAGAGTAACTTCTTCTTCACCTATTCAGTTGTGATACCTGCACACTAAAACAACCCGCATAATGCATGGATAAAAAGCAAGTGATCACCAGGATGGATAGTTCCATACCCAAAATAATAATTATCCATAACACGATTAACGATACTTGTAGGTATCTTAAAAGGATCTATCTCAACAGGAGGTGGTTCATCTACTACCCTAGCAGTGGTAGTAGTTTTCCCAAATAGAAAACCAAGTGGGTTATCCATATTGGAAACAAAGTAACAAGAAGTAACAAAACAAATACTCACAGTGAAAGTTTCCCTTACCAGTTCCACTCTTCAATAGCGCTTCACTCCCCGGCAATAGCGCCATAAAATAGTCTTGATGACCCACAAGTATAGGGGGTGTATCGTAGTACTTTCGATAAATAGGAGTGTCGATCCCAACGAGGAGCAGAAGGTGCTGATAGTGGCATGGAGCAGGAAATCCCTGTGAATACTTAGCAAACGGATTTTTAGTGGTTTTCTGACAAGGCAACAAAACAAGGAGCAAGTAACAAAAGTAACAAACAAACAGAGCAAGTGGCCCAATCCTTTCTTAGCAAAGGACAAGCCGGTGGAAATACTTATAAGGACCAAACGTTCTCGAGGACACATGGGAATTTATGTCAAGTGCTTTCGCTTCAAATAGCTGAGTACTCTTCTCTGGTGTTTGTAAGTGTTGTGTGGGTGAACCTGTGTTAACATACCGCCCTTCCTAGGACTAAACATACTTGTGATTAAACCCCCTGCAAACATTCATAACTACATGAAAGTAATTAAGATATAAATCTAACCACAGCCTTAAACTCTGAGATCCTACGCTCCCTTGTGCAAAGGTGTCCTAACGGGGGTTTAGGTTTCTGTCACTCCGGCAACCCCGCGATTAGTATTCAAATACACAATGCATTCCCCTAGGCCCATAAATGGTGAAGTATCATGTAGTCGATGTTCATATGACACCACTAGAAGAATAGCACCACAACTTAAATACTAAACCATTGAATAATAACTCATCACGGATTCACTACTAACAACATGACTTCTCCCATGTCCTCAAGAACTAAACGAACTACTCACAAGACATCATATGGATCAAGATCAAATATGATAAGGTAATGGAAAACAATCTGAACATAAACAATAATCCAATGGTTCCACTCACAAGCATTAACTATAATAGTAATCAACACCGGGAAAGTTTCCCCTAAAAACTAAAGCAATATCCAACACAATTGTTACAGCGGGACAAAGTGGTGGTGATGGTGCTGGTGGATATGATGGTGTGGATGATGATCCTCTATGAAGCATAGCGTGATGACATTGTTGATGGCGACGGTCTCCCCTCTCCGGGAAGGAATTCCCCCAGCAGAAATCTGTCTGCCAGAGAGATCTTTCTCTCTATGTGTTTTCCGCCCCCAGAGGCGGCAGAAATCTATCTGTGGTTGCTCCCCGAGCCTTAGGGTTTCGAAGGGAAGATATAGGCGAAGGGGCGGAGTCGGAGGCCGGGCAGGTGGGCTACACCTTCCCTAGGCGCGGGGTCAGGTGGGCCCGCTCCTAGGGGGGTCTGGGCCCCCTGAGGCCCCACTTCGTCCCCCCTTCTGGCTTCCTTCGTCTTCTGGTAAAATAATATGTTCCCATATTTTTCTGGTATTTTCTGATCTTCGCGAAATTGCACCGAAACGCCTTCTTTTCCATCAGAATCCAGACTCCGGCAGTCCATCCTCCAAGAATCATCCAACATGCATAAACAGATGAAAAGCCATAAGTGATACCTCATAATAAGACAAATATCAATGAATAGAGGTAAACTATGATATAGAATGGTGATGCAAATTGGGCGTATCAGGGGTGCGCAAATGCAATCTGGCGTGAGGTGCGTATGCGATGGTGGAAGAGGTCTATTGTGGCGTAGCCTATTGTATTGTGTGTATGTCTATCTATTGTGGAGGTGGAGAGAGAGATATAGGTCGTGTCCTCCTCGTTGGACCCTCCTAGCCTTTATATATGGGGAGGCTAGGTATCGGGTATCGATACGAGTTGGTTACAAGTTGTATTCAAACTTTACTCCTGAGATTTCCTTTTCTTGTGCGCTTGGGAGTCCATGTCAATATATGCTTCAGAGCAGCCGAAACGCCATAGGCGTCATGGACCCTGACAGGTCGTCGAGTGGGCCTTCCGTCGGGCGGGACTAGGTAGGCTAACATCGGATACCCGTAGGGAATATCCATGTCAGTAGCCCCCGAGAGTTCATCCGAAACGTAGATTCGAGTGGAGACTTAGTTTCCTTTGAGCCTTTGTATTCTGATGTCGGAGTCAAAAGTTGTGTCGAGTGTGAAGCACTTCACCCGAAAGTTCATCAGGTCAGCTGAATTTGTTCGATTGTTGTAAAGAAGTCAGCATTATGGACATAGTCAACATAATGGACTATAGGGTGCACGATCAGCGCTTTCTATGGGAGTAGCCCCCGAGTGTCTGTTCGAGTCGTAGACTCGAGCAGAGACTTATAGTCGCCAGTTGCGGGTTACGGCAACCCGAAAGTTCTTCGGATGAACTTGCAGATGTCCTGAATGCCTTCATTTTTTCGAATGCCCTATGGGAGTAGTGCCCGAGTCCTTAGTCGAATCGTTGATTCGAGTGAGGAATCGAAGCGTGCCACTCGAAGATATTCTATGCACGCGACCAACGCTCTAGTTTGGAGTAGCCCCTGAGTTTCTGGCGGAGTCGTAGACTCGGGCAGAGACTCGAGTCTTGTATCGTGCAGTTGTAGTCGGCAATCTCGCGGGCGTACCGCTGACCTGGACATACATCGGGTGCGCGACCAGCGCTCCTGATAGGAGTAGCCCCCCGAGTGTCTAGTCGAGTCGTATACTCGAGTGAAGAATCATGCGAGGAGAAACCACTGACCCAGAAGTGCATTGAGTCAGCGTCTCACGCATAAGGATCCAGGAGTCTACCTAGCGGAGTCGCGCGACATTTAGCCGAAAGGACTCGACGTTTCAGATGAAGTCGATGCCGTTGCATTTGGCGGGTGCGCGACCAGCGTCGTGTTTGTCTAGTGCGTGACCAACGTCGCGTCTTCGTAGCATCAAACGGTGCAACCATCCGAGGAGGGACTCGACTCAGGTCTTGAATTTATGGCGTAGCCTGTTATTTTGTCGACTCCTGTTGGAGGACCCAATAGAATAGCTAGATGCAGTCGACGTCTTTGTAAGCTGCAGAAAACATGAAGAATTGTGAAGTACGTCTATCCTGTAAAGAATATTTTCCTGTCATCTAGTAAAGTAAAATTCTAGTGCCAATCGAGTCGACACTTTTGCAATGTTTGCTAGGCCTTTTCGTTAGCCTGATTACCCTTAGTCTCAGTATCTTGCCGAGCACTCGGAGTTCAAGGATTTGACGGTCAGGAAGAATCAGCTACTCGGGCTATCGCGTACGAGGTGGTCGAGTGCGTGGAGCTGATGGCACATTAGGTTACTCGAAGTGGGCGCATCCCTCGAGTGTTTTGAGTGCGAGTTAAAAAAGAATTATCTCTAAGTAGAAGAGAACTTAGCTTTGTTTGTTGTCGACGCGGTGAACAGGTCGCGGGAGCCAACGCAACCGGCGGGTCGCGGTCTTGAGAGTCGTCGTGATCGTCGGGTCGCGGGAGACGATGCAACCTGCGGGTCACGGACGTCGAAGTAGTGGTTCGTCTGAGCCGAAGGAGCCCCCGAGCCGCCACAACCGAAGATCGTAGCGGGTCGCACGACGGAGTCGAAGGAGCCCCGGGTTGCCGCAGCCGAAGATCGTAGAGGGTTGCTGGAGCCGAAGGCCGCGGCTAGTCGCCAAAGCGGAGGGAGCTTCCGAGCCCCCGAGTCGTTGGAGCCGAGTACTGCAACAGGTCGCGAGATCGACTCCGAACGAGTAGTCAACGTGGCGGTCAAGAGTTGTGAAACGGACATATAGGTAACATGTCATGGGGCGGCGCGGTGGACCAGAGTAACATGGTGATGATAAGTTGCCGCATCCGGAGAGTGTAACGGGCCACAACAGTCGAAGACCGCATCGAACCACCGGAGTCGAAGAAGTCCGCGAGTCACCGAAGCCGAAGGCCGCAGCGCACAACAGAGTCTGTGTAACTCCGGAGCGTGAAGTTGGACGTTTAGTCAAACAGAGACATCCTAGCGCCTTTTAGTATGTGATTGCTGAGCTGAATCTTGCTTGCACGAGCATGGTTTGTTTTTCCTGATCGATGTATACGACCTGGAATTCCCTTTTTTTTTCTTTGCTTGGACCGAACTTGGTGCCGCGTGCTAGAAGCTTGAAATTCAATGATGATTCTTCTGGATGCAATTGTACGTATGCTTGACCGATTGATGATATCTGTGTCCTCTTTTTTATTATAGATAGAATTAAATATAATAATCACATTAAATTCTTGCAGGAAGAGATTCTTTTGACTAATCTGATGTATGCATGTGCTGCGTCGCTACATGCCTCTTGATCTTCTAGAAAACTTGAGGGCTTGTTTGATTCATAGGAATTACATAGGAATTGTGTAGGATTTGAATCCTATGGGATTTTTTCCTATGTTAGTGTTTGATTCATAGGAACACATCCCATAGGAATTAATCCTATAGGAATCTTGTAGTGCAATTCCTATAGGAAAACAACATTAGATCACACCTCATGGAAAAATTCCTTTGCCACATCAAAAAAAATCCCTCTTCCTATAGGATTCACATTGGCATGACATCTCAATCCTATGTTTTTCCTATTCCTATACTTTTCCTATCCTATGAATCAAACAAGCCCTGACTGTCTGGGAACTTGGTCCATGAACCTATTGGATTGGGCTCTCTAATTCTTGGTACAGCTAGTTGCGTCTGGCACAAAAACATACGCATGTGCACTCCATATGACGAGGAGACTCACCCGTGACCATAGATCCGATTGGCATAGCAAAAAAGCAGATCTGATGTTGAGCCATGCACTCGCGTCGACGCTGATCTGTTTTTTGAAAACCGGCGAATCGTAGATAGTTGGTGATGGGACCGCACGATCAGCGTCCCCAGTTTAACAGTGCCAATTGACGAGGTTTGATTTCGTCAATGCCTATTATTATGGATTTGGGTTTTGGAGAAAGTGGGGATACTGGAGATCGCGGAACGGTTAACAGACAAGCAACGCGGGACACGCGGTTTACCCAGGTTTAGGTCACCGAAGGGAAATCCCTATCCTCCTTGTCTGCTCTTGATTACGGCGGAACCGAAAGTTACAGGGGTGCGCAGATGCAAGCTGGCGTGAGGTGCATATGCAATGGTGGAAGAGGTCTATTGCGGCGTAGCCTATTGTATTGCGTGTCTGTCTATCTATTGTGGCGGTGAAAAGTGAGAGATCTAGGTCGCGTCCTCCTCGTTGGACCCTCCTAGCATTTATATACGAGGAGGCTAGGTCTCGGGTACCGATACGAGTTGGTTACAAGTTGTATTCAAACTCTAGTCCTGAGCTTTCCTTTTCTTGTGCGCTTGAAAGTTCGTGTCCATATATGCTTTATAGCAGCCGAAACGCCATAGGTGTCATGGACCCTGGCAGGTCGTCGAGTGGGCCTTCCGTCAGACTGGACCAGGTAGGCTAACATCGAATACCGATAGGGCATATCCATGTCACCCTAAATGCAGGGCTTCTTGGCTAGCGGTGAACCACTGGCCCACTGCCATGTGCCATCCCACGACCTAGTGTTAAATACTACCTCCATCGTAGGATAAAACATGAATTTATCTAGATTCATATGTATCTATATATATGTTATAAAATATAAATTTGTTTGATGTTTAGTACATCAATCGGTATCTTTCTCTCCTATGGTCTCTCTACCTCCTATAGTGCATGCTGTAATTGCCACATTGGGGGCTTTACCCATTTCCTATAAACATGTAACTGATCCCACTAGAGAAGGCATCATTAATTCCACCTACAACAACATGGTATCCGTTCAAAAAAAACAACAACATGGTATCAGACCGGGCTCTTCCCTTTTATAGCTCGTCGATCCGATCCTTCGTTATGATGAAAATCGAACCAACCAAACGCCCTGCCGATCCCTAAAATTGTAGCACTCAATTCTCCCTTCCCTGGCCCCCGATGTCATCCTCATCATCGATGGCAGCCATGGCGGCTGCCCTTGGTGACCCACCCTAGGAGAAATTGACAAGAGAAAATTACCTCTTCCCGAGAGCGCAAATTATGCCCTCGTTGCATGGTGCTGAAGTCATGGGGCTGCTGGACGGTTCCCATGCACCGACCCCAAAATCCACGGAGGTTGAAAATCAGGTTTGTTCCTAATCCAACCTATATATTCTGCTTGGCACTCTTGTGATCAGAAGGTTCTTGGGTTTCTTTTTAAATCCATGATGCTGGATATTCTCTCTAAAGTATTTGATCTTGAGAACATTGCTGATGTGTGGCATACCATTGCCGACCAATACTCCTATCAATCAAATGCCCGGATCAATAGTGTGTACGGTGCTCTGGCCAAAACCAAGAGAAATGAGATGTCCGCCCCTCAATTTATTACCAAGATGGTTTTGTGTAAAACTCATGGCGGGAAGTTGATGATGACGAGATAAAGGATTATATTCTCAATGGTTTTGATGGCGATTACAATCCTTTGCTTGCATTAATTAATGTTGTTCCAAGCACTCCTACATGAGTGCTCAACTCACCGCTTTTGATTATCGTCAACATATGTTGACTGAAACAGACCAACTTGGTGGTACTTTTTCCTCTTGGGCTAATGTAGCATCTCACAGTGGGAATTATAGGGCGCCAATATTGCCTTGACCACCACTGTTGTCAGATATGCAATAGTGGGAATTCTAGCAGCTCGTAGTGGGAATTCTAGGGTTTGTTTGGTTGCTTGTTTCCATGTTTATTGCATGGGGCGAGAATAAATAAGGGCGTTTGGTTTCGCGCGGATCCAAAATCTCTGCCTCCATTTACTCGAATTTCGAGCTCTTCCTCCAAATCCTCTTCCTCATCGACAAGCAGGTAAGCGGCGTCTCCTACTTCGTGGGTCTAGCTCATCTCCGACAAGTACCCCTCCTCGTCTATGTCGAACATGTCGTCCTCGTCACACGAGATTGAGATCGTGGTAAGAAACACCTAACCCTAGCTCTCGTAGCTTAGATCTGTTACCATGTTATAGCTCACAGTTTGAAGTTGTGAGTTGGTGTTCTAGATCTGGACATGAGCGTGTTGTCCTGTGAGGATTTCCATATGCTGTAGGTAGGATTAGTGTTATAAGTATAGTTCTTCCCTTAGAACTAAACACATTATTGTCCCTGATGCTGTAGGAGAAGGTTGCGTCCCCTGATCTGTCCACAACCTCTATGCTGCCTTTGCATTATGTGCTGATGCCTGATGTGGTGGCCAGGAGGAAGTTGGTCATATCATGGCCAGCATCTCTGTCCACCTTCGTCCTTAATCGAGCCGTCTAGTTGATCGAGAATGGGGGTTCAGTAGTGCAAGGATTCAGACAGCCAGACATGCGCTTGGTTGCAGATGAAGTGTTCAAGTTCTGTGGCCGGACAGTCACCCTAAACCAGGTGTACAACCACATGAGGCACTGGATAGTACGCTAGATTCGGGTGCTGAGGATCAAGAGGATTGAGAACATGCACTGGGTTGAGGAGACCTCTGCTATCATGATGGACAATGAATCTTACAATTAGAACATCAAGGTATGATATATTTACACTTGCATCAGTTTTTGTAATGCTCACATGTGAACTATATGTTATGAACTAACTGTGATTCTCATGTAGGCTCACCCATCCGACACTGAATTGATCAACAAGCCTATTGAGAACTATGCTCAGATGAAGATGGCATATGCTCCTTGCATTCCCGTTGCGCCTGTCTCTATGACAGCGATACACCATGCACTTACCCACCTAATGGAGCATAGTGGACAGGCGACTAGGTATTTTGCCATGACCCCTGAGCGCAGGTTGAGCTGGTTCACGGCTTTCCTGAACAAGCACTACCTCTGAGCAGCGGACTAAGCTGTTTGAGGAGGTGCTAGTAGCAGTGTTGATGATGATGGTTGTGATGTGTATTTGGGAGTGGTTTTTTTTGGAAATGGGCGCTTTATTACTTAACAGTAAGTTTACACCCGACCTGCATAACTAGGATGCACACAGCCGATCAACCACACAGTCTCGGACCAAGGCAAAAAAACGGGATTACAAAATAATGTAAATGAAAACACAGTTCTCCAAACTAGCTAAGGAAGATCTATCCGCAGCGCTTGCTGCCATCCACGCCGGGAGAAGATATCCCGCGCCGTATCCTCCAACCGCCTACAGCCCTCCGCAAACAAGTCGCGGAACTCCATTCATTGTAGAGAAGTCCATGATCAGAGGACAGCCGTATCTCGATAGATAACCTGCAAGGGAGAAGATACAACATTATTAAAAATCTTGTCATTTCTACATAGCCAAAGCGACCAAATAATGGCAAGCTCTCATACCCTAAATAAAGTCCCACATTTATCCTCAATCCCATTCATCCAGTTGCCAAATACATTGAATACCTATCGAGGAGGAGATAAATCCGAGGCTATTTGGATAATTGACCATATAGCACGAGCAAATTTACAATGGAAGAATAAATGGCGTATTGT
The DNA here is from genome assembly GCA_030063025.1 of Avena longiglumis. Taxonomy (NCBI): domain Eukaryota; kingdom Viridiplantae; phylum Streptophyta; class Magnoliopsida; order Poales; family Poaceae; genus Avena; species Avena longiglumis. The sequence continues at coordinate 82,130,547 of CP125976.1, forward strand.
CTCATTATGGTGACAAAATACGCATTCAGTGCTACCATGCCAATTCCTCCTAACAAGATTATCTTTTGTGAGAATCACCCCTTTACAGAGATACCAAGCGAATATCTTCGTTTTAAGGGGTATCATCATCTTCCAAATTTTACTATTGTCATCGACTGGAATATTAGGTTGGATCAAAGATCTATAAAATGAATCAACAGAAAATTTACCACTATGTAGTAATTCCCATTTGAATTCATCCATTCCCTCAGATAGTTGTATCCTGGATAATCTCACTAAAAGATTATTCCAAGACACCAGTCTAGGACCTAAGAGACTTCTTCTGAAAGACACATTAGGAGGATTTGTTTCCATTACCTCAGCGAGAGTACCCCCTTTGTGCCTAACGATCGAGTATAGAGTTGGATATTGTTCATGAAGAGAATTTTGGCCAAGCCATTTATTTTCCCAGAACCTAATCTGTGAACCATCCTTAATATTAAAATTGCCAAACCGGAAGAAATGCTTTTTGGAAGCCATTAGCCCAGCCCAAAAGTGCGAGTCACCTGGTTTCCAAACCAGTTTAGACACCGCTTTTGAGCCAACATATTTCCTCCATATAATGGTTTGACATACCCATTCTCCGGTAAGAAGTTTGTATAACTATTTACCCAGTAATGCGGTGTTTTTTACTTTTAAATCATGTATGCCCAATCCACCATATTCTTTGGGTCGGCAAACGACATTCCATTTGGCTAGTCGATATTTCTTTTTCTCACTATCCCCTGCCAAAAGAATCTTGAGCGGAAATAGTCCACTTTTGACAAGACACCTTTTGGTAACTAGAAGAATGAGATCATATACAGTACCATGTTGGTGAGTACTGAATTAATGAGTACCATTCTTCCACCGAGGGATATCAATTTACCTTTCCAGCTATTAAGACATTTCTAGAGTCTTTCCTCGACGAGTTTTCATTTAGCAATCATGAGACACCGATAATGTATCGGTATTCCTAGATAATTGATTGGAAATTGCCCCTGACCATAGCCAAAGATATCGGCATACAGGTGGGCCTCGTCTTTAGCCTCGCCAAAACAATACAAGTCACTCTTATGGAAGTTTATTTTCAATCTAGAGAGCTGCTCAAATGCTGATAGTATTAATTTCAGATTCTTGGCTTTCTCCAGATCATGTTCCATAAATAGTATTGTATCATCGGCGTATTGAAAAATAGATAGTCCGCCATCAACAAGATGTGAAACTAATCCTTCAATTTGGCCATCAGCCTTTGCTCTCTCAATAAGGATAGCCAGCATATCTTCCACTATATTAAATAGTATAGGCGATAGTGGATCCCCTTGTCGCATCCCTTTTTTGGTCTAGAAGTAATTACCTGTATCATCATTGACATTTATGGCAACACTTCCACCAGACACAAAAGACTGTATGAGAGCGCACCACTCTTCTGAAAAACCTTTCATACAGAGTGTTTGCTATAGGAAAGACCAATAAACTTTTTCATATACCTTTTCAAAATCAATATTGAACAATACACCATTTAGTTTTTTTGAGTGCAGTTCATGTATCGTTTCATGCAGGATTACAACTCCATCTAAGATGTTTCTCCCTTGCATGAAAGCAGTTTGAGAAGGGCGAACAACATGATCAGCCATTGAATTCAATCTAATCATAGCAACCTTTGTAAAAAAAATTAAAACTAACGTTAAGGAGGCACATTGGATACTGCTGTATACGTTCTGTGTTGTTAACCTTAGTAGTAAAATTATGTTGCCAAAATTTAACCTGAAGAGGTCCAGCAGACCAACTTGCAAAAACTCAAACAAGCGCATCAAATCCACCTTGATAACTTCCCAGAATTTTTGATAAAACTATCCTGGAAAGCCATCAGGCCCTGGTGCTTTGTTATGTTTCATTTGAAAGACAGCCTTCTTAACCTCCTCCTCAGTATAAGGGGCAGTCAAAAAGTTGTTTTCCTCAATACAAACCTGAGGAATATCCTATGTCCGGGACTCATCCAAAAAAAAGGAATTTTCTGGTGGTGCCCCAAACAAGGATTTATAGTAGTTGGTAATATAAGATTTAAGATGTTGATGTCCTTCGATTGTTCCTTCATCCTGAGTAGAGAGTGAATAAGTTTCTTCTTATGCTTGCCATTTGCAACAACATGGAAGTATCTTGTATTTGCATCTCCTTCAAGGATGAATTTAGCTTTAGAACGTTGGTACCACTTGAGTTCTTCCTCACGCAATTCGGCAATTCTATTCGATTGCTTTTTAAGCTCAATCTCTTGTGCAGTCAATAACCTAACCTCCACTGAGGCCTCCAAATCATTAATAATAGAAAAAAGGCGTATTTTTTCCTTTTTAAGAATACTAGTAGTATGTCTAGCCCAACCACGGAGGAATTTGCGCAAGGCACGCATTTTGTTATTCCAACGTTGTATAGGTGTGCGACCACTAACTGGTTTTTCCCAAATAGCCTTCACCAGGTCATAAAAACCATCATGATCAATCCATCCCAGTTCAAACTTGAAACTGTTTTTGGATTTTCGTGGTGGTGTTCCGACATATAACAGTAATGGAGCATGATCCGACAAAGCCTCAATACGCTCTAGAGCGCGAACAGTTACCATAGGAAATTTATCTTCCCATTCGGTATCCATAAGCACCCTATCTAATTTTTCGTATGTAGGCTCCAAAAGACTATTTTCCCAAGTAAATTGTCTTCCTAACATTGTAACCTCTCTTAAGTCCAAGCTATCAATGACAACATTAAACATGAAAGGCCAATGTTCATCAAACCGGCCCCGAATTTTCTCATGAGGGAATCTTAGCAAATTGAAATCCCCACTGAAAGGATTGTATGGGCACCTAGAGGGGGGGTGAATAGGTGTTACTTCAAATTTTCTTCTTTTTCAAATTAGGGTTTAACAAGAAAGGTAAATTCTCTAGATTATGCAACTACTGTGAATTTAACTATATGTCAACCATGCACAAACTAACACAACACTAAGCAAGAATAAGTAAGTAAAGTGCGGTAAAGGATAGAAGTAACCAAAGGATTGGACGCGGAGACACAAGGATTTGTTTCCCGAAGTTCCTTCCTTTTGAGGGGAAGTACGTCTACGTTTAGAGAGGGGGTGGTTTCAAACCACCAACGCCACGAGAGGCCTCCCTTGTTCTCCAATGAATCTCACGCCAACGGGCTCGATCCACCTTCCACTATATCGGCAACCTTAGAGGTGGAAGCCGGCACCTTTACAACAAGTTCGGGGCACACAACCACAACTTAATTGGAGGCTCCCAAATACAAGCAAGCTGTCAAGACAAATCAAAGACAAGCTTGTAAGAACCAAATCAAAGTTAGGGTTTCCAATGAAACACTAGAGCTTGGGGGCCCTCAAGTGAATGAGGGGTAAATGAAGATCTCTCTTGGTGAAGATGTAGATCAAGGCCTCCTCCTTCGATTCTCCAAATATCAATGACTTTGGATGGTTCGATGAAGAGATCTTGTAGATTTGGTGGCTCTAATGGAGTTAGTGTTCTTGAGCAGCTCGATCTACTGGAGTAAGAAGATAAGGGTCCCTTTATATAGGCAACCCCCTCCACGAACCGTTTTCTGACCGTTGTAGAAAAGTCAGACCGGAGACTCCGGTCTACACCGAAGAATCCGACCAATCTCCGGACCAGCCTCCGGACTGCCCATCTGAATGACCCAGACCAATCATGACCCAGCAACACCGGAGACTCCGGTCTTTCAACACCGGAGACTCCGGACTGAGCAAGAATCGGAGACACCGGAGTATCCTCTGGTGCAGGCTCCGGACCCCTAGTCAGTATGTCCTAGTCCAGATCATGAATACACCACCGGAGACAGATCCGAAAACTCTGGACAACACCGGAGACTCCGGTCTGGAGTTTCCAGACATGTGTCAAATGAGTATGGACTTTTCCCAAGTGTGAGGGTGCTTTTCACTTATCATAATATCAACCTGTGGACAGTGACAAACTGTAAAATGATATACTTGTTGTTAGCGAACACCAAAAGTGATTATGACAATAAATGCCCTTTCAATCTCCCCCTTTTTGGTGTTCGATGACAACAAGTGATTTGCATGGAATAAAATATATATGGGGCTCCCCCTGACTATGTGCAACAAGATAATTAAGTAAATCATGCAAGGTAGATAGTATCAACGGTAACACACATAAATCTCACATGAGTTACAATAGATAGTGCACGCAAGCACATAGTCACACACATGAACAACAAATAACACACATGAAGTTCAAGTTCGAATAAGGAAAATAAAAGCAGATAGTAGCAAATCCAAAGTCCCAAACCCATGCAAACCGATGAGAATGTCTCCTCCCCCTTTGGCATCGAAACGCCGAAAAAGGGAAAAGGCCTAATCTAGCGCCCCAATAGCTCAGTAGTCATCATCCTCCTCGTCATCCTCGGCATCCTCATCCTCATCCTGGTCATCACCACCCTCATCATAGTCATCATCATCGTCTTCAGGGACAGCAGGCCCTTTGCCGTGAGGGCGATAAGAGGAAGTACCCTGGTACCCGAAACTGGAGGTGACATCAGCAAAGGTTTTCCAATCCACCAGACTATCCTATTGGGCATTCCATGCCCCAAATGAGAGAGTGTGTGATCGGACTCTATGGACTGTTGAGCCCCATGCTCATCATTGTATTCACCCTCACCTTCCTCATTATCCTCAGCACCCTGTTCCTTGATCTCCTTGAGGAGCTTCTCAATGCGACGGTTGCTTTGGTAGGATGCATGTTGTTGCTTACAGATGTCGACGTTCATGCAACAAAGGGTCCTCTCCCAAAAGCTGGCCTTCTTGACCCGCTCATGCACATAGTCTCGAGTCATAGTAGACATAGGGACATTGGAGGCATTCTTCCTCCGAACTCTAGGTGGAGAGGGAGCCCTCTCAGTCTCAATCTCCTCATCAACATCCCCATAGCGATGCCTCGGAGCAGGCCCCATATGCCCCTTCTGTTGCAGTGTGACCAGAGTGTGCTCAGTGAGGTGTGGTGGTATGCCAAACGGAGAATCATGCTCCTGGGAGTTGATGAGCCTCATAAACAAGGGTGCATATGGAGGAGATTTCGTGTAAAGAATGTCATGGAACATCTCCTCGAAAATAAAGTCCATCACATCAATATGTGCAACATCTTCCTTTGGTCCAGCATTTTAGGTCCGGTGAGTGTGGTACATAAGGTTGACAAGCCCAACCCTAATTGCATCTTCATTCCCAGCACTTGGTGCAATGGTATGACAGAAAATCCTCAACATAAGGTTGTAGAGGGTCTTGAGTCCCTTGGACCCCCTCCCCCATAACACCATCATCATACAGGGTGCCAACTTCAACTTGTTCTCACCCAGAGCAGCAGAGTGCATACGCAGCCCAACCGGAGTGGATACTCCATGCAAGATCTCAAAAATGACGTTGGCAAAGTCATGGAAGGTAGCTGTGTAGCGAGTGGTACCAGACATCCAAACCATAGTGAAAGTACCGACTTGATATGACTAGAGGGGGGGTGAATAGGCGTCTACCAATTTTAATTTGTTTCACACTTTTAGGCTCAACGAGAAAATAGGTTATCTAGAGATGCAACTAAGTGAGCAACCTAAATGCAAGAAAGCGAACACAAACCACAAAAACAGTAAATAGTGAGGAATAGAGGAAGGGAACGAAGTAACCGGCGAGGGGACACGGAGATGTAATTCCCGTAGTTCACTCCCAAGGAGCTACGTCTACGTTGGAGAGGTGTCGGGGCCACACAAGGTCACCCGAGCACCACAAAGGCCTCACCTTCTTCTCCGGTGAGCTCCCCCACAAAGGAGGCCTCACAATCCACTAACCGGTGACCTTGAAGGCGCCAACCGAAACCTTTACACCAAGGTTGAGGGGGAGGCTCCACAACTGAATTGGAGGCCCTCAACGACACCTCGAAGCTTTACAACACATGCCTCAGCTCGGGATGCCTACACCGCCTAGGGTTCCAAGAAACACAAGACTAACAAGATCCACAAAGGATGGGTGGGGGAAATCAAATCTTCTTTGGTGGAAGTGTAGATCTAGATCTCCTCCCTCACCTCTCAACAGATCAGGTCGTTTGAGTGGCTAGAAAGAGAGATCTAGTGAGGTGAAGCTCAAGCATTAATGGAGGAGAGAGAAAAAGTCGAGAGATGGTAGGAGGAAGAAGAGGGGTGCCTTAAATAGGCCCCTCGACCGAACTCATGACCCATGACCTCACCGGAAGTTCCGGGGAGGCCGGAAGTTCCGCTGAGTTGGCTCCAACGGTCATCGCACCGTTGGACGCCCGCTCGAGCAACCGAAGTTCCGGTCAAAGCAGACCGGAAGTTCCGGTGAACTTCCGAGCAAGTTCCGATCAAGTTCCGGCAAATAGCATGTTTCAAAATAGAAACTTTCTGAGCCTTCACCGGAACTTGGGGCGAACAGGCGGAACTTGGTCATGCGGAAGTTCGACCGAAGTTCGGCCTTCAGCGGAAGTTCCGCCAAGAAATTTTGCCAGAAAGTTCGAGCAGTTCGGTCAGTTCGCCAAGTTCCGGCAAATAGCACACTTCAACACAAAAGGTTACTGAACTGCCACCAGAACTTGGGCGGAACTAGCGTCGGAACAAACTGCAGAACAGTCCGCAGAAAAAGGTTTGAGCGGAACTTCCGGCCTATGACCGGAAGTTCCGAGACACAAAGGCCCCAATGAACAGAAAAGCTCTCTCTCACGGAATAATGGGATGGCTGTGGCGGTGCATATAGGTTTATGCAAAAACAAGTGATTTCCCACAGCCCTCCAACATGTACCCCCTCTTAATAGTACGGTGACCTAAAAACATCAACCAGAAAGAAACTAGGAGAAGACTAAAAAAGTCCACCGTATTCAAAAGATCACAAGAGAGCATCCATCACAATACAGCGAGACAACAACGACGTTTCCCCTGAAACTCAAGAGCACAGTTAAAAACAAGGTTGGGATTGTCATTTAACACCAAAAAACATCATGGGAAGATATAGTCCTTTCAATCTCCCCCTGTTTGGTGTTAGATGACAATCCCAAGGATTGCATAAAAACAAAGAAATCTTTGCAATGGGCGGAACAAGCTCCCCCTGTATGTGTGCAAGGTAGAGAGAAGACCCCTAAGGATTGAACTAGCACACATACATGGAGGCTTCCCCCAGCAATTGTAAAGATAGCACAAATACATAAAGGGATAGAGATCATACCAGAACCAACTAAAAGTGGTGGAGACAAACGGAGTAATAACAATAACAAGATCAATGAGGCTCCACCACCATAGCAACAACCCAAGAGGTGTCAATAAGATACCACACTCACGGCAAAGTATAAGATACCACACAGATATCACATAGAGATACCACATAGTCTCAAACATACCACATGGTCCACAAGTACACATAAGTTCACGGACATAAAACCACAAGCACACCAACATAAGTTCACGGACATAAAACCACAAGCACACCAATAAACTAGAGAGTTCGCGAGTAAGAAAAAGTCAAAGGCAAGAACAGGCTCGCGACTCAACCCATGCAAATCCCGTAGACAACCTAATAGACATCTTTCTCCCCCTTTGGCATCGAGACACCAAAAAGGAAGAAGAAATCAAACTACTCGTCCCAAGCATGAGAAGGGGAAGGTGGAGACTCATGCGGACCAGTGACTTCCTCCTCAGACTCATCTTCGCACTGGGCCAGGTTAGTGCGAACCCAATCCTCCTTGGGAGCAGTGACAGAGCTAGAGACCGGTGAGCAAGGAATATTGAGGGCTGTCATGATGGCCTTCTGGCGCTGAACATTGTGATGCTGATCAACATAAGCCTGATACTCGTGGTCCTGCAGAAAGCAAAAAGTCTTCTTCACTTTCCCAAGCATAATAGGGATAGTGTTTGTTCATAAGAGGAACTACACTCCCCCTAAATCCATGCCTACATCCAAACAAGATACACATTGAGACACGGGTAGGTGTGCAAGGGCTCAAGCAACATTGCTAGAATCAATGATATTTAGCTCATGCCTTAACTCTCGGAACCGTGCTTCATCAAGAGGCTTCGTGAAAAGATCCGCAAGATTTGCCTTGGTGGGAACATACTCCAAAGAAATGTCTCCTCTAGCAACATGGTCCCGAATGAAATGATGACGAATCTCAATGTGCTTGGTCCGGTTGTGTTGCACGGGATTGTGAGCAATAGCAATTGCACTCTCATTGTCACAAAGAAGAGGAACCTTGTCAAAAGATAGTCCAAGATCCTTCAAGGTTTGCTTCATCCATAGCAGTTGAGCACAGCAGCTTGCGGCAGAGATATACTCAGCTTCGGCAGTAGACATAGACACACAATTTTGCTTCTTCGATGACCAACAAACCAAAGATCTTCCGAGAAACTGACAAGCTCCGGAGGTTGACTTTCTTCCCACTTTGTCACCAGCCCAGTCCGAGTCCGTGTAACCAATCAGATCAAAGCTGGCTCCCTTGGGGTACCACAACCCAAAGTTTGGGGTATGAACTAAATATCGAAAGATCCTCTTGACAGCCACCATGTGGCTTTCCTTTGGTGCGGCTTGAAATCTTGCACACATACCCACACTCAACATAATATGCCGGGATGCACAAAGATAGAGCAAAGAACCAATCATCGAACGATAGAGTTTTTGATCCACCTCCTTACCCTTGGGATCGAGATCAAGATTAACCTTAGTTGGCATGGGAGTCTTGGCACCTTTAACTTGATCAAAATTGAACTTCTTTAGCATGTCTTGGATGTACTTGGCTTGATTGATGAAAGTCCCTTTCCTCAATTGTTTGACTTCAAATCCAAGGAAAAACTTCAACTCCCCCATCATGGACATCTCGAAGCGGTCGGTCATGAGCTTGGCAAAATCCTCATTAAAAGTTTTGTTAATAGACCCAAAGATAATGTCATCAACATAGATTTGGCATACGAACAAGTGGCCTCCAACTTTCTTAGTAAAAAGAGTGGGATCAATGAGACCCACTTCGTAGCCACTTGCCTAACAAGAGCTCCCTAAGGCAATCATACCACGCACGTGGGGCTTGCTTGAGGCCATAGAGTGCCTTATTGAGCTTGTAGACATGGTTCGGAAAAAGTGGATCCTCAAAGCCCGGAGGTTGCTTGACGTATACCAACTCTTTCAAAGGACCATTAAGAAAAGCACTCTTAACATCCATTTGATACAATTTAAAGTTATGATGGGAAGCAAAGGCAAGGAGCATGTGAATGGATTCAAGGCGAGCAACGGGGGCATAAGTCTCACCGAAGTCGATGCCCTCAACTTGAGTATCCTTGGGCAACTAACCTTGCCTTGTTGCGCATACAATTCCATTCGCATCGCACTTGTTCTTGAAGACCCACTTGGTTCCAATGACGTTTTGACAATCTTTGGGCCGATCAACCAATGTCCAAACATTGTTCCTCTTGAAGTTGTGAAGTTCCTCGTTCATAGCATCAAGCCAATCGTCATCTTCAAGGGCTTCGAAGACTTTCTGTGGTTCCACAAGAGAGATAAACGCATGGTGAGAGCAAAAGGAAGCTAGTTGCCTCCTAGTAGTGGAACCTTTATTGAAATCTCCATAGACATTATCAAGGATATGGCCATCTCGAACAAGCTTGGCGAGACGATAGGCTTGACGACGGGCTTGTGCTTCAATTCGAGATTCTTGAGCTACCACTTGGTCATTTCCACCAATTGAGCCGCCCCCTTGACTATAAGCACGAACACGAGGGTCATCTTCATCAATTTCCACTTTGGGAGAGTCATCACTTGGAGAGGATCCTTGAGGATCATTGACTTGATCTTGATTTCGACGAGCTTGACCTTGGGGAGAAACGTGACCTTGAGGAGGAGCCCCATCTTGGGGAGGATGATGAGGTTGATGAAGAGCTTGTCCGTGAGAGGTGCTTTGAGGATGAGCCCCATCGAGGGGAGGTTGATGTTGTTGATGAAGATCTTGTTCTTTAGAGCTTGGAGAGTCATGAGAATAGGAAGCTTCGGAAGAGCTTGAGGGAGCTTGTGCCAAGAAGGTAGGTCCTTGAGGTGCAAGATGATCTTGTGAGAGTGAGGGCTCCACTTGAGTAGAGCTTGGTCCTTCTCCTTCGTCCATAAGGGGATCCTCAATGGGGAGGTGGAAACCCACACCCATTCTTCCTATGGCCTTGGGAGGAATTTCATCACTTGGATCACAAACACCATCTTGCCTAACAAGAGACTCATGATTTTCATCAAACTTCACGTTGCTCGTCTCTTCAACTCTTCCATTGGCTTTATTGTAGACTCTATAAGCATGGGACTGATTTGAGTAACCAACGAAAATTCCTTCTTGAGCCTTGGATTCAAACTTTGACAACCGAACTCCTTTCTTGAGTATGTAGCACTTGCACCCAAACACCCAAAGTAGCTAACATTAGGCTTTTTCCCGGTGAGAAGTTCATAAGGGGTCTTGTTCTTATTCTTGCGGAGATAAAGCCGGTTGGTTGCATGGCAAGCGGTGGAGATGGCCTCGGCCCAAAAGTTGTATGGACACTTGAGCTCAGCTAGCATAGACCGCATCGCATCCATCAAAGTGCGATTCTTCCTTTCAAGCAACACCGCTTTGTTGAGGGGTGTAGGGAGTGGAGTATTGATGCTTGATTCCTTCATCACTGAAACTCATCCAAGGTGTAGTTTTTGAACTCGGTGCCATTGTCACTTGAATAGAGAGAATAGTTGCATTGTGCTTCCGTTGAACCTCATTTGCAAAGTCAATGACGGTTTGTTGAGTCTCACTTTTGTACTTGAAAAGAACACCCAAGTGTATCTTGAGAAATCATCCACAATAACCAAGCAATACTTCTTGCCTCCAAGACTATCATGAGAGGGAGGACCAAAGAGATCCATATGCAAGAGCTCCAAACATCTCTCGGTAGTGATTTGAGTGAGCGCTTTGTGAGGAGTTTCATGCATCTTCCCTTCAATACAAGCCCTGCAAACACGATCTTTGGCAAAAGAAACATCGTTAATTCCAAGGATGTGGCCCTCGGAGTGAAGTCTTTGCAAAGTTCTCATGTTAACATGGGCTAGGCGGCGATGCCACAACCAGCCCTTGTTGGCTTTAGCATAGAGACATAGAGCATGATGAGTAGTGGTCCCTGAAAAGTCCACCACGTACAAGTCATGTTCTACATACCCTACAAAAGCCACCTTGAGAGACTTGCTCCACATGAGGACCACGGAATGAGAATTAAAGAAAGAAGAAAGACCCATAAGAGCAAGAGGGTTAGGAGAGCTAGACAAGTCTATAATTTGCACAACGGAAGACTTAGAAAGATCACAAGTTGATTGAGTTTGAAGCTGTTCATGAGCCTCAAAAAGACTTGAGAATTTACTCTCCAAGGCTTTGTGTTCCCTTTTGAGTTTCTCAAGCTCCTCTTGAGTCTTATCATGACCACCTACAAACTCAGCATTTTCTTTCTTGAGAACCTTGATCAAAGCAAGAGCATGGTCACGTTCTTTAATAGTAGAGGTCAAAGTGTTGTTATGATCATCTACAAGCTTAGACACATTTTCTTCAAGATTAATTCTCATATTTTGTTCATCCTCAAGACTTTGAGTGAGAGAGGCAATTTCATCGGCGGCATCTCTTTCATTTTTACTTAGAAAGTCAAGAAGTTCTTCCTTTTCATCTAAGGCATCTCTAGCATTTTCAAGTTGTGCAAGTAAGGACTCAAAGCAGTTTTTAGTTTCTTCATCTAAGGTAGCAACAAATTCACACATGTCAATCATCTCTTTCTTCACTTCTAGACCAACAAGATCAAGAGAGGAAGGCTCACTAGAGATGGGTTGAGGAGTGGGTTTCGGTGATACCTCGGTGGCCTTGGCCATGAAGCACTTTTGGTTGGAGGAGATGACATTTTCATTTGGCGAGTCGAAGAGGGATAGACGTGGAGTTGAGGTAGTGGCAATAGCAGCAACCCCCACAATCTCTCCACCATCACCTTCATCATCATCATCTTCATCCGTGCCCGAAAGATATTCTTCATGGACCACAATTGCTCGTTCCTTGTTGGTGGCGTTCTTGACGGTGTAGTTCTTGTTTATGGGATGAGGAGATCTTGACTTGACCTTGCGAATGAGACGACCACCATTGTCTTCACGGTTCTCAAAGGGACACTTGGCCACAAAGTGACTCTTGTCATTGCAATTGTAGCATGATCTTGCTTTGGGAGACTTGTGGGGTGATTTGAATCTTGAGTTGTCCCTTGATCTTGACTTGAATCCGGACTTGTTCCAAAAGGCCCTTGAAGCGAGAGCAAGATGTTCGTTGAAGGCACATTTGAGATCTTCTTGAGACCACTCACTTGATGTATCATCATCATCAACTTCAATAGCCTTGGCCTTCAAAGCAAGGTTCACTTTTGTTGATCCAATGGCTCTAGCTCGAGCGGACTCCGCATTCTTCTTAGCAATAGTCATGGCAATTACTTCACTCAAGACTTCTTGGGAGGTCATTAAGTGAAAGTTGGTTCTTCCCTTGATAGAGTTAAGCTTTTGTTCTTCAAATGGGAGAAGAGCTTGAATGAACTTTCTCTTCATAAACTTGTCATCAACATAGTGGGCCCCAAGGTCCCTCATAGTGGAACAAAGGACCTTAAGGCGCCTATACATGTCCTCAGGGGTCTCATCATCTTGCATTGCGAAACCATCACACTCGTTGTTGATCTCGTCAAACTTGGAGCTTTGGATGCTAGCATTCCCAACGAAGAGCTCGGTGAGTTGATCCCAAGCTCCCTTGGCAGTGTCAAATTGGCGAATGTGAGCAAAATCCTTTGGAGTCAAGGCCTTTTGAATCATTACCAAAGCCGTAGCACTGAGTTGCTTGTCCACCACTTCACCTCGTGTCAACTTCTTTGGGTCAAATGGAGAGAATCCATCCTCCACAATCCTCATTAACTCAATGGATGAGCTGGAATTATGTGAGCGCATTAGATATTGCCAATTGGCGAAATTAGATGTATCTAGCATAGGTGGTGCTCCTTGAGGGATAATGTGTGGCATGGGAATGGGTGGATCCGGAGTGTACTTCGGTGGTGGGGGTACCGCCGAGTAGTCCTTTCCTCCATTCTCCCCTTTTGAAGTTGGGTTCTCGGGCTCCTCGATGTTCTCACTTGGAACCTTGGTAGAGGTTTGAGCAACAAAACCAAGTCCCAAATGAGTGGTGGCAGCCGCGGGAGTTACCCCGGGGGCCGACACCGTAACGGTGGGAGGAACCTCGTTGGATTGGGGTGTGTCAATAGCAACCATGGGGTTTGGCTTGAGGGACTGCAAGAGAGTCATCATTTCCTCGAACTTGGACATCATGGATGACTCCAATTGCTTGAGGTCATCCATAGTGGCCAAGTTCTTGGCTTTTTCAGTTTCACTACCCCCTTCGTCGGCCATAGTCTCTTAGGCGGTAAAGCCCGAAATAAGAGCCTACACTCTGATACCAATTGAAAGTACCGACTTGATACGACTAGAGGGGGGTGAATAGGCGTCTACCAATTTTAATTTGTTTCACACTTTTAGGCTCAACGAGAAAAGAGGTTATCTAGAGATGCAACTAAGTGAGCAACCTAAATGCAAGAAAGCGAACACAAACCACAAAAACAGTAAATAGCGAGGAATAGAGGAAGGGAACGAAGTAACCGGCGAGGGGACACGGAGATGTAATTCCCATAGTTCACTCCCAAGGAGCTACGTCTACGTTGGAGAGGTGTCGGGGCCACACAAGGTCACCCGAGCGCCACAAAGGCCTCACCTTCTTCTCCGGTGAGCTACCCCACAAGGGAGGCCTCACAATCCACTAACCGGTGACCTTGAAGGCGCCAACCGAAACCTTTACACCAAGGTTGAGGGGGAGGCTCCACAACTGAATTGGAGGCCCTCAACGACACCTCGAAGCTTTACAACACATGCCTCAGCTCCGGGGATGCCCTACACCGTCTAGGGTTCCAAGAAACCCAAGAGTAACAAGATCCACAAAGGATGGGTGGGGGAAATCAAATCTTCTTTGGTGGAAGTGTAGATCTAGATCTCCTCCCTCACCTCTCAACAGATCAGGTCGTTTGAGTGGCTAGAGAGAGAGATCTAGTGAGGTGAAGCTCAAGCATTAATGGAGGAGAGAGAAAAAGTCGAGAGATGGTAGGAGGAAGAAGAGGGGTGCCTTAAATAGGCCCCCCTCGCACTGAACCGTTACAGCCCCCGCGACCTCACCGGAAGTTCCGGTGGGAGGCCGGAAGTTCCGCCTGAGCCTGGCTCCAACGGTCATCAGACCGTTGACGCCTGCTCCAGAAGCGCAACCGGAAGTTCCGGTCAAAGCAGACCGGAAGTTCCGGTGAACTTCCGAGCAAGTTCCGATCAAGTTCCGGCAAATAGCATGTTTCAAAACAGAAACTTTCTGAGCCTTCACCGGAACTTGGGGCGGAACAGGGGCGGAACTTCTGGGTCGCGAAGCGAGTCTGACCGGAAGTTCCGGCCTTCAGGCGGAAGTTCCGCTCAAGAACTTTTGCCAGGAAAAGTTCCGAGCAAGTTCAGTCAAGTTCCGCCAAGTTCCGCAAATAGCACACTTCAACACGAAGGTTCGAACGCCACCGGAACTTGGGCGGAACTAGCGTCGGAACAAACTGCAGAACAGTCCGCAGAAAAAGGTTTGAGCGGAACTTCCGGCCTATGACCGGAAGTTCCGGTGAGACACAAAAGGCCCCAACAGAACAGGAAAAATCTCTCTCTCATGGAATAATGGGATGGCTGTGGCGGTGCATATAGGTTTGTGCAAAAACAAGTGATTTCCCACAGCCCTCCAACATGGACCCCCTCTTAATAGTATGGTGACCTAAAAACATCAACCAGAAAGAAATTAGGAGAAGACTAAAAAAGGCCACCGTCTTCAAAAGATCACAAGAGAGCATCCATCACAATACAACGAGACAACAACGACGTTTCCCCTGAAACTCAAGAGCACAGTTAAAAACAAGGTTGGGATTGTCATTTAACACCAAAAAACATCATGGGAAGATATAGTCCTTTCACATAGTCCTGTCTAGATCAGACCCAAACACAACGGTGGCATAGAACTGCTGTACAAGGTGGACATTGTAGTCTTCACGCAGCTCCATCAAGTTATACAGTCCCAGCTTCTCACAGATCCATAAAGCATCATCGAAGTAGGGCCCGAGGCACATTTTCTCAACACTCATGAACTTCTGAGGGCAGACAGGTGATCTGGTGAGCACACCATACACATCCTTCATGAACACAGCCTGCTCTTTCCTCCAGTAACGAGGGTCATCACTGGTACGAGGCAACGCATAGAAATCTGTCTTTCTCAGCTCACGGTACTCCTCTTTTGACATACTGAAGGTTGTCATATTTGGCTTTCTTGGCACGATCCTCTTGTTCATCCCTCTCCTGATCCCTCTTCAAGTAAGCTGCATCATGTGCCTTCTGTTTCCGGTTGGATGGAGGCACGATAAATTGACCCCGAGCTTCATCATAGCAAGGATTGCCCCTTTGGGACTTGGCCTTGGTACGACGAGGACGACTAGAACCATCACCTGTGAACAATAGTGAGGGATATAGCATGGAGATGAGTATATATGTCCCAATAATGCAGTATAAGAGCTTTGATGCATTTCTGGTCTGTTTTGATTCACCCAACACCGGAGTCTCCGCACCTCATACAGGAGTCTCCGGCTTAGACCGGAGTCTCCGGCCCTGGGGACCGGAGTCTCCGGCCTGGACCGGAGTCTCCGGACCGAGGTCCAGAATCTTTGGTCAGGAGGCTCGGGCATGAGATGGGGAGATGCTGGTAGGGGTGAATCTAGTAGATCGGGCAATGCAACAAGGCTAAAGTACTAGAGTGCACACAAACAAGTGATTCCAATGGAAAAATCAGCACCAATCCTCAAAAGCACATCTAGGGATGAACCCTAGGAGAAAAAGTAGAGGGGAGGTACCAGATCTGTCCATGGGATCAATTCCTCTGGTGGGAATGGCCCAATGGAGGAAGGGGGAAGATTGGCCAGCGGCACGGCAGATCCCGGGGGCTTCTTGACCTCCGGGGAGGAGTTTTGGAGGAGGATGCAACGGGTTTGTAGGTAGGGGACGGGGTAAAGAATGAGGAACTATTGTACCAGTTCACCCCGCCCCCTACTTTAAGTGGTAGAAACCGTCTGGACCGGAGACTCCGGTCCTCCTCGACCAAAAGTTCTAGGATAGGTGTTTTGGGGACATATATGAGAGATAGACAGTTTTAAGATAGAGAAAGGGCTTGGGTTGAGACATCAAACTGTGAAGAACCAATCAAGAGCCATAGGAATTCACAAAAGCATTCAGAAAAGCTCCAAGAGACTAGAATCAAGCAAATGACAAACATGAGTAAGTACCAACCTCTCTAATGTGAGAGGGTGTTAGCCTAGGCCACCATATTTGAGTATACTCAGCTTGGCACCACGAAGATATATCTTGGGTCCATTACCGAAACTCATCATTAAGCTCACATATCACAACATGATATTAAGAGGAATGAATTTGATTACTTTGGGCATAATGGGGGGAGAGATAGTCCAATCAATTAGGACCGCACTCCCCCTATATCCATGCCTACACCTAAACCAAATATGGGTTGAAACATAGGTGAGAATGCAAGAAAATCAAGTCAAGCTCCTTGAATCTACGACATTTAGTTCATTCCTCAAATAGCAAAACCTTGATTCATCAAGTGGCTTCGTGAAGATATCGGCAAGTTGATCTTTGGTTGACACATATGATAGATCAATATCACCTCGAGCAACATGATCTCTAATGAAGTGATGGCGAATCTCAATATGCTTTGTCCTTGTGTGATCCACCTGGTTGTAGGCAATCTTGATGGCACTTTCATTGTCACATAGAAGAGGCACTTTGTCACAATGGACACTGTATTCCTTTAAAGTTTGCCTCATCCATAGCAATTGGGTGCAAGCACTAGCAGCTGCCACATACTCCGCTTCGGCGGTGGAGAGAGATATACAATTTTGCTTCTTGGAAGACCAACATACCAAGGACCTTCCAAGGAATTGGCAAGCCCCGGATGTTGATTTTCTATCATCCTTGTCACCCGCCCAATCCGAATCCGTGTATCCACAAAGAGCAAATGTTGATCCTCGAGGATACCAAAGACCATAAAATGGGGTATGAACTAAATATTGAAAGATTCTCTTGACCGCCATTAAATGGCTTTCTTTAGGAGCCGCTTGATATCTTGCACACACACCTACACTCAACACAATATCGGGTATAGATGCACAAAGGTAAAGCAAAGAACCAATCATAGACCGGTATACCTTTTGATCCACATCTTTACCATTTGGATTTTGTTCTAGATGAGTCTTTGTGGCCATGGGAGTAGGAGCTCCATTTAAATTTTGCATATTGAATCTCTTGAGCATGTCTTGAGTATACTTGGCTTGATTGAAGAATGTCCCTCCTCTAAAGACATTCGGAACCTACTAGCCATAAGCTTTGAGAATTCATTATTAAAAGCTTTGTTAGATGAACCAAATATAATATCATCAACATATATTTGGCATACAAAAAGCTCCCCATTGACTTTCTTAGTAAAAAGAGTGGGATCAATTTTCCCAACCTCAAATCCACGGTCAAACAATAACTCTCTAAGGTGCTCATACCACGTGCGTGGGGCTTGCTTGAGCCCATAGAGCGCCTTATCAAGTTTGTAGACGTGGTTTGGGAAGTTGGGGTCCTCAAAACCCGGGGGTTGCTTAAAATATACCAATTCATTTAGTGGGCCATAAAGAAATGCACTTTATACATCCATTTGTTGTAACTTGAAGTTATGATGTGCCGCATAAGCAAAAAGGATACGGATGGACTCAAGGCGAGCCACGGGTGCATAAGTCTCTCCATAGTCAATGCCTTCAATTTGAGAGAACCCTTGTGCAACCAATCTAGCCTTGTTCCTTACAATAATTCCATGCTCATCTTGCTTGTTCTTGAATATCCACTTTGTTCCAATAACATTGCGGAATCCTTTGGCTTCTCTACTAACTTCCAGACTTTGTTTCTCTCAAGTTGTTGAGCTCTTTGTGCATAGCTTCTAACCAATCCAAATCTTCAAGAGCTTCCCACACTTTCTTTGGTTCAATCATGGAGATGTGTGCTTGGTGTTCACTGAACCTCTTCAATTGTGCTCTTGTGGAAATGCCTTTCCTTAGGTCACCAACCACATTTTTCAAGGTGTGGTCTCTTAATTCCAACATTCTTTCCTTTCTAGCTTCGCGACGAGCGTGGATCTCCGTGTTGTTTCTTGGGGGACCCTCTTCATCATTTTGATCCTCGTCTTGACCATTAACTTGACCTTGATCATTCTCTTCATCTAGAGGCAAAGATTGACCTTGGTCATGATCAAGTGCTCTTCTAGCATCAATTTGAGCTTGTTTCAAAGCAGTTTGTACGTATCTTTCTTGAGCAATTGCCTTGGCACCACTTGACACCCGGGTGAATGAATCAAGATCTCCTTGACTAGAGTTGTCACTATGATCATCATGTTGAGGGTCTACATCTTGTCTTTGGCTTGAGTCATTGTCCTCCTCGACGGATGGAGCTTGTTGATGTTGTGAAGATGAGGGCTCCACTTGAGTGGAGCATAGTTCTTCTCGATCCGCCATAAGGGGTTCCTCAATGGGCGGATATATCCCACACCCATTCTTCCTATGGCATCCTGAGGCATTTCATCATCTGCATCACAAGCATCAACACGCCCCCCTTGGGGACCATCATATTCTTCAAAGGTCACACTACAAGATTTTATGACGGCTCCGGAGAGCTTATCATAGATTCTATAAGTGTGAGATTCGAGACCATAGCCAACAAAAATACCCTCTAATGCTTTAGACTCGAATTTGGACAAACGAACACCTTTTATGAGATACAAACACTTACAACAGAACACCCGGAAGTAAGATATGTTGGGCTTGTTACCAGTAAGTATTTCATATGGAGTCTTGTTGATTTCTTTGCGGAGGTAGAGCCGGTTTGAAGCATGAAAAGCGGTGGAGATGGCTTCGGTCCAAACGTTGTATGGAGATTTAAACTCCGCCAACATGGTCCTAGCCATCTCAATAAGAGTCAGGTTCTTCCTTTTGGCCACACCATTTTGTTGAGGGGTGTATGTAGCAGAATATTGATGTTTAATCCCCTCATCACTAACAAAATCATTCAAGGTGTAGTTCTTGAACTCGGTGCCGTTGTCACTTCTTATGATCAATACGGGAAGATTGTATTGACGTTGGACCATGTTGATGAAGTCGATGAATGTATTTTGGGTCTCACTCTTCAACTTGAAGAAATATACCCATGAGTATCTTGAAAAGTCATCAACGATCACCAAGCAATATTTCTTCCCACCAAGACTTGCATGAGATGGAGGACCAAAGAGGTCCACATGGAGGAGCTCCAAGATCTTGGTGGACTTGATGCGGTTCTTAGGCTTGTGAGGAGCATCATGCATCTTCCCTAGAATACATGCCCTGCAAACACGATCTTTGGCAAAGGAAACATTTTCTTTTAGTCGAACAATATGGCCCTACTTGTGGAGACTTTGCAAAGTTCTCATATTGACATGGGCTAGTTGGCGATGCCATAACCAACCCACATCGGCCTTTCCAAATAAGCACATCGCATTTGTAGTGGCTTGCCCCAAAAAGTCCACCACATACAAGTCATGTTCGACATACCCAACGAAAGCGACCTTGAGAGACTTGCTCCACATGAGGACCACAATATCATCATCAACAAAGACGGCAAAATCCATCTTTCCTAGAGCACGGACTGAAAGTAAATTGTATCCAAGGGTATGAACAAGCATGACGTTCACGAGTGTAATGTCGTGAGCAACCACTACCTTGCCGAAACCCATTACCTTAGACTTTGACTTGTCGGCATATGTCACGGTGATTTGATCATCATTTGGCTTTAAGTACTTGACAATAGACGAGCTTCCGGTTATATGACTTGTGCAACCACTATCAAGCACCCACTTCGACCCTCCGGAAGCATAAGTCTACAAAAGATCAAGCTAATTTTTAGGTAGCCATTTTTCAAGGGTCCTCTTTTGTTAGCAACTAGGGTCTTGGGAACCCAAATATACCAAGAAATATAACCATCATATGGGCCAACATATTGTGCATACACATCACCATAACAATCACGCATTAGAACATAGTGAGGGTTAGCACTTCCCGCAAAGTCATCATGAGACATAGTTTTACCACTTGTGGTCTTACTATCCACAATGGCCTTGTTAGTCTCTCGTGTCGGCTCGGCCTTCTTCTTCTTGTTGTTGTTCTTCTTCTTAGTTTTGGAGACAAAACCGATGCCCCCTTTATCACCACTAGGCCTTTGCTTACTCAAAAGATCATCAATGGACTTGTTGCCTTGTGGAAATGTAGCCTTAGCAAGCTCCCCCTTCAACCTAGCATTCTCTTCAAGAATAGTTGTACTACTAGATGGAATGAAGTTACTAGGTGAAGGAATATTGGCCAATTGAGTTTGTAGCGTTTCATGGGACTTTGTGAGTGACAAGAGTTCACTTTTCAAAGCCTTGTGAGCCTTGTTAAGCAAACTAAAGTCCTCTGCAAGTTTTTCATGAACCACACCAAACTCAACCTTGTCCTTTTTAGCCCTTTTGTATTTAGCAATAGCATGATCACGCTCTTTGATGAGTTTGTTAACAATAATATTGTTTGCCTCATCAAGCCCTTCAAGTTTTAATTCAAGAGATAACCTAGTCTCTTGTTCTTCTTCTAGAGCATTGTTTAAAGCCTCTAGCTCAATCATGTGTTCATGCCCAAGTTTACATCTTACATCTAGGAGCTCTTGTGTGTGGGAAAGTTGATCCAGGATGTTACCAAAATGTATCTTAGCATCCCCTTGTAGTTTAGTCATGAACTCATCAAAAGAAATTAATTCCTTTTTAACATCAAGAGACGTCTCATCATCAGTTTCATCATTAGCTAAGGGAGTGGAGTGAGATGATGACGATACCTCCGTTCCCCTTTCCATAAGGCAAGTGACGTTCTTGATGGGAGAATTCTCATTTGGAGAATCAAAGAGAGAGAATGTCGGAGTAGAGGTAGTAGCTAGAGCTGCCACACCATTAGACGTTTCCTCTTCCTCTTCTTCATCATCTTCATTGTCGGAGGAGTATTCTTCTTGAGTGATTAAGACAATTTCTCCCGACTTCTTGTTGGTGGGATTGTTCTTGATGAAGGGTTTCTTGTAAGGTGCTTTGAGAGTATTCTTCAACACAAGCTTACCCCCATGATCTTCTCTCTTCTCATAGGGACAACTTGCCACAAAGTGATAGCGGTCACCATAATTGAAGCAAGCTCTCAATCTAGTTGTATTTTCTCTTTTCCCATTTGGGTTTCTTTTTCTTTGCATTTCCATCTTGGCCTTGGCGGGGTTCTTCCAAAAGTTCTTTGCATAGAAGGCCATATATTGACTATGAGCAATCTTGACTTCATCGGGGTGGTCCATGGAGAGCCCTTCATCACTATCATCTTCATCTCCATGGTCCACAACTTTGGCCTTTAAAGCAACATTGACAACGTTGCTCATACCAAGGGCACGGGCACGAGCATCTTTGGCATTCTTGGCGGCAACTTTGAAAGCGGCCATCTCTTGCATAACTTCATTTGAGATCATGAGATGGTAGTTGTGTCTTCCTTGTAGGCTCTTCAAGTCGGTGGGCTCAAAAGGCATGAGTGCACTCACATATTTCTTTTTTACCCATGCATCATCCACATGTGAGGCATCCACGTTTCTAAAAGTGGTGGCGGTGGTCTTGAGCCTTCGGTACATGTCTTCGTGATCTTCACCTTCTTTCATATAGAAGCCTTCGGCTTCATTGCTTAGAGCATCATATCGGTTCCTCCTCATACTCTCATTTCCAACAAACAATACAGTGAGGGCATCCCAAGCTTCCTTAGCAATGCTAAGGTGCTCAATGTGTGGATAATCCTTTGTCCCCAATCCTTGTTGAATCATATGCAAAGCAGTGGCATTGAGTTGACTATTGACAACCTCTTTTTTTTTCAAGTTGTTTGGATCCCCAATAAAGAGTCCATGCTCGATGATGTTCCATAGTTCAATGCAGGAGCTGCGCATATGAGTTCTCATTAGTGATTTCCATTGAGCAAAGGTAGCGGATTCTTCAAGATTAGGTGGGTCACCTCTATTGTATACATGAGGGTGAGGGATTGGTGGGTCGGGAAAGTACCATGAATCACGGTGCTCACCCTTCCCACCATCATTTTGTGTGGAGGAATTAGTGTTGTCTTGTTTACCCCTAACCCTTCTATCCTCGGGGGATACGGGAGTATCCCCTTTAGGTAAAACGGATGGAGGATCCTCTTGAGAAGAAGGGGATGATGATCCATATTTGTCTTTAAGAAGTTGCTCAAGCATCTTCTTGACTTCGTTGACCAAGGAAGAACTCAATCTTGTTTCCAAGTTTTTGAGATCTTCCATGGTCACCGTAGTTGGCTCACCATCACCTTCCCCATCTTGGCTACCCATATTCTCTTAGGCGGTGAAGCCCAAATAAAGAGTCGAGGCTCTGATACCAATTGAAAGGATCGTATGGGCACCTAGAGGGGGTGAATATGTGCTACTTCAAATTTTCTTCTTTTTCAAATTAGGGATTGACAAGAAAGGTAAATTCTCTAGATTATGCAACTACGGTGAATTTACCTATATGTTAACCATGCACAAACTAACACAACACTAAGCAAGAATAAGTAAGTAAAGTGCGGTAAAGGATAGAAGTAACCAAAGGAGTGGACGCGGAGACACAATGATTTGTTTCCTATAGTTCCTTCCTTTTAAGGGGAAGTACGTCTATGTTTGGAGAGGGGGTGGTTTCAAACCACCAATGCCATGAGAGGACTCCCTTGTTCTCCGATGAATCTCACCCCAACAGGCTCGATCCACCTTCCACTATATCGGCAACCTTCGAGGTGGAAGCCGGCACCTGTACAACAAGTTCGGGGCACACATCCACAACTTAATTGGAGGCTCCCAAATACAAGCAAGCTGTCAAGACAAATCAAAGACAAGCTTGTAAGAACCAAATCAAAGTTAGGGTTTCCAATGAAACACTAGAGCTTGGGGGACCTCAACTGAATGAGGGGGAAATGAAGATCTCTCTTGGTGAAGATGTAGATCAAGGCCTCCTCCTTCGATTCTCCAAATATCAATGACTTTGGGTGGTTGGATGAAGAGATCTTGTAGATTTGGTGGCTCTAATGGAGTTGGTGTTCTTGAGCAGCTCGAGCTACTGGAGGAAGAACATAAGGGTCCCTTTATATAGGCAACCCCCTACACGAACCGTTTTCTGACCGTTGTAGAAAAGTCAGATCGGAGACTCCGGTCTATAGACCGGAGACTTCGGTCTACACCAGAGAATCCGGCCAATCTCCGGACCAGCCTCCGGACCGCCCATCTGAATGACCCAGACCAATCATGACCCAACAACACCGGAGACTCCGGTATTTCAACACCGGAGACTCCGGACTGAGCAAGAACCGGAGACTCCGGAGTATCCTCCGGTGCAGGCCCCGGACCCCTAGTGAGCATGTCCCAGCCCAGATCCTGAAGACACCACCGGAGAAAGATCCAGAAACTCCTGACAACACCGGAGACTCCGGTCTTGGCAGACCGGAGACTCCGGTCTAGAGTTTCCAGACATGTGTCAAATGAGTATGGACTTTTCCCAAGTGTGAGGGTGCTTTTCACTTATCATAATATCAACCTGTGGACAGTGACAAACTGTAAAATGATTTACTTGTTGTTAACGAACACCAAAAGTGATTATGACAATAAATGCCCTTTCACCCACCTACAAGGATAGGATAGGGATTGTCCTTAGCTAGATTTACCAACTCACGTAAAAAGTCAGCTTTATAAACATCCTGGACAGCCTCGTATACGACGACTAGAGACCAAACGAAATCAGCAGCCTTATTCCGGATATGGAGTTTAATAAAAAAATCTACAACTAAACTGGCTAAGATTTCCATAGTCTCATCTCTGACGCCTAGCAGTATTCCCCCAGATCTCCCCCGTGGCGGACGTGATACCCATGAAAAATCCACTCCACCAGAAAGGCGATTGATTTGACTTTGTGAGAAATCGCGTCTACCAGTTCAGAAATACCCAAAAAATCCAACTTATAATCTCTCACACACGGCAAAGAACAAATGTTTAGCCAAGTCACGAAGACCTCTGCTATTTGAGAACATGCCATTCATTGAGAAACAATTGGAGATTTGGATACACGTGACCTCTTACGGGACCTTTGGCTCTTTGATTTCCGACTAGAAGCTGTAAGATCATATAATGAATCCAGTCCAGTCTCATCAAAGCCCACTTCTGATACTTCACCAAATAAGTGAGATAAGAGTTGACCATCTACATGCAACTCCTCCTCCATTGGTGAAGAGTCAGGAACAACGGAGATTTTAGGAGTAACCGTTAGACGGTCAACCTCCATATGTCTCAATACAAAACTAGAAAGATTAACTTCACTTGCATATCGCCCCAAACTAACACCAATGTTAGCCAGCTTATCCACAATAGAGTTGTTGGAGAAAGAAAGAAAGGATATAGAAGATATATCCAGGGTGTCCAAATTCTTTTCCGCCTTCCTCCGCATGGCCTTGCCCAAGGAGTCCTCATCCGTGGCTGAGGCCTCCAGAGCGTCGACACCATGCCGAGAACTCCTGCGAGCTGGGGTCCCGGCCATGAAGTTAGGACCATTTGCGGCTAGGGACAAATCCAACCCCTCCTGGGTCAGGTCAATCCCCCTGGTCACAGGTCCACCATCCAAGCTAGAGCGCCCCTCCATGTCCACCGAACAAGCACCATGGGAGGGGCATCCAGTATCCCGCGCCAGAGTCGAAGGGGGTTGTACCGCCAGGAGGTTTAGGCTAATGAACTATGGTTGGGGTGACCCCTGAACTTTGGTATGTAGATTTTGGGAGGTGTTATTCAGTTAAAAGCCCTCCGTATGTGATGAACTAGTGTTGCATCATGGGTAGTTACTCGTGAACTCGTGCTACAACACACACGCCATGACTTGTGATGTCGAACCTGTGTTAATATAATCTAGTAGTTCTCTAAATTGCACTTTTCTGAACTTTGTTTCTTGCCTTGATAATGTTGGGTAAGCTCACAACACTAGCCGGGAGGTAAGGCTAGCATGGACAATGCAGCTATCCAAACAAGCACCAATTTCCTGAAATCCTAGATTGCATGGAACAAAACGATTGGGGCTTAGGTTCTCAATCCCTAGAAAATTGAGAATATATGGAACCAAACGAATGGCCCTTTTGGCACGAGAGGTTGTATTGCCTCGCGCGGCTTCTGTGGAGCCATGATCTCCAGATGCGAGTAAAAGGCACGAGCAACCAAACACGCCCCTAGCGCACCAATATATGTGTGCCAACAGTAGCAGCTCGGACATGAGCATGGTCGCCAGGGCCAAGGGCGTGGACATCCTCCTTCCAAGGGAGGTCGTGGTCGTGGACGTGGTTATATTCCTTCTCCTTGCCAAGATGTAACTTATCAAATATGCAAAAATTATGGTCATTCTGCAAGTGAGGGTTGGTAGCGCTACCCTAACTATCATGATGATGATAATGACTCTCAAACTGAACAAAAGGTGAGAGCCAACCTCATTGTTGTTGGATGATAGTTCACTTTTTTTTTGGAAAAGAGCATATATTAATATCGCCAGATACCAATTACACCCAGCCTCTACAACAACGTATTGCCGTAGCGGATTTAAGGATGCACACAACCAACAAAAGAAGAAGAATTACAAAAAAGAAAATTCCCGCTAGAGTGATCCATTCCATCAAATAACAGTACTAGCACCACCAAGACAACACTAGAAGGCCATCTTCTCCAAAAGCGACGCCTCCAATAAGGGAACAATGCACAAACACCATCATCGCCTGATCATAGATCTTAGGTTTTCACCATTAATAAAGTCCACGCTTCCAAAACAATACCTTCAACAAGGCCATTGTCAGGCACATGTAGTTAAGGCCTGACCCTGGGTTTTCACCCTGAAAGATAGGACTACGGACTTCTCATGTGCAATCTCTCCCACTTGCATGCCACTGCTCCAATTCATGAGTCATCAAGCCAATTACTCATCATCATCCAAACTCGAACCACCATTGTCAGTCCTTAGGTCTCGGTCTCCATGACATTCTCTGTCAGCACCATGGAACGAAAACATGCTCCATGATATTAACAGCCAACAGAGCTTTGAAGTGCTCCCTCTAAAACTAAATGGTCAGAGAATAACAGGGGTGCGCACGACCGAATCCCACCCGATCCATCAATCTCTTGGCATGAACGCACTTTTGGAGTTCGTCGGCGGAGCCTTCCGGAACACGACATAGAAACTAGATCAATGGAGACAAACATCAAGCGAATATCTTCGTCTTGGCTTGAGAAGAACCCTAGGAACACCTCCTTTATTCAAACCATGCGAGCAACCCCCACGCCACCAGCCAGAGGTAGAGGAGAAGTTGGTCTGGCCAGCCATCGAAGTAGACCGCTAAACCGCAACACGCAACTGTCTCCGCAGCCACATGCACATATCAGATCCGAGCCAGACCTGATGCAGCCACATCCCGCCATGGTGGCCACACGTCAGCGTCGCCGTGAAGTTCATCGCATCCATAGCAGCCACCACAACACCTCTTCCACAAGCCCCCGGTCTGCGCCACCGGGAAGACGATGGGCCTAAGCGGGCACCCTAGGCCCACAACATGTTGCCGCCGCTCGCAAACAGCAGAAGAGGGAGAAACCGCCACCGCCTGGCCAAGATCTCCTCCCCGGCCACCGCCCACAAGCCTCTCCGATGGCGCCGCCCCAGCCGCCCGATCGAAGGAGCCGCTGCATCCACCCTCCCCAGTACCTTAGGCACTAGGGGGCGCCGCCACCACGGCCAACACCGGCGGCAGCGGCGGAGATGGGGGCCGCCCGAGGTGTTCTAGAGGCGGCGGCATGAGATCGCCCCGGTGTCGCCCTAGGGGACGACACGGGAGCCTAGGGTTTCTAATGTATTATCTTCGATAGTTCACTATTAATAACCTACTATCTCTTGAGACGTCTTACTCGCAACTTAGATCGATTTTGCCCGACTCTCGTAGCTTTGTGTATGATATCACTCTTGAGAAATAAACAATAAACTCTATCTTTTATTACACAGGGGTAAAATACAGTTATTGTACTAGCTACTATAAAAGAAAGATACTCCTGCATAATATTGTAGTATTAGTCTGAAAACTAATAATGCTCAACTTCATGTCAGTGTTGACTTTGGACAACACTAACGGACATCAAGCACGGAGTACCCCCTTGAATCTTGGCCTTGCAGAGAAGCACCTTATCGAAGCAGGACACCATGTTGCACCCGTTGGGCATCCTAAGCGCCACGTCCACCGCCGCATCACCTCGTCGAAGCTCGCCGGCCAGCTGGTCCCTGAGGAAGTGCGGCACAGCCAGGTCCTGCCCCCACGCCCTGGCCGGACCTTCCCGCTCCCCCTTTGCCTCCGCGCAGAACGACCCCACGGAGCCCTTGCCGAGGAACGCGTCCCCGTAGAACACTGACGCCGTCGAGAGCTCCGGGATGCACTCCTGGTACTCGTCCCCGGTGTTGCTGATGCGGAGGGTGAGGTTGAACACCGGGGATAGCGTCGGGTGGCGGTCGCCGGCTAGGTCGTCCACGTCCAGCCCGGCGACGCCCGTGATGGCCATGGAGTACTCGGGTGGATGGAACGGGCTGCTATGTTCGGCCGTGCCGAGCAACCAAATCATGACGCCAAAAGCCACGATGGCCGCCGCGCCGAAGAGCGCGACCAGTAGACGGCCTCCTAAGACGCTGCATCTTCCTTCTTCGCCGTTTCCTTCCGTCATGCCGGAAGAGGCTTCCTGATCGACGACCCTTCTTTGATCAGGACGCACGTACGTAGTTCTGCTCGAACGGCCGGCCGGACGCGTACCGTAGGTGGTGCAGCAGCGCAGCGATCGATATAAGAGGAGGATCGAGGCTGTCGTTGCCTAGGCAAGCAGTACGTGTCCACGAACGGACACGGGTTCCTGGTCGACTCGGAATTGGCAAGTCGTTTTTACTACCGGTAGAGAATCGTAGTCCTACACCTACGGACTAAACCGTTAGAGCCCTTCTACCCGAAATATGGTCGTAGATAGCGCCGGACGGAGCAGTTTTCTGCCCGAAAACGTCCAGTTTTCCACTCATTTTCTCAGACTGAGTTCATACATCTTACATGAAATTCAGGCAAATGCTCGAATTTTAACTTCATTTTGGCTAAAAAAGCTAAAAAAAACTTAGATAAGACCGAGGATGACACCGATGCCGCCGGACGCCAGCTCACATGCCGAAGGTACCGTAGAACACCATGTAGTCGGGGTCGGCCTTGCCGTTGTCGTCATCGCTCGGCGGCTGCGGGGGGCGCGAGCTGCCTGGCCATCGTCGCCGTAGTGCCACAACTGGGACGAGCTACCCTGCTCGGCATCGCCGTAATGCCACGGCAAGGCCAAGGGGACGGCGTCGTCATCGTCAAGGACGATGATTAGCGCGCCTCGCCCTGATAGGCGAGCTGGCGGCGAGACCTGGCCTGGCGCTCGGCCTCCTCCTATTTGCGCTGAACTCGGCGTTGCTCCGCGTATTCCCAGTCCGCCCTGGCCCAGGCGAGGAGGTCCGGCTCCGGCATCGGCAAAGGCGGCACCGCGTCTTGCAAAGAGCGCTCCATCGCCATCTTGATGGCAAAGGAGTCCTCGTCGACGGGCACCGCCCAGTCCACCGGCTCTGGCTTCGGCTGGTGATGGCTTGCACATCTTATGTGGAGCCTGTTGGGAATCCCAAGAGCAGGGTGTGAAGCAGTACAGCAGTAAGAAACCAAGCTTATCGAACTAGTAGAAGAAAGGAAACGTCACACAGGTGTTGCCAGCAACGCGGAGACCTGTACAACGCAAACTCAAGACTTTGCCCCAACTAACAGTGATGTTGTCAATCTCACCGGTTGCTGTAACAAATGATTAAACGTATGGTGTGGAAGGTAATGGTTTGCAGCAAGTAAACAAGTAACAATGAAAGATGTATCAATGGTAAAGATTGGATCGGGGTCCATAGTTCACTAGAGGTGCTCTCCTTAGATAAACAACATGGCATGAAGGGTAAACAAATTACAGCAGGGCAATTGACAGGAACTGAGCAAGGCATAACAATGCAATTACTAGTCAGAAAGATCCTATGAGATTCGATTGGGAAATAGAACAAGATACATAGACCGCCATCCAACTGCATCTATGACTAGAAGTTCACCTTCAGGTTATCATCCGAACCCCCTCAGTATTAAGTTGCAAGCAACAAACAACTGCTTTAAGCAAAGTGTGTAAGGTAAACAGTCCACATGTTTCATGAACAAGAGACCGTTGTTTTCTCCCTAGTAGCAACAGCACATCTACAACCGAAGATATTATTGTCACTTCCCTTGGAAACTAGAGGCATGAACCCACTATCGAGTATAAATACCCGCTCTTAGAGTCACTAGCAACTACTTGGCCAAGATAGCTATTAACAACGGAGAGCATGCAAGATCACAAACAACACATACATGATAGAATCATAAAGAAAAAACCATTAATCAAACCAACATAATAATCTCAATATCCATCGGATCCCCGCAAACACAACATGCATGATTACAAATAGATTAGATCTTGATCATGAACGGAGCTCACAAGATCTATACATGAAAGCACAAAGGAGGAGATACAACCATCTAGCTACTACATGGACCTATAGTCCAAGGTGGAACTACTTACGCATCATATTGGAGAGAAGGCCTCTGGGATGATCTCCCCTCCGACAGGGTGCTGGGAAGAACTTCAGATCCCCCCGATCTAGGGACGATGGTGGCTGCGGCTACAGATGGTTTCGTGGATATTTGATCGGGTTGCTTAGGGTTTCTGCATTGGGGGCTTCTTTTATAGGCGAAGGGGGAGGCCGAGGCGGCGGCCAGAGGGGGCAAACCCTACCCATGCGCGGGGTAGGGCTCACCCGCGCCTAGGGGGGTTTAGCCGCCCTGGCACGCCTCCTCGTCTCCCCTCTGGACTTCTTGTTTCCCACGGAAAGTAATTGACTTTGACATTTGTCTCGTCCAATTCCGAGAATATTTCTTTACTAACTTTTCTGAAACCAAAAACAGCAGAAAACAGGCATCTGACACTGTTGCAACTTGTTAGTAGGTTAGTATGAGAAAACATGTAAAAAGCACCTCAAAGTGTAGACAAGCAAAGCAAAGTAGATACTAAACAAGCATGGGGCATCAAAAATTATAGATACATTTCTAACGTATCAGCATCCCCAAGCTTAACTGCTGCTCGTCCTCGAGTAGGTAAGTGATAAATAGGATAATTTTTTAGGCGACATGCACCTCACAATAAAGATCCAACCACTTGTAAGCATTGAAAGTTGGGATCAAAGAACTCTAAACATGTGCATGAAATATGGAGTTCTGACAATAGGACATAGCAACTATGCATGCAACATGGCAAACTACAAACAAAGATCATGAATAATATGCATTGATAAACGTTTGTTTGTTTCACATGCAGAAAACATAGCATAGTGGCAATCAGCTTGTCCCTCATAGAGTAGCAATATAGAAGCATAGGACACCTGCAAAGTTCACAAGGATGACTAGAAACAAATAGTACAAGAACAAGTAATAACACAATAGTCATCAATCAATAAGCTTTGGAACACTGCACACAGAATGACAACTATGCTCTCTTAATGGTGCCTAAAGGTAGAAGGTGGAGACTCAATAGTGGTGGAAGAAAGGCCTTTTTGTAAAGGAAGCATGGATTACAAGTTTCAAAAAGAGCCTGCAAAAATTATGGTACTTGTTAGCTTTCAGCCCTCATTGCCCCTATCATTAGCATATTGAAGTGGTTAAGGTTAAAGTGGCAAAACTGGAGTATATGCTTGACGAAGTATAAGTTGGCAATCTCAAGTCCCTTGAATACGAGGGACACACCTCATGCATACTCAACTTTGGGTCCAGGTAAGTTCTTGTCACTGTAAGTATGTGCATATCATTGAGAACCGCCAACAGGGTACCCCTTGCACATGGTACAGGAGCTTTCCCATAACCAAAATGACAAGGCAAGCATACAATGAGCATCTCAGCAATCTTTTTATTTACCATATGCATAGCTTTTTAGTGAGGATGCTTCATAGATAGATCACTATGGTGATGCTGCAAGTTTCCACCATGGTTAGGCATGGCTTAGGCTAGCGACCCAAGCGTTTCTCTAACACAGAATACAAACTCTATGGACTTACAAGTCCCCTCTTTATTTCACACCGGTACATCCATAGACAAAAGAACATGATATCAACTGAGTACAACAAGGTACAAGTGCAATGTTGAAAACGTTCCCCGTGACAGCACGGTTCTGCTAATTCCAACTTATAAGTGCAAGCATATACAACAAAGTTGTCACAATGGTTCAAGTTTATTAGGGGCAAAGAATAAAGTGTGCCATCAAGTTCGTGAGGGCTTTAATCATTAAGTTTTCACATAACAAAATAGTTTTTAATTGTAAGATAGATGAAAACAAGAATATACTTGGAATGGTGTAACACACCATGCATATGAGTTTATAGTGGACACTTTGGAATAACTTGGTTTCTTGGGAGTTGGAGGCATGAGTAGAACTTACACATACAAGTGGTGTTAGGGGTGACCCCTTGGGGTGGCCCGGTCTTTCACGAATCCCGTGGAAATCGAGGGGGAAGCGAGTGGAAGGAGGAGGGGGATGAAACCCATGAACACACACACGAAGAGCTCGATGAACACACACACACAAACACACACGAAAACACGATATAAGCCGATAGCTCACGCGGTGGAAACCGGTCAAACACAATCCCTATGATCGGCGTTGGGCAAGACACTCTCCCATGGCCAACAACGAGGGTGAGAGGCTTGATGAGATCTTGACTACTTGGGGACGAGACACCGAGATCCCAAGGGCTTGTACAACTTGAACGCACAAGGCAAAATCTAAGAGGTGGTCGATAATTAGTGCTCCTTGTCAAGGAGCATGAGACAAGTAATTGATAGATCCTCAAAGGGTGTCTTCAACTACAATTATCCAAGTCTAGGGTTTACAATAGAGGGGTGGGGCTATTTATAGTCCAGCCACTTAAACAGGGGTAGTTTGGGAATAAAACTAGAAGTTGGGGCGAAACTGGGGGTTACATGGGCCAGGCCCAAAAGGCATGGACATGCCTGACGTCGAGCAGTCCGAGACTCCGGTCAATCTCCGGACCCGTCTCCGGAGGGGTATACCGACTGTCCCTGGCTTGGTTCCTGGGGCCGGACCGGAGGTTGGTCCGGAGACTTCGGTGTACAGGACCGGAGACTCCGGTGTACACCGGAGATTCCGGTGTGCAGTGCTCCAGCAGCGTCTTCTCCTGGTCCTTCTTCCTTCGGGGCTTGGTGCGGTGTTGTTGCTTCATAGCTGAGGATACACAACGTAGTTGTATGAAGTAGCAAGCCATCCAAAGGCATATCAAAGTCACACGAGGAAAGGAGCGAGTTAACCTTAGCTTGTATGAGCTTGGCTCGGGCGCGAGTCATTGGTCCACTTGGGGGACTAGGTGTTGTAGATGTAGGTGCATCTATAGGACGGGCTGCATCAGCTCCCCCCCTTTGGAAAGAGTCGTCCTCGACTCTTCATGGTTTACCTCTTGATTCTCTCCATGGTACGGTGATAGGTCCTTGATGTTGAACGTATTGCTCACTAGGTACTTGGAGGTTGGAATGTCGATGACGTATGCATTGTTTTTGATTCTTTTGAGGACCTTGAAGGGGCCATCTCCCCTTGGTTTGATCTTGGAGTCGCGATCATTGGGAAAGCGGTCTTTGCTCAAGTGTATCCACACAAGATCGCCTTCTTCGAAGATTAGATCCTTCTTGTTCTTGTTTAGCCTTGATGCTTGGCGAAGCACTTGTTGCTCGATCATAGCTCTTGTGTCTTCATGGAGTTTCTTCATTGTTTGGGAACGCTTGTCAACGTCCATATTGGTGCGGTCATGAAGAGGAAGGGGGAGGATATCGAGCATGGTGAGAGGCTCGAATCCATAGACGATCATGAACGGGCTCCTCATGGTGGTGGAGTGTTTGGCGCGGTTGTAGGAAAACTCGGCGTGTGGGATACATTCCTCCCAATCTTTAAGATTCTTCTTTATCAACACACGTAGAAGAGTGCCAAGGCTTCGGTTGACGACCTCGGTTTGTCCATCGGTTTGAGGATGCGAGGCAGACGAGAATAGGAGATTGATGCCGAGCTTGGCCATGAGTGTATTCCAAAAGTAGCTCATAAATTTAACGTCGCAGTCGGAGACGATTGTTCTTGGTACACCGTGTAGCCGAATTATTTCCCTAAAAAACAAATTTGCTACATGTGAAGCATCATCGGTCTTATGGCACGGAATGAAGTGTGCCATTTTGGAAAAGCGATCCACTACCACAAATATAGAATCATGACCATGTTTATATCTAGGCAATCCTAACACAAAGTCCATGCTAATGTCCGACCAAGGTGCATGAGGAATAGGCAATGGCATATAAAGACCAAAGGGGTTAGGCTTAGACTTAGCTTGGACACAAGTAGTGCATCGTTGGACGTGGCGCTCCACGTCGCGCTTAATATTGGGCCAATAGTAGTGAGTGGAGAGCATGTCATATGTCTTGTCACGGCCAAAGTGACCCATAAGGCCTCCACCATGGGATTCTTGAAGAAGCAAAATTTGGAGAGACGACTTCGGAATGCAAAGCTTGTTTTGTTTGAAAAGAAAACCCTTATGCAAATAGAAATCATCAACCCCTTTGTCTATTGAACACTTTGCAAAAATTGATCCAAAGAATGGGTCAGACGCGTAAAAAGATTTGATGTCATCAAGACCCAAGACATTTACTTCGAGTCACGTAAGAAGGTTTGTGTTTTTACGAGACAAGGCATCTGCTACTACATTTTCTTTGCCCTTCTTGTACTTGACAATGTAAGGAAAAGATTCCATGACCTCAACCCATTTGGCGTGCCTTTTACTCAAATTGGCTTGGCCCTTAAGATATTTCAACGACTCATGGTCGGAATGGATGATAAATTCTTTGGGCCAAAGGTAGTGTTGCCACACTTGAAGGACACGAACCAAGGAAAAAAGCTCTTTGTCATAAATTGGATAGTTAAGGCATGCGCCATAAAGTTTCTCACTATGGTATGCAATAGGACGCCCATTTTGCATAAGGACGCCCCCAATGCCAATACCACTAGCGTCACATTAAATCCCAAAAGTTTTTGTGAAATCCGGTAACGCAAGAAGTGGTGCTTTGGTGAGTCTCTTTTTGAGCTCATCAAAAGCCTTTTGTTGTTCTTTTCCCCAAACGAATGTGACATTTTTCTTGGTCAATTCGTTGAGAGGGCAAGCAATGGTAGAAAAGTCTTTCACAAAGCGACGGTAAAAACTGGCCAACCCATGAAAACTACGAAGTTCACTAACATTGGTAGGGATG
Source organism: Avena longiglumis (assembly GCA_030063025.1). Taxonomy (NCBI): domain Eukaryota; kingdom Viridiplantae; phylum Streptophyta; class Magnoliopsida; order Poales; family Poaceae; genus Avena; species Avena longiglumis. Next base: position 82,165,338 of record CP125976.1, read on the forward strand.
TGCCAATCTCGTATGTCCTTAACTTTTGAGACATCAACTTCAATGCCATTAGAAGACACAACAAAACCAAGGAAAATCAGTTTGTCTTTCACAAAGGTACACTTTGGGAGATTAGCATATAGCTTTTCATGACGAAGGATTTGAAGGACCTCCTTAACATGTGTAACATGATCCTCTAGTGACTTGCTATAGACAAGAATATCATCAAAGTAAACAACGACACTCTTGCCAATGAGAGATCTCAAAATATGGTTCATAAGGTGCATGAAGGTAGATGGGGCATTAGATAAGCCAAAAGGCATAACCAACCATTCATAGAGACCAAGCTTGGTCTTGAAGGCGGTTTTCCACTCATCACCCCCAGCCATGCGTATTTGATGGTAACCACTACGAAGATCAATTTTCGAAAATATAGTGGCTCCACATAACTCATCAAGCATGTCATCAAGACGCGATATAGGATGTCGATAACGCACGGTGATAGCATTGATTGGACGATAGTCCATGCATAACCGCAATGTATCATCCGTTTTTGGTACAAGAAGCATGGGTACCGCGCTTGGGCTAGTGCTTACTTGGATCAAACCTTTGGAGACGAGTTGGTTTATTTGTCGTTCTATCTCTTTCGTCTCTTCGGGGTTCGTGCGGAATGCGGCGCGGTATGGAAGGGGTGCGCCGGGTATGAGGTCAATGCGGTGCTCGATTCCGCGAAGAGGGGGTAGTCCATGAGGAAGCTCTTCGGGGAATACATCTTGGAATTCCTGCAAAATAGCCATCAAAGATGGAGGAAAATTTGTCAAGTCATTAGTTTCTTGCGCTAGTCCCTTGCATATAAGGACATAGTGCAAGATGGATGGGTTGTTCCACACTTCTCTCATCTCACTTTTGGTGGCAAGAAGAACACTCTTAGTTTTTCCACTCGAGTTTGGCTTGTGGATCTCACTCACTATAGTGTGGTTCTCTCGCTCACCGCTCTTCTCACAAGGTGGTGTTGTGCTTTGCGCCCTCGCTAAAGCCTTTGCATTGTCCGCAATTATTTGGCTAGGAGTCATTGGTTGCAAAACACAAGTCTTGTCAAGCCATTTGAAGGTATAAGTGTTTGTGTGAACATCATGCAAAGCACGCTTGTCATATTGCCACGGCCTTCCTAGCAACATATGGCAAACCGTCATGGGGACCACATCACATTCCACCGTGTCTTTGTATGGTCCAATTGAGAAAGTTACCGAGACGGTGTGCTTGATCTTGACGGACCCTTGGTCACTTAGCCATTGTATATGGTAGGGATGCTTGTGTGGATGGAGGGTGAGGTTGAGTTTCTCACACAATTCCGTCCTTGCAAGATTGTGGCAACTCCCTCCATCGATGACAACTTTGATGGACTTCCCATTGATACTGGCACATGTTTGAAAGATGTTTGATCTTTGGTCTTCATTCTCATTGACTTGAGTAGTTAAGACTCTTGTGACCACAAGCGATGGACTTGCGTCATGCTCACACACAAGTAGTTCTTGTTCATCTTCCAAATGTTGCCTTGACAATACTTCCTTGACCCTTGCATCAAACTCAACTTCACTCAAGTATTCGTCATCGTCATTGTGTCCTTTTCCTCCACACTTGTAACATTCACCATTGAATGGTTCATCATCCTTTGTGTATTTTCCACTTGGGGGCGGTTTTCCTTGAGGAAGTGTTGGCTTGAAAGGAAGCTTGGTGGTACTTGATGAGCTTCCACTTGGGGTTGTTGAAGTAGTGGTTAGTGCTTGCTTGTAGGTGAAGTATGTCTTTGGTTTATTGTACTTGATGTCCTCTTGCACTTGACGTTCGTCTTTTGATGCTATGTGTACAAGCTCAACCATGTTGTTGTACTTTTGGAACTCGGTGATGCACTTGATTGGATGGTTCAAGCCATTGAGGAAACGTGCCATTGTTTGTTCATCCCGCTCTTAGATGTTGGCACGGATCATGTTGAGCTCCATTTGCTTGAAGTACTCTTCCACGGAATTTGTCCCTTGACTAAGTGTTTTAAGCTTGTTGAAGAGGTCACACGTGTAGTGCGAAAGAACAAAGCGGGATCTCATATGAGCCTTCATATCTTGCGAAGTCGTGATTGGAGGCTCTTGTTTTGCTTCACGAGCGAGTTCGACTTGTTCCCACCAAAGTTTTGCATAATCATCAAACTCGAGGGACGCCATGGCCATCATTTTATCATTGCTATAGTTGTGCATGCGGAAGATCTTGTCAACCTTGAGTTCCCACGAGAGATACTCTTCGGGTTCATTGGAACTGGTGAACTTGGGCATGGTGAATTTGAGCTTGCCGAAAGTTTCTTCTTCATTGCGGTTCCGGTATCGGCGGTTGCCATGGTTTTGGTGGCCATCCTCATCATCCGAGCTCTCACGTCTTGCTTGGTGATGGTGGCGTTGCCCGTGCGATTGTTGTGGTGTCGCATTCGGTGGTGGAACTTGGTCTTGACGACGAGCTTGGGAATCTTGATTGTGTTGTTGGCACGGTTGTGGACGAGGAGGAGGCTGTTGGTTCTCATGACGAGCTTGGGGAGCTTGATCTTGTTCTTGTCGTGGTTGATGACGATGAGCATTGTCTTGCTCCATGTGGCGAGGAGGACGGCGAGCCGCATGCGCAATGTGTTTCTCCCTTTCTTCTTGATGTGGAGGAGGCTTGACATGGTGATCATGTTGTCGATGTTGATGTTCATGTCGATGGTGACGCCTTGGTGGGTCTTCGAGTGATTCACGTCGACGGCGATCTTGTTCGTCCATTTCGAATGCTTCACTTGTTATTGAAGGGATATGTCGTTGACGATGGGCTTGGGGGTCCACGTGTGGTTGCTCTTGTTGAATCACGAGGGCCCTTGGTTGTGGGCGGTTCGCTTCACGTCTTGTAGGTCTTGCAGAGAGGTCACCATCATAGCTTGACATCGCGGCGCGGTGCGGAGATGGTACCGCTTGAAAAGAGCTCATGGAGTGAAGAACGGGTCCATCTTGGTGTCTTGACGCGTGATGGCATGGAGCGCTTGATTCACTTGAGGAGTGTCGTGACAAGCTTGAGTCGCGAGATCGCGGCCTTGCTATCCCATCAATAAGGCATTGAAGCTTCTCATCCATTGCGACGAGGGCGCGACCAAGAGCTTCATTTTGATGGCCGAGGTTATGTTGCATAGCATGCATTTGTCCTCGGGCCTCCTCGAAGCGGTTGTCGATGCTCTTGAACTCCACTCGGGTTTTGCTAAATTGTTCGTCTTAGCGCCGCTCAAGGGCGTCACAACGATAGTTGAATTCTCCTCGGATCTTCCAATGATCCCACCTTGTCATGTATTGTGTGTCTTCCTCTTGAGGTGGCGTTGGTTGGAACGACTCGCCATTCCTGTCCATGATGCCAAGCCACAAGGATTGTATATGGAGGATAAACGTGGAGAGTTAGCTTTTTACCTCACCTCAAAGATTGAATCAAACCAATTGCCACACAAGAGAGCTAAGAGCTTGTAAAGTGAAATCGCAAAGAAACTCACACACAAGGAAACTACACTCTCAATAGCTTTTGGTGGAAGGTTAGGATTGTGGAACCAAAGGACCAACCAAACGAAAAGGATAGTCAAAAGTGGATAAGATCCAACAAAACTCAAGTCAAAAGTGGATGGTCAACTTGAAATGCGACGAGAACCTACGACTACACACATGTGTGGAGAAAAATGGGGTTAGCACGACTATGAAAGTGAGCACAAAATGTCCTAACGAAGACTACGCTCGGTTGTCGTGCCAACTCAAGGAGAGACCAAAACTCGTTTCCCACAAGAGGGTAAGCAACGGATTTGTGCACTTGCCTTGGCGCGCTTTTTCCTCTCTCTTTTGCTTACAAGCTTGATACTCTCTTTGTATTAGGAGACTATGTATCTTTCTATTTTTCTTTTTCTTTTGCTTTTTTATTCTTTTTCTCCCTTTCTATACTACTATGTTAACTTTTGTATTTTCTCTCACACTCTCACTTTCCAATGGCAAGTGCACAATGCTTAGACAAACACAAAATGAGTTGCTCTCATAGGATAGGTACACACAAAGGAAGATATGGATACAATGGGTTGACACAAGTTATACCTTAGTTGTTGATGATGATATTGTGTCGATGGAGCGGGGAGGAGTTTGGGGTCCGTGGTGTCGAAGCATGTGGGCGATGTTGCGGAAGCTATCTGTTAGTTGGTGACACGCACACAGAACACAAACAACAATCAGAGAAATTAGCCAATGCAGAACAAGAGGAAAAGTCAAAATTGGCGTCCAGGGGCGGAGACTCCGGTCTGGGCCGGAGACTCCGGTGTAGGCCGGAGACTCCGGTGCATAGGGCCGGAGACTCCGGTGCAGGAAATCATCTCGTGTTCATGAGCGGAAATTCACGCCTAGAGTCCTCAAATCCGCGAAAATTTGGCCAAAATTGGGCTGGGAAACGCAGGCAAAAGCTGGACCAACACCTTAGACAAGATTTGGTCAGATCAAAAACATAGATAACGCTCCAAAATGATAGATCGATGCAAAGGCAAATTGGGGATATTTTTGGGAAATTTTCGAATTTATTGGGGATAGAAGAAAAATTGAGGGGAAATTCATGATCAACCTTGCTCTTGATACCAATATGTTAGGGGTGACCCCTTGGGGTGGCCCGATCTTTCACGAATACCGTGGAAATCGAGTGGAAGGAGGAGGGGGATGAAACCCACGAACACACACGCGAAGAACTCGATGAACACACACACGAAAACACGATACAAGCCGATAGCTCACGCCGGTGGCAACCGATCCAACACAATCCCTAGGATCGGCGTTTGGCAAGACACTCTCCCACGACCAACAACAGGGGTGAGAGGCTTGATGAGATCTTGACTACTTGGCGACGAGACACCGAGATCCCAAGGGCTTGTACAACTTGAACGCACGAGGCAAAATCCAAGAGGTGGTGGATAATTAGTGCTCCTTGTCAAGGAGCATGAGATAAGTAATTGATAGATCCTCAAAGGGTGTCTTCAACTACAATTATCCAAGTCTAGGGTTTACAACAGAGGGGTGGGGATATTTATAGGCCAGCCACTTAAACATGGGTAGTTTGGGAATAAAACTAGAATTTGGGGCGAAACTGGGGGTTACATGGGCCAGCCCAAAAGGCCTGGACATGCCTGACGACGAGTAGGCCGGAGACTCCGGTGTTGGGTCCGGAGACTCCGGTCTGGGCCAAAGACTCCGGTCAATCTCCGGACCCGTCTCCGGAGGGGTATACCGACTGTCCCCGGCTTGGTTCCTAGGGCCGTACTGGAGGTTGGTCCGGAGACTCCGGTGTACAGGACCGGAGACTCCGGTGTACACCGGAGATTCCGTTGTGCAGTGCTCCAGCTGCGTCTTCTCCTGGTCCTTCTTCCTTGGGGGCTTGGTGCGGTGTTGTTGCTTCATAGCTGAGGATACACAACATAGTTGCATGAAGTAGCAAGCCATCCAAAGGCATATCAAAGTCACATGAGGAAAGGAGCGAGTTAACCTTAGCGTGTATGATCTTGGCTCGGGCACGAGTCATTGGTACACTTGGGGGACTAGGTGTTGTAGATGTAGGTGCGTCCGTAGGACGGGCTGCATCAAGTGGAGGCTAGCAAAAGACTGGGAGCAACCAACTAAGAGAGCATAATGGCCATAATCATGTAGAGAAACAAAGCATACTAATCAAAGCAAAGAGTGGTACTACAAGTCAAGGACTAAATGATCATAGAGGCTAATTGTGACTTGTGAGAGTCATAACATGGTGTAAGCATGTGCCAAGTCAACCCAAGCAAAGCATCAAAGGATAATACCACAATACTATGCTTTTACATGCTAAAACAACGCATAATTTCTTCAAGGCACACTAAGCAATCCCAATTGTTTGGAACAAGACATGCTACATCAATAATCACTAAACATAATGCTAAAACAACACCTAGCATGTCATGTTAAAGTCTAAGTCACAGTCAATGCAAGCTCCTCCTGCACTTCAAGCAAGAACTTACTACTCCTTTCCAACACCAAGCAAACTTATTTGCAAAACAACATAGCGAGAACGGGGTCCAAACTTCTCAAGAAAACTAAACAAACTAAGAAAAGCAAACAAAAACTAAGACGCTCCAAGAACAACACAACTGTGCATGAAAACTAAAAATGAAGTGTCTAGACAGACCTGAGCTTTTTATTGATGAAGAAGGGGATGCCCAAGGCATCCCCAAGCTTTGACACTTGTACCTCTTGGATATTTCTTGGGGTGACACCATGGTGGCATCCCCAAGCTTGATATTTTTTCCATTCTTCATCTCATTGCATCATTCTTTCTCTACACCTAAATTTTTTCCTTCATACAAAACTTCACACAATCTTCATTAGCAACATTAGTTTATTCAAAAGATATTAGACCACTGGCAAAGCTTTGGAACAGCAAAGCTTTTCACTAAAAACACAAGCTACTATAGTAACTCCTTCAAAAAGCTCAATTTATTTGAAGAGAACTCAAAAAGGAATCAATAAGAAGCAAATGCAAATAATGGCAGAAATCTGTCAAAACAGACCTACAGGTAGAAACAAATTTTTTAGAACATCTTATGTTGCTCTAATCAAAAAGTGTTGAACTAACAAAAGTTATCTAACATACTGGGGGATTTATTCGTAAATTTTGAGCTCAATCCGAGTTACAGAGCCTCCTCGCGAATTTGTTTGGTAGAGGACAGGAATCTGTTTCGGGACAGCAACTCCTTAAATCTTACTTCCCTCGCATTAAAGGACATTCTTGGCACAAAAAGCTAACAAAAAGGATACGGAGAGATCATTACTGAAGTAATAACTTCCAAGACTCAAGGAAACTCTTGGGTTATCTCCCAAAAAGTACTTTTCTTTAACGCCTTTAAGTTAGGCACAAGGAGCAAGAAGAATTAGGTATTTTCAAATGAAGAAGCATTAACATTCATACTTGAAAAATCTTAAACTATGAAAGGTATCTCATCCAAATAGGTTTTGAAGGATCCCTTCTCATCTCTCTTTGGTCTACTACTTTTATCAAAAAGATTTTCAGGAGCAATCCAATCAAAGTTCTTTTCAAAGGCTTCATGCATTCCAACAAGCTTAAAGGGTATGGGTATATTGAATTCCTCTATAGACTTAGTTTTATTAGAAATACCCACAACATCTACACTTGATCCTAGCATATTAAAATGCTCAAAAACCTTTTTGTCTTCCCTAGCAACATCATGTAATTCTTTTGATAAAGTTTCAAGGATGAATTCCCTCTTTTCAGTATTCTTCTCTTCTTTTAGTTTAGGAACAAGAATTGTATGAAGGGGTTAAGGCTAACAAACCTAGCCTCCAACATATGAACTAAAGAAGCTGCAGCAATCTCATAATTAGGAGCAAACTCTGCTATAGATTTATCCTCAATATCCGCATGCTTGCTAACATAATTAAAGAATTCTTCAATATTATCTTTCCCAATTATGGAGCCACAACCTATTGCAAGATCTTTCAGAGTGAACTTGGGGAGCAACATGGTGAGCTAGAGTAAGGTGGCAACTAGAGCAGGAACTAATTTTTTTTCTGTTTTTGAATAAAAAAAGCAAACCAAACTAGACTATTTTTTGGGTTATTTTTGAAAAGAGGCAAACAAAACCAAGCAAAATAAACAAAGCAAACTAAAAACAAAGTAAAGAGAAAGGAAGTGAAGGACTCCCCTAGTGAAGACGTCCCTGGCCTCCCCGACAATGGCGCCAGAAAACTTGTTGATGTGCCTGTGTGGAGCACTTCGTTGGAAACCCCAAGAGCAAGGTGTGAAGTAGCAAGCAGCAAGTCTTCCCTCAGTAGAGACCGAGGTTATCGAACCAGAAGGAGGAAGGAAACGTCTCAAAGGTGTTGCAAGCAACACGAAGACCTGCACAACACAAACTCAAGACTTTGTCCCAACGATCAGTGAGGTTGTCAAGCACAAAGGATAAACATATGGTGTGGAGAGAAATGGTTTGCAAGCAAGTAAGCAAGTAACTGTGTAATATGTATTGATGGTAAAGATTGGACTGGGGTCCATAGTTCACTAGAGGTGATCTCCTTAGATAAACAACATGGCATGAAGGGTAAACAAATTATAGCAGGGCAATTGACAGGAACTAAGCAAGACATAACAATGCAATTACTAGTCAGAAAGATCATATGAGGTTGATTGGGCAATACAACAAGATACATAGACTGCCATCCAACTGCATGCGGCCGATGGCGTGAGGGCCGGCGAGGGATGCGGTGGAGGCGACGACGCGCGGGGAGGGGTAGCGGCGAGCCGGCAGAGGGGGCGTGCGAGGGCGGCGAGAGGGCGAGCGAGAGGGGAGGGGTCGCGTGCGCAAGGCTGGGAGGAGTGGGACCGGGCGTGGGGTCAAAGCGGGTCGGGGTGGTTGGACGAGAGGGCAGGGCCGTGTGTGGAGCGTGTGTGGCGGCGTGGGCCCGGTGGGGCCAGCGAGGCCCAAAGGCGTGGGTGGGGACATGAGGTCATGGGAGGAGGGTAGGTTAGGCGTGTGAGTTTGTGCTTTGGGTCCGGGACGCGCCAGTGGGGCCGGGTGACGTGGGGATCTCTTGTGGGGGGGAGGCGTCTGCGTGTGGCTGATTGTGGGGAGAGAAGAGGAGGGAGAGAGAGAAGGAGTGGGGTGATGTGGAAGTTGGGGATTGGGTGAGGGAGAGGGAGGGGTGAGGTGTCACTGGGGGATTGGGTGGGGTGATGTGGCCAAGGGGTGTGGGTAGACTAGTTGGTAACTTCAGGATTTTAGGCGGGCCGATTTGTTGTATACGGGGGTGGTCGTTCGGGTCGGGTTGGCCCGTTCGACTGCCCCCACTAAAAAGAAAATAAATTTTATTTGTTTTGTTAACACCGTCTGCAAACCGATAGCGGCCAAAACAAAATATTCCGGGGACCCGGTTTTGATGTTTGAATAAAGAGGGGCGTTTAGAAAACATCACGGCTTTGCAAACATAGTTTTATGCGAACAATGCATGATGATGACGATGCAATGCACAAATTCAACGCGATTTTCTAGTAGTGGTTTTGCGGGATGCCACAATTCGACACCACTAACAATGGATCTCGCCCTCGAGATCCGCCTCATGGTACTGGAAGGAAGGTCGGCGAGCTGCGTCTTCGCGCTTCGTGTAGATCTTCGCGACACCACTAACAAGAGGTCGTTGTTCCTGTCACAACACCGGAAAAACAACGGGTTAAAGGTAAGGCCACCTCTAACTTCCATGGAAGGAGTAAAATTGCATCGATCCACCATTCAATGTACATAAGCGAATGATAAGAGTAGTGGTATGGTCGCGACTCCATCCCGCACTCAAAGCATTACTATGTACACGAATAGACAGATTATGCAACCAACCTCGTGATTCAGATCAAGATCTCGACAAGCGAGGTTCAGATCAAGGAGTGATGCAGACTCTGCATCGGAGCTGGCGTAGAGGATGTCGTTGCGTCGGCCAACACCGTAAGGCACAAACAAGGAACAAAGAATGGTACCACGCATTTAAGGATTCCTCGGATGGCATGAAGACCGGATGTAGCAACATCGTTATCAAAGGAGGAAGCGAGACCCTCAAGGTACGACGGAAACCCAACCACGAGAAATCCTGGACTCGAATAGAGAGAAGAGAGCGGATTCAAAACACGTCGAGATAAGAGGAGAATAGCGAGAGGGTAAGGAGTAAAATCAGACCTAATCGTAACTATCCAACCGATTTTCAAAAATAGTTTTGACACTCTACTTGGCCGTTAGCTAGGTTATCCTACAGTCGGACTTCAGGGTATCGCAACCGCCGAGCTCGATACCACTCACCGAACACCGAATCGGCCCTATGCAAGTTTTAGCAAAACTCGCCAAACCCGCATAGAAACGATTCAAGGTGCTCACCAGCACTTTCGCGGTGGAAAGCAAAGTAATAACATTACACAACAGTCCTCGATGGGACCCACGTAATGTATATATATACAAATGACTCAAAGAGTCAAGAATACAAAAATACGGTACAAAGATCCAAATCACCTTGAAAATGATAGAGCGTCCGCTCACGGACAAGATGCAAATGGGGCTAAGAGCCTCAAGAATAACCAATGGCGTCCATAACCTCGCCTGTGCCAAGCCGGAAGGGTAACCTCGCTAACGGCGTCGATCTCAAAACCTGCTTAAACAAAAGGGTGCCAAAAGGGCAAAGGAAAAGAAGGAGCGTCAAGATCGAGGCCAAGACACGGCGAGGCTAGAATTGGGTCCTCGCCTACATAGGTATGGTGGATCGATGAAAGGCAAAGATGCACTAAACAACCTATAGAGACTCGATACAACTGGCGGATATTAGAGAGGGATAAGAATGACCTAACCGGATCCAACCTGAAGCTATCACCAAACAAACCCATCCTGGTGTTTCCCCCTCGAGACCAAACGAGGAAGTCCACCGAGGAACTCACACAGTTGGCAGTTTTACTTATTCGGTTATAGTTGCGGCACTTTACTATTCAGGTTTAGATAATCGTCCTGATAAAGTAAGCAGTGGGCACTTTTAGTTAACCATTCCGTTATGGTGGCGTCACTTACTAGTCAGATACATTTAGCATGAGATAAACCCCAAAACCCAGCAGTTGTTGGTACTTTTACTTAGCCATTCCGTTGTAGTGGAGCTGATTACTAATCATCTCGGATGCGAGTCAAATTAAAACAGTAAACTTTAGTTATAGTTGTCTATGATCAAGCACTGTGCTCCAAGTCGTCCATAACCGCGGACACGGCTTCTCGAAAAGATTTAACCCTGCAGGGGTGCACCAAAGTATCCACAGGCACTTCGACCCTTTTTGCCAGATCAGTTAACATACACCCATCGGTATGTCGGCGGGGCCTAAGTCACGACGTTCCCAGACCCAAAGCAAGCACGGTGGGCCACCCCACGAAGGACACCCGCAACGAAGTCGGCCGGTCTCGAGACGGACTTAGGGTTTACGTCAATGGTAGAACGACAAGATGCCCCCAAACGGGATCACGATACCATGAAAACATTCCGCTTCCTAAACAAAGACAGTGCTCCTCGCACAAACGTAAATACATAAGTAGCATGGCATAAGTACGAATAGTAAAACACCTCAAACTAGTTGTGGCCCCAAAGACAATACTTTGAAATCGTGTAATTATCAATGGGGGGCCCATATCTCCCCACCTGTGGTTAGCGCGCTCGATCTCGGAACAGGTGTCAAGAACTCGGGTCCTACGGGACACAAGTGGGCGGTCGGAAACCAAAACTTACCTATCACCCACCGATGCCTCTGCTTAATTCATTTTTAGTTGTTAAACAGGAATTAAAGTGAACAATAATTAAAGACATGATCATCTCCAACGTCAACATGCGGCAATTCCTCCAACAATGGTGGTACTCGACGACAAGCAAAACACTTGAGCAAGCGACTACGACACGCGGGTCCAACTATCTACCAATCAACAGGTAATAGGATGTGTCCAAGGCTATATCTGGCTGCAAGGAATATCACGGGTTCGGAACTAGAGCAACGCAACACAGATAGCAATAGATCAACAGGAGGGAAGTAAATACTATAAAAGTAAGATAGGTAGAAAGAGGGAGATGCTCGCCTGAAAACATTGTCGAAGGCTCAACCGAAGATCGGGGCGAAGCTCACATCAACTCAACGGCCTTATCCGCGAAGAAGCAAAACACTAGAAGAAACACCGGATGCAATATTTAATACAACGGCAGAAGATCGGCATGATGCATGTATGATGAATGACATGGCAAAGATGCGATGCAATTAGGTCATATTAAGCGGAGCCGGGGTCCCGACAATTAATTAGACGGTTCAAGTTATTTACCTACCCCGCAATTTAAATGTTGGATTAACAAGGCAGAAGATAGCACCGGTTCGCTACACAAGTTTAGATGAAGCCAATATGAGACTAGATTTGCCCGCATATGGGCCCCATATTTAATTATTAGGTGAATCGGCATAAGGCCCCCAAACCAATGATATGCATGCGAGATGATAATTAAATATGCAACAAGTCGATATCATTATGAAAATAGGGTATTGAGGGAAAAAGGGTCACACATATAGGGTTCGGCAGATCTTGGGTTCTGGGGGTTCGGGGTTCGACAGGGTCCAGGGTCCGGTCTCGGGGTCCAGGGTTCGACGGGATCGACGAGGTTCGACGGAAACGTTCTCGGACTCCGGGGTCGTTCTCGGTATCGGGGCAGATCTTGTCGCATCGGGGTCTCGATGTCCGGGGAGCAGAACTTGGGTCGGTGTCGGGGCGCATCGGCTTCTTCCGGGTCGGTGCCGTTCTCGTCATCGCGAAGGTCTTGCCGGGTCCCACGAGGTCGGTCTTGCCGTTGCGAGGGTCTTGTCGGGCCCGCGCCATCGAGGCGGTCTTGGCGAGGGAAGAAGTACTTGTCGCGCGTATCCTTTTCGATGTCGAACTTGAGTTCCAGATCGACCTTCGGGGCACCAAAACGTAGCATCCACCACATTAGTGCAACCACCACTCCACATCCACGCGTTGGTACAGCACTATCCGCCATGGCCAGAACAAGGCTAGCACCCACCAACACGCGCACAGGCGGAACACATAGAGGAGGTTGGTGGAGGCGCCCATGACGGAACAGCGGTGGGCTCGTGGGGGCCACGCTTGGAGAGGGAGAGGCGGTGTCCCTGGGCAGGCGGACGCAGCGAGGTTGAGGGGCAAGGCGGAGGGCCAGGTCTGGCGTCGAAGGAAAGGTCAAGGCGGCTGCGTGCGGGACGAGCCCGAGGCGGGCGGCCATGGCGCGGCAGACGACGGCCGGCTCGGCGGTGGAGGCCGGAGCCAGCGGAGGCCGGGACGCCTTGCGGAGGCCGGCGGCAAGGGGGCGCAGGCGGCGGGCGTCTGAGCGGGAGGGCCACGGGCCGGGCAGGTGGAGGAGGTTGGGGCGGGCGTCGGGGTCGGCAGGCGGAGCTTGCAGCGAGGGGGAGGATCACAGAGGCCGGAGGCGGGGAGGTGCTCGAGGGGCGACGGGGCGAGCGGGAGCGGAGGTTGGTGGCGAGGCGGCGAGCGGCGAGGCGGCGCCAGCCATGGCGGAGCTGGGAGCTTCATGGCGGCGGCGGAAGGTGCTCAGCTGAGGCGGGCGACGTGGCGTGAGGGCAGCGAGGATGCGGTGGAAGCGCTGGGAGGGAGGTGGCGAGTAGAGGCGTCGGGCGAGAGGGCGGCGAGGTAGGGACGGGTCGTGCGTGCGTGCCTGGGAGGAGTGGGACCGGGCGTGGGGTCAGGCGGGGTCGGGGGTGGTTGGACGAGAGAGGCAGGGCCGGTGTGTGGAGCGTGTGTGGCGTGCGTGGGCGGGGCCCGGGGCCGGGTGGGGGCCAGCGGGCAGAGGCCCAGTGCGCGGGTGGGGATGGGGCTGTCGGCGGGTGGGGACAGGAGGTCAGTGGGAGGAGGGTAGGTTAGGCGTGTGTGAGTTTGTGCTGCGGGGTCCGGGGACGCGCCAGGGTGGGGCCGGGGTGACGTGGGGGATCTGCTGTGGAGGGGGTGCGTCTTTGCGTGTGGTGATTGTGGGGAGAGAGAGAGAAGGAGTGGGGTGATGTGGAAGTTGGGGATTGGGTGAGGGAGAGGGAGGGGTGAGGTGTCACTGGGGGATTGGGTGGGGTGATGTGGCCAAGGGGTGTGGGTAGACTAGTTGGTAACTTCAGGATTTTAGGCGGGCCGATTTGTTGTATACGGGGGTGGTCGTTCGGGTCGGGTTGGCCCGTTCGACTGCCCCCACTAAAAAGAAAATAAATTTTATTTGTTTTGTTAACACCGTCTGCAAACCGATAGCGGCCAAAACAAAATATTCCGGGGACCCGGTTTTGATGTTTGAATAAAGAGGGGCGTTTAGAAAACATCACGGCTTTGCAAACATAGTTTTATGCGAACAATGCATGATGATGACGATGCAATGCACAAATTCAACGCGATTTTCTAGTAGTGGTTTTGCGGGATGCCACAAATGTCGGCCGAGACATACATGCAGGACATGATCTCCCAAGGCTCGGCGCCCGCCATCAACCCCTCCTTCTTTACTCAAGAACAGTCCCGAGACAATGCCAAACACGGCATCAAGTCTTAGGATTTCGCTGACCTCCAGGCCAAACTAACGCAGGCGGAGGACGCCGAGGTTGATGCCGTGGTTCCGGCGAAAGGCACAAAGGGCAAGAGGAAGCCGGGCTCATCGGCGCCAGAGCCACGGATCAAGTGGACGGTGCCCAAGGACCTTTGTCTCGCCGATGCCTAGAAATCGGTGAGTATGGATCCCATCACCGGTGTCAACCAGAACTCCGACAACTACTGGAAGCGCGTGAATCTAGCGTTCGACGAGCGTAGCCTTTGCGGCCCGAAGTATAACAAAATTTATATGGATCGAGGGGAGAAGGCCATGACCAACCATTGGGGGCTCATCCAGCATGCGTGTAGCAAGTGGCACAGCTGTGTGGAGGATGTCGAACCCACACAAGTCAGCGGTGAAAACATGGAAAACAAGGTATTTCGCGAACACTAGCCGAAGTTATGACAAGATCAAGCATATCCTGACACACTTTGTCTTGCATTTTGCAGCTCCTTCGTGCACTCGGTTTGTACCGGGATGACATGAAGGCGGAGTTTAAGTTTCACCATGTGTTCACCGAGATCAAGCACTACGAGAAATAGGGGGACACTCTCCTGAGCCTCGCCAAGACCAAGGACGGCATGTACAACCCGGAGGCTCCTCCCACTACTGTCGGCGAAGGAAGGCTAGAGATCGGCCAGAAGAAGGCAAAGATGCTTAAAGCCACAGGACCTCCCACCGAGCGCCTCTAGGCTTCCATCAAGAAGTGCATCGCCGACACAAAGGCACATGCCGAGAAGAGGGTGGAGAAGACCGACGATTGGTGGGCGTAGTTGCTCTAAAACCAAGGCCAAAAGATCGACCTCCTCAATGCCAACTACGTTGCCAAGAAGAGGAACACAGATCTCCAGTTCCTGATGGGCAGCGAGGACACTTCGGCGATGAGTTCGCCGGTCAAGGCTTGGTACATGGCTCGCCGCAATGCCATCCTCCAGGAGTACAACGCCGAGATCACGCCAGCCCCTGCGTCGAACACCACTGATAACCCACAAGTATAGGGGATCACAACAGTCTTCGAGGGAAGTAAAGCCCAATTTATTGATTCGACACAAGGGGATCCAAATGATATTTATAAGCCTTAACAGGTGAGTTGTCAATTCAACTGCACCTGGAAACAGTCTTGCTCACAATAGTTTATCGGTAGCAACAGTTTTGTAGTAGCAATAGCAAAGTAACAAGATTAGTAAAATAAGGACAGTAGTAACAATTATAGTAAACAGCAGGATTTAGAATGCGGTAGGCATAGGGATGGATGGACGGGAGTTGCATGGACGAGACATTTCATGTAATAATCAAGACAAGGGCATTTGCAGATAATGAAGATAAAGCATCCAAGTACTAAGTAATCATAGGCATGTGTTCCATATATAGTCATACATGCTCGCAATGAAAACTTGCACAACATCTTTTGTCCTGCCAGTCTGTTGCAGCGGGGCCTCTAGGGAATCTACTGGCAATTAAGGTACTCCTTTTAATAGAGCACCGGAGCAAAATATTAACACTTCGTGAACACACGTAATCCTCACATCACAGCCTTCCCCTCTGGTTATCCCAATTGTTGTCACTTTGGGGCATCGGGTTTCGGACAACAATGTGTGTATACAACTTGCAGGTAAGATCATAAACAATAATATCATTATGAATCAATAACATGTTCAGATACGAAATCATGGCACTCAGGCCCTAGTGACAAGCATTAAGCATAATAAGTTGCGACAATGTCAAAAATCACTAACAATAGATACTAGACACCATGCCCTAACAATCTTATGCTATTACATGAGAGATCTCATCCAATCCCTACCATCACCATAGCCTACAGCGGGGGATTACTCACTCATGGATTGGGGAAACATGGATTGTTGATGGAAAGGCGTTGGTGATGATGATGGCGACGATCTATTCCAATTCCTCGTCCCGGCAGGGTGCCAGAACGGAGTTTTTGGTTTCGAATCATGGTTTATGATGGTGGCGGCGCAACGAAACTCTTCTCTGAAAATTGTCAAAACTCCCAGTGTTTGTGGGTCAATGGGTATATGTAGGCGAAAGGAGGGGTCGAGGCGGAGTCCGAGGCGGCCACACCATGCCCTGGAAGGTCATGCCTGGCCCGCGCCTGGGTGTGGTGTGGGCCCCTCTGGCCCCTTCTTCCCTCCGTCTTCTGGCTCCGTGAGTCTTCTGGACAAATAGGACCTTTGGCATATTTTCCGGAATTTTTCCTGAAAGTTGATTTCCTGCACAAAAACGAGACACCAAAGCAATTTTGCTGAAAACAGTGTTAGTCCGCATTAGTTGTATCCAAATCACACAAATTAGAGGAAAAACAATAGCAAAATTGTTCGAGAAAGTAGAACGTTTTGGACGTATCAGCCACTGCTACGCCGAGCTCTGCTTCCACCTCCTCCAACCAGTCGGCGTTCGTCGGCGAGACGCCCAACCCCGCCGCATCATTCACGCCGGAGGAGCCCATCCCCATCGAAGACTGATGGCCGGGCCGTTTTATCTAGTTCCGTAATAATTTGTCGTCAAACTTGCTCGCCGTACTTCTGTCGAACACCTTTGGTCGAGCTCTCGCCGACGGGAACGATAAAAATTCGAATATTTCGTCATTTTCTCTTCGCCTGGGAACACGACCCGGGAACGCTAGTGGCAAACTCGGTGTTCTCAAGCAAAAACGAGTTTCCTTCGGCCTTAGTTAGATCCGGATTTCAGCCTAGAAACATCCAACGAGTGGGAATGCTCTAATGCACAGCAGGAGCTCTTTAGCCCGGTCCAAGCGGAAACTAATACGTAGAGTTTCACGAAAAAAGGACATGTACCGCCATTGTACCGCTGCTCCATGCCGAACTATGCATGCAAGCATGCCACATCAGCTCCATTCAGGTCCACGTCATTGTGTTTCAGTTAAATTGTTTACACGTCAAGGATGTTTTGTTAAATAACATCCGCCTATGGCCATCCCATGGAATCCACTTCTCCCTTACAGCGCCCAAGCCCACATACATCCCAGTCTTTCAGTCTCATCTTACTGCTCTAGGCCTCAGGCCCACAAACAGGCCACTGCTTCTTCCTTGATTCTTCATGTGGCGACTGCTTCTCTTCTCGAGCGATACCTTCTGCGGCCGAACAAATCTCGTCATCAACCACAATCATCATTGATTTGCTTTTCCTCTTACCAATTAAGGCATAGAGCAATACTCCAGATTTGTATTTGGTAACCAGCGATCGCAAAATTTTATTTTCCACCACGCGTCGGTTCCCTCCATCTTCAGCCCGTCGTGATTACTTAACCGAGATCGAGGCCGAGCATCATCCGCTGCGCTACCTCCTTTCCCATCCCTCCTCAACACTCTCCTCATCTTCTAATCCTAAGCACCCCTCACACTCCTCTAGGAGATCCATGTTCTGCAACTCCGAACTGGTCGGCGACTGCATCAGGGCGCTCCCCGTCATGCGGGTATGTGCGGCAGCGAGTATATGAGCGCGGGGATTGTCAGCGGGATCGCGATGGCTGTCTACATTGCCTTGGCCAGTGCTGTCACTCGGCGCTGCTGCTGCTACCACCACCGTCCGCCAGCCTGAATCCATGTAGGAGCTGTGACAAGAAGCCCATGTAGTGACAACCTCAAGATCCAAGAAGTGAAGAAAAAAGATCCACAAGACCATAACGTCGCGGTGGCCAAAGGGAAAAGGTAAAGGCATAGCAATCGAGAAACCTCATGAACCAGTGCAGCGATGAATCTCAATCTGGTGAGACGAGGTCCCTCAGCCCCTGTCATTTGCTCAACTTGGCATCCATCTCTTCATCCTCTGTGATTTTTAGTTAAAAAAGAGAGTCTATCAATGAATCGGGGACAAAACTACTACGCTGGGAGTGTTGCAACACGTAGCTGAATGATTGGACCATTATTTATTTACTTAGTTATTGCTTAATGGAATGCCAACATACAGTTTGCCAAAACGGCAGGCTACCTTATTTCCCTAATAATAACCCATAACTAGCATGCTGCTGGATATAAATTGTAATAGTTTCTCTAATTGTAATTGTTATTTCCCATTTGCAGATTAAAGTTCAGAACATCAAAGTGGTATCATGGTATGGTTTGTTGAAGAGAAGGTGACAAGAAGCATAACAATCAATACCCTTGAGTATCTGCCTTTTACTACATTTAAACTGATGGTTCAACGCGCATTGTTCTATAAAATGTTTTCTTATAAGGTTAGACAAAATGTATACAACCGATAGTCTTCGAATCATACTTCATGTGTGGATCCTATATTCTGTAACCATGTCATCACTTTAAATTATTAATCAATGTAGTCATTATTTTATTTACATTGAGATAAAAACTGATGGAGTCAAATACCATTGGTCTCACATGATCTAACAGATGTAACCATAGAATACAGTGCTAATAATTTCCGCAGCAATGCACGGGAAATCACCTAGTCTACTTAATATTAACCGGAGTGTAAGCATAGCTGTTGATTGAAAAAACAAAATTCAGAACCACTATAATTATATAACTCTGAATAAAAAATTCATATCCAGTATAAGTACAAACTTTTAAACCGGAAACAAAGCTGCACTATCATAGAATAGAAATCACTTCATCCATTCGGAAATAAGTGTCACATATTTATCTAGATCGTCATATGTAGATACATATATATTTTGAAAAATCCGCGACACTTATTTCTGAAATAATTATTAACGCTTAAAGCTCTCTGTTGTAGACGATCACGGATCGACGTCAGTAACCAAGCACAAAGGCAATGCCCCCCTCGGCCGATCTTGGCCTTGCAATCCAGCAACAAGTCACAAGTCGTGCCCTTAGTTCGCACCTCCCCATCGTCGATGCAATCCTGCAGGGAACACCTCCCGCTCCCGGGAGCCTGCACCGCCACGTCCAGTGGTAGCACTAATCTTGATTAGTGGTGACTAAGAGTTTATGTGTGTTCTGTACGTGTCTCAGTCTAAATAGATTTATTAATTAGGTAAGTTCTATGCGTGTGTGGGCTTCTAGTGTTGTACTAGTCCGGCTAGGATTTTTAGTCGTGTGGTATTAAGACTAGAAATCTGTGTGCGTGGAGTCGGTGGATGTTTAGAAATTGTGGCGTGAGTTCAAGTCCGTGTAAATATAGGTTTGTGTTGTCTGACTGTGTATATATATACAGCAGTATCGTTGCTTGTAACCATGCAAAAAAGAAGAAATAAACAGAAGAGAGGGCACGATACGAGCCCTTGGCCATAATATTTTTCAAGCGCTTTTGTTGTTTAATTTAATGTAGTCGATCTGTGAGAAAATTCCAACATCCAACATCGCCTCGCCCCTCTCCAACTCGACAGTCGGTTTCGCAGGAAGCGCAGCATCTGGACTTCCATGGCCCACGCGGTGGCCGTGGTCTTGCCCTCCCCTTACGTCTGGGCGTAGAACTCTGGGACGGTGCCCCTGCCGAGCACGGCGTCCCCGTACGACATGACAGTGCAGGAGTGCTTGCCGATGCACCGCTTGCCGGCCTTGTTGAGGGTGTTGCCGATGCGGAGGGCGATGTCTAACACTGGGCCGACGGCCGCCGTCTGGTCGCTCCATTGCTCCATGGTGGCCGGGTCTAGGCCGTCAACATTGGTGATGGTCACCGTGTAGTGATGTCTATCCACGCAGCATAACATAGATAACCTACCACGCAAGCGCCCGCATCCCAACAGGTGGGTCCCACATGCGTGACCGTATCGTACACCAGTTCTGCTAGGCGTCCTACTTAGCTTGCAGAGCCCGAGCCGAGCCAAGGCCTATCACACACAGTTCGGTTGAGTTAGACCCGATCGCATTGGACGTGTCTGCCTGGTTTAGCCAAACCAACCTGCGCCATGTACCAGACTCGCTTGCCCTCAGCATCCTCGCGCGAGAGAGAAAACCGAGCAGAGGCGGGTGTTACAGGGGCGCTAGGTCACCGTGTGACTGGTGATAGGCTGCGATCGCCAAAGAAATACATGGTTCGGCGGTAGGCTATTCTGTCTCTTGTATTACCCGTTCGATTTGGTATGTTCTCCATGTTTAGGGATCTTTGCTCATGTAACTCTGCCCCAACCAGAGTGAGTTTGGATTGAATCTGATGGCGGTGATCAACGGTCAAAAGATTGTACTCCATTATTATTGAATTAGTATTGCATAGTGTATTACCATTATTTTCATTATTTCTTAGATCGAGAGTAGTTGTGAATTGGCCACTCTGCTGCAAACTTCACAAAACAAGAAAAGTTCAGAGTTATCTGAACTGCTCCATCGATGGACTGCAGGGCTGTGCGCCATTGCTTGCCTCTGGACAGTCTATTGCTTGTTCCATGCTAATTGCCTAATATAAGCATGTATTGGTGAGATGGAGTAATATGACTACTTGTACACGCGAGGCAGCAATGTAGAAGAATCACAAACTTTTGACATCACTGTTTTGCTTGGTAGTACGTAGTAACAAATCTTGTTTTCGGATTTTTACAAGAAGAGTTTTAGAAACTCTATCCAATCATGCACTATGCTATATTCTCCTCTGCGTGTGATAGGTCTTGGCTCGGCTCGGCTCTACAAGCTGAGTAGGACACGCCTAGCAGAACCGGTGTCCGATCTGGTCATGCGGGTGGGACCCACCTGTCGGGATGGGGTAAAAAATAAAAAAGGGTAAAGTGGAAGAAAGTATGTTAAATGGGGTAGTTTTGAGCAATTTCTGTTAAATTGGGTAAAAAGTGGCGCAAAATTGGTCTTAGGGGGTAGAAAGTGGAATTCACAAAAGCTTTTTGGCATACAATCTGCCTGGTAGCCTCATAACATGTCATTTAGTAGTTTGCATAATTACTAATTACATCAAATTTATTTTTGGAGATTTTCCACTATAGAGCTCCATTATGCGAGGGTGAAAATGTAACATGACATGGAAACCTTAATATCCACACACCTCGCAAACACAATGTCTGAATAACCTAGGAAATTGAGGTTACCAAACTTCTTATTGGTGAGCATGTTAACTTTATTTTCTTGCATGTACCTCAAGACCTTTTGGTGGCTTTTCTAGCGGTCAATTTTGCTAGACTTATTGTAAATTTGCCAATTATCCCGATCATAAATAGGATGTGTTCACTTGAATAAACATATTTCTTCTAATGACTGAAGCGTAAGGAAGCGACATTCTCTGATCGGTTTAAAACGGCTCCTTGGACATTTAAATGTCCATCTTTATTGCCCTTAGCTTACTACTCCCTAATTTTCTTTTCGTACTCTATTAGTGTATGTTATGTCATCATAACTTTACTCCTTTTGGACCAATACCTTGGGGAACCTCAATACAAGCAAAATATGAGATATTATCAAGATCTTTATTATTACAATTAGAAGATATAAATCTACGAGCCAGTAAGATTCAATCTACATAAAGTGGTGAAGCTTACTCCCGCTCATCTTATGATAGTATTGTTCCAACGTTTGTCTTAGTTTGATTTTGTGTTTCTTCGGGCAACATGTCATATGTTAACTTGTCCTTCATGATGCAACCTTCTGGCTGAGCCACGCAAAACATTCGTAATCAAATCAACACATGAGCATGTCATACAATAACACAAGCGCCATGAAACAACCTTTTGTCTACAATTCTTTGTTTGAACCTTTCAAGACTTTCTTAGAGTCATATTTGGTTTTGTAGAGCGATTTATAGCCTACTATTATTTTAACTCATTCAGAAAACTAGTTTCATACATCTCATAATCCTCATCTATA
Source organism: Avena longiglumis (assembly GCA_030063025.1). Classification (NCBI taxonomy): domain Eukaryota; kingdom Viridiplantae; phylum Streptophyta; class Magnoliopsida; order Poales; family Poaceae; genus Avena; species Avena longiglumis. The sequence goes on from CP125976.1 coordinate 82,187,308, forward strand.
TGGCAATTAATAAGCCACTAAGATGAACGATTCGCACACATTGTTTATTATAGGGAAATTGTTGAAGGTCAACACTGAGTGTTGCATTAGAGATTGCATAACTCTCAACATGCCTGATGCATATGAACAAAGATCTACCGGAGTGTAAGCATAGCTGTTGATTGAAAAAAAACAAAATTCATAACCACTATAATTACATAGCTCTTTGGATACAAAATCCATACCCAGTATTAACTACAAAAAATTTAACCAGAAACAAAGCTGCACTATCATAGAATAAAAAACACTTCTCCATTCGGAAATAGGTGGCAGATTTATCTAGGTGCATATGTTGATACATACTGTATGTATGTTGACAAATCCGTGACACTTAATTTGAAAATAATTATTAACGCTTAAAGCTGTCTGTTGTAGCCAACCGTGGATCGACATCAGTAGCCAAGCACGGAGGCGATGGCCCCCCGCCGATCTTGGCCTTGCAATCCAGCCACAGGTCCATGCACCGGTATACTAAACAGGTCGCGCCCTTAGTCCGCACCGCCCCATCTTCAATGCAATCTTGCAGGGAACAACTCCCGCTCCCAGGAGCCTGCACCGCCACGTCCAGCACCGCCTCGCCCCTCTCCAGCTCGCCGGCCAGCCGGTTCCGCAGGAAGCGCGGCATCTGGACGTCCATGGCCCACGCGGTGACCGTGGTCTCGCCCTCCCCTAACGCCGGGGCGCAGAACTCGGGGACGGTGCCCCTGCCGAGCACGGCGTCCCGGTACGACACGACGGCGGAGGAGCGCTTGCCGATGCACTGCTTGCCGGCCTTGTTGAGGGTGTTGTCGATGCGCAGGGAGACGTCGAACACCGGGCTGACGGCCACCGCCTGGTCGCTCCGTTTCTTGAGGGCGGCCGCGTCCAGGCCGTCGACGCCGGTGAAGGTCACCGTGTACTCGGGGTTGCCCGACGTGATCTCTAGCCACCCGACATAGAGAATAAAGGCCGCCGCGCCAGCGCACGCCGCGTATACGAGATATAGGACGGATCGCACCATCAGATCAAACCAATCTATTTCCCAATCCCAATCTATTTCGTCGCGGGCGGCCATGGTGTCGTCCAGGAGCGGTCGATGACGACCGCAGGAATATATATATATTCCTGCTTCGCGAACTATATGTTGGTGATGAGGAGTACTGCCTTTGTTCTGCTCGTTTACGGACGGAAGGATTCGTGCTCTGGCGGGACACACGGCTTGCGTGTTACTAGAATCTTATTACGCTGCGCCGGAATTATTCATCTTCAGCTCGATCTCTGGCTCGCACGCGTGGACTATTGGACACGTACGGGAGGCGGGTAGGTAGCTTCCGTGAGAAACTCAGCGGAAACACGGTCATGAAGATTTTACGACCAATGCCGATGCGTACAAGCACACTACAGTACGTGGATACAAGAGAATATACCTACTATACAATAGCTTCTGCTCAGATCGATATATATATTATAAAGTTTGCTAGAATCCTTCCGTCCCTAATTTGACTTTGACTAAACCTAAAATGCAGGGTATCTACTATAGGTTTAGTCAAAGTTAAATTTTATAAAATTTGCTAGAAAAACTGCATAAATCTATGACACTGAATGTTTATAATATAAAATATATATTTTATGACAATTCTAATGATATTTATGTTGTATTCTAGACATATATAATTTTTTTTATATGTTTGATCAAATTTTACAAACTTTGATCTTGACTAAACCCAGAATGCAGGGTATTTCCGAATAAAAGAAGTACAAACTTAATCCAAGCTTTGAGAACAGAAAAGGGGCACCGCTAGGAGTTGGACACCGATATTTCCTTCCGATCAGACCTGTGTATTGCCGTAGGATTGGAAGCAGATTGGCCTTTGATCTGCAACCAGCCCCGCATGTATGTTTCCGTGATCGAAAAACAGGTTCACCACTTCTGCTCCGCTGCTTCATCCTAAGTTAAAACTTAAGTCCGTAAAACATAGAGCTATTAACACTACTAGCAGAGTGTCCGTGCGTTGCTACGGGTTTATTTTTACTAAATATTGCGTTGAATTTTTTTATTATTAAAACCAAATATTTTTCTTAATGGGTCGAGTGACTCAGAAAATTAGTCTTGTATTGTATATATGTCAATCATTGTTTGTGTAACTTCTTAGTAATGCACTATCACTCTTACCCCTTATTGGAGAACTCTAGGCGTCCTTCACTACCTTGTGGATAATGAGAAGGCGACCGCCCCGTAATTTGACGATGTAGCGCATTCCGTGATGCCGATGTAGCCTCTATCGCCACACTAATGAGAATCTTGAATCTAGAGATTTTGGTCTCACCGGTGCCGTCATAGCTAAGGTCTAATGCAAGGGGGGCAAATTACCACCTCGTTGATATGGGCTTCGTCCTCATCCTTGACCTCCTGTACAGGGTGACGAATATTTGGACGTGTGAGTCGACGTCTTCACCTATCATAACTTTGATTGAGAATGTGGACCAATTCACGAATGGATACTGTTGATGTCTTGTCATCCATCACTTCTGGCCATGGGGAAGACTCGCCCGGATCCGGCCATCATGTTACTCCCTAGAGTCAAAATCCAACCAAACTGAATGAATCAACCGGGTGACATCTCGGTCGGAGGATAGTACAGCTTGGAGGGCGGGGGTGTCGGCGGAATCAGTGACGGCGGGGGTCGATCAACAATGGTATTCTATGTCTAGGCCAATAAGCAACACCACTGAAATTTTATATCCAACCATCTGCGGTGGATGGAGACACAAGCAGGTGAAGTATTGAGTTTTCTGAATATTACTTTCGTTTGATGTAATTGTAGTTCAGACTATACACCATGTATCTCCAGAGTCTGTATATGCTTCACAAAGTACGTACTCCATAAAAGAATACTTACCGGGTTGGTTCGCTCCAATTCTGAAGATTAGCTCAAAACGAAATTTCACTTTAACAATTCGTCAGAAGAAAAGTTGGCATAGTATGTGCTGCTCCTGCTAGCTGCTAGGACCGAACACTCTTTTCTTCGGAGTATTCTCTTGATAGGAATGGAGCCTGGGAGCCACTGTTCTTGGTAGTATCCTCATTAAACACCTACGACTTGCAGTGAACACTTACGGTTGCAGAGGTAGGGGCGCTGCCCTGAGGACGGAGGTGTTATCACCATATTTTGGCCGAAGGCGGAGATGGGACGTGATCAAGATGGGCTTGAAAGATACATATATTCAACGTGTTGTTGGATCGGCCTAGTGCTTAGATTTGGGCTGCATTGCCCGTGTATCTTGTATCATAGTAGGTTTCGTGTTTGTTTAGGTTCCGTTTATGTTTAGGTAAAGATAGAGTTGTAGAGTTATTCCAAAAGTAGAGAGTCTCCGGACTATAAATATGTACCTAGGGTTATTGAAAGAAAACAACAACCACGTTCACAACAAACACAATCTCGGCGCATCGCCACCCCTTGTTCTTAGGGTTTCTTTCGGGTAAGTGCCATGCTGCCTAGATCGCATCTTGCGATCTAGGCAGTATCTACTTATTCGTTACCTGGTTTTACTCGTACTGAAGCGTTGTTGATGGCGAGTAATACCATTATCATAGATTGTTTGAGGCTAGCATCGGTACTTTTTCATTACTATCGTCGAAGTTATGCTACCTCTAGCTATCTCGCTACCCTTGCACCTTTTCCCAAAGTGCAAGGGTAGCACCTTGCTTGATCTTTATTTAGTCGATTCGATCTGTTATAGTTATGCCTTGTTCGTCAAGGTTTAGTTTAATATCTGCGTAATCAGGCCTTACAAACGGGTTGAACGATCCAGTAATGCATAAAGACGTGGCTTATTCGTTCTAGAAGGGATGTTCCGGTAATTGGCTTTACGTTGGTTATTAGGCCTCCTCTAGGGTTAATATTCTTCATCTTTGTACGCATTCGTGCTCAATCACGCGTAGGATGTTCGATTCACGTGGTGAAAACGTTAGACTATCGTAGATCGATTTAACTTGTAGTGATCAAGCAAAACCCCATGTTATCATAAATCTAACGCAGAACCATGGGGCAATCGGCTTTAGAGCCATTTACTGGAAACCGGGAGCCGATTACGGCTCAATTTTACGATACTTGTTTATCATGCAGGAAATCAATCGGAGCAATCCTTCACCTTCTCGACCAGGTATAGGTCAGGTGGCACTCGAACCAAACCAGACGTGTGCGGAGCTTTTGCTTGCCGCTCGAGGACCAGGCCCACCACAGTCAGGAGCCTCCCGCCTCCCGCGTTGCCCCGGGCTGCTACGCGGTGGGTGGCAGGCAACAATTTCTGCACGCACGCCATTGGACACTTCAACGCCAACACCATTAACAGAGAACGCCAGCTGGCTCACGACGACTGACCACTTTCTACGCGAGGCGCTAATTGCTGGGCACGCCGTCTCTGCGCCCTTTCAGGAAGACTCTTTCACTCTTGGACTCCCCGCAGATTTGGCATCGTGTGTTTAGGGTTCAAGGAGGGCTTCTCTCTGGTGGATCTGCCTCGCCGAGGAGCGCATCTGAGCCTCGAGCCCTCTGACGGACATGGTGGCTACATTTTTGCACCGCCATTCTCGAGACCGTGAACGCTGGAGCGCGGGCGATCGCGGGTGTGAAGTTCGTAGTTCATGGAAACGAAAGACTCACCGCCGACCAACTTTGGGACTCACTGTGGAGAAAAGACCGAGGAAGAAAACCAGCCACGCCACGCTGCCGATTCCCCGCGCACTCACAAACCGCCGCCGGTTACGCCGTTTGGCCACAAGGCCGCTGGCAGTGACAATTGCTGAGCTACCCCAAGGAGATCCCACTACAGGCGCGCCACGCATATATATGCGCCTCCCCGACACGCACTCAAAATTGTGTTGCGCAGGAGGAGTTTTTGCGGCCAGAGTGTTTGGAGGCCAGGCGACTGAGTAAGGTGGTTCGAGCAAATATGGCTGGATAGACGACATACGAAACGGTGTGCTAGCGTAATAGTAAGTGGGTCAAGTCATGAGATGGATGAGATAGAAACAGCTGGAGCCGTCAGCCCAGCAAAATTCAGTCCATCCAGGGACCGTTAAGCCACACCCGCTATTCAAAGAGAGACTTCAACGTAGGCCGCCCCAAATTCGAAGTTTGACTCCCCACTAAGCTCTAACGAGTTCTCAAGCATTGTCTCTCGTCAAGGTGATTGGGCACATAAAGCCGCATACGAGCGATACTAGATGATTTCTAAGACGGATCGACAATGCGGTAAGATTCGATTACAATCTCGGACAGATCCAAATTTCTTTGGGCTTTTTGGTGGTCACTACACCTCACTACCACACTGAGCAACTAGAAAGCAACTAGACCAAAGGACCATATTCGTGAGGCACTATTGGCTGGCATTGCGGAGATGCAAGCGAGTGGTGTTTTGTGGGAGAAATCGTAGCCGGTAAGTCTAACGCCAGATCACAAGAACCGATGATGTTACTCGCGTCGTTTTAAGAGAAATGAGCGAGCTGGTCGTGAGTTGGCTCTCGCTCCAAGAAGGACCCGTATTCCGTGGTAGCAAGCCAACTCATTGGCGACATGGCCCGTAAAACGGCGGCCCATGAGCGCCACATGTATGAGGAAATAGACCTCGACTCAATCCGATAACAAATGTCGATGCGTGAAGAAGAAGCAGCCACGCGATGAGGTGGGTGGGCCGTAGGGAGGTGGGTGTTTCTGAAGCACCCAATGGGGGTCCGTGGGGGGCAAAGCAAGGGCTTAAAGGGTTCGAGCGGGTCGAGTAAAGCCGAAAGCGAGCAATGGGTAAGGCAAAGCATAGTCGGTGAGGTTACCCGAAGGCCGGGCCAAAACCCCACGGCTCGGACCATGAATGGAAGACCATCGGCATGGCATCATCCAAACACTCACCACACCAACGGCTGTCACGCCACACTAAATGGCGATAGAACAAGGAACAAGGCCGCCTTGGCAGCGCTCGCCATGAAAGGGACACAAACCATCAGCCTGGCCACAGAATGGTAGAACAACCACCGGGCGAGGCGAAATGGGATTTCTCGTTGAGCGTGTTGCCAATATCTGCTCCGTCAAGGTTTTGTACCGAGCTTACCGAGTACACAAAACTCAGGACGACAACGCGCGATGAAGACCATAACGCAAGTGGCATCATTCGCTCACCACACCACCACCCCGTGCAAAGAGCCACGACCAACCAAATCGATGCAGAACTCTTGATTAGCGAGAGTGGGGAGGTCGCCGGCATGGTGGACAAGAACCCAGGTCCTCAAGGCCTCGGTGAAAAGAGGACGGTGGTCGCTCTCGGGCAAGGAAAGAAAGGAGGCCATCCGCGACCGCCCAGCCACAATGACAAGCGGTACTTAAGAGGAACAAGTGAGGAGAGTGCGATCGAAGCCACATTCTACGCATCTCCTTAACAAGTATGAACGCCAAGAGGACCTACGCACGGGCGCCGAGACGACAGGATATGAGCACTTTGTCAGGCCGAAAAGAAGGAAGGCGCAGACAGGCATTGGGATTGTCCTTTCTTCAGGTATTGCTGGGGCGCAGGAATGAGCCGATTGCCTACAATCGACAACTGCCTAGAATGCGGTCAGCAAAAGGAAGACACGAGGCAAGTGTCAGTATTCAAACGTCTAGGGCCTCTTCAGCCCCAGGGCCGTCACAGGGAGTCCGCTCGAGCAGAAGACCTCGAGAAGCCAAAGGATGACAAGAACGAAGACAGGTATCACCGTCCAAGGTGGTGCCTGACCTGACCGAGACACACCCAAGCGTGAGTGCATGCAGCGTAATTTAGAGGAAGTCAAGCGCAGATTCCACGCTTTGAAGAAAGCACGGCCTGATCCGCCGTCAAAGTGAGGCAGGCTGTGAAACGGAAGACCGCCCGACCAGGAAAGAGTGGCGCCTAAACCGATAAAAGCGATGCAAAGACATCGGCCGGCACAAACATGGTGTTCGTACTCCGTCGAATTGCCGCCAAGAACCGATGAGCTACCCGTGGCACGCTTTGATCGCGCCCACGGCGTTATCTTTGAGAAGCCACGTGAGAAGGGTTACAAACATCGAAGGCCCTGCACTGCGAGGTTACATCAATGGGCAACCCGCCAGAAGATGTTGGTGGACACCGGAGCGGCATCAACATCATGCCATACTCCATGCTACGACGTTTGGGACGCCCACTTCAGATCCGATCAAAACCAGCGCCACGTTGAGCGACTTCAACGGTCTTCGAACGCAAGGCGTACTAACGTGGACTTGACAAAGGCAGGAAAACCGCCCACGTCATTCTTCGTCGTGGACAGCAAGAGCACTTACACTGTCTTGCTAGGAAGGGATTGGATTCACGCTAATTGCTGCATCCCGTCCATAATGCATCAGTGCCTGATCCAGTGGGATGGAGACGAAGTAGAGGTCATCCACGCAGACGATTCTATCGAGATCTCCATAGCTGGCATGAACGTCTGGGAAGCAGAATACCAAGAGACGATCTCTGGAATCAATCTAGACGGCTGCGGCGATCGGGCTACAAAAACGGGTGAGGCTGGTCTTATCCACTGGCCTTACAGAGTAGAAGAGCACACGTTCATCCGTGGTACGGCCGATCCCGGTGATCGGCCACAAAAAATAAAAAGCAGCGATCATACGACAAGCAGCTCATGTAGTCGTAGCAGAGAGATGCTCTGCCACTGTAAAATATTAAGGTGTAAACCGTCCTCGACTGATGCAAGCGAAAAGGGGGCCGATTCAGACGATCGGCCCAAATTATTTTTGTTGTTGTCCTCACCCACCGTTTGCCCTGTGTTTAGCGTCGATTTGACAGGTGACGGAAAGCTAGGGTATGGGTTTACATCAGCTGATGAGCTAGAAGAGATCGACATTGGTCCTGGGGATAAGCCACGACCAACATTTATCAGCAGAAAGTTAGAGCCGAGTCTGCGGGGCCCGATGATAGCCCTGTTGAAACAATATCCAGACTGCTTCGCCTGGGACTACACAGAGATGCCTGGGTTGGACAGGAGCATCATCGAGCATAGACTCCCGCTAAAAAAGGGATTTCGGCCGTTTCAGCAGCGGACACGACAAATGAAGGCCGAAATTCTTGAAGAAGTCAAGAAAGAGGTCGAGAAAATGTTAACAGCCAAGTTGATCAGACCATGCAGGTACGCTGAATGGATTTCTAGTATTGTACCTGTAGAGAAGAAGGGAGGCCAATGGCGTGTTGCTATAGATTTTCGAGATCTCAACAGAGCTACCCCAAAAGATGAATATCCGATGTCGGTGGCAGAAACATTAATCAATGCAGCGGCTGGTCATAAAATTTTGAGCTTCATGGACGGCAATGCCGGGTACAACCAGATCTTCATGGCTCCAGAAGACATACACAAGACTGCATTGAGTCCCGTGATCCGTGGGGTTATTTGAATACGTAGTCATGACGTTTGACTGAAAAATGCGCGCCACGTACTAAAGGGCCATGAATTATATTTTCCATGATCTGATCGGCAAACTGGTTGAAATCTACATCGATGACGTGGTGGTCAAGTCGCTTCAAAGACGGACACTTGGACGATCTGCAAAGCGTCCTGGACCGAACAAGAAAATTCGGCCTACGGATGAATCCAAAGAAGTGTGCTTTCGGGGTGACGGCCGGTCAGTTCTTGGGTTTTTTAGTCCATGAACGCGGAATTGAGATCGGCCTGAAAAGTCAGGAGGCAGTACGGACAATGAAGCCACCCACCACGAAGAAAGAACTACAGTCCCTTATCGGCAAGATCAACTTCGTCAGAAGGTTCATCTCCAATCTGTCAGGAAGGATTGAGCCGTTCATGGGACTAGTAAAAATCAAACCTGACGAGGAGTTCCGCTGGGGGGCAGAACAACAACGAGCCTTTGACGAGATCAAAGAATATCTGACAAAGCCGCCAGTTTTAATTCCACCTCAGCCTGACAGGCCGTTCTACATTTACTTGTCAGTAGCTGACACGTCCATCGCCTCGGTAGTGGTGCAAGTTTATGATGGGTTGGAGCGAGTCGTCTTTTACATAAGCAGGAGGATGCTGGACGCAGAAACAAGGTACCCTGATATCGATAAGTTGTGCCTCTGCCTGTTTTTCACCTGCACCAAGTTGCGCCACATTTTGCTATCAGCAGAGATCATCATCATATGCAAATCAGACGTCATAAAGCACATGCTGTCGGCTCCTATGTTAAAAGGCCGATTGGGCAAATGGATGTTTGCATTGTCAGAGTTTGACATCCGGTATCAACCCGCGAAAGCAGTTAAGGGACAGGCGCTGGCTGATCTTATCGCTGAAAGGATCAACACTAACATAGCCGCACTGTCCATAAGAGCGTGGGCTATGTTTTTCGACGGATCAGTTTGTGACGATGGCTGCGGCATCGGCATTTTACTCGTGTCGCCCCGGGGGGCAACATTTTCTTTCTCCATCAGATTGTCTACCTCTCGCACCAACAATGTAGCCGAGTACGAGGCGATATGCAAGGGGATGGAGTTACTCCTGCCGAGCGAAGCGATGGAAATTTTGGAGACTCCAAGTTGGTGATTTCCCAGCTCACGGAGGACTACAAGTGCGAGAGCGAGTCCCTCTTCCCATTATGGCTGCATTGCCGCGAGCTGATGACGCAATTCCGGTACGTCAACTTCACTTGGATCCCACGAGCGCAGAATACCGAGGCAAACGATCTTGCGCAGATGGCTTCAGGATACAAGGATGTGGTAGAAGGAGCCGACGTTCGTGTACAGCCTCGGAAGCGATCGGAGAGCCGATATCTTCAATTACTTGAAAGATTCGGCTCGGGGGGCACCTAAACGGATAAGGTACAAAGCCATGAAGTACGTGCTTATTGGGGATGACATGTTTTACAGACTGGAAGGACTATTGCTCAAATGCTCGGGGACAGCGAGGCCAATCAGCTCCTACACGAGGTAATAAGGCGCCTGTGGAACTCACCAATCGGCTCATAAGATGAAATGGTTGATCAGCGATCGTGGTTTTATTGGCCCACCATGCTTGAGGACTGTTTCAACTACTACAAAGGGTGTCAAGCATGTCGAAATTTGGAAAAATCCAGATGGTACCACACAAGAATGAACCCCATCATCAAGCCTTGGCCATTCGAGGTTGGGGCATGGACATGATCGGCAAAATTAATACTCCATCGAGTAAAGGCCACATGTGGATTACGCCATTCGACTACTTCACTAAATGGGTGGAGGCTGTCCCGATGAAGTCGATGAACTCAAGGATGTTATCAATTTTGTGAAAGAACATGTCATCCATAGATTCGGATTCCCAAACTATCACGACCGATGGAGGTTCGGTCTTTATTTCTCGGAGTTTAGAAAATTCTGCGAGGACATGGGGATCAAGCTGATTCGATCATCTCCATACTATGCTCAAGCAAATGGGTAGGCGAGGCCCAATCGAGCCTCATCAAGTTGATCAAGAGAAAAGTCGATGAGCACCCAAGGCGTTGGCACGGTTTTGTCGAGGCGTTATGGGCTTATCGTATGTCATGCCATGGAGCAATAAAAACCTCACCATACCATCTAGTATATGGACAAGAAGTCCTACCTGGGAAATCACGGTTGGATCAAGACGCCACTTTTCGTGACGATCTAACAATCAAGAATACGCTACTCGATGAGTGATGTAGAGGATTTAACCGAGCTCAGCTATGGTCACCGAGAAAATCAAAGAGAACAAGGCCAAAGTAGCTCGTGCATACAACAAGAAAGTGAAGCCAAAGGAGTTCCACGTTGGCGATCCGTATGGGAAGCTGTGTTGCCCTTGGGGACTAAGGATGACATATGGTAAATGGTCTCCAAATTGGCACGGTCCGCAGGTGGTCGACCAAGTTTTAAGAGGAAACGATACATGCTCGAAAGCGCTTGGATGGAGTAAAATTCGATGGCGATCAACGGACAACATCTCAAGAAATATTTCCCAAGCATGTGGAACGATGGACAGTAAAACTGGAGGGGCCGATACATGAAATCGGCTAGGTAAAGGCACGAGGCACGAGAAACGATGGACAGTAAAAATATGGGGGCCGATGCTGAAAATCGGCTGAGTAAAAAACAAAATAAAAATACATAGCCGATGCACGGTCAACGACTCTGAAGGTTCACACATGTTACAAAAAGGGCCACCTCGGCGATTTCAGCTTAGTCATCTTCATCTTTGCTTATCACTAGTCGTTTGTGCGGGGCACGTTTTTCGATGGGCAATTAGAGATTTGGGTCGCCCGTGTTGAGGAAGGTCGCAGGTCATCATTTGAAACCAAGAAGTGGCCGTTGTAATGTGTCTAAGGATGCGACCGAAGGTTGACCCTGTCAACGGTTTTTTGGGAAAAGCCGATGGGTAGTCATCGGCTCTGTGCGATTGGACCTGTTTGTATCAGACTGCGATATGTTGAAAGTCGATGATGTCATCGACTTCAAGCATCGACCTATTTCGGCGCCGCAAAATTGAAGCAAAGAGGAACAATATTTGGGGAATGATTTTCATTCCTTCAAAAGATCATTGCTTACGGGACGATCGATTACAAGGGCCTACTATCGCTATGGCTATTGCTACGATTCCTAATCTAAGCCGAGGTCGTAAATGCCGTCATCGCCGCCTCTTCTTCTTGCCTTCTTCGCATCGCCGCATCGCTTCTGCCGTGAAGAAACCAGCGGGACCTCTTCGTTTGTCGTCATCTTCGTGTCTTTGGACCCGGCGGAAGCGCTTCGTCGGATACTGCCGGAGGAGGTGTCCTCCTCCGATTCCTCCTCCTCGTCGGAAGAGTCGACGCCGTCCCACGACCAGCGTCGCCGCTGCTTCGCCTCCAGTTCACGACGAGGAATCAGGCTCTTCGCCGTCCGAGGACGCATCATCCTCTGACCAGACGGCGAAATCCCAGTCCCTTTCGTCCCACCATCGTGGGGCGAAGGTACTATACGCCGCCGTGGGCGGATGCTCTGGCGTCGGCTCTCGGTCGCTGATCGAGTTAGAGGCGTGGGAGGACACACCGGAGGAAGCAGAGGAGGCCATGGCGAGAAAGAGGGTTTTTCCAGCGAAGGAAGAGGGTTTTGGCAACGGAGGAAGATGGGGATTGTGAACTGCTCAGCTGATTTAAATAAGGGAATAGTGGATGACGGTTCAATGCCATAGCGGTTTCCCAGATTACCGCCAAAATCGTCAAATCACGCTGCCTGGAGTTGAGAAGACAGGCATCATGATGAGGGGTAGCGTGATGGTGCTTTCGCCACGCATTCTGTCACGCTGCCGATAAAAAAAAAGAGGAGAAGAAGAGGAAAAATACACACAGAGTGGTTTTGGAATTATCATTGCCAAAACCAGGGGGGCATGTGTTATCACCATATTTTGGCCGAAGACGGAGATGGGCCGTGATCAAGATGGGCTTGGAAGATACATATATTCAACGTGTTGTTGGATCGGCCTAGTACGTAGATTTGGGCTGCATTGCCCGTGTATCTTGTATCATAGTAGGTTTCGTGTTTGTTTAGGTTCCGTTTATGTTTAGGTAAAGATAGAGTTGTAGAGTTATTCCAAAAGTAGAGAGTCTCCGGACTATAAATATGTACCTAGGGTTATTGAAAGAAAACAACAACCACGTTCACAACAAACACAATCTCAAGACGCCACCCTTGTTCTTAGGGTTTCTTTCGGTAAGTGCCATGCTGCCTAGATCGCATCTTGTGATCTAGGCAGTATCTACTTATTCGTTACCTGGTTTTACTCATACTGAAGCGTTGTTGATGGCGAGTAATACCATTATCATAGATTGTTTGAGGCTAGCATCGGTACTTTTTCATTACTATCGTCGAAGTTATGCTACCTCTAGCTATCTCGCTACCCTTGCACCTTTTCCCAAAGTGCAAGGGTAGCACCTTGCTTGATCTTTATTTAGTCGATTCGATCTGTTATAGTTGTGCCTTGTTCGTCAAGGTTTAGTTTAATATCTGCGTAATCAGGCCTTACAAACGGGTTGAACGATCCAGTAATGCATAAAGACGTGGCTTATTCGTTCTAGAAGGGATGTTCCGGTAATTGGCTTTACGTTGGTTATTAGGCCTCCTCTAGGGTTAATATTCTTCATCTTTTGTACGTACCAGGCTCAATCACGCGTAGGATGTTCCAGTTACGTGGTGAAAACGTTAGACTATCGTAGATCGATTTAACTTGTAGTGATCAAGCAAAACCCCATGTTATCATAAATCTAACGCAGAACCATGGGGCAATCGGCTTTAGGAGCCGATTTCTGGAAACACAGGAGCCGATTACGGCTCGAATTTTACGTATACTTGTTTATCATGCAGGAAATCAATCGGAGCAATCCTTCACCTTCCTGACCAGGTATAGGTCAGGTGGCACGCCCTCGAACCAAACCAGGACGTGTGCCGGAGCTTTTGTGGGCCGTCGCCCGAGGGACCAGGGCCCACCAGCAGTCCTGGGAGCCTCCCGGCTCTCCGTGTTGCCAGTCGCTGCTCGCCGGTGGGTTTTGGCAGGCAACAGGAGGTCAGGGCGACTGGGAGAGACGCGCGGCGTCTCTGGCATCGGCCAGCGAGGCGGAGACGGGACAGCGTCTGCGGCGACGCGGCAACCGGTAGGAGGAGCATGCAGGGCGTTGCGGCGGCCTGCAGAGATCGGCGGCGGGCAGGGTTCGCGCGACCTGGGCGAAGAGCAGGGCCGGGGGTCGGGGACGGCACAGGAGCGTAGGTGGCGACACTTCTCAGTGGCGAGGAGGGTCCCGCGAGGCGGCGGTGATGAGCATGGGCCGCGGGGCCGGTGAACTGAGAGGTCGGGGGAAGCGGCCAGGGTGGGAGTCGCGCGCAGGCGGCTGCCGGGTTGCAGAGAGGGAGGCGGCGGCTCGATGAGAATAGCGCCCACGGGAGGCCTGCGGCCATGGGGTCAGCTGGCGTCGACACGAGGAGGGAGGGAGAAGGGGACGCGGCGAGAGTGTCGGTTCGTTTCATGAACATGTCCTTTTTCTTTTCTTAGCGGTGGCAGGAGATGTAATACCTTCAAACAAGCAGGGCAAAAGCGTAAACAACAGGCAGACGGAAAATTTTGATGTTGACGAATGGTCTGAATCTTTTTAATAGTATAGATTGGTATCACAACTTGCACCTGGATTGCGTTTTAGTTCCACTTCTTGATAGGGATATGCTTACAGGGGTATACCCAGCAGGACGTTTTCGACTGGCCCAAGAACTGGCAAGTGGGCATGTAAGACGGCAACTGGATTGAAGCCCAGTGAGGAACCAAGCGACTGGAAGCTGAAGGCCCAGGCGAGTAGATAGGCCCAGTCGGATTAGGTTAAACGAGTACCGAAGCTTTAACTGAATCGGTTGAGATATGTAAACCCTAGGGGAGGTGAGCCTATATAAACCTCCCTATAGGGCGAGTAGAGATACGTTCCATCATACACCCAAGCGACTCGCCGCCTAGCCCATTGTACCAAGTCCATAATACAATCTAGCAGGAGTAGGTCTTTACCCTCCGGGGGGCCGAACCTGGGTAAAACCATGTGTCTTTGCCCTCATCTCGCACCGCAGATGGCTGGACGCCTTGCCCTCGTTCTACTACTGGCCGATTGCAGATTCGCCGTGACTATTCCCACAGCTGGCACCCACCGTGGCCGGTCTGGCCGGTGTTCCGCGAGATCCAATCTACCCATCAACGACGGTCGCCACCAGCCGCATGATAGCGATCGGCGATATGCTCCAAATCTTGCCGAGCAGCTACGTCCGTGGCGGCGCGTCACACGACAACGTGATCCTGCCGATCGCACGATCGCCTCTTCGTCGGCCTCACCGACGTCATCATCTCGGAGGATTCGGCTCGCATCCGAAGTCGACGCCACGATCAGCTCTCCGAGCGATCCGCGCGATCCATCGCCTCGCGAGTACAACTCGCCCAGCCGACGCGGGCGAAAACTCAGCGGCCCTCGACAACGACGCCGACTCGGCGACCCCGGCGTCGCTCGCCGGGTCCATCACCGCGGCTTCACCCGCGGGCTCCATCACTCAGGTCTCCAACGTGGGAGACTTCGAGGACCCCTCCATCCTCGGGATCTTCGAATTTGACTCCGGGTCGGAGAATTCCGCCGACCTCTGCGACGGTACCGGTCGCCACTCCGCGACCTACATGGCGACCGGCACCGATCCGCCGGAGGATCCATTCTCCACCCCAATCCCTCCCAACGCCACGGCAACGGAGGTCGAAGAACTCCGCCTGAAACTGGCGGAGGCGGTGCGCAAGGAACAAGCCGAGCGCGAAAAATTTCGCCTCGAGCAGGTGACGGCGCAGGAGCTATCGCGCTACCACCAACAGCGGATCAGGTCGCGCCTAAACCCCACCGTTCAGGGGCGCGCCCTGAACTTCGACAACGAAAATGACCCGGTGTGGCATCCCGCAAAACCACTACTAGAAAATCGCGTTGAATTTGTGCATTGCATCGTCATCATCATGCATTGTTTGCCAAAAACTATGTTTGCAAAGCCCGTGTTGTTTTCTAAACGCACCTCTTTATTCAAACCTCAAAACCGGGTCCCCGGAATATTTTGTTTTGGCCGCAATCGGTTTGCAGACGGCCCGTTTAAAACAAACAAACGTTTTGATTATTTTTTGGTGGGGCAGTCGAACGGTCCAAACCGACCGAACGACCGCCCCAGAAAATTAAAACGGTCCACCCTGCCAGCCCTACCTAAATCCTAGAGTTACCCGACCTATCCTACCCAACCCCTCTCCACCTCACTCCCACCATTCAGAGCCCGCCACATCACCCTCTCCCTCCCCTCTAACCAATCTAGCTCTGCCACATCACCCCAAAACCCCCACCCTCTCTCTCCTCTCTCTCTCCCAGCTCAACCACACACACCAGCCACCCACACAACTGGCCCCACCCCTTTTTCCCTCTGTCCCACGCGCCCCCCCTGCCCACACACAAGCCGCAACGCACGCCAGCGCGCAGCCAGCCCCTCCCGTGGCCCCCACCTGTCGGCCCGCCTACCCGCTTCCTCCCCAACCTCCTCTCTCTGCGAGCCGAGCCCTGTCCTCTCGCCCCTGCCTCCACCTTCTTCCTCCCCTCGCTCGGCCTCCCTCTCTCCCCCTGCGTGCACCGCTCCTCCCGCCCCAGTTCTCCGGCCGCCCCGTCCCTCCTCAACGTCCTCCCTGGCCGCTGACCTCTCCTCCATGGCCGGACCTCCGCTCGCTGCCAGCCGTCTCCCCGACCCCAACTCTTCGCCGCCGCTGCCGCCTCCATCCGCTCCTCTCCGCCGGACGCTGGGCCGCCGCCCTACCATGTTCCCAAGAAGCCTCGCCGGACCCGACGTCCTCTGCCCGCCCTCGCCCGCTGGCCAGCGCCACCCAGTGTCTGCGCATCATGCCGCTGCTCGCTCCTTTCTCCCCAGGTCGCCCGAGCCCCGCCCGGAGTCGCGGGCCGGCCGGTGTTCATGGCCGCTGCTGCAGTCTCGCCGCCCCGCCACCCCTGCTCTCCTCTGTCCTCGCAAGCTTCCTCCACCGCTGCCGCCTGCCGCCCCGAAGCTCCATGCCGCCAAAAGCGCCGCCAGCGGGCCCTCTCCGCCCAACTCGCCTCCCGCTGCCTCGACAACCGCTGCCGGCCGTCGTCGCCGCCGCTGGCGTCACCTCGCCGTCCGCCCCTCCCGCAAGCCTCGCCGTCCCTCCCGAGCACGCGCTGCCGGCATCGCCATCGCTGCTGCGCCCCATCTCTGCGCGCGCGAGTGTGCCGTGGTGCTGCTTGTTTTGCTAAGTGCAGCGGTACACGGGTTGATCCAGGCCAAGCCTTCACGTGGACGAGTACAATCAGTGGGAATATGACCACCGCCAAGATCTCCTATCTCGGGCCATCGACCAGATCTCCGTTCGCCCGCGTGAAACACATGACATCAAGATCTTCTATCCTACAAGACCGAACAGGCGTCTTGTCCGCAGATCTTCTTGGAAGTCAAGACCCTCGGAATCACCAAGATCTCCCTCACGGATTTTGAAGACCGCTCCCGGCGCTCGGAACCCGAACCCCTCGACAAGATCTTCATCGAGAGCCCCGACAAGAACTCCATCACGGAACAACTAGCACTCCGACAGGGACCCTGGAGACCCGGCGTCGAGCCCCAAGTTCGTCCCCGATAATCAAGGTGGAACCCCAAGACTCCGAAGCCCCGATCCGAGGGCCGATCCGAAGCGCCAAGGCCTCCGCCATGGAATCAACAAGATCATCACGAAACGCCAAGTACTTCTTTCAGGGCGCCATGATCGTCGACATGACCCGAAGACCGCGAACGCGACAAGAACGCCCCGACCAGAAGAACCCGACGCGCCCCGACGCTGGCACAAGTTCTGCCCCGTGACCGAGAACGTTTCCGCCGAACCCCCCCGAACCCCAGATCCGTCGAACCCTGAGACCGACCCCGAACCCCGGAACCCAAGGTCGTCGAGACCCCTCTGATGTGTGCACCCTTTTCCCGGAACCCTATTTTATAACATGATATCAACTTGTTGCATATTTAATTGTCTTGCATGCATACATTCATGTGGTTTGGGGGCCTTATGCCGATTCACCTAATAATTAAATATGGGGCCCATATGCGGGCAAATCTAGCCTTATATTGGCCTCATTTAAACTTGTGTAGCGAACCAGTACTATAATCTTGCCGTGTTAAAACAACATTTAAATTGTGGGGTATCTAAACAACTTGAACCACCTAAATTAATTGTCGGGACCCCGGTTCCGCTTAAATTGACCTAATTGCACCGCACCTTTGCCATGCCATGCATCATACATGCATCATGCCGATCTTCTGCTGTTGTATTAAATAGTGCATCCGGTGTTTCTTCTAGTGTTTTGCTTCTTCGCGGATAAGGCCGTTGAGTTGATGTGAGCTTCGCCCCGATCTTCGGATGAACCTTTCGGCAATGTTTTCAGGCGAGCATCTCCCCCTTTCTACCTATCTTACTTTCTCGTATTTATTCCCTCCTGTTGATCTTTTCTATCTGTGTTGCGATGCTCTAGTTTTTCGTACCCGTGATATCCCCTTGCCGCCATATATAGCCCTGGACACATCCTATTACCTGTTGTTTGGTAGATAGTTGGACCCGCGTGTCGTAGTCGCTTGCTCCAGTGTTTTGCTTGTCGTCAAGTACCACCATTGTTGGAGAATTGCCGCATGTTGACATTGGAGATGATCATGGTTTAATTATTGTTCACCTTAATTCCTGTTTAACAACTAAAAATGAACTAAGCAGAGGCATCGGTGGGTGATAGGTAAGATTTGGTTTCCGACCGCCCACTTGTGTCCCGTAGGACCCGAGTTCTTGACACCTGTTCCGAGATCGAGCGCTAACCACGGTGTGGGAGATATGGGCCCCCATTGATAATTACCGATTTCAAAGTATTGTCTGGGGCCACAAGTAGTTTGGGGCTTTATTACTATCCTGTCCTTATGCCATGCTTTACCGCTTTATTTACGAGGTAATCGCACTGCATCGCTTGAAGCGGAATGTTTTCATTGTATCGACAGCCCCGATTGGGGACCCGCTGTCGTTACAACCATTGTCGCAAACCCCGAGTCCGTCTCGAGACCGCCGACTTCGCTATGGTGTACTTAGTGGGGTGGCCCCTGCTTGCTTGGTCCGGGAACGCCGTGACTTAGGCCCCGCCGACATACCGATGGGTGTATGTTAACCGATCCGCAAAAGGGTCAAGTGCTGTGGATACTTTGGTGCACCCTCAGGTTAAATCTTTTCGAGAAGCCGTGTCCGCGGTTATGGACGACTTGGAGCACAGTGTCTGATCATAGACAACTATAACTAAAGTTTATTGTTTTAAATTGACTTGTTTCCGATATGATTAGTAATCAGCTTCACTACAACGGAATGGCTAAGTAAAAGTACCAACAATTGCTGGGTTTTGGGTTCACCTCATGCTAAATGTATCTGACTAGTAAGTGCTGCCACTATAACGGAATGATTAACTAAAAGTGCCCACTGCTTACTTTATCAGGATGATTATCTGAACCTGACTAGTAAAGTGCCACAACAACAACTGATTAAATAAAACTGCCAACTGTGTGAGTTCCTCGGTTGACTTCCTCGTTTGGTCTCGAGGGGGAAACGCCAGGATGGGTTTGTTTGATGCTAGTATTAGGTTGGATCCGAATAGGGCTTTCTCACCCCTCTCTGATATCCGCCAGTTGTATCGAGTCTCTATAGGTTGTTTAGCGTATGCTGCCGCTGCCGCTCAGTCCACCATACCTATGTAGGCGAGGACCGCCGAATTCTAGCCTCGCTGTCTTGGCCTCGATCGACGCTCCTCTTTTTCTTTGCCCTTTGTCGGCACCCCTTTTGTTTAAGCAGGTTTTGAGATCGACCGTTAGAAGGTGGTCCCTTCCGCCCCGGGCAGGGTTATGGACGCCATTGGTTATTCTTTAGGCTCTTAGACCCATTTGCATCTTGTCCGTAGTCGGACCCCCATCGCTTTCAAGGTGATTTGGATCTTTGTACCGTATATCTGTATTCTTGACTCTTTGAGTCGCTGTTATATATCTGCGTGGGTCCCATCGAGGACTGTTGTGTAATGTTATTACTTTGCTTTCCACCCGCACGAAAGTGCTGGTGGCACCTTCGAATCGTTTCTATGCGGGTTTGGCGAAGCGCTAAAACTTGCATAGGGCCGATTCAGGGTGTTACACCGCCCGTGGCGGCGCGCGATCTGCGAGAACGCGCCACCAGGGAAGCGCCCGACCCCGCCAGGTCGACGGCGATGGGCGCCCACCCAACCGCACACCCTGTGACCACCGCGGATAGTAGTCTCCTCACGGGCGAGACGCAACGGCCTCCCATCGTTCTCCACCCCGATGGACAACCTCGTGGCGGCCGAGCGCAGCCGACAAAGATCATGGCCACCGCGACGGCACCCTACAGATCCAATACGTCAGGGCCCTCGCAGAAGGTCCGAGCAAAGAAAGAGCGGGCGCCGACTCGCAAGGTCGAGTATACTCGCGTTCCTCGGGAAGCAGGGCGGCCTCGAGCGGCCGCCCAATGGTGGCAAACACACTCAACTGCCCACCACCGGAGCCATTGCAGCCCCAACACCGACCCGCGAACGCGGCACTCTCCACCAACGACCCCAGGCCGGAGACCAACCTCGTCGCCGCCAACGGTCAACCCATCAACGCCCGCACCCACATCATCAACAATCAAAGCTGGCGCGCACGCCAGCCCGACGACCTGCGACACACCCTAACCAATCGCCGCGACGGCGAGCCCATGGGGTCGCTCAGTCGACTCGGCCCCAAGTGCTTCGGACCAATGATCCGAGGCGAGAAGTACTCGCCAAACTTTAAGGCGCCGAAGGAGATAGAAAAGTACGACCCATCGTACGATCCCACTGTCTGGCTCGACACATACCTCATGGCAATGGGGATCGCAGGCCACACCGACCTGCTAGCCGTCCGCTACCTCTCCCTGAAGATAGAGGGGACGTGCAGGCAGTGGATCAACACCCTCCCTCAGGACAGTATAGACTCCTGGGAGGAGATGCGCGACGCTTTCGTCAGGCACTTCGAGTGCTCCTACACCCGCGCCACCACTATCGAGGACCTGGAGCGATGCGTCCAGGGACCCCGCGAGACCAAGAATCGGGTCCAACGGTTGCAAGAACTCGGTAACGCGGTCGGCATCCACCCGGACACCGCGATCCATTGCTTCAAGACCTCGTGCCGCCACGAGCCCTGGTCGCCAAGCTCAAGAGACACTCGCACACTCGACAACATCCCCGACCTCCTCGAGATCGCCAAACGACGCGGAGGAAGATCCAAACCAGGAAATCGACGACGAGTCAGAGGTCAACGCCAAGGCGTCAACGACAGCGGACGACGGTCCGACCTACGCTACAGAACACTTCGCCTCACCGCAAGCGCCGCGACGGGCGAAGTCGATTTCGTCGCTAACGCCGCACGCGCAACGCGAGCCCAAGAGCTTCCGCCGCGACGGAGGACAACGCCGACGGCGTAATTATAAGGCTGCCACGGTTCGACCCGCTCTCCTTAACCAACCATGTGCGTTTCATAGCAGGAAGGAAGCTCGCAACGCACACCACCGCCGACCGCCACACCCTCGTGGAGATCGAGAAGGCACGGCGGAGGACCTCGACAACGACCCGCCAAACGGCGGAAAATTCGCAAAGTGGCCGGCTCGCCCATACCTTCACAGGCTTCAACACGGCGAGAAGAAGGTCATCGTCGCCATCAACGCGGTGGCCCAGGTGGATGTTCCCCAGTTCCTCAACTGGTCGGAGCAGCCCATCACCTGGAGCCGTCAAGACCACTCGCCACGCATCGAGTACCCAGGTCGAGTAGCCCTGGTGGTCAAGCCCAAGGTCGGCGATTACTGGCTCTCCAAGACATTGATGGACGGCGGCAGCTCCATCAACATCCTGTACCTGGACACCTTCAGCGGCTGCGCTCCCGCAATGATGATCGAGACGACCCACACCACGCTCCACGGCATCGCCCCGGTCGGAAGGCGTACCCGATCGGTAAGGTCACGTTGCCACACTTCGCACACCAGCAACTACCGCACCGAGCGGATCGCCTTCGAGCTGGTGCCTTCGACAAACCCTACCATTGCGTCACTGGGCGCCAGCGTTCGCCAAGTTCATGGCAGCGCCCCACTACGCTGCATAACGTGATGAAGCTCCCCGGCCGTGGCGTCATCACTATCAACGGCGACCCGACATGGCCGCCGAGTGGGCCAAAGGCCGAGCTCGACGCCGTCATTGCGGCGAGACCAACCACGCCGACGAAGCTCGCCAGTACGCAAGCGGGTCAACAACGACCCCACCATACTCAAGAAGCCCAACTCGAGGGCGCAAACACCTCAACTTTTGAGGCCACGACGACACGCACCGGCCGAGCTGGTCCCAGCGACTCCGCAGACGATGACGATCGGGACGGGCATGAGCCCAGCATAGGAAGGCGCGCTCATCGAGTTCCTCCGTGAGTACAGGGACATCTTCGCATGGAAGCCCTCTGACATGCCCGGTCTCCCTAGGGAGCTCGCTGAGCACAAGCTAAATGCCGACCCCAAAGTGCGACTGTCAAGCGATCGCCGCGTCTTCAAAGAAGAGCGCCGAGCAATCGCCGAGGAGGTGCAGCTACTACCGCAGGCTTCATCCGCCAATCAAATACTCAAGTGGCTGGCAAACCCAGTCCTGGTCGAGAAGAAGAACGGACCGGAGGATGTGTATCGACTACACAAACCTGAACAACGCCTCAAAGGAGCAGTTCGTCCTCCGGATCGACCGATAATCGATTCAACCGCGGGCTCGAGTCTCTATGTTTCCTCGGCGCCTACTCGGTACAACCAGATCAAAATGGCTGTCGAAGACGAGGAGAAGACGGCGTTCATCACGCCATTCGAGCCTTCGCTACACCGCCATGACCTTCGCCTCAAGAACACCGGGCGACCTATCAGCGGTGCATGCAAGAATGTCTCATGAGCCAAATTGTCCGCAACATCCACGTCTACATCGACGACGTGGTCGTAGTCCGCCGCCGATGCGACCTACTCGCCGACTGGGAAACATTCGCCAACTGCGAAAATAGAAGATAAAGCTCAACCCAGCAAATGCACCTTCGTGTACCGCAGGACACCATCGGGTACGCTGCTCCAAGCGAGGGATCGAGGCGAACCCCACGAAGATCGACACGATCGCCCGGCTCGGCAAACCCGAGTGCCTGCGCGACGTCCAGAAACTAGCTGGGCGAGTAGCGGCTCTCAGTCGCTTCATTCCCCGCCTGGGCGAAAAGGCGATGCCCCTATACCGCCTGATGCGCAAGAACCCCACATTTTAGTGGGACAAGGAGGCGGATGACGCGCTTCATGACCTCAAGAAGGTGCTACTCGCCATCGCTACCTCGCCCTCACCACAAAGAACCCATGCTGGTTTACGTCGCGGCTTCCGAGCGTCGTTAGCGCCATGGTCGTCAAACGACCAGAGGAAGGAAAGGCGCCAGTCGTGTACTACATCATCGAGGTCCTCACCGAAGTCGCCAGCGTACCCCCAGTACCAAAAGCTGGTATACGCGGTTCAGAGCTCAGGGCGCCGCACTACTTCCAGAGCCCGATCACGGTCGTTTCCTCGGCACCACCGCAGACATCATCCATAACCGTGAGGCGACCGGGCGGTCGCCAAGTGGGCCGTCGAGATCGGCGTCCACAACATCAAATACGAGCGAAAGCGATCAAGTCGCAGCCTAGCGGACTTCATCGCCGACCGAAGAGGCCCAGAGCGAGAAGCTGCCATACCTCCATTATCGAGCACGCTTCGACGGTTCCAAGAACGCGGATGGCGCAGTGCAGGATCGTGCTAACCGCCAAAGGGCGACAAGCTCGCTTCGCCCTGCCTCGACTTCACACCGCACCAACAACATGGCTGATGCGAGGCCTTACTCCATCACGGCGAGCGCCAAGGAGATGAATGTCAACCGCCACGCCGCTACGGAGATCGACCGCCGCAGGCAAGTCGCGGCACTCGCGACGCCTCCCCACCATGGCGTACCGCCAAGCAGTGGACAAGTTGGGCGGACATTTCATAGGCTACTCCGTCGAGTGGATCGACAGGCGGAAGAACGAGGAGGCCGACGCACTCTCTCGCATCGGGTCGGATCGACTCGCACCACCATGCCGGCGCCCACTCTCTGGTTGCCAAGGCTATGCGACATGGCTTCTACTGGCCCACCGCACACGCCGATGCTGTGGACATTGTCCAGCAGTGCGCCGGATGCCAGAAGTACGCCAACCATACGCACGTGTCGAGCTCAGCGCTCAAAACAATCCCCATCACCTGGCCATTCGTTGTGTGGGGCATGGACATGGTAGGCCCCTTCAAGAAGGCCCCCTCCGGCTACACCCACCTGCTGGTCGCGGTCGACAAATTCACAAAGTGGGTGGAGGCCAAGCCAGTTCGGAAATGCGACGGGAAGACCGCCACCAAGTTCCTACGCGAAATCATATATCACTACTGGTTCCCAAACAGCATCATCACGGACAACGGCACCAACTTCGTCAAGGGAGCCATGGCTGAATTCTGCGAAGAGCACCACATCCGGCTCGACCTCGCATCGGTCGCCCACCCGGAGTCCAACGTCCAAGAAGAACGAGCCAACCAAAGCATCCTCCATGGCCTAAAGCCGCGACTCCAAGTACCCCTCGAGCGCACCACCGGGTGCTGGGTCGAGGAGCTACCCTCCGTCATCTGGGGCATTCGTACCTCGATTAACAGGTCGACAGGATTCACCCCCTTCTTCATGGTGTACGGCGCCGAGGCAGTCATGCCCACCGATCTCGAGCACGACTCGCCACGGGCCGTCCACTACACGGAGGCTGCAAATGAACTCGCGCTCCAAGACGGAGTCGACCAGCTCGACGAGGCACGCGACCTCGCTCGGTCCCGCACCGCCATCTACCAGCAGGGACTCCGCCGCTATCACAGCCGGCGGGTGAAAACTCATACCTTCCAAGAAGGCGACCTGGTGTTACGCCTCATCCAGGACAAGAAGGGCATGCACAAGCTCTCCCCTCCGTGGGAAGGGCCATTCGCCATCGGGCGCGTACTCGGCAACGACGCCTACTACCTCATCAACGTCCGCGGGGACGGCGAACTCGACGTCAAGCGACCATGGAATGTAAACCTCCTACGGAAGTTCTACTCCTAGAACCCCACACATGTACTCTCCAGTCGCTATGAAATAAAAAAGAAACGGTTACCCCAAAATTGCGCCTACTCTCCATGTCTTGAGCCACTCGCACTCGTAATAACAGCGTTACGCTAACCGCAGAAGGCAACCTTTGGTATAGCGATCGGCATGGCTAAGTAGTGCGGTGCAAGAGCACTGAGTCACCTCAGGTCTTGCATCGTCCATGAAAAACGCCTATCCGGAGCCCCATTGGAGTCGCCTAGCTCGACTGGTTCTCTGACGAAGACAATCGCCGCTTACATCGACCATGGTCCTCCGCATCCTTGGCATAGCGACTCGAACGGCTAAGTACCACGCCGGGATCAAGACCAGTTCATCGCGAGCGGTCCGGAAAACGCCAAGTAGGAGAGCACGCCAGACTCGCCACGATCGACCCCCACGGGCCAGGCAGGAGTAACGCGCTCAAATTAACGCGCTAAGTCCTCAACCACCCTCGAGTCGCGCCTAGAACAACCAAGTACCACGCTCGGGGACTCGGCCACCCGACCTCGTTCGTGCAAGGGAAAACGAAAAAGTACAGAGCACTCAAGGGAGTCGCCTAGCGACTGGCTCTCCGAGCCCGGGCGAGTCGACCACGATGACAAAACACATAAAAACAACAAACATATCACATACGAGGTAAACCCCACAAAAGGGCGGACGCGCTCGGGGACTCGTTCAAACATCAATCACAAACACATGACAAATACCAAAATAGACACGATGTCTCATTCGATTGCATGTCGCATTGTCTCATGTTACAAAATATGCCCGCATGGCAGACCTGCTGCTAACGCCACAAAGGCAAACTATCCTACTCTGCAGGCTTTGATGACGACTCGCCAACATCCCGGCGATTGCGGATGAACGGCGTGTATGGGTTCGACGGATACGTCGTCAGTTCACCCGCCATCACCGTGCGGAAGGGCTGCTCGACCTTGAGATCACGATGAGGCGGCTCAGGATCGTTCGGCGCGACGACCGTCTCC
This sequence comes from Avena longiglumis, assembly GCA_030063025.1. Lineage (NCBI taxonomy): Eukaryota > Viridiplantae > Streptophyta > Magnoliopsida > Poales > Poaceae > Avena > Avena longiglumis. The sequence continues at coordinate 82,213,116 of CP125976.1, forward strand.
TGGTACGGAAGGAGGTCGCCCATTGCCCATACACGCTCCGAGTACGCGGCGGCGCGATCTTGCAACTTGAGGACCTCGGAAAGCTCCACCGCGCCAGTCGACGATGGGTAGCCACTCGTCACATCGTCGATGTCGATGTCGAAGTCCTCGGGAAAGTGGGAAAGTCCAAGACTAAGTGTCGTCGCCGCTCCACGCCAAAACGCCGACCGCGTCATGAACTCAACAACCGCGGGCGCCTTCTCCAAATACCTCCACACCTCAACAAGGTCGCTAGGAATCACTTCCGTGGGCGATATCTCTTGGAGATAGGCACGGATGCACGTCGCCGACAACGACGCCGAGTCGACAAGCATGCTTATACATTGCCGCGCGTCGAACGAGCTCGCCTCTTCCGCGCTATCAATGATGCGACCTGCGAGTAGAAGACAATAATGAATAGACGGACACCACAAAAGGCACAACCACTGGAAGGGGCAGACACACTTACCAATCAACGGGCGGGCGAGTTCCGTGATGAAGCTTTGAAGTGACGTATGGTCGTCCTGAAGCCCAGCAACAAGGGCATCCGACACTTTGCGATCCTCTTCGGCGGCTGCAATGGCATCCTTAGCTCGCCCGTCAGCCGAGCTCGCTTCTTCCTTTGCCTCCCGCAGCTCGCGCTCGAGGTTGGCGATCCGCTGTTCAGCCGCACTCAAAGCCGATTGGCGCGCCAATTCACCGGGACAAGCCTGACGAGCTTCCTCCGCCTTCGCGGCAACAACTGAAGCCCTTTGTTCGCCTCGGACGATGGCTCTCCTTCTCCGCCGCTGCGCCAATCGGTCACCGACTCAAGCCGCAGACCGCACATCACCAAAAAGGTTAATCAAAGCAAAATTCCTAAGTGCCCACCCGCTGAAATTCAGCGAAAGCGCACTCGGGACCGGTAATCAAAAATTCCTAAAGCCCCACCCGCTGAAATTCAAATTCAGCGCACTGGATCGACTCAAAGAAATTCCTAAGTGCCCACCCGCTAAAATTCAGCGAGTGTGCACTCGGGGACTGGCAATCAAAAAATTCCTAAGTGCCCACCCGCTGAAATTCAGCGAGTGCGCACTCGGGGACTGGTACTCAATGAAATTCCTAAGTGCCCACCCGCTGAAATTCAGCGCATGCGCACTCGGGGACTAGATGCGAAAATAAAAATAAGACATTAAAAGAATCAGGCCGCTGCAAAGCACCGACCTGATCCTCGGGGACTGGATGTACCTGGATGGCTGCGCCAAGCATGCCGTGGAGTTGTATCGCGTCCACGGACGCGAGGAGAGCCGACGTATGCCCACGACGTTGGTCGACTTCAGCATCGGTGGTCCCAGGAGCGTGGCTCGAGGGTGAAGTTCCACTCGCCGCGGCCGCCTTGGTCATGAAGCGCGGAAAGGTGGCGATAGATGCACCTGCCCCAAAGGAGGTCGGCTCGGCCGTTCCAGGCAACGGAGCGCCCTCCTTCATGGACGCGGCCGCCTCCATTGCGGGTCCAGCTGGTGCGACCGCCGTGTCGTCAGAAATCGTGACGACATCGTCACCCTTGGCCTTCTTGCCGCCCTTCGCAGAGACGACGACCTCGTCCGCCTTCCTCTTGCGGGAAGGGCCCTCCTCGCTAACGACGGGTGGCACCTTAGCCACGGTTGGATGGCCCATCCTTTTCACCCCGGTCATGTTCAACAATCATGTAAGCAAGATAATTCAAGCGATTATGGAAGACAAAGGAAGGCGAGTGTACTCACTTGGCGACCGGAATGAAGCGTAGCCCCGTACGGAGGCTTTGGCTTCTCCAGTTCGAGGGCGGTCGTGAGCCCCATGTCAAGGACGTCGCGTGCCCAAGACACGGACGGCTTCTTCGTCGTCGAGGCTGCAACCGGAGCTTCTGTGACCTCTTCGACAGGAGCTTCCCTACGAGGCGAAGTCGCTACGGCCGGAGCATCCCCCAGCCTAGAGACTGGGGCGAATGGCGGAGGCATCGACGCCAGGGGCACCTCGATGGTGGCCGTGTCCAACGCGGCTGTCGTTGGCGGTGCCTCGTCCTTGGCCGGGCTGGGGGCGTCAGAACTGCTCGCTGAATGTGGCGGTGAGGCCGACCTCGTTGGCTTGGTCTTCGTCTTCCTCGGAGGCGCCTTCACCTCCTTTTCCTTCTTCTTCTTTTTCGACGGAGTCGCCTGGCGGCGCGAGGTGGTTTCTGGAAGCTCGTCGTCGTCATCATGACGCTCGAGGCTTTTACTTGCCTCAAGCTCTCGTTGACGTTGCCCACGGGTCTTGCGGAGCAGTGGGGCGACTTCCTCTTCGGATTAGTCGTCGTTGTTGCCCTCGTCGCTCCCGGCATTGCCCTAGGCGGGAGGAGACTCGCCCACGTCCTAGACGGACGAGCTCGAGTTCTCATCGTTCGAAGGTGGGAGCTATCCTTCCACCACTTGGAATAACTGCAATGAATACAAGATGAAATTAAAATTACCGCGACTGCATAAACTGCGACTGTGAATGAAGTGAGGCGATTACCGTTGGGGCTGGACGCTTTGCGGTATAGCGACCAGGCGTGCGTCGGTACACCGCTGGTGATTTTCTTCAAGGCTGGAGGTAGTCCTCCGCTTCCACTCGTCGACTCAGCCTTCGCCGAGTCTTCCCGCCCGTGTCGGTACATGTAGTGCTCGCGGCGAGCGGACGAGCCGCCGCCGAGCCAGCCAGGCTGTGTTTATCGTCTGGAGGCCCTTCTTCTTCAGACCGCGGATGGTCTGGAGCATCTCGTCGACGACCATCCGCTGGTCATTGGGGAGCTTGCCGACTTGGAGACGGCGCGGCTCGGACTGATTGGCGAAGTACCGCGGGATCGCCACCTCGCCCTCCGGGGTCGCCTCGGCTACGTAAAACCACGACTTCTTCCAACCGCCGCTTGGCGGGCAGCATCAGGTCGAAGAATGAAGCCTTCGACTTGAGCTGGAAGGTTAGGCCGCCCGCGGCCAGCATTGGGCCGCCCGCCTCCTCGCGGTTGATCCGTCCGTGGAACAGATCTTGCCATAAGGGGAAGTAGGGCCGGCAGCCCAAGTAGCATTCGCAGAACGCCACAAAGATGGCGAGTTGCTCGATGCTGTGGGGACCCAGATCCGAAGGCTGGATCCCGTAGTAGGCGCAGGTTACGGAAGAACAGGACGGGGAACCCTAACCCCGTTCAAGGTGGCTGGTGAAGCAGATGAACTCCCTCTCGCGGATTCGGGGTCGTCTCCGGCTGCGGAATGCGCCAACAACCGCTCGCAAGATCCCGCCTCCTCGAAGAAGCCATTCGCCCTCGTGCATTTAGATCTACCCCACGGTGGAGAGGGCCATGGCAGAGATTTGCTAGGGACGGGATTTGGTCGGCTGGATCGCGATGCGAAAGGCGAAGGTGCGCTGCAATGGAGGAAATGGTGAGAAGGTGGTTCTCGATCGCCGCCATTCCTCTTATATAGCGGTTGTTACCCGCCAAATCGTGAGCCGTTATAACGCTGTGATTACGCCAAAAGTTACCGTTGGATTACCCCAACGGCTAGTTTGACCACGTTTGACGGTCCAACTTCAGCCACTCGGCTCGCCGACCCTAGCACTATGACAGTGTTTCGCCGACTCGACTCGCCAAAGCTGCGACCTGGATGACTGGTTTTCTCCTTTATACAGGAGCCCGCCGACGATTCGACTGGATGTCTACTCAGAAGCCGTATACTCCGACTGCCAGTAGCCACCGCGCTAATCGACGGGGCCTCGGGACTACTAATGGGGATATGCCTACGGTATACCCAGCAGACGTTCCGACCGCCCAAGAACTGGCGAGTGGGCTCGCAAGACGGCGATCGGATTGAAGCCCGAGGAACCAAGCGATCGAAGTCAAGGCCCAAAGCAGTAGATAGGCCCGTCGGATTAGGTTAAACGAAAATCAAGCTTTAACTGAATCGGTTGAGATATGTAAACCCTACGGGAGGTGAGCCTATATAAACCTCCCTATAGGGCGAGTAGAGATACGTTCCATCATACACCCAAGCGACTCGCCGCCTAGCCGCCGAGCTCGCCCATTGTACCACCTCCATAATATAATCTAGCAGGAGTAGGTCTTTACCCTCCGGGGGGGCGAACCTGGGTAAAACCCTGTGTCTTTGCCCTCATCTCGCACCGCAGATGGCTGGCCGCCCTTGCCCCTCGTTCTACTACTCGTTGTCGATTGCAGCATCTGCCGTGACTATTCCCACGACACTTCTTGTAGAATGGACAATTAGTACCACAACTTGCTTAGCCTAAACACTTTTAGTCCTAACAGTCCGAATTGTGTACGTGGCTGCCAAAAGTGGAAATTTCGTTTTGCATTGAAGTCCTGGAGAGATCAAAGAAGTTGTGTAGCTGGTCCTGCGCGCGTGATAATTGTATTTTTATGAGTATGCCCTCAATCTTCCTCTAGTTTTCTCACCTCGTTGCCTTACATGTTCGTCCAGAACAGCCTAGGCAGAAGTTACGCCGCGACGGCTGCGAGTAGTTCGCGAAGACCCAAAGATCGCCGACGCGATTCATTCTCTCTCTCTCTCTCTCTCTCTCTCTCTCTCTCTCTCTCTCTCGATCCTCGTCGCCATGCATTACCGGGGGCATGGTGAAGATCCGCCGCCCTACGGTACAGTTTCATTTTCTCATCCTCGTACTTCTCCTCTCGCGGCGGTTCTGCACTTTCTTGAACATTACTTATATTACTCAAACCATATTACTCATGATTATATATATGAATTATCCTTGAATAAGATGTTGGTGTTTGTTCTATATTTCTTGGGTGCAGTTTCAGCTGCAGATGAAAATTAAAGAACATGTCAAGGGGTTCTATGCAAATGTACTTGACCATGTTGGCAGGTTGTTAGCAGCAGACAAGCTAGGACGAAAAATCAGTCCGATTTACAAGCTGTGGTACTAAGATGTCCATTTTACAAGAAATAGGACTAAAACGTAATTTGTGTGTAAGTTATAGTACCAATAATGTTAATAGCTCTAAAACATAAGGATGTCTCGGATCCTCCGGTACCCATTTAGACTGGAGGACACGATGGTAAACTACGGTGTACGTAGAACACACAAGGCCACAAGGAAGCCCGTATGGCCCGGTCACACCGTACGTATATGCATACACGACGTATGTGTACATGCTCGTTATGGATCTAGAGCGGTGACGTGATCACCGGGATCACGATGAGCAGCGAGGAGTAGTCGCTACGGAACCGATCCGTACAATGGGAGAGGTTGCGTAGGGAGGCAGCCCGATCCGTGTCAGCGGATCGGTCTGCGTATGACGGCATCGATCGGATCCTCGATTCTACCATGTCTGTTGGAAAATTCACGCATAAGACGTGGGGTCAAGTGAGGACGTGCAGTTTTTTTTTTGAATGTGGAGTATACGTACGGTATACATGAGGGTATAGCTTTGGATATGGGTTTCCGGGCCAAATAAAAAAAGGAAAATGATATACCTCTCCTAGGGGATCGATCCCCCGGGTCGCACGCTCGCGCGCAGTCTGCGTAGACAGCTGAATGTATGGGTCCACCCATGTCTTTATCTCTTCCAATCTTAATCTTCTTTTCCTGGATCTGCTCGCCGCTCGCGCTGCTGCTGCCTACCAGCCCGCCATGCGACACTGTCGGCCCGACCAGCGCCGCCGCTGTCCCGCTCCGCCACCTCCAGCGAGCTCTCCGCTGACCGTTCGACCGGAAAACCTTTTGCCGCCACCGGTCCCTCGCCATCGCCGTCCGTCGCCACCAGTCCCCCTCCTCGCCGTTTGCCGATGGAGAACTCCCAGACCCTCCTCCCTCATCACGTTTCCCTCGGATTTTGCTACACCGCACGGTGCTACATAGGCAGGACGGCGATGCTACTGGAAGTGGTCATCGTTGCTACAGATGAAGGGTCGCGATGCTACCGACCAATAAATGAGTTTTGAGATTTTGCTACCGGCGATGCTACAATAGTAGTAACTTTTTGCTATTTTTGTTCTATATTTTTGCTACAATAGTACAAAGTATTTGCTACGACATTTTCGAGAAAGTCCCTAGCAAAATCGGTTTTGCTACGGCAGGCACCGATGATGTCTCCGGCGAGGTCGTTCTTTTTGCTACATTAGTATTTTTTTTGCTACCGCCATTTTGCAGTTTTGCTACAATAGCGTAACGTTTTTGCTACTTGGTCTCCGGTGATGTCCACCGGCGAAAGTCTCCGGCGAGATCGGATATGCTACATTAGTACAACTTTTTTGCTACATGGTCGCCGGCGAGGTCTCCGGCGAAATCTCCGGCAAGGTCCAGTCTGTTTTTCTATTTTTTGGGACGAACCGTTTTTTGCTACAGTGTAGCAAAAGAGGGGCGTATATAGCAAAAGCGGGTCTGAGTGTAGCAAAAGAGGAATTTGGGTGAACACCTGTCAGCACGAGGACTCGGGGGATCAGAAGTTTTTATCCCCAAGGAGCACTGTCCATAAAAAAAAGTGACGGGGCAAAGTTACTCTTTAAGCTTGGGGTTAGGGGGAGCACTGAAGCAGGGCTCCATGTTCACTTGTATCTCTCTTGCCAAGCTGTCAGTCTTAATTCATGACATTAATTGATATATCCCGCTTGAATGAATTTACATACTAAGTGGTCTGGAACTTTTCCATTATCAACCCCACCTTTTAGCTCAGACGTAACATGACTTTTGTGATCTTGTACTATCTCTTCTTTGGTTTCACATAAAGATTGAGTTTTTTTTGGATCGTGCTAGAAAGCTAAATTAGGATGGACGACTCCAGAAGTTGATGAATTAAGAAATCTAGCCTTTTTTTATATAAACGGCGCATTACTAAAATCAAAAGTTTGCATCGGGATGATATAACTCACAAGAATCCGCATCACTTCTATCCACAGTTAGGATCCACAAAGCCACAAAACAGCAACAATGAGAAAGATGACACAATAAAAGTACATAAACGTTGCCTATGGGGGAATGCCCCTTTCCTTGGCCATATGTTGTTAGATACAATATGAGACCTCTCTGTGCTTTTTCAGCACCAATATCATCCATAATGAGTCTGTGTTTTCATGTATAATAAAATTACATGAAATTTTCATAAAACTTGTAAGGTAATGGAGGACCGATATGTAGACTATGCCGCCATCCACGTGGGATACACATACCCTTGCCACCTCCAATCATGTACATACCTCTTTAAATTTGTCTTGGTTCTGCGAATGATGAAGAAAGTACCACAAAAAGAGCAAATAGATCTGAGAAAGAGAAAATTCTTTGTTGGGGGTAAAAAGGAGAAGTTTTACCGTTAAAACATATCATTTTTAAATAACCATAGCGATCATATTGCGGCAACCACTCTCACCCTAATAAGAATTCTATTTTTTTATTGATTTTACAGAACTATTTACCAAATATGTATGACCAGTACAAGTGTAAAGCCATTTGATGATTCGTATGATCTATCATATAGAACTAGCATACTTAAACTTGAATAGCGAGTGTTTGATAGTCTTGTCATGATGACAGAAACAACAACGTGAACTTTCATGCCAGATGCACTTAGCAAGGTTTTTTATCGTAATTTAGCAAGGTTATCCTAGATAAGGATGCCATTTCTGAGAATATACCATTTTTTTAGAGAGAGACCTTTACTTTCTAGTTTTGTTTTGTTATTATCGACTAGCACATCTGAATGCACAAGGAATCCACCGAATATTTTTCATTCTCATGTAGATTCAGTGAAATTCAACATTTCTAAGAAATCTAGCTAAGTAGATAACTTGTCTTTAACACAAAAGTACCCATGTTACTTTTCAATACTTGATCTGTTCTTCAGCACTAGGACTATGGGCTGGTCATAGCTAGAGAAGCTAATCATGAACTTGTTCACAAAACATGCATGGTTGGCGGTCTAATTTTCGCATCACAATATCTTAACACTGCCATTAGTAGTGGAATTGTGTTTTCACCTTGTTATACTGAATAACTAGAAAAATGGTATCACCTAAATACATTGCAGAGAAACAATAAAATTCTTCCATTGAAAAAAGGCACTCATCCTATTCAATGAGTTGTGATATTGGTGGGGAGGCAAACTGGCAAATGCAACTAGGAATCTATCTTCATTGAAGCCCTAACACTTGCATTTGTGCCCATAAATCACCATACAATGTCATTATTTGTGGTAAACCAAAAGCGGTGGAGAAGTGCCTCAGCGATGAAGTTGATACAAATTGGCCCATGATTGTTGACTTAATATATGGTTATTGAATAGAGTTCCTAGGGAGTGGCCAACCTACTAACTTTTCTAACCCTAGGAAACTCACAAACTAGCATGCCTAAAATGCCATTTTTAGGTACATAACTATAAAATTTCAACGAAGATACGGTGTTGCGATGCACCTAAGCCTGGGCAGATGCAATTACGGGAGGGATGGTATGACATAAGTCATCAAGGCTCCCCCTCCGCCCTCTTCGTGGTGACAATTATGCCCCCTCAAAGTTGTCTTGTTGACAATTATGACCTTCTTTGGTTTCATGGATTAACGCGTCATTCAGCGTCAAAGCATTGTCTTTATATTCTAGCACGCTGCCACTTTGGCTCCTTCCACAGGTTTTGACTGTTTAGGCGACGATCTTGAAGACATCATCTTGGATTTTTGGACACCGACCTCTTTGGTGTAGGTGAGTGACGTTGTGGACAATTCACTTTCTCTTTGAAGCTAAGAGAAGTTAGGTATGGCTTGTTTCGAAGACGTCTACCGGTTTATTTATGTATATAACCTGATGAATTAATAAGTTTTTCCTTTAAAAAGTCTACAAAATAAGTTTCATCATATATTTTATAATTGATTAATTACATACTCATACAAAGTTTATCAGGTAAAGGTACCCTTCAAAACTATACAAAACCTAAGGGTGGTTCAAAGGATTCATATGAATTTTGGAGGATTTCATTCTTTAGATTCTTTTTATGTACTCCTTGTTAGGTTTGTATAGGATTATATTCCATAGGGATTTTTCCTACTATCTACACTAGATGCAACTTCATAGAAAATTTCCCAAGGTTTTAACCTCATGAATTTTTTCTTTTTATAGGAGGACATACACACGTTCCTTGAGAAAAAATTCTGATTTTTTTTTTTTTTTTGCAATTCAACCAAACAACATGCATGCGTGTTTGCTTCCTACTCTAGGATTCAGCATGGCATACTATTCTATTCCCACGTTCCTCTTTATCCCTGCATTTTGGAAATCAAGCGAACCAAGCAGCCCCTAGAAGATCATCTACAACCTGTTTTGCAACAAATATGAGAGAGTAGTACAAACGTGCTGCCGCAAGCAGTTCATGCAGTTAACTGAAACATGGTGGCACATCGTCAAAGACCGAAACCCAGAATCGCTACTGCGAAACAAAGCACTTGATTGGAAAAACTAAGGTAAAATATCGAGCTGTTTAAATATATATATCACGCTTTCCTAATAAATAGAACAAAAAAAATATTCACGCTCAGAGCGCATCCGGAGTTGACCTCTGATAGACTTTGGTGACGAAGCACGGCGACGGCCCCCCTCCCATCTTGGCCTTGCAGACAAGCACCGTGTCCATGCATCCCCGACAATTCCCGGGCGTCCGCACCGCCACGTCCAGCACCGCCTCGCCCCTCTCCAGCTCGCCGGCTAGCTGGTCCCGGAGGAAGCGCGGCACCTGGACGTCCATGCCCCACGCCCTGGTCGCCACCTCGCCCACGCCTAACGTGGACGCGCAGAACTCCGGGACGGTGCCCTTGCCGAGCACGGCGTCCCAGTACGACACGACCGCGGAGGAGCGCATGCCGACGCACTTCTCGTTGACCTTACCACGGGCGTTGTCGATGCGCACGGCGATGCCGAACACCGGGCTGAGCGCCGCCAGGACGTCGCTCCGTTGTCTCAGGGCGGCCGGGTCCAGGCCGTCGGCGCTGGTGATGGTCACCGTATACTCGGTGTCTCCCGACGTGAAGCCGAGCCACGCAAGATGAATTAGAAAACCTATCACGCCAACGGTGACGGCCACTAGGAGAAGAAAGAGCAAAGCGAGTAATACAATGCCGCAATCTTCTCCGTCCCGGCGGGCGGCCATGGTGTCGAGGCAGGAGGAACGATGACGATCGAGAAGTTGATCGATGTATGCGGTCTTTGCTCACGTGGATCGCGCGCGAAGCCCTATATATATGCTGGAGAAAAGTGTCTTCGTTCTGCTCGTTTACGGCCGGAAGGGTCCGTCCGTTTTCTACCAGGAAACTGCTTTACGTTTAAGAAAAGGACAAATCTATTCATCTAGCAGGAGGTGTGAACACTGCTTCCAGCTAGTTTACAATCAAACTGAAAATTTAAAATGACTTATAGATCAAACCGTTTATTCGATTTAGGATCCGTTTTCATCGTTAGACTAGTCACGACGAGATTTTTAAAAATAGATACCATTTTGATATGTTTCGATGAATTTTTTCCGGAACAAACGGTTATCCGTCTCTTTCATGTGCGTTATCCATGACATAATATGTAAGTTATCTACCCTATAATACATAGGTTACCCACCATATAAACGCGTTGATAGAGGCGTTCTTGTATATGTGTTAAGCAAAGTTAAATGGAACACGATAGTCTAGGTGTTAGGCTATCAAGACTTTATCGTTATTGATGTGTTAGCATAAATAAGCGATAAAGACTTGATAACCTAATATTCTTCGAGGTTTCATTACCTGTATGTCACGATAGCAGCGATGTGTGATGAAGCTGAGCCGCTAGACTACTGATTACGTGCATACTTAGAATATTGGATGGTAGGGCATAAGACCCCATTTATTATTTCATATGCAAGAAAACTTAGATTTTTTTAAAATTATACTTGATGTTTTAGGTGATACCCTTATGAGACTGAGTCGCGCATACACCACAAGAGCGGCGACGAACGACGAAGCCAAGCCGCCAGAATAACTTTTATTTTTTTATAGTAATGATAATTTATATGTTATTTGGTGAATAACTTGCATACTGAAGTCCGAATAACTCTAGTATTACTTGTGGGTAACTTTTAGGGCAAATAAAGTTGTGTTACCCACCTTCAACATGTGACTTATTTATGGCATAGTAGTTAAGTTATCCATCCTAATACATATAAGTTACCTACCATATAAGTTAAATTTCTCAGAACGATCGCCGGATACTTTTCCTGCATCTATGCAAAAGAGTCTTCACGCATATGTTTTATATGGTGGGTAACTTATATAGTACAGTTGGATAACTTATGTGTTACATCTAGCTAACCTTTTGGTCCAAAAAAAGTTCTTAGAACATATTAATACGAGATTTAGTTTCAAAGATCTCGTCGTGACTAGCCCAACGGTGAAAACGAATTTTTAATCAGATAAACGATTATAAAACGATTTATAATGTAAAACATTTTAATTTTTTAATTTTACATTAAATGTTGATGATGTCAATGTTTTTGCATCACGGGTGATACTTCCTTTTGCCATTCATAACGATTTTTCTCTCTATACATGCATGCGGGTTAGATGGATGCCAAATATTACCAATTCTAGACCGGTCGCCATGTAGTAAAGTCCTAAGAAAACATATATGGATAAAGTTACTAGCTAGGTGGATCATTTTTTTTACCTTGATCACAAAAATATCTTAACATGTCATTCGTGATACAAGTAATTGCACAAAGTGCTTGTGTTGCATAGGACATGGATTCTCCAATGTACCAAAGCTAAACAACTGAGCGATAATCTATCTGTGTCGGAGCCTTCGATCAAACATTGGAGGATTATAAGAGCAATCTGTATTGTAGCACACACGTAGATTTAAATAAAAACAACTCTTTTTCGAAAGTTCAGTACACATATTATACTATAGCTTAATCTTGGTGACATACATGAGCAATGAGAGCACTTACACATCATGTGTCTATGAAGTATGGTCTGGATAGGCTCCATTGAAGATTTTATTAAAAGATACAAATTTAAAGATTTTAAAAAAAACAGTAAAAATATCAGATACAAATAATGATTTATAATACACGCATACAAAATCTTATGTGAAAATACTTTTTATTCTGGTCTTCTAGAAAAGAAATAAATGCAGACTAGTGCAATTTTGAATGGACGTTAGTTTTTCTAAAATTTGTTATATTTATCTGTTTTATTGCGTCCCAAATATAAGGTATTTTCTATTAAATTTATGAGCTACATGTAGGTATTTTTTTAAATATTTGATGAATTAAAAAAATCAAAAAGGGATCCATGGATCCCGTGCTCTAAAGTGACTTTTCGTGGAGTTGACCCTCTTTATTCGTCTTTCTCGAGAGCTCCGGGTTAGGGTTTTCAGCTGCCGCCTACGATTCTCCCACTGCTACCACACTTAGCCCGCTCAGCCGCAACTCCTTTAGGCGGCCTCCCACTGCCTCAGCTCGACCAATGTGTGTCCATGTACGAGAAGGGGTGCATGGAATCGTCGCTCCAGGCAGAGGTGCCGTGCAGGAGGACGAGCCGGCGGTGATGAGGCGCTACAGGAGACACTGGTCAGGCGGGAGGCTTGGAGACGCATCTCGAGGCAAGGTCTTTGGCGTGGAGTTGAGCCTGCAAAGGAGGCGTGGGGACGTCGACTCTGAGGCAGCATTACGTGGGAGAGGGAGGTGCCTGGGCGGGTCACTTCGCCTAAACCTTCCCCCTTGTCCTTGCCTAGAGACGAGGAAAGCCGTTTTCTCCTTAGGCCGCCCACCACTCACATCTGCTCTCTCCTCCACTCTCGGTTTTCTCTTGTCCTTCAACTTGTGAGCAACAACCAGGCGTCCTGAGTAGACGTTGTTATGAATATGGTGAGTGCAGATGTCATTTCCTTCTTCCCAACTCTTTTTTTCTTCTTCTTCTTCTCAATTTTCAAAATTTATTACAAATGGGCATAATTGTTTTTTAATTTTGTATCACCGGCCCTTCATTTGTTAATTTTTTGGTTAGAGAAATCATGTGCTTAGAGAAAAGAAATAAACATTTATTTATTTTAACCTAGACATATCCATTTATATTCTAATAATAAGAATGGGCCAAAGTGCTAATAACACCGCCAATTTATCGTATACGCACTGTTAATGTATTGAAACAAACCCTTTTCCATGGTGTTGTGTCCTAGGGTGTCCTGCTCTATAACATGTCTTGGTGTTGTGTCCTAGGGTGTCCTGCTCTATAACATGTCTTGGTTGTCCAAAGTGTCATGCTCCAGAGCATGGCTCCACGGTCCAGGGCGCAATGACATTGGCTCCTTTCACCATGAATCCATGATATTGAGTATGACTTCTTTGGTCAAGGCGTCATGCAACTGAGCATGACTTATGGGTGAGAATCGTGCAAAAGGGTAATTTTCTGAAGTTGTTTTCAAAATAGGGTACTCCCTCCGACCCATATTAGTTGACTTCAATTTAAATGTATCTAGACAAATTTTTGTGATAGATACATCCAAATTAAAGTCAACTAATATGGGTCAGAGGGAGTAATTTTTTGTTAAAATTTTGAGAATAGGCGATGTTTTGTCCAAAAAGCCTAGCAGACACTATGAATACATTATTATTACAATGTTCACTGCCACATAAAAGTCGCACCTTAGCCGTGCCCGTCACCTCATTGCCACCGGAGGAGGCCATTCGTCGGCACACTGTGCCGGTGTGGTGTCTCTGTTCATCGCCTTCCTCCAACTGTTGGTTTTTTCCGGCAATAGATTTGTAGGCTAGTATGAGACCAAGATCTCCCGGCAATAGATTTGTAGGCTAGTATGAGACCAAGATCACAAAGTCAGCTAATCCCAGCGGACCTCATGTTCCTTATATGATAAGTACGACGCAATGAGAGTTATAGGCACCTGTTAAAGTGTAAGGGTCACTTACATGGGATCATGGTGCAGAGATGAAGCCAGAAGCTAACGTCACATTATGGCCACGCACTTGCTGTTTAGCGCACCGTGACCTTTGTACGGTTTTGGGCATGGGTTTTGCATGATAATCTCTACATTTTTTTACTAGATGAAAGGGGTTTCCCTGGTTCCATTAACATGCAACCAACAGAGTAACAGTATTCGGGCACAGATTTTAAAAACACAACCACCTAAGTACATGTTTTTGTAATAGATCTCACGACCTAACAGAGGGAACCAAAAGCGAAAAGAATGGAGGTCTCAACAAACTATCCTAAGACGAACGATTCAATGCGCTCTTGACAAAATCAAGGCTCATCAGCTCCAGGTGATCCTCATTACTTTGCCACTTATCTTCTCCAGCAACAAAAAATTCTGATCCATCAGTCCGGAATGAGCATCCTTTCAGAGACTACGCCATCTTTGCATAGTTGCAATCACAGCTCTGTCCCACACCACTTCCATGTTTTTTTCTGTTTCGACCGTAAAAACACATTTCATTCCTTAGTGACCAAATAGACCAAAGAGTAGCAGAGCTTAAGATGTTCAAAATAGATTTCTTATTGCTACTGATCTACCATCTAGCCACCGACTCAAAGTTAGAACCAACCTCAGACCCAAAAACAATAGACAAAGTCTCCCAAAGCTTTCTAGCAACAACACAATTAAAGAAGAGATGGTAATAGATTCAGGTTCAGAACAAAAGAGAGGTTTTATCTTCTACATGTCTGCGTTTATGTAAAATATCTCTGGTCAAGGTTTTGTTGTTAGCTAGAAGCCATGAAAACGCCCTGAATTCTGGGAGGAATGTTAAAGTTTCTAAATAGTAGGGGCATGCACAGGAACAATCCGCACCATTATTTACCACAACATAAAAGGATTTAACCAAATACTCTCCTGAAGGATGAAACATCCACACAGGAGCATCTTACTCCTGAGAGAAAACCACAGAAGCAACCAGGTGGCAGAGATCTATCCAGCAGTTGTATAAATCTTAGTTCTACGAAAGGAAATTTTCAAATCAGTTCCATCCTAGGCACTAGCAACAGTGAAGTGACATTTATCGGCAATGATGTAAAGATCCCCAAAAGATAACAGCTAGACTCTAAATGTCCAAACCAAATATCTTCCCAGAACAGGACCTTGTCTCCTTTGCCAACTTTCCATTTGTATCCCATTTTAGCAGCCTAGGTAGCTCACATCACCCCCTTCCAAAAAAGGGGAGCAATGAGTAGGACTAGCCTAGAAGTTATTAGGAGCCAAATCATATTTGGAATCAAATACTTTCCTCCAGATTTTGTGAGAGTCCAAGTGACACTTTTTCACCAAAGAGGCTAAAATTCAAAGATTATATTCTCTTAAATTTTGCACACCCATCCCCCCAAACTCTTGTTTTCGGCAAATCAACCCCCAGTTGGCTAAGTGATATTTATGATGATCTTTAGTGTCACCCCAAAATAAGTGATCCATCAGAGAGTTGATCATGTTTATAACCCATTTTGATAATTTAATGATAGAAAAAAGATAGATGGGGATGCTGGCAATGCAAGTTTGAAGGAGAATGAGTATGCCCCTATAGGAAAGGAGTTTCCCACATCATCCAACAATCCCTTTCATGATCTTGTCAATAACAGGTTCAAGGTCCTCTTTTGTTAATTTATATAAATGAAGAGAGACACCCAGGTACTTAAGGGGAAATTGCCCCAGCTGATAGTCAAATACTTGGGCAAACAAGTTAGCTTGACCAGGAGGCAAGTTGATAGTAAACATGTCACTTTTATGGTAATTGATACGCATCACTGACATTTGATCAAAGCAAGAAAGCAACCATTTCAAATTCTGAGCCATCTCAATGTCATTGTCAAGAAAAAAAGATGGTATCATCAACGTATTGTAAGATAATGATACCTCCAGGGATAATCCCAGAGAGCAAACCTCTAATGAGCCGATTTTGATAGCTAGTGCCACTCCATGCCTCCAAGGGTGATGGACCCCATGCCTTCCCACATGTCGTCTGTCCAACCGACCTCCTCGCCGTCGACGCCCTCCTGCTCGCCCTGCCACAGCCTGCCCCCGCTCGCGTCTGACAGCAACCAAAACCACCACGCAGCTCAGCTCACCTCAATGGATCTAAAAATTTACTCGATTCAGAACGAATTGGCGAGAGATCTTACAGTGGTTGTATAGGCCATTGTCGCACTGGACACGTCCGCTGGGCCTTCCCCTCCCCCTTCCCCTCCTCGTCGAAGGCGGTGGCCTCGGCCTCGGGTCGTCGCCGAGAACCACCACGTGTCTGGCGTTGTCGGTGTTGCGCTCGTCGCCGCCTCCTAAGCACGTGAGATCGATGTCGTGTCACAAGACAACTCGTAAATTAGTAGCGTGATGTGAGCGAGGAAGGGGAAGAGAAACTCAACAAAGGGATGTGCACACACCGAGGGGGCTCTTCCGCTTCCTCGGCTGCGGGCGGCGGCTCCCTGCCGTGATGTCCTCGACGTCGAGCCGGACGGCACTGCCGCTGCCGCCGTCTTCGTCCGCGTCACCCCCAGCCTCCGCAGAGCATTCCGCTCTCGCCGCTGGGGGTGACGAGCTGTTGAACCGCTTGAACACCGCCGCGTTTAGAGCGCTCGCGGCGCCGGCCTCGCCGCACACGTTCTTCGCCGAGGAGCCCACTGACGAGAACGCGCTCGTCTTCTCCTGCAGGTCCCGAAACCAAATCACCTCTTGTTGGGTCGTCTCCATCAAAAACGGGAAAGGAGACGCGACGCAAGTGGAAAAAACATAAGCGCAGATCGATTGATACCTTGATAGTCTTGTTGGTGACTCTGACGATCTCCCGCTTCGGTGGTGCCGGCAGGGAGTTCGGAATCTCATCCTCATCCTGCGGCAGCGGCAGCGGCCGATTCAGTTCCCCATCGGCAAATCTGCAGGATCACAAATACGGACGCGAGGGTTAGAGAACGATAGATCCAAGAGGAGCAAACTTTGGGGAAGAAAAGAATTCTGTGGTGGTTTCCCCCTCCTCTACCTGTGCTTGAAGAGGAAAGATTGCAGGGTGGTTTGGCCACGGGACGATCTCGGGTAAGCTTTCTGCTTCTGCTTCCTCATCCTCTCTCCCCCCCAAATTTTGGCTCTCTTTCCGTTTCTCCTTTCTTTTGTCTAGACCATATAGCCCGCCTAAATTCATTGGCACCAAAGGTGTTCAAAATGCAAGCCTCCCACCAGAAAATTTGGGGATAAATCTCAAGACACAAATGCATTCCCGGAGGCCAGTTCAGCCTAATCTACGCTATTCAGTGAAGATTATCATATTCTAGATCTTAAGACACCAATTCGATGCAAAATTGCAAGAGCACAAGATAGCTATGTTGCACGGATACGGCGATACGGATACTGATATCGCGATACGGCCATTTTCCAAAAACATGGATACGGGGATACGTTTGTATATAAATAATAAGCATTAACAATCTATACAAATTACTGATTTTCCAACTCCAGAACCACCTGTCCTACCGTTGCTGGCCATTGCTGGCCTGCAAGAGGAAGTAACAGGATATGAAAGCTAGTCAATTCAGCGGATTGCAATGTATCCAATTCAATCGGGGTGTTCTACAATCTATATTTCTATGCTTCTACAATCTATAATTCTATTTGGCCTGTTTAATCTGTAATGATTAAGGAACTAGATTGCAGAAATGCAACCATAAGCTCCTACACCTACATGGGAAGATGGGCTTCCCCGACTTCCCCTCATCTACGACGCCGGGATCATAAGCCCCTATTCCGACGACCCTTGCAGGTTCCCTGGCCGCCTAGCCAGCGGCCACGCCTGCCACAGCAAGCCAGCAAAAGCAATCCCGGGCTAGACAAAGAAGAAATGGAGAAGTTGAGATGGAACAGGGGAAACTGACATGCACAGTGCAGGGGCACACGGCGGACGTCGGAGGGCTCTGCTCGCTGGCTGGATATTGTCTCCGGTTTGGCAGCGCAGCAGCACAGGTTGTCGGCGAGCTGCTGTAGTGTGGCGGCGCGCGGGCGCCCAGGTCAGGAGGGCGCGAGATGAAAAGAGGGGCTGGGTCCCTTTGTCGAGGGGTTAGGGTATTCCCGTATCTAAATCTGGGAATGGTTCTCGTTTAACAGTACAAAATCTGGACGGACATCACAGCACATCATCGCTGCAAACAGCCGCAACGCTTGCAAGGGACTGCCACTCTGCACGAGGCCAGAGATGAGAGGTGTCCAGGAGACAACGTCCCTGTCGCAGTCACGCATTCCTTCGAACACGAGACAAGCACGGGCGGCATCACCGCACGAAAAGTACATTGCGATGAGTGTGTTGTGCAGGAACCGGGTGTCTCCGTCGTGGGCAGTAAGACGTAGCGCGTGGGCGTGGGCAGCGCGGCCAGGGACGGACTTGAGCACGTCACCTATGGCAGGGGCGGGCGGGAGGAAAGACGGGTGGCCCGTGCGCAGGGCGAGGTAGTGGCAGAGCGCGAGCGAACGCAGCCGCAGGCGTGACGCGAGGCGGGCGGCAGCGTGGAGTGTGGGTGGGGGATTCTGTCGAGCAGGTGGTGGGCGAGGGGACGGAGGCGCGGGGACGGGCGGACGCGGCAGGCGGCGCGCAGCAGCAGGAGCGCAAGTGCTGGCGAGCCGCCGAGGAGGCGGCCGGATACCAGGAGGTGCGCGTGGAGCTGGTGCACGTGCGAAGGCAGCGCGCACCGCGCCTCCATGCCCACCGCCGCCATGAACTCGCGCGAACTGCTCCTCCCTTCCACTCTACTCTCTTCCTCTACACATACACTGGACTGGGATTCAGTAACATTTCTACAGCAGGGCACACCGTGCCATGCCCCTTCTCATCCACCCTCCATAACTAATCCAAGGGTTCACAGCAAAGCAAAGACAAAACTGAAATTGTTACCCAATATGAAGCAAACCGAACGTACAAACTGCAGTTTACCTTGGTGGTCACATTCGAGGCAGAATCAATCGGAGCATGGGAAGGATCCGGCAGCGCTGACCATCCTCATCGGTTCAGCCAGCAGTTCTTCGCCTACTCCTCGACGGTGGCGGGAGCGCACGGCGGCGGCTCGCAACGAAGCTGCTGCGGCTCTGCCAGCGGGATGCGACGGCTCTGCACGGGGGCTGCGGCGTCGATGCGTGTGGGGCTGCAAGGGCGGCGCGTAACGGCTGCGGTGGTGGCGCGTCGCTGCGGCTGCGGTGGCGGCGCGACCTAGCTCCTTCGAGGACCAGTACTCTGGTGAACAGCGGCGCGGCGGGATGGAATTCAGGTCCCAGTCCCTCTATATTGCCTTTTCTTTGCCTGAACCGTTGGATGGTTAGTTAAGGGTGGATGAGAGGGAGTGTGTCACGGCGTGACATGCCGTGCGCAGGTTACCCAATCTCCGTCCACATATACTACCCGTCTATTTCCCATGAGTCCCAAATCTGGCCATCGGGGGTGTCTAGGCGGGCCGGCCTGCGGCACGCCAAAACGGCCCGGCATGGGCCTAGATGGTTAGTTAAGGGTGGATGAGAGGGAGCGTGGCACGGCGTGACATGCCGTGCGTAGGTTACCCAATCTCCGTCCACATACACTACCCGTCTACCCTCCATGAGCCCCAAATCTGGCCATCGGGCCGTGCCTGGGCGGGCCGGCCTGTGGCACGCCAAAACGGACTGGCACGTGGCTTGGCGGGCTCGTCTTGCGGCACGTGTGCAGTGTCGTGCCGTCTTGGCGAGCACGCGGGCCAACGGCATGGCCCGTTAAGCGTGGGTCGGCCCGCCAGCGCCACGCGGGGAGCCAGGGGTAGCGGGGGGACTAGGCGTCTTGGCGGGATTTTTGAAATTTTCGGGGGAGCGGGGGGCGGGGGCGTTTTTTAACAGATGGCGGGCCTAGGGGAGCGGGGGCGCCGGGGGAGCCGTTTTTTCTACCGTTGGACTATTTGGTTAGGGTTTGAGGGGTATTTTGGTCCGTTTTTTTGTATTTTTAGGGTTTTTGGTCATTCAGAAGGGTTTTTTGGTCTGAATTTGATCAAATTTTTGCTATAAAAAGGACAGCACACCCCTCTCAATCGCCACACCATCCAACCCCTCTCTCATATCCTACACCAACACATGGCTAATCCCAACCAGTTTCTTTTCACTGTCGAAGATTTGGGGGTCGATATCAATATTCCTCCCGACTTCAATACTTCTCCCTTCCACGGCAACGACAACATCGACACCATGCAATATCCATATACCCCCTTCGAGCAACCAACACCATCAAACACAAGTTCTCTTGATACATCCACCACTTCTGCTAGCCAAATTTCCACCGCTACCGGTAGCAAGTGGCGGAAAAAAACCTTGAAGATCTGGCAGCACTATACGGAAGAAGAATATGTTGACGCCGATGGTGTGACGAAGATGAGAGCTCGGTGCTTGCATCCTGGTTGCTCGAGCAATTTTGCTCTGCAGGTGGGAGGAGGGAACGACCACATGACGAGGCATGCGGCAACCCACGCCAGGGCAGATGGAGAGGCCGCGGCCAGAGCAGGATCAACTTCAACCCCGACGGCACCTCCCGAGGTATATTTGTCTATGATTCAGCTCGTTAACGAGATGCTCTCGCAACATTGATTGTCGTTAATGATTTACCATTAGGGTTTGGTGAGTCTCCTGGTTTTGTTGAATATATTAGAACTGCTCACACCCCTAGTTTTACACCCGTCTCTAGACAAACTACAACTAGGGATATGAAAAATCTAGCCAAAGAAGGTCGTGCCGCCATGAAAGAACAATTAGTATCGTCAACTTTTTCAGTCTCCATAACTTTTGATATTTGGAGTGATCGTGCTAAGCAAGATTATATTACTGTTGTTGCTCATTATGTTAGCTCATCATGTGAATTAAATAAAAGGATAATAGGATTTGAGTTAATCGATGTATCACACAATGGTGTGAATATTGCCAATGTTATACTTAAAGTTGTTACTGAATTTGGTCTTACCGACAAAATATTTGCAGTAACTTTGGATAATGCTTCTGCAAATACTACTGCAATGAATACTCTAATTCCTATATTTGAAGTATATGCATCAAAATTCCTACTTCATCAACGTTGTGCTTGTCATATAATTAATCTTATTGCTAAAAGTGTCTTAGATGATCTAGAACCACACATTGATAAATTGCATTTGGCAATATCATGGTTGAATGCTTCTAATACTAGACTTGGAGACTATAGAAATTATTGTGTTGTTATTAATGTACCATGCCATGGTCTTCATCTTGACATGCCGGTTAGATGGAACTCTACATATCTGATGCTTCAGTTAGTTATACGTGACCAAGTTTAATTTTTCGCATTTGTTAATGCAAATTTTCATCAAAATGATGGGGAACCTTTACTTGGTGAAGCTACTTGGCACGTTGCTGAATCAATCTTTAAATTTCTAGCAACATTTTATGAATCAACTGTCACTTTATCTAGGGTTTATTATCACACATCTCATTTGATTGTGCGTCATATTTTAGAAATTGCCCAACACCTGAAAGAGTATGAAAATGATGCCACCTTACTAGTAGCCGTCTATAACATGAAACAAAAATATCTCAAATATTGGCAAACTATCCCTTTGCTCTATGCTATCGCATTTATTTTGGATCCTAGGGCTAAAATGGAAGGGTTTATTAGGGTTCTTTCGCTCTTAAGTTTTACCATAATGTTAGCTATGATTAATATTCACTTGATGTCAAGGACAAGCTGCAGGATGTTTATTCTAAGTACGAGCTTAAGTATGGCCCAGCTGTGGCACACAGACCTCCGGCGGTACCGGCAGCCGGTAGGGGTAAGAAAAAAGTGTGGGGCAAAATATTTGGTACTTTCATGGCCACGCCGAGCTCATCCACACAAACTCCCGTGCTTCAAGGTGGAGGGGAGTTAACAAAGTATCTGAACAGTGCAGTACTTGCTACTAATGATGATGACGACGACTTCGACATACTTCTGTGGTGGCAGAAGAAAAGGTCAACATATCCGGTGCTTTTCATATTAGCACGGGATGTGCTATCGGTGCCTGTCTCAATTGTCTCATCGGAGTCTGATTTCAGTCTTGCTGAAAGAATAATTGATGATAGAAGAACTAGTATCACTCCAGATATGTGAAGGGTTCGCAGCATAGAAAACAAAAATTTTCCTACGATGGGAACAACTATGTACCAAGATCTATCTACTAGATACAAACAACGGGCGGATGTATATCCGTAGAGAACATACCCTTGAAGACCGACAAAGCTTAACGAGTCCAAACTCGTGGTTGATGTAGACGATCTCTTGCCGATCTCAAGATCGAGAGGAAGTCCTAGCGCCAAGAAACAAGGCGCATCCGTGCACACGCTCGAGGCACCGAGCAACCTCGCCTCCTCGCTCCAATGATGCAGCGAAGCACAACTCTTTCTTGCCGAAGCCACGGAACATGTATCTCGCTAGTCCGAGACCATGGGGAATAAATTCTAGAGGGAGAGAGATCCTTCACGAGGAGGTGTGGTGTGAGAGGAGGAGAGGGGGCCTTTTATAGGGGAGGGGGCACCCAAGGGGCCATGCGCCAGCCATGGGGCTGCCCCCACCTCTTCCACATTCATGTGGGTGGAGCTCCCACTCAAAAATGAAAAGCCTCCACTCCCATTAAAAGCCTCCACTCATAATTCACTCACATGCATTAAATTTCCACCAAATTTAATGCAAGCTCTCATTTAAATAAAACTCTTTTATTTATTTATTCAGAATTTTGTTAATTACTTTAATTAACAAACATTCACATAAAACCCTTGCTAGTATTCCATTTCACATGCGTAACCAGTTTGCCAATTTCAATAAGCAGTTTCGGTGTCTAGTGAAATAAATTCCTGCGCTTTCCTTTTCTTTTCGGCATGAAACTTTTGCTCCAATTGGATGTCGGTGTCTCTTAAGTGTGTCACCCTACGGTTCGCGAATAATGTGGACATGATCGAGACCCCTCTCGGATCAATAATCGAGCGGGATCTGGAGACCCATACTGACTCCCACACATTCAACGATGACTTTCTTGTGATCGTCGGAACCTTTTACGCTAGTATCTTAATCCCTTTGTTTCACGATATATTACATGTCCGAGATTCGATCATCGGTATCTCCATACCTAGTTTAATCTCGTTACCGACATGCACTCTTTTCTCGTTCCCGTGATATAACATTCTAGTGATCAAATCACTTGCTTGCAAGCTAATCAATGTGATATCACCGAGAGGGCCCAGAGTATATCTATCCGTCATCGGGATGAACAAATTCCACTCTCGATCCATGGGCCTCAACATAACACTTTAGTAGTTCTGAACCCATCTTTATAATCACCTGATTCGGTGTGACGTTTGATGTTATCAAGAAACTCTTCCAGGTGTTAGTGATTGACATGATCTCATGGTCTAAGGATTAGGATCACTTCGTAAGTTGTTATAGCAATATAAACTCAATGACTTTGATCGTAATGCTATACTTGGATGAATGTTCATCACACCATTACACTAATGTTGTGACCTCGTTATTAACAACATCCAATGTCCATGATCGAAACCTATGATCATCTTGTTAATCAACGAGCTAGTTTATAAGAGAGGCATAACTAGGAACTTTCTTTTGTTTATTAAACACACATGTATTAACGTTTCCGTATTAATACAATTATAGCATGCAAAATAAACATTTATCATAAATAAGGAATACGATAATAACCACTTTATTATTGCCTCTCGGGCATATTCCTTGATCTCCCACTTGCACTAGAGACAATAATCTAGTTTGAAAACTTTGTGTATTGAACACCTATGGCTTTCCGGTGTTCCATATACACAATTGCAAGTGGTTAACATAATCTACGGATCTGACGTTTCAGGTCCGTGTGTATTTGCATGTCTTTGCGCCTTCACGCATCACTCATTCTCCAATGAGATGGCATTGTATAAATTTGGTCATTCGGTGAGACCTTTAGTTCCTTGGGGTTAAAACACGTCGATACTATTGTCATACAATATATCTTTAGTGTTAGCCCGTTGCGAACCACACCTTAGTTTGATAACAAACTACTTGACACAAATTCCCTCCTTTGCTGCTACTATAGCAGTCATATACTTAGCCTTTTGTTGTAGTATTCGTCACAATGTCTTAACTTTGGAACTCTTCCAAATCCATCATGGAATCTCATTTCCATTACATTGTGCCACCCATAGTTTAAATTGAGATAAACTTAATTTGTATCTTGTGACAAAACTAGTATCAATGTAACGCTTTACAATGAACTATTTGTAATTGTTTGTCACCTCTACACAAATATATTCTTAGTTCTTCCAAAAGATCATAAGAATATCCTCACTATCGTCCAATGATCATTTTATGATTCATTCTGGTATATGCTCATAACACTTAGAGCATAGGACATATCTGGATGTGTACATATCATGGTATGATTGATCAAAACATTCTCGTGATTGCACTCATCAAGTGTCAAAGCACTTGAATCTTGTTTCACTTATCAAGTGTCGATACACTTGAATCTTGATTCAATTCCTTTCCATGAAACAAGAACCGTTTCTTGTTGATTCTATATTGAACTCCTTCAATATCTCATATATGTACGTTTGGCACAACCATATTGGCGTTACAGTCTATCCACTATAGACATTCACGCTAAATATTCGGGTTTTGCCTAAGTCTTTCATCAAAATGAAATTCTTAACCTTTGTCAATAAAAGATACATCATTTCCAATCAACAAGATGTCCTTCACATAATGTATTAGAAATATGTCTTAGCGCTCCCACTTAATTTCTTGCAAATGCAAGCATCTTCATCGTCTCCTGATGAAAACTCCTTTTCATCACGGTGAAGATTCCAACTCATGATGCTTACTTCAACCATTGAAGTTTGCATGCCCTTTTAGCATCCTTTGAATTTAACAAAACCCTTTGGACCGTGTCATGTACACGTCCTAGGTAACCATTCTATTAGAAGAACTTTGTTTTGTTTATTCATCTACCATATACCAAATTATATGTAGTGGTTGCTACTTTAATCCGTTCGACTAAATATCGCTATGAAAGATCAAATCTTGTCATAGTCAACTCTTTGAACATTGTCATAAAATACTTTACAACATGTCGAATATTTCATAGATGTGAGACATCCATGTCTGTTTCTTTATAGATCCAAATACGACCGATAGGTTTTTACACCTTTCCGGAGGGTCTTCCAAGTTCAAAACTTGATTTCTCGTATATGGAACTATCACGGATTTTATGGCTTCAAGCCATTTGACGGAGTCAGGGCCCATCATCGCTTCTTTGTATGTATTCGGTTCATCATTGTCAAACAATAATGATTTACTCTCAAATCTTAGCATTTGATTGTTTAACCGACCTTCTTGGTTCAATAGGAACTTTAGACCTCCGTGACCACAACCTTTGAGGCACATAAGCTATGAGCATTATGGCAGCCTCGAGCGATTTCCTGCGCTAACTCAAAGACATTTAGCTAAGGTTAGTTAACCTTATCAAAGTTCTATTGTCCTCCCACTTAACATTTATGAAAATTCCTTCTTCAAGAAACTTTACATTTCAAGCGACAAACCCTTTTGTCCTCGGTGTTATGGAGGAATAACAATTGTTATTCGAAATAACCTACAAAGACATGCTCATCCGACTTTGGTTGTAAACATCTTACTTATGTTTAGTATACCAAAATTTAAGAAATGACAACTTGGGTTTTACCCCAAACCATAACTTCCATGGTGTCATTTCAACGGATCAAGATGGAGCTCTTTTTCAAATAAGCGGTAGTCTCTAAAGCTTTAATCTTTTAAAACATAATGGCGGTTTATAAATAACACCTTTGATCCAACCATGTCAAACAAGGTTTCATTACAAATCTCAAACACTCCATACTCCTATGGTGTTTTGGGAGATGTAAATCTAGGTGTTTTGCTAAACTTGCAACTCAAATAAATCCCTTTATGATAAAATCATAATTCATTTATTTTCTTGCTACACTTGTAACTCAAATAAATCCCTTTATGATCAAATCATAATTCATTTATTTTTCTTGTTACAATGATTTTCCACTTCATCTTGAAAGTCTTTGAAACATTTTCAAATATTTCATACTTCTTTCTCATTAAGTGAACATTCACTCAAAATTTCCGGAGAAAGCATATGAAGTTGAAACCCATCGCTTACGACTGCACATAATGGACTACATACATCGATATGTATAAATTCCAATATTTTAGTCGTTCGTTCTTCTTTGGCCTTTGAACGAAGTTTTAATTATCCCGAGGAAAGTCTCACAAGCGTCACTTGATCAAATCAAAGACTCCAAAAATCCATGAAAATGGAGATTCTTCATGTTTTCTTTCCAATATAATTTAAACAGCGATGTCACTTCATAAGTGATCTTTCAATCATTTGTCTTGCAACATTTTAGCATTAGGATTTATGGATGTGATTTCTTCAACTAGATTTGTAAATCATCCATCTTATATGGAATACGGTAATTATTTGAACAACCTTTGTTCTTATAATACTGATTCAAATAACAATTATTAAAACAAATCTTGAAGTCTTTCTTCAACTAGATTTGTAAATCATCCATCTTATATGGAATACGGTAATTATTTGAACAACCTTTGTTCTTATAATACGATTCAAATAACAATTATTAAAACAAATCTTGAAGTCAAGCTTTGATGTCAACGAGAAATACAAACAACGGTTTGTTTGTTTTCGATGAACATCATCACATTTTCTCTTGCTAGTTACTTAGGCCATTGTGGTTCATGAATTGCGTCATTCCGTATGAAATTTCATACCAACCAATTCGGTATCCAATACCCAAGAACCACATTGTTTAACAAGCAAAGAATACAACCATAACATGTATATCATATATATACCTAAATTGGATATTTCCAATCTTTTCTTTTCTGCCAAATATATTTTATAGATTCTCTTTCAGCATTTCCTTTTCCTTTTAAAAGAAATTATCAACATCAACAGTGGCGCCATACACATGACACATAGTCCAAAGCGTGTATATTCAAATAATAATACCTTTGGACTTGCACTTTGAAGTAGATCACCATCATCAAATGATCGGTATTCTTTCAAAATCCATTCTTTAGTAATCTTTTAGTGTAGTAAACATTTTACATACATATTCTATTCACCCTTATCATGACGACATTCATGATCAAGCTACTTTAGCTTATAAAGGCGAATCGTGAGTATAACATTACTTTCCAAAACCCTTTTGGATGATTAGGATGTCTAGCATCTCCAACCTTCGTAAATTCTCATCCAATATGAGAACATATATATACTCTATCATATTGCAACCAAAACATTGTTTCAGATATCGTTATATCGCCACACATGATGGTTTTAAAACAATTCTTTCAGCTCCTAGATAAACTTGATGTTTAAATCAAGAATCATGGAGGCAAACATGATACTTAAGATACTAACACGGAATTGTTACTCTCGATTTAATACCAATTATTAAATTTCACGGAGTAAATAGAAATTTCTTTGAAAGTTTGCAATAGGACTTTAAACTTTAGATTGACACTCAACACAATACGATACCAGTTAAAGTATATATCCGAATTCTATAGTTCTATTATCTCAATTACAACTATGCATAAGGTGGTGAGCGAATGCCAATGACTACAACAAATTATGCAAATTCACTTTGATTTAATTTATGATAAATTGAGTTCTACTAATCCAAATTAGAAATGAACTCCCACTCAAAACGACATCCCTCATGCCTTTTTGGTGATTACATGAACCAAATCCACTACACCAAGTCCGATCACCATGTGAGTCGGTGTAGCTTCAAAAGCGAGCATCAAATGGGCATCATATCTACTATATGACTCATGCTTAACCTTTCGTCCGTGTTCCGAGGCCATGTCGTACATGCTAGGCTCGCCAAGTAAGAACCTTAGTATTCGCGTGTGTAACTGTCTTACACCGAGATATGCTCAGGATTCAAGTACACCCGATCATCACGTGATGTCTTGAAGCGACGAAACATTGTCGGTGCATACTTAAGGAAGAACACATTTTATCTTGATATCTAAATGAGGGATCATCTTATTATGCTAATAAAGCCAAACAAGCAATATAAGATGCTATCAAACATCACATGTTTATTAGTGAAATGTTATGGTTCCCTTGAGATGATCTCTATCATGTGCATCGTGGTATGATCACTATCATACCTATATGTGTAAGTCCAAGGTCTATGGAGATTACACGTTATGTGTGTTGTAAGAGTATCATCTTATACTACTTACAACATCACCATATCATAACACTAGCCCGAACAATCTAAACTAGACGCCTCTAATTTATCCATTGCAAGTTTTACGTGGCTTAGGGCTTTCAAGATAGAACCGTTCTTACCTACGAAGATGAACCACAACGAGGATAACCAAATTGTTGACAACTCGTTGCAAATTAGATATTGACTATAGTAGGAGAGCAGACACCCGCTAGCCACTTATGCAAAACTAGTTGCATGTCAAGCGTGGAACAGGTCTCATGTGCGAGGACATGTAAAGTTTGTCCGGGGCTTCATCCCACTATGCCACCAATATCCAAAGTACAACTAAGAAGCAATAAAATGATCATCATCGCCACATACTCATATGTGTACTACCGTGCAAAGTATCTACGCATAGATCCGGCTCGATACCATCAAGGGTTCGCAGATAGAAAACAAAAATTTTCCTACGATGGGAACAACTATGTACCAAGATCTATCTACTAGATACAAACAACAGGCGGATGTATATCCGTAGAGAACATACCCTTGAAGACCGACAAAGCTTAACGAGTCCAAACTCGTGGTTGATGTAGACGATCTCTTGCCGATCTCAAGATCGAGAGGAAGTCCTAAGCGCCCGCAAAACAGCAGCGCATCCGTGCTCGCACACGTTCGAGGCACCGAGCAACCTCCGCCTCCTCGCTCAGCGATGCGGTGAAGCACAACTCTTTCTTGCTTGAAAAGCCACTGGAACATGTATCTCGCTAGTCCGAGACCATGGGGAATAAATTCTAGAGGGAGAGAGATCCTTCACGAGGAGGTGTGGTGTGAGAGGAGGAGGGGCCTTTATAGGGAGAGGGGGCACCCAAGGGGCCATGCGCCCAGCCATGGGGCTGCCCCACCTCTTCCACATTCATGTGGGTGGAGCTCCCACTCAAAATGAAAAGCCTCCACTCCCATTAAAAATCCTCCACTCATAAATCCACTCACATGCATTAAATTTCCACCAAATTTAATGCAAGCTCTCATTAAATAAAACTCTTTTATTTATTTATTCAGAATTTTGTTAATTACTTTAATTAACAAACATTCACATAAAACCCTTGCTAGTATTCCATTTCACATGCGAGAACCGGTTTCAGCAATTTCAAAAGCAGTTTAGGTGTCTAGTGAAATAAATTCCTGCGCTTTCCTTTTCTTTTCGGCATGAAACTTTTGCTCCAATTGGATGTCGGTGTCTCTTAAGTGTGTCACCCTACGGTTCGCGAATAATGTGGACATGATCGAGACCCTCTCGGATCAATAATCGAGCGGGATCGGAGACCCATCGACTCCACACATTCAACGATGACTTTCTTGTGATCGTCGGAACCTTTTACGCTAGTATCTTAATCCCGTTGTTTCACGATATATTACATGTCCGAGATTCGATCATCGGTATCTCCATACCTAGTTCAATCTCGTTCCGACATGCACTCTTTTCTCGTTCGTGATATAACATTCTAGTGATCAAATCACTTGCTTGCAAGCTAACCAATGTGATATCACCGAGAGGGCCCAGAGTATATCTATCCGTCATCGGGATGAACAAATTCCACTCTCGATCCATGGGCCTCAACATAACACTTTAGTAGTTCTGAACCCATCTTTATAATCACCCTGACACCGTGTGACGTTTGATGTTATCAAGGAACTCTTCCGGTGTTAGTGATTGGCATGATTTCATGGTCTAAGGATTAGGATCACTTTGTAAGTTGTTATAGCAATATAAACTCAATGACTTTGATCGTAATGCTATACTTCGGATGAATGTTCATCACACCATTACACTAATGTTGTGACCTCGTTATTAACAACATCCAATGTCCATGATCAGGAAACCTATGATCATCTTGTTAATCAACGAGCTAGTTTATAAGAGAGGCATAACTAGGAACTTTCTTTTGTTTATTAAACACACATGTATTAACGTTTCCGTATTAATACAATTATAGCATGCAAAATAAACATTTATCATAAATAAGGAATACGATAATAACCACTTTATTATTGCCTCTCGGGCATATTCCCTTCAATATGGTGAAAACACTGATGTCTGTCAAAGATGGAGAACTAGCCAGAAGAAGAGCCCAACACACCACCGAGAACCCAGAACTGATAGCCGCGTTCGAAGCTATGCGGTGGACTTAAGACCAAGACGAAACTTAGTTGTAGGATTTTTTAATCTCTTTGTAATTTTTATTCTCTTGTGTAATTTTCTATTCTTTTTAGAGCCAGCTGTACTCTTTTCCCTTCCGAGAGATGGAAGGTTTTGATGAGGCAGCTAATAATAAAGGCCAATTTTTATCTCCATACAAACTTGTCTCCCTTTCCTTCCCGCCCTTTCCTTCCCACCATCTCCTTCCCGCCCTTTCCTTCCCGCCCTTTCCTTCCGAGTCTATAAAACCCACCTATCCATTAAGGTGAGTAAGAATGCCAACATGTCGGGTTTTCCATCCGATCATAGTTTTTTTACCCCTGATGTCTGAAAACCTTTTGCGTTTTGCTAGAAATTTTAGAATAGACAAGATCCAAGTTCCATTTGAGGAACTCATCGATAGTGATGTTTTTCTCAATGAGCTGGGTGAGGCATTATGTACAAAAGGGTGGCCATCGAGGAAATCTGAGGAAATACGACAAGAACTTCTCAGGATCAATGCAAGGTGGACCAAGCTGAAATTTAAGAGTGAAACTTCGAGAGAGAGGTTTATTGATCAACCTTCGTTGTGGATAGAAGAGAGAGAGGAAGAAGATGATATCTTCATGCCGCCTTTCGATAAGAAGGCGAGAGCTGCCTGGGAGAAGGAGCAGGCCAAGAAGGCCAAGAAAAAGGCATCATCAAAGGGCAAGGACGAGGCATCATCGAAGGGTAAGGGTGAGGCATCAGTGGAGGATGACGATGATGACTTCATGCCGCCTTTCGGTAAAAAGGCGAGAGCTTCCTAGGAGAAGGAGCAGGCCAAGGGCAAGGGCAAGGGAAGGAATTTGTAAATCTTATATCCCATATTACCCCTCCCTTACTTTTTCCTCCATATTTCCCTTTAAATAGAGCAACCCACCACCCTCATTATCCACACCACCACTCTCATTCTCCACACCACCACCACTCTCATGGCTGCTGAACCAAATCCCAACCAACCGATACCCCCCAACCCCAATCAACCAAGAAGAAGACGCCACCTTTGGGAGCAGGACTACAATGAAGAATTTGTTATGATAGATGGTGTCGAAGTGCACCAAGTTAGGTGCAAAATATGCGACCGTATCTTCATCTTGCACAAGGGAGGTGGAAATGGTTACTTGCACAGGCATGTCGAGTTTCATCTGAGACAAGCTCAAGGAAACTAATTAGTTGATGTATTTTTTCTTTTCTTTTCGAGCGGTTGTACTCTTTTTCCTTGCTAGGGATGTAAGGTTTTTTAATGAGGCAACATCAATAAAGTTCAGTTGTTATCCCATATAAAAATTTGTGTCATTTTACTATTTTTTGCATTTTTGACATTTTTAGCATTTTTCGGACTCAAATCGAAAAAAACAAACAAAACAGGAAAAAATAGACAAACGGGCAGGACCCTTGCAGACCAAGCGTGCATGGGCGGTAGCGTTAGAGCCAGGGCGGCTCGGGCGCCAAAGCGGCACGTGTCTTGCCCACCGCAGGCGTACGCATGCCGCCCGTTTACCGTGTCGGGCGGCTCGTTGAGCCCACGAGTATAAAATTGGGGCTTTCTAGCAAAAAAAACTTGGGCGACTCCAAGAACCGAAATTGCGCATCGATCAAACCGGAATTCAGCGGAATTAGGGCACCTTGCAACGACGAGGAGACCTCGCGGCGCGCGGCGAGGCCGCCTTCGTCGTCGTCGTCGTCGAAGCCGTCGCCAGCGTTGGATCTGGAGCCAGAGTCCATGAACCCGCTGCGCACTTCCTCCCCGGCGGATGCTGCCTAGGCGCGGTGGCCGCCTGTCCGGCACCGACGAAGGGAAGCGTCCACTGGTGGTGGTGCCCTGCAACTGCAAGGTGGGCGACAATGCTTGGTTTAGCTAATTCCTTGGGCCTTTCCCCACAGCGACACGAAAGAGAGTAAGCTAGGCCCACGTGGCAGCGGTAGTGGGTTGGATGTGCGGGGATGGACGGAAACTACTCCCTGACGCCCGAACGTCTGGGTGCTATCGTTTTGGTGAAGACTTTTTCTCATGGGCTCGGCCCGTTAAGCTTTAATTCTGCTTTTCTTCTGCCTTCCTTCGATGCAGCTTCTTTCTTTTACTACTCCCTCCGTTTCGGTTTATAAGTCCTACGCGTATATCTAGGTTATCAATTTGACCTACATAATTTGAATTATATAATATAAAAATTATATCATTGAAAAATACAAAGTCTAAAGTTTTCGGTGATATATTTTTTGTAATATATACATCATACTAAGTTATTCAATTTGGCGATATAGAACTACGTGCAGGACTTGTAAACCGAAACGGAGGAAGTAGCCCGAAAGGTGACTGTCAGATTGGGTTTCGATCTACATGTTCGCCTTTTCTCTTTAGTTCCTCCATTCAAAGTGCTTCTTTCTTTTCTTTCCGGTTCTACGTGGTGCATTTTTTCTTACTTAGTTCTTTTTTAATTTTCTATTTTTCAATCTTTTCTAGTTTCGTTTTTTGGGACCGGATTTTCCTTTCCCGTTCACTTAATTTTGGTTCCTTTGTTGTAGGTATTTTTCTTTCTTACATACTTTTTTCTTTTTCTTGGGCTGCTACATTTTGTTCCAAACAATATTTTTCTATTTTACACTTTTTGGTTACAATTTGTTTTATTTTCCACATTCTATTGTTTGTTCTATGTGGAGATTCAACTTTGTTCCTTTTTGGTATAGTTTTTTTTCCGTAGACTAAATTTTTTGTTACTTGTCAAGGCCCCTAAATTTTGGGTTCCCATATTATACTCTTTTGTTTCACATGTAAATTCGATTTTGTTCCTTTTCGCTATAGTTTTCTTCTCTGTGGACTAAATTTTTGTTCCTTGTCAAGGCAATTTTTTTTCTTGGAAAGTGTGGTCCACGGGTTTTACCTTTTTGTTTCCCATATTTTACCATTTTGTTCCACGTGTAGATTCGATTTTGTTCCATTCCGCTATAGTTTTCTTCTCTGTAGTCTAAATTTTTGTTCCGTGTAAAGGGGAAACTTGTTCCTTGGAGGATGCTACAGGTTTGCCCCATATTTTGTACTTTTTTTTATTTTGTTCCTCGTAATAAATTTGATCGTGTATCTTGTTGCTATGGTTTTGTTCCTTGTAGACTAAATTTTTGTTTCTTGTTAAGACAAAACTTTTCTTACTCTTTTATACTCGCGATCTAAATTTTTGTTACTCTTTTATACTCGTGATTTGTTCCATTTTGTGACTGGTCATTTTTCTTTGTTCCACTTGTGAATGGACATGATTTTTGTACCAGCCCAAGTAGAAAAAAAATACTATTAATACTTTGGTGTAATACATATATAAGAAGACCTTAAAATAAGAGAAAGATCTACTCCCTTCGTTTCATAATATAAGATGTTTTAGCTTTATAAAAGAAATATATCTAGACTATTTTTAATGTGTTGGTTAATAGAGTTTTACTTCAAACCTATACATTAAAAATAGTCTAGATATATTATACTTACAAAACTAAAACAACTTATATTTTAAAATGGAAGGAGTACAACGTAGGTGCATATGTCTGCTCATTTGATTTACCGATTGTAGGTGCATGAGCCAGGTTCACGTGGCTGCTAGCGCATGCAAAAGAATCGTATCCAACACCAAAAATCCAAGTAAATTAATTAAATCTTAGAGTACAATGGCTGTACGTATAGCGGATTGTCATGGGTAGTGTACCGTACGCGCGAGGCGTGCGCGCGGACGTTCGGAGATTAAAAATAGTCCCATATCGGTAATCCAATGGTGGATTGTACGGGCGATATCTTAACTCGAAAAAAAAAGAACCGGCTCCTGGGTCGCCCCCGCGCATCCCTGAGGCGGTTCCCATCGCCGTCTTCGCTCGTGCGGTGCCGACGGCGGCTGGCCGTTCTTTCCCCGGTGCATGGAGGCCGGCGCGGGGCAGCGCTCAATGGCGATAGTGACCTTCAGCAGGGGCAGACAGATCTAGCGCGGCGACGGCCTGCGGGTGGCGGTGGAGGCAACCCCTGCAAGTTGAGGCGGTGTGGGTCTTCTCCTCGCGGCGGCTGCGGTTCGACGGCAGCGGCCCGTCCTCCTCAGCCTCCTGGAGCTTCCAACGGCGGCGGGGCGGTTCGTGGTGGCGGGGTGCGGCGGTGATGACTCAGGGCAGAGAGACGACGCAGGCCATGCTGCCGGTGGCCGGCCGGTGCGCTGGTGGCCCAGATCTGGGCCCTGCGGGGCCCATCTGGGCCTAGGCGGGCCTCCCAAGGCGTGGCGTGGTCGTCCTCGAGAGGTGGGGACCGGAGGGGCTCGAGCTCGAGGGTATCGTCGGCATGACCTCCATGCTGCAGCATGATGGCGGGGCCTTTACGGGTCTGACTTGGGCCCGGACGGGCCTGTCCAGGCCTGGTGTGAAACTGCCGCCGCGTCCGGCCGGCAACCACTTACCATGGTGGAGGACGGGGCTCCTCCATGAGGTCGTGTCACTAGTAGAAAACAGGCCATCCGTTCGTGCCCCCAAAGAGTATTAGCCCGGTTGCGCCACGAACCGGGACTAATGCTGGCACACGTCCCGGTTCGAGTAGGCACGGGGCCCGGAGACATGCATCCCGGTTGGTAAGGGGCATACGTGGGACTAAAGGTTGGGCGTCAGCCACGTGGCGTGGCACACACCTTTAGTTCCGGTTTGTGTTACAAAACGGGACGTATGCTCTCGCCCTCTATAAATGCAACATCCCAGCCCTCTGCCTTCACTCTGTTTTTTTGGTGGAAGGTGTGAGAGGTGTGCTAGTTTTTTTTCACATGCATGCCTTCAAGGTGTTTGATAAAATGTTTGAGTGAACGATCCCGTTCAATTTCTCATAAAACAAAAATATAGAAGGTGTCTGAGACGCACTTGAGCTTTCTCCTCTTTATTTTCCTCAATCGAGGTTAGCAATCTTATCTTTTCTCTATCATTGATACAATGCATGTGTCGATGTGAATTGGTCATTTCACTATTTATGATGTCATGTTTTTTGATAAACTTACTTATATGATGCAGATGAACGGTCGGGAATAGATGTACGGTGACCGGAGCGTAGCCAGGTATATGAAAGGCGTGGATAAACTTATCGATGTGGCTACGGCAAACAAAGAGAATGGTTTTATACGTTGTCCATGTGTTTAATGTCGGAACAACAAGGAGTACTCTTCCTCGAAAATCATTCGCGGCCACCTGATTATGAAAGGTTTCATGCCCAACTATAATTGCTGGACCAAGCACGGGGAAAGAGGGGTTATGATGGAAGATGGTGAAGAAGAAGATGATAATAACAACTATCATCATATGTTTCCTGAATACAGTGATACTGCAATGGAAGACAATGGAGAGGAAGGAGATGAAGAACGGGCATCAGATGAGCCGGCTGATGAAATTGGTAGGGTCATTTCTGATGCAAAGCGAGACTGTGAAACAGAAAATGAGAAGTTGAAGTTAGAGGGCATGTTAGAAGATCACAAGAAATTGTTGTACCCAAATTGTGAAGATGGCAGCACAAAGCTCGGTACCACACTGAAATTTTTGCGATGGAAGGCAAAGCGTGGTCTAACTGACTCCTCATTTGAAAAGATGCTGAAAATAATGAAGCCGAAGTTTCCAAAACATAACAAACTTCCCGAGAGTACCTAAGAAGCAAAGAAGACTCTTTGTCCTCTAGGATTAGATGTGCAAAAGATACATGCATCCATTAATGACTGCATCCTCTACCGCGGTAAGGAGTATGAGAATTTAGATAAATGCCCGGTATGCAATGCATTGCGGTATAAAATCAGACGAGATGACCCTGGTGATGTTGAGGGAGAGCCCCTCCGGAAGAGGGTACCTGCTAAGGTTATGTGGTATGCTCCTATAATACCAAGGTTGAAACGCATGTTCAGAAACAAAGAGCATGCCAGGTTGTTGCGATGGCACAAAAAAGACCGTAAGAAAGACGGAAAGTTGAGACACCATGCTGATGGGTCACAGTGGAGAAAAATCGAGAGAGACTTTCCAGACTTTGCAGGTGACGCAAGGAACTTATGGTTTGGTCTAAGTACGGATGGCATGAATCCTTTTGGGGAGCAGAGCTGCGATACAGACTGGCCCGCGACTCTATGTATCTACAACCTGCCTCCTTGGTTGTGCATGAAGCGTAAGTTCATTATGATGCCAGTGCTCATCCAAGGCCCGAAGCAACCGGGCAACAACATTGATGTGTACCTTAGGCCATTAGTTGAAGAACTCTTACACTTGTGGGGCAAACCAGGTGTACGTGCGTGGGATGAGAACAAACAGGAGCCATTTGATCTACGAGGGTTGTTATTCGTAACCATCAATGATTGGCCTGCTCTTAGTAACCTTCGTCGTGACAAACAAGGTATATAAGGCATGCACACACTGTTTAGATAAGACTGAAGGTACATATTTGCATAAATGCAAGAAGGTTGTGTACCTGGCGAATCAATGATTTCTTCCGACCAATCATCCCGTAAGAAAGAAAGACAAGCATTTCAAAGGTGAGGCAGATCACCGGGAGAAGACTGAACTCCCTGCTGGTGATGATGTATTTGGTATGGTCAAGGACATAGAAGTAATCTTTGGAAAGGGTCCCGGCGGTCAATCAGTTCCGAACGACGTCGCTATAGGACACGCACCCATGTGGAAGAAGAAATCTATATTTTGGGAGCTGCCATATTGGAAAGTCCTACGTGTTCGCTCTTCAATCGACATGATGCACGTGACGAAGAATATTTGCGTGAACCTTCTAGGATTCCTAGGCGTGTATGGGAAGACAAAAGATACACCAGAAGCACGGGAGGACCAACAAATTATGAAAGACCCAAAGAACATGCATACATAGAACAAGACGGATAAAGGGCATCACTTAAGTCGCGCCAGCTATGCTCTTACCAAAGCAAAGAAGGAAATCTTTTTTGAAGTCCTTTACGGTATCAAGGTGCCGTCGGGCTTCTCATCTAATATAAAGGGGATAATAAATATGACAGAGAAAAGTTCCAAAACCTGAAGTCTCATGACTGTCACGTGATTATGACGCAGTTGCTTCCGATTGCATTGAGGGGGCTTCTACCGAAAAATGTTCGAGTACCCATTGTGAAGCTGTGTGCATTCCTCAATGCAATATCTCAGAAGGTAATCAATCCAGATATTCTGCCAAGGTTACAGAAGGATGTGGTACAATGTCTTGTTAGTTTTGAATTGGTGTTCTCACCATCCTTCTTCAATATTATGACGCATCTCCTGGTTCACCTAGTGGAAGAGATTGCCATTCTCGGTCCGGTATTTCTGCACAATATGTTCCCTTTTGAGAGGTTCATGGGAGTCTTAAAGAAATATGTTCATAACCGTGCTAGACCAGAAGGAAGCATCTCCATGGGATATGGAACAGAGGAGGTCATTGAGTTTTGTGTTGACTCTACTCCTAACCTTAAGCCGATTGGTGTTTCTGACTCGCGGCATGAGGGAAGACTAAGTGGAAAAGGCACGATGGGAAAGAAAGCAATGATATGTAGGGACGGGGATTCTTTCACTAAAGCATACTACACAGTTCTACATAATTCCACCTTGGCAGCTCCGTATATCGAGGAACACAAGAATATTCTACGCTCCAAAAACCGGGAAGCTGAATCATATTCTGATGAACACATGAAGTCTTTCGGTGGTTGGATGTGGACACATCTCTTGAATGACACCACCGTTGGAGATCAGCTATACTTGTTGGCGCGTCACCATCTTTTCTTGTATTGAATTTCCAAGTGCGAAATAAATGGGAATACATTCTACGAGCCCAAGATAAAAAGAGCACCAACCAAAATAGTGGTGTCCGCTTTGATGCAATAGACGAGAATGGACAAAAGGACACATATTATCGTTACATAGAGGAGATATGGGAACTAGACTATGGAGTCTCTTTTAAGGTCCCTTTGTTTCGATGCAAATGGGTCAACCTGAATGGGGAAGGGGTAAAGATAGACCAGTTGTACGGAATGACAACAGTGGATCTCAACAATCTTGGTT
Source organism: Avena longiglumis (assembly GCA_030063025.1). Taxonomy (NCBI): domain Eukaryota; kingdom Viridiplantae; phylum Streptophyta; class Magnoliopsida; order Poales; family Poaceae; genus Avena; species Avena longiglumis. Next base: position 82,251,673 of record CP125976.1, read on the forward strand.
ATAGATATGAACCATTCGTCCTAGCCAATGATGTGTCTCAGGTTTTCTATGTGAAGGACATGTCCTCCAGATCGAAAAAAGGAAAAAAATATGCAAACGAATACATCATATGATGAGCCAAAGCGTCACATGGTTCTTTCAGGGAAAAGAAACATCGTGGAAATCGAGGACAAGACAGACATGCCAGAAGATTATAATAAGTTTGATGAAATTCCGCCCTTCACAGTGAAAACTGACCCAAGCATTCCGTTAAGTAAATAAGATGATCCATGGTTACGTCTGAAGCGATCATAAGGAAGGACATATGCCAAGAAGTTCATGCTCATATTATGTAACTCTAGTTCATGTCTTTCGCGGTTTGTGGCTTCACCGAAGGATATCTTTCACGGTTTGTGGCATGACCGGGACTATATATAGGGGGGCCTTTAGTCCCGGTTTTGTAGTCTCAGTTTTTAATATTAATAAATGTCTTGAGTGTTAGTCCTGTTTTGTGGCTGGACCGGGACTATGAAGAAGTTGTCCTTATTCGTACTTACCATGAAGATCTGATCTCCAAACGCGCGCAGTCACATATTAGGGAGTGCCTCTATGACCAGTTTCTTGGAGATCTTGGGAGGCTGGGATCCCGGCATCTCCTCAAACTGCTCGTAGTGGTGTCCCTGCTCGAAACCATCTTGCAGCTTGTAACTTCTCTAACTAGATCAATACACACCGGAGCTAACTAATTTCACATATTAGTGCCTCTATGACCGATTTCTCGGAGATGCGGAGGATGGGCTCGTCAGCATCTCCACGCTGGCCGTAGTGGTGTCCCTGCTCTCGAAAACCATCTTGCAGCTTGTAACTTCTCTAACTAGATCAATACGCCTGGGAGCTAACTAATTTCACATATTAGGGAGTGCCTCTATGACCAGTTTTTTGGAGATGCTGGAGGACTGGGCTCCGTCGGCATCTCCCTGAAACTGGCCGTAGTGGTGTCCCTGCTCTCGAAAACCATCTTACAGCTTGTAACTTCTCTAACTAGATCAATACGCCCGGGAGATAACTAATTTCACATATTAGGAAGTGCCTCTATGACCAGTTTCTCGGAGATGCCGGAGGACTGGGCTCCGTCGGCATCTCCCTGAAACTGGCCGTAGTGGTGTCCCTGCTCTCAAAAACCATCTTGGAGATACCTCAAACTGGCTGGAGGACTGGACTCACAAGGATGCCTATTTATAGTATAAGCAGTTCGGCATAGTGTCGACACTTACGAAATAATGTCGACACTCACCCCTATTATTAGTGCTGGCTCGTGTTTTGTCCCGGTTGGTGTCTCCAACCGGAACTAAAGGTTCATCTTTAGTCCCGGTTGGTGACACCATCCGGGACAAGGTACACGCCGCACGACATAATGTCGACACTCATCCATATCATTAGTGCTGCCTGGCCGAGCCTGCCGAAATCCCTTCAACCGGGACTAAAGATGAACCTTTAGTATATTGAAAATACAAACAATAAAAATCCTTCACGTGGTGTTATATTATGTTACATAGTTGAAAGGAAAAATACCAGACTTGGTATATTGATCATGTTTCGAAAAAACCTTCACAAAATGACCTATCATGTTCGAGGTTTCATGGCTTTCGGTCCAAATGACCGATGTTATGTGCTGAATCATGGCACAGTTTGTCATGTTGTGCCCATATTATGCATGCGTGTGGACATTGGTATGGAGAACAATGTTGCAGGAGGAAGTTTTCCTTCTTGTCACACAGAAAAACCCTTTTCCATTTTCCGAGCGCAAAAAACGGGTCGTTTTGTGAAGTAACCACCAAAATGCCATTTCAGAATGCTACCGTCCCATTTTCCTAAAATACTATACCACCTTACATGGACTATCTCCCAACCGGGACATCTCAAACCTTTTCGTCCATCCCGGGTAAAAATGACAAATGTCTGCCGAATCGGTAGGAAGTGGGTCCGGTTTGTACTACAGGTACATGATCTATCACTCGGGTGATTTTTTGAAAAAATCATTTTTAGACTCGCAATATGTGGTTTCTTCAAAGATCCAATGCAAGTTCTAACGATGCTCGTCCCCTATCTTCATGCACACCGGTTCGACCATAGTTAGAAATTCACATAATTCAAAACGGGCATAATAAATTCAAAAAAATCCGAACAATGAAAATCTTTCGTGTGGTGTCATATTATGTTATATAGTTGAAAGGAAAAATACCAGACTTGGTATATTGATCATGTTTCGAAAAAACCTTCACAAAATGACATATCATGTTCGAGGTTTCATGGCTTTCGGTCCAAATGACCGATGTTATGTGCTGAATCACGGCATAGTTTGTGATGTTGTGCCCACATTATACATGCGTGTGGACATTGGTATGGAGAACAATGTTGCAGGAGGAAGTTTTCCTTTTTGTCGCACGGAAAAGCCCTTTTCCATTTTCCAAGCACAAAAAACGGGTCGTTTTATGAAGTAACCACCAAAATGCCGTTTTAGAATGCTACCGTCCCATTTTCCTAAAATACTAGACCACCTTACATGGACTATCTCCCAACCGGGACATCTCAAACCTTTTCGTTCATCCCGGGTAAAAAGGACAAATGTCTGCCGAATCGGTAGGAAGTGGGTCCGGTTTGTACTACAGGTACATGATCTATCGCCCGTGATTTTTTGAAAAAGATCATTTTTAGACTCGCAATATATGGTTTCTTCAGAGATCCAATGCAAGTTCTAACGATGCTCGTCCCCTATCTTCATGCACACCGGTTCGACCATAGTTAGAAATTTAGATAATTCAAAACGGGCATAATAAATTCAAAAAAATCCGAACAATGAAAATCCTTCGCGTGGTGTCATATTATGTTACATAGTTGAAAGGCAAAATACCAGACTTGGTATTATTGATCATGTTTCAAAAAAACCTTCACAAAATGACCTATCATGTTCGAGGTTTCACAAAATCCCGCCATTTCTTCCCGCCATTTTTCTTCCCGCCATTTTTCCCGGCATTTCTCCCGCCAGTTTTTCCCGCCAGTTCTTACCTCCAGTTATCTTCCTGCCATTCCTCACTATATATATGTAGGGTTGGCCTCCATTGTCATTGCACATCTCTAGACTCATATCTGCAACCTCATCACTCTTTCCCATGACTTCCACCGTAGCACTAACTCCCAGGGAGGCGGAGGCGCTTTGCGCCTCGAACTACCCCTGCCCGCCGGGCTACTGTGTCCCCGTCGGCTAGATGTTGAGCGCCGGAGGCGTGCCGGTTCCTCCTGTCCCTCTAGGTGTGGCGCGTTGGATGGCCATCACGAACCACTACTACTTCGAGCTCACGTTGGAGCAGCGGAGGAATCCCAGATGGCATCCCGATTATTTCTCGACTTGGGAAGCCTTCTTCGTGGACCGGTGTGAGAGGGCGCTCGCTAGGCACGAGGAGGATGGCCCACCTCCTCCGAACTTCAACGAGGCCGGGCGTCGGTTGTGGTGGCGCGATCAGACTCTCCAGAGCGTCATGGCCTACGACGCCGCCGACTCTAGCCCCCGCTGCGCTACCCTCAAGTCCAGCCCATGTTGGAGATATGCCCAAGAGGCAATAATAAAGTGGTTATTATCATATCTTCACACTTATGATAAATGTTTACATACCATGCTATAATTGTATTAACCGGAAACATTGATACTTGTGTGATTTGTAAACTAAAATAAGAGTCCCTAGTAAAGCCTCTTGTTAAACTAGCTTGTTGGTTAATATATGATCATGGTTTCCTGATCATGAACATAGAGATGTTATTAACAACAAGATCATATCATTAGGAGAATTATGTGATGGACATACTCCTATAGACAAGCATAGCATAAAGATCAAGTCATTTCAATATTTCAATTGCTATATGCTTTCTGATACATAGTAACCTAATTCCTTCGACCATGAGATCATGCATATCACCTTTACCGGATGGATGCTTTGATGACATCAAACACCACACCGTAACTGGGTGGCTATAAAGGTGGCATTGAGTGTTCGGAAAGTATTGGTTGAAACACATGGATCAAGAGTGGGATTTGTCCATCCATATGACGGATAGATATACTCTGGGCCCTCTCGGTGGAATGTTATCCAATTAGCTTGCAAGCATGTGGAGCTCACAAGGGATCACATATCACGGGACGAGAAAAGAGTACTTATCGCTAACGAGGTTGAACTAGGTATGCAGAGATACACGATCATAACCTCGGATAAGTAAACTATCGTGAGAAAAGGGAAATTGGTATCGTATGTAAGTGGTTCATTCGATCGCAAAGTAATCGTAGAAATATGTGGGAGCCATATGAATTTCCAGTTCCTCTATTGGTTATTGTTCGAGAAGTGTCTCGATCATGTCCGCATAATTCACGAACCGTAGGAGACACACTTAAGGATTCGGCGTTGTTTGAGTAGTTATGGTATTATGAGAAAGAGACCGAATGTTGTTCGTAGTCTCGGATGGGATCCGGATATCACGAGGTGATCCGGAATGGTCCGGAGAATAAGATTCATATAAGGAAAGTCCGTTTGGAGTTCGGGAATGATTCTGTTTTCTTGAATGTTCTAGAAGGTTCGGATTGTCCAAGACTCAGGAGGGTACATGAATGTGTCATTACATATTGAATGATTGCATCATGTACTAAGTGTTCTTGCTGTTCCAAAACTGAAAAGTCAAACCGCCAGTTTGAAAGTCAAATGGCTAAAACAGAAACTGGGAAAAGCGAAACTGTGGGAAACAAGCAAGAGGTGGTTGAACCGACTTGGGGAGGAGTCCTCCAAGCCGGCCGCCAACCAAGGCCGACTTGGGAGGACTCCTCCCTTGGCCGCCCTCCACCTATAAAAGGAGGCGGGGCCTCCTCCTCTGACACACAAGTTCCTATCCTCTAATCTCCGGTTTAGAGCCGTTTTGGTTTAGAGCTTCTAATTGCCCTAGCCTGCGGTTTAGAGCCTTATAATTGGTGTGTCTAATCCCTAGACCACTAATAGCTCTCTCTCATACTCCACCATACTCGCACCGGCTTAAGCGAAGCCTGCGGATCTTCCCTCTACTTAGGTACGCCATGGTTGTCTTTGCCGGAATCGCGAGAGTGCTACAACCTCCATTTTCTTTGGAACAAGGAGAGGAAGGTCTTCATCGAGTACCAACGTGTGACCGATTGCAGCCAGGAGCTTAACGCAGGAAGGATCGTCTCTGCGATCTTGAGATCGGAAGTGTCGACTACATCACCCACGAGAATCTGCTCGTTAACCGCTTCGAATCTTCGAGGGTAAGTTATTCCATCGACTCGTTGCTACAATCTAGTAGATAGATCTTGGCTTGTTTGTTTCTGCGATAGAAAATTTTGTTTTCCATGCTACGAACCCCTACAGTGGTATCAGAGCCGTGTCTATATGTAGATCTGTTGCACGAGTAGAACACAATGGTCATTGTGGGCGTTGATGATTTTATTGTCGATTGCTTCTTGTGTACTTTGCATCTTGCGGTATGTTGGGATGAAGCGGCCTGGGCTAACCTTACATGACATCGTTCATGAGACTTGCTCCACGCTTGACATGCAACTTGTATTGCATAAGTGGCTTTGCGGGTGCCTGTTTCTCCTAGCATAGTTAAGATTCAATTTACAACAGGTGATTGACAATACTAGTATCAATGTTGTGGTTCTTGTTCGTAAGTTAGAACGACACTTATTGAAAGCCCCAAACCACGTAAAACATGCAAAGAAAATTAGAGGCGTCTAACTTTGTTTTGCAGGGTGTCTTGTGATGTGATATGGCCATGATTGTGATTATATATGATGTATGCAATGTTCCTTATTGTAAGTTGGCAACCGGCAGGAGCCATATGGTTGTCTTTAAATTCTGTTAAGACCCGCGTGTCTATTCAAAGTAGTTTTAATAGTTGAAGCCGGTGGACGACAACCGTGAAGAAGCATCATTGACCTTGATGCAATGTCGGTAATGATAGAGATCATGTTCGTGCTAGAAGATGGAGATCGGAAGCACAAAGAAGAAAGGCCATATCATATCACATATTATGAATTGCATGTGATGTTATTCTTTTTTTTGCATCTTGTATTGCTTAGTAGACGACGGTAGCATTATAAGATGATCCCTCATGCACATGAATTTCAAGTCATAAAGTGTTCACCCTTAGTTAGCACCGTTGCTAAAGCTTGTTGTTTCGAAGCACCACGTGATGATCGGGTGTGTTAGATTCTACAAGTGTATACAACGTGAGCAAGCCAGATTTGCTCATGCGGAAACTAAGGTTTGATCTTGACGAGCCTAGCATGTATAGACATTGCCTCAGGAACACGGATTACCGAAAGGTAGAGCATGAGTCATATAGTAGATATGATGAACATGTTGATTGTTCGCCATTGAAGCTATATCAACTCTCGTGATGATCGGTTTTGATGTGGTGGATTTGGTTCGTGTGATCACTAAAACAATGTGAGGGATATTGTTTTGAGTGGGAGTTCACCTAGATTAATTTAATTATTAATTAGAACTCAATTTATCATAAACTAAATCAAAGTGAAATTGCATAGTTGTTGTAGTCATTGGCATCCGTTTACCACCTTGCGCTTAGTTATAACTGAGATAATAGAACTATAGAATTCTGGTTAGTTACTTTACGAACTGGTATCGTATTGTTTTGAAGTGTTAATATAAAGTTTAAAAGTCCTATTGCAAATTTTCAGTAAGTTCCGGTTACTCCATGAAGTTTAATAATTAGTATTAAATCAAGAGTAACAATTCCAAGTGTTAGTATCATGTTTGTTTCCATGATTCTTGATATTCAAAGGATTGTCTTAATATCAAGGTTATCTAGGATCTAAAAGAGTTGTTTCAGAAACCATGATGTGTGGAAGATATTGTGATATCTGAAATGAAGTTTTGGTTGCAACATGATAGAGTATAATATGGCTAAAGTCATGTTCTCATATTTGATGAGAATTTGCAAAAGGTTGGAGACACTTGTTGTCCTAATCCTCCAAAAGGTTTTGGATAGCAACATTATACTCATAATTCATCGTTATAAGCTAACAGTAGCTTGATCATGGACGATTCCATGATAAGGGTGAATATTTGATGTAGGTAAAATGTTTACTACACCAAGAGATTACTAAAGAAAGGAATTTGAAAGAACACCAACTATTTGATGATGGTGATCTACTTCAAAGTGCAGGTCCAAAGACATTGGTATTTAATTATACACGCTTTGGACTATATGTCATATGTATGACTCCACTATTGATGTTGATAGATTCTTTCAAATGTAAAAGGAAATCTTGAAGAGAATCTCATAAATATATGGCAGAAAGGAAAGGACTAGAATTGTTCAGCTTAAGTATATAGATGATATACATGTTATGGCTATATTCTTTGCTTATTAAACAATGTGGTTCTCAAGTATTTGATACTGAATTTGTTGGTGTGAATTGTCATACGAAACAACACAATTCATAAACTACAATGGCCTAAGTAACTAGCAAAATAATATGTGATGATGTTCGTCGAGAACAAATAAAGGGTTATTGTGTTGCTCGTTAAACATCAAAGCTTGCCTTCAAAGATTTGTTTTATCAGGTATTATGAGAACAAAAGGGTTGTTCAAATAATTACCGTAATCCAGAAAAGATGGATTCGCAAATCTCGTTGGAGACATCACATCCATAAAACTAGTGCTAAAGATGTCGAAAGACAAATTGATTGAAAGATCACTTAGGAAGTGACATCGCCGTTTAAATTATACTGAAAAGAAAACATGAAGAAACTCCATGTGGATGGAATTTTGGAGTCTTTTGATTTTTGATCAAATGACACTTGTGAAACTTTCCTAGAGATAATTGAAACTTCGTTCATAGGCCAAAAGGGAACGAAAGACTAGCTTATTGGAATTTGTACATATTGTTGTACGAAGTCCATTATGTGTAGTCAAGAGCGATGGATTTTAACTTCATTTGCTTTTTCCGAAATTTTGAGTGAATATATGAATATTTACTTAATAAGGATGAAGTATGAAACATTTGAAAAGTTCAAAGACTTTCAAGATGAAGTGCAAAATCATTGTAACAATAATATAAATAGTTTATGATAAAGATCATAAAGGAAGATATTTGAGTTACAAAGTTTAGCATAATACCTAAGATTTAAGGAATCGTTCCGTGGATTTGCATTTCCCGAAACACCATAAGGGTATGGAGCGTTCGAGATATGTAATTAAACCTTGTTTGACATGGTAAGATCAAAGGTATAATTCATAAAACTGCCATTATATTTTAAGGATTAAAAGCTTTAGAGATTACCGTGTTTCCACTGAAAAGAGCTCCATCATAATCCGTTGAAATGACACCATATAAAGTTATGGTTTGGGATAAAACCCAAGTTGTCCTTTCTTAAAACATTGGTATGCTATGCATAAGAAAGATGTATGCAACCAAAGTCGGATGAACCTGTCTTTGTATGTTATTTCAATAATCATAAGTAATCCTCCATAACATCGGAGACAATAGTGTTTGTCACTTAAAACGTCAAGTTTCTTTGAGAAGGAATTTTTCGTGAAAAGTTAAGTGGGAGGACAATAGAACTTTGATAAGGTTAAAAAGAACCTTAGTCAGTAAAAGAGCAGACCGAAAAGTGTTCCGGAGGCAGCAACAAAGCTCATGGCTCACGTACCTCAAAGGTTGTGGTCACGGAGATCCAAGTTCCTATTGAAACAAGTAGATCGGGTAAACAATCAAATACCAAGATTTGAGGGTTGAATCATTATTTGAGAATAATGAACCGACTACATGCAAAGAAGCGATGATGGGCCCTGACTCCGTCAAATGGCTTGAAGCCATAAAATCCGTGATAGTTCCATACACGAGAAATCAAGTTTTGAACTTGAAGGACCCTCGAGAAAGGTGTAAGACCTTACAGTTGTGTCTGGATCTATAAAGAAATAGACATGGATGTTTTACATCTATAAAATAGTCGACATGTTGGGAAAGAGTTCACAAAATGTTCAAAGGTTGACTATGACAAGATTTGATCTTTCATAGTGATATTTAGTCTAGACGGATTAATGTAGCAACCACTACATATAATTTGTTATATGGTAGTTGAATAAACAAAACAAGTTCTTCTAATAGAATCGTTACCTAGGACATGTGCATAACACGGTCCATAGGGTTTTGTTAATTCAAAAGGATGCTAAAAGCATATGCAAACTTCAATGGTTAAAGTGAGCATCGCGGAGTTGGAATCTTCACTGTGATGAAACTGTTAAAGGAGTTTAAAAGTTCATCAGAGACGATGGAGATGCTTGCATTTGCAAGAAATTAAGTAGGAGCGCTAAGACATGTTTATAATACATTATGTGGAAGACACATTGTTGATTGGAAATAATGTATCTTTTATTAACACATATTCTGTTGATTTGGCATCAATAGACGCTAATATGGTTGTGCCAGAAGTACATAGACGAGATATTGAATGAGTTCAATATAGAAACTACAAGAAAAGGTTCTTGTCGCACAGAAAGGATTGAAAGAGTTCAATGTTGATGATATGTTCAAGTGTTTTGACATTTGGTAAAGTGAAACAAATAATCAAGTATAGATTGATACTTGATGTATGAAATCACAAAGAGTATTTATATCAATCATACTATGATATGTACAAATCCAGATATGTCCTATGCTCTAAATGTTGTGAGCATATACCAGAATGATTCGTACGATGATCATTGGACAATAGTAAGGATATTCTTATGATCTTTTGGAAGAACTAAGAGTATATTATTTGTAGAAGTGACAAATAGATGGTTAGTTCATTGTAAAAGTACTACATTGATACTAGCTTTGTCACAAAGTACAAATTAAGTTTATCTCAATCTAAACTAAGTGTGGCACAATATAATGGAAAGTGAGTTCCATAATGGATTTGGATGAGTTCCAAAGTTAAGACATTGTGACAGATACTACAACAAAAGGCTAAGTATATGACTGCTATTTTAGCAGCAAAAGAGGGCATTTGTGTCAAGTAGTTTGTCATCAAACTAGGTGTAGTTCACAGTGGGATAATACTATGAAGATATATTGTGCGACAATATTATCAACATTTTTAACCCCAAAGAACTAAAGGTCACACCGAAAGACCAAATTTATACAAAGCCATCTCATTAGAGAATGAGTGATGCGTAGAGACGCAAAGACATGCAATTACACACGGACCTGGAAGTGTCAGATCCGGAGATCAGTTGACCACTAGCAATCGTGTACATACAACACCAGAAAGCCATAGGTGTTATATACACAAAGGTATGAAACTAGATTATTGACTCTAGTGCAAGTGGGAGACTGTTGGAGATATGCCCAAGAGGCAATAATAAAGTGGTTATTATCATATCTTCACACTTATGATAAATGTTTACATACCATGCTATAATTGTATTAACCGAAAACATTGATACTTGTGTGATTTGTAAACTAAAATAAGAGTCCCTAGTAAAGCCTCTTGTTAAACTAGCTTGTTGGTTAATATATGATCATGGTTTCCTGATCATGAACATAGAGATGTTATTAACAACAGGATCATATCATTAGGAGAATGATGTGATGGACATACTCCTATAGACAAGCATAGCATAAAGATCAAGTCATTTCAATAGTTCAATTGCTATATGCTTTCTGATACATAGTAACCTAATTCCTTCGACCATGAGATCATGCATATCACCTTTACCGGATGGATGCTTTGATGACATCAAACACCACAACCGTAACTGGGTGGCTATAAAGGTGGCATTGAGTGTTCGGAAAGTATTGGTTGAAACACATGGATCAAGAGTGGGATTTGTCCATCCATATGACGGATAGATATACTCTGGGCCCTCACGGTGGAATGTCATCCAATTAGCTTGCAAGCATGTGACTGGCTCACAAGGGATCACATATCACGGGAACGAGAAAAGAGTACTTATCGCTAACGAGGTTGAACTAGGTATGCATAGATACCGACGATCATAACCTCGGATAAGTAAACTATCGTGAGACAAAGGGAAATTGGTATCGTATGTAAGTGGTTCATTCGATCGCAAAGTAATCGTAGAAATATGTGGGAGCCATATGAATTTCCAGATTCCTCTATTGGTTATTGTTCGGAGAAGTGTCTCGATCATGTCCGCATAATTCACGAACCGTAGGGAGACACACTTAAGGATTCGACGTTGTTTGAGTAGTTATGGTATTATGAGAAAGAGACCGAATGTTGTTCGAGTCTGATGGGATCCGGATATCACGAGGTGATCCGGAATGGTCCGGAGAATAAGATTCATATAAGGAAAGTCCCGTTTGAGTTCGGGAATGATTCCGTGTTTTCATCGAATGTTCTAGAAGGTTCGGATTGTCCAAGACTCCGGGGAGGGTACATGAATGTGTCATTACATATTGAATGATTGCATCATGTACTAAGTGTTCTTGCTGTTCAAAACTGAAAAGTCAAACTACCGGTTTGAAAGTCAAATGGCTAAAACAGAAACTGTGGAAAACAGAAACTGTGGGAAACAAGCAAGAGGTGGTTGAACCGACTTGGGAGGAGTCCTCCAAGCCAAGACGCCAACCAAGGCCGACTTGGGAGGGACTCCTCCCTTGGCCGCCCTCCCACCTATAAAAGGAGGGCAGGCCTCCTCTAGACACACAAGTTCCTATCCTCTAATCTCCGGTTTAGAGCCGTTTTGGTTTAGAGCTTCTAATTGCTCTAGCCTGCGGTTTAGAGCCTTATAATTGGTGTGTCTAATCCTAGACCACTAATAGCTCTCTCTCATACTCCACCATACTGCCTCCGGCTTAAGGCGAAGCCTCATGATCTTCCCTCTACTTCCGTACCACGCAGTTGTCTTTAGGAATCGCGAGGAGAGTGCTACAACCTCTGCTTTCTTGAACAAGGGAGAGGAAGGTCTTCGAGTACCGAACGTGTGACCGATCAGGGAGCGCTTTAACGCAGCCTTGGAAGGATCGCTCACGATCTTGAGATCGGAAGTGTACGACTACATCACCCACGAATCTGCTCGTTAACCGCTTTGGAATCTTCGAGGTAAGTTATTCCATCGACTCGTTGCTACAATCTAGTAGATAGATCTTGACTTGTTTGTTTGTATGCGATAGAAAAATTTGTTTTCCATGCTACGAACCCCTGACAAATTCACTCGTACCTTCAAGGTTCAACTACTGGCGACGATAGCGACGACAAGCGACGACAATGACGACTACGATTCTAAGTAGTATTACGGTGTAGCGGAGCATGACTGAATCACTCCAACATTGCAAAAAGTTCGGCCGATTGTGGCTTAATCTGCCATGTATCTTAATTTTCGCTTCCATGTAACTTTGTGTTAGTTATGCGTTATGTACTTTAATTCCAGTTCTATCCTAATAAAATTTTCTTTCCCCATTATTTTCCGTCCTTTTTTCCTTCATTAATATATAAAAAATATAAGTTAATTCAAATCCAAATTAAAACACAGAAAATGGTTTTGAATTATTTAAAAATAGAAAATGGTTTTGAATTATTTATTCAAATCGAGACACTTTCTATGTTTAAAGTTTTTCTAAATTCCAAATTAATATTCAAAAATATAAGTTAAGTCATTATTAATTTTAAATGTTTCATAGTTTAAATGGTTACATTAATTATTTTTTAAAAATAGAAAATGGTTTTGAATTATTTATTCAAATCGAGACACTTTTTATGTTTAAAGTTTTCTAAATTCCAAATTAATATTCAAAAAATATAAGTTAATTCATTATTAATTTTAAATGGTTCATAGTTTAAATGGTTACATTAATTATTTTTTAAAAATAGAAAATGGTTTTGAATTAGTTATTCAAATTCAGACACTTTTTATGTTTAAAGTTTTTTCTAAATTCCAAATTAATATTCAAAAAATATAAGTTAATTCATTATTAATTTTAAATGGTTCATAGTTTAAATGGTTACATTAATTATTTTTTAAAAATAGAAAATGATTTTGAATTAGTTATTCAAATTCAAACACTTTTTATGTTTAAAGTTTTTCAAAATTCCAAATTAATATTCAAAAAATATAAGTTAGTTCATTATTAATTTTAAATGGTTCATAGTTTAAATGGTTACATTAATTATTTTTTAAAAATAGAAAATGGTTTTGAATTAGTTATTCAAATTCAAACACTCTTTATGTTTAAAGTTTTTCTAAATTCCAAATTAATATTCAAAAAATATAAGTTAATTCATTATTAATTTTAAATGGTTCATAGTTTAAATGGTTACATTAATTATTTTTAAAAACAGAAAATGGTTTTGAATTAGTTATTCAAATTCAAACACTTTTTATGTTTAAAGTTTTTCTAAATTCCAAAGTAATTATCATTTAAAAAAATTACAAATTTAAATCCCAAAATAGAAAATAAGGCGGAAGAGAGAGAAAATTGCTGATTTTTTTGAAAACAGGATCATATGTCCCGGTTGGTGCCACCAACCGGGACTAAAGACCCCTACGCGCGCCCCTTGGGCTGATAAAAAAAATAGTGGACTATACGTCCCGGTTGGTGGCTCCAGCCGGGACGTATGACCCTTTAGTCCAGGTTGGAGGCTTCAACCGGGACTAAAGGCCCTTCGTTTATAACTGGCTCGCCTCCTCTTCTTCTTCCCCATCTCACTTCTCTGCCTCTCAACGACTCGTGCACAGGAACCGTCCCCGATGCCGACAGGCTGCCCGAGCTCGCCGCCACCCGCGCGTTCCGTCCGCCACCACCGTTGCCTCCGTCCGCGCGCGCCCCGGCTACTTTCCCCCCTCGCGCGTGACCTCAATCGCCTGGATTGGAAGCTCCGTCCGTCGTCTGTCTCCGTCGATTCCGGCGTCTCCCGAGCTCCCCCGGCCTCGCCACCACCTCTGTCGTGTTCCTGGTGAGCTGCTTATCCTCACGTTGCTCTTCTTTCTCTCCCTCTCCTCCTGTACTATTCTCCCCGCGTGTGCCCGACGCCGCCGCCGCTCGAGCTCGACGGAGGCGACGCTCCAGTGACCAAGAAGGAGCGGTGCCGCCACTCTCTTGCTCCCTGCATCGCCCTCTCTCTAACGCGCCCATCCGCGCGTCCAGGCGTGTCCGCTATCGCCGTCGCTACCGCTGCCTGGGAGCTCACCGCCAGCGTGACGTCGCGCTGATGTCACTCGTGCGTCACCTTGCTCGCGTGGCAGCTGATGTAGCCTAGGGCCCATCAGTCAGCCTCAGTAGGTAGGCTCATCTGTGGTATAAAAATGATTTGATGCGTGTGTTGATATCAGCATGCGTGGAGGCTGAGTTGGCACTGGGGCCCTTCTGTCAGTCTCACTGGCTAGGTGTCGCCCCGGTGTAAAAACTATTTGCCTTTTTTTTAATTCCATAAAATAATTTAATATTGTAAAATCAATAACTTATTGTTTATAAGTCAGAAAAATACAAATAATATATCAAATTGTTCAGAAAAATGAAACCTATCTATTTAACCTATAATAATGCATTATTCAACAACTTAAATGACAAGTATAATTAGAAGAATAAATGCACCCCTCTCATATGTTCCGGAGTTTCCTCGAGTTAGGGTTTTCACCCCTCGGAACCCCGATTAAATCGTCGAGCATGTCTTAGGGTTACATTCCAATGCAGATTAACTTGTCATATCATCATACTTGCTTGAGCATTGCATCGATGCCATGTGTTGAACAAGCTAGGCGTTCGGTTCTTCGCGGTAGAATACGAGATCGAGATCAAAGACCGAGGTTAACACCATCGAAGATCGAAGATTTCTTGATAGCCATCGCATTGTAGATGCTTAGCCATGATATTAGTTGTCATAGACCCCAGTTTAATCGATGTTGCACCTAGGGTTAGCCGGTGTGTCCTCGCTAGGGCATCCCGAACCCGAGGGTTAATTGATTGCCGCCTTTCTTTTCGGTATTGGTTCTTCGTGATAGGATCCGAGCCCGATGTATTCTCCGAATTAGGGTTTCTGATATTGTAAATTCATTTCTATTATTGTGTATGTATATATTAGGGTTTCTCCGAATTAGGGTTTATATCTCTCTACACCGTACCTAACATTCTCCCTTAGCCGCTTTGACTTATCCGTTTTTCCACCTATGCAGAAAATATGGACCCACACGACAGAAACAAAGAAAAAGAAGAGTTGATCCAAGATGTGATCCGTGGGGAAGAAAATTTAGATGTATCGACGTTTCTGAACAACTCCGGTGAGGGTGATCCTCTTTTTGCCGGAAGAGACGACTTGTTTGAGGTTGAAGGTGATGACTTCCGCGAGGGAGAAGGCGATGCCTTGTGTGATCGAGAAGACAACCGCTCCGGCGAGGTGCATGTAATATAATTAATTCATTAATTAATAATCTGATATCTATATAGAAATAGTAACGATGATCTTTCTTCTTTTAGCCCTCCGGATCGAAGAAATCTACTGAAAAGAGCAGACGAGGCCCAACCAAAAAGTTGGAAGACCATGAGAGGTTCAAGATCGAAGATGTCGCTGAAGACGGCAAACCGACGGCTCCCGTAGTTGTCGCAAACAAATTTGTGGCACAATGCGGAGTAATCGTTAGGGACTTAATCCCGATCACCATTCGAAATTGGAATAGGCCTGCTGATGAGGAAGAAGAGGGAACATGTTTATTTGTCCCTAACCACGCCAAAGATTTACTGTGGAAGAGGCTCATGGTTAATTTCAAACTACCGAAGATAGAGCTGGATCCAAATGCGGAGGATCCAGTTGAGGACGCCTTAGAACATGGGAGAGCCATGGAGGCTAAGGTCAGGGAGTGGGCTTTGAAGAAGATGGCCCAGTGTTTCACCAACTGGAAGAAAAGATTGCACCTTGACTATGTCGTGAAAGATAAGACCCCCGATTTCAAGAATATTCAGTTTGAGAAGATAAAACCATTCTGGGCTGAGTTTGTGAAATACAAGACATCAGAAAAAGCTAAGAAAATGTCTGCAAAGAATAAGCTTAATACTGCTAACAAGAAGTATCACCATACTATGGGGGCAAGGTGGCTACAGGGCTGGCATTCCTAAGTGGGAGAAACTTGAGAATGAACTGCGTGCTAAAAAGATCACCCCAGAGACAGACAATTGGGTAGAACATGCAAGGAATTGGTTTTACAGGCATGGGGGCACGTTGGACTCGTAAGGGATGTGTATATATAACATACGACATAAAGAAGACCCCTTGCTAATCGAGAAGATGAGAAAAGCAGTAAAGGCTGTTAAAGATGGGGACTTCATTCCCGATAGAGAGAATGATGAGCTCACACTCGCCCTTGGAAATAAGGAACATGATGGACGAACACGAGGCACAAGCGGCTCCAAACCATGGAGGACTGGGTTTCCCGAAGAGAGGAAGAAATATCCTGATAGAAGCCGTCAGAGGAGAAAGGACAGGGCGGAAGTTGAAGCAGATATTCAGAAAGAGCGAATGCGTATAATTGAAGAACGAATAAAGCAACAACAAGATGAAATTAACGCACTTAAAGAGCAAAGTACTACCGGCCCATCTCAAGAAGACACTGCATTCGATGCTACCGGCCTATCGAATAATCGAAAAAGCAGTGTGGCTTCCACCGAGGTCCCGGGTGATGACAATGACGATGACGATGGTGCACCGACGATGGCTCCTGTTGGCTACCCAGTGGATGATATCACAGAGATGACACACCGCGAGCTACATGTCAAAGTTGTGAACATATCAATGAAGGTGGCGGTCGGCTATGCCTTACCAATTGGACCCACACCAACTTACCACTGTCGTCTGGTTCCAGAGGGCTACGCTGTTGTCGGGGTGGATGAAATCATGCCCACCTTTGAAGTTTTGGATCTTCACTACCCTGCAGGTGAAGGGGATGTGACTGTACTGGGAGACGCAACAAACATCACCATTCTATGGCCAAAGGAATGTATCGTGCTTCGAAATCGCACACCAAGGCCATCTTCGCCGCCGCCTCACCCATCTCCAGCGAGGTTGTCGCCGCCGCGGTAGCCGTGTTCGTCGCCTCACCCGGCTCGTTCGCCTCACCCGGCTCCGTCGCCTCACCAATATCCGGCGCAGCCATCGCCGTGGGAGCCATCGTCGGCGCCTCAGGATAAAAAGCGTAAGCGTACCGCTACTCTGCGTCGTGGTAAGCGATCGCTGAAACGTAAACAAGAGCCTCTTTCAAAAGTACCAAAGGTTCCTCCCAAGAGAGCTTATGACTGTACTGAAGAGGAGACTGCGGCGATCGTTGATGCGGAAACGACAGCGTTTTTCGCTAAGCTGAGGCGGCCAAAAGAGCCAGAGTTCCCCAGCACCAAAGAAGAAAAAGCCAAAGTGTTGAAAATGCTAAAGACTCTTCATCAACCCGAGCCAAAGCTGTCATCAGACTATGAGCGTTCTATTCTCAATTCACATGCGGCACAACAAGCCTCGAAGAGCAGTACTGATGCAAGCGAGAAATCTGTTGCCCAGCTCGGAGAACAAGAAAAACAGTCTTGCGCCCCTCTCAAGGTGATTTTCCAAACCAATGTGGGGTCGAGCAAATATGGGGCCAAAGAGCAGTATGATCCAGAGGTAGTTGCACAATACGGAGAAGCTGCCGCTGCTCAAGGTATGAGTATTGCCGAGTACTTATCCCAGTTAGAGTACTTCCCCGTGAGTGAAGTAGCATACAAATACCAGTATGGCAAACCTCTCGTCAAACCTGAGGAGGTAAATAATCTTCCAACAAAAATGCGAAGATTGCATAACTGGTACATGCATGCCACAAAGACCAGGGCTAACTGGATAGTGCTGAGGTTTACAAAAAAGCATCATGGGAAAGAAAATGATGACATGATATCCATTGAATTTGATGAACTATTTCAATTATTCAATCAAGACGCCTTGGACAAATCGATCATCAGTGCGTATTGTCTATAAGTACTAATTCTGTAATTAATTTAGTCTCCAGCTATCTCACCTTGTTTATTGCATGTATATAATCATACTGTAATATGCAGAATGAAGATTCTCGAATGCAACAGAGGACAAATCTATGACATTGGCTTCATTGACCCATATTGGTTTCATGAAGCTAATCTCAAAACAAGCCCCCAGGATACGGAGGATAATATAGTACACGCGTTAAGGTTTCAAGAAACCAGAAGAGAAATACTTTTTCCTTACAACTTCGAGTGAGTGTTATTGTCTTTTATACATTTTCTATTTCGCTTACTCGATGTTAAGTATATAATTGATTAGTTATGCATTCGCAGCTTCCACTATATTCTGTTAATCATTCAACTTGACAAAGGGCGTGTACTAGTCATGGACTCGAAACATAAATCCCTTGAGCAGTGGAGGACATGCAGATGCTTCTCCAACGGTAATTCTAATCATTACGACACTATATCGGCAACGTTCGTGAATTTTATGATATCAAGTAATTAATAACTTATTTTATTTGTTTTTTTCGCCGGGCAGCGCTTGAAAACGGTTCACCACCAAGGCTAGGGGTGTTTGGAAAGCCGAACTTACATTTCAAGCACTAGATGTAAGCAGCACTAGCTATATCCGCGCATCTCTTTGATTCTAGTTTTGATACAGTTATTATCATGGTTGATTATTTTTTTGATTGAACTATGTTCTCGTAAAGTGCCTGACACAGGGACCAGGTAACAATCTATGTGGATACTATGTTTGCGAGTTCATCCGGCAGACGTGCGATGAGAAGGGCAGAAATTTAGAGCAACTCCACATACGTAAACAATTTCTATAGTTTTTAATTACAATCAAATTGCGTTTAGTTTCATTAATATAGGCTGACTCCTTTTTTAAATCAGATCGAACGTCTACGGGACGGTCTTCTGCCAAAGGATCGCGTACGAGCAATTCAGGAGGAATTGGCGGGATTGTTGGATGCAGAAGTCCTAAACTCAAAAGGGGAATACTATTCGGCTGTGTATAGACAATAGGGATTGTAAAAAGAGCAACTTTTATATGTAGTGCATGAACTCGATCCGTGTATCGATTGTAATATTGTCATGATGATCTTGTGTAATATAATGGTTCCTTCATTGATGAGTGCAAAACACTAAATAAACAATAAAATAACCTAAATGAATTCTCTGCCGCGGCATAAAAGTGGCGAAAATGCTACCGCGGCAGGCAGAGAAATGTGCCAAATCTCTGCTACGACAGAAGGTTATTTGTCCCGGTTCGTGTTACGAACCGGGACGGTTGCTCCACCCCCCTCGCCCTCTGACACCGCCACGTGCACCCCCATTTGCCCCGGTTGGTGGGGCAACCGGGACTAAAGGTTGGGGCTTTAGTCCCGATTGCCCCGTCCCGGTTGGGTAACCGGGACTAATGCCCCTTACCAACCGGGACCAATGGGGCGTTTTCTACTAGTGTGCTAATGAGGCCCTCCGCCTACGCTCCTCCCCCTTCCACCTCGCTGGTCACATGTCACCCGTGCCACACGAACGCGAGTTCTCGGATGTCGGGGCGGCGGCCACGGAAGGTGGACTGCACGGGCGTCTCGACGGCAGGGCGACGTTGTAGTGGTGGCGGCTCCTCTCCTTGGACCATGTGGGTGGCATGGAGTGGGCATCGGGGGATCCTGGTGGTGGAAGCGCCCAGATCGTGTTTGGAAGCTCGGCTTGAGGATTGATGGTGGGCTGAGACACCGAATGTGGTTAGAGTTTTTCCGGGCGACAGCCCAGTGCTTCAGCGCCGACAACGGCGACGTCTGTGGGTGTTGTGACCCTATTGGGGGCGTTGTTGTGGCTACTCTCACCACATTAGGGCTCCGGGTGAAAACCTTAGACCTTGTGGTCTCGGTAGCGGCGGCGCTAGTGGCGTCGTTACCTTCTAGGAGGCGTGTCGTGGAGCTCCGGTCGTCTTAGTCTAGTCGTCTTCGGTGGCAAGCTAGATTCTTCTTAGGCTTCGCTTTTTTATCTTTGATCTGCCTGTAAGAGGAACTCCTCATCACTCTGTATCGGTTTGGCCGTTTGGCTTTATTTATAAAGCGGAACGAAAGCCTATTTTGAGAGGTAATCCAATGGTAGATCGACCTATTTATATACACTAACCGAAACAAAGCAGCCAGCTAGGTACGATGCGCGAGAAGTGCGGCATGTAGGCTTGCTCGTGGAAACATTCGACAAAGGCCGCGCCACCTAAATGGGCCAACGTTGATTCAGTCCAACAGAGCGCACCCTTCGGCAAAATGAAAGCAGTGAGCGCCAGGGAGGAGCACCTGGATGGACTGTTGGCCGTAGCAGGAGGGTGGGTAGCCATGGACCGGCGACTAAGCACCTGACCTGACATTCACGTGGCGGGGCCGGGACACACAGAGCTCGGTTTGCATGGGCCGTAGGCCCCTTCCAAACCCACTATCCTGGCCCACAGACAAGGCCCATCTTGTTGCCCCCCTTCTCCTTTTCATTTTCGTGGCCAGCGGCTACAGGAGCGAGGGATAGGGTTAGGTAGAGCTTTGCGCGGTGACGTGCTAAAGAGGAAGCCGACATGATCGATCGTGACGCACGTACGCGTGCCTGCGCGCGCCCGGCACGTCGCCGTCGATCGGCGACCGGAAAGCAAAGCAAAGCCAAGCGAGGGAGGCGAAGCAGCATCTACGGATCGTCAAGGAGCTTCAACAGCGGTTCATCCTTCTTCTTCGTCTCCGGGATGGATGTGGTCTTCTAGGCCCGTTCGACGACTTCCCGTCTGCAACCAACAACGTCAGGCTGGCTCTAGGAGGAGCTATAGCAGCGGCGCGCCGTCGACACAGTCTGGAGATTGAAGATGAAGAGCATCTCATTGATTTCAATGTAATTTTCGGTTTTGTTGAGATGTTTTGTACTGTTCGATGTTTCTTTTAGTGCT
This sequence comes from Avena longiglumis, assembly GCA_030063025.1. NCBI lineage: Eukaryota > Viridiplantae > Streptophyta > Magnoliopsida > Poales > Poaceae > Avena > Avena longiglumis. The sequence continues at coordinate 82,272,615 of CP125976.1, forward strand.
AAAAAGTCCTATTGGCAAAAGAAAAAAGGATGTGACGATCTCTGGACCTCTGTCAAGCTTTAGTTTCTTCCTGTAGTCAAATATCATTCAACTGATTTTTAATAACTGTCAGTCTTTCTTCCTCAGTAGAAGATAAACGGTTTTGTTCAGAGAAGACATCAAGAAAGTCAAATTCCTGAAGAAGATCTCTACATTGTATTAGCACCGTCCAGTACAACTACTGTCCAGTTGATAATCAGTATACGTAATTAAGTTGGGAGTACAAAACTTAATCTCCTTCAAGGATGTGACGATCTCTGGACCTCTGCCAAGAATTTAGCTTCTTCGCGTTGCCAAATATAATTCAGTTGACTTTTAATAACTGCCAATCGTTCTTCCTCAGTAGGAGATAAACGATTTTGTTCAGAAAAGACATAAAGCATGTCAAACTCCTGAAGAAGATCTCTACATTGTATTAGCTCCGTCCAGTACAACTACTATCATCCAGTTAATAATCAGTATACGTAATTAAGTCGGGAGTACAAAACTTAGAGGGACAGCCGGGCAGGGTGTCTCAGATCTCAAACGTGCCCTCCAGCTCAAGCTGCCCACCGGCAGCCTCCTCCTCGTCGTCGGCAACGTACAGGTACGGGTTCCGCTCCACCGGCTGGAAGTTGTAGAAGACGAAGATGTAGAAGGCCAGGCTGGCCATCTCGACGGAAACGTTGACGACCCACTGGTACTTGTAGCTGAGCACGGCGGCGAAGGCCGAGACGGCGATCCTTGTGAAGTAGAGGTAGCCGACGACGACGAGGTAGAACTGCTTGAAGAGGGTGAGCTTCTTGAGGTTCCTTGCCGCCTTGCCGTCCGTCTTGGACGCCTCCCGCAGGTTGCGGATGGACCAGATGATGGGGAAGAAGACCGCGCAGCAGCACACGACGTCCACCAACAGGAAGATCTGGTTCCACGCCAGCCAGTCCCGCCCCGCCGGCCCCGTCTCTCCGATCATCGCCGACGCGATGTTCTCGATCACTTGCAGCGGTATGATGATCATCAGCACGTTCCTCTCACGCTCCTGCATTTATTCTCAACCGATCCGTCGGGTCGGGTGTTACACATGGCCATTGGTAGTCTTGCGTGTGGGTGCGTGTTAGATCGTACGGACCTGGAGGTATGGCTTTAGGAAGGACCAGCCGGTGCCGATGAGGACGATGACGGTGAAGAGCAGGATGCCCTTGAAGAAGCCGAAGACGTAGAAGGCGACGTCCCAGCCGTGCGGCGTGCCGGTGCGCTCCACGTACCACGAGTCCTCGGCGGCGCACGCCAGCTTCAGGGCCTTGAACAGCAGCAGCGCGCCCATCACGGCGTGGATCCGCTCCACCGTCGCGCGCTCCCTGACGCAGACGAACAGCCACGCCGCCAGGAACGCGGAGTACACGGCGGACGAGACGGCGAAGATCTCCGGCAGCGGGAGCAGGCCGACGGGCAGGTAGTCCCTGCCACTGCCGCCTACGACGTTGTACATCTCGGTGCGCACGTCCATGGAGACCTCCACGCCGTCCTGGCAGCTGCTGAAGAGCACCGTGTACTGGTCGTCGGCGTCCAGGGTCACGCTGCCCCTGCCTTTGCCGTCGGTCCCGACGTCCTTGAGCCGGAACAGCGGCATCACGTACTCGCTGGTGAGCGGGCAGAAGGCGGTGCCGGTCTCCTCGGCGTACTCGGACTCGTTGGTGATCTTGAAGAAGAGGGTGTTGGAGATGAGGATGAAGCCCATGAGCCCCGGGTCCACGGACTGGAGCTGGGACCCCTCCGGGACGCTCCATGACACGCCGGACACGGAGACGTCCGCGACGCCGCCCGGCTTGAAGCCGAACTCCTCGAACAGGATGACCGGCCGCGAGTCCGACGCGATCGACGTCGTCTTGATCTCGCCACGGGCCACATCGGTGAGCTGGAGGGCGACGACGAGGACGGCGAGGAAGACGGACGACGCGGCCATCTCGAGGGATCGATCCAGCAATGGTACGTACGATCGAAAGTTCCGGTTCGTGTCACGTCATTCGAGGAACAAGCTCCGGCCGGTTCGACTGGCGTGGCGTGTTTTCGGGGTGGCCTACGAGTCAAACTTCCCGAACCAACGCCGTTTCCGCTATTTTTGCCCACAGATGCATAACTGGTTTATCTCGGTGGGCCTTCTAGATGGACAGGCCGCACTGGGAATTGGTTATGACGGTCATTGCATATGCGTTAATTTCTTATCTTTGGGCCTGGAAGGTACATATTCTCTGATTAATGATCAATGACTTTTGCCCTCAAAAAACAAATGCCAGCTACTCAGGGCGATGAATTTTTTTTTACAATCAATACCACATTTATTCATAGAAACAAATAGTACGTGATACAGATACATAAACTGATTCCAACGATTACAAAATAAACTCTAAAAGAGACAAGCAAATCTTTGAAGTCTTCAAACTCTTCCTTCTTTCATGACACAATCTTGTAATCTTCCGAAGGCAGCCGAATAAAACCAAACCATAGACCTGAAAATACCAACGAAGGTTCTCCCATAATTTTAATTTGAGCCGCAATGCCAAGACTACGTGCACGCACGGAGCCATTTAAGTAGTCAATCACCATCGGCAAGAGTACCAACACCAGTATCTCAAGGAAAAGTAACCGAACAGCCTGGTCAACATCGCTGGAGAGTCGAGGGTACGAATCACCATTATCAAGGACGTAGCAGTCAGGACATATATTGCGAGGATAAACCTCCTCGCGGCAACCATGAGAAAAGATCCAAAATCGATCCGGCGAAGCAAGATCTGAAGGCCCATACCTAAAAACTTGTAATCTTCCAGCACCACCATTAACGTCGGGAAGAAATCGTCGTCGAACGAAGGACAGTAGATCACTTATTGTAGACGATATCATGTCCATTGAGACGGAGACCAAAAAGAAGACGACGACCAAAGCCCTAACCTAATATACTGAAAGCACTATTTTTATTAAAAACTCCACGCATAGATCGGGTTCCCTACTCCTCCCGACACCGGCGAGGCCGGCCAGAGGAGGGGGAGCCGATCTATGGAGGAGGCGGAGGTGGAGGCGGCGCTGCTAGGGTTTCGCTATGGGAGAAAGAGAAGACGAGCTGTTCAAAAAGACTCAGGGCGATGAATTAGCACCATAGTTTTAAAAATGGACCGAACCACATTTCAAAAAGAAAAAAATCAAAACCAGAGCTCCGCGGCGGTTCTTTAAGCGCACTAGACCGTTCACACTAGTGAACCCGAATGAACTATGAGCGGTTGAACCGCCGGTTTATGCACTAAACTAGCCATCCGGTCTGACCGGTCCAGTGTTCGACCGATAAAAATAGATAGTGAAAGGACCAGTCGTTCGATTGATAAAAACATGAAACCGATAGTCTCATCGGTTCTGTCATCGGTCCATTTTTTTAAACTATGATTAGCAACAACGCTTGGATCTGAGTGGACGGAAACTAGAGGAAGAGCTGCATTGCCCATTGTCTATGCAAACGAAACATATAAGATGGCATAAGAGCATCTCTAGTAGAGTCCGTATTTCTCCGAACCGAAAACACGGAGTTCGGTCTTCCGAACTGTTCAGTTTAGATGATTTTAGTCACGACGCAGATTAGGAACCGAACTTGCGAACTGAAAAACCGAAAATCAAACGTCGCGAGAAAATGTGCTGCGATGATCTTGCGAAATTGAACCCATTCTTGCTCCGATCGAGCTACATTCGTTAATAATTTACATAAACTAAAAAAAATACGGGGCAGTTCAAGCTACATTCGTTAATTCGAGTACTTAAACTAGTACTAGATTAGGCCACGGATTGTCACCGGTGCAGTTCTTGCGGCGACGAAGGGTTTTCCCGTGCCGGCGATTCCTACGCGACGACGAGCGCGGCCACCTCGAACGCCGCCGCCTCCGCCGAGCTCCCGCAGGTGAGAGGCGGTCCGTTTGCGTTGTCGTTGCCGTCGCCACGCGAGGGAAGCGTCGGCAGCGGCGGGCTGCACGAGCCGGTGGGGGCGCCTCGGCTTGTCCTTTGCGCGCTGCCCAGCGCGTGAAAGCACGCAGCCACTTTCGTGCCGCCCGCTTCCAAGCATCGTCGGACCGCGCCCGCCTCGCGCAGTCTGCCTCCGACCGCACACCTGGCGGACGCAGCGCTGGCTTCCCGCCGCCGATTCAGCCCCCTCCCCTACCTACGCGTCTTAAGCGCCCCATTGCGGACGGAGGGGTGGTGGCGGCAGCGGCGGCGGAATTGCTCGTTGGAGAGGAGGCAGGCGGCGATGGAGGGAGTGGTAGCGGCGGAGGGGAGTAGGGTTTGAAAAACGAACTCCCCTCCGCGGCCCGTTTTAATACGGGGCGGCCGCCGAGTTTCTCGGGCCTCCGAACTCGTTTTACGGGTCAGGCCGCGAGTTCGGGCTTTGTTCTGGGCCGCTTTCGGCCTGAACCCGTATTGTCGCCAGACTTTTTCGGTTTTATCCCGTTTTACAGGCTCGGTTAGAGTTGCTCTAACAAGGCTAGCTAAGAAAGCACAAGGCTATGTGGTTTCTCTAGAATGCACATACTAAAACCTTCTATGTCTTGCTTTTGCTACTTTTATTTTCTCCATTATTATTAATAGTAAATATTATTGCTTTCATCATGATAGATTATGCATGAACCGACGCGTTTCCGCTATTTTTACCCAGAGATTTGCATAACTGGTTTACCTCGGTGGGCCTTCTAGATGGATGGGCCGGACTGGGAATTGGTTATGACGATCATTGCATATGCTTTAATTTCTTATTATTGGGCCTGGAAGGTTCATATTCTCTGATTAGTGATTACTGACCTTTTCCCTCAAAAACAAATTACTGACTTTCTCCACAGGACCACATGTGCTTTCCACGACGCAAGTACATAATTTCCTTGTACTTTGTGGGGGCACATTCGTTGGTTTTGTGACCAGCTGAATAGTGTGTGGTGCCTGCAATTTCAACAGTTGCAAGATCGGTCTCTCTCGGCGTCAAGATTCCGGCTCCTCTTTACGCAAAGAGGACGGAGGGACTCGTGGACGGATCAACCAGCTGCGTACAAACGCGAACTGATTCCATCCATTTGTTTCTCCTTTTCGTGTTACCTATAGCTAGCCAGAATCGCATGTGGAACCACACTGTGCCCAATAACATGGTGCGTAACGTTAGTCACTACTCACTAGAATAGAATGTCGACCCCATGGCTGGCAGGAGTTTGTTTCCTGTCAACAAAATTGCTTTGCCGTATACATAAACTAATGGATAGACGAAGTGGCAGGCACAAGAACAAATAGTGGACATGCATGTTAGCTTGCTAATGTAAGAGGCACATTAAATGGCAACAGAAGGGTACTTAAGTTTCTGTTGAGGAAAACAACTTTCTAACAACCTTTTATACCGAGGAGGTTAAAAAAGCTGTTTTTCAAATAAAACATAATAAGGCGCTAGGGCCGGATAGTTTTTCAGCGGAATTTTACCAAAAATTTCTAGAACGTCATTAAGGAGGACTTGATGAACTTGTTTGGGTTTTTATAGGTTGGTCAATTGGATATTTTTAGACTAAAATTTGTCAACATATTTTTACTACCTAAGGTTAATAATGGAGAACGTATACAACAATATCGTCCAATCTGTCTTCTTAACATTAGTTTTAAAAAATTTAGACCATGTTGTCAGTCCTTCTTAAACTGTATTCATGCAAGGGAGAAACATCCTAGATGGTGTAGTAATCCTGCATGAAACAATCCATAAACTACACTCAAAAAAACTAAATGATGTACTGTTCAAGATTGACATTGAGAAGGCATATGACAAAGTTAATTGGTCTTTTCTCCAGCAAACACTCCGAATGAAAAGTTTTTCTGAGGAGCGGCACTCTCTCATACAGTCTTTTGTGTCTAGGGGATAGTGTTGCCATTAAAGTAAACAATGATACTAGCAATTACTTTCAGACCAAGAAGGGACTGAGACAGGGGGATACACTATCGCCTATACTATTTAATATAGTGGCCGATATGTTTGCTATCCTTATTGAGAGAGTCAAGGCTGATGGCCAATTAAAGGATTAGTTCCACATCTTGTTAATGATGGACTCTCTATTCTTCAGTACGCTGCTGACACAATCTTATTTATAGAACATGATCTAGAGAAAGTTAAGATTCTAAAATTAATACTATCTGTATTCGAGAAGCTCTTTGGTCTGAAAATAAACTTCCATAAGAGTGATTTGTATTGTTTTGGCGAGGCTCAAAACAAGACCCATCTATATGATAAACTTTTTGGGTGTGGTCAGGGATAATTTCCAATCAATTATTTGGGAATACCAATTCACTATCGGCGTATTACAATTGCTGAATGGAAACTCGTTGAGGAAAGATTTCAAAAACGTCTTAATAGTTGGAAAGGAAAATTACTATCCCTCGAGGAAGACTTGTACTTCTAAATTTAGTACTCACCAATATGATACTGTATATGATCTCGTTTTTCTAGTTACCAAAAAATGTCTTGAATAAAGTGGATTATTTCCGATCAAGATTCTTTTGGCAGGGGATAGTAAAAAAAAATATCGACTGGCCATATGGAATGTGGTTTGCCGACCGAAAGAATACGATGGACTTGGCATACATGATTTGCAAGTCAAAAATACCGCGCTTTTAAGTAAATGTCTTTTGAAACTACTGACTAAAGAGGGTGTCTGGCAAACCATTATATGGAGGAAATATATGGGCTCCAAAGTTGTGTCTCAAGTGGTTTGGAAACCTGGTGACTCACATTTTTTGGCAGGACTAATGACGTCTAAAAAATGTTTCTTCCGTTTTGGTGCTTTTAATATTAAGGATGGATCGCAAATTAGATTCTCGGAGGATAAGTGGCTTGGCAAACTTCTCTTCGCGAACAATATCTGGCTCTATATTCGATGGTTAGACACAAAGGGGATACACTTTTCACAGTGATGGAATCTAATCCTCCTAATGTGTCTTTTATAAAAAGTCTCATAGGTCCTCGATTGGCATCTTGGAACAATCTTTTATTATGATTATCCACGATACAGCTACAGGATGGTGTGGATGATTTCAAATAGAAATTACTCGAAAGTAGTAAATTTTCCGTTGATTCGTTATATAGAGCATTGATTCAACCTAATAGTCTGGTTGACGATAATAGTAAAATTTGAAAAATGAAAATACCCCTAAAAACAAAGATATTCGCTTGGTATCTCTATAAAGGAGTAATTCTTACAAAATATAATCTTGTAAAAAGGAATTGGCATGAAAGTACATAATGCATTTTTGTCACCATGATGATAATTCAGCATTTATTCTTTCATTGTAAATTTTCTCGGTCTATATGGTCATTCATCCAAACAGCCTCTGGTTTATCTCCCCCACGTTCGGTGCCTAATGTTTTTGGTAACTGGTTGCATGAGATAAATAATAAAAATAAGACTTTTTTTAGGGTGGGAGCACTTGCGATCATCTGGTCACTATGGTTATGTAGAAATGATAAGATTTTTAATAATATTATTTCTTCTCTCCTGCAGGTTATTTATCGGGCAACGGCTATCCACCGACCATGGACTATTCTCCAATGTATGGAGTTTCACGACTTATTTGTAAAGGGGTGTACGCGATTGGAGGACACGACGAGGGATATTTTCTCCCGACATGGGTGGTCGCGTGATTTGCAGATTGATCTTCCATAGTCTGTAGGCGCTGTTTTATTCATGTTTTTTGTAATTCTCCCAAACTATTTGCTTTCTCTTTCGGTGTGGTTTGTGCCGCTGTGTGCATCCTAATTATGCAGAGGCCGGGTGTAAACATTACTCAATAGCAATAAAATCGCCCATTTCCAAAAAAGGGTCCTCTCTAGCTCTAGTGGACACCATTCAAAGTATTGGTGATAATATCAAGGGCGTGAAAGCATACTCCCTCCATTTCGAAATAATTAAGTTTCTAGGTTTGTCCTAATTCAAACTATACTTCTATTTGACAATGTTTTTTAAAAGATATATCAACATTTACAACACTAACCTTGTTTTGTTAGATCCATTAGACTACACATTTGTATACTACATAGATTTGACATTGTAGTTATTGACATACATTAAACAAAATCCGGTCAAACTTAGAGAAGTATGACTTAGAACAAACCTTAACCTTAAATTATTTTGGAACAGATGGAGTAGTCGTTGGCTCACGTGTGTAAATGCCACTATGGAGATGGTACATGGAGAACACAAAAGTATCATGCCCTCAAAGCGCACCTTCAAAGGTGTCATGTGTATTATGAATATGTGCTCTTAAAATTACATACATATCTTTTCTAATATGCCAATAAGTCAAAATAAGTGATGGAACTTGGTGCCACATACGAGGCAAATCGTTGTAAATAACAACAATACCTGACGGTTGTTGAATTATCTTGTGTTGGAAATTTTCTAATCTCATTCGTTCTTCAAAGTAGTGTTTTGTTTTATATTAGATCAGATTATAATTGTACTAACTTATAAAATCTCAAAACATGCTGGTTTGGGAGATAGTGGGATCTATCTCAGAAACTGCTATTTGTCCTAGTTCTACTTGGCAATCTTTTGCTCGGATGTATTCATTTTGCAATGGTCGTGAAAATCGTTTCCATCTTCTTTTGGCTAGAATTTACCGGTCTAATTGGACGATCAACAATAAGCTCACCTTTTAGAAATATTTCATGAGGTTCCCTGTGATGATTATGTCCATTGTATGTTCTTTCTTTAATTGCTAGGAAGGAGTCTACAAAGAGGACAACAAAATGGGTATATATGATGGAGCTAAGTAGCATATGCAGGTGGCGGACTCTCCCGCTTATCAAGATTTTGCACTACACTTAGTTATGATGGGCATATTGCCATGATCTCTAGAACTAGCTTTATCTATTGGCTAGTTTTTGGCTTGGAGTTTGTCATGTTTCATTTTGGTCTATAATTTTTTTGATTTTGTTTGCTCGGTTAGGGTTAGAGGTAGAAAGTTTTTTCCTCATGTGGGCGCTAGAAGGCGAGCACTCACATAGGGTTTCTTGTTGGAGACCCAACTCACCACCTATTTTTCTGCCCCCTCCTTTTGCTTTGTATCGAAATGGTTGTGTCCATTAAGCAAATAAATAAATTAAAAGGCCTTAGCCCGATTTAGAAAATAACACACTAACCAAAAGGATGCATTTTCTATATTGTATAATTCTATTCCAAGACACAATTTTAAACTCATCTTATAAATATTATACAAAAAAAATTCGAATAATTTTACCAAGCATGATTACCATAATACACTATCATTCGCCCGCATGCTAAGATCTTGTTGACACACCTTTCTAACCATCTTGAGATAAACCTTCAAGTTTAGTTGATCATGGAATTTATTATTTTTAATAATCTACTAATATTTTACAGTTACATCTACAATAGCCAAGAGCCCAAGAAAGGGAAATTAATAAAGGCACTTCAGTACCAAATATAGCATAACGGCATTTCCCTTAAATTAGTACAAGTGAGGCGATAGTCTTCAGTCACACAAACTATATATATGAGGTTCATTATTGGCCTAGTTAACAAGTACAATCATCAAAATGAAACCAGGGTATGACGATGGGTGACCTAGATGTCTTCCTCTTCTTTTCAACTGATACAACTATAGCTAATGTGCACACAAAAAAAACTATAGCTAATGTGCACAATTGTCATCATAATATATAGATTTAGTTTAGGGTTGTACACATAATAAGCTGCATACACATACTAGTTGTCTATATATGATTAGCAACTTGATTAATTTCCACGCAAGGATAAGGCCGGGAGAGAATCAAACGTGTATGTAATAATGTACACATACCACACCCTAGCAGACAGAATGACCAACCTGTAGTTTGCCTAGCTAGCTATAGCTGCTGCGATTAACTTTGGTTTGAGGCTGAAAGCATCCCACGAGACAAGAGACCTTTCCATAGCTAGGCTATATATAGCTGTGGCTTGTTTTAGTATTCCCCTCAGGGCTCAGGCTCTCACAGTCACAGAATTTGCCCGATGCGGGCAATTACTAGCAAGCTTTGTGCCGGAGCCCGTATCTTACTTTCCACTTTTGCATTGTCGTTGGTCCCCGGCGAGAGCTAGCTATAGCTTTGCTTGGAGTATAAACATACCACCGAAATACACCTGGCTTTTGGGGGGTCTCATACTACTATATATAAAACAGGACGCCCAGAGGCTTCTAGCAAGACCGCAAAGCACAGAAGAAAGAGACCTGTACAACACGATCGACATCCATCCATGGATGTTTATAACCTACTCCATCAGGTGAGAAATTTACTAATGGCTGCAGCGAATGGGACGGAGCCTCCATGGCCGTGCGAACGACGTTCAAACACACAGGTGGCGGGTGCTAGACGAAGCAAGCCCCCCGGCCGTAGCATGTACTGCAAGATTGATTGATTATTAGTGCAGGAGGGCTGGGGTGGATAATTAACGATAAACGTGCGCGTCGCCGGGTCGATCGATCTGGGTTCTTCTTCTCATAATCCTTCTTTCCGGTGGCTGGGCTTTGCATAAACAAGGCGGTGGTCCTGAGGGGGGAGCCGGTGGGCGGGGCGACACCTGTCGCCGGCGTGGTGCGGCAAAGTCACCCCACCAGCGCGCGGAGACGGCGATGCGAGCATAAAATAACGAGCCCGCCCGGGAGCGAGCGGGAGCTAGCGCGCCCGTACGTACGTCTACGTGCTTGCCAAAATTGGCAGCCAGCAAACATTATTTTACGGGCGCGTGTGCGCTGTCGTCTGGGCTCCGATCCATACGATACGCTGCCGCGGCAGCAAGAACGAACCCGGTCGATCGATCGTCTAAAGAGGAGGAAGGGTAGTGCGACAGGGGGCGAGTGTCGGCTTGGGATTGGCCCGCCCGTCGCCGTCGGCACAACAGCGCAGCGCACCCACCACTAATCGGTGGCAGCGACAGCGGCTACCCATCGATCGGGAGCTTATAGCTTAGTTTAGGGCATTGTTAATTGTGCAGTGCTGTGCCGAAGAATCGCTGATGCGTGCGCGTGGTGGCGTGACGCTCTGATCTCTGGCATGCTGGCTCGGGCCGTTCGGTAAGACACAGATAAATATGGGGGCATATGCAGGGGAGGGCAGCTTGCCACCACGCCACGGGGGCTAGGGATCTAGCAGGGGGAAAGAGGTGTACGTGGCCAGGGGACCGTACATACCAAATACTTAAACCCTAGGGGGAAGATCTAATGATATACTACTACTACTACTCCTTTGGGGTTAAGATTATTCTTTGGTGACTGTCACATGGAGAGGAGGCCTCTCGAAGGGGTAAGGGGGCATATTGGTTGTTTATTCCTCTTGTATTTTACCTGCCGCGGGTGGTGTTCCGATGTTGCCCTCCGGCAGTAAGTGTAATCTGTGGGATTCAAGTTCTGGTTTTACGGGGGAATCCTGTCCTAGGGACACCTGCGCTCCCGATCGGGGTTCTTTCGGTTGCTTTGTTCCCGGTATCCCAGCAGGTAACTTTCAGCCAAGAAAGAATTATGCACTGCCTCCTACATCCCATCACAATGGTTTCTCCATATCATACTAGCTTCACCTTGATTGATTTACCCAGACGTGTGACGCCGCCACACGCGAAACCAAAGGCCCCGTGTGAAGTTACACACACGTAGGATACCAAGACGTAGTAAGAATCATGACCTAGTTAGGAACGGGTTAATCTCTCCGGAATCCAACTGTTATGCATAGTGGATTCATATGCGTAGAAACAAACAACACATGTATGAGTTAAAACATAGAAATTATGGCGAAAAGAGATGAAAACATGACCTAAAATATCGTGTTCCATTTCCCTCAAAATTTCTATGGAATAGACGGTTCCATATGAATTTCAAATTAAACCATGAACAAAAATCTGTGGAATTTGAACTTCCGATTTCATGGGGAATCCTGTCCTGGGGACACCTGCGCCACGATTGGGGTTCTTTCGGTTTCTTTGTTCCAAGTATATCCTAGCAAGTAACTTTCAGCCAAAAAATTATGCAATGCCTCCTACATCCCATTTACAATGGTTCCACTGGGTGTCACCAGCTTTTCACCTCCTTGGTTTACCTAGATGGGTGACACCACACCGCGTGTGAAAACCAGACATAGGATATCAGACGTCATAAGAATCAAGACCTATGAATAGGTTAATATCAACCTCTCAGGACTTTAACTACAACTCCTATCCTAAGAATGTTGTGTTCAAGACACAAAAATTGGCTAATCTCAGCCTCACGGGAATTGGAGTGTAACTTGCATGGTGGATCCCCTTTAGGAACCAAAACAACATTATTGTGACTTAAACATACAACAGATAGGTAGAAGGAGATGAAAACATGATCTAAAATCTTGTGTTTTGTTTCCCTCAAATATTTTATAATAAACCATTTCATATGAATTTCAAAGTAATCAAGGGTAGCCATTCCTTTGTTCCGAATGTTACCGTACATCTCTTCTCCATAACAAACATATCCTCCAAAACTTCCTAGGTTTCTCATTTTGTTCCAAACGGGGCGTAATTAACCAGAAACCACAAAACTATTTGTGTGAGTATGCAATGACATATCAAATCTTGTTTTGCTAATGCCCATCTATTTTTTCTATTTCCTTGTTGTGAGACTTTTTGTTCGAGTCATGACAGAAGAAGGGTGGGCATCGGGGAAGGAACGGGTGGAGACTCTCTGCTGCAACAGTGGAGAAGATGCGTAAAAGTGTTGTTCACGAATTTTCCATTTAGAAGTTATATGCAAGGGGGGATTGATGAGGATGCCCCTTGTACTACTGGAAACACCGATGGCAACAAATGTCATTCATCGGCGCTCATCAGTGTCGTGTAGAGAGAGATAATGGGGTTAGGGCAATCCTAGCCATCAGGTCAGGATCGAGAGCGGTGTTTGGCACCCATGAGCACATGCTCCCTTTATTTAAAATGCATTTTAAAGTCATTTTAAAATGTTAAAAAATAGAAAAAATGCGCGTGTTTATCTCCACATTCTATATGTGCTCAAAGTCGTTTTATAGAAAACTGATTATTTTTGCATGTGTAAAAAGAAAAAAATTGGTGCAAAAAATAGGCTTTTCACAAGATACTTTTTGTCTTTTTACATAGATAAAAATGAAGGTTTTTCTCGAAACTTTACATGGCACATAAAACATGGAGATGTACTTTTATAAATTGGAAGAAAAAAACCTAGGAAAAGGGAGCATGTGCTGCCGGGAGCCAAAGTGAACTTCTGGACAGCAGAACCCAAAAAAAGGGTGTCAAATAGCCACTTAGAAAATCAGTTGATGTCATAGAGCGAGAGCCAGCATCAAACAAAATCATAACAACTAAGGTCGTTGTCCCTCACTGTTTCAGTTTATGGACTACCATACGCGCATGAGTGAGTGGTATAGTGATTTTCCCAAACTGGATCATATGCCTCGGCCTTTAGAGTTGAAGCCTACTACCCGAGGAAGCGACAGTAGTGTCAATCGATCGAGTCACACGTAGGTCATGGACTGGATTATGACAACACACACGAGACTAGGAGTTAGGTCCCGTTCCATGCTGACTGACGGGTCAAGCTAAAGCTAGACTTGACCCGATCGATGGACCCAGGGCCGACATGCAGACCATCAGGGTGCACGCGCGGGGCGCGTGTAATGCAGAGGATGATACTATCAATCGACTGTGTTTGATTTTGATTTGCTTCGATCGTGCCATCCTTCTACTCGATAGCGATGCATAAAGATCAGATGCAATGTCGTCTAATCGATACTTAGAGTACTCCCTTCGATCCATATTAATTGATTTGAATTTGTCAAAATTTGAAAGAACCTATATACTAATAGCGTCTAGATTCATTCAATTCTAGACAAATGTGAGTCAATTAATATGGGCTGGAGGGAGTAACATTTTTTTTTTTGGCAAAGTTGGCACACGCACGCATATGTGCTTTCGTAACCGCGTGCCAGCTCAGGGGGTGTACCGACGCGGCCAGGTGAGGAGAACGAACGTACACGAAAATTACTGCATTCCGCTCCAAGGATTGTGGTACTTAGTCGTCAAACTATGATGATTAGTTTAGTTTGCTTGTGCGTCGGAAAGTGTTCCATATATATGTCGATCGATCCCGACTTCAACTTTCCAAGTACAATGGCCATCACGGTAACTGACACTTGTAGCAAAATCTAGTTACCCACGACACCTGCCTTCTGGAAAACCTAGGGTGGTGTTACGTCTTGCGAGGTAACTTTCGGCTCCTTTGGTTTGAGATAAATCTTGCTTTCCTTTTCACTGATAGCTATTTGTTTTGCTTTGCAGATTGTTCCGTTTTTCGACAAATTATTCAGCTGTAACATCAATACCACTACCCGCAAAAAAAACGTCAATTACCACAAGTGCTCTGTTAATACATGATCGGCGTCGTACATGGTTTTTTATAATAACTCCTAATATATTCACATCTAAAATTCCCGAGTTACCCGGCGGCAAAATCTCATTGAAAATAGGAAAAAAATGACACAAATTATGTTGTGGCAGAGCCCCATCACACAAAACCATCAAAATTGTCGCGTCACTCCGAGGTAAAGCATTTGCATGTCAAGGAACATTAATTCAGATTTTATCATCTTCCCCATCGAGTAATTATGGTGGTGTCCGTCGGGAAAAGAATCTACCGTCAACTTCACACATCAATTTCTGTGAAGTTCACTATCCACATTCCTCCCTGCAAAAGTTTTCACACAAAACGATCGGCATCCATGTTCTTGATATGGTCTCTAGTTTGTATTTGTGTTTCAACTTCAAGCATACTCTCCTTGGTTCTCCAAGAGTACTTCATACCCTAGCTAGGATTAAAGTGCAAAAAAAAATGAACTACAATTGAGCAAATGTCGAAAAAGACAAACCGTAATGCATCAAAAGTGGTGGTTTTTTATTGAAGGGTTGATATCTTTTTTTTTATGGTGATGGTTATTTGCATTTTACTCTCTGCCTAGAGATCTAGAGCCATATTTTATTTTGTTTAAACGAGATTTTGAACAATGATTGTTTATCTATTACTTATGGAGTTATGTGACACAAATTCATATTAAACACATATTAGTAATAGATATAATAAATATCAATATCTACAATACCAAATAAGTAATAGATCCACATGAAATATGTTTTCATAGTGTATCTTACCAAAAAAACAAAAACTCGTCTATTGCTAATCTAGCCTTTTTCTGCGGGTGAGAATCTAACAAGAGAGACATTACAAGATATTCACCGTCCATTCCAAAATATGAGACGTTTTGATATATAGGCTATTCTAGACCATCAAAACGTGTATTTTAGAATAGAGGTAGTAGTACCAAAACACGCATTGGGGATAAATAAGGGATGGGTCTAGTACAATTATAAGAAACACTTGAGTTTATGGTGTTCTGAGTTGGATAATTTCAACTTTTTGGTAGAATTTTGGTCCATGTGACCTTTTTCTGTATAGTGAGTCTTTGTACGACATAAACAAAAATATGGAGAGCCTTATGACTGTTGAAGTGTATAAGTGGATTGCACTAGCCCTTTCCATCAGTTTGGACTTTTGGTTGCGTTGGCTAGTGCATGAAGCTTGACATGGTATCAGAGCCTAAGGTCTCGAGTTCGAGTCCTGGCTTTCGCAATTTATCCTAAAATTGTTGTTGGCCCCTCTATGTCCACGTATAGGCCTCTTGAGTCATACGTGAGTTTCACGCGTCGTCGCTCTCTTCCGATTGAACATGCTGACTTCTCCCCGTCACACGTGAGAGGGGGTGTTGAAGTGTATAAGTGGATTGCACTAGCCCTTTCCATCAGTTCGGACTTTTGGTTGTGTTACCTAGTGCATGAAGCTTGACATGGTATCAGATCCTAAGGTCTCGAGTTCGATTCCTGGCTTTCGCAATTTATCATAAAATTGTTGTTGACCCCTCTCACTGGTAGAAAAGGGCCCATACGTCCCGGTTGGTAAGGGCCATTAGTCCCGGTTGCCCAACCGGGACGGGGCAATCGGGACTAAAGCTCTAACCATTAGTTCCGGTTGCCCCACCAACCGGGACAAATGGGGCAACTGCGTGCGGCATCGAGCGCGAGGTGGAGCATTAGTCGGTTCGTAACGGGACTAATAACCTCTTGCCGTAGATTTGTCCATTTCTTCGCCAGCGAAGAATTCATTTTGGCACATTTTGTTGCCGCGGCAGCATTTTCGCCACTTTTGTTCGCGGCGAGAATTCATTTAGGTTGTTTTATTGTTTATTTAGTGTTTTGCACTTATCAACGAAGGAACCTTATATTACACACGATCATCATGACAACATTACATTCAATACGGATCGAGTTCATGCACTACATACAAAAGTTGCTATTCGATGCTACCGCCAATTTCTTGAAAGTTGCTATTTTTACAATTCTATTGTCTATACACAGCCGAGTAGTATTCCCTTGTGTGTTTAGGACTTCGCATCCAAGAATCCCGCCAATTCCTCCTGAATTGCTCGTATGCGATCCTTTGGCGTAAGACCGTCCCGTGACGTTCGATCTGATTTAAAAAGGAGTCAGCCTATATGAATATGAAACTAAACACAATTTGATTGTAATTAAAAACTATAGAAATTGTTTACGACGTGGAGTTGCTCTAAATTTCTGCCCTTCTCATCGCGTCTGCGGATGAACTCGCATACATAGTATCCACATAGATTGTTACCGGTCCTGCGTCGGGCACTTTACGAGCGAGTTCAATCAAAATAATAATCAAGCATGATAATAACTGTATCAAAACTAGAATCAAAGAGATGCGCGGATATAGCTAGTGGTGCTTACATCTAGTGGTTGAAATGTAAGCTCCTCTTTCCAAACACCCGTGGCCTGCTTGTTGAACTGCTTCCAAGCGCTGCGTGAAAAGCGAATAAAATAAGTTATTAAGTACTTGATATCATAAAATTCACGAACGTTGCCGATATAGTGTCGTAATGATTAGAATTACCGGAGAAGTATCTGCATGTCCTTCCACGTCTCAAGGGGTTTATGTTTGAGTCCATGACTAGTACACGCCCTTTGTCAAGTTGAATGATTAACAGAATATAGTGGTACCTGCGAATGCAGAACTAATCAATTATATACTTAACATCGAGTAAGCGAAATAGAAAGTGTATACAAGACAATAACACTCACTGGAATTTGTAAGGAAATAGTATTTCCCTTTTGGTTTCTTGAAACCTTAACGCGTGTACTATATTATCCTCCGTATCCTGGGGGCTTATTTTGAGATTAGCTTCATGAACCCAATATGGGTCAATGAAGCCAATGTCATAGATTTGTCCTCTGCTGCATTCGAGAATCTTCATTCTGCATATTACAATATGATTATATATATGCAATAAACAAAATAATATAGCTGGAGACTAAATTAATTACAGAATTAGTACTTACAGACAATAGGCACTGATGATCGATTTGTCCAAGGCGTCTTGATTGAATAATTGAAATAGTTCATCAAATTCAATGGATATCATGTCATCCTTATCTTTTCCATGATGCTTTTTTGTAACCCTCAGCACTATCCAGTTAGCCCCGGCCCTTGTGGCATGCATGTACCAATTATGCAATCTTCGCATTTTGTTGGAAGATTGTTTACCTCCTCGAGTTTGATGAGAGGTTTTCCGTCTTGGTATTTGTATGCTACTTCACTCACGGGAAGAACTCTAATCGATAAGTACTGGCAATACTCATACCTTGAGCAATGGCAGCTTCTCCGTGATATGCAACTACCTCGGATCATACCGCTCTTGCCCCATATTTGCTCGACCCCACATTGGTTTGAGAAATCACCTTGAGAGGCGCAAGTCTGTTTGCTTGTTCTCCGGGCAACAGATTTCCGCTTGCATCGATCGCTCTTGAGGCTTTTTGTGCATGTGACTTGAGAATAGAACGCTCATAGTCCGATGACAGCTTTGGCTCGGGTTGATGAAGATTCTTTAGCATTTTCAACACTTTGGCTTTTTCTTCTTTGGTCTGGGAACTCTAGCTCTTTCGCCGCCTCGGCTTAAAACGCCGTTTCCGCATCAACGATCGCCGCGATCTCCTCTTCAAGATACCATAAGCTCTCTTGGGAGGAACCGTTGGTACTTTTGGAAGAGGCTATTGTTTACGTTTGGCGATCGCTTATGACGACAAGAGCGGTGCGCTTCGCTTTTTATCCCTGGCCGGCGATGGCTCCCAAGCGATGGCTGCCGGAGATTGGTGAGGCGACAGAGCCGGTGAGGCGACGAAGACGGCTGCCATGCGGCGACCTCATTGGAGACGGGTGAGGCGGCGAAGATGGCCTTGGTGTGATTTGAAGCGATACAATCCTTGACCATAGAATGGTGACGGTTTTTCGTCACCAAAGATCACATCCCTTCACCGGCAGGTAGTGAAGATCCAAAACCTCAAAGGTGGGCATGATTTCATCCACGCCGACAACAGTAGCCCTCTGGAACCGGACGACAGTGGTAAGTTGGTGTGGGTCCAATTGGTAAGGCATAGCCGACCGCCACCTTCATTGATATGTTCACAACTTTGACATGTAGCTCACAGTGTGTCATCTCTTATATCATCCACTGGGTAGCCAACAGGAGCCATCGTCGGTGCACCATCGTCATCGCCATTGTCATCACCGGGACCTCGGTGGAAGCCACATCTTTTTCGATTATTCGATATGCGGTAGCATCGAATGCGGTGTCTTCTTGAGATGGGTCGTAGTACTTTGCTCTTTAAGTGTGTTAATTTCATCTTGTTGTTGCTTTAATCGTTCTTCAATTAAACGCATTCGCTTTCGACTTCGCTTCAACTGCCGCCTGTCCTTACTCCTCGACGGCTTCTATCGGGATATTTCTTCCTCTTTGAAACCCGTCCTCCATGATTGGGAGCCTATTGTGCCTCGTGTTCGTCCATCATGTTCCTTATTTCCAAGGGCAGTGTGAGCTCATCATTCTCTCTATCGGGAATGAAGTCCCCATCTTTAACAGCCTTTCTTGCTTTTCGATCCTCTCGATTGGCAAGGGTCTTCTTTATGTCGTATGTTATATACACCTCCTTCCGAGTCCAACGTGCCCCATGCCCGTAAAACCAATTCCTTGCACGCTCTACCCAATCGTGCCTCTGGGTGATATTTTTATCACGCTTCCTCAAGTTTCTCCCATTTAGGAATGCCAACCCTATAGCCACCTTGCCCCATAGTATGGTGATACTTCTTCTTAGCAAGATTCACTTATTCGCTTTACATTTTCTTAGCTTTTATGATTTCTTGTATTCCACAAACTCATCCCGAATGGTTTTATCTTCTCAAACTGAATATTCTTGAAATCGAGTCTTCTTTTCACGACATAGTCAAGGTGCAATCTTTTCTTCCAGTTGGTGAAACACTGGCCATCTTCTTCAAAGCCCACTCCACGACCTTAGCCTCCATGGCTCTCCCATGTTGTAAGGCGTCCTCAACTGGATCCTCCGCATTTGGATCCAGCTCTATCTTCGGTAGTTTGAAATTAACCATGAGCCTCTTCCACAATAAATCTTTGGCGTGGTTAGGGACAAATAAACATGTTTCCTCTTCATCCGCATTAGCAGGCCTATTCCAATTTCTAATGGTGATCGGGATTAAGTCCCTAACGATTACTCCGCATTGTGCCACAAATTTGGTTGCGAAAACTTCGGGCTGCCGATTGCCTTCAGCGACATCTTCGATCCTGAACCTCTCATGGTCTTGCAACTTTTTGGTTGGGCCTCATCTGCTCTTTTCAGTAGATTCCTTCGATCCGGAGGGCTAAAAGAAGAAAGATCGTCGTTAGTATTTCTATATAGATAGAATATGATTAATTAATGAATTGATTTATATTACATGCACCTCACCGGAGCGGTCGTCTTCTTGATTACACAAGGCATCGCCTTCTCCCTCGCGGAAGGCAACACCTTCAACCTCAAACAAGTTGTCTACTCCGGTAAAAAGAGGATCACCCTCACCGGAGTTGTTTAGAAACGTTGATACGTCTAAATTATCTTCCCCACGGATCACACCTTGGATCAACTCTTCCTTTTCTTCGTCTCTGACGTGTGGGTCCATATTTTCTGCATAGGTGGAAAAACGAATAAGTCAAAGCGGCTAAAGGAGAAAGTTACGAATAAGTCAAAGCGGCTAATGAATATTTTCCGGATCGAAGGTGAAACCCTAATATATACATACACAATAATAAAAATGAAGAGAAACCCTAAACCCTAAGGCTATGAGAGGGGAACATGAGTATAAGGCTACAAAAAGTCTTCGATCTATCTATGATCTTGATCTCGGTCTTCGATCTCGATCTCGATATCGTATTCTACCGAGAAGAACCAAATCACCGGAAAGAAAGGAAAATCAACACATGGCATCGATGCAATGCTCAAGCAATGATGATGATACGACAAGTTAATGTGCATTGAATGTAAGTAAAGCATGCTCGACAAGTTAATCGGGTTCGAGGCGCAAACCCTAACTCAAGGAACTCCGAAATCACCTGTTAGGGTTACTAGGGTGTTCTAATTAAACTTGTCATTTAATTAGATCTATCTATGGTCTTGATCTCGGTCTTCGATCTCGATCTCGATATCGTATTCTACCGAGAAGAACCAAATCACCGGAAAGAGAGGGAAACAATCAACACATGGACTCGATGCAATGCTCAAGCAATGATGATGATACGACAAGTTAATGTGCATTGGAATGTAACCCTAAAGCATGCTCGACAAGTTAATCGGGGTTCCGAGGGGCGCAAACCCTAACTCAAGGAACTCTGGAATCACCTGTTAGGGTTACTAGGGTGTTCTAATTAAACTTTTCATTTAAGTTGTTGAACAATGCATGATTATAGCATAGATAGATAGTTCTCATTTTTCTGAACATTTTGGTATATTATTTGTATTTTTCTGTATTACAGATTAAAAGTTATTGAATTTACAAGTTTTATTCAAATTCTGAAATTATTAAATCAAATGTTTAAACCTTTTGCACCATAGTAACAATTAGCCATAGTGGCTTACAGGTGGGGCCCGGAGCCACCTCCGCAGCCACGCAAGCAAAGGGGAAACAGAGGACGCGGAGCCACCTCGCCACGCAAGCAAAGGGGAAACAGAGGTGGGGCCCGGAGCGACCTCGCCACCGCTGTCAAGGAGGACACGGCCGCCGTGGCCATGGACAAGGACGACGCGGCGGTGGAGGAAACGGCGCCGGCGACGATGCACCACCCGATCGAAGCCGCCGCGCCCACCACCAGCCAGGCCGAAAGGCCCGGTCACGGTGGCGACGACTGGGCCCCAAAATTTTCTGGGCCCCCCAGTTTCTAGCAACCAGCCCAAGTCTTCAGTAGTGAAATCCAGCCCGCTCGGTGCATCTATTAATTTTCCAGCAATGTGGTAGTGGCTTGTCTCGATTCTACAACTCTTGCGGCCCAATAAACTACTCTCAGTTCTCAAAAAAATCTCCGGCATCTATGGAGATCCTGATCGCTGAAGTAACCAGGTTCGTTCCAAACTCTCGATCGTTCCGTTAAAAAACCAAGAACAGGCCGTGAGATGAGAGTCACCGAATTGATCGATTCATCAATCTAATTCGCCCACCCATGTCGCCTGGAAGGGCACAACACCGACGCCCGTGTTTTGCCACCGCACATCGCCCCTAGGCCCTAGGATTTTGATGTCGCCCAGTTCATGCGTGCTTTCTTCATGTCATGCCTCCATTGACAAGTGATCTGCTGACCAAAATTTCTTCCCGGCGCTGGAGGCTCCAGCTTCCGACCTTGAGGCCGATTTGGTATAATCTTTCTTTAGTTCTTCTAGTATTATTTTATCTAGTTATCTTGATAAGACATATAGGTGTTTGAAATCCATGGGTCCTATGAATATTTTGGACTATTGAAGAAGTGCCCTCATTATAAAGTTATATAATAAAGGAAAATTTAACTTCTAGTTATATTGTTAAATGAACATTTTGGAAGTTTAGGCCCCTGTTTTGCATTTTGCACAGGGGCCCCAAATTTCTAGAGACGGCCCTGACCAGCAGCAGAGGGAGGACAGAGAGGCAGGAGGGCGTCGTACGCTGGCGCGGTGGGGAAGCGCGATCGTCGGCAGAGGAAGCTGAGCTGGCCGGCGGTCGTCGGGGGAAGGAGACGCTGCGGCCTTGATCATCGGCCAGGAAGAGACGCTGGTGGCGGAGGAGGAGGCGTTGGCGACTGAGCCGCCACGGGAGCGACATGGCGGGGCAAGGCAAGAGAAGTGAGTGGGGAAGGGAAGAAGAAGAGGAGACACGCGCTCTTATAGCTAAAGGGCCTTTAGTCCCGGTTCGTGGCTCCAACCGGGACTAAAGGTGCATACGTCCCGGTTGGAGCCACCAACCGGGACCTATAGTCCAATTTTCAGCAGCTGAAGGGGCGCGCGCGCAGGGGGCTCTTCCGTCCCGGTTGGTGGCTCCAACCGGGACGTATTCCCCTGTTTTCAAAAATTTTCAGTTATTTTCTCTCTGTTCCCGCCTTATTTTTTATTTTGGGGTTTAAATTTGTAATGTTTTTTAAATGATAATTACTTTGGAATTTAGAAAAACTTTAAACATAAAAAGTGTTTGGATTTGAATAACTAATTCGAAACCATTTTCTGTTTTGAAAAATAATTAATGTAACCATTTAAACTACGAACCATTTAAAATTAATAATGAAATAACTTATATTTTTTAAATATTAATTTGGAATTTAGAAAAACTTTAAACATAAGAAGTGTATGGATTTGAATAAATAATCCAAAACCATTTTCTATTTTTAAAAAATAATTAATGAAACCATTTAAAATTAATTAACTTATATTTTTGAATATTAATTTGGAATTTAGAAAAACTTTAAACATAAAAAGTGTTTGGATTTGAATAAATAATTCAAAACCATTTTCTGTTTTAAAAAACAATTAATGTAACAATTTAAAATATGAACCATTTACAACTAAAAATGAATTAACTTATATTTTTATAATATCAATTTGGAATTTAGAAAAACTTTAAACATAAGAAGTGTATGGATTTGAATAAATAATCCAAAACCATTTTCTATTTCTAAAAAATAATTAATGTAAGCTTTTAAAATGAATTAACTTATATTTTTGAATATTAATTTGGAATTTAGAAAAACTTTAAACATAAGAAGTGTATGGATTTGAATAAATAATCCAAAACCATTTTCAATTTCTAAAAAATAATTAATGTAACCTTTTAAAATGAATTAACTTATATTTTTGAATATTAATTTGGAATTTAGAAAAACTTTAAACATAAGAAGTGTATGGATTTGAATAAATAATCCAAAACCATTTTCTATTTTTAAAAATAATTAATGTAACCTTTTAAAATGAAGATAGGGGACGAGCATCGTTAGAACTTGCATTGGATCTTGGAAGAAACCACATATTGTGAGTCTAAAAATGATTTTTTCAAAAAATCACGGGCGATAGATCATGTACCTGTAGTACAAACCGGACCCACTTCCTGCGATTCTACAGACATTTGTCCTTTTACCCGGATGGACGAAAAGGTTTGAGATGTACCGGTTGGGAGATAGTCCATGTAAGGTGGTCTAGTATTTTAGGAAAATGGGACGGTAGCATTGTGAAACGGCATTTTGGTGGTTACTTCACAAAACGACCCGTTTTTTGCGCTCGGAAAATGGAAAAGGGCTTTTCCGTGCGACAAAAAGGAGAACTTCCTCCTGCAACATTGTTCTCCATACCAATGTCCACACACATGCATAATATGGGCACAACATCACAAACTATGTCGTGATTCAGCATATAACATCGGTCATTTGGACCGAAAGCCATGAAACCTCGAACATGATAGGTCATTTTGTGAAGGTTTTTTCGAAACATGATCAATATACCAAGTTTGGTATTTTTCCTTTCAACTATGTAACAAAATATGACACCAAGCAAAGGATTTTCATTGTTCGGATTTTTTTTGAATTTATTATGCCCGTTTTGAATTATCTGAATTTCTAACTATGGTCGAACCGGTGTGCATGAAGATAGGGGACGAGCATCGTTAGAACTTGCATTAGATCTCTGAAGAAACCACATATTGAGAGTCTAAAAATGATTTTTTCAAAAAATCACGGGCGATAGATCATGTACCTGTAGTACAAACCGGACCCACTTCCTGCCGATTCGGCAGACATTTGTCCTTTTTACCCGGGATGTACGAAAAGGTTTGAGATGTACCGGTTGGGTGATAGTCCATGTAAGGTGGTCTAGTATTTTAGGAAAATGGGACGGTAGAATTTTGAAACGGCATTTTGGTGGTTACTTCACAAAATGACCCGTTGTTTGCGCTCGGAAAATGGAAAAGGGCTTTTCCGTGCGACAAAAAGGAAAACTTCCTCCTACAACATTGTTCTCCATGCCAATGTACACACTCATGCATAATATGGGCACAACATCACAAACTATGCCGTGATTCAGCACATAACATCGGTCATTTGGACCGAAAGCCATGAAACCTCGAATATGATAGGTCATTTTGTGAAGGTTTTTTCGAAACATGATCAATATACCAAGTCTGGTATTTTTCCTTTCAACTATGTAACAAAATATGACACCAAGCGAAGGATTTTCATTGTTCGGATTTTTTTTTAATTTATTATGCCCGTTTTGAATTATCTGAATTTATAACTATGGTCGAACCGGTGTGCATGAAGATAGGGGACGAGCATCGTTAGAACTTGCATTGGATCTCTGAAGAAACCACATATTGTGAGTCTAAAATGATTTTTCAAAAATCACGGGCGATAGATCATGTACCAGAGTACAAACCGGACCCACTTCCGCCGATTCTACAGACATTTGTCCTTTTTACCCGGGATGGACGAAAAGGTTTGAGATGTACCGGTTGGGATATAGTCCATGTAAGGTGGTCTAGTATTTTAGGAAAATGGGACGGTAGCATTGTGAAACGGTATTTTGGTGGTTACTTCACAAAACGACCCGTTTTTTGCGCTCGGAAAATGGAAAAGGGCTTTTCCGTGCGACAAAAAGGAAAACTTCCTCCTGCAACATTGTTCTCCATACCAATGTCCACAGACATGCATAATATGGGCACAACATCACAAACTATACCGTGATTCAGCACATAACATCGGTCATTTGGACCGAAAAAGCCATGAAACCTCGAACATGATAGGTCATTTTGTGAAGCTTTTTCGAAACATGATCATTGTTCGGCACACATTTAGTCCCGGATGTAGTCACAAACCGGGACTAAAAATATTTTCCGCCATTTCCCACCTCTTCCCGCCAAGTTTTCCCGCCCTTTCCTTTCTACTAGAGCTTTTAGTCCCGGATGTAGTCACTAACCGGGACTAAAGATATTTCCCGCCATTTCCCAAAGCTTCACGCCAAGTTTTCCCGCCCTTTCCCTCTATATTTAGGATGATCGTGTCATGGCTATCCACACATCCACACCTTCCTCTCTTAGAACAATGGACAACGCCTACTGGGCCATTCTGACCCTCAAGGAGACCGAGGCGTTGTGCGCCTCCAACTACCCTTGTCCGCCGGGCTACCGCCACGGGCCGGATGTCTTTGGCCGAGGGTTCCTGTCCCTCCTGTCCCTCAAGGTTCCGCACGCCAGGAGGCCATCACAAACCACTTCTACCACGAGCTCACTCCGGAGCAGCGGATGGATCCCCAGTGGGATCCCGACAACTACGACACCTGGAATGCCTTCTTCGCTAATAGGCGGGAAAGGGAGCTCGCCAGGTACGAGGGTGATGGCCCTCCATCGGTGAACCACAACGAAGCCGGCCGTCGTCTGTGGTGGGCGAACCGTACTATCATCGAAGTGATGCGCTACATCGCCGAGGGAGACCATCCTCGCCTACGGTGCCCACGAGTCCACCCGCCACAGGCCCCACACTGTCCCGGCGGTAGCATCTTCCAGAGACCCTCTCCCGCCGTGAATCCGAGGCTGGAATGGCCTGGTATATTCCATGGATGGGCCGAGGATCCCGGAGTGGCGGTGACGATGACGATGATGATGACGACGATGAAGACCACAGCTGCGTACTATAGGACTAGGCATGATTATGACTAAAGGCGGCTTTAGTCCTGTGTTAGCTAGTCCCGGTTTGTCCCGGTTTTAATATTAATAAATGTCTTAAGTGTTACCTAATAAATGAGGGAAATGCCTATATAAAGAGGGTTCATATTTAGTCGGTTGGAGAAACCAACCGCGATCAAGGATTCTTGGCAGTGGGCGACAACACTAATAATAGGGGTGAGTGTCGACATTATGTCGTGCGGCTTGTACCTTGTCCCGGATGGTGTCACCAACCGGGACTAAAGATGAACTTAGTCCGGTTGGAGACACCAACCGACTAAAGATGAGTCGGCACTAATAATAGGGTGAGTGTCGACATTATGTCGTGAGTGTCGACATTATGCCGAGCTGCTTGTACTATAAATATGCATCCTTGTGAGTCCAGTCCTCCAGCCAGTTTGAGGCATCTCCAAGATGGTTTTAGAGCGAGGACACCACTACGGCGATTTAGGGAGATGCCGACGGAGCCCAGTCCTCCGGCATCTCCGAGAAATCGTCATAGAGGCACTCCCTAATATGTGAAATTAGTTAGCTCGAGGCGTATTGATCTACTTAGTGAAGTTACAAGCTGCAAGATGGTTTTCAAGTAGGGACACCACTGCGGCGGTTGTGGAGATGCCGACGAGCCAGTCCTCGGCATCTCCGAGAAACTGGTCATAGAGGCACTCCTAATATGTGAAATTAGTTAGCTCAGGCGTATTGATCTAGTTAGTGAAGTTACAAGCTGCAAGATGGTTTTCGAGAGCAGGGACACTAACTCAGTTTCGTGGAGATGCCGACGAGCCAGTCCTCCGACATCTCCAAGAAACTGGTCATTGAGGCACTCCGGTCCAGCCACAAAATGGGACTAACACTCAAGACATTTATTAATATTAAAAGCGAGACTACAAAACCGGGACTAAAGGCCACAAACCGAAAAGATATCCTTCGTCAAGCCACAAACCGAAAGACATGAACTAGAGTTACATAATATGAGCATGAACTTCTTGGCATATGTCATTCCTTATGACCGCTTCAGACGTAACCATGGAGCATCTTCTTTACTTAACGGAATGCTTGGGTCATTTTCACTGAAGGTGGAATTTCATCAAACTTATTATAATCTTCCGACATGTATGTCTTGTCCTCGATTCCACGATGTTTCTTTTCCTGAAAGAACTATGTGACGCTTTGGCTCATCATATGATGTATTCGTTTGCATATTTTTTCTTTTTGATCGGAGGACATGTCCTTCACATAGAAAACCTGAGGCACATCATTGTCTAGGACGAATGGTTCATCTCTATAACCAAGATTGTTGAGATCCACTATTGTCATTCTGTACAACTGGTTTATCTTTACCCCTTCCCCATTCAAAGTTGACCCATTTGCGGTGAAACAAAGGGACCTTAAAAGAGACTCCATAGTCTAGTTCCCATATCTCCTCTATGTAACCATAGTATGTGTCCTTTTGTCCATTCTCGTCTATTGCATCAAAGCGGACACCACTATTTTGGTTGGTGATCTTTTTATCTTGGGCGATCGTGTAGAATGTATTCCCATTTATTTCGTACCCATGGAAATTCAATACAAGAGAAGATGGTGACGCGCCAACAAGTATAGCTGATCTCCAACAGTGGTGTCATTCAAGAGATGTGTCGCATCCAACCACCGAAAGACTTCATGTGTTCATCTGTAATCCATGATTCAGCTTCCCGGTTTTGAGCGTACAATATTCTTGTGTTCCTCGATATACTGAGCTGCCAAGGTGGAATTATGTAGAAGCGTAGTGTGCTTTAGTGAAAGAATCCCGTCCCTACATATCATTGCTTTCTTTCCCAGTGCCTTTTCCACTTAGTCTTCCCTCATGCCGCATGAGTCGAAACACCAATCGACTTAAGGTCGTCGAATAAAGTCAACACAAAACTCAATGACCTCCTCTGCTCCATATCCCTTGGAGATGCTTCCTTCAGTCTAGCACGGTTATGAACATATTTCTTTAAGACTCCATGAACCTCTCAAGGGAACATATTGTGCAGAAATACGGACCGAGAATGGCAATCTCTTCCACTAGA
Organism: Avena longiglumis; assembly: GCA_030063025.1. Classification (NCBI taxonomy): domain Eukaryota; kingdom Viridiplantae; phylum Streptophyta; class Magnoliopsida; order Poales; family Poaceae; genus Avena; species Avena longiglumis. Next base: position 82,300,898 of record CP125976.1, read on the forward strand.
TGAACCAGAGATGCGTCATAATATTGAAGAAGGATGGTGGGAACACCAATTCAAAACTAACAAGACATTGTACCACATCCTTACGTAACCTTGGCAGAATATCTGGATTGATTACCTTCGAGATATTGCATTGAGGAATGCACACAACTTCACAATGGGTACTCGAACATTTTCTAGAAGCCCCTCAATGCAATCGGAAGCAACTGCGTCATAATCACGTGTGATACATGAGACTTCAGGTTTTGGAACTTTTCTCGCCATATTTATTATCCCTTTATATTAGATGAGAAGCCCGACGGCACCTTGATATTTTAAAGGACTTCAAAAATATTTCCTTCTGCTTTGGTAAGAGCATAGGCAGCACGACTTAAGTGACGCCCTTTATCCGTCTTGTTATCTGTATGCATGTTCTTTGGGTCTTTCATAATTTGTTGGTCCTCCCATGCTTCAGGTGTATCTTTTGTCTTCCCATACACGCCTAGGAATCCTAGCAGGTTCACGCAGAGATTCTTCGTCACGTGCATCACGTCGATTGAAGAGCGGACACGCAGGACTTTCCAATATGGCAGCTCCCAAAATATAGATTTCTTCTTCCACATGGGTGCGTGTCCTGTAGCGACGTCGTTCGGAACTGATTGACCGCCGGGACCCTTTACAAAGATTACTTCTATGTCCTTGACCATACCAAATACATCATCACCGGCGGGGAGTTCGGGCTTCTTCCGGTGATCGCCTCACCTTTGAAATGCTTGCCTTTCTTTCTTACGGATGATTGGTCGGAAGAAATCGCCGATTCGCCAGTACACAACCTTCTTGCATTTATGCAAATATGTACCTTCGGTCTTATCTAACAGTGGGTGCATGCCTTATATCCTTTGTTTGTTTGTCCGAAGGTTACTAAGAGCAGGCCAATCATTGATGGTTCTGAATAACAACCCTCGTAGATTAAATGGCTCCTGTTTGTTCTCATCCCACGCGTACACCGGGTTTGCCCCACAACCGTAAGAGTTCTTCAACTAATGGCCTAAGGTACACATCAATGTCGTTGCCCGATTGCTTGGGCCTTGGATGAGCTTGGCATCATAATGAACTTACGCTCATGCACAACCAAGGAGGCATGTTATAGATACATAGAGTCACGGGCCAGGTCTTTGTATCGCAACTTTGCTCCCCAAAAGGATTCATGCCATCCGTACTTAGACCAAACCATAAGTTCCTTGCGTCACCCGCAAAGTCTGGGAAGTCTCTCTCGATTTTTCTCCACTGTGACCCATCAGCAGGGTGTCTCAACTTCCCGTCTTTCTTACGGTCTTCTTTGTGCCATCGCAACAACCTGGCATGCTCTTTGTTTCTGAACATGCGTTTCAACCTTGGTATTATAGGAGCATACTGTAACACCCTCAGAATCGGACCTATGCAAGTTTGAGCAAAATTCGCCAAACCCGCATAGAAACGATTCAAAGGTGCCCACCAGGCACTTTCGTGCGGGTGGAAAACGAAGTAATAACATTACACAACAGTCCTCGATGGGACCCACAGAACAGATATATATAACAACGACTCAAAGAGTCAAGAAATACAGATATAATATACAGAGATCCAAATCACCTTGAAAACGATAGAGCGTCCGACTACGGACAAGATGCAAATGGGGCTAAGAGCCCTGAAGAATAACCAATGGCGTCCATAACCCTGCCCAGGCCAAGCCGGAAGGTAACCCTGCTAACGACGTCGATCTCAAAACCTTCTTAAACAAAAGGGGTGCCGACAAAGGGCAAAGGGAAAAGAGGAGCGTCAGTACTGAGGCCAGTACACGGCGAGGCTAGAATTCGGCGGTCCTCGCCTACATAGATATGGTGGACTGAGCGGCAGCGGCAGCATGCACTAAACAACCTATAGAGACTCGATTCAACTGGCGACAGTCAGAGAGGGGTAAGATAGACCTATCCGGATCCAACCTGAGGCTAACACCAAACAAACCCATCCTGGTGTTTCCCCCTCGAGACCAAACGAGGAAGTCAACCGAGGAACTCACCATTGGCGCTTTATTTATTCGATTATAGTTGCGACAATTACTAGTCAGGTTTAGATAATCATCCCGATAAAATAAGCGATGGGTCATTTTAGTTAACCATTCCGTTATAGTTGCGGCAATTACGAATCGATCTGAGATGGCATGATATAAACCCAAAACCCAAAGCTTGTTGATACTTTTATTCAGCCATTCCGCTAGAAGTTGCAATACTTACTAATCAGTACAATGGTCGCAAGCGCGACGCCAAACAAGCATTGGTGGGCGATTAATTAGCCATTCCATTATAGTGAAGCTGATTACTAGTCATTATAAAGTCAAATTATAGCAATAAACTTTAGTTATGCTTGTCTATGATCGAGATCTTGTGCTCCAAGTCGTCCATATCCATGGACACGGCTTTGAAAGTTTTACCCGGCCGGGTGCACCAATAGCAACACACGCCGATCAACCTCGGAAAAACCAAATCAAAACCCAACGAGGCTTTCACGATCGAACAATCACAGATTCGAATTATTTCAGGGCCACACCCTTGAGTACACCAACGGCAAGCAAGCTCGACGGACTCAAGGTTTGGGTATACGGTGTGAACGAGGGAACCCGAAAGTGTGGCTGGGCTTGTCGACACCGCGGAATCGTGTCCCGATCCTAACAGACAAAGGTGCTCCTCGCACAATTTAAATACGTAAAGTAGCATGGCATAAGTGGGATAGTAAATAAAACCTCAAACTAGTTTGTGGCCCCAAGAAATAAGTGAATCAAGCTCGCCTGGGGGTCCCATATACCTCCGGATGTGGATAGCGCGATAAATCAAGGAATGTATCAAGTACTCGGGGTCTTACGGACACAAGTGGGCGTCGAAACCAAATATTTTCTATCACCCACCGATGCCTCTGCTTATTTCAATTTTAGTTGTTAAACAGAAATTAAAGTGACGATAAGTAAAACTAGAATCATCTCCAACATCAACATGCGGCAATACATCAGCAACTGTGGCATATGACGACACACATCAGCACTTGAGCAAGCAACTACGACGCGCAAGTCCAACTATCTACCAAACAACAGGTAATAGGGTGTGTCCAAGGCAATATAGGGCTGCACGGTATCTCACAGGTACGGAAACTAAAGCATCGCAACACAGATAGCAATAGATCAACAGGAGGGAATAAAGACTATAAAAGTAAAATAGGTAGAAAGGGGGAGATGCTCGCCTGAAAACATTGCCGAAGGTTCAACCGAAGATCGGGGCGAAGCTCACATCAACTCAACGGCCTTATCCGCGAAGAAGCAAAACACTAGAATAAACACCGGATGCAGTATTTAATATAACGGCAGAAGATCGGCATGATGCATGTATGATGTATGGCATGGCAAAGTGCGATGCAATCAGGTCATATGAAGCGGAACCGGGGTCCCGACAATTAATTAGATGGTTCGAGTTATTTATCTACCCCGCAATTTAAATTGTTGTTTAACAAGGCAAGATATGACAACGGTTCGATGCACAAATTTAAATGAGGCCGATATGAGACTAGATTTGCCCGCATATGGGCCCCATATTTAATTATGAGGTGAATCGGCATAAGGCCCCCAAACCACATGATTATGCATGCAAGTATGACAATTCAATATGCATCAATTCATATAGTTGACCATTTATAAAATAGGGTTTCGGGAAGGGTTCACACATTAGGGTTCTCGACGATCTTGGGGTTTCCGGGGTTCGGGGTCGGGTCTCGGGGTCCAGGGTTCGACGGGTTCGTTCTCGGACTCCGGGGTAGGTATTCGGATCGGGGTAGATCTTGTCGCGTCCGGGAAACAGGTCTTGGTTCGGTGTCGGGCGTGTCGAATTCTTCCGGGCCGATGCCGTTCTTGTCGTTGTGAAGCTCTTGTCGGGTTCCACGAGTCGGGTCGGTCTTGGCGTTCGGGGTGAAGATCATGTCGTCCCGTGACGGTGATCTTGGCGTCCGGGTTCTCGGCGTCGGAAGATCTTGGTGGGAGACGATGCACTCGTCACGGGGTCGGTCTTTGGTTGATTTGTCGACGGTTATGGAACCACACTCAGGACGGAGATCTTGAGGACACAGACAACACACCACAACACATGGCGTCGGGTTTTGGAACAGCAGCACCTCTGCAACACACTACTGTAGCGGAACTATCCTTGACAGAGCAAAACCAGCTTGTTGGCGCCTAGACGCCCTTGGCTTGGGGCCAGCGAGGCTGCTGTGGACGTGCCACGGCGGAGAGGACGAGCAGACTCCCTTCACCAGGCTCGTGGAGCAGGTCTGGCGTCGAGGACTACCGGCGGCCAAAACTTGGGGGCGCTCGCGGCACTCGGGAAGCAGGCTACGGCGGCGGACGGGCAGCGGACATGGCTGGGCTGTGAGGAACGGAGGTCGCCGGGCAGAACCGCTGGCGAAGCTTCGAGGAAGAGGACCAAGGCCTTGGCGAGGGCGAGCAGGCGAGGGCGAACGGAGCCGAGCTTGGAGGAGAGGGGAGGAGCGGCGCGACGCTGAGGTGCTCGGAGGCGGGAGGCCAAGGCGTCGCGGTCGGCCAGCGTGGGTGAACGGTGAGGCGGGCCGCAGTTAGGAGCGGCGGGGTCGGGGTCGGGTGCCTGGGAAGGAGGCAGCAGGAGGAGGTGGGCGGTGGGAGGCAACAAGGGCGCTCGAGGCGGTAGGTGGCGCGGCGGCGAGGTGAGCTCAAGCGGGAGCGGCGAGCCGAGGGGGAGGCGGTGGAGGAGGCCGGAGAGGCGACGGTGGCGGTGGCGGGGCGGGGAAGAGGTGCGGGAGCCGGCGGTGGGGCAGCGGATCTGAGAGAGCTGGGAAGAGGAGGCGGTGCAAGGCGGCTCAAGGGAGGAGAGAGAGGGCGAGTCTTGGGCGTGGGTGGTGGGGCCACGGGTCAGGGAGAGAAGAGGGGAGAGGGGAGCTGAGGTGGCGAGAGGCTATTGGAGGGAGTGAGGTGGCCAGGGGTGTGGGTAGGATAGTGGGTAGCTTTAGGAATTTAGGAGGTGGACCGTTTGTATTTTTCTGGGGTGGTCGTTCGGGTCAATCGGCCCGTTCGACTGCCCCACTAAAATAAATATAATTTTTATTCGTTTTAAACGGGTCGTGTGCAAAGCAATAGCAGCCAAAACAAAATATTCCGGGGACCCGGTTTTGATGTTTGAATAAAGAGGGGGCGTTTCGGAAACAACACGGGCTTTGCAAACATAGTTTTATGCAAACGATGCATGATGATGACGATGCAATGCACAAATTCAACGCGATTTTCTAGTAGTGGTTTTGCGGGATGCCACAATTCGACACCACTAACAATGGATCTCGCCCTCGAGATCCGCCTCATGGTACCGGAAGGAAGGTCGGCGATCTACGTCTTCTCGCTTCGTGTAGGTCCTCGCGACACCACTAACAAGAGGTCGTTGTTCGTGATCGTCGAGAGAACACTCCGGAACAAAAGGTCGAAGGTAGAGGTATCAACAATAAGCCACCTCTAACTTCGATGGAAAGAGGGAACCGATGCATCCTCAACCACTTCAATGTACAAAAGCGAATAGAAGGGGTAGTCGGCATGGGGGCCAATCCATCACGCACCCAAACTATTACTCTGCACAATCAGTGGAAAAGCATGCAACCATTCTCAGAATTAGACTGAAGATCTCGACAAGCGAGGTTCGGAAACAAAGAAGTGATGCAAACTCTGCATCGGGTCTGGCGTAGATGAGGTCGTCGCGTCGGAAAACACCGGAAGGCACAAACAAGGAACAAAGAATGGTACCACCGTAGACGGATTCATCAGGCAGCTTGAACACCGGATGATAGATCACCGTTAGCAGAGGGGGAAGCGAAACCCTGAAGGTACGACGGAAACCCAACCACGAGAAATCCTGGACTCGAAGAAAAGATAAGAGAGCAGATTCAAAACACGTAGAGATAAGAGAAGAATAGCAGAGGGGTAAGGAGTAAAATCAGACCTAATCAGAACTATCCAACCGATTTTCAAAAATGGTTTTGACACTCTACTTCGGCCGTTAGCTAGGTTATCCTACAGGCTGGACTTGTGGGGTATCGCAAGCCGAGCTCGATACCACTCTGTAACACCCTCAGAATCGGACCTATGCAAGTTTGAGCAAAATTCGCCAAACCCGCATAGAAACGATTCAAAGGTGCCCACCAGGCACTTTCGTGCGGGTGGAAAACGAAGTAATAACATTACACAACAGTCCTCGATGGGACCCACAAAACAGATATATATAACAACGACTCAAAGAGTCAAGAAATACAGATATAATATACAGAGATCCAAATCACCTTGAAAACGATAGAGCGTCCGACTACGGACAAGATGCAAATGGGGCTAAGAGCCCTGAAGAATAACCAATGGCGTCCATAACCCTGCCCAGGACAAGCCGGAAGGTAACCCCTTAACGACGCCGATCTCAAAACCTGCTTAAACAAAAGGGTGCCGACAAAGGGCAAAGGGAAAGAGGAGCGTCGATCGAGGCCAAGACACGGCGAGGCTAGAATTCGGTCTCGCCTACATAGATATGGTGGATCGGCAGCGGCAAAGATGCACTAAACAACCTATAGAGACTCGATTCAATGGCGGCGATCGAGGGGTAAGATAGACCTATCCGGATCCAACCTGAGGCTAACACCAAACAAACCCATCCTGGTGTTTCCCCCTCGAGACCAAACGAGGAAGTCAACCGAGGAACTCACACAGTTGGCAGTTTTATTTATTCAGTTATAGTTGCGACAATTACTAGTCAGGTTTAGATAATCATCCTGATAAAATAAGCAGTGGGTCATTTTAGTTAACCATTCCGTTATAGTTGCAGCAATTACGAATCAGATACAGATGGCATGATATAAACCCAAAACCCAGCAGTTGTTGATACTTTTATTCAGCCATTCCGTTGTAGTTGCAATACTTACTAATCAGGTACAATGGTCGCAAGCGACACGCCAAATAAGCATTGGTGGGCAGTATTAATTAGCCATTCCATTATAGTGAAGCTGATTACTAGTCATTATAAAGTCAAATTATAGCAATAAACTTTAGTTATGCTTGTCTATGATCGAGATACTGTGCTCCAAGTCGTCCATATCCGCGGACACGGCTTTCAGAAAGTTTTACCCGGCCGGGGTGCACCAATAGCAACACACGCTCGATCAACCTCGGAAAAACCAAATCAAAACCCAACGAGGCTTTCACGACTGAACAATCACAGGATTCAGAATTATTTCAGGGGCCACCCTTGGAGTACACCATAGCAGTAAGCAAGCTCGAGACGGACTCAAGGTTTGGGTATACGGCAGTGAAGCATGGGAACCCGAAAGTGTGGCTGGGCTTGTCGACACCGCGGAATCGTGTCCCGATCCTAAACAGTACAGTGTGCTCCTCGCACAATTTAAATACAGAAAGTAGCATGGCATAAGTATAGGATAGTAAATAAAACCTCAAACTAGTTTGTGGCCCCAAGAAATAAGTCTGAATCAAGCTCTGGCTCAGGGGGGTCCCATATACCTCCCGGATGTGGATAGCGCGATAAATCAAGGAACAGGTATCAAGTACTCGGGGTCTTACGGGACACAAGTGGGCGTTCGGAAACCAAATATTTTCTATCACCCACCGATGCCTCTGCTTATTTCAATTTTAGTTGTTAAACATAAATTAAAGTGACGATAAGTAAAACTAGAATCATCTCCAACATCAACATGCGGCAATACATCAGCAACTGTGGCATATGACGACACACATCAGCACTTGAGCAAGCAACTACGACGCGCAAGTCCAACTATCTACCAAACAACAGGTAATAGGGTGTGTCCAAGGCAATATAGGGCTGCACGGTATCTCACAGGTACGGAAACTAAAGCATCGCAACACAGATAGCAATAGATCAACAGGAGGGAATAAAGACTATAAAAGTAAAATAGGTAGAAAGGGGGAGATGCTCGCCTGAAAACATTGCCGAAGGTTCAACCGAAGATCGGGGCGAAGCTCACATCAACTCAACGGCCTTATCCGCGAAGAAGCAAAACACTAGAATAAACACCGGATGCAGTATTTAATATAACGGCAGAAGATCGGCATGATGCATGTATGATGTATGGCATGGCAAAGTGTGATGCAATCAGGTCATATGAAGCGGAACCGGGGTCCCGACAATTAATTAGATGGTTCGAGTTATTTATCTACCCCGCAATTTAAATTGTTGTTTAACAAGGCAAGATATGACAACGGTTCGATGCACAAATTTAAATGAGGCCGATATGAGACTAGATTTGCCCGCATATGGGCCCCATATTTAATTATGAGGTGAATCGGCATAAGGCCCCCAAACCACATGATTATGCATGCAAGTATGACAATTCAATATGCATCAATTCATATAGTTGACCATTTATAAAATAGGGTTTCGGGAAGGGTTCACACATTAGGGTTCTCGACGATCTTGGGGTTTCCGGGGTTCGGGGTCGGGTCTCGGGGTCCAGGGTTCGACGGGTTCGTTCTCGGACTCCGGGGTAGGTCTTCGGATCGGGGTAGATCTTGTCGCGTCCGGGAAACAGGTCTTGGTTCGGTGTCGGGCGTGTCGAATTCTTCCGGGCCGATGCCGTTCTTGTCGTTGTGAAGCTCTTGTCGGGTTCCACGAGTCGGGTCGGTCTTGGCGTTCGGGGTGAAGATCATGTCGTCCCGTGACGGTGATCTTGGCGTCCGGGTTCTCGGCGTCGGAAGATCTTGGTGGGAGACGATGCACTCGTCACGGGGTCGGTCTTCGGTTGATTTGTCGACGGTTATGGAACCACACTCAGGACGGAGATCTTGAGGACACAGACAACACACCACAACACATGGCGTCGGGTTTTGGAACAAAGCACCTCTGCAACACACTCATGGCGGAACTATCCTTAGCGAGCAAAACCAGCTTGTTGGCGCCTAGACGTCCTTGGCCGGGGGCCACAGCGAAATGCGAGGACATGCCACGGCGGAGAGGACGAGGCGACTCCCCTTCACCAGCTCGCTGGAGCAGGTCTGGCGTCGAGACTACGACGGCGCCAAAACTTGGGGAGGGCGCTCACAGCACTCGGGAAGCAGGCTACTGGCGGCGGGCCATGGCGGGCCGGCGGCGGCTGTGCGAGGAACGGAGGTCGCTGGCGAGAACCAGCTGCCGTGAGCTGGGAAGAGGGACAGCGCGGCGAGGGCGAGCGGCGGGGCGAGCGGAGGCGGCCGGAGTTGGCCGGGCGGAGCCGAGCTTGGAGGAGGGAGGCGGCCATGGCTGAGGTGCTCGAGGCGGGAGGCCAAGCGTCAGTCGGCCCGACGCAGACGTGGGTGAGCAGCGGGCGGCGCCGGCCGCTAGGAGCGGCGGGGTCGGGGGCGGGTGCCTGGGAAGGAGCGAGGAGGAGGGAGGCGGCGGTGGGAGCGGCATGGCGGCGCTGGAGGCGGTAGGTGGCCTTGGCGAGTGAGCTCAAGCGGGGAGGCGAGGCCAGTGGAGGAGGCCGGGAGGCGGAGTGGCAGTGGCGGGCGGAAGAGGTGCGGGAGCCGGCGGTGGGGGCAGCGGCGGATGCGAGAGAGAGCTGGGGGAAGAGGAGCAGTGCCTGGGCGGCTCGCGCGGGGAGGGAGGAGAGAGGGCGAGTGCGGGGCCAGGCGTGGGTGGTGGGGCCACGGGTCAGGGAGAGAAGAGGGGAGAGGGGAGCTGAGGTGGCGAGAGGCTATTGGAGGGAGTGAGGTGGCCAGGGGTGTGGGTAGGATAGTGGGTAGCTTTAGGAATTTAGGAGGTGGACCGTTTGTATTTTTCTGGGGTGGTCGTTCGGGTCAATCGGCCCGTTCGACTGCCCCACTAAAATAAATATAATTTTTATTCGTTTTAAACGGGCCGTGTGCAAACCAATAGCAGCCAAAACAAAATATTCCGGGGACCCGGTTTTGATGTTTGAATAAAGAGGGGGCGTTTCGGAAACAACACGGGCTTTGCAAACATAGTTTTATGCAAACGATGCATGATGATGACGATGCAATGCACAAATTCAACGCGATTTTCTAGTAGTGGTTTTGCGGGATGCCACACATACCACATAACCTTAGGAGGAACCCTCTTCCGGAGGGGCTCTCCCTCAACATCACCAGGGTCATCTCGTCTGATCTTATACCGCAACGCGTTGCATACCGGGCATTTATCTAAATTCTCATACTCCTTACCATGTAGAGGATGCGATCATTAATGCATGCATGTATCTTTTGCACATCTAATCCCGAGAGAGAGAGTCTTCTTTGCTTCGTAGGTACTCTCGGGAAGTTCGTTATGTTTTGGAAACTTGACTTCATTATTTTCAGCATCTTTTCAAATGAGGAGTCGGTTAGACCACTCGCCTTCCATCGCAACAATTCCAAAGGTGGTACCGAGCTTTGTGCTGCCATCTTCACAATTTGGGTACAACAATTTCTTGTGATCTTCTAACATGCCCTCTAACTTCAAATTCTCATTTTCATTTCACGGTCTCGCTTTGCATCGAAATGACCCTACCAAGTTCATCACCGGCTCATCCGATGCCCGTTCTTCACCTCTTTCCTCTCCATTGTCTTCCATTGCGGTATCACGTATTCAGAAACATATGATGATAGTTGTTATCATCATCTTCTTCTTCACCATCTTCCATCATAACCCCTCTTTCCCCGTGCTTGGTCCAGCAATTATAGTTGGGCATGAAACCTTTCATAATCGGTGGCGCGAATGATTTTCGAGGAAGAGTACTCCTTGTTGTTCGACATTGAACACATGGACAACGTATAAATCCATTCTCTTTGTTTGCCGTAGCCACATCGATAAATTTATCCACGCCTTTGATATACCCGGCTACCACGGTCACCGTACATCCATTCCCGACGTTCATCTGCATCATATAAGTAAGTTTATCAAAAACAGGACATCATAAATAGTGAAATAACCAATTCACACCGACACATGAATTATATCAATGACCTAGAAAAGGTAAGATTGCTAACCTCGATCGAGGGAAATAAAGGAGAAAGCTCAAGTGCGTCTGGACACCTTCTATATTTTTGTTCTATGAGAAATTCAACGGGATTATTCACTCAAACATTTCAACAAACACCTTCAATGCATGCATGAGAAAAACTAGCACACCCCTCACACCTTCCACCATTCGAAAAACAGTGGAGGCGGAGGGTGATGCATTTATAGAGGCGGTCTTTAGTCGGTTGGAGCCAAGCAAGGGACTAAAGGTCGTCTGCCACGTGGCTGTGGCCAAACCTTTAGTCGGTTGGTGGCTCCAACCGACGCATGCCCTTACCAACGGGACCCATGCCCCTGCCGTGCCGCTCAACCGGAGCGTGCAGCATTAGTCCCGGTTGGTGGCGCAACCGGGACTAATGCTCCGAGGGGTCTCGAACGGATAGTCCTTTTTCCTCTAGTGTCTATGTCCACGTATAGGCCTCTTGAGTCATACGTGAGTTTCGCGCGCCGTCGTTCTCTTCCGGTTGAACGTGCCGACTTCTTCCCGTCACACGTGAGAGAGGGTGTTGAAGTGTATAAGTGGATTGCACTAGCCCTTTCCATCAGTTCGGACTTTTGGTTGCGTTGCTAGTGCATAAAGCTTGACAATGACACCATGGCCAATATGTGATCCAGTTCATGGTAAAATGCAAAAAATGCATTCGTAATGCAGTGACGGCTATATTCGTACTTTCGTCGGAATTTTATACTAGTACAAGTTCTAACACGGCCCCTTGCAACTCATGGGGAAAATTCGTCTGTTACCCTACGCATCTTTTCTCTCTCCAAATCACTGCAGAATAATCGTCCAAATTACAGTGTATTATGTTTTTATTTCCTGAGGCTGTATTGATCTTCCAACAGCCACACATACGGTGAAGCATGGGTTTGAAAGGCACCGTGGATTCTTCCAAATGATATATGGTGGCGCCGACATGCGCTTAAGATCTTTTCGTAAGCAACACTTGCGCGGTAACTCAATCAGCGCGCAGTGCACGCCGATCAAGCTTGTCTAAAAGAGTGAGTGAGTGAGAGAGAAAACGACGAGGTAACTCGAGACAATTTACCATGGGCACTTTGGGGAATAATCTCCACGGCACGTAGTGGAGCTGGTATTCCCCTGACAACGACATGGCCCTTTGCGCGACGCAGAGAATTCGCCCCATATATACGCGGCAGCGCCTCACTCGTCCCATCGCCTCACTTCGTGGTGGGCGACAGCATAAGAGGAAAGAAAGGCTGCCCCTCCTGCAGTGCCGAAGATTGGATAGCCGCTAATTCGGCTTAATTCCGTTCTGTCCTACCAGAAGCAGAAATATCTGCAGGAAAAGAGCGACTGCAGCAGCCGCACCGAGGCCAATTAGCCCCGGAAGTTCCCTCTAAGAGGAAGAGCACTGTTCTCCATTAATGGCGGAAGTGCAGCTCGCGGCCTGCTGGGGGAAGCAGGACGACGAGTGGAGGAAAGGCCCGTGGACCAGCCAGGAGGACAAGCTGCTCCTGGAGCACGTCGCCCAGCACGGCGAGGGGAGGTGGAATTCCGTCTCCAAGCTCACAGGTACACTACTACTAATAGTATTGCTAACTCGAGCATTAACATTTAATCTGTTTTTTTCTTGTCCTGCTCTTGATTTGATGTTTTTTGTTCTTCAATGAATTAGTACTACTTTTCGCTTCACGAGGACCTGAGTACGGGAGAGTCTCCTTTTTTTTCCACCAACCAGGTCTGCAACTTGCATGTTAATGATTCATATTGATCCTTCCTACAAGTTGGAGGGCGGTCAACCAGGCGCAATCGCGTAGCTTTTAGGCTTCCTGCTTTGTACCTTAGGATCTTCAAGTACCTGCAACTTGCAAGTTCACCTGAGGATCTTCAAGTACCTGCGCAACTTGCAAGTTCCCCTGAGGATCTTCAATTACCTCCAACTTGCAAGTTCACAAAGCTAGCTAGCTACCTGCATGCATGCACGATTCGATCCTGTACGGCCTTGTGTTCTTGCAGGAACTTCCTAATAACGTGCTAGGATTTAGGTCGATGTCTATGGTCATGAACCTCGTATGCTCCAGCTTGTCTTGGTCTCTCCTTCATATATACTCACTTATGCATCCCTAACACTGTTGAGACCAAAATTCCGTGGAAATTAGCAAGATTCCTAACGACCTCCTGAATGTGAACTATTAGCCTCTAGGATGCAGCCATTTATATGTTGCTGATCACGGTCCATGTGGGATCTTAAAAGTCATGAGCTAGCTAGGGAGGCTCTTCTTAGTTTCATGCACCAATGAAAAATAGTGTACGGTCAAAAAAAATATACATGTGATTATCCCTGTTCATGTCTGCATCCACCTCCAGTAGAATCGTAAGCTTAGTCGTGAAAGGGGATGTTCTATAAGTGGAGATTGCTTATCTTCCTCAAAATTGGAGTGGGTTGATTATTGACGTATATATGAACAATATTTTAGTGAGTCGGTTATCAATTATAGAAAGTCTCAGCACTTAGAACTAAAAGTTAGTTAGATTAAGCATCAATATATAGCGATGGCACATGTCATACATACGCTGATACGCATATCTACAGATGGTGAACGTTAACTATATATCCAGGACACTGGGGATGTGAACATTCAGTTCTTCTTGTTAATTAATAAGCTCAACGCAAAACAATTTATGAAAATATATAGCAAATAAATGACTATTGTAAGTTACTACTACCCATTTGAACACCATTATGCCTTGCCAGGTATTAGTATATTTTTCCTGGACCACACCCCTTTGTGTGTAGCACATGGTGAGTTTGGTGACCACTTATTACAATATGCCTGAGTGCATATATATTTCTCATCTGAGCTCCTCGGTTGCTGCAGGTCTGAAGAGAAGTGGAAAGAGTTGCAGGCTGCGTTGGGTTAACTACCTCAGACCTGATCTGAAGAGGGGCAAGATCACACCACAAGAGGAGAACACCATAGTGCAGCTCCACGCCTTGTGGGGAAACAGGTAGAGATCATTACATTTACCCTGATACAGATCACCAAATCGATTCCAAAATGTTCGGCATGCATGAGATGAATACAGGGAGCAGTAAACTTGCAGTACAGAAATCAAATTCAGTAAACATGACGACACGTTACTTCTTCAGGTGGTCGACGATTGCACGCAGCCTCCCGGGGAGGACAGACAACGAGATCAAGAACTACTGGAGGACGCACTTCAAGAAGGGCAAGCCGTCCAAGAACATCGAGCGCGCCAGGGCAAGGTTCCTCAAGCAGCGCCGAGAGATGCAACAGCAGCAGCAACAGCAGTTGCTTCTGGGGCAGGCCAAGGCCGAGACCGAGCTCGTCACGGCAGGCACCGTCGCCGACGTCGAGGTCGACGACGAAAAGTTCTGCGGCGTGGGCGGCGTGGCGTCGACGTTGGCCGGCCACGACCACGAGGATCAGCTGATCATGCGGGACGTCATGGACTTCCTGTGCCCCATGTCCTGCGCCCTCCTCCTCGACGGTGCCGGTCATGGCGGCGGCGGCAGCGGCAGCTGCTGCGCCTCGACGAGCGAGCAGGAATACGGCTCCAGCGAGGACGACGGCGCCACGTGGGGTAGCTTGTGGAACCTCGAGGACGTGGCCCGTGACGTCGACGGTGGGGCATGCACGCTGTGGTAGCAAGCTAGATTCCGTCCGCTGGCTCTCGCTGCGAAATCAATACTACCAAAAAAGAAAAAAAGGATCTCAAGAACTTGCATGCTCCCTTCTACTAGGAAAAGACAGAGAGGGTACGTGGTGCTGATCAAGTGATGGAGAATGATGCAACGACAACTATCGTACATCCACTTTGCACGAGCCTCGGTTGTTGACACGTTGAAAGCGCTGTTTCACTTTTTTTTTCAAGGGGAAACCCAAGATGTGTTTTCCCCTTGTTAGCACTAGCAACCTCTCTCCCAGCCTGCCCTAACAAATTAAGGAGATGAGATTGTGTGTTCAAATTGGTTTCTGTGATAATATTAATTGTCTGGTATCTTATCATGTTATCTTGAATTATGGTTTGTCCTCCGTTCAGTTGTCTGAGATGCTGGATCGATGGCAGTCTTAGGATCTTGATGAGAGATCAGTCAAAGAGAGAGAGAAAAAAAAGAAGATCAGAATAGGACCTTATACAAAAGAAGAATTACCTATTGTAAACCCTAAATCTGATTAAAAAATATTAAAAGTGCAAAAAGAAGAGATTTTTATTTGGAGAACAAAATGGAGAGAAATGATGACACACCACCACATTGCCCGACCAAAAAAGTCACCTAAAAATCAAAAAAATACACTATAATTTGTACCATCTGAATAAACAAAATAACACCGTAGATCATACCATCTACAACTTCACAAAATTATAGTCTCTCTGTCTTATTTTATAATTAAGATATATTTTTGCCAAGCATAAAAATGATAGGCAAAACAATATTACTTTAATAGTGGTGGGGATGAGCATGCTTGACATGGTGTTATTGTATGGGGAATAAAGAGAAGGATAGTCACTATGTGTCTTGAACTGTGTTTAACCATTACTTATGTTGATCCAAAATGTATCTTTTTCAACTTGATTTAAAACTGCAAGTCATGTAAATTATTGTACACTTTTATCGTTTTCTTTCTATTTAGCCTTTTCATAATTATTCATTAATTTGTATGAGTGTTTGAATGTTGTCTATGGTTATTTTTTGCAATGTATATGAAAGGACACGGATTCCGTCTAAAAGGGGTGAATATGCATTTTAAAACTATTACTATTTTGACTCAAGTAAATATGGAATAAAGTTAGGTTTAATTTATCAAGCACAAAATCTAAATATGCTAATCTCACCTATGTGCACCAACAACTTATGATAATAAATACAAGAAACTATGTGAAAACAAGATATATAACTTTGAGCACGAAGGCTATCAGAAAGTAAAATGCACAAGTAAAGAGCTAGGGGATAAAAATAACCAAGACACACAGAGATGATTTATCCCGAAGTTCACTTCCAAGGAAGCTAATATCCTTTGGAGAGGCACGGTGGCGTAATGCTCCCCGAATATCACAAGAGGCTCACCCTGAGGAGTGGTATCACAATGCTCATCAAACGCCACAAAGGCCTAACCTTGAGCATGATTGGCAGTGGCACACCATACACCGACGCCTGATGGCAACAACTCTGTGTACTAACTCGTTGGAACTCCAAGTGTAAAGTGTTATAGCAAGTGCATTTTCCCCCAAGGGTGACTCGAGGGTTTATATCGAAATCTCGAGGATCTGAGAAGCAACCTTCTTCCAACCACTTATAGCAACATACAAACAAAGTTAATTTCTTGTGCCCCCAACTCCACCTTGTGGTTGTCAATCACAAGTCTTCATATTAGTAAAATTTAAATAAATCTTTAAAGTAAATAAAGAGTAAAATAAAGTTCTTTGGGGTTTTTGTTTATGCTTGCAAAAGGTAAAAGCTTTTTTTTGTATTTTTGAATTTAATTCTGGCAAAAAATGTGAAGGGCAGTAAAAGTAAGTAAAAGTGATTTCTTATAATAAAAAGTGGATCGGGGTTCCTGGATTCACTTGTCTACTCTCTCATAAAGTGTGGTGGACATAAAACAACTCACATATGATATAATATTGATGAAACTTCATTATGTGTTTGATTAGCATTCATATGGGCATCACTTCCTAATATAAATATGATGTAACACACCTCACTTATACTTCTATAGAAAGGGAAAACTCCATGCAAACTATAAATAAGAATAAACAAAGTACAACAATTGGTACTTTGACTTGATGTTTGAATAAAAAATGTGCAACAAGATCATCTTTGTTGTCACTAAATGATGATAGCACATGCATTCATTTTATCTATAGTGAGTTAACAAAAGAAAGGTAAATACCATTAATAGATCTAAAATACCATTAATGTTACTCCATCTAATGCACATGTTCCCCCACGCACGCCCCTGCATACAAGTTTCATCAGAACAAGCACTTAAGAACGAGATACATAATATGCATCTATCAATACATCATAAACATAATAGAATTCCAATCTCAAATATCATCTCATAAAACAAAGATCCACCATATAGGAGTTACATACATGACCATAATCATGTAAGGCAGCTCATATGGTTCTAAAGAATGATAGCACAAGAGAGAGAGAGAGAGAGAGAGAGAGAGAGAGAGAGAGAGAGAGATGAAACAAGCTACTACCACAAACCCATAGTCCAGAGGTTGAACACTCCCTCTTCATCATGGAGATGGTGATGATGATGTTAGAGAGGGTGGAAATCTAACCGGGGAGGGCTCTGACGGCCTTCGTTGCCTTCCCGCATGGGAAACTAATGGGCGATGTGCCTTGGGTTAGTTTTGATCTGGGGGCATCAATTCTTCGTTGGTTCTGGCTCTGTTTTAGTGTTTTTTGTTTCCGCTCTTCCTCTTCCGAGATCGCGTCGGGGGACCTTAGGCGTTTTTATGTCAACGCTCATAGTTAGGGTTGAAAACGAACGACTGAGGTTGCTTGATGACCCACAAGTGTAGGGGATCGCAACAGTCTTCGCGGACAGTATTACCCAATTTATTGATTCGACACAAGGGGAGCCAAAAAAAATACTTGCAAGCCTTAACAACTGAGTTGTCAATTCAGCTGCACCTGGAAATAGTTCTTGCTCACAGAATTTTATCAGTAGCAACAGTAACAGTGAAACAGGAGAAATAGTAACAGTAACAGTAAATAGTAGGATTCGAGTGCGGTAGGCATAGGGATGGATGGACGGGCGTTGCATGGACGAGTCTAAACATGTAACTTCAAGATCTAGGGGATTGCAGATAAATAATAACAAGCATCCAAATACTAAACAATCCTAGGCATGTGCTCCATATATAGTCATACGTGCTCGCAATGAGAACTTGCACAGCATCTTCTGTCCAGCCATCCTGTGGCAGCGGGGCCTCTAGGGAACTACTGGCAATTAAGGTGCTTCTTTTAATAGAGCACCGGAGCAAATCATTAACACTCTGTGAACACATGTGATCCTCACACCACAGCCACCCCCTCCGGTTGTCCCAATTATTGTCACTTTGGGGCCTTTGGATCTGGACAATGATATGTGTACACAATTTGCAGATAAGATCACAAAAAATACTATCATAATGATTCAGTAATAAGTTCGGATCTGAGATCATGGCACTCGGGCCCTAGTGACAAGCATTAAGCACAACAAGTTGCAACAAAGTCAAATTGCACTAATAGAGATACTAGGCACTATGCCCAAACAGATCTTATTCGATTACATGATAGAACTCATCCAATCCCTACCATCCCCAAGCCTACAACGGGGGATCGATTACTTACTCATGGATGAGGGAAACATTGATGGTCGATGGAGAGGCGTTGGTGATGACGATGGCGATGATCCTCTCCAAATTCCCCGTCCCGGCAGAGTGCCAGAATGGAGTTTCTGGATCCGAATCTTGGTTTCTGGTGGCAGGGTGGAGCGGAATTCTTTCTGGAAAACTATCGAACCTCCCTCGGTTTTTAGGTCGAAAGGCAACTTATAGGCGCAGAGGGAGGCCGAGGGGGTGCCTGGGGTGGCTGCACCCCCCAAGGCACGACCAGTGGTGGGCCCGCGCCTGACATGGGTGTGGGCCCCCAGACCCCTTCTTCGTCTCGTCTTCTGGCTCCGTGGATCTTCTGGTGAAATATAATTTTTGGCATATTTTCCGGGATTTTTTGTGATAGTTGATTTTCTGCGCAAAAACTAGACACCAAGGTAATTCTGCTGAAAACAGCATCAATCCATGTTAGTTGTATCCAAATCACACAAATTTAGAGGAGAAACAATAGCAAAGTGTTCGAGAAAGTAGATACGTTTTGGATGTATCAACTCCCCCCAAGCTTAGCTTATTGCTTGTCCTCAAGCAATTCAGTTGAAAACTGAGTGCGATAAAAGAACTTTTACGAACACATTTGCTTCACATGATGTAAATATTCTTAGCACAAAAGTAGATGCTTAGACAATTCCTAATAAAGAGTATGCAACTAAGTCTACTCAATAGTCAATGCAAGCTATGAAGAGAAACCAACTCAATAATAATAAGAAGCATGAAACATAAACATAAGCAACATTGCAATGCTCATAATAAGGTATGATAGAGTGGTATCTCACTTGACTTTGTTTGTAGAGCACAATATAAATGCCAAGGCACCTCTGAAGTTCACATGAAAACTAGAGATAAAGATATCAGAGATACAAGCATCAAAGTCATGACATAATTAACCAAGTTTTGGAACAAACACAAGAATGACAACTATGCTCTCAAGAAGGTGCTTATAGAATAAGTGGTGACTCAACAAGGTGGTGAAAACGGTTTTGAAAGGTTTGAAAGACTTCCCAATGCTGAAAGGAAGGTACTCATTAGCTTTGAGCTCTCATTGCCCCTATCATAGGCATCTTCATGTGGTTAAGGTGAAAGTGAGGTCCACTCTGAATCATATGCTTGACAGACCATAAACTGTAAATCCCAAGTCCCTTGAGTATGAGGGTCACTCTGCATGCTACTCAACTTTGGTTACCTAAAAGTTCTTATCATTGTAAATACATGCATATCATAGAGAACCGCCAACGGGGTACCCCTTGCACATGATACAGGAGCAATCCCGTGATCAAAATGATAAGGCAAGCAGACAATGAACATCTTAGCGATCTTTTTATTTACCATGTGTATAGCTTTTTATTGAGGATGCTTCATAAATGCTCATTATGGTGATGCTGCAAGTTTCCACCATGATTAGGCATGGCTTAGGCTAGCGGCCCAGGCATTTCTCTAACACAATGTATAGACTCCATGAACTCACAAGATTCCCTTTTATTTCACATCATCGACATCCGCTAACAAAAGATCAAGGTATCAACTGGATGAGATATCCAAAAAGTGTTGAAAGCGTTCCCCGTGACAACACGGTTCTGCTGACTCCCAGCATATAATTTGCAAGCATATAACTTTCATGGACAGGTCACAATGGTTCAGAATTATTAAGTGCATGGAATAAAGTGTTCCATCAAGTTCGTGAGAGCTTTACTAACTAACTTTCTCAAAACAGACAAACATTTTATTTTGGAAGAAAACAAGGCATATAGAATATGCACCAAAGTAGCAAATGATGCTAATAGGTAGGTATGTGGACACTATTGGCAATATTGGTTTTGGGAGCTTGGAAGCACAGGCAGAGCTCATACTCAGTGCAAGTGAAGGCTAGCAATAGAGAGGGAGCGACAAACGAGAGAGCAATAACTGTCATAATCATGCTTGCAACAAAACATGACTAACTATGGCATGAAAGTGATACAAGAACTCTGAGGCAAAATAAATCATCGAGGCTTACTGACTATTGATTAGTCATATGCATGTGCGAGCATGTGCCAAGTCAATTCATATGAACAGTCAGAGGAGGATACCACAATGTCATACCAAAGTATGAATAAAACAATGCAAGCAAACATTCATATGACATGCTACAAGCTATTAGCAAGCTGGAGCTAATCACAAGCAAACAAGAACTACTAAGCATCCATAATGACATACACCTTACACAAAAAGGCTAAGCATGCTCACAATGATGAGTGTACAAAAATGAAACAAATAGAGTTCGTTACCAGCCTCTTACCACACCTCAAGTTGTCTTAATCTTCATTATTGCCCTTCACTTGTGTGACTTGAATAATAAAATGAAACCAAAATCCATTGAGGATGGCTGAACCCTGCAAAGAACTCACAAAACCAAAGAAGAACAACAAATATTTTTGGTGTTTTCGATTTTTTTAAAGAAAGCAAACAAAGCAAAACCAAACAAAGAAAAAGAAAACCAAATAAGAAGCAACCAAGGCAAAGCAAAATCTTTTTGGATTTTTCTTTTAAGGAAAAAACAAAAAAACAAACCAAGAGAAACAACAAAAATATTTTTGGTATTTTTGTGTTTTTGAGAAAGAAGCAACAAGAACCAAAAAGAAAGTGAAACAATGGATATACAAAGAACTGACTGAACATGATATATATATATATATATGAGTGTGATGTCGGTACCCCCCCCCCCAAGCTTAGGCTTTTGGCCTAAGTGGGGCTCAATCCCATGGTGTCCAAGAGGATGCACCTCTGTAGTATGTCGAGGAAGCTCCCTCGTCCTGGTATGAGCTCGAGGCCTCCCCTGTGTAATACACAAATTGGTCGTATGATGGTGCTCCCTCCTGATAGTGCCCGTGGAAGTTAAGAGAGCGCAAATTTTCATCCATCTCACCCTTTGAGCGTGACAAAGGTCCTTGAGAAATACTTAACAAAGTGGTTTGGGGTAGAGGGATGATACGCCCAATTTCCATCACCTTTCTATATCATAATTTACCTCTATTCATTGTTATTTGTCTTATTGTGAGGTATTACTTATGGCTTTTCATCTGTTTATGCATGTTGGATGATTCTTGGAGGATGGATTGACGGAGTCTAGATTCTGATGGAAAAGAAGGCATTTCAGTGCAATTTCATGAAGATCGGAAAAATACCAGAAAAATATGGGAACATATTATTTTACCAGAGGACGAAGGAAGCCAGAAGGAGGAGCGAACGGGGGCCTCAGGGGTCCCACCTGACCCCGCGCCTAGGGCAGGTGTGGCCCACCTGCCCGGCCTCCGACTTCGCCCCTTCGCCTATATCTTCCCTACAGAACCCTAAGCCTCGGGGGAGCGACCATAGATATATTTCCGCCGCCTCTGGGGGCGGAAAACACCGAGAGAGAAAGATCTCTCCGGCGGACAGATTTCTGCTGGGGGAATTCCTTCCCGGAGAGGGGAGACCATCGCCATCAACACCATCATCAAGCTAGGCTTCATTGGGATCATCATCATCATCCACACCATCATCTCCACCAGCACCATCATCACCACTTCGTCCCGCTATAAAAATTATGTTAGATATTGCTTTAGTTCTTAGGGGAAACTTTCCCAGTGTTGATTACTATTGTAGTTGATGCTTGTGTGTGGAACTATTGGATTATTCTTTATGTTCAGATTGTTATCCATTATCATATCATCTTTGATCTTGATCCATATGATGTCTTGTGAGTAGTTCGTTGTGTTCTTGAGGACATGGGAGAAGTCATGTTGTTAGTAGTGAATTTGTGATGAGTTATTATTCAATGGTTTAGAATATAAGTTGTGGTGCTATTCTTCTAGTGGTGTAATGTGAACATCGACTACATGATACTTCACCATTTATGGGCCTATGGGGATGCATTGTGTATTTGGCTACTAATTGTGGGGTTGCCGGAGTGACAGAAACCTGAACCCCCATTAGGACACCTTTGCACAAGGGAGTGTAGGATCTCAGAGTTTAAGGTTGTGGTTAGATTTATATCTTAATTACTTTCGTGTAGTTACGATGTTTGCAGGGGGTTTAATCACAGGTATGTATTAGTCCTAGGAAGGGCGGTATGTTAGCACAGGTTCACCCACACAACACTTACGAACACCAAAAAAGAGTACTCAGCTATTTGAAGCGAAAGCACTTGACAGAATTCCCATGTGTCCTCGAGAACGTTTGGTCCTTATAAGTATTTCCACCGGCTTGTCCTTTGATAAGAAAGGATTGGGCCACTTGCTTCGTTTGTTCTTTACCTTTGTTACTTGCTCTTTGTTTTGTTGCCTTGTCAGAAAACCACTAAATATCCGTTTGCTAAGTATTCACACAGATTTCCTGCTCCATACCACTGTTCAACACCTTCTTCTCCTCGTTGGGATCGACACTCCTATTTATCAAAAGTACTACGATACACCCCCTATACTTGTGGGTCATCAAGACTATTTTCTGGCGTCGTTTCCGGGGAGTGAAGCGTTATTGAAGAGTGGAACTGGTAAGGTAAACTTTCACTGTGAGTATTGCTCTTGTTACTGCTTGTTACTTTGTTTCCAATATGGATAACCCACTTGGTTTTCTATTTGAGAAAACTACTACCACTGCTAGGGTAGTAGATGAACCACCTCCTGTTGAGATAGATCCTTTTAAGATACCTACAAGTATTGTTGATCGTGTTATGGATAATTATTATTTAGGGGATGGAACTGTCCATCCCGGTGATCACTTGATTTTTATCCATGAATTATGCGGGTTGTTTATGTGTGCAGGTATCACAACTGAACAGGTGAAGAAGTTACTCTCCATATCCTTGAAAGGGAGAGCTGAAGAATGGTATAAGCTGCTGAAGAATGGACAATCCATGGAATGGGAGGAGATGTCATCTCTCTTTTACTCTAAATTTTATCCTCCTAGTGAGATTCATCAGGATAGAAATCTTATATATAACTTTTGGACTCTTGATGGAGAAAGTACAGCTCAAGCATGGGGGAGATTGAAGTTACTAATGCTTAAATGTCCTATTCATGAACTCCCTAACAATATTATTCTCAATAACTTTTATGCTAGGCTTTCTCTTCATGATAAAGATTTACTAGATGCTTCTTGTGCTGGATCATTCACACGTATGAAGGAAGAAGTTAAATGGGATCTTCTAGACCGTATTCAAGAGAACACTTAAGCTTGGGAGAATGACAAAGGAAGACAGTCAGGTATAAACTATGATTATGAATGCATCAAATCTTTTATGGGAAGTGATAGCTTCCGTGATATTAGTAATGAGTTTGGTTTTGATTATCAAAGTTTTGCCAACTGCTTTAAGGCCTTTGCCTCTTACATTGAAATTCCCAAGAAGAAGTGGAATAAGTACCATGCTCCTTATAAAGATGTTGTTAATCATGTTCCTGTTATAAGTACTCAAGTTTGTACTACTAATCATATTGTGCCTGAACCCCATGTTGAGAAAATTCCTTTCCCGGCTAAGGTAAAGGAGTATTCTATGATTATTAGTGCAAATAACAAAGGTACAATGAAAACTGTGGAGCCTGGTAAGCACTTGAGTGATGAACTAGTGGTAGCTATTGTGAAAGACACTACCACTAGACATATAGAGGATGAGCACATTGTCTTCTGTGAAGATGCTTCTAATATTATCTCTCATCCTAGTAAGGCTAGAAAATCTAGTGTTCCTGTGCTTTCTGTTAAAATTGGTGATCATTGCTACTATGGTTTATGTGATATTGGAGCTAGTTCTAGTGCTATTCTGTATGAGATTTACAGGGAAATTATGCATGAGATTGGTCCTTGTGAGATTGAGGACATCGATGTGGTTATTCACCTTGCTAACAAGGAAACCATTTTCCCCATTGGCATTGTAAGAGATGTGGAGGTTCTCTGTGGTAAGGTTAAATATCCTACTGATTTTCTAGTGCTTAATTCAGCAGCTAGCAAAACTTGTCCTATCATTTTTGGTAGACCTTTCTTGAATACTTATGGAGCCATTATGGATTGTAGGAAGGAAAAAGTTTTAACTAAGTTTGATGGAGATTCTTACGAGTTTAACTTTTCCAAATTTGCTAAAGCTCCTTGTGAAAATAGCTTGCCTAATAAAGATGTCAGGATGGAACAACTTGCTTCTATTGATTCAGTCTATGACCTTGGACCTCTTTTTGATGACTGTAAGTATGCTTATTCTAATGATAAAGTTGTTTCTAGTGATAATTATATTGTCAACTTTATTCAAAGTGCTATTGAAAGTTATTATGAGAGAGGGAAACATGGTTTTATGCATCTCAATGATGTTAAGTTTCCCCGTTTTATGTTGAAAGCTTTAAAGTTGCATCTGTTTTGTCTTCCTATGCTAGTGGCTTTTTGTTTCAAAAATTCGTTTTCTCATGATACTCCCATGCATAGGAAGTGGGTTAGACTCAAATGTGTTGGTTATTTTCTTCTTGATGCTCTTTTTCACTCCAGATATATAAATCCTATGAGAGCATCTTTGGAAGTTTCAAGCCTAACTTAAAGGCATTAAAGAAAAGTACTTGTTGGGAGATAACTCAAGAGTTTTGTCAAGTCTTGGAAGTTATTACCTCAGTAATAACCGCTCCTTATCCTTTTTGTTTTGGTTTTTGTGTCAAGTTCAACTACTTTTGTGAAGTAGAGGAGTTGTGAAATGTGGCTGTCCTGGGACAAATTTTTGTGTTGTATTGTAAAAATTCGTGAGGGATCTCACTACTTTAGATGGAGCTGCATTTTTCTGAGATTTTTTTCCAGGTTGTTACCAAACTTCAATAAGTTCTGCACTTTTTTATTTGAGCAATAGAAGGTCTTCGAAAAAATCAATCTTTACCTGCTGGTCTGTTCTGACAGATTTTTGCCATCATTTGCATTTGCCTTTTACAGAAGCTTTTTGGTGGGTTTTCAGTTGAAGTGTGTACCAAAGTTTTATTGTTTTTGCTTACACTAATGTTGTCATTGAGTTTGTGTAAAAGTTTTGTATGAAGGAAATTCGTAGGAGAAAGGGAGAAGGAATCTGTAGAGTTCATCTTTGAATAGGTAAAAGTGGTGAAAACAGAAGGTTCGTGAAACCCCAATCTTTTTATATTTTTGATGTTTTTAATACATAAGGGAAGTTACGATATGAAACTGAAGAGGAAACGGAGCCCGAGGTGGACAAACCCACCCCAGGCATGGGCCCAGCCTGGCCGCGCCTGAGGTAGGTGTTCCACCCCCGAGCTCTGACTCCGCCTCGTTTCTGTGTCAAAACCTTACTTATGCATTGAAACTTCGTAATATATAACCCTCCGGATACCCCGAGGTTCATGTATCGTGTTTTCGTTTCAATTTGTTTCTGTCAGGAAATCTTCTCAAGTTTAGAGCGCCATGGCCTCCGCCAACGACAAAGGCAAGAAGCCCATGGACATAGAATTGGAAGATCAAACCGCCACGGGAACAAGGGGAAGGAAACCTACTTTTGTAGGAGCAATTAACACTATGGATGCTTTTTATCGTCACATGCAGGGAATCGTAGCCTTCGGTCCAGAACTCATATGAAGGGTTTCGCAGCATAGTAAATCAAATTTTTCTACGAATGCGAACGGGAAAGCCAACATCTAATCTAGGAGATGCAATCAACGAGAGGGATAGATGAGATCTTCATACCTTGAAGAAATCGCACATCGGAAATGTTCAACAGAACGTGGTTGATGTAGTCATACTAGCCGTCTCCTCCTCGCGATCCGATCCGATCCTACGCCACAGGTGGTGGCGCCTCCGAGAGATGCACACGTACGGTGACGTGACGTCTCCTCCTTCCTAGGTCCAACAAGTGGGGTGGATAGATAGATTGGATCTGCAGCACGACGGCGTGGTGCTATGGTGGAGAGTTTCTGCAGCAGGGCTTCGCCTACACGCAGTCGGGAGAGTGAGAGAGGAAGGGCAGCAGCTGGCGGCTAGGGTTTGGGGTGAGGGGAGGGTGCGCCCCCTGCCCACCTTATATAGGGGCTGGCCGGCCCCCTTGGCCCCTCCTCCAAGCCCTAGGGCGGCGGCCCCAAGGGTGGAGTGGGCGGCAAGTCTTCCCCCCTTCTAGAAGGTTTCCCTAGGGTTTCCCCTAGGGTTTGGCCGGCTGGGCCTATGGGGCCTTGTGCCCCTGGCCCAAAGTGTCCAGGGCACTCCCTCGTAGTCCCACGCACCCCTCCTACAAGTGGGGACACGTTGGTCCCACTCCAGAAGCTTCTAGAACCTTCCGATACAATACCGAATACTCCGAAACGATTCCGAAATCCAAAACCGCTTTCCTTTATATGAATCTTATTTTCCGAACCATTCCAAAACCTCTCGTGATGTCCTGGATCTCATCCGAGACTACGAACAAAAACTCATAAACCAATTATCCATTCTATCCTAGCGTCGAGGCACGTTAAGTGTGTGACCCTACGGGTTCGAGAATATGCAGACATGATCTTCTATCAATAATCAACAGCGGGATCTGGAAACCCGTATTGAATCCCACATATTTATCGATGATCATATCGGATGAACCACGATGCCAGGATTCAATTAATCCCATATATATTCCCTTCGTCACGCGATATTTTACTTGCCCGAGATTCGATCGTTGGTATCGGTATACCTAGTTCAATCTCGTTCATAGCAAGTACTTTACTCGTTCCGTAATTCGATATCACTTTGTGATTAACTCCTTAACCACGTGCTTGCAAGCGGTGTTGATATCGATTACCGAGTGGGCCCGAAGTATATCTCTCCAACTCGGGAGGGACAAATTCCATCTCGATACATACAACCCAACAAGTACTTTCCGATCACCTGAGAGATACCTTTATGATCACCCTCACATAGGATGATGTTTGATGACCTCAAAGCTTTCTTCCGATACCAGGGGGTTGTATTATCTCATGTTCTAAGGAATACAATACTTGACATAAGAAAAAGCTTCGCAAAGATGAACACGATGACACGATCTAATTGCTCTGCTTAATTTGGGTATGTCCATCACATCATTCTCCTAATGACATGATCTTATTATTAATCGACAACTCATGTCTATGGTTAGGAAACCTTAACCATCATTAATCAATGAGCTAGTCCATAGAGGCGTACTAGGGACACGGTGTTGTTCATAAACCACACAAGTATCAAAGTTTCCGCTTAATACAATTCTAGCATGGAATATAAACATTATCATGAACAAGAATTATAATAATAACATCTTTGTTATTGCCTCTAGGGCATAATTCCAACAGTCTCCCACTTGCACTAGAGTCAATAATCTAGTTTACATCTGGCAACAATCTAACACCCATGGAATTGAGGTGATGATCATGTTTTGCTCGTGGAAGAGGTTTAGTCAACGGATCTGCGACATTCAGATCCGCATGTACTTTCCTAATCTTCAGATCTCCATATGCTATATAATCTCGAATTATATGAAAACGGCGGTTGATGTGCTTGGTCTTTGGATGATATCTTGGTTCCTTAGCCAGTTCTATGGCACCAGTGTTATCGCATAATATCTCCAGTGCCTTGGACCCTCACCAAGCTCAGTGATGAAGTTCCTGATCCAAACTCCTTCACTTGACGCTTCTGAAACGGCCATGTATTCCGCTTCCATTGTAGATCCCGCGATCACGCTTTGCTTGCAGCTTATCCAGCTCACAGCTCCTCCATTCAAAATATAAAAGTATCCTGTCTGAGATTTAGAATCATCTGGGTCAGTGTCGAAACTAGCAGTGACGTAACCTTTTACGATGAGCTGCTCATCACCTCCATAGACCAAGAACATTTCTTTAGTCCTATTTAAATACTTTAGGATGTTCTTCACGGCTGTCCAGTGTTCCACTCCTGGATCACTTTGGTATCTGCTCGTCAAACTAAGAGCATTGGACACATCCGGTCTAGTACATAGCATGGCATACATAATAGAACCTATGGCCGAGGCATATGGCACTTTGCTCATAGTATCTCTATCTGTTACAGTAGCTGGACACCGAGCCTTGCTCAATATCTTACCTGACAACATGGACAATGAACCTTTCTTTGCTTTATCCATTCTGAACCTTTTCAGAACTTTGTCTAGGTATGTACATTGGCTTCAAGCTATTAGGCGTCTTTGTCTATCTCTATAGATTTTGATGCCTAATATATAAGCAGCTTCTCCTAGGTATTTCATTGAAAAACATTTATTCAAATAACTCTTCACATTGTTAAGCATACCAATGCCATTTCCAATAATCAATATGTCATCCACATATAGTACCAAAAATGTCACCGAGATCGCACTCACTTTCTTGTAGATACAAGCTTCGTAGCAATTTGGAACAAATCCAAAGCTCTTGATCACTTGATCAACACGAAGTTTCCAACTCCGAGATGCTTGCTTCAGTCCATAAATGGAACGCTGAAGTTTGCACACCTTATCAGCATCCTTAGGATCGACAAAACCTTCGGGCTGCATCATATACAACTCTTCATCAATGTTGCCATTGAGGAACGCAGTCTTGACATCCATCTGCCATATTTCATAATCATGAAATGCAACAATTGCTAATAAAATCCTAATGGACTTAAACATCGCTACGGGAGAGAAAGTCTCATCGTAGTCAACACCTTGAACTTGTCGAAAACCTTTCGCGACAAGCAGAGCTTTATAGACAGTAACATTACCATCCGCGTCCGTTTTCTTCTTGAAAATCCATTTGCACTCAACGGCCTTACAGTCGCTAGAGGGTCCACCAAAGTCCATACTTGGTTTTCGCTCATGGATCCCAATTCGGATTTCATGGCCTCTAGCCATTTCTCAGAGTCTGGGCTCATCATTGCTTCCTCATAGTTCGCAGGTTCACTGTTGTCTAACAACAAGACGGGTAAGACAGGGTTGCCATACCATTTAGGAGTGGCACGTGACCTTGTCGACCTGCAAAGTTCAATAGTAGAATCGTTTGAAGTTTCATGATCTTCGTCATTAGCTTCCTCTCTTGTTGGTGCAGACGGCACTGGAACAATTTCGGGTGCTGCGCTACTCTCCAACTCGAGAGAAGGTTCAATAACCTCGTCTAGCTCTACCTTCCTCCCACTCATTTCTTTCGATAAAACTCCTTCTCAAGAAAGGATCCGTTCTTTGCAACAAACACTTTGCCTTCGGATCTATGGTAGAAGGTATACCCAATCGTTTCCTTAGGGTATCCTATGAAGACGCATTTCTCCTCTTTGGGTTCGAGCTTGTCCGGCATCAACTTGTTGACGTAAGATTCGCATCCCCAAACTTTAAGAAATGACAACTTAGGTTTAGCACCAAACCATAGTTCATACGGTGTCATCTCAACGGATTTAGATGGTGCCCTATTTGAAGTGAATGCATCGGTTTCTAATGTATAACCCCAAAATGATAACGGCAAATCTGTAAGAGACATCATCGATCGCACCATATCTAATAGAGTTCGATTCCGGTGTTCAGACACACCATTGCGTTGTGGTTTCCCGGGTGGCGTGAGTTGCGAAACTATTCCGCTTGCTTTAAGATGCGTGAGAAAATCATAACTCAAATATTCACCTCCACGATCGGATCGTAGAAATTTAATTTTCCTGTTACGATGGTTTTCCACTTCGTTCTGAAATTCTTTGAACTTTTCAAACGTTTCAGATTTATGTTTCATTAAGTAGATATACCCATATCTACTTAAGTCATCAGTAAAAGTGAGAAAATAGCGATATCCACCGCGCGTCGAAACACTCATTGGTCCGCATACATCGGTATGTATGATTTCCAAAAAGTCCGTTGCTCGCTCCATTATTCCGGAGAACGGGGTTTTGATCATCTTGCCCATGAGGCACGGCTCGCACGTGTCAAATGATTGAAAATCAAGAGACTCCAAAAGTCCATCAGAATGGAGTTTGTTCATGCGTTTTACACCAATATGACCTAGACGGCAGTGCCACAAATAAGTCGAATTATCACTATCTACTTTGCATCTCTTAGCCTCAATGTTATGGATGTGTGTTTCATTGCTTTCGAGATTCAGAAGAAATAAACCATTCACAGCAGGTGCATGACCATAAAAAATGTTACTCATATAAATAGAACAACCATTATTCTCCGATTTAAATGAATAACCGTCTTGCAATAAACACGATCCAGATATAATGTTCATGCTCAACGCAGGCACATAATAACACTTATTAAGGTTTAAAACTAATCCCGAAGGTAAAACTAAGGAGAGCGTGCCGACGGCCATCACATCAACTCTTGATCCATTGCCAACACGCATCGTCACCTCATCCCTTGCTAGCCGCCGTCTATTCTGTAGCTCATGTTTCGAGTTACAAATATTAGCAACTGAACCAGTATCAAATACCCACAGGCACTACAACGAGCGCTAGTAAGGTAAACATCAATAACATGTATATCAAATATACCTTTAATGGTGACAGCCTTCTTGTCCGCTAAGTACTTCGGACAGTTGCGCTTCCAGTGACCCTTGTCCTTGCAATAGAAGCACTCAGTGTCCGGCTTAGGTCCAGACTTGAGTTTCTTCTCAGCGGGGGCAACGCGCTTCCCGCTGCCTTTATTGAAGGACTTCTTTGCACCCTTACCTTTCTTGAAGCTAGGGGTCTTGTTGACCATCAACACATGATTATCTTTCTTGATATCCACCTCCGCAGCTTTCAGCTTAGCGAAGAGCTCAGTGATCGTATCAGTGGAACCAATCTGATTGTGAGTAACTACAAAACCTTTGTAGCTAGGAGGGAGTGATTGCAGAACTATGTCAATCTTGAGCTCTTTTGGAATCTTGCAGTCCAGTTGCTCAAGACGTTGATTGTAGCCCGACATCTTAATGGCGTGCTCACTAACGGAACTCCCTTCCTCCATCTTGCAGTTAAAGAACTTCTCAGAGATCTCATATCTCTCACAACGGGCCTGAGTCTGAAATATGGTTTTCAGTTCCTCAAGTATCTCAAAGGGCCCGGCGAACTCCTCAAAACGATTTTGAAGGTCTGATTCCATAGCAAACAACATGGTACTCTTAATCACTCCATAATCATCCTTGCACGACTGATAAACAACTTTTTCATCAGCCGGCGCATCAATAGCAGGGGCGTCACCTAGCGCTTTCTCAAGGACATAGTCCTTTTGTCCGCCAGCGAGAATGATTCTCAGATTGCGGAACCAGTTGGTGAAGTTAGACCCATTCTTCTTAAGATTTTCTTTCTCAGCAAAAACGTGAAGTTGAAGTTGGACTTAGCCATTTGATCTACAAAATTTGCAAGTACAATTTAGACTATGTTCATGATAACTAGTTCAACTTAATCAAATTACTAGATGAACTCCCACTAAATTCAACATCCCTCAAGTTGTTTAGTGAACACGATCCAAATTCACCACACCTAATCCGATCTTCACGAGAAGAGATGTGGTTTCAATGGTGGACATCCCTCAAGTTGTTTAGTGAACACGATCATTCATATGACTCATGCTTAACCTTTCGGTTCGTGTGTTCCGAGGCCATGTCTTTACATGCTAGGCTCGTCAAGTCAAACCCAAGTATTTCCGCGTGTGCAAAACTGGCTTGCACCCGTTGTATGTGAACGTAGAGTTTATAACACCCGATCATCACGAGATGCTTAAACACGACGAACTTTCACAACGATGCATACATGGGGAGAACACAATTTTATCCTGATCTTTAAGTGAGGAATCATCTTATAATGCTACCGTAGCGATCTAAGCATAATAAGATACATAAAAGGATAAACATCACATGCATATAATCTTATGTGACATGGTATAGCCAATCTCCGCGCAATGCTCTCCATCTTGTGCACGCCAGCATGATCTCCATCACTCCACCATGATTGCCTCCACCATGAATAGCAACTACAACTATTGCTAACTACTTAGCAATAAAGTAAAGCTATTACATGGTGTATAAGAAGTTGACACACATGTCATACACAATTATAAAGACAACCATATGGCTCATGCCGGTTGTGTACTCATCGACATGAAAGTCGTGAAATATTACAAAACATGATCATTGCATACAACATACACATCACGTCTTGGGCCATACCATATCACAAAACACTCCCTGCAAAAACAAGTTAGACGCCTCTACTTTGTTGTTGCATGTTTTACGTGGCTTATGGGAGTAACAAGCTAAGAACGATTCTTACCTACGGAAAGCCACAACGGTGATATTATGGTTGCCAACATCCAGTGTAAATCCCATGACTACTATAGTGAGAGAAACTGGCATCCACCAGCCGCATGTGTGGAACAAGCCACACGTCAAGTGCGGAGCCGGTCTCGCGAACGAGTTCGTGTAAAGTTGGTCTGGACCGCTTCGATCTCGCTATCCCGTGTCATAATAAGTACACAACAAGAGGCTTGCAACAGAAAACATCAATGCCCACAACAAGCATGTTGCGTTCTACTCGTGAAACACATCTACGCATAGATCTAGCTCTGATACCACTGAAGGGTTTCGCAGCATAGTAAATCAAAATTTTCTACGGATGCGAACGAGAAAGCCAAGATCTAATCTAGGAGATGTAATCAACGAGAGGGATATATGAGATCTTCATACCCTTGAAGAAATCGCACAACAGAAACGTTCAACAGAATGTGGTTGATGTAGTCGTACTAGCCGTCTCCTCCTCGCGATCCGATCTGATCCTACGCCGCAAGTGGTGGCGCCTCCAAGAGATGCACACGCATGGTGCCGCGACGTCTCCTCCTTCCTCGGTCCATCAAGTGGGGTGGAGAGATAGATTGGATCTGCAGCACGACGGCGTGGTGCTATGGTGGAGAGTTTGAGCAGGCTTCGCCACACGCAATGGGAGAGAGAGAGAGAGAGAGAGAGGGGGGAAGGGCAGCATCTGGCGGCTAGGGTTTGGGGTGAGTGGAGGGTGCGCCCCCTGCCCACCTTATATAGGGGGCTGGCCGGCCCCCTTGGCCCCTCCTCCAAGCCCTAGGGCGGCGGCCCCAAGGGTGGAGTGGGGGGCAAGTCTCCCCCCTTCTAGAAGGTTTCCCTAGGGTTTCCCCTAGGGTTTGGCCGGCTGGGAAAGCGGCCAGGGAACTCCCTTGTAGGCCCACGTTGGTACCACTCCGGAAGCTTCTAGAACCTTCCGTTACAATACCGAATACTCCGAAACGATTCTAGCATGGAATATAAACATTATCATGAACAAGATTTATAATAATAACATCTTTATTATTGCCTCTAGGGCATAATTCACACATCATATACTGCCCTGAGGCAGCGGAAGCCCTTCGAACCACCAACGAGTTTTGTGATAAGTACCGTGCTTTGAGGACGAAGGTGGATTTGTTTCAAGAGGAGAATAACAGGCTTCGTAAGATGCTGGAAGATTTCCTAACCCATGACAAGAGAACACCACCATCACCAAAGGAGTAATTCATTATCAGGATTGTCATCCCCTTGGCTTGTTCCAAGCTTGGGGGAGTGTCGCGGTATCACCGCCATTATCTTTTATCTTTTACCTTTTTAGTGGATTCATATCTGTGGTAGAGGGGTTATCTTATAGTTTGGTTTGCATGCAGAAGTATGTTTCCTTTAGTTGATTATCTATGTATCCCTTGGTGTGAGTGCCTTTATTGAATATTAATGAGAAGTCTCATCTTTTACTTTCTGCACTTCTTATTTTAGTTTGCAATCTCTATTATATGATGGATCTTGTTGTTCAGTATTGGCACCACTTTGGGATCATCAATTGGATCTAAATTGGTTTTGGCAAACCGAGTTCTGGTCAGTGGCATTAGTTCGAAAGAAAAAGAAAGAAATAAAAAGCTTACAGGTATTTGGTATCATTTGTTTTCTTTCTTGTTGGCTCATAAGCTTAGTATTCTTTATTTAAGATTCTTTTGTGTCTTCAAGGAAGATTGCATGTTTGGCTTTATTACTTGTATGTTTGCTTGTTTCTTTCAACTCTCTTGCTTGCTACCTAGCCTTGCTAGCCAAAAACCTATTTTGAGAAGGCATACTTCTCATGTTTCCAAAATCCTTTAAACCCAAAACTTTTGCCACTTGTGTCCACCATATCTACCTAGTAGCTTTTGCTATTCCTAGCAAATTCTCAAGCTTCATCTACCTTTTGAATTAAAAAGTATTTTGTTATGTCAAAACTAGTTAGTAAAGCTCTCACGAACTTGATGGCACGCTTTATTTCTTGCCCCTAATAGACTTGAACCATTGTGAACGTCGAAGTTGTATATGCTTGAATCTATACATTGGAATTAGCAGAACTTTGCTGTCACGGGGAACATTTTCAACATTGCACTTGTACTCTGTACACAGTTGATATCGTTCTCTTTTGTCTATAGATGTCAACGGTGTGAAATAAAGAGGGAACTTGTAAGTCCATGGAGTTTGTATTCTATGTTAGAGAAACGCCTGGGCCGCTAGCCTAAGCCATGCCTAATCATGGTGGAAACTTGCAGCATCACGATAGTGAGTCATCTATGAAGCATCCTCAATAAAAACTATACATATAGTAAATAAAAAGATCGATGAGGTGCTCATTGTCTGCTTGCCTTGTCATTTTGGTTATGGTAAAGCTCCTGTACCATGTGCAAGGGGTACCCCATTGGCGGTTCTCAATGATATGCAAATACTTACAATGACAAGAACTTACATGGACCCAAAGTTGAGTATGCATGAAGAGTGGCCCTCGTATTCAAGGGACACGAGATTGCCAACTTATATTTCGTCAAGCATATACTCCATCTTTGTTCACTTTAACCTTAATCATCTCAAGATGCTTATGATAGGGGCAATGAGGGCTCAAAGCTAGTAAGTACATGATCTTTTGGAAGCACTTTATGACTTGTAATCCTTGATACCCTCTAAGAAGGGACCTTTCTCCCACTTCCAAGTTGAGTCAGTAAACCTACTTCCTTACTATCTCCAGCAAGCTTTTGAGTTGTTGTGTTTCAAGCATTCATATGGTGATTTATTCAATCATGTTATTTATTTTCCTTGTTTGCACAAAACTCTTATCTGTTGAGTATTACTTTGAAAGCCTTCACTTGTGAAAAACCTTTTTGAGCAAAGTGTGCTCCTGCTTTGAAACTTCTACAAAAAGCTTTTGTGAAATTGTTTGCCAGGTGTTCTCTAACCAAGAACAAGTTTGCCAATTCCAATTATGATTTATCTTTATGCATATCTATTGTGACTGTTGTACTTGGTTGCAAGCTAAGTTATATAATGGTGAGTTTCTTTCTTCTATGAGTTGTGCAACGGTAAGTGTGATGCTTCTTGTTCGTATTCTTTTATCGACACTTCACTCCATAAACCTGTGGACATGTTTACTGAGCTCAGTATTCGCTTAGGGACAAGCAAAGTCTAAGCTTGGGGGAGTTGATACGCCCAATTTGCATCACCTTTCTATATCATAATTTACCTCTATTCATTGATATTTGTCTTATTATGAGGTATTACTTATGGCTTTTCATTTGTTTATGCATGTTGGATGATTCTTGGAGGATGGACTACCGGAGTCTGGATTCTGATGGAAAAGAAGGCGTTTCGGTGCAATTTCACGAAGATCGGAAAAATACCAGAAAAATATGGAAACATATTATTTTATCAGAGGACGAAGGAAGCCAGAAGGAGGAGCGAAGGGGGCCTCAGGGGGCCCACACCCCCTAGGCGCAGGCCCACCTGACCCCGCGCCTAGGGAAGGTGTGCCCCACCTGCCCGGCCTCCGACTCCGCCCCTTCGCCTATATCTTCCCTACGGAAACCTAAGCCTCAGGCAAGCGACCACATATAGATTTCCATCGCCTCTAGGGGCGCAAAACACCGAGAGAGAAAGATCTCTCCGGTAGATAGATTTCTGCCGGGGGAATTCCTTCCCGGAGAGGGGAGACTGTCGCCATCAACACCATCGTCAAGCTAGGCTTCATCGGGATCATCATCATCCACACCATCATCTCCACCAGCACCATCATCACCACTCCGTCCCACTGTAACAATTATGTTGGATATTGCTTTAGTTATTAGGGGAAACTTTCCCAGTGTTGATTACTATTGTTGTTGATGCTTGTGAGTAGAACCATTGGATTATTGTTTATGTTCAGATTGTTATCCATTATCATATCATCTTTGATCTTGATCCATATGATGTCTTGTGAGTAGTTCGTGTGTTCTTGAGGACATGGGAGAAGTCATGTTGTTAGTAGTGAATCTGTGATGAGTTATTATTCAATGGTTTAGTATTTAAGTTGTGGTGTTATTCTTCTAGTGGTGTCATGTGAACATCGACTACATGATACTTCACCATTTATGGTTCTAGGGGGATGCATTGTGTATTTGGCTACTAATTGTGGGGTTGCCGGAGTGACAGAAACCTGAACCCCCGTTAGGACACCTTTGCACAAGGGAGTGTAGGATCGCAGAGTTTAAGGTTGTGGTTAGATTTATATCTTAATTACTTTCTTGTAGTTACAGATGTTTGTAGGGGGTTTAATAACAAGTATGTATTAGTCCTAGGAAGGGTGGTATATTAGCACAGGTTCACCCACACAACACTTACGAACACCAAAGAAGAGTACTCAGCTATTTGAAGCGAAAGCACTTGGCAGAATTCCCATGTGTCCTCGAGAACGTTTGGTCCTTATAAGTATTTCCACTGGCTTGTCCTTTTCTAAGAAAGGATTGGGCCACTTGCTCCGTTTGTTCGTTACCTTTGTTACTTGCTCTTTGTTTTGTTACCTTGTCATAAAACCACTAAAAATCCGTTTGCTAAGTATTCACAGGGATTTCCTGCTCCATACCACTGTTTAGCACCTTTTGCTCCTCATTGGGATTGACACTCCTATTTATCGTAAGTACTACGATACACCCCCTATACTTGTGGGTCATCAAGGGATCTCTCTCTCTCTCTCTCTCTCTCTCTCTCTTCCCCGTCAATAAACAACATTCTATAAACCAAGTTCTCAAGGGTAGAGCCAGTGGTGACAAAGTGGTGCGCCTGCATGGCAGCAAGATCAAGCCTCTGAGGAGCCAAAACTGTATCATGTGGATCAACAACAATGTTCAAGGC
This sequence comes from Avena longiglumis, assembly GCA_030063025.1. NCBI lineage: Eukaryota > Viridiplantae > Streptophyta > Magnoliopsida > Poales > Poaceae > Avena > Avena longiglumis. The sequence goes on from CP125976.1 coordinate 82,338,436, forward strand.
AGCAGCAATACGAGTAGCAATAATTCCCCCATAAATGGGTCCCTTAGCATCTAAGCAACAAGCAATGATAGAACCAAGATTATACTTAGCTTCATTGTTGAGCGCAGCAGCTAAGAATGCCAATTGATAGTTGGAAATATTACTAGTGTTCTCCCTACCAAGAACACTGGTGGCAAGATAGTAGGCAAAATACCTGATGGCTGGAAGTTGAATATTCTTTATCTTTCCCTGTTGAGCTCTACGGTCATCATCATTGGTTATCCCTCGGTAACGCTCCAACAAATCAGCGGGTTGAGCTGGAATCTTCTTTGCTAACCCAGTTGTTCCAAGTCCCAGGGCCTTACAAAATTGCTTCAAAGTCATAGAATGAGCCCTGCCATAAATTTTGAAAGGCACATCTGGCTTGAACACGTTGTTAGTAAAATAAAAGGTCTCCACAAATTTTTTAGTAAGCAAAGATCTCCACAAATGTTTTAGTAAGCAAAGGTGGAGGGGTGTGCATCCCCTTCATCTCCCTTGTCACCAAATCGTGGAGTAATGAGATCCTCATTGTATGAGGGTCTAGTACTGGTGGATGACCTTGGAAGCCTTGCCCTTCTAGGTGCATCACTCTCAAATATTTCACCAAATGTGTGGTGGTCCATGACTTCCCTTTAATTCTGAAATTTTTAGACAACCATCAAACCAAGTGATTTCTAAGTTGATAAACGTGAGCAACTACTGTAGGAACTTGCTATAGGGCTACACATGCATCAAAATAAAGTTTCTAAGCATAGAACAAGCATGCAAGCTCAAACAACCTGACACCTATAGCAGCAAAATACTCAAGATACAATCTACCAATCACAAATCTAATTGGACAAGTGGAGGAGGCACATACCAAGGAGCAATCCCTCCAAAAATAAGCAGCAAAGATGGGCTGAATAAGGAGATCGAAAATCATGAGCAACAACAACAAGAACTCGAGCTTGAGCAAGTTTTTCGGTGTTTTTCGGGAGAGATAAAGAAGGTGGATTTGAGGAGGCGGCCTGGAGGGGCCCAGGTGGGCTAGACCCCCCCTAGGCGCCACCCACAGGTAGGTCGCGCCTACCATGGGTGTGGTGGCCTGGGGTTCCCCCTGGGTCACTTCAGGTGTCTCTCTGCCCCTTTTTTTGAGGAAAAAATTATTTTGAATTTTCTGGGATTTTTCGGGAAACTTTATTTTTTGGCCAATTTTCAGGGTATGAAAACTGATTTTCTCGCAAAAACAATTTTTTCAGAAGAAGCAAAAGAAAACCAAAAGCCAAACTACAGGAACTCTAAGAAACTCTAACAAACAAACAACTAACAAAACCAAAGCTAGCAAAAGAAAGGCAAAGACTAGGAAGGAGAAAAGTAAAAGAAAGCAAGTATAACCACCGTGAAAACATCATTTTGTTCATTAAAATCCTTTTGTTAACAAGGTTGATCAAGTCTTGGTACAAAAACAATCTTATATGAAACAAAACTTTGCATTCCACAAGGTGATTATGTTACCTCATACCTGATAGCAATGGTCCCCATCATAATAGTTTCAAAATTTTCTTGTGGAATGGGACAATATATTTCTCCAACCTTGATGCTCTCAATATTTTTAATGGAATTCAGGCAATAGATTTTAGCAACCTTCTTGGGGAAATAGATAGTATGCTCTTTGTCATTAATATTAAAAGTTACTTTTCGTTGATTGCAATTGATGACAGCACCTGCAATATTAACAAAAGGTCTCCCAAGAATAATAGACATATTATCATCTTAAGGCATTTCAAGCACACCAAAATCAGTTAAAATCATGTAATTATGAGCTACTTGAACAGGAACATCCTCACATATACCAACAGGAATAGTTGAGCTACTTGAAATCTCCTCATTATGAATCTTCCTTTTATTAGAGACAATATCCTTCATATACTTTGAATAAGGAGGCAATTTAATATCATCAGTCAAAAGAATTTGCAAAAATAAAGGTTTCATCCACTCACAAAACTTGTTGTAGTGTTCTTCCTCCTTTGACTTGTGTTTCTTACCTGGAAAAGGCATAAGCTTCTGCACCCAAGGTTCTCTCTCTTTACCATGTTTATTAGCAATAAAATCTTCCTTTGTGTACCTAGTGTTCTTAGTGTGCTTCTCAGGTTCTTCCTCAACTTCGTCCTTATCAGGAGCATCATTTTTATCATTACCACTCTCAGTTTCAGCATCAGAGACAGATATACTATTAGGATCTACAGCAGGTTCAAGTGGTTCCTCAACTATTCTATGTTTATTTTTCTTCCTTTTACGAGGACTACCACTATCAACTTGTTGAGAATCCTGCTCTATTCTTTTAGGGTGTCCTTCAGGGTATAAAGGATCTTGAGTGGCCATACCACTCCTAGTTCTAATTCCATAAGCATGTGTATCTCCTGAAGCATTAACTAGCATATCCTTTTGTACCTTAGCAAGTTGATCAAGTTGAGTTTGAACCATTTGAAAGTGTTTACAAAGCATCTTAATATCATTAGAAGTTATTTCCACAATATCTTTTAACTCATTGATAGCTCTAGAGTTTTCCAATAAATGATTCTGAACTTGTTTATTAAAATGACCTTGTTTTTAACAATAAAAATGTCAAGTTCCTCTAAACATTGATCAGGAGGCTTACCATAAGGAATATGACCTTCATCAAAGTGTTGGAGAGAGTGTACCTCAATAGTACATGAATGGAGAATTGGATTACTTAATTCTTCTATAGGACGTAGATTCTTCACATCTTCAGCTCTAATACCTTTCTCCTTTAGACACTTCTTAGCTTCCTTCATCACTTCATCATTTAATGCAATAACTCCCATCTTCTTTGTTGTTGGTGTTGGAACTGGTTTAGGGAACTTGTTTAGGAGTAATAGGCTCAGGTGTATTTAGCTTAGTTGAAGTCCAATCATCATAATTTTTTCTTATTTTAGCCATTAATTCTTCAGCATCTGTAGGAGTTCTTTTCCTAAAAACACAATCAGCAAAGCTATCTAGGTAGGTCCTAGAATCATCAGTTAGTCCATTATAATAAATATCAAGAAGCTCATTTTTAGGTAATGGACATCCAGGATGTGCATGAATCAAGGCACATAACCTTGTCCATGACTCAGGCAATTTCTCTGCTTCTCCCTATTTAAAATCATAAAGTCTCTACAAAGCAGCATGTCTAGCACTGGGAGGAAAATATTTCTGGCAGAAAGAAGCAATCAGGTGTCACATCCCAAATTTTTCCAAATTTTGAAATGTGAAAAATAAATAAACAAAATAAACAATTGTTGAAATTTAGGGTGAAAAGAAATTTTTTGATTCCAAATGGAAACATCAAAACCTATTTTGATCAAATAGAATCCTAAAGGGATTTAAAAATATAAAAAAATAATAAATAAAGTTATAAAAGTTGGGATCACCATTTTTGGATCTTTAAATAAAAATATATGGTTTTTGAATAAGGACTATTTTAAAGAGCCAAACTAAATCTTGGCCAAGCAATGGAAATAAAATATTTTTGTTTAATAAAAAGAGTAAAGGATTATTTAAATAAAATCATGAGGATTTATTAATATACAATTTTATTTAAGTAAAGACATTTTCCTATTTTGAATGAACATTAAAACTTAATAAAGTATTTTAAATAAAAATTCAAAGTGTTTTATTTTTCAAATAAAACCTACTGAAAAGATTTTGGTAAAATTTAGAATTCAAATAGTGTTTTAAAACATATTTAAATCCTATTTTGAAATAAGGACAAATGTCTATTTTTTTAAAATAAATAACAGACCCTAAAAAGAATAAAAGAATTATTCTAAAATTGATTTTAGATTATGTTAAATAGCAGTATTAAAATCTACACAAAGTTTGGTAGAGGTTTGAATTCAAATAGTGTTTGAATTGTTTGAATAAAAATCAAAACAGAAATTCAAAATAGAAAAAGAAAAACATTCTGAATAAAAAAAGGAAACGAACCCAGCCCACGACTCCGGCCCAGTCCAGCCCAGCAAACGCAGCCCACTCCTTCCCTCTCGCGAATATTTTTCCACTCAGTAGCATACCCGCGAAGTCACTGAAGCTGTGACCCCACGCCCACTCCCTCTCTCTCGAAGACAGCCAGGCCCCATGCTGTCAGTCTTCTCTCCCACCCGAGTCGACCGTTTCCCCACCACTCGTCGCCGTTCTGCCGCGACTTAATTCTGTTAAATTCGAGTAAATGGCAGGGTTAATTCCTCCAGAGACCACGCTCGATTAAACGCCTCTCCCTCCTCTCTCTTTTCCCCCAGGCACCATATTCTCTCGGCCACTAGGTTGCCCCAATCGCAAGCTCGAAACCACCTTCCCCGACGAGCTCCATCGGACAATTCCGGCCAACACCGCCAGCCCCGTACCCCCAGAGCAAACGAGTGAGATCTGCAGTACCAGGCGCACCTCCCAGTACCTTCCCCTTGCACGCGCGCGCCCTAGAGGCTCGGCAACCTCGACGATAGAGCGCCACCTCCGTCTGATCCTCTCCGGCGACCTTTTCCCTGTAAGCTCTGTCCTCCCCTATCTCTATGAACGGTGCTCCCGCACTCGTCGTACCCTCGCGAGTCTAACGTCACTATTTTCTTTCTCTCTCGTGCTCCATAGCAACGCCACCGTCGAAGCCCGTGCGTGTCCGACGACGCCAAGAACTCCGGTGAGGAATTCCCATCGTCCCTGTGCACCCCCTGCCCAACGACGAACACCTTGAGCACCACCGCAACGTTGAGAATCCGGTGAGCCCTTCCTCCCCTTCTCTCGCTTCCTAGAATAGCCTGACCACCTCAGACAGAGCGCTCCGGCGCTCACCGTCGCGGCAGCAACGCTAGATCCTGGTAGAGCTGCTGAGAGTCGTTAGATGTTGATCCAGCGGACACGAATAGGTACGGAGCGTTCTGTGCCACACGATATAATTAAAATCCAACGACCCATAGAGAGCGATCGCGCGAACCGTTATCGTCCAGTAAGAATGGGCCACGTGTTCAGAGTTTGATTTAAAACAGAAATTTTGATCTATTAGATATGCAAACTTGCAAAATTCATAAGTTTTAATCCACATGTCCAAATTTTGCAAATTTTATATCATTGCAATCATGAGAACAAAACATTTCCAACCATGCACTTTGTTTAATGATTTTCTTCTGGAAACTTAGTTGTTTTTGTAGAAACTTGTGTAGGCATAATTTGAATATAAAAATTGTTCTAGAAATATTTTTAAGGTGAAATCTTTGCTAAGTGGTTTGTTTTGAACCTACTGACCATAGAAACCAACTTATGGATTTAAAAATGTATTTTGTGAAGTTAAAAAAATAAATCTTTGAATAAGAGCATTTCTAGTCAAATAAAAATATTGTTTATGTGTTAAAAATACTTTTTGAGTAAAAACTTTGGAAAATGATTTGAATTAAACTCTCTGACCCTAAACACCAAGTTTTGAGATTTAAAAATATATTTGATGAACCCTATAAAATTATTACTTTGCAAAAAGGCATTTCCAAACAACATAAAATATCACTTTGGTATAAAATTGGTTTATGGGGTGAAACCTTTTGCAAATGGTTTTAATATTAAACACTTGACCTTAAAACACTAACATGTTGTGTTTAAAAATATTTTACAAACTCTAGGGATTATCATTTTTATTTAAATCATTTCTAGCAACACAAAATGATTTAAATGGCCATTTTCACCAACTTGAAGTTAAATGGTTTTACCACTTTTGTAAATGACCAATATGGGATTTAAAATGTTTAGAGCCTAATAGAAACCACTTCTCCAATTAAAACTATCTTTTGCATGCTTGCATGCATTGCCATGTTTTGTCATTTTATGTGGTGAATTGTTTGAATGATAGTTGAATATATGTTTGCTTGATTGAATTGTAGTGAAGTTAGAAGAGAGTGATATTTGCAAGATCAAGGAGTGAACCAATATTCTCTACTAAAAAGGCAAGTGAAACTATCATCCATGTCCTACTATTTTCATTACACATAGTGGATTTTTGTAACATGCATGATAGTACTACTATAATTCTATGTTATGCTATATCCTATTAGGATATCCTTATATCTTCCTTAGGGAAAACAATGTAGTTGTAGTATGCTTAGCCCTGCTATATATTTGGGATGGGATACATGATATGATTATATGAAGTGTTGGAAAAATATATGTTTTATATAATAAAACAAGTACTCAATGAACCACCTAGGTGGAAAGAGGATACTCAAGTTTTGGACAAGGTGGCAACAAAGGGAACCATGTTTATATGACTATCTTTTTGTATGTGCACTAGAAGAAAACCACCCAGGGACTTAGAGATTGAACATGTTTCTCGTACAGTGGCTTCCGTGTACAACCACATGCTAAATGGGCTCTGGCTTAGTCAAATACATAGTGGAAGACCCATGCATTGGCATATTCAGGTTAACTAGAATTGTGTAGGGAAATATATCCCTACATTGGTGCCTGGTAGACAAGCTAGCATTGTGTATTGAGAGGACTCCTATGGAAAGACTTTGTCACATTCTCGATCTGCCGGTACTCCATTTTGGTGAGTACTTATCCAACGGCCACTGGTGGCGTCAAGACGAGATTGTTTCATGTGGGTAAAGTGTACAACTTCTGCAGAAGATCAAATTATAAGTACTTAGCGGTGTCCCCAGTTACGGACAACTCTGAGAAACTAAGGCCTGAAGCTATGGAAGATCTCGACATTCCAATTTCTCAAAGTAAAACTTGATGGTGACAACAAGGGATTAGAAGCACTTGGAGTTTTTCCAAGGAGTTCAGAAAAATTTGTCAAAAGAGCAAAACTATTTCGAAAAGATAGGATAAAACTATATTGTTTTCTGCAAATGAGCCTAAACCCTACTTAGCCAAATATGCATGTAATGATAGCATCCACTTATTTTTACATAGTAGTGAAACTTGCCAATACAATTCAAAAGTATTGACCCATGTGGCTGCAACTTATTATGTTGCAGGTTTGTTTGATGGTAGTGAAGTGTGTTGAATAGGATTACAAGTCTACAACCAACATGATTTCCTGTGGCACTTTGAATATGAAGGACTCCATGCTATATAGATATTCTGATGCATTGTAATGTGATAGCCAAATGAGCTATGCAAGATGTAATGAATTACTTCATTCCTGGTTATAAAGTTGTACTATGACCTTTGTTTCTTGATATTACATCTTAATTGTGGATGCTAGCTATTGATCCAGAGACTAGCATTGTAAACACAGGGATCTCTACCTTATTGAAGGTTGGGACCTCTACATCAGGGCTATCAATGGAACTAGGAGGTAATCTATTGAACCAAGCCCTAGCTTCTGATGACCCACAATTATAGAGGGTGTATCATAGTACTTTTGATAAATAGGAGTGTCGATCCCAACGAGGAGCAGAAGGTGCTGACCAGTGGTATGGAGCAGGAAATCCTTGTGAATACTTAGCAAACGGATATTCAGTGGTTTTCTAACAAGGCAACAAAACAAATAGCAAGTAACAGAAGTAATGAACAAATGAAGCAAGTGGTCCAATCCTTTCTTAGCAAACGTTCTCAAGGACACATGGGAATTCTGTCAAGTGCTTTCGCTGCAAATAGCTGAGTACTCTTCTTTGGTGTTTGTAAGTGTTGTGTGGGTGAACCTGTGCTAACATACTGCCCTTCCTAGGACTAATACATACTTGTGATTAAACCCCCTGCAAACATCTCAGAATTCTAGGAAAGTAATTAAGATATAAATCTAGCCACACCTTAAACTCGAGATCCTACACTCCCTTGTGCAAAGGTGTCCTAATGGGGGTTCAGTTTCACACTCAGAACCCCATAATTCGTAGCCAAATACACAATGCATTCCCCTAGGCCCATAAATGGTGAAGTGTCATGTAGTCGACGTTCACATGACACCACTAGAAGAATAGCACCACAATTTAAATACTAAACCATTGAATAATAACTCATCTCAGATTCACTACTAACAACATGACTTATCCCATGTCCTCAAGAACTAAATGAACTACTCACGAGACATCATATGGATCAAGATCAAAGATGATATGATAATGGATAACAATCTAAACATAAACAATAATCCAATGGTTCCACTCACAAGCATCAACTACAATAGTAATCAACCCCCGGAAAGTTTCCCCTAATGAACTAAGCAATATGCAACACAATTGTTACAGCGAGCCGGAGTGGTGATGATGGTGCTGGTGGATGATGACGATGCTGATCCCGATTAAGCCTAGCTTGATGATGGTGTTGATGGCGACGGTCTCCCCTCTCCATGAAGGAATTCCCCGGCAGAAATTTGTCTGCCTGAGAGATCTTTCTCTCCCGGTGTTTTCCGCCTCCTAGAGGCGGCGGAAGTCTATCTGTGGTCGCTCTCCTGGTGTTAGGGTTCCGTAGGGAAGATATAGGCGAAGGGGTGGAGTCGGAGGCCGAAAAGGTGGGCCAAACCCACCCTAGGCGCGGGGTCAGGTGGGCCCGCGCCTAGGGGGTGTGGGCCCCCTGTGCCCCCCCTTCGCTCCTCCTTCTGGCTTCCTTCGTCTTCTGGTAAAATAATATGTTTCCATATTTTTCTAGTATTTTTATAATCTTCGGGAAATTGCACCGAAACACCGTCTTTTCCATCAGAATACAGACTCCGACAGTCCATCCTCCAGGAATCATCCAACATGCATAAACACATGAAAATACATAAGTAATACCTCATAATAAGACAAATATCAATGAATAGAGGTAAATTATGATATAGAATGGTGATGCAAATTGGTCATATCAACTCCCCCAAGCTTAGACTTCGCTTGTCCCCAAGCAAATACTGAGCTCGGTAAACCTATCCACAGGTTTATGGAGTGAAGTTTCGATAAAAAGAATACGAACAAGAAGCATCACACTTACCTTTGCACAACTCGTAGAAGAAAGCAACTCACCATTACATAACTTAGCTTGCAAACAAGTACAACAGTCACAATGGAGATACATAAAGATAAATCATAATTGGAATTGGCAAACTTGTTCTTGGTCAGAGAACACCTGATAAAAAATTTCACAAAAGCTTTTTGTAGAAGTTCAAAACAGGAGCACTCTTTGCTCAAAAAGGTTTTTCACAAGTGAAGGCTTTTAAATTAATACTCAATAGATAAGAGTTTTATGTAAACAAGGAAGATGAAGAACATGATTGAATAAATCACCATATGAATGCTTGAAACACAACAACTCAAAAGCTTGCTGGAGATAGAGAGTAAGTAGGTTGACTGACTAAACTGGTAACCAGAGAAAGGTCCCTTAATAGAAGGTAGCAGGGATTACAAGTCATAAAGAGCTTCCAAAATATTATGGTACTTACTATCTTTGAGACCTGATTGCCCCTATCATAAGCATCTTTAGATGATTAAAGTTAAAGTGAACAAAGATGGAGTATATGTTTGACGAAATATAAGTTGGCAATCTCATGTCCCTTGAAATATGAGGGCCACTCCTCATGGATACTTAACTTATGGCCCAGGCAAGTTCTTGTCACTATAAGTATTTGCATATCATTGAGAACCGCCTACGGGGTACCGATTGCACATGGTATAGGAGCTTTCCTATAACCAAAATGACAAGGCAAGCAGACAATGAGCATCTCAGCAATCTTTTTATTTACTATGCACATAGATTTTTATTGAGGATGCTTCATAGATAGCTCACTATGGTGATGCTGCAAGTTTCCACCATGATTAGGCATGGCTTAGGCTAGCGGCCCAGGCATTTCTCTAACACATGATACAAACTCCATGGACTTACAAGTTCCCACTTCATTTCACACCGGTAACATCCATAGACAAAAGAGCACGATATCAACAATGTACGGAGTACAAGTGCTATGTTGAAAACGTTACCCGTGACAGTACGGTTCTGCTAATCCCAACGTATAGATGCAAGCATATACAACTTCAATGTCCACAATGGTTCAGGTTTATTAGGGGCAAGAAATAAAGTGTACCATCAAGTTCGTGAGGGCTTTACTAACTAGTTTTCTCATAACAAAATACTTTTTAATTTGGAAGGTAGACGAAGCTTGAGAATTTGCTTGGAATAGCAATAGCTACTAGGTAGATATGGTGGACACAAGTGGCAAAAGTTTGGTTCAAAGGAGTATGGAAACATGGGAAGTATGCTTTCTCAAAACAGGTTTTTGGCTAGAAAGGCTGGGTAGCAAGCAAGAGAGTTGAAAGAAACAAGCAAACATACAAGTAATAAAGCCAAACATGCAATCTTCCTTGAAGACACAAAATATCTTAAATAAAGAATACTAAGCTTATGAGCCAACAAGAAAGAAAACAAATGATACCGAATACCTGTAAGCCTTTTCTTTCTCTCTTCTTTCAAACCTCAAAAATTGTTGCTACTGACCAGAACTCGGTTTTCCAAAACCAATTTAGATCCACTTGATGCTCCCAAAGTGGTGCCAATACTGATCAACAAGATCCATCACATAATAGAGATTGCAAACTAAAATAAGAAGTGCAGAAGGTAAAAGATAAGACTTCTCATTAATATTCCAATAAAGGCACTCACACCAAGGGATACATAGATAATCAACTAAAGGAGAGATATTTCCACATGCAAACCAAACTATAAGACAACTTCTCTACCATAGATATGAATCCACTAGAAGGTAAAATATGAAGGTTAGTGGTGGTGATACCGCGGCACTCCCCCAAGCTTGGAACAAGCCAAGGGGATGCCAAACCTGATGATGATTCACTCTTTCTGTGGTGGTGTTCTTCCAACTCTATCTCCACGGGCTTCTTGCCTTTGTTGTTGGCGGAGGCCATGGTGCTCTAAACTTGAGAAGATTTCCTGACAGAAACAGATTGAAATGAAAAAACAATGAGAACATGATGCACGAACCTCGGGGGATCCGGGGGGGTTATATATTACGAAGAATCCATACATAAGGAAGGTTTTGACATGGAAACGAAGTGGAGACGGAGTCTGGGGGTGGAACACCCCCCTCAGGCGGGCCAGGATGGGCCCGCGCCTGGGGTGGGTTTGTCCTCCCCCAGGCTCCATTTTCTCTTCAGTTTCGTCTCGTAACTTCCCGTATGTATTGAAAACATCAAAAATATAAAAAGATTGGAGATTCACAAACCTTCTGTTTTCACCATTTTTACCTATTCATAAGCGAACTCTGCAGATTCTGGTGTTTGGTTTTTGATAAATTCTTCTGGAGTCACCATTTGAATGACATCCACTTCTTCATTGTAAGAATCTCCAGAAATATAATGTTTTAGTCTTTGACCATTAACCACCTGTGTTGTGTTATCTTTTAGAGAAGAGATTTTGATGGCACCTGAACGGTACACTTCCTTGATAACAAAAGGTCCTTCCCATTTGGAGAGTAGTTTCCCTGCAAAAAATCTGAGATGAGACCTATACAAAAGAACTTTCTCACCAACATGGAACTCCCTTTTGAGAATTCTCCTATCATGCCATCTTTTTACTTTTTCCTTAAAGAGCCTAGCATTTTCGTAAGCTTCTCCTCTCCACTCATCTAAATTACTTAAATCAAGCAGTCTTTTCTCACCAGCAAGTCTAAAATCTCTATTCAACTCTTTCACTGCCCAATAAGCTTTGTGTTCTAATTCTAAAGGCAAGTGACAAGATTTCCCATAGACCATTTTGTAAGGAGACATCCCCATAGGATTTTTATAAGTAGTTCTATAAGCCCACAAAGCGTCATTCAAATTTTTAGCCCAATTTTTTCTAGATCTATTGACAGTCTTCTGCAAGATAGATTTAATTTCCCTATTGGAAAGTTCTACTTGCCCACTGGTTTGGGGGTGATAAGCTGAAGCTATTCTATGGTTTACATCATACTTAGCGAGAGTTTTTCTAAAACCCCCATGAATAAAATGGGAGCCTCCATCAGTCATGAGATATCTAGGTACACCGAACCTAGGAAAAATAACATCTTTGAGCATTTTCAAAGAGGTATTACCAACAACACTGTTCGTAGGTATGGCTTCTACCCACTTTGCAACATAATCAATAGCAACAAGAATATGAGTATACCCTTTTGAAGGAGGAAAAGGCCCCATAAAGTCAAATCCCCAACAATCAAAAGGTTCAATAACAAGAGAATAATTCATAGGCATTTCATCGCGTCTAGAGATGTTACCTACTCATTGGCATTCATCACAGGATAAGATAAACTTTCTTGCATCTTTAAAAAGAGTAGGCCAATAAAATCCAGATTGTAAAACCTTTTGTGCAGTCCTATCCCCAGCATGATGTCCTCCATAAGCACTGCCATGACATTTTCTCAATATCTCTTGTTTTTCAAATTCTGGAACACATCTTCTCATAATGCCATCTACTCCTTCCTTATATAGGTGTGGGTCATCCCAAAAGTAGTGCCTTAGATCATAAAAGAATTTCCTTCTTTGTTGGGCTGTAAAGGTTGGAGGCAAATACTTGGAAGCAATAAAGTTAGCATAATCAGCATGCCAAGGATTCTCATGTGGACTTACCCTTATTGCAGCTAACTGCTCATTTGGAAAATTATCATTAACAGGTAAAGGGTCAAAAGAAATGTTTTCCAAACGAGATAAATTATCAGCAACAGGATTATCAGCACCTTTCCTATCCATAATATGCAGATCAACCTCTTGCAAAAGCAATACCCACCTTATAAGCCTAGGCTTAGCGTCCTTCTTTGTCATAAGGTACTTAATAGCTGCATGGTCAGTATGAATAGTGACCTTAGAATCAACAATATAAGGTCTAAACTTATCACAAGAAAACATTACAACTAAGAACTCTTTTTCAGTAGTAGCATAATTTTTTTGAGCAGCATCTAGAGTCTTGCTAGCATAATTAATAACATTCAGCTTCTTGTCAACACGTTGTCCAAGGACAGCACCCACAGCAAAGTCACTAGCATCACACATGATTTCAAAAGGTAAACTCCAATCATGTGGTTGGACTATAGGAGTAGTTGTTAAGGCTTTCTTCAAAGTTTCAAAAGCTTCCTTACAATCATCATCAAAAACAAAAGGAACATCTTTTTGAAGAAGGTTAGTAAGGGGCTTTAAAATTTTGGAGAAATCTTTAATAAACCTCCTATAGAAACCAGCATGACCAAGGATACTATGAATACCTTTGATATCTCTAGGGCAAGGCATCTTCTCAATTGCTTCAATTTTGGCTCCGTCAACTTCAATGCCTCTTTCGGAGATCTTGTGTCCAAGAACAATCCCTTCATTGACCATGAAATGACATTTCTCCTAGTTTAGAATAAGGTTGGTTTCCTCACATCCCTGTAAAACTTTATCAAGATTGTGAAAACAGTTATTAAAAGAAGTTCCATAGACAAAAAATCGTCCATGAAAACCTCTACAATTTCTTCACAAAAACCATGAAAGATAACAGACATACATCTCTGAAAGGTAGCAGGAGCATTACATAAACCAAAAGGCATACGCCTATAAGCATAAGTACCATAAGGACAAGTGCAAGTGGTTTTCTCCTGGTCCTGTGCTTTCACAATGATTTGAGAAAACCCAGAATAACCATCAAGAAAGCAAAAGTGAGTCTTTTTGGACAACCTCTCAAGCATTTGATCAATAAAGGGAAAAGGATATTGATCTTTCTTAGTAACTTTATTAATCTTTATAAAATCAATGCACATTCTATACCCAACCATACTCTCTGGGGTATAAGCTCATTATCCTCATTAGGCACAACAGTAATTCCCCCCTTTTTGGGAACACAATGAATAGGGATAACCCATTGACTATCAGCAATAGGATAAATAATACCACCATCAAGGAGTTTTAATACCTCATTTCTTACCACTTCCTTCATTTTAGGATTTAGACGGCGCTGGTGATCAACAACTGGTTTTGCATCAGGCTCAATATTAATAGCATGCTGACATATAGTGGGAGAAATTCCTTTTAAATCATCAAGAGTATAACCCATAGCTCCTTGGTGCTTCTTCAATACCTCCAATAGCCTTTCTTCTTCCTTCCCTAAAAGTTTATAACTAATAATAACAGGATATATCTTCTTATCATCAATATAAACATATTTAAGATCATCAGGTAAAGGTTTTAATTCGAAAACAGGATCCCCTTTGGGTGGTAGTGTGGTACCCAAATCTTCTGCAGGTAAATTATTCTTAAGTAACTCAGGCCGACGAAGGAAAACCTCATCAATATCATTTCTTTCCTTCATAAAGGCATCACGTTCATGATCTTCCATGAACTGCTGCAAAGCATTGTTAGGAGAAAGAGAAATAGCAGACAGTTCTTCAACCCTGAAATCCTCATTAGGTAATTCATTTTCATAAGGGGTTTTGGCAAATTTGGAAATATTAAACTCATAAGATTCTCCATCAAACTTAGTCAAAACTTTTTCCTTCCTACAATCTATGATAGCCCCACAAGTATTAAGGAAGGGTCTACCAAAGATGATAGGATAGGTTTTACTAGCTTCTTTACCAAGTACAAGAAAATCAGCAGGATATTTAACCTTACCACAAAGAACCTCCACATCCCTTACAATACCAATGGGGCAAACTTGCTCTCTATTGGCAAGGTGAATAACAACATCAATGTCTTCAAGATCACAAGGACCAATCTCATGCATAATTTCCCTGTAAATCTCATAAGGAATAGCACTAGAACTAGCACCAATATCACATAAACCATAATAGCAATGATCACCAATTTTAACAGAAAGCACGGGAACACTAGCTTTTCTAACTTTCTTAGGATGATAAACAATATTAGTAGCATCCTAACCAAATACAATATACTCATCCTCTATATTTCTAGTGACAAGATCTTTCACAATATCTACCACGGGCTCAATATCAATAATCTCATTGGAACATACAGTTTTCTTTGCGCTTTTGCTAACTACATTAGCCAAGATAGAGTGTTCCCTCACCTTGGAGAGAAAAGGGATCTTCTCCACATAAGGTTCAGGCAAAATAGGATCAACATTACAAACCTCTGTACTGGCAGGAACGTGGGTAACAATGTCTATATAAGGAGCATGGTACTTGTTCCACTCTTTCTTGGGTATCTCAATATAAGAGGCAAAAGTATTAAAACATTCCAAAAGAACTTGAGGGTCAAGGCCAAACTTATTGCTAATATCACGGAAGTTATCAGTTCCCATAAAAGATTTAATACATTCATAATCATAGTTTATACCTGACCTCCTTCCATTGTCATTCTCCCAAGCTTCAGTGTTATCTTGAATACGGTCTAAAAGATCCCATTTAACTTCTTCCTTCATACTTGGGAATGATCCAGCACAAGAAGCATCTAGTAATCCTTTATCCTGAAGAGAAAGCCTACCATAAAAGTTATTGAGAACAATATTGTTAGGGAGTTCATGAATAGGACATTTAAGCATTAATAACTTTAGTCTCCCCCAAGCTTGAGTTGTACTCTCTCCATCAAGAGGCCAAAAATTATATATAAGACTTCTATCCTTTTGGATTTCACTGGAAGGATAAAATTTAGAGTAAAAGAGAGATGCCATCTCCTCCCATTCCATGGATTGTCCATTCTTAAGCAACTTATACCATGCCTCAGCTCTCCCTTTCAAGGATATGGAGAGTAACTTCTTATTCACTTGTTCAGTTGTGATACCTGCACACTTAAACAACCCGCATAATTCATGGATATAAAGCAAGTGATCACCAGGATGGACAGTTCCATCCCTAAAATAATAATTATCCATGACACGATTAATAATACACGTAGGTATCTTAAAAGGATCTATCTCAACAGGTGGTGGTTTATCTACTACCCTTTCAGTGGTAGTAGTTTTCCCAAATAGAAAACCAAGTGGGTTATTCATATTGGAAACAAAGTAACAAGCAGTAACAAAAGCAATACTCACGGTGAAAGTTTCCCTTACCAGTTCCACTCTTCAATAGCGCTTCAATCCCCAGCAACAGGGCCACCAAATATTCTTAATGACCCACAAGTATAGGGGGTGTATCGTAGTACTTTTGATAAATAGGAGTGTCGGTCCCAATGAGGAGCAGAAGGTGTTGAACAGTGGTGTGGAGTAGGAAATCCCTGTGAATACTTAGCAAACGGATTTTTAGTGGTTTTCTGACAAGGCAACAAAACAAATAGCAAGTAACAGAAGTAACGAACAAATAGAGCAAGTGGCCCAATCCTTTATTAGCAAAGGACAAGCCGGTGGAAATACTTATAAGGACCAAATGTTCTCGAGGACACATGGGAATTCTGTCAAGTGCTTTCACTACAAATAGCTGAGTACTCTTCTTTGGTGTTTGTAAGTGTTGTGTGGGTGAACCTATGCTAACATACTGCCCTTCCTATGACTAATACATACTTGTGATTAAACCCCCTGCAAACATCCGTAACTACAGGAAAGTAATTAAGATATAAATCTAACCACAGCCTTAAACTCTGAGATCCTACACTCCCTTGTGCAAAGGTGTCCTAACGGTGGTTCAGGTTTTACATCCTCCGCAACCCCACAATTAGTAGCCAAATACACAATCCATTCCCCTAGGCCCATAAATGGTGAAGTGTCATGTAGTCGACGTTCACATGACACCACTAGAAGAATAGCACCACAACTTAAATACTAAACCATTGAATAATAACTCATCACAGATTCACTACTAACAACATGACTTCTCCCATGTCCTCAAGAACTAAACGAACTACTCACGAGACATCATATGGATCAAGATAAAAGATGATATGATAATGGATAACAATCTAAACATAAACAATAATCCAATGGTTCCACTCATAAGCATCAACTACAATAGTAATCAACACCGGGAAAGTTTCCCCTAATGAACTAAGCAATATCCAACACAATTGTTACAGCGAGACGGAGTGGTGATGATGGTGCTGGTGGAGATGATGATGCTGATCCCGATGAAGCCTAGCTTGATGATGGTGTTGATGGCGACGGTCTCCCCTCTCCGGGAAGGAATTCCCCCGGCAGAAATCTGTCTGCCGGAGAGATCTTTCTCTCTCGGTGTTTTCCGCCTCCCAGGGCGGCGGAAGTCTATCTGTGGTCGCTCTCCTGGTGTTAGGTTTCCGTAGGGAAGATATAGGCGAAGGGCAGAGTCGGAGGCCGAACAGGTGGGACAAACCCACCCTAGGCGCGGGGTCAGGTGGGCCCGCGCCTAGGGGGTGTGGGCCCCCTGTGTCCCCCCTTCGCTCCTCCTTCTGGCTTCCTTCGTCTTCTGGTAAAATAATATGTTTCCATATTTTTCTAGTATTTTTCTGATCTTCGCGGAATTGCACCGAAACGCCGTCTTTTCCATCAGAATCCAGACTCCGACAGTCCATCCTCCAGGAATCATCCAACATGCATAAATAGATGAAAATCCATAAGTAATACCTCATAATAAGACAAATATCAATGAATAGAGGTAAATTATGATATAGAATGGTGATGCAAATTGAGCGTATCAGCTTATCCTTTTAGTGAAAAAGGGAATATCTTAGTAACAAAGTACTTGCGCATCTTAAAATCATCAGAGAATAAAGCACTCATAGTAGAAAGATCATTCATATGAGTCACAACACTCTCATTTTTAGTCCCACAAAAAGGTTCTTTCTCAAAAATATCTAAATAAGATAAATCAAGAGAGAAATCATAATCTTTATCTTTAATATATATGGGAGAAGTGGAAAACTTAGGATCAGAGGACAACTTAGGCATAATAGTACGTCTAGCAAGGAGACTCTTAATAGCACTAGTACCATGTGTGTTTCGGCAATCTTCAACAAATTCATCGGTGAACTCAATGTAACCATCATTAATATCATAACTCTCACTAGACTCAGGTGAGCTAACAGGTGTAACAGTGTCTTCACTAGGAGTTTCGGTATTTCCTAGACTAGCCATAGTAGCATCTAGGAAAGGACCTAATGAACCACTCGCATCAAGCACAGTAGAAGTAACATCATGAGTATCAAAAGGAGTTTCATACTCAGCAGTAGTAGCAGTGTGTGTGTAGCATGTGTATGTGGCGGTGGAGTAACAAGCTTACTTATAACAGACGGTGAATCAAGAGTAGCAGAGGTGTTTAGGACTATACCTCTTCTTGTAGTGGATGGTAAAATAGGGAAATTTCCATCACGATACTTTCCCATGATAAAAGGAGTAGTAGCGAACAATAATAGATCCAAGTGAACTTATGGATAAAGCTATGCTCCCCAGCAACATTGCTAGAAAATAGTCTTGATGACCCACAAGTGTAGGGGATCTCAACAGTCTTCGCGGGCAGTATTACCCAATTTATTGATTCGACACAAGGGGAGCCAAAGAATACTTGCAAGCCTTAACAACTGAGTTGTCAATTCAGCTGCACCTGGAAATAGTTCTTGCTCAAAGAAGTTTATCTGTAGCAACAGCAACAATGAAACATGAGCAATAGTAACAGTAACAGTAAACAGTGGGATTCAAGTGCGGTAGGCATAGGGTTGGATAGACGGGCGTTGCATGGACGAGTCTAAACATGTAACTAAAAGATCTAGGGCATTACAGATAAATAACAACAAGCATCCAAGTACTAAACAATCCTAGGCATGTGCTCCATATATAGTCATACGTGCTCGCAATGAGAACTTGCACAACATCTTCTGTCTAGCCAGCCCGTGGCAACGGGGCCTCTAGGGAACTACTGGAAATTAAGGTGCTCCTTTTAATAGAGCACCAGAGTAAAGCATTAACACTTCATGAACACATGTGATCCTCACACCACAGCCACCCCCTCCGGTTGTCCCAATTATTGTCACTTTGGGGCCTTTCGATCCAGACAATGATATGTGTACACAACTTATAGATAAGATCACAAACAATACTATCATAATGATTCAATAATAAGTTTAGATCTGAGATCATGGCACTCGGGCCCAAGTGACAAGCATTAAGCACAACAAGTTGCAACAAAGTCAAATAGCACTAATAGAGATACTAGGCACTATGCCCTAACAGATCTTATTCGATTACATGATAGAACTCATACAATCCCTAACATCCCCAAGCCTACAGCGGGGGATTACTCACTCATGGATGAGGAAAACATTGATGGTCGATGGAGAGGCGTTGGTGATGACGATGGCGATGATCCTCTCCAAATTCCCCGTCCCGGCAGATTGCCAGAATAGAGTTTCTGGATCCGAATCTTGGTTTCTGGTGGCGGCGGTGCAGCGGAACTCTTATGAAAAACTATCGACCCTCCCCCCTCGGTTTTTAGGTCGAAAGGCAACTTATAGGCGCAGAGGGAAGCCGAGGGGGTGCCTGGTGTGGCTGCACCCCCCAGGTGCGGCCAGTGGTGGGCCCGCGCCTGGCATGGGTGTGAGCCCCCAGGCCCCTTCTCTGTCTCGTCTTCCTGCTCCGTGGATCTTCTGGTGAAATATAATTTTTGGCATATTTTCCGAAAATTTTCCTGATAGTTGATTTTCTGCACAAAAACTACACACCAAGGTAATTCTGCTGAAAACAGCGTCAGTCTGTGTTAGTTGTATAAATCACACAAGTTTAGAGGATAAACAATAGCAAAGTGTCCGAGAAAGTAGATATGTTTTGGACGTATCATTGCTCAAGGAGGAAACGAGCATGCGTGGCACAGACAGTGCTGAAGCCCAAATTTTTATATTGGGTATTCGAAGTGAAAAAGGAAACCAACAAAAAATATAATAAGATTATATGTAGGTTTTGGGACGAATTCAAGGGGGGACGAGCTGGGTTGAGCCCCCCCCCCCCCCCCGACGATCCTCGTTTCCTTTAATTGTGATCAGGTAACGTTGTCTAATGCAAGGTAAATGACTAATTTCGCCACCCCTGATCACGTGAGAGTGAGACTAACTCTGCCTAAGCCCATCAATATCTGGTAAAGTCCACCATTAAAAAGCAACCAGGCAATCTATTTCAACTAGAGGCAACAGATGCACATACATAGATTATTTTGTTTCCGTCTTTGGCCTTTTATACCTGCCCGCCGCCGTTTAGATCGATCAAAGGCAGACATCCACAGAGCACATATGGGTGAAGCAAACACGGTCAGTCGGCCGGCGAGAATGGAATTCAAGTTAGTTTCCTATGGCCTCTAAATCTTGTTGGCTCGCAAGCGTTAGACCCCGGCTCATCTCTGAATATGAAATTAATGTCTTCCTTCAAAACTACTATATATGCACATCTTTTGGAAAAAATATAGAAGTAGATTTGTAGGAATTACAATTGACCACTTGTCATTTGTATTATAAAAAACTGTATGTTTTGACTGTGTTAGTTAAATATGTTCGTAATTTTTTATGAAAGAAATTATTACCAAATATTTTGACTAACTTCCATTCGAACGACAAAACAAAGTGTATATTTTGACTGCTAAGAGTAGGTTTAATTGTCTTATTTTCTTTCTTACTTTTGATGACTCTAGTTCTTGACCCCTTATCTCCAATTCCTCGCTCCGTCCCTCTGTAGGTTCACAATAGCAAGAACAAAACTACAAACTTTTCATAGTAGTGACATCGGTGTTAGTGTTGACATCGAAGTTATCTCCTGTTACTTGCAGCTTCATCCCACATACTCTCTCCGTTTGAAAATATTAAGACATTTTAGTTTTGTGAAATGAATGTATGTAGACACTTTTTAACGTATAGGTTCACTTCGAATCTCTACGAACATATACACTATAAGACGTCTAGATACATTTGTTTCACAAGGCTAAAACGTCTTATATTTATAAACAAAGGGAGTATATTTCAAATCACTATGGTTCTTCTATTTCTGTTTGTTCTTGATATTCAATTTTTCATACTTTTTTTTGGAAATGGGCGATTTATTACTTGACAATAAGTTTACATCTGGCCTCTACATAGCTAGGATGCATGATACGTCTAAAACATATCTACTTTCTTGAACACTTTGCTATTGTTTCTCCTCTAAACTTGTGTGATCTGGATACAACTAACATGGACTGACGCTGTTTTCAGCAGAATTGCCTTGGTGTCTTGTTTTTGTGCAGAAAATCAACTATCAAGAAAAATCCCGGAAAATATGCCAAAAATTATATTTCACCAGAAGATCCACGGAGCCAGAAGACGAGATGGAGAAGGGGCCTGGGGGGCCCACACCCATGCCAGGCGCGGGCCCACCACTATCCGCGCCTGGGGGGTGCAGCCACCCCAAGCACCCCCTCGGCCTCCCTCTATGCCTATAAGTTGCCTTTCGACCTAAAAACCGAGGGGGTCGATAGTTTTCCAGAAAGAGTTCTGCTCCGCCGCCGCCACCAGAAACCAAGATTCGGATCCGAACTACGTTCGCACCTGCCAGACGGGAATTTGGAGAAGATCATCGCCATCGTCATCACCAACACATCTCCATCGACCATCAATGTTTCCCTCATCCATGAGTGAGTAATCCCCCGCTGTAGGCTTGGGGATGGTAGGGATTGGATGAGTTCTATCATGTAATCGAATAAGATTGTTAGGTCATAGTGCCTAGTATCTCTATAAGTGCTATTTGACTTTGTTGCAACTTGTTGTGCTTAATGCTTGTCACTAGGGCCCGAGTGCCATGATCTGATATCTAAACTTATTATTGAATCATTATGATAGTATTTTTTGTCATCTTATCTGCAAGTTGTATACACATATCATTGTCCGGATCTAAAGGCCCCAAAGTGACAATAATTGGGACAACCAGAGAGGATGGCTATGGTGTGAGGATCATATGTGTTCATGGAGTGTTAATGCTTTGCTCTGGTGCTCTATTAAAAGGAGCACCTTAATTGCCAGTAGTTCCCTAGAGGCCCCGCTGCCACGGGCTGGCTGGACAGAAGATGTTGCAAATTCTCATTGCAAGCATGTATGACTATTTGGAGCACATGCCTAGGATTGCTTAGTACTTGGATGCTTGTTATTATTTATCTACAATGCCATAGATTTTGAAGTTACATGTTTAGACTCGTCCATGCAACGCCCATCTGTCCATCCCTATGCCTACCGCACTCGAATCCCACTGTTTACTGTTACTATTGCTCTTGTTCCACTGTTGTCGTTGCTTTGTTGTTGCTACTACTAAATTGTTACTACTAATAAACTTCTGTGAGCAAGAACTATTTTCGGGTGCAGCTGAATCGACAACTCAGTTGTTAAGGCTTGCAAGTATTCTTTGGCTCCCCTTGTGTCGAATCAATAAATTGGGTAATACTACCTGCGAAGACTGTTGGGATCCCCTACACTTGTAGGTGATCAAGACTATTTTCTAGCGCTGTTGCCGGGGAGCATAGCTTTGTTTGTTAGTTTACTTGGATCTATTATTGTTCACTGTTACTCCTTTCATCATGGGGAAGACTCGTGATGGAAAGTTCCCTATTTTACCATCCACTACAAGAAGAGGTACAGTCCTAAACACCTCTGCCGCTCTTGATTCACCGTTTGTTATAAGTAAGCTTGTTACACCACCACCACCACATACACATGCTACACACACTGCTAATACTACTGAGTCTGAAACTGCTTTTGATACTCATGATGTTAATTCTACTATGCTTGATGTGAGTGGTTCATTAGGTCCTTTTCTATATGCTACTATGGCTAGTCTAGGAAATATCGAAACTCCTAGTGAAGACACTGTTACACCTGTTAGCTCACCTGAGTCTAGTGAGAGTTATGATATTAATGATGGTTACATTGATTTCACTGATGATTTTGTTGAAGTGTGCCAAAACACACATGGTACTAGTTCTATTAAGAGTCTCCTTGCTAGACGTACTATTATGCCTAAGTTGTCCTCTGATCCTAAGTTTGCCACTTCTCCCATAGATATTAAAGATAAAGATTATGATTTCTCTCTTGATTTATCGTATTTAGATATTGTTGAGAAAGAACCTTTTTGTTGGACTGAAAATGAGAGTGTTGTGGCTCATATGAATGAGCTTTCTACTATGAGTGCTTTATTGTCTGATGATTTTAAGATGTGCAAGTACTTTGTTACTAAGATCTTCCCTTTTTAACTAAAAGGAGAACCTAGGGCTTGGTTTAATAGATTACCTCATTGTTCCATTGATATCCTAGATTGTTTGATTGCTTCTTTCTTCCAGAAATATTTTCCTCCTAGTGCTAGACATGCTGTTTTGCAGAGACTTTTTGATTTTAAACAGGGAGAAGAAGAGAAATTGCCTGAGTCATGGACAAGGTTCTGTGCCTTGATTCATGCACATCCTGGATGTCCATTACCTAAAAATGAGCTTCTTGATATTTATTATAATGGACTAACTGATGATTCTAGGACATACCTAGATAGCTTTGCAGATTGTGTTTTCAGGAAAAGAACTCCTACAGATGCTGAAGAATTAATGGCTAAGATAAGCAAGAATTATGATGATTGGACTTCAACTGAGTTGGATGCACCTGAGCCTATTACTCCTGAACCAAAGATTCCTGAACCAATTCCAATACCAACACCAAAGAAGAGAGGAGTTATTGCATTAAATTATTAAGTGATGAAGGAAGCTAAGAAGTGTCTAAAGGAGAAAGGTATTAGAGCTGAAGATGTGAAGAATCTACCTCCTATAGAAGAATTATGTAAGCCAATTCCCCACTCATCCACTATTGAGGTACACTCTCTCCAACACTTTGATGAAGGTGATATTCCTTATGTTAAGCCTCCTGACCAATGCTTAGAGGAACTTGACATTTTTATTGTTAAACAAGGTCATTTTAATAAACAAGTTCAGAATCATTTATTGTAAAACTCTAGAGATATCAATGAGTTGAAAGATATTGTGGAAAGAACTTCTAATGATGTTAAAATGCTTTGTAAACACTTTCAAATGGTTCAAACCCAACTTGATCAACTTGCTAAGGTACAAAGGGATATGCTCATTAATGCTTCAGGAGATAAACATGCTTATGGAATTAGAACTAGGAGTGGTATAGCTACTCAAGATCCTTTATATCCTGAAGGACACCCGAAAAGAATTGAGCAGGATTCCCAACAAGTTGATAGTGGTAGTCCTCGTAAGAGAAAGAAAAAGAAACATAGAATAGTTGAGGAACCACTTGAACCTGCTGTAGATCCTAATAGTATATCTGTCTCTGATGCTGAAACTGAGAGTGGTAATGATAAAAATTATGCTCCTTATAATGAGGGAGAAGTTGAGGAAGAACCTGAGAAGCACACTAAGAACACTAGGTACACTAAGGAAGATTTTATTGCTAATAAACATGGTAAAGAGAGATATCCTTGGGTGCAGAAACCCATGCCTTTTCCAGGTAAGAAACACATGTCAAAGGAGGAAGAACACTACAACAAGTTTTGTGAGTGGAAGAAACCTTTATTTTTGCAAATTCCTTTGGCTGATGCTATTAAGTTGCCTCCTTATTCGAAGTATATGAAGGATATTGTCTCTAATAAAAGGAAGATTCCTAATTAGGAGATTTCTACTCTACTTGCTAATTAATCCTTCAATGGTAAGGTTCCAAAGAAACTTGGTGATCCAGGTATACCAACTATTCCTTGCTCTATTAAGAATAATTATGTTAGAACTTCTTTATGTGACTTGGGAGCTGGAGTTAGTGTTATGCCTTTTTCTCTCTACAAGAGGCTCCAGCTAGAAAAGTTGATACCAACTGATATATCTTTGCAAATGGCTGATAAGTCGACTACTATTCAGGGTTGGTATATGTGAGGATGTTCCTGTTCAAGTAGCTCATAATTGCATGGCGTTAACTGATTTTGTTGTGCTTGAAATGCCTGAAGATGATAATATGTCTATTATTCTTGGGAGACCTTTTCTTAATACTGCAGGTGTTGTCATCAATTGTAATCAAGGAAAAGTAACATTCAATATTAATGACAAAGAGAACACTGTCTATTTCCCCAAGAAGGCTGCTAAAATCTATTGCCTGAATTCCATTGAAAATGTTGAGAGCGTCAAAGTTGGAGAAATATATTGTCCCATTCCACAAGAAAATTTTGAAACTATTATGATTTGGACCATTGCTATCAAGTATGAGGTAACATAATCACCTTGTGGAATGCAAAGTTTTGTCTCATATAAGATTTTTTTGGTAATAAGACTTGATCAACCTTGTTAACAAAAGGATTTTAATGAACAAAATAATGTTTTCACGGTGGTTATACTTGCTTTCTTTTACTTTTCTCCTTCCTAGTCTTTGCCTTTCTTTTGCTAGCTTTGGTTTTGTTAGTTGTTTGCTTGTTAGAGTTTCTTAGAACTCCTGTAGTTTGGCTTTTGGTTTGCTTTTGCTTTTTCTGCAAAAACTGTTTCTGCGAGAAAATCAATTTTCATACCCTGAAAATTGGCCAAAAATAAAGTTTCCCTAAAAATCCCAGAAAATTCAAAATAAAATTTTCCTAGAAAAAAGGGGCAGAGAGACACCTGAAGTGACCTAGGGGGACACCCCGGGCCACCACACCCATGGTAGGCGCGACCTACTTAGGGGTGGCGCCTAGGGGGGTTTGGCCCACCTGGGCCCCTCTAGGCTGCCTCATCAAAGCCACCTTCTTTCCCTCTCCTGAAAAACACCGAAAAACTTGCTCAAGCTCGAGTTCTTGTTGTTCTTGCTCGTGATTTTCTATCTCCTTGTTCATCCCATCTCAAGTTCTGATTTTTGGAGGGTTTGCTCCTTGGTATGTGCCTCCTCTACTTGTCCAATTAGATTTGTGATTGGTAGATTGTATCTTGAGTATTTTTCTGCTATAGGTGTCAGGTTTTTTGAGCTTGCATGCTTGTTCTATGCTTAGAAACTTTATTTTGATGCATGTGTAGCCCTCTAGCAAGTTCCTATATCAGTTTCTCATCATTTATCAACTTAGAAATCACTTGGTTTGATGCTTGTCTAAAATTTCAGAAAAGGGAAGTCATGGACCACCACACATTTGGTGAAATATTTGAGAGTGATGCACCTAGAAGGGCAATGCTTCCAAGGTCATCTACCAGTTATAGACCCTCATACAATGAGGACCTCATTACTCTGCGATTTGGTGACGAGGGGGATGCGCACCCCTCCACCTTTCCTTGCCAAACTTTTTTGCGGGCTGCTGGGATTCTTAATGATTTTATGACCTTGGTTCGGAGGGCTGGACTACCAAGTTACATGCAGGATGAGAGCGCACAATATTCTTTGCTCACTAAAACATTTTTGGAGAGATTTTCTTTTACTAACAGTGTGTTCAAGCCAGCTATGTCTTTCAAAATTTATGGTAGGGCTCATTCTATGACTTTGAAGCAATTTTGCAAGACCCTGGGACTTGGTACAGCTGGGTCATCAAATAAGATTCTAGCTCAACCCGCTGATTTGTTGGAGCTTTACCGAGGAATAACCAATGATGATGACTGCAGAGTTCAACAAGGAAAGATTAAGAATATTCAACTCCCAGCCATCGGGTACTTTGCCTACTATCTTGCCACCAGTGTTCTTGGTAGGGAGAACACTAGTAATATTTCCAACTATCAATTGGCCTTCTTAGCTATTGTGCTCAACAATGAAGCTAAGTATAATCTTGGTTCTATCATTGATCGTCGCTTAGCTACGAAGGGACCCATTTATGGGGGAATTATTGCTACTCGTATTGATGTTGCCTTGAACATTGTTGTTGATCCACATGATACAGTTTTGGCTCCTCAGAGGCTTGATCTTGCTGCCATGAAGGCGCACCACTTTGTCACCACTGGATCTACCCTTGAGAACTTGGTTTATAGAATATTGTTTATTGATGGGGAAGAGAGAGAGAGATCCCTCTACCCCAAACCATTTTGTTCAATATTTCGCAGGGACCTTTGTCACGCTCAAAGGGGGAGATGGATGACAAGCTGCGCTCTCTTAACTTCCACGGGCACTTTCGGGAGGAAGCACCATCATACGACCCCTCTGTGTATTACATAGGGGAGGCCTCGAGCTCATACCAGGACGAGGGAGCTTCCTCGACATACTACGGAGGTGCATCCTCTTGGACATGATGGGATTGAGCCCCACTTAGGCCAAAAGCCTAAGCTTGGGGGGAGGTATACCGACATCACACTCATTTATATATCATGTTCGGTCGGTTCTTTGTATATCCATTGTTTCGCTTTCTTTTTGGTTCTTGTTGATTCTTTCTCAAAAACACAAAAGTACCAAAAGTATTTTCATTGTATCTCTTGGTTTGTTTCTTTGCTTTGTTTGCTTCTTGTTTGGTTTGCTTTTTCTTTGTTTGGTTTTGCTTTATTTGCTTTCTTTAAAAAAATTGAAAACACCAAAAATATTTGTTCTTCTTCTTTGGTTTTGTGAGTTCTTTGCAGGTTTCAGCCGTCCTCAGTGGATTTTGGTTTCATGTTATTATTCAAGTCACACAAGTGAAGGGCAATAATGAAGATTAAGACAACTTGAGGTGTGGTAAGAGGCTGGTAACGAACTCTATTTGTTTCATTTTTGTACATATACTCATCATTGCGAGCATGCTTAGCCTGTTTGTGTAAGGTGTATGTCATTATGGATGCTTAGTAGTTCTTGCTTATTTGTGATTAGCTCCAGCTTGCCAATGGTTTGTAGCATGTCATATGGATGTTTGCTTGCATTGTTTTATTCATATTTTGGTATGATATTGTGGTATCCTCCTCTGACTATTCATATGAATCGACTTGGAACATGCTCACGCATGCATATGACTAATCAATAGTCAGTAAGCCTCGATGATTTATTTTGCCTCAGAGTTCTTGTATCACTTTCATGCCATAATTACATGTTTTGTTGCAAGCATGATTATCATAGTTATTGCTCTCTCGTTTGTCGCTCCCTCTCTATTGCTAGCCTTCACTTGCATTGAGTATGAGCTCTACATGTGCTTCCAACTCCCAAAACCAATATTGCCAACAGTGTCCACCATACCTACCTATTAGCATCATTTTCTACTTCAGTGCATATTCAATATGCCTTATTTTCTTCCAAAACAAAATGTTTGTCTGTTTTGAGAAAGTTAGTTAGTAAATCTCTCACGAACTTGGTGGCAACCGTGCTGTCAGGGCGAACGCTTTCAAAACTTTTTGGATATCTCATCTAGTTGATACCTTGATCTTTTGTTTACGGATGTCGACGGTGTGAAATAAAAGGGGAGTTTGTGAGTTCATGGAGTATATACATTGTGTTAGAGAAACGCCTGGGCCGCTAGCCTAAGCCATGCCTAATCATGGTGGAAACTTGCAGCATCACCATAATGAGCATTTATGAAGAATCCTCAATAAAAAGCTATACATATAGTAAATAAAAAGATCGCAGAGATGCTTATTGTCTGCTTGCCTTGTCATTTTGATCACGGGATAGCTCCTATATCATGTGCAAGGGGTACCCCGTTGGCGGTTCTCTATGATATGCATGTATTTACAATGACAAGAACTTACAGGTAACCAAAGTTGAGTAGCATGCGGAGCGACCCTCGTACTCAAGGGACTTGGGATTTCCAGTTTATGGTCTGTCAAGCATATGATTCAGAGTGGACCTCACTTTCACCTTAACCACATGAATATGCCTATGATAGGAGCAATGAGAGCTCAAAGCTAATGAGTACCTTCCTTTCAGCATTTGGGAGCCTTTCAAACTTTCCAAAACCGTTTTCACAACCTTGTTGAGTCACCACTTATTCTATGAGCACCTTGTTGAGAGCATAGTTGTCATTCTTGTGTTTGTTCCAAAACTTGGTTAATTATGTCATGACTTTAATGCTTGTATCTCTGATATCTTTATCTCTAGTCTTCATGTGAACTTCAGAGGTGCCTTGGCATTTATATTATGTTCTTCAAACAAAGGCAAGCGAGATACCACTCTATCATACCTTATTATGAGAATTGCAATGTTGCTTATGTTTATGTTTCATTCTACTTATTATTATTGAGTTGGTTTCTCTTCATAGCTTGCAATGACTATTGAGTAGACTTAGTTGCATACTCTTTATTATGAATTGTCTAAGCATCTACTCCTGTGCTGAGAATATTTACATCATATGAAGCAAATATGTTTGTGAAAGTTCTTTTATCGCACTCAGTTTTCAACTGAATTGCTTGAGGACAAGCAATAAGCTAAGCTTGGGGGAGTTGATACGTCCAAAACGTATCTACTTTCTCAAACACTTTGATATTGTTTCTCCTCTAAACTTGTGTGATTTGGATACAACTAACACGGAATGACGCTATTTTCAGCAGAATTGCCTTGGTGTCTTGTTTTTGTGCAGAAAATCACCTATTAGGAAAAATCCCGGAATATATGCCAAAAATTATATTTCACCAGAAGATCCACGGAGCCAGAAGACGAGACGGAGAAGGGGCCTGGGGGGCCACACCCATGCCAGGCGCGGGCCCACCACTGGTCGCGCCTGGGGGGTGTAGCCACCCTAGGCACCCCCTCGGCCTCCCTCTACGCCTATAAGTTGCCTTTCGACCTAAAAACCGAGGGGGTTCGATAGTTTTCCAGAAAGAGTTTCGCTCCGCCGCCGCCGCCAGAAACCAAGATTCGGATACAGAAACTCCGTTCTGGCACCCTATCGGGACGGGGAATTTGGAGAGGATCATCGCCATCGTCATCACCAACGCATCTCCATCGACCATCAATGTTTCCCTCATACATGAGTGAGTAATCCCCCGTTGTAGGCTTGGGGATGGTAGGGATTGGATGAGTTCTATCATGTAATCGAATAAGATTGTTAGGGCATGGTGCCTAGTATCTCTATTGATGCTATTTGACTTTGTTGCAACTCGTTGTGCTTAATGCTTGTCACTAGGGCCCGAGTGCCATGATCTCAGATCTGAACTTATTATTGAATCATAATGATAGTATTGTTTGTGATCTTATCTGCAAGTTGTGTACACATATCATTGTCCGGATCCAAAGGCCCCAAAGTGACAATAATTGGGACAACCGGAGGGGATGGCTGTGGTGTGAGGATCAAATATGTTCATGGAGTGTTAATGCTTTGCTCTGGTGCTCTATTAAAAGGAGCACCTTAATTGCCAGTAGTTCCCTAGAGGCCCTGCTGCCACGGGTTGGCTGGACAGAAGATGTCGTGCAAGTTCTCATTGCGAGCACGTATGACTATATTTGGAGCACATGTCTAGGATTTCTTAGTACTTGGATGCTTGTTATTATTTATCTGCAATGCCCTAGATCTTGAAGTTACATGTTTAGAATCGTCCATGCAACGCCCGTCTATCCATCCCTATGCCTACCGCACTCGAATCTCATTGTTTACTGTTATTGTTACTATTGCTCTTGTTCCACTGTTGATGTTGCTTTGTTGTTGCTACTGATAAACTTCTGTGAGCAAGAACTATTTCCAGGTGCAGCTGAATTGACAACTTAGTTGTTAAGGCTTGCAAGTATTCTTTGGCTCCCCTTGTGTCGAATCAATAAATTGGGAAATACTACCCGCGAAGACTGTTGCGATCCCCTACACTTGTGGGTCATCAATGCACACAGCTGATCAACCACACAACTCAAGACCAAAGTAAAATTGTAGGGGTTCGTAGCATGGAAAACAAAAAATTCTATCGCATGAACACGCACAAGCCAAGATCTAATCTACTAGATCGGTGCAACGAGTTGATAGAGTACTAACCCTTGAAGATCCAAAGCGTTTAACGAGATCGGATTCTCGTGGTTTATGTAGTCGTTCACTTGCCGATCTCAAGATCGCGTAGACGATCCTTTCGGCGCCGCGTTTCGGCAGTGCTCCCGCAGTCGGTCACACGTTCGGTACTCGATGAATACCTTCCTCTCTCTTGTTCTAGCAAGCAGCAAAGGTTGTAGATCTCTCCTCACGATTCCAACAGAATGACGGTGTGATGGTGGAAGTAGAGGGGAAATCCCGAAGGGCTTCGCCTAAGCCGGAGCGGGTATGGTGGAGTAGTGAGGTACCTTGGATATTAGGGTTTAGAGGCCAAGGGGTGGAGGTGGCCGGTGGCTAGAGAAGGGCTAGGCGGCGGCAACTTGAGGAGGGGCTCTAGGTGGCGGCGGCTTGAGAGGGGCGGTGGACAACCTAGGCTTTCAACGTGTACGGCAAGGGGGCTCCCATCCCCTCCTTTATGAGAGGGAGAGGCGACAAGGAGGAGGGGAGTCCTCCCCCAACTACTCTTCCAAGGACGTCGGCAAGGGGAGTGATGGAAACCTTCCCTAAGTGAGTTTCCTCTCCTCCCTCCACTAGGCAACCATGTTGGGATTTGTTTTTCAAACTAGTGTTTGACTTTTCAAACTAGAGTTTGATTTCTCTCTTCTCATTGCCCAGCCAAGTGACTTAGGATATGATGCAACCATTCCACTTTGGTATGACACATCCATGTACCCTTCCCACTCCGGAGTGATGGACCTTCTAGACCCTTCTAGAAGATACCGGTGAAAACACTGAAAACATTTCCGATCTCGGGAATTGGACTTTCCTTATATGAATCTTATTCTACAAACCATTCCGGATCTCCTCGTGATGTCCTGGATCCAATTCGATACTCCGAACAATATTTTGTCTCTTACTCACATTCCATATCTACTAAACAACATTGAATCCTTAAGTGTGTCTCCCTACGGTTCGTGAATTATGCAGACATGATCAAGACTCTTCTCTGATCAATAACCAATAGAAGAATCTAGAAATTCATATGGCTCCCACATATTTCTACGATTACTTCATGGTCGAATGAACCATTTACATACGATACTAATTTACCTTTGTCTCGTGATACTTTACTTATCCGAGGTTTGATCGTCGGTATCTCTGCATACCCAGTTCAACCTTGTTACCGATAAGTAATCTTTACTTGTTCCTGTGATATGTGATTCCTTGTGAGCTAGTCACATGCTTGCAATCCAATTGGATGACATTCCACCGAGAGGGCCCAGAGTATATCTATCCGTCATATGGATGGACAAATCTCACTCTTGATCCATGTGCCTCAACACATACTTTCAGAATACTCAATGCCACCTTTATAACCACCCAGTTATGAAGTGGTCTTTGATGTCATCAAAGCATCCATTCGGTGATGGTGATTAACATGATCTCATGGTCGAAGGATTTATGTTATTATGTATTTGAAAGCTTATAGCAAGTGAACTATTTAAATGAATTGATCTATGCTATGCTTAACTATAGGAGTGTGTCCATCACATCATTCTCCTAATGATATGACCTTGTTATTAATAACATCCAATGTTCATGATCAGGAAACCATGATCATCAATTAATCAATAAGCTAGTTTAACAAGAGGCTTTACTAGAGACTCTTTTATGTTTACAAATCACACAAGTATTAAAGTTTCCGATTAATACAATTATAGCATGGGATGTAAACATTTATCATAAACATAAAAATATGATAATAATCACTTTATTATTGCCTCTTGGGCATATATCCAACAAAAAATTACCAGAATCACAAATAATGGTAAAAAAGTGAAGTCCTCCAAACGTGTTATGGCAGATCTATCCGTAGATCACGCTTCCATCCATATCGGGAGAAGATATCCCTCGTTGTGTCCTCCAATCGCGTACAATGATCCATAAACAAGTCGCGGAACTTCATACGTTGGAGAGTAGTCCATGATCGGAGGATAGTCGTTGCTCGATAGATAACCTACAGGGAAGAAGACACAATGTTATTAAAATCCTTGTCATTTCTACATAACCAAAGCGATCAAATAGTGGCAAGCACTTCCATACTAAATAAAGTCCCGTGTTTATCCTCAATCTCATTCCACCAGTTGCCAAATACATTGACTACCGAACCCTGGAGGAGATAAACGAGAGACAACTTGGATGATTGACCATTTAGCACGAGCAAATTTACATTGGAAAAATAAATGGCATATGGTGAAGAAAAAGCATTATATACTTCCATGCCAATTCCTCATAACAAGATTATATTTTGTGAGAATGGCCCCTTTACGGAGATACCAAGCGAAAATCTTTGTTTTAAGAGGGTATTTTCATCTTCCAAATTTTACCGTTATCATCGACTCAGATATCAGGTTGGATCAAAGCTCTATACATTGAATCAACAGAAAATTTACCACTATGTAGTAATTTCCATTTGAATTCGTCCACACCCTTGGGCAGCTGTATTATGGATAATATTAATAAAAGATTGTTTCAAGACACCATTTTAGGACATATGAGACTTTTTTGAAAGACACGTTAGAAGGATTGGTTTTCATTACCGTGGAAAATGTATCTCATTTGTGCCTAACAATCGAGTATAGAGCCGAATATTGTTCATGAAGAGAAGTTTGAACTAATTGAAGAGAATCTCAATTGGAGAGATAGAAATTACAAGTGAAACACTTTTCTTCCTATGGTGAGTGAACTGATCTGATTACTTAGATTCTGAATTCAAGAAGAATTAGCCACCAACTGATCACTTTCGATTCTGTTCAAGATAAAAAAGATCACTTCAAACAACGTTATTATACACTTCTTCTTACCGTGGTGAGTGGTGACGAACTGCTGCTCTACTAGTATGCTATTGTGCAGCACTGCTATCACTAATCCTAGGGTTGTCGAACTTATACGTGTCGTCGTTCCTAATCGAGCTAAATATCAGGCACGTGCGGCCTGTGGGTTGCGTCTCGTGAGGTGAGGCGACGAGCAGCAAGCGGGGCAAGGAGAGGGAGATAGCGGGAATTGTTTGAAAAACACGTTGTTCCCGTGTCTGGAGAATGGATACGGGCGGCGGCACGGACATACAACACGCCGGCGGGGACTGGCGGCAGCTCAGGTCGATCGAGTCGAGGACAGAGAAGAGGGTCCATTCGAGGTAGAGCCGAAGAGGAGCAATTCACGTCTTTGTCGATATGATTCGATGCCTCGCGTCGCTGGCAGCCTAGTAGGAGCATACGTGGGTCGGTGGCAGTCCAACTAAGTTCACAATAGGTATTTGGCCAAGGTTAGAATGGACAGACTCGAGACTCAGGACAACACATTTTTCCAATTTTTACGAGTTTAAATGTACAAAAGAACCCCAATAAGTATATACATGCATATACATAAGCTTATATACTAATTTATTTTCACAAAAAATATTAGGCATTCATTGCATACCCATGAATAAAGCTAGATCCGCCTCTAGACACGACCACCCCTAGGCCGCGCCACCTGGACTCTTTTGGGCCTCTGGGCTCCACTAGTGAGGTTCTAGTGCTTCAGGTCCTTGTCTTCATGAAAACATTATCCTTCAAAAAGCCCATGTTCACTTGAATCCTTTTAGGTCTGTAAAAGTTAAAAATACGCAAAACACAAACCTATCATGCAAAGTTATAAACCAAATAAGGGAGGTCATTGGTAAATCACCAAAAATCAATGTAAAACATGAATATGACGTTGTACATGATGCAAATATATTGTAATATATAACAATAAACTATAGAGTTCATGTATGCATTTTACATGCATCAACATCCTCAAGTTTAACATATGCTCGTCCTCAAGCATAAAGGTGATAAAATTAAACATGGACTTTGGAGTTTTTTGTTATTTGAACATCACAAGTCATGATCATTGCTACATAAAGTTAAATTCATCATTTAAATAATAACAACTAGCAATTACGTTATAAAGATATTGAAGGAGATATGCCCTAGAGGCAAATAATAAATAGATTTTATTATTATATATCAGTTAGTTCATAATAGTTCTATAGTGTGCTATAACTGTATCAAGTGGAAACATTAATACAT
This sequence comes from Avena longiglumis, assembly GCA_030063025.1. NCBI lineage: Eukaryota > Viridiplantae > Streptophyta > Magnoliopsida > Poales > Poaceae > Avena > Avena longiglumis. The sequence continues at coordinate 82,373,220 of CP125976.1, forward strand.
GTGTGGTATGTAAACAAACCAAGTTCCTAGTAGCATCTATTTATACTACTTTGTTGGGCAACTGATGATCGAGCTTTTCTGATCATGGACTTACTTTAACGCCAACTGGCAATAAGGTCACTTTATTAATGAATGATGTAATGGATATTACCCACTATAAGTACTGCAACATGATCAAGTCACTTAGTTCATCATTGCAATAGTTACATGTGTAGCTTCCTTCTCCTTTGACTATGAAATCATATTAATCACTATCACCAGAGGCTGCTTTGACTGCATCAAACACCATGTCCGTAATTTGGTGATAATAACAGTGTATGTTGGATATTCCAGAGGGATATGTTGAGGCCTATGCATCAATACTAGGATTTGTTCATCCGTGTGACGAGAAGATACAAACGCCCGACTCGGTGAGATTACAACCATAATATTGTAACATGTGACTAGGTCACGGGGATGGGATATCACGAGAACAAGTAAAACGGAACTTGGCGGTAACAAGATTGAACAAGGTAAATGATCAAATCTCGGACAAATCAGCATCGAAGTAACAAAGGGAATTGGACTCGATGTTTCATGGTCCAAACGACATAAAACATCGTGGAATGCGTAGGGGTCACTATGGGCATCCCGGTCTCGCTATTGATCATTGATCTGAGAGAGGTCTTGATCCTATCTGTGATGTTCCCGAACCATTGGGGAAACACGCTTAAGGGTACGATGACGCTTGGAGATCAATATGGAATTGTCGGAATCATATGATGGTAGAGAAGAGAAAACCAAAAGTGTTACGTGAGAGAACCAGAATCGTTTCGGGAGGATCCGAAGTCATTCGGAGAAAACCGAAAGGTGTTTCTCAGAGGGAATAAGTCCAAGAAGAATCGTTTCGGGAGGATCCGAAGTCATTCGGAATCATATGTTGATCCGAAGTCATTCGGGAGGATCAAAGGAAATTTAGTAATACGTATTTCATATTAATTAATGTAATTAATATTAAATATATATTTAGAATTAAATTTAATGGGCAAACTTTCCTAACGGGCCAAGTTCCTAGAGGGAATAAGTCCAAGAAGGAAAGCTTCCCTAGGGAAGGCCATGCCGCCCAAGGGGGCCAATCCGTCGCCCAAGAGGGCCCACCTGGCTGGCTTGGAGCCACGTGTGGAGGTAGGGGCCACCATCCCATGGCCCCTCCCCTCCTTGGTGCCAACTCCCACCTCCTTCTTTAGTCCCACCCCATGACTTGAATGGGTGGGAGTGCTCTCCCTTCCCTACAGAAAGAGGAGTATGTGGGAAGGGAGACACAACAACAACAATTGAGATATTCTTTAAGGCATTTTTCTTAGAGAAAATTCATCTCTCTCTTTTTCTTCCTCACATGTGGTTTACAAGTTCAGACTACACACGGGGAATAGCTATATGTCTCTCTCACGTCGTTGTTGTACTGGGACAGTTCATGAAGGAGTTGTACATGCAAGAGACGCAAAACATAAGAATATAAGATGTTTTAGCTTTATAAAAAGAGCGTATCTAGAATTTTTTAGTATTTAGATTAGGAGTGAACCTACACACTAGAAGGTGTCTATATATTTTTTTTTCACAAATCAAAACCATCTTTTATTTTAAAACAGAGAGTAGATGGGTTGAACTGGTTGCTGGTTTGTGGCCCCACCCCCTTATCCTATTTTTCTGTTTTGACTTTGGCTGTTTAAACCGTACAGATCAAGCAACACGATGCTCTTGCAAAAGAGCGCGGGGAGGCAACGTCGGATCGATGCAATGGGATAAGGGTTGTTTACATATTCTATGGATCTACCGAAGACGACACATCCGATCCGATGCACGTGCTGTCTGGTGCTGTGTCGCGCGATGGGTCAGTCGTCCATCGATGGATACTCCTTTTGGCGTTCCATCCGGTCCCCCGCTACAGCATCTTCGCGGAAAGAGCAGCAGCGAGGGCGAGGCGCGCGCATAGGAGGGGTTCCGCCTAGTTTCACGGGCCCCAAGGGTTAACCTGCACCTCCACACAATCCTCTCGTCTCGCCTCCTCGCAGTACGAATCGGTCTCCCGCTGTCGTCGTCGCATCCCGCCTCCTCCACCATGAAATGTTAGAGCATCTCCACTCGTTGGTCGAAATCAGGCCAAAAATCGGACCATTTTTCGGCTGGACGAAACTAGTTTTCGGCCTGAGTATCCCATTTTCCCACGCGCGTATCCAGACCGAGTTCTAAAATTCGGCTAAAATTCATTAAAGATGGGCGAATTTTATTAAGTTGGCGGATTACATCAAATTTAAACTAAACTACTGCATAATAAACTTAAAATAAAAGGCCCGTCGTGGCCTCCACCGGTGACTTCGCCGTTCTATAGGCCGAAGTTTCTGTAGAACGCCGTGTAGCCGGAGTCGGCGCGGCCGTCATCCTCGTCGCCGTTATCGTCTTCGTCGCTCGGCGGCTGGTTCTGGCGGGAGCTCCCCTGGCCTGGGTCGCCGAACCTCCAGGGCCGGTAGGACGGGCCTTCGTCCTCGTTGTCGTCGAGGACGTAGAACGGGGCGTCCTGGTAGGCGAGCTCTTGCCCGGCCAACGCCCGCCGGCGGCTCGCCTCGCCTGTTGCGAGCTAAGGATGCGGCGTCGCTTTCGCTTCTCCCAGTCCTTCATGGACCATTCCAGGATGTCCGGCGAGGAGGGCTCCACCGGCGGCGGCTGCGGCGCCATGTCGCGGAGCGACTGCTCCAGCGCCATCCTCAAGGCGCCGTCTTCGGGCGCCGGCGAATCTTCTGTCTTGGGACGGGCGATCTCCTGTTCACGCCAGTCCGCGAAGAACTGCTCCCAGTACATGAGGTTGTCGGCGCTCTCGGCTTCGGAGGGGTCATCCATGCCGCCGATGTACCCTTGCACATCGTATGGCAGCTCCTCTGGCGTCGGCACCGGCAGGATAGGGATGCCGCCTACGCTCAGCTTCCACCCCGGAGGCATCCGCGTGTCCGGCAGCGCCATATAGCCGGCGTCAAAGATGCGCGCGCCTCGAACTGGAGGTGCGTGCCGAATCCGTTCGCCACAGCGTCGTCGCCGGGGTACCATTCGGCCATGGCTGGGAAGGGGAAACAGTGAGAGAGGGTTTGCCGGAGTTTAGGCTTATGGGTGGGAGAGCTGTGAGAGAGTGTGAAGATCTCCGGCGAGGGGTACGACTTATAAAGGCCGAGGTGGGCGGCGAGGGCGGGAGGAGTGTAGCGGCGGGAAAAAGCGGAAGTTAGTGCTCGCCGAGGATGAGCGGCGGCGCCCGTAAATAGGCGACGCGACGCATTAATGTCCGTGAGCCGCGTGGTTCCGAGGATGACGACGACTCGGCGGGTCCACGCGCCGCTTTGGTTTTTTTTTGCCGAATTCGCTGAGTCCAGCGTTCTCAGGGCGTACCCAAAAACCTGGGTTCGGCCTGATTAGTCCGGATCAAACAGGTCTTTGGGTATACGAACTGAACAATTTTAATGTTCGGATCAGCCTCTTGGATAGAGGCGTGGAGATGCTCTTACCACCGGCGCCATGGACAGAACGGCCTGCGGGCCGACGGCCTTCCAATAAAAAGGTCACTGGCCAAGTCTCAAGCCCAAATATATTTGTTCGCCTCTTTAAAAAGCAAAGCAAGATCTTTTTTGCAAGAAAAAACGGGGTGGTTGACGTCGCGTTCGAGCCGTGTCTCGCTTCGGATTCCGTGCCGCGGAAGGTCGAGGTGAAGTTCCTGCCTCGGGGACCCGAACCGAACCGAACCGCGCTTCGTCATGACGGGGGACTTCTACAACACAAGGCGTGCAACCCTGGGCGATCGCAGGTAGCGTGCTGCACACAAACATGATGTACTGGCCCGCCCTTAAACCCTCCCGGCCCAAGAACCCGTCGCCGGAGGCCATGTCCATGGCCATGGCGGCTTCTTCCACCGTGCTCCCCGATCTGGAGGAGACCGAAGACGGCTGGGTCGTCCTGCCCCCAGTCACCGCCACAGCTCCCAAATCGAGGGGCAAGCCTCCCAGGCCACCCTCCATCCGGCCTTCATCTTCATCCACGCCGACGGACCATGTCGTCGCCGCCTCTGACGGAGCCTTGGATCCCACGCCGGAAGACATACTCAGCCGGTACCTGCCCCTGCGCCGATCGCTGCGGTGCGACTCGCTGCCCCGTCAGATCCACGACGCCGACGTCTACGGCGCGCACCCAGGCTTCCTCGCCGCCGTGTACCCGGCGGCGAACTGCCGGCCCGAGTGGTTCTTCTTCGTGTGCCGGGCGCAGTGCCAGGGCGGACGGCGCAGGGCCGGACCCGGCGCGTACCGTCTCGGCAGCGAAGCCAAGCTGCTCGGCGGCAGTGCCTACTGCCACGCCTTCCGGTACTACGAGGACGACGCCGACCTCGGCTCCGCCTCCACCAAGGAGACCGAGTGGCGCATGGACGAGTACGGCCACTGCCGCTCCGCCGCCGCCGCCTTCGACATGGTCGTCTGCAAGCTCTACCCGACGCACGGCGGGGTCGTGCACCACAAGCTCCGCGTCGACAGCGCGAGTCTTCAATCCGACGCGGACGCGAACAAGCCGCAGCTGCTCGTCCGGCTCTACCTCGACACCGTCAGCCTGGGGGACCCGCGCCGGTGCCGGATGTACGCAGTGGCCGACGTCTTCGCCGCGCACCCCGCGGTGCTCACGCTCTCCTTCCCGGCAGCCAACGACCGGTGCCAGTGGTTCTTCGCCGTGCACCAGCAGCGCAAGCGCGACGCGGACGTCGAGGAAGACGAGCCAAGACCACGGAGAGCAGGTCCAGGGGCATACGTGCCGGTGCGCGGAGGCCGTGCCGTGGACGGCGAGGGCGGGGACGTGGGCTACCGCCGCGTGTTCTTGTACAGGGAGGACGACGAGACGGCGAGGCGGGTGTCGCGGACGGAGTGGTGGATGGAGGAGTACGGCTTCGGCCGGGACTTCCCGTACGGCAGGCTCCCCGCTGCAGAGTCGCGCATGGGCGACGATGAAGAGCTGGTGGTGTACAAACTGTACATGAAATTGGCTGGTAACCTGGCGTAGTGTGTTCTGTTACTTATACAAACTGTTCTGCAGAATAAAACAGATTTGATGTACAGTATGTTTATTGGCTTCATTCTGAATGTCCTGCCACGATACAGAACTGAAACTGATTCCAGACTCAGAGTTGACACCTCCCTCATAAATCGCAATACGCTTCATTCTGAATGTCATGCACGATACAGAACTGGAACTGAATCCAGACTCAGAGTTGACACCTTCCCTCATAAATTCACAATGCGAGAAACTAAATCCAGACACAGCGTTCACAAATCACAATGGGAGAAACTGAATCCAGTCTCAGCATTGACATCTCTCTCACAAATCACAACATATAAGATGCATACATGCATGTAGAAGAGTTGATCATCAAGATTGTTATCACTCAGATAATTTGATTGATATCTAAGGAGTCATACACTGAGATTTAACAGTATCCGAACATTGCCAAACTCCCACCTTACATTATTTCATAATAACACGGGAACGCTGTAACGTTACTAAAATGTCCACCAAGACAACCCGCAGACCGCAGACCGAGCTAGGCAGTCATGGTTGTCTTCGATGCAGAACCGGTGATTGCTCCGGCCTCCGTCAGCAGAGGCACAAGCTTTCCCGACTTCTCCAGTGCAAGAGTATCTGCCCCAAAACCAAGAGAGTTGACATGTCAGGTAAATTCCAAATATCAGCACAAGCAATTGCTTCTGCTTGAATAGAAGAGTTTGGCACTGTGTGGTCAGTTCCTTGGTAGTACTAGTAGTAGTAGTGAAAGGCAAAATGGCTCACCATCACAGCCACCGATGTGTTTCCCATTGATAAACACATTTGGAACAGTCCTCTGACCAGTCCATTCAGCTAGAGCAGACTGCACATCAGCTCCATCACCTTCATAAGAGATAGCATGGGTAAGTTCAAAAAGAGTTCGTACAAAATCGCTATGCAGAGTCGAGACACGAGGCGATTGCTACTTAGAACATGCTAGGTGTTTTATCATAGGGTCCAAATACCACTTAGTTATCCTATAAGGATAAAAAAGACCACTGCTGGGAGCAAGGTGTATTAAACTGAGGAACATGTTTTACTGACAGCATGCAAACGCTTAACAGGAATAGTTTTATTTGTGAGGAACAGTAAATATTTGAGGTTATGATGGAAGCATTTTGATTACATAATGAGTCACAGTTGGTTGCTTGCCACTCTGATTGCTTCTCTAGTGCATAACCAAACATCAAACTCTCCTAAGAGGCTTAAGATCTTGCATATTAGTATGTACTTGCAAAACAGATTACAAATACTATGCCACAATCCATCAGTGCGTGCTGCCATATTAAAATTCTTTTCGCAGGTCAAAGCTCTCAGACTCAATATGTACTTTCTGACAAAATATTGATATGTATCTCTACAGCTCTTGATATTGTGCATATACAACTAATTAAGTGAACTGTAAGAAGAAAAACAAGATGAGTTAAGTCCTCGATTAACTACAGAATGATTCACAATTTGTTGTTTGCAACCTTTATTGCTTCTCTAATGCATAATCAGACAACCAAACATCGTAAGAGGCTTAAGATCCTACCACATTATTACTTATTACGAGCTTACTTGAAACCACAATCAATCAGTGGGTGCTGCTATGTCAAATTCTCTCGTAGGTCAAAGCTCTTAAACTCAATAATGCAATCTATATCAGCGAAATAGCACAGAAGCAACATCCCAAGACAGGCAAATTTCTCATCTGAAATTCCGGGTACCAGCTCTTGGTGTCGCCAATACATCTAAGTAAATGAAGTGAGTGAACTGTAAGAAGAGAAACAAGATGGAAGTCCACTCGCCTTCCACATCTAGCTCAATAGCCTTGAAACTTGCCCCTAGCTTTGTGAACAACTGCTTCACCTTTGTGCAGAAAGGGCAGTAAGACTTGCTACATACAGATAGCCCAGAAAATCAAGTTAGCGTTAACAAGGCAAGCATTACCCATTTGCGCATAAATCAAAAATGTGCTACAAATAGTATTCCCTAAGTCCCCAATTAGATGTCGCAGATGTTGTCTAGATTCACACTAAAACATGTATAGGTATGTGTGTATTTGTGATACGCGGCAAGTAATTCAGGAGAGAGGGGGTAGCTTATTGCCATGGAGCAGCGTTAACAAAAAAAACAATTCCTCCACTGGAGCACATCAAGTCGTTAAGCTCAACATCAGGACCCCTACTAGATCCAGGTAAAACCCGTTACAGCCATAAACCATCCAGAGTTCCAAACAAACCAGCCAATAGGATGGATACGAATTCTGCACTTCTAATTAAATATTGGTACTAGCTTTCCTTCCTCCACCGAGAAGGAATATATAATAATAAAAGGAATAACGAATATGCTCGACTGGTAGGGATGGGGAAAAGAAGACTACGGACAAGAAGGCGGGGATAGAACAGGATCTATTCTCCTTCTTCCACCTTCCCCATCATCCCCTTCCCCCTTTTTCAGTTCTCCTACAGACTAATTTCCCAAGTCGAGGTCGGTACTGTCTGTCCATGGCATGAGTGATCGATACGAGAACGAGATGCATGGAGGGAGGGCAGACAGACGCACCTGAAGACGACGACGGGAGCGGAGGCAGCGACTTCCTTGGCCTTGGCGAGCGCCATCGCAACGGATTCGGGGTTGGAAGAGGAGGAGGAACCGATACCCATCTCCGGCACGGGGGGCTGTATTTATACAGCCGGAGGTGAACGACGGGGCTAGGCGGCGGGGTCCTGTGCTGGTGGGTGGGGCGGGCCGTAATCAATGAGCCGAGGGCTGCGTGTCCACCCGACGACCGCGTGAGCGTGGCACGTCTCCCACTCCCAGCCAACTCAACTCACCGGTCACGGCTCACGTCTGATCGGCGCTGGGCAAAATCTACGACCGTTTCCCGTTTTGTAGCGAGGCGGAGGGGTTGCAGGGAGGCGTCTAATCTGAAACATGGCTAATGAGACGCGTCAGGCGTTGACCAATGGACATTCAGCCCGATATGGACAGGGTTCCTTGTACGAACACCGCTTCTTTTTGAAAAAAAGGGTTTTATTTCGATTCCCTATTTTGAAAATCAGATAAAGTTCTCTACCCCGAACTTTGTATCGCATGTATGACTTAGCACAACTAGGAAAGTAAGATCAAATAAACAAGACTAAAAAAATTCATGGGAATAGCAGAATACAAAATTAAGAAATGAAAATAATAATAAAGAGGAGCCTAATCTCACTCCCTTCTATACCATAAAGAAAAGATATACTGTATTAAATTTTTACCATTTTCTAAAAAGAAAAGGAAGTGCTTCTAGATTATAGACTTATCCACTTAGATGAATAAATCATACTATACTCTATTTTGCAGGCCGAGAAGCCAGAGAACATGAGAAAAAACGAATCACGCAAAGGAAGAACATTTCGGCCATTGTGAAACTGACCTCGCCTTACCCGTTCAGCCCAGACGCGTCGTTGGTGATGAACTTTTTTTCATGGACACACACCTAAGAAAGCTCACCACCCACTTCACAAACGGAAAAAAAAAAGCTCCCATCAAACTTCCCAGAGCACAAAAATACGTTCCCTTGGACAGAAGGAGCTATTCAAGTATTCATACACTATTCTAACCAGAAGTACGAGGCGCGTCCCCACGTGAACCAGCAGACAGAATTGAGCGAAAGGGACATGGATAAGATGCTAATCTGATGTACTGAATTCACTGGCTTATGGACCATTATTTACCCAGCAGACGCTGAAGAGACAGTCGGTACACCAGATTATTATTAATTTATTAGCATGATGAAATGTCAAGGCCTAAACAAGAACTGCTTCCAGACACAATCGCAGCTCGACAGGATCCTCTGTCTCATCGTCTCGGTCAAAATGTGTGCCGAATAAGCACAAGCCAGGGCCAACCTGATCACACCCAACCCAATCCCAGGCAGGCTTCCGGCTAGCAATAGCCTGCATACGGTGAGAATTACAACAACGCAGCTGGCGCCTGGATCTTTTCTCGCAGCCTCTGGGCCACAGCATCGATGAATTCCTCGGTGCTCAGGTAATACTCCCTTGTTACCCTAGCAAAAATGAGGCAGAAACGATGTCATGTTAATGTAAGCAGCAGGTGAGGAACAGAACAGCGAAGAGCAAGCAACAAACAATGGAAGGAAGACATTTGACACACTGCCACAAACAAAATGTGATTCTTAAATTGAAGACACACTGCCATCAGTTCTCTTACAGCATAAATAGCGTCTTTTCCTGGAAGACTAATACAAGAAGTTGGCTTTAGGAAACTTCTCACCCCACTAGTTCCTTGGCAGTTTTCCGAGACCATTGTTTTAAGAAATGTCTACTTTACTTTCTATACAGCCTATTTGACACAATCCTATTGAAAATCGTAAGGCATGGATTCATAGTTAGTGTCAATTTCTCTCTTATGAAAATCATAAGGCGCAGATTCATAGTTTGAGGCAGCTAAGGGATTTGAGATGGATGGAGGCAACGGTAGTTTCGGCTCGATGGAAGTATGAGCGCAGATACGAGAGGGATATTGACTGGTCATAATGGCATTTTTCAAACTACTCGAAAGTTGGAAGGGCATTTTTCATAATGGCATTTCTCAAACTACTCGAGAGTTGGAGTGGCATTTTTTCTTTGTATTATTGTAATGGTATTTTTCGATTTTGCAAAGTTAATGGCAACATATATCGAATTAACCAAACAAATAACCCCTGCAAACAAGTGGGGGGGTGCAAAACATAAGCCTACATTAATATTCCTCCATGTTAATCAGAAGTGAGGGGAACAGGATCATTTATTGATGAACTGCTGTTTCTTGCGAATTCAGTTTCTTTTTTTTCGAATTTAACAAATTCAGAATTGGGATAAGCATTGTACTCCCTCCCACCCTCCCATGAGTTATAGTTGGTGCTATTACACATAATATTTTAGTCTAAAACTCATGACGGATAAGCAGTTGAAATTCTGGTACTAACTAATAAGAATATTTGGTCCATCATAACAGCAAATAGTATACTTGCTTACCTTAGTCTCTAATAATCATCAATACAAATGCTACAATCTTTTGAGCTGATTTGTTTTATTATCATCATTTCGGGATAATATATATAGGCTAACCATCATATGATCACGGTGCATCCAGATCAATAAGTTCCCAAGAAAAGATACCATAGTATTTAAGCACCATGAAAACAGAACACATATACATAAATCGGCTTACTTGGGTCCATGGCTAAGAAGTGCAAGATCCTTTGTCATTTTCCCAGATTCCACTGTTTCGACACATGCAGATTCAAGATTCTGTGTGAAATCCAGCAGCGTGTCATTTTTATCCAGCTTTGCTCTAAACAGAGAAAGTAGTTACGCCATAAGTAGGTCAGAAAATGCAACATTTTGACTGGTTATGAAAAAAGCAAACGGCAGAAGAAATTATAGATCTTCTGACTTCATGTGTAAACTTCTTCATCTAGACTATTGTGATTCAGAAAATGCAGCACTTGAACTGGTTATGAACAAAAGCAAATGGCAGAAGAATATTATAGATCTTCTAACTTCATGTGTAAACTTCTTCATCTAGACTATTGTGATTACCTATGTTCTAGCCCACGAGTCCAAGCAAATATAGAAGCTATGCTATTGGTACTCGTCTCCTGTCCCTTCTGATGTAGCCTGAAATGTCTAGTGACAGTCCCATGAGCAGCCTCTGCCTCTAATGTCTTCCCATCAGAAGATAACTGCAGAAACAAAAAAGGTTTCATTAGTGGTCAAATAGAATAATGCTACAGAAAAGCGGAAGAAATAACATGACTTACCAGAACAGATGACATCAGACCCAGAGAACCAAAACCTGAAACAAGAACTCATCAAGAATAATAGATTGAATATGAAAAAACAATAGCATAACAAGTCCGTCCTATTAAGAGATCAATAGTGGCTAACATCACCATGCGGTTTAACAGATTCTATAACTCCACAGTTGCAACATCAGGGAGAGAACATATGCAAACCTTGGGCAAGGAAATCACTCTGAACGTCTCCATCATAGTTTTTGCATGCCCATACATATCCACCTTCACTTTTCACAGCATATGCCACCATGTCATCAATTAACCGGTGTTCATACCTGCATGAATCATGTAAAGATCACTTGCAGTTCAAGCAGAACTCCAGTGATCCAAATCTGGTATAAATTAGCACATACCATATTGAGTTTTCCTCAAACTTCTCCTTCCAATTCTCTTCATATACCTCCTGAAAGATGTCCTTGAATCTATGGAAATTTAAATTTTGCACATGTCAAGTTAGGATACCTGTATAACATTATTATTAACTGCAGAATTATATACTTAAGGTCATCAGAGATTCAGAGCAACAAAAATAAATCACTTGTACACTTGTGTTCTATATAAACAAATCTGCATTTCCAGTGGGAAATTATAAGGTTAATTATGCACCAGCAGGAGTGTACAGTGAAGATACAGGTTAAGAAAGGAGCTTATTATTCTTTAATTTATTAGAATAATCACTTTGCCTACCAATAAGGCCTCATCAGAGCATAACACGAAGGCCCTCGGCTACTGGTCAACTAATGCCAGACAACACGTTGGTACATTGACAGTTCAAAATGCAGTATGAAACACCAAAAGAGTTACCAAAGACCAATGCTAAAGCTATTTACAAGATCGTCAGAGACCATTTGGTAGTCTTTGCAACAAAAGAGTGCTTAATGACTACAACACAAAAATATATATATCGTAAATAACAGCCATTCCAGATACCTGCCATCGTATTTTTTTAGTATCGTATTCTTGGTGCTCAGATAAAGAGGCCATTTCTTGGACAGTGCCATTGCCATTGATGACTCAGCAAATGCCCTAATAGACTAAAAGAAAGAGCAGAAATTAACTTACCACTCAAGAGAAGGTAATGAACTATATCAGTTTGTTATCATACCTCATCCACATTATACATTGCTAATGCCACTCCAGGTCCTTTAAAATCATATACATTTAGCTCCACCGGCTCAGCTCCCTCAGGGACTGATTTTCAGTACCGAAGAAAGGGATAAATGAACAAAAGTACAGTAGAAGGTTTGGAACTATAGGATAAAACCAAAGAAAGAAATAAGTAAATGACAGTCAATGGAGCTCACCAAAAACCATCTTAAGCTTTCCTGGGCCATCAATAATCATATCGGTAGCTCGATACTGATCTCCAAATGCATGTCTTCCTATGCAAATGGGCTTCTTCCAACCTTCAAAACAAGTTTCCTTCCTTTTATGTGCTAACTTTATTATTTTCTTTCATAACCATGATTTTACGTATCTGCCCTTACCAGTAAGTATCCGTGGAATATTTTTACACAAGATGGGCTCCCGGAAAACAGTTCCTATGACATGAAAATTGAAATGCAGAGTTAATGGTCATGATCCGGACTATTCCATATCTCTTGGAAGTATTGATTGTATTTGTGTGTTATAAGATTATTAATACTTTTCATATTATTGTCACCTGGGATAAGTGGATAACCTACAGAAATATTCTGCGACATCCCAAGTTTAGGAGGTTGGTGCAATATATATATATAGAGAAACAAACCAAGTTCAATAGTGACATATTAATTGCAAAAATGTCAAGAACCCAACCAAAATTTACAATGCTACACTATAGATGTATTCTTACAACCTAGGGCTCATAGATTGCCTACCAATTTAGTTTCAGATAATTTTATACAGTAACTATAAGAGCAAAGCCATTTCAAAGAGCTGAATAACAAACCATTTAGAATGTTCCTGATGGTGCCATTTGGGCTTCTCCACATTGACTTGAGGTTGAACTCTTTGACTCTTGTTTCATCTGGATATTATCACACAAACAAGACATATTAATGCAACAAAAAAAGCTTGGCCAAGTTCTTGTTAAATGTTCAAATGCACTGAATCAAACTATTGGGGAAACATACTGAACTTCCATCATATATGTTCTTAAGTCCGTAAAGAAAGTGAAATAACATCAAACAAATATACTTACCTACGAGTTTACAGCAAAGGAAATACAGTATTAAATTAATACAGAAAGTAACTGGCAAATGATGCAAAACAAAAGGCATAATAAGAGAGTAAGTTTCACTAAGGGCTTCAATTGCACCTTGCAATAGATAAACAGTTAGTTGTATACTAATAAATGGTGATCAGCAATCAGTACCACGAAAGAAAGGGATGAAACATGAGAAATGTTGCAAACGAAATCAAAAGACTGATACCATTTTCATTAACAGCTAAGATAATCCAAAAGAAGCATTTAAAACCTGGAACATATTTATGATGTTCCTCTTGAAACTTATGGCAATGGGAACTCACTTCCACAGACCACATCTAACTGGCTCTAGAAAACTCCGGCTAGTAGTGACCATAGAAAATAGTGTTCAAACCATGTGATCACTGATCAACATTCTTATAAATGTTTTAAGCTCATGTCAGCAAGCTGATTAGAAAGAAAAATACATTCAAGTACACATATGCATGCGCCAGAAGCACACATCCATTTAAAAGGAATACTTATACAAAATAAATGTACAATTGAGTCATGAATGCATGCATTTTATCACCAAAAATTAAGAATCAAATATGGGATATCAAAGTTTAAAGGACCCTACCAGGAGTAATTGTAGCACACTTAACAGCAACATTATACCTACACACATAAGAGATGAATAGAGATGAGAAAATAACGTAATAGTGTACTTTTCAAACACACACAATCTAAAACAAAGGCAAACATTGAACAAGGACCACAGTTGAAGAAGAACAGCTTTAGCATTGGTCTTTGGTAACACCAGTTACACAAGAATGTGTGTAAAGTAGAGATATGTGTAGTCATCCTACTTTACAATAATGATGTGGCAGAAAGCCATGCATCATGTGGTTATCCATCATAGCATAGTGAAGCATGTGAAGATACTAGGAAGCAACCAAGTTCCATGCAGAAACATAAAAAAATACTTCAAAGATGGCCCAGCATTTAGTGAAGTGCAGATACTTCGTGGAAACCTATCAGTAAAAGGACATATATAATAATCTATGCTGCTTGTCCGCTTAATGAAAAATTGAGAAAACAATCATTTGCGTGTTCACCTATTTTTTGCCCGCTTAATGTAACATTTAATAGTTGTCCGACGACTTATTCTGTTATACCTAAATAAGGTGCATCCAACTACTATATCCATAAATGGGAATGAATAGAATAAGTGCATGTCGTATGAAACCTAAGTTAGATGAACTCATTGTAAGGAGATGCGCCATACTAACTGAAGTATTAACACTTAGGTCAGATCAATTTGGGGCATTTTGCCAGGTATAATGCAGACGTGGAAAGCAGAAGATATCCAATAAATGGGTCTCGTCAAGCCCCTTGTTCCCAACTTGAGTGAACGTTCAAAAAGAACTTGAGTGAGCCTATCCCATGAGAAAAAGGACAGCTAAAACCCATCAGGTATTGCCTGATAGCTATTAAAAAATTAGCTAACACAGCAATACCAGATACAAAATTGATGCAAACAAATTAGATATCCAAATCAACTACTGAATGTGATTACATCATTTCCATACAAGATCATATATAATTGTAGCTACTAAGCAACATCTCTGAAATCTAACACATACGCATGAACGCCAGATGCATCTCTCATATGCTTCATCTAAGACGCTAATCAAACTATTAAGTACCAGATGCACATCTCTTATATGCTTCATCCAAAATGCTAATCAAACTAATAAGTCACTGAGATGAACGATTGGATCAAATCTGTCATAACCAATACCACAGAGAGCGAAAGAGGATTGATCTACTTACTTCAACGTAGCCTCGGCACTCTCGACTGTGACCTTATCATCAGTGGCATCCCGGTTGAGCACCCCAAGGTCAAAGTACTTAACATCCATCTCCAGGTACGGAAAGATAAGCTGCATATAGCCCCATGATCAACTCGCATCACGGAACAAATATTAACCAGTACTAACTACAACACCACTAGTGATCGAAAACAGTAAAGGGTGAGAGCAGAATTCCGCACCTTATCCTTTATCATCTTCCATATTACCCGCGTCATCTCGTCACCTGATTAGCATACACAAGGAGTTCGCGCAGTTATACACTCCGTCTAGATAGCGAGGAAGGGAAGAGGTGTAAGTGTAGCGACGAGGTAACGCACCATCCATCTCGACGATGGGGTTCTGGACCTTGATGCGGTGCTGCTCGGCCACCGCGGCGGCGGCGGCGTAGCAGCGGAGCGAGGCCCCGCGGAACACGCGGCCGCCAGGGGCAGGGAGGTAGGCGGGCGAGGAGGGAAGCCGGCCACGGACGGCGAACCCGGAGGGGTTTAAGAGGAGTGCTTTGGTCGCGGCAGAGCCGGAGAAAGGGGCCATGGCGGGGAGGCGGCGGGCCAGGAGCAGGTGGCGCATAATCTCAGCACCCACCCGCGAAAGCGGAAGGGGGAAGCTCCCGGCGCTCGTGACCACCTCGCAGATGGGGCCGCGGCGGAACGGAGGCGGGCGGCGACTGTGGCGGACAAGAGGAGAGTGGGGCAAAGGGGTGCGGCCTTGGTTGAGCCGGACAGGAGCGCCTATGTCCCGCTCGACGCGTGCAGGAGGGGATCTCCGCACGCAGGTTCTCTTCATGGGCCACGCCAGTGCAGCCGAAACAACAGGTATTCTTTTGGTTTTTTCTGTGTTTTTTTTATTTTTTGTGTGTTTTCTTTTATACTTTTTCCTTTTCTGTTTTCTTGGTTTTTAATACTTTTTATTATATTTAATACTAGTAAAATTTATTTTTCACCTGAACATATTATCTTCTTTGAACATTTTTTCATATAAGAACACCAAAACAAGAAAAATTATCTCATTTGAACAATTTTTTAATATGAATATTTATGTTTCTTGAACAATTTTACAATAAGAATATTTTTCTCATTTCAAAATATTTCCAATAAGAACATTTGGCTTATTTGAACGAATTTTCAAAATGAAAATTTACGTTGTTTGAATAATTCAATATGAATATTTTTATTATTCAAACAAAGAAAATATTACTAATATATTTTCCACCACATAAAAATTATTTTAATAAAAAACTAGAAAATATAAAATTTAAAAGTAAAAATAGAAATTAAAAACAGAAAAATAAAAAGAATCATAAATAAAAATGAAAATACAAATACAAATAGGAAAAACAAAAACCATAAAAACGATATAATAAACTCCAAATACCTAACCAAAAGCTTCTAGAAACTTCCTAAACCGGACAGTCGAATGCTTGGTATAAAAATGAAGAGACGAGAAGAAACGGTCCAGCTAGGCCATGCCTAAATGACGCACAGGGTGCGCGGAGCATATTAATGTCTGTATTGAGTCAAAGATAGGAATTGTCGAGCTGAACGAGATAGAAGGGTTCGAGCTGCATGATAGCAGTCTTAGCTGCTGTCTGGTTCAACTACGTCATTGAGCTCCTCTTGGCTTTGTTGCAACATAGGATTTAATAGAGAGATAAGCTAGTCCGACATGTCTCCAAGACGGTCCTACTCGTCAGAACATAAAGGCCAAAGGAGCACCTGTCCTTACATGTCTCCACCCATGAACATGTAATGATTAAGGCCTTTAACCCGACGGGAATCGTCCGTCCGAGCGGTTGTGAGGGTTTGAGACAAGAGAGAGGGGAAAGTGAGGAAAAGTTTATAGGCTGGGAAAAAGTGAGTTAACTAACGAACCAAAGACACAAAAATAAATCTCATATTTATATTATTCTAATGTATTTCATCGAGTACATGACTTGGTTGTGAAACTATATGTTGTATGTTGATTGTTCATCCCTATCAATAATGTTACACGATTTAAAGGATTCGAATGTCGCCTAAAAGAGGCAATCATTGAATCGACTTTGTGGCTCAATGTTCATAGGTGGGAAGGGGTTCTGCCATGAAAGCCCTAAAGGCGCATAAAACTTGCAAAAAAATGATGAAGTAAGAGGCGTCTAACTTTTTTTGCAAGGGCGTGTGTTGTGACATGATAATGGTAAGTTTATGAAATGATTGTCCATTGGATCCCTCGATGGAGATCAAGATGCTACAACCATGTCACGGCACCATACTCATGTAGTATTTGTTTGCACATCCTGCTTGGCGTAGTATACTAGTTATACGACATTAGCTAAATAGGATGATCCCTCACAAATTTCAATAATAGTGTTCCCCTCGAGTGTGCACCACCAAGAAAGTTCTTCGGTATGAGACAGTTTATGACGATCGGGTGTTAGACATACCTACGTTCGCATAAAGTGGGTGTAAGAAAGGTTACCCAGCAATACACACGAGTTTGAATTGGCGAGCCTGGCATGTGTAGACATGGCCTCGGAACACAGAGACCGAAAGGTCGAGCATGAGTCACATGGGGATGTGATCGACATTCAGAATGCCCACCTTTGGAGCTTGATGCAACTCAGATCACTATAGAGCTTCGTTGGGAAACCCTAAGAGGAATGTATGATGAGTATAGCAGCAAGTTTTTCCCTTAGTAAGAAACCAATGTTATCGAACTAATAGGAGGAAGGAAACGACTCAAAGGTGTTGCTAGCAACTTGGAAACATGCACAACACAAACTCAAGACTTTGTCCCGATGAACAGTGAGGTTGTCAATCTCACCGGTTTGCTGAAAACAAAGGATTAACCATATGGTGTGGAAAGTAATGGTGGCTTGCAGATACTAAACAGTAACAGTGAAAGATGTATCAATGGTAAAGATTGGACCGAGGTCCACAGTTCACTAGAGGTGCACTCCTTAATATAGACAACATAACATGCTGGGTTAACAAATTACAGCGGGGCAATTGACAGGACAGAGCAAGTCATAACAATACAATACTAGACATTCATGATCCTATGAGATTCAATTGGGCATTACAACAAGATACATAGATTGCCATCCAAATACATCTATGACTAGTAATCCACCTTCAGGCTATCATCCGAACCCCCTCCAGTATTAAGTTGCAAGCAACAGATGACATGGTTATACCCAACGGGTACACAACATTACCATATACGGTCCATCCCAAGGTAGGCCCACTAAGAGCAACATAGCCCATGGAGTTTTTGGGTGGCACAGGCCAGTGACGTCTTCGGATCCTTGGAGAGCAAGACTATAGTAGAAAGAATATTCAAAGGGGCAAACCCTAATTTGTAATCGACTCGACATATTCCCGGGACCTGCCTATCTATATAAAGGCCAGGAGGGCACGGCGAGAAGGATCTCTCAACTCTCACCGCATACACACCTCCACGCCAGATTACATCTGCGCACCCATGTAACCTTTGGTTCCGCCATAATCAAGAGCAGACAAGCAGGAGTAGGTTTTTCCCTCCAGGGGCCTGAACCTGGGTAAATCTCGTGTCCCCGTGTTGCTTGTCTGTTAACTGTTCCGCGATCTCCAGCATCCCCACCTTCTCCAAAACCCAAGCTCGTAACAATGGGCATTTACGAGATTGAACCTCGTCAATTGGCGCCGTCTGTGGGGATCTGGGGCACTGATTGTGTGATCGTGACGGTCCCAACCAAAGCGATCTGCAACTCCTCGGCGACGGAGAGCCACCTCCTCTTCGGCGCTTTCGACTTCACCGCCCACTCTCCAGCCACCATGAAGGATTTCGAGCCCGTAGGCGACGGGCTCGAGATTTTGTTCAGAAGCTTCTGCTTCCAGGTGGGACAGACCGACACTCTCTGCCTCCCAGAGCGGGAGCCACTGCCAGCCATCAGGCCCGCCTCGTGGGACCCACACCCCAGCGTGTTATGCACGTCAATGCTAACAGACGAGTCGTACGACAGCAGCTGCTGCAACTCAGATCTGTGCGGCCTCCCATCGGATGAGGGAACCTACGGTTCCGGATCCGAAAACTGTGGCAGCAGCGATCCAATCCGCGGGCGCTACCAGTGTGTTGTGGTCATCCAAAGCGACGTGGAACAACAACCACCAGGTTCGGGTGCCCACATACTATTGGAGATATGCCCTAGAGGCAATAATAAATGTAGTTATTATTATATCTTTGTGTTTATGATAAATGTTTACATTCATGCTATAATAGTATTAACAAGGAAACATTGATACTTGTGTGATTTGTAAACTTAATTTGAAGTCCCTAGTATAGCCTCTATACTTCACTAGCTTGTTGGTTGATTAATGATTGTGGTTTCCCTATCATGAACATTGAGATGTTATCAACAACAAGATCATATCGTTAGGAGAATGATATGGTGGACATACTCCTATAGATAAGCGTAGCATAAAGATCAAGTCATTTCAATAGTTCAATTGCTATATGCTTTCTGATACATAGTAACCTAATTCCTTTGACCATGAGATCATGCATATCACCTTTAGGATGGATGCTTTGATGACATCAAACACCACCGTAATCGGGTGGCTATAAAGGTGGCATTGAGTGTTCGGAAAGTATTGGTTGAAACACATGGATCAAGAGTGGGATTTGTCCATCCATATGACGGATAGATATACTCTGGGCCCTCTCGGTGGAATGTCATCCAATTAGCTTGCAAGCATGTGACTGGCTCACAAGGGATCACATATCACGGGAACGAGAAAAGAGTACTTATCAGTAACGAGCTTGAACTAGGTTTGCAGAGATACCGACGATCATAACCTCGGATAAGTAAACTATCGTGAGACAAAGGGAAATTGGTATCTATGTAAGTGGTTCATTCGATCGCAAAGTAATCGTAGAAATATGTGGGAGCCATATGAATTTCCATATTCCTCTATTGGTTATTGTTCGGAGAAGTGTCTCGATCATGTCCGCATAATTCACGAACCGTAGGGAGACACACTTAAGGATTCGACGTTGTTTGAGTAGTTATGGTATTATGAGAAAGAGACCGAATGTTGTTCGGAGTCTCGGATGGGATCCGGGATATCACGAGGTGATCCGGAATGGTCCGGAGAATAATATTCATATAAGGAAAGTCCCGTTTCGGAGTTCGGAAATGATTCTGGTGTTTTCATCGGGAATGTTCTAGAAGGTTCCGGAATGTCCGGCACTCCGGGGGGGAAGGGGTACATGAATGTGTCATTACATATTGGAATGATTGCATCATGTACTAAGTGTTCTTGCTGTTCCAAAAAAAGGATTAAATTGAATCCTAAAACAGAAAAGTCAAATGGCCAGTTTGAAAGTCAAACGGCTAAAACAGGAAACTATGGGAAATAAGCAAAAGGAGGCAAAACCGACTTGGGGGAGGAGTCCCTCCTCTCCAAGCCGGCGCGCCACCCAAGGCCGACTTGGGGAGGGACTCCCTCCCCTTGGCCGCCCCTCCCACCTATAAAAGGAGGGGCAGGGCCTCCTCCTCTAGACACACAAGTTCCTATCGTCTAATCTCCGGTTTAGAGCCGTTTTGGTTTAGAGCTTCTAATTGCACTAGCCTTCGGTTTAGAGCCTTCTAATTGGTGTGTCTAAACCCTAGACCACTAATAGCTCTCTCTCATACTCCACCATACTCGCTCCGGCTTAAGGCGAAGCCCTGCGGGATCTCCCCTCTACTTCCGGTACCACGCTGTTGTCTTTGCCGAATCGCGAGAGTGCTACAACCTCCGTCTTTGGAACAAGGAGAGGAAGGTCTTCGTCGAGTACGAACGTGTGACCCATTGAGCTACTTGGAGCAGCGCCGGAAGGATCGTCTACACGATCTTGAGATCGGGAAGAGTACGACTACATCACCCACGAGAATCTGCTCTCGTTAAACGCTTTGGAATCTTCGAGGGTAAGTTATTCCATCGACTCGTTGCTACAATCTAGTAGATAGATCTTGGCTTGTTTGTTTGTATGCGATAGAAAATTTTTGTTTTCCATGCTACGAAACCCTACACATACCACCACCCAACCCATAGGGTGAAACCGAAGGAAACAGGAGGCAACCATCCCTCCCGCCCAACGAAGGCAACGCTGTCGCCTACCAGAAGATCAATCTCAACGAGGACGGCTAGCACTAAGCACGCGAAGCCGTGGCGGGCAACAAGATCCTACCTGTGAATTCTTCACGGGACCTGCTGATGGCATACCACCTCCTCCTCATCGGCGAGCATAACAGGCAGGTGAAGTTGCGGGATGAGCTCGACAAACGCAAGCAAGCGACTTCGGAGTCTAGCGCGCGGCGAGCTGCGCTCTCTGCCGCTGGCGGCTCCAGCTCGCACGACAACAATGCCAACAAGAATCGCTCTTGCATAGATAACATGGACCCCGTTGCACATCGCGGGATCACCCGAACCCTCAACACGTCCTTCGTGGAGATGGACGTCAATGGCAACGTCATACCGAAGACGTCGCAAGCTGTGATCATGGCAACCACCACATATCTCGCATCCCATCCACCTCCGGTGGGGGACCCGAAGAGAGCTATGCACAAGTCTGCACTAGCCGGACTCGGACTCGTCGGAGCTGCGCTCCACGATGAGGCTCATGTGGAGCTGAAAAAGAAAGCTGCGGTTAGATTCAACCGTAGACCCACGCCCTCATCCGACAAGGAGGAATAGGAGCACGATCTACCTCGACGATGCAAGAGTCCGAGACATCACAGCCGCGACTATGACGCCCGAAGTGACCTCGCTCAACGCAAGGTCGACAAGGCACGCGCCAAACCCGCGTGCTCAACCGAGTCCAAAGAGGATGACGATGGAGAACTCTGTGGAGCTAGATGCTTGAGCAGATCTGTTCGGCAAACACGGATGGCGAGAAATTTCAAGCTTCCTTCGGACACTCCGAAGTTTGACGGGACGCAGGACCCGAAATCCTGGCTCAAAGACCACCTGTCGTCCGTCAAGCTGCATGGTGGTAACAAAAACACCGCCCTACAATACCTTCAGCTGCAGCTGACAGGCGCAGCTCGAATCTGGCTCAGCGGCCTGTCTTCAGGCTCTATCCGAAACTGGGAGGAGCTGGCATACATTTCATCCGAAACTTCAAGGGCACCAGCAAAAGTCCAGCCTCGATCGAGGAGCTACGGGCCTGCACCCAATGAACGGGTGAATCCATTCGCTTGTACATCTTGCGTTGGTCCAACATCAAAAACTCCGCGGCGCACATCTCCGAGGAGAGAACTATCGACCCCTTCAAGGACGGTGTCAAGCGCCCTGACTTCAAGGAGGAACTTGGGCGCGTCAAGCCCAATACACTTGACCACCTCATGGACATCGCCAACAGGTGGGCAGATGGCGAGGATTCCCTCCACCGAGCACATTCGGATGAGGAGGATGAGTACGGCCACAGACGTGAACATTGTAGCAAATGAAGATTGCGCATCTACGACGATCGCGACGGACCCGACATGGTTGCGGCTGGCGATGCCAAACGACGCAACGACAACAACCACAGCAGCGGAGGATACCGCGACGGAGGACACCTAGCACAGACGTGGCAACGTCGCAACCGCGACGACGAGCCCTCGACATACGAAAAGTTGTCGGGCCCTTGCACCATCCGCTTCTACATCGACAAGCAGGATGGAAAAAAGAAGGCCAGCCACATGCTGAAGGATTGCCGCGAGTTCCAAAAACTCGGCGAGGGTCTCACCCAGATGCGACGCCAGATTGTGAACCTCGGGTTTGGGCCCGCACCTACACCCGGTGACATCGCCCACGGAGCTCCTCCACCACCACCAATGGACCTCCAAATCAAGCAATCGCACCCGTGCAAAACAATGGCGTAAACGGGTACCCCGCGCCAAAAGGGTCCCTGATGATCCAAAAAGGGCGCCCAACAAACAGGGTGCAAAAGAAGATCACCCGCCAAGTCATCCTGGCTGTGACCGCTCCACCCGCCATCCCTGAGTACCTCAGCGGCTTGGAGTCCTGCATCACATTCAGTCGTTCGGATCACCCCCGCCAGATCCCTCGCCCAAGTCATGTTGCCCAGGTGCTCGAGGCGCAGATCGGAGGGTTCGAGATGAGTCGCGTCTTCATGGACGGCGGCAGCGGCATCAACCTGATGTTCGCCAGCACCCTAGCAGCAATGCGGATCCCGTTGTGTGATACACCCAATTTGCATCACCATTCTATATCATAATTTACCTCTATTCATTGATATTTGTATTATTATGAGGTATTACTTATGGCTTTTCATCTGTTTATGCATGTTGGATGATTCTTGGAGGATGGATTGCCGGAGTCTGGATTCTGATGGAAAGAAGGCATTTCGGTGCAATTTCGCGAAGATCAGAAAAATACCAGAAAAATATGGAAACATATTATTTTACCTAAGGACGAAGGAAGCTAGAAGGAGGAGCGAAGGGGGGCCACAGGGGGCCCACACCCCTAGGCGCGGGCCCACCTAAGGTCGCGCCTAGGGCAGGTGTGGCCCACATTCCTGGCCTCCGACTCTCCCCCTTCGCCTATAACTTCCCTTCGGAATCCTAAGCCTCGGGGAGTGACCATAGATAGATTTCCGTCGCCTTTGGGGGGCGGAAAACACCGAGAGAGAATGATCTCTCCGGCATACAGATTTCTTCCAGGGGAATTCTTTCCCGGTGAGGGGAGACCGTCGCCGTCAACACCATTATCAAGCTAGGCTTCATCGGGATCATCATCATCCACACCATCATATCCACCAGCACCATCATCACCACTCTGTTTCGCTGTAACAATTATGTTGGATATTGCTTAGTTCATGAGGGGAAACCTTCCCGGTGTTAATTACTATTGTAGTTGATGCTTGTGAGTGGAACCATTGGATTATTGTTTATGTTCAGATTGTTATCCATTACCATATCATCTTTGATCTTGATCCATAAGATGTCTTGTGAGTAGTTCGTTGTGTTCTTGAGGACATGGGAGAAGTCATGTTGTTAGTAGTGAATCTGTGATGAGTTATTATTCAATGGTTTAGTATTTAAGTTGTGGTTCTATTCTTCTACTGGTATCATGTGAACGTCGACTACATGACACTTCACCATTTATGGGCCTAAGGGAGTGCATTGTGTATTTGGCTACTAATTGTGGGGTTGCCGGAGTGACAGAAACCTGATCCCCCGTTAGAACACCTTTGCACAAGGGAGTGTAGGATCTTAGAGTTTAAGGTTGTGGTTAGATTTATATCTTAAATACTTTCTTGTAGTTACGGATGTTTGTAGGGGGTTTGTGGCATCCCGCAAAACCACTACTAGAAAATCGCGTTGAATTTGTGCATTGCATCGTCATCATCCTGCATTGTTTGCCCAAAACTATATTCGCAAAGCCCGTTTTATTTTTCTAAAACGCCTCTTTTATTCAAGCATAAAGCGGGACTCCGGAATATTTTTGTTTGACCAACTATGTTTGCAAACGCTGCATTTAAAACTAAATAAAATATTAAATTAATTTTTAGCGGGCGTCGAGGCAGGCGTTTTAGCCGACGACCGCCCAGAAACCATAAAACGGTCCACCTACCTGCCCCTCTAATTCCTAAGTCTACCCAGTTTTCTACCCACCCCTAGCAGCCACATCACTCCACCCTATGGCATGCTGCCACCTCACCCCTCTCCCTCTCCCTCACCCACTCACAAGCTGCCACATCCCCAAACCCCTCTCCCTCCTCTCCTCACTGTCCCACCTATCCTTTCGCACACACACACAGACGCGCCACGCCCAGATTCTGACCAACCCTCCTTGCCCCACGCCTGGGCCACCCAACACCTCACCACCCGCGTCCCTGTTCATCCTCATCCTCTCTCCTCCCGTTACCTTCTTCCTCCCGACCCCCACTGCTCACTGCTCGTCCCGTCGCCTCCACCTCTCCCAGTCGTCCCCGCCGCCGTGCTCCTCCAACCTCCGCCGTTCGCCGCCCTCCCTCTCCTCTCCGCGCCGCGTCCGGCCAGCAACCACCCGCCTCCCTCCAGCTCTGGCTCGCGCCCGCAGCCTGCGACCTCCTTGTCCTTCTCCGCGTCGCGCCTTGTGCCACGCCTCCATCGGCCCTTCCCCTAGCTCCTCGCCTTGCTCACCCCCAGCCCCAGGCGCTCCAGCCGCGTCCGTCTACCTCGCCGCCCGCCTCAGTCGATGGCGCCCGTCGCCCAGGCGCGCCTCGCCCCTTCCCGTGCTCCTCGGCCCCCGTCTGCCCCGACCACGCCGCCCGCTCGCTGACACCCTCGAGTCGCCCCCCTCGTGCGCGTGGGCCTCGCCCTCCGCCCGCCTGCCCGCGTCCCACGACCCAGCGTGCTTTGTCTCCCCGGGCCCGGTGCCCCGCCCGCGCCGCGGCGTCGACTCGGCCGTCCACGGCCTCCCCAAGCCATTGCCGGTCGGCGCCCGCGTCCCCCGAGCATCTTCGCGGGAGCTCCGTGCGCCTCGGTGACCATCCTGCGTGTGGGGGCGCATGAAGCCGGGCCTGGGCGTTCTTCCTTGTCTGGATGATCCTTCGGCGTGGCAGCTGTCCCGTGTTCGGCGTGGGCGTGCAGGTGGATCGACCCGTCAAGATCTTCCGGCGGTCTGAGCGAGAGATGGGACAAGATCTTCCAAGACCAACGATGCGTAACCACCGGGCCTTTGGAGGTGGAGCGACAAGAACTCCATCACGGAACATCAAGTACTCCGACATGGACCCGTTTGGAGCGAACCCGAAGGCGGTAGGCGACAAGTACTACTTCACGAACATCGAGTGCCAAGATCACCCGCGAGATTGAAGTTGTCGAGACCACATGACCCGTTCCCGGTAATCCGGACCGATGCTCGCTAAGAACGTCACTGGTTCAACAAGCCCTCCGTCCGAACACCAAGTGCTGCTTCGAGCGACAAGACAAGACCGGCGATGGCGCGGACCGACAAGACCCTCGCGGCAAGCTCGACCACAATGGGACCCGACAAGAACGGGTACCGAGCGAATCCAAGCCCGCACCGAACCAAGACCTGCTTCCGGGATCGACAAGACCTACCTCCGTGGCCGAGAACGACCGGTCAGAATGTACACGCCAAGGTCGAACCCTATACCAGACCCGACGAAGAACCACGGACCCGAGGCCGAACCCCGGACCCCAAGATCGCGAATCCTAATGTGTGACCCTTATCCTCGAACCCTATTTTATAACATAACAACTTGATACATGTTTAATTGTCATCTTGCATGCATATCATGTGGTTTGGGGCCTTATGCCGATTCACCGTATAATTAAATATATGGGGCCCATATGCGGCCAAATCTAGTCTCATATCGGCCTCATTTAAAACTTGTAGCGAACCGGTATCTTATCTTGCCTTGTTATAACAACATGTAAATTAAGGGGTAGCTAAACAACTTGAATCGTTTAATAATTGTGGGACCCGGTTCGCTTAATATGACCTAATTGCATTGCACCTTTGCCATGTCATACATCATACATGCATCATGCCGATCTTCTGCCGTGTATTAAATATTGCATCCGGTGTTTATTCTAGTGTTTTGCTTCTTCGCGGATAAGACCGTTGAGTTGATGTGAGCTTCGCCCCGATCTTCGGTTGAACCCTTCGACAATGTTTTCAGGCGAGCATCTCCCCCTTTCTACCTATCTTACTTTTATAGTCTTTATTCCCTCTTGTTGATCTATTGCTATCTGTGTTGCGATGCTTTAGTTTCCGTACCCGTGATATCCCCTGCAGCCCCATTTTTGCCTTGGACACACCCTATTACCTGTTGTTGGTAGATAGTTGGACTTGCGCGCCGTAGTTGCTTGCTCAAGTGCTGATGTGTGTCGCCATATGCCACAGTTGCTGATGTTTTGCCGCATGTTGATGTTGGAGATGATTCTAGTTTTACTTATCGTCACTTTACTTTCTGTTTAACAACTAAAATTGAATAAGTAGAGGCATCGGTGGGTGATAGATAATATTTGGTTTCCGAACGCCCACTTGTGTCCCGTAAGACCCCGAGTACTTGATTCCTGTTCCTTGTTTTTGCGCGCTATCCACATCCGGGAGGTATATGGGACCCCCGAGCGAGCTTGATTCATTCTTATTTCTTGGGGCCACAAACTAGTTTGAGGTTTTATTTACGATCTGTACTTATGCCATGCTTCCGCTTTATTTACGATTGTCGAGAGCACTGTATCTGTTTAGGAGTGGGACACGCGTTTCGCGGTGTCGACAAGCCCAGCCACACTTCGGGTTCCCAGATCGTTCACGCCGTCCAATTCGAACCTTGGCGTCCGGAGCTTGCTTACTCCGTTGCGGGTTCTACTTAAGGGTGGCCCTGAAATATTCTGAATCTGTGATTGTTCACGTGAAAGCCTCGTTGGGTTTTGATTTGGTTTTCGAGGTTGATCGGCGTGTGTTGCTATTGGTGCACCCGGCGGGTAAAACTTTACGAAGCCGTGTCGCGGATATGGGCGACTTAGACAGTTTCTTGATCATAGACAAGCATAACTAAAGTTCTTGCTATAAATTTGACTTATAATGACTAGTAATCAGCTTCACTATAATGGAATGGCTAATTAATCGCCCACAATTGCTTGTTTGGTTGTCGCTTGCGACAAGTGTATCTGACTAGTAAGTATTGCAACTACAACGAATTGGCTGAATAAAAGTACCAACAACTGCTGGGTTTTGGGTTTATCTCACGCTATCGGTATCTGATTAGTAATTGATGCAACTACCACGGAATGATTAACTAAAAGTGCCCACTGTTTACTTTATCAGGATGATTATCTATACCTGACTAGTAATTACTGCAACAAAAACTGAATAAATAAAACTGCCAACTGTGTGAGTTCCTCGGTTGACTTCCTCGTTTGGTCTCGAGGGGGAAATGCCAGGATGGGTTTGTTTGGTGTTAGCTTCAGGTTGGATCCGGATAGGTCATTCTTACCCCTCTCTGATTTACCGCTAGTTGTATCGAGTCTCTATAGGTTGTTTAGTGCATGCTGCCGCTGCCGCTTCAGTCCACCATACCTATGTAGGCGAGGACCGCCGAATTCTAGCCTCGCTGTCTTGGCCTCGATCTTGGCTCCTTCTTTGTTTTCCTTTGCCCTTTGTCGGCACCTTTTGTTAAGGTTTTGAGATCGGCGCCGTTAGCGAGGTTACCCTTCCGGCTTGGCACAGGCGGGTTATGGGCCATTGGTTATTCTTGGGGCTCTTAGCCCCATTTGCTTCTTGTCCGTGGTCGGACGCTCTCTTTTTTCAAGGTGATTTGGATCTTTGTATATTATACGTATTCTTGACTCTTTGAGTGTTGTTATATATATATACTGCTGGGTCCCATCGAGGACTGCTTGTGTAATGTTATTTGCCGTTTTCCACCCATACGAAAGTGCTGGTGCACCTTTGAATCGTTTCTATGCGGGTTTGGTGAATTTTGCCCAAACTTGCATAGGTCCGATTCTGAGGGTGTTACTGAGTGGTATCGAGCTTGACGATTGCGATACCCAAGTCCAACTGTGGGATAACCTAGCTAACTTGGCAGTAGAGAGTCAAAACTAATTTGGAAAATCGGTTGGATAGTTCTGATTAGGTCTGATTTTTACTCCTTACCCCTCTGCTGTTCTCCTCTTATCTTTACGCGTTTCGAATCCGCTCTCGTCTCTTTCTTCGAGTCCAGGATTTCTCGTGGTTGGGTTCCCGTCGTACCTTCAGGGTTTCGCTTCCTCTTCGGATAACGGTGTTCTGCCATCCGGTGTTCCGGTTGCCTGATGAATCCGTCTACGGTGCTATCATTCTTTGTTCCTTGCTTGTGCCTTCCGATGTTTCCGACGCGGCGACATCATCTACGCCAGATCCGATGCAGAGTCTGCATCACTCCTTGTTCCGAACCTCGCTTGTCGAGATCTTCAGTCTAATTCCGAGAATGGTTGCCTTTTTCCCGATTGTGCGGAGTAATAGTTTGGGTGCGTGATGGATTGGCCCCCATGCCGACTACCCCTTCTATTCGCTTTTGTACATTGAAGTGGACAGAATGCATCGGTTCCCTCTTTCCATCGAAGCTAGAGGTGGCTTATTGTTGATACCTCTACCTTCGACCTTTTGTTCCGGAGTGCTCTCTCGACGATCACGGACAACGACCTCTTGTTAGTGGTGTCGCGAGGATCTACATAAGCGAAGATGCGATCGCCGACCTTCCTTCCGGTACCATGAGGCGGATCTCGGCGAGATCCATTGTTAGTGGTGTCGAATTGTGGCATCCGCAAAACCACTACTAGAAAATCGCGTTGAATTTGTGCATTGCATCGTCATCATCTGCATTGTTTGCCCAAAACTATATATTCAAAGCCCGTTTTATTTTTCTAAAGCCTTTGTCTTTTATTCAAGCATAAAAGCGGGACTCGGAATATTTTTGTTTGACCAACTATGTTTGCAAACGCTGCATTTAAAACTAAATAAAATATTAAATTATTTTAGCGGGCGTCGAGCGGGCGTTTTAGCCCGAACGACCGCCCCAGGAAAACATAAAACGGTCCACCTACCTGCCCCTCTAATTCCTAAGTCTACCCAGTTTTCTACCCACCCCTAGCAGCCACATCACTCCACCCTATGGCATGCTGCCACCTCACCCCTCTCCCTCTCCCTCACCCACTCACAAGCTGCCACATCCCCAAACCCCTCTCTCCCTTTCCTCTCACTCCCTGTCCCACCTATCCCGCTACACACACACAGCACGCACGCCACGCCCAGTTCCCCAGCCAACCTCCCACCACGCCTGGGCCCCCTGAGCCACCCTCTGACCTCAGCGTCCCCTGTTCATCCTCATCCTCTCTCCCTCCCCCGTTGCACCTTCTTCCTCCCCAGGACCCCGCGCCCCCCACCTGCTCCGCTACGTCCCCGTCCGCCTCCACCTCTCCCAGTCGTCCCCGCCGCCGTGCTCCTCCAACCTCCGCCGTTCGCCGCCCTCCCTCTCCTCTCCGGCCAAGCCACCGCCTCCCTCCCGGCTCTGGCTGCCGCCAGCCGACCTCCGCCGTCCCCTTCTCATGTGGCGTCGCCCGCCCGCCTGCCACTTCTCCTCGGCCCTTCCCTAGCTCCCACCACGCCGCTCACCCTGCCCCAGGCGCTCAGCGGCGCGTCCGTCTACCTCCGCCGCTTCGGTCGATGGCGCCCGTCGCGCGCCTCCCAGTTCCCCTTACGGCGAGCTCCTCGGCCGCGCCCGTCTGCCCGACCACCGCCAGCTCGCCCCGCACCCTCGCCCGGTCGCCCCCTCCGTGGCGCCCATGGGCCTCGCCCTCTGCCCGCCACCGCGTCGGCCAGCGACCCAGGCTTTGTCTCCGGCCAGGCGTCGCCGCCGCGGCCGCATGTCGATCGTCACGGCCTCCCAAGCCCGCTTCGGTCGGCGCCCGCGTCCCGAGCATCTTCCGCGGGAGCTCCGTGCGCCTCGGTGACCATCCTGCGTGTGGAGGCGCGAAGCCGGGCCACTGGGCGTTCTTCCTTGTCTGGATGATCCTTCGGCGTGGCGGTCCGTGTTGGCGTGGGCGTGCACAGGTGGATCGACCCGTCAAGATCTTCCGGCGATGCGAGCGAGAGATGGGACAAGATCTTCCAAGACCAGCGATGCGTAACCACGGCCTTTGGAGGGTGAGCCGACAAGAACTCCATCACGGAACATCAAGTACTCCGACATGGACCCGTTTGAGCGAACCCGAAAGGCGGTAGGCGACAAGTACTACTTCACGAACATCGAGTGCCAAGATCACCCAGAAGAATTGAAGTTGTCGAGACCACAGAGACCCATTCCTGGGCGAAGTCCGGACCCGATGCTCGCTAAGAACGTCACTGGTTCAACAAGCCCTCCGTCCCGAACACCAAGTGCTGCTTCCCGAACGACAAGACCGACGCGATGGCGCGGACCCGACAAGACCCTCGCAGCGGCAAGCTCGACCCTGTGGGACCCGACAAGAACGGTACCGACCAGAACGAATCCAACGCGCCCCGGCACCGAACCAAGACCTGCTTCCCGGGATCGACAAGACCTACCTCCGTGGCCCGAGAACGACCCCGGAGTCCGAGAATGTACACGCCAAGGTCGAACCCTATACCCTGGACCCCGACCCGTCGAACCCTGGACCCCGAGGCCGACCCCGAACCCCGGACCCCAAGATCGCCGAATCCTAATGTGTGACCCCTTATCCTCGAACCCTATTTTATAACATAACAACTTGATACATGTTTAATTGTCATCTTGCATGCATATCATGTGGTTTGGGGGCCTTATGCCGATTCACCGTATAATTAAATATGGGGCCCATATGCGGCCAAATCTAGTCTCATATCGGCCTCATTTAAAACTTGTGTAGCGAACCGGTATCTTATCTTGCCTTGTTATAACAACATGTAAATTGCGGGGTAGCTAAACAACTTGAATCGTTTAATAATTGTCCGGACCCCGGTTCCGCTTAATATGACCTAATTGCATTGCACCTTTGCCATGTCATACATCATACATGCATCATGCCGATCTTCTGCCGTGTATTAAATATTGCATCCGGTGTTTATTCTAGTGTTTTGCTTCTTCGCGGATAAGACCGTTGAGTTGATGTGAGCTTACCCGATCTTGTTGAACCTTCGACAATGTTTTCGGCGAGCATCTCCCCTTTCTACCTATCTTACTTTTATAGTCTTTATTCCCTCTTGTTGATCTATTGCTATACGTGTTGCGATGCTTTAGTTTCCGTGCCGTGATATCCTGACCCCATTTTTGCCTTGGACACACCCTATTACTGTTGTTGGTAGATAGTTGGACTTAACGCTTGCCGTAGTTGCTTGCTCAAGTCTTTGATGTGTGTCGCCATATGCCGATTCTTGATGTTTTGCGCATGTTGATGTTGGAGATGATTCTAGTTTTACTTATCGTCACTTTACTTTCTGTTTAACAACTAAAATTGAATAAGTAGAGGCATCGGTGGGTGATAGATAATATTTGGTTTCGAGCCACTTGTGTCCGTAAGACCCGTACTTGATTCTGTTCCTTGTTTTTCGCGCTATCCACATCGGGAGGTATATGGGACCCCCTGAGCGAGCTTGATTCATTCTTATTTCTTGGGGCCACAAACTAGTTTGAGGTTTTATTTACGATCTGTACTTATGCCATGCTTTACCGCTTTATTCACGATTGTGCGAGGAGCACCTTTGTCTGTTTAGGAGTGGGACACGTTTCCTGGTGTCGACAAGCCCAGACCACACTTTCGGGTTCCCGATCGTTCACTGGTCCACCCGAACCTTGAGGCCGTCCGAGCTTACTCCGTTGGGTTCTACTTAAGGGTGGCCCCTGAAATATTTCTGAATCCTGTGATTGTTCGGTCGTGAAAGCCTCGTTGGGTTTTGATTTGGTTTTCGAGGTTGATCGGCGTGTGTTGCTATTGGTGCACCCGGCGGGTAAAACTTTCACGGCCGTGTCCGGATATGGACGACTTGGAGCCGATTTCTTGATCATAGACAAGCATAACTAAAGTTCTTGCTATAAATTTGACTTATAATGACTAGTAATCAGCTTCACTATAATGGAATGGCTAATTAATACCCACAATTGCTTGTTTGGTTGTCGCTTGCGACAAGTGTATCGACTAGTAAGTATTGCAACTACAGCAATTGGTGAATAAAAGTACCAACAAGCTTTGGGTTTTGGGTTTATCTCACGCTATCGGTGTCGATTAGTAATTGATGCAACTACAACGGAATGATTAACTAAAAGTGCCTTTATTTACTTTATCGGGATGATTATCTATACGACTAGTAATTACTGCAACAAAAACTGAATAAATAAAGCGCCAACCGTGTGAGTTCCTCGGTTGACTTCCTCGTTTGGTCTCGAGGAAATGCGGGATGGGTTTGTTTGGTGTTAGCTTCAGTTGGATCGGATAGGTCATTCTTACCCTCTCGATTCGCTAGTTGTATCGAGTCTCTATAGGTTGTTTAGTGCATCTTTGCCGCTTGATCCACCATACCTATGTGGCGGACCGGAATTCTAGCCTCGCCGTGTCTTGGCCTCGATCTTGGCGCTCCTTCTTTGTTTTCCTTTGCCCTTTGTCGGCACCTTTTGTTAAGCAGGTTTTGAGATCGGCGCCGTTAGCGAGGTTACCCTTCCGGCTTGGGCGGGGTTATGGGCCATTGGTTATTCTTGGGGCTCTTAGCCCCATTTGCTTCTTGTCCGTAGTCGGACGCTCTATTTTCAAGGTGATTTGGATCTTTGTATATTATATCATATTCTTGACTCTTTGAGTCGTTATATATATATACTCACTGTGGGTCCCATCGAGGACTGTTGTGTAATGTTATTACCCGTTTTCCACCCGCGAAAGTGCTGGTGAGCACCTTTGAATCGTTTCTATGCGGGTTTGGTGAATTTTGCCCAAACTTGCATAGGTCCGATCTGAGGTGTTCTGAGGTTTGATCACAAGTATGTATTAGTCCTAGGAAGGCGGTATGTTAGCAGGTTCACCCACACAACACTTATGAACACCGGAGAAGAGTACTCAGCTATTTGCGTGAAAGAACTTGTGAAATTCACATGTGTCCTCGAGCGTTTGGTCCTTATAAGTATTTCCACAGGCTTGTCCTTTGCTAAGAAAAGGATTGGGCCACTTGCTCGTTGTTTTATACATTACTTGCTCTTTGTTTTGTTGCCTTATCAGAAAACCACTAAAAATCCGTTTGCTAAGTATTCACAGGGATTTCCTGCTCCATACCACTGTTCAACACCTTCTGCTTCTCGTTGGGATCGACATTCCTATTTGTCAAAATTACTATGATACACCCCCTATACTTGTGGGTCATCAAGACTATTTTCTGGCACTGTTGCCGGGGAGTGAAGCGCTATTGAAGAGTGGAACTGTGATGGGGATACGCCTACTGGGGTATACTCGGCGGGGCGTTCCGGCCCAAGGGTGGCGAGTGGGCCTGTGAGCAGCGAGTGGATCAAAGCCCGGCAAGGTACCAGCGATTGGAAGTGAAGGCCCGAGTAGATAGGCCCGGTCGGACTAGGTTAAGCGATTACGAAACATAAGAATCGGTTGAGATATGTAAACCCTAGGGAGGTGAGCCTATATAAACCTCCCTATGGGGTGAGTAGAGACACGTTCCCTCATACACCCAAGCGACTCGCCGCCTAGGCCGAGCTTCGCCCGTATAACACCTCCATAATACAATCTAGCGAGTAGGTCTTTACCCTCAGGCCGAACACAGGTAAAACCTGTGTCTTTGCCCTCATCTACGCATGAGATGGCTGGCCGCCCTTGCCCCTCGTTCTACTACTCATTGCCGATTGCGGCATCTGCCGTGACCATTCCACGGCGTGGCGCCCGTGGGGCCTGGCGGTCGGCGGTGTTACGCGGCGAGATCAATCTGCCCATCAGCGAGGCGATGCACCGGTGCGCCATGATAGCGATCGGCGAGATGCTCGAGATCTTGCCGGCGGCTACGTCCGGCGGCGCGACCCGTCACGCCGGCGTGATCACCTTGTCGGCGATCGGCCTCTTCGTCGGCCTCACCGGCGTCATCATCTCGGAGGACTCGGCTGCGCATCTGCGAAATCGCCACGCCGATCGGCTCCGAGAGCGAGTTCGCCGCGATCCACCGCCTTGCCTCCGAGTACAACTCGCCCACAACGTGGCCGGAAATCAACGGCCGCAGAAGATGCGGCTCACCGGCGACGCCGACTTCGGCGACCGGTGTCACTCCGGATCCATCGCCGGCTTCTTCCGCGGGCTCCATCGCCCAGTCTCCAACGTGGAAGACTTGAGGACCCTCCATCCTCGGAATCTTGGTCGACTCGGTCGGAGAATTCCGCCGACCTCCGAAGGAGCCAGCCACGCCATACATGGCCACCGGCACCGATCCGCCGGAGGATCCTTTCTCCACCCCAATCCTCCTAACGCCACGGCAGCGAGGTCGAGAACTCCGCTGAAAGCTGGCGGAGGCGGTACGCAAGAGCAGGCGGTAAGCGAAAAATTCCGCCTCGAGCAAGTGGCGCAGAGCATCACGCTACCACCAGCGGCAGATCAGGTCACGTTTGAACCCCACCGTTCAAGGCGTGCACGAACCCGACGAAAACGACCCGGCTCGCATAGCCGAGCGCGCGATCTGCGAGAACGCGCCACCGGGAGGAAGCGCCCGGCCCCTGCCAGGATCGACGGCGATGGGTGCCCCACCACCACCCAACCGCACCCCTCCCAGGGACCAGCCGCGGATAGTTGTCTCTCACGGGAGCGAGACGCAAACGGCCTCCCAGTTCTCCACCCGATGGACAACCTCGTGGCGGCCGAGCGGCGGCCGATAGCATCACGGCCACCGCGGCGGCGCCTTACAGATCCGATCGTCGAGGCCCTGCCGCGAAGGCCGTGGAGCAGAAAGAGCGAGCGCCGACTCGCAAGGTCGATTATACTCGCGTTCCTCGAAGCGAGCGGCCTCTAGCGGCCGCCAGTAGCGGCAAACACCCTCAGCGCGCCACGAGCCGCTGCAGCTCCAACACCGACCCGCGAGCGGCACTCTCCACCAACGATCCCGGCGGCGACTAACTTCGCCGCTAACGGACAACCCATCGCGCACCCACATCATCAACAACCAAAGGCTGGCGGCGCCGGCCCGACGACTGCGGCACACCCTAACTAATCGCGCGATGGCGAACCTATGGGGTCGCCACGACTCGGGCCTAAGTGCCGGACCAATCATCCGGCGAGAAGTACCCGCCAAACTTCAAGGCGCCAAAGGAGATAGAAAATCGACTCCTCGTCACGACCCATGATGCGGCTCGATACATACCTCATGGCAATGGGGATCGCGAGTCACACCGACTTACTGCGCCGCTACCTCCCGCGATGATGGAGGGGCGGTGCGGTGGATCAACTCTCCCGGGGCGATGCTCGACTCACGGGAGGAAATGCGCGACGCCGTCGAGCACTTGAGTGCTCCTACACCCGCCACCACCATTGAGGACCTGGAACGATCGTCCAGGACCCGCAAGTCGACCATGGCGGGTCCAAGGTGGCAGAGCTTTGGTACAGCGGTCGGCATCCACGGACACCGCGATCCATTGCTTCAAGACCTCGTGCGTTCTGAGCCCCTAGTCGCCAAGCTCAGCGACACTCCGCACCTCGACAACATCCCGGCCTCCTCGAGATCGCCAAGCAGTGCGAGGAAGATCCAAACCAGGAAGCGGCGAGTCGGGAGGCAACGCCGCAGGCGGCAGCAACGGCGGACGCCGAACCGACCTACGCTGGCGGCACCGCCTCAGCAAAGCGCCGCGGCGATTGACGAAATCGCCTTAACGCTGGGCACGCTGAGCCCAGAGCTACCGCCGCGATGGAGAACAGCGCGATGGCGGCAATTACAAGAACAAGCCAAGGTTCGATCCGGCCCTCCTTAACCAACCATGCGTTCCATAGCGGGAAGGAAGCCATACACACCACACCACGCCACACCCTCGAAATCGAGAAGGCACGGCAGCGGGAGGACCTGACAACGACACTGCCAAATGGCGGAAAATTCGGCAAAGTAGCGGCTCCACACCTTCACGAGCTTCAACACGAGCGAAAAGAAGGTCATCGCCAGCGTCGCCGTCCATACGGTGGCCCAAACAGATGTCCCCGGTTCTGAACTGGTGAACGACCATCACAGGCCGGCAAGACCACTCGCCGCGCCAGTACCGGGGCGATCGCCTTGGTGGTCAAGCCCAAGGTTGGCGACTCGGCTCCCCAAGACAGCGATGGGCGGCGGATCCATCAACATCCTCTACCTCGACACCTTGAGGTTGCGGCTCCGCGATCGATGATCGAGACAACCCACACCACGTTCCACGGCATCGTCCCGGTCGGAAGGCGTACCCGATCGACAAAGTCACGCTACCGTCACTTTCGGTACTCGGCAAACTTCCGCGCAGCGGATCGTCTTGAGCTGGTGCCCTTGACAGCCCTTACCACTGCGTCACAGGGCGTGCGTTCGCTAAATTCATGGCGGCGCCCCACTCGCGTACAGCGATGAAGCTCCGGGCGTGCGGCGTCATCACCATCAGCGACCCGACATGGCGCCCGAATGCGAGGCCAAAGGCGAACTTCGCCGGCGCCGTCATCGGCGAAGACTAATCACCGGCAGAGCTCGCCAAATCATAGCGGGTCAACCATGGCGACCCACAATACTCAAGCCCAACTCGGAGGCAAACACCTCAACCTTTGAGGCCACGGCCTTTTACTCGCACCGTCGAGCTGGTCCCGAGCGACTCCGGCGAGCGGTGGCGATCGGGACGAGCATGAGCCCGGCGCGGAAAGCGCGCTCGCCGAGTTCCTCCGTGAGAACACGGACATCTTCGCATGGAAACCCTCGAAACGCCGGTGTCCCTAGGGAGCTCGGCGAGCACAAATTAAGCCGACCCCAAAGTGTGACCCGTCAAGCGATCGCTCGGCCCTTCAATGAAAACGCCCGTCGAGCAATCGCCGAGGAAGTGCAGCGTTTACTCTGCGGCTTCATCCGCCAATCAAATACTCAAGTGGTGGCAAACCCAGTCTGGTCGAGAAAAAGCGGGACACGGAGAATGTGTATCGACTACACACGAGCAGCGCCTGCCCAAAGGCGATTCGTCCTCCAGCGGATCGATCGGATAATCGATTCAACCGCGGGTTCGAGTCGCTATGTTTCCTTGGCGCCTACTCCGGGTACAACCAGATCAAAATGGCTGTCGAAGGCGAGAAAGGCGTTCATCACGCCATTCGACTTACGCTACCGCCATGACCTTGACCTCAAACGCCGGGCAACCTACCAGCGGTGCATGCAAGAATGCCTCGCGAGCCAAATTGGCGCAACATCACGTCTACATCGGCGGCGTGGTGCGTGAAATCCGCTCGCCAAAGGCGACCTAATCGCCGACTGGCGAAACCGCCAATCTGCGAAGTACAAGATAAAGCTCAACCAGGCAAGTGCACCTTGATTGTACCGCGGACAACTCTTGGAATGCGTCGTCTCCAAGCGAGGGATCGGCGAACCCAACAAAGATCGACACGATCGCCGGCTCGGCAAACCGAGTGCTGCGTGGCGTCGAAGCTGGCGGGCGGTAGCGGCTCGATCGCTTCATCCCCGCTGGCGAAAAGGCAATGCCCTATACCGCTGATCGCAGAACCCTACCTTCCGGTGGGATGAGGAGGCGGACCAGCGCTCCGCGACCTCAAAAAGTTCTACTCGCCGCACCATTACCGTCGCTCCGCCGACAAAGAACCTATCTGGTTTACGTCGCGGCATCCGGCCGTCGTCGGCTGTGATGGTCGTCGAGCGACCGAAGGAAGAAAGGCGCCCGGTTCAGCGTCGGTGTACTACATCAGCGAGGTCCTCACCGAGTCGCGCCGGTACCCTGATACCAAAAACTAGTATCGCGGTCTTGAGGCTCGGCGGCGCTGCCGCTACTTCCGAGCACCCGGTCACGGTCGTCTCCTCGCGCCACTGCAAGACATCATCCGCAACGAGGCGGACGGGTCGCCAAGTGGGCGTCGAGATTGGCGTCCACAACATTAAATCTGAGCCACGAAGGCGATTAAGTCGCGAGCATGGCGAACTTCGCCGCCCAGGAGAGCCCGGCAACCGAGAAGCGCCGTACCTCCATTTACGGAGCACGCCGCGGCTCCAAACGCAGACGGTGCGAGGCGGGGATAGTGTTGACTTCACCAAAGGCGACAAGCTCCGCTACATCCTCCGCCTCAATTCACGCCTGCACCAACAACATGGCTGAATCGAGGCCCTACTCCACATCACGAGCCGAGGAGATGAACGTCAATCGCCTTGATGCTACGGAGATTCCGACCTCGTCGCGGGGCAAATCGCCCGGCACTGCGGCGCCATCTCCCCTACCATGGCGGCGCTGCCAAGGTGGACAAGCTGGCGACCACTTCACGGCTACTCTGTCGAGTGGATCGGCAGAGAAAAAGCGAGGAGGCGACGCCCTCTCTCGCATCGTCGGCTCGACTCGCACCACCGCGGCGTGTTCCTCGACACAATCTCAAACCATCAGTCTCCCGAGAGATCGACATCGAGTCCCACTCCAACGAGGCAGCCTTGGTCGCACTCATCACCGAGCACGACCGGACCAAGCCCTACATCGCCTACACAGCGGCACCACCCGGCGAGGCGAGACAAGCGCTCGAATGATCGCTCGCCGATGCAAGTCTTACACCATCATCGACGGCGAGCTACAAGCGCAGCGTCACCGGCGTGTTCAACGTTGCGTCCCGGTGAAGGCGCAAAATCCTCCACGACATCCACTCGGTATTGCGGCCACCACACCGCGCTCGCTCCTGATCGCCAAGGCTATGCGACCACGGCTTCTCTTGGCCGCACGCCCGCAGCGCCGACATCGTCGATGATGCGGGTGCGGTCGCCAACAGGCAGCGTCTGAGCTCGGCGCTCAAAACGATCCCCATCACTTGGCCATTCGCCATATGGGGCATGGACATGGTAGGCCCCTTCAAGAAAGCCCTCTCGGCTACACCCACCTTCTAGTCGCCGACAAATTCACCAAGTGGGTGGAGGCCAAGCCGATCAATGCGACGGAAGACCGCCACTAAATTCCTACGAGCTCATATATCGCTACGGGTTCCCCAAGCATCATCACGGACAACGGCACAAACCGCCAAGGAGCAATGGCGAATTTTGCGAAGAGCACCACATCGGCTCGACCTCGCGTCGATCGCCCACCGAATCAGCGGCGGGCAGAGCCAACCAAAGCATCCTCCACGGCTGAAGCCGCGACTCCAAAGTACCACTCGGCGCCGGCTGGATCTTTGGGTCGAAAGCGCCCTTTGTCATCTGGGAATCCGCACCTCGGTTAACAGTCGGATTCACTCCCTTCTTCATGGTCTCTGGCCGGCGGTCATGCCCACCGACCTCGAACACGACTTCGCCGGGTCGTCCACTATCTGGAGGCATAAGCGGCTGCCCGCCAAGATGGGCTCGACCAGCTCGGCCGCAGCGACCTCGCTCGATCGCGCACCGCCATTTACCGGCAAGGACTCGCGCTACCACAGCCGACGGGTGAAACGCACCTTCGAAGGCGACGGTGTTACGCCTCATCCAGGACAAGAAGGGCATGCACAAGCTCTCCCCTCCGTGGGAAGGCCCGTTCGCCATCGAGCGTGCTTTCAACGGCGCCTACTACCTCATCAACGTTCGCGGGGGCGGTGAGCTCGGCGTCAGCGACCATGGAGCGTAAACCTCCTCCGGAAGTTCTACTCCTAGAACCCCACACATGTACTCTCCGGTCGCTATGAAATAAAAAGCGGTTACGCAAATTGCGCCTACTCTCCATGACTTGTGCCACTACTTTTCGTAATAACAGCGCGCTAAATGCGAAGTCAACCTTTGGTACAGCGATCGCATGCGGCTAAGTAGTCGGTGTAAAACCTGAATCACTCAGGTCTTGCATCGTCCCACGCCAACCCGGAGCCCCATTGAGTCGCCTAGCCCGGTGGTTTCTGAACCAAGACAAGCGCCCTCGCTTCTCACAGCGACCTTGGTCCCCCGCATCCTCGGCATAGCGACTCGAACGGCTAAGTACCACGCTCGGGGACTGAAAACCAGTTAAATCGCGGCGGTGAAAGCGCCAAGTAAGAGAGCATGCCGGGACTGCATGCGATGACCCTCCGGGCCAGGCAGCAGTGACGCGCTCACACCAACGCGCTAAGTCCTCAACCACCCTCGAGTCGCTCCTCGAACTGCCAAGTACCACGCTCGGGGACTCGGCCACCCGACCCCGTTCGCGTACGGGAAAACGGTAAAGTACAGAGCACTCAAGGGAGTCGCCTTGCGGGCTCTCGAGCTCGGTAGTCGACTAAACTAACAAAACACATGATAACAACAAACATCATATCTGAGGTGAACCCCACAAAAGGCGACGCTCGGGGACTCGTCAAAATCAATCCAAAACACAAACAAATAGCAAAATGGACCGACGTCCCATTCAATCGCATATTGCATTGTCTTATATTACAAATTATGCCGTGGCGAACTGCTGCTAACACACCCGGCAAACTACCCTACTGCGAGCTTCGGACGACTGGCGAATCCGGCGCCTCTGGATGAGCGGTGTACGGGTTTGGCCGGATCGTCGTCGCTCACCCGCCATCGCCCGGCGAAAAGGTTGCTCGACCTTGAAGTCACGATCACGGCTCGGTCGTTCGGTCGCGGCGACCGTTTCTGGTAGGGAAGGAGGTCGCCCATCGCCGAACTGCGCTCGATGCGTGGCGACGCGCTCCTGCAACGAGAACCTCGGACAGGTCCACGCGCCCGGTCGACGAAGGATACCCACTCGTCACATCGTCGGTAAAATCCTCGGGAAGTGGGCGAGTCAAGGCTCGGCCTGTCGGCGCTCACGAAAGCGCCGACCGCGTCATGAACTCAACGCGCGGGCGCTTTCTCCAAATACTCCCACACCTCAACGAGGTCACTGGAAATAACCTCCGTGGGCGACATTTCTTGAAGGTAGGCGCGGATGCGTCGCCGATAAGCGTGGCGGTCGGCGAGCATGCTTACGCCGCCTCGCGTCAGCGATTCGCTTCTTCTTGGCTACCAATACGCGGCCTGCGAAGGAGACAATGATGAGTCGACGGACACCACACCCCAACGGAAAGGAAGATGCACTCACCAAGCAGCGGGCGGCGAGCCCGTGATGAAACAGGCGGCGTGTGGTGGTCACGAAGCCCAGCAATAAGGACTTCCGACACCTTGCGATCCTCCTCCGCGGCTGCAATGGCGGCCTTAGCCCGCCCGTCCGACTAGCTAGCTTCTTCGCCTCCCGCAGCTCGCGCTCGAGGTCACGACCCTTGCCAGGCCAGCCAGAGCGAATCGCGCCGCTTCCAACTCACCGGCCGGGACAAGCTCTGGCGAGCTTCCTCTGCCTTGCGACACGACTGAAGCTCTTTGTTCGCCTCTGGATGGTGGCTCCTTCTCGGACGCCGTTAACGCGGTCGGTCGCCGATTCGAGCGCAGACCACGCATACCATCAAAAAGTCGAAAAAGCGAACTTCCTAAGTGCCCACCGCTGAAATTCAGCGAGTGCGCACTCGAGGGGACTATCAAGAAATTCCCAAGTGCCCACCGCTAAAATTTAGCGCGTGCTTTTCGGGGCCGGATAAGAAAGTAAAGGCGAAAATAATAAGAATCAAGCGCAAAGCACCGACTTGATCCTCGGGACGGATATACGGATGGCTGCGCCAAGCATGCCATGAAGTTACGTGCGTCCACGGATGCGAAATGCGCTGGCGTGTGCCTGACGCTGGTCGACTTCAGCATCGACGCCCTGAGGCGAGGCTCGGGGATGCGGCCCGCTTCGTGCCGCCTTGGTCGCAAGCGAGGAAGGTGGCGATAAAGCACCGCTCAAAAGAAGTCGCCTCCGCCGTTCGAGCAAAGCGCCCTCCTTCGCCGTGACGGCTGCCTCCACCACCAGGGCTGGCAGCGCGCCGTGTCGTCGAGACGGTGAAGATGTCGCCCTTGGCCTTCTTACGCCATCCGCCGAGGCAGCGACCGTCGCCTTCCTCTTACGGAAGGATCCTCCTCGCTAGTGGAGGTACCAGGCCGCGATCGGGTGGCCCATCCTTTCACTCCGGTCCTGTACATCAGTCGAATCAGTAAAGATAATCGAAACAGCTATAGAGAATAGAGAAGGCCGAATGCACTCACTTGGCAACTGGGATGAAGCGTAGCCCTGTGCGAAGGCCGGCCGGTTTTTCCAGCTCGGGGCCCAGTTGGCGAGCCCTAGTTCCATGACGTCGCGTGCCCAAGACAGACGGCTTCTTCGTCGTCGAGGCTGCGGTGGCGCCTCAGGATACCTGGCGAGGGCTTCTTGGAGCTGCTACGGGCGGAGCCTCCTTGCGGGCGGCCGCCCATCGGAACCTCCTTGCGGCGAAATCGCCTTGGCTGGAGCCTTCCTAACCCAGGCTGGCGCGAATGGCGGGGGCATCGAGGCAGCGGCACTTCCACGGATGGCGCATCTAAGCGCGGTTGTCGCCCGGCCGCACCGTCACCGGCGAGCTGTGAGCATCGAGCTGCTTGTGTGCGGCGCGAGGCCATCTTGAACCGTTTTCCTCCTCGGGGCCCTCGCCTCCTTCTTCTTCTTCTTCTTGAAGAGTGGCTTGGCCTTGAGGTGGTCTCTGAGCTCGTCGTCATCATCATGCTCGAGGCTCCTCGCTCGATTTGTGACGTTGCCCGCGGGTCTTTCGGACCAGCGGGGCAATTTCCTCTTCGGACTCGTCCTCGTCGTCCTCGTTGCCCTTCGCGGGTGGCAATTCGCTTATATCCTGGGCGGATGGCCCCGGGTTCTCGTCATCGGCGGGTGGGAGCCACCCTTCCACCACTTGGAATAGCTGCGATGAATACGAAACAGAGTTAGAATTACCGTTGCATCTGTTGCGATCGCGAACAAGATAAAGAAATTACCGTCGGGCCGGGGCTTCGCGGTGTGAGAGACCCGGCCTCGCATCCGCATTACACTGGGTGATCTTCTTCAACGCTGAGAGATAGTCCTCCAGCTTCCACTCGTCGAGGCAGGCTTTCGTCGAGTCTCCCCGGCCCGTGTACTGATACATGTAATGGT
This sequence comes from Avena longiglumis, assembly GCA_030063025.1. NCBI lineage: Eukaryota > Viridiplantae > Streptophyta > Magnoliopsida > Poales > Poaceae > Avena > Avena longiglumis. Next base: position 82,416,826 of record CP125976.1, read on the forward strand.
CACGTTGGGCGAGCGGGACGAGCCGCCGCCCAAGCCAACAATTGTACAAGTTTATCGTCTGAGCCCTTCTTCTTCGACCACGGATGGCTGGAGCATCTCGTCGACGACCATCCGCTGGTCGTCGGGAAGCTTGCCGACGGAGATGGCGTGGCTCGGAGCAGTTGGCAATGCCAGCGGGATCGCCGCCTCGTCCTCGAGTCGCCTCGGTCCGTAGAACCATGACTTCTTCGATTTCGCTGCTTTGGCTGGCGACATCGGATCGAAGAAGGAAGCTTTGGACTTGAGCTGGAACGTCGGCGCCCGCGGCTAGCATTGGGCCCGCCTCTCCTGGTGATCCGTCCGTGGAACAGATCTTGCCACAAGGGAAAGTAGGGCGGCCTATAGCACTTCGCGAACGCCACGAAGATGGCGAGCTGCTCGATGCTTTGTGGGGACCCGGATCGAGGCTGGATCTCGTAGTAGCGCCAAACGCGGAAGAACAAAAGGCGTGGGAAACCCTAACCCCGCTCGAGATGGTGGTGAAGCAGACGAACTCCCTCTCGCGGGTTTGGGTCGTTCTCTGGCTGCGGGGATCATCGCCAACGGCTCGCAGGATTCCGGCCTCCTCGAAGGAGGCCAGCTGCGCTCGTGCACTTGGACCTGCCCCATGGTTCGGTGAGAAGGGCCATAGCCGAGAGGTTGGTTGGAGGTCGGAGGATTTGGTCGATTGGATCAAGGAGCAAAGGAAGAGGATCGTGCACTCGGAAGAAGTGGTGGGCGATTGGCTCTCGATTGCGCCATTCCTATTATATAGCGGAGTTACCCGCCAAATCAGGGAAGCCGTTACGCGCGATGATTACGCCAAAAGTTACCGTTGAGTTACCTTAAGCGGCTAGTTTGACTTCCGCTGACGGTCCAACTCCACCACTCGGCTCGCTAGGTCACTCATGGCAGCGTCGTTGGTTCGACTCGCCCAGACGCGACTCGGTTCATCGGATTCTCCTTCATACGAGCCCGCCGGATTATTTGGATGCCTACTTTGAAGCCGTATACTCCATCGGCAGCCACTTACGCCTAATCAACGGCCCTCGGGGACTCTTGATGGGATACGCCTACTAGGGTATACTCGGCGGGGCGTTTCCGGCCAGCCCAAGGCTGGCGAGTGGGCCTCTGAGCAGCGAGTGGATCAAAGCCCGACAAGGTACCAAGCGATTGGAAGCTGAAGGCCGAGTAGATAGGCCGGTCGGACTAGGTTAAGCGATTACGCAGGCTGTAAAATCGGTTGAGATATGTAAACCCTAGGGAGGTGAGCCTATATAAACCTCCTATGGGGTGAGTAGACACGTTCCCTCATACACCCAAGCGACTCGCCGCCTAGCCGAGCTCGCCCATTAACACCTCCATAATACAATCTAGCAGTAGGTCTTTACCCTCAGGCGAACACAGGTAAAACCCTGTGTCTTTGCCCTCATCTCGCACCGCAGATGGCTGGCCGCCCTTGCCCCTCGTTCTACTACTCGCTGCCGATTGCAGCATCTGCCGTGACCATTCCCACGACAAACTGGTAAGGGAAACTTTCACTGTGAGTATTGCCCTTGTTACTGCTTGTTACTTTGTTTCCAATTGGATAACCCACTTGGTTTTCTGTTTGGGAAAACTACTACCACTGCTAGGGTAGTAGATGAACCACCTCCTGTTGAGATATATCCTTTTAAGATACCTACAAGTATCGTTGACCGTGTTATGGATAATTATTATTTTTGGGATGGAACTGTCCACCCTGGTGATCACTTGCTTTTTATCCATGAGTTATGCAGATTGTTTAAGTGTGCAGGTATCACAACTGAATAGGTGAATGAGAAGTTACTCTCCATATCCTTGAAAGGGAGAGCTGAAGAATGGTATAAGCTGCTGATGAATGGACAATCCATGGAATGGGAGGAGATGGCATCTCTATTTTACTCTAAATTTTATCCTCCCAGTGAAATTCATAAGGATATAAATCTTATATATAACTTTTGGCCTCTCGATGGAGAAAGTATAGCTCAAGCTTGGGGGAGATTGAAGTTACTAATGCTTAAATGTCCTATTCATGAACTCCCTAACAATATTATTCTCAATAACTTTTATGCTAGGCTTTCTCTTCATGATAAAGATTTACTAGATGCTTCTTATGCTAGATCATTCACACGTATGAATGAAGAAGCTAAATGGGATCTCTTAGACCGTATTCAAGATAATACTGAAGCTTGGGTGAATGGCAAAGGAAGAAAGTCAGGTATCAACTATGATTATGAATGCATTAAATCTTTTATGGGAACTGATGACTTCCGTGATATTAACAATGAATTTGGTCTTGGTCCTCAAGTTCTTGTGAAATGTTTTAAAGCCTTTGCCTCTTACATACAAATTCCAAAGAAGAAGTGGAATAAGTATCATGATCCTTATAAAGATGTTGTTAGTCATGTTCCTGTTAGAAGTACTCAAGTTTTTACTACTAATCATATTGTGCCTGAGCCTCATGTTGAGAAAAATGCCTTTCCCAGCTAAGGTAAAGGAGTTTTCTATGATTATTAGTGCAAATAACAAAGGTACAATGAAAACTATGGAGCCTGGTAAGCAATTGAATGTTGAACCTGTGGTAGCTATTATGATAGACACTGTCACTAGAAATATAGAAGATGAGCATATTGTCTTCTGTGAAGACGCTTCTAACATTATCTCTCATCCTAGTAAGACTAAAAAAGCTAGTGTTCCTGTGCTTTCTGTTAAAATTGGTGATCATTGCTACTATGGTTTATGTGATATCGGTGCTAGTTCTAGTGCTATTCCTTATGAGTTTTACAGGGAAATTATGCATGATATTGATCCTTGTGAGCTTGAGGACATTGATGTGGTTATTCACCTTGCTAACAAGGAAATCATTTGCCCCATTGGCATTGTAAGAGATGTGGAGGTTCTCTGTGGTAAGATTAAATATCCTGCTAATTTTCTAGTGCTTAATTCAGCAGCTAGCAAAACTTGTCCTATCATTTTGGTAGACCTTTCTTGAACACTTGTGGAGCTATTATTGATTGTAGGAACGAAAAAGTTTTAACTAAGTTTGATGGAGATTCTTATGAGTTTAACTTTTCCAAATTTGCTAAAGCTCCTTGCAGGGCCGTCTCCAGAAATTGGAGGCCCCTGTGCGAAAATCATAATGGCGCCCTAAATTTGAATGTGTTGCCAGAGATACAAAGCTATAGGAAACCAAGTTTTATATCGAATGTTGGTGTTTCTCAAAGCTAATTGAATGAAGCTAGCTACAAACCAAATTTTTGCATTTCCTCGGATATACACTACAAACATAGAGGATCCATATACAATATTGAGAGAAGTACCCAACCACCTGAATAAAAATGTCTATACTAGGTATATATATTACTAACAACTATTTGTCAAGAAGGCAAAGAGAATGAAAGAAAATGTAAAAGCCATACACACCTTGACACATAAAAGCTGCTTGTACTTGATTGGAGGTTACGACCCACTGATCTAATGTGGGGCATTAGTTTTCCGATAATCCCTGGTTAGTAACAAAAACAATATTAGGCATACAAACAAGAGAAAGAGCTGAATCAATTATGTACGCTATTTTGTGATAATCTACTCACCGGTGGCCACAAACAACAATCGTCTAAAAAACAAAAGAAGAGCGCCAATCTAATCACCACCTACAAGTGAAGAAGCACGAGAATCAATATTGAATCAGGTCGTTCCATGTCCGATCCCACATTAAAAAATTAGATCTTGTTGATGTTGCACTCCCACATCAAACCTGCAGGCAACTAGCCCGTGCATGAAGATGTATCGCCTACGGTGCAAAGTAGCCTTTCGGCCACTGCCCTCAACGAATCGGCTCTTCCAGTGATTTCTTTGGGTCGAGGTTTTCACAGGAAATTAGAACAGTTCGTGGAGTCGCACTGCACCTCACAATCAGTTGGTTGAGCCGACCGGTCACATACGCTTATTTGGTGGGGCCCTGACACATGGTCATCTTCTTCCTTCCACCTCTGTTCTTCCTCAAAGACGCACGAACCTTTACCTCCAGATCAATATCGCTGCATACAATAAATACAGGATTTGGGGGCCCCAAATTTTTGGGGCCCTGTGCGGTCGCCCACCTCGCACGCCCTCGTGGACGGCCCTGGCTCCTTATGAAAATAGCTTGCCTAATAAAGATTTCAGGATGGAACAACTTGCTTCTATTGATCCAGTCTATGACCTTGAACCTCTTTTTGATGACTGTAAGTATGCTTATTCTGATGATAAAGTTGTTTCCAATGCTAGCTATATTGTCAACTTTATTCAAAGTGCTACTGAAAGTTATTTTGAGAGAGGGAAACATGGTTTTATGCATCTCAATGATGTTAAGTTTCCCCGTTTTATGTTGAAAGATTTAAAGTTGCATCTGTTTTTGTCTTCCTATGCTTGTGGCTTTTTGTTTCAACAATTCATTTTCTCATGATACTCCCATGCATAGTAAGTGGGTTAGACTCAAGTGTGTTGGTTATTTGCTTCTTGATGCTCTCTTTCACTTCAAATATATATATATATATATATATATATATCCTATGTGAGCATCCTTGAAAGTTTCAAGCCTAACTTAAAGGCATTAAAGAAAAGTACTTGTTGGGAGACAACCCAAGAGTTTTTGTTGAGTCTTGGAAGTTATTACCTCAGTAATGACCGCTCCTTATCCTTTTTGTATTGGTTTTTGTGTCAAGTTCAACTACTTTTGTGAAGTAGAGGAGTTGTGAAAAAGTGACTGCTCTGGGACAGATTTTTGTGCTGAATTGTAAAAATTCGTGAGGGAGCTAAGTACTTCGGATTGATCTGAATTTTTCTGAGCTAGTTCTCCAGGTTGTTACCCAACTTTCATTAGTTCCGCACTTTTTGATTTGAGCAACATAAGGTCTTCAAAAAATCAATCTTTACCTGCTGGTCTGTTTTGACAGATTTCTGCCTTCATTTGCATTTGCCTCTTATAGAAGCTTTTGTGTTGATGGGTTTTTAGTTGTAGTGTGTACCAAAAGGTTATTATTTTTGCTTATACTAATGTTGTCATTGAGTTTGTGCAAGGGTTTTGTATGAAGTAAATTCTCAGGAGAAAGAGGAAAGGAATCTGCAGAGTTCGTCTTTGAATAGGTAAAAGTGGTGAAAACAGAAGGTTCGTGAAACTCCAATCTTTTTATATTTTTGATGTTTTAATACATAATGGAAGTCACGAGGCGACGAATCGAGAGGAACGAGCCTGGGTGGACAACCCACCCAGCGCCCTAAGCCTGGCCTTTTTGAGGGGTGTCCTCCCCCCGAACTCCGTCTCCGCCTCGTTTCTGTGTCAAAACCTTCCTTATACATTGAAACTTCGTAATATATAACCCCCGGATACCCCTAGGTTCATGCATCATGTTATCGTTGTGTTTTTGGTTTCGATCCGTTTCTGTGAGGAAATCCTCTCAAGTTTAGAGCACCATGGCCTATGAGGAAAGAAGCCCTAAGAAGAAGAACCTCAAGTCCCAAAGGAGGAGGTGATTCTAGTAGGGTATGAAGGTGACATGGAGGAGGAGAAGCATCCGGACACCCGCGCTACCGTCGCAAGCATTGGTTTGGTGGCACAACCTACCCAGCTTAGGAGGACAACACGGATGTCTACAGAAGGGAGAACTTCGCACCATATCCTTGCTCCACGCACACTTCCTCCTAGTACCCCTTGTTCTAACCGTGCAGGGAAGAGACGCTCTAATTTGGAAGAATGGAGAAAGATTAACAAGGATTGGGATCCTCGGTCCGAGCTGATCATGGGCTGCATTGAGCATAATTCGGAGTTAATTCGTACTCTGACCTTCGATATGGAGGAGTTGAGGAAACTTATTGAAGAGCTTATCAAGAGGACACCACCACCACCAAAAGAGTAATTCATCATCAGGTTTGGCATCCCCTTGGGTTGTTCCAAGCTTGGGGGAGTGTCGCGGTTCATCACCATTATCTTTTACCTTTTTAGTGGATTCATATCTATGGTAGAGAAGTTATCTTATAGTTTTGTTTGCATGTGGAAGTATCTCTCCTTTAGTTTATTATGTATGTATCCCTTGGTGTGAGTGCCTTTATTGAATATTAATGAGAATTCTCATCTTTTAATTTTTGCACTTCTTATTTTAGTTTGCAATCTCTATTATATGATGGATCTTGTTGATCAGTATTGGCAACACTTTGGGATCATCAAGTGGATCTAAATTGGTTTTGGCAAACCGAGTTCTAGTCAGTAGCAACAATGTTTGAGGTTTGAAAGAAAAAAGAGAAAGAAAAAAGGCTTACAGGTATTTGGTATCATTTGTTTTCTTTCTTGTTGGCTCATAATCTTAGTATTCTTTATTTAAGATCTTTTGTGTCTTCAAGGAAGATTTCATGTTTGGCTTTATTACTTGTATGTTTGCTTGTTTCTTTCAACTCTCTTGCTTGCTACCAAGCCTTGCTAGCCAAAAACCTGTTTTGAGAAGGCATACTTCTCATGTTTCCAAATCCCTTTGAACCAAACACTTGTGTCCACCATATCTACCTAGTACCTATTGCTATTCCAAGCAAATTCTCAAGCTTCATCTACCTTCCGAATTAAAAAGTAATTTGTTATGTGAAAACTAGTTAGTAAAGCTCTCACAAACTTGATGGCACACTTTATTTCCTTTCCCCTAATAAACTTGAACCATTGTGGACATCGAAGTTGTATATGCTTGCATCTATACGCTGGAATTAGCAAAACCGTGCTGTCACGGGTAACGTTTTCAACATAGCACTTGTACTCTGTACATCATTGATATCGTGCTCTTTTGTCTATGGATGTCAACGGTGTGAAATAAGAGGGGAACTTGTGAGTCCATGGAGTTTGTACTTTGTGTTAGAGAAACGCCTGGGCCGCTAGCCTAAGCCATGCCTAATCATGGTGGAAACTTGCAGCACTACCATAGTGAGCATTCTGTGAAGCATCCTCAATAAAAAACTATACACATAGTAAATAAAAAGATCACTGAGATGCTCACTGTCTGCTTGCCTTGTCATTTTGGTTATGGGAAAGCTCCTGTACCATGTGCAAGGGGTACCCCATTGGTGGTTCTCAATGATATGCAAGTACTTACAATGACAAGAACTTGCCTGGGACCAAAAGTTGAGTAGCATGAGGAGTGGCCCTCATATTCAAGGGACATGAGATTGCCAACTTATATTTCGTCAAGAATATACTCCATATTTGTTCACTTTAACCTTAACCATCTCAAGATGCTTATGATAGGGGCAACGGGGGCTCAAATCTAGTAAGTACCATAATCTTTTGGAAGCTCTTTATGACTTGTAATCCCTGCTTCCCTCTAAGAAGTGACCTTTCTCCCACTTCCAAGTTGAGTCAGTAAACCTACTTCCTCTCTATCTCCAGCAAGCATTTTGGGTTGTTGTATTTCAAGCATTCATATGGTGATTTATTCAATCATGTTCTTTATCTTCCTTGTTTGCACAAAACTCTTATCTATTGAGTATTACTTTGAAAGCCTTCACTTATGAAAAACCTTTTTGAGCACAGAGTGCTCCTATTTTGAAACTCCTACAAAAAGCTTGTTGTGAAACTGTTTGCCAGGTGTTCTCTGACCAAGAACTAGTTTGCCAATTACAATTATGATTTATCGTTATGCATCTCTATTGTGACTGTTGTGCTTGGTTGCAAACTAAGTTATATAATGGTGAGTTGCTTTCTTCTATGAGCTGTGCAATGGTAAGTGTGATGCTTCTTGTTCGTATACTTTTATCGACACTTCACTCCATAAACCTGTGGATATATTTACTGAGCTCAATATTCGCTTGGGGACAAGCAAAGTCTAATCTTGGGGGAGTTGATACGCCCAATTTGCATCACCATTCTATATCATAATTTACCTCTATTCATTGATATTTGTCTTATTATGAGGTATTACTTATGGCTTTTCATCTGTTTATGCATGTTGGATGGTTCTTGGAGGATGGACTGCCGGAGTCTGGATTCTGATGGAAAACAAGGCGTTTCAGTGCAATTTTGCGAAGATCTGAAAAATACCAGAAAAATATGGAAACATATTATTTTACCTGAGGACGAAGGAAGCCAGAAGGAGGAGCGAAGGGGGGCGTAGGGGGCCCACACACCCCTAGGCGCGGGCCCACCTAAGGCCGCGCCTAGGGCAGGTGTGGCCCACCTGCCCAGCCTCCGACTCTCCCCCTTTGCCTATAACTTCCCTTCGGAACCCTAAGCCTCGGGGAGCGACCACAGATAGATTTTCGCCGCCTATGGGGGCGGAAAACACTGAGAGAGAAAGATCTCTCCGGTAAACAGATTTCTACCAGGGGAATTCCTTCCCGGAGAGAGGAGACCGTCGCCATCAACACCATCATCAAGCTAGGCTTCATCGAGATCATCATCATCATCCACACCATCATCTCCACCAGCACCATCATCACCACTCCGTCTTGCTGTAACAATTGTGTTGGATATTGCTTAGTTCATTAGGGGAAACCTTCCCGGTGTTAATTACTATTGTAGTTGATGCTTGTGAGTGGAACCATTGGATTATTGTTTATGTTCAGATTGTTATCCATTACAATATCATATTTGATCTTGATCCATATGATGTCTTGTGAGTAGTTCGTTGTGTTCTTGAGTACATGGGAGAAGTCATGTTGTTAGTAGTGAATCTGTGATGAGTTATTATTCAATGGTTTAGTATTTAAGTTGTGGTGATATTCTTCTAGTGGTATCATGTGAACGTCGACTACATGACACTTCACCATTTATGGGCCTAGGGGAGTGCATTGTGTATTTGGCTACTAATTGTGAGGTTGCCCGGAGTGACAGAAACTTGAACCCCCGTTAGGACACCTTTGCACAAGGGAGTGTAGGATCTCAGAGTTTAAGGATGTGGTTAGATTTATATCTTAAATACTTTCCTGTAGTTACGGATGTTTGCATGGGGTTTAATCACAAGTATGTATTAGTCCTAGGAAGGGCGGTATGTTAGCACAGGTTCACCCACACAAACACTTATGAACACCAGAGAAGAGTACTCAGCTATTTGCAGCGAAAGCACTTGATAGATTTCCCATGTGTCCTCGAGAACGTTTGGTCCTTATAAGTATTTCCACCGTCTTGTCCTTTGCTAATAAAGGATTGAGCCACTTGCTCCGTTTGTTTGTTACTTATGTTACTTGATCTTTGTTTTGTTGCCTTATCAGAAAACCACTAAAAATCTGTTTGCTAAGTATTCACAGGGATTTCCTGCTCCATGCCACTGTTCAGCACCTTCTGCTCCTCGTTGGGATCGACACTCCTATTTATCAAAAGTACTACGATGCACCCCCTATACTTGTGGGTCATCACTGTGCAGCCTGGAACAATTTGACACAACTTTCCACGACATCGTCCCAGGGAAGGGCATATACCCCCTGGGAAAGATATGGCTCGACGTCATCTTCGGCAAACCAGACAACTTCCAATGTGAGTGGCTGGAATTCGAAGTGGTGGACTGGCCATCACAATACCACGCCATCCTCGGGCGCGTGGCATTCGCAAGGTTCCTTGGTGTACCGCACTACGCGTACCTGCTACTCAAGATGCCAGGGCCTAGGGGCGTCATCACGGTCGAGGGCAGCTTCACTCGATCCGACCACTGTGACCAAGACTTCAACAGAATCTCCCAGTCGTTCGGGATGTAGGAGGAGCTCACGAGGCTTCGAGAGGTGACAGACAACGGGACACCCCCAGTCTCCAGGCAAAACGCACCCGACATGTCATTCGACTCAACAGTCAACACGAAAAAGGTGCAGGTCCACCCGACGGACGCCTCCAAGACGGCGCTGATCGCCAATGACCTCAGCCCGCATAGGAAAGCGCGCTCATCAAATTCCTCCATGAGCGCTGGGAAATCTTCGCCTGGTGTCCTACAGACATGCCAGGAGTTCCCAGGGAATTCGCCGAGCATGCACTCAATGTGTTTCCAGACGCCAAGCCCGTCAAACAGTTCATCCAACGACTGTCCGAACCACGGGCCGAAGCCGTCAGAGTCGAAGTCAACAGACTGCTCGATGCCGACTTCATCCGGGCGATCAAGGATAGAGAGTGGCTAGCCAATACGGTGTTGGTCCCTAAAAAAGACATGGACATCCTGCGGATGTGCTTGGACTTCACGTCTCTCAACAAGCATGCCCAAAGGACCATTTCCCTCTCCCTCGGATCGATCAGATCATTGATTCGACTGCAGGATGCGAGAAACTCTCATTCCTTGATGCCTACTCAGGCTACAATCAGATTCGGCTGAAGGTCGAAGATCAGGAGAAAACGGCGTTCATCACGCCGTTCGGAGTATTCTGCTACAACACCATGCCCTTCGGGCTGAAGAACGCAGGTGCCACATACCAGTGGTGCATGCAGGCGTTCCTGAAGAGCCATATCGGCCGAAACATACAAGTCTATGTCGACGACATAGTCATCAAGACAAAGGAAGCGAAGACATTGATCGACGATCTCCGTGAGACGTTCGACAACCTCAATCACTACAAGATCAAGTTGAACCTAGAAAAGTGCGCCTTCGGCCAAAATCTGCGGCGCCACGCGCCTAGTCATCTACGGTGACTCAAACCTCGTCATCCAGCAGACGATGAACGAGTGCGACGCACACGCCGCCAACATGATCGAGTATCGTGCGCTCTATAGTTCACTCGAAGGAGGCTTTGACGGCTGCGAGCTTCACCATGTTGTAAGGGAAAGCAACGAAGAGGCTAATAGACTCGCCAACATCAGCTCCACTTGCGCACGGGTGCCGCCAGGTGTGTTCCTCGAACAAATCTGCGTACCCTCTATCAAAAGAAAATTCCCTAAGGGATCACCCAAAGAAGCGGAGCACTAGGGGGCTGCGCTACCCGAAGGACAGGAATGACCCGAAAAGCTCGACACGGAGGTCGCTTTGGTCAATCTGATGCAGCTCATGTCAATATAAGAAACATGGACACATCCGTACCATTGGTACCTGATAAACAGAGAACTGCCTGATGACCCGACAAATGCCCGACACATATCTCGCCGGTCCAAAGCCTTCACCATCATTAATGGCGAGTTGTACAAGCACAACATTTCGGGTGTACTCCAACGGTGCGTAACCATCGGTGATGGCAAGACCATCCTCCAAGACATCCACGAGGGCATCTGCGGCCATCACACAGGCAGCCGCGCCCTCGTCGCCAAAGCTCTACGAGCAGGATTCTACTGGCCAACAACCATGAACGATGCCAAGGACATCGTCCAGAGGTGCAACGACTGCCAGAGGTTTGCGGATAAGCCACACGCACCAGGGTTAGAGATCAGGCCCATACCCTTGGCCCGGCCCTTCGCCCAATGGGGCCTCGACATCGGCAAACTGCCCAAATCTTAGAAAGGAGGCCACGTCAACCTCCTGGTCGCAGTCAAAAAATTTACCAAGTGGGTCGAGGCCATGCCTGTCACCAACCAAAAGGGTAAGACGACGTGAAGTTCTTCAAGTCCATATTTTACAGGTTCGACGTGCCGCACAGCATCATCACGGACAACGGGTCAAACTTCATCTCAAAAGAATTCTAGGACTTCTGCGAAGGCCTCGGAATCAAGATATCATACGCCTCCGTGGCGCACCCGCAGACCAATGGGCAGGTCGAAAAGGCCAACGACCTCGTAGACGCTGGCATCAAGAAACGCATACTCATCCCACTCGAACGGCTTGCGGGAGCCTGGACAGAAGAGCTACCCTCCGTCCTCTGGAGCCCGCGTACAACGCCAAACAGCTCAACTGGCTACACGCCATTCTTCACGGTGCACGGAGCCGAAGCCGTGCTACCCGCAAAAGTACGCCATAAGGCCCCACGGGTCATCGCCTACAGCAAAGCCGAATCAACGGTCGCACTCGAAGAAGCCATATACACACTCGACGAGGCACACGACATTGCCATGGCACGCTCCGCGGTTTACCAGCAGAGCCTCCACAACTACCACAGCCGCCGGCTGCGCCCAAGGTCCTTCGTCGAAGGAGACCTCGTGTTGTGACTCAAGAAAGAGCGGCCGAAGAAGCTCGAGTCGCCCTAGGAAGGACCATACATCATCACCGAAGTCATCCCAGGTGGCGCTTACCGCCTCAAGGACGTCAAGTCAGGAGTCGCATACTCCAACCCATGAAACGTCACACAACTACGACGCTTCTACCTCTAGCTATCTCTTTACTTTCAATAAGGCTATCCATCCAAGGCTACTCAGCCGAACAATGTACCTCCTCGATACGATATAAATAAAAGCTAAGTCCCCAGCCCGAAAATCTCTCATCCTTGCATTACTTTATGATTACAACACACTCGGGGGCTGCGCCTCACCTCACGACTTCGTCGTCCGACAATAACGCATGTAAACCTGAGTAGCTGACCACATCAGGCTAACGAAAAGGGCATGCATACAACAAGGCACCACGTGCTAACACAAACAATCTTTACAACAAAGGGCACAACAAGCCCAGTCAAAATATATACAAATTTTACATCTATCTTTATTCAGGACCTACCTATTCTGAAGGATCACGTGCGCCCGATGCTCAAAAAAATCTACAATCTCTTTGGAATACTGCCTAACAACCGCGTAATGCGGACTCATATCCCAAAGGCCACCATCTGGTCGAAGGGGAGGCCCGGCCGCAACCGCCGCAAGATCAACATCAGGACGATGCAGCCGAACAAGCGAAAGGGCAGCTTTCACCCCTGCCACCAACTGGTGCCGCACCAACTCCCGCACATGATTCACGTCCTGAAACTTCGACAGTACATAATAGACTCAAGGGAGATCTTCACCTGCCTTAGCACCTGTGATACCTGATGAACACGATCCTGCACAGTCGCAAGGACAGTGGTCTGGTCACGGTCCATCCAAAAAAAGCATACGGCTTCCATATCCTGTTGGGTCAGGCAGTTGATCCGAACAGCAACGCGTTCCTTATCTTCCCTCGGAACAAGGTTGGCACCTAAAGAAAATTCAGAGTAAGATGACACGCAAACAAGGCGCATCCGAAGACGAGCAGCAGCTCAAGAAAGCTTACACTGTAGGTGCTCGGCCAACTACCATAGCTCCCCCATCAGATACTCCTCCCTAGCGGTAGCTCGCTCCGCCTTTGACTTCCACACGTCCGCGTGGCCTTAAACACCAAGGATCTCCTTCTCCAGGCTACGGACGCAGTCACAAAGGAAAACAAGCTGCGATGCATCATCCAAAGATGGTCGCGGCTGAATGACAGTCGAAACATCAACGGGAGCCTCACCTGAAGGACCCTAAAGGCAAGCAAGTAAGAGTATGAAGAGCACGCTTCATTGACAATAGCTCGAAGCATCATTTATATACATCAAAAATCCACTGCATGGCACAAGGAAACTGTTTGACAAATATTACAGCAAAATAAGAAGACAACTATCCTAAATTACAACAATAGAGCCTAGGAACCCGCATCCGGAGTGGCCTCAGAGCCAGACTGCCTTCTCTTGACCTCCTCCTGTTGCTTCGCCGCGTACTCCGCTAGAAGGTCAATGAGCTTCGGCCCATAACGCTTACAGCAGGAGACGAAGAGAGTGAAAGCTACCTCTAAGCCATCGACAGTCGTTGGAATTTGGGAGGTGATGTACGGCAGGTCCAGCTCCGCTCCGGATGCCATGGCCATGGCCAACCCCATCGAGGCGCCGAGGCCCTTCTTCTTGCACTTGTAGGCGGCAGGTGCATCCTCTGACAGCACATCCACCAAAGAATCAACATCCTCAAGGGCAGCGCCCTTGGGAACGATCTCCTTGTAGAAGCGCCCAAGGACCTCCTTGGCCTTAGCAAGAGAGCCAGTAGTAGTCTCGCAGCGGTCTTCGACCGCCGCGGTGGCATCGTCCAGAGCGCTCCCGTGCTCCAGGGCACTGCGATCGAATGCAATGCCCGAAGCATCTGGAGCAAAGAAGACAAAGCAGGAATCGAATAAGGGCATGAAGACAGAGCAGCCGAAAAACCAAAAGCAGGCAAAGCACTTACCGGAAACGTCCTTGGCAGCAGCCATCAGCTTCTCAGCAAACTCCTTCTCATGTGCAGCTGCAACAGTTGCGAGCTGCTCCCCGCGATCTGAAGCTCCCGCTGCAATCGCTCCTTGGCCTCGGCAACAACAACCAACTCCTGTTGTAGGCGCTCCTTCGCCTCCACAGCGTCAACAGCCTGTTTCTCCCCGCGACCAAGACTCTTTTGAAGAGTGTCCAGTCGACGAAGAGCAACATTATTTTCATCTAGAAAAGCATCAAGAACACACATGAGCAACAGAAGCTACATTTGAGTGAGCAGACGAAAAAGATAAGAACTGGTAGGACATGTACCTCGAAGTTGCTGCATGCTAGCCTCCAGCGCCAGATGCCGCTGAACAAGAAGGTTGGCACTACGCACAAAAGGCTACGAGAGGAAACAAAAGTATCACAAAAAGAACTCGGGGGCTGAGCTCAAAAACGAGTAAAACATCAAACAACACGACACGAAAAAGGCTCGGGGCCTCCCCCCAAGACACATGGAAAGTAACTTACATGCTCAGACAGGGACTCCGAAGGCCCGGGTGCAGTCTTCCGCGCGACGACCACTCGAGCCTCCTGTGGAGAAGGGTTCGGAGCATCGCCAACAGAGTTGGCCATAGTCTGAGAAGGAGTGGCCGACGGCTTTGATTCCGCTATAGTCTCCAGAGCTCCCTCACTAAGACAACCCTACGAAGAGTGGCTGCAAGAAAATATTGATCAAGGCAAGAAGAATAGGTTCACAGACAAAGTACAAACCGAAAGCATCCAAAAAATACTTATGAATCAATGTCGCTCTAGTTGAAGACGGGTGGCGCCTTCTCCTTCTTCTTCTTCTTAGCCGACGGCTGTGACGCCACTGCCCGCAGGGGCACAGCCAGAAACGGCGTGGAAGAAGCGTCGTCGTCCTCACTGTGGCGCAGAAGGAAGGACGGAACCCTTGGTGTTGGTGGATTCGAGGCATCCGAAGACTCGCTTGAGCTCCTCGTATGCTTTCAGGTCCTCCCCTCGCTCACCTCGGGGGCTTCATGAGTTGGCGATTGCGCCAGCGGAAGTTCGGACTCAGAGTCCACAACCTCGTTGTCCGGCGCAACCAGAAACTTTTCGGGAAGTGGGGGCACCATGCCAGCAACCTTGAACTCCTGCATAGGGAAGACATCAAAGATCAGTACAAGCAATCACAAGGAAAGGCACTCGAAAAAAGATGCAACGCGCATGTCACGAATCTACACCCGAGGAACTGGTCTTGTAGAACTGAAAGGGGGCGTCAACAACTTCCTCGGAAGGTCCTCCTCGGACTTGTACTTCAGCAGCGACCGAAGAACTCTATCGAGGTCGCCTCGGGATAACTCCTCGGCTAAGACCCTCGTCGGGTCATTGCGGCATGTGTAAAGAAACATCGGATGCGCCCTCGCTTGGAGCGTCTACACCCGACGTTTGAGGAAGGTGCGGATAATATCCACACCATTAACCTCCTTCCCATGCTCCATCCGGAGTGCCTCCACCCGACGGTAGAGCTCCTCCACTTCGGCCACCTCGCCCTCCAGGATATGGTTCTTCCAGGAGCGCTTCGGGACAATCTCCTGGGAGGAGTCGAAGGGAGCGAGGTCAAAGACTTGCTCGTCCACTGTGGAGTCGCAGATATAAAACCACTTCTTCCGCCAGTATTGGACAGACTCAGACATGGAGAAACAGAAGAAAAGAATAATAGATCAGATGGAAATGACGCAGCCGCCAAGCGGGTAGACCCCGCCGGTGCCGGACTGCCTCTTCACGGAATAGAGCTTCCGGAAGAGGCCAAAGTGAGGCTCGATACCGAGCCAGCACTCGCAAAACGTAATGAAGCAAGCGATATGGATAAGAGAATTTGGCGAGAGATGGTGGAGTTGGATGCCATAGAAAAAGAGAAGTCCACGAAGAAAATCGTGGACTGGAAGAGAAAGGCCACGGAGAATGAAGCGACAAATATCACCCGAAACCCTGCGGGTGGACGGGGAATTACCTCATCGCCAGGCAGCACCGTCGCCTCCGCGTCCTGCATCCCACGGCTTGCGCAGGTTTGCCGCACGTGCCTCGGTGCACCTCTAGCCATCGGTGACGCGTGGAGCACCGGCAACCTTCTTGCCGGTGGCGGCGGCGCTCGAACCCACTCTGATGGACGTTTTCTTTGACTTCACCATTGTGAAGCGTCGTCGACGGCGGTGCGCATACAGAAATGAAGAAGGAAAAGAACGAAGAATGTCCAGTGCGCGAGGAAGAGCTCGTGAGAATAGAAGCAGCGGAGAAAAAAAATAGCAAAGGGTGAAAACAAATCACCATTCCCCCCCACAGTTATAGGGATGAAGACGATGATCAGGAGCTGTTCATCCAGAAGCCCTAACGCTAGGCACATATCCAACTGTCCACGTGTCAACATAGGAACGAACCGTCGCTAGCACGCCGTCAACTACGCACGGAAACCGAGGAGACGCCATAATTCTCGCCACGTCACGCATGACTAGTCAACTCCAGGTCAGGAAGTGGGACACACGCTCGTCCCATCACATCACCTCTGGCGACTCGGACGATTGAGGTCACCGATCATCAGCAATGACGTCAACTAAAAGCGTGTTAGCAAAAACTGGAAATCTTCGAATGATAATCAAGTACTTATTTGAATCTATGATTCAAACAACTACTCGGGGGATACTCCTATCAGGAGCGCTGGCCGCGCTCCCGAAGGACAAATTTGTGTCCTACGGACATGAAGAACAAACAACTCTTGAACTTCGAGTCCTACGTCGAGTCTATGACTCCACTAGGGACTCGGGGGCTACTCCCATATGGAGGACTGATCAAGCATCCGAAAATTTTGTGTCTTACGGACTTAAAGCTCAATCAACTGAACTAAAGTCTCTGCTCGAGTCTACGACTCGAACAGACACTCGGGGGCTACTCCCATAGGGAGCGCTGGCCACGCACCCTATGAATTCTTCGACTGTGATCTTTCGGATCAAACATGACAACAATTTTTTCTGGAAACTTTGCCCAAACTAATGCTGAGTGAGAATCATCCTCCTTGGCCACCCCAAAACACCTCCGCGATTATAAAAATTCGGATGTTGTGTCCGCGACACAAAGATAAGACCTACAGACATCATCTGATGGCTTGGTAACGCACCTGACTGCGCTCTTCCAGAAAATACCGTGTCAACAGACATGATGAAAATCCTGACGGACGCGTTGGGTACATCACTCGAAATATCATTGGGATTCGACTCCTATAAGACCTTAGCGTCCTGGGTTGAATCGCACCAGCATCCGTTCCAAATTCGAGTCTAGGGACTTGAATTTGATGAAGATCGTGTTGTTTTGTCCTATGACATTTAACTGGCCCTGATCCGTCAGGAGAGTCAGGCACATGCATCAAATAATCCCTGTGAACTAAACATTTGCTGTTAAAAATAGATCAAAACAGCACCCAAAATATTGAAGAGTCCTCGGCCGAATCTGCGATTTGACTGAGCACTCGGGGGCTATTGACATGGTTATACCTAACGGGTGCACAGCATTACCATATACGGTCCAGCCCAAGGTAGGCCCACTAAGAGCAACACAACCCATGGATTTTTTGGGTGGCCCAAGCCCGTGACGTCTCTGGATCCTTGGATAGCAAGACTATAGTAGATAGAATATTCAAAGGGGTAAACCCTAATGTGTAACCGACTCGACCTATGCCCGGGACCTGCCTATCTATATAAAGGACAGGAGGGCAAGGCGAGAAGGTTCTCTCAACTCTCACCGCATACACACCTCCACGCCAGATTACATCTGCGCACCCGTGTAACCTTCGGTTCCGCCGTAATCAAGTGTAGACAAGCAGGAGTATGGTTTTCCCTCCGGGGGCCTGAACCTGGGTAAATCTTGTGTCCCCGTTTTGCTTGTATGTTAACCATTCCGCGATCTCTAGCATCCCCACCTTCTCCAAAACCCAAGCTCATAACAATGAGCATTGACGAGATCGAACCTCGTCAACAGATTACTGCTTTTAGCAAAGTGTGTAAAGTAAACAATACAATTGTTCCATGAACAAAGGATCGTTGTTTTCTCCCTAGTAGCAATAGCACATCTACAACCTTAGAGATTTCTGTCACTTCCCTAGATTCAATAGAGGCATGAACCCACTATCGAGCATAAATACCCCCTCTTGGAGTCACTAGCATCTACTTGTCCAAGATAGCTACTAGAAACGGAGAGCATGCAAGATCTCAAACAACACAAACATGATAGAATCAATAATAAAAAACCATTAATCAATCTGACATAGTGACCTCAATATTCATCGGATCCCCGCAAACACAACATGCATGATTAAAAATAGATGATCTTGATCATGAACTTAGCTCACAAGATCTAAACATGATAGCACAAAGGAGGAGATACAACCACCTAGCTACTGTATGGACCCATAGTGCAAGGTGGAACTACTCACGCATCATACCAGAGTCTGTCATGGTGATGAAGAAGGCCTCCAGGATGATCTCTCCCCTCCGGCAGGGTGACGGGAAGAGCTTCAGATCCCCCCGATCTAGGGACGATGGTGGCGGCGGCTACGGACTATTTCGTGGAAGATTGATTGGGTACTTAGGGTTTTGGTATCGGGGGGTCTTTATAGGCGAAGAGGGAGGCCGAGGGGGTGCCCGAGGCAGCCGCACCCCCCAGGCGCGAGTCAGGCCTGGCCGCGTGGCCCCCTCGTGGCCCTTCTCCGTCTCGTCTTTTGGCTCCGTGTTCCCCACGGTAAAATATTGACTTTGGCTTTTGTCCCGTCCAATTCCGAGAATATTCATTTTTTGCCTTTTCTGAAACCAAAAACAGGAGAAAATAGGCAACTGGCACTATGGCAACTTGTTAATAGGTTAGTCCCAGAAAGCATATAAAAACACCTCAAAGTAAAGACAAAGCAAAGCAAAGTGGATACTAAACAAGCATGGAACATTAAAAATTATAGATACGTTTACGACGTATTAGAGCTATATTATTATTTGTGACGATCGGGTATGATGTAGTGAGATGGGATCATGTGATCACTAAGACAAATGGAGGGACGTTCGTCTTGAGTGGTAGCCCTGTTAACTTAAGTTTAAAGGTAAAACTTAAAACTGCTTAGTATGTTATGAACATGGTCTAAACTCTTTGCAAATCCATTGTAGATGTCTCGCCCATCCACCTTCAACCTTAGCTCATTCCTAGAGAAGGACAAGCTGAAAACCGATGGGTCAAACTTCACCGCCTGGCACCACACCCTAAGAATTCTCCTCACCCCTACAAGATCAACTATGTCTTAGAGGCAGAACTGCCCGCCAAACCCTTAGATACCGTCACCGAGGACGAAAAATAATGTCTAGCAGTCCAAGGCAGATGATTTCTCCCTCATACAGAGTGGAATTCTCTATGCCATGGAGTTGGAGCTTCAAAAACGTTTTGAGAAGATGGCTGCATTTGCGATCCTTGAGGATCTCAAAGACGTCTTTTCTCCACAAGCTCGGGCAGATGACCCACAAGATATTCTTATCAGCCAAGATGGAAGAGCATGATGACCCACAAGTATAGGGGATCGCAACAGTCTTCAAGGGTAGTATTACCCAATTTATTGATTCGACACAAGGGGATCCAAAGAATACTTGCAAGCCTTAACAACTGAGTTGTTAATTCAGCTGCACCTGGAAATAGTTCTTGCTCACATAAGTTTATTAGTAGCAACATTTTTGTAGTAGCAATAGCAAAGTAACAGCAGCAGTAGAACAAGAGCAATAGTAACAGTAAAAGTGGGATATGAGTGTGGTAGGGATAGGGATGGATGGACAGGCGTTGCATGGACGAGTCTAAACATGTAACTTCAAGATCTAGGGCAATTATAGATAAATGAGATAAAGCATCCAAGTACTAAACAATCATAGACATGTGCTCCATATATAGTCATGCATGCTCGCAATGAGAACTTGCACAACATCTTTTGTCTTGCCAGCCCGTTGCAGCGGGGCCTCAAGGGAACTACTAGCAATTAAGGTGCTCCTTTTAATAGAGCACCGGAGCAAAGCATTAACACTCCATGAACACACGTGATCCTCACATCATAGACATACCCTCAGGTTGTCCCAATTTCTGTCACTTCGGGGCCTTTGGATCCGGACAATGATATGTGTACACAACTTGCAGATAAGATCACAAACAATACTATCATAATGGTTCAATAATAAGTTCAGATCTGAGATCATGGCACTCGGGCCCTAGTGACCAGCATTAAGCACAACAAGTTGCAACAAAGTCAAATAGCACTAATAGAGATACTAGGCACCATGCCCTAACAATCTTATTCGATTACATGATAGAAATCATCCAATACCTACCATCCCCATGGCCTAGTGCGGGGGATTACTCACTCATGGATGATGGAAATATGGATGGTTCATGGAGAGGCGTTGGTGATGACGATGGCAATGATCCTATCCAAATTCCCCGTCCCGGCAGGGTGCCTGAACAGATTTTCTGGTTCCGAATCGCGGTTTCTGGTGGTGGCGGCGCAACAAAACTCTTTCTGAAAAAACATCGACCCCCCCTCAGTTTTTAGGTCAAGAGGCATCTTATAGGCGAAGAGGGAGGCCGAGGGGGTGCCTGGGGTGGCCACACCCCCTACAGGCGCGACCAAGCCTGACCCGCGCGGCTGGGGGGTGTGCCCCCCAGGGCCCCACTCTGCCTCGTCTTCTGGCTCCGCGAGTATTCTGGTGAAATAGGATTTTTGGCATATTTTTCGGGATTTTTCCTGATAGTTGATTTTCTGCACAAAAACTAGACACCAATGTAATTCTGCTGAAAACAGCGTCAGTCCGTGTTAGTTGTATCCAAATCCCACAAGTTTAGAGGAGAAACAATAGCAAAAGTGTTCAGGAAAGTAGATACGTTTTGGACGTATCAACTCCCCCCAAGCTTAGCTTATTGCTTGTTGTAGCAGTCCCAACCTTTAATAAGGTAGAGATCCCTGTGTTTACAATGCTAGTCCTTGGATCAATAGCTAGCATCCACAGTTAAGATGTAATATCAAGAAACAAAGTTCATAATACAACTGTATAACCAGGAATAAAATAATTCATTACATCTTACATAGCTCATTTGGCTATCTCATTACAATGCAGCAGAAGTAACTATAGCATGGAGTCCTTTATCTTCAAAGTGCCACAGGCAATCATGTTGGTTGTAGACTTGTAATCCTAATCAACACACTTCACTAACATCAAACAAACGTGCAACATAATAAGTTACAGCCACAAGGGTCAATACATTTGAATTGTATTGGCAAGTGATACTATGGTAGTATAGTGGTATCTATCATCTATATGTATTTGGCTAGGTGGAGCTTAGGCTTGCTTTGCTCAAAATAGATTTTCCTTATCATTTGAAAACACTAAGTTTTTGTTTGTCAAAATTCACCCAAGGAACCACCGATAGAAATTGGTGAACCTTAAACCCTTGTTCAACCATAAGTTTTTAACTTAGAAATTTGGATGAGGAGATTCTTGATAGCTTCCATGTCTTGATGCTCAAATTGTCCATTGCCAGGGACATGCCTAAGTACTTAGATTTTACACTCTCCAGAGGTGGTGCACTTTCCCCACAAGACTTGGTTTCACCAAGACCAGATCTTTCAGAAGCCTTCCCTTAGACCAGAATGGACGCGTTCCAACCTATCATCCCCTACCACCAACTATCCATTTGGCTAAGTTATTGCAACCAATATGATCCAGGCAGAGCCCATAATGCCAAGTGGCTGCACTTGAAGCTTCTCAACATTTGACATCTCAAATCTCTCTGTTCCTGGGTGGCAATCCACAAGTGAGATACCAAGTCTTCCCCAGTATACTGTACTTGGTGATGCCCAAGTTTTCCCCAGTATACTGGACTTGTGTAACCACTCAACACAAACCTTTCTTTCCATTCCACCCAGGTGATTCATTCACTTAGTTGTTTTATTAAACAATACACAAGTCCTTTGACTTAGAAATATTCCATAGCATGAATATAATCCACTCTTGTTTTCTACTAGCTAAGCTAAGCATGATAGTAGTAGGAATCTTAACTTAGGATAATTCTACTAAGGTTTCATCTACTAGGATTTCCCATGGCATAGTTTATACTTAGCAAAATTCCATGCAAGTCCTACTTAAAAATGTCACTAATGCATAGTGAAAATAGTAGGACAAAGTATGAAGCACCACTTGCATTTTTGGTTGATAATATAAGTTTACTCCTTTATCTTGCAATAGTCACACTCTTCAAATTTCACTACAATTCAATCAAGGCACAATTTCAAACTACCATTCAAGCAATCATCACATAGAATAATAAAAACAAAGCAATGCATGCAAGCATGCCAAAGATTGTTTTATTTGCGAAAGTGGTTTCTAATAGGTTATAAACATTTTAAAACACATATTTTTCATTTATAAAAGTGGCAAGATCATTTATAAATGTGGCAAAACCATTTGATATTAAGTTAGTGAAAAAGGCCATTTAAATCATTTTTGTTTTGTTAGAAATGATTTAAATCAAAGTAATATTCTCTAGTGTTTGCCAAATATAATTTTTAACACAAATGTTAGTGTTTTAAGGTCAAGTTTTTAATATTGAAACCATTTGCAAAAGGTTTTACCTATAAACCCTTTTTATACTAAATCAATATTTCATGTTGTTGAAAATGTTTTTTAGCAAAGTAATAATTTATAGGGTTCATCAAATATATTTTTAAATCCTAAAACTTGGTGTTTAGGGTCAGAGAGTTTAAATCAAATCATTTTCCAAAGGTTTTACTCAAAAAGCATTTTAACACATAAACCATATTTTCATTTAACTAGAAATGCTTTAATTCAAAGATTTATTCTTCTGCTTCGCAAAATATGTTTTTGAATCCACAAGTTGGTTTCTATGGTCAGTAGGTTCAAAACAATCTAATTTCCAAAGATTTTACCTTAAAAATATTACTAGAATAATTTTTATATCCAAATTATGCCTACACAAGTTTCTGTGAAAACAACCCATTTAACAGAAGCAAATTACTAAAAAAGTGCATAGTTGGAAAGTACTTGTTTTGCTGATTCCATTGATATAAAATTTACAAAATTTGGACGTGTGGATCAAAAGTTATGCAAATTTCAAATTTGAACATCTAATATAACATATTCTGGTTTTAAAACAAACTCTAGGCCACGCGTCGTGTTTTCATTGGCTCGTACCGATTCGTGTGGATTACGTGCTATGGATCGTTAGATCTAACAAGTATCCTATGGCACAGATCAGTGTACCCCTTCGCTTTAATTCGTTCTATCCTAACCAATGGATCAAGATCCAATGCTCCAGATCGTTTTGACCATGAACGGGCGGCGCTGGGGTCGAGCGGCGGCGTGCTCGGCTATGGCGTTGCGGTGGCTACGGGAAGCGAGGAAGAGGATGGGGAGGCTCACCAGGTTCGCTAAGACATGCTGAAGCTCAACATGGTAGTAGCTTGTCGAGGGGCGCACTGAATCGCCGGTGATTCCTCGTCGTAGTTGTCCCTGGCGGTGAGCGTCTCAGCTCATCGTCGTTGGCAAGGATTTACGGCATGCTAGGACAAACAGAGGGCGTAGTTAGGTGCATAATAGAGTCACAGTCACAGGAGCATCACATAGAGGAGAAGGGGAGGTCGGAAAATACCGAGGGAGCTCGTCGTAGAGGAGACAGACGACTGCGCTGCTTTGGCGAAGACGCGGTCGAGGTTGCAGGGCGAGCGCGAGCGAGCTGGTGGTACTGGAGTATGTGACTAGCGATGGGGAGTAGTATCGTGGTGGCTAGGGGGCAAGGGGAGGCGAGACTTGTCCGGAATCACCGCCGGAGGGCGTCGGAGGCAATGGAGTTCCGAAGCAAAATCAAGGCGGCCTGGGGGCGTAGAGGAGACGGTGTATAGGGGGAAAGATAGAGGGGGCGTGGGAGTTTAAGGGAGTATGGTCGCAGGGAGTAAAGTCCGCGGCATTGACGCGAATTAATTCGAGCTTTAAATGGCAGAAATGGCCGGCGAGGGGCGTGGTCGTCGCGGCGGGTGAGGATGAAGACTGACGGGTGGGGTTGGCTGGTCAGTGAGAGAGAGTGAGGAGTGGTGGGGTCTAGCAGCCAGTGTCTGCGCGGGTGGAAGTCTGGGTGCGAACCATTTTCCTGCGGGAGAGGGAGTGGGCTGGCTGGGCTTAGTGGGCCAGGTTGGGTTGGGCTGGCTCTTTCATTTTTTTGTTCAGAATCCTTTTCTTTTTCTGTTTTCATTTTTCTATTTTGATTTTGTTTAAATGATTTCAAACCTTGTTTGAATTCACACCTTTGCCAAACTTTGTGTATATTCTAATATTTTTTATTAACATATTCTAAAGTCAAATTTAGAATATCTTTTTTATTCTTTTTAGGGTATATTAATTATTTAAAATATGACCTTGTCTTAATTCAAATAAGATTTATTAATGTTTTCAAACTCTATTTGAAATCTAAATTTTACCAAATCTTTTCAGTAGGTTTTATTTAAAACTAAATCACTTTGAATTATTATTTTAAAATACTTTGTTATGTTTTTAATGTTCATTTAAAATGGAAAAGTCTTTACTTAAATAAAATTGGATATTAATAAATCCTCATGATTTTATTTGAATAATCCTTTACTCTTCTTATTAAAAAAATATTTTATTTCATTTGCTTGGCCAAGTTTTAATTTGGCTCTTTTAAAATAGTCCTTATTTATTTATTTATTTATTTATTTATTCTCTCCTTTGCTTATAAAATCCATATCTTTTATTTAAAGATCCAAACTTGGTGATTCCAATTTGTAAAATCTTATTTAATATTTATTTATCCTTTTAAATCTCTTTAGGATTAATTGCTCACCATTTGGTATGGATTTTTAGATAGGTGCTTCATTAGCTTTGGAAATTCAATTTCCAATCTTATTAAATTCATAAGATTTTATCTATGGCTCCAAATTAAGTGAAACCAATTTCTATGGCTTTATAATATTTTTATTTATCATTTTGATCATTTATAAATGTTTTTTGATAAATTTTTATATGGATCAAATCCTTAGTTTTAGAGTAATCTTGGAAATGATTTTCTCTCGTTAGGTTTTTAGAGTTTTGGCTTGTTTTCCAAGTGTTTAAATTTCAAGATGCATTTATGGAGAATGCATTTCACTTGATTTGAATTTTTTTGTTGGGTTCAAATCTTATTCAAAGTTTGTTCAAGAAGGATTTTGAAGTTTCCAATTGGAATCAAAAAGTTTCTTTTCACCCTAAATTTCAACAATTATTTATTTTGTTTATTTATTTTTCACATTACAAAAATTGGAAATTTTTGGGATGTGACACTTGTCCTCAAGCAATTCAGTTGAAAACTGAGTGCGATAAAAGAACTTTCACGAACACATTTTCTTCATATGATGTATATATTCTCAGCACAGGAGTAGATACTTAAACCATTCATAATAATAAGTATGCATCTAAGTCTACTCAATAGTCATTGCAAGATATGAAGAGATTCCAACTCAATAATAATAAGTAGCCTGAAACATAAACATAAGCAACATTGCAATGCTCATAAAAAGTTATGATAGAGTGGTATCTCACTTGCCTTTGTTTGTAGATCACAATATAAATGCCAAAGCACCTCTGAAGTTCAAGTAAAGACTAGACGTAAAGATATCAGAGATACAAGCATCAAAGTAATGACATAATTAACCAAGTTTTGGAACAAGCACAAGAATGAAAACTATGCTCTCAAAAAGGTGCTCATAGAATAAGTGGTGACTCAAAAAGGACGTGAAAAGGTTTTGAAAAGTTTGAAAGGCTTCCAAATGCTGAAAGTAAGGTACTCATTAGCTTTGAGCTCTCATTACCCCTATCATAGGCATCTTTATATGATTAAGGTGAAAGTGAGGTCCAATATGAGTTATATGCTTAACAGACCATAAACTAGAAATCTCATGTCCATTGAGTACGAGGGTCGCTCCTCATGCTACTCAACTTTAGTCACCTGTAAGTTCTTGTCATCGTAAATACATGCATATCATAGAGAACCTCCAACGGGGTACCCTTTACACATGATACATGAGGTATCCCGTGATCAAAATGACAAGGCAAGCAGACAATGAGCATCTCGGCGATATTTTTATTTGCTATTTTCATAGGTTTTTATTGAGGATGCTTCACATATTGCTCATTATGGTTATGCTGCAAGTTTCCACCATGATTAGGCATGGCTTAGTCTAGCGGCCCAGGCGTTTATCTAACACATATATATAACTCCATGGACTTACAAGCTCCCCTTTTATTTCACACCGACGACATCCGCAAACAAAAGAGCATGATATGAACTAGATATGTATCCATAAGTGTTGAAAGCGTTCCCCGTGATAGCACGGTTCTGCTAACTCCCAACCTATAATTTGCAAGCATATAACTTTCATGTACAGGTCACAATGGTTCAGGTTTATTAAGTGCAAGAAATAAAGTGTGCCATCGAGTTCTTGAGAGCTTTACTGACTAACTTTCTCAAAACAGTCAAACATTTTATTTGGAATAAAATAAGGCATAATGAATATGCACTAAAATAGAAAATGATGCTATTAGGTAGGTATGGTGGAACTGTTGGCAATATTGGTTTTGGGGAGTTGGATACACAAGTAGAGCTCATACTCAGTGCAAGTGAAGGCTAGCAATAGAGAGGGAGCGATAAACGAGAGAGCAATAATTGTCATAATCATGCTTGCAACAAAACATGACTAATTATGGCATGAAAGTGATACAAGAACTCTGAGGCAAAATAAATCATCAAGGATTACTGACTATTGTTTAGTCATATGCATGCGTGAGCATGTGCCAAGTCAATTCACATGAAAAATTCAGAGGAGGATACCACAATATCATACCAAGTTATGAATAGAACAATGCAAGCAAACATTCATATGACATGCTACAAACTATTAGCAAGCTGAAGCTAATCATAAGAGATCAAGAACTACTAACCATCCATAAATAACAAACATCTTACATGAACAGACTAAGCATGCTCACAATGATGAGTATATGTACAAAAGTGAAAACAAATAGAGTTCGTTACCAACCTCTTACCACACCTCAAGTTGTCTTAATATTCATTATTGCCCCTCACTTGTGTGACTTGAATAATAACATGAAACCAAACTCCACTGAGGACGGCTGAACCCTGCAAAGAACTCACAAAACCAAAGAAGAACAACATTTTTTTTTGGTGTTTTCCATTTTTTAAAGCAAGCAAACAAAGAAAAAACAAACAAAGAAAAAGCAAACAAAGCAAAATCTTTTTGGATTTTTCTTTAAGGCAAACCAAAGCTAAAAGCAAAGAAACAAACCAAGAGAAACAACAAAAATATTTTTGGTATTTTTTTGTATTGAGAAAGCAAAAACAAAAACCAAAAACAAAGCGAAACAATGGATATACAAAGAACCGACAAAACATGATATACAAATGAGTGTGATGTCGGTATACCTCCCCCCAAGCTTAGGCTTTTGGCCTAAGTGGGGCTCAACCTCATGGTGACCAAGAAGGTGCACCTCCATAGTACGACGAGGAGGCCCCTTCGTCCTGGTAAGAGCTCGAGGACTCCCCTGTGTAGTGCACAGATGGGTCATATGAGGGCGCGTCCCCCTGATAGTGTTCATGGAAGCCAAGAATGCGCAGTTTCTCGTCCATCTCCTCCTTGGAGCGTTACAAAGGTCTATGGGAAATACTGAACAAAGTGGTTTAGGGCAGAGGAATCTCTCTCTCTTCCCCATCATTAAACAACATTCTATAAACCAAATTATCAAGGGTAGAGCTAGAAGTAACAAAGTGATGCTCTTTCATAGCAGCAAGATCAAGCCTCTGAGGAGCCAAAACTGTATCATTTGGATCAACAGAAAGGCCTAGGCAGCAACAACATGTGCAACAATAATTCCCCCATAAATGGGTCCCTTAGCATCTAAGCGACGAGCAATGAGGGAACCAAGACTATACCTGGTTTCATTGTTGAGCGCAGCAACTAGGAAGGCATAATCATAGTTGGAAATATTGCTAGTGTTCTCCCTACCAAGAACACTAGTGCCAAGATAATAAGCAAAGTACCTGATAGCCGAGAGTTGAATATTTCTTATCTTTACCCGCTGGGCTCTATGGTCATCATCATTGATTATCCCGCGGTAGAGCTCCAACAAATCAGCGGGTTGGGCTGGAATCTTCTTCACCGTCCTAGTTGTGCCAATATCCAGGATCTCACAAAATTTCTTGAATGTCATGGAGTAAGGCCTGTTATAGATTTTGAAAGACACATTTGGCTTGAAAGCGCTGTTAGAAAAACAGAAACTATCCACAAAGGTTTTAGTAAGCGTAGCATACTGCATGCTCTCATCCTGCATATAACTTGTTAGTCCAACCCTCCGAACCAAGGTTATAAAATCATTAAGAATCCCAACAGCCTGCAAAAAGGTTGGACAAGGAAAGGTAGAAGGGTGTGTATCTCCCTCGTTGCCAAATCGCGGTGCAGTGAGATCCTCATTGTATGAGAGCCTAGCTCGGGAGGATGATCTTGAAGGTCTTGTACTTCTAGGTGCATCGCTCCCAAATATTTCACCATAAGTGTGGTTGTCCATGACCCTTTTTCTGAATTTTTTAGACAAACATCAAACCAAGTGATTTACAAGTTGATAAATGATGAGAAACTACCATAGGAACTTGCTAGAGGGCTAAACATGCATCAAAATGAAATCTCTAAGCATAGAACAAGCATGCAAGCTCACACAACCTGACACCTATAGCAGAAAAATACTCAATATACAATCTACAAATCACAAATCTAATTTGGCAAGTGGAGGAGGCACATACCAAAGAGCAATCCCTCTAAAAATCAGCAGCAAAGATGGGCTGAGCAAGGAGATCGAAAATCGGGAGCAAGAACTCAAGCTTGAGAAAGTTTTCTGGTGTTTTCGGGAGAGAGAAAGAAGGTGGCTGCGAGGAGACAACTTGGAGGGCCTCGGGTGGGTCCCACCCATGCCAGGCGTGCCCCTGGGGCTGGTCGCGCCACCAGGGGGTGTGCTGGCCTGGGGGCCCCCTGGGCCACTCCAGGTGTCCCTCTGCCCCTTTTTCGAGAAAAAATTTAATATGAATTTTCTAGGATTTTTCGGGAAACTTTATTTTTGGCCAATTTTCCGGGTATGAAAATTTATTTTCTTGCAGAAAAGATTTTTTAGAAGACGCAAAAGCAAACAAAAACCAAAACTACAGAAGTTCTAAGACACTCTAACAAGAAACAACTAGCAAAACTAAAGCTAACAAGAGAAAGAACAAACACTAGGAAGGGGAAAAGTAAAAGTGAGCAAGTATAACCACTGTGAAAGCATTGTTTTGTTCATTAAAATCCTTTTGTTAACAAGGCTGATCAAGTATTGTTACCAAAACAATCTTATATGAAACAAAACTTTGCATTCCACAAAGTGATTAGTTTACCTTAATCTTGATAACAATGGTCCCAATCATAATAGTTTCAAAACTTTCTTGTGTAATGGGACAATATATTTCTCCAACCTTGATGCTCTCAATATTTTCAATGGAGTTCAGGCAATAGCTTTTAGCAACCTTCTTGGGGAAATAAATAGTATGCTCTTTGTCATTAATATTAAAAGTTACTTTTCCCTGATTACAATTGATGACTGCACCTGCAATATTAAGAAAAGGTCTCCCAAGAATAATAGACATATTATCATCTTCAGGCATTTCAAGCACAACAAAATCAGTTAAAACCAAGCAATTATGAGCCACTTGAACAGGATGTAAGGTTCCCAACCTTTAATAAGGTAGAGATCCCTGTGTTTACAATGCTAGTCCCTGGATCAATAGCTAGCATCCACAGTTAAGATGTAATATCAAGATACAAAGGTCATAATACAACTTTATAACCAGGAATAAAATAAATTATTACATCTTACATAGCTCATTTGGCTATCTCATTACAATGCAGCAGAATATAACAATAGCATGGGGTCCTTCATCTTCAAAGTGCCACAGGCAGTCATGTTGGTTGTAGACTTGTAATCCTAATCAATAAACTTCACTAACATCAAACAAACCTGCAACATAATAAGTTGTAGCCACAAGGGTCAATACTTTTGAATTGTATTGGCAAGTTTCACTACTATGTAGAATTTAAGTGGATCCTATCATTACATGCATATTTGGCTAAGTGGTGTTAGGCTCATTTGCAGAAAGTAATATAGTTTTATCCTATATTTTCAAAAATAGTTTTGATCTTTTGTCAAATCTTTCTGAACTTCTTGGAAAACTCCAAGTGCTTCAAATCCCTTGTTGTCACCATCAAGTTTTACTTTGAGAAATTGGAATGTCGAGATCTTTCATAGCTTCAGGCCTTAGTTTCTCAGTATTGTCCATAACCGGGGACATGGCTAAGTACTTAGAATTTTGATCTTCTGCAGAAGTTGTACACTTTACCCACATGACACAATATCGTCTTGACGCCACCAGTGGCCGTTGGATAAGTACTCACCAAATGGAGTACCGGCAGATCGAGAATGTGACAAAGTCTTTCCATAGAAGTCCTCCCAATACACAGTGCTAGCTTGTCTACCAGGCACCAATGTAGGGATATATTTCTCTTACACAATTCTAGTTAACCTGAAGATGCCAATGCATGGGTCTTCCACTATGTAGTTGACTAAGCCAGAGCCCATTTAGCATGTGGCTGTACACGGAAGCCACTGTACGAGAAACATGTTCAATCTCTAAGTCCCTGGGTGGTTTTCTTCTAGTGCACATCCAAAAAGATAGCCATATAAACATGGTTCCCTTTGTTGCCACCTTGTCCAAAACTTAAGTATCCTCTTTCCACCTAGGTGGTTCATTGAGTACTTGTTTTATTATATAAAACATATATTTTTCCAACACTTCATATAATCATATCATGTATCCCATCCCAAATATATAGCAGGGCTAAGCATACTACAACTACAATGTTTTTACTAAGGAAGATATAAGGATATCCTAAAAGGATATAGCATAGCATAGAAATATAGTAGTCCTATCATGCATGTTACAAAAATCCACTAAGTGTAATGAAAACAGTAGGACATGGATGATAGTGTCACTTGCCTTTTGTAGAGAATGTTGGTTCACTTCTTGATCTTGCAAATATCACACTCTCCTAATTCCACTACAATTAAATCAAGCAAACACAAATTCAACTGGCATTCCACCCAATTTATCACACATAAAATAATAGAAACAAGGTCATGCATGCAAGCATGCAAAAGATAGTTTTACTTGCAAAAGTGGTTTCTACTAGGCTCTAAACATTATAAAGTTCAAAAGTGGTCATTTACTAAATTGGTAAAACCATTTGCAAAAGGTTTTATCTATAAACTAAATATTATGATAAGGTGATATTCTATGTAGTTGAAAATATCTTTTAGCAAAGTAATGATTTTATATGGTTCATCAAATAAGTTGTTAATTCACGAAAATTGGTGTTTAGGGTCAGAAGGTTTGAATCAAATCATTTCCCAAAGGTTTCACTCAAGAAATCTTTTCTAAACCATAAATAATATTTTTATTTGACTAGAAATGCTCTAACTCAATTAATTATTCCCTAACTCCACAAAATACATTTTTAAATCCATAAGTTGATTCCTATGGTCAGTAGGTTCACAACAAAACATTTTGCAAAGATTTCATCTCAAAAATATAACTAGAACAATTTTTATATTCAAAATAAGCCTACACAAGTTTCTGCAATTTTAACCAATTTTCCAGAAGCAAAACATTAAACAAAATGCATGGTTGCAAAGTACTTGTTCTGCTGAATCCATTGATATATAATTTTCAAAATTTGGACGTGTAGAACTAAAGTTATGAATTTTACAAGTTTGCAATCCTAATAGATTCTAATTTCTGTTTTAAACTAAACCATGTCCACGTGGCTGTTTCCTATTGGTTGAAAACGGTTCGGTTGGATCGGCTGTTACAGACCGCAAGATCTCATTTAGATCACACGGTGTAGATTGACTGATGCCCCTTCGTTAAGTTGTTATATCGTAGCCACTGGATGACGATCTAACGGCTCACATGGGTTTGACCATCAATTGGCGGCGCTGGCGGTGACGACTGGCGGCGCACGCTCTGTCCGAGGTGGTCCGGCCGTTATAGGAAGCGAGAGAAGAGGAGCAGAGGCTCACCGTGATCGCAGTGTCGCTATGATGCTCAAGGTGCTCGTCGTTGGGCAGGGGGCGCACGGGGTCGATAGGAATCGCTCACCGGAGTTGCCGCGCTCGGGTTGTCGTCATGCCGCGTTTAGGACCGCGCTAAGACAAAGTAGAGGCACGGTTAGGTGCGCACGAGGGTCGCGAGTATGGGAGCATCGTCGGTAGAGAGAGGGGAGGACGGGGCTTACGGGGAGACTTCGCCGGAGAAGAGATAGGCGCGGCGGTGCTCAGGTGATGACGAAGCCGACGATTTGGAGCGTGCGCGAGTGAGTGGAGCACACGGGCAGGTGCGCACGGGACTGGAGAGCAAGCTAGCGTGCTCTACGAGGAGAGGGGCGGCTGTGGTTCGCCGGAATTGGCCGGGAACGCCGTCGGAGACAGAGGTGGTCGAGCTCGAAATTGGAGCAGCCTAGGGGCAGGGAGGGGTTGGAGTTTGGGGGGAAAGAGAGAGGAGGCGTGGGCGTTTATCTACGCGTGATCACAGCCAGGATTTACTCACAACGCGTATTGACGCCGGCAATCAATTGGCAGCAACGGCAGGGGGACGTGGTCGCGAGGTTGATGACGACGTGCTGGCGGTGGGGCCGTGCCGACAGTGAGGGAGAGAGAGGGGGCACGGGGTCCACTGCTCAGTGTCTGGGTGGGTGCGAGGTTGAGTGAAAGAAAACGATTCGGTAGAGGGGTGTAGGTGGGCTGCGAGTTGGGCTTGCTGGGCCTGTTAGTTGGGCTGTTTGTTTCACCTTTTTTTATTCTGAAAGATTTTTCTTTTTCCAATATGAATTTCTGTTTTGATTTTCAAACAAATAATTCAAACTCCAATTCAAATCAAACCACCACCAAACCTTGTATTGATTTTAATTATGTTTAACAACATAATCCAAAGTCCAAAACAAAATAATTTTTATTCTCTTTAGGATCCATTAATAATTAAATAAATAGACCTTAGTCATTAATTCAAATAGGATTTAATTTATTTAAAAACTCTATTTGAAATCTAAATAATATCAAAACCATTTCACTAGGTTTTATTTGAAAATATAAAACACTTGGAAATCTTATTTAAAATAAATTAACAAGTTTTAGTGTTTATTTAAAATGGAAAAGCCTTTACTTTAATAAAATTTGATATTAATTAATCCTCATTATTTTATTTAAGTAAACGTTTACTCTTTTTATCAAATAGAAATATTTTATTTCAAAAGCTTGGTCAAGATTTAATTTGGCTCTATAAAATAATCCTTATTTATATTTCTACCTTTGCTTTTGAAAACCATATCTTTTTATTAAAAGATCCAAAAATAGTGATTCCAACTATTATAATTTTTATTTATTAATTGTTTATATTTTTAAATCCCTTTAGGATTTTATTTGATCAAAATAGGTTTTGATGTTTCCAATTGGAATCAAAAAGTTTCTTCTCACCCTAAAAATCAACAATTGTTTATTTATTTTTCACATTTCAAAATTTGGAAAATTTTGGGATGTGACACAGGAACATCCTCACATATACCAACAGGAATAGTAGTTAACTTATCATCCATTTGCAAAGATATATCAGCTGGTATCAACTTTTCTAGCTGGAGTCTCTTGTAGAGAGAAAAAGGCATAACACTCACTCCAGCTCCCAAATAACATAAATCAGTTCTAACATAATTATTCTTAATAGAGCAAGGAATAGTTGGTATACCCGGATCACCAAGTTTCTTTGGAACCTTACCATTGAAGGAATAATTAGCAAGCAAAGTAGAAATTTCCTCATTAGGAATCTTCCTTCTATTAGAGACAATATCCTTCATATACTTTGAATAAGGAGGCAATTTAATAGCATCAGTCAAAGGAATTTGCAAAAATAAAGGTTTCATCCACTCACAAAACTTGCTGTAGTGTTCTTCCTCCTTTGACTTGTGTTTCTTATTGGGGAAAGGCATAGGTTTCTGCACCCAAGGTTCTCTTTCTCTACCATGTTTATTAGCAATAAAATCTTCCTTAGTGTACCTAGTGTTCTTAGTGTGCTTCTTAGGTTCTTATTCAAGCTCCTCCTTATTAGGAGCATCATTTTTATCATTACCACTCTCAGTTTCAGCATCAGAGAAAAATATACTATTAGGATCTACAGCAGGTTCAAGTGGTTCCTCAACTATTTTGTGTTTCTTTTTATTTCTCTTACGAGGACTACCACTACCTTCATCTTGTTGAGAATCCTGCTCAATTCTTTTAGGGTGTCCTTCAGGATATAAAGGATCTTGAGTGCCTATACCACTCCTAGTTCTAATTCCATAAGCATGTTTATCTCCTGAGGCATTAACTAGCATATCCTTTTGTACCTTAGCAAGTTGATCAATTTGGGTTTGAACCATTTGAAAGTGTTTACAAAGCATTTTAATATCATTAGCAGTTGTAACACCCCCGGTCACTCCGGACCGACGACTGTCACTTCTGGGAGCTCAATAGGATCTCTAGACTAACCCCAGAGACCAACACTAGTCTTTTTTGCGCACTTTGTCCTCACTCGTGCGCACCCGGTACCCACTTCCCAGTCGGTCACCCATCCTAGAGTTGCTCTAGGACAAACACGCTTAACCTTAGAGTTCTTTTTGAATGGGCTTCCGAAAAAGAAGTTGCAACTTGTTGGTATGGGTTTCCTATCAATCCTATTGAGCCATGCGCCAGGGTCTCACATACACCCACCCTTAGAAGATCGGCGTCCTCGTCGATCAACCACAAGCCAGGAACGTCCCCTCTTGGCACACGTTTGTGCGTCCAGTGCCAGCACATTTCCATGTCGTGTCCACTCCGGGCCACACGCGTCATGCTACACATGTCCACCACTGACCCGCACACGCCCATGTAACCGCGAGGGTCGGCTCTGATACCACTTGTAACACCCTCGGTCACTCTGGACCGATGGTTGTCACTTCTGGCAGCTCAATAGGATCTCTAGACTAACCCCATGGACCAACACTAGTCTTTTCTGTGCACTTTGTCCTCACTCGTGCGCACCCGGTACCCACTTCCTGGTCGGTCACCCATCCTAGAATTTCTCTAGGCCAAGCACGCTTAACCTTAGAGTTATTTTTGAATGAGCTTACAGAAAATAAGTTGCAACTTGTTGGTATGGGTTTCCTATCAATCCTATTGAGCCATGCACCAGGGTCTCACAGCAGTTCTTTCCACAATATCTTTCAACTCATTAATAGCTCTAGAGTTTTCCAATAAATGATTCTGAACTTGTTTATTAAAATTACCTTGTTTAACAATAAATGTGTCAAGTTCCTCTAAGCATTGATTAGGAGGCTTACCATAGGGAATATCACCTTCATCAAAATGGAGAGAGTGTACCTCAATAGTAGATGAGTGGGGAATTGGCTTGCATAATTCTTCTATAGGAGGTAGATTCTTCACATCTTTAGCTCTAATACCTTTTTCCTTAGCTTCCTTTATCACTTCATCATTTAATGCAATAACTCCCCTCTTCTTTGGTGTTGGTATTGGAACTGGTTCAGGCACAACTGGTCCAGGAGTAATAGGCTCATGTGTATTTAGCTCTGTCGAAGTCCAATCATCATAATTCTTGCTTATTTTAGCCATTAATTCAAAGATCTCAGAGGGAGTTCTTTTCCTGAAAACACAATCAGCAAAGCTATCTAGGTATGTCCTAGAATTATCAGTTAGTCCATTATAATAAATATCAAGAAGCTCATTTTTAGGTAATGGACACTGATACCCAATTCACATCACCATTCTATATCATAATTTACCTCTATTCATTGATATATGTCTTATTATGAGGTATTACTTATGTCTTTTCATCTGTTTTTACATGTTGGATGATTGTTGGAGGATAAACTGCCGGAGTCTGGATTCTGATGGAAAAGAAGGCGTTTTGATGCAATTTCGCGAAGATCAGAAAAATACCAGAAAAATATGGGAAAATAATATTTTTCTAGAAGATGGAGGAAGCCAGGAGGAGCGAAGAGGGGCCACAGGGGGCCCACACCCCCTAGGCGCAGGTCCCCCTAGGCCGTGCCTAGGGAAGGTGTGGCCCACCTGCCTGGCTCCCGACTCCACCCCTTCGCCTATATCTTCCCTACGGAACCCTAACACCAGGGGAGCGACCACAAATGGATTTCCGCCGCCTCTGTGGGGCAGAAAACACCGAGAGAGAAAGATCTCTCAAGCAGAATGATTTCTGCTGAGGGAATTCCTTCATGGAGAGGGGAGACCGTCGCCATCAACACCATCATCAATCTAGGCTTCATCGGAATCATCATCATCATCCACACCATCATCTCCACCAGCACCATCATCATTACTCCATCCCATTGTAACAATTGTGTTGGATATTGCTTTAGTTCATTAGGGGAAACCTTCCCGGTGTTGATTACTATTGTAGTTGATGCTTGTGAGTGGAACCATTGGATTATTGTTTATGTTCAGATTGTTATCCATTACCATATCATCTTTGATCTTGATCCATATGATGTCTTGTGAGTAGTTCGTTTAGTTCTTGAGGACATGGGAGAAGTCATGTTCTTAGTAGTGGATTTGTGTTGAGTTATTATTCAATGGTTTAGTATTTAAGTTGTGGTGCTATTCTTCTAGTGGTGTCATGTGAACGTCGACTACATGATACTTCACAATTTATGGTCCTAGGGGAATGCATTTTGTATTTGGCTACTAATTGTGGGGTTGCCGGAGTGACAAAAACCTAAACCCCCGTTAGGACAGCACAAGGGAGCGTAGGATCTCAGAGTTTAAGGTCATGGTTAGATTTATATCTTAATTATTTTCCTATAGTTACAGATGTTTGCACGGGGTTTAATCACAAGTATGTATTAGTCCAAGTAAGGTCGGTATGTTAGCACAGTTCACCCACACAACACTTATAACACCATAGAAGAGTACTCAGCTATTTGAAGCGAAAGCACTTGACAGAATTCCCACGTGTCCTCGAGAATGTTTGGTCCTTATAAGTATTTCCACCGGCTTGTCCTTTGCTAAGAAAGGATTGGGCCACTTGCTCTGTTTTTTCGTTTTCTTTATTATTTGCTCTTTGTTTTGTTGCCTTGATAGAAAACCACTAAAAATCCGTTTTCTAAGTATTCACAGGGATTTCCTGCTCCATACCACTGTTCAGCACCTTCTGCTCCTCGTTGGGATCGACACTCCTATTTATCGAAAGTACTGTGATACACCCCCTATACTTGAGGGTCATCAAGACTATTTTCTGGCACCGTTGTCGGGGAGTGAAGCGCTATTGAAGAGTGTAACTGGTAAAGGAAACTTTTATTGTGAGTATTGCTTTTGTTTATGTTCGTTGATTTGTTTCCAATATGGATAACCCACTTGGTTTTCTGTTTGGGAAAACTACTACCACTATTAGGGTAGTAGATGAACCACCGCCTGTTGAGATAGATCCTTTTAAGATACCTACAAGTATTGTTGATTATGTTATGGCAAATTATTATTTTTGGGATCGAACTGTCCACCCTGGTGATCATTTGCTTTTTTAAGATACCCCACAGGGATTGTTTTGGATGTATCAAAGCATAGCAGTGTGAGCAAGCACGTGGTCGAAATGTCTGGCTATGTTCAACGCCTAAACGCCCTGGATTGCAAAATCCCGAACAAGCTCGCTATTGATAGGGTGTTGCACTCATTGCCTCCTAGCTACAAAGATTTTGTGATGAACTACAACATGCAAGGGATGGTCAAGACCCTTGCTGAGTTGTTCGCCATGCTCAAGACTGCTGAGGTAGAAATCAAGAAGGAGCACACATAGTTGATGGTCAATAAAACCACCAACTTTAAGAAGTCGACACCATCTAAGGGCAAGAAGCCTAGGAGGGATGGTAAGCAAGTTGCCCGTTCCCTTAAGGGCCCAAAGCCAAAGACTAGCGTCATGTGATACTACTACAAGGGAGACGAGCACTGAAAGCACAACTGCCCCAAGTACCCCGAAGACAAGAAAGCCGACAAGTTTGTCGCAAAAGATAAAGGTATATGTGATATACATGGTATTGATGTGTTCCTTACAAGAACCAGGAGCAACACCTGGATATTTGATACCGGTTATGTTTCTCATATCTATAACTCCCGCCAGGAGCTATGGAATAAGCGGTGCCTGGGGAAGGACAAAGTGATGATGCACGTCGGCAACAGATCGAAGGTCGATGTCAAGGCCGTCGGCGATTTTTATATATATATATATGCCTTCGGGATTAATATTAATTTTGAATAAGTGATACTTTGTACCCACCTTAAGCATGAATATTGTGAGTGGATCTTGCTTATTGCAAGATCGTTATTCTTTTAAATCTAGAACAAGTGGTTGTTCTATGAATGATGTCTTTTATGTTCATGCACGTGTATGCAAAGGTTTATTCTTACTAGATCTTGATGATAGTACACACATCCATAACATTGATGCCAAGCGTAGTAAGAATGATGACGATAATACCATGTATATATGTCATTGCCATCTTGGTCATATTGGCATAAAATGCATGAAGAAGCTCCATTCTGATGGACTTCTGGGATCACTAGATTTTGAATCTCTTGATACATGCGATCCTTGTCTCATGGGCAAGATAACCAGGAAACCCTTCTCTGGTACTATGGAGCGTGCATCCGACCTATTGGGAATCATAAATACTGATGTGTGTGGACCAATGAGTGTCTCAACACGCAATGGGTATCGTTATTTTGTTACCTTTACTGACGTATGCTATGTTATGTACTTGACCCAGTGTGGCTCTGTCTCTCGGTTGGACAGGTCGTTTCCAAAGTGATATAGGAATGGAACGTTGGACAGCTGTGAAGAATATCCTAAAGTATCTGAAAAGAACTAAGGATATGTTCCTAGTCTATGGAGGTGAAGATGTAGCTCTGAACGTAATTGGTTACGTGGACACGGACTTCGATGACTCGAAGTCTCAAGGGATTTGTATTTCTGGTGAATGGTGGAGCGGTAACCTGGAGAAGCATGAAGCAGCCAATGGTGGCACAGTCTTCAATGGAGTCAGAATACATCGCAGTTAACTTTACGACAAATGAATCTGTGTGGATACATAATTTTGTCATCGAACTGGGAGTTATTCCTAATGCGGATGACCCCGTGACAATATATTGTGACAACACAGGTGCCATAACAAACGTGTCAGAACCAAGAACTCATTCCATATCCAAGCACATCCAGCTTAGATTCCACGCCATTAGACAAAATGTTGAGAATGGCGAAGTAAAGATTTAAAAAGTGCATATGCATCTCAAAGTCGCAGATCCGTTTACCAAAAGTACCACAAGCCAAGAATGAGCAACACCGGGATAGTATTGGTGTTAGGCCATTGCCTATTGTAAAACTAGATTAATTTATACTCTAGTGCAAGTGGGAGACTGAAGGAGATGTGCCCTAGAGGCAAATAATAAAGAGTTTTTGTTTGATGTATCTCTTGTTCATAATACGTTTATTACCATGCTATAACTATATTAATACGGAATGTTAATATACGTGTGGTATGTAAACAACTAGGTATCTAGTTATCCATAATAAACTAGCTCATTGGGCAAGTGATGATCTTATGGTTTTGAGATCATGGTGATAGTGTCGATTGGCAATGAGGTCACATCATTGGAGAATGATGTGATAGACATCCACCCAAAGTTAATCACAATGATATCTAGTTACTTAAACATTCATCATTGATAATAACAAAGAAACACCGTGGGTTATATCCTTTGACTGTGAGATAATGCATAATCACTGTTTGGAAGGAGACTTCGATGATATCAAGTATCAAGCCATCAAAGGGTGACCATAAAGGTATTGTTGGGTTTCCTAAAGAAATGATAGAGGAGTTTTTATCAAGACCAGGATTTGCCAATCCAAGTAACGGATAGATACACGTGGACAACTCGGTGACGTTGCATTAACGAAGCTTGCAAGCATATGATTGGATCATGGAATGCAATGGCACGAGAACAAGTAAACGAGTTCATCGGTAACGATATCAAACACAAGTATGGAGATGCTTGAGATAAAATCTCGGATGACCTAGGTATCGTATGGCAAAGGGAATAGGACTACGCAGTTAAGGTTCAAGCGATGAGATTAATCGTGAGGGCACGGGGATCATTATTGACATCCAGGTCCCGATGTTGATCATTGACACAAGAGAGTCTTGGTCATGTTCGTAGCATCTCTGAGCCGAAGGGTGACACACTTAAGGGTAGGGACACATTGGGATCGAACCGACATAGAAGGAGAAATGAGAGAGAGAGAGAAAGAAATCAGAAAGGTTTAGGGTAACATCCGATGATGATCAGAAGGGGACCGAAAGGAGTTTCGGTGTATGAAATATAGTAATATATGTGTTTAATGTTAATTAGTTGAATTAATATTAAAACATATTTTATTTTATATTTATTGGGCAGCCTTATTACTATTGGGACGCTTCTAGAAGGGCCCATAGGGCTAGGCGCCTAAGGGAAAGAGGGAGGAGGGGCCACCAGCCGAAACCCTAAGGGTTTCCCACACGTGGGATGGGGCCCAGGGCTGGCGGCGGCTGCCCTTCCCCTGGCGGCGGCTTGGGGGATCCCACCCCAAGCCCTAGGGTTTGACCCTACCCCTCCCTACTATAAATAGAGGAGCCCCTCCCCTCTATTTGCATTACAACAACAACAAGTTCTCTCCTCTCCCTCTAAACCCTAGAGCTCTCCCTCCATTATATTGGATCTAGCTACTGAGTTTAGTTCACCACCTCCGCACTACCGTCGTGCGCAGGATGGTCCGGCTTCCTTCTTCTTCCGCTGCTCTGCTGGATCGGATCCCGGGAGACGTCCCTACACCAGACGTGTGTAGAGCTTCGAGGTGCAACATTGAGGCGCTGTCTTCATTGCTATATTCCTACCTGCATAAGGCGTGCCATGAATTTCAAGGGTATGAACTCCACTCTTCATCTTCGTTTCTTATGTCTACATAGATTAGATCTTGGTTGTCAAGTTCGCGTAGGTAGAATTTTTTTTGTTTTCTGCTGCGAACCCCAACAGTAGAATCAAGGGAGAAAATACCAAGTATTAATATGCGAGATACCTCCCAAGGTGTGGAGCCGGTAAAACCACCAAGTTCAAAATCCCAACAAGATACACTACGGAAATCTGTTTTTGATGAACTAGAGATTGCTATGGAGATAACCACAAGCTCTAGAACCTCACGTGGATAATATCCAAATAACAATCAAGAAATATGATGCTAAGGATGCAAAGGTTTGAGCTCTCTCTGAATGGTACGATTGAGTTACTCACTCGAGATCCCCTCTTGATAGTATGACTATCCATCCTAAACTCGATTTTATAACTAACAACATGAAACCGGCAAAAGAGAAAACCTATCAAGATTATACCTTTGTCTTGCACGTTCCACTTGAGCTTTATGAATACGATCTTGTCCTTCTCATCTCAAGATGGAACACCTTTCTTGATTTCTCTTGCCCGTGCTAGCTTGATCAAGACTTGAGAATGACTCCCCCACATTCCCATGGGAGAGTCTCTTGTTTCGCATGTATTCACTTATCCATGATCAACAAGGAGGGCAAACTTCAAGTGTATGATCTTCTTGAGTGTTGATCCAACTTGAACCAACACTTTGACCTTTGTCTTGATATCCCTTGAATATCTCATTGGTTCAAGCTTATTCTTCTTCCTTTCTTCATCCTTCAATATTGAAGCCAACAAATGGTTCAATTGATGCCAATGGAAAAAAATTACAAGTGTAACTCAATGTAAACATTAGTTCAAGAGATTATCATTAATTACCAATATAATATATGGGGGCACACATGCACTTTCACGTGTATCCTTAGACCATCATATTCTTTGATTCATGACTATGTGAAGGTGCAATATGTTCTTAATTATATTTTTGGTACCTATGTTGGCAAATTAAAGGGACTAATTACGCCACCAAGTTTATGATCATGTTTTCAACGAGGATCGATCACCTTTGGAAACTAGAGTACTCAAGAAAGTTATTCGTGAAAGAATTCTTGCATAAGTCTTTCTTTCTGCAAAGTAATATGTATCATGTACTATCGAGAGGGATCGTTGCGAGGCAAAAGAAAAAGCTCAAGTCATGCATATTTCCAACCATTTGTTCATTCCAAAGTCTAAAAAATTGCCAATACAATCCCAAATATTTTTATGGAAAAAATGCAAGTTAAGGTGGACGGAGTTCCCAACCAATCTGTCTAAAGCCTTTAGGCTACGGATAGTTTTTGGCCATATCAGCTTACTCTTTCTCTGGGTGCTCTCAGGTTCGACTGACCATGCCTAGAGTGTCCAAGCTTCCCTATTCCCGCTGGCTTTCTTGTCGTGGGAAAATGCCACAGTCAAAGCCTCTTGCTACTCTGTCAGGTGCTCTCTAGTTGTAGAGTTTACTCTGAGGCCTCACTCCACTAGATTCAGCTTTGATAGTTGATTCGAAACCTCTAGGCCATTTTTCCTGGAGATTTTAGATATATTTTTTCTGCAAGAAAAGAGCTAGTTTGAGACACACTATAAACTACCCTGCCTCTTTGTGGATAGGATTACCTTTAACATTCATTAATTTTCATACATGAGAAAAGGCCTCCTGAAAGAGCATTTCCTATCCTTGTGATTTTGATGTTTGATAACAACACACTTATCGGTTTAATCGTGCGCTAAGTGTATCACAATTTTTTTAGATTGTGGCACAAATATTGCCTTGCCCATTTGCCCTTGCCAAAATTCTCTGCGCCAACCGGTAGTACCGGAAAAACGACCGGTACTATAACAGCACCGATTACTAGCCCCCTGCAGTTGCTCGAGGCAAAGTGGGAAGGTCTAGCCTTTTCTCAGTACCACCCGGTACCGCAGAGCGACACTACCGCTCCAACCGGTAGTACTGCTTGTGTCAAGTGGTACTACCGCTTGGACAAGGTAGTACCGCTCGGCTATACCGGGCA
Source organism: Avena longiglumis (assembly GCA_030063025.1). Lineage (NCBI taxonomy): Eukaryota > Viridiplantae > Streptophyta > Magnoliopsida > Poales > Poaceae > Avena > Avena longiglumis. Next base: position 82,460,237 of record CP125976.1, read on the forward strand.
GCCCTGAGGAAGGACCAGCCCTTCCCCTCTCGCTCAGTACCAACCGGTACTACCGCTTGGGGGTACTACCGCATGCAGTATCGGGCATATCTGAAGCTGGCTCGACCAAGTGAAGCTTCTCTGGTACCTGGTCCGGTACTAGACCGGTAGTACCGCTTGAGTACCGGTGCATTTATTGCTCCAACGGCCAGATTTCTCCAAGGGGTATAAATACCCCTTCACCTACCTTGGGACAGGTTGCTCATTTGCATTGAAGACTACTACCTCCATTAGAGCCACCAAATCTCCAAGATCTCTTCAATCCACCACCCAATTGTCCTTGATCTTTGGGGAATCGAAGGAGGATGCCTTGATCTACTACTTCACCAAAAGAGATCTTCATTTCCCCCTCATTCACTTGAGGGCCCCTTGCTCTAGTGTTTTCTTGGAAACCCTAGTTCTAGGTTTGGTTCTTACAAGCTTGTCTTTGATTGTCTTGACAGCTTGCTTGTATTTGGTAGCCTCCAATTAAGTTGTGGATGTGTGCCCCAAACTTGTAAAGGTGCCGGCTTCCACCTTGAAGGTCGCCGATATAGTGGAAGATGGATCGATCCCGTTGGGGTGAGGTTCATCGAAGTACAAGGGAGTTCTTTCGTGGCGTAGGTGGTTTGATACCACCCCCTCTCCAAACATAGACGTACTTCCCCTCAAAAGGAAGGAACTACGGGAAACAAATCCTTGTGTCTCCGCGTCCACCTCTTTGGTTACTTCTATCCTTTACCGCACTTTACTTACTTGCTCTTGCTTAATATTGTGTTAGGTAGTGCTTGTTTGTCATATAGGTAATTTCACCTTAGTTGCATTATCTAGAGAATTTACCTTATTGTCAAACCCTAATTTGAAAAGGAAGAAAATTTGAAGTAGCACCTATTCACCCCCCTCTAGGTGCCCATACGATCCTTTCAATTGGTATCAGAGCCTCGACTCTTTGTTTGGGCTTTACCGCCTAAGAGAATATGGGTAGACGCGAAGGGGATGGTGATGGTGAGCCCACCACAGTGACCATGGAATATCTCAAAAACTTGGAAACAAGATTGAGCTCTTACTTGGTCAACGAAGTCAAGAAGATGCTTGAGCAACTTCTTAAAGACAAATATGGCTCATCATCCCCCTCTCCTCAAGAGGATCCTCCATTCGTTTTTCCTAAATGGAATGCGTCGGTATCCCCCGAGGGTATGATGGTGGGGGGTAGACAAGACAACCATAATTCCTCCACACAAAATGATGGTGGAAATGTTGAGCACCGTGATTCATGGTACTCTCCCGACCCTCCAATCCCTCACCCTCATGTATACAATAGAGGTGACCCACCTAAGCTTGAAGAATCTGCTACTTTTGCTCAATGGAAATCTCTAATGAGAACTCATATGCGCAACTCTTGCATTGAACTATGGAACATCATTGAGCATGGACTCTTTATTGGGGATCCAAACAACTTTACAAGAAGATAGGTTGTCAATAGTCAACTCAATGCCACTGCCTTGCACATGATTCAACAAGGATTGGGTACAAAGGATTACCCACACATTGAGCACTTTAGCGTTGCCAAGGAAGCTTCGGATGCTCTCATGGTATTGTTTGTTGGAAATGAGAGCATGAAGAGGAACCGGTATGATGCCACTAAGCAATGAAGCCGAAGGCTTCTACATGATGGAAGGTGAAAATCATGAAGACATGTACCGAAGGCTCAAGACCACCGCCACCACTTTTAGAAATGTGGGTGCCTCACATGTGGATGATGCGTGGATAAAAAGGAAATATGTGAGTGCACTCATGCCCTTCGAGCCCACCGACTTGAAGATCCTACAAGGAAGACACAACTACCATCTCATGACCTCCAATGAAGTTATGCAAGAGATGGCATCTTTCAAGGTTGCCGCCAAGAATGCCAAAGATGCCCGTGCTCGTGCCCTTGGTATGAGCAATGTTGTCAACGTTGCATTGAAGGCCAAAGTTGTTGAACATGTGGATGGTGATGACAGTGATGATGGCCTATGCATGAGCAACCCAGAAGATGTCAAGAAGTTTCATGGTCAATATATGGCTTTCTATGCAAACAACTTCTGGAAGAACCCCGCGAAGGCCAAGATGGAAATGCAACGAAAAATCAACCCCAATGGACTAAGAGGCAATATGCCAAGATTGAGAACTTGCTACAATTGTGGCGACATAAATCACTTCTTGGCCAGTTGTCCCTATGAGAGAAGATAAGATCATGGTGGCAAACTAGTGCCAAAGATAGCTTCCAAATCCCCTTACAAGAAACCCTTCATCAAGAAGAATCCCATCAACAAGAAGTCAGGAGAAATTGTCTTAATCACTCATGAAGAATACTCCTCCGACAATGAAGATGATGAAGATGTGGAAGAGGAAACCTCTAATGGTGTGGAGGCTCTAGCCACTACTTCTACTCCGACATTCTGACTCTTCGATTCTCCAAATGAGAATTCCCCCATCAAGAACGTCACTTGCCTTATGGTAAGAGGAACGGAGGTATCCTCATCATCTCACTCCACTCCCTTAGCTAATGATGAAATTGATGATGAGATGTCTCTTGATGTTAAAAGGGAATTAATTGCTATCGATGAGTTTATGACTAACCTACAAGGGGATGCTAAGATACATTTTGGAAACATCTTATATCAACTTTCCCACACACAAGAGCTCCTAGATGTAAGATGTAAACTTGGGCATGAACACATGGTTGAGCTAGACGCTTTAAATAATGCTCTAGAAGAAGAACAAGAGACTAGGATGTCACTTGAATTAAAACTTGAAGGGCTTGATGAGGCCAATGGCTTTATTGTTAACAAACTCATCAAAGAACATGATCATGCTATTGCTAAATGCAAAAGGGCTAAAAAGGACAAGATTGAGTTTAATGTGGTTCATGAAAAACTTGCCGAGAACTTTAGTTTGCTTGACAAGGCTCACAAGGCTTTGGAAAGTTAATTATTGTCACTCACAAAGTCCCATGAAACGCTTCAAACTCAATTGGCCAATATTTCTTCACCTAGTAACTTCATTTCATCTAGTAGTACAACTATTCTTGAAGAAAATGCTTGGTTGAAGGGGGAGCTAGCCAAGGCCACATTTCCACAAGGCAACAAGTCCATTGATGATCTTTTGAGTAAGCAAAGGCCTAGTGGTGAAAAAGGGGGCATTGGTTTTGTCTCCAAAACTAAGAAGAAGAACAACCAGAAGAAGAAGGCCAAGCCCGCACAAGATACCAACAAGGCCATTGTGGATAGTAAGACCACAAGTGGTAAAACTATGTCTCATGATGACTTTGCGGGAAGTGTTAACCCTCACTATGTTCTAATGCGTGATTATTATGGTGTTGTGTATGCACAATATGTTGGCCCATATGATGGTTATATTGCTTGGTGTATTTGGGTCCCCAAGACCCTTGTTGCTAACAAAAGAGGACCCATTGAAAAATGGGTACCTAAAAATTAGCTTGATATTTTGTAGACATATGCTTCCGGAGGGTCAAAGTGGGTGCTTGATAGTGGTTGCACGAGTCATATGACCGGAAGCTCGGCTATTGTCAAGGACTTAAAGCCAAATGATGATCAAATCACCGTGACATATGCCGACAAGTCAAAGTCTAAGGTAATGGGTTTTGGCAAGGTAGTGGTTGATCACGACATTACACTTGTGAACGTCATGCTTGTTGAGACCCTTGGATACAATTTACTTTCAGTCCGTGCTCTTGGAAAGATGGGCTTTGCCGTCTTTATTGATGTTGATATTGTGGTCCTCTTGTGGAGCAAGTCCCTCAAGGTCGCTTTCGTTGGGTACGTCGAACATGACTTGTACGTGGTGGACTTTTCGGGGCAAGCCACTACAAGTGCGATGTGATTATTCGAAAAGGACGATATGGGTTGGTTATGGCATCGCCGACTAGCCCATGTCAATATGAGAAATTTGCAAAGTCTCCACAAGGAGGGCCTTATTGTTGGACTAAAATAAAATGTTTCCTTTGCCAAAGATCGTGTTTGCAGGGCATGTGTTCTAGGGAAGATGCATGATGCTCCTCACAAGCCTAAGAACCGCATCAAGTCAACCAAGATCTTGGAGCTCCTCCATGTGTACCTCTTTGGTCCTCCATATCATGCAAGTCTTGGTGGGAAGAAATATTGTTTAGTGATTGTTGATGACTTTTCAAGATACTCGTGGGTATATTTCTTCAATTTGAAGAGTGAGACCCAAAAGACCTTCATCGACTTCATCAACATGGTCCAACATCAATACAATCTTCTCGTGTTGATTATAAGAAGTGATAACGGCACCGAGTTCAAGAACTACACCTTGAATGATTTCCTTAGTGATGAGGGTATAAAACATCAATATTCCGCTGCATACACCCCTCAACAAAATGGTGTGGCTGAAAGGAAGAACCGGACTCTTATTGAGATGGCTAGGACCATGTTGGAGGAGTTTAAATCTCCATACAACTTTTGGGCCGAAGCCATCTCCACTGCTTTCCATGCTTCAAACCGGCTCTACCTCCACAAAGAAATCAACAAGACTCCATATGAAATACTTACCGGTAACAAGCCCAACATATATTACTTCCGGTTTTTTGGTTGTAAGTGTTTCTATCTCATAAAAGGTGTTCGTTTGTCCAAATTCGAGTCTAAAGCATTAGAGGGTATTTTTGTTGGCTATGGTCTCGAATATCACACTTATAGAATCTATGATAAGCTCTATGGAGCCATCATAGAATCTTGTAGCGTGACCTTCGAAGAATATGATGGTCCCTAAGGGGGGCGTGTTGATGCTTGTGATGCAGATAATGAAATGCCTCAGGATGCCATAGGAAGAATGGGTGTGGGATATATCCGCCCCGTTGAGGAACCCCTTATGGCGGATCGAGAAGAACTATGCTCCACTCAAGTGGAGCCCTCATCTTCACAACCTCAACATGCTCCATCCACCGAGGAGGGTAATGACACAAGCCAAAGACAATATGTGGACCCTCAACATGTTAATCATAGTGATGACTCTAGTCAAGAGGAGCTTGATTCATTCTCCAGGATGTCAAGTGGTGCCAAGTCAATTTTTCAAGGAAGATCCGTACAAACTGCCTTGAGACAATCTCAAATTGATGCTAGAAGAGTGCTTGATCAAGACCAAGGTCAATCTTTGCCTCTCAATGAAGAGAATGATTCCGGTGATGATCAAGGTCAAGTTGATGGTCAAGACAAGGACCAAAATGATGAAGAGGGTCCTCCAAGAAACAACACGGAGATCCACGCTCGTCGCGAAGCTAGAAAGGATAGAATGTTAGAATTAAGAGACCACTCTCTACAAAATGTGGTTGGTGACCTAAGGAAAGGCATTTCCACAAGAGCACAATTGAAGAGGTTCAGTGAACACCAAGCACACATCTCCATGATTGAACCAAAGAAAGTGTGGGAAGCTCTTGAAGATTCGGATTGGTTGGAAGCTATGCACAAAGAGATCAACAAATTTGAGAGAAACAAATTATGGAAGTTAGTTGAGAAGCCAAAATTTTGCCGCAATGTTATTGGAACGAAGTGGATATTCAAGAACAAGCAAGATGGGCATGGAATTATAGTAAGGAACAAGGCTAGATTGGTTGCACAAGGGTTCTCTCAAATTGAAGGCATTGACTATGGAGAGACTTATGCACCCGTGGCTCGCCTTGAGTCTATCCGTATCCTTCTTGCTTATGCGGCACATCATAACTTCAAGTTGCAACAAATGGATGTAGAAAGTGCATTTCTTTATGGTCCATTAAATGAGTTGGTATATGTTAAGCAATCCCTGGGATTTGAGGACCCCAACTTCCCAAACCATGTCTACAAAATTGATAAGGCGCTCTATGGGCTCAAGCAAGCCCCACGCACGCATGAGCACCTTAGAGAGTTATTGTTTGACCGTGGATTTGAGGTTGGGAAAATCGATCCCACTCTTTTTAATAAGAAAGTCAATGGGGAGCTTTTTGTATGCCAAATATATGTTGATGATATTATCTTTGGCTCATCTAACAAAGCTTTTAATGATGAATTCTCAAAGCTTATGACTAGTAGGTTCTGGATGTCTTTGATGGGGGAGTTAAGAGTATTTCTTGGCTTTGAGATCAAGCAAGTTAGAGGAGGGACATTCTTCAATCAAGCCAAGTATACTCAAGATATGCTCAAGAGATTCAAAATGCAAGATTTAAATGGATCTCCTACTCCCATGGCTACAAAGACTCATCTAGAACAAAATCCAAATGGTAAATATGTGGATCAAAAGGTATACCGGTCTATGATTGGTTCTTTGATTTACCTTTGTGCATATAGACCCGATATTGTGTTGAGTGTAGGTGTGTGTGCAAGATATCAAGTGTCTCCTAAAGAAAGCCATTTAATGGCGGTCAAGAGAATCTTTTGATATTTAGTTCATACCCCATTTTATGGTCTTTGGTATCCTCGAGGCTCAACATTTGCTCTTTGTGGATACACGGATTCGGATTGGGCGGGTGATAAGGATGATAGAAAATAAACATCCGGGGCTTGCCAATTCCTTGGTAGGTCCTTGGTATGTTGGTCTTCTAAGAAGAAAAATTGTATATCTCTCTCCACCGCCGAAGCCGAGTATGTGGCAGCTGCTAGTGCTTGCACACAATTTCTATGGATAAGGCAAACTTTAAAGGAATACGGTGTCCATTGTGACAAAGTGCCTCTTCTATGTGACAATGAAAGTGCCATCAAGATTGCCTACAACCCGGTGGATCACACAAGGACAAAGCATATTGAGATTCGCCATCACTTCATTAGAGATCATGTTGCTCGAGGTGACATTGATCTATCATATGTGTCAACCAAAGATCAACTTGCCGATATCTTCACGAAGCCACTTGATGAAGCAAGGTTTTGCTATTTGAGGAATGAACTAAATATCGTAGATTCAAGGAGCTTGACTTGATTATCTTGAATTCTCACCTATGATTCGACCCATATTTGGTTTAGGTGTAGGCATGGATATAGGGGGAGTGCGGTCCTAATTGATTGGACTATCCCTCCACCCATTATGCCCAAAGCAATCAAAATCATTCCTCTTAATATCATTTTGTGATATGTGAGCTTAAATGATGAGTTTCGGTAATGGACCCAAGATATATATTTGTGGTGCCAAGCCGAGTATACTCAAATATGGTGGCCTAGGCCACCGCCCTCTCTCACTCGAGAGGTTGGTGCGTTTACTCATGTTTGTCATCCTTTGAGTTTTTGTTGATCTTAGTCTCATGCACTCTACTTTGGTTTTTGACATCTTTATCTCGATTTTCAGAGTGCATGTGCTTCACAGTGCGACTATCTTAACCCAAGCCTTTATACTCCCTCGAAAAACCCTCTTCCAAACCGCACAAGAATCCCTCATTTTTCCCTGGCTATGGAATCTGGTGGGACCGGTACTACCGGTTATATGTGCGGTACTACGGACTGGTGGTTCCTGTGTCGATTCTCGAAGCCTCCAGAGCGATACTACCGCCCTCATGCCCGGTACTACCGGTCACCGGTCCTACCGATTGTTGAACCGGTACTACCGCTTCACTAACCGGTACTACCGGTCGGCATTTTCTGGTATATATTGGTTGCGCGTGGGGAGGCACCCTTCAGTGCCCTATTCTTCCCCACGCCCTCCACACAAACCACCGCCGTCGGAGCCTCGTCGCGTCCGTTCCTCCCTAGATCCTCTTTGGATTCAGATTCCTCGCGGGCTCCCACCCCTTATCCACCACCATGGATCCCGGTACAACCGCCCCCGTCTCTCTCACTCTTGTTTTCTTTGTTGGATCTAGGTTTTTGCTTAGATTCTTGAAGAAATTAGCATGCTTTGGGGTTGTACTGCCATACATTCATAGTTACATGGTAGAATCTATGTTTTATTGATTGTTGAGGCCAATTTGGACCGCGATCTACCGTTGCTGTGCCCGAATCACTTGACCGGTAGTATCAGAAAATTTTCCGGTACTACCGCTCGCAAGCGGTACTACCGGTTGCCAGGTCCGGTAGTACCAGTCCCAACTGTCCTCAACATGTTTCTAAATCATGGATTCTTCGTTGTTCCTTGTTGATTCTTGTTCCCTTATCCCCCCTGCTGTTCTCCCTCTTGCTTTCACAGATGCAGGTGGCTCCAGGGGTGCGCGTGAGCGCTCCAAAGCAAACCGTGAGATTGTTGAGGAAGAGACGGAGTCCAAGGATGAAGTTATGCCTCAGCCGAGACGCCGTGCGAAGTTGCTTGCTACTCGAGGTGTCCGTGGGGGTTGTGAGGGGGTCACCAAGCGCTCTGCTGGGCGTGGCAGCGTTCCCCCCTCTCGTACCCTTCCTCGGGGTGCACCAAGAGTTGCAGCTCAGGGCCATCAAGGCCAAGGAAACTGTCTGACATTTCCGAGTCTGAGTTTCGGTCTCTGAGGATTGACAATGCGTATGCCCGCAACCGCGATGAGGACAGAGAAGACAGTCCGTTTTTCAATGATTTCCAAGAGCACGTCTATCATGAGGTCCTTCTGACAAATATCCAGATGGTGGTGCCTCAACTGTGGATTGACATGGAACACATCAACAAGAACCTTGATTATTTTGCTGAAGCTAAGGAAATCTGCTCTAACCTTAGCTTGTTCCCTATCATGGAGTTCCAGCATGACTACGAGTCACTCCTCATTGCACAGTTTTATGCCACTGCTCATTTCCACACTGGCGGCACTCGCAATATCACTTGGATGACTCAAGGTGCAGTCAAGGAAGCCACTCTTGTTGAGTTTGCTACAATTTTGGGGTATGAAGATCGTGTCTGTGACACTCCTTGTGGTTTCTGCTGTCACTTGCGGGATCACCCCTCCAAGAAGGATGTCCTTACACCTCTGTATATCCAGGGCCGCGGGGTTGCTGGCAAGATCAAGGATCTTCTCCCCACATATGACATTCTCCACCGCATCTTCCGTGAGACTGTTGCTCCTCGTGCGGGCAACAAAGATGAGATTCATGGTTTTTCTGTTGTTTTTTGTTCAACACCTTCCTTAACCGCGACTCTGGCACCGCTCTTGATGTGACGGATTATATTTGGAATGAGATGGTTGATGCTGCTCACTCTCGGAGGGTTCCGCCATTTGATCCCTACATCATGGCCCTTATTTTTTCCAAGTGCCCTCCCATTGCTAGCCTATCCACTCGTCCTCTCATTGTGCACCGGTCCAAGGCACTCAAGATCAAGAAGCATGCTAAACCCCGCGTTGTTGAGGAAGAGGATGACTCTGAGGATGCTGAAAGTGGTCGTGATACAGATTATGTTGTCTCCCGTCGCAAGAATGCCAAGCCCTCTTGGGCCAAGACGATGGAGGCCAAGCTCAAGAAGATTTTCTGATTCCAATTGGACAACCAAAAGCGCATGTATGAGGCACATGTGTATGCCAATAAAGCTAGTGCTCGGCAGAAGGACATGATGGCAGCTCAAGGATTGACCGTCTCCGAGGGGTCCGAGACCAACATCACCCCTGAAGACCAGTGGATCTCCCAGCACAGCCATTGGGATGATGATGTCTCTTCCTCGCACCACGCTCCACCCCCCTATGAGGAGGACTTTGATGATGATGAGGAGGATTGACTGTCGGGACGGTAGTCTTGCACTTGTCCCTTTTTGGAGTCTTGATGCCAAAGGGGGAGAAGTTGCACCTTAGGGACGGGTGTTGCATGGGAAGTCACAAGCTCGTTCTTACTTTGATATTTTTATTGCTTGTGAACTTTGATTTCCTCCTGTTTATGTGTGAACTTCTATTTTATCTGTGAACTCTATGTACTAACTATTTGGGAACCACTTGTGCTAAGTTTGTTGAGACTATGTGGGTTATGTCATGGATCCATCTTGTGATTATATGCGTTAGTCATTGTCCATATTTTTCTCATCACAAGTTATTGTGCAAAGGTATGGTTTCAAATGCTAGTATCTATATTTGTGCACTTGTGTTGGGTTAGTAAAATAGAGGGGTAGGTGTGATTCTACTCATCCAGGGGGAGCCCCGTATCTATTTTACAAATGCCATGAGTATCTTCATAAAATCATCTTGCAAAGGTGTGTTGTCATCAAACACCAAAAAGGGGGATATTGAAAGAGCATTTCCTATCCTTGCCAAAAGTCTCTGTGCCAACCGGTAGTACCAGAAAAATGAACGGTACTACCGGTGCCTTGGCACCGGTACTACCGCCCCTAGTACCGGTTGCTCCAGTGCAAAGTGGGAAGGTCTAGCCTTTTCTCAGTACCACCCGGTACTGCAGAGCGACACTACCGGTCCAATCGGTAGTACCGCTTGGACACGATAGTACCACTCGGCTGTACCGGGCAGCCCTGAGGAAGGACCAGCCCTTCCCCTCTCGCCAAGATTCAACCGGTGCCTTAGGACCAAGATTACCGCCTGACCGTAGTACTGCGTCTCTTGACCGGTATTATCATTGGTGGTACTACCAGGCAATGGCATATCTCAGGCTCGTACCACTTGCAACCGGTACTACCGCTTGAGTACCGGTGCATTTATTGCTCCAACGGCCAGATTTCTCCAAGGGGTATAAATACCCCTTCACCTACCTTGGGACAGGTTGCTCATTTGCATTGAAGACTACTACCTCCATTAGAGCCACCAAATCTCCAAGATCTCTTCAATCCACCACCCAAAGTCCTTGATCTTTGGGGAATCGAAGGAGGAGGCCTTGATCTACTACTTCACCAAAAGAGATCTTCATTTCCCCCTCATTCACTTGAGGGCCCCTTGCTCTAGTGTTTTCTTGGAAACCCTAGTTTTAGATTTGGTTCTTACAAGCTTGTCTTTGATTGTCTTGACATCTTGCTTGTATTTGGGAGCCTCCAATTAAGTTGTGGATGTCTGCCCCAAACTTGTAAAGGTGTCGGCTTCCACCTTGAAGGTCGTAGATATAGTGGAAGGTGGATCGATCCCGTTGGGGTGAGGTTCATCGGAGAACAAGGGAGGCCTTTCGTGGCGTAGGTGGTTTGATACCACCCCCTCTCCAACGTAGACGTACTTCCACTCAAAAGGAAGGAACTATAGGAAACAAATCCTTGTGTCTCCGTGTCCACCTCTTTGTCTACTTTTATCCTTTACCGCACTTTACTTACTTGATCTTACTTAATATTGTGTTAGGTAGTGCTTGTTTGTCATATAGGTAAATTCACCTTAGTTGCATTATCTAGAGAATTTACCTTATTGTCAAACCCTAATTTGAAAAGAAAGAAAATTTGAAGTAGCACCTATTCACCCCCTCTAGGTGCCCATACGATCCTTTCACCTCCCCAGTTTCCTTTCCTTTCTACTTTCTTCAACCATTTGATTCCTCGAGGGCTCCTTTAATTTGGAGGAAACATGAAGGAAATGCGTAGTATTAGGAAATTTTACGTAGATACCACTGTTTACTCCTTTGATACATAGGAATGGCACAATGGAAAAGTAGAGTAAATTTTTCTCCAGATCTCACTTTCAAGGCAAAACATAAAGGAAATGAAAAATTCACTCATACCTCATTCTTTAAATCCTATGCACAAGGAACGAGGATAGTTTTACACATGCCATCCTTTTTTATTCCTTTGATTTTCCTTTCCTATGAATCAAAGAGGCTCTGAGAGATTTACGAGGGATTTGAGAGAGGAGCTGATCTTAACCATACGAGTCTTTGTTCTTTTTATAGGCCCCATTTGGAATACGGGATCTCAAAACATAGGAATAAGAAAAATGTGAGAATTCATATGTCATGTAATGTGAATTCCTATAGGAACCAATACCATATGAAAAATTTAAGACCCTGTTTAGAACAAAGGATCTCAAAACATAAGAGTAGGAAAAATCAGGAATTAAGATTCCATGTAACTCAAATTCCTATAGAAACCAATGCCATAGGAGAACTTTAAAGCGTAGTTTGGATGTAACACAAAAAACATAGAAAGTGTTGACACAAAGAGATGAAAACATGAGATGAGACCTCATGTTAGTTTTCATCCAAAATTTCTATAAAACAGCTTATTCCATAGGTATTTTAAAGGAATCTAGAATTCCTATTCCTCCAATCTAAATGGTGCTACAATGATTTTGTCCTATAGAATCCTATCCTCTAAATTTCCTATACTTTTCCTTGATTTCAAACGGTGTACTTATGAGTTTCTTCCGGTATTCCACTGCAATCCTTTCCCTCGTGTAAAACTTGATGTGACCTTGATGGGAGGCTGTGAAAAGGAATCTGTATTGCTTAAAAGGGCGTTCAGACTTGCTGAGCCGTAGTCAAAAGTCAACAGCCGTAGTACTTATCCTATTGAATGGAAAATCCTACGATGATGGTCCATCCTGGTACACGAGTAGGACTATGTAATGGTGTTGTGTATACTAAATATTGCAATTGATTTTTTATGTTGTTGTGAAGTTTCTCCATCCGAAAAATTGATTCATGAGGATATATCGGACTGTTTTCATGTCAAATTTAGGCTTGCTTGACAACACAGTTACACAACTATGCTTGTTTAGTGTGGAGACACACTTCCGGCTCAATGGGCAAATGAAGATTCGATCCAAGATTGGTGGGTGAGAATAGGTAGGCCTTGACTTCTTTGGCTATGCTTTTTTTTTTCAGAGGCTATGCTTATTTCGTGAAAAGTATGGAAAGAGCATAATGCTAGAATTTTGGGCAATCATAGATTCATGGCAATCTCCAGTATCGTTAAGGCGAAAAATGAGGCGAAGGCTTGCCTGTGCCCCAGAGTCTGTTCCAGTCCGTGCTCCCATTCCGCTCGTTTATCATAAGATTGTTTGGCATCGGTCTTGCTTCCGACTGGTAAAAAAAGTTTAGATCATACATTTACTTCTCCTTCCCACTGATGATAAATGAGCGGAACATGAGCACAGATCGGATCAGACTCGAGGCGTAGGCAAGGAGGACTGCCGGAGCAAGATTTTTTTTTAGCAAGATTCTCGAGTAACATAATATACCGGAAGAGTAGGCGGAAATCCCTTTTGCCTCACGGACGTATTTATATTTTTTTTGCGGGTATGATGTATTTGTATTCATTTTGAGGAAACATATTTTAAAATATTAAAAAATTTAGGAAAAATGTCTATATGTATATTCGAACATTTTATGTTCGTTCCCGAGTTTTCGAGATGAAAGGACATTTTATAACATGTATAAAAAAGACAAAAAATGTCACGTGAGAACATGTAGAATGTTATTTCATCCCGAAAACTTGTGAACGGGCATAAAATGTTCGGATGTATATGTAGACATTTTTTATTTTTTTTAACATTTTTTAATACTATGTTTTCTCAAATGGTGCAAATGAATAGCCACCTCTGAGAGTAGGCTCTTTTTTTTAGAGGAAAACCACACTATATTAAGCAAAGCAAGCCCGCCTCATTAAAAAACTTCTAGTTTCCTTACGTACTCTGGAAGAAAAAGAGTGCGTCTGAAAACTTGCCCGCTGATCAGCACAGAGTATGGTTACACATTACAATCGTGGACAACAGTGTCCGATACGCAGCTCGGCGTTGCACCACATAAGATACCAGAAGCGCCTGATTTTTCTAGTTGGGCTAGAAAAATGCTAATTCTTTTGTCTTGTTAGAAAAATTAGGCTTAGTTGTCTGTGAATCTCTTAGGGCATCACCTATGTATAAGGTGAACTTTAGCCATAAGGCGGGACCCATCTCTCTTGTAAAATCTTCCACTATGTATAAGGTGAACTTTAACTATAAGCTGAGACCCACATGTCTTATCCTACGTACTCATGCATGAGAGGGAAGAGAGAGTAAATTATTTTCTATTGCCTGTGGACAACCCATAAGTTTAAGATCACCTACAAGCTTATGGACAGCTCTTATTTTTTCCACTATATATAAAGTAGACTACAAGCATTGCCACAGAGGTGTGATTTTTTTCACATAGTGATGCTTAGGCTGGTAAGTTTCTTCTGTGTATGAGGTCAGCGATTGCGTCAGTGGCTCTGAAGAGTCACACACACGTTCCATGCATGTTCTGATAAAATGCACTGCTCATAGACTGAGCAAATATTATCGAACAGCTCAGCTCGGCTCAGCTCAGTCACAGAGCAGAGTCACGGAAAAGTTCAACCGGCACACTCGCTTCACCGCCATGGCCCTCAGCCTTCGCGCCGCCGCGTCCCTCCCCGCCCCGCCGCTGGGCCCGCCCCGAGGCCGACGCACCGCCTCGGCGGTCCGAGCCACGGCGTCCCCTCCTCCGGCGCTCCACAGCCGGAACCGCCCGCGCCCGCAGAACGTCTCCGGCGAGTTCTTCGTCGGTGAGTGAGATCCATGACCCGACCTGTACATGTCCCTGATGTCCCTGCTGACGGGGGTGCGTGTGCAGATGAGCGGTGCATCGATTGCGCCACCTGCCGGTGGATGGCGCCGGAGGTGTTCACGCGGGTGGACGGCATGTCCGCTGTCTCGGCGCAGCCCAGCTCCGACGAGACCAGGACAAAGGCACTGCAGGTAAAAATCATCATAACTACTACCACCAGCCATTCCCAGCCTCCAATGAAAATGCCCTCTTGTCATAGAGTTGCGATTATTCAGTCAGTGCAGTACAGTACAGGTGTTGCAGACTGCAGACTAGTTCTTCAGTTCCGTCATGCTTAAGCCGGAAGAATAATTTAACTGCAATTTCTTACTCTTTCAACAATAATTTGATCATGTACTTTGCAGGCCTTGCTATCCTGCCCGACGGCCTCGATCCATACTGACAAGCCTGCCAAGGACATTCTCCAAGTGCAGAACACGTTCCCTCTTGCCATCGACGACGATCTCCCTGTATAAGCATTTTCATCTATGCTCCCTCTTCCTTTTTGTACTAAAGAAAAAATTCAGCACCAAAAAGTTGTGTGCTTGTTACTTACGAGTAGTATGTTGGTTAATCATTTTCTACCTCCTATATATTTCAGGGTGTTTATCTCTGCGGTTACCATTCTGAGGACTCATATGGAGCAACATCTTATCTTATAGTTCACCCAGAAGGGAACATATTGGTTGACAGGTAAATAAATTTCATGCAACTTATGAAGTCTCCCCCTGAGCTACAAGGGCTATGATCCTTATAAAAATCAGTTTGAGTGCATAGTAGTAGTATTGAACAATTTGGATAGCATTTACCGTAAGAGAAATAATGAGTAGATCCCATAATTCACATCGCTGGTCAACTCATGTTGCTATAATACTGTGTAATTTCTGTAGATGCCCATATAACAACTGATTGTGTTTAATAATTTCTTAATAATGCAGTCCTAGGTATACGCCGAGACTAGCAGACAAGATTGAAAAGCTTGGTGGAGCACGATACATGTTTTTGACTCACATGTATGTTCAGATCTACACAAATCTGTATTTACTTATATACCATCTTTCTAATAAGGAGACTGAAGAGTATCTAACTATTCACCAAACAGTGATGATGTAGCGGATCATCGGAAGTGGGCCAAGGAGCTAAAATGCGAGAGAATCATCCATTCAGGAGACGTAAGACCCTCACCTAGAAGGCTAGAACCACATTGACTTGTAGAAATAACTTCACAGTATTGGAATGGTTAACATTTTTCAGACCATGAAGCTATTTGAATTTGCATTACAGCTCAAAATAATCTTAAGTTATAATTTGCTATCTGATACAGGTAGTGGATATTACTGCTGATGTCGAGTGGAAACTTACTGGAAATGGCCCCTGGAATATTGGAACCGATTTTGAACTAATTCATACCCCAGGGCACACCGAAGTAAGAAATTGAACTCAAGGAATGAAATTAGATTTAATAATGGCCTGCAGTATTCAGATATGGATGGGTTTTATTGATTAAGAAGTATGCATTATATTATAAGTTATAGATAGATGCATAGTTACATTGTACCGTCCCAGATTAATTTACTGAAACTTCAGAGATAATTAACCTGATTTTCTTTTGTTTTTGTCAAATGTACTTTTATGCTGATTTTGTAAATGTGAGATGTAGTCATGACAGAAGTAATTCATGTTACTTTTTTCAGCAACAGTTGCCTGAGCACCATGCTGATCTTCTTTTAACACATTTTTCTGTAGGGCTCAGTCTGCTTGTTGTACAAACCGCTGAAGGTACTATTCACCGGCGACCACGTCGCGAAGTCTGAAGAATCAGATGATCTGAACCTCTTTCGGATTTACAGCAAGCAGTCAGGTAGTAGGATCGCCCCTTTTTCCTACCCATTCCAACTTGTTGACGACCAATATCTGATTGATCTGTCTGCTGCACAAACTTGCAGTGACTTTGCAACTGGACAGCATGAGGAAGTTGCTTGACGCAGACTTCGTGTGGTATTTACCCGGTATATATTCAGCCCCACAAGTACTGCATATACAAGATATAAATTACAAAAACAGGGATATTTTTTCCCACTAAAATTTGAGTTATTTCTCTGTAGGGCATGGCTATCGAATCCGATATGAAGATGTGCAGGCGAAGAATTCAGCTATTGAGTCTCTCCTAGCTAACTACACAATTTAGGTGCCCGTACGCTCCTGGGCTATTCAAATAAGGACTACGGAATAAGGGGGGCCTGGTTGATATGCAGTTCCTCACCATTACTTAGTTATGTAGTAGTACTTGATATCTCTCTCTCCCTCTTCTGGTTGTACAAGGTTTGAATATGCTTATACCAGGTTAATAAGAATGTTGTTTTTGCTGCATATTGCACCTTGATTATTGATGGAAATCAAACATATGTACCAAAAACTTTGTTGAATGTATTACAAATTTGTAGAGAAATAACCCAAATGGGCTCTAGGTCTGGGACTTCCGAGTGAAGAACAGAAGATGCACCAGAACCTCCGAGCATGGACTTGATTCCTGTTTTTCAGTTCTGAACATCGTCGCACGGATCAGTGCTTGTAAAACGAACTGCAAATTTTCAAATTTAAAACTAGAGCATCTCACGGGGAAATGCTTAGTAGCAACTGAGTTCGATCATAGTCATTACAGCGCATCAAAAGTTGCTCGCGATGACAGATTAGCTCGGCGGGAGAGTGGAGGTTGTTGGCGAGCTCTTGGATCGTAGGAGTAGCTCCTCAGTTCTCGGTGAGGTCGATGCGCCGCTGCACGAGCCCGAGGGCACGACGCGTCTCCTCCTGCTCGCGGTCAAGTTCGGACTCACGCAGGAGCATCTCCACGGCGAGGCGCCCCTCGTCGGAGTCATGCGGGTAGTCCACCGCGACAACGACCTAGGCGCGTGGAGGGAAGGGCGATGGCGCGTGGCGCCGCATCGATGGCCTGGATCGGAACCAGGCCGACACGTGCGCGCGGAGCAACTCGTCGTGGTTGCACCACTTCAACTCCGCGCGCTTCTTCGCGCCGACGCTTCTCCAACTCATCATGGAAGCACCGAAACGGGGTCTGATCGTCGTCGCGGTCGTGGCCACCCCCGTTGTCTCCGACGCGACCACCGCCAAGGCCAAAGTGGCCATGGTGTGCGTGCGAGCACGACATGGCGCCGAATGTGGATAAATTGCTCGCCGAAGGTGGTTGTGCTCACGGTGGCGGCTAGGGTTACGCGGAGGAGCGAATGAGGATCGTGACCCACACCCACCACCGGTAAATATAGTGGTCGCAAGGAGACGGTAGCGGGCCACGGTAAAAAGTTTCACAGGCCAGGCCTCGATATGGGTACTGCTAGATCAAAACGGCCCGCACTATTTAGCATCGTATGGTGTGCTTGTTTTAATGTGTAGATTCACTTCGAACATGAATAAAGTTAATTCAGTTTCTACGGACTCCTCCGCTTTGTTTGTACTCCCTCCATATTAAATTCATCTAGATACAAATATACTCTATTTCAAAATATAAGATGTTTTAGATGCTTAAAGAGAATGTATCTAGACTTGTTTTAGTGTGTAGATTCACTTAGAACATGAATAAATCTATATACTAAGACAGCGGTGCCACCAATAGAGAACAGCAGAACCAAGCTATGGTGGGGACAAAGTGTTAGACACCATTCCGGGCAATAAATCACTTTCTTATTTACATAGCAGAGCATCATCAGGAGTGCAACAAACTCTAGTACCTCAGGGTCAATCAGAAGCAAAATTTTATCATATGCCCGCAAGGCTATAACATTCAGCCACTCGATCACAAGGCACCATATCCAGGAATTGAATGAGTTTATCTAAGAATCTAATACTACAGATTAACAATATTTTCCACAGGACATAACATCATAACCAGGTGACTCCAAGAACAAACACATTACCAAGTGTATGAACTGAAGCTCAGCCAACGAGAATGCCGCCTGACAGATAATAGAACACACAATACTGTCTTGTCGTCTACTTCTCAATTTCAAACTAACAAACTTAGATAATTATCGATCCTATACAATGGACACTTCGGCAGGTTGATGACACCCGGAAGTAGCACAAGCAGCAGGAAAATAAACAGCAGGATTGTACGGAGAACTTGATGGATGCCAAGGAATGTGCTTAGCATCACTGCCTGAAATGCTGCAAAACAAAGATACTTCAGTCCCAAATAGCCCTTCAAACAACAGCACACATTTATATCCAAACAATGAACTAACATAAGTTCTGCCATAACTCACATCATCCTGTCCACGAACATCCCTCCATTTCTCTGATACTTCCTGCTTCACTTCTTTAGCTGAAGAAAGAAAGACAAAGCAATCAGTATATTGCCAGAAGTAAGGCAATGAAATTCTACATGTTAACAGTGTACTACTTCCTCCGATTCAAAATATAAGATGTTTTAGGTTTGTAAGAAAATGAATCTAGACTTCTTTTAGTGTATAGATTCACCTCAAACATGAGTGAACCTACATACTAATAGAAGTCTAGATACATTTGCTTCACAAAGCTAAAACATCTTATTTGATATCAACCGTAGCAGGTGAAATATGAAACAGATACAGCACATTCCATGCCAACTATACTAGCAATGAGGGCATAGCTAGTTGAGAACACAACACTGAGCTAGTAATGAGACTAAATTCTCAAACAGATTTTCAGCTGAAACTGGTGAAAAATGAAATAGACATTATTCACATAATGAAATCACAGTGCACTGTTAGTACCTTTAGACGAGAGATTCTCAAAAGTCCTGTTGGTCCTGACAGCAAACCTCTGGAAGGCACGGCTGCAAAATAAGAAACATCTCCCTAAGAATCCAACACACCAAGAGAAGTAAAACAGAAAGTACAGCTTAAAGGAAAATAATGCTATCTATACAAGGCAAAAGATCATCAGTGATGTGATTTTGCATCCCCACAGGAAAGGAACCCATACTACATGAAACAGAGGGATGCACACCAATACCATAAATAGAGAAACAACAAAACACAAATACTACATGGACCGCTGTTTTTGAATCAAAGATATGCTCCGACGACAACTCAGTCCCTTGGATGTTCTTTAAAGAATGCGCTCATTTTCACATAAATCATTACAGGTCTGCAAGAACTCATCAACGTTGTTATAAACACTTCAATACCAACACATAATCATGCAACTGATTTATGGCAACTCAGTCCCTTAGATGTTCATTCAATGCGATCATTTCCGCAAGAATCATTACAGGTCTGTAAGAACTCATCACTGTTGCCATGAATAAATCATTACAATGAAACAGCCAGCCTAATAAAGCAAGTAACCCACAAACAGATCTGTAAGAACTCATCACTGTTGCCATGAATAAATCATTAAAATGAACAGCCAGCCTAATAATGCAAGTAAACCACAAACAGAATTCAATCAAAAACCTCAACCTGGACCATTAGATTTCCTTCACTAGAATGATGACATGTCTGTTATTGTCATTGCATCAAAAGCTAACACATTACCATGCATAACATTAAGCATGAAAGAACATTGTGACAGAACACACGAAAAGGGCAATTCTATGAACATGATGATGTGGCTACAAAATTAAACCAGATAGCATATTCATATTGCTTCGACAGGAAGTGGTGAAATTTAGTTCCTCGACGTCCGGTGGTATCAAAGAAATTCCACCCCGGATAGCGAGAGGAACCATCAAGCATATAGCTTTAACCTTGCAGCAGCCCACGAAACACAAGAAGTTCCTGAGCATAAACTAAGGCAAGCAGCACAAACAACAAACCTTCCACTGGCAGGGAACCAAAAGTAGACAACAAATACCAAGTGCCAATGCATATGCCGACTAAGTCCCTTAGATGTTCTTTGTATCATGCGATCATGCTCGCAAGAATCATTACAGGTCTGTAAAAGGCTCATCATCGTCGCAGGCAAAACAAAAACGGTAACACGATACACAAAAAAAGTACGATTGGACAAGGTGACTACTTGGATCTAGTCCTACATAACGATATGAACACAAATCACCCTAATACAAACAGATGGCACGCATGCGACAACAATCTAACAACAGAAGCATGTATGTAAGAGACATGCTGCGCCCAGCGTCACAGGAAACCCTACGAGGGGCACATGAAAAGGGCAAGCCCACGATACAACGAGATGATGTGGCTTCAAGGGAACGAGTCCACTGGGAACCGACCGGATAACCGATCCTCCCAAGGACCAGATGACGAAGCGCGACGAATCATAATCGCATCAGATCAACGACGAAACCCTAACGAGATGAGGATGGATAGATTTGATTTCTGAAGGGAAGGGGGGAAAGGGAGGGGCCCATACTTGTTGGCGAGGCCCTCGACGAGGAACTGGTTGACGACGTAGCTGAGCGCCCTCCCGAACAGGTTGCCGCCGGCCATGGCTGACGAGAGGGGGAGAACCTTCGAGAAGGGACTGCTGCGGAGGCGCCTGGTCGGTTGGGGAATGCGATGCGAGAATAGGGCAAATAGGTATGGATTTTTATATACAGGAAGGAGGTGGGGAATTGCGGGCCGTTTTGGGCAGACGGGTTCGATGCGAGAAAACTAGACAGCCCAAGGCCCAGTGGGTTGGGCTGGGAGGCTTGTGGGCTAGGCCCAGTTGATGAAAGAGGTGCACGTGGACTCCGGCCCAACGGGTCAGTAACTGACTTTTCCATAAATATAGCGACCCCGTCCAGATCCGTCCGTGGCGGCAGTGGCGAACCGTCACACTGATCAGTCGAGAGTACGGACACAGATTCGGTACCCGTACGGGGAGCGAGTGATCGGCGATCGCTGACTGGACAATGGCGGGCTGGAGGAAGGCGTGGCTGTCGGTGCTGGACCGGAGCGGCGGCGGCGGGGGCAGCAGTGGCTCCCTCCAGGCTCACCTCCACGGTATCCTGTCCCTGTCCCCGTCCTCCTCCTCCTCGTCCCTTGCCGCCACCAGCCACAACAACAAGCGGGCCAGTGGAGGCGGCAAATACGGCGGCGTGAGCAGCAAGGCCGTGCTGGCCTGCTTCTCCGTCGTTCTGGTGCTCGCCTTCTTCTACGTCTCCGTCACCCGCGGCCCCACCGCCGACGGCTCCTTCCCCACCCCGACGGCATCGTCGTCTTCGTCCGGCGCGCTGCTGTCGTGGCTCTCGTCGTCGAACTCGTCGACGCCGAAGAAGCCGCTTCCACCCCACCCTCCCGTTCCTCCTACAAATGTGAGTAGTACCACTGGCATTGCCCAGCAGAGCAGTGCGCGAAATGAGACCGTGGCGGTGCAGGGAAACGCGGACGAGTCGGCGCCGGCGGTGGACTCCGGGCAGCCGGTGCCGGAACAAACGGCCAAAGATCAGGGATTCCTCCGTGACGCCGGAAATGCTACCATCGTCGGATCGGATTCGGACAGGGAACCCGTCACCAACGGCACGAATGCACAAGAGGCAACTGCAATGCCGACGCAACCGTGGTGGAGAGCGGACGGGGCGAATTCCTCGGTTAGGCTCGTCGTCGGCGAGCCCGCGGACTCCGACGGCGCCACCGGAAACTCTACTGACACGGTTGTTGTCAGCTCGGGTAAAGAAGATAGAAACACCAACGCTAGCAGCGTCGACAATGTGCTACTGCCGAAGTCGACGCGGCAAGCGGTGGTGATACCATCAACATCGCCGCCGGATCAACGAAAGGAGGACAGACACAGGCGCAAGAAAGGGGCCATGGCGAGGCGCAGGCATCACTCAACCAGGCGACGGAAGGATATGGTCCTGCCCGTGCAGGAAGAATCTGCCGCTGCCGCCTGGCACAGCGACGGCGCGAACACCAGCGAGGCCATCGGGCCCGGCAACCACCGGGTGGTGTGGACGTCGGGCGTACACGACCTTGTCAGCTTCGCCAAGTGCGACCTGTTCAGCGGGAGTTGGGTGAGGGACGAGAGCTACGCGCTCTATCCTCCGAGGTCGTGCCCCCACATCGACGACGACTTCAACTGCCACAAGAACGGCCGGCAGGACACCGGGTTCCTCAACTGGAGGTGGCAGCCCAGCGGCTGCGACATTCCCAGGTGCTTGTCTGAAATTCAGTTAATTTCTCTTGCGACCCTACATTGAGTTATGTGATACACTGCATGATTTTCTTCTCTTGTTGCGTTGGTTAGGATGAATGTGACCGATTTCCTGGAGAGGCTGCGAGGCCAGAGGATCATATTCGTCGGCGACTCGCTGGGTCGCAACATGTGGGAGTCTCTCGTCTGCATTCTGCGCCATGGCGTCAAGAACAAGAAGAGCGTGTACGAAAGGTCCGGGAAGAACCAGTTCAAAACCAGAGGATACTACTCCTTCAAGTTCAGGGTACAGACTCACTGAATTGCAGAAACTCTGAACTTGTTCATCCTTACAAAGACAACAACAACAAAAGCTCTGAACATTGATGGTTTTATTATGACGCAATGTTACTTGATTGCAGGACTACAATTGCTCTGTTGATTTCATAAGATCGATATTTCTGGTCAAGGAGCTGGTTCGCGAGAGCAGAAACGGTGCAGTACTGGACGCGAAACTGAGGCTGGATGAGCTAGATGCAACAACTCCGGTGTACCAGACTGCTGACATCGTCGTCTTCAACACCGGGCACTGGTGGACTCACTCAAAAACATCAAAAGGGTATGCAACACTTCCCCCACAACTCAAGTTCTACTACTACATGAAAACTGATCTGGTAGTCCATATTCACTGACACATCAGTGCAGCAGTTCCCATCCTGATTGGTGAATTTTCTATGATTGCACAGGCTGAACTATTATCAGGAAGGCAACCATGTGCACCGCAGCCTTGAGGTGATGGATGCATACAGGAGAGGGCTAACAACATGGGCTAGGTGGGTCGACGAGAACATCGACTCAAGAACTCAGGTTGTATTCAGAGGATATTCACTGACACACTTCAGGTAAAGAGGTTGCCACCACGCCGCCAGGTCAATGGCGGAAGTACCTTATTCATCTTCTTCTCACGATCGATTTCACCGCAGGGGAGGACAGTGGAATTCAGGAGGAGATGTCACAGGAGACCGAGCCAATATTCAACCAGTCATACCTTACCGAGTACCCTGAGAAGATGAGGATCCTGGATCAGGTGCTGAGCAAGATGAAGACCCCTGTGATACACCTCAACATCAGCAGGCTCACCGATTACCGGAAAGACGCTCACCCGTCGGTGTACAGGGTGCGGTACGACACGGAGGAGGAGCGGATGGCGGCGGTCACGAAGCAGGACTGCAGCCACTGGTGTCTGCCAGGCGTGCCGGACACCTGGAATGAACTGCTGTATGCTTCGCTGCTCCAGGCAGGCAAAGGTTCCTGGAGGTTATGATACCATGGTTAGAGGAATTTTGTTTGTCTTCTAGATTGCAAGGCACAGATAGAATTTTACAAGTAGTTCATGAAGTTCTATTATGTGATTAGAGGTGGATAAAAAATAGCAGGAAATCCTGCATTCAGGTAGACCCAGTTAGCAGCTACTAATAACCATCATAAGACAACAACATTTTAGTTGTTCTTTCCCCTGTAGTTCATGTACATAGGAGGCCACAATAACTGATGCAACATGTGAAATTGGATATTGGAAGTTGTGAACTCATCGCACAGGTCGGCACTCACAGATTTAGTATATATATGTGCATGGAATTAATTGGTAATCCCTCTGTTTCATAGTGTAGTATGTTTTGGCAAACTAATTATGGAACAAAGGATGTAGATCATTATGTTCTCAAATTATTCTACTACATCACCTTATCACAAGACGAGTGAAGCTCATTGCTTATATATGACTAAGAAAAGGCTAACAGAATAAATTATCATTTAAAAAATCTTAGAAGATTAATGCGTCAAATAAGCATTTGTGATACCTTTCATGGCTCACAGAGTGGTGGAACACACGTTCCAGTACTTCGCTAGCTGCCTTTTCAACTGTACACCGCATGAAGGCAGTCTAACCTTCAGGAGTCGGTAGAATAAAAAGACTGAATGATAGGTCGGGTCTTCAGTTCCAGGCAAAGTACTCATACTTGTTTGCGCCATGACTGATCTTGTTTCATTAAATCATTGAGGACTTACACAGAAGATGTGCTCAACTCTTCCAGACAGCCAGAAGAGAACATTCTCATCTCAGTTTTAGACCTTATTGTCATCTTTCAGATAATTGGTTTTTATCTCGCAAAAGAAAAACCAGGAAATTTCTGCCTCGGTGGAAACATATGGATTCTCACAGCAATACATAATTAGTATACATTCTTTTAGCAGCACAGATCTCTGTAGTATTTGACATATTTGAAATAGAACATGATATATTCCAAATTATACCTGGCTTACATACCCAACATACACAACTTCTTTGGAAGCAACATATATAACACGCTGCTAATCAGTAAGACAATAGCCAAGAGAATCAAATGAGACACTAAAAAGTACTTTTGCTGGATAAACATCTACCAGTTATAGTAGTGCTTCCAGAGTACATAAAACAAACATCGACTCAACAAGGAGATTCATGGATTCATCACATGCAGATACTTCTGATTATTTGGCTTCCACCTGATACAACTGGAAGGAGGAAAGGGAAAAGGGGTAGACTCCTGCTGGAGTTCACCATTGCCGTTTTGTGACTTGCCGGTTATTGCGTACCTCAGACGACCACCTGGGAGCTCAGGAAAGGCACCATAAAACTGAAGCGCTTCTTCAGCAGCAGCTCAGCTTTGTGGATCATCCCCACCCTGCTTCTGCTCTCAAGAACTATGAAGATGCTCAAGCCATGCATCTTCCATAGTCAGTAGAGGCTGTGAACAAGGAGGGGGGAAGGGCTACCTTATATGCTTATGAGACTGCTGATGTCTGCAGGTACTTTTCCAGGTAAATATATTGCAAGAACCAAGAATATGCATGGTGGCATTTTAAATTGCCTAGGGAAGCATGCTTTAGTGGAGAAAGGACAAGGAATGTAAACTAAAGTTTACTGTGTTGAGTGCTCCTTTGCTGGAATTCACACTGATGCTGTTCTTGCCTCACAGGTCACTACATGTCAATTCCAGCTACATTCTCTCTCTAGGAAATTCCCATTCCACTTCCACGCCCAGTGTTATCCAATGTAATTCACACACAAGAACAAATCTAAAACCTATATTGTAAAATATGCAGGGAATTTGCATAAGCTACTGCAGAAGCTGCAATCAACATCCAATTCCAGGGCATCTATACTTGTAAACGCCGCGTTACCTCTTCCATTTGTCATTTGATTCTCACTCATTGATCCATGCTTCCATTGACATTAGCCTTTTCAGTTTTATCTAGTCGTGCCAGTTGTACTTTCTTATTAAAAAATGACAGTTGTCAGTATAATTATCCTTACCAAGCAGGTATTTCAGCATCAGCAAGTGATATTTACCAACAAAAAGAAGTTCAGCAACTGATTATGTGGGACTGAATCTACTGATCACCAGGAGGAGGGATAAAATATAAAGGTAAACCAAGCCTTTACAAAAAGCTGGAGAAGCACTCTCCACCTCTAAAGCTATGCCTTTTAGAATATGGTGTTAGAGGCTTAGAGCAATGTGTCCTTCCTGTACAGCCACTACCTCGTGCTTATCCGAAGTGTTGCATTTGTAAAGTAGAAGCCCTCTATCTAATTAAATCATCTCGCATTCCAATGCTATTAAAGTAGACAAGATCACCAGATCTCCGTTCCAAGTAAGATTAGCACTCTCGAGTACCAGCGAGCCATCATTGAATATAAGGAAATAGATACAAAAACTTCAACTATGTATAGTTATTGGACGACTGTTTCCACCAGGACAGCAAAGAAATCACTACCACCAATCGTGGGGCTCCACCGTTCCACCAAAGTGGGATTTAATCGTTGGGCACAATCAAGTGGACCAATCAGATGGACACTTTCTAAACGTTAGTTCTTTTAATAGGTGGCTGAGGCATGCACATAGTGAGTGCCCTCTCAGAAATGCACCGATCAGTGAGATCATAGACAAGAACCAAGGTTCTTCCTACCCATATGATCGGTTGGTAACCATTGGAAATGGAAGATGCAGCACCAGGTCGATTCTATGAAATCCAGGCATGCACGTGGCAGACAGTGGTGGGGGCAGGGGCTAGGGCTCCCCTCATGCTCTCACAAATGCATGTATACATGCTAACTAATCCTCTGTATTTCAAAGAAACTTACTTAGTAATACATGGTTTGGCCCCTACTGACATGCTTTCCCCATTTGGTCCCCTCCATCCTAAATTTCTGGCTACGCCACTGGCTGCAGATACTAGAGTTATGTTTTTAACCCAAGTTACTTAAGTTGTCACTGACACTTCTTGCCAATTGTTACAATAGAAGCACCACATTCTGAAACGATTAATCCTCAAGGTACGAGCAAGCAATCAATTAAGTCTATTTTTCCTGATTCCCGATCCCACACCCTGCAACACCTCTGTCCTATCCATGTGGCACCACTAGTCAGCCGGCTCCCTCCTGTCGGCTGCGGGCACCCCCAGGGCACAGCTCACCAATCCTTACCGAGTTAACATACATGTGGTCTACTTTTCTATGTATCTTCGTTTGAAATATAAGATGTTTTAGGTGTGTGAAGAGAATGTCTAGACTTCTTTTAGTGTGGGTTCACCCAAACCCCAGTGAACTTACACACTAAAAGAAGTCTAGATACATTTTCTTCACAAACCTAAAACATCTTATATTTTGAAACGGAGGGAGTACTACACAATCTTGAGGCATGAATGGTGTTTGCTATCATTTGAAGTAAAATAGAGTAATAAGTAATAACTGGAAACGTGTTAGTCTAAAACAAATAGGAACTTAAGGAAATTCCGTGCACCACAAAGCACTTAACATCAAAATCAGAACAGAATACCATGTTCAGGGTCAAAGCATGTAGTTACACATAGGGTAGAAAGTGACAAGACAAGGTTTATAGGCCAAAATGGAGTAACAAAGCTAGATCACAGCCCATATAAAACAGTTGAATTCTGGAACATAAGACATTATATCTCTTACCAGGCCAATCTATAAAACTAGGTGTAGCAGGGCAGGGGTGACCCCCTTCACATCAAAGAATCCCTGAGTAGCCAAACCATTTATAATCAAACCACAGAAGGCCACAACACCATCAGCTGAGTTCTGGGAAGTCAACTATATTTTCAATTCGATACAACAGCACTGCCAAAGACGAGTAAGATCAAACTAGCAATCTTAAGCAGACAGCAACAACAACATCTCTGCAATCAAAATTCAAGCAATAAGTTGTCACATAGGCCTTTAAGTGTTGGGTCATTGAAGCAACAGCATTTTTAGAAAAAAAAAACACAGATCCAGTAAGATGAATCCAACACAATACTATAAAACAGATTTCATAAACTAAACCAAGTTCCAATTATGATACCTTTGGAGTTCCTCTTTTCTATCATGTTTGTGCACAAGACATGATAAATTAATACTGAGAACAGGGCCCTGTGCACACAGAACCCGAAGAATACTCATGTTCTCTCTCTATTTTATGCTTATAGTTCATTTTTTCTTTCAAAACAACGGTCAAATGCTAGGTTTCACCAATAGTAACTAGAATCAGTCGGTGCGACAAACTAAGGACAACAATCATGGCTACACAAACATTAAAGAAATATGAACTAGGAAGCTCGTACAAGTGCTATCAATCACATGCATTACCTACAACAGATGCACTTGAGGTATCAGATCCTTTTTCAACCATCACAATTGTGGTTATCGGTGATAGCATGCATTAGGTGGATGTTGTGTTTGCCTCTAATGTAATGAATACTTCTTAGTAAAATAAGTTAAAGGCACAAAAACATCAAAGTCACTTAGCCATCCAAGACTGAACACAGAACTACTCTTACAATCCACCGATTCTTGGTTACCTGAATGCACAATAAGGTAATCCTTATCATTGTTGCAGTCAGTAACAATGTAGCACCAGATAGGTAGGACTATAGAGCGAAACCCAAACAAACCGAAGCATGATTAACAAAATTATCTTCAAATGTTACCCATAATTATGTATATCATTGTCACACTTAATGTCAAATTTGATTTCATATATTCATTGTTTTCAGCTTTTACAGAACAGTTCTGTAAACTGGACCAGTTGATCTAGCTGAACAGTTCGGTTAGCCCTCTTTGACTAGCACCAAGGCAGGACTGGGAGCTTTCTGGAAAATGCAATGGAATAAAGTAGCACTACTGAAGCGTGGTTTGAATATTGCTGCACGGGTCATGTCAACTAGTAAGATCTACCAGACATCAACAGACTTTTAACTTATCAAATTGAAAATTTTACTGGTCCTTCTGCCCTGTGAGGCTATGACAATTACCCAAAACCTCATTTTTTCAATGCAAAACTAACACTTCAAAGAATCATGATTAGCATGTTGGCCATACTGGGAATAGAGTGCATGGGCTGGAAAAGTATAACCTATAACCATACAACCAGCTATTGAAATGTGATTAAAAGCAAAACTAGAAAGGAGAGTTACAGCATACTGTAATTTCCAGACAGGATTATGAACAACAAAAGCTCAGTAAGAACGTGATCCAGATTGATGTCTAGATTGTTGCTGAAGCACTGCTATGATGCACCTGTTGGAACTTTAAATAGTTCGTTCTTTCTCAAATAACATCAACAGAGAGCTTCTAAGTTTTGCACTGAAGACATTTATAACAAATACTAATGCCTGCAAGTGCCTAATATAAAATAGACATTAAGCTACTATAAGCTCATCATTCCAAATAACTTGACATAAATTCAAAGAGCTACATGAATGAAACCAATTTGGTTCATTCAGGATATAAACCATTCCATGCCATAGTGATACTTGAACTGAGCACAATGATGGTTTAGGACTTGCTTGGGTGGTTGACTAGGTTTTCCGGTTGCCACACACGGAGAAGGCGATCATAAAATGAACAAGTAGCAATAACTGAAGAGTCTGTGTTATCTTCTGCCACTTCACTTGTCTGCCAATCTGCACCATATGCTAAGGACTCGTGCTTGCAATATGTTTCCATTACTGTAGCATCTCCAGTACCAACCTTAACAATTGCAAACCCATTGTGCATGCATGCAGCCAATATGACGTCAGCAATACTAGGATGATATTTAATCCTCCACACACCACCCCCTAAATTTAGGGACTTCTCATTCACAGGTTTCGCCATTGATCTCATGTCCCAAACTCTGAGATATTCATCATAGCTTCCAGTGACTAGCATGTTCCCTTCCATTGGGTTCTGAGTAATGCAACATACTCCCATAGTATGAGACTTTTTATTCCGAAACACAACGTTCGATGGGCTTTCCCGCAAGTCCCAGCAACTGAAAGAGCAGTCGTCTGATCCACTGTACAACAAGTGTGGCCTTGCACGATCAAAATAGCATGTCCAAACTTCATACTGATGAGCGGCCCACTGTTCTGATACCTCCAGGTGGTCTTCTCTCATGGAAATGACAGATAGTGAACCATCTGATAATCCAACGGAAAGGGAATCGGCATTTTGGTTCCAGTCCACATACAAGCACATTGAAGAAGAAACGTCTCCGGAGCAGACATCTGTGAGAACAACACCTGTGCAATTTGGTCAAAGGAAGCACTTGTATCAGCCCTCAAGATGTGTTTATACTTTATAGACATATAAGGCATGGCACAAACTGCATATATGAGTTCTCCCACTTCCAGTACAGAATATTCTAGGCTAACTTGTTAATTAAACAATGATATTACGACCAAATTTGAGCAATGTACTTTTAAGAAGACCAGCACAGAACCCGAATTTATTTTGACCATCAACAAATACAAATATTGCTACACCTCCTTGAATACCGAAATATTTCGGCAAGCAGCGCTCATCACCATCCACCTGAATGCATTCGGAAGCCCCAAAACATGATTGTTTCCTGTAGCATGCCTGCCTCAGTTACATTCATGATTTGTTCTTGTAACTAATAGAAGCTTGGTCAGCAGACACACCCAGTTACACTATCGCTTGACCCTGTTTTGGCATAACAACATTTTGTTTTAATACTTCACGAAGATAAGAGTAGGAGCAAGCACCTTCGTCCGAGCCATCCTCCTGCTCGAGGCGCCGGAGCACGAGGCGGCCGTGGGCGTCGGCCTGTGCCAGCAGCGGCGCAGTGGGGCTCCACTTCATGTCGAAGACGCCGGCAGTCTCCACCGTGTGGAGCAGCCGGAACCGCCAGGACTCGTCCTCCGCGCCGGCGTCAACAGAGAAGAGGGACACGGTGCCCGCGCGGTCCTGCTGCTGCTCCTCCCCCGCCTGCTCCTGCAGCGTGTATGTGGCTGCGGCGAGGATGTGGCGGAAGGGGCGGTGCGGGCAGAACTCCACCGCGTCGGCGTTGCCGCCGAGGTGGCAGGACCCACATCCATCCCTAGACCTCGCTTCCCCTCGCGCGGCGGCAAGAGTCGAGAACTCCCAAATCGCTTCAGAGGCAGGGGCAAAAGAGTCAGTCGGTCATCAGTCAAACCTAGTCATAGTTACCTATCCTAATCATCTGGCGGGTGCGAGCTAACGGACACCGATGAGCACCATAGCCGCGGCGATATCCGTTACCGCCGCGGCGGCGGCGACGGCGACATCCAGCCACGGAGGTGGCCGGATACACCGACGTGGATCCGTCTCCGTGCGCTGCTCGTCCGCGGCCGACG
The DNA here is from genome assembly GCA_030063025.1 of Avena longiglumis. NCBI lineage: Eukaryota > Viridiplantae > Streptophyta > Magnoliopsida > Poales > Poaceae > Avena > Avena longiglumis. Next base: position 82,491,412 of record CP125976.1, read on the forward strand.
AGCGGCAGGCCCTCTTCAGCCGCATCGCCCCCGTCTACGACCAAGTCCGTACCCTCCCGCTCCTCTCCCTCTTTCCGCTCTCGCGAAATTAGTGCAGATACTGACGACAGCGCGGCGCCGCGTTCCTTGTAGCTCAACGACGTGCTCAGCCTGGGGCAGCACCGGACGTGGAAGCGCATCTGCGTATCTTGGTCCATGTACATTGCATCGCCACTGCTAGTCATACCAATGTGAATTTAAATGACGTTCCGTTCAGTTCTGCAATTGATTGATGCAAAAATTTGTTCTCTGGATGTCAGGGCGAAGAGAGGTGATCGGGTTCTTGATCTCTGCTGCGGGAGCGGGGATTTGGCGTTCCTTCTGTCTCAGAAGGTCGGCCTAGATGGAGAGGTTGGTGTTGAACTGTCGGACTAACTTCATGGTTCAGTATTTCCAAAGTAATCTGATAGTCCAACTTCTCAAATGTGGCAGGTGATGGCTGTCGATTTCTCAAGGCAGCAGCTGCAAACTGCTGCTAGCCGTCGGGACCAACGCTGGAAACGTTGCTTTAAGAACATCAAGTGAGCACCCTCAATGTGAGAGCTTGCGAAAAAATTGAACTTCCTGCTATGTGTAGCTTTGTGAGGATGTATTTTTGTCAGGTTAACAGGTTAATTGCTTGGCTAGCTAACACATGCTTGCTTCTGACTCATGCGATCGCAGTTGGATCGAGGGTGATGCACTTGATTTAACTTTCCCAGACCGGTACTTTGATGCCGTTACAGTTGGTTATGGATTGCGCAATGTGGTTGACAAACCCAAAGCAATGAGAGAGATTTGTAGGGTCCTACAGCCAGGTTGGGTATAGATAGAGTTACTCCCTCCAAATTTTAATTGACTCACATTTGTCTAGATTTGGATGAATCTAGGCATTATTTAGTATATAGGTTCATCCAAATTTTAACAAATCCAAGTCAATTAATATGGGTCGGAGGGAGTAGTTAAAGTTTCATTCCAGTTCAGCATGAATTCTCATGGTTTAGTTTTACTGGACTGCAGGATCAAGAGCATCTATACTAGATTTTAACAAGAGCTCGTCATTTTTCACGGCATCATTGCAGGTAAAAAGTTAAGGCATCTTGGATGCATCGCATAGATCAATTTGGCATGTTTTTTTTTTACTGACAAAGACCAATTCTTCGCTGCTCCATCATGATATTCTAGCAACATCAAATAGTTACATGCTGGCATCTTATCCGATTTTTTTTTTAAATTGTCCTACAACCTTCACTAACCAATGTGATATTTTTTCTTGGACAGGGTTGGGCAATCGATAATGTTGTTGTTCCTCTAGCTAGTAGCTATGGGCTCAAGGAAGAGTACAAGTACTTGAAAAGCTCCATATCAGAGTATCTTACAGGTCTGAATACATGTTCCATTTGTGTTATCTTGAGAGAGATATCACATCATCAAGTAAATAACTGTACTCCCTCTGTTTCATAATATAAGATGTTTTAGGTTTGTGAAAGAAATGAATCTAGACCTCTTTTAGTGTGTAGGTTCACTCCGAATCTACACACTGAAAGAGGTCTAGATACATTCCTTTCACAAATCTAAAAAATCTTATATTATGAAACGGAGGGAGTACATAAGAATAAAGCTAGACTACTGTTGTTCTTTATCTGTTCTAGTGTCGTTAGGTGGTTGTTCCAGTCATAGAAGAAACTGATCACAGCCTGGCCTTCCCTTTGTACCATTCTGTAGATCAATTCGGCATCGATGGTTTGTATGTTGCTTAAATAGAAACTGGACGTGTGCACGGCATGATGCATAGGCCACTATGGTAGCCCAAGTACACCGATGGGCATCTCAACCTGTCCTCATGGGGTACAATAGGACACCTTCTACCTCTTTCACACACAAAGACACATCATCATATAGATAGATGGATTTAGTCTGTTGTTATTTGTTATTATTTTTTGAATGAAATGATCCATTCTTTTCTTCCAAACACTGGAGTGGTTTGTGTCATTTTGCAAGTGAATATGTGCTGCTTCGAGATTTTATAGCTCCTTTATTTACATCAAGCTTGCGTTTTTTTATCTCTCCTCTAGGAGAGGAGTTGGAGAAGTTAGCAAAAGAAGCTGGGTTCTCTTCTGCCAAGCACTATGAACTTGGTGGAGGGCTCATGGGGAACCTTGTCGCAACTCGTTGACTAGAATTGTAGAGATGAAACGTGATCTTTATGATTTGTCCGAAACTGTAAGTTCATTCCTTTTCATCTACGTTGTTTGAATATTCAGTTTTGCGTATAATATTATGCTTCAAACTTCCCAAATGTGTATTCTCTTGCTTCAAAGTGTCATTACTTATAATTTGTATGAGAACCATTAAAAATTAAAGCCTAGCTATATGGCTATAAAGAAAGCGCTTATGGGAGGCAAACCTGGTATGATATATGATATTTATATTTTAATTTCGATTTTAGAATAATTCAGGATTATTTATTCTCTGTACTAGTTGAATAAATTGCTAGGAATTACTCTTGTGACAAAGTTGTCGGAATACGATTGCTAGAATGTTGATTTTTGCAATTTTACTGTGATTGCTGAAATTATCATGATTCAGTAGAGACGTGGAAAAATCTGAATTTTTCTCATAGTATGCACTATTATGTTCTCTATATGCCCAATTATTTTCATAATTTATTACAAAGTGTAAGCCGCATTCTGGAGTTGTGCAGAGCGTAACCACATCGATCTCCGTTTGCAGCCAAGTAATTATCTGATTAAAGATCTAATACCACTTAAGCCACACTGATACAAAGATGGTGGTTCTTAATAGATTGATTTAAGGACAGCTATGAAAGATCTTATGGTACACGGCAGAGGTACAATGAAGTTCTTAATAGATTGACTTAAGGACAAATATCAAAGTCTTTCTTAAGGACGAGTAGCAAAGTCCTCTCCATAGATATTGCTGGTCTTGGAGTTGAAGTTAAAGCCAGATTGCTAGGTTGGATGCCGTACTAAGGAGGTTGTTTCCTAGGTTAGATGCCAAAGACATGTTGTAAAACTGAGCAGTTGGTAATAACCACTTCTTGTGGGAGATACGGTGGTAGCAAATTAAGATCATCTGATTCAATATAGTACTCCCTCCGACCCAAATTAGTTGACTTAAATTTGTCTATTCGTTGTACCTAGACATGATTTAGTATTAGATACATCCATATCTTGACAAATTTGAGTCAACTAATTTGGGTCGGAGGGAGTACCGAATTTGAGATCCGGAGTTCTGAAGCCAGAATTTGTGACAATCTCCTGTGTAGCAAGCACAATATATACGAACATAATGAGCAAATCCTGATTTACACAAGCTACGCCGTCGGGTAGGATGGCTGCATGGCCAGTCCGCAGAGGCCTTCCTCGCCGGCTATGCCCCTCTCCATCCTAATAAACCCATCCTCACCCCACGACGTGCCCCATGAGTTCTTCATCACCCAGAACTTAGTCCCATTGTCAGACACACCGTATCCGACTGCCGCGATGCCATGGTCAAGGTCTGTGCCACATTTGCCAGAGAGCACACCGCCCTTGTAAAACCTGAAGAGGTCATCACCTCCGTCAACAGCCACGGACACAGGCTGTGCCGCCACTGCCTTTTGCAGCGACGCCTCGTCGTTGGCCGGCACATCCTCGTGACCTGTGATGGATGCTGCAGCGCTGGAGGCACTGTTGGAGTTGCAGGTACCGTCGGCGCCGATGTAGGGGTAGTTGGTCTCAGTGGTGAGGCCGTTGTTCTTAACGATGAACTCAAAGGCATTGTCCATGAGCCCGCCTCCGCAGCCATTGTCTGAGGTGTCGCAGTCCACGAGCTCCTGCTCCGCTAAAGAGATCAGTTTACCAGTGCTCAGCTGCACAATGCCTTCCATGGAGGCAACTGTGGAGAATGCCCAGCAACACCCTGGAATATATACATGAATTAGTAGTTAGTCGATGTGCAAGAGTGTCCCACATATACAAATGTAATATAATTATGGAATAATTTGCTTGTGTCGAATAAAGTTAATGTACAGTAGCATATTGTACACTTCATGGGTTCTCATTTTCAATAAAATTTACAAATTCTGAAAATTTCAGTCATTTAGGTGACATGTGAATTGAGCAGAGTTCAAATTTGAGCTTACCACATTGGCCTTGGTCCTTGATGGGAGTGACAGCACCTTTGGTTCTCCAGTCAACGGAAGTCGGGAGAGCATCGAGGCTGACATTTGCGTACCTAAAGCTTGTCGTCCTCCGCCCCTTGCTGCCACCCACCGGAAGTTTATACCCCGTGTGAGTAGACCTGAATTCATCGTTGGTGATATCTGCGAATTGGTTGGCCTCGAGCCAGAACTTGTCGTTCCTAGCATTCACCGACTCTATGAACGCTACGTTGGCCTTGAACACCTCTAGCCGCCGTGCTTTCTCAGCTGCATTGTTGTACACACGCCCATACTTGGCCATCCATTGCCCGTGCCTCACGACAATGGCGCTATCGTCTGCGAGGTCACGTGCTGCCAGAGCGCTAAGCACGCAGGCGCATAAGACGATGGTGACAAGGAAACCCATCAAGTAGCTAGCCATAGCCGGCTGGGATTAGAAGTTGAGATCAAATGGTCGAGGCTCGAGGTGGATATGGTGATCTGTGTTATGATAATTGTGGGTGTAATGTGGATTATATATAGATGAGAAGAGGTTTAGATGCCTTGGCTGTAGTGAACTGCTGAGGATTTGGGGTAGCAAGACAGCGATTTCCTGCGTGCCGTGAGAGGACTGAAGAACAGTTTTTATTAAAGAAAAGCATGGATTAGCTTTGGGGATGAGCTGTGAGAACACTATTTAATATTGTTGCACTGGTGGATGTTGAACATTGTTTTGTCTAAACAAACTCGTTGGGGCAAGAATTTTTCGAGGGTGTGACTTTTTTGTTAGCACGTGACTACGTGAGTATCAAAATCAGCTCACAGACATAATTGACTATCATTCGTGCTGCGACTGTTTCGACAGCTATGCGCTTTTAGTGGGTTCCACCACATAATTCCATCTGTCTTATATTTGAGTATATCATCTCTCTTTTCCCCCTCTATTTTTATCCTGATAGCTGCGTTTCATTGTGTCGGTCGCCAACCGTATGGAGTAGTCACTTTCGGACTGCTCCGACACTATGAAAAGACAGACACTAACTGTGAATTCAAAATATATGAATATTTTGAATTTATTTTCCCCTACATTTTCCCGAATTTGCAGTTTTGCTTGGGAGTTCTATTTCAGAAGGTTGTTCCATTTCGAGTAGTGTCGCTGGTGCTGGCTTGGCCAAGCCAGAGGTTGGCAACTTGCTGCCATTTTCTCTGTTTTGTTGTTGTGTCCGTTACCTGTGTGGGTGTGGTGGTTCCCAGCATGTATCCACAAACTCAAAATACTTGATTTATGAAAACGTCATCCTAACTCCTACAGACCTCTTATCTGAAAATTTGCAGTTTTGCGGATCTCATATGGCATCAATGCTTCAAACTTACGATCTGTGCATTTCTCCTGCTTGAACAAGAAAGTAACACACCAGGGCATGGAAACATGCATTCTGGCTTCCAGTTTTTTCTGAAATGAAAAAGCAGTTTTTTCTGATCCCAAATCCAACGCTTCAAACTCCCCAGCTGCGCATTTTTCTCTTGCCTGAACAAGAAAAAAACCACACCAAAGGCATGGAAACATGCATGCAGCCTGCCGTCCAGTGCATCAGGCCGTTCAATCAAAATGACAGTTCTGAATCGCAGGCCGCCAGTTCGCATACCGGCGGGCTTTGCTGTGCTGTTCTGCAGCGAGTGAGCAGTCTGACTCGAAAACTGGACCAAAATATTACAGGCACCTCGTCATCTTAATTGGTAATTGGAACTCGGAACTCGGAAGGCATGGAACCAGGTGAGAATTTCAGGCGCCGAGTTTTCCCCCTCGAGTGCCACTTGTTACTGAATTCCGGATCATCTGCCTGCCCTCCTCAGTTTAATCGGTCCCCATCTTGGCAGTTTGGATCTACACTGGTATTTATGTGCAGCACTTCAGTACCATTGACTCTCTAGTCTCCTTCCGCTAAATTGCTCCGTGAAGAACACGAGGAAGCAAAAAATAATTCGCAGTAAATCATCGATCTCCACCAAGTTTGACAAGTTCACAGGCTACAACGAATTCTTGAATTAATCGAGCAGAAACCATGATGAACTGTCTCAAGTTCCTAGCCGCTAGCTAGCTCTGCTAAACAATATTCAGGAACAGCGAACACAAACAATCATAATCCAACACGCATTACTAGATCTCTCCTAATAATAATAAACCATAAAAAGAAAAATAAAGGACCCATGAATCAAAACCTTCTAGACCAGGAACAAATGGGTTTAATAAGCATATATATATATGTGGGAGGCTATAGATATATATATATGTAGGAGACGATGCATGGTACGTCGGAGTAGCTAGTTCCTGATCATGTTGTCCATGGCGAGTATGGTGCTGAGGTTCATGGGGCTGATGTGGTCGGTGGATCCGTGCATGAAGTTTCCGACGATGATCCGGTTGGCCCGCTCCGTGGGGTGGAAGGCGTCCCAGTAGGCGTAGACGTCCCTGTTGGCGCACACGTTGGATGCCGGCGTGCAGAGTCCGATCCCGTTGTAGGGGCCCTGCCCGCAGCATGCCACCTTGGCGGTGACGAAGCCGTACTGCTGCGGGTTGAACATGAAGTCGAAGCTGACCCGGTTGGTGTTGGCGGCGATGAAGACGTCGTCGTGGCCCACCTCGCCGTTGAGCTCCCCCAGCATCCGCTCCAGCTGCGGGTTGAAGAGGTCGGCGGCGCGGGTCAGGTCCGGCGCGCACGAGCCGTCCAGGCTGTGCAGCGCCAGCTCCGCCGGCACGCACCCGATCATCCCTGTTCCGGTGACGATCACGCGCCGCGCGCCCAGCTCGTACAGCCTCTGCATGCGTGTTTTTGGTTAGACACAGAGGAGCGGTATATATGATGGTCGGCCACTTGGCATGGCCCGTTCCTACTCGGAGCCCTACACGTAGGTAGGTAGCATGTCTGGATGTGGCTGAAACGAAGCATGCATGCATGAGTAGCACACACACGAAGCCGCATATATGCACGGGCGCCACTGCTCTTGCATGTGACAGCAGTAAATTCATCGCAACAAAATACTTTATCATCGTGGGCAGCAGGGGTGTAGTAGTACAACAGTAAACTGTAAATCACACTTGGCTTCCTACCTTCGCGTAGTTTACCCTTTCTATGGACCGCCTCGGTTCAGAGAGTGCGGTTTTGTACGTGGTGTGCGCGCACTGTGTACTGTGTACTGGCTGAGCTATTGATTGCCTGGGCAGATGGTTGTTGGTGTACCCGATCCACATGCATGCATGCATGCATCGAGACACGATAATGCTGAGACAGACATCCTCCAACCTACGCGGCTACGACGGCCTTGTACGTACTAGTAGTACTCACTGTACTGCTAGAATTATCTTGTTTGAGAAACTAAGTAAATGTTGTGCTTATTGTGTGACACTAGGGAGTACTAGTACGAGCCTATTACGAATCATAAATGTGATGAAGGACTTCAGATCTGAAGCGCACAGAGATCTGGTTTTAATTCTCTCGACGTACACTAGGGATCGGAGTATAGCTCCTTGTAATGAAAATCCTGCAGTGGAACACTACTGGTGGGTGGCATTTTGTATCGTAGCTTAAGACATGTTGTGTCTTAATTGGTTGCCTGGTGGGTTATATCGCTAGCTCCTGATTTAATGATGCCTAAAAGTGATAAGGTGTCAAGTGGAGATCTATCCCGCCAAAGTCCCACACTTCTACTTAATTTGTCAAATTTTAGTTTAATCAAAATTTGCACTAGAATTTAGCAAATGAACTAGTAGAAGTAGGAATCTCTACTAGTACTAGATGCACTATGGATCGAAACGTATATATTGACTGGAAACTTAATTATCACCCCAAGGAAAAACGCACTGTGAACAATAGTGACCTTACTAACACAGTGACATGATGAAATGTGAAACGATCGTATACTAATATTACTATGTCTGGATTCTGCTCCAACAGTGAGGATATACATCTCGGACTGTTTCTGAAACCGGCCATGACTCATGAATGGAATGGTTTCTTTCTTCCCCTCATGCATGGGCGGCTGCGGCTAATAACTCTTACCGGAAACAGTGCGGTACTGAATCTGGCGTGTACTACTGCATGCGGAAACTACTACAGGCCGCGCCCAGTTCATTGTATGTCTGCGGTGCGGAACATATATACTACCCAAAGAGACTCTACCGACGGAAATGTTCACCGCCCATCTCATGTTTCCGATACCAGCAGACAGCAGCCTACAGACTCGACACTTTCCGCTACTGTTTTAGCCAGCATGCAGCGTCTCGTTCTCTTGCGCATTTTGGGCAAATTTAGGCATACCACTCTTGTATGTACACCGTTGTAGAGTGACAGGGAAAAAAGAGGCAAGCTTTCTCTCCTTGCATTGAGTGCTAACTAATCATGTTTGTTGGATTATGCTAAAACGTGTATATGTATGAAGGGAACGTAGTCGTGTTTGTTTATGCTAATCATGTTTGTTTGATTATGGAGCATAAACATGTTTGTGGGAGTAAAAGCTTTAATTACCGCGAGGACTTTCTTGTACTCGGAGATGATGAATGGCACGTAGTCGTGGATCTCGTACTGCTGCGACCTTGCGGAGAAGGGCACGAGGTAGTAGTTGTTGACGAAGTCGTTGCCGCCGAGCGTGATGAGCACGAGCGCCTGGTTCACGCGCTGCCTGGCCGCGTCCTCGCCGATGAACCCGGCCAGCCGCCGCTGGTAGTCCTCGAAGTTGTTCAGCTGCTGCCCGATCCTAATGATGTTCACCTGCATGCACGCGCATACGTACGTACGTACACGGCGGCAGAGAGACGTACGATTGATTGATTACGCGCAGCCAACAATCAATGCCACCTGCGTCATTGTACGTACTGGTGGTAGTAGGAGGAGTTTGAGGATGGATGGGGGCTTACGAATTGTACGCCCGTGTCGTTGAGGATGCCGACGCCGGCGGACGCGAAGTTGGCGCCGACGAGCAGGTTCTCGCCCCGGAGGTAGGGGCTCAGGTACGGCAGCGCGGGCTGAGCGCCGAGATACTCGCCTGCAGACCAGACAGTAGCACGACGTCAAGGTCTCGTGATGCATGGCGTAATGGGTTAAGCTTAGAAGAACGTACTGATGATGTCGGGGATGTTGAGCCCGTTGGAGAACCTCCCCGTGGGCATGTGGGTCGGGAAGTCGATGCCGTAGGGCGGCGCGTCCGCGCGCGCCGTCGTCATCAGGTAGTTGTTGTTGCCGTTGTCCACCAGGGAGTCGCCGAACACGAAGAAGGCGCGCGCCGCCGACACCGCCGGGGCGCCGGCAGCCGCCAGGACCAGGAGTAGCGCCGCCGCGAAGACGGCGAGGGTGTCCATGGAGGCCATGGAGGACTACTTGGAGTCTAGCTAGCTTGGACACGAGTAGTGAGTGACTATCGAACTGACGGCTCCAGGGGGCAGTGCGTGGCTAGCTGCAACTTGGCAAGACTACTACTCGCACGCGCGCCGTGGACACGAAAGGTGGCGAGCGCTCTCTGCCTCCACTTATAGATAGAGGCCTGAGTGACGACGCTCTCTCTCTCTCTCTCTCTCTCTCTCTCTCTCTCTCTCTCTCTCTCTCTCCCTCCCTCCCTCCCCCTCTCTCTCTCTCTCTCAGAACGCCGAGTTATGGAGGCCGGCCGTAGGTGGGTTAGCGGGCGGGGGACAGGGGTGCTGAATTGCTCACGACGGAGCTAGGAAGGACCACCGCGGGTCTCGCGTTAAATGAAATCAACTGCGGCTTGATCGATCGGTTGTTGAGGTGCTCAATGCGCAACGCCACTTGGCTCTCGGCCGAGCCGGCTCTTGCGTCGGATCACGTGCCGCTGCGCACGACAGGACGCTGCCTATTATTGCCCGGAGGATACAGAGCGGCTTCGGGCTCAGACTTGCTTGAGAGCCGCCATGCACGGCGCAAGTCTCCTCTGAAGGTCTCCTCCGCGCAGTCTTTCAGAATTCACACGACGCAGGCCCGTCAACGTCAGCCGTCACTGAGGGCTGCCCAGCCACTCGTTTCATTGTTTTTTCCTTTAGCTCACGAGTTTGTGACCTTCCCCTAGTTTAGCTTGTAAAAATTATAATATTTGTAGCCATGGATAAAGAAATGAGAGTGACATGTTAGGATATTTACTCCCCAACAACCCCAAATGTTTCACACGACTGTGACAAAATTGAGGATATTACAGTGAAAGCGACGTAGACAAAATTCTGCAGACATAATACATGGCAACTACCCCTAGGAAAATTCTTGGGAGTATTTCTGCAAAAGTGAGGAAGGTATGCATTCATGGCATCATATCCTCTCTAGAACTCATGCAACTATAGTTTCCTTTCAAGATACAAAACAGCACAACTTCTCCTCATCTTTTCTTGATTCTATTAGTTCGAATATAAACTTATTCTGGAATTTATTCCCAGCCATAGGGACCGTAGGAGGAATTCTAGTTGGAATAGAATTAGATTACTTTGACATTTTATCCTGGGAAATAAAAAAAATCTCAATTTCTTGTGTCATCCAAAGTAAAATAGATGGTATAATCTGGAGACACATTTCTGTTTATGAGTCCCGCTATGAAGAACGCAAGGACGAATTTATACCTGGGTCGATAACCAAGAGAATTTTATCATGTACACAGAGCTTGATGTTTTCTTTCCCTTAGCTAGTAATCAAGCTTGCACTAGCTAGGCAGTCACCACACTCCTCTCCTTAGGGATTGTGGAGAAGGACTCACACTCCAAAAATTCATAGCTATAAATTTGAGAAATGGTGGATTCTTGGAGAAGATTTTAGTGATCTACTCACTAAAATATGGAATGCCCCCATTAAAGGAAAGACAAGTATAGATAGATGGCAAGAAAAAAGCAAGAGATTAAGTACTCCCTCCGTTCAAGAATAGATGTCTTGAGTTTTTCAAATTTTTGATGAATCTATATACTAAATAGTGTCTAGATTCATCTAAATTTTGACAAATTTGAGACATCTATTTTGGGACGGAGGGAGTAAACAACACCAAAGGCTGGAGTAGGAACATTGAGGCTGATCTTAGATAGATAAAAAGGAGATGATGGAGGAATATGATTGTATTGACATCAAGGCAGAAACAAAACCTCTATCGGATCAAAACGAGATGATGGAGGAATATGATTTATCTTTTCCCTCTGTTTGAAGGCCTCTTGTGTACTTCTGCAAGGGTTAGTCCATCATGGTCAATAATATTGTATATCAAAAATCTGCATAGGAACTAGGGAGCGTGCATATGATTGAAATAGCTAAATCATCATCATCATATTTTACCTCCATGGATTGCAAGTCATAAATTATCCCTCTAAAGATAGAAGAGATGATCCGTTACAAATCCACCTTTTTGCATCTTGTGTGATAACAACTTCATATTCACGTACATCTTAATGGTCAGATCCTTTGACATGCAGATCGGTTCTAGTTTCAAACAGGAATGCTGCAAATTTATCTGCTAGCACTTGCTGCAAAATATTACTAGACAAATGAAGTTGACTCAGAGATAAAGCCTTATGATCTTTCCACTTTTCTTCATCGGACCATGCTTTTGTGTCTTTCTTGTTGAATCCATCCAACGCTTTATCCTGATTAGAAGATTGGGCGAGGATCTCCCACATCTTCACTTGCCACAGAGAGTACCTTGTGGAGAAGTCTAGTTGTGATAGATCGAACTTCAATGAAGGCATGCCAAAAACCCTAGATTAAAAACTGGCTTTGATACCACTTTTTATAAGCGATGTAAGCAAAATGAAGAATGAAAACAAGAACACACACAAGGGACATAAGATTTTAACATGGAAAAACTCTCCAACAAAGAGAGAAAAAAAACACGGGGCACCAAATAGAGAAACTTCACTATATGTGGAGTGTTTACACAACTTCGAGGATTCTCATATGCGAGTTATCCCAACGGACAATGGGCCTCGCTCTGCTCCGTTAGAAGTTAGCCTTCTTATGAATTTTGATCAAAACTTCAACATAATGTGTGTCAAGATTGTCGCATACACTATCCTCAATAAGAAGTGTGAATAACCATTTGGTAAGGAGAACATTATTGTTTTTACTTCAACATCTTGAACTCTAGGACACATTGGTCCTTCAAACAATAAATGATGCTTTCAGCAAGACGGCATTTCTTGTTGATACCATCCATTGATAGGAAAATATGGATCTGAAATAATATAGGGTATGTTTAGATTGTGATCAAAACCTATCATATGAGTATTTTGGTCATGAACAAACGTTTGGTTCATTTTGGGACGATGGCCAATACTTTGCCATGCCGTGCTCTCATGTCTACCTTAGTTTATGTTTCTTTTCAATGTTGCTCAATTCAAGGGCAAGCAAAATCTTGGGTAGCCAAAAAGAATCCAACGTTCCTATCCTTCACAAACATGCATTTCTAATCTTGGAAGAAAAATAAATCGGATAAGGACAAGATGTCCACGAGATTAAGACGGGTGTTTTTCCTTTCCAAATATTGTAACATTATTCTTCCATATGTTTCTTGTTTTATAAATCTTATGATGGACTAGAACTCCTAGGTAAGGAACGTTAGTCTAACAACTACTAACTTTGGGAAAGGATAGAGGAGTCTAGATCTAAACTTTCACGAAAGGATATTTGATTCCCACTTATTTTATTTTGTGCATCTTGTTACTCTTTGGTGTTTGGGAAACATGGATGAAAAGAGTATGTACTCCGGTTAGTTTTTAGCCGGAGCCAGCTGGAATCGGGCGACAATGCAGGAGAGAGAAGCACTATTACCAGAGAATCTAGAAGTTTCCTTGGAGTAGGTCCAAAATGGGAGACGGGTCACTCAAGGCCAAGGTCTAGCCAGTTTATGACTAACCGGGTCAAGCAAGAAGAGAAGGCAGAATCCGTCTATACTGTCATGAAGGACGCTAAATAGAAGTTGTTATGCTCATGGACCAAGATCTAGCCGGCTAATGCTCGAAGATGAAGGAAAGTTCGACCGCAACACAGAAGGATCAAGGCAGCGTTGTTTAGGAGTCAACACTAATATTTCTGTATGAATCTAGTAGAAAGCCAGATGAAGATTTTCCTAGTTGACAAGAATTTCAACTTGGAAACGTGTAAAGAGATCTCCAAAAGAAATTCCGGCCACCTCATATATATGTGTGAGGTGACAGCCGATTGAATTAAACAAACAATCATCAAACATCAATATATCTACCTTTTACTCCTCAAAGCCATTGTCCCCATCCCTTAGTCGACTTGACCCTTCAAACCTTAGTTTATTTTTCATGTCAATGTTGGTCAACTCAAGGGGAAGCAAAAAAAACCTTGGAAAATATTTTGGCTCTTAAATAAAGAATCATCAGATAATAAGGACAGGATGTTAACAAGATTGAACATAACCGAACCGGTACGCGACGGAAGGGGCAATTAGGAGGCGATTTCATATCCTCAGCCGCCTCGCGTCGGCGCCGCCCGATCTCCAAATCTGTGGCCTTCAGGCCATGGAGGAGGGGCGGATCTCGGCCCCCGTCGACGAGAGGGCTTCGTTTTTCTGGTTTTAGGGTGAAGGTTTGGTGGGACGGCGCTCAAGTGGTGGCGGATGCGTCTTCTTCAATAAAGTCTCCCCGGCTTCAGCCCCATCTCAGTGATGACGGCGTGAAGCTTGTGGGAGTGGTGTGGTCTTCAAGGACTTCTTCTGGCTATGGGGATCTTCGGGTCATCAAGGAGCTTCATCGACGGTTCATCCTTCTTCTTCGTCTTCGGAACGGACGTGAGGAGTGGCAGCAGCAGCAGCGCACCGTCGACATGGTCTGGAGGTTGAAGATGAAGGGCATCTCGAGGATTTCGATATAATTTTTGTTTTTGTTGAGATATTTTGTACTATTCGCCGTTTCTTTTAATGCTAAAGTCTTATTCGCAAAAAAAAATGTTAACGAGATTAGAAGGGTGTTTTCCTTTCCAGATATTGTGTCATTATTCTTCCAAATGTTTCCATTCCGCGTTATAATGCTTACGGTGGTGGACTGGAATTCCTATGTATGGAATGTGAAACCCTCCTGACATTGGAACATCTCGGTGTATTTGTGCCTCAGCTTCGAACTTCGCCAAAAGCAGAATACTTGGCCAAATTTAATCTTGAGCCCAGTGGCATTGTTCGGATGAATCCGACATTGGGCACGATCTGCTTGTACCAGTGCTGGACAATTAAAACCGAAGTTAATGGCCATTTAGTCCCGACATGAGCTGAAGTAGTAGTACTATACTAGTACACGTAGTAAGGTAGTACTAGAGCAACCGAATTTGAACTGAATTCTACTTGTGAATCATGACCACGCTATACATAGTAAGGTAGGAGCGAAACTAATCAAGAACCCCTCACATTCTGACGCCGATCCATGTCGCACGGCAGGGCCACATCCGTAAGTCCATGGTCTACACAACACTGTAGTACTACTGAAAAACGCCATTGTGGTTTTGCACCCATCGCCAAATTCGAACCGAAACAATAATCTTCTTCTGAATCGTGAGTTCGTGACCACTCTATACGAGCTAGCTAGTTGGTCCATGCTAAGCTTGGGGCTTATAGCTCCTATGCGACGTCTTTACATAGAATTGGAAGGAAAGCGACATCGTTGAAAAGAATAGCTCGCATGCGATGGTTGTGAGGCAGCTAATATCTCAGGGCCACACGGGCCTTAAAACGGTCGTAAGGACACATTTAACTTTGTTCCAATATTAGGGTTAAGCCAAACCGGTTGGTTGGGACAGCCAGTCAAACCAACCGCTTAGACCGAGAGCCGCGTAACATCGGCGTAGCTTCCGACGGCGGTGAACTTCACCCATAGTTCTCGGCGCCGGCGGCGGCACGGCAATTAATTTAGGCGGCGGCGCTTTCGTTCGACGACGAAGGTGGTGAGTGCCATTTGAAAGCTAATTCCTCTCCTATTCTTCTCAATTCGAGATCTGAGCGTGCCCATTGATGCTAGATTGTGGGCGAGGGTGTCTTTGAGCAGGCGAGGGGACGATATGGAGCATGGAGAGGGACTTCTAATCTGTATATCCGTATCTCTGCACTTAATTTCTCTAAGGTTGAGCTCTTTGTTCGCTAGCTCACGGTGCCGCCAAAAACAGGGGAGCGATGTTGCGCCAAACCTTCAATTTGCATCAATTTCTTTCCTCTAGGGCTGTTTTAGTTGATGGCGACGCAGATCATTGAGAGAGACACGGTTGTTAAATGGGAGGTGGAATTAGAACATGTTGATCCCCAAGAGCTAATAAACATGGGAGAGGAGGCGAAGGAAAATGGTGGAAAAATTGGGGATAG
Source organism: Avena longiglumis (assembly GCA_030063025.1). Classification (NCBI taxonomy): domain Eukaryota; kingdom Viridiplantae; phylum Streptophyta; class Magnoliopsida; order Poales; family Poaceae; genus Avena; species Avena longiglumis. The sequence continues at coordinate 82,506,914 of CP125976.1, forward strand.
TGTGGTTTGGGGCGAGCAAGAAGTTTCTTTGTTACGATTTGATGATTGCAAATGTGACTATGTTAGGGTTGAGACAGGGAACATATAGTTGATGAAATCGATGAGAAAGCGGTTGGACAAGCAAAACTGTTACATTTTTAGCGAGCTCATTGATCTGAAACCCGATTCGAGGGTTGGATATGTGGCCTCGAAGCTGCCTCGGATGGTCGAGGATGATTGGCTGCACAAAGGCAAGTAATGCCTATACTTACCGAGTTGGAAGTGTTAATGGAGGATGATGATGCTAATGCACAAGGGAGGCTGCAGATGGTAATGCACAAAGGATTGTAATTGTTGATTGGAATTGTTGAGATACATGACCGCACCGATTTGGTCATTGCACCAATAGATGACATTGAAATGGCAAAGCGTTTGGCATTCCTATAGATGACAGAGACAAGGAGAAGAAGAGGGAAGCTGCAAATGATGGTGACAACCATTTAAGAGATGAAGAGGCGGATATAGATCTAGAGTTGTTGGAAAATGCTGCAGTTCATGTAGATGATGCACATGATGATGAGCTAGTAACATTTTATGACAAAGAGGACCCGATTATTGAAGTTGGGAGATTGTTTCCAAGCATGGATGAATTCAGATGTGTTTCAGACATATGCGATCAACGTGAGTTTGCTACCAAGACTATGTGGATCGATAAAGAAGTTCTATGCAAAATGCATAGGTTATGATGGTGGTGCCAAGCCTTGCAAGTGGTATATATATCTGCTAGGCCAACCTGATGGAAGGACAATAAGAGTGAATCAAATTCCCAAACCTCATACTTGCATTACAAGTTCTCAAAGCGATTACAAAGATGACATCACAATTATGGGTTGCGTAAAAGATCAAACCCATTTTAGCCACAACACCAAACAACCGCAAAGAGACTGAAAATAGACTTGGAAAAGCAGTACCCCATTAAGCTGAATTATACTACAAAGTGGAAGGCAAAGCAAAGGGCAATGAAAGAGCGATATGGTGATTGGGCAAATACCTTTCGAATGCTTTATAACTTCAAAGCGTAAGTAGAAGAGGTCACTGGCGGTGTTGTGGAGATAGATCTTGAGGTAACGGTGATGGGAAAGTCTTCTTCTCTAAATTCTTCATGGCTTTAAAGCCTTGCATCGATGGCTTCAAAGCGGGTTGCGTCCATATTTGAGTATAGACTCATCTTTCTTGTTGGAAAGTGGAATGGTCAACTAGCGATGCAATGCTTTAGATGGACACAATTGGATGTTCCTGTAGCTATTGGCATGTTTGATGCGAGGAGAGGCATCATGGACATGGTTCATGATGCAGTTGAAAAGATGCATAGGCCGTCTCTCCATTGGCGGTGCACAGATGCATGTAAAGGTTTAGAAAATACGAAGATTGTTTTCCTCATGCCGAAAGAGAGTGCTTGACCATATGTGGATGAATTTGATCAAAAATTCAGAGGAGATGATATTGGACGCATGTGGCCAAGGTGAAGATCTTACACCGTGCGCACACATTCATATCACCTTGAGAAGATTAAGGCGGCATGCTCTGAGGAGGATAGGGTCAAGTTTTGTACATGGTTGGAAACCTACCATTCTCTTTTATGGTACAGGTCTGGTTTTAACACTGCCATCAAATGTGATCATATCAACAATAATTTCGCAGAAAGTTTCAACGACAAAGTGAAGGAGTTAAAAGACTTGCCTGTCCATGACATGGTTGACCAAATCAGGATCATGATCATGAGGTTGTGGTAATTGAGAAGAAGGCTTGGTGATGTTCTTCAAGGAGATAAGCTTCCTGATGTTGTGCAGCAGGTGGTCAACAGGAGCAGAAATCTTGCACATTTGCGTGTTAAGAAATCCTCATTGTGGGGTCAAGTCGAGATACAAAAGGCGGCAGAGGCATGTTGTTGACACTCAATTGCATGAATGCACATCCCTTGAGTGGCAACACTGGAAGCCTTGTGAGCATGCCATACTTTTCTTGGCCTCCAAACACAAGCTAAATATGCACCCATATTTGCATGAGTATTATTCTGTAGCAAAATTCAAGGCTGCATATGAAACACCAATTCCAGCACTTACAGATCGTCTCGGTGGCAAGTGGACATTCAGTTCTCCTTGTGTCCTCCTTTGATGAAAAGAAAGGTCATTTGGCCCAAGCGAGTAGATTCAAGGCTTGGTTTGAGAAAGGTGGGAGCGAAGAAGGAAAGAAAGATGAAAAGAAAGATTCCAAGCCAAAAAGGGCCCAAAAGGTAACAAGAATAGATGCAAACTCATGAAGAACTTGGACACCGAGCTGGCTCTACCAAGTGCGAGATACTGCTTTGAAAAGCCAAAGTATGTTCATCCAAAATCTATCCCATTTCTTGTTGATGATTTTTCTCCCCTAACTTGCTTGTTTTCGGAGGAAGCGTGGAGAAAAAGGCCCACCTCTTGTTGTTGACGAATCTTTGGCCGATGAAAAGGGCAAGAATCAATGGCCAAAGAAAGAAGAGAACTAACAGATCATGTTTGGTGCTTTGAGGTGCAATCTGAACTTGTTTTGGAGGATGATGTGCAAGCTGTTGAGGCTTTAGGGCACACCGTTTCGATTTGGAAGATCTGTGCAAAATGAGGGGCAAAATGAGCTGTTGTTGAGGCTCTAGTGCAAAATGAGCCTGTTGTTGAGGCTCGGTGCAAAATGAGCTGTTGTTGAGGCTCGTGCAAAATGAGCCATTGTTGAGGCTCGTGCAAACCGACCAAGTTGTTGAGGCTCACGGTGCAAACGACCATGTTGTTGAGGCTCGTGCAAAGTGACCATGTTGATGAGGCTCGGATCATGATCATGAGGTTGTTGAGGAGGTGCAGGATGTGAAGGAGACTCTTGGACGTCTTGTGGGAGGCCGATGGTAATGGTAAGAAAAGAAGAGCATAAACCTATTGTGGTGTGAAACTTGTGAAGGAGAAGAAAAGCGAGGGGTAAGAAGAGCCAAAATAAATAGACATTTGTTATTGTAAACATTTGTTATTGTTGTAAACATTTGACACTTGTTGTTGTAATAATTTGGCACTTGTTGTTGTAAACATTTGTTATTATAATATTTTGTCACTTGTTGATAATTTGGACAAAATTCAAATATGATGGTAAATTTGAATTTCAACATATGTAGCTATGTCACTTTTCTATGTTTGTATGAGCTTCAACGTTTTTCTCATATGTACAATACAACTCATCCTCACCCTGATCCCTTTTGTGAAGTACAACTCACCCTCACCCAAAATGGGGTAGAAATGGGCTCCAAAGCTAGGGTAAACCACCCCATTTCTAAGCAAGTTTTTTTTCGACCATTTCTAAAACCAAGTTAGATATTTTTCCTTAGAACTATGTCACATAACATGACACCATGCGAAGGTTTTGTATTTTTTTATTGTTTTTGAATTAGTTATGCACATTTGAATGTCTGGTCAAACTTGAAGGGTTTTCATAAATATTCTTAGCTAGGGGCTGAGGCTCGCAAAACTAGCATTGGATCTCTGATGAAATATCATGTTGTGAACCTAAAATTATTTTTACAAAAATCATCAAGATGGAATCATGTACCGTAGTTCATATCTTACCCACTTCCGATTAAGGATTTGTCTTTTCACGGGGATGGAATAAAAGGTTTGAGATACTCAGGTTGGGAAATTGTACATTCTAGGTGGTCTAGTATTTTTGAAAAATAGGATGTTACCATTTTGAAACTTCAATTTGGTGGTTGCTTCACAAATCCCCCCCTCTTTCGGCACTCAGAAAATAGAAAATGATTTTTCTGTGCGTCGAAAAGGAAAACTTTGTGCTACAACATTGTTACTCATCCCATTATAGACATGCATGCCAAATATGGGCATATTATCACAAACTATGCCTTGATTCTATCCATATCATTGGTCATTTGACCCGAAAGCCAGAAAACCTCGGAGGAGATAGGTCATTTTGTGAAGGGTTTTTTGAAATATGATCAATAGACCAAGTTTGATATTATTCCTCACAACTATGTCACATAACATGACACCATGCGAAGGTTTTGTATTTTTTTGATTTTTTTTGAATTAGTTATGCACATTTGAATGTTTGGTCAAACTTGTGAAACCCGTTATTGCATCCTAAACCCGCTAACCCTAAGGCGAATGAGGACCGTAGATCTAACCCTAGCGCGACCATCGTGGCGTCCGATCGTCTTCTAGAAGGATTCCGCGGATGGCTCTGGGCGATCCGTGGAAGGGCTTCTGCAATCTGATTGGTTGACGTCTCTTAGAAGGATTTCGTGGCTAGCTCTTGGCGATCCGTGGGATGGATGATTCTGGAATCTGATTGACTTCATCGTTTTTACGTGCAACATCGTGGCATGCGAGCGTGGCAGACGGTTGGACCGAGCGTGGCATGCGCTTGGGCTGGCGGGCTGCACCATGCATGCATTGCCCTAGCGTCGCATCTAGCTATTTTACGTGCAACAAGCGCATATTTACTCCTCCGTCGCATTAAATAAGTGTCGTGTAACAACTTTCTCGATCAAACTTACTCCCTCGGTTCATTGTAATAAATGAGACTTTGCATGATACCACATCTATGTTATTTTGCACTATGTAGTAGTAACTTAGACTAGTAACATATGCATGATACCACATCACCTATGTATAAGGTGGAACCTTTGCTATAAGATGGGACCCACACAGCTTATGGAAATGGCTATAAGGTCAAGTTCACCATAAGCTGAGACCCACATGTCTGTTAAAAGTACACACACGCAAGAGAGAGAGGAGAGAGTAAAATAATTGTTTATTGCTTGTGGGCAACCCATAAGCTTGTAGGTCACCCTTAAGAAAAATCTTTTAAAGTAAACCTCCACTATGTATATGGATAGCCATTATGGACTATTTTTTGGCTTGTGGATATCCTTATGGACTACATAGTGGATGCCCAAGTGCATTGGAAAGGTAGAAGTATATTTTTTGTGGACAAATTTTGAAGCCAAACGTACACTTATTTGTGGACAGCGGGAGTATGCATGTCACTATGACCAGCAGAAAATATATCAAAATCTAAAATATGTAATAAATATAACGTACAGCGTTGGCACACTCCAGACCGTTGGACCAGCGTGCGAGGGTCTTTGGGCGGGCGATGCATGCAAAGATGCAGCGTCGGGGCAGCGGTGCAGGGGTTACGATCGTCGCATCCTAGCTATTTTTCTCTCTTCGCATTGATCACGCCCGCTTCCCACACGCAACGCAGCGCACGCGTCTCGTCTCGGCGTCTGGGCGGGCTGCACCATGCATGCAGCAGCTGCCCCTAGCGTCACAGTCAAGCTATTTTGCGTGCAACAGCGCTGTCCCATTAAATAAGTGTACGTCGAACAACTTTCTTGATCAAATTTACTTCCATCCTGGTTCATCGCCATACAAAAGTCAATATTACTCCCACCGATTTTTCTTGCGTGTGTAAAACGAGCGAGTACCTTGGTACTAGATTCCTGCATTTATTAAAGTAAATCAAGGCCAAATTATATTTTCCTTTTATTTTTCACGCCAATGAACAACTACCTTGGCGTTTTTTCTCTTCGCATTAATGCATGCATGCATGCAGGGCGTCGCATCCTAGCTATTTTTTCTCTCTTCGCATTGATCACGCCCGCTGCTTCCCACACGCAACGCACTTGCCTTGCGTCGTCTCGGCGTCTGCGCCAACGCTGGATTTCCACGCCGCCCTTCACGCCCGCCCTCAATAAATAGGCAAACGCCTTTGCCTCCTCATCTCATCTTGCCCTCATCTCTTCAACCTCGAGCCCGTCCTTTGCCTCCTCCCCCCCAAACACTCCGACCATGGCGACCTACCCTTCCGCCTCCTTCCGACACCGAATTAGCGACGAGGACAACCACCGGACCACAAGCGGTGGTGGGCAGCGGGCGCCCACGCCAAGCGTGGCAAGAAGAAGTCCCCGCCTTACAGGGGATCAGGCCCCATCGCACCAACCCGGAGTCTCCAACCTCCCGGTGGCGACCTCCTCCGGCCCTCTGGGCTAAGGCGGAAGGAGGAGGCAAGCTGAGGTCGCTATCGCCAGTGGGAGGAGGAGGCCAGTACGCCTTGAAGAAAAGGCGCAGACGGGAGGAGGAGCAAGGAGGCCAATGGGCCTTCCGAGGAGCAACAGCGACCAGGACCAGGAGAGGATGGCGGCGTGGAATGCTGCCGCACCGCATCCACCGCCGATGGAGTAGGGGTTAGGGTTTAGGGTTAGCCAGGTTTAGGCGCCTATTCCCTTCTATATTATTGTACTTTTTTCTTTTTATTGTAATGTTATCGATCCCCCCTATCTAATATAAGTAATGTTATCCCAATATTATCTATCCCCTTGTTTCATTGTAATCTGTGTTTTATTGTATTGTCATTTGTCAAAACACCCAAAACAACAAGTGTATAAAACAAAAGACACAAAAACAAGTTCATATAATACTCGTGCAATATTTATATATTTACAAGTGTATAAAACAAAAGACACAAAAACAAGTTCATACAACACATGGTTCATTTTCAAATAAGAGATTTACATATTTACATAAGTTAAAGGAGCGCCCAAGTTATGTTAGTTAAATGGATGTCCTTGGACTTCATTTATATATTTATTTTTGCAAAAAAAAAGATTGCAACCTGAGCACGAGTATCATGATCCACACGCTCCTATTTAGATTGTAACGTGAGTACCATTTTTTGCCCAATCAACATATAGTTACTATTGGGCCTGGATATCCATTTTGGCATGGCTAAGTTATATTTGGGCTGGCCTTTTTCAATCCTCGTCAATTGTTTTTACTTTTCAACCCTCCCTTCCCTGCACACGGGCGCCCTGCACCGATAAAAGGAACACCGACGAAACTGAAACTGAAAAAACACCGATTTCGAAAAGGCAGCTCAAAATTAGCCCGAATTTGTGTTGCATTTATTCAAGCCAAAGACATAGACCATTACATCCATTACAAAGCATCACTCGAACACCGCGCTGTTGTCTAATGACTAACGATGAGGAGATAAACTAATCCGAGAGAAATTACACAAAATAAAAACCGCCATCAGTTGTCCTGCTTCTTCAATTCGATGATTTGCCTTAGCTGCTTGTTCATCTTCTTTAGCTCGGCCTTCACTTCCGCATCCACCGTAGTACCAGCGGAAATGGGGTTGCCACATCCCAATTGCTCCACCACGGACGGGTTTTCGAGCTCCGGATGCTACCTCCACCCCAATTCTCGATGTACTCATCAAGCCACTCAAAATGCCCACATTTTGGCAGTTTCAAATCGCAGAGATGAACCCTAAATCCTAAATTCGATGAAATGCATGAAATTTCGAAGAAAAGCGAAATTGGCGCTCGGAACACTCAGATCTCACCTTTCCGGCTGGGCTTGCTCTCACACTTCACAAATTCCGACCAATGTTGCCGTTCTTGTCGGTGGATGTGACAAGCCACTTGATAGGGGCAATCGGGCACCTCCTCGCACCGCACCATACCGAGGCCATGAGCGGTGGGAGGAAGCGAGCTCGACATCCTCGCGTTGCGCACTTGCTCACGGAGAAGAAAACATAAGGGATGAGATCTTTGGAACTGGCGGGAGTGCTCGTGCGGGACGGATCGGGGCAACGGCTCTCTTCGACCACAGGGTGGGTCCCACGATATGAGGTGAACATCGTGAGTTCCGCGACGTGGAGAGGCTGGGTCCTACTGTGCTCAGCTGATTCGAATTCGTTGACGGTCTCGTGGGGTTAAGTAGAAGTGTCGCACGGGAGCTATTTGCCGTCTCACAACCGTCGCATGCCAGCTATTGTTTGCAACGACGTCGCTTTCCTTCCAATCCCTTGTAAAGACGTCGCATAGGAGCTATAAGCCCGCTAAGCTTGCCAGAGTTCAGAGCGTAGCTAGCCTTTGCCACTTCCTCCAGTACAGAACCACAGAGAGTTGAGAGTAGCTAGCTAGCGCGTCCGTCCATGGACTTCACACACTGTACCACGTAGAACTGCAAACGCCATTGCAATCTTCGTCCCTTGAGCACACGCTCCCTGCCGTACCAGGCGTACCAGCAAGCGTTGGAGAGGCGCTGGCAGCAGGTAAAGCCTCTCACCAACCGGTAACTCCCACCAGAAAAGAAAAGAAAAGAGAGCTTGATATGGCTCTCATGCATGATTCTGTCGTGAATCGTGATATACAGCGTGTATGTGTATGTACTGCTGGCCACCATTACTTGCCGCTCAACGGCCATCCATATCCATGCTAGCTGAAGGAGCCCGTAGGCCGTACGTACATGTATCTGAAAGATGGGTATACATGCATGTTCTCATGTTCCAAAATATACCATAGTCGGCAAAGCTACACGTACCGTACGTACGTAGACAGCTGCACCAACCCCACCCCACATTCATTGTGCAGTGGTGGCTGAAATGACGCACTGCGGGCTGCCGGTAGCGGATGCTATACGTATCGCAGGACGTCTCGCGCGCTGCATGTGAGATTCATGACGCGCTGGGGTAGAAATTTACTCTGGGTGACGTAGGCGATCATATCGACCCACCCCAGCTACCACGGCGAACGAACCCGATCGATCATGCGCCGGTCGGTCGCACGCCGAGGGGAGAAGGATATGTCGATCGAGGTGCAGTAACAGCTCTGTCTGTTTCGCCGACCATGAATTGATCGGGTTCGTCGTAGTACTCCGAGTACGTCCTATCTTCTTCTGATCCTTGCCCATTTACAGGCACGCGAACACGAAGGGCGTACAGTCTCAGACCGGGCTATAAAAAGAAAACAGGAAGAAGGTTACGATTTCTTGGAGGAGCCGGATTGATCCGCCCTCCCTTTGCTAGCTAGTGGTACAGTATATAAATCTCCTGAATTTCGTACTATACTATACTATTATTCCCTCCGTTTAGAAATATAAGATGTTTTTGATTTGTTAATGAGATGTATCTAGACACCTTTTAGTGTCTAGATTTATTTAAATCTATATAAATCTAGACACTAAAAGGTGTCTAGATACATCTTCTTTACAAATCTAAAACATTTTATATTTCCAAACGGAGGGAGTATATATGATGACGCGAAGATAGGTCAGTGATACTACAATACAACGCGATGACGGTAACTTCAGAATCTGTACCTCACTACTGGTTCAGAGAAACAACGGACATTAACTCCGCACCACACGCATTCTTGAATTTTCTGAATGTCCGGACGCACGGCCGTTTAATTTCTGCGCCGAGGAAGCTTCCCCGAGCAAAGTGAAGACAGTAAAACCTTCTTCACTTCACTACCTACAAACCGCGGAAGAGTTAACGCGGAAATTTGTACGGGAACAGGACGCGGGTTAACTCGATCTGCTGGCCAGGCCAGCTGCTGCCGATGGATCCAGCTACCAACCGTAAAGCCTGCACCAGGCATTCATCTCGCGCAGTCAGGCAGCCCCAGCGGCGGTTACAGCCTGACCTGGCTCCTGTACCCTGGTGGTAAAGAAGATCGGCCTGGTCTCTGACAGCTCGTACCCTCGCCAGCTCGATGGTGATCGCGGGCCGTGGTGTTTGCGATGCAGAGATGGATCGGAAGAGAAGTTGCGAGAGACAGTCCCGCCGCGTGGATCGAAGATTCCGTTCCGGCTTCCGGCGGCCGGTCGATCTTCTGCCCACGCCGGGGGAAATAAGTTTCGACTGTGCGAATAGTGGCGGCAAGGGTCATCCAGATCCGGTTCTACCGGGCTGGTTCGTGCGTGCATGTGCCGGTGCCGCTGTGCAGTTTGCTCGATCCCATCCGGGTGACTGTATCGCTAGCTCAGCTGTGCGTCTGTGTTAACTCTAGATGGTGTGTTTACTAGGGACCACGGAGTTGTTTACCTTGCGAAGGGCAGGCCTCACTGTATGCGCAGCCATGAAATCAAGAGCTCGTGGAAACGCGAGCAGGTTCAGTCTGTGCTGTTAAGGCCAACGGGCCGAGCAGCACCTCGAATTAATGTTTAGCGAGTCTAGAATTCGGAGTCAGTCAGTCCGTCAGTCATACTCCGTTGTTCGGGTAGGAGAGCTACCTGACTGCGGCGCGGCAACTGAAGGACTGAAAGTATCCGACGTCTGCAGTCAGCGGGGCAACTGCTATTTCCCGCCCAACGCGTGCGTTAATAGTCCCCGCCCACGCGGCCGCGCGCGTTGGGCCGGCCCATATAGCGTGTATTCTTTACTCGTTTTTTGTGTGTGTCTCTATTCTTTTTTTCCTTTTATTTTTTATTTTCTGTTTCCTTTTTATTTTCTCTTTTCTTTTTATTCTCTGAAGAGTTTTCGAATTTGAACAGTTTTCACATGTGAACAATTTTCGAATTTGAACATTGTTTTAAATTTTAACATATTTCGAATATGAACAGTTTTCAAAATACGAACACTTTTTATATATGAACAAATTTTGATTTTGAACATTTTTCGAATTTGCACAATTTTCAAATTTAAACATTTTTAAATTGAACATATCCAAATCCGAATAGTTTTCGATTTTGAACTTTTTCACATTTTTGGACAGAACCTACTATGTGTCTAAACAGAACCAGCTGACACCGTTTAATAATAACTAAGAGAAACTAAGCACAGCAAGTGAAAGAAGACGTCCAGAACCACCACGCAACATCAGCCAGGAACGAAGAAAATGATCTGGGCCTAGCCCACGTACGAGAGAGGCGCGCGCGGAGCGTATTCTCACGCGCGTCGAGCCTGAAATAGCAGCACCCAGTCAGCGGCCAGCTACTCGCGCTCTGCGCATCGCTGTTTCGAGTTTGGAGAAGGCACCCATGCCGTTCTACTTCGACAGCAAGTTTGGGTGGGCCGTGCCGGTTTCGTGGGTGCTGCCACTCAGCATTCGGGTTGGTGATTCCTATTTGATGCCTATAGCGAGGCCCACGCAATACTCCTTGGCAGCCTGGCCCAATAGGAAAATTTATCATTCTTTTTGCCACCAGGGCCGTATCTGAGAAAATAGGGGCCCAGTGCGAAACCAGAAATTAGGCCCTCGACGTGACGTTTGTCCATTCGAAAAATAGGATTTTGTAATATACAAACCTTCTCCAAAATGCAATGTAATATAAAAAACTGAAAATGGTACTCCCTCCGACCCATATTAATTGACTTGGATTTGTCAAAATTTGGATGAATCTAGACACTATTTAGTATATAGGTTCATCCAAAATTTGACAAATCCAAGTCAATTAATATGGGCCGGAGGGAGTAATAAAATTGGGTAAAACGGCATTCAATTGATTTTTGAAGCACACCGTCAGACAGTGCCGGCGTGTGCCTATAAGAGTCCAATTTCTCCTCCTCTCGATGAATCGCCGTTCGGCAACGAAGCATCATGGCCGGGCCTCCAACACCATGATCCATGCAGCCAGATTGCAAGGCCGTAGTAGGCAAGGGATAAGAGGAAGCAGAGCAGAGAGATGAGATATTTGGATGAAAACACGAATTTTTTTTTGGAGAGGAGATGAAAACACGAAATAGATACAGTAGATGCTAGATTGATGAGGGTGCAGATCTTTTCTGGAAAAATCGCGATGGCATTATTCCGTGTAGAAGCGGTGACTGAAAGACGAACGAGAGACGTGCGTGATTTACGGCCTATCTAGTTAATTCAGTTGCTGACTTCGAGGCAACATGCAGCGGTACTCCATGGAATTAGTCTCGGCTTTTTTTAGGAAGAAACTAGGCTCAACTAAACCGATAATTATAATTATTAAGTAGGAGTATTAGCTTAACATAAAAATTTAGGGGCCCTCCTAATCTGGAGGCCCTGTGCAATCGAACCTTCTGAACACGCTTCCGGTACGGGCCTGTTTGCCACTACCCTTCCTTTTTTTTATCATGTTCTTTTTTAATCTTTTTGTTCCTTTGTATTTAATTTATATTATATGTTTTCTTATATTACTCCCTCCGACTTATATTAGTTGATAGATTCATCTATATATGGATGTATCTTGTCAAATTTTAATGGTAGATACACCCGTATCTAGACAAATATGAGTCAACTAATATGGGTCGGAGAGAGTATTTATATTATATCATAAATACACAAACTATTTTTTTATCTTTATAGATGTTTTCTTCTTATTTTTGTGTTCTCTTTTTCCTTTTTTTTATTCAGAATTACTTTTAGTTATTTCTTATTTTGTATTTATAAACACATATAATTTTGTGTACCACATGAGCAATTACCTTGAATTGCACGAAGATTTAGTTTGAACGTTAGGATCATCTATTTTGAACCACGTGAATATTTCTTTCCATAAACAAAAAAGAATTCTGAGATTTATAAAATAAATGTACATATAATGGGACGGCGGCAGTCGTGAACCGTTTCGAAATTCTTAAGACCTTGTTTGGTAAAAGCGTTTTGTGGTGTTTGTCCGTGTATTATCCCCAAGTTATTTGGTGAAGACAATCCTCTCACCCAATCCACTTCCTCCATCCAATTCCCTTCCCCCCACAAATTCCCTACCACTAAATCACCTTGTTTGGGACATAGGGTTACTACGACGGGATGTTGCGGCGAAGGGGACTGCGAAGAGGACGACAGCAGGATCGAGCGGCAAAAGGGACACACCACGCGAGAGCTTGCTGCGCCGCCGACGCGAGTAAGTAACATGACCCCCACCTCGCGTCTAGAAAACACCTCGACCCGGCGAGTTTCTAGGGTTTTACATGGGCCCAGGGCTCACACGATTGTAAACCGGGAGGATGGATTCCTGGAGGCACACGATCATCGAGTGCACTCCATCGAGGTGTGTGTGAGCGCTGGCAAATCCGGAGATCGTTGAGCACATCAGTATTACGATGGAGCCAAATGTGCGTCAATAGGTTTTTGCCATGATGAGCTCGCTTAAGCATGAGGAGTTCACGAGACTAGTGGTCACTTTGTGGGCGATATGGCATGCTCGCCGCAAGATTATCCATGAGGACTTACATCAGAGTCGTTGGTAAAAACTCAGTTCATTGAAAGATTCTTGGATGATCTAGGAGTTTGCCAGAAGAAGACGGACAACACTGCAGCCGTTGTGGGATTACCACAGAGTGCGCCGAGGTGGATTGCGCCACCAACGGGAGTGTGTAAGCTTAATGTTGATGGTGTAGTGGCCAAATCAGCTGACAGAGGAGTGGTGGGGTTTGTATGCTGCTCGGATACTGGATCTTATCTGGGTGCCTCGATGGTTTTCTATGATGGAATCACCGATCCCGGTTGTTTATAGGTGTTGGTCTTTATAGAAGCTACGGCGCTGATCCTGGACCTGCACATCGGGAGAGCCCTGATCGCCTCGGACTGCCTGGAAGTCATACAAGGCTTGCTAGAAGTAAATGTGGGACACTTTAGTAGTATATTGAAAGAGATCAAGGAAACAGCAGCGTCTCATGGTGGAATATCCTTCTACCATGAGTGTAGATTCTCCAATGTGGAGGCGCATAGACTAGCTAGGCTAGGTACATCGTTGGGAGTTGGGCGACACCTGTGTCTAGTCTCTCCCCAAGAGGGATTGTATTTTCCTATAAATGCTATGGACAATGAATAAAGATTTAAAGCTTTTTTGGAACCAAAAACAGCAGAAAACAGGCAACTGACACTGTGGCAACTTGTTAATAGGTTAGTACCAGAAAACATATAAAAATCACCTCAAAGTGTAGACAAAGCAAAGTAGATACTAAACAAGCATGAAGCATCAAAAATTATAGATACGTTTCTGACGTATCAATTGCCTTCATGTGTGAGTAGTTTCCTTTGTTCTTGGGAGATGGAGAAACCCTAGTATGCGATTGAACTGAGATAACAATTATTATGTGATATTGTTCATTATGTGTCTGTGTTGGATTTTCTTTATCTTGATATTGGATAAAGCGCTCCACTCAATATTTGCCTCACCGAGGACTAGATGGAGGGAACTACTTGTTGGTAGACGGAGGGGTGATAACACTTATAGTGACTATAAAGTTGTTAACACTCCCTTACGTATCAACTTGGGAAAGCAAGGAGAACTCATTAAGCCATGTTCATGCCACGGGAGAAATCCCTTAATAGCGAGATAATACGGTTGATGCCGTTTATATGTTTGTTGTGGTTATGACGAATGATGTGAGCAGTGTTGCTGCCTATTCGTCCATATATGGAGTTCCTTTCACACATATCATAAATGGTCTTATTCATTATAATAATTTTGATCACTCTTTTTAATTACTAGCGGTGGATCCACTACTCCCTGAGAACTCTTTTCATCTTCTTGTAGACTTTCGTAATCATACTCGCATGCTCTTGTTTAATTACAGCTTTAGTTTACTTATTGTTCTCTTATTTGAAAACCTAAAAAATATCTTTGACACAAAACTCACATTTTATCTTGTTACTTAGAACGTTATTTAGCAATTTTTTACACAAAGACAGTGGGGAAGTCCCCCACCGTGTCATTTTCATATATATAAGAGGGTGGGAATGTACAAGGGATGCATGAACAGAAAATTACAAGGTGTCTAGCCAGGCCTGCATGCCTTGAAGTATGCTAGGTTTGATCCTGTGTCTAATGTCAGCTACTGTCATTTTGAATATATTGTAACAAGAATCCATACTCCGATGTTGTTGTTTGATGACCCACAAGTATAGGGGGTGTATCGTAGTACTTTAGATAAATAGGAGTGTCGATCCCAACGAGGAGCGAGGAAGGTCTTTGAAAGTGGTATGGAGCAGGAAATCTCTGTAAATACTTAGCAAACGGATTTTTAGTGGTTTTCTGATAAGGAAACAAAACAAAGAGCAAGTAACAAAGAACAAACGCAACAAGTGGCCCATTCCTTTCTTAGCAAAGGACAAGCCAGTGGAAATACTTATAAAGACCAAACGTTCTCGAGGACACATGGGAATTATGTCAAGTGCTTTCGCTTCAAATAGCTGAGTACTCTTCTTTGGTGTTGTAAGTGTTGTGTGGGTGAACCTGTGCTAATGTACCGACCTTACTTGGACTAATACATACTTGTGATTAAACCCCCTGCAAACATCTGTAACTACGGGAAAGTAATTAAGATATAAATCTAACCATAGCCTTAAACTCTGAGATCCTACACTCCCTTATGCAATGGTGTCCTAACGGGGGTTCAGGTTTCTGTCACTCCGGCAACCCCACAATTAGTAGCCAAACACACAATGCATCCCCCTAGGCCCATAAATGGTGAAGTGTCATGTAGTCGACTTTAACATGACACCACTAGAATAATAGCACCACAACTTAAATACTAAAGCATTGAATAATAAATCAACACAGATCCACTAATAACAACATGACTTCTCCCATGTCCTCAAGAACTAGACGAACTAGTCACAAGACATCATATGGATCAAGATCAAAGATGATATGATAATGGATAACAATCTGAACATAAACAATAATCCAATGGTTCCACTCACAAGCATCAACTACAATAGTAATTAACACCGGGAAAGTTTCCCCTAAGAACTAAAGCAATATCCAACACAATTGTTACAGCGGGATGGAGTGGTGATGATGGTGCCGGTGGAGATGATGGTGTGGATGATTATGATGATCCCGATGAAGCCTAGCTTGATAACGGTGTTGATGGCGACGGTCTCCCCTCTCCGGGAAGGAATTCCCCCGGCAGAAATCTATCTGCCGGAGAGATCTTTCTCTCTCGGTGTTTTCGCCCCCCAGAGGTGGCGGAAATCTATCTGTGGTCGCCCCCTGGCTTTAGAGTTTCGTAGGGAATATATAGGCGAAGGGGCGGAGCCAGGAGCCGGGCAGGTGGGCCACACCTGCCCTAGGGGCGGGGTCAGGTGGGCCCGCGCCTAGGGGGTGTGGGCCCCCTATGGCCCCTCTTCGTCCCTCCTTCTGGCTCCCTTCTTCTTTTGGAAAAATAATATGTTTCCATATTTTTCTGGTATTTTTCTGATCTTCGCGAAATTGCATCGAAACGCCCTCTTTTCCATCAGAATCCAGACTCCGACGGTCCATCCTCCAAGAATCATCCAACATGCATAAACAGTGGAAAAGACATAAGCAATACCTCATAATAAGATAAATATCAATGAATAGAGGTAAATTATGATATAGAAAGGTGATGCAAATTGGGAGTATCAACTCCCCAAGCTTAGACCTTCGCTTGTCCCCAAGCGAAAACTGAGCTCAGTAAACATGTCCACAGGTTTATGGAGTGAAGTGTCGATAAAACAATACGAACAAGAAGCATCACACTTACTGTTACACAACTCATAGAAGAAAGCAACTCACCATTGTATAACTTAACTTGCAACCAAGTACAATAGTCACAATAGAGATGCATAAAGATAAATCATAATTGGAATTGGAAAAGTTGTTCTTGGTTAGAGAACACCTGGCAAACAGTTTGACAAAAAGCTTTTTGTGGAAGTTTTACAATAGGAGCACTCTTTGCTCAAAAAGGTTTATCACAAGTGAAGGCTTTCAAAGCAATACTCAATAGATGAGAGTCTTGTGCAAACAAGGGATATAAAGAACATGATTGAATAAATCACCATATGAATGCTTGAAACACAACAACTCAAATGCTTGCTGGAGATAGAGAGGAAGTAGGTTTACTGACTCAACTTGGTAACTAGGAGAAAGGTCTCTTTATAGAGGGTAGCAGGGATTACAAGTCATAAAGAGCTTCCAAAATATTATGGCACTTACTAGCTTTGAGCCCTCATTGCCCCTATCATAGGCATCTTGAGATGATTAAGGTTAAAGTGCACAAAGATGGAGTATATGCTTGACGAAATATAAGTTGGCAATCTCATGTCCCTTGAATATGAGGGCCACTCCTCATTGAAAGGATACAGATGTCGCCTAGAGGGGGGGTGAATAGGAGATTAAAACTTTTCCTAGAGAGGCTCAACAAAGGCGAAATAAAACTAACGTTTACTTTGTCAATCACAACCTAGAACACTAGGGTTCACCTATGTGCACCAACAACTTGTGCTAAGCAATACAAGCAACAATGTGATAGCAAGATATAGATTACTTCAAGCACGAAGGCTATCAAATGTAAAGTGCATAAGTAAAGAGCTCGGGTATAGAGATAACCGAGGCACGCGGGGACGACGATATTTTACCGAGTTCCTCCCAACATGGAGTACGTCTCGTTTGGAGAGGGGGTGGTATAAAACCACCAACGCCACAAAAGGCCTCCCTTATTCTCCTGTGAATCTCACCCCAACGGGATTGATCCACGCTTCCACTATAGGTGCACTTGTCGGTGGCAACTGGAACCTCTCACTAGGTCGGGGCACTTCTCCACAACTTAATTGGAGGCTCCCAACAAACGCCACCAAGGCCACAAAACCGTCTAGGGTTCCAAGAACCCAAGAGGGACTAGCTTTAACGAATACCATGAACCAAATCCTCCGAGGAGAACTCAGACCGAGGAGAACCCAGTACCGGACGCGCCTGATCCAGTCCACTTGCTCACTGCCTGGCCCGGCACCCATAGCCGACAGTTCAAACCAAATAACAGTCAATATTCAAACGTCAATAACTTTTGATTGGTAGCTCCGATTGACCCGATTCCAATTGTGTTGGAAAGAGGACGACACGATCATATTGGTTATCACCAAGTGAGAAAGTATCAAGTATAATAATGTGATATATCTCACTTTGTGAGAAACCGGAAAACCGCCAAGATCAAAATCGCAATAAGATACAAATGGAAGATCCGATTTTGATGACCAAGAGCTTGTTATGGAGATTACCACAAGCTCTAAATCCTCACATGGATAAGACCAAATAACAACCAAATATGATGATGAAAGTATGCAAAGGTTTGAGCTCTCTCTGAATGATATGATCGAGTTACTCATTCGAGAGCCCCTCTTGATAGTATGGTTATCTATCCTAAACCCGGTCTCCCACACACAACATGAGACCCGCAAAATGGAAAACCTATCAAGACTATACCTTTGCCTTGAGCATTCCACTTGAGCTTGATGTAGACGAACTTGACCTTCTCAAGATGGAACGCCTTTCTTTATTCCTCATCATCGATCCATGATCACTGATACGTTGGAAACGTGTCTATAATTTTTGATGCTCCATGCTTGTTTTGTATCTACTTTGCTTTACTTGTCTACACTTTGAGGTGATTTTTACAAGTTTTCTGGTACTAACGTATTGACAAGTTGCAACAGTGCCAGATGCCTGTTTTCTGCTGTTTTTGGTTTTAGAAAATTTAGTAAAGAAATCTTCTCGGAATTGGACGAGATAAATGTCAAAGTCAATTACTTTCCGTGGGGAACAAGAAGTCCGAAGGAGAGCAGGAGGGGTCAGCCAGGGGGGCCAGACCCACCCCAGGCACGGGGGCATGTGGGCCTATGACTGGCTAGGGTTTGGTGGCCTTGGATGCCTCCCGGTCTCGCCCCTTCGCCTATAAGAAGCCCCTGATGCAGAAACCCTGATTACCCGATTAGAAACCCACGAAACCGTGTGTAGCATCCGCCACCATCGTCCCTAGATCAGGGGGATCTGAAGTTCTTCGCGGCACCCTGCCGGAGGGTGAGTAGTTCCACCTTGGACTATGGGTCCATGTAGTATCTAGATGGTTGTATCTCCTCCTTTGTGCTTTCATGTATAGATCTTGTGAGCTCCGTTCATGATCAAGATCTAATCTATTTGTAATCATGCATGTTGTGTTTGCGGGGATCCGATTGATATTGAGATTATTATGTTGGTTTGATTAATGGTTTTATATTTATGATTCTATCATGTCCGTGTTGTTTGTGATCTTGCATACTCTCCGTTGCTAGTGGTTATCTTGGCCAAGTAGTTGCTAGTGACTCCAAGAGGGGGTATTTATGCTCAATAGTGGGTTCATTCCTCTAGTTTCAAAGGGAAGTGATAGAAATCTCTTCGGTTGTAGATGTGTTGTTGCTATTAGGGAGAAAACAACGGTCTCTTGTTCATGGAACATGTGGAATGTTTACCTTACACACTTTGCTTAAAGCAGTTGTCTGTTGCTTGCAACTTAATACTGGAGGGGGTTTGGATGATAATCTGAAGGTGGACTTCTAGTCATAGATGCAGCTGGATGGCGGTCTATGTATATTGTTGTATTGCCCAATCAACATCATAGGATCTTTCTGGATAGTAATTGCATTGTTATGCCTTGCTCAGTTCCTGTCAATTGCCCCGCTGTAATTTGTTTACCCTTCATGCCATGTTGTTTATCTAAGGAGAGCACCTCTAGTAAACTATGGACCCCGGTCCAGTCTTTACCATTGATACATCTTCCACTGTTACTTGTTTACTTGCTGCAAACCATTACCTTCCACACCATACGTTTAATCCTTTGTTACAGCAAACCGGTGAGCTTGACAACCTCACTGATTTGTTGGGGTAAAGTCTTGAGTTTGTGTTGTGCAGGTCTCCGTGTTGCTTGCAACACCTGTGTGACGTTTCCTTCCTCCTACTGGTTCGATAACCTCGGTCTCAACTGAGGGAATACTTGCTGTTGTACTCTTCACACCTTGCTCTTGGGGTTCCCAACAATACTCCACATCAAGCACCAAGTTCTCTGGCGCCATCAAGGAGTCATTAATCACCGAGGATGACAAGTATAAAACTTGAGATCTTCTATAGATGGCGCATTTTGAGCTTTCACAACACATATTATTATCATTTCATCGACCTTGAAGCCAACACATGCTCCAAGCGATGACAATGGACAAATCCTACAAGTATAACTTAATACACACATTAGTCCATAAAGATTGTCATTAATTACCAAAACCACACATGGGGGGCCACTTGTTCTTTCACTCATGCTACTCAACTTTGGGCCCGGGTAAGTTCTTGTCATTGTAAGTATTTGCGTAACATAGAGAACCGCCAACGGGGTACCCCTTGCACATTGTATAGGAGCTTTCCCATAACCAAAATGACAAGGCAAGCATACAATGAGCATCTTAGCGATCTTTTTATTTACCATGTGCATGTATTTTTATTGAGGATGCTTCATAGATAGCTCACTATGGTGATGCTACAAGTTTCCACCATGATTAAGCATGGCTTAGGCTAGCGGCCCAGGCATTTCTCTAACACAGAATACAAACACCATGGACTTACAAGTTCCCTCTTTATTTCACACTGTTGACATTCATAGACAAAAGAGCATGATATCAACTGAGTACAAAAGTACAGGTGCAATGTTGAAAATGTTCCCCGTGACAGCACGGCCCTGCTAATTCCAATGTATAGATGCAAGCATATACAAATTTGATGGCACAATGGTTCAAGTCTATTAGGGGCAAGAAAATAAGGTGTGTGATCAAGTTCGTGAGAGCTTTACTAACTAGTTTTTACATAACAAAATACCTTTTTAATTCGAAAGATAGATGAAGCTTGAGAATTTGCTAGGAATATCAAAAGCTACTAGGTAGATATGGTGGACACAAATGGCAAAGGTTCTGGTTAAAGGGTTTGGAAACATGAGAAGTATGCCTTCTCAAAACATGTTTTTGGCTAGCAAGGCTGGGTAGGAAGCAAAAGAGTTGAAAGAAACAAGCAAACATACAAGTAATAAAGCCAAACATGCAGTATTCCTTGAAAAACAAAAGATCTTAAATAAATAATACTAAGCTTATGAGCCAACAAGAAAACAAATGATACAAAATACCTGTAAGCTTTTTCTCTTTTTCTTTCAAATCTCAAAAAGTATTGCTACTGACCAGAGCTCAGTTTGCCAAAACCAATTTAGATCGACTTGATGCTCCCAAAGTGATGCCAATACTGATCAACAAGATCCATCATATAATAGAGTTTGCAAACTAAAAATAAGAAGTGCAAAAAGTAAAAGATGAAACTTCTCATTAATATTCCAATAAGGCACTCACACCAAGGGATACATAGATAACCAACTAAAGGAGAGATACTCCCACATGCAAACCAAACTATAAGATAACCTCTCTACCAAAGATACGAATCCACTAAAAAGGTAAAAGATAAAAGATAATGGTGGTGATACCGTGACACTCCCCCAAGCTTGGAACAAGCCAAGGGGATGCCAAACCTGATGACGAATTACTCCTTTGGTGGTGGTGGTGTTCTCTTGATAAGCTCTTCAATAAGTTTCCTTAACTCCTCAATCTCAAAGGTTAGGGTATGAATCAACTCTGAGTTTTGCTCAATGTGATTCATGATCATATCGGACTAAGAGTTCCACTCCTTATTATTCTTTCCCCACTCTTCCTTCTTAGTGTGTTCCTCCCCTGCATCTTTAGAACGAGGCATGTCCCACATCTAGGGCAAGTTCCCTTTGGGCACATATTGATATTGACGCTCATGTATAAGAGTGTGGAAGGGTTTCTTGGTACTTGGAGGAGGTGACTGCGGAGAGAGGGCATGACGAGATTTCCCTCCTGTGGACATCCGTGTTGTCCTATTGAGCTTGATAGGTTTTGACACAACTCCAATGCTCGCTACGGTAGTGTGGGTGTCCGGTTGCTTGTCCTCCTCCATGTCTCCTTCGTAACTGTAGGGTTCGCAGCATAGAAAACAAAAAATTTCCTACGATGGGAACTAAGTACCAAGATCTATCTACTAGATACAAACAACGGGCGGATGTATATCCGTAGAGAACATACCCTTGAAGACCGAAAAAGCTTAACGAGTTTGACTCGTGGTTGATGTAGACGATCTCTTGCCGATCTCAAGATCGAGAGGAAGTCCTAGCGCCGCAAATCAGCAGCGCATCCGTGCTCGCACACACGTTCGAGGCACCGAGCAACCTCCGCCTCCTCGCTCCAGCGATGCAGCGGAAGCACAACTCTTTCTTGCCAAATAGCCACCGGAACATGTATCTCGCTAGTCCGAGACCATGGGGATAAATTCTAGAGGGAGAGAGATCCTTCACGAGGAGGTGTGTGAGTGAAGTGAGGAGAGGGTGCCTTTATAGGAGGAGGGGGGAACCCCAAGGGGTGGCCGGCACATGGGGTCTCCGCCCCTTGCCCTCCCTCTTCATGTGGGTGGACACTCCACTCACAAAATCCATTCAAATCCCTCCACTCAAAATCCCTCAAACTTGCCATTAAATTTCCACCAAATTTAATGCAAACTCTCATTAAATAAAACTCTTTTATTTTATTCAGAATTTTGTCAATTACTTTAATGACAAACATTCACAAATAACCCTTGCTAGAATTCTATTTCACATGCATAACCACTTTATGCAATTTCACGAAAACTGTTTAGATCTAGTGAAATAAATTCTGCGCTTGTTCATTCTTTCGGCATCAAACTTTTGCTCCAATTGGATGTCGGTGTCTCTTAATGTGTCACCCTACGGTTCGTGAATCTGCGGACATGATCGAGACCCTCTGATCAATAATCGAAGCGGGATCTGAGACCCATCGACTCCCACACATTCAACGATGACTTTCTTGTGATCGTCGGAACCTTTTACAGTAGTATCTTAATCCCTTTGTTTCACGATATATTACATGTACGGGATTCGATCATCGGTATCTCCATACCTAGTTTGATCTCGTTACTGACATGCACTCTTTTCTCGTTCCCGTGATATAACATTCTAGTGATCAAATCACTTGCTTGCAAGCTAACTAATGTGATATCACCGAGAGGTCCCAGAGTATATCTATCCGTCATCGGGATGAACAAGTTCCACTCTCGATCCATGGGCCTCAACATAACACTTTATTAGTTCTGGATCCATCTTTATAATCACCCAGTTATGGTGTGACGTTTGATGTTATCAAGAAACTCTTCCGGTGTTAGTGATTGTCATGATCTCATGGTCTAAGGATTAGGATCACTTCGTAAGTTGTTATAGCAATATAAACTCAATGACTTTGATCGTAATGCTATACTTCGGATATGTTCATCACACCATTACACTAATGTTGTGATCCCGTTATTAACAACATCCAATGTCCATGATCAGGAAACCTTGATCATCTTGTTAATTGTAGCACCCTCAGAATCGGCCCAATGCAAGTTTTAGCGAAACCCGCCAAACCCGCATAGAAACGATTCAAAGGTGCCCACCAGGCACTTTCGTGCGGGTGGAAAACGAAGTAATAACATTACACAACAGTCCTCGATGGGACCCACAGAACAGATATACATAACAGCGACTCAAAGAGTCAAGAACACAGATATAATATACAAAGATCCAAATCACCTTGAAAATGATAGAGCGTCCGACTACGGACAAGATGCAAATGGGGCTAAGAGCCTCAAGAATAACCAAGGCGTCCATAACCCTGCCAAGCCGGAAGGGTAACCGCTAACGGCGTCGATCTCAAAACACCTTAAACAAAGGGTGCGACAAAGGGCAAAGGAAAAAAGAGGCGTCGATCGAGGCCAAGATACGGCGAGACTAGAATTCGGTCCTCGCCATATAGGTATGGTGGATCGAGCAGCGGCAGCTGCACTAAACAACCTATAGAGACTCGATACAATGGCGGCGTCGAGAGAGGGTAAGAAAGACCTATCCGGAAGCAACGATACTAACACCAAACAAACCCATCTGGCGTTTCTCGAGACCAAACGAGGAAGTCAACCGAGGAACTCACACGGTTGGCGTTTATTTATTCGGTTATCGTTAAGCAATTACTAGTCGTTTAGATATCATCCCGATAAAGTAAGCGATGGGCACTTTTAGTTAACCTTTCCGTTATAGTTACAACACTTACTAATCGACATGATAGCATGAGATAACCCAAAACCCAAAGAGCTTGTTGGTACTTTTATTTAGCCATTCCGTTGTAGTTGCAATACTTACTAGTCGATACAATGGTCGCAACGACACTCCAAACAAGCAATTGTGGGCGTATTATTAGCCATTCCATTATAATGAAGCTGATTACTAGTCATTATAAAGTCAAATTTATAGCACTACTTTAGTTATGCTTGTCTATGGTCAAGAATCATGTGCTCCAAGTCGTCCATAACCATGACACGGCTTTGAAAGTTTTAACCGGCGGTGCACAAATAGCAACACACACTCGATCAACCTCGGAAAAACCAAATCAAAACCCAACGAGGCCTTCACGACAAAGCAATCACAGTTGAAATATTTCAGGCCACCCCATTGAGTAGACCATAGCGAAGCGGTGACTCAAGACGGACTCAAGGTTTGCAACAATGGTCAGAAACGATTTGGGAACCCGAAAGTGTGGCTGGCTTGTCGATACCGCGAAAACATTCCGCTTACCTAAATATTACAGTGCTCCTCTGATAAATAAATCTGATAATAGCATGGCATAAGTACAGAATCGTAAATAAAACCTCAAACTAGTTTGTGGCCCCAAAAAATAAGACTGAATCAAGCTCTGGCTAAGGGGGGTCCCATAATCCTCCTGGATGTGGATAGCGCGATAAATCAAGGAACATGTATCAAGTACTCGGGGTCCTACGAGACACAAGTGGGCGTTCGGAAACCAAATATTATCTATCACCCACCGATGCCTATGCTTACTTCAATTTTAGTTGCTAAACAGGAATTAAAGTGAACGATAAGTAAAGCCATGATCATCTCCAACATCAACATGCGGCAAGGCTCCGACAACTGTGGCAATTGACGACACGCAACAGCACTAGAGCAAGCGACTACGACGCGCAAGTCCAACTATCTACCAAACACAGGTATTAGGATGTGTCCAAGGCAATATAAGGCTGCAAGGATATCACGGGTACGAAAACTAGAGCATCGCATCACAGATAGCAATAGATCAACAAGAGGGAATAAATACTATAAAAGTAAGATAGGTAGAAAGGGGGGAGATGATCGCCTGAAAACATTGTCGAAGGTTCAACCGAAGATCGGGGCGAAGCTCACATCAACTCAACGGCCTTATCCGCGAAGAAGCAAAACACTAGAAGAAACACCGGATGCGATATTTAACACAACGGCGTAAGATCGGGCATGATGCGTATGATGTATGACATGGCAAGATGCGATGCAATTGGGCAATATTAAGCGGAACCGGTCCCAATTAATTAGATGGTTCAAGTTATTTATCTACCCCGCAAATTAAATGTTGTTTAACAAGGAATATATCACCGGTTACCGCACAAATTTAAATGAGGCCAATATGAGACTAGATTTGCCCATATGGGCCCATATTTAATTATTAGGTGAATCGGCATAAGGCCCCAAACCACACAAATATGCATGCGAGCATGACAATTTAATATGCATCAGGTTTTATGTTTAGCATTTGTAAAAATAGGGTTCGGATAAGGGTCACACATTAGGTCGCGACGAACTTGAGGTTCCGGTTCGGGGTCTCACGGTCCGTGGTTCGACGGTCGGTCTCGGCGGAACGTTATCGAACAACGGGCGATCTTGTCGTGCTTCGTGTTCGGTGCGGTTCGTGAATCGGTCGGTTCCTGTCGGAGGTCTTGGCGCTTCGGATCGGTTTTCGTCCGGGGCCTCGTGGTCTTAGGGTTCGCGTCCGTGTGGCGGTCTTGTTGTTCCGTAGGCGTTCTCGAGGTCGATGGCGAACTTTCTGCATCGGGTTGGTCCGGAAGGTACTTGGCGTGGCGGAAGTCTTGATGGTACTCGGTTCCGGAAGATCTTGTCGCCGCGGTGTCCGGTAAGCGAACTTCGGTCCCGGTTTCGATTGTCGGTGTCGGACCCGGGTCGGCCTTGGCGTTCGGGTCGAAGACCTTGACGGCGACACGATGTCCTTGCGGGGTTGCGGATCGTCTAGGTGTCTAGTCATCGGATCGGTCTCGATTCCACGGTTCAACCTTCGGATACTTTGGGTCCTTGCCGAAGATCTTGGCGATGTCACAGACGGCTACAGCCGAATGGTCTTGGCGTTCCACCGAACACTGGCGAACTTCATCGGTACTGCAGATCTTGCGTCTGATGCACGACGGTGCTGCGAGGCTGCACCAGAGGGCGTCGGCAACCGCTAAGAACTTGCTACCCTTGGCTAGCCTGCAGGGGATGCGCATACAAGCGCTTGGCCACGCTCTGTAGCAGGCCCCGCACTAGGGCAGCGGAGGTGGTACGGATGAACCGACGATTTGCAAGGCGGCTGGGCAGCGTGGGAACTGGCAGCTTAAGAAGAGGCGGTTGGCCGAGGCAGGCTAGAAAGGGGCGCTTGCAGGCGGCCTTGAGCATGGGGCAGCTCGAGCAGGCGACGGAGAGGCGAGGCGAGCTTGCTTCAGTCGAAAGCGAGCGTCTTTAAGGGCGGCAGCGGCGACGGGAAGAGAAGGTGGCGAAAGAAGAAGCGAGGCACGAGGAGGAGGAGCTTGAGGCGGCGTCTGGCGGCGTCGGGCGGTGAAATGGACATGAGAGGGGAAGGAGGTTGAGGCGCGGAGGCGGGCTAGAAGAGAGGCGCGGTGAGAGGGGGGCTCATGCGCTGGCGGAGTCTGGCGAGAAGGGCCCTGGGCGGTGAGGAGGCGGGGAGGCCGAGAAGGGATGCAGCTTGAGGGAGTCCGACGGAGGAAGGAGGAAGGGTCGCCCGTGAGGGGCCCAGCTGGTAAAGTGGGCCGTCGGAGGGGTGTCGGGGTGGAGCAGAGGGTCGGGAAGAGAGGGACTGGGAGAGAGGAGAGAGTGGGGCACGCGCGGGGCCAGGGTGGGGGCAGTGCCAAGGGTCCACGGGTTGGGCCGAGGACACGGGGTCGGGGTTGACTGCCCCAGGTGGGCTGGAGGCCGGGAATAGAGAGAGGTAGGATGGTGAGGTGAAAAGGAGAGTGGGTGGTGGATCGGTGAGGTGGCGTGTGGGTAGGAAAAGGGTGAGAGGGTGAGGTGGCGGCCTGCGGTTGGTGGGTAGGACAGATTTGGGTGGGGATAGGATTAGAGGGGGCTGGTTTAGGAGGTGTGTTTGTTTTGTCTTGCCTATTTTAAAACAAGGCCACTTTGCAAATAGTTTTTAGGTAAATAAAATCTCCGATGCGATCGGGGTTTTGTATTTGAAAATAAAGAGGGGTATTTGTACAAGCAAAACTAGGCTTTTCGACATAGTTCAGACAAACAATGCATGATGATGACAATGCAATGCACAAAAACAACGCGATTTTCTAGTAGTGGTTTTTGCGGGATGCCACATTAATCAACGAGCTAGTTTATGAGAGAGGCATAACTAGGAACTTTCTGTTTGTTTATTATACACACATGTATTAACGTTTCTGTATTAATACAATTATAGCATGCAAAATAAACATCTATCATGTACTTGGAATACACATAATAAACACTTTATTATTGCCTCTCAAGGCATATTCCCTTCAGTAACCTACCAAAATCTCTTCCTCCTTGGGTTTGCGAGGATCGTCTTCCTCGGGCTTATTGCCTTTGTCGTTGGCGGAGACCATGGTGCTCTAAACTTGAGAAGATTTCCTGACAGAAATAGATCGAAACGAAAACATGATGCACAAACCTCGGGGGATCTGGGGGGTTATATATTACGAATTTTCAAAGCATAAGGAAGGTTTTGACACGGAAACGAGGCGGAGTCGGAGTTCTGGGGAGTCAAACCCCCTCCAGGCACGGCCAGGCTGGGCCCGCGCCTGTGGTGGGTTTGTCCACCCCAGACTCCGGTTCCTCCTCCATTCCGTCTCGTAGTCTGTTGGGGATATGCTATATGGGTATCCTTATAGAATTTCTCTTATACGACTAACCCGGGTGGCCCATAGTCGGTAGCATGGCTTATGGCACATGCCCAGTTAGGAGGATCGAGAAGGAGGCCCATGCGGATAAAGGAAGGCTACGGTGGAGTCACCAAAGCATCTTGAGCCTTGGAGTGCAAGATACACAAGACTAGTAATAGACGGTGTAGGACTCTGTCCGCTAGGACTTTTCCTGTAACCCGTGACTGGCGACTATATAATTCAGGCCTATGGGAGCCTTTAGGGCACAACCTAGTATCGTTTTAAACACACCTCGCACAGCGAACCTATCTCTATAACTCGGCGTATTGCCATTATAGTGATTTATAGCAGGAGTAGGATTCCGCCACCGTCGTAGGATCTGAACCTAGGTAAGCTGTGTTACCTCGTACCGTCACGTCGCCTTACCCCACATCTCTAAACACGCCGTGATGATCCCTCCATGGCGCATTGCTAAATACGACGACGACGATTAGGCGCCACCGGGGCAAGAGGCGCTTCAGGCTTTTCAGCGGGCGAGGACCAAGATCTTCGCGGGAATCGGTGAAACCGTAGCCATTGGGCGTGTTTCTTCTCCGGCAACGTTCTGATCGTCCCTCCCGACGAGTTCTGGATCCCGGCGAAGATGAACCCTACATGGTGTTCGATCGTTCCTATCGGAGACATCCACCTCTTCATCATCGAAACCGATTCGGGCACTAGTTCCCTGGGAGTCGGAGGAGCATCAAGACCCGCACGGACCGCCTACGGGCAGGATAAGTTCGCGGAAGGATCGATGTCGGATCTCTCTTCAGAGCTTGCCTGCAAAGATCGGAAAAATTCAAGACCCGCGCAGACCGCCTACGGGCAGGATATGTTCGCGGAAGGATCGATGTCGGATCTCTCTTCGGAGCTTGCCGACAAAGATCGGAAAAATTCAAGGCCCACCCAAACCGCCCCTGTGCAGGATATAAAGGTGGAAGATCACTACAAATCTGCCGGCTTAGTCCGTGCGTCTGGACAACAGAGATCCAAGTTCGTCGGCGTGGTTACCATCTTTGATCTGGCGCGCTGCGTTCAGAGAGAAGGCGAAAACCCCCGCGATTACCTAGCCAGGTGGATCCGCATACGAGTTGACCTAGCCCACTACCCCGATGATAACGCTCTATATCACTTCGTGGAAGGACTGGACCGTGGCACGCTTCTCCGACATTCTTTAAGATGGCAACAGGCAACAGGATGTCTCACCCTCGAAGAGATGGTGAGCACCGTCAACAATCTGTGAGGCCGGCGGCTGACAGGCAAGGCCATCGCTCATTGAGCCCTCCGATTCCGCCACCGCCACCACCACCTCCGGCCGCCATCGTCATAGCAGCACCGCCTCCAGTCATCGTCGAGCCCATTGCACCTCCACCACCCGTCATCGAGGAAGTCCTGGCGCCCTCCGAATCTGTCATTGACGCGCTTTATGCTGACTTCAGTGCAGATTCAGAGGGAATACACTTCAGCCCAGAAGAGCTAGACTCTGCTATGCAGGAGATGGAGGAGGAGTACTCGCGCGACGAACATGCCAACAACGTTGTCGCGTCCCGAGGGGTGTTCGTCACCATTGGGACGGCGATGGATGAAGATCAACCCGGACGAGCTCCGCCTACGGCACTAGAAAAGGGGAAGGGGCCACTTATTGCTGCTGACGATGATCGCGCAAAAGACATGCCTCCTCCGCCCAACCCAGTGCAGCAGCCGCAGGAACTCGGCACCGGCCCGAGTAACAACAACACCGCAAACTTGCCGCCTCCAGCATCTACGTCTGCAGTAGCCCAGGTTACTCCAGCCGATAGAGTGATGTACGACAATCTCCTCGTGGAGCCACTAACCGTTGCTCATATCCGGAACGTGACCCAGCTTGATGAGAAATGCCAGCAGCTGCTGGAGGAAGTGCAAGCCATCGCGGAGCAAGGCGCTAAGCTAGATCGAGATCTGGTCAACACGCAGAAGTCCATAGAGAAAGCTAGAGCAATGCAAGCCGGGTACAAGACTCTGCTACAGCAGCAGAAGGCTAAGAAAGCTCCGGCTCGCGTCATCAATGATCCTGGTGCACGGCGCAACCTAGGATGGGCTCCCTCGAATCCGGCACAAGCCAAGCCATACATTGACAGTGAAGGCAAACATGTGATGCCCACCCTACTCCTTAACCTCGCCGTCGCCAAGACCCTTCTAGAGCAGGATAGATCGCCTGAGGCAGTGGAACAGGTCTACGACCTAGTGGCCAAGGCGGTGAAGCAGCAGGAAAAGGCCACCTCCCAGAGGCTTGAGTCTAACCCAGCGCTCTGCCAGTCTAGCCAGTACAAACCGCCAAGGGACAGATCTCCTCTTGATGTCGGGTCCCAGACGGGTTCCTCAGAACAAAGACGGAGGGATGCATGGAACAGGAAGGATGCCATCCCAATATCCTCCGACCACGGAGAAAAGGCCCGACCTCGTCGCCCATCTCCATCGCCCCGGTCTCCCCAACATCGCGAAGATTACAACGCTCACCATCGAACGAATATGCCCCCACCAAAGCAGTGTGGCATCTGTTGGAATTATGCCCTAGAGGCAATAATAAAGATGTTATTATTATAATTCTTGTTCATGATAAAGTTTATATTCCATGCTAGAATTGTATTAAGCGGAAACATTAATACTTGTGTGGTTTGTGAACAACACCGTGTCCCTGGTACGCCTCTAAGGACTAGCTCATTGATCAATGATGGTTAAGGTTTCCTAACCATAGACATGAGTTGTCAATTGATAATGAGATCATATCATTGGGAGAATGATATGATGGACAGACCCAAACTAAGCGAAGCAATTAGATCGTTTCATCGTGTTCATCTTTGCGAAGCTTTTCCTATGTCAAATATTGTATTCCTTAGACCATGAGATAATGCAACTCCTGCAGGAAGAAAGCTTTGAGGTCATCAAACGTCATCCTATGAGAGGGTGATCATAAAGGTGTCTCTCGGTGATCGGAAAGTATCATTGGGTTGTATGTATCGAGATGGAATTTGTCCTCCCAAGTCGGAGAGATAAACTTGGGCCCCTTTCGTGTCGATATCAACACCGCTTGCAAGCATGTGGTTAAGGAGTTAATCACAAAGTGATATCGGATTACGAACGAGTAAAGTACTTGCCGTGAACGAGATTGGACTAGGTATGACTCGGCATCGACGATCGAATCTCGGCAAGTAAAATATCGCGAGACGAAGGGAATATATATATGGGATTGTTTGAATCTCGACATCGTGGTTCATCCGATATGATCATCGATGAATGTGTGGGAGTCAATATGGGTGCCTGCACCCGCTGTTGATTATTGATAGAAGATCATGTGCATATTCTCAAACCCGCAGGTCACACACTTAACGTGTCTTGGCGCTAGGATAGATTGGATAATTGGTTTATGAATTTTTGTTGAGTCTCGGATGGGATCCGGGACATCACGAGAGGTTCGGAATGGTCCGAGAATAAGATTCATATAAGGCAAAGCAGTTTTGGAGTTCGAATTGTTCCGGGTTAATCGGTATTGTCTGGAAGCTTCTAGAACCTTCGGAAGGGACCAACGTGTCCCCACCTTCCGGGAGGGCGCATGGGCCTATGAGGGAGTGTCCTGGCCGCATTGAGCCAGGGGCACAAGGCCCCATAGGGCAGCCGATCCTAGAGAGTTTAAATCGCTTAAACTAGAGATAGGGTTTCTAGAAGAGGGAGAGTCCATGCCCCCACTCCTTATCCTTTGGGCTTGGGGAGGGATAGGCTGCGCCCCTCTACATAAAGAGGGGTGGGGGCGCACCAACCCCCCACACCTCTCCTCTAAACCCTAGCCGCCTTGCTAGCTTTCCTCTCTCCCTCCCGCCTGTTTGTAGGTGAAGCCCTGCTGCAGAAATTCTCCACCATATACACCACGCCGTGTTGTAGATCCAATCTATCTCTCCACCATACTTGATGGTCCGAGGAAGGAGGAGACGCCGAGGTGCTGCGTGTGCATCTCACGGAGGCACCGCCACTTGTGGTGCTAGATCGGATCGGATCGCGAGGAGGAGAAGCGAGTACGACTACATCACCCACGTTAGGCAACGCTCCAGGCGTAATCTTCAAGGGTATGAAGATCTAATCCAATCTCTCTCGTTGATTGCATCTCCTAGATTAGATCTTGGATTTCCCTGCTCGCATCCATAGAAAATTTTGATTTACTATGCCGAAACCCTTCAAAGGGTATCGAGCTAGATCTATGCGTAGATGTGTTTCACAGTAGAGCAACATGGTTGTTGCGGGCGTTGATGTTTCTATTGCAAGCCTCTTGTTTGTGTTCTTCTTATGACGGGATAGTGATATTGAAGCGGTCCGTGCCAACCTTACGCGACGTCATGAGACCGGCTCAAGACTTGACGTGTGGCTTGTACCACACATGCGGCTGGTGGATGTCAGTTTCTCTCACTATAGTTGTCATGGGATTAACACGGAGTTTGGCAACCATAATATCACTGTTGTGGCTTTCCGTAGGTAAGAATCGTTCTTAGCATCTACTCCCATAAGCCACGTAAAACATGCAACAACAAAGTAGGCGTCTAACTTGTTTTTGCAGGAGTGTTTTCGTGATATGGTATGGCCCAAGATGTGATGTATATATTGTATGCGATGATCATGTTTTGTAATGTTTCACGACTTGCATGTCGATGAGTACACAACCGGCGTGAAGCCATATGGTTGTCTTTATAATTGTGTATGACCTGAGTCAACTTCTTATACGCCATGTAATAGCTTTACTTTATCGCTAAGTAGTTAGCAATAGTTGTAGTTGCTATTCGTGGTGGAGGCAATCATGGTGGAGTGATGGAGATCATGCCGAACGCACAAGATGGAGATCATTGCTTGAAGATTGGCTATACCATGTCACATAAAGTTATATGCATGTGATGTTTATCCTTTTATGTATCTTATTATGCTTAGATCGCGACGGTAGCATTATAAGATGATTCCTCACTTAAAGATCAAGATAAAACTGTTCTCCCCAAGTATGCACCGTTCGAAAATTCGGTGTCCAAGCATCACGTGATGATCGGGTGCTATAGACTCTCACTCACATACAACGGTGCAAGCCAGTTTTTACACGCGGAAATACTTGGGTCTAACTTGACGAGCCTAGCATGTACATACATGGCCTCGGAACACACGAACCGAAAGGTTAAGCATGAGTCATATGAATGATATGATCGACACTTTGTTGTCCACCATTGAAACCACATCTCTTCTCGTGATGATCGGATTAGGTGTGGTGAATTTGGATCGTGTTCACTAAACAACTTGAGGGATGTTGAATTTAGTGGGAGTTCATCTAGTAATTTGATTAAATCGAACTATTTATCATGAACATAGTCTAAATTGTACTTGCAAATCGTAGATCACATGGCCAAATCCAACTTCAACTTCAACGTTTTTTTGAGAAAGAAAAGCTTAGAAACAATGGGTCTAACTTTACCAATTGGTTCCAATCTAAGAATCATTCTGCAGGACAAAGGACTATGTCCTTGGGAAAGCGTTAGGTGACCCTCCCCCTGCAATCGCTACCGGTGATGAGAAAGTCGTCTATCACAAGAAAGATGATTATGGTGTGATTAAGAGCACCATGTTGTTTGCTATGGAACCGGAGCTTCAAAATCGTTTTGAAGAATATCCCGGGCCCTTTGAGATTCTCGAGGAGCTGAAAACCATGTTTCAGACTCAAGCCCGTTCTGAGAGATATGAGATCTCTGAGAAGTTCTTTAACTGCAAGATGGAGGAAGGGAGTTCTAGTGAGCACGCCATAAAGATGTCGGGCTACACTCAACGCCTTGAGCAACTGAATGCACGATTCCAGAGGAGCTCAAGATTGACAGGGTTCTGCAATCACTCCCTCCCAGCTACAAAAGTTTTGTAGTGACTCATAATCATATTGGTTCCACTGATACGATCACCGAGCTCTTCGCAGTCAAGGTCGGAAGTGGACATCAAGAAGGATAATCATGTGTTGATGGTCAACAAGCCCTCCTTTAAGAAATGTAAGGGAGCAAAGAAACCCTTCAAGAAGGGCGGCGGCAAGCGTAATGCTCGTGCTGAGAGGACGCTCAAGTCTGGTCCTAAGCCGACATCGAGTGCTTCTACCGCAAGGACAAGGGTCATCGAAGCGAATCGTCCAAGTACTTAGCGGACAAGAAGGCGCACCATCAAAAGTATATTTGATATACATGTTATTGATGTTTTCCTTACTAGCCCTCATTGTAGTGCCCGGGTATTTGATACCGTTCAGTTGCTAATATTTGTAACTCGAAACAGAGCTACGGAATAGACGGCGGTTATAGGGATGAGGTAACGATGCGCTGGCAACGGATCAAGAGTTGATGTGATGGCCGCGGCACACTCTCCTTAGTTTTACCTTCGGATTAGTTTTAAACCTTAATAAATGTTATTATGTGCCCGTTGAGCATGAACATTATTTCGGATCGTGTTTATTGCAAGACGGTTATTCATTTAAATTTGAGAATAATTGTTGTTCTATTTATATTAGTAACATCTTTTATGGTCATGCACCTCTTGTAAATGGTTTATTTCTTCTAAATCTCGAAAGGGATGAAACACACATCCATAACATTGAGGCTAAGAGATGCAAAGTAGATAGTGATAATACTACTTATTTGTGGCACCGCGTCTCAGGTCATATTGGTGTAAATCGCATGAAGAAACTCCATTCGATGGACTTTGGAGTCTCTTGATTTTGAATCATTTGACACATGCAACCATGCCTCATGGGCAAGATGATCAAAACCCCGTTCTCCCGGATGATGGAGCGAGCAACGGACTTGTTGGAAATCATACATACCGATGTATGCGGACCGATGAGTGTTTCACGCCGGTGGATATCGCTATTTTCTCACTTTTACCGATGACTTAAGTAGATATGGGTATATCTATTTAATGAAACATAAATCTGAAACATTTGAAAAGTTCAAGGAATTTCAGAATGAAGTGGAGAACCATCGTAACAGAAAGATTAAGTTTCTACGATCCGATCGTGGAGGTGAATATTTGAGTTATGATTTTCTCACGCATCTTAAAGCAAGTGGAATCGTTTCACAACTCACGCCACCCGGAACACCACAGAGCAATGGTGTGTCTGAACGCCGGAATCGAACCCTATTAGATATGGTCCGATCAATGATGTCTCTTACTGATTTGCCGTTATCATTTTGGGGTTATGCATTAGAAACCGCTGCATTCACTTTAAATAGGGCTCCATCTAAATCCGTTGAGACGACACCGTATGAACTGTGGTTTGGTGCTAAACCTAAGTCGTTTCTTAAAGTTTGGGGATGCGGCTTACGTCAAGAAGTTGATGCGGACAAGCTCGAACCCAAAGCGGAGAAATGCGTCTTCATAGGATACCCTAAGGAAACTATTGGGTATACCTTCTATCACGTAACCAAGGCAAAGTGTTTGTCGTGAAAGAACGGTTCATTTCTTGAGAAGGAGTTTCTCTCGAAAGAAGTGAGTGGAGGAAAGTAGAGCTTGACGAGGTTATTGAACCTTGTCTTGAATTGAGAGTAGCGCAAGACTGAAATTGTTCCAGTGCCGCACCAACAATAGAGGAAGCTAATGACAAGGATCATGAAGCTTCGATGATGTTGCTCTCGAACGTCGCAGTCGACAAGGTCGCGTGCCCTCCCGAGTGGTACGGCAAGAATGTCTTGACTGTCTTGTTAGTAGAAGATGGTGAACCTACGAACTATGAGGAAGCGATGATGAGCCCAGACTCTGAGAAATGGCCGGAAGCCATGACAACAAAAATGGGATACATGAGAGAAAACCAAGTATGGACTTTGGTGGACCCTCCTAGCTACCGAAAGGCCGTTGAGTGCAAATGGATCTTCAAGAAGAAAACGGACGGATGGTAATGTTACCGCCTATAAAGCACGCTTGTCGCGAAGGTTTTCGACAAGTTTAAGGTGTTGACTACGATGAGACTTTCTCCCGTAGCGATGTTTAAGTCCATTCGGATTTTATTAGCAATTGCTGCGTTTCATGATTATGAAATATGGCGATGGATGTCAAGATCGCTTTCCTCAATGGCAACATTGATGAAGAGTTGTATATGATGCAACCCAAGGTTTTGTCGATCCTAAGGATGCGATAAAGTATGCAAACTTCACGTTCCATTTATGGATGAAGCAAGCATCTCGGAGTTGGAACCTTCATTTTGATCAAGTGATCAAGAGTTTTGGATTTGTTCCAAATTGCTACAAGCTTGTATCTACAAGAAAGTGAGTGGGAGCTCGGACGCTTTACGGTACTATATGTGGATGACATATTGATTATTGGAAATGACATCAACATGCTTAACGATGTGAAGAGTTATTTGAACAAGTGTTTTCAATGAAAGACCTAGGTGAAGCTGCTTATATATTGGGCATCAAAATCTATAGAGATAGACAAAGACGCTCGATAGCTTTAAGCCGAGTACATACCTATACAAAGTTCGAAAAGGTTCGAATGGATAAGGCAAAGAAAGGTTCAAGGCCTATGTTGTCGTAAGATATTGAGCAAGGCTCAAAGGTCCACCACGTAAATGATAGGGAAGCTATGAGCAAAGTGCCTTATGCCTCGGCCATAGGTTCCATCATGTATGCCATGTTGTGTACTAGACCGGATGTTTCCAATGCTCTTAGTTTGACGAGATATCAAAGTGATCCAGGAGTGGAACACTGGACAGCCGTGAAGAACATCCTAAAGTACCTAAATAGGACTAAAGAAATGTTCTTAGTCTATGGGGGTGATGAACAACTTGTCGTAAAAGGTTACGTCGATGCTAGTTTTGACACCGACAAGGATGATTCCAAATCTCAGACAGGATACGTTTATATTTTGAATGGAGGAGCTGAGTCGGAGAAGTGCAAGCAAAGCGTGATCGCGGATCTACAAAGGAAGCGGAATACATGGCTTCGCAGAAGCGTCAAGTGAAGGAGTTTGGATCGAAACTTCATCATCGAGCTTGGCGTGGTTCCAAGTGCATTGGACCCACCGGAGATATTGTGTGACAACACCGCGCCATAGCACTCGCTAAGGAACCAAGATATCATCCAAAGACCAAGCATATCAACTGCAAGTTTCATATAATCCGAGATTATATAGCGGATGGAGATCTCAAGATTAGCAAAGTACATACAGATCCGAATGTCGCAGATCCATTGACTAAACCTCTTCCACGTAAAACATGATCAACACCTCGATTGCCATGGGTGTGAGATTGTTGCCGATGTAAACTAGATTATTGACTCTAGTGCAAGTGGGAGACTGTTGGAATTATGCCCTAGAGGCAATAATAAAGATGTTATTATTATAATTCTTGTTCATGATAAAGTTTATATTCCATGCTAGAATTGTATTGCGGAAACATTAATACTTGCGTGGTTTGTGAACAACACCGTGTCCCTGCGCCTCTAAGGACTAGCTCATTGATCAATGATGGTTAAGGTTTCTAACCATAGACATGAGTTGTCAATTGATAATGATATCATATCATTGGGAGAATGATATGATGGATGACCCAAACTAAGCGAAGCAATTAGATCGTTTCATCGTGTTCATCTTTGCGAAGCTTTTCCTATGTCAAATATTGTATTCCTTAGACCATGAGATAATGCAACTCCCTGGTACCGGAAGAAAGCTTTGAGGTCATCAAACGTCATCCTATGAGAGGGTGATCATAAAGGTGTCTCTCAGGTGATCGAAAAGTATCTGTTGGGTTGTATGTATCGAGATGGAATTTGTCCCTCCCAAGTCGGAGAGATATACTTCGGGCCCACTCGGTAATCGATATCAACACCGCTTGCAAGCATGTGGTTAAGGAGTTAATCACAAAGTGATATCGGATTACGGATCGAGTAAAGTACTTGCCGTGAACGAGATTGGACTAGGTATGACTGCATCGACGATCAATCTCGCAAGTAAAATATCGCGAGAAGGGAATATATATATGGGATTGTTTGAATCGACATCGTGGTTCATACGATATGATCATCGATGAATGTGTGGGAGTCAATATGGGTGCCTGCACTGCCGTTGATTATTGATAGAAGATCATGTCTGCATATTCTCAAACCCGCAGGGTCACACACTTAACGTGTCTTGACGCTAGGATAGATTGGATAATTGGTTTATGAATTTTTGTTCGGAGTCTCGGATGGGATCCGGGACATCACGAGAGGTTCCGGAATGGTCCGGAGAATAAGATTCATATAAGGCAGTGCAGTTTTTGTAGTTCGGAATTGTTCCGGGTTAATCGGTATTGTACCGGAAGCTTCTAGAACCTTCCGGAAGGGGACCAACGTGGCCCCACCTTCCGGGAGGGGGCATGGCCCTATGAGGGAGTGTCCTGGCCGCATTGGGCCAGGTGCACAAGGCCCCATAGGGCCCAGCCGATCCTAGAGAGTTTAAATCGTTTAAACTAGAGATAGGGTTTCTAGAAGAGGGGAGAGTCCATGCCCCCCACTCCTTATCCTTTGGGCTTGGGGGAGGGGCTGAGCTGCCCTCTATATAAAGAGGGTGGGGGCGCACCAACCCCACACCTCTCCTCCAAACCCTAGCCGCCTTGCTATCTTCCTCCCTCCCGACTGCTTGTAGGCGAAGCCTGCCGCAAATTCTCCACCATACACCACGCCCGCCGTTGTAGATCCAATCTATCTCTCCACCATACTTGTTGGTCCGAGGAAGGAGGAGACGTCAAGGTGTTGCACGTGCATCTCACGGAGGCACCGCCACTTGTGGTGCTAGATCGGATCGCGAGGAGGAGAAGTGAGTACGACTACATCACCCACGCGTTAACGCGAGCGTTCATGTCGAATCTTCAAGGGTATGAAGATCTAATCCAATCTCTCTCGTTGATTGCATCTCCTAGATTAGATCTTGGCTTTCCTCTGTTCGCATCCGTAGAAAATTTTGATTTACTATGCCAAACCCTTCAAGATCGCCATCCGCCACAACGCGGAGCGAACCATCATGACGGAAAGCGCGAAGGACATAAGAGCAGTCGCCATGACCTCCGCGTCCAACAAGCAACGTGACAAACGCGAGGCGTCGCGCAGAGGGTAATAGCCATAAGGCTAACTCCATCGCCACCTCCGCCTCACCACCAAGCGATCCACGATGGCGGAGGAGGCCCGCGTCGTTCACGCAGCCCATCCCCTGTTGACAAGAAGAAGAAGAACCCGGAGCCATACGATGCACGTTCGCGGATCGACAAGATCCACAAGGCCCGGGAAGGACCATACCTGGGACCACCTTGCTTTGGACCTGCAATATGGTCTGCAACTTACCCCAAAGGCTTCCGGATAGACAAGACCATCAAGCCCTATGACGGTACCGCCAAACCAGCCACGTGGTTGCAGGACTACGGGAACACAGTGGAGATTGCCGGAGGCAACCCCAACATCGCCGTCAAGTACCTCCTGAAAGTACAAAGGAAGTCGCCTAGAGGGGGGTGAATAGGCTTTTAAAAATATTACGGTGTAGGCTCAAGTAAATGCGGAATAAAACTAACGTTTAATTTATTGAGCACAAAACCTAGCCACTAAGTTCACCTAGGTGCACCAACAACCTATGCTAAGCAATACAAGCAACACGGTGATAGCAAGGTACAAATACTTCAAGCACGATGGCTATCACAATGTAAAGTGCATAAGTAAAGGGTTCGGTTGAGAGATAACCGATGGACGCAGAGACGAAGATTTGTTTCCCGAAGTTCACTTCCAAAGAAGCTACGTCTCCGTTGGAGAGGTGCGATGGCGCAATGCTCTCCGAACGCCACAAATGGCTCACCTCGAGGTGTGGTGGCTCGATGCTCACCCAACGCCACACAAGGCCTCACCCCTGATGCGGAAGCACGCAACTCACCGACGCCACAAAAGGCTCACCCTATTCTCCCAAGTGCGCACCACAAAAGGCGGGCACTTGCTCCACTATGGGACGCTTGAGGGCGGTCACCGAACCCGTACAAGATTGGGGCTAACTGCACAACTCAATTGGAGGCTCCCAACAACAAAGCCACAAAAGGCCAATAATGCCACAAAAGGCCAACAACGCCACAAAAGGCTACAAGACCACAAAAGGTCAACAAGACCACAAAAGGTCAACAACCCAACCACACAACCGTCTAGGGTTCCAAGGAACCCAAGAGAAACAAGCTCACAAGCTTGAACTCGTCGAATCTCCGAGGAGAACTCAAACCTATGCACCAAATGCAAGGGCAAGTCCTTCTCTCCCAAATTCCAACAAAGCTACAAAAGCTATTGGGGGAATAAGGGAGGAAGAACACAAGAGGAGAACTCAAACCTATGCACCAAATGCAAGGGCAAGTCCTTCTCTCCCAAATTCCAACAAAGCTACAAAAGCTATTGGGGGAATAAGGGAGGAAGAACACAAGACTCTCCAAGATCTAGATCCCAATGATTCCTTCACAAAGAAGGGATTTGACTTGGGGGGATTGTAGATCTAGATCTCCTCTCTCAAATCCCTCAAAAAGATGCAAGAATCATAGGAGGGGAAAGGGGGAGGGAAAGCTTCTTCAAGGTTGACAATGGAGGAGAGAGAGAAAGCCAAGAACCAAGAAGAAAAGCTAGTACCCACGAAGGGGAAGAGGAGCCCCTTTTAAAGGGCTCTCAAATCTGCCCTTTATGGGCATTCGCGACTCCTGGCCGGAACTTCCGGTGGGAGGCCGGAAGTTCCGGTGGCACACAGCCAACGGTCAAAAACTGCGGAGCAAGAAACTAAAAAAGCGAATCCTGGTCGGAACTTCCG
The DNA here is from genome assembly GCA_030063025.1 of Avena longiglumis. Lineage (NCBI taxonomy): Eukaryota > Viridiplantae > Streptophyta > Magnoliopsida > Poales > Poaceae > Avena > Avena longiglumis. Next base: position 82,547,443 of record CP125976.1, read on the forward strand.
TCGGTTCACCGGAACTTCCGGTGGGAACGAAACTTCCGGTGGAAGTTCCGACAGAAGTTTCGTCAAATAGACATAATCAGAACAGAAGGTTACTGAACGTGAGCGGAACAAGATCCGGAAGTTCACCCGGAACTTTTGGCGGCAACTAGGCCTGAGCGGAACTTCCGGTCCTGGCCGGAACTTCCGGTGAGAGCGAAACTTCCGGTTGAAATTCCGGCAAGTTCCGCAAACACATCGAAAATGTAGGTTACTGAACGTGAGCGGAAGAAGACCCGGAACTTCCACCGGAACTTTCGGCGGCAAAGATGCCCTAGCGGAACTTCCGGTGGAAGCCGGAACTTCCGGTCAGGGAAATTCCAGAAACCAGAAAACCAGAAACGCAATAACTTTTGCATCCGAACTCCAAACGGGATGAAACCAATTTTGTTCGAAATATTGGGTATCACCTTGGGAGAAAATATCATGAATATATATGTGAACTATCCCCCAAGGTGTGGAGCCGGAAAACTCGCAAGATCAAAAACCGCAATAATATATGCAAGTGAAATCCTTAGATGATGAGCTAGAGATTGTTATGATGGTGACCAAAAGCTCTAGATCCTCTCATGGACAAGAACATAATAACAACCAAGAAAGATGATGCTATGAATGCAAAGGTTTGAGCTCTCTCCGAACGATGCAGACGAGACACCCGCTTGAGAGCCCCTCTTGATAGCACGGCTATCTATCCTAAACCCGGTCTCCCAACTAACAATACGAGACCGGCAAAAGAAAAGCCCTATCAAGAACATACCTTTGCCTTGAGCATCCCACTTGAACTTGATGTAGACCGTCTTGTTCTTCTATAGTGGGAACACCTTTCTTGGATGCTCTTGCTTGATGAAGATGAAGACTTGCAAATTGCTCCCCCATACTCCATGGGGAAACCTCTTCTTTGAACTTGTCTTCATCATTCCATGAGCACGAGGATGGCAAGCTTCAAGCATGAGATCTTCTAGAGATGGCGCATCTTGAGATCGCCCTTCTTCATCCCTACTTGAGGTTGATCCATCTTGATGCAACTCTTTGCACATGTCTTGATCAACCTTCAAGCTCCTTCTTTCTTCATGATTCCAATGGGCACAAAGCCCTTGGACATTTCTTCATCTTCCAACCTTGAGACCAACACATGGCCCAAGTGATGCCAATGGACAAGCCTACAAGTGAAACTCAATTTACACATTAGTCCATAGAGATTGTCATTAATTACCAAAACCACACATGGGGGCATACATGCCCTTTCAATCTCCCCCATTTTGGTAATTGATGACAATCCCTAAGCGAGGGTTTAAATATGACAATTAATGACCAAAGCGGTTGCCCCAACATCAAATACTACACAAGTATGTGATGTTGGTACAACCACAATATATAGAGCAAACTCCCCCACAATCTATGCATGTGTGATAAACTTGAATTTCATTGCATAGATTGCCAACCGTTACCGTTGGTTGAGTTTCCTCTATATATTCAACATGCAAAGCAAACACAAAGATGCAAGAGCATGAGAGGCAAATGCTTAAGAACACACTCAAAGCAAAGGCCAACTTCCCTTAAACCCTCCTAAACTTCTCCCCCATTGGCATCGATTGCCAAAATGGGTGAAAAGTTCTAGACGACCAACATAGTGAGAATTCCTCCAAAGGTGTGCATATGCACAAGGCAAATGATGAGAACTAGGGAGGAAGTAAAACTATATTGAGGACCCAAAGAAAGCAAAAATAAAAGAAAGAAAAGAAAAGAGCTTCAACAAATGAAGCGAGCAATCAAAAGATCCAAAAGAAACAAATGAAACACCATCAAATGATGTCAAAAGGAAACAACAACCAAAAGAGTGTTTAAATAAAAATATAGAAGCTCCCCAAACTTTGTGCAAAGATTAGAATACTTGTATTGAATACAATATGCACAAATATGGAATCCTTGCTCCCCCATAAGCATTTAAACCACAAGAAACGAGAAAGAAGGAACATGTGCATCATTAAATGAATTATAGAAGCTCCCCAAAGATTGTGCACCAATTATAGTAATTATATTTGGAAACAACATGCACAACCATGGAATCCTCACTCCTTCAAAACCATTTAGCAATGCACACAAAACACAATAACTTGGAAACCACCGAAGAATCAAAATGAAGTAAGAGGTGATCTCCAAGAAAAGCAAAAACAACCAAATATTGATCTTCTCTTGTGTGTATAATTTTTTAGGTGGAAAATATCACAAAGACATATAACCACACAGAAACATGCACACACAAAATAGATACTCAAGAAAGCACATGAAGACCTGAAAAGAAGTCATAGAATATACCAATAAGATGTTTTGCTTGAGAGCATGCCCAAGGGCTCAAATATATCTTATTGTACATCAATGAGCTTCAAACACCAACATACCCCATACAACACAACTATTCTCAAGGGAAGAAGAGGATAGAAGGAATATATGGAGAAAGGCAACAAGTATCACAAGATAGAAATCAACTTGGCAATAATACTCACTATTGCACATGAGAGATATTGAGGAAACGATATGCAACAAAATTGCTAGATTAACATATTTGGGATTAGTGAATCATGAGCATGATTTAGTATAGTCCGCATTATATGCACTCATCTCAACATACACACATTTGCAATAGAGAGAACTCTTCAAAGCCAAAGCAAGAAATCCTACATATGGAAGAACACAAATTCATGACAACAAGCAACCTACACAAGGTTGGGAACAAGATATGTATGCATGAGAGAGAGATACTTGTTACCGAGATATAATTGGTAGGATGAAGAAGATATGAATTCGTTGATCATCCTAGCTTGCGTCCAACTAACATGTAGACGCCACTTCTTCCTTGTTCAAGATACAAGCACCCAATATATATCTCCAATGCACCTAAAACACAATTAAGTACACTATGGTCCCCAAACAAATTGGGTCCAAAGTAGTTAGTGAAACTACAATACATAGGAGAGCCCCCACACAAATATGTGCATATTGATATGAAATTGAATTTCATGCACATCTTAGACCATTAGGATTTGGTGGAGTTTCCCCTATATATTGGATCAAAGAAAGCAAGCATGCCATAATATATACAAGAAGTAAATATGCATGCATAGGCTTTCAAGAACCAAAAGTAGATGCAATTTGAACAAAAAACACCAAGTAAACCAATAAGACACACACAAAAGTGTGACTCGACAAAAGGTTTCCAAATTGTATCGAAGAGCCAAATCAACACATGAAAGAGCACAAGTTCAACAAATGAACTCGAAAGAGCCAAAGAAAAAAGGATAAGAAAAATACCAAGGCTCAAGGATTTATCTCATCCTAAAAGAACAAAACAAGTGAAACGGAATGAGATAAATCCAACTCCCAACGAGAGCAAGGAAATAATAACCAAAACAAACTCTTCACACTTTTCATGATGGCACACAAAGTACCAACACAAAAAGAATCGATCTCCCAAGCAAGAAGGATCAAATCAAGAAGCATAAAACAATGTTCTAGATAATATAGGAGAGCTCCCCCATAAGTAGAGCATTATATATAATTTTGCCTTTGAATGCAAAATTCCCACAAATGAGATCATCACTACTACCTACACTAAATAAAACACAAGGGGAAATAAATAAAATAAGAATATCCACAAGAGGCAAGGAAAGATTGGGAGCAAATAGAAAAACATTTTATTGGCCAAAGATAATATAAATAAGAAAAGGCCAAAACGAATATGATCAAAGAATCCTACCATATATTAAATACTAATTGTCCAAGGACAAAAAGTAATAGGGATAATTTTCCCGAGGTAGTTTGCAAGGATATCCAAGATCATATTCACACAAAGAAGCATATAACAAGATAGGAATTAAGCTTGATGCTTCGAAAGAGATTCTTGATTGCTTCAAATAGTCACACAATCACTGGTGATTGGATTAAATAGAAGCAAGTGGTTCCCATGAGGATATGTAGATCCAAATATGAGGAAACACATACCAAGAATCACTCTCACAAACAAGATCCAAAAGATAAGCAATAAAAAACATTAAAGCAAATTGGAACTTGAATGAGCAAATGTGCCACATAGGAACTCGATAATTCTCAATATCAAATCAAGTGGCACTACCTCAAATGTTCACATTTTCTAGGTTTGTAATATGCACAAAGCATATGACTCCCCCATAATGTGATGAACCAAGAAATCTCAACAAGAGGTAAAAAGATCAAACTAGAGGTATTAATGGACATTATGGAAACTTGAGTTTCTCATGAGAGAGACAAACCACATAGATACAACAAAATGACTACTAAGTGGTTTTTCTCATGTACACACATTTGGGGATTGTGGAATGCCCAAGCACTACACTCCCCCAAAACGGAATAGTCCATTAATCCCTCACAAGATCCAAATAAGATACCTACTAGAAACAATAAAGGCTCAAAATCAAGAAACACAAATACATGGTGTGCCAACCAACATACACAAAGATAATTCATAGGTCAATATAAGTAAGTGGGAAGCACAACATGTACAAACACATGCAAGGTACAAAACCAACACATGCATAAGGGAGCAAGTAACTATAAATGTAAAGGAGTTTAGCACAAGTTACCGAAAGGAGGAACATTGGATAAGGAATAGAAGCATGATAACCAATGAATTGACTTTGACAACGAGAATGTAATGAAGATCCCTCAACTCTTCATAAGATAGCCAAGTCTCCAATGCCCTCCAAAAACACATATTGATCAAGTTTTAGCTTGTTGGTCCCCAACCAAGTTGGGTCCTAAGAAGTTAGTCACAATAGGTTTGGCCACCCAAATGGTTCTTCTCTTGACACCACTTTGGGCGCCAACAAATTTGGCAAACACATTGCCTATCTCATCCTTACGAAGAAAATAAGCATCATCAATCAAGATAGGATGAGAAGAGGAGATACCCAAGGTGCATGAGGAAGAAAGGTGCCCCTTCTCACGACAAATGTAGCAAGTTCTTCTCTTGCCATCTTTCTTCTTGGGAGGAGTTGCGCCATGAAGAAGAGCTTGAGGCTTCTTGGGAAGTGGCCCATCTTGAGATTGTGGAGGAGCTTGAGGCCGCTTCCCTCGTTGCTTCTCATTAAGAGGCTTCTTCTTCAATGGGCAATCCCTCACATGATGCCCTTCTTCCTTTCACTTGAAGCACACAATGTTGGACGGATTCTTCACTTGTCCTTGGCCCTTCTTCTTGTTGCCTTTGTGCTTCAACGAGATAATGGGCTTGCTCTTGGTGTTGGAGTTGAATCCAAGCCCACTCTTGTCACTTGGGGGTCGTCGCACACTCAACATCTTCTTGAGTGTGGTCTTCCCTTCATGATACCTTTTCAAGTCATTCTTCAAAGAAGTGACTTGAGCCTTGAGCTCTTTGACTTCCTCTACATGGTTAGTATCAACAACAATAATAGAGGAGGTAGAAGCTTCATTGTTAGAGCAACAAGGCAAAAGATGCAATTCATCACAAGATTTAGCATGGTTGTGAGAGGATGAATTACAAGGACTAGCACATGGCAATATAGCATTAGGAGTAGAAGTAGTGCTAATGTCCACATGATGCCCACTAGATGTTACCTTTGACACAATGGCCTCATGAGCTAACTCTAGCCTACCATGGGAGAGTAGAAGATCCTCATGCGAGCTTGAGAGCTTGGCATGACTTTCTTCTAATCTCCCATAGTTGCTTGTTAGCAAAGCAAGTTGAGCCTTTAGCTCAACATTCTCCTTCAAGATAGATGCTTCACATGAAATAGAGTTAGTAGCACAAGCATCATCAATTAAAGCAAGAGGTGAGGGAAACTTGGATAGCTCTTTAGAATATGAAGCTTTAAGTTGCTCATGTAACTCGTTGAGTTTGATGAGCTCACCCTTGATGACCCTAGAGCCATTGTTGAGGTGCTCAAAATCCTCAAGGAGTTTAGCATAGGCAACTTCAAGTTCATCATTTCTAAGTTGAAGAGAACTTGCCACCTCAAACTCTCTATCATGAGATTTCCTTACTCTAGATAGCTCTAGAGCAAAGGCCTCCTCAAGAGATTCCTTAGTGGTTTGTTCTTGACGAGGTTTAATCTCGTCAATGCCCATTGTTATGGACTTGGGTTTTGGAGAAGATGGGGATGCTGGAGATCGTGGCACGGTTAACAGACAAGCGACCAGGGGACACGAGATTTACCCAGGTTTAGGCCCCCGGAGGGAAAACCCTACTCCTGCTTGTCTGCTCTTGATTACAGTGAACCAGGTTACAGGTCTTGTGATTCGATCTGGCGTGGAGGTGTGCGAAAGTATGAGTCGAGAGCTCTAGGACGTGCCCTCCTTGCCTTTATATAGACTTAGGCAGGTCCCGGGCATAGTCCTAGTCGGTTACAAGTTCTAGGGTTTTACCCCTTTGAATTTCCTATCTACGCTAGTCTTGCTCTCCAAGGATCCGAAGGCGTCATGGGCCTTGGCCACCCGAAAATCTTCATGGGCCAGCGTATATCTGCTGTGGGCCTTCCTTGGGCTGGACCAGGTATGCTGAAGTTACGTACCCGTAGGGTATAACCATGTCAGTAGCCCCCGAGTGTTCAGTCGAATCGTAGATTCGGCTGAGGACTCTTCCATTTTCGGGTACAACTATGTATTTAATAATATATGTGTGTAGGGATTGTTGACGCGTGTGTATGACTCACCCGACGGATCAGGGTCAGTTAACTGTCTTAGGACGAAACAACACGATCTTCTTCAAGTTCGAGTCCCTCAACTCGAACCTGGAACATATGCTGGGGCAATTCGACTCAGGCCGCGGAGGACTTACAGGAGTGGAATTCCAGTGATTTTAATTAACGTACCCAACGCGTCCGTCGGGATTTTTCATCACGCCTGTTGACATGGATTTGTACTAGCAGAGCGTAGTCATGTACGTTGCCAGGCCGTTAGATGATATCTGCAGGTCTTATCTTTGCGTCGCAGACACAACATCCGAATGTTTGTCACCGCGGAGGTGTTTCGGGTGGCCAAGGAGATCGTTGCTCACTCAGCATTTTGTTGGGGCAGAGATGCCAAAAAGTTTTTGCATGCTGATCCGAAAGATCATAGTCGAAGAATTCATAGGGTGCGCGACCAGCGCTCCCTATGGGAGTAGCCCCCGAGTGTCTGTTCGAGTCGTAGACTCGAGCAGAGACTTTAGTTCAAGCACTTGTTCGGTTGTTAGGTCCGTAGGACTCAAAAATTTTCGGATGATTAAATCCATCCTCCCTATGGGAGTAGCCCCCGAGTCTGTAGTGGAGTCGCAGACTCGACGTAGGACTCGAAGAAATACTTTGTCGTTATTCATCTTCTGGGTGCGCGGCGGCGCTCCCGATAGGAGTAGCCCAGTATTTAGTCGAATCGAGATTCGAGTGAGTACTCTTAGCTCTTAGTGGAGCAAGAATTGTAGTTGGTGCTAGTATAGCTTTTGATGACATCGTGTTGACGATCGATGACCTCAAGCGTCGCTACGCCGAGAGATGACTTGGGACGAACATGGGTCCCACTTGCGACTTTGAATTGACCGTCACGCGGCGTGGAGATAATTACTGGCGTCTCCTCGATTTCCGCGTAGTGGGCGGTGGTAACGACGGTTCGTTGTGATGTTGACACGTGTACGGCGGATCTGCGTTGGCGTTAGGTCTTCGATGGACGGCTGCCGTCGCCGTCACGTTATAATCGTTGGGGAAACCGTGGTTTGTTTTCACCGCACTAGTTCATCATTCACTTTGCCTCCTTGTGCTCTAGCGATTCTTGCTTCGCGCTGGGATTTCCTTCCACATTTCCGTCGCGCTTTCTGCGTTTGCACCGCCGGCGCCGCCGTAGTGTGATGGGGAAAACAAAGAAGTCGTCATCTGCGGTTGGGAACAGCGCCGCCGGAGGAAAGAAGGGCACCGCCGCTGCCCGTGTCACCGATGGTGGCTGGCGGCGATCAGAGACGCGGGAGAGCGATCTCCACAAACTGCGCGAGCGGGGCCTGATCCCGCAAGATACGGCGGCCGTCAAACTCCCTGGCAATGAGGTAATCCCCCGTCCCCCATCTGGGCATCGGGTCATGTTTCTCGCCTTCGTTTTGTGTGGGTTTTTGTTTCCGGTCCATGACTTCCTTCGTGGACTGCTCTTCTTCTATGGGATTCAGCTTCATCATCTGTCTAACAATTCTCTTCTCCACATTGCGTGTTTTATCACTTTTTGCGAGTGCTGGCTTGGCATTGAGCCTCACTTTGGCCTCTTCCGGAAGCTCTATTTCGTGAAAAGGCAGTCTGGTTCGGATGGTGTGTATCCCATTGGGGGTTGCATCATCTCCCTTAGTCCCAATATTCTCTTCTTTTCTTTTTCCATGTCTGAATCATCGATCTTGGCGGAGGCGATGGTTTTATATCCGCGACTCCAGAGTGCGGGCAGGATTTTGGTCTTGTTCCCTTTGACCCCTCCCAATTGATTGAGAAGAAAAGATCCTGGAAAAACCAAATCTTGGATGGTGAAGTGGCCGAGATAGAGGCCCTTTATCGTCGGGTGGAGGATCTCCAACTGATTCCGGAGAAGGAGGTGAATGGCGTAGACATCATCTGGACGTTTCTTGAGCGTCGGGTGCAGCCTCTCAAGCGGCGCGCAATGTTTCTTTATTCGGCGCCGTGATCCGACGAGGGTTTCGGTGAGAAAATCTCCGAGGGGATCTTGTGAGAGGCCCTTCGCCTTCTTGAAGTTCAAGGCCGGAGAAGAAATCCCGGGGAAGTCGCTGACCCCTCCCTTTTCTTCGACGTTGGTCGTACCGCAGGTGTAGATTTGTGCATGTAGTGCTTTTGTCGGCTGTATTTGTATTTCCTTTGTTTGCTAACAAAGTTCCTTTTGATTTTGCAGAGCTTCAAAGTGCCAGGCATGGTACCGTCGTTGCCCGAAAGGTATACGAATGCCCCGGATAATGAAGTGGTTGAGTCCGTGTTCGAGCTGCCGTCGGCGTGATCTCCGGCTGAGGATGCCGACGAGTCGAGTGAGGACCATACTGCATAGCGATCACGAGCAAATAGTCTTCGGATGCCTCGACTCCTCCGACTCCCATAAATCCTCTGGGCCTTGAGCGTCATAGTGATGGTCATGGAGGTTCTTCCTCTCCCCTTCCTGCCATTCCTGTGCGGGATGTCACGCCGCACCCGCCAGTAAAGCGGAAGAAGGAAGAAAATAAGGAGGAGAAGAAGGAAGAGAAGAAAGAGGAGAAGAGGGCCCGAAGGGCTTCTCCTATCTTCGACCTGAGCGCATTGGGCTTGTAAGTTTTCTTGTTGTATTGTTGTCTGTGTTCCTTCGTGATTTTTGTACATGTGCTGATTGGTTTGTGTGCAGGCAATCCTCCCACGATGCCTCCAGTGATGGTGAAATGGAGATGATGGGGGAGTCGAAAATTGCGTCTCCTCCACCTCAAACGGTGGCGACTTTGGGTGGCGCCGCTCCAGATCCTCTTGTGCGGGAGGTGCTGGTGGTTGCGCCTCAGAATTTGAGGCGGAGCCGGGTCATCGAGCATGTAAGTTTCTGCTTCATGTCATGGGGAAGCCCGAGTGTCTTCGTGTGCTGATGTTGTTTTTATTCCTTTGTATTGGGCGTAGCCCCCGAGTCCTTTTCTTTCTGCTATTTCCTTTTTCTGCGGCCTTTTGTACAGGAGGCCAAGCGGCTGGTGGGGAGCACACAGTCGGGGCGAAACAGCTGACTTCAAGGTATCCGTCTGCCTTTTAATTCCTCTTTTGTTTATCCTGGTTCTGTTCTTTGACACTTGTTTGTCTTAAATGCAGAGGAGCATAACGATTGTCTCCGTGAGGTCGACGCTCTCAAGAAGAGCCTTGGTCAGTCGGAGCAAAAGGCCGAAGCCGCCATTGGCGCGAAGAGCGCTCAGGAGCTGGTGGCCAAGGTAGGAGGCGTCTGCAGCAGGAGGCGCGGATCGTGAGGATCACAGCCACGGTTTGCTGCTCATGAAAAGAGGTGTGGCGGCTCATGGCTACGCCAAGGCTATTTCGGGTGAGTGCTAGTTTTGTACTTGTTTCTTTTTCTTTGGGTCTTTCTTCTATGCATATTTTCTTCATGTTTTCTTCTTTTATCTCAGATGCCGCAGACATCGAGTTCGACCGCGGTGCTCTAGAGCACGGGAGTGCTCTAGATGATGCCACTGTGGCGGTCGAAGACCGCTGCAGCACCGTCGTCAACTCCCTTGCCAAGGCGAAAGAGGTCCTTGGTCGCTTCTACCAGGAGCTTTTCCCGAAGGGCGCAACCCTTGATGATGTGGATGCTCTGGCAGAGGCTCTGTCAGCCGAAGCGCCTGCGGCGTACAAGCGCAAGCAGAAGGGCATCGGCGCGTCCGTCGGGCTGGCGATGGCCTTGGCGGCTGGAGCGGAGCTGGACTTGCCCCAGATCACCTCTCGGATGCCGACGACTGCGGATGGATCCGAGGTAGCCTTTGCTGCCTATTCTGCTCGCTGCAGGCGATATGGGCCCAAGCTCATTGATTTGCTGTCTGAGTATGCACTGCGGCAGCAGGGTGGGGCCAAGGCTAGGCAGTCTGGCTCCGAAGCGACTCAGGCTCCTGCATCTTAGGCGTAGTAAATGTAGGCTAGTTTGTAGTTTGTGTTTTGTTGTAAATATCTTGAAGAACACCATCCTTGTGCCACGTAGTGGCTTTATATATTCAATGAATTTCTCTGAGTTGTGCTCCATCCTTGGCTGAATGTTTGTGTTCCTTTCTTTTGCTGCCGCTCTAGGTTCCTTCGGGTGCTGACCCTGTTGAGGCCCCCTCCGCAGTGTCGTTGCGTCCATCCTTGGATGATTCCTCGCAGCTCACTTTCCTTCGGGATCGTGTGCGCAGTCTGGAGAGGGAGTTGCTCGGGTTACGCGGTCATGCCGACGTTTGGAAGTCCAAGGCGGATCGTGGTGCGGCCAGAGAGGAGTACTTGATGGCGGAGCTGGTTCGGCTGTCCGAGCAGCTGCAATGTGAGTTGTTTTTTGTTCGAGCTGTAGCTCCTTTTTTCGGATGAACCTGCTGGCCTTACTCTTTGTTTTGTGCAATTGCCGCAGGTGCGAATCTGGCTCCGCGGGAAGAAAAAGAGCGTGTCGCTGTTCGGGTCAATTGCTTGACTCAACAGGACATGGAGGCCGGCGGTTTCTTCTGGATGGATCGTGATCGCGCCATAGCACTGGCGACTGTGCAGGATCGTGTTCATCAAGTTTCGCGGGTGCTCCGCCAAGTGCAGACATCGCTTTTCTCGGTGTTGCACGTCATGTTCCCTTTGGATGCCGTGCCAACAAGCCTTGCGGGTCTTCTGTCGAAATTTCGGAACGTGAGTAATGTCAAGGAGTTGGTGCGGCAGCATCTTGTCGCAGGAGTGAAACCCGCGTTGTCTCTGGTGAGGCTGCACCGGCCTGACGTGGATTTGGCTGCCGTGGTTGCTGGGCCACCTCTTCGCCCTGATGGTGGCGAGTGGGATATGCGTCCGCACTGTGCGGCTGTAAGGCAGTATGCCGAACAGATTGTACATTTGTTTGAGCAGCGTGCCCAGATTATTCTTCAACATAGGTAGTACCTGTAAAAAGAGAGAGATGTAAAACTTGTATACTTCGGCTGGGCGTGTTGTGCCCTTTGTTGTAAAGGTTTGTTTGTTTGTGAGCACGCAGTGATTTAATTGGGTATGTGTCCTTTTTGTTTGCCTGACGTTGTCAGCTACTCAGGTGTACACGTTTAGTCCTCAGTCGATGAAATCGTGAGGTGGGGGGAGCCCCCGAGTGCGTTTGTAGCATGTAGTGCAGTTGCAGAAAATAGTGAACCGAAGTTTTGGGGCGAGACACTTAGCTTTATTTATATCGTAATGGAGGAGGTACATTGTTCGGCTGAGGAGCCTTGGCTGGAAGCCTTATTGAAAGTAAAAGAAGGGGTAGGTTGCTATGGATAGAATCGTCGCAGGTGCGAGATATTCCATGGATTGGAGTATGCGACTCCAGATTCCACGTGCTTGAGGCGATAGGCGCCACCTGGGATGACTTCGGTGATGACGTAGGGTCCTTCCCATGGCGACTCGAATTTATTCGGTCGCTTTTGCTTCATCATAACGAGGTCTCCTTGACGAAGGACCTTGGCGCAGCCGTGGCAAGTGCTAGTTGCGGACTCTGCTGGTACACCGATCGAGCCGCTATATCCGTGCTTCGTCGAGTGTATCGGCGGTGTCTTGAGTGCAGCCGTATTTGACTTGTGGCGATAACCGTGGGGCATGGTGGCGTGCCGGTGGTAGCGGCTTCGGCTCCGTGTACCATGAAGAACGGTGTGTAGCCGGTGGAGCTGTTTGGCGTAGTTCGTAAGCTCCACAGGACGGAGGGTAGCTCCTTCGTCCAATTTCCAGATTTGTGTTCGAGTGAGCTCATGAGGCGATTCTTGATGCCTACTCCGATTAGGCCGTTGGCCTTTTCCACTTTCCCGTTCGTTTGCGGGTGCGCCACCGAGGCATATGTGATGTTGATCCCAAGGCCTTCGCAGAAGTCCTGGAATTCTTCCGAGATGAAGTTCGATCCGTTGTCGGTGATGATGCTGTGTGGTACGCCGAACCTGTAGACAATGGACTAAAAGAACTTGACGGCAATTTTGCCTTTTTGGTTGGTGACCAGCATGGCCTCGATCCACTTGGTGAATTTTTCGACCGCAACCAGGAGGAAGACGTGTCCTCCTTTCGAGGATTTTGGCAGTTTGCCGATCATGTCGAGGACCCATTGAGCGAAAGGCCAAGATATAGGTATGGGCCTGAGCTCGGACCCAGGTGCATGCGGTTTGTCGGTGAACCGTTGGCAGCCGTTGCATCTTCGGACGATGTCCTTTGCATCGCTCATGGCGTTGGCGGTGAGAATCTGCGTAGAGCTTTAGCGACAAGGGAGCGGCTGCCTGCGTGGTGGCCGCAGATGCCTTCGTCGATGTCTTGGAGTATGGCTTTGCCGTCGTTGATGATGACGCACCGTTGAAGTACACCCGTGATGCTGCGCTTGTACAGCTCGCCGTTGATGATGGTGAAGGCTTTTGACCGGCGAGATATGCGTCGGGCGTCTGTTGGGCTGTCAGGCAATTCTCTGGTTATCAAGAACTGGAGGTATGGTCGTGTCCAAGCTTCTTCGACTGCCATGACCTGTATCAGGTTGACCATAGCGACCTCTGTGTCCAGTTTCTCGGGTCCTTCATGTCCTTCGGGTAGCGTGGCCCCCGAGTGTTCTGCTTCTTCGGGTGATCCCTTGGGGAATTTCCGCTTGATGGATGGCACGCAGATTTGTTCGAGGAACACACCTGGTGGTACCTTTGCGCAAGTGGAGCCGATGTTGGCGAGTTTATCGGCTTCCTCGTTCCTCTCTCTTCCAACGTGCCGAAGTTCGCAGCCATCGAATTCTCCTTCGAGTGCGTTGTAGAGCGCGCGGTACGCGATCATGTTTTCGGCGTGTGCGTCACACTCATTCATCGTCTGCTGGACGACGAGGTTGGAGTCACCGTAAATGGCGGTAGCGTTGCGCATATATTGCCATCCTCATGCCATGGATGAGGGCTTCGTATTCGGCTTCGTTGTTGGAGGCTCTGAATTTCATCCGAAGAACGTACTTCATCTTTTCACCTTGCGGGGAGGTCAGTATGACCCCTGCCCCTACTCCGGCTTCGCGCTTGGAGCCGTCGAAATGCATTGTCCAGGACTGTGACATGTCTGGGGTGTCTGGCAGCTGTAGCTCCATCCAGTGCACCAGGAAGTCCGGAAGGACTTGATATTTGATTGTGTGTCGCTTCTCGTAGACGATGTCCAAGGGTGATAGTTCGATGCCCCACAGGGCCACCCGTCCTGTGGTCTCTGGATTATTCAGGATGCTGTTCAGGGGTGCTTCGTTGATGACCATCACTTGGTGCTCCTGGAAGTAATGGCTCAACCGTCGAGCCGTCATGAACACGCCGTAGGCTAGCCACAGTAGTGAGGGTACCTCTGCTTTGTTGGTGTCGATTACCTCGGAGGTAGTAAATTGAACCTGGACCCGTGGGTCTTGCCTTCTTCGGTCGTTTGACCACGAGTCAGTCTTGACCACGGTGTGTGGCTGCTATGTCTGCGGCGGGGCTCGCGCTCCTTTGGAGTGACCAAAACGGGCGAGGTGGAGTGGAGCCACTTGAGGCTTTCGAATGCGTCGTTGGCTTCTGGTGTCCATTCGAACTTGTATGCTTTACGCAGCAGCTGGTAGAATGGTAGGGCCTTCTCGCCCATGCAGCTGATGAACACCTTAGCGGCTACTCGTCTGCGAGCTTTGGGCGCCTTGAGGTTTTTCGGCTTCTCCATCGTCATGATAGCTTTGATTTTCTTCGGGTTCGCCTCAATCCCTCGTTGAGAGATGAAGTACCCGAGCAGCTGACCTGATGGGACGCCGAAGGCACACTTTTCGGGATTGAGCTTGATCCTATAGCGATCAAGGTTATCGAACGTCTCGCGGAGATCGTCGATAAATGTTCTTGCCTCTGGTTTTATTACTATGTCGCCGACATAAACTTGGACGTTCGACCAATCTGGTCCTTGAGGCAAGCATGCATCGCTGATGCGTGGCACCAGTTCTTTAGCCGAAGGGCATTGTGTTATAACAGAATACTCGAGCGGTGTGATGATAAACGCCGTTTTCTCGATCTTCGACCTTGAGCGAATCTGGTTATAGCCTGAGTAGGCGTCGAGGAAGGAGAGTTTCGCAACTGCAATCGAATCGATGATCTGGTCGATCCGTGGAAGAGGGAAATGGTCCTTTGCGGTGCTTATTTAGTGACGTGAATTCCACACACATCCGCGGGATGTCCGTGTCCTTCTTCGGGACCATCACCGTGTTTGCAAGCCACTCGCTTTCTTTGATTTCCCGATGAAGTCTGCGGCGATCTATTGATTTCCTTGCCGATAGCTTGGTCGTAGCTCAACCAGGTCTTGGATGGGTATGGCGGCTTGGTGTCTTGAAAGACATTGAGTGCGTGCTCGGCGAATTCCACAGGAACTCTGGCATGTCCGCGGGACACCGGTAAGATTTCCAGCTCACGGAGGAATTCGACGAGCGCCTTCCTATCGGTCTTGAGGTCATTGGCGATCGGCCGTCTTGGGCATCCGTCGGATGGACTGCACTTTATTGGTGTTGACGGTGGAGTCGAAGGACATGTCGGTGCGTTACGCCTTGTGAGAGGGTAGCCCATTGTCGTCACCTCGCGGAGCCTTACAAGCTCGTCTTGCATGCCGAAAAGGCGGGAGATTTTGTTGAAATCCTGTCGCATTGGTCCGATCGGTGAAGCTCCATGGATGTGATGGCGCCTTGGTCCTGGCATCTTGAGTAGTAGGTATCGTAGTGTGGGAAGGCCAGAACCTTATGAATGCTACGTCCAAGGATGGCGTGGTATTGTGACGCCATCCACCACTTCAATTGAGTCGCTCTGCCGAAAGTTTTCCAGCCGAAGATGACGTCGAGTCCTATTTTGCCCGGGGAATATGCCCTTCCTGGTACAATGCCGTGGAGCGTTGTGTCGATTGTTCAGCTGCATTGTGGGATCCGCATAGCTGCGGTGCTTGCGAACATTAGGTTGATGCTGCGCCACCGTCCATGAAGACGCGACTCATCTCGAAGCCTCCGATCTGCGCCTCCGGCACCGGCAGCATGACCTGGCGAGGATCTGGCAAGGTGATCCGCGCGAGTGAACGTGATGCAGGACTCCGATCCGAGGTACTCGGGGATTGCATGTGGTTGCCACGAGTTGATTTGTCGGGTGATTTTCTTACGCACCCTTTGTGGGGCGTCCTTTCTGGATCATATTTAGTGCTCCCTTTGGTGGGGGATATACGACCCAGGCGTTGTTTTGCGCTGGTGCGACTGGTTGGTTTGGGCCTCCAATAGGTGGTGGTGGAGGAGCTCCGTGTGCTATTTCTCCTTGCGCGGGTGCGTTTCCGAACACAGGGATTGGGGCTTGTTGCCTCATCTGGGCCATGCTTTCGAAGTTTGGAACTCATGGCGGTCCTTGAGCATGTGGAGCTTTCATTTTGCCATCTTGCTTGTCGATGTAGAAGTGGATGGTGCATGGACCCGAAAGTTTTGAATCTTTGAGGGTCCATTGTCGCGATCATGGCGTTGCCACGATTGTGATGATCGTCCATTGTCGGAGATTTCCTCATGTAACCTCGGCCATTGCTGTTGTCGCTGGCGGTTCGGCGTAGCCAGCCGCGACCATGTCGGGTCCGTCGCGGTCTTCGTGACGCGCGATCTCCTCTTCTTGCGGCGCTCTCGCCTTGCGTAGTCGTCCTCTTCATCGATTGCGCTTCTGGATGCAATCTTCGCGTCTGCCCAGCTGCTGGCAATTTCCATGAGGTGGTCGAGTGTCTTGGGCTTGACACGCCCAAGTTCTTCCTTGAAATCTTGGCGTTTGACGCTGTCTCTGAAGGCTTGATGGCCCTCTCCTGAGATATGCCTTGTGGAGTTCTTGGTGGTAGACCAGCGTAATATATGCTGGCGAATAGATTCCCCGTTCTGAGTGCAGGCTCGCAACTCTTGATTGAGGCGGCCTCTTCTGGTGCCTTGAAATTTCGGATGAAGTCGTAGCTAGCTCCTCCCAACTTCGGATGGATCGATGATAGGTCTGAGCGGACCAGCCGCCTTTGTCACCGTTGGAGGCATTGCATGGCTGTTTCTTTGTTACCGCCGTGCAGCTTGACGGATGACAGATGATCGCTGAGCCTAGATTTTGGATCTTGCGTGCCGTTGAACTTCGGAGTGTCCTAAGGAAGCTTGAAATTGCGTGGCATCTTTGTTCGTCGAACAGATCTGCTGAAGCATCGAGCTCCACAGAGTTCTCCTTCATCTTCATCCATCTCGAACTCGGACGAGCATGCACGTTTGGCTCGCGCTTTGTCGATTTTGCGTTGTGCAAGCGCGTCTCTGGTGTCGTAGTCGCGTTTATGGCGATGCGAGCTCTTCTTCCTTCGAGGAAGGTCGTGCTCCTCCTCCTCTTCGGATGAAGGGGTGGGGCTGATCGCGCTGACGGAGCTTTCTTCTTGACTCCGCGAGGCGTCTTCGTGGAGCGCAGCCGGCGAGTCCGAGTCCGGTGAGTGAGGACTTATGCATGGCTCTTTGGGTCCCCTCCGGAGGTTGGTGGGCGCGAGATCTGTGATGGATGCCGGGATCGCAGCTTGTGGTGTCTTGGGATAATGTTGTCGCGGCATCCATATCCATGAACGATGTGTGGAAGTTCGGGTCACATCACGACGTTCCTTGGGATCCATGTTCTCCACCGCGGCGGTGCTTGTTTCCACGATTTCCATTCGTGCTAGAGCCGGGTACCATGGCGGAGCGCCTTCGTCATGGCTGGACTCGGAGGCTGCTTGCTTGCGTTTGTCGAGCGTCTCCTGCATCTTGACTTGCTTCTTGTGCTCCTCGATGAGGAGGTAGTGGTACGCCATCAGTAAGTCGTGTGGTGCATCCACATGCAGGACTATGTCGCCTGCAACGGCACGGCGTGTCTGGACCCATCCTTCTTTGCTAAGTTGGATGACGTGGCCGTTGTTCTCCCCTTCGGGTGGGGGGATTGGCTTCTTCTGTTCTCGCCGTTTCCGCCGTTTCCATCCTGCGGGTTGGGGTTCGTGTTGCGGCGGGTTGGGCGTTGATCTGGATGACCGCGGGCGCATAGGTGGCGCTTCGTGATCGGTTGCTTGCGCAGCTTTGGATCGAGCCGTAGGTCCCTTCATCCGAAGGTGGATCGCACAGATCGGAGTTGCATTGCTGCTGCATGAGAACTCATCTGTCGATGGTGACGTGCGTAGCACGGGGTGTGGAGCCCACGAGGCGGGCCTGATTGATGGCACGGGCACCCGCTCAGGAAGGTGGAGGGTGCCAGTTTGTCCCACCTGGAAGCAGAAGCTCCCGAACAAAATCTCGAGTCCGTCGCCTACGGGCTCGAAATCTTTCATGGTGGCCGGCGAATGGGCGGTGAAGTCGAAGGTCCCGAAGAGGAGGTCGTTCTCCGTCGCCGCGGAGTTGTAGATCGATCGGGTTGGGACCGTCATGATCGCACAATCAGCAGCCCCGATTCCCACAGACGGCGCCAATTGACAAGGTTTAATCTCGTCAATGCCCATTGTTATGGACTTGGGTTTTGGAGAAGATGGGGATGCTGGAGATCGTGGCACGGTTAACAGACAAGCAACCAGGGGACACGAGATTTACCTGTGTTCGAGCCCCTGGGAAAACCCTACTCTGCTTGCGCTCTTGATTACGGCGAACCGAGGTTCTGAGGTGTGATTCGATCTGGCGTGGAGGTGTGTGCGAAAGTATGAGTCGAGAGCTCTAGGACGTGCCCTCCTGGCCTTTATATAGACTTAGGCAGGTCCCGGGCATAGTCCTAGTCGGTTACAAGTTCTAGGATTTTACCCCTTTGAATTTCCTATCTACGCTAGTCTTGCTCTCCAAGGATCCGAAGGCGTCATGGGCCTTGGCCACCCGAAAATCTTCATGGGTCAGCGTATATCTGCTGTGGGCCTTCCTTGGGCTGGACCAGGTATGCTGAAGTTACATACCCGTAGGGTATAACCATGTCAGTTCCTCTTCAAGAGCTTCATTTAGGTTGGCAATTTCATTAGCATACTCACGCTCAAGACTACTTATTTTATCTATTTTGTCCTCATGCTCATATATTAGTTGCCTACTTTCAATAGCACAAGTCAAGATTTCAATGAAAGTAGAGCAAGCATTTTTATTAGGATGAAGAGCACGAAGGACTAGCCCCCCCTTCTCTTTTAGAGAAGCAACATCATTATCTACTTCTACATGATCAACATTCACATTATCATGAGATATATTGGAGTCCAAAGGAGAGGTTACCTTTGAACCCTTAGCCATGAGGCACAAGTGAACATTGGAAGAAGATGATGATGAGGGAACACATGAAGCTCTAATGACAACTTTTCCTTGGCCCACACATTCTTCACTTTCCTCTACATGGTTAGCAACACAAGAACTAGAGGAAATGGAAGCACATTTATCATGGCAACAAGGCAAAGCAAGCATATCATCATGAGATATATCCAATTCATTTCTACAAGATATGCAAGGGAAATCAACACTAGGATATAAATCACATATGGTCCTACAAGTGTTCATTCCCAAAGATACAACATTGCAATGAGATAGAGACAAAGAATCATGAATGGAAATCTCACTATCTACATTGCAAGTTCTATCACCACTCACCATATCATTACCTTGTGACAACTCACATGATGGTGTAGTGGAAGAATATGAGAACTCATCGTGGCCGGAGGTGGAGGGAACACAATCATCCTCATCAAGCTTGGACACATCATATTTTGCTTGAAGCTTGGTCCATATATCATGGGCATTCCGGAAAGGCATGATTGAGGAAAGAACTACAAAGCTCACAACATTAACAAGCACATTAGATGCTTGAGCTTCAAGATAAGAGTTTGTATTCTCCTCCAAAGATAGATTTTGGGGATCCTTAGGAGGAGACAAGCCCATATCTAGAATTCGCTCAATGGTTGGGTCAATGGACCGAAAATGACTAAGCATGCGAGTACGCCAAACATCATAATGTGTGCCATCAAAAGCAAATGTATGAGAGTGCACTAAACCCCTAGGAGACATCTTTACTCTCGAGGCGGTGAAGCCTAAAAGCGAGAGACCTCGCTCTGATACCAATTGAAAGTACAAAGGAAGTCTCCTAGAGGGGGGGTGAATAGGCTTTTAAAAATATTACGGTTTAGGCTCAAGTAAATGCGGAATAAAACTAACGTTTAATTTATTGAGCATAAAACCTAGCCACTAAGTTCACCTAGGTGCACCAACAACCTATGATAAGCAATACAAGCAACAAGGTGATAGCAAGGTATAAATACTTCAAGCACGATGGCTATCACAATGTAAAGTGCATAAGTAAAGGGTACGGTTGAGAGATAACCGATGGACGCGGAGACGAAGATTTGTTTCCCGAAGTTCACTTCCAAAGAAGCTACGTCTCCGTTGGAGAGGTGCGATGGCGCAATGCTCTCCGAACGCCACAAATGGCTCACCTCGAGGTGTGGTGGCTCGATGCTCACCCAACGCCACACAAGGCCTCACCCCGGATGCGGAAGCACGCAACTCACCGAAGCCACAAAAGGCTCACCCTATTCTCCCAAGTGCGCACCACAAAAGGCGGGCACTTGCTCCACTATGGGACGCTTGAGGGCGGTCACCGAACCCGTACAAGATTGGGGCTAACTCCACAACTCAATTGGAGGCTGTAGGGTTCACAACATAGAAAACAAAAAAATTCCTACGATGGGAACAACTATGTACCAAGATCTATCTACTAGATACAAACAACGGGCGGATGTATATCCGTAGAGAACATACCCTTGAAGACCGACAAAGCTTAACGAGTCCAAACTCGTGGTTGATGTAGACGATCTCTTGCCGATCTCAAGATCGAGAGGAAGTCCTAGCGCCAAAGCAAGCGCATATGTGCTCGCACACGTTCGAGGCACCGATCAACCTCCGCCTCCTTGCTCCAGCGATGCGGTGAAGCACAACTCTTTCTTGCCGAATAGCCAGGAACATGTATCTCGCTAGTCCGAGACCATGGGGGATAAATTCTAGAGGGGGAGAGAGATCCTTCACGAGGAGGTGTGAGTGAGAGAGAGGGAGGGGGCTCCTTTTATAGGGAGAGGGGGGCACCCAAGGGGCCATGCGCCCAGCCATGGGGCTGCCCCCACCTCTTCCACATTCATGTGGGTGGACACTCCACTCACTCAAATGCCTTTCAATTCCCTCCACTCAAAAACCCACTCAAATTCCCATTAAATTTCCACCAAATTTAATGCAAACTCTCATTAAATAAAACTCTTTTATTTTATTCAGAATTTTGTCAATTACTTTAATGACAAACATTCACAAATAACCCCTTGCTAGAATTCTATTTCACATGCATAACCACTTTATGCAATTTCACCCAAAAACCTGTTAATGTATCTAGTGAAATAAATTCCTGCGCTTGTTATTCTTTTCGGCATGAAACTTTTGCTCCAAATGGATGTCGGAGTCTCTTAAGTGTGTCACCCTACGGTTCGCGAATAATGCGGACATGATCGAGACCCCTCTCGGATCAATAATTAGAAGCGGG
Source organism: Avena longiglumis (assembly GCA_030063025.1). Classification (NCBI taxonomy): domain Eukaryota; kingdom Viridiplantae; phylum Streptophyta; class Magnoliopsida; order Poales; family Poaceae; genus Avena; species Avena longiglumis. Next base: position 82,568,681 of record CP125976.1, read on the forward strand.
ATCTGGAGACCCATACTGACTCCCACACATTCAACGATGAATTTCTTGTGATCGTCGGAACCTTTTACGCTAGTATCTTAATCCTTTTGTTTCACGATATATTACATGTCCGAGATTCGATCATCGGTATCTCCATACCTAGTTTGATCTAAATTCTTGACATGCACTCTATTCTCGTTCGTGATATAACACTCTAGTGATCAAATCACTTGCTTGCAAGCTAACCAATGTGATATCACCGAGAGGGCGGTATATCTATCCATCATCGGGATGAACAAATTCCACTCTCGATCCATGGGCCTAAACATAACACTTTATTAGTTCTTAATCCATCTTTATAATCACCACATTGCGTGTGACGTTTGATGTTATCAAGAAACTCTTAGGTGTTAGTGATTGACATGATCTCATGGTCTAAGGATTAGGATCACTGTAAGTTGTTATAGAAATATAAACTCAATGACTTTGATCGTAATGCTATACTTGGATGAATGTTCATCACACCATTACACTAATGTTGTGACCCGTTATTAACACCCAATGTCCATGATCGAAACCTTGATCATCTTGTTAATCAACGAGCTAGTTTATGAGAGAGGCAGAACTAGGAACTTTGTTTGTTTATTAAACACACATGTATTAACGTTCCGTATTAATACAATTATAGCATGCAAAATAAACATTTATCATAAACAAGGAATACGATAATAACTACTTTATTATTGCCTCTCGGGCATATTCCTTGATCTCCACTTGCACTAGAGACAATAATCTAGTTTGAGAACTTTGCGTATTGAACACTTATGGCTTTCCGTGTTCCATATACAATTGCAAGTGGTTAACATAATCTAAGGATCGGCGCTTCGGTCCGTGTGTATTTGCATGTCTTTGCGTCTTCACGCATCACTCATTCTCAATGAGATGGCATTGTATAAATTTGGTCTTTCGGTGAGACCTTTAGTTCCTTGGGGTTAAATCATGTCGATACTATTGTCATACAATATATCTTTAGTGTTAGCGTTGAACCACCTTAGTTTGATAACAAACTACTTGACACAAATTCCCTCCTTTGCTGCTACTATAGCAGTCATATACTTAGCCTTTTATTGTAGTATCCGTCACAATGTCTTAACTTTGGAATTCATCCAAATCCATCATGGAATCTCCTTTCAATTACATTGTGCCACCCATAGTTTAAATTGAGATAAACTTAATTTGTATCTTGTGACAAAACTAGTATCAATGTAACGCTTTACAATGAACTATTTGTAATTGTTTGTCACCTCTACACAAATATATTCTTAGTTCTTCCAAAAGATCATAAGAATATTCTCACTATCGTCCAATGATCTTTTTATGATTCATTCTGGTATATGATCATAACACTTAGAGCATAGGACATATCTGGATGTGTACATATCATGGTATGATTGATCAAAAACATCCTTGTGATTTCACTCATCAAGTGTCAAAGCACTTGAATCTTGTTTCACTTATCAAGTGGCAATACACTTGAATCTTGATTCATTTCCTTTCCATGCGACAAGAACCGTTTCTTGTCGTTTCTATATTGAACTCCTTCAATATCTCATATATGTACGTTTGGCACAACCATATTAGCGTCACAGTCTATCCACTATAGACATCCATGCTAAATATTCGGTTTTTGCCTAAGTCTTTCATCGAAATGAAATTCTTAACCTTTGTCAATAAAAGATACATCATTTCTAATCAACAAGATGTCTTCCACATAATGTATTAGAAATATGTCTTAGCGCTCCCACTTAATTTCTTGCAAATGCAAGCATCTTCATCGTCTCCTAATGAAAAACTCCTTTTTCATCATGGTGAAGATTCCAACTCCGCGATGCTTACTTCAACAATTGAAGTTTGCATGTCCCTTTTAGCATCCTTTGAATTAACAAAACCCTTTGGATCCTGTCATGTACACATCCTAGGTAACCATTCTATTAAAAGAACTTTGATTTGTTTATTCATCTACCATATAACAAATTATATGTAGTGGTTGCTACTTTAATCCGTCCAGACTAAATATCCGTCCAGACTAAATATCCGTCCTAGGTAACCATTCTATTAAAATACTTTACTGACATGTCGATTATTTCATAGATGTGAAACATCCATGTCTGTTTCTTTATAGATCCAAGTTCAAAACTTGATTTCTCGTGTATGGAACTATCACGGATTTTATGGCTTCAAGCCATTTGATGGAGTCAGGGCCCATCATCGCTTCTTTGCATATAGTCGGTTCATCATTGTCAAACAATAATGATTTACTCTCAAATCTTAATCATTTGATTATTTATCCGACCTTCTTGGTTCAATAGGAACTTTAGACCTCCGTGACCGCAACCTTTGAGGCACGTAATCCGTGAGCATTCTGGCCGCCTCCGGAACATTTTCCGGCGCTGCGCAACTCAGCACATATAGCTAAGGTTCATTAACCTTATCAAAGTTCTATTGTCCTCCCACTTAACATTTATGAAAAATTCCTTCTTCAAGAAACTTCATATTTCAAGCGAAAAACCCCTTTGTCCTCGGTGTTATGGAGGAATAACCAATTGTTATTCGAAATAACCTACAAAGACATGCTCATCCGACTTTGGTTGTAAACATCTTACTTATGTTTAGCATACCAAAATTTAAGAAATGACAACTTGGGTTTTACCCCAAACCATAACTTCCATGGTGTCATTTCAACGGATCAATATGGAGCTCTTTTCAGTGTAAAAGCGGTAGTCTCTAAAGCTTTAATCTTTTAAAACATAATGGTAGTTTTATGAATAACACCTTTGATCCAACCATGTCAAACAAGGTTTCATTACAAATCTCAAACACTCCATACTCCTATGGTGTTTCGGGAGATGTAAATCTAGGTGTTTTGCTAAACTTGTAACTCAAATAAATCCCTTTATGATAAAATCATAATTCATTTATTTTCTTGTTACACTTGTAACTCAAATAAATCCCTTATGATAAAATCATAAACCATTTATTTTCTTGTCACAATGATTTTCACTTCATCTTGAAAGTCTTTGAACATTTTAAAATATTTCACACTTCTTTCTCATTAAGTGAATATTCACTCAAATTTCCGGAGAAAGTATATGAAGTTGAAACCCATCGCTTACGACTACACATAATGGAATACATACATCGATATGTATAAATTCCAATAATTTAGTCGTTCGTTCTTCTTTGGCCTTTGAACGAAGTTTTAATTATCACGTGGAAAGTCACACAAGCGTCACTTGATCAAATCAAAGACTCCAAAAATCCATGAATATGGAGATTCTTTCATGTTTTCTTTCCAATATAATTTAAACAGCGATGTCACTTCGTAAGTTATCTTTCAATCATTTGTCTTGCGACATTTTAGCATTAGGTTTTATGGATGTGATTTCTCCAACTAGATTTGTAAATCATCCATCTTATATGGAATATGGTAATTATTTGAACAGCCTTTGTTCTCATAATACCTGATTCAAATAACAATTATTAAAACAAATCTTGAAGTCAAGCTTTGATGTCAATAAGAAATACAAACAACGGTTTGTTTGTTTTCGATGAACATCATCACATATTATCTTGCTAGTTACTTAGGCCATTGTGGTTCATGAATTGCGTTGTTCCGTATGAAATTTCATACCAACCAATTCGGTATCCAATACCCAAGAACCACATTGTTTAACAAGCAAAGAATACAACCATAACATGTATATCATATGTATACTTAAATTGGATATTTCCAATCTTTTCTTTTCTGCCAAATATATTTTATAGATTCTCTTTCAGCATTTCCTTTTCCTTTTTAAAAGAATCTATCAACGTCAAAAGTGGCACCATATACATGACACATAGTCCAAAGCGTGTATATTCAAATAATAATACCTTTGGATTTGCACTTTGAAGTAGATCACCATCATCAAAATGATCGGTATTCTTTCAAAATCCATTCTTTAGTAATCTTTTAGTGTAGTAAACACTTTACATACATCTTCCATTCATCCTTATCATGACGACTTTCATGATCAAGCTACTGTAGCTTATAAAGGCGAATCGTGAGTATAACATTACTTTCCAAAACACTTTTGGATGATTAGGATGTCTAGCATCTCCAACCTTCGTAAATTCTCATCCAATATGAGAACATATATTATACTCTATCATATTGCAACCAAAACATTGTTTCAGATATCGTTATATTTGTCACACATGATGGTTTCTGAAACAATTCTTTCAGCTCCTAGATAAACTTGATACTAAAACAATCAAGAATCATGGAGGCAAACATGATACTTAAGATACTAACACTGGAATTGTTACTCTCGATTTAATACCAACTATTAAATTTCACGGAGTAAATAGAGTTTGTTGAAAGTTTGCAATAGGACTTTACTTTGATTGACACTCAACACAATACGATACCAGTTCGTAAAGTATATATCCAGGATTTTATAGTTCTATTATCTCAATTACGACTATGCATAAGGTGGTGAACGAATGCCAATGACTACAACAAATTATGAAAATTCACTTTGATTTAATTTATGATAAATTGAGTTCTACTAATCCAAATTAGAAATAAACTCCCACTCAAAAACGACATCCCTCGTGTCTTTTTGGTGATTACATGAACCAAATCCACTACACCAAGTCCGGTCATCACGTGAGTCGGTATAGCTTCAAATGCGAGCATCCATATGGTCATCATATCAAAACATATGACTCATGCATAACCTTTCGGTCCGTGTTCCAGGGCCGTATACATGCTAGGCTCGTCAAGTAAGAACCTTAGTATTCGCGTGTGTAACTGTCTTACACCCGAGATATGCTCGTGGATTCAAGTACACTCGATCATCACGTGATGTCTCGAAGCGACGAAATATTGTCGGTGCATACTTAAGGAAGAACACATTCTTATCTTGATATCTAAATGAGGGATCATCTTATTATTCTAATAAAACGCCAAACAAGCAATATAAGATGCAATCAAAACATCACATGTTTATTAGTGAAATGATATGGTTCCCGCATATGATCTCCATCATGTGCACCGTGGTATGATCACTATCATACCTATATGTGTAAGTCCAAGGTCTATGGATATTACACGTTATGTGTGTTGTAAGAGTATCATCTCATACTTCTACTTACAAGATAACCATATCATAACACTAGCCCAGCAACAATCTAAACTAGATGCCTCTAATTTATCCATTGCAAATTTTATGTGGCTTAGGGCTTTCGTAGATAGAACCGTTCTTACCTACAGACATGAAACACAACGAGGATAACCAAATTTTTGACAACTCATTGCAAATTAGATATTGACTATAGTAGGAGAGACAGACACCCGCTAGCCACATATGCAAAACTAGTTGCATGTCAAGCGTGGAACAGGTCTCATGTGCGAGGACATGTAAAGTTTGTCCGGTGATAGGGATATGCCTACCGGGGTATACCCAGCAAGACGTTTCCGACTGGCCCAAAAACCGGCGAGTGGGCCTGCAGGACGGCGAATGGATTGAAGCCCGGCGAGGAACCAAGCGACTGGAAGCTGAAGGCCCAGGCGAGTAGATAGGCCCAGTCGGATTAGGTTAAATGACTACCGAAGCTTTAACTGAATTGGTTGAGATATGTAAACCCTAGGGGAGGTGAGCCTATATAAACCTCCCTATAGGGCGAGTAGAGATACGCTCCCTCATACACCCAAGCGACTCGCCGCCTAACAGCCGAGCTCGCCCATTGTAACACCTCCATAATACAATCTAGCAGGAGTAGGTCTTTACCCTCCGGGGGGCGAACCTGGGTAAAACCCTGTGTCTTTGCCCTCATCTCGCACCGCAGATGGCTGGCCGCCCTTGCCCCTCGTTCTACTACTCGCTGCCGATTGCAGCATCTTCCGTGACTATTCCCATGACAGTGGCGCCCATCGTGGGGCCTGGCCGGTCCGACCGGTGTTCTGCGGCGAGATCCAATCTTCCCATCAACGAGACGGTCGCCACCGGCCGCATGATAGCGATCGGCGAGATTGCAGCTACGTCCCGGCGGCGCGACCCGTGACGCACAGCGTGATCCTGCCGATCGGCACGATCAGCCTCTTCGTCGGCCTCACCGACGTCATCGTCTCGGAGGATTCGGCTCGCATCCGCGAGTCGCCGCCACATGATCGGCTCTCCGAGAGCCAGATCCGCACGATCCACCGCCTCGCCTCCGAGTACAATTCGGCCCACAGCAACGTGGCCGAAAACTCAGTGGCCGCAGAGGATGCGGCCCTCAATGACGACGCCAACTCGGCGACCCCGGCGTCACTCGCCGGATCCATCACCGCGGCTTCATCCGCGGGATCCATCGCCCATGTCTCCAACCTGGGAGACTTAGAGGACCCCTCCATCCTCGGGATCTTCGAATTCGACTCCGGGTCGGAGAACTCCGCCGACCTCCACGACGGAACCGGTCGCCACGCCGTGACCTACATGGCAACCGGCACCGATCCGCCGGAGGATCCATTCTCCACCCCAACCCCTCCTAACGCCACGGCAACAGAGGTCGATGAACTCCGCCTGAAAATGGCGGAGGCGGTGCGCAAGGAGCAAGCCGAGCGCGAAAAATTTCGCCTCGAGCAGGTGACGGCGCAGGAGCTATCACGCTACCACCAGCAGCGGATCAGGTCACGCCTGAACCCCACCGCTGTGGGCGCCTGAACTTCGACGAAAAACGACCGGCCCGCGTGGCGCCGCGATCTGCGAGAACGCGCCACCGAGGAAGCCCGGCCCCGCCAGATCAACGGCGATGGCGCCCACCTCCACCCAACCGCACTCCTCGAGGACCAGCCGGATAGTAGTCTCCTCACGGAGCGAGACGCAAACGGCCTCCCTCGTTTCTCCACCCCGATGGACAACCTCGTGGCAGGCCGAGAACCGACAAGATCACGGCTACCGCGACGCGCCTCTGATCCAATACGTCGGCCGCTCGTGAGGGCCGCCGAGCAACAAAGAGCGGCGCCGACTCGCAAGGTCGAGTATACTCGCGTTCCTCGGGAAGCGGCGGACTCCAGCCGCCCGGCGGCAAACACCCTCAACCGCCCGCCACCGAGCCACTGCAGCTCAACACCGACCGCGAACGCACTCTCCACCAACGACCCAGGTGGCAACCAACCTCGCCGCCAGCGGGCAACCCATCGACGCCGCACCACATCATCAACAACCAAAGTTGGCGCGCCGCCAGCCCGAAGACTGCGACATACCCTAACCAATCGCCGTGGCGAGCCCATGGGATCGCTCGATCGACTCGGACCCAAGTGCTTGGACCAATGATTCGAGGCGAAGTACCGCCAAACTTCAAGGCGCCAAAGAGATAGAAAAGTACGACTCCTCGACGACCGCCGTCTGCTCGACACATACCTCATGGCGATGGGGATCGCAGCCACATCGACCGCTAGCCGCCTGTTACCTCCCCCTGATGATGGAGGGGACGTGCAGGTAGTGGATCAACACCTCCCCAGGACAGTATCGACTCCTAGGAGGAGATGCGCGACGCCTTCGTCAGGCACTTCGAGTGCTCCTACACCCGCCACCACTATCGAGGACCGAGCGATGCGTCCGGGGACCCGAGTCGACCAAGAATCGGGCCCAACGGTCACAAGCACTATGGCACAACGCGGTCGGCATTCACCCGGACACCGCGATCCATTGCTTCAAGACCTCGTGCCGCTACGAGCCCCTGGTCTCCAAGCTCAAGCGACACTCCCGCACACTCGACAACATCCCCGACCTCCTCGAGATCGCCAAACGGTACGCCGAGGAAGATCCCAACCAGGAAACTGACGACGAGTCAGGAGGTCAACGCCGCACGAGCGGCAACGACGGCGGACGCCGGTCCGACCTACGCTATAGCAGCACTCGCCTTACCGGAAAGCACCGCAGTGACGGGCGAGTCGACTTCGTCGCCAACGCCGGGCACGCGCAACGCGATCCCAAGAGCTTCCGCCGCGATGGAGGACAACGCCGCGACGGCAGCAACTACAAGGCCAAGCCAAGGTTCGACCCCGCGGCTCTCCTTAACCAACCATGTGCGTTTCATAGCAGGGAAGGGAAGCCCGCAACGCACACCACCGCCGACTGCCACACCCTCAGGGAAATCGAGAAGGCACGGCGAGCGCGGGAGGACCCCGACAACGACCCGCCAAACGGCGGAAAATTTGGCAAAGTGGCCGGCTCGCTCCACACCTTCACAGGCTTCAACACGAAGCGCGAGAAGAAGGTCATCGCCCGCGCTGTCGCCGTCAACGCGGTGGCCCAGGTGGACGTTCCCCAGTTCCTAAACTGGTCGGAGCAGCCCATCACCTGGAGCCGCCAAGACCACTCGCCACGCATCGAGTACCCAGGACGAGTCGCCCTGGTGGTCAAGCCCAAGGTCGACTCACCGTCGCCCAAGACACGATGGATGGCGGTAGCTCCATCATCATCCTATACCGACACCTTCAGCGGCTCATCCCGCAATGGCGATCGAGACGACCCACACCACATTCCACGGCATCGCCCTCGGTGAAGGCACCCGATCGGCAAGATCACGCTGCCACCTTCGCACACCGGCAAACTTCGCACCGAGCGGATCGTCTTGAGCTGGTGCCTTCGACAGCCCCTACCATGCGTCTGGGGTGCCAGCGTCGCTAAATTCATGGCGGCGCCACCACGCCAGATAACGCGATGAAGCTCCCCGGGCCGTGCGGCGTCATCACCATCCACTGCGACCCCGACATGGCCGCCGAGTGCGAGGCCAAAGGAGCCGAGCTCGCTGACGCCATCATCGCGGCCGAGACCAACCACGCCGATGAGCTCGCCAAGTACGCGAGCGGAGTCAACAACGACGACCCCACCATACTCAAGAAGCCCAACTCAGAGGGCGCAAACACCTCAACCTTTGAGGCCATGAAGCACACCCGCACCGTCGAGCTGGTCCCAGGCGACTCCAGCCAGACGGTGACGATCGGGATGGGCATGAGCCCAGCATAGGAAGGCGCGCTCATCGAGTTCCTCCGTGAGAACATGGACATCTTCGCATGGAAACCCTCTGACATGCCCGGTGTCCCTAGGGAGCTCGCTGAGCACAAGCTAAACGCCGACCCCAAATTGCGACCACAAGCGCCGCGCCTTCAATGAAGAACGCCACGAGCAATCACCGAGGAGGTGCAGCGTCTACCGGCTTCATCCGCCAATCAAGTACTCAAGTGGCAAACCCAGTCCTGGTCGAGAAGAAGAACGGGACCTGGAGAATGTGTATCGACTACACAAACATGAACGGCGCCTGCCCAAAGGAGCAGTTTGTCCTCCCGCGGATCGACCAGATAATCGATTCAACCGCGGGCTCGGAGTCGCTATGTTTCCTCGACGCCTAATCTGGGTACAACCAGATCAAAATGGCTGTCTAAGACGAAGAGAAGACGGCGTTCATCATGCCATTCGGAGCCTTCTGCTACACCGCCATGACCTTAGGCCTCAAGAACGCCGGGGCGACCTACCAGCGGTGCATGCAAGAATGCCTCGCAAGACAAATTGGCCGCAACATCCACGTCTACATCGACGACGTGGTCGTAAAATAGGCTCGCCAAGGCGACCTACTCGCCGACCTGGCGGAAACATTCGCCAACCTGCGAAGATATAAGATAAAGCTCAACCCAGGCAAATGCACCTTCCGTGTACCAGCCGGACAACTACCGGGTACGCTGCCCAAACGAGGATCGAGGCAAACCCCACGAAGATCGACACGATCGCCGCCGCAAACCCGAGTGCTGCGCGACGCCCGTAAGCCGGGCGAGTAGCGGCTAAGTCGCTTCATCCCGCTCGGGTAAAGGCGATGCCCCTATACCGCGGTGCGCAAGAACCCCAACTTCCATTGGGACAAGGAGGCGGATGACGCCCGCGACCTCAAAAAGGTGCTACTCGCCGCATTACTACCGCTGCCCCACGACAAAGAACACATGCTGGTTTACGCCGGCTTCCGAGCGTCGTCATGGTCGTCGGCGACAGAGGAAGGAAAGGAGCGCCACCCAGCGGCGGTGTACTACATCAGCGAGGTCCTCACCGAAGTCGCCACGGTACCCACAAAAAGCTAGTACGCGGTCTTGAGCTAGCGGCGCCCGCACTACTTTCAGAGCACCCGATCACGGTCCTCTCAAGACCACGCAAGACATCATCCGAATCAGAGGCGACCGGCGGGTCGCCAAGTGGGCCGAGATCGGCGTCCACAACATCAAATACGATCCACGAAAGATCAAGTCGCAGATCGGCAGACTTCATCGCCGATCGAAGAGGCCCAAAGCAGAGAAGATGTCGTATTCCACATCGAGCCTCGCACTTCGATGGCTCCAAGAACGCGGACGGCAGAGCGAGGATAGTGCTAAATTCACCAAAGGCGACAAGCTCCGCTACATCCTTCGCCTCGACTTCACACCTATTACCAACAACAAGGTCGAATCTGAGGCCCTACTCCATGGCATGAGCTGCCAAGGAGATGAACGTCAATCGCCTCCATTGCTACGGAGATTCCGACCTTGTCACCGGCAAGTCAGCACTGCGACGCCGTCTCCCCTACCATGGCGGCGTACCGCCAAGCAGTGGACAAATTGGGCGGACACTTCACCGGCTACTCCGTCGAGTGGATCGACAGACGGAAAAATGAGGAGGCCGACGCACTCTCTCGCATCGGGTCGGCTCGACTCGCACCACCCGCCGGCGTGTTCCTCGACACGATCACCAAGCCATCAGTCTCTCCCCCGAGGGAGATCGACATCGGAGTCCCACTCCAACTAGAGGCAACCTTGGTCGCACTCGTCAACGAGCCAGACGACTGGACCAAGCCCTACATCGCCTACCTGGAAGCCGGCACCCTGCCGGCAGACGAGACGGACGCTCGGATGATCGCTCGTCGATGCAAGTCCTACACCATCATCGACGGCGAAGCTCCACAAGCGTCACAGCGTGTTCCAACGCTGCGTCAACCAAATGAAGGACGCAGATCCTCCACGACATTCACTCCGTGATCGCGCACCACGCCGCCGCCCGCTCCTTGGTCGCCAAGGCTATGCGACATGGCTTTTATTGGCCCACCGCACACGCTGATGCTGTCGATATCGTCCAGCGGTGCGCCGGGTACCAGAAGTACGCCAACCAGACGCACGTACCGAGCTCGCCAAAACAATCCCCATCACCTGGCCATTCGTGTGGGGCATGGATATGGTAGGCCCTTCAAGAAGGCCCTCTCGGCTACACCCACCGCTAGTCGCCAGACAAATTCACGAAATGGGTGGAGGCCAAGCTAGTCCGGAAATGCGACGGAAGACCGCAACTAAATTCCTACGCGAGCTCATATATCGCTACGGGTTCCCAAAGATCATCACGGACAACGGTACCAACTTCGCCAAGGAGCCATGGCGATTCTGCAAGAGCACCACATCCGCTCGACCTCGGCCGCCCACCCGAATCCAATGGCCAGCGGAACGGGCCAACCAGCATCCTCCACGGCCTGAAGCCGCGACTCAAGTACCACTCGAGCATCGCCGGATGCTGGGTCGAAGAGTTGCCCTCCGTCATCCGGGGATCCGCACTCGGTCAAGATCGGCGGTTCACCCCTTCTTCATGGTCTACGGCCGAGGCGCATGCCCACCGACCTCGAGCACGACTCGCCGCGGGTCGTTCACTATACGGAAGCTGCGAACGAGCTTGCCCGCCAAGACGGGATCGACCAACTCGACGAAGCGCGTGACCTCGCTCGGTCACGCACCGCTATCTACCAGCAGGGACTCCGTCGCTACCACATCCGGCGGGTGAAAGCTCGCACCTTCCAAGAAGGCGACCTGGTGTTACGCATCATCCAGGATAAGAAGGGCATGCACAAGCTCTCCCCTCTGTGGGAAGGCCCATTTGCCATCGGGCGCGTACTCGGCAACGACGCCCACTACCTCATCGACGTCCGCGGGGACGGCGAACTCGACGTCAAGCGACCATGGAATGTAAAACTCCTACGGAAGTTCTACTCCTAGGACCCCACACATGTACTCTCCAGTCGCTACGAAATAAAAAGAAACGGTTACCGCAAATTGCGCCTACTCTCCATGACTTGTGCCACTCGCACTCGTAATAACAGCGTTACGCTAACCGCAGAAGTCAACCTTTGGTACAGCGATCGGCACGGCTAAGTAGTGCGATGTAAAACCGAGTCACCTCGGTCTTGCACCGCATGAAAACGCCCACCCGAGCCCCATTGGAGTCGCTTAGCTCGACTGGTTCTACGAGCCAAGACAATCGCCTCGGTTCTCACAAATGACCTTGGTCCTCCTCATCATCGGCATAGCGACTCGACGACTAAGTACCACGCCGGGACCGGACCAGTTCATCGCGAGCGGTCGTGAAAACGCCAAGTAGGAGAGCATGTCCAGACTCACACGATCGACCCCACGGGCCAGGCAGGAGTGACGCTCAAACCAACGCTAAGTCCTCAACCACCCTCGAGTTGCGCCTAGAACAACCAAGTACCACGCTGGGGACTCGCCACCCGACCTCGTTCGCAAGGGAAAACAGTAAAGCATGAGTACTTAAGGGAGTCGCCTAGCAACTGGCTCTTCGAGCTCGGGCGAGTCGACCAAAATAAAAAAACACATAACAACAACACATATATCGCATACGAGGTAAACCCCACAAAAAAAGGGCGGACGCGCTCGGGGACTCGTTCAAAAATCAATCACAAGCACACAACAAATACCAAAATAGACACGATGTTTCATTCAATTGCATATCGCATTGTTTAATGCTACAAAATATGCCCGCATGGCGCACTGCGCTAACGCCACAAGGCAAACTATCCTACTGCAGGCTTTGATGACGACCGCCAACATCCGGCGATTGCGGATGAACGGCGTGTACGGGTTCGACGGATACGTCGTCGATTCACCCGCCATTGCCGCGAAAAGGTTGCTCCACCTTGAAGTCACGATGTGGCGGCTCGGAGTCGTCGGTGCGACCGCCTCGGTAACGGAAGGAGGTCGCCATTGCCGCATACACGTTCGAGTACGCGGCGGTCCTGCAACGAGAACCTCGGACAGCTCCACCGCGCCGACGATGGATATCCACTCGTCACATCGTCGATGTCGAAGTCTTCGAAGTGGGCAAGTCCAAGACTAAGCGCCGTTGACGCCCGGCCAAAAGCCGCGTCATGAACTCAACGACGCGGGCGCTTCTCCAAATACTTCCACACCTCAACGAGGTCGCTGAGAATCACCTCGGGCGATATTTGGAGATAGGCGCGGATGCACGTCGCCGATAACGCGTTGCCGACGAAAGCATGCTTACGCACTGCCTCGCGTCGAGCGAGCTCGCCTCTTCCTTGCTATCGATGATGCGACCTGCGAGTAGAAGACAATAATAAGTACGACGGACACCGCAAAAGACACAACCACCAGAAGGAGAGGATGTACTCACCAAGCGGTAGGCGAAGTTCCGTGATGAAGCATTGAAGCGATGTATGGTCATCGAAGCCTGCAATAAGGACTTCCGACACCTTGCGATCCTCCTCACGCTGCAATGGCGGCCTTAGCTCGCCTGTCACCGAGCTCGCTTCTTTTGCCTCCGCAGCTTGCGCCGAGGTTGGCGATCCGCTCAGCGGCACTCAAAGCCGATTGCGCCACCGAATTCACCGCCGGGACAAGCCTCGGCGAAGCTTCCTCGCCGCGGCAACAACCTCAAGCCCTTTGTTCGCTCGACGACGCCAGCTCCTTCTCCTTGCTGCTTCGCTGCCAATCGGTCACCGACTCAAGCCGCACTCGCACAACAAAAAGGTTAATCAAGCAAAAAATTCCTAAGTGGCCACCCGCTGAAATTCAGCGATGCGCACTCGGGACCAGCGATCAAAAAATTTAAGTGCCCACCGGCTGAAATTCGCGAAAAGCGCACTTTCGGGACTAGCGATCAAGAAATTCCTAAGTGCCCACCGCTAAAATTTAGCGCGCGCATCGGGACCGGATGAAAAATAAAGTAAAGATATTATAAGAATCAGGCCGCTGCAAAACACCGACCTGATCCTTGGGGACTGGATGTACCTGGATGGCTGCGCCAAGCATGCCATGGAGTTGTATCGCGTCCACAGACGCGAGGAGAGCCGGCGTATTCCCATGACGTTGGTCGACTTCAGCATCGGCGGTCCCAGGAGCGTGGCTTGAGGGCGGATGGGTGAGTGCACTCACTTGGCGACTGGGATAAAACGTAGCCCCGTACGGAGGCCGGATGGTTTTTATAGTTCAGGGCCAAGTCGGCGACTGAGCCCCATCTCCAGGATGTCGCGTGCCCAAGACACGGACGGCTTCTTCATCGTTGAGGCCGCAGCTGGAGCCTCTGAGATATCTTCGGCAGGAGCCTCCTAGCGAGGCGAAGCAACCGCAGCCGGAACATCCCTCAGCCCAGAGACAGGGGCGAATGGCGGAGGCATTGAAGCCAGCGGCACTTCCTCGGTCGCCAGCCCAAGGGCCGCCACCGGTGGCGTCCCCACCGGGCTGGGAGCATCGTAGCTTTCGCCGAGCGGGCGGAGGCCGCCGATGACTTCGTCTTCTTCTTCGGGGCCCTTACCTTTCTTTCTTCTTCTTCGACGGAGTGTCTTGACGGGCGTGAAGTGGTCTCTGGAGCTCGTCGTCGTCATCATGACGCCGAGGCTTCGCTGTTTCGATCGCTGTCGTTGTCCGCGGGTCTTCGGACCATGGGCGACCTCCTCCGGACTCGTCGTCGCCCTCATCGCCCTTAGAGGCGGCGACCGCACGCCCGGGCGGACGAGCTCGAGTTCTCGTCGTCCGAAGGTGGGAGCCACCTTCCACCACTTGGAATAGCTGCGAATATAAAAGTTAAATCGAATTACCATCGCATAAAGCGTGATCAAAGCAAAGTAAAGTGGTTACCGTGGAGCTGGACGCTTTGCGGTAGGGCGACCCCGCTGCATCCGTACACCGCCTGGGTAATCTTCTTAAGTCTTTGGGAGATAGTCCTCCTTCCACTCATCGAGGCAGGCCTTCCGAGTCTCCCGCCCGTGTCTTTGGTACATGTAGTGGTCGCTGGGCGGCGGGACGAGCCGCCGAGCCAGCAGTTGTGTTTATCGTCTGAGGCCCTTCTTTTCGCATCATGATGGTCTGGAGCATCTCGTCGACGACCATCCGCTGATCGTTGGGGAGCTTGCCGACTTGGAGATGGCGGCTCGGACCGATTGGCGGAATACCGCGATCGCCACCGTCCTCCGAGGTCGCCGCCACGAGAACCATGACTTCTTCTAGTCGCCGCCTTGGTGGGCATCGGATCGAAGAATGAAGCTTTGGACTTGAGCTGAACGCCAGCCGCTAGCATTGGGTCATTGCTTCTCGCCGATCCGTCCGTGGAATGATCTTGCCACAAGGGAAGTAGGCCGGCAGCCCAGTAGCATTCGCAGAACGCCACGAAGATGGCGAGCTGCGATGTTGGGGACCCAGACGAAGGTCGATCGTAGTAGGCGCAGGCGCCGAAGAATAGGACGAGGGAAACCCTAGCCCCGCCGAGATGACTGTGAACAGATGAATTCCTCTCTGGGTTCGGTCGTCTCTCCGCCGGGGAATACGCCAACAAATGTCGCAAGATCCCGCCTCGAAGAGGCCACCGCTCGTGCACTTGGATCTACCCCACGGTTCGGTGGAAAGGGCCATGGCCGAGAGGTTTGTTGGGGTCGGGGATTTCGGTCGGATCGCGATGCGAGGAAGGAAAATGCGTGCAATCGGAAGAAGTGGTGAGAAGGTGGCTCTCGATCACGCCATTCCCTTATATAGGGATGTTACCCGCCAAATCGTGGAACCGCTACCGCGATGATTACGCCAAAAGTTAACGTTGGATTACCCCAACGCTAGTTTGACCACGCTGACGGTCCAACTAGCCACTCGCTCGCCGACCCAATCACTATGACAAGTTTGCCACGACTCGATTCGCGGGCCGACACTGGATCACGGTTTCCTCCTTTATACAGAGCCCGCCGATGATTCGACCGATGCCTACTCAAGTCAGATACTCGATTGCCAAGAGCCACCTCGCCTAATCAACGATGCCTGGGGACTATCGATGGGATATGCACCGGGTATACCCGGAAGACGCTTCCGATCGCCCAAGAACCGCGAGTGGGCCCGCAGATCGGCGAATGGATTGAAGCCCAGGAACCAAGCGATCGAAGTCAAGGCCCAAAGTAGTAGATAGGCCCAGTCGGATTAGGTTAAACGACTACCGAAGCTTTAACTGAATTGGTTGAGATATGTAAACCCTAGGGGAGGTGAGCCTATATAAACCTCCCTATAGGGCGAGTAGAGATACGCTCCCTCATACACCCAAGCGACTCGCCGCCTAACAGCCGATCTCGCCCATTGTAACACCTCCATAATACAATCTAGCAGAAGTAGGTCTTTACCCTCCGGGGGGCCGAACCTGGGTAAAACCCTGTGTCTTTGCCCTCATCTCGCACCGCAGATGGCTGGCCGCCCTTGCCCCTCGTTCTACTACTCGTTGCCGATTGCAGCATCTGCCGTGACTATTCCCATGACATCCGGGCCGCTTCATCCCACTATGCCACCAATATCCAAAGTACAACTAAGAAGCAAAAAAATGATCATCATCGCCCACATACTCATATGTGTACTACCCGTGCAAAGCATCTACGCATAGATACGGCTCTGATACGACTGTAGGGTTTGCAGCATAGAAAACAAAAAATTCCTAAGATGGGAACAACTATGTACCAAGATCTATCTACTAGATACAAACAACGGGCGGATGTATATCCGTAGAGAATATACCCTTGAAGACCGACAAAGCTTAACGAGTCCAAACTCGTGGTTGATGTAGACGATCTCTTGCCGATCTCAAGATCGAGAGGAAGTCCTAGCCGCCACAAAGAAGCGCATCCGTGCGCACACACGCTCGAGCCACCGAGCAACCTCCGCCTCGCTCGAGAGATGCAAAGCACAACTCTTTCTTGCCGAATAGCCACCGGGAACATGTATCTCGCTAGTCCGAGACCATGGGGAATAAATTCTAGAGGGGGAGAGAGATCCTTCACAAGGAGGTGTGAGTGAGAGAGAGGGAGGGGGCAGGGGCGGAGCCAAGGGGGGGCTAGCAGGGGCTAGACCCCCCCCCTAACCATCAGACCCCCTTGATAGATAGGTGCAGATTTTAGTACTACCTCCGATCCTAAATAAGTGTCGCCATTTTGAACTAAAGTTAGTTCAAAACCGTGACACTTATTTAGGATCGGAGGGAGTACTAAACTAATGGCCTCATAGGCTTAATTAACACTAAGCCCAAATTTAATTGATTTGTCGTGCTTCTCTATACCGAAAGCCAAATATAGCCCATGAATTCGTTTTATTAGTCAACCGTAGTAACATGTCCCAACATTTTTCATTTGTGTAACTAGACCTAATAGCTAGCACTATATGCAATTGTTCAGATCAACTGACTCGATGTCTGCCACCATCGCTCGCTCCTACTCAGTAGCCATACGACACGCGGTGCCATGGCCACGGCGCCATGCTAGCCAACCATGTTGTTTTCCAGTTTCTACCTTTGCTAATCATGCTGCAACGCCAACAATAAGCATGTTGTGCCATCGAGTGTAGGAATCAATCTTCCTCACTCTGATTGAAGGTACCAAATTGTTAGTATTTTGTCGATAGATTGCATAATCTATAGTCCAATTGATTAATTTATAAAAAAAATGCGTCTTTTGTTTGATGTTTGCTGGTGATGACGACAACTTATTGCAAAATAATTGGGAAATAATAATAGGAAGGTCACCTGCAATTAATGGAATTTTCAGGCTTTATACTCGTAGAGATAAAGTTGATCCAATATAAACTAATCTTTTGTTTTCTATTGTCTAAGATTTAGTGATACATATTAATATTAGTTATATGCCGATACTTTAATATACTGTTATGATTTTTATCCAAACAGTTATTCCAACACAAAATGATAGCTAATTGTTGTCTTCATGAGAAAAAAACGTATATATGATCATCAGTATCTTCGCCCCCCTCAATGTCAAATCCTGGCTCCGCCCTTGGGAGGGGGGCTCCTTTTATAGGGAGAGGGGGGCACCCAAGGGGCCATGCGCCCAGCCATGGGGCTGCCCCCACCTCTTCCACATTCATGTGGGTGGACACTCCACTCACTCAAATGCCTTTCAATTCCCTCCACTCAAAAACCCACTCAAATTCCCATTAAATTTCCACCAAATTTAATGCAAACTCTCATTAAATAAAACTATTTTATTTTATTCAGAATTTTGTCAATTACTTTAATGACAAACATTCACAAATAACCCCTTGCTAGAATTCTATTTCACATGCATAACCACTTTATGCAATTTCACCCGAAAACCTGTTATGGTATCTAGTGAAATAAATTCCTGCGCTTGTTATTCTTTTCGGCATGAAACTTTTGCTCCAAATGGATGTCGGAGTCTCTTAAGTGTGTCACCCTACGGTTCGCGAATAATGCGGACATGATCGAGACCCCTCTCGGATCAATAATTAGAAGCGGGATCTGGAGACCCATACTGACTCCCACACATTCAACGATGACTTTCTTGTGTTCGTTTAACCTTTACGCTAGTATCTTAATCCTTTGTTTCATGATATATTACATGTCCGAGATTCGATCATCGGTATCTCCATACCTAGTTTGATCTCACATCGACATGCACTCTTTTCTCGTTCCCGTGATATAACATTCTAGTGATCAAATCACTTGCTTGCAAGCTAACCAATGTGATATCACCGAGAGGGCCCAGAGTATATCTATCCGTCATTGGGATGAACAAATTTCACTCTCGATCCATGGGCCTAAACATAACACTTTATTAGTTCTTAATCCATCTTTATAATCACCCTGTTACGGTGTGACGTTTGATGTTATCAAGAAACTCTTCTGGTGTTAGTGATTGACACGATCTCATGGTCTAAGGATTAGGATCACTTCGTAAGTTCTTATAGCAATATAAACTCAATGACTTTGATCGTAATGCTATACTTCGGATGAATGTTCATCACACCATTACACTAATGTTGTGACCCCGTTATTAACAACATCTAATGTCCATGATCAGGAAACCTTGATCATCTTGTTAATGAACGAGCTAGTTTATGAGAGAGGCATAACTAGGAACTTTCTGTTTGTTTATTAAACACACATGTATTAACGTTTCCGTATTAATACAATTATAGCATGCAAAATAAACATTTATGATAAACAAGGAATACGATAATAACCACTTTATTATTGCCTCTCGGGCATATTCCCTTCAGAGGCTCCCAACAACAAAGCCACAAAAGGCCAATAATGCCACAAAAGGCAACAACGCCACAAAAGGCTACAAGACCACAAAAGGTCAACAAGACCACAAAAGGTCAACAACCCAACCACACAACCGTCTAGGGTTCCAAGGAACCCAAGAGAAACAATCTCACAAGCTTGAACTCGTCGAATCTCCGAGGAGAACTCAAACCTATGCACCAAATGCAAGGGCAAGTCCTTCTCTCCCAAATTCCAACAAAGCTACAAAAGCTATTGGGGGAATAAGGGAGGAAGAACACAAGAGGAGAACTCAAACCTATGAACCAAATGCAAGGGCAAGTCCTTCTCTCCCAAATTCCAACAAAGCTACAAAAGCTACTGGGGGAATAAGGGAGGAAGAACATAAGACTCTCCAAGATCTAGATCCCAATGATTCCTTCACAAAGAAGGGATTTGACTTGGGGGGACTGTAGATCTAGATCTCCTCTCTCAAATCCCTCAAAAAGATGCAAGAATCATAGGAGGGGAAAGGGGGAGGGAAAGCTTCTTCAAGGTTGACAATGGAGGAGAGAGAGAAAGCCAAGAACCAAGAAGAAAAGCTAGTACCCACGAAGGGTAAGAGGAGCCCCTTTTAAAGGGCTCTCAGATCTACTGTTATGGGCATTCATGACTCTCGCCGGAACTTCCGTGGGAGGCAAGTTCCGTGGCACATGTACCAACGGTCAAAATCATGAGCGAGAAACTGAAAAGCGAATCTGGTGAACTTCGCGGTTCACCAGAACTTCCGGTGGGAATGAAACTTCCGTGGAAGTTCAAAGAAGTTCCGCAATAGACATAATCGAATGTAGGTTATCAACGTGAGCGGAACAAGATCCTAAGTTCAACCGAACTTTTGGCGGCAACTAGGCTGAGGAACTTCGTCCTGGCGAACTTCCGTGAGCGAAAATTCGGTTGAAATTCATTGAAGTTCCGAATAGCACATCCAAAATGTAGGTTCGAACGTGAGCGAAAGAAGACCGGAACTTCCACCAACTTTCGGTGGCAAAGATGCCCTAGCGAACTTCCGGTGAGCCGGAACTTCCGTCAGGAAATTCCGAAACAAAACCAGAAACGCAATAACTTTTGCATCCGAACTCCAAACGGGATGAAACCAATTTTTTTCGAAATATTGGGTATCACCTTGGGAGAAAATATCATGAATATATATGTGAACTATCCCCCAAGGTGTGGAGCCGGAAAAGTTGCAAGATCAAAAACCGCAATAAGATATGCAAGTGAAATCCTTAGATGATGAGCTAGAGCTTGTTATGATGGTGACCACAAGCTCTAGATCCTCTCATGGACAAGAACCAAATAACAACCAAGAAAGATGATGCTATGAATGCAAAGGTTTGAGCTCTCTCCGAATGATGCATTTGAGACACCCTTGAGCCCCTCTTGATAGCACGGCTATCTATCCTAAACCCGGTCTCCCAACTAACAATACGAGACCGGCAAAAGAAAAGCCCTATCAAGAACATACCTTTGCCTTGAGCATCCCACTTGAACTTGATGTAGACCATCTTATTCTTATATAGTGGGAACATCTTTCTTGGATGCTCTTGCTTGATGAAGATGAAGACTTGCAAATTGCTCCCCCATACTCCATGGGGAAACCTCTTCTTTGAACTTGTCTTCATCATTCCATGAGCACGAGGATGGCAAGCTTCAAGCATGAGATCTTCTAGATATGGCGGATCTTGAGCTCGCCCTTCTTCATCCCTACTTGAGGTTGATCCATCTTGATGCAACTCTTTGCACATGTCTTGATCAACCTTCAAGCTCCTTCTTTCTTCATGATTCCAATGGGCACAAAGCCCTTGGACATTTCTTCATCTTCCAACCTTGAGACCAACACATGGCCCAAGTGATGCCAATGGACAAGCCTACAAGTGAAACTCAATTTACACATTAGTCCATAGAGATTGTCATTAATTACCAAAACCACACATGGGGGCATACATGCCCTTTCACCTCCCATTAATGTTGGCGGGTATGGCCTGTCACTGGATTGACGACTTGCTGGAGAAATCTATCTACAACTGGTTGGACATGCAAGAAGCGTTCACCAAGAACTTTGAGGGTACATACAAGCGTCACTGCACTGTGGGAGATCTACAGCGGTGCGTGCAAGAGAAAGACGAGACATCTCGCGCCTACCTCTCCCGATGGCTGGATATGAAAAATTCCTGCGCAGACCGCCATGGCCGCCTTCATCGATGGGTTGGAAAGGGGCACGTTGCTCCGACATAAGCTGAAGCGCTTGCAGGACAATCACCAGCTTGACTTGAACCAGATGATTCAATTGGCTAGTGAGTTCGCAGCTGCCGACGATGATGCTCGTGGCTCATTGCCGGCAACAGCCGTTCCAACCCAAGCTTGGAGGAACAGCAGTACAAAGCGAAAAACCGCTCCATAAGAAAAGCAATCTACCGACATGGTCGCTATGACTTTTGCAAGACGGGGAGAGGGCGGACAGCATGGCCGAGGAAGGGGAGCTGGTCGTGGGCAGCAACGAGGAAGTGAAACCACCTCGGCGCCGCTCCGCGTTCCCCAAACCTACAAGGAGTACCATGATATGCCATGCCTCGTACACCTCGACGTCAACGGAAAAGACACCCATACCAATCGACACTGCAAGTTCGTCAACGACCTCAAGGAAGACCCGGAGTCCGGCTACAAGCGAAGTCGGAAGAACAGACCGCGCGGCAAGGGAAAGGGGAAGAAGAAGGAGGAGGAGTCCAGGGATTCAAGTGACATGGACAAAGACGTTGACCCCAAGCACGCCGTCAAGAGCGACGACAAGGGCAAGAACCCCTTCGCAAAGAAGGCCCCAGTCTACCACACTTTCCTTGGCACCCCCACCGTCCGACAACAGAAGACCTCTCTAAGGATCTTGATGGCCACTCTCCCCCCAGTTCCCCAGTACCTGCGCTGGTCGGAGGTTCCAATAACTTGGTATAGGACGGACCACCCAGACCTTGTGCCCACGGAGAACCAGTACGCCATGGTCATCAACCCATTGATTGACGGTGTGGAGTTCACCAAGTGCATGGTGGATAGTGGAAGCAGCATCAACATCATGTACCTGGATACACTGCAGAAGATGAACTTGACGGAGGCAAACCTAAGGCGGACCAACACCATTTTCCACGGCATAGTTCCTGGTCGGGAGGCTCGGTCCCTTGGGTGTATTACAATTCAGGTAGCCTTTGGCGATGTTAATAATTACCTCCAAGAGCGCATGACCTTTGAGGTGGTCCCCTTCAAGAGCGTGTACCACGTCATATTCGGTCGTGACATATTCCACACGTTCATGGCCAAACCATGCTTCGTCTACAACAAGCTCAAGATACCCGGACCAAACGGTGTCATCACCGTATTCGGAAGCTTTACCAAGGCAAGGGACTGCGAGATCAATGAAGCGGCGTTGCGGTATCCTCTACAAATGAAGAATTCAAAGAGATCGAGCAAGGTCGATGACTCGGAGATGCCGCGTCGAAGAAACAAATCTCCGACTCGCTCCCGCATTCAAGGTCATCGAGACCAAGCCGGTGGAACTTGTGGTAGCGATGCCTCCAAGGTCACCGCCATTGGGGACGAACACGGATCCCAAATAGGAAAGCGCTACCGAGTTCCTCCGTGAGAAAAGGGACATCTTTGCTGGCAACTGCGACATGAAAGGTGTACCTAGGAACTTGCCGAAAGCACTTAAACATTGATCCAAAATCCAAACCAGTGAAACAACCTCTACGATGCTTTGGAGATGAGAAGAGACGCTCCATTGGCAAATAGATAGCTAGGTTACTTAAGGCTAGATTTATCCGAGAAGTCCTTCACACCCAATGGGTGGCCAATCCTGTACTTGTCCCCAAAAAGGGAACCAATGAATTAAGAATGTGCGTTGATTACACCGGCTTGAACAAAGCATTTCCCAAAGATCCGTTTGCTTTGCCTCGCATTGACCAAGTCATTGACTCGACGGCTGGCTCGGAACTTTTGTGTTTTCTCGATGCATACTCAGGATACCACCAGATCAAGATGAGGAAGTCAGACCAATTGGCCACTTCATTCACTACCCCATATGGCACGTTTTGCTATGTCACGATGCCCTTTAGGCTGAAAAACGCAGGTGCTACCTACCAGCAGACAATGCAACGTTGCCTTCATGACCAAATTGATCGGAACGTTCACGCCTACGTGGACAATATCGCGGTGATGTCTAAAAATTCAAACGACTTAATCTCCGACTTAAAAGAAACCTTCGATAATCTCCGGAAATACAACATGATGCTTAACCCTAATAAGTGCGTCTTCGGGGTTCCAACCGGCAAATTGTTGGGCTTCATCATTTCCCAGCGTGGAATCGAGTTCAACCCAAAGAAAATCAAGGCCATCTTAAACATAAACCGTCCGACATGCCTAAAGGACATTCAACGACTAACAGGTTGTGTTGCAGCAGTTAGTCGGTTCGTCAGCCGACTTGGAGAGAAGGCCCTGCCACTGTACAAGTTGCTGAAGAAGGCGGAAAAATTCACGTGGATGAACAAAGTAGATGCAACATTGAAGCAGCTCAAGGAGACTCTTTCCTCAGCGCCCATCCTTGCAGCACCCGAGCCTGGTGAGCCCCTGTTAATTTACATGGAGGCAACCAACCGGGTTATCAGCATCGTCGTCGTCATAGAGCGGAAGGAACCAGGCTATGAGCATGGAGTTCAACGACCAGTTTACTACGTAAGCGAGGTCTTGACGGAGTCCAAGCAGCGTTACCCGTACTACCAAAAGATAGCTTATGGAGTATTCCTCGCTTCTCGGAAGCTGAGACATTACTTCTAGGAGCACCCAATCACAGTGGTGAGCAAGACTCCACTGTCCGACATTATCAACAATGACGCCACTGAAGGGTCGCGAAGGGGCATTGAACTTGCCGCCGAGATCACCTACAAGAGACGCGGCGCTATCAAGTCACAAGCCTTGGTGGATTTTATTGCAGATTGGACGGAGATGCGGATGCTACTCCGTTGCGTAACAGTATTGGGTGATGCACTTTGACGGATCAAAGTTGCTCAACGGCTCGGGGCTGGTGTATTGCCTGACCACCAACAGGAGACAAGCTACACTACGTTCTGCAGATCCACTTCGAGGCTACAAACAACATGGCAAAGTATGAAGCACTCATTCACGGACTACGTGTAGCCAAGGATATAGGCATCAAGCGCATAACTTGCTGTGGAGATTCCGACTTGGTTGCCCAAACAGTGGTCAGCACTGAATGCGCGGAACCCTATGATGGCGGCATATCAAGACGAAGTGAACGAGATAGTCAAGAGCTTCTTGGGCTACTAAGTTAAGTATGTGCCTAGGGAATAAAACGAGGCGGTTGATCTGCTGTCTAAGCTAGGATCAGGGCGCAAGCAAATTCCGCCAGGAGTTTTCCTCGAGCACCTGCGCGCACCATCCGTGAAGGGAGCCGACATCGACAATCCGGATAGAGCTGACTCTTTCGTCAACATGGTGACTAAGGTCCCTCCAGCTTGGACAAAACCGTTCATGGAATACCCCGAACACGGAACTTTTCCCGACGACAAAGTCGAAAGACGACAAATAATACGACGAGCAAAGGGTTATACCATAATCAATGGGCAACTCTACAAAATGAGCACTACTGGTGTATACCTAAAGTGTGTTTCCTAGCTAGAAGGTATGGAAATCCTACGCGAAATCCATCTCGGAGATTGCGGGCATCACGCCGCTCCTCGATCGTTGGTCACGAAAGCCTTCCAAAGAAGGATTCTAATGGTCGATCGCGCCATGACGCCGGCTGGTTGAGACTGTTGGAATTATGCCCTAGAGGCAATAATAAAGATGTTATTATTATAATTCTTGTTCATGATAAAGTTTATATTCCATGATAGAATTGTATTAAGCGGAAACTTTAATACTTGTGTGGTTTATGAACAACACCGTGTCCCTAGTATGCCTCTATGGACTTGCTCATTGATTAATGATGGTTAAGGTTTCCTAACCATAGACATGAGTTGTCGATTAATAATGAGATCATATCATTGGGAGAATGGTATGATGGACAGACCCAAACTAAGCGAAGCAATTAGATCGTGTCATCGTGTTCATCTTTGCGAAGCTTTTCTTATGTCAAATATTGTATTCCTTAGACCATGAGATAATACAACTCCCTAGTATCGGAAGATATCTTTGAGGTCATCAAACGTCATCCTATGAGAGGGTGATCATAAAGGTGTCTCTCAGGTAATCGGAAAGTACCTGTTGGGTTGTATGCATCGAGATGGGATTTGTCCCTCCCAAGTCGGAGAGATATACTTCGGACCCACTCGGTAATCGATATCAACACCGCTTGCAAGCATGTGGTTAAGGAGTTAATCACAAAGTGATATCGGATTACGGAACGAGTAAAGTACTTTGCGTGAACTAGATTGAACTAGGTATGACTACCGACGATCAAATCTCGCAAGTAAAATATCGCGAGACGAAGGGAATATATATATGGGATTGATTGAATCGGCATCATGGTTCTTCCGATATGATCATCGATGAATGTGTGGAGTCAATATGGGTTTCTGCACCCGTTGTTGATTATTGATAGAAGATCATGTCTGCATGTTCTCGAACACGAAGGGTCACACACTTAACGCGTCTCGACGCTAGGATAAATTGGATAATTGGTTTATGAGTTTTTGTTCGGAGTCTCGGATGGGATCCGGGACATCACGAGAGGTTCTAGAATGGTCCGGATAATAAGATTCATATAAGGCAATGCAGTTTTGGAGTTCTAATTGTTACGGGTTAATCGGTATTGTCTAAGCTTCTAGAACCTTCTGGAGTGGGACCAACGTGGCCCCACTTGTCGGGAGGGGGCATGGGCCTACGGGGGAGTGCCCTGGCCGCATTGGGCCAGGGGCACAAGGCCCCATAGGCCCAGCCAGCCAAGCCTAGGGGAAAACCCTACGGGAGCTTCTAGAAGGGGGGGGGAACTTGCCCCCCACTCCTCCCTCCTTGGCCGCCGGACCTAGGGTTTGGGGGAGGGGCAAGGGCTGGCCGCCCACCCCTCTATATAAAGAGGGCTGGGGGCGCACCCCCTCCCACACCTCCTCCTCAAGCCCTAGCCGCCCTGTTGCCCTCCTCTCTCTCTCTCTCTCTCTCTCTCTCTCTCTCTCTCTCTCCCGACTGCACGTAGGCGAAGCCCTGCTGCAGAAACTCTCCACCACTTGCACCGCGCCGTCGTGTTGTAGATCCAATCCGTATCTCCACCATACTTGCTGGATCGAGGAAGGAGGAGACGTCGAGGTGCCACACATGTGCATCTCTCGGAGGCATCGCCACTTGCGGTGTTAGATCGGATCGAATCGCGAGGAGGAGAAGCGAGTACGATACATCACCCACGTTCCGACGAACGTTCCGCTGTGCCAATCTTCAAGGGTATGAAGATCTCATCTAATCCCCCTCGTTGTTTGCATATCCTAGATTAGATCTTGGCTTTCCCGTTCGCATCCATAGAATTTTTTTGATTTACTATGCTGCAAAACCCTTCAGAGACATGCATGGGGTGCCAGTATTATGCCCGACAACCACATGTTCCTGCTGAAGAACTGCGAACAATACCAATAACTTGGACGTTGCGGTCTGGGGGCTAGACATGGTACGCATCTGCTTGTAGTAGTTGACAAATTCACTAAATGACAAATTCACTAAACGGCACCTTGCGGGGATGACCAGGCCCTCTGGGGGCATGACGACGGAGCTCGCCGGCTTCATCGTGGCTTCGCTCGACGCCGCCATCGATGGATAGGAGCTGCTACTGGCCATGGGGTGCTGGAAGGATGCGACTGGCGCAGAGGGAGGCTAGGGTTTTCGAGGTTTCTCGCGGAGAGCTCAAGGAGGCGTGCGGCTAGAGGAAGAAGACGATGACGCAAGAGAATGAGGTAAAAAGTGGAAAGTGTCTCACGATTACTATTTATCATGCTCTGCGTCAAGATTCGTGCAGCTAATCGGACGGTTGCCGCGTAGACGACGTGTTTGTGAACGTGCGCGGTAATTTCGCCACGTCTCCAACCGCCGCCGCCAACGGTTCGTATCGCTCACGCGGGAAATCGGATATGATTGCGTTCTCTGCATGTGTGAGTTACGAGGCGTCGCTGACCTAAGTCTACGTCGTCCTAGCTGACACGGGTAGATGAGCCGTCGCATCTAAGATTCCGGCATGGACGGATTTAATCCGACTACGGAAGAGTACGATGGGAGATTCAGCATTTCTCCGTCTTACCACTCGAAGACGGAGAAAACCTTGCAGAGTTCTTTGGGAGGACTACAAGATATTGCTTGACGATTTGCCGACATCCATCTAGACAGAGCATTCAACATGAAGAGGCAAGACGGCGCAAGATCTCAGAGTTCTCCGGGGGCTACTGTTGGAGATATGCTATATGGGTATCCTTATAGCATGTCTCTTATCCGACTAACCCGGGTGGCCCATAGTCGGTAGCATGGCTTATGGCCTGCTGGGCGGCCCAGTTAGGTGGATCCAGAAGGGAGGCCCATGCCGGATAAAGGAAGGCTACGGTGGAGTCACCAGCATACCCGGAGCCTTGGAGTGCAAGATACACAAGACTAGTAATAGACGGTGTAGGACTCAGAACTGTCCGGCTAGGACTTTTCCTCAGAACCCTAGGACTGGCGACTATATAAGTCGGAGGGAGCCTTTAGGGCACAACCTAGTATCGTTTTACACACCTCGCAATGAACCTATCTCTCAGAACTCGGCATATTGCCATTATAGTTATTTATACCAGAGTAGGATTCCGCCACCATCGTGGGATCTCGAACCAGGTAAGCTGTTACTGCACTGCCAACCGTTCGCCTTACCCCACGTCTCTAAACACGCACTGTGAGGACCCCTCCATGGCATACTCGTCGGCAATACCACGACATAGTATTCCTTATGCATTAAAAACATCAAAAGTATAAAAAGATTGGGGTTTCGCAAACCTTCTGTTTTCACCACTTTTACCTATTCAAAGATGAACTCTGTAGACTCCTTTTCTCATTTTCTGGGAGTTTCCCTTCCTCACAAGGCAATACACAAGCTTCAATGGCAACATTAGTGTAAGCAAAACAACAAACCTTTAGGTCCACACTTCAACTGAAATCCATCAAAACAAAGGCTTCTATAAGAGGCAAATGCTAATGATAATAGAAATCTGTCAAAACAGACCAACAAGTAAAGATTGATTTTTTCGAAGACCTTTTGTTGCTCAAATCAAAAAGTGCAGAACTAATGTAAGTTGGGTAACAACTTGTAGAACACGATCAGAAAAATACAGCTCCATCTTATATACTGAGCTCCCTCACGAATGTTTACGGTGCGGCACAAAAATCTGTCGCGGGACAACCACTTTTCACAACTCCTCTACTTCACAAAAGCAGATGAACTTGACACAAAAACCAAAACAAAAAGGATAAGGAGTGGTTATTACAGAGGTAATAACTTCCAAGACTCAACCAAACTCTTGGGTTATCTCCCAACAAGTACTTTTATTTTATGCCATTAAGTTAGGCCTGAGAGTTTCAAAGATGCTCAGAAAGGAGATATAAATCTGGAGTGCAAAAGAGCATCAAGAAGCAAATAACCAACACATTTGAGTCTATCCCACTTCCTATGCATGGGAGTGTCATGAGAAAACAAATTGTTGAAACAAAAATCCACAAGAATAGGAAGACAAAACAAATGCAACTTCAAATCTTTCAACATGAAACGGGGAACCTTAACATTATTGATATGCATAAAACCATGTTTCCCTCTCATAATAACTTTCAGTAGCACTTTGAATAAATTTGACAATATAATTGTCACTAGAAACAACTTTATCATCCGAGTAAGCATACATACAGTCACCAAAAAGAGGTCCAAGGTCATAAACCAGATCAATAGAAGCAAGTTGTTCCATCCTGAAATCTTTATTAGGAAAGATGTTTTCACAAGGAGCTTTAGCAAATTTGGAAAAGTTAAACTCATAAGAATCTCCATCAAACTTAGTTAAAACTTTTTCCTTCTTACAATCAATAATAGATCCACAAGTGTTCAATAAAGGTCTACCAAAAATGATGGGACAAGTTTCGCTAGCTGCTGAATTAAGCACTAGAAAATCAGCAGGATATTTAATCTTACCACAAAGGACCTCCACATTTCTTACAATGTCAATGGGGCAAATGGTTTCCTTATTATCAAGGTGAATAATCACATCAATGTCCTCAAGCTCACAAGGACCAATTTCATGCACAGTTTTCCTGTAAAGCTCATAAGGAATAGCACTAGAACTAGCACCAATATCACATAAACCATAGTAGCAATGATCACCAATTTTAACAGAAAGCACAGGAACACTAGCTTTTCTAGCTTTACTAGGATGAGAAATAATATTAGAAGCATCTTCACATAAGAAAATATGCTCATCCTCTATATTTCTAGCGTCAAGGTCTTTCACAATAGCTACCATGGGTTCAACATTCAATTGTTCATCAGGCTCCACAATTTTATTTGTACCTTTGCTATTTGCACTAATCATCATAGAATACTCCTTTACCTTAGCTGGGAAAGGTATTTTATCAACATAAGGTTCAGGCACAATATGATTAGTAGTACAAACTCGAGTACTTCTAACAGGAACATGACTAATAACATCTTTATAAGGTTCATGGTACTTGTTCCACTTCTTCTTGGGAATTTCTATGTAAGAGGAAAAGGCCTTAAAACAGTTGGTAATACTTTGGTCATCAAGACCAAACTCATTACTAATATCATGGAAGTCATCAGTTCTCATAAAATATTTAATATATTCATAATCATAGTTTATACCCGACTTTCTTCCTTTGTCATTCTCCCAAGCTTCAGTGTTCTCTTGAATACGGTCTAGTAGATCCCAT
Organism: Avena longiglumis; assembly: GCA_030063025.1. NCBI lineage: Eukaryota > Viridiplantae > Streptophyta > Magnoliopsida > Poales > Poaceae > Avena > Avena longiglumis. The sequence continues at coordinate 82,599,040 of CP125976.1, forward strand.
TTAGATTCTTCCTTCATATGTGTGAATGGTCCGACACAAGAAGCATCTAGTAAATCTTTATCATGAAGAGAGAGCCTAGCATAAAAGTTAATGATAATAATATTGTTAGGGAGTTCATGAATAGGACATTTAAGCATTAGTAACTTCAATCTCCCCCAAGCTTGAGCTGTACTCTCTCCATCACGAGGCCAAAACTTATATATCAGACTTCTATCCTTATGAATCTCACTGGGAGGATAAAATTTAGAATAAAAGAGAGAAGCCATTTCCTCTCATTCTAGGGATTGCCCATTTTTCAGCAGCTTATACCATTCTTCAGCTCTACCTTTCAAGGATATAGAGAGTAACTTCTTCTTCACTGGCCAGTGATACCGCACTTAAACAACCCGCATAATTCATGGATAAAAAGCAAGTGATCACTAGGATGGACAGTTCCATCCCCTAAATAATAATTATCCATAACACGATTAACAATACTTGTAGGTATCTTAAAAGGATCTATTTCAACAGGTGGTGGTTCATCTACTACCCTAGCAGCGGTAGTAGTTTTCCCAAAAAGAAAACCAAGTGGGTTATCCATGTTGGAAACAAAGTAACAAGCAGTAACAAAAAGCAATACTCACAGTAGAAGTTTCCTTTACCAGTTCCACTCTTCAATATCGCTTCACTCCCTGGCAACGGCGCCAGAAAATAGTCTTGATGACCCACAAGTATAGGGGGTGATTCGTAGTACTTCCGATAAATAGGAGTGTCGATCCCAACGAGGAGCAGAAGGTGCTGAATAGTGGTATGGAGCATGAAATCTCTGTAAATACTTAGCAAACGGATTTTTAGTGGTTTTCTAATAAGGCAACAAAACAAAGAGCAAGTAACAAAGAACAAACGCAACAAGTGGCCCAATCCTTTCTTAGCAAAGGATAAGACGGTGGAAATACTTATAAAGACCAAACGTTCTCGAGGACACATGGGAATTCTGTCAAGTGCTTTCGCTTCAAATAGTTGAGTACTCTTCTTTGGTGTTGTAAGTGTTGTGTGGGTGAACCTGTGCCAATGTACCGACCTTACTTGGACTAATACATACTTGTGATTAAACCCCCTGCAAACATCCGTAACTACGAGAAAGTAATTAAGATATAAATCTAACCATAGCCTTAAACTCTCAGATCCTACACTCCCTTATGCAATGGTGTCCTAACGGGGGTTTGATACGTCGGAAACGTATCTATTTTTGATGCTCCATGCTTGTTTAGTATCTACTTTGCTTTACTTGTCTACACTTTGAGGTACTTTTCAAATGTTTTCTGGTACTAACCTACTAACAAGTTGCAACAAGATGCACATTTCTCACTGCTTTTGGTTTCAGAAAAGTTAGTAAATAAATATTCTCGGAATTGGACGGGACAAACGTTAAAGTCAATTACTTTACATGTGGAACAATAAGTCCAAAGGGAAGACGAGGAGGCGTGCCAGGGCGACTAAACCCCCTAGGCACAGGTGGGCCCTACACCGTGCTTGGGTAGGGTTTGCCCACTCTGGCCGCCACCTCGGTCTCCCCCTTCGCCTATAAAAATCCCCCGATGCAGAAACACTAAGTACCCGATCAAATCTCCACGAAACCGTCTGTAGCCGCCGCCACCATCGTCCCTAGATTGAGGGGGTCTGAAGTTCTTCCCGGCATCCTGCTGGAGGGGAGATCATCCCGGAGGCCTTCTCTCCGGTATGATGCGTGAGTAGTTCCACCTTGGACTATGGGTCCATGTCACATCCCAAGATTTCCAAATCTTGTAATGTGAAAATAAATGAATTAAATAAAACTTTGTTTAATTTTCAGAGTCAGAAGAAACTTTTTCATTTAGAAAGTCAAACCCATTGGAATTAAGTAAAATCTTAAAAGGATTCATAAAATTTTTAATAAAGGAAATTATAAATATTTTGAGAATTGCTATTATTTGATCATTGGATAAAAGATTTGGTTTTCAAAAGAAAAGGTAGAATTATAAATAAGGATTATTTAATAAAGCCAAATTAAAACTTGACCAAGCTTTGGAAATTAAAGCATTTAATAAAATGGCAAAAGTTGATTTCAATAAATTAATAAGATTTTAATATCCAATTTTATTTAAATAAGAGGTTTTACCAATTTAAATTGAAACATCAAAACTTATTGAATTATTTAAAATAAGCTATCTCAATTATCTGAAAATCACAAATAAAATCTACTAAAATATTTTGGTTTTATTTTAAGGGTTCAAATAAATAACTCAATAAAATAAATCCTATTTGAATTAATAATGAAAGTCTATATTATTTAAATCATTAATGGACCCTAAAAAAAGGATATTTTGTTTTAAACAAGTTTCCCAAATATCCTTTATTACCAAATAAAACCTACTGATTTGTTCTGAAAATATTTGGATTTAAAATGGTGATTTTATCAAATAAATCAAACCCTATTTAAATAAATAACTAAAGGTACATTTTATTTGATAAATAAATGATCCTAAAATAAAATAAAATATTAATTTATTTCTTTAGAATTTTGGTATTTGTTACTGAACAGAATCAAGTTCAAAAATTGTGAAGTGTGATGCGAGTTTGAATTTAATTGGTTGTTTGAATTATGTGTTTGAATAATCAAATCAGAAATTCAAAATAGAAAAAGAAAAGGACATTCAGTATAAAAAAATGGAACAAAGCAGCCCAATGACCTCCAGCCCATCTAGCCCACCTCCTCTCGAACCGTTCAGATCAGCAATAGAAACCCACCACGAGGCCGACAGTGGACCCTCTCCTCTTCTTTTCTTTCACCGCCAAAGCACCTTGACCACCTCCTTCTTCTTCCTCGCGTGAACTACGACTTTTTCCCCTCACGCTGCCAGGGCATTGATTCCGCGCGATTAATTCACCTTAACGTCGCGTTGATTCCTCGTCGTGGCCACGCCCATTTAAACCGCCTCCCTCTTCTCTGTCATTTCCCTCAGACACCACCTCCATTTCGCCCCTAGGCTGCCTCCAATTCTCTCTGCACCACCGTCGTCTCCGACGAGCCTCACAATTCGCCACACACCGCCTCCCTTGCTTCTCGACCAAGCACGACGCTCCCATCCTCTGGCGCTTCGTCTGCGTTCTTCGCCAACCGCTGGGCGCCTAAAGACGCCGGTTACAAGCTCCGAACGCCGCCCTCTGCTTCATCTCCGGCGAAGGCCACAGGTAGTATCTGACCACCCCGCACCTTCTAGTTCATGCACACGACTCTGTATTGTTCCTACGCATCTAACCGTGTCGTCGTTTCGCTTTGAGGTGATCCACAGCGCTGTCCCCGACGACTACCTGACGCGTCACGTGCCGTTCCAACTCCGACGAGAAATTCGACCGCCTCGAGCGCCTTGTCAAGCAAGCAGACCGAGCTTCACCGTGACCCTCGAGCCTGGTGAGCATGCCCTTTCTCTCTCGCCTCAGATCGCCGAACCATCATCGATCGATCAGCCCGCCATTGCCGCAGTCATTACCGTGGTCAAACACGCCCGATCGCTCGATCTAGATTTAGTGGTCACGATTAGATCACTTATCGCGAAGGGTATGTCCTCGAGCCACTCGATCCGAGTAGATCCAACGCCCCACATCGCGATCCCATAACCGGTGCGTCCCAAGAAGAAACCGCCGTGTCCCATGTTACTTAAAGCGTAAATTGAATCTGATTTAAATTGCAAACTTCAAATCCTTATAACTTTTGATCCACACGTCCAAATTTGACAAATTTTATATCAATAAAATCAGGAGAACCAGACCTAAACAACCATGGCCTTAGTTTTGAAAATAGTATATGTTAGCTTGTTTGAAATTACAGAAACATTTGTGTACTTGTTTAGAGTATAAAAATTGTTTAAAATTGATTTTAGGATTAAATCTGTTGCAAAATGGACTTGTGTGACCTTACTGACCCTAGGAACCAATCCATAGTGTTAAAAATGATTTTTGTGAAATTTTAAGTTAAATTAATTAACTTAGTCTTTTTCTAGCCAAATAAAAACTCATTAAATTATTTTATGGAAAAGTTGTTGCAAGGAAAACCTTGGAAAATGTTATGGACCAAACTTACTGACCCAAAAACACCAAACCTTGCCAAGAGCAACTCACTTGGTGAAAAACATAAAGTTTACTTTAAAAAGAATAATTTTCATCACATAAAAATGTTGAATGGACTTTAAAATAGACTTTGGACAAAACCCTCTAACTAATGACTTTGCCATTTTGATAAATGACCAACGTGGACCTTACAAAGTTATAAACCTAGTAGAGACCAACTTTACAATAGAATCCTCTTTTTTTCAAGACTTAGGAACCAATGCTTGTGTATGTGAATTATTGTTTGAATGTTGGAATACTACTTGATATTATGCTTGCTTGATTGTAGTAAAATTAACAAAGTGTGAGACTAGCAAGATCAAGGAGTGACTATCATTCCCTAAACAAAAAGGCAAGTTACACTATCATACAAAAGACCTACTATTTTCATTATACATAGTGGATTTTGTAAACATGCATGAAAATGTTTCATACTTATGCAATGCTAATCCTAATAGGATTTCCTATACACTCCTTAGTAAAAATATTGAAGTTGTACATGCTTAGCCATGCTATGTTTTGAAAAGAGATACATGTTGAAATTTACAAAGGTTGAGAAAAGACTTGTGTTTTACATAATAAAACAAGGACTCAATGAACCACCTAGGTGGTGGACACTATGTTTTGGGGAAGGTGGCAACAAAAGGGAACCATGTCTATGGCAATCACTTTGTGTTGTGCTCCAAATGAAAACCACCTAGGAAACTTAGAGATTAAACATGTTTCTCCAATTGTGGCTTTCGTGTACAACCACATGCTATTATGGCTCTGGCTTAGTCAACTACATTAGGAAGACCCATACATTGTCTTTAGTTACCGGACATGGGGATCTGGAATGCTTCATGGGAGCCAAGACAAGCTAGCAATGATGTATGGGAGGACCTTTTGGAAAGACTTCGTCACATTCTCACTGCCAAGATTCCATCTTGGTGAGCACTAATCCAGAGGCCACCGGTGGCAACAAGATGGGATTGTGTCATGTGGGTAAAGTGTACTCTTCTGCAAGTTAATAAAATCTAAGTACTTAGCCGTGTCCCGGTTACTGACACAATCTTGAGCAACTAAAGTTTGAACTATGGGAGATCTCGACATTCTAATTTCTAATATAAAAACTTGATGCACTTGGGGGTACCAAGGAATTCAAAGAGACTTTGTTAAGCTTGTTGCATTTGGGGCTACCAAGGTGCACAAGAGCATGATGTACTTGGGGTTACCAAGGAACTCATGAGTTTTGAGAAAACTTGTAGCACTTGGGGTTACCAAAGTGCTCCAGGATTTTTGACAAGTACTTGAACACTTGAGTTTTTACCAAGGAGTTCAAGAGATTTTTGAAAGGAGATTTGACAAAGGACCAAAACCATTTTGAAAAGATAGGATAAAATATTGCTTTATGCAAATGAGCCTAAAACTCTACTTAGCCAAATATGCATGTAGTGATAGAATCCACTTATATTCTACATATGAGTGAAACTTGCCAATACAATTCAAATGTATTGACCCTTGTGGCTGTAACTTGTAACGTTGCAGGTTTGATTGTTTAAATGAAGATTGTTTGATTGACTAGGATTACAAAGTCTACAACCAACATCTGCCTGTGGCACTATGAAGCTGAAGGACCCCATGATTATAATTATTCTGCTGCAATGTAATGTAATAGCCAAATGAGCTATGTTAGATGTAATAAACTTATGTTATTCCTGGTTATAAAGTTATATTATGACCTTTGTTTCTTGATATTACATCTTAACTATGGATGCTAGCTATTGATCCAGGGACTAGCATTGTAAACACAGGAGGAATCTACCTTATCAGGTTGGAACCTCTACAGTCCATGTAGTGGCTAGATGGTTGTATCTCCTCCTTTCTGCTTTCATGTATAGATCTTGTGAGCTCCGTTCATGATCAAGATCTAATCTATTTGTAATCATGCATGTTGTGTTTGTGGGGATCCGATGGATATTGAGATTATTATGTTGGTTTGATTAATGGTTTTGTCTTTATGATTCTATCATGTCTGTGTTGTTTTTGATCTTGCATTCTCTCTGTTGTTAGTAGCTATCTTGGCCAAGTAGTTGCTAGTGACTCCAAGAGGGGGTATTTATGCTCGATAGTGGGTTCATGCCTCTAGTTTCCAAGGGAAGTGACAATAATCTCTTCGGTAGTAGATGTGTTGTTGCTACTAGGGAGAAAACAACGGTCTCTTGTTCATGGAACATGTGGACTGTTTACCTTACACACTTTCCTTAAAGCAGTTGTCTGTTGCTTGCAACTTAATACTGGAGGGGGTTCGGATGATAACCTGAAGGTGGACTTCTAGTCATAGATGCAGTTGGATGGCGATATATGTATCTTGTTGTATTGCCCAAACAAATCTCATAGGATCTTTCTGGCTATTAATTGCATTGTTATGCCTTGCTCAGTTCCTGTTAATTGCCCTGTTGTAATTTGTTTAGCCTTCATGCCATGTTATTTATCTAAGGAGAACACCTCTAGTGAACTATGGACCCTGGTCCAATCTTTACCATTGATACATCTTCCACTGTTACTTGTTTACTTGCTGCAAACCATTACCTTCCACACCATACGTCTAATCCTTTGTTAGAGCAAACCGATGAGCTTGACAACCTCACTGATTCGTTGGGGCAAAGTCTTGAGTTTGTATTGTCCAGATCTCCGTGTTGCTTGCAACACCTGTGTGACGTTTCCTTCCTCCTTCTGGTCGATAACCTTGGTCTCTATTGAGGGTAGACTTGCTGTTGTGCTCATCACACCTTGCTCTTGGGATTTCCAACGAAGTGCTCCACGTCAAGTTCTCTGGCGCCATCAACAAGATTTCTGGTGCAGACGCCGGGGAGGCTAAGGACGTCTTCACAAGGGGAGTCCTTCACTTCCTTTCTCTTTACTTTGTTTTTAGTTTGCTTTGTTTATTTTGCTTGGTTTTGTTTGCCTCTTTTAAAAAAAATACAAAAAAATAGTTCCTGCTCTAGCTACTGCTGCTGTTTTTGGCTTGCCCACCTTTGCCAAAATGAACTCTGCTGAGAACACCAAGTTGTGTGACTTCACTAGCACCAACAACAATGATTTCCTAAGCACTCCTATTGATCCACCTGCTCCTGATGCTAGCTTTTATGAAATTAAGCCTGCTTTGTTGAATCTTGTGATGAGAGAACAATTTTCTGGTGCTGGTTCTGATGATCCTGCTGCCCATCTCAATAGCTTTGTTAAACTTTGTGAGATGCAGAAGTATAAGGATGTAGATGGAGATATTATTAATCTCAAGCTTTTTCCTTTCTCCTTGAGAGGAAAAGCTAAAGAATGGTTGCTTTCTTTGCCTAAAAATAGTATTGATTCTTGGACTAAGTGCAAAGATGCTTTTATTGGAAAGTACTATCCTCTTGCTAAGATTATATCTATGAGAAGTGACATTATGAAATTTAAACAACTTGATAGTGAACATGTTGCGACTGCTTGGGAAAGAATGAAATCTTTGGTTAAAAATTGCCCTACTCATGGACTCACTGCTTGGATAATTATCCAGACTTTTTATGCAGGTTTGAACTTCTCCTCAAGAAATCTATTGGAATCTGCTGCTGGAGGTACCTTTATGGGCCTCACTTTGGGTGTTGCAACAAGGATCCTTGATAATATGATGGTTAACTACTCTGAATGGCATGTTGAGAGAGCTCCACATGGTAAGAAGGTAAATTCTGTTGAGGAAACTTCCTCTTTGAGTGAAAAGATTGATGTTATTATGGCTATGCTTGTTAATGGGAAAGCTCCTCTAGATCCTAATAGTGTTCACTTAGCCTCTTTGGTTGCTCGAGAAGAGAAAGTTGATGTGAACTTCATTAGAAACAACAATTTCAACAACAATGCCTATAGGAATAATTTTGGTAGCAACAACAATTATAGGCCTTATCCTCCTAATAATGGCAACTCCTATGGAATCTCTTACAATAATGCTAGAAGTGCCCCCTCTGAACTTGAAGTCATGCTCAAGGACTTTATTAGTAAACAAACCACTTTCAGTAAGACTTAGAGGAAAAGCTTTTAACTATTGAGAAAAATATATCCTCTTTGTCTGAAGCTCAAACTTCCTTGGTTAATAAAATGGCTGCTAAACCTGAAACTATGGAAAACACCTTAGCTATTTCTCATGCCATACAAGTTACTATTGATGAAAATGTTAGGTTGTTACGCATTATTGGGAACCCGTTATTAATATGCAAGTGAATGACTTTGATCTCAAAGCTTCATGTGATCTGATACGCCCAATTTGTATCACCTTTCTATATCATAATTTACCTCTATTCATTGATGTTTGTCTTATTATGAGGTATTACTTATGGCTTTTTCATCTATTTATGCATGTTGGATGATTCCTGGAGGATGGACTGCCAGAGTCTGGATTCTGATGGAAAAGAAGGCGTTTCGGTGCAATTTTGCAAAGATCAGAAAAATACCAGAAAAATATGGAAACATATTATTTTACCAGAAGACGAAGTAAGCCAGAAGGAGGGACGGAGATGGGCCTCAGGGGCCCACACACCCCTAGGCGCGGGCCCACCTGACCCCACGCCTAGGGTAGGTGTGGCCCACTTGCCCGACCTCCGACTCCGCCCCTTCGACTATATCTTCCTTACGAAACCCTAAGGTTCAGGGAGCGACCACGGATAGATTTCTGCCGCCTCTGGGGGAGGAAAACACCGAGAGAGAAAGATCTCTCCGGCAGACAGATTTCTGCCAGGGGAATTCCTTCCCGGAGAGGGGAGACCATCGCCATCAACACCGTCATCAAGCTAGGCTTCATCAGGATCATCATCATCCACACCATCATCTCCACCAGCACCATCATCACGACTCCGTCCCGCTGTAACAATTGTGTTGGATATTGCTTTAGTTCTTAGGGGAAACTTTCCCGGTGTTGATTACTATTGTAGTTGATGCTTGTGAGTGGAACCATTGGATTATTGTTTATGTTGAGATTGTTATCCATTATCATATCATCTTTGATCTTGATCCATATGATGTCTTGTGAGTAGTTCGTCTTGTTCTTGAGGACATGGGAGAAGTCATGTTGTTAGTAGTGAATCTGTGATGAGTTATTATTCAATTGTTTAGTATTTAAGCTGTGGTGCTATTCTTCTAGTGGTGTCATGTGAACGTCGACTACATGACACTTCACCATTTATGGGCCTAGGGGGATGCATTGTGTATTTGGCTACTAATCATGGGTTTGCCAGAGTGACAGAAACCTGAACTCCCGTTATGACACCTTTGCACAAGGGAGTGTAGGATCTCAGAGTTTCAGGCTGTGGTTAGATTTATATCTTAATTACTTTCCTGTAGTTATGGACGTATGCAGGGGGTTTAATCACAAGTACATATTAGTCCTAGGAAGGGCGGTATGTTAGCACAGGTCCACCCACACAACACTTACAAACACCAAAGAAGAGTACTCAGCTATTTGAAGCGAAAGCACTTGACAGAATTCTCATGTGTCCTCGAGAACGTTTGGTCCTTATAAGTATTTCCACCGGATTTCCCTTTGCTAAGAAAGGATTGGGCCACTTGCTCTGTTTGTTCTTTACTTTTTTTACATGCTCTTTACTTTGTTGCCCTGTTAGAAAACCACTAAAAATCCATTTTCTAAGTATTCACAGGGATTTCCTGCTCCATACCACTGTTCAACACCTTCTGCTCCTCGTTGGGATCGACACTCCTATTTATCGAAAGTACTACGATACACCCCCTATACTTGTGGGTCATCAAGACTATTTTCTAGCGTCGTTGCCGGGGAGTGAAGCGCTATTGAAAAGTGGAACTGGTAAAAGAAACTTTTACTGTGAGTAATGCTTTTGTTACTGCTTATTACTTTGTTTCCAATATGGATAACCCACTTGGTTTTATGTTTGGGAAAACTACTACCACTGCTATGGTAGTAGATGAACCACCACCTGTTGAGATAGATCCTTTTAACATACCTACAAGTATTGTTAATCGTGTTATTGATAATTATTATTTTGGGGATGGAACTGTCCATCCTAGTGATCACTTGCTTTTTATTCATGAATTATGTGGGTTGTTTAAGTGTGCAGGCATCACAACTGAACAGGTGAAGAAGAAGTTACTCTCCATATCCTTGAAAGGGAGAGCTGAAGAATGGTATAAGCTACTGAAGAATGGACAATCCATGGAATGGGAGGAAATGACTTCTCTCTTTTATTCTAAATTTTATCCTCCCAGTGAGATTCATAAGGATAGAAATCTGATATGTAACTTTTGGCCTCGTGATGGAGAGAGTACAGCTCAAGCTTGGGGGAGATTGAAGTTACTAATGCTTAAATATCCTATTCATGAACTCCCCAAAAATATTATTATCAATAACTTTTATGCTAGGCTTTCTCTCCATGATAAAGATTTACTAAATGCTTCTTGTGCTGGATCATTCACACGTATGAAGGAAGAAGCTAAATGGGATCTACTAGACTGTATTCAAGAGAACACTGAAGCTTGGGAGAAAGACAAAGGAAGAAAGTGAGGTATAAACTATGATTATGAATGTATTAAATCTTTTATGGGAACTGATGACTTCCATGATATTAGTAATGAGTTTGGTCTTGATTCCTAAAGTATTGCCAAGTGTTTTAAGGCCTTTGCCTCTTACATAGAAATTCCCAAGAAGAAGTGGAACAAGTACCATGCACCTTATAAAGATGTTGTTAGTCATGTTCCTATTAGAAGTACTCAAGTTTGTACTACTAATCATATTGTGCCTGAACCTTATGTTGAGAAAATACCCTTCCCAGCTAAGGTAAAGGAGTATTCTATGATTATTAGTGCAAATAATAAAGGTAGAATGAAAACCGTGGAGCCTGTTGAGCAATACAACATTGAACTTGTGGTAGCTATTGTGAAAGATATTGACGCTAGAAATATAGAGGATGAGCATATTGTCTTCTATGAAGACACTTCTAATATTATTTCTCATCCTAGTAAAGCTAGAAGAGCTAGTGTTCCTATGCTTTCTGTTAAAATAGGTGATCATTGCTACTATGGTTTATGTGATATTGGTTCTAGTTCTAGTGCTATTCCTTATGAGATTTAAAGGGAAATTATGCATGAAATTGGTCCTTGTGAGCTTGAGGACATTGATGTGGTTATTCACCTTGCAAATAAGGAAACCATTCGCCCTATTGGTATTGTAGAGATGTGGAGGTTCTTTGTGGTAAGATTAAATATCCTGTTGATTTTCTAGTGCTTAATTCAGCAGCTAGCAAAACTTGTCCTATCATTTTTGGTAGAACTTTCTTGAACACTTGTGGAGCTATTATAGATTGTAAGAAGGAGAAAGTTTTAACTAAGTCTGATGGAGATTCTTATGAGTTTAACTTTTCCAAATTTACTAAATCTCCTTGTGAAAGCAGCTTGCCTAATAAAGATTTCAGGATGGAAGAACTTGTTTCTATTGATCCGGTTTATGACCTTGGACCACTTTTTGGTGACTGTAAGTATGCTTACTTAGATGATAAAGTTGTTTCCAGTGACAGTTATATTGTCAACTTTATTCAAAGTGCTACTAAAAGTTATTATGAGAGAGGGAAACATGGTTTTATGCATCTCAATAATGTTAAGTTTCCCTGTTTTATGTTGAAAGCTTTGAAGTTGCATATGTTTTATCTTCCTATGCTTGTGGCTTTTTGTTTCAAAATTTTTTTTTATCATGACACTCCCATGCATAGGAAGTGGGTTAGACTCAATTGTGTTGGTTATTTGCTTCTCGATGCTCTTTTTTCACTGCAGATTTATATCTCCTTTCTGAGCGTCTTTGAAACTCTCAGGCCTAACTTAAAGGCATAAAAGAAAAGTACTTGTTTGGAGATAACCCAAGAGTTTTGTTGAGTCTTGGAAGTTATTAACACTGTAATAACCGCTCCTTATCCTTTTTGTTTTGGTTTTTGTGTCAAGATCAACTAATTTTTTGAAGTAGAGGAGTTTTGAAAAGTGGTTGTCCCGGACAGATTTTTGTGCTGCGCCGTAAAAATTCGTGAGGGAGCTCAGTACGTTGGATGGATCTGCATTTTTCTGAGCTTGTTCTCCAAGTTGTTATCAAACTTTCATTAGTTCTAAACGTTTTTATTTGAGAAACATAAGGTTTTCGAAAAAATCAATCTTTACCTGCTGGCCTGTTTTGACAAATATCTATTATCATTAGCATTTGCCTCTTATAGAAGCCTTTGTTTTGATGGATTTCAGTTGAAGTGTGGACCCAAAGGTTAATTGTTTTTTCTCACACTAATGTTGCCATTTAAGCTTGTGTATTGCCTTGTGAGGAAAGGAAACTTCCAGGAGAAGGAGAAAAGGAGTCTACAGAGTTCGTCTTTGAATAGGTAAAAGAGGTGAAAACAGAAGGTTCGTCAAACCCCGATATTTTTATATTTTTGATGTTTTTAATACATAAGGGGAGTTACGAGACGGAACATAGGAGGAGACGGAGTCCGTGGTGGACAAACCCACCCTAGACGCGGGCCCCTGCCTGGCCGCGCCTGGAGGGGGTGTGCCTGTAGGGTTCGCAGCATAGAAACAAAAAAATTCCTACGATGGGAACAACTATGTACTAAGATCTATCTACTAGATACAAACAACGGGGGGATGTATATCCGTAGAGAACATACCCTTGAAGACCGACAAAGCTTAACGAGTCCAAACTCGTGGTTGATGTAGACGATCTCTTGTCGATCTCAAGATCGAGAGGAAGTCCTAGCGCCGCAAAACAGCAGCTCATCCATGCTCACACACATGTTCGAGGCACCGAGCAGCCTCCGCCTCCTCACTCCAGCGATGCAGCGGAAGCACAACTCTTTCTTGCCGAATAGCCATCGGGAACATGTATATCGCTAGTCCGAGACCATGGGGAATAAATTCTAGAGGGGGAGAGATATCCTTCACGAGGAGGTGTGAGTGAGAGAGGGAGAGGGGGCTCCTTTTATATGGAGAGGGGGGCACCCAAGGGGCCATGCGCCCAGCCATGGGGCTGCCCCCACCTCTTCCGCATTCATGTGGGTGGACACTCCACTCACTCAAATGCCATGCAATTCCCTCCACTCAAAAACCCACTCAAATTCCCATTAAATTTCCACCAAATTTAATGCAAACTCTCATTAAAGAAAACTCCTTTTATTTATTCAGAATTTTGTCAATTACTTTAATGACAAACATTCACATATAACCCCTTGCTAGTATTTCATTTCACATGCAGAAACATTTTTTGCAATTTCACCCAAAAACCCGTTTCGGTATCTAGTGAAATAAATTCCTGCGCTTGTTATTCTTTTCGGCATGAAACTTTTGCTCCAAATGTATGTCGGTGTATCTTAAGTGTGTCACCCTACGGTTCGCGAATAATGCGGACATGATCGAGACCCCTCTCAGATCAATAATCAGAAGCGGGATCTAGAGACCCATACTGACTCCCACACATTCAACGATTACTTTCTTGTGATCGTCGGAACCTTTTACGCTAGTATCTTAATCCCTTTGTTTCGCGATATATTACATGTCCGAGATTCGATCATCGGTATCTCCATACCTAGTTTGATCTCATTACTGACATGCACTCTTTTCTCGTTCCCATGATATAACATTCTAGTGATCAAATCACTTGCTTGCAAGCTAATCAATGTGATATCACCGAGAGGGCCCAGAGCATATCTATTCGTCATCGGGATGAACAAATTCCACTCTCGATCCATGGGCCTCGACATAGCACTTTAGTAGTTCTGAACCCATTTTTATAATCACCCTGTTACGGTGTGACGTTTGATGTTATCAAGAAACTCTTCCAGTGTTAGTGATTGACATGATCTCATGGTCTAAGAATTTCGATCACTTCGTAAGTTGTTATAGCAATATAAACTCAATGACTTTGATCGTAATGCTATACTTTGAATGAATGTTCATCACACCATTACACTAATGTTGTGACCTCGTTATTCAAAACATCCAATGTCCATGATCAGGAAACCTTTGATCATCTTGTTAATCAACGAGCTAGTTTATAAGATAGGCATAACTAGGAAATTCCTTTTTTTTATTAAACACACATGTATTAACGTTTCCGTATTAATACAATCATAACATGTAAAATAAACATTTATCATAAATAAGGAATACGATAATAACCACTTTATTATTGCCTCTCGGGCATATTCCCTTCAGTCTCCCACTTGCACTAGAGACAATAATCTAGTTTGAAAACTTTGCGTATTGAACACATATGGCTTTCTGGTGTTCCATATATGCAATTGCAAGTGGTTAACATAATCTATGGATCTGACGCTTTAGGTCCTTGTGTATTTGCATGTCTTTACGTCTCCATGCATTACTCATTCTCTAATGAGATGTCATTGTATAAATTTGGTCTTTTGGTGAGACCTTTAGTTCCTTGGGGTTAAATCACGTCGATACTATTGTCATACAATATATCTTTAGTGTTAGACCATTGCGAACCACACCTTAGTTTGATAACAAACTACTTGACACAAATTCCCTCCTTTGCTGCTACTATAGCAGTCATATACTTAGCCTTTTTGTTGTAGTATTCATACAATGTCTTAACTTTGGAACTCTTCCAAATCCATCATGGAAACTTTCTTTCCATTTCATTGTGCCACCCATAGTCTAAATTGAGATAAACTTAATTTGTATCTTGTGACAAAACTAATATCAATGTAACGCTTTACAATGAACTATTTGTAATTGTTTGTCACCTCTACACAAATATATTCTTAGTTCTTCCAAAAGATCATAAGAATATTCTCACTATCGTCCAATGATCATTTTATGATTCATTCTGGTATATGCTCATAACACTTAGAGCATAGGACATATCTGGATGTGTACATATCATGGTATGATTGATCAAAACATTCTCGTGATTTCACTCATCAAGTGTCAAAGCACTTGAATCTTGTTTCACTTATCAAGTGTCGATACACTTGAATCTTGATTCAATTCCTTTCCATGCAACAAGAACCGTTTCTTGTCGTTTCTATATTAAAATCCTTCAATATCTCATATATGTATGTTTGGCCCAACCATATTAGCGTCACCGTCTATCCACTATAGACATTCATGCTAAATATTCGGGTTTTGCCTAAGTCTTTCATCAAAATTAAATCCTTAACCTTTGTCAATAAAAGATACATCATTTTTAATCAACAAGATGTCCTCCACATAATGTATTAGAAATATGTCTCAGCGTTCCCACTTAATTTCTTGCAAATGCAAGCATCTTCATCGTCTCCAGATGAAAACTCCTTTTTCATCACGGTGAAGATTCCAACTCCGCGATGCTTACTTCAACCATTGAAGTTTGCATGCCCTTTTAGCATCCTTTGAATTTAACAAAACCCTTTGAACTGTGTCTTGTACACGTCCTAGGTAACCATTCTATTAGAAGAATTTTGTTTTGTTTATTCATCTACCATATACCAAATTATATGTAGTGGTTGCTACTTTAATCCATCCAGACTAAATGTCACTATGAAAGATCCAATCTTGTCATAGTCAACTCCTTTGAACATTGTCATAAGATAATTTACGACACGTCGACTATTTCATAGATGTGAAACATCCATGTCTGTTTCTTTATAGATCCAAATACGACCGATAGGTTTTTACACCTTTCCAGAGGGTCTTCCAAGTTCAAAACTTGATTTCTCGTGTATGAAACTATCACGGATTTTATGGCTTCAAGCCATTTGATGGAGTCAGGGCCCATCATCGCTTTTTTGCATGTAGTCGGTTCATCATTGTCAAACAATAATGATTTACTCTCAAATCTTAGTATTTGATTGTTTATCCGACCGACTTGGTTCAATAATAACTTAGACCTCCGTGACCACAGCCTTTGAGGCATGTGAGCCATGAGCATTCTGGCTGCCTCCGGAACATTTTCCGGCACTGCGCAACTCAGCACATATAGCTAATGTTCGTTAACCTTATCAAAGTTCTATTGTCCTCCCACTAAACTTTTACAAAAAATTCCTTTTTCAAGAAACTTCACATTTCAAGCGACAAACCCTTTTGTCTTTGGTGTTATGGAGGAATAACCAATTGTTATTAGAAATAACCTACAAAGACATGTTCATCCAACTTTGGTTGTAAACATCTTACTTATGTTTAGCATACCAAAATTTAAGAAAGGACAACTTGGGTTTTACCCCAAACCATAACTCATATGGTGTCATTTCAACATATCAAGATGGAGCTCTTTTCAGTGTAAAAGCGGTAGTCTCTAAAGCTTTAATCTTTTAAAACATAATGGCGGTTTTATAAATAACACCTTTGATCCAACCATGTCAGACAAGGTTTTATTACAAGTCTCAAACACTCCATACTCCTATGGTGTTTCAGGAGATGTAAATCTAGGTGTTTTTCTAAACTTGCAACTCAAATAAATCCCTTTATGATAAAATCATAATTCATTTATTTTCTTGTTACACTTGTAACTCAAATAAATCCCTTATGATAAAATCATAAACCATTTATTTACTTGTTACAATGATTTTCACTTCATCTTGAAAGTCTTTGAAACGTTTTTCAAATATTTCATACTTCTTTCTCATTAAGTGAATATTCACTCAAATTTCCGGAGAAATTATATAAAGTTGAAACCCATCGCTTACGACTACACATAATGTACTACATACATCGATATGTATAAATTCCAATATTTTAGTCGTTCGTTCTTCTTTGGCCTTTGAACGAAGTTTTTAATTATCCCGAGGAAAGTCTCACAAGCGTCACTTGATCAAATCAAAGACTCCAAAAATCCATGAATATGGAAATTCTTCATGTTTTATTTCCAATATAATTTAAACGGCGATGTCACTTCGTAAGTGATTTTTCAATCATTTGTCTTGCGACATTTTAGCATTAGGTTTTATGGATGGAGAGTGGGAAAGGTTAAGGTTTCATCCCTCATTGCCCCTATCATAAGCATCTTGAAGTGGTTAAGGTTAAAGTGGCAAAGCTGGAGTATATGCTTGATGAAGTATAAGTTGGCAATCTCATGCCCCTTGAATACGAGGGCCACACCTCATGCATACTCAACTTTGGGTCTAGGTAAGTTCTTGTCACTATAAGTATTTGCATATCATTGAGAACCGCCAACGGGTTACCCCTTGCACATGGTACAGGAGCTTTCCCATAACCAAAATTACAAGGCAAGCAGACAATGAGCATCTCAACAATTCTTCTTATGTACCATGGGAATATGGTGCTTTATTCTCTCTTTCCTCTTTTCTCAATGTGTCTATTTTTTAAGAAGAATGCTTCATAGATGTCACTATGGTGATGCTGCAAGTTTCCACCATGATTAGGCATGGCTTAGGCTAGCGGCCCAGGAGTTTCTCTAACGCAGGATACAAACTCCATGTACTTACAAGTTCCCTCTTTATTTCACACCGGTGACATCCATAGACAAAAGAACATGATATCAAATGAGTACAACAAGGTACAAGTGCAATGTTGAAAACGTTTCATGTGACAGCACGGTTCTGCTAATTCCAACTTATAAGTGCAAGCATATACAACAAAGTTTATTAGGGACAAATAATAAAGTGTGCCATCAAGTTTGTGAGGGCTTTAATCACTAAGTTTTCAGATAACAAAATAGTTTGAAATTGGAAGATAGATGAAAACAATAATATACTTGGAATGGTGTAACACACCATGCATACGATTTTATAGTGGACACTTTGGAATAACCTGGTTTCTTGGGAGTTGGAGGCATGAGTAGAACTTACTCATACAAGTGGAGGCTAGCAAAAGACTAGGAGCAACCAAATAAGAGAGCAATAATGGCCATAATCATGCAGTGCAACAAAGCATACTAATCAAAGCAAAGAGTGGTACTACAAGTCAAGGACTAAATGATCATAGAGGCTCATGGTGACTTGTCATAGTCATAACATGGTGTGAGCATGTGCCAAGTTAACCCAAGCAAAACATCAAAGGAGAATACCACAATACTATGCTTTTGCATGCTAAAACAACGCATAATTTCTTCAAGGCACACTAAGCAATCTCAATTGTTTGGAACAAGGAATTATACATCAATAATCACTAAGCATAATGCTACAACAACACCTAGCATGTCATGCTAAAGTCTAAGTCACAGTCAATGCAAGCTCCTCTTGCACTTCAAGCAAGAACTTACTACTCCTTTCCAAACACCAAGCAAACTTATTTGCAAAGCAACACAGTGATAACGGTGATCAAAACTATTTAATAAAACTAAACAACCTAAGCAAAGCAAACAAAAACTAAGACGCTCCAAGAGCAACACAACTGTGCATGAAACAATAAAAATGAAGTGTCTAGACATACCTGAGCTTTTTATTGATGAATAAGGAGATGCCTTGGGCATCCCCAAGCTTTGACGCTTGTACCTCTTGGATATTTCTTGGGGTGACACTATGGTGGCATCCCCAAGCTTGAGATTTTGTCCATTCTTCATCTCATTGCATCATTCTCTCTGTACACCTAAAATTTCTCCTTCATACAAAACTTCACACAATCTTTATTAGCAACATTAGCTTATTCAAAAGATATTGGACCTCTGGCAAAGCTTTGGAACAGCAAGGATTTTCACAAAAAACACAAGCTACTGTAGTAACTCCTTCAAAAAGCTCAATTTACCTGGAGAGAACTCAAAAAGGAATCAATAAGAAGCAAATGCAAATAATGGCAGAAATCTGTCAAAACAGACCAGTAGGTAGAAACGAATTTTTTCGAACATCTTTTGTTGCTCAAATCAAAAGGTGTTGAACTAACGAAAGTTAGATAACATACTGGGGTATTTATTAGTAAATTTTGAGCTCAAGATGAGTTACAGAGACTCATCACGATTTTTTTTGGTAGAGGACATAAATCTATTTCGGGACAGCAACTCCCCAAATCTTATTTCCCTCTCATTAGAGGTCATTCTTGGCACAAAAAGCAAATAAAAAGGATAAGGAGAGGTCATTATAGAAGTAATAACTTCCAAGACTCAAGGAAACTATTGGGTTATCTCCCAACAAGTACTTTTCTTTAATGCCTTTAAGTTAGGCACACGAAGCAAGAAGAATCAAGTATTTTCAAATGAAGAAGCATTAACATCAAATCTTGCTTTCAAAGGAGGAGAAAAAAGCAACTTCTCTCTTCTCATTAGGAAGTGTTCAATACCTTTCTTCAATGGAAAATGATATTTAATGGTGCCTTTTTTCATATCAATGATGGCACCAACTGTTCTAAGAAAAATGTCTTACCAAAGTAATAGGACAAGAAGCATTGTATTCAACATCCAAAACATAGAAATCCACAGGGACATAAGCATTGTTAACCATGATGAGAAGATCATTAATACTCCCCATGAGTTTATTCTTAGCATTATCATTGAGTGGGACATCCAAATAACAATCTTCTAATGATGGAAAATCAAGCATTTCATAAATCTTCCTAGGCATAATAGAGACACTAGAACCAAGATCACATGAAGCTTTGTGATCAAAGTCATTCACTTGCATATTAATGATGGGTTCCCAACTATCTTCTACTTTCCTAGGAATAGAAGCTTTGTGTTTTAGCTTCTCTTCCTTAATCTTAACAAGAGCATATGTAATGTGTTTGTGTGGCACCCCGCAAAACCACTACTAGAAAATCGCGTTGATTTTGTGCATTGCATCATCATGACATCATCATACATCTATCTGTCTAAAACTATTTTGCTAAAAGCCCTATTTTGTTTTCTATATTAATTTCTCCCTATTACTTTAAATCAAAACACCGGTGCTTCCGGATATCTCAGTTTGTCTAAAAACAATTTACAAAAGGCTTTTAAAATAAATTATAAAACCCTACCTACCCCAGAACACCCAAAACCTAAGCTACCAAATACTCTAACCACTCTAGTCCTATCCAGCCCTCCACCTCACCCCGGCCAATCACCACCCGACACGTCACCCTGGCCCCATCCCCCATCCACGCCTAACCTCACCCCCGGTGCTTCCACACCACCGCTGACCCCACCCCGCCACCGGACGCCTCCCTGCAGCCCCTCCGATCCAAGCCCCCCACACACAAACGCACACACGTGTCCCCTGTCCCGCCTGGCCCCACCTCGCAGCTCCACCAACCGCCCACCCCCTCGCCCTGGACCCACCACCCTGCTCGGCAGGTCCACCCAGCACCACGTCCTCCATTCGATCCCCTCGCGAGCCGGCCCCACCGCCCTCCTCTGCTCTCGCCCATCCCTACCTTTCTCTCCTTCCTCTCTTCCTCTCTGCATCGCCCGCACGCGGACCCCTCCTCCGCAGCGCCCACCGCCAGGCATCCTCTGCCTCCCGTGGCCCTTCCCAAGCAGGTGCCGCCTCCCTGGTCCTCCACCGTCGGTGGCCGCCTCCCCTTCCTGCGAGCCTCGGCCCCGCCTCCTCGACCTGGGCATTCGACGCACGCCACTGGCCGGAGTCCGGACGCCGCCGTCCGCTCGCTCAAGCGCTCCTGCCCGACAGCGCCCGTCCCCGTCGCTCCGCCAGGTCTGCCTCGCCACGAGGCCGGGTCCTCCTTGACTCCGAGCCGCCCGGCTGCCCGCCATCGCCGCCCGTCCTGCTCGGCTGCCTCGCCTCTGCCGACTACGGCTTCCACCGCCCGTCGACGCGTCGTCATTGGACCAACCTCGTCCGCCGCCCACGACTCCGCCACTCATGATCCGAGCTCGTCGGCCCTCGCGAGCTCAAGCCGGCGTCCTTGGCCGTGCATCGCCGCCTCCCTCCTCCACCACTGCCCCACGTCCTCCGCTCAGCCTGGGCCATTGGTCTACCTCTCGACGCGGCTTCCTGCTCGACCTCATGTGACCGTCTGCCATCCTCGCTAGCGGCATGCATGTCGGGTGTCCTCTGCACTGTGAGCGTGTTACATACCGAGCTCCAAATAAGTGCCGCCAGTGTTGTTCTCTGTGGTATGTCCCTGCATGTGTGTGAGGTGGAGTAGTGTACCAATGGGAAGATCGCGTCTCCGATGACCAATTACCTGGAATTCGAACAAGATCCTGATGCTCGAAGATGGACAATAGCACCCATGGAAAACAATTTACAAAAGGCTTTTAAAATAAATTATAAAACCCTACCTACCCCAGAACACCCAAAACCTAAGCTACCAAATACTCTAACCACTCTAGTCCTATCCAGCCCTCCACCTCACCCCGGCCAATCACCACCCGACACGTCACCCTGGCCCAATCCCCCATCCACTCCTAACCTGCCACCTCACCCAGCTGCTTCCACACCACCCGCCTGACCCCACCCCGCCACCGCATGCTCCCTGCAGGCCCCCCCTGACCCGATCCAACCCCCCCACACACAAACGCACACACGTGTCCCCTGTCCCGCCTGGCCCCACCTCGCAGCTCCACCAACCGCCCACCCCCTCGCCCTGGACCCACCATCCCGCTCGGCAGGCCCACCCAACACCGCGTCCTCCCTTCGATCCCTCATGGCCCCAGCCCCCTCCCTCCTCCTCTGCTCTCCATCCCCACCTTTCTCTCCTCTCTTCCTCTCTGATCGCCAGACGCGACCCTCCTCCATGGCGCCCACCGCCAGCATCCTCCGCCTCCGTGGCCCTTCCAAGCAGGTGCCGCCTCGGTCCTCCACCGTCGGTGGCCTCCCTTCCTGCGAGCCCGGCCCCGCCTCCTCGACAGGCGTTACGCCTTGCCGGCCGGAGTCCGGACGCCGTCCCGTCCGCTCAAGCTCGCTCTGCCGACAGCGCTGTCCCTGTCGCCAGTCTGCCTCACCATGATGCCGGGTCCTCCTTGACTCGAGCCGCTGCCGCCCTCCTTCGCTGCCTCGCCATCGCTGCCTGCCTCGCCGCCTGCTCTGCCAAGTGACCACGGCTTCCACCGCTCGTCGACCGCGTCGTCGCTGGACCAACCTCGTCCGGCCGCCGCCACGACCTTGTTGGAGATATGCCCAAGAGGCAATAATAAAGTGGTTATTATCATATCTTCACACTTATGATAAATGTTTACATACCATGCTATAATTGTATTAACCGGAAACATTATACTTGTGTGATTTGTAAACTAAAATAAGAGTCCCTAGTAAAGCCTCTTGTTAAACTAGCTTGTTGGTTAATATATGATCATGGTTTCCTGATCATGAACATAGAGATGTTATTAACAACAGGATCATATCATTAGGAGAATGATGTGATGGACATACTCCTATAGATAAGCGTAGCATAAAGATCAAGTCATTTCAATAGTTCAATTGCTATGCTTTCGATACATAGTAACCTAATTCCTTCGACCATGAGATCATGCATATCACCTTTACCGGATGGATGCTTTGATGGCATCAAACACCACCGTAATCGGGTGGATATAAAGGTGGCATTGAGTGTTCGAAAGTATTGGTTGAAACACATGCATCAAGAGGGATTTGTCCATCCATATGACGGATAGATATACTCTGGGCTCTCGGTGGAATGTCATCCAATTAGCTTGCAAGCATGTGGTGGCTCACAAGGGATCACATATAACGGGAACGAGAAAAGAGCACTTGCCAGTAACGAGGTTGAACTAGGTATGCAGAGATATCGACGATCATAACCTCGGATAAGTGAACTATCGTGAGACAAAGGGAAATTGGTATCGTATGTAAGTGGTTCATTCGATCGCAAAGTAATCGTAGAAATATGTGGGAGCCATATGAATTTCCATATTCCTCTAGGGGGTATTGTTCTGAGAAGTGTCTCGATCATGTCCGCATAATTCACGAACCGTAGGGAGACACACTTAAGGATTCGACGTTGTTTGAGTAGTTATGGTATTATGAGAAAGAGACCGAATGTTGTTCGGAGTCTCGGATGGGATCCGGATATCACGAGGTGATCCGGAATGGTCCGAGAATAATATTCATATAAGGAAAGTCCGTTTTGAGTTCGGGAATAATTAGTGTTTTCATGAATGTTCTAGAAGGTTCGGATTGTCCCACTCCGGGGAGGGTACATGAATGTGTCATTGAATGATTGCATCATGTACTAAGTGTTCTTGCTGTTCCAAAATGAAAAGTCAAACCGCCAGTTTGAAAGTCAAGCAGCTAAACAGAAACCGTGGGAAACAGGAAACGTGGGAAACAAGCAAGAGGAGGTTGAAACCAACTTGGAGGAGGAGTCCCTCTCCTCCAAGCCGGGCCAACCTAGGCCGAGTTGGGAGGGACTCCCTCCCTCAAGGCCACTTGACCTCCACCTATAAAAGGAGGGCAGGCCTCCTCCTCTAGACACACAAGTTCCTATCCTCTAATCTCCGGTTTAGAGCCGCTTTGGTTTAGAGCTTCTAATTGCTCTAGCCTGCGGTTTAGAGCCTTCTAATTGGTGTGTCTAATCCTAGACCACTAATAGCTCTCTCATACTCCACCATACTGCTCCGGCATGAAGCCTGCGGGATCTCCCTCTACTTAGGTACACGCCATTGTCTTTGCCGGAATCGCGAGAGTGCTACAACCTCCGCCTTTGGAACAAGGAGAGGAAGGTCTTCGTACCGAACGTGTGACCGATTACGGAGCGCTGCTTAGCAGCGCCCGGAAGGATCGTCTCTGCGATCTTGAGATCGGAAGAGTACGACTACATCACCCGAGAATCTGCTCGTTAACCGCTTTGGAATCTTCGAGGGTAAGTTATTCCATCGACTCGTTGCTACAATCTAGTAGATAGATCTTGGCTTGTTTGTTTGTATGCGATAGAAAATTTTTGTTTTCCATGCTACGAACCCCTATAGACCTGGGCGCTCACCCCGCGGTCCGAGCTCGTCGGCCCCCATCGCGAGCTCAAGCCGCTGGCGTCGTCCTTGGCCGGCCGCATCGTCGCCTCCCCCTGTCCTCCGACCACCTGCACCACGTCCTCCGCTCGAGCCCAGCGATGGGTCTACCTCCTCGACCGCGGCTTCCCGTTCGACCTCATGTGATCGTCTGGCCATCCCCTGCTAGCGGCATGCATGTCAGTGTGTCCTCTGTACCTGTGAGCGTGTTACATACCTGAGCTCCAAATAAGTGCCGCTTGTGTTGTTCTCTGTGGTATGTCCCTGCATGTGTGTGAGTAAGGTGGAGTAGTGGGGTACCAATGGGAAGATCGCGTCTCCGATGACCAACCACGAATTCAACAAGATCCTGATGCTCGAAGATGGACAATAGCACCCATGGAAAACACCAAGACCTCCTTCCCGCACCGATGCCGACGACGTCGCACGCCAAGTTCTTCTTCCCGAACGTCAAGACCGACCCGATACGAGGACCCAACAAGATCTTCGTGACGACAAGATCGGCACCGACCAGGGCGGATCCGATGTGACCCCGACGCCAACCAAGTTCTTCTTCTCGGATGCGACAAGATCGACTTCCGTTGTCCGAGACCGATCTCGTCGAGCCATTCTCCCGTCGAACCCTGAGACCGACCCCGAACCTCGGAGCCCAAGATCGCCGAACCCTAATGTGTGACCCCTTTTCTCGAGCCCTATTTTATAAATGTAATATCAAATTGTTGCATATTAAATTGTTCATGCATGCATACTTGTCTGTGGTTTGGGGGCCTTATGCCGATTCACCATATAATTAAATATGGGGCCCATATGCGGGCAAATCTAGTCTTATATTGGCCTCATTT
The DNA here is from genome assembly GCA_030063025.1 of Avena longiglumis. NCBI lineage: Eukaryota > Viridiplantae > Streptophyta > Magnoliopsida > Poales > Poaceae > Avena > Avena longiglumis. Next base: position 82,623,865 of record CP125976.1, read on the forward strand.
AAATTTTTGTAGCGAACCGGTAACTTATCTTGCCCTGTTATTACAACATTTAACTTGCGGGGTAGATAAATAACTTGAACCGTTTAATTAATTGTCGGGACCCCGGTTCCACTTAATATTGCCTAATTGCATCGCATCTTGCCATGTCATACATCATACATGCATCATGCTCGATCTTCTGCCGTAGTAATAAATAGTGTATCCGGTGTTTCTTCTAGTGCTTTGCTTCTTCACGGACTAGGCCGATGAGTTGATGCGAGTATCGACCCGATCTTCGGATGAACCTTCGGAAATGTTTTTCAGGCGAGCACCTCCCCCTTTCTACCTATCTTACTTTTATTCCCTCCTGTTGATCTATTGCTATCTGTGTTGCGATGCTCTAGTTTTCGTACCCGTGATATCCCTTGCAGCCTTATATTGCCTTGGACACATCCTATTACCTGTTGTTTGGTAGATAGTTGGACTTGCGCGTCGTAGTCGCTTGCTCAAGTGCTGTTGCGTGTCGCCAAGTACCACAGTTGTTGGAGTATTTGCCGCATGTTTATTGTTGGAGATGATCATAACTTTAATTATTGTTTAATAACTAAAATTGAAGTAGGTAAATGCAGAGGCACAGGTGGGCAATAGATGTTATTTGGTTGTTAACCGTCCACTTGTGTCCCGTAGGACCCCGAGTACTTGATACCTGTTCCTTGAATATTATGCCATGCTTTACTGCTTTATTTAAATTGTGCGATGTACGGCACCTGTACTGTTTAGGGAAGCGGAGTGTTTTCGCGATATCGACAAGCCCAGTTACATTTTCGGGTTCCCAGTCGTTTACATCCATTGACGCAAACCTTGAGTCCGTCTGAGTCGCCTAACTTCTATGGTGTACTCAATGGGGTGGCCCCTGAAATATTTCTCAATCGTGATTGCTTTGTCGTGAAGGCCTGTTGGGTTTTGATTTGGTTTTCCGAGGTTGATCGAGTGTGTTGCTATTTGTGCACCTCACAGGTAAAACTTTCTGAAAGCCGTGGGCGGTTATGGACGACTTGGAGCAGCATATCTCGATCATAGACAACTATAACTAAAGTAGTGCTATAAATTTGACTTTATAATGACTAGTAATCCTTCACTATAATGGAATGGCTAAATAAAACTGCCAACAATTGCTTGTTTGGGTTGTCATGCGACCATTGTATCGACTAGTAAGTATTGCAACTACAACGGAATGGCTAAATAAAAGTACCAACAACGCCGGGTTTTGGGATATCTCATGCTAATTGTATCTTACTAGTAAGTGTCGCCTACAACATGTAATGGTTAACTAAAATTGCCCACTGCTTATTATATCAGGATGACTATCTATACCTGACTAGTAATTGCTGCAACGATAACTGAATAACTAAAACTGCCAACTGTGTGAGTTCCTCGGTTGACTTCCTCGTTTGGTCTCGAGGGGGAAATACCAGGATGGGTATGTTTGGTGGTAGAATCAGGTTGGTCCCGAATAGGTCCTTCTTACCCCTCTCTGATAGCCGCTAGTTGTTTCGAGTCTCTATAGGTTATTTAGTGCATGCTGCGCTGCCGCTCAGTCCACCATACCTATGTAGGCGAGACGCAATCTAGCCTCGCTGTCTTGGCCTCGATCGACCGCCTCTTTTCCTTTGCCCTTTGTGGCACCTTTTGTTTAAGCAGGTTTTGAGATCGACGTCGTTAGCGGTTACCCTTCCGCTTGGCTCAGGCGAGTTATGGACGCCATTGGTTATTCTCAGGCTCTTAGCCCCATTTGCATCTTTGTCCGAATGACGCCTATCGCTTCAAGGTGATTTGGATCTTTGTTCAGATATTCGTATTCTTGACTCTCGGAGTCGTGTTGTATATATATCTGTTCTGTGGGTCCCATCGAGGACTGTTGTGTAATGTTATTACTTCGTTTTCCACCCGCACGCAAGTGCCTGGTGGGCACCTTTGAATCGTTTCTATGCGGGTTTGGCGGGAAGCGCTGAAACTTGCATAGGGCCGATTCTGAGGGTGTTACAGTTTGGTAAAAGCAACATGCATACCACTAGCATCTAGACTTCTAGAAAGCTTTTGCAGAAACATAATCACTTCAGAAATATTGCAACCATCAATATCAAAGTCAAACCTAACATCACTAATGGTAGGCATAGTAGGAGGAGGAATGGGGGCTACTTGTGGTTTAGTGGTGATAGTGCATGTGGCATCCCGCAAAAACCACTACTAGAAAATCGCGTGGAATTTGTGCATTGCATCGTCATCATAATGCATCGTTTGCATAAAACTGTTTTCGCAACGCCCGATTTGTTTTCCGAACGCCTCATCTTAATTCAAACGCAAAACCCCGGGTCCCCGGATTATTTTTGTGTGTCTGATATCGGTTTGCAGACGGTGTCTGCAAAACAAATAAAATTTATTTTATTTTATTTTTAGCGGGGGCAATCGAACGGGCCGTCCCGACCCGAACGACCACCCCCCAGATTAAAAATCGGTCCACCCCTGAAATCCTATAGCTACCTAAAACTCTACCCAGCCCAACCCTCCACCTCACTCCCACCTATCACAGTCCGCCACATTAGCACACCTCTCTCCCTCACCCAATCGCTCACCGCCACCTCACCCCCAATCACTCCCCCTCTCTCTCTCACCCCCATCCCCACCACCAACTCCTACACGCACCCACCCACCCCAGGCCACACACACACCACAAGAACACACGCCCCACCACGCACGCCTGGCCCCACATTCCCACCCTTCTCTCACTTGAACCGCCCAACCACCGCGTCTTCCACGCGAGCAAACCCCACCTCATGCGCCTTCTCGCCTCATGACGCCAGACCCTTCGGCCGAAGCTCCGCCCGATCGTGCTCCCGCCTCTGCTGCCACATCACCAGCTCCTCCGCCTCGCTGCTCGGCCAAAGGCGTCGCCCACCTCGTCCTGCTGGCCATACTTTGCCCGCCTCATGGCCCTCCTCGCCTCACTGGCGCCGCCTCGAGCTCGTCGCCGCCCTTTTCTCTCGCTGCTCGCCGCGCTTTCCCATGGCCACTGCCGAGCTCATGAGCCGCCTCGAGACCGTCCGCCGCCACCACCTCCGCAAGCTTCCTCCGCTGCCTTCCTCCTCGCCGCTCCCGTCGTCCCGGCCGCCGCCCGAGCCTGCCGACCTCGAGCCTCACTGCCGGCCACCGCCCGCTCGCCCTTTTGCCCGCCGTCTGTGGCCTCCGCGTCCGTCTGCTGATGGCTAGCGCCGCCTCGCCCGCTGCTTCGCCGGCAGCGCCTCATGACGCGGCCCTCCTCGACCCTCCTCCGCGGCTGCCTCGCGCCGGTGGTCTCGCTGCCGCCACCGCTGCCGCCACTGGTCGCCTGGCTCAGCCAGGCGCTTGTGTGCGTGTTGCAGTGGAGTTTGGTCTCTCCGCTTTGAGAAGCATGCGAGCTACCACGAAGTTCGAACCTTCGCGCCGACGGGATCTGCAGAGTACCAAGTCCGACCACTCGCGAGACGCCAAGTTCCCCTTCATGGATCCGAAGGCCGAACCCTCGAACGACAAGATCTGCCTCGGACGCCAAACCCGAACCGAAAGGAACGCCAAGTCCGACCCAATACGCCGGCCCGTCAAGATCTTCGCAACGACAAGATCGGCCCCGACCTGGGTGGAGCCGAAGACCGCCAAGTACTTCTTCCCGGAACGCAAGATCTTCCCCGATCCGAAGACCCTAACCCCGGACGCCGAGACCCTCGAACCCGAAGGCCGATCCCGTACCCGGTGCCGCGTCAAGATCGCCTTCTCGGACCCCGTTGACGCTAAGCTCTTCGCCGTAGAGCAACAAGGCCTTCGACAAGACAAGGAACGCCAAGTGTTTCACCCGGACACCGAGTCCGCCGAGAACCCCGATGCGACAAGTGCTTCGTCCCGAACACCATGACCGACAACGTGACCCGAAGACCCCGGATGCGCCAAGACCTACCCCTGAGTCCGAGAACGACCTCGCCGAACCCTGAACCCTGAGACCGACCCCGAACCCCGGAACCCCAAGTCCGTCGAGACCCCTCAAAGTGTGAACCTTTTCCTCGATACCCTATTTTTATAAATGATATTAACTTGTTGCATATTAATTGCCATACTTGCATGCATGCTTGTCTGTGGTTTGGGGGCCTTATGCCGATTCACCTCATAATTAAATGTGGGGCCCATATGCGGGCAAATCTAGTCTCATATCGGCCTCATTTAAATTGATGTAGCGAACCGGTGCTATCTCTTGCCATGTTAATACAACATTTAATTTGCGGGGTAATTAAATAACTTGAACAATATAATCAAGTGTCGGGACTCCGGTTCCACTTAATATGACCTAATTGCATCGCACCTTGCCATGTCATGCATCATACATGCATCATGCCGATCTTCTGCCGTTGTATTAAATATTGCATCCGGTGTTTCTTCTAGTGTTTTGCTTCTTCGCGGATAAGGCCGTTGAGTTGATGTGAGCTTACCGATCTTGGTTGAACCCTTCGACAATGTTTTCAAAGCAGCATCTCCCCTTTCTACCTATCTTACTTTTATAGTATTTATTCCCTCCTTGATCTATTGCTATCGTGTTGCGTTGCTCTAGTTTTCGTGCGTAATATCCCTTGCGACCATATATAGCCTTGGACACATCCTATTACCTGTTGTTTGGTAGATAGTTGGACCCGCGTCGTAGTCGCTTGCTCAAGTGTTTTGCTTGTCGTCAAGTACCACAATTGTTGGAGGATTGCCGCATGTTGGCGTTGGAGATAATCATGGTTTTACTTATTGTTCACTTTAATTTCATTTAACAACTAAAATTGAATTAAGCGAGGCATCGGTGGGTGATAGGTAATATTTGGTTTCGATCACCACTTGTGTCCCGTAGGACCGAGTTCTTGCCACTGCTCCAGATCGAGCCAGAAACCACAAGTGGGGAGATATGGGCCCCATTGATTATTACTGATTTCAAAGTATTGTCTGGGGCCACAACTAGTTTGAGGTGTTTTACTATCCTGTACTTATGCCATGCTACTTATGTATTTACGATTGTGAGGAGCACGTTGTCTCGTTAGGAAGCGGAATGTTTTCGCAGATCGGTACCCCGATTGGGGATCTGCCGTTCTGACCATTGTCGCAAACCCTAAGTCCGTCTCGAGACCGACCGACTTCTATGGTGTACTTAGTGGGTGGCCCCCGTGCTTGCTTTGGGTCAGGAACGTCGTGACTTAGGCCCGTGACATACCGATGGGTGTATGTTAACCGATCCGCAAAAGGGTCAAGTGCTGTGGATACTTTGGTGCACCCTGCAGGTTAAATCTTTTCGAGAAGCGTGTCCGCGGATATGGACGACTTGGAGCACTGATTTGATCATAGACAACTATAACTAAAGTTTATTGTTTTAAATGACTTGTTTCCGATATGATTAGTAATCAACTTCACTACAACGGAATGGCTAAGTAAAAGTACCACCAACTGCTGGGTTTTGGGGTTATCTCATGCTAATTGTATCTGACTAGTAAGTGTTGCAACTATCATGGAATGGTTAACTAAAAGTGCCCACTGCTTACTTTATCAGGATGATTATCTAAACCTGACTAGTAAAGTGCCGCAATCAGAATCGAATAAGTAAAGCCAACCGTGTGAGTTCCTCGGTTGACTTCCTCGTTGGTCTCGAGGGGAAACGCCAGATGGGTTTGTTTGATGCTAGTATCGTGTTGGATCCGAATAGGTCTTTCTTACCCTCTCGACGTGCCCGGTTGTATCGAGTCTCTATAGGTTGTTTAGCGCATGTCGCCGCCGCCACCCACCATACCTATGTAGGCGAGGACCGAATTCTAGCCTCGCTGTCTTGGCCTCAAGATCGACGCTCCTTCTTTTTCTTTTGCCCTTTGTCACCCCTTTTGTTTAAGCGTGTTTTGGGATCGTTAGCGTGGTTACCCTTCCGCTTGGCCAAGGCGGTTATGGACGCCATTGGTTATTCTTCGTGGCTCTTAGCCCCATTTGCATCTTGTCCGTAGTCGGACGCCCATCGCTTTTCAAGGTGATTTGGATCTTTGTACCGTATATTTGTATTCTTGACTCTTCGAGTCATTGTATATATACATTACGTGGGTCCCATCGAGGACCGTTGTGTAATGTTATTACTTTGCTTTCCACCCGCACGAAAGTGCTCGGTGAGCACCTCACCTTCAAGCTTTGCGGGTTTGGCGAGTTTTGCTAAAACTTGCATAGGGCCGATTCTGAGGGTGTTACAGTGCACACACTATTGTTTCTATCAATTTCAGCTTTACTTTCCCACCTAGCATGAAGTTGATCTAGCAGCCTAACATTTTCATCAATAGTAACTGTTGGAGATATGCCCAAGAGGCAATAATAAAGTGGTTATTATCATATCTTCACACTTATGATAAATGTTTACATACCATGCTATAATTGTATTAACCGGAAACATTAATACTTGTGTGATTTGTAAACTAAAATAAGAGTCCCTAGTAAAGCCTCTTGTTAAACTAGCTTGTTGGTTAATATATGATCATGGTTTCGATCATGAACATAGAGATGTTATTAACAACAGATCATATCATTAGGAGAATGATGTGATGGACATACTCCTATAGATAAGCATAGCATAAAGATCAAGTCATTTCAATAGTTCAATTGATATATGCTTTTCGATACATAGTAACCTAATTCCTTCGACCATGAGATCATGCATATCACCTTTACCGGATGGATGCTTTGATGACATCAAACACCACACCGTGAATCGGGTGGCTATAAAGGTGGCATTGAGTGTTCGGAAAGTATTGGTTGAAACACATGGATCAAGAGGGGTTTGTCCATCCATATGACGGATAGATATACTCTGGGCCCTCTCTGGAATGTCATCCAATTAGCTTGCAAGCATGTGACTGGCACAAGGGATCACATATCACGGAACGAGAAAAGAGTACTTATCGAACGAGGTTGAACTAGGTATGCGAGATACCGACGATCATAACCTCGGATAAGTAAACTATCGTGAGACAAAGGGAAATTGGTATCGTATGTAAGTGGTTCATTCGATCGCAGTAATCGTGAGAAATATGTGGAGCCATATGAATTTCCAGATTCCTCTATTGGTTATTGTTCGAGAAGTGTCTCGATCATGTCCGCATAATTCACGAACCGTAGGGAGACACACTTAAGGATTCGACGTTGTTTGAGTAGTTATGGTATTATGAAAAGAGATGAATGTTGTTCGAGTCTCGGATGGGATCCGGATATCACGAGGTGATCCGGAATGGTCCGGAGAATAAGATTCATATAAGGAAAGTCCTGCCGAGTTCGGGAATGATTCCTGTTTTCATCGAATGTTCTAGAAGGTTCCGATTGTCCCAAGACTGGGAGGGTACATGAATGTGTCATTACATATTGAATGATTGCATCATGTACTAAGTGTTCTTGCTGTTCCAAAACTGAAAAGTCAAACCGGTTTGAAAGTCAAACTAAACAGAAACTGTGGAAACAGGAAACCGTGGAAACAAGCAAGAGGTGGTTGAACCGACTTGGGGAGGAGTCCTCCAAGCTGGCCAGCCAACCAAGGCCGACTTGGGGAGGGACTCCCCTCCCCTTGGCCGCCCCTCCCACCTATAAAAGGAGGGGCAGGGCCTCCTCTCCTAAACACACAAGTTCCTATCTTCTACCTCCGGTTTAGAGCCGTTTTGGTTTAGAGCTTCTAATTGCTTTAGCCTGCGGTTTAGAGCTTTCTAATTGGTTTAGAGCCTTCTAATTGGTGTGTCTAATTACTAGACCACTAATAGCCTCTCTCATAAGCTCCACCATACTCGCACCGGCTTAAGGCGAAGCCTGGATTTCCCTCTACTTCCTGCATTTCACAGCCGCTTGGAATCGCGAGGAGAGTGCTACAACCTCATCACCGGAACAAGGAGAGGAAGGTCTTCACGAAAATCGAACGCGGTGACCGATCAAGGAGCGCTGCCGTAACGTGGCGCTAAGGATCGCTCACACGATCTTGAGATCGGAAGAGTACGACTACATCACCCACGAGAATCCGCTCGTTAAACGCTTTGGAATCTTCGAGGGTAAGTTATACCATCGAATCGTTGCTACAATCTAGTAGATATATATTGGCTTGTTTGTTTGTATGCGATAGAAAATTTTTGTTTTCCATGCTACGAACCCCTACAAAGGGTATCGAGCCGTGTCTATATGTAGATCTGCAGACGAGTAGAACACAATGGTCATTGTGGGCGTTGATGCTTTTATTGTCGATTGCTTCTTGTGTACTTTGTATCTTACGGATGTTGGGATGAAGCCCGCTAACCTTACATGACATCGCTCATGAGACTTGCTCCACGCTTGACATGCAACTTGTATTGCATAAGTGGCTTTATGGGTGCCTGCTTCTCCTAGCATAGTTAAGATCCAATTTACAACGGTGATCGACAATACTAGTATCAATGTTGCGGTTCTTGTTCGTAAGTTAGAACGACACTTATTGAAAGCCCCAAACCACGTAAAATATGCAAAGAAAGTAGAGGCGCCTAACTTTGTTTTGCAGGGTGTGCCGTGATGTGATATGGCCATGATTGTGGTTATATATGATGTATGCAATGTTCCTTATTGTAAGTTGGCAACCCAGGAGCCATATGGTTGTTTTTAATTTATGTTAAGACCCGTGTCTATTCAAAGTAGTTGTAATAGTTGAAGCCGTGACGACAACCATGGAGAGGCGCCATTGACCTTGATGCAATGCCGGTGATGATGGAGATCATGTTCAGTCGGAAGATGGAGATCGAAGCACAAAGAAGAAAGGCCATATCATATCACATATTATGAATTGCATGTGATGTTAATCCTTTATGCATCTTGTATTGCTTAGTATTTACGGTAGCATTATAAGATGATCCTCATGCACATGAATTTCAAGTCTTAAAGTGTTCACCCTTAGTTAGCACCGCTGCTAAAGCTTGTTGTCAAGCACCACGTGATGATCGGGTGTGTTAGATTCTGCAAGTGTATACAACGTGAGCAAGCCAGATTTGCTCATGCGAAACTAAGGTTTGATCTTGACGAGCCTAGCATGTACATACATGGCCTCAGAACACGGATTACCGAAAGGTAGAGCATGAGTCATACAAGAGATATGATGAACATGTTGATTGTTCGCCATTGAAGCTACATCAACTCTCGTGATGATCGGTTTGATGTGGTGGATTTGGTTCGTGTGATCACTAAAAACAATGTGAGGGATATTGTTTTGAGTGGGAGTTCACCTAGATTAATTTAATTATTAATTAGAACTCAATTTATCATAAACTAAATCAAAGTGAATTTGCATAGTTGTTGTAGTCATTGGCATCCGCTACCACCTTGCGCTTAGTTATAATTGAGATGATAGAACTATATAATTCGTTAATTTACTTTACTTAACCTGGTATCGTATTGTTTTGAAGTGTTAATCTAAAGTTTAAAAGTCCTATTGCAAACTTTCAAGAAGTTCCGCACTCCATGAAGTTTAATAATTAGTATTAAATCAAGAGTAACAATTCCAAGTGTTAGTATCATGTTTGTTTCCATGATTCTTGATATTCAAAGGATTGTCTTAATATCAAGGTTATCTAAGGATCCAAAGAGTTATTTCGTAAACCATGATGTGTGGAAGATATTGTGATATCTCAAACGTTTTGGTTGCAACATGATAGAGTATAATATGGCAAAAGTCATGTTCTCATATTTGATGAGAATTTGCAAAAAGGTTGGAGACACTAGTTGTCCTAATCCTCCAAAAGGTTTTGGAGAGCAACATTATACTTGGAATTCACCGTTACAAGCTAAAAGTAGCTTGATCATGGATAAATCCATAATAAGGGTGAATATTTGATGTAGGTAAAATGTTTACTACACCAAGAAGATTACTAAATAAAGGAATTTGAAAGAACATCAAACATTTGATGATGGTGATCTACTTCAAAGTGCAAGTCCAAAGACATTGGTATTTAACTATACATGTTTTGGGCTATGTGTCATATGAATGACTCCACTAATTGATGTTGATAGATTCTTTCAAACAGAAAAGGAAATACTGAAAGAGAATCTCATAAGTATATGGCAGAAAAGAAAAGACTAGAATTGTTCAGTTTAAGTATATAGATGATATACGTGTTATGGTTGTATTCTTTGCTTGTTAAACAATGTGGTTCTTAAGTATTTGATACTGAATTTGTTGGTGTGAATCGTCATACGAAACAACACAATTCATGAACTACAATGGCCTAAGTAACTAGCAAAAGAATATGTGATGATGTTCATCGAGAACAAAATAAAGGGTTATTGTGTTACTCGTTAAACATCAAAGCTTGCCTTCAAAGATTTGTTTTATCAGGTATTATGAGAACAAAAGGTTTGTTCAAATAATTGCCGTAATCCATAAAAGATGGATGATTCGCAAATCTCGTTGGAGGAATCACATCCATAAAACTAGTGCTAAAAATGTCGAAAGACAAATTGATTGAAAGATCACTTAGGAAGTGACATCGCCGTTTAAATTATATTGGAAAGAAAACATGAAGAAACTCCATATGTATGGAATCTTGGAGTCTTTTGATTTTGATCAAATGACGCTTGTGAAACTTTCCTAGAGATAATTAAAACTTCGTTCATAGGCCAAAGGAACGAAAGACTAGCTTATTGGAATTTGTACATATTGTTGTACAAGTCCATTATGTGTAGTCAAGAGCGATGGATTTCAACTTCATATGCTTTCTCCGAAAATTTGAGTGAATATATGAATATTTACATAATAAGGATGAAGTATGAAACATTTGAAAAGTTCAAAGACTTTCAAGATGAAGTGCAAAATCATTGTAACAAGAATATAAACAGTTTATGATAAAGATCATAAAGGAAGATATTTGAGTTACAGAGTTTAGCATGATACCTAAGATTTAAGGAATCGTTCCGTGGATTTGCATTTCAAACACCATAAGAGTATGGAGCATTCGAGATATGTAATTAAACCTTGTTTGACATGGTGAGATCAAAGGTGTAATTCATAAAATTGTCATTGTATTTTAAAGATTAAAAGCTTTAGAGATTACCGTTTTTCCACTGAAAAGAGCTTCATCATAATCCGTTGAAATGACACCATATAAGGTTATGGTTTGGGATAAAACCCAAGTAGTCCTTTCTTAAACATTGGTATGCTATACATAAGAAAGATGTTTGCAACCAAAGTCGGATGAATCTGTCTTTGTTAAGTATTTCTCCATAACACCGGAGACAAAAGTGTTTGTCACTTAGAACGTCAAGTTTCTTTAAGAAGGAATTTTTCGTGAAAAGTTAAGTGGGAGGACAATAGAACTTTGATAAGGTTGAAAGAACCTTAGCTATATGTGCAGAGTTGCGCAATGAAAAGTGTTCGAGGCAAGAACAATGCTCATGGCTCACGTGCCTCAAAGGTTATGGTCACAGAGATCTAAGTTCCTATTGAAACAAGTAGGTCAAGTAAACAATCAAATACCAAGATTTGAGGGTTGAATCATTATTTGAGAATAATGAACGTACTACATGCAAAGAAGCGATGATCAGCCCTGACTCCGTCAAATGGCTTGAAGCCATAAAATCCGTGATAGTTCCATACACGAGAAATCAAGTTTTGAACTTGAAGGACCCTCGAGAAAGGTGTAAGACCTTACAGTTGTGTTTGGATCTATAAAGAAATAGACATGGATGTTTTACATCTATGAAATAGTCGACATGTTGGGAAAGAGTTCACAAAATGTTCAAAGGTTGACTATGACAAGATTTGATCTTTCATAGTGATATTTAGTCTAGACGGATTAATGTAGCAACCACTACATATAATTTGTTATATGGTAGTTGAATAAACAAAACAAGTTCTTCTAATAGAATCATTACCTAGGACATGTGCATAACACGGTCCATAGGGTTTTGTTAATTCAAAGGATGCTAAAAGCATATGCAAACTTCAATGGTTGAAGTGAGCATTGCGGAGTTGGAATCTTCACTATGATGAAACTGTTAAAGGAGTTTAAAAGTTCATTAGATACAATGAAGATGCTTGCATTTGCAAGAAATTAAGTGGGAGCGCTAAGACATGTTTCTAATACATTATGTGGAAGACATATCGTTGATTGGAAAAAATGTATCTTTTATTAACACATATTAAGAATTTCATCCCGATGAAAGACTTAGGCAAAACCCAAATATTTGGCATCAATAGATGCTAATATGGTTGTGCCAGAAGTACATAGACGAGATATTGAATGAGTTCAATATAGAAACTACAAGAAAAGGTTCTTGTCGCACAGAAAGGATTGAAAGAGTTCAATGTTGATGATATATTCAAGTGTATTGACATTTGGTAAAGTGAAACAAATAATCAAGTATAGATTGATACTTGATGTATGAAATCACAAAGTGTATTTATATCAATCATACTGTGATATGTACAAATCCAGATATGTCCTATGCTCTAAATGTTGTGAGCAAATACCAGAATGATTCGTAAGATGATCATTGGACAATAGTAAGGATATTCTTATGATCTTTTGGAAGAACTAAGAGTATATTATTTGTAGAAGTGACAAATAGATGGTTAGTTCATTGTAAAAGTACTACATTGATACTAGCTTTGTCACAAAGTACAAATTAAGTTTATCTCAATCTAAACTAAGGGTGGCACAATATAATGGAAAGTGAGTTCCATAATGGATTTGGATGAGTTACAAAGTTAAGACATTATGACAGATACTACAACAAAAGGCTAAGTATATGACTGCTATTTTAGCAGCAAAAGAGGGCATTTGTGTCAAATAGTTTGTTATCAAACTAGGTGTAGTTCACAGTGGGATAATACTATGAAGATATATTGTGCGACAATATTATCAACATGTTTTAACCCCAAAGAGCTAAAGGTCAAACCGAAAGACCAAATTTATACAAAGCCATCTCATTAGAGAATGAGTGATGCGTAGAGACGCAAAGACATGCAATTACACACGGACCTGGAAGTGTCAGATCCGAGATCATTGACCACTAGCAATCGTGTACATACAACATCGGAAAGCCATAGGCGTTGAATACACAAAGGTTTGAAACTAGATTATTAACTCTAGTGCAAGTGGGAGACTGTTGGAGATATGCCCAAGAGGCAAAAATAAAGTGGTTATTATCATATCTTCACACTTATGATAAATGATTACATACCATGCTATAATTGTATTAACTAAACATTAATACTTGTGTGATTTGTAAACTAAAATAAGAGTCCCTAGTAAAGCCTCTTGTTAAACTAGCTTGTTGGTTAATATATGATCATGGTTTCGATCATGAACATAGAGATGTTATTAACAATGTGATCATATCATTAGGAGAATGATGTGATGGACATACTCCTATAGATAAGCATAGCATAAAGATCAAGTCATTTCAATAGTTCAATTGCTATATGCTTTCGATACATAGTAACCTAATTCCTTCGACCATGAGATCATGCATATCACCTTTCGGATGGATGCTTTGATGACATCAAACACCACACCGTAACTGGGTGGCTATAAAGGTGGCATTGAGTGTTCGGAAAGTATTGGTTGAGACACATGGATCAAGAGTGGGATTTGTCCATCCATATGACGGATAGATATACTCTGGGCCCTCTCGGTGGAATGTCATCCAATTAGCTTGCAAGCATGTGACTGGCTCACAAGGGATCACATATCACGGGAACGAGAAAAGAGTACTTATCGGTAACGAGGTTGAACTAGGTATGCAGAGATACCGACGATCATAACCCTGGATAAGTAAACTATCGTGAGACAAAGGGAAATTGGTATCGTATGTAAGTGGTTCATTCGATCGCAAAGTAATCGTAGAAATATGTGGGAGCCATATGAATTTCCAGATTCCTCTATTGGTTATTATTCAGAGAAGTGTCTCGATCATGTCCGCATAATTCACGAACCGTAGGGAGACACACTTAAGGATTCGACGTTGTTTGAGTAGTTATGGTATTATGAGAAAGAGATGAATGTTGTTCGAGTCTCGGATGGGATCCGGATATCACGAGGTGATCCGAATGGTCCGGAGAATAAGATTCATATAAGGAAAGTCCCGCTTGAGTTCGGGAATGATTCCGTTTTCATCGGAATGTTCTAGAAGGTTCCGGATTGTCCCAAGACTGGGGGAGGTACATGAATGTGTCATTACATATTGAATGATTGCATCATGTACTAAGTGTTCTTGCTGTTCCAAAACTGAAAAGTCAACCGCCAGTTTGAAAGTCAAACGCTAAAACAGAAACCGTGGGAAACAGAAACTATGGGAAACAAGCAAGAGGTGGTTGGAACCGACTTGGGAGGAGTCCTCCAAGCCGGCCGCCAACCAAGGCCGACTTGGGGAGGACTCCCTGGCCGCCCCTCCCACCTATAAAAGGAGGCAGGCCTCTCCTAAACACACAAGTTCCTATCTTCTACCTCCCATAGAGCCGTTTGGTTTAGAGCTTCTAATTGCTTTAGCCTACGGTTTAGAGCTTTCTAATTGGTTTAGAGCCTTCTAATTGGTGTGTCTAATTACTAGACCACTAATAGCCTCTCTCATAAGCTCCACCATACTCGCACCGGCTTAAGGCGAAGCCTCAGGATTTCCTCTACTTCCAGACCACGCCAGTTGTCTTTCTTGGAATCGCGAGGAGAGTGCTACAACCTCATTTTCTTTGGAACAAGGGAGAGAAGGTCTTCGTCGAGTACCGAACGTGTGACCGATCAAGGAGCGCTTAACGTGCCGGAAGGATCGCTCTACGATCTTGAGATCGGAAAGAGTACGACTACATCACCCACGAGAATCCGCTCTCGTTAAACGCTTTGGAATCTTCGAGGGTAAGTTATACCATCGACTCATTGCTACAATCTAGTAGATAGATCTTGGCTTGTTTGTTTGTATGCGATAGAAATTTTTTGTTTTCCATGCTACGAACCCCTACAGTAACTTGTATGGCATGAGCAGTAGCAAAGGTGTTTTCCATAGTTTCAGGTTTAGCAGCCATTTTATTAACCAAGGAAGTTTGAGCTTCAGACAAAGAGGATATATTTTTCTCAACAGTTAAAAGCTTTTCCTCTATAGTCTTATTGAGAGTGGTTTGTTTACTAATAAAGTCCTTGAGCATGACTTCAAGTTCAGAGGGGGCACTTCTAGCATTATCGTAAGAGCTTCCATAGGAACTGCCATTATTAGGGGGATAAGGCCTATAATTGTTGTTGCTACCAAAATTATTCCTATAGGCATTGTTGTTGAAATTGTTGTTTCTAATGAAGTTCATATCAACTTACTCTTCTTGAGCAACCAAAGAGGCTAAGGGAACACTATTATGATCTAGAGAATCTTTCCCATTAACAAGCATAGCCATATTAACATCAATCTTTTCACTCAAAGAGGAAGTTTCCTCAACAGAATTCACCTTCTTACCATGTGGAGCTCTCTCAACATGCCATTCAGAGTAGTTAACCATCATATTATCAAGGAGCCTTGTTACAGCTCCGAAGTGAGTCCCATAAAAGTACCTCCAGCAGCAGAATCCAACAGGTTTCTTGAGGAGAAGTTCAAACCTTCATAGAAAGTCTGGATAATCATCCAAGCAGTGAGTCCATGAGTAGGGCAATTTTTAACCAAAGATTTCATTCTTTTCCAAGCAGGAGCAACATGTTCACTATCAAGCTGTTTAAATTTCATAATGTCACTTCTCATAGCAATAATCTTAGCAGGAGGATATTACTTTCCAATAAAAGCATCTTTGCACTTAGTCCAAGAATCAATACTATTTTTAGGCAAGGAAAGCAACCATTCTTTAGCTTTTCCTCTCAAGGAGAAAGGAAAAAAGCCCCCGATGCAGGAACCCTAAGTACCTGATCAAATCTCCACGTAACCGTTTGTAGCCGCCGCCACCATCGTCCCTAGATCGGGGGGGGGGGATCTGAAGTTCTTCACGGCACCCTGCCGGAGGGGAGATCATCCCGGAGTCCTTCTCTCCTGTATGATGCGTGAGTAGTTCCACCTTGGACTATGGGTCCATGTAGTAGTTAGATGGTTGTATCTCCTCCTTTGTGCTTTCATGTATAGATCTTGTGAGCTCCATTCATGATCAAGATCTAATCTATTTGTAATCATGCATGTTGTGTTTGCGGGGATCCGATGGATATTGAGATTATTATATTGGTTTGATTAATGGTTTTGTCTTTATGATTCTATCATGTCTGTGTTGTTTGTGATCTTGCATGCTCTCCGTTGTTAGTAGCTATCTTGGCCAAGTAGTTGCTAGTGACTCCAAGAGGGGGTATTTATGCTCGATAGTGGGTTCATGCCTCTAGTTTCCAAGGGAAGTGACAATAATATCTTCGGTTGTATATGTGTTGTTGCTACTAGGGAGAAAACAACGGTCTCTTGTTCATGGAACATGTGGACTGTTTACCTTACACACTTTGCTTAACGCAGTTGTCTATTGCTTGCAACTTAATACTGGAGGGGGGTCGGATGATAACCTGAAGGTGGACTTCTAGTCATAGATGCAATTGGATGGCGGTCTATGTATCTTGCTGTATTGCCCAAACGAATCTCATAGGATCTTTCTGACTGGTAATTGCATTTTTATGCCTTGCTCAGTTCCTGTCAATTGACCTGCTGTAATTTGTTCCCCCTTCATGCCATGTTGTTTATCTAAGGAGAGCACCTCTAGTGAACTATGGACCCCGGTCTAATCTTTACCATTGATACATCTTCTACTGTTACTTGTTTACTTGCTGCAAACCATTACCTTCCACACCATACGTTTAATCCTTTATTACAGCAAATCGGTGAGCTTGAGAACCTCACTGATTCATTGGGGCAAAGTCTTGAGTTTGTGTTGTGCAGATCTCCGTGTTGCTTGCAACACCTGTGTGACGTTTCCTTCCTCCTTATGGTTCAATAACCTCGATCTCTACTAAGGGAAGACTTGTTGCTCTGCTCATCACACCTTGCTCTTGGGGTTTCCAACGAAGTGCTCCACGTCAAGTTCTCTGGCGCCATCAAGGAGTCATCAGGTTTCAGGTATCTGTCACTCCAGCAACCCCACAATTAGTAGCCAAATACACAATGCATTCCCCTAGGCCCTTAAATGGTGAAGTGTCATGTAGCCGACGTTCACATGACACCACTAGAAGAATAACATCACAACTTAAATACTAAACCATTGAATAATAACTCAACACAGATCCACTAATAACAACATGACTTCTCCCATGTCCTCAAGAACTAGACGAACTGCTCATAAGACATCATATGGATCAAGATCAAAGATGATATGATAATGGATAACAATATGAACATAAATAATAATCCAATGGTTCCACTCACAAGCATCAACTACAATAGTAATTAACATCGGGAAAGTTTCCCCTAATAACTAAAGCAATATCCAACACAATTGTTACAGCGGGACGGAGTGGTGATGATGGTGCTGGTGGAGATGATGGTGTGGATGATGATGATGATCCCGATGAAGCCTAGCTTGATGACGGTGTTGATGGCGACGATCTCCCCTCTCCAGGAAGGAATTCCCCCAGCAGAAATCTGTCTGCCGGAGAGATATTTCTCTCTCGGTGTTTTCCGCCCCTAGAGGCGGCGGAAATCTATCTGTGGTCGCCTCATGGCCTTAGGATTTCGTAGGGAAGATATAGGCGAAGGGGCGGAACCAGGAGTCGGGCAGGTGGGCCACACCTTCCCTATGAGCGGGGTCAGGTGGGCCCGCGCCTAGAATCATCCAACATGCATAAACAGTGGAAAAGACATAAGCAATACCTCATAATAAGATAAATATCAATGACTAGAGGTAAATTATGATATAGAAAGGTGATGCAAATTGGGCGTATCATTGTTCGAAAATGATGCCATTCCTGTGATTCCATAGTCTCCAACATCCTGCCATCATAGTGATATTCAAAAACTAATTCGATGATCTGTTATGGGCATCTTGGATCATAATTGTTGGAGATATGCCCAAGAGGCAATAATAAAGTGGTTATTATCATATCTTCACACTTATGATAAATGTTTGCATACCATGCTATAATTGTATTAACAGGAAACATTAATACTTGTGTGATTTGTAAACTAAAATAAGAGTCCCTAGTAAAGCCTCTTGTTAAACTAGCTTGTTGGTTAATATATGATCATGGTTTCCTGATCATGAACATAGAGATGTTATTAACAACAGGGTCATATCATTAGGAGAATGATGTGATGGACATACTCCTATAGATAAGCGTAGCATAAAGATCAAGTCATTTCAATAGTTCAATTGCTATATGCTTTCTGATACATAGTAACCTAATTCCTTCGACCATGAGATCATGCTTATCACCTTTATCAGATGGATGCTTTGATGACATCAAACACCACGCCGTAATCGGGTGGCTATAAAGGTGGCATTAAGTGTTCGAAAGTATTGGTTGAAACACATGGATCAAGAGGGATTTGTCCATCCTCATGACGGATAGATATACTCAGGCCCTCTCGGTGAAATGTCATCCAATTAGCTTGCAAGCATGTGACTTGGTCACAAGGGATCACATATCACGAACGAGAAAAGAGTACTTATCGAACGAGGTTGAACTAGGTATGCGAGATACCGACGATCATAACCTCGGATAAGTAAAGTATCGTGAGACAAAGGGAAATTGGTATCGTATGTAAGTGGTTCATTCGATCGCAAAGTAATCGTAGAAATATGTGGGAGCCATATGAATTTCCAGATTCCTCTATTGGTTATTGTTCGAGAAGTGTCTCGATCATGTCCGCATAATTCACGAACCGTAGGGAGACACACTTAAGGATTCGACGTTGTTTGAGTAGTTATGGTATTATGAGAAAGAGACCGAATGTTGTTGAGTCTCGGATGGGATCCGGATATCACGGTGATCCGGAATGGTCCGAGAATAAGATTCATATAAGGAAAGTCCTGCTTTGAGTTCGGGAATGATTCCTGTTTTCATCGGGAATGTTCTAGAAGGTTCGATTGTCCAAGACTCCGAGGGAAGGGTACATGAATGTGTCATTGCTCATTGAATGATTGCATCATATACTAAGTGTTCTTGCTGTCCCAAATAAAGGATTAAATTGAATCCTAAACAAAAGTCAAATGTCCAGTTTGAAAGTCAAACGCCAAAACAAGAAACCGTGGGAAACAAGCAAGAGGAGTTGGAACCAACTTTGGAGGAGGAGTTGACCTCCAGCCGCGCCCAAGCCCTAGGCCGAGTTGGGAGGGACTCCTCCTCCCTGGCGCCAAGGAACCCCTCCCATATAAGGAGGGGCAGGGCCTCCCATAGACACATAACTTTCTACTCTAGATCTCCGGTTTAGAGCCGTTTTGGTTTAGAGCTTCTAATTGCTTTAGCCAGTTTAGAGCCTTCTAATTGGTTTAGAGCCTTCTAATTGGTGTGTCTAATTACTAGACCACTAATAGCCTCTCATAAGCTCCACCATACTGCACCGGCTTAAGGCGAAGCCTCATGGATCTCCCTCTACTTCCGGTACACGCAGTTGTCTTTAGGAATCGCGAGGAGAGTGCTACAACCTCCACCGCTGGAACAAGGGAGAGGAAGGTCTTCCGAAAATCCGAACGTGTGACCGATCATGGAGCGCCGAACGCATACCGAAGGATCGTCTACACGATCTTGAGATCGGAAGACGACTACATCACCCACGAGAATCGCTCTCGTTAAACGCTTTGGAATCTTCGAGGGTAAGTTATACCATCGACTCGTTGCTACAATCTAGTAGATAGATCTTGGCTTGTTTGTTTGTATGCGATAGAAAATTTTGTTTTCCATGCTACGAACCCCTACAGGGTATCGAGCCGTGTTTATATGTAGATCTGTTGCAGAGTAACACAATGGTCATTGGGCGTTGATGCTTTATTGTCGATTGCTTGTGTACTTTGTATCTTGCGGTATGTTGGGATGAAGCGCCGGGCTAACCTTACATGACATCGTTCATGAGACTTGCTCCACGCTTGACATGTAACTTGTATTGCATAAGTGGCTTTATGGTGCATGTTTCTCCTAGCATAGTTAAGATCCAATTTACAACGGGTGATCAACAATACTAGTATCAATGTTGTGGTTCTTGTTCGTAAGTTAGAACGACACTTATTGAAAGCCCCAAACCACGTAAAATATGCAAAGAAAGTAGAAGCGTCTAACTTTGTTTTGCGGGGTGTCTGATGATGTGATATGGCCATGATTGTGATTGTATTTGATGTATGCAATGTTCCTTATTGTAAGTCGACAACCAGGAGCCATATGGTTGTCTTTAATTTATGTTAAGACCCGCGTGTCTATTCAAAGTAGTTGTAATAGTTGAAGCCGGTGGGCGACAACCATGGAGTAGCGTCATTGACCTTGATGCAATGCCGGTGATGATGGAGATCATGTTCGCTAGAAGATGGAGATCGAAGCACAAAGAAGAAAAGGCCATATCATATCACATATTATGAATTGCATGTGATGTTAATCCTTTATGCATCTTGTATTGCTTAGTAGACGCGGTAGCATTATAAGATGATCCCTCATGCACATGAATTTCAAATCATAAAGTGTTCACCCTTAGTTAGCACCGTTGCTAAAGCTTGTTGTTTGAAACACCACGTGATGATCGGGTGTGCTAGATTACGCAAGTGTATACAACGTGAGCAAGCAGATTTGCTCATGCAGAAACTAAGGTTTGATCTTGACGAGCCTAGCATGTACGTACATGGCCTCGGGAACACGGATTAGAAAGGTAGAGCATGAGTCATATAGTAGATATGATGAACATGTTGATTGTTCGCCATTGAAGCTATATCAACTCTCGTGATGATCGGTTTTGATGTGGTGGATTTGGTTAGGTGATCACTAAAACAATGTGAGGGATATTGTTTTGAGTGGGAGTTCACCTAGATTAATTTAATTATTAATTAGAACTCAATTTATCATAAACAAAATCAAAGTGAATTTGCATAGTTGTTGTAGTCATTGGCATCTGTTTACCACCTTGCGCTTAGTTATAATTGAGATGATAGAACTATAGAATTACGGTTGGTTACTTTCTGAACTGGTATCGTATTGTTTTGAAGTGTTAGTCTAAAGTTTAAAAGTCCTATTGCAAACTTTCGGCGAGTTCAGGTTACTCCATGAAGTTTAATAATTGGTATTAAAACAAGAGTAACAATTCCAATGTTAGTATATAAGTATCATGTTTGTCTCCACGATTCTTGATATTCAAAGGATTCTCTTAATATCAAGGTTATCTAGGATCTGAAAGAGTTGTTTCAGAAACCATGATGTGTGGAAGATATTGTGATATCTGAAACAAAGTTTTGGTTGCAACATGATAGAGTATAATATGGCAAAAGTCATGTTTTCATATTTGATGAGAATTTGCAAAAAGGTTGGAGACACTTGTTGTCCTGATCCTCCAAAAGGTTTTGGATAAGCAACATTATACTCATAATTCATCGTTATAAGCTAAAAGTAGCTTGATCATGGACGATTCCATGTTAAGGGTGAATATTTGATGTAGGTAAAATGTTTACTACACCAAGAGATTACTAAAGAAAGGAATTTGAAAGAACACCAAACATTTGATAATGGTGATCTACTTCAAAGTGCAAGTCCAAAGACATTGGTATTTAACTATACACGCTTTGGACTATGTGTCATATGTATGACTCCACTATTGATATTGATAGATTCTTTCAAACAGAATAGGAAATACTGAAAGAGAATCTCATAAATATATGGCAGAAAGGAAAAGACTAGAATTGTTCAGTTTAAGTATATAGATGATATACATGTTATGGCTGTATTCTTTGCTTATTAAACAATGTGGTTCTTAAGTATTTAATACTGAATTTGTTGGTATGAATCGTCATACGAAACAACAGAATTCATGAACTACAGTGGCCTAAGTAATTAGCAAAAGAATATGTGATGATGATCATCGAGAACAAATAAAGGGTTATTGTGTTGCTCGTTAAACATGAAAGCTTGCCTTCAAGATTTGTTTTATCAGGTGTTATGAGAACAAAAGGGTTGTTCAAATAATTGCCGTAATCCATAAAAGATGGATGATTCACAAATCTCGTTGGAAAAATCACATCCATAAAGCTAATGCTAAAGATGTCGAAAGACAAATTGATTGAAAAGATCACTTAGGAAGTGACATCGCCGTTTAAATTATATTGGAAAGAAAACATAAAGAAAATCCATATGGATGGAATTTTTGGAGTCTATTTGATTTTGATCAAATGACGCTTGTGAAACTTTCCTAGAGATAATTAAAACTTCGTTCATAGGCCAAAAGGGAACGAATGACTAGCTTATTGGAAATTGTACATATTGTTGTACAAAGACCATCATGTGTAGTCAAGAGCGATGGATTTCAACTTCATATGCTTTCTCCGAAAATTTGAGTGAATATATGAATATTTACTTAATAAGGATGAAGTATGAAACATTTGAAAAGTTCAAAGACTTTCAAGATGAAGTACAAAATCATTGTAACAAGAATATAAATAGTTTATGATAAAGATCATAAAGGAAGATATTTGAGTTACAGAGTTTAGCATAATACCTAAGATTTAAGGAATCGTTCCATGGATTTGCATTTCCCGAAACACCATAAGAGTATGGAGCATTCGAGATATGTAATTAAACCTTGTTTGACATGGTGAGATCAAAGGTGTAATTCATAAAATTGCCATTGTATTTTAAAGATTAAAAGCTTTAGAGATTACCGTTTTTCCACTGAAAAGAGCTTCATCATAATCCGTTGAAATGACACCATATAAGGTTATGGTTTGGGATAAAACCCAAGTAGTCCTTTCTTAAACATTGGTATGTTATACATAAGAAAGATGTTTGCAACCAAAGTCGGATAAATCTGTCTTTGTTAAGTATTTCTCCATAAACACCGGAGACAAAAGTGTTTGTCGCTTAGAACGTCAAGTTTCTTTAAGAAGGAATTTTTCGTGAAAAGTTAAGTGGGAGGACAATAGAACTTTGATAAGGTTGAAAGAACCTTAGCTATATGTGCAGAGTCACAAAGACCGAAAAGTGTTCCGGAGGCAGCAACAATGCTCATGGCTCACGTGCCTCAAAGGTTGTGATCACGGAGATCCAAGTTCCTATTGAAACAAGTAGGTCGGATAAACAATCAAATACCAAGATTTGAGGGTTGAATCATTTTTTTGAGAATAATGAACCGACTACATGCAAAGAAGCGATGATGGGCCCTGACTCCGTAAAATGGCTCGAAGCCATAAAATCCGTGATAGTTCCATACACGAGAAAATCAAGTTTTGAACTTGAAGGACCCTCGAGAAAGGTGTAAGACCTTATAGTTGTGTCTGGATCTATAAAGAAATAGACATGGATGTTTTACATCTATGAAATAGTCGACATGTTGGGAAAGAGTTCACAACAATGTTCAAAGGTTGACTATGACAAGATTTGATCTGTCATAGTGATATTTAGTCTAGACGGATTAATGTAGCAACCACTACATATAATTTTGTTATATGGTAGTAGAATAAACAAAACAAGTTCTTCTAATAGAATCGTTACCTAGGACATGTGCATAACACGGTCCATAGGGTTTTGTTAATTCAAAGGATGCTAAAAACGATATGCGAACTTCAATGGTTAAAGTAAGCATAGCGGAGTTGGAATCTTCACTATGATGAAACTGTTAAAGGAGTTTAAAAGTTCATTAGATACAATGAAGAAGCTTGCATTTGCAAGAAATTAAGTGGGAGCGCTAAGACATGTTTCTAATACATTATGTGGAAGACATATTGTTGATTGGAAATAATGTATCTTTTATTAACACATATTAAGAATTTCATCCTGATGAAAGACTTAGGCAAAACCCAAATATTTGGCATCAATAGACGCTAATATGGTTGTGCCAGAAGTATATAGACAAGATATTGAATGAGTTCAATATAGAAACTATAAGAGAGGTTCTTGTCGCACAGAAAGGATTGAACAAGTTCAATGTTGATGATATATTCAAGTGTATTGACATTTGGCAAGTGAAACAAAATTCAAGTATAGATTGATACTTGATCACAAAGAGTATTTATATCAATCATCTTTGTGATGTGTACAAATCCAGATATGTCCTATGCTCTAAATGTTATGAGCATATACCGTAATGATTCATAAGATGATCATTGGACAATAGTAAGGATATTCTTATGATCTTTTGGAAGAACTAAGAATATATTGTTTGTAGAAGTGACAAATAGATGGTTAGTTCATTGTAGAAGTACTACATTGATACTAGTTTTGTCACAAAGTGCAAATTAAGTTTATCTCAATCTAAATTAAGGGTGGCACAATATAATGGAAAGTAAGTTTCATAATGGATTTGGATGAGTTCCAAAGTTAAGACATTGTGACAGATACTACAACAAAAGGCTAAGTATATGACTGCTATAATAGCAGCTAAAGAGGGCATTTGTGTCAAGTAGTTTGTTATCAAACTAGGTGTAGTTCACAATGGGATAATACTATGAAGATATATTGTACGACAATATTATCAACATGTTTTAACCCCAAAGAGCTAAAGGTCACACCGAAAGACCAAACTTATACAAAGCCATCTCATTAGAGAATGAGTGATGCGTAGAGACGCAAACACATGCAATTACACACGGACCTGGAAGTGTCAGATCCGGAGATCAGTTGACCACTAGCAATCGTACATACAACACCGAAAGCCATAGGTGTTGAATACACAAGGTTTGAAACTAGATTATTGACTCTGGTGCAAGTGGGAGACTTGGAGATCTGCCCAAGAGGCAATAATAAAGTGGTTATTATCATATCTTCACACTTATGATAAATGTTTGCATACCATGCTATAATTGTATTAACAGGAAACATTAATACTTGTGTGATTTGTAAACTAAAATAAGAGTCCCTAGTAAAGCCTCTTGTTAAACTAGCTTGTTGGTTAATATATGATCATGGTTTTCGATCATGAACATAGAGATGTTATTAACAACGGTCATATCATTAGGAGAATGATGTGATGGACATACTCCTATAGATAAGCGTAGCATAAAGATCAAGTCATTTCAATAGTTCAATTGCTATATGCTTTACGATACATAGTAACCTAATTCCTTCGACCATGAGATCATGCTTATCACCTTTGGATGGATGCTTTGATGACATCAAACACCACGCCGAATCGGGTGGCTATAAAGGTGGCATTAAGTGTTCGGAAAGTATTGGTTGAAACACATGGATCAAGAGGGATTTGTCCATCCTCATGACGGATAGATATACTCTGGGCCCTCTCGGTGAAATGTCATCCAATTAGCTTGCAAGCATGTGACTTGGTCACAAGGGATCACATATCACGGAACGAGAAAAGAGTACTTATCGAACGAGGTTGAACTAGGTATGCGAGATACCGACGATCATAACCTCGGATAAGTAAAGTATCGTGAGACAAAGGGAAATTGGTATCGTATGTAAGTGGTTCATTCGATCGCAAAGTAATCGTAGAAATATGTAGAGCCATATGAATTTCAGATTCCTCTATTGGTTATTGTTAGAAGTGTCTCGATCATGTCGCATAATTCACGAACCGTGAGGAGACACATAAGGATTGACGTTGTTTGAGTAGTTATGGTATTATGAGAAAGAGACCGAATGTTGTTCGAGTCTCGGATGGGATCCGGATATCACGAGGTGATCTGGAATGGTCCGGAGAATAAGATTCATATAAGGAAAGTCCGTTTGAGTTCGGGAATGATTAGGTGTTTTCATCGGGAATGTTCTAGAAGGTTCATTGTCCGGCACTCAGAGGGAAGGGTACATGAATGTGTCATTGCTCATTGAATGATTGCATCATATACTAAGTGTTCTTGCTGTCCCAAATAAAGGATTAAATTGAATCCTAAAACAGAAAAGTCAAATGTCGATTTGAAAGTCAAGCCAAAACAAGAAACTGTGGGAAACAAGCAAGAGGAGTTGGAACCAACTTTGGAGGAGGTTGGACTCCTCGGCGGCGCCAAGCCCTAGGCGAGTTGGGAGGGACTCCCTCCCTCCTGGCCAAGGACCCCCTCCCATATAAGGAGGCGGGGCTCCTCCATAGACACATAACTTTCTACTCTAGATCTCCGGTTTAGAGCCGTTTTGGTTTAGAGCTTCTAATTGCTTTAGCCAGTTTAGAGCCTTCTAATTGGTTTAGAGCCTTCTAATTGGTGTGTCTAATTACTAGACCACTAATAGCCTCTCTCATAAGCTCCACCATACTGCAGACTTAAGCAAAAGCCTGGGATCTCCCTCTACTTAGGTACCACCGTTGTCTTTCTTAGGAATCGCGAGGAGAGTGCTACAACCTCCATTTTCTTTGGAACAAGGGAGAGGAAGGTCTTCGTCAATCTGAACGATGTGACCATTGCGGGGCTGCTAGCAGGAGCGTGGCGTTGGAAGGATCGTCTACGATCTTGAGATCGGGAAGAGTACGACTACATCACCCACGAGAATCTGCTCTCGTTAAACGCTTTGGAATCTTCGAGGGTAAGTTATACCATCGACTCGTTGCTACAATCTAGTAGATAGATCTTGGCTTGTTTGTTTGTATGCGATAGAAAATTTTGTTTTCCATGCTACGAACCCCTACAATAATCATAATAGATAGATCTGTGTTCCATTCTTCCCCAAGCTTCCACCGGAAGTTTTGGCTAAAGTCACACCTGAAGAATAAGTGATCTACAGATTCTCTAGAACTTTCCTCACATAGGACACATGTGTCGTCTTCCATATGAATTTTTTCCTCATTAGCAGGTCTCTGGTGTTGAGTCTATCATTTAAGAGAAGTCAGAAGAAGAATTTGTGCTTGGGGAGACATGGTGTTTCCAAATCCACTCAAATGGTTTTGGAGCATCAGGAGCTTTTATAAGGTAGTCATATACCTTTTTAGTAGAAAATCTATCACCACTCCATAGCGGATAAACGTTATTTAGCATTACTATTTCAGTATTTAGTTCAAGAGTTATTAGACTTCAGACTCCTGCTCCCTGTGAGATCGATATCTTTATTTCGAAACTAGATACAAACGATTTGTGCACTTGCAGTCATCAGAAGGCGACTTTGTAGTAAAGTCCCATAAATCATCTAAAAATGCATAAATAATGATTAAATAATGCAAATAACATTCTATAATGCTCATATATGTTGCTATTATGATGATGCAAAATGCAAGTATCAACATGCCATAAACGAAATGCCAAGTGACCAAGCCCTCGACCCAGATGGATTCACCGGGATGTTTTTGAAGAAGTGTTGGGACATAATTAAGGTGTATATTACGAGGGCAATCAACCTTTTTGGAAGCCTCCATGTTGTGAAATTTCATTGGCTCAACTTCGCAAATATTGCCCTTGTGCGTAAAAAGGATGGGGCCGAGGAAATTTGAAATTTTAGGCCTATGAGTCTCATCCACTCCTTTGACAAGATCATCGCTAAAATTCTTGCTCTTCGACTTGGGCCATTCATGAACGATATCAATAATTGAAATGCTCAGAGTGCGTTCATCAAGAAAAGAAGCATCCACAACAATTTCCTCTATGTCAAAAATGGCAACTCGTTTGCACAATAAGAAAACACAGAGCCTCTTATTCAAGTTTTACATCAGCAATATTTTTTACTCCATTAGATAGGATTATTTTCTCGATATTTTTCAAACAAGAGGGTTCCCAAGCAATTTCTGCAATTGGCTCACTGTCCTTTTTATATCGTCGTCGAGAGTTCTCCTCAATGGTGTGGTTGGTACCCCCTATCGGCCACGGGGCCTTCGGCAAGGGATCCGACAATGCTTCTTATTTTTGACATCGGCATTGACCCCCTCCAGCAAGTCCTTGAACTTGCAACGTCTCATGGCTTGCTTCATAAGATAAGAGGCCGCGATACTATTTTTAGAACCTCACTTTACCCCGACGATGTCGCGATTTTCGTTGCTCATATCAAGGATGATGTCCACAACCTTGCTACCATTCTCAATGTTTTTGAAGAGGTCATCAGGCTGTGTATGTACTTCCAAAAGAGCTTCGTCGTCCCTATTCACCAATGGAACATCTACCTTAATAGCATCCTTGTGGGCCTAGTGGTGGAGCGGGCCTCCTTTCCCATGAAATAAATTGGGATCCCTCTCTAGGTTTGGAGCTTTCCGCGAGTTGATTTCCAACCCCTTGAGGACAAAATGACAGGAACAATTCCAACTTGGAACAAAAAATTTCATCAACATGGCTGGCCACACCGCCTCATCAAGTCCGCGCTCGCTTCACAAGGAATTTATCACCTTACACCGCTCAACGTTTCCTCGGGTGTCACAAATAGCATGAAGAAGATTGAGAGATCTTTCCTTTGTCAGCTAATGATAAGGTCACGGATGGCCAATGCAAGGTGAATTGGAAAACGGTTTGCCGGCCCAAAGCCCTTAGTGGGGTTGGTATTCTCAATGTTGAAAATTTCTCTGGGCTCTTAGGTTGAGATGGCCATGGCTTGAGTGGACGTGCCCGACAAAAAATGGATTTGTTTGAGAAACCCATGCTCGGAGAATGACATATGGAGATCTTATACACCACCACCACAATTTCAATTAGAAATGGAAGAAGACACCGTTTGGGGATGCTTCGTGGCTAAATGGTTCTAAACCAAAAGACATTGCGCCTCTCATTAAGGCTCCATGTCCTTGGATGTCAAAAAGGAAAAAAATGGAGGGTGAACAAGGCTTTGCATGCAAATGATTGGATTGCTCAGATCAACATCATCAAGGAATTCTGCTTTGCCCACTTCGAGCAATTCATTGATCTTTGGTTCCAACTCCAAAACACCCACCTTGTTGAAGATGTTGAGGATGGGATCACTTGGAGGCTAACGTAAAATGGTTAGTACTCGGTGGCTTCGGCCTATGAACCACAGTTTTTCGGGACGATCTACACTAATATGAACAAAGTGGTTTGGAAAGTTTGGGAGGGGGGAAATCAAGTACTTTGCGTGGCTTGCGTCTCAAAATAGGTTTTGAATGACATACCTCTTAGAGAAGAGAGGATGGAAAAATTACGGCCTTTGCCCACTCTGTAGAAGATCCACAATCAGTTGATCATCTCTTCGCCCATTGCCTCAACACCACTGTACTATGGGGCTTACTAAAACATTGGCTCGGCCTCTACTTCATTGACTTCCACCAATGGAGAACAAAATCCCTAGTAGAATGGTGGCTTGGCATGACTAGCTCCTCCGTCCCAAACCGAAAGGCCATTGCGTCCCTCACCTAGCGTACCTTTTGGGAAATGAACGCAACGTAAGAGTTTCCCGCAACAAGCATACTTAGTCTAGTGATTTTTGATAAGATTAATGAGTTGACACTTTGGATGGCCGTGGGTGCTTAAGAGTTTGACTGATTTGATGCCGGGAGAGTAATCTGGTTGTATTTTTTTTGTCAAACTCCTCCTTAATTAATAGAATGAGCCAAAACTTTTGTCTCCTCTAAAAAACAACTAAAATGTGACAAAAATAGTTCAGAACTTTTTTGTCTTTATTTATCAGGACAAAGCTGCCGATCCACATGAGCACATTCAGAAGGCGAACCAAACCATTGCGTTGGTTTCTTTGAGGGGGGTGCCTAGATCTCAGGCGCCTCAGAACTAGTTATGTCTAAGTCGCTGATGTCATCCTAATATTTGTGCTAATTCTCAGTTGCAACCTAGTTGCAACTCATAAGATTTGTACTATAACCTAGTTGCAACTCATTAAATTCTCGGTTACACCCGAGTTGCAACTTATGTATAACTTCCATTTTATACGAATCACGAGGTAAATTGAACGGTAAAAGCGGCGACTGAGATTTAAGAAGTTCTCATACGCCTGAAAACTAGCAAATCCGTTCTTTGAGTTAGACCGAAACCACTATACCCATCCTACACACAGCCGCCAAGCTCAACCATCAACTGCAATCGCCGAATTGCGATCGATTTTCTCAACAAATCTTATCACCTTTTTGCACGACCGAATCAAAATCTTTATGGGGATCGATGCCCACCCAAACACTGGCTGTGGCCTAGCAGACTGCACCCTGGTCCCTCCACCACGCGTTGCCACCATGCCTGACGAGCGATCGACCGACCTCAAGCAAGTCCAGCGATGCGGGCACATTCAGGAGCATGCATGCATGCATGTGTGCGTCTCCAGAGTATACAGATTGATTCCAGACTGTGAGTGACCGGCCTCGCAGCTCGTGGGGTAAAAGTAAGTAAAAGGGGATGCACGGACAGGTGGACTGGGCAGCTTGCGACAGCATGAGCGCCCCACTATTAGCAAAAAGCTAGCTGACGAAAAAAAAATCATGGCGAGCTCCTCCCCAGGCTTCAATTGATCCTATCATTGTGCTCCTGCACTACTACGAGCCCAAGCAAGACCCATGGAATGGAATGATCAAGCAGGCCAGCCTGTGCCTGAGCTAGCTCAAGCATTGCTGAGCAGAGATCGATCGATCGATCGATCGATCAACGTTCGAGTTTCACGCACTGTAAAGCAAGCATGATGGCTAATTAATTAGCTCCCTCTCTGTAGTACTAATAACAGGAAATCATAGCCCTAGAATGTACTGACATTGTATGCTACCTAGATTCTCCCAATAATGCGTACCAGAACTAGTGCAGAGCTAGCCTTAATTGTATCACCAAACGATGAACGCAGATAGCCATCCATCTGGGACGACGCGATGGAAGGTCCGCGTACGTCTCCACGGGTAGGAGACAGCGACGGGAGAAGGGAGAGTCGGTTAAAGGCAGCAGCGCCTGTGCCTCAGGAGAGGAGGAGGAGGAGGATCAGTTCAGGTGTAGGCATCACTCGCTCGTATAGTTGGTGCCGAGTAGTTGCCATTATAAAGTACTAATACGGGCGGCTCGTTCACAGGCGGGTTGCATGCATGCCTACTTTGTGGTCGTGGATCAGTCGTATTTTTCGAGTTATAGTTTATAGTGTATCGATCGATCATCCATGTCGAGCCTTATTTTGTAGCGTATCGTTGATGGCGACACTCGGAGCTCCAAACGAAACGACGCTCTGCTCTTGAGCTCACGGTCAATGGGGACTGGGGGAGTGGGGAGGCGACGACTTCTTCGCCCTGTAAATGATTCTTCTTTGTTGGTTGCATGGATCGCGACGTCGTCTCTCGTATCGTACGCTGGCTGGAGTTATTTTTTGTACAGAAAGTTCCAAACAAAACCCAAGCTCTGAACACGAAAGACTTGCCAAATTTGGGACAATCTTATCCGTATTCCACCCGAAATTTCCGTAGCGTGCTCGCGCTCTTCCCGGCTTCTCCGGTTCATACCACAAGGCCTCCGAGGCTGCTGGTATCCGAGGGGCGTGGACGTGAAAAGTCACAGAAAACGAGGGGTGTAAGTGCACAAAAGCCACCTAAAGCCCCAACCACCCTCAGCATCGGTGTGTGTGTTCGCGTCTCGCTGCGCTCTCACACACTGCCCCCCCTCCCCCTCCCCTCCGTCCCCAGATCCCACCGCACCCCGCGCCTCGCCGCCGGCCCTCCCCGCGCTCGAAACCCCTAGCCAGGGGCGGCCTCCTCCGCGCCGGGGCCCCCGCGCGCGCGCGCGGAAATGGAGGCGGCGCTGGAGGCGGCGCGCGCCAAGGACACCAAGGAGCGGCTGGCCGGGGTGGAGCGCCTGCACGAGGCGCTCGAGGCGGCGGCGCGCCGCGGGCTCACCGCGCCCGAGGTCACGGCGCTCGTGGACACCTGCATAGATCTGACCAGGGACGCCAACTTCCGCGTCGCGCAGGGCGGCCTGCAGGCGCTCGCCGCGGCCGCCGTGGTGGCCGGGGAGCACTTCAAGATCCACCTCAACGCACTCGTCCCCGCCGCGGTGGAGCGGCTGGGAGACGGAAAGCAGCCGGTCCGCGAGGCCGCGCGGCAGCTCCTCATCACACTCATGGAGGTACTACTACGCTCTCTCTTTTTTTTTCATCTGCTGTGGTCTCATTTCTTATCTAGTCTAGTACGTATATACATTCGGGGGTAATGCCGAGAGTTCGACCAGGAGAAAGTTCGGGATTCTGGGCTTCTGTACGGGGCAGGGGCCGTGGCCGTTGCCGAGACAAGCTGAGCTGAGCTCAAGTGAAAATTCTCAAGCTCTATTTACCAGCACAACATAAAGGGTACTCAGCCGTAGTATCAAACTCAACTAGCTGGCTAGGTTTTGTCTGAATTATGTGCTATTGAGCTCAAGTACTGTCCCAAAAACAATTTGGTTTGTTGGGTCAGGAGGAAAGATACAATCCGGGTTTCAGACAAAGATTTAAACTTCTTGTATACACTCAGGTTTCTGCTCAACTGTTTTAAGATTGCTCTTTTGTGGTGTTGAAAAAACTATAATGTGCCTAGGTGCTGTGAATCTCATAAGATATTCTTAAGGCTTTGATATTCATCACAAAGTAATATATGCCATCTTTTCTCTTTACATTGTCTTATTACTATGTTACAATTACTAAACAACAATTACAGGTTTACCTTCATCCAATGCCTATCAAAGATCAAGATAAACATGCTTGCCTTGGTCTCAAAGTTCTGGATTTATTATCGAGCAGCCTTTCTGACTTTATCCATATCTCAGATTTCTTCACCAACTATCATTGTCGAAAGGGCTGGAAATTATGCATGGGCTCATAAGAGTTGGAGAGTTCGGGAAGAGTTCGTACTTACAGTGGCAGCTGCAGTTGGACTTTTTGCTTCTACGGAGCTTCTCATGCAACGTGTTTTATTGTCACCTGTAAGTCTAGGCATCGAGATGATTCAACTTTTTTGAATATCTCGGACTTCCATAGATAGATATGCTGAGACTATCTGGCTTCACAGGTCTTGCAGTTGATGAATGACTCGAATCAAAGTGTGAGAGAAGCTGCTATATCTTGTATTGAGGTTAGCAGGCTTCATCTCGTATATACCTGCTTCCTTTGATGCTTTCATCTTGTTTCTACTCATGTTCCTTTCATTTTCTGGCTTTCACATTTTCCAACATTTATCTTGCTGAATTTCTTGGAATAGTTCTGTACCTCGTTTGCAAGCTGGATAGGCCGAACCTTTCCTATACAAGCAACAATTAATGTCATTCCAAAGCCTTTTACCTCTAGTTGCTTTTTGGTACTACCCTGCATTGAGTTTTATCACTTTTTTATGTGTTTTATGTATCACCTTTTTTTCTAAATAAAGTAGTTTATCCCATGCTTTGAAACTCTTGGAGTAGTAATTTGGCGATACTGACTAATTGTAGACTGTACCCACCATCCATGCTATGTGAAAATGTATGGTATTCCTAATATCACAGTTTACGATTACAGGAAATGTACAAGAACATGGGATCTCAGTTCCATGAAGAGTTGCAGCGCCATAATCTGCCTCCATATATGGTATTATGTTTGGCCATTAGATTCTTTTTGACAGCTGTCTTTTTTAGTACTACTGTACCACTCTTAGTACATCTAGGCATTTTGGAATAGTCTGGTACCGATTTATGTGATTGAACCATGTGTCCATGTTTTAAAGGTCTGGAAAGCAGTAAACCTGGGTTGCCCTAATTTGTATATTATCTAATATCTGCAGCTAAAAGAAATTAATTCAAGATTGAATAGAATAGAACCAAAGGTTCCCTCATCTGATGGTGCTGCAACACACTATAAGGTTGCTGAATCTAGATCGGTTAGTGTTAACCCAAAAAGAGGCAGTCCAAAGACAAAAAGCACAACGAGGGAAAGCACATTATTTGGAGGTAAGCTCTATATTTCCTGTCAGAAGTTCAAACATGAGCATTTGAATATACATTTGCATTTGAACTATGGTTTCAAGCTAGGACATTACTGATTTATAACTGCAATTAGTCTAGATAATGTTTTGTGTGGACATTTGCAAATGATCAGATGCTTCTACCATCTCATAATAATAGGATGGACCCAGCTATAAAAGGGACTCATTTTCCAAACAGAACTAATCAGCATTGTAGCACCCATATTCCTTGTTCTTGCGTGTCCTCGCCACATGCATCAACAATCCTTGAAACCACACATTAACCCCCCTCCCCCCTCCCCCTTTCATGCTCTGACCGCTTATGTGGCCCGTTGACCATGCCACCATTTTCAGTAAGCAGGGTCCGCATGTTGTCCACCCTCTCTTCTTTCTTTTCTGTTGCTAACTCGCTTCACCACGCTCCTTGTGGCTACTCATATCCATGCACAACTCATCCCCTATCGCTACTCAGTGAGAGGAATGAAAGAGCTGGCCACAGGGATGATGCAGAGACGGAAGTCACAATTGGAGGCTCAGGGCTGACGGAGATCTTACTATCAGTGAACATGCGCAGATCAGATCTACGCAGAAGGTCTGAGAAATGTCCTGCTGATTGGCTGACACAGTGGCACGGTTAACACAGCACATAAGTGCTAGATCTAGCAAAATCATATCCGAGAACGACCAGTGAACCAGTTAACAAGTTTAGGTGGGTGAATATGTGATTTCAGAATTTGTGGACTTCAGTGACCAGGGTGCACAAGTTTTACCGGGGGTGCATTTTACTCTTTACCAATTTAAAATGGGCATTGTCTCAAAATACAGATCTTGTAGAGTAAAAGTGTAAAATAGATACCTGATTAGATGAGTTCTGAGGAAAATAAGGATTTTTTCTTTCTGATACTCGACTGGATGAGCTTGAGTTCAAGCAGGTACTTTTATTGGTATGACCTGTCAGGATAATAGTGGAATGGAACAGCTATTATGGTATTACATTCACATTATTACTATGAAAAATATAATATATTCTTAATTTGAAATGCAATGGCAGACTGGTAGTTGCTAGACCATTGCCATAGAGGGCACATCACATGGTTATAACATGCATATCAGCCCTTACGAAATATGAAATTATGTTCGGAAGCCGTAGGGCATACCATGTGTTCATTACATGCATCTCAGTCCTTAATTTGTCTTTGGAAAGCAAAACCTTAATCTGAAAGTACTCATGAATGTAACAACATTTGAGGATCCATTTCATGTGTTTTGAGATATATCTTTTTTCATTGAGATCAAGTACTACTATTCTTGTTTCTTCATTTACTACTCCCTCCGTTTGGAAATATAAGATGTTTTAGATTTGTGAAGGAGATGTATCTAGACACGTTTTAGTGTCTAGATTCATTTGAACCTATACACTAAAACGTGTCTAGATACATCTTCACAAACCTAAAACATCTTATATTTCTAAATGGAGGGAGTATATTCTTACATTTTCTCAGTATGTAACCCAGCCACTCATTTGAGCTTTGTTCCCTGAAACTTCTTTTGAGTATTTGACCTATCAAGCCATCACAAGGAATTGTTATTTCACAAGTCAATTTCCTTCTGGTGATATTGCTAGTTGCCACTTGCTACACATGCAACATATTTCTCAACTGTATTTTCATGTGTTATTTACAGGTGACACGGATATAACAGAAAAACCAGTCGAACCAGTAAGAGTTCACTCAGAGAAAGAATTGCTTCGGGAGTTTGAGAAGATTGCAGCTACTCTTGTTCCAGAAAAGGACTGGTCAGTTCGTATTGCTGCCATGCAAAGGATTGAAGCCCTGATCTATGGAGGTTGATGTCCACACCTATATCCTATGTTTCTAAAGAAAAAGCTCTGTGCAATTAGGCTAGGCTATAAGTATTTCTGCAGCAAAGATTTTGCAGAAAGTCTTGACTGCACAGCTTTCTGCATGTTTTCTCTAACCGGAAAGGGACCCTCGTTTGTAGGACTGATGACTAGGAGTCTAGGATGGGAACATTTCCCCTTTTATTCACTAATAACTATGTTGTCCATACTGATTCAAGCTCTTGAAGTATTTGGTGAAGCGGAATAGAGAGGTCCATCTTTATAAAATCTGTGGACTATCCTTTATTGTAAACAGCCTTTTGTGTAGTAAATATCCCATTGCATGATCTTGGCCATTAACTCAAAAAGGAAAAAAATGTATCATAGTCCAGTTACAACATAATATATAGCTTGTGTATAGTTGAAATTTTTGTCAATTTAAACCTTGTTTATCATGGGCAGCACACTGTTGTCATTCATTGCTATTATGATGTTGGATACTTAGCTTTAAAATGTTCTATTTCTCTTTTTCCAGGCGCTATTGATTACCCGTCATTTCTTGTGCTCTTGAAGCAGATGGTTCCTCCATTGTCCACTCAGCTTGCCGATCGGCGGTCTACAATTGTAAAGCAGGTATTCATCCATTTGTCGTTCTTTTGATGAGTATGTTTTTTCGGGAAACCTCATTTGATAAGCATGGAATCGATTGTTTCCAACATTTGAATACTTGACCAACACGAATGTGTTCAAATTGAACTCTTACCAACTCTCTTTCCTTTATGCCCAGGCATGCCATCTACTTAATGTGCTATCCAAAGAACTCCTTGGTGACTTTGAGCCATGTGCTGAACAATTTATTCCCGTAAGTTGTCCTAGCAGGTTACTTTTCTACTTTACCATATATTATCCGATGCATTTAAAATCATTTGTGAAACTTTCAGATGCTCTTCAAGCTTGTCGTCATAACTGTGCTTGTCATTGCTGAATCTGCAGACACCTGCATAAAAACTGTGAGCAAGTTCGATTTCACTATATTTACATTTAATCGATGACATATTGACATTTGTTTAATCTTTTGCTAACATGGGAAAATCTTGCAGATCTTACGAAACTGCAAGGTTGCACGAGCTCTTCCTCGTGTAGCTGACACAGCTAAGAATGACCGAAGTGCAGTTCTCCGTGCTAGGTATGTATGTTCACACTGTCCAGTGTCCATGTTTCTTCAATCTACCCAAGCTTACATTGTACCATGCCAGGTGCTGTGAATATGCTGTTCTAATATTGGAGTATTGGGCTGACGCCCCGGAAATACAGCGATCAGCTGATTTATACGAAGATCTGATAAAGTGCTGTGTAGCAGATGCAATGAGTGAGGTACGATCTGGTTTGCTTATCCGTGCTGCATATGGTTTATTTATTTTCATTTGAAAATAAGGGGGTGGGATAAATTGTTCAACATTTCACACTACCGGACCAGGGACGAAGCTGCCTCATAGGCACTGGTGTCAGCTGACCCCAATGAAAAAGTGCAAAACCTTCACTAATTAGTACTAACTCATGATGATTTATAGAAGCTGACCCCACTGTCATAGAGAGGATATAGATATGACCCCATCGGCATTTGTTTCTAGCTTCGTCCCTGTACCAGACACATAACTATCTGTGTATGCTAGTATCTTTAGAATTGAAGGGTCTGGCCACGGTTCCATTCCATTGAAATGAAACCAAACAAAATGTTAGTTTCATACAGCCACAAAAACAAAACAACAAAATGTGTGTGCTCAAGCTGCAATCCTGAAGTAATGTCCACTGCGGCCCTGAATCAATCATTACCCTTTGGCCTAACCGCAACTAGGTGCAGCCACAGTTACAGAAACGATTGATATTACATTGCCGAGACAGAACTATCGGTGTTATTTTACGGTCTCTTTGCAAATATACACATAAAACAATGGATGCATTTGGAAATATGTTAGCTTATTTGGCATTAAAATGAAGAAGAGAGGTTGCTTTCTGCTTGTAAGCGAAGTATAGGAATAAAATAATCCATTTCTTAGACCAGTTAAATTATGGGCTAGAGGATTTATAATGCTGTAAATGGCAAGTCTATATTTTGAGTTCAAGCTTTATATTGGTAATATATGATATTGTACCTGCTTGTGATGGCATAATTGTTAAAAGTAAAATAGCCTGCTGGTACAGTGGGGTCATTTTGGTTCTGTCCACATTCATTCTGATTTTTTTTTGTTCAACTAGGTCCGTGCAACTGCAAGAACTTGCTACAGATTGTTCACAAAGACATGGCCTGAGCGCTCACGCCGTCTTTTTATGTCATTCGATCCTGCTATACAGAGGGTACGCCATACTGCTTTCCCTTTGTGTTTTTTCTCCTCTTACAGATTTTTGTATAAGAGTTAAACATCCCAAATTGTAATTGTGCAATAAACAACCATTGCAGACAATAAATGATGAGGATGGTGTGCACAAACGTTACGCTTCTCCCTCACTACGTGAGAGGGTTGTGCAGCCTTCTCGTGCTTCATCTCATGTAAGTGGCACACATATGCCAGGATATGCCACTTCAGCCATTGTTGCAATGGACAAGAGTGCAGCTATTTCTTCAGATTCATCCCTTCCATCCAACAATCTTCGTTTATCGCACTCAAAAACAAGCAGCAGAATTCCTGAAAGAAGCCTAGAGAGTGTGCTTAACTCTAGCAAAGAGAAGGTTTCTGCCATTGAAAGTCTGCTGAAAGGTGCAAGCATATCAGATAGGCAAAATCTCTCAGTTGCACGCTCAACAAGCTTGGACCTTGGTATGCTTTAATCCACTTAGTTGTAAACTGCTTTTAAGAATTTTGAATACTCTTTTATAATCTATTTCGTAGCTCATTTCTACTTTTTATATGGTAATATAGGAATCCAGTTTCTTATTTTTTTGTAATCCTAGTGCAGGGGTTGATCCTCCGTCATCTCGTGATCCTCCTGTTCCTCTCGCAGCACCAGCTTCAAATCATCTATCCTCGCAGAACTCTGCATTCTTGGATTCAACCATTCCTAGCGTCACACGAAATGGAAGTTCCCGCTTACTGGATACAATGACAACACAGTTGTCCACTAGAGAGCGATCAAGATCACCATATTTAAGTAATCTGCCATCCGAGTCCATGGCAGGCTTATCGCTACCTTATGTGAGAAGATCCGTGGAGAGGCTTCAAGATGTAGGCCGCATGGATGAGAGTAATGATATCCGGTCAACTAGGCGATTTCCTCAAATGCACACCGAGAAAAACTATGTTGATATGCCTTATAGGGATGCACCCGGTCACAGAGATTCACATAATAGCAATGTCCCAAATTTCCAGAGACCTCTTCTAAGAAAGCAAGTAATATCAAGGGCTTCTGGAAGTGGCAGACACAGCTTTGAGGATAGCCAATCACCATCTGGTGATGTGTCTAGATATACAGATACCCTGGTTTCTCTACATGATGCACTTTCTGAGGGTCTGAATCCTAGCTCGGACTGGATAGCAAAAGTCTCAGCTTTTGATTTTATTCGGAATATAGTGCAACAAGGTCTGAAAGGTGCGCAAGAAATTAGTCAGAATTTTGAAAAGGTCATGAAGCTGTTTTTCCGTCATTTGGATGATCCTCATCATAAGGTTGCACAAGCGGCCTTTTCTGCACTTGCAGAGATTATTCCAGCTTGCAAGAAGCCATTTGAGAGTTACGTTGAAAGAATTTTGCCACATGTTTTTTCCCGCCTTATTGATCCAAAAGAGTTAGTAAAAAAACCATGTTCGTTGACGCTGGAGATTGTTGGTCGGATATATGCTATTGATATGTTGCTACCTGCCCTAGTACGGTCACTAGATGAACAGAGGTCCCCAAAGGCAAAACTGGCTGTTATTGAATTTGCAAACAAATCGTTCGGCAAGTACACTGTAGATTCTGAAGGCTATAGTAACAGCGGCTTCCTTAAGCTGTGGCTTTCAAAATTGGCACCTTTAGTAAATGAAAAGAATGCAAAATTGAAGGAGGCGTCTATTTCTGGCATCATATCTGTGTATTCTCAGTTTGATTCCACAGCAGTGCTAAATTTTATATTAAGCTTGTCAGTTGAAGAGCAAAACCTATTGAGGCGTGCCTTGAAGCAAAAAACACCTCGTATTGAGGTTGATCTGGTGAACTACTTGCAGAGCAAGAAAGAACGCCCCCGTCCTAAATCTTATGACCAAGCAGATTTTGGAACTTCTTCTGAAGATGGTTATGCACAGACAGTTAAAAAGAGCTATCCTTTTGGGCGGTATTCTTCTAGTTCACTTGATGCCGAAGGGCCAAAGAACACAAATACAGTGCAAGAGTCCACACTGCATAATTTCTCTATGGGTCGAACAACTTCCGATATGAGCGTAGATACTAATCAAAGCTCGGATCTGGCTGCAGGAACAGAAGTTCTTTTATCTAGAAGTAGAGAATCAAAGAAGAATACTAGCTCAGTTGTGGAAGACAATCGTTCTTGGACAAACTATCCTGAAAAAACTGATGCCTCCTTAGACGGCGAAACTGCTCTGAGCACTCCTCGCTTAGACTTTACTCAGCTCCGCAATCCTGATGGGCATAATGCCATTGGTTTAACTACTGTAAAAAACGTTCAAGATGCAGATATGATTGTAAACCTTAGTTCTATAAAGACCAGCCTTCATGCTGATAACGGCTTGAGCATACCGCAACTTCTCCATCAGGTACTAATGAAAAATCCTTTCAGTTTATCATACTTCCCTAAATCTTGGTCAAGTGCTTTATTTATTTTTCTGATTTTTTTAGATAAGCACCGACACTGAAGTATCATGTTTGGAAAAGAATACATCATTACAACAGTTGATTAAAGCTTCTCTTCGTAATGACAGCTCCATTTGGTCAAAGGTTTGCAATCTGATTTCGTTACAAAGTTCCTTGTTAATCCCACCTCTTCAATTACTAAGGGAACCAAAATCCTTGGTTTGAAATGAATTTCACTTATACTTTTGCAAAGCAAAATTTGCTAAATCCCAAGAAATACTTGAATAAGTTTGAACAACATGGTTGCACTTCAACTGATTTAGTTATCTGTGGCATTCTCTGTGAGATGCAAATGCACAGGAGCATATCATGTTATATTTTCTTAAACCTTTTTCTCGTTGTGTGGATATACGAAATCAGTACAGTTGTGTTACTTGAGGTGTTAAAATTACCTGAATACCCCCTCTGTTCCAAAATAATTGAAGTTCTAGTTTTGTCCTAAGTCAAACAATTATTTAGTTTGACCAAGTTTATAAAAAATGTATCAACATCTGGAACACCAATTTAGTTTTATTATATTCAGCATACAATATATTTTCATACCATATGGATTGTACGTTGTAAATATTGACAATTTTTCTTTAAATCCGAAGTTTGACTTGGGACAAAACTGGAACTTCGATTATTCTGGAGCGGAGGGAGTACATACTAAGCTAAACCTGAGCAGTTTCAACTGTTTGCACTCTAATTCAAGCCTTTGAATTTTTTGACAGTACTTCAATCAAATATTAACAGCTGTACTTGAGGTGCTGGATGACTCTGACTCGTCTACAAGGGAGCTTGCTGTATCTTTAATTGGCGAGATGCTCAACAATCAGGTCTGTTGTCGAAAGTTTATGCACCTAAGATTAGTATAATTAATCGTCTCCTTATTTTTGCTAGTAATGATTATTTTGCTTTCAGAAAGATGCTATGGAAGAATCTATTGAGATTGTTCTTGAAAAACTCCTGCATGTGACCAAGGATATGGTCGCAAAGGTATACCTGCCTTTGTTTTTAATCATTACAGTATTTTGACTTATTCTCGGTTCTTTTTGTGTTTACTGAATGTTTTTTGTGGCTACACAGATTTCTGACGAGGCAAATGGATGCATAAATGTTCTGTTGGCAAAATACGACCATTTCAGATGTCTTGCTGTGCGTACCAATCATTTCTCTTATATATCAGTGTTAATTTTGTTTCTTCTTGGTGTAAGTGTGTAACTAACTTTACTTTCATGGTCTTTCATTTTAATGCAGGTTGTAGTACCTCTTTTGGTCAGTGATGATGAAAAGACACTTGTTGTGTCTATCAACTGTTTGACAAAGGTATCTCCTATAGAGTATTAAAATTCAATAGGTTGTA
Source organism: Avena longiglumis (assembly GCA_030063025.1). Taxonomy (NCBI): domain Eukaryota; kingdom Viridiplantae; phylum Streptophyta; class Magnoliopsida; order Poales; family Poaceae; genus Avena; species Avena longiglumis. The sequence goes on from CP125976.1 coordinate 82,665,813, forward strand.
GTGGGCAGCAGTACTGCCTTTGAACATGTTTGAGAATCTAGTTAAGTTCTTTATTTAGTTGTAGAGTGTTTCTCGCTTATTGGAAACAACAAAACAAGTAAATTGAACATATCTTGAACAACCAGTTTTGACTGCTAATATCTGCTGGTAATCTTTGCAGCTTGTTGCACACCTTTCTCAGGAGGAGTTGATGGATCAATTGCCTACATTTTTGCCAGCACTCTTTGATGCTTTTAGCAACCAAAGTCCAGATGTTCGAAAGGTGGGTGCTAATGTACTGTAGATAATTAGATATTATCATGGTCTTCTATACATTTTCATTTGGTTAATACTTCTCAAGTTTAGAAGTAATAAGGAATTTATTTTGTAATGTGTACATGTCATGTACCTTCTACATAATGTTTTCTCAACCACTGAAGGGATGGCCAGGTTGACACGGCTGTAGGGCATTGAGGTATTGAAATGGGGAGGGGACTAAGATGAGCAGATAGACTAAATATTCTTCCTCTGCTAGTTGTGTCAAGAGATGATGAAGTGAGTAGGGGACACGGATTATTAAGTAGGGCATTGAGGTATTGAAATGGGGAGGGGACTAAGATGAGCAGATAGACTAAATATTCTTCCTCTGCTAGTTGTGTCAAGAGATGATGAAGTGAGTAGGGGACACGGATTATTAAGTACAAAATTTATGCTAGCTCAACTAACTAAATGTAGCACTATCTCAGTCAACTCCTGTGCGGTTGCCAACAATGTTATCGCTGCTCGCTGCCCCTTGTGCTACCTGTCGGCCGTAGGCCCATGGTCCACACTCCTAGCAGTATGCCTCGCGGAAGCTATGGCTCATGATCCAACTATGTTCAGCCTGTGGGTAGAATAGGAACAAGAAAAGGAAGGGCAAGTGGAACGGAATCCTGTTATTTGGCTGAAAATTAAGTTCATTAGGGATGGCACTTCCAGGCTCCCTTTCCATATTGTTCCCGAGTATGAAATCACTTACATGATCTTGCCAACTGAAATCCATCAGTGATCTATGATCTGTTCTGCTGATCTGGATCAAGAACAGTCATAGTTGCTGAATTTAGGATGCTGAAATGGACTTAGCATGAAACTGATTCTGGATAAAGTGTGTTATTCCCCTTATCCATTACATGACATTACCTCCATTTCGTAGGTACTGCAGTCTAGTTGGTTTATATATATGTGCATGCATTCTAGTTTATCATTGATTATTAGCACCATATCTAGTTAGCTTACCATTATTTTATATTCTGATTTCAATTATTTGACAACCAAAATCTCCTTGATAGATTTAACTGTTTAGCTTACATTCTTGGAATATTCTCATAGCATCTTGTATTAGAATTTTCATCTGCTTTTGAATCCATTCCTTATGCACATGTTCATATCTGATATTTGTTTACCCATTTTTTTAGACTGTTGTATTCTGCTTGGTGGATATCTACATCATTCTTGGGAAAGCATTTGTTCCGTACCTGGAAGGGCTTAGCAGCACGCAGCTGCGCCTAGTAACCATCTACGCAAACCGGATTTCGCAGGCAAGGTCTGGTGCGCCAATTGACGCTAACCAATGAGCAGTAACATCTCTTGTTATTATTCCTGTTCAGTATGCATATTTGCTTGGTAGGTAGGGGTGAGAGGTTTTTGGGGGGTTTCGTTTGTTTTGTGTATGTGTATAGTATAAGCAAGCGCTCCCCTTGTTGTATTGGGAGTTCCTGGGCTTTCTTTCTCTGTGTGATTATTATGTATTCCTTCTTTTTTTGGGGGGTTAGCATGGGGAAGAGTGAGTATTATTGACGAGTGTGTTATCTTTAGTTGTTCGACTCAGTTACGCTGTACAAAGAAAGGAAATGTAACTTCATGGTGAGTGTGTGCAAGTTCTCTCGGGACCATTTTGATTTTTTCCTTGATGACAGAAATTATTGACTGAACTCTTGAGTTGTGGATTTGTCTTGGGTTGTGGACTTGTCTTGGGTTGTGGACTTGTCTTGAGTTGTGGATACATGCATTGTGAAACGAGTGCAACCAGCATCGTCAATCTTGCACGCCGTGAACTGTACTGTCCCCAGAAAGCACGAGCTTAATTAGTTTTCAATGATACGAATGAACAGGTCTAAGTATGAGCTTAACTTGATTGACCACACTGACAGTTACTACATCTCTGAAAACCTCGGTCAAAAGCACAAGTCTACATCTGCAAACATGAGCTTAGCATGTTTTGACCAAACAAACGATGCAATGCACGCCGGTCCAGCGCCTCAGGGTGTCACAGTCTCGAGCTGGACGGGTGGCGAGCACTGGAGCGGATGGTCGTACACGCCAATAGGACAAGAATAGATCTTAGTGGCACCAGATGCACGTAGACATCTGGCACCAATATGCCGCGCCGTTGCGAGCTTCTGATTCGGAGTTCTGCCGTTGATTCCGTAGCAGCAGGAGAGCTCCGGTCGTATCGGGCGTTCATGCGGCTGTCGTACGTCGTGTGGCACCGGCCTCTTGGTCGATGGTCCGGTTGGTTGTTCCACGGCCGAACCGAGCGCGAACGTTCCTTGATTTCCGTTGTTTCGCCGGCAGTAAATTTTCGCCTGCCGGCGTGCAGCGGTAACCCGTGCTTGAAAAACTTGCAAAAAGGCGGTACGACTGCGTTCGCATTCTGATGGTGCTAGCGTTGATGGTTCGTTGCAGAACAGTGCGTTCCGATGACCCCCAGATTTGAACTTGAATGCCTTCGAGGATTTGAACTTGTTCGCATCTGATGGTGCTGTTCCTACGTTCCTGTGCACAGTTATGGCTGCTGCTAGCAGCCTAGCACTGCAGCACACATGACTGAAGATACTGTACTGCTACTACGTTCATGTACGTGCACAAGCACAGGTATAGCTGCTAGCTAGCAGCCTCCTCCTCCTAGCCATTTTTCTTCTGAAAAGAAAGCTCAGCTAGCAGCCTTGCACACATGACTGGCAATACAGTATCCATCAGCATCAGCATCAGCATCAGCATCAGCATCGGGTGAGCGCGCTCAGCCGCCAAGCCAAAAATTAATCGATGGTAATCGCCCACGTGTTCGCACATGGAATCTCACTCCATTATCCATATGCTTGCATGACACTTCACCGCGCAATGACGTCAAACTTGACCTTACATACCCCCGCTCGGTCACCCAGCTCCTATATATACTTGTACGCGACTACACACGTAGATGCATCTGACCGAAACCCTTGTTTGAAAATAAAAAGATCGAGTCAGTGTCGACCAGCCATTATTCCCAGAGTAACGACTAATCTAGCGCAGCTAGCAACCTTAACAAGTCTAGTGCTTCACAATTAATCCAGAAATGGCCGCGTCGTCCCTGGCCTTCGTGGCGCGCCGTGGCGAGCCCGAGCTGGTCGTGCCGGCCGGCCCGACACCGCGAGAGCTCAAGCGCCTCTCCGACCTCGACGACCAGGAGAGCCTCCGCTTCTACCGCTCCGTCATCTACTTCTACCGCGCCTCCCCGTCCCGTCTACGCGCCGACGAAGAGCCGGCCAGGGTCATACGCGACGGTCTCGCCAGGGCGCTCGTGCACTACTACCCCATCGCCGGCCGGATCCGCGAGGAAATGCCCGGCAGGAAGCTCGTGGTGGACTGCACCGGCGAGGGGGTTGTGTTCGTCGAGGCCGACGCGGACGTCTCCTTGGACGAGTTCGGCGACGCGCTCTGCCCGCCCGTCCCTTGCGCCGGCGAGCTCCTCTGCTTGCCCGAGAGCAACTCCGCCGTCGTCGTCGACCGCCCACTGCTCTACGTTCAGGTAATTATTAGGCATGCATTGTTGCATGGGCAGCCGTTTTTGCTTCTATATTAGTCTGTATGTATATATACTACTTCGTGACGCTGATCGGACATGCATATGTGCATGATGGCGTGAAGGTGACGAGGTTGAGGTGCGGAGGCTTCGTGTTCAGCATCCAGGTGTGCCACAGCCTCGTCGACGCGCCAGGGACCACGCAGTTCTTGCAGGCCGTCGGAGAGCTCGGCGGCGGGGGCATGGAGGCGCCCAGGGTGCGGCCCGTATGGGCGAGGGAGCTGCTGGACGCGCGCGACCCTCCGCGTCCCGACTACCACCACCCCGAGTACGAGCTCATGGCCAACGCGGCCGACGACAAGCTCCGTCCGGGCGACACGCTCGCGCACCGGGCGTTCCGCTTCGGCCCCGAGGAGATCGCGTCGCTCAGAGAGCAGCTTCCTCCACGGACGAGGGCCCGGTGCTCCCGGTTCCTGATAGTGTCCGCGTTCGTGTGGCGCTGCCGGACCGTCGCGCTCGGGTACGAGCCCGGCGACGAGGTCCGGTTCATGTTCGTGGTGAACGCCCGCGGGAAGCGCGACCGGCCTCTCCCGCAGGGGTTCTACGGGAACGCTCTTACGCTCGGCGTGGCGCAGACGACGGCCGGCGAGCTCTGCTCGGGACCGCTGGGCCGCGCCGTGGAGCTGATCGTGGCGGCGAAGGCGCGGATCGCGTCAGACGACTACGCGCAGTCGGTGGCGGACGCGCTGGTGCTGCGCGGCCGGCCGCGGTTCACGACGGCGCGGACGTACCTGGTGACGGACCTGACCAAGTCGAACCTGCACGAGGTGGACCTCGGGTGGGGGATGCCGGTGTACGGCGGGCCGGCCACGACGACGCTGGCCACGTTCCACATCCCCGTGCCGGGCGGCGGGATCACCGTGCCGATGTGCCTGCCGCCACGCGCCATGGAGAGGTTCGCGGCCAATGTGCGCGCGGGGCTCTCGCAGGCTTCTTCGCGGCGTGGGCGTCCTGGTAACGTCGAGTCCGCCGTACAGTCCAATCTGTAACAAGCAACTAGCTCGTGCAAGCGTTCCCATTTTCGGACCCTCCTAGTCCAACATTGAAATAACTCCTGCAGGGCTAGATAATTTGTACCCACCAGGTCACTATTGAATTTTTTTCATAATTATATGTTTCTTGTGGTTGGGGTGTGTGTAATTCTCAATCGAACCGGGAATTAGCTTAATTTTCAGTTCGGATGATGTCGTTCAATCTTAGTTGCAACTATAAATGCCGGGAGTACTAAAAAATCTCAGTTACAACCATACTTACAACTTACAAAACGAATGAATCACGATGCAAATCTAATGAATTTAAGACATGACCGAGCTCTTACTTAATTCTTCGCCGACTGAAATTAGCAAAACTGATTCTTGTGTCATTGCGTGCATATATTTGTTTTCTTACATTTCACACATGCATGGGAAATGCATCCCCCGCGCGCAAGTTGAGCCCCGACACCATCTTTGCCGTTGATTTGTTTGAGATTCATGTTAACAGTCTCACAAATTGCCCCTTCCACCTCCTTCTTCAAGTCCAATTAAATTTTATAAAACGCCCCCTCTCCTTTCAAGGTTTCTCACGTTCTCGTTTTAGATTCACAGATGATTTGCAGATGTTTCTTCAAATGGAACTTGATAATAAATTTCCAACAAACTCATTTGATACTATTTATTTAACAATTTTCAGACACTCTTACTTTGTTTCATCTCAGATTAACCACAGATTCACATAAGGTACATTTAAGTTTCAAGTGTAACTAAAATTTAAATCTTGAACAAAGATTCATCTTAGATTAACCACAAATTCATCTCAGATTAACCACAAATTCATCTCAGATTCACAAAAAACATGTAAGAAACTTCACTGGGAACTTGAAACATAGGAAATTTGAAACACATGATTCATACAAGTTTCTTTTTTTGATGTTTCATACATAGATGCATAGAAGATTCATACCATGATCCATTGTAAATAAACCTTTTTTTTGACGTTTCATACTTAGATGCATAGAAGATTCATACCATGATTCATACCGAGATTCTTGCAAATTCATGAGAACCATACCAAATACATAGTAATAATACAGATCCTCCACTGCGCACCGCGTCCTCGTCCGTCCCTACAACCAAGCTCCGATCTAGACGCGAAGTGCTACCAAATCACGGCAACGCGATGACCAACGAGCTGCTGCTGACTCCGACGATGCTACATATGAAGAGCGGTGGTGCTACTATAGGTCGACGGTGATGCTAACATAGGTCGGTTGCATTGCTTAGAGTGCGAAGGATGGGGGTGACTGTGCTATCATGAGTGCTACCTGTATTTTTTTGCTACTTACGTGTATATTCTTTGCTACATACACATATTTTGTTTGCTACTTTTTTGTTCTTGAAGAGCCACGAAAAAATGTCAACAAAGCTATACCTGCATAATCTTTTTGCTACAACCGTTTTGTGGCTCTGCTATAATAGTAAAAGGTGTTTGCTACCATGTCTTCGATGAAAGTGTCCGACGAATTCGGTTTGCTGCGGTAGCAAATCTATTTTTACAAACACTCTGGCGATGTCTCCGGCGAAGTCATCTTTTTGCTACAAATACTGAACTTTTTTGCTACATCTGTTTTCTAGTTTTGCTACAATAGCGCAAAGTTTATGCTACAGTGTCTCCAGCGAGGTCTCCCGGCGAAAGTCTCCGGCGAGGTCGGATTTTCTATATTAGCACAACTTTTTTGCTACACGGTGGCCGGCGAAATCTCCAGCGAGGTCCAATCTGTTTTTATTTATTTTTGGACCGAAACGTTTTCTGAAAGAAAATTTTTATAGTAAAAACGGGTATGTTTGTAGCAAAAGAGGAATTTTGAGGATTTTTGAAGGATATGTATCAGCGGTAAGACCCGGGGGATTTTGAGGAAATATTCCCCGGGGACGTGTAGAACCGCCCATCATATATGCATGCATGCCCGCACAAGACGTGCGTGTGCATGACCTCAAGTTATTGCTCGGACCGGATCTAGCTAGCATTGTTCACAAGATATGGATGTACCTGAGGGTCTTTTCTGCAGTGTGCAACAACGCCTGCACAGATCTCGAACCAAATGTGGACGTCCAGGATAAGCCAGGGACACCCACATCTATGTACAATTGGTTTTTCGCAAAATCTAGCATTATGACCTACATGAACAAATCCCTTAGAAGTTAGAAACGCAAACACAACGGATTTGGTATCCATGCCTCGGTTTTGCGGCTTCAAATCTGGGCGGCGAAGCGCAGGCCTATAGTCCCTGCTGGTCGGCATCCATGAAGACATGGCTAAGGACGTCCAGTGGGTTGACCGCCAACGCTAGCGATGTAGGTAGCACCGAGGCCATGGACGCGGCGCACGGTGTGAAGTGACCGCGTTCGGCGAGGTAGACGGCACCTAGTACGACCCGTCGAGGAACGCGGTGGCGCACCTCTGTCCGTCGTCTCTGGGAGGGTGGATGGCGGTGGTGTGGCTGGATAAGGAGAGCGAGAGGAGATGATAGGAAGATGGACATGTCCCCTTCAGTGTCTCTAGGGAATGAAGATGGACTTGTATCGGATCAAAATGCAAAACGACGGAGCATCAATCTTGACACATTGTGCACCGTCGGATAAGAGACAGGGACACCCACGACACGGTAGAATCGCTGCACTCTAGATTTTGGCTTACTAACGATTCTTACATCTGGAATGGTTACAAACTGATTCTTGTACATCGTGGAAGTTCTATTGCTCTTCTGCTCATGTCGGTCATGGTCCAGATCCTATCTGATTCTTATTTTTCATCATTGCTCGATTTTGTCTAGAAAATTTTAATCCTTTCATTCGGTCTGAACTATGAAAAAAAGGAACTTCCGGGATTTATCTATTTCTAGAAAAAATGTCATCTAATATCCAGATTCCCATTAACGAATTTGAAGAGAAATTCTGTTACATTTTTTCTCCCGTCGAAGATTCATGTGTTTTTTATCCAGATGCGGATAATAAAATATACTACTTGTAATTCGTTTCTTCATTCCGAATTCTTCATGAACTTTGGATGTGAGATTGTATGGGTGCAGATCGAACGGGATAACTGAAATATACTTCAAATGCTGAATGTGTGGATGCGGTACAGATTAAGCTGTGCAAATTAGGACTGATTCACAAGATATGGATGTGCAAATTTGTATGGGTGCAAATTTGTTTGACTTTTAGGTTATTTTTATTTAAATTGCCCCGATTTCTAGCTTTCCATCGGACTACAATTGTATCATAGGATTCGTTTGTTCTGAACCACGCGATTATGGCCCACTAAAGCACATGCATAGGCTGCCAGTTTACATGCTTCCTAAAACTACTCCCCAAATTACGTCCAATCTAATTTGCTAACACTAATTAACTAGAATTTGTTTGTAATTATTACTTCCATTTTTTTGATTTTTAAAAAACCATTTTAGCATTTTAAATACATTAGTTAATCTAGTTAATTTCATGTTGCTTATTAGCCAAGCAAATTTGTTTCCAGTTTTATTAGAGTTTGCTTCCCACGTGATTGAAAGTTGCTTCGGTAAGATAAAGAATTCTCTCCTTGATCAAATGAGCCAAGTTATAATGTAGCGATCAAAATTGCGCTTCCATGGTCAGAGAAGCAAAAAAATTTCAGAAGCATCATATTAGTACCCCTTCCATTGACCAAACTTGTGGTTCCAACACAACATGAATATATTTTCCAGCAATAATTTTTTTTATTTTCATTGTCGTGATTGTACATGTTTCAGTTGAATGGGGATGTGCTTCTAAAGAGATGAATGTTTGTTCTTAAGGAATAGAGATTTGCTTCCATGGACAAAATATATTAATTTTAGATCACATGCTTTACAAATGATTAGTACTTTATTCCTACAACATCACAATGCTTCTATGCATCCTGCCACCCTCGATGATTCACATATTTTAGAAGACCGGTAATTACATATAAAAAATGGCATCGAGGTCTCGGTTTTGAGCCCTGTAACCACAATCAAACACAACATGTGATGGTGAAGACATGCTTCCACCGATGATAGTCATGCTTCACTCCTATTGGGGCATGCGCCCAGCCTGTGGTAGTGGTGCTTCCTTTGTACGTCCCTCAAGATACTTTCCAACGATGGCAAGCTTCTTGCATGTGCTTGTTCCACTTCTATAGATGCACGACCAATCTTGACCATATTTCCTTGGTGTCGTGCTTCATTTACATGTTATAGTTGTGCTAAGTACATATGGTGGACAATGCTTCCTAGAGGATAAAATCAATTTCACAACTGCAGAGAACAAGAAATACATGGATCTAGTGTCCAAAATTTGCAAAAAAATGGACACATTGGGATCTAGTTCAGTTCTTGTTACCTCCTTCCCGAATTATGTTGTTCTTGGATCGAGAGGGTTCCGGTGAGTGGTAGAAGCAGCCAACGACCCCAGTGTTTTTGGCCGGATTCAAGCCTTGTTGGCCTGGCTGACCCACCTATTGATGGGTTTCGCGGCATAGTAAATCAAAAATTTCTACGGATGCGAACAGAGGGAAAGCCAAGATCTAATCTAGGAGATGCAAACAACGAGAGAGATTGGATTAGATCTTCATACCCTTGAAGATTCAAGACAATGGAACGCTCGTTTTAACGTGGGTGATGTAGTCGTACTCGCCTCCTCCTCGCGATCCGATCCGATCTAGCACCACAAGTGGCGGTGCCTCCGTGAGATGCACACGCAGACCTCGACGTCTCCTCCTTCCTCGGACCAGCGAGTATGGTGGAGAGACGGATTGGATCTACAACACGGCGTGGTGTATATGGTGGAGAATTTCTGCAGGACTTCGCCTACAAACGATCGGGAGGGAGAGAGGAGGCGAGGCGGCTAGGGTTGGAGGGAAGGTGTGGGGGTGGTACGCCCCAGCCCTCTTTATATAGAGGGGTGGAACCCTAGCCCTCCCCAATCCAAGGCAGGCCAAGGAGGAGGAGTGGGGCAAGGAAACCCCTTCTAGAAGCTTTATCTAGGGTTTAAACCCTCTTGGCGGCTGGGCCCTATGGGGCCTTGTGCCCTGGCCCAATGCGCCAGGCACTCCCTCATAGGCCCATGCCCCTCCCGGAAGGTGTGGCCACGTTGGTCCCTTCCGTAAGGTTCTAGAAGCTTCCGTACAATACCGATTAACCCGAACAATTCGAACTCCAAAACCTGCAGCATCTTATATGAATCTTATTCTCCGGACCACTCCAACCTCTCGTGATGTCCCGGATCCCATCTGAGACTCCGAACAAAAACTCATAAACCAATTATCCAATCTATCCTAGCGTCGAGACACGTTAAGTGTGTGACCATGCGGGTTCGAGAATATGCAGACATGATCTTCTATCAGTAATCAACAGCGGAGTCTGGAAACCCATATTGACTCCCACACATTCATCGATGATCATATCGGATGAACCAAGATGCCAGGATTCAATCAATCCCAAATATATATTCCTGCCTCGCGATATTTTACTTGCCGAGATTTGATCGTCTTGCACGTCATACCTAGTTCAATCTCGTTCACATCAAGTACTTTACTCGTTCCGTAATCCGATATCACTTTGTGATTAACTCCTTAACCACATGCTTGCAAGCGGTGTTGATATCGATTACCGAGTGGGACCGAAGTATATCTCTCCGACTTGGGAGGGACAAATCCCATCTCGATACATACAACCCAACAGATACTTTCCGATCACCTGAGAGACACCTTTATGATCACCCTCTCATAGGATGACGTTTGATGGCCTCAAAGCTTTCTTCCGATACCAGGGAGTTGTATTATCTCATGGTCTAAGGAATACAATATTTGACATAAGAAAAGCTTCGCAAAGACGAACACGATGACACGATCTAATTGCTTCGCTTAGTTTGGGTCTGTCCACCATATCATTCTCCCAATGATATGATCTCATTATTAATCGACAACTCATGTCCATGGTTAGGAAACCTTAACCATCATTAATCAATGAGCTAGTCCATAGAGGCGTACTAGGGACACGGTGTTGTTCACAAACCACACAAGTATTAAAGTTTCCGCTTAATACAATTCTAGCATGGAATATAAACATTATCATGAACAAGAATTATAATAATAACATCTTTATCATTGCCTCTAGGGCATAATTCCAACAGTCTCCCACTTGCACTAGAGTCAATAATCTAGTTTACATTTGGCAACAATCTCACACCCATGGCACTGAGGTGCTGATCATGTTTTACACGTGGAAGAGGTTTAGTCAATGGATCTGCGACATTCATATCAGATATACTTTGCTAATCTTCGATCTCCATCCGCTATATAATCTCGGATTATATGAAACTTATGTTGATATGCTTGGTCTTTGGATGATATCTTGGTTCCTTAGCGAGTGCTATTGTGCGGTGTTGTCACACAATATCTCCGTGGGTCCAATGCACATGGAACCACGCCAAGCTCGATGATGAAGTTCTGATCCAAACTCCTTCACTTGACGCTCGCAGCCATGTATTCCGCTTCTCATCAGATCCCGCGATCACGCTTTGCTTGCTTCTCTAGCTCAGATCCTCCATTCAAAATATACACGTATCCGTCGAGATTTAGAATCATCCTTGTCGGTCAAAACTAGCGCGTCGACGTAACCTTTACGACGAGTTGTTCATCACCCTATAGACTAAGAACATTTCTTTAGTACTATTTAGGTACTTTAGGATGTTCTTCACGGCTGTCGATGTTCCACTCACGGATCACTTTGATACCGCTCGTCAAACTAAGAGCATTGGACACATCCGGTCTAGTACACAAGATGGCATACATGATAGAACCTATGGCCGAGGCATAAGGCACTTTGCTCATAGCTTCCATATCATTTACCGAAATGGACACCGAGCCTTTCTCAATATCTTACACGACAACATAGGCACCGAACCTTTCTTTGCCTTATCCATTCGAACCTTTTCGTAACTTTGTCTAGGTATGTACTGCGCTTAAAGCTATCGTGCATCTTTGTCTATCTCTATAGATTTTGATACCCAATATATAAGCAGCTTCACCTAGGTCTTTCATTGAAAAACAGTTGTTCAAATAACTCTTCACATCGTTAAGCATGTTGATGTCATTTCAAATAATCAATATGTCATCCACATATAGTACCAGAAACGTCACTGAGCTCCCACTCACTTTCTTGTAGATACAAGCTTCGTAGCAATTTGGAACAAATCCAAAGCTCTTGATCACTTGATCAAAATGAAGGTTCCAACTCCGAGATGGTTGCTTCAGTCCATAAATGGAACGCTGAAGTTTGCATACTTTATCAGCATCCTCAGGATCGACAAAACCTTCGGGTTGCATCATATACAACTCTTCATCAATGTTGCCATTGAGGAAAGCAGTCTTGACATCCATCTGCCATATTTCATAATCATGAAACGCAGCAATTGCTAATAAAATCCGAATGGACTTAAACATTGCTAGAGAAAGTCTCATCGTAGTCAACACCTTGAACTTGTCGAAAACCTTTCGCGACAAGCCGTGCTTTATAGACGGTAGCATTACCATCCGCGTCTGTTTTCTTCTTGAAAATCCATTTGCACTCAACGGCCTTTCGGTCGCTAGGAGGGTACACCAAAGTCCATACTTGGTTTTCGCTCATGGATCCCAATTCGGATTTCATGGCTTCTAGCCATTTCTCAGAGTCTGGGCTCATCATCGCTTCCTCATAGTTCGTAGGTTCACTGTCTTCTACCAACAAGACAGTCAAGACAGGGTTGCCGTACCACTCAGGAGGGGCACGCGACCTTGTCGACCTGCGACGCTCAGTAGCAGCATCGTCCGAAGCTTCATGATCCTTGTCATTAGCTTCCTCTATTGTTGGTGCAGGCGGCACTGGAACAATTTCAGGTGCTGCGCTACTCTCTAACTCAAGAGAAGGTTCAATAACCTCGTCCATCTCTACTTTCCTCCCACTCACTTATTTCGAGAGAAACTCCTTCTCAAGAAAGGAACCGTTCTTTGCGACAAACACTTTGCCTTCGGTTCTGTGATAGAAGGTATACCCAATAGTTTCCTTAGGGTATCCTATGAAGACGCATTTCTACGCTTTGGGTTCGAGCTTGTCCGGCATCAACTTCTTGACGTAAGCTTCGCATCCCCAAACTTTAAGAAACGACAACTTAGGTTTAGCACCAAACCACAGTTCATACAGTGTCGTCTCAACGGATTTAGATGGTGCCCTATTTAAAGTGAATGCAGCGGTTTCTAATGCATAACCCCAAAATGATAACGGCAAATCAAGAAGAGACATCATCGATCGGACCATATCTAATAGGGTTCGGTTCCGCTCGACACACCATTGCTACCTGTGGTGTTCCGGTGGCGTGAGTTGTGAAACGATTCGCTTGCTTTAAGATGCGTGAGAAAATCATAACTCAAATATTCACCACCACGATCGGATCGTAGAAACTCAATCTTTACATTACGATGGTTCTCCACTTCATTCGAAATTCCTTGAACTTTTCAAATGTTTCAGATTTATGTTTCATTAAATAGATATACCCATATCTACTTAAGTCATCGGTAAAAGTGAGAAAATAGCGATATCCATCGCGTCGAAACAATCATCGGTCCGCATACATCGATGTATGATTTCCAACAAGTCCGTTGCTCGCTCCATCATACTGGGAGAACGGGTTTTGATCATCTTGCCCATGAGGCATGGTTCGCATGTGTCAAATGATTCAAAATCAAGAGACTCCAAAAGTCCATCGAATGGAGTTTCTTCATGCTTTACACCAATATGACCTAGACGACAGTGCCACAAATAAGTAGTATTAACACTATCTACTTTGCATCTCTTAGCCTCAATGTTATGGATGTGTGTTTCATCCCTTTCGAGATTTAGAAGAAATAAACCATTCACAATAGGTGCATGACCATAAAAGATGTTACTCATATAAATAGAACAACCATTATTCTCCGATTTAAATGAATAACCGTCTTGCAATAAACAAGATCCAGAAATAATGTTCATGCTCAATGCAGGCACATAATAACACTTATTAAGGTTTAAAACTAATCCCGAAGGTAAAACTAAGGAGACCGTGCCGACGGCCATCACATCAACTCTTGATCCGTTGCCAACGCGCATCGTCACCTCATCCTCGCAGCCGTCTATTCCGTAGCTCTGTTTGAGTTACAAATATTAGCAACTCAACCAAGATCAAATACCGTGCACTACAACAAGGGCTAGTAAGGAAAACATCAATAACATGTATATCAAATATACCTTTGATGGTGCCATCCTTCTTGTCCGCTAAGTACTTTGGACAGTTGCGCTTCCAGTGACCCTTGTCCTTACAATAGAAGCACTCAGTGTCCGGCTTAGGACCAGACTTGAGCTTCTTCTCGGCAGGCAAGCGAGGCTTGCCGCCCTTCTTGAAGGGCTTCTTTGCTCCTTACCTTTCTTGAAGGTGGGGGCTTGTTGACCATCAACACATGATTATCCTTTTGATGTCCACTTTCGCGCCTTGACTTGCGAAGAGCTCGGTGATCGATCTGGAACCAATCTGATTGTGAGTCACTACAAAACTTTTGTAGCTGGGAGGGAGTGATTGCAGAACCCTGTCAATCTTGAGCTCCTCTGGAATCGTGCATTCCAGTTGCTCAAGGCGTTGAGTGTAGCCCGTCATCTTAATAGCGTGCTCACTAACGGAACTCCCTTCCTCCATCTTGCAGTTAAGAACTTCTCAGAGATCTCATATCTCTCAGAACGGGCCTGAGTCTGAAACATGGTTTTCAGCTCTTCAAGAATCTCAAAGGGCCCGGGATAGTCTTCAAAACGATTTTGAAGTTCCGGTTCCATAGCAAACAACATGGTGCTCTTAATCACACCATAATCATCTTTGCGCTACTGATAGACAGCTTTCTCATCAGCCGGCGCAGTTGCAGCAGGGGGGTCACCTAACGCTTTCCCAAGGACATAGTCCTTTTGATCGCCAGAGAGAATGATTCTTAGATTGCGGAACCAATTGGTGAAGTTAGACCCATTGTTTCTAAGCTTTTCCTTCTCAGCAAAAACGTTGAAGTTGAAGTTGGACTTAGCCATTTGATCTACAATATTTGCAAGTACAAATTAGACTATGTTCATGATAACTAGTTCAACTTTTAATCAAATTACTAGATGAACTCCCACTAAATTCAACATCCCTCAAGTTGTTTAGTGAACACGATCCAAATTCACCACACCTAATCCGATCTTCACGAGAAGAGATGTGGTTTCAATGGTGGACAACAAAGTGTCGATCATATCATTCATATGACTCATGCTTAACCTTTCGGTTCATGTGTTCCGAGGCCATGTCTGTACATGCTAGGCTCATCAAGTTAGACCCAAGTATTTCCGCGTGTGCAAAAAATGGCTTGCACCCGTTGTATGTGAGCGTAGAGTCTATAGCACCCGATCATCACGTGATGCTTGGACACGACGAACTTTCGCAACGGTGCATACTTGGGGAGAACACAGTTTTTATCTTGATCTTTAATTGAGGAATCATCTTATAATACTACCGCCGTGATCTAAGCATAATAAGATACATAAAAGGATAAACATCACATGCATATAACTTTATGTGACATGGTATAGCCAATCTTCGCGCAATGATCTCCATCTTGTGCGTTCCGGCATGATCTCCATCACTCCACCATGATTGCCTCCACCACGAATAGCAACTACAACTATTGCTAACTACTTAGCGATAAAGTGAAACTATTACATGGCGCATAAGAAGTTGACACACATGTCATACACAATTATAAAGACAACCATATGGCTCATGTCGGTTGTGTACTCATCGACATGCAAGTCGTGAAACATTACAAAACATGATCATCGCATACATTATACACATCACATCTTGGGCCATACCATATCACAGAAAACACTCCCTGCAAAAACAAGTTAGACGCCTCTACTTTGTTGTTGCATGTTTTACGTGGCTTATGGGAGTAGATGCTAAGAACGATTCTTACCTACGGAAAGCCACAACGGGGATATTATGGTTGCCAAACTCAGGTGTTAATCCCATGACAACTATAGTGAGAGAAACTGACATCCACCAGCCGCATGTGTGGAACAAGCCACGCGTCAAGTGCGGAGCCGGTCTCGCATGAAACGTCGCCGTAAGGTTGGCTGGACCGCTTCAATCTCACTATCCTGCCATAAGAAGAACACAAACAAGAGGCTTGCAACAGAAATCATCAACGCCGCAACAACCATGTTGCGTTCTACTCGTGAAACACATCTACGCATAGATCTAGCTCGATACCAGCGATGGGTTTCGCGGCATAGTAAATCAAAATTTTCTACGGATGCGAGAGGGAAAGCCAAGATCTAATCTAGGAGATGCAAACAACGAGAGATTGGATTAGATCTTCATACCCTTGAAGATTCGCGCAAGACGAACGCTCGTTAACGTGGGTGATGTAGTCGTACTCGCTTCTCCTCCTCGCGATCCGATCTGATCTAGCACCACAAGTGGCGGTGCCTCCGTGATATGCACACGTGCAGCACCTCGACGTCTCCTCCTTCCTCGGACCAGCGAGTATGGTGGATAGACGGATTGGATCTACAACACGACGGCGTGGTGTATATGGTGGAGAATTTCTGCAGCAGGGCTTCGCCTACAAATAGTCGGGAGGGAGAGAGGAGGGCAGCAGGGCGGCTAGGGTTGGAGGGGAAGGTGTGGGGGGTGGTGCGCCCCCAGCCCTCTTTATATAGAGGGGTGGGGCGGCAACCTTAGCCCCCTCCCCCAAGCCAAGGCCGGCGGCCAAGGAGGAGGAGTGGGGGGGGGGCAAGGAACCCCCCCTTCTAGAAGCTCTATCTAGGGTTTAAACCCTCTTGGCCGGCTGGGACCTATGGGGCCTTGTGCCCCTGGCCCAATGCGGCCAGGGCACTCCCTCATAGGCCCATGCCCCCTCCCGGAAGGTGTGGCCACGTTGGTCCCCTTCCGGAAGGTTCTAGAAGCTTCCGGTACAATACCGATTAACCCGGAACAATTCCGAACTCCAAAAACTGCACTGCCTTATATGAATCTTATTCTCCGGACCACTCCGGAACCTCTCGTGATGTCCCGGATCCCATCTGAGACTCCGGACAAAAACTCATAAACCAATTATCCAATCTATCCTAGCATCGAGACACGTTAAGTGTGTGACCCTGCGGGTTCGAGAATACGCATACATGATCTTCTATCAATAATCAACAGCGGGGTCTGGAAACCCATATTGACTCCCACACATTCATCGATGATCATATAGGATGAACCACGATGCCAGGATTCAATCAATCCCATATATATATTCCCTTCGTCTCGCGATATTTTACTTGCCCGAGATTTGATCGTCGGTACCGTCATACCTAGTTCAATCTCGTTCACAACAAGTACTTTACTCGTTCCGTAATCCGGTATCACTTTGTGATTAACTCCTTAACCACATGCTTGCAAGCGGTGTTGATATCGATTACCGAGTGGGCCCGAAGTATATCTCTTCGACTTGGGAGGGACAAATCCCATCTCGATACATACAACCCAACTGATACTTTCCGATCACCTGAGAGACACCTTTATGATCACCCTCTCATAGGATGACGTTTGATGACCTCAAAGCTTTCTTCCGATACCAGGGAGTTGTATTATCTCATGGTCTAAGGAATACAATATTTGACATAAGAAAAGCTTCGAAAAGACGAACACGATGACACGATCTAATTGCTTCGCTTAGTTTGGGTCTGTCCACCATATCATTCTCCCAATGATATGATCTCATTATTAATCGATAACTCATGTCCATGGTTAGTAAACCTTAACCATCATTAATCAATGAGCTAGTCCATAGAGGCGTACTAGGGACACGGTGTTGTTCGCAAACCACACAAGTATTAAAGTTTCCGCTTAATACAATTCTAGCATGGAATATAAACATTATTATGAACAAGAATTATAATAATAACATCTTTATTATTTCCTCTAGGGCATAATTCCAACACCTATGTCATCTACTTCCACCAGCTGCATATCAGTCCTACCCCGACGATGTATCCCCGCGGCAGAGCGTCATGCACTCATGCCTGCCTGCGCACGAGATGGTGAGGTGGAGATGTAGGGGCTGGAATTGAATGAGCATGGCGAGGCACTTGAGGGCTACTCCGGCGTTGTTATGGCTGGAAGCCACGATACACAGGCGGTTCGTCAGCGTGGATGCGAGCGCTGGGGAGAGAGGCAGGATCTGCAGCGAACGCCAGGAAGCGAGCTCAGGTTTTGCACCTACGTCGGGGCCGTGGACGGGTGGTGCCGCCTCGCTCGTAGGCGTTGAGGGCGGAGACTATGGAGGTGGTGGTTGACATGGAGCAGGCGGCCGATGCGGGTCGATACGGGGAGAGGATGGGAGCGGCGCTGCGTGAAGGGTTTCGCGGCATAGTAAATCAAAATTTTCTACGGATGCGAACAGAGGGAAAGCCAAGATCTAATCTAGGAGATGCAATCAACGAGAGAGATTGGATTAGATCTTCATACCCTTGAAGATTCGCTGCAGTGAACGCGTTCGGAACGTGGGTGATGTAGTCGCTTCTCCTCCTCGCGATCCGATCCGATCTAGCACCACAAGTGGCGGTGCCTCCGTGAGATGCACACGCAAAGACTCGACGTCTCCTCCTTCCTCGGACCAGCGAGTATGGTGGAGAGATAGATTGGATCTTGAACACTACGGTGGTGTATATGGTGGAGAATTTCTGCTGGGGCTTCGCCTACAAACAATGGGAGGAGAGAGGAAGGTAGCAAAGGCGGCTAGGGCTTGGAGGAAGGTGTGTTGTAGGGGAGGGGCACCACCCTCTATATATAGAGGGGGCCAGCCTGCCCTCCTCCAAACCCATCTCCAGTTTAAACAATTTAAACTTTCCCTTATCTAGAAATCCTATCTCTAGTTTAAACGATTTAAACTCTCCCTTATCTAGAAATCCTATCTCTAGTTTAAACGAGTTTAAACTTATCTCGGATCGGCTAGGCCCTATGGGGCCTTGTGACCCTGGCCCAATGAAGCCAGGACACTCCCTCATAGGCCCATGCCCCCTCCCGGAAGGTGGGTCCACGTTGGTCCCCTTCTGTAAGGTTCTAGAAGCTTCCGGTACAATACCGATTAACCCGGAACAATTCCGAACTCCAAAAACTGCACTGCCTTATATGAATCTTATTCTCCGGACCATTCCGAACCTCTCGTGATATCCGGATCCCATCCGAGACTCGAACAAAAATTCATAAACCAATTATCCAATCTATCCTAGCGTCGAGATACGTTAAGTGTGTGACCTGCGGGTTCGAGAATATCTGACATGATCTTCTATCAATAATCAACAGCTGGTGCAGGCACCCATATTGACTCCCACATTCATCGATGATCATATCGGATGAACCACGATGCCAGGATTCAATCAATCCCATATATATATTCCCTTCGTCTCGCGATATTTTACTTGCGAGATTCGATCGTCGATGCATCATACCTAGTTCAATCTCGTTCACGCAAGTACTTTACTGCCCGTAATCCGATATCACTTTGTGATTAACTCCTTAACCACATGCTTGCAAGCGGTGTTGATATCGATTAAAGTGGGCCAAGTATATCTCTCCGACTTGGGAGGGACAAATTCCATCTCGATACATACAACCCAGATACTTTCCGATCACGAGAGACACCTTTATGATCACCCTCTCATAGGATGACGTTTGATGACCTCAAAGCTTTCTTCGGTACAGGGAGTTGCATTATCTCATGGTCTAAGGAATACAATATTTGACATAGGAAAAGCTTCGCAAAGATGAACACGATGAAACGATCTAATTGCTTCTTAGTTTGGTCTCATCCATCATATCATTCTCCCAATGATATGATCTCATTATCAATTGACAACTCATGTCTATGGTTAGGAAACCTTAACCATCATTGATCAATGAGCTAGTCCTTAGAGGCGTACCAGGGACACGGTGTTGTTCACAAACCACACAAGTATTAATGTTTCCGCTTAATACAATTCTAGCATGGAATATAAACTTTATCATGAACAAGAATTATAATAATAACATCTTTATTATTGCCTCTAGGGCATAATTCCAACAGTCTCCCACTTGCACTAGAGTCAATAATCTAGTTTTCATCTGGCAACAATCTCACACCCATGGCACTGAGGTGTTGATCATGTTTTACACTTGGAAGAGGTTTAGTCAATGGATCTGCGACATTCAGATCCCTATGTACTTTGCTAATCTTCAGATCTCCATCTGCTATATAATCTCAGATTATATGAAACTTGCGGTTGATATGCTTGGTCTTTGGATGATATCTTGGTTCCTTAGCGAGTGCTATGGCGCCATGTTGTCACACAATATCTCCGATGGGTCCAATGCACTTGGAACCACGCCAAGCTCGATGATGAAGTTTCGATCCAAACTCCTTCACTTGACGCTTCGGTGACCATGTATTCCGCTTCCTTTGTAGATCCGCGATCACGCTTTGCTTGCGACTTCTCCGACTCACAGCTCCTCCATTCAAAATATAAACGTATCACGTGCGAGATTTGGAATCATCCTTGTCGGTGTCAAAACTAGCATCGACGTAACCTTTACGACAAGCTGTCGCTCATCACCCCCATAGACTAAGAACATTTCTTTAGTTCTATTTAGGTACTTTAGGATGTTCTTCACGCTGTCGATGTTCCACTCCTGGATCACTTTGATATCTGCTCGTCAAACTAAGAGCATTGGACACCGGTCTTGTACACAGCATGGCATACATGATGGAACCTATGGCCGAGGCATAAGGCACTTTGCTCATAGCTTCCCTATCATTTACCGTAGCTAGACACTGAGCCTTGCTCAATATCTTACCTGACAACATAGGCACTGAACCTTTCTTTGCTTATCCATTCTGAACCTTTTGAACTTTGTCTAGGTATGTACTCCGCTTAAAGCTATCGAGCGTCTTTGTCTATCTCTATAGATTTTGATGCCCAATATATAAGCAGCTTCACCTAGGTCTTTCATTGAAAAACACTTGTTCAAATAACTCTTCACATCGTTAAGCATGTTGATGTCATTTCCGATAATCGATATGTCATCCACATACAACCGAAATGTCACCGAGCTCCCACTCACTTTCTTGTAGATACAAGCTTCGTAGCAATTTGGAACAAATCCAAAGCTCTTGATCACTTGATCAAAACGAAGGTTCCAACTCCGAGATGCTTGCTTCAGTCCATAAATGGAACGCTGAAGTTTGCATACTTTACTAGCATCCTTAGGATCGACAAAACCTTCGGGTTGCATCATATAAAACTCTTCATCAATGTTCCCATTGAGGAAAGCAGTCTTGACATCCATCTGCCATATTTCATAATCATGAAACACAACAATTGCTAATAAAATCCGAATGGACTTAAACATCGCTACGGGAGAGAAAGTCTCATTGTAGTCAACACCTTGAACTTGTCGAAAACCTTTTGCGACAAGCCGTGCTTTATAGACGGTAACATTACCATCCGCGTCCGTTTTCTTCTTGAATATCCATTTGCACTCAACGGCCTTTAGGTCGCTAGGAGGATCCACCAAAGTCCATACTTGGTTTTCGCTCATGGATCCCAATTGGATTTCATGGCTTCCACCATTTCTCGAGTCTGGGCTCATCATCGCTTCCTCATAGTTCGTGGGTTCACGTCTTCTACCAACAAGACAGTCAAGACAGGTTGCCATTACCACTCGGGAGGGCACGCGACCTTGTCGACTGCGACGTTCAAGATGCGACATCGTCCAAAGCTTCATGATCCTTGTCATTAGCTTCCTCTATTGTTAGTGCGGACCTTTGGAACAATTTCAGGTCTTGCGCTACTCTCCAATTCAAGAGAAGGTTCAATAACCTCGTCTAGCTCTACTTTACTCCCACTCACTTCTTTCGAGAGAAACTCCTTCTCAAGAAAGGAACCATTCTTCTGACAAACACTTTGCCTTGGTTACGTGATAGAAGGTATACCCAATGGTTTCCTTAGGGTATCCTATGAAGACACATTTCTCCGCTTTGGGTTCGAGCTTGTCGGCATCAACTTCTTGACGTAAGCTTCACATCCCCAAACTTTAAGAAAGCGACAACTTAGGTTTAGCACCAAACCACAGTTCATACGGTGTCGTCTCAGCGGTTTAGATGGAGCCCTATTTAAAGTGAATGCAGCGGTTTCTAATGCATAACCCCAAAATGATAACGGCAAATCAAGAAGAGACATCATTGATCGGACCATATCTAATAGGGTTCGATTCCGGCTCAGACACACCATTCTTGTGGTGTTAGGGTGGCGTGAGTTGTGAAACGATTCCACTTGCTTTAAGATGCGTGAGAAAATCATAACTCAAATATTCACCTCCACGATCGGATCGTAGAAACTTAATCTTTACATTACGATGGTTCTCCACTTCATTCTGAAATTCTTTGAACTTTTCAAAGCGTTTGATTTATGTTTCATTAAATAGATATACCCATATCTACTTAAGTCATCGGTAAAAGTGAGAAAATAGCGATATCCACCGTCGAAACACTCATCGGTCCGCATACATCGGTATGTATGATTTCCAACAAGTCCGTTGCTCGCTCCATCATACCGGAGAACGGGGTTTTGATCATCTTGCCCATGAGGCATGGTTCGCATGTGTCAAATGATTCAAAATCAATAGACTCAAAAGTCCATCGAATGGAGTTTCTTCATGCTTTACACCAATATGACCTAGATGACGATTGCCACAAATAAGTAGTATTATCACTATCTACTTTGCATCTCTTAGCCTCAATGTTATGGATGTGTGTTTCATCCCTTTAGATTTAGAAGAAATAAACCATTCACAAGAGGTGCATGACCATAAAATATGTTACTCATATAAATAGAACAACCATTATTCTCCGATTTAAATGAATAACCGTCTTGCAATAAACACGATCCGAAATGATGTTCATGCTCAACGCAGCACATAATAACATTTATTAAGGTTTAAAACTAATCCGAAGGTAAAACTAAGGAGGCGTGTCGACGGCCATCACATTAACTCTTGATCCGTTGCCAGCGCATCGTCACCTCATCCCTCATAGCGTCTATTCCGTAGCTCTGTTTGAGTTACAAATATTAGCAACCGAACGGTATCAAATACCCGAGCACTACAACGAGGGCTAGTAAGGAAAACATCAATAACATGTATATCAAATATACCTTTGATGGTGCCGGCCTTCTTGTCGCTAAGTACTTGGACGATTGCGCTTCCGAGGACCCTTGTCCTTGGTAGAAGCACTCGATCCCGGCTTAGGACCGGACTTGAGCTTCTTCTCAGCGAGGAGCATTGCGCTTGCCCCTTCTTGAAGGGCTTCTTTGCTCCTTACCTTTCTTAAAGGAGGGCTTGTTGACCATCAACACATGATTATCCTTCTTGATGTCCACTTCCGCAGCCTTGACTGCGAAGAGCTCGGATCGTATCGATGGAACCAATCGATTATGAGTCACTACAAAACTTTTGTAGCGGGAGGAGTGATTGCAGAACCTGTCAATCTTGAGCTCCTGGAATCGTGCATTCCGGTTGCTCAAAGCGTTGAGTGTAGCCCGACATCTTTATGGCGTGCTCACTAACGGAACTCCTTCCTCCATCTTGCGATTAAAGAACTTCTCGAGATCTCATATCTCTCGAGCGGGCTTGAGTAAAACATGGTTTCGGCTCCTCGAGAATCTCAAAGGGCCGGATAGGTTTCAAAACGATTTTGAAGTTCCGGTTCCATAGCAAACAACATGGTGCTCTTAATCACACCATAATCATCTTTCTTGTTGATAGACAGCTTTCTCATCGGTAGCGATTCTGCGGGGGTCACCTAACGCTTTGCCAAGGACATAGTCCTTTTGTCCGCAGCATGAATGATTCTTAGATTGCGGAACCAATTGGTGAAGTTAGACCCATTGTTTCTAAGCTTTTCCTTCTCGGCAAAAATCGTTGAAGTTGAAGTTGGATTTGGCCATGTGATCTACGGATTTGCAAGTACAATTTAGACTATGTTCATGATAAATAGTTCAACTTAATCAAATTACTAGATGAACTCCCACTAAATTCAACATCCCTCAAGTTGTTTAGTGAACACGATCCAAATTCACCACACCTAATCCGATCATCACGAGAAGAGATGTGGTTTCAATGGTGGACAACAAAGTGTCGATCATATCATTCATATGACTCATGCTTAACCTTTCGGTTCTTGTGTTCCGAGGCCATGTCTTTACATGCTAGGCTCGTCAAGTTAGACCCAAGTATTTCCGCGTGTGCAAAACTGGCTTGCACCCGTTGTATGTGAGCGTAGAGTCTATAGCACCCGATCATCACGTGATGCTTGGACACGACGAACTTTCGCAACGGTGCATACTTGGGGAGAACACAGTTTTTATCTTGATATTTAAGTGAGGAATCATCTTATAATGCTACCGTCGCGATCTAAGCATAATAAGATACATAAAGGGATAAACATCACATGCATATAACTTTATGTGACATGGTATAGCCAATCTTCGCGCAATGATCTCCATATTGTGCGTTCTGGCATGATCTCCATCACTCCACCATGATTGCCTCCACCACGAATAGCAACTACAACTATTGCTAACTACTTAGCGATAAAGTAAAGCTATTACATGGCGTATAAGAAGTTGACTCGCAGGTCATACACAATTATAAAGACAACCATATGGCTCCTGCCGGTTGTGTACTCATCGACATGCAAGTCGTGAAACATTACAAAACATGATCATCGCATACAATATACACATCACATCTTGGGCCATACCATATCATAAAACACTCCTGCAAGAACAAGTTAGACGCCTCTACTTTGTTGTTGCATGTTTCGTGGCTTATGGGAGTAGATGCTAAGAACGATTCTTACCTACGGAAAGCCAACGGTGATATTATGGTTGCCAAACTCCGGTGTTAATCCCATGACAACTATAGTGAGAGAAACCGACATCCACCAGCCGCATGTGTGGAACAAGCCACCGCGTCAAGTGCGGAGCCGGTCTCATGACGATGTCGCGTAAGGTTGGCCTGGACCGCTTCAATCTCACTATCCCGTCATAAGAAGAACACAAACAAGAGGCTTGCAACAAAACATCAACGCCCGCAACAACCATGTTGCGTTCTACTCGTGAAACACATCTACGCATAGATCTAGCTCGATACCACTTTGAAGGGTTTCGGCATAGTAAATCAAAATTTTCTACAGATGCGAGCGGAGGAAAGCCAAGATCTAATCTAGGAGATGCAATCAACGAGAGAGATTGGATTAGATCTTCATACCCTTGAAGATTCGCAGCGGAATGTTCGTCGGAACGTGGGTGATGTAGTCGTACTCGCTTCTCCCTCGCGATCCGATCCGATCTAGCACCACAAGTGGCGGTGCCTCCGTGAGATGCACACGTGCAGCACCTCGGCGTCTCCTCCTTCCTCGGACCAGCGAGTATGGTGGAGATAGATTGGATCTACAACACGACGGCGTGGTGTATATGGGGAGAATTTCTGCTGCAGGCCGCTACAAGCGATCGGGAGGAGAGGAAGGTAGCAAGGCATCTAGGGCTTGGAGGAAGGTGTGTTGTGGGGGGAGGCGCCACCCTCTATATATAGAGGGGCCAGCCTTGCCCCTCCTCCAAGCCTATCTCCGTTTAAACAATTTAAACTTTCCTTATCTAGAAATCCTATCTCTAGTTTAAACAATTTAAACTCTCCCTTATCTAGAAATCCTATCTCTAGTTTAAACGAGTTTAAACTTATCTAGGATCGGCTGGGCCCTATGGGGCCTTGTTCCCCTGGCCCAATGCGGTCAGGACACTCCCTCATAGGCCCATGCCCCCTCCCGGAAGGTGGGGCCACGTTGGTCCCCTTCGGAAGGTTCTAGAAGCTTCGGTACAATACCGATTAACGGAACAATTCGAACTCCAAAACTGCCTTATATGAATCTTATTCTCCGGACCATTCCGAACCTCTCGTGATATCTCGGATCCCATCCGAGACTCAACAAAATTCATAAACCAATTATCCAATCTATCCTAGCGTCGAGATCGTTAAGTGTGTGACCCTGCGGGTTCGAGAATATGCGCACATGATCTTCTATCAATAATCACAAGCGTGCAGGCACCCATATTGACTCCCACATTCATCGATGATCATATCGATGAACCACGATGCCAGATTCAATCAATCCCATATATATATTCCCTTGTCTCGCGATATTTTACTTGCCGAGATTCGATCGTCGGATGCGTCATACCTAGTTCAATCTCGTTCACGGCAAGTACTTTACTCGTTCGTAATCCGATATCACTTTGTGATTAACTCCTTAACCACATGCTTGCAAGCGGTGTTGATATCGATTACGAGTGGGCCAGTATATCTCTCCGACTTGGGAGGGACAAATTCCATCTCGATACATACAACCCAATGATACTTTCCGATCACCTAAGAGACACCTTTATGATCACCCTCTCATAGGATGACGTTTGATGACCTCAAAGCTTTCTTCGGTACCAGGAGTTGCATTATCTCATGGTCTAAGGAATACAATATTTGACATAGGAAAAGCTTCGCAAAGATGAACACGATGAAACGATCTAATTGCTTCGCTTAGTTTGGGTCTGTCCATCATATCATTCTCCCAATGATATGATCTCATTATCAATTGACAACTCATGTCTATGGTTAGGAAACCTTAACCATCATTGATCAATGAGCTAGTCCTTAGAGGTGTACCAGGGACACGGTGTTGTTCACAAACCACACAAGTATTAATGTTTCCGCTTAATACAATTCTAGCATGGAATATAAACTTTATCATGAACAAGAATTATAATAATAACATCTTTATTATTGCCTCTAGGGCATAATTCCAACACTGCGTTCGCGAGATTAGGAGATGCTTAATTAGGAGACGTAATTAGGGGTGTGGGTGTGGCAAAACCAAACGTTCCATCAAGACAAGATCAACGACGCTGGAGAGGTCCGACAATTTCTTTCAAATCAGACCCTGATAGTTAGTGTTTAAACGGAACTGTGATTTTGTCCACCTAATACCTGCTTAGTGCCGCGGCGTCCGTGAAAGTCCGAATAAATCTACCAAACAGCGGGAGGCACGATTATCCGCATGCTGTGACAGGTGACCCATGGACCCCACGTTCCCTTTGTTTCTATCGCTATCTTCTCGCCTCCAAAAAATCCGCCCAGCGATTCCCTACCTCTACGTTTGCCTCCTCCGGTCCTGCTCGGTAGTGGCCACCGAGCCGCCAGAAAACCGATGCCGCGTCAGCACCGCCCCTCTCGTCGCGTCTGTGCTACCCAAGCTTCGCGTCCGTGCTCCAGCCGCTAAGAACCTCTGCTACTGGCTGATGCGCTGGTCCTCCTGCTCGAGCGACCATGTGACCACCTTAGTGTTCTACTCCAAGCGTGTATGCTGCCTCTACCCCACATGTCGCCGTCCTCCATCAGAGCTCTCTTCTCTCGCGCTCTGATCATGCATGTCCTGTTCGAGCATGCTAGGGCAGGGCTGCCTCGTCGCACATCCTGGAAGGCCGGTCTATTGCGTAGCTGCACCCGGCCGACGCCATTTTCCTGCCGCCGTCGGTGCCGGGAACTCCGCCCCTCCCTCTCTTCCCACCGCCAAGACCAAGATTGACCATCACCATGCTCCCGACGACAACCATGACTGAAATCAATTGGGCAGAGTAGCAGAGGGGGTGGGGGAGCGGAGCGATGGGGCCACGATGGCCGGGATTTCCGCCGGGCATGGCGCCGTGCCGCCGTCGCTAGCGCCATAGGGTCTCGACGCGGGTCGCCAGTGGCGGTAGTGGTCGCACCGCGGCTGTCTGTGAAGAATTTGCCCCTGCCGTGGGTGTCCACTTACCTAATTACGTGGGATGGGCTTGGCGGCGCCTTGGACAGCCGTTACCAATTAGAGGCATATCTGCACCGATCTCGTACCAAATGTCGGGACACCCACATCTACGTAGAATTGGTTTTTCGGATCAAGCACTTCTAGCTAGCTTCTATGGATCAAATCAATCACAATACATCAACAAATTAAATCAAAGGTTGAGCAGGATCTGTACGCGCGGACGGATGCCATTCCAGTCATGTACGGGCGCCGCCACCATAACCCGAGAATCAGAGGAAAACGGTGTGGCCGGTGTGCACCGACGCCGTTGGCCGCGATGGACCAGCGTGGTGGAGGAGGCGTTTTTCCAAGATACGGTTCAGGGCTCACGGACCTGGTCATCGGCGACGGGATGAACGCCCCAGCTCCAAGCTGCAGCATGCCGGCGCCGGTCTGCTGCCCTTCTCTATCGAGTTGTCCTCTTTTTTCAGATACTCCAAGCTATAGTAGATAGTACTTCCTTCCTTCGTTTATAAATATAAGACGTTTTAGGTTTGTGAAGGAGATGTATCTAGACACGTTTTAGTGTATAAGTTTAAATAAATCTAGATACTAAAATGTGTCTGGATCATAGTTTAAAAAACCGAATCGGCGAGTGAACGGTAAGGTGATTGGTTCACTGGTTCATCGGTCGGACCGCCGGCTCAGCCGGTTTGGTAGCTACAGAAAACCGCTATTTTTAATTAAAATTTCAGTAAATTGTGATAAAACATGTCCATAGAGTGTATATATAACGAATGCTTATATAAATAATCAGAAAACGATCTCAAATCAAGTGTCAAAGGTGTGTGCGTGGTTTTTCTTTGCCTTGCAGGAGTTCCAGAGCTCGATTCTAGGTGGAGCAACATTATTTTCACTTGTTTTTTACTGTTCTGACCGGTGCCACTTAAAAAACCGATAATCTTGTCGGTTCTGGTTTTTTCCGATCGGACCGCTGGTCCAGTTCGGTTTAAAAAACTATGGTCTAAATATATCTTCTTCACAAACCTAAAACATCTTATATTTCTAAACGGAGGAAGTAGTAGATAAATATGACACGTGGCCTGTTTGTTAGTCAGATAGACATTACGGCCAAAGCTATAATCGTAGTCTCGTGACATCTAAAGTAAAGTTCTTGAAAATCCACTTCAGCTATTCTCAAGCCCAGATGTGGATCCTTGAAATACTCTCGATCAATCAAAAGTACTTATTCTGATAGAAGTGATCTTTAATCATTTCTTTTCCCGGTGTGCCAAACAGGTTTAGGATTTGATTTAGACCGGAATCTAATAGTTCGAGGTGCCAACGACAAGGATTTAGACTTGAGGGTTCAAACCGCCAAACCTCTATGAGTTCAGGGTTTAAAATAGATTTTTTCCTAGTATATACCACGATATTACTATATAGTCGTGTGATAGCACTCGGTAGCTACTACTCGGCACTTCAACAACTGACAAGACAAGTCGGCATTTCAACCGTCGATTGGTTCTGGCCAGTATTTCAATCACCGAGATCGCGCTAGTTCTGCAATTTTTCTAATTTATGTATTGTTCCTGAATTTTGTTAAATAAAATATATTATTTTAAAAAATTAGCACCGGTTACTTAATTTGCCAACCGAGTATTCTATTGTCTCTGTCACCGTTGTACCCACGACTTGATAACTCCGACGACTTTTCCACAGTAGTGCCACTGATGTATACATCTGTTGCAGCACGTCCAAGTTCATCAGCCGCATCGCCGGTGACAATGGCCACCTCCCGTACGAGTGGGTTGTGTAGGACGTGTTTGTCGAAACCCTTTCCAGGGAACCGTTTCAAGAAACACACTGGCAAAGCGCAAGCACACCCATCCGCCACTTCGCTAGCCAAAATCCTGAAAACACCCTACCCACGACTTGATAACCCGTTGTGCCCACGACTTGATAACTCCAAGGACTTCTCCGCAGTAGTAGTGGTACTGATGTACGTCGTCTCCGTCTGCTGCATCGCGTCCAAGTTCATCAGCCGCATCGCCGGCGACAGTGGCCACCTCCCGTACGAGCGGGTTGTGTAGGGCGTGCTTGTCGAAACCCTTGCCGAGGAACCGCTTCAAGAAGCTGAGCTGGACCGACCTCGCCCACGCCGACGTCTCCTCCGGATCCGGGCACTGGCCGTGCTTCATGTCGGCGGCGAGATTGGGCACTCTGCCATCCGGTTCAAGCATGTTCTTGGGCGAGGCATGCCGCGTCAGGATGCGCTCCGCCCACATGGCCACCACCACGCCTGCCGCCGTCCGAACAGCTAGGTCGTCGCTCTCGAGGAGCTCGGAAAGGTGGTGTGGCGGGGTCGTGGTCTCTTCCCACTCGTACGGGCAGGCGTTCAAGCCGACGAGGATGCTGAGGAGCAACGTCCAAGCGGACACGGCTGCATCCAGGACCCCAGGGCTCATCGACCACCACCTCCGATCTGTTTCGGCGACCTCGGGATCGGGGGCTGCTAACCTCGGGTTGAACACGGTCATGACGGCCTTCATGGACCGATGAGTGTCCTCCGGCCGGCGATTGCCGGCGAAGGCGACGGCCGCGAGGCATTGGAGAGCGGCTACCAGCGTCGCCGAGTCGGACGACTCCTGCAGCGTCTCCCTCCCCACGGCGAGCGCGGTTCCGAATACTATGTCGAAGCAGTACTTATCTGGTCTGGCCCCGACGGTCAGCGCGAGGAGGCCGATGGCGCGGTAGGCGAGCCTGGCCTCGGAGGCGGTGCCCTCCACGAGCGAGGGCAAGCAGGAGTCGGCGATGGCCAAGTCCTGGTAGCCAAGATCGTCCAAGGATATGAAGCCCTCGAGCGCGCCGACGAGGGCTTCCATGGCCTCCTCTTGTTTGGATTGTCTCGTCCACATCAAGTTAGGTAGGTTCAGAGAGAGAAGGAGGATCGATCTTCGATTCTATCAGATCGCTTGGTATCGCCCGGTGCCCGTGCGTCGTGTCGTGTACCTTGTACACAGCGGGAAGAAGATCTGGAGTAGGACAGGGAATCGAAATCTTCCTCTTTTTCCACTTTCGATCGGAGCCGGTTTTTGTTTTGCGCTTGGGGTTTCGTTACGTGAGCAGCTCGATCGATTTGGTCGTGGACTGGGCGTTTGTCAAGTCGTGAACGGGCTTTCGCTGGGCAGCCTTTTAGCGTTCTGGGCTTTCGTTTCTGTGTTTTTTGTTTGGAAAGTGCCTAGGGTCCCCCGGGATCAAACCCCCGATCCCCCCAGGTCCAGAGCGTGACGACACGTGTCCAGTTAGCCTTCTTTAATCCTGTTTTTGCTTTTATCAAGCACAATGCAGCAAAAAAAAAAAACAACGTTTCGTTTGTATCATTTGGAGCAAAATCTGGTTTTCACATAAAATCCGCTTTTGCTTCCAAAAAGCACAACTAAAAAAAAAGTTTCGGTTGTATTGTTTAAAGCAAAATCTGGTTTTCACATAAAACCCACTTTTGCTTCCATAAAGCACAACTGAAAAAAAAACGTTTCTGTTTGTATCGTCTGCAGCAAAAAAAAAGTTCCACATAAAACCCACTTTTGCTTCCATAAAAAAGAAAAGTAGCAGAACTAACGGTGATTGAAGCAAAAAGGATTCGCTCATGAAGCAAAAAGGGCCGGTTTCAGCAGTCCCGCCCGTCGTCGTAGCAATGTTGTACAATCATTGTAGCAACGCTGTCCGTCATCGATAGCAAAAGTTTTAGACGATTGTAGCAAAACTGACCTCGGCGAAGACATTGTGGCATCGTAGCACATGACAATTGTAGCAAAAAGCAAAAATCATGGAGCTCGACAGCAGGGACATCTTGCTAGGGACGTTTGTTTCCGGTGACGCCGAGCCAAAGGCGAGCCTCGTCGTCCTCGATACCGGACTGCAGGCTACCACGTAGATGAGCGTTATCGCTGGAGACAAACATCCGAAGCCATGGCCAGGAGGTCCGAGTCGTCGGCGTCGCAAGCCACGGGCCGACGCGGTGTAGAACCTCCAGATCGACGGTGACCCGGGCCACAAGGTGGTCCGGCAGAGGACCTCCAGGTCGGCGACGGCCATAGGGCACATGGCGGAGCGGCAGAGAACCTCCTAGTCAACGGTGGCCCGGGAAGCAGGGCGATTCGGCGGAGGACCTCCAGGTCGGCGGAGCGTCGGCGGCGGACAAGGGGCATAGGTCGGAGCAGCGGAAGAGCTCTAAGTCGGCGGCGGTCGGGCGGCGTAGTGGAGGATTAATTGGAGCGAGCGGAGCTGTGGAGAACGATAACGAGAGATCGAGGGTGGGCCTCACGGGGACGTTGCGTCTTCGTCGGGGACACGCGTCATGCGATCGACCCGGGGGACGCGTCGCGTGCGATCCCCCGGCTTATACGAAGCGTTTTTCTTTTTGTTTTAATGGAAAACTAAATACATAAAAGTACACGGGAAAATACAAATTTGTTAGCATGTTTAGACACCAGTAGCTACATGTAAATTACTAGTTACAGAACACCTATATACATGTTCTGGTCTTGTATGCAAATTACTAGGATAGCACCCACGGCATAGTAGACCACTTCTTCCATTTGGGGATTTTGTCTTCTTTGATGATCGGGAACCGGTTTTCAACACCATCTTCCATAAATATTCGATGAGTAAAAATAGAGGGAAGTGTCCTTTTCAAGTTGAATATTCTAAAAAAAGTCATCCATAGAATAACCAAAATCTTTGCGGTGGATTTTTAGAACCATATCATAACTTTCTCCTCTTACTCTTTTGAAAGGTTAAAACTTATAATAAGAGGGAAGTTACCTGTTTCATCTAAAAACTCTTACCTTAGTTCCTATGGTAAAGGTTTCAGCTCAAACGGTGGAATTTCTTCATTTCCTTTTATTTCTGCTACCTCATATGCTTCATTGATTGGAGACTCTACTATTGAAGTTCTATCGAGGTAGACATCAAGATCCGCCTTTTCTCAATCATCGAGGGTTTCATCGTGATTCGTGAGTCACCAAGCTTCTTTCTATCTCATCCTCCGGAGTACCAAAGAAGATAGAAGCTAGCTCGATGATCATCTTCCCTTCCTTCTCACAAGTTCCTTGTGATAGGGATGGTTCTTTAAATGGCAGAAGTGGAACTTAATTTCTTCCTTCCTGAACTTGAGAAATATAATCTCCTTCTTGCAATCAATATTTGACTCTGCAGTGTTCAGGAAAGGTCTTCCAAATATATCATGGAATATGAACTCAAGTAAAGGGAAGTTTGTTTATTTATTAGGGAGGCAAAGGATAAACTTATCTGGTTTCCTTATCTCCATCTTCCAGGTTGACTAGAGAGGAGTGGTTCCTTGACTGGAAACACTACTTCAAAGCAACAATAATGTTGTAATGTCCGGTCACGCTACAAGTGCCACTCAACAAAGCGATAAAGGTATTCCCTTGACTCCACCCCAAAGACTGGGGGCAAGGGTTGATGGTTAATAATTATGTCTTAGAAAAGTCCCGGGAGCCCCTTGATAGGGGAATGGGGGTAGATGAGGGTATAAACTATATCTTACGGTAAGACCCGAGATTGGGGTTTGGGGTTGAAGTCTGGTAGGACATCTCAATCTGGTTATGAACTCATTAGGAAGCCCCAAGATTGGGATTTGTGGTTGATCAATACCACCAATAATGTTTACAAACTTAGTCCCTTCGGGGCCCCATGATTGGGGTTTGGGGTTGATGAGTTCGGTTTCGTAATCAATAAAAAGTAGAAGCCAAAGCTAGTATTTGGACAAATAATAGATCTAGCCATTCCAATCCTTTTGGAAGGGGGATGAGGAGAAGGCCCATAGGACAATTCTCATGGGGGGAACCTTTTCCCCTTAATGAATTTTCTTTCTATCTTGTTTTTGTTAGGGTATGGTCTCATTTGTTAAGTAAGGCCGAATGACTTACTTTTGTACTACTATCTAGAAAGAGTACATGTTAGATAAAGGAGAAAGCAACTGATTCCTTATTGCATGAACTTTCATTAGATTTGAGTCATGTATGGTTCTAGCGTGATTAAACGGGAGTTTCATCATGAGTCACCAATCTTCTTTCTAGCTCATCCTTCGAAGTACCAAAGAATATAGAAGATAGCTGGACGATTGTCTCCCCTTCCTCCTCACAAGTTCCTTATGATAGGCTTGATTATTTAAATGGAAGAAATGGAACTTAATTTCTTCCTTCCCGAACTTGAGAGATATAGTCTCCTTCTTGCAATCAATATTCATCCTTGCAGTGTTCAAGAAAGGTCTTCCAAATATACTAGGTAAAAAGGAATCACTTGGCATGTCAATAACTATGAGATCAATAGGATAAATGTGGGTACTCCCTCCGATCCATATTACTTGTCACTAAAATGGATGTATCTAGACATGTTTTAGTGCTAGATACATCCATTTTAATGCCAAGTAATATGGATCGGAGGGAGTACCAATAAAAACATTAACATTACTAATGATACCACAAGGAGTCTTAGTTGATCTGTTAGCAAGCATGATAGTCACATATCATCAGGCCTAATTTCAATGGGTTATATCGTTATTAATTTCATCATACAAAGAGTAAGGAATAACATTGAAAGTTGAGGCAAGATCACATATAAAGCTTAGTAATATACTCCTCGAGAAGAACATGGTAACATGGGTTTACCAGTATCCTTACCTCTAGTCTTACCTTCTATAAGATGTGAAGCCTCTTTCTCTAGTTTAACTAGATTGTTGCTTGGAGGTTCAGTTTCAACTAATTCTTTGAACGCACCTATATTTGGTTCATAGTGCACAAGCTTATCTCTAACATCTTTGCACGTTTCTTTTCCTCACACCTCATTTTGTATCTCCTTTTTGTGCCTCACGAAAGGCAACATTTCCATGTATGGGGTTCTTGCTTTGGGGTTGATCATCATGCTTTTTGGCTGAGACCACAATTTCATTCTCAGTGGGTTCCTATTAGTCTTCGCACTTCATTCTTAGTGGGTACATGTAGAAGCTCCGTTTTCGGGTGACATGTGGATAGCCAAATAAGCTGAACATTTAGCTCGTCTTATTACCCCGACTCTTACGACTTGTGCGCTTCTATGAAGATTTTATTTTATCATGTACAATTGTAATAGGAAGCAATAAAAAACCTACATAAAGGATCAAGAAATAATGATTGGTCTTTTATTGATATGTACAAATTCAATATATCAGATTATTTAGGATCACCAAAGGATTGTAAGTTTATTTGATCTCTGGATAAAAATCTCAATTTGTATCCTCTATTTTTTATTTCCTTTGTTTGGTAATGCAGGGGAAAAGAGGAGGCAAGAATAAAATCAAATGTTATGATTTTAAAACACACACACACTTGCCATTCTTTGTTTGTATGTGGCACATTATGAGTCACGATGAAAAAATGTTTCTAATGTACTTTTTTTGAAAAGGGGTGCTGCGCCCTGGCCTCTACATCGGCGGATGCACAGAGCCTTTTATTGCATAGAATTTTTCAAAAAGTTTAATATTCAGAACTTACAATTCATGGATTGAACACAAATATCAGACAGCGAAATAAAATAAGAATTCGTCTAAGCATACTCAAAAAAAATGTATGGTGATTAAGAAGAATGATGCGGGTAGATAAGGGAATAATATCACAATATATTATGTACTTAAATGTGCTGCGGGCAGCCCATGGGAAATATCAACAGGTTCCGTTTAGTCATTCCACTCCTCCTGCCAGCAATGTTCTCCAAGGTATGGCTTTGTTTTCCTAGTACTAATCTCAGGGACCAGCTCATATTTGTTTGGTAGCATCGAGGTAGTTGACATGGTGTCAATACTCACAAGTCACACAGTCATCGGACCTTTTTCTTTGGATATTGGCATGCGATTTTGGCAAAACGAACCTGCTTTGCGTATATTGCTCTCGAAATAGACTTTCGCCCCGCTTTATAAATAAAGCAACCGTCCAACACAAGTATTACAGTACATAGACATCCACACACCACATGCTGGGGCCATAGCATAAAACTACCCAACTCGGACAAAACTCAAAAGGAAGAGAGGAACTACGCCTCGCCAGGAGAGAGGATGCCGTAGAGACTATGACGGACTATGGGGGGGAGCCGCCTAGCCGCCTCCAAGAGCCGGCGAAGAGTCGCGTCCAGCCTCGCCTTGTCCCGCTGTCTACACAACGGGTACCATAGCCGCAGAGATGCCAGAAAGTGAAAAACCGAGTCAGACGCACGCCTAGGGAGAATCTTCTCGATAACCATCTTATTCCGAATGTTCCAGAGGTACCACGACATCGCCGCAAACACTAGCCAGAAGAGGCGACGGTCCTTTCCAGCTCTGTTTTCTTGGGTATCTAGGAAGTCCCCGAGGTCATGGGCCAGCCAGTCCGGGCCCAAAGCCTCTCTGATGAAATTCCATAGAAACCGGACCGCGGGACATGTGAACATTATATGGGTGCCCGTTTCGGGGATCCCACATAATGGACATAACCCATCCCCCGGTCCATGTCGCTTGGCCACCTCAACCCCCGACGGGAGCCTATTGCGTAACAATTGCCATACAAAATTTTTTGTCTTCAGCGGGAGGGGTGCCTTCCAGAGGTGTTTGGTCCAGGGGAGGACCGCATGGCCAAAGAGGGCCCGATAGGCCGAGCCGATCGAGAAGGATCCGGATGGGGTGAGGGTCCAAGATACATTATCGGGTCCGTCAGCCAAGGAGGCCGGGAGCTCCGCCCTGAGTTTCCTCCATGCTTCCGTTTCCTCCGGGCCGAAGGTACGACGGAACGAGATGTTCCATGTACCTCTGTGTGCCGCGCTGGATACGCGAAGCGCTGGGTCGGGAACAAATGGCGAATAGGCTCGGGTATGCCTCCCGCAACCGGCGCTCTCTGAGACAGGAGTCCAGCCAGAACATGGCCCCCTCCCCGTTCCCAATAGAGAAGGCGAGACCCGGCCTGATCTCGTTCTTTATCTCCTGAATGGAGTGCCAGAACTGGTAGCCATCGTGTCGATCACAATCCAGAAGGGGCCGACCTCGCAGGTATTTGTCCTTGATGAGTTTGAGCCAAAGGCCGCCATCATCACGCAGGATACACCATACCCATCTAAGCATTAAGGCCTTGTTGAATTGACGGGATGCAAGGATACCTATGCCCCCAACATCCTTGGGGGCGCAAATGTCTGCCCATTTGACCGTGTGGTATTTCTGGCGACCTAAGGAGTCTTGCCAAAAGAACCTAGACAACTCCTTGTCAAATGTCCCATGCACCCCCTCGGGGAGGAGGTACATGCCCATCATGTACATGGGTAGGCTAGACAGACATGAGTCGATCAGGACGGTCTTGCTGCCTTTAGATGTGAATCTGCCCCGCCAAGGTTTGGACCTCGAGCGCACCCTGTCCGCGAGCGGGTCCAAGTCCCTAATAAGGATCCTGGTGTCACGGACCGGCATCCCCAGGTAAGTGATAGGGAAGGAGGCAAGCCGACAATTGAAGTTGTCAGCTATCCTGCTGCTCGTCCTGGGAGAACCCCAGGGTGATGATCTCGCTCTTGTCGAAGTTGATCCGAAGGCCAGACATCTCCTGGAAGCAAAGGAGGAGGAATTTGAGGTTTGCAATGTCCAGATTCGAGCCTTCAATCATGATCATTGTGTCGTCTATGTATTGGAGCTGGGTGATGCCACCACTGGGGATAAGGTGGCCAACCACACCGGAGATGTGGTCGGCCGCCTTGGCGTTTTCAAGCATTTCCGCAAGGGCATCAACAACCGCGTTGAAGAGGAGGGAGGACAGGGGGTCCCCCTGCCGGACACCACAGGAGGGGCGAAAGTATGGCCCGATCTCGCCGTTGATGTTAATTGCGTTGCTCCCGGTCATGACAAACTGCATTATCCAAGTGATCACGCGGTCGTCGAATCCTCGTCTAATGAGGACCTGACGAAGGAACCGCTAGTCCAAACGATCATAGGCCTTCTGGAAGTCTAGCTTCAAGAAGATGCCCTTCAATCGTTTGGACTTGATCTCGTGGATAATCTCATGTAGGGCCAGGATCCCATCATGTATGAATGTGCCCTTGAGGAAGGCAAATTGATACTGGTGGGTGAGGCGCTCCATGATCGGGGCAAGGCGAGAAGCGCAGACTTTCGCGAGGATCCGCTGAATGACATTGAGGACCGTGATGGGCCTGAACTGGTGAATATCCGAGGCCCCTGATACTTTAGGGATCAGCGTGATTACGCCCAGATCCAGTCTCCCCATCACGAGGGTTCCGGTGTAGAATTCCTGGAACATGGGCATGACAACCGGCCGTAGTTCCCTCCAGAAAGTATGGAAGAAAGCTACCGGTAGGCCATTAGGGCCCGGGGCGGAGTTGGCCTTCATGGCCTTCACCGCCCGCTCTACTTCCTCTGGTAGGAATGGGAGGGTGAGCTCCGCATTCTCGTCAGCTGTGACTCTGGCCCTAATTGGCCAAAAGTTCTCAGCCAACGCGACCCCCTTAAGGGGTCCTGCCGAGAAGAGCTCCTTGTAAAAGGAGTAAATATGGGCGGAGAGCGCCCCCGCCTCCTCGATGAGGAGCTCACCATCCCAGAGGCAGGGGATCGAGCATTTCCTACGGCGTCCATTGGCCACCGCATGGAAGTACGCTGTGTTTGCATCTCCTTGGAGGAGCCAGTTCTGGCGGCTGCGCTGCCGCCAGAATAGCTCCTCCCCCTTGTAGATCTCGACTAGGGAGGTCTCTAAGGAATAACGGTGAGACCACTCATCAGCGGAGAGGCCCACCGAGTCTGCCGCCAGGTCTAGGGTACGGATCTCCTCCAGCAGCGCACCCTTCTGGAGTCGCGTCGTTGCACCCAAGTTTGCCCCCCAACCCCTCATGAATTGGCGGGCAATCTTGGCGCAGTGATGCCAGACGTCCACTGCATTGAAGCATCTAGGGGGCAGCTGCTGCCGCCCTCCACTTGGTCTGTACCGCTTCCACAAATCCTGGCTGTTGAAGCCAGAAGTTCTCGAAGTGAAAGCAGTTCAGCCGTGGTGGAGAGCTCCCCCCTGTCGAAAGCAGCAGTGGAACATGATCCGAGCCTACCCCGGTAATGGCGCGGAGGGAGCAGAGAGGGAAGGCGACTTCCCAGTCCACGGAAACCAATACGCGGTCCAAGACACTCCTGACAGGTTCAACCCTGTTGTTCGTCCACGTGAAGCGGGCTCCCACTCGTGTGATCTCTCTAAGAGCGAGGTCAGCGATACAATCGTTGAACATCCGCATGCGCGGAACATCCACGTTGTGGGAGCTTTAATATTCATGGGAGCGAATCAGGTTGAAGTCACCTACCACAACAACCGGAGTGGAGCAGCGTTCCACCTTATCCTTTAGTTCCTCGAGGAAGGCTGGGGAGCGACTATCACTACTAGGGAAATGGCCATTCGTGGCGCACCTGAAAAGAGCATCTGTGGCGCACTAGCCGTGCGCCACGGGCCTTGCGCTACGGCTATCTCCTAGCCATGGCGCACTGCCTAGTGCGCCACGGTTGTGTGGAGATAGGCGCAGCGCACCTGCTAGTGCGCCACGACTATGTGGGCAGGTGCGCTACGCGTAGGATCTTCTGTGGCGCACTTCCCAGTGCGTCACTAAGCTTCTAAGGTGCGCTTTAGGTGTAGTGCGCCACAAAAGGTAGGTCATGTGCGCCACAGGTGTTTTTTTTGTTTTTTTTTAATTTCCGAGCCAGATTATATACAATACAGATTATATACGGTATTACAGGCAGATATACACACACAGATACAAGATATACAATTATATATATAAATACACAATTTGAAAAACAAGATTGAAACAAATACATATAGATAAGTCTCATACATGAATACATAGTATAAGTTACATTGTTTTGATCAAGTTATAAAGTAGTTGGTGACATGCGAATACATGTGTCGATCGAACAAGTTAGAGATCGGAAGCTCGCCTAGACATCTAAACTAGCTAGACACAAACGCGGGATAAACAACCAAAGAAGATAAGCATGATCACCGCCGCGACGAAGGTGTAGGTCTTCTTCCGGTTCCTTGTCCTAACTCCCGCTAGATAGCGCGTGTATCTAGCTTCCGCCTCCGCCATAGTGTTGTACCCTTTGTATCTATTGTCGCTGAAACAGTGCACCTGTCTCCGGTAGTCTTTCCAATCATCATAGACTCCGTGAACCCGTCCCTTGTACACGACGTACCACGTCATCTATAAGTTGACAATAATAATTAACCGATGATTGAAAAAAAACATATATAATTAAAGTCGCATATGAAGATACACTTATAGAAAGTACTCCTAAATCAAAAAGACCAAACTCAAAAAGCATGCCTCATATATAACTAGGTTGTTCGACACAGGAATATGCTACGATGGAACCGTCCACCAAGTAGGATGCACAACACCTGGACATGTGCATAGCACAAGGCGGACGATCCCATCGCATCACATTCACATATATAGTGTGCCACGACATTTCAATCATCGGCATTATTCTCGAAAAAGACCAAAGTAACTCGAAAAGAATGCCTCATATATATATATACATAGGTTGTTGGACACAGGAATATGCTACGATGGAACTGTAAGCCAAGTAGGATGCACAACATCTAGACTTGTGCATAACACAAGGCTTACAGTCCCGTCGTAGCACATTCACATATATATTGTGCCAAGACATTTCAATCATCGGCATTATTCTCGAAAAAGACCAAAGTAGCTCGAAAAGAATGCCTCATATATAACTAGCTAGGTCGTTGGACACAGGAATATGCTACGACGGAATAGTGAGCCAAGTAGGATGCACAATTCCTGGACTTGTGCATATCACAAGGCTCACTATCCCGTCGTAGCACATTCCCATATATAGTGTGCCACGACATTTAAATCATCGGCATTATTCTCGAAAAAGACAAAAATAACTCGAAAAGAATGCCTCATATATATACATAGGTCGTTGGACACAGGAATATGCTACGATGGAACCGTGAGCCAAGTAGGATGCACAAGACCTGGACTTGTGCATATCACAAGGCTCACAATCCCATCGTAGCACATTCACATATATAGTGCGCCACGACATTTCAATCATCGGCATTATTCTCGAAAAAAGAGTAAGGAAAAAAAGGACCAAAGTGAGCAAAGGACCAAAGAGTAAGCAAAAAAACCAAGCATTGATTGATATATAATAATACTAAGCAAAATAAGTAAGCGATGATTCATAAACCTAGTAAGATAAGTATAGTATCATGTACACTTGTCCACACACACACAAAGGTCATCTATAGTTTGTAACTACAACTAGGCCAACATCAAGCCTTCTGGCTCGGCTTAGGGAACGGGAGGACGCCTTGTCTCGTCATGAACTTCCTATAGTCACCCTGCATCTCTAGGCGATCTTCTATGTCACGATTATTCGGGATATTTCCTCCGTAGAAGATCCCCCCGAAGTCATGACATCACGAAAGATGATTGCCCTAAACTGCTGCTGGATGCTATACATCTCTTGTCTAATATCTGAATCAGTGATCTTGGCCTTTGCTTCGGCCCACTGTTTGAGATGATCTGGCAGCATAGAATTCTGCTAGTCAAGTAGGAACGCCCTCATGTGATGGAGTGCGTAGTAGGCTTCCTTCTTACTATTTTACGGCTACTTCACGCAGGGGAACTCCGTTACGTGGTTGAAGACGTGCCTGCCGAACTTGACCTTCGTACGCACGAAGGTGGTGCCTTCCGTCGAGGCAAAGCCAGTGAGAGCATCATCCAGAACTTCCTTGATCTTGTCGTAGTTTTTCTTCTTTTCTAGACTCCCCGAGTCGAAATACGTGGCGTGGGAATGCTTCGGCGATAAGGAGATGAGCGTGCAGTGTTCATCTCTGCGCAAAAAAATTCAAATGGAATGTGTTGGAAAAAGAATGATGATGATCTAATAAAGCCAATCGACGGTGGCGAGTGAATAACGACTTACTCGGGAAAGTAAGGCACGAGAATGTATTCCTTTGTCTTGTTCGCCACGAGGATTCTTTTTAGGTACGAGGCCACGATACGTCGTTCGGCGGGGGAACCCAAGCAGCCGTCACGCATGTAGTAGGGGTCCACTATAGCGATGCCCGGTGTGTTCTCTCTAATGATCTGCATGGCCAGGCTAAGAGAAAACAGACGGGCCATGGTATAGTGCAAAGGTATAGGTGGAACATATTGAAGATGTCGTCGAACCGCGGGAAGAACAGATCCGAGGGCATTGTCGAAGCCCAAGCTGGTGGCACCTTAACCACGAATACCGGTGCGAGGGATCTTTCTACGATAGAAGGCGTCTCTATCGTCAAGACGCGTCATGCACACTCTGGCGAGCTTCCAAATCAAATTCTTAGGTAGCATGGGCTCACCCTCCACATGAATCCTCCACATAATACCCTCGGGTCTTGGTGGCCCGTCCGAAACCTGATCGGATTCATGTTGTTGACGC
Organism: Avena longiglumis; assembly: GCA_030063025.1. NCBI lineage: Eukaryota > Viridiplantae > Streptophyta > Magnoliopsida > Poales > Poaceae > Avena > Avena longiglumis. The sequence continues at coordinate 82,708,169 of CP125976.1, forward strand.
CACCGGCTGGCTCGAGCTGCTAGATTTTCTTTTCCTGCCCTTTTTTCCTTTTGGAGAGCGGGCAGGCACCACAATCTGAGCACCGGCCGCCCTATGTAGTGTGTCAGGGCTTAGAATAAAGGTCCGGTTGGTTGTATCAGCTGGCTCTGTAAAGGCGCAAGCTGGAGGCGTCTCCTGAGAACCAAACAGACGCTTGGTGATAGTGGCTTTGTCTGTGGGGCCACCAGCTAGGTCTTCGTTGCTAAAATGAGTGTTGAAGAAGTGATCATTCCAGTCTTCGTCGTCCTCGGCCGGATCCTGCGCCATGTGCATATCATCAACCTGATCATCCGACCCCCCGCGTGGAGGTGACGACGAGGGCGGTAAGGGGGCCTTGCCACCGCTTGTCGCTAGCACGACAGGTGGTGTTGTTGTCTGTGGCGTGATTGCCCCCGCCGTCCCCAAACGGATCATGCTCTTTGGCCATAGCAAGAATAAGCCGAAGCAAGTTCTAAGGACAGACGGCTCTTCTTCATCCGCTCCTGGGGGTTGAATGGGAGGTTCCAGGTCGTCGCAGTCCCTTAGCACCTGACTAATTTTAACCCTATGCACGCTATCTGACATCGGCCTTGAGTGGAACGTGCGCTGCAAGGGTTGAACGATGGTACCCTTGGCAACATCCCTCAGCTCGTTGTTCACGTAGTATAAGAGAGTGCAAGGAACATCCATCTGCGGAAAACATATACGGCGTCGTCAGAGATTCCATAAGAGTAATAGATGGCATGAAAGGCGGTAATTAAAGCAATTTTTTACCGTGATGGCGTCGAGATCGGCTAATGTCGACGCACCACATACGGCGACGGGCGTGCAAGAGACGGAAGGGCTGCTTGATGGCGTGGTGCTAGCCGCCGGTGTATTCTCCCTACCGACGGGTGCTTGGAGCTCCGGTGCCGCCGCGATGATGGCAGGGGGCACCAACATGTACTCCGGTGCCGCGGTGATGGCAGGGGGAGTCACCAACACTTGCGGCGCCGCGGTGCTAGCGGGCGGAGTCACGAACACGTAGTTCGCCTGATTTGTCGGCGCCGCGTTGTTCGAGTGGCTGCTGACCATGCTTGGAATCGGGCACGGCCCTACTCGACCACCCGCACTCCAGTTCGCTATTGACTCCACCAAGGTAGGCAGGAAGGACGTGAGGGTGATTGCTAGGTTGTCTTGGACGATCTGCGGGATCCACGCCACTTGTGCCTTAAGTTCTTGAACCTCGCGATTTTCCTCCTCGCTCCTTCCCGACGGCGCCACATGCGTCCTCGGCGGTGGACCAAAATGATCCACCCAATTCTTACCCCCGAGGCCAGCCAGACGGGCCCGGCGGACGGCTTCTTCATAACCGGCTCTATTTTCTTGGCCGTTCATCGCCTGTTAAAGGGTTATCCCACCGGTGCCGTCGACCCACAGGATGAGGAACCACAGGATCCATGACTAGCAACAATTTCCTCCTCCTGCGAAGAAGTAATAGTGAATCATTTAGATCATCGATTAGATTGCAATCGAGTTGATCCGCGATAATTAGATTATACTTACCACAATTTCCTCGATTCCTTCACCGCAGATCGCGGTGAGTTGTTTGGTTTTGGGTCCACATGGTAACGGGCCTGATGAAGTTTCGAACCTGCCGGGTTCGAATTTAGCAAAGGGTTTTCTATCCCTTGGATCTATACTCTTTGTCCTCCTTATTCCATTTGGCCTCCATGATTCTATCCACCGGATCCGAGATGGTGATGACCTATATTCATCGCTGCGGCACCTTTCCACGATTACTATTGGCGTGGCTCTTTCGGATTCACACCTCTCCTTGAACTCCCGAATCGATCTTGGTGATCTGCGGGTCAATCTTCTGGATCTCCTCGAGACTTTTGCCTTCTTTATGGATCTTCTTCTTTATCCGGGTTCTCCAGCTGGCCAGGGCGGTGCTCATCTTTGTGAGGGCGGATTTGTTTACTTCGTTCCCATGATAATTTGTGTTCTGATACTTAGCGGGGAACTTGTATCTTGTGTGCAGCTTCTCAAAGAGGAGTGTGCGCAAGTGGCCATTATCTTTATGCCGGAGATTCTCGGTGTTGATCGAGATGGTTGTCCGGGTGATCGCCGCCACTTGTCCACCGTACCCTTTGACGACAAGGGCGGGCTCCAAAGGAACCCCTGATGGGCTCACTTCGGTAATTTCCTCCCTGACGGTGCCGACCGTGTTTGGGCGCCGGTCCTTCGGCTGCTTCTTCTTCTTAGGAAGATTGCTACCACTCCCTATGCCCTCGCCGCCATCAGTTGTTTCATCACCCGCCGTTCCTTCGGCTTCTTCCTCCGCGTCTTCCATCTCATCATCCTCGCTCTCCGAAGGATGGTATTCTTCATCGTCTTCTAGCCGCTGCGCCGCCTCCCAGAATGTAAATTGTTTATTCGGAGGTCTGAGTTCTCCTTCAGCGCTGATGCGCTTAGAACATCCAGCCTCGTCGTTGTCACACATCTTTGCACTAATAAAAAACAAATAATTGGTTAAATGCACGGAAAAATCCGGCATGACCTTTGCTAATTTTCTTAAACTAGGAGTGCCCGATTTCTGCCGAAACGGAAGTTAATCAACAATCTGGCAAAAATCGGGACTCATTTCATACAAGAACCTGCATACACACATAATAAAGTGCTTCATACAAGCACATGCACAATTTCAAGGTGCTTCATATAAATGACCAAGTGACAGCAAGCAAATGAGAATACAACAATCCTTGTTGTCATTTTTACTACTTTAGACTAAGCCAGGTTTTCTTTTACTACTTCAGACTAAGCAAATGAGAATACAAATGACCAAGTGACAGCAATCACTTGTTCTTTTTGTTCATACAAGGACCAAGGATTTCTATACTAGAAGATCATTACAACAAGTGACACCAAGCATATTACTATCAGGACCAAACCACAGAAGCAAGTGACAGCAAGCAGATTACTATCAGGACCCATGCTATTCTTTCTTGTTTTCCATAAGGACCAAATTAACTAATATATGATAACAAATCAAAATTCATAGCATGGAGAAGTGTACAGGGTAGCATCCACGAAAATTCCTTCAACACAGGGAGCAGCAAATTGAAAATGTAACTGAATGTCATGGTATCTATTGTCCAGAAAACAAATGATGTGAGTACAGCACACATGTTTTCCCTTGGAGCATCTAAATATAACAATTTCTTGAGAAAACTAAGCAGAAGGCAATATAATTTCTGGGCATAATGAAGCATATGTTCAACCATCCCAGCAAGACACAATGGAGTGTGAGAAAGAGGATGCTCCAGTCCGAGTTGCCATTTACCAAGCAAGTAGGGTTTTTCAAAACTAATATGCAGTAAATATGAGCCTCGAGGGTACTAGCAGAAAAAATGCAGCGATGTGGTATAAAGAGCAACTCCAGCCAAAATGAAACAGAAACACATTGCAATGGCGTGCCATAAGGTTTGTAAGGGTTCAGTTCAGAACTAAATAGATTTGAAGACAACAATCAAGAACAAAATGGCATGCTTTCGAACAATATAGGATACTCCATGCAATAGATGAAGCTCACAAAAACAAGATAACAACAACTGACTTGTTTGATAAGGAAATTACAGAAGCAAATGATATAAATATTCTGTTTTAATCAATCAATTGTTCTCCTTTTTGTACTAGACTTCCATGTTGTAACTCATTGAGCAAACATTATCTCTTGAGATCTGTTTTTATATGCAGCTCATGCATCTACTACATTACAATTTACAGTATGCCATCTACAAGGCACAGGTGGTCTAATTCGTTAAACATTATCTCTTGACTCCTGAAGTAATCTAGAAAGGCACACATCTAGAAAGGCGCAGAGGATAAACCTAAAGCCAAAAATGAACCCTAACGGCCTGCAGAGAGAGAGGAGAGAGGGAGAGAGAGTGAGAGAGGGAGAGAGAGGGAGAGAGGGAGAGAGAGGGAGAGAGGGGAGGGACGATGCTCACCTCTGACGGGTGGACGACGGGCGGACGACGGCGGCCTCCACCTCCTTAGACGCGCGCGGGCCTCCTCCTCCTCGGACATGGGCGGACCTCCTCCTCCTCGGACGCGGGCAGGCCTCCTCCTCCTCAGACGCGGCAGCTGCTGGCGAGGCGGCGGATCGAGAGCGGCGGCGGCAGCGGATCGTGCTCGATCGGGCTGAGAGATGGAGAGATGGGGATGAGAGAGGGAGGGTCGAGCGCACGTGTGGATAAAGCCACTTAGGCGTAGCGCACTGGGGCATAGTGCGCTATGGATATCTGTAGCGCACTATGGGCTAGTGCGTTACGCCTATCAGCTTCGAACTACTGTATAAGAAAACTGCAGCCCCACTATCTAACAACTACACTAGCCTATCCCACTAGTTCCGTCCTTAGCTCTATTCTAAACTTGTGAGCACCCAGGTTCGAATCCTCGTGCCCACCTTTTTTGTTTTATTTCAAAAATACTTTTAAATGTTCCAAAAAATTCCCAAAAGTGGTGATATATGCCATATAAGTTTTGTTTTGATTTTAAAATACTTTTAAATATTCCAAAAATTCCCAAAAGTGATAATATATGTCATAAAAGTGGTACAAATATGATTCAAAGTATAACTAAATTTCATAAGAACAGATCCATGAATATTACAATCTTTTTCGACCACGCGTTTTACAATATTTTTTGAGATAAAGTTTTACAATCTTTTTTCCCTTCTTTGTCGTGGTTGAATAATTTAGCCCCGGCACTTTAATGTTTCTTCTTTCGAACGGGCTACCTTTTTGGGTAGGGTTGTCCTTTTTCTTCTTGTGATGTATGTTGCTGCATCGTAGTCGTTGTCATCTTCAATCTTTGGATCGCCGTACTGGTCGAAGTCTTGCTCGTTGGCGACTCCATCCATTCTGATGATGTTTCTTTTTCCTCTCCTCACGACAACATGGCTAGGCTTTGTCGGGTCGGGAATGAAAAAACATCGGTCCACTTTGGTAGCCAGTAACCACGGTTCATTTTTCGCGGCCACATTTGCACCGGCGGCCTTGGATTTGGCTGCTTCGGGTATAACCATGGTTGTGAAATACCGGTCTTCTCTTTCGACGCTCTTTGCCCATCTGACACGGAACATCGGCACCTTTTCTCCACAGTAGTCGAGCTCCCATATCTCCTCGATTCTTCCGTAGAATCTTTCCTTCTCGTTGTCATGTAGGGTTTCGTAGCATGGAAAACAAAAAATTTCTATCGCATACAAACAAACAAGCCAAGATCTATCTACTAGATTGTAGCAACGAGTCGATGGAATAACTCACCCTCGAAGATTCCAAAGTGTTTAACGAGAGCGTATTCTCGTGGGTGATGTAGTCGTACTCTTGCCGATCCCAAGATCGCGTAGACGATCCTTCCGGCGCTACGTTCTGGCAGCGCTCCCGCAGTCGGTCACACGTTCGATACTCGAAGAAGACCTTCCTCTCCCTTGTTCCAGCAGGCAGCGGAGGTTGTAGCACTCTCCTCGCGATTCCGGTAGCACAAAGGCGTGGTACCGGAAGTAGAGGGGAGATCTCGCAGGGCTTCGCCTTAAGCCGGAGCGAGTATGGTGGACTTTGAGAGAGCCCTCGACGATCTAGGGTTTAGACACGCCGAGGAGGGGACAAGGCCGGCGGCTAGGGTTTGACCTAGGCGGCGGCGAGTGCCCTAGGGCCGGAGGCGGCTATGGAGGCGGCGGCGGATTGGGGCTAGGGTTTAGAGGTAGGAACTTGTGTGTCTAGGAGGGGAGCCTTGCCCATCCTTATATAGGTGGAGGGAGGCGCGCCAGGGGAGGGGATTCCCTCCCCAACTCGGACCCAAGGTGGCCTGGCGGTGGAGGTGGGACTCCTCCCCAACTCGGATTCCACCTCCCCTCCACTTCCAAAAATAGTCGTTTGACTTTCAAACTTGGCGTTTGACTTTTCAAACTAGGATTTGAATAAACCCTCTATTTTGATCAGCGATGACACCGAGTACATGATGCAATCATACCAACTTGATATAACACATTCATGTACCCTTCCCCTCCGGAGTGCCGGACATTCCGGAACCTTCTAGAACATTCCCGATGAAAACACCAGAACCATTCCCCAACTCCGAAACAGGACTTTCCTTATATGAATCTTATTATCCGGACCATTCTGGATCTCCTCGTGATATCCCGAATCCCATTCGAGACTCCGAACAACATTCGGACTCTTTCTCATCATTCCATAACTACTCAAACAACGTCGAATCCTTAAGTGTGTCTCCCTACGGTTCGTGAATTATGCGGACATGATCGAGACACTTCTCCGATCAATAACCAATAGAGGAATCTGGAAATTCATATGGTTCCCACATATTTCTATGATTACTTTGCGATCGAATGAACCACTTACATACGATACCAATTTCCCTTTGTCTCACGATAGTTTACTTATCCGAGGTTATGATCGTCGGTATCTCTACATACCTAGTTCAACCTCGTTACCGATAAGTACTCTTTTCTCGTTCCCGTGATATGTGATCCCTTGTGAGCCAGTCACATGCTTGCAAGCTAATTGGATGACATTCCACGAGAGGGCCTGTAGTATATCTATACATCATATGGATGGACAAATCCCACTCTTGATCCATGTGTTTCAACCAATACTTTCCGAATACTCAATGCCACCTTTATAGCCACCCAGTTACGGTGTGGTGTTTGATGTCATCAAAGCATCCATCCGGTAAAGGTGATATGCATGATCTCATGGTCGAAGGAATTAGGTTACTATGTATCAGAAAGCATATAGCAATTGAACTATTAAAATGACTTGATCTTTGTGCTATGCTTATCTATAGGAGTATGTCCACCATATCATTCTCCTAATGATATGATCTTGTTGTTAATAACATCTCAATGTTCATGATAGGGAAACCACAATCATTCATTAACCAACAAGCTAGTATTATAAAGAGGCTTTACTAGGGACTTCAAATTAAGTTTACAAATCACACAAGTATTAATGTTTCCTTGTTAATACTATTATAGCATGAATGTAAACATTTATCATAAACACAAAGATATAATAATAACCATATTTATTATTGCCTCTAGGGCATATCTCCAACAGTCTCCCACTTGCACTAGAGTCATCTAATCTAGATTACATGGTAATATACCGAACACCCATGGCAGTTTGGTGTTGGTCATGTTTTGCCCTCGGGAGAGGTTTAGTCAACGGATCCGCCACATTCAGATCTATGTGTACTTTGCAAATCTTTATGTCCCCATCTTGGACATGTTCTCGAATAGCGTGAAAACGTAGCTTGATATGCTTCAGCTTCTTGTGTGACCTTGGTTCTTGCGCATTGGCTAAGACGCCCATGTTATCACAGTAGATAGACATTGGGTCCAGCGCACTAGGAACCACACCCAGCTCTATAACAAACTCTTTCATCCATATCGCTTCTTGTGAAGCCTTCGAAGCAGCCATATATTCCGATTCAGTTGAATATCTCGCCACAACGCTTTGCTTTGCACTCCTCCAGCTAACTGCTGCACCATTCAAAATAAATATGTATCTAGATTGTGATTTAGAATCATCCGGATCGGTGTTCCAACTAGCATCGGTGTAACCATTAACAACGATCTGTTCATCACCTCCATAAGAAAGAACCATATCCTTAGTTCTGCTTAAGTACTTAAGGATGTTTTTGACCGCTGTCCAATGATCCACTCCTGGATCACTTTTATATCTGCTAGTTAAACTAACCGCATATGCAATGTCGGGTCTAGTACATAGCATGGCATACATTAGAGATCCTATGGCTGAGGCATAGGGAGTCTTACTCATCCTTTCTCTATCTTCTGCCGATGTCAGACTTTGAGTTTTACTCAAGGTCGTATTGGGCAACAAGGGCAAGAACCCTTTCTTGCTATCTTCCATTCCAAACCTCTTTAGAACTTTGTCCAAATATGTACTTTGTGACAATGATATTAGGCATCTTGATCTATCTCTATAAATCTTTATGCCTAATATGTAAGATGCTTCGCCAAGATCCTTCATTGAAAAACTATTATTCAAATATTCCTTGACACTATTAAGAAGGTCTACATCATTCCCAATCAACAATATGGCATCTACATATAGTATTAAGAATGCTACAGAGCTCCCACTCACTTTCTTGTAAATACAAGCTTCTCCATAAGTTTGTATAAAACCAAAACTTTTGATCACCTTATCAAAACGTTGATTCCAACTTCGGGATGCTTTCTTCAATCCATAGATGGACCGTTGAAGTTTGCATACCTTGTTAGCATCTTTAGGATCGACAAAACCTTTGGGTTGCATCATATACAACTCTTCATCAATGTCTCCATTGAGGAATGCTGTTTTGACATCCATCTGCCATATCTCATAATCATAATATGCAGCGATTGCTAACATAATCCTCACAGACTTTAGCTTCGCTACTGGTGAGAAAGTCTCATCGTAGTCAACTCCTTGAATTTGCGAAACCCCTTTGCGACAAGTCAAGCTTTATAGACAGTAACATTACCATCAGCATCTGTTTTCTCCTTGAAAATCCATTTGTTCTCGACAGCCTTCCGGCCATCCGGTAAGTCCACCAAAGTCCATACTTGGTTTTCGTACATGGATCCAATCTCGGATTTCATGGCTTCTTTCCATTTATTGGAATCTGGGCTCATCATCGCTTCCTCATATGTCTCAGGGTCATCGGTGTTGTCCACCAACATGACACTCATAACGGGATCATACCAATCTGGAGTGGTACGAGTTCTCGTTGACCTGCGAGGCTCTGTAGCAACTTAAACCGAAGTTTCATGATCATCATCATTAGCTTCCTCTCTAATTGGTGCAGGCACCACAGGAACTTCTTCCGGTGCTGCGCTACTCGCAATTTCGAGAGAAGGTTCGACAACCTTTTCGAGTTCTACTTTCCTTCCAGTCACTTCTTTCGAGAGAAATTCCTTCTCAAGAAAGGATCCATTCTTGGCAACGAAGATTTTGCCCTCGGATCTATGATAGAAGGTATACCCAATAGTTTCCTTCGGGTATCCTATGAAGACGCATTTTTCCGCTTTGGGTTCAAGCTTGTCCGGCTGTAACTTCTTTACATAGGCTTCGCACCCCCAAACTTTAAGGAACGACAATCTAGGTTTCTTCCCAAACCATAATTCATACGGTGTCGTTTCAACGGATTTAGATGGTGCCCTATTTAAAGTGAATGCGGCTATTTCTAATGCATAACCCCAAAATGATAGCGGTAAATCTGTAAGTGACATCATAGAACGAACCATATCTAAGAGAGTTCGATTCTGACGTTCACACACCATTACGTGTGGTGTTCCCGGTGTCAATTGTGAAAGTATTCCGCATTTCTTCAAATGCTCGCCAAACTCGTAACTTAGATATTCACCTCCACGATCAGAACGTAGAAATTTAATCTTCTTGTTATGTTGATTCTCTACCTCACTTTGAAATTCCTTAAACTTCTCGAAAGTTTCGGACTTATGTTTCATGAAATAGATATACCCATATCTACTCAAATCATCCGTGAAGGTAAGAACATAACGATAACCACATGATGCTACACTCATTGGACCACACACATCGGTATGTATGATTTCCAATAAGTCCGTAGCTCGCTCCATCATACCAGAAAATGGAGTCTTAGTCATTTTACCCATCAGACATGCTTCGCATCTTTCAAGTGATTCGAAATCAAGTGATTCAAGAAGTCCATCGGAATGGAGTTTATTCATACGCTTCACTCCAATGTGATCAAGACGACAGTGCCACATATAGGTCGAGTTATCGCTCGATTTCAAACGTTTAGCCTCAATGTTATTAATATTTGTATTTCCACTATCGAGATTCAATAAGAATAGACCATCTATCAAAGGTGCATGTGCATAAAACATATTACTCATATAAATCGAACAACCATTATTCTCGGACTTAAACAAGTAACCATCTCGCAATAAACAAGATCCCGATATAATGTTCATGCTCAACGCAGGCACCAAATAACAATTATTTAAGTATAAAACTAATCCCGATGGTAGATGAAGGGGTAGCGTCCGAGCGATCACATCAACCTTTGATCCGTTTCCCACGCGCATCGTCACCTCGTTCTTCGCTAGCTTCCGTTTATTCTACAGCACCTGTTTCGAGTTACAAATATGAGCAACCGAACCAGTATCAAATACCCAGGCACTACTACGAGTACTAGTGAGATACACATCAATAACATGTATATCAGATATACCTTTCTTCTTGATGTTGTCGTTCTTCAAATCCGCCAAGTACTTTGGGCAATTCCGCTTCCAGTGACCTTCTCCCTTGCAGTAAAAGCATTCAGTATCAGGCTTAGGTCCAGCCTTGGTCTTCTTCGTCGGCGTGGTAACTTTCTTACCACCCTTCTTGAAGTGTCCCTTTTGCTTAGACTTGCCTTTCTTGAATTTGGTGGTCTTATTGACCAACAACACTTGGTGCTCTTTCTTGATCTCCACTTCTGCAGATTTTAACATGGCAAAGAGTTCTGGCAACGTCTTGTTCATGTTCTGCATGTTGTAGTTCATCACAAAGTTCTTGTAACTTGGTGGTAGTGATTGGAGGACACGGTAAATCCCCAAAGCATTAGGAATCACTATACCCAAGCTTTGAAGTTTGTTTACGTGCCTAGACATCTTAAGCACATGCTCACTGACGGAGCTGCCCTCTTCCATCTTGCAGTTAAAGAACTTTTCAGAAGCCTCATAGCTTTCAATTGCCGCATGAGTCTCAAAGATCAATTTGAGATCCTCGACAATATCATATGGGTCTGAATTCTCAAACCTTTTCTGAAGCTCCGATTCTAAACCATACAAGATAGCACACTGAACTGTGGAGTCGAGTCTTCCGAGTGAGGTAAACATTCTTTACTTCATCGGCAGATCACCGCAGTGGGTCACCCAGTGCATCCAAAGACATAGGTCAAATTACCAGCTGCGAGGACAATCCTCAAATTGCGGAACCAATCCGCGAAGTTGCTTCCATTGTTTTTCAACTTTTCTTTCTCTAGGAACGCATTAAAATTGATGGTAGGGGCTGCCATTGATCTACAACATATTTGCAATAGTTTAGACTAAGTTTATAACAAATTGAGTTCAAATTAATAATAAAATTAATCTAGGTGAACTCCCACTCAAAACAATATCCCTAGCATTGTTTTAGTGATCACACGAACCAAATCCACCACATCAACACCGATCATCACGAGAGTTGATATAGTTTCAATGGCGAACAATCGACATGTTCATCATATCTACTATATGATTCATGCTTCACCTTTCGGTGATCCGTGTTCCGAGACCATGTCTGTACATGCTAGGCTCGTCAAGATCAAACCTTAGTTTCCGCATGAGCAAATCTGGCTTGCTCACGTTGTATACACTTGCAGAATCTAACACACCCGATCATCACGTGGTGCTTCGAAACAACAAGCTTTAGCAACGGTGCTAACTAAGGGTGAACACTTTATGACTTGAAATTCATGTGCATTAGGGATCATCTTATAATGCTACCGTCGTCTACTAAGTAATACAAGATGCATAAAGGATTAACATCACATGCAATTCGTAATATGTGATATGATATGGCCTTTTCTTCTATGTGCTTCCGATCTCCATCTTCAAGCACGAACATGATCTCCATCATCACCGGCATTGCATCAAGGCCAATGACGCTTCTTCATGGTTGTCGTCCACCGGCTTCAACTATTACAACCAATTTGAATAGACACGCGGGTCTTAACATAAATTAAAGACAACCATATGGCTCGTGCCGGTTGCCAACTTACAATAAGGAACATTGCATACATCAAATATAATCACAATCATGGCCATATCACATCACTGCACACCCCTGCAAAACAAAGTTAGACGCCTCTACTTTCTTTGCATGTTTTACGTCGTTTGGGGCTTTCAATAAGTGTCGTTCTAACTTACGAACATGAACCACAACATTGATACTAGTATTGTTAATCACCCGTTGTAAATTGGATCTTAACTATGACGAGGTTTAATCTCGTCAATGCCCATTGTTATGGACTTGGGTTTTGGAGAAGATGGGGATGCTGGAGATCGTGGCACGGTTAACAGACAAGCAACCAGGGGACACGAGATTTACCCAGGTTTAGGCCGGAGAAAACCCTACTCTGCTTGTCCGCTCTTGATTACGGCGGAACGAAGGTTCTGAGGGTCTTGTGATTCGATCTGGCGTGGATGCGTGTGCGAAAGTATGAGTTGAGTTGCCCTAGGACGTGCCCTCCTGGCCTTTATATATACTTAGGCAGGTCCCGGGCGTAGTCCTAGTTGGTTACAAGTTCTAGGGTTTTACCCCTTTGAATTTCCTATCTCCTCTAGTGTTGCTCTCCAAGGATCCGAAGACGTCATGGGCCTTGGCCACCCAAAAATCTTCATGGGCTAGCGTATGTCTGCCGTGGGCCTTCCTTGGGTTGGACTAGGTATGCTGAAGTTACGTACCCGTAGGGTATAACCATGTCAGTAGCCCCTGAGTGATCAGTCGAATCATAGATTCGGCTGAGGACTCTTCCATCCTTCGGGAGCAGCTATATGTTAACAGTATATGTGTGTAGGGATTGTTGACGCGTGTGCCTGACTCACCCGACGGATCAGGTCGATTAAGCGTCTTAGGGACGAAACAACACGATCTTCTTCAGGTTCGGGTCCCTTAACCCGGGCCTGGAACATATGCTGGCGTAATTCAACTCAGGCCGCGGAGGACTTATAGGAGTGGAATTCCAGTGATTTTAATTGGTGTACCCAACGCGTCCGTCGGGATTTTTCATCGTACCTGCTGGTACAGATTCATACTAGTAGAGCGTAGTCAGGTGCGTTGCCAGGCAATCAGATGATATCTGTAGGTCTTATCTTTGCGTCGCAGACGCAGCATCTGAACATTTATCACCTCGGAGGTGCTTCGGGTGGCCAAGGAGATTGTCGCTCACTCAGCGTTTTGTTGGGGCAGAGTTGCCAAAAAGTTTTTGCGTGCTGATCCGAAAGATCGCAGTCGAAGATTTCATAGGGTGCGCGACCAGCGCTCCCTATGGGAGTAGCCCCCGAGTGTCTGTTCGAGTCGTAGACTCGAACGGAGACTTTTAGTTCAAGCATTGTTTCGATCATTAGGTCCGCAGGACTCGAAAATTTTCGGATGCTTAAATCCATCCTCCCTATGGGAGTAGCCCCCGAGTCCGTAGTGGAGTCGTAGACTCGACAAAGGACTTAGAGAAGTAATTTTGTCCTCATTTGTCTGTCGGGTGCGCGGCCAGCGCTCCTGATAGGAGTAGCCCCCGAGTATTTAGTCGAATCGTAGATTCGAGTGAGTACTCTTAGCTGTGGAGCCGAAGTGGTGCTAGTATAGCTTTTGATGACATCAGTGCTTACGATCGATGACCTCAAGCGTCTGCTACGCCAGAGATGACTTGACTGGACTAAGAGTGGGTCCCACTTGCTGACTTTGAATTGACCGGTCACGCGCGGCGTGGAGATTATTACGGCGTCTCCTAGATTTCCGCACGTAGTGGACGGCGTGGTATCGACGATTCGTTTTGGTGTTGACACGTGTACGGCCAGATCTACCGTTGGCGTTAGGTCTTCTCGATGGACGACCAGCGTGCGTCGTCTTCGCTGTTATAATCCCTGGTGAAATCGTGGTTTGTTTTTCACCGCAGCAGTTCATCTATTCACTGCCTCCTCGTTCTTGAGCTATTCTTGCTGCGCGCTGAGAGTTTCCTCCACATTTCCTTTGCCTTTCTTCGTTGGCAACGCCACCACCGCCGTAGCGCCATGGGGAAAATAAAGAAGTCCTCATCTGCGGTTGGGACCAGCGCCGCCGGAGGCAAGAAGGGCACCGCCATCGCCGCCACCGACGGTGGTGGCGGCGATCGAAACGGGAGAGCGATCTCCGCAAACTGCACGAGCGGAGCCTGATCCCGCAAGACAAGACGGCCGTGAGACTCCCCGGCAATGAGGTAATCCCCCTTCCCCCATCTGGGTACCGGGTTATGTTTGTTGCCTTAGTGATTCGCGAGTTTTCTTTTCCGGTCCATGACTTCCTTCGTGGACTGCTCTTTTTCTATGGGGTGCAACTCCATCATCTGTCTCCCAAATCCCTTCTCCACATTGCGTGTTTTATCACGCTTATGAGTGTTGGCTTGGCATTGAGTCACTTTGTCCTCTTCCTAAGCTTTATTCCGTGAAGAGGCAGTCTGTTCGGATGGTGTGTATCCCATTGGGGTTTCATCATCTCCTTAGTCCCAATGTGCAATTCTTTTCCTTTTCCATGTCCGAATCTCCAAGATCTTGCGGAGGAAATGGTTTTACATCCGTGACTCATCGCCTGGGCAAGATTTTGGTCTCGCCTTTGACCCTCCCAATTGATTGAGAATAAAAGATCCTGGAAAACCAAATCTTAGACGGTGAGGTGGCGGAGATAGAGGCCTGTCTTGTCGGGTGGAGGATCTCCAACTGATTCCTGAGAAGGAGGTGAACGGTGTCGACATCATCCGAACGTTTCTTGAGCGTCGGGTGCAGCCTCTCCAAGCGAGGGCGCACCCGATGTTTCTTTACTCTGGGCGCCGTGATCCGACGAGGGTTTCGAGTGAGAAAATCTCCGAGGTGGAACTTGACAAGGCTCTTCGCGCGCTATTGAAGTTCAAGGCCGGCGAAGAAATCCCGGGGAAGTCGCTGACTCCTCCCTTTTCTTCGACGTTGGTCGTACCGAAGGTGTAGATTTGCGCACGTAGTGCTACCCTTTTGTTTTTGTCAGCTGTGTACTTTTTCCTTTGTTTGCTAACAAAGTTCCTTTTCCTTTTGCAGAGCTTCAAAGTGCCGGGCATGGCACCACCGTTGCTCGAAAGGTATCCGAATGCCCCGGATAATGAAGTGGTGGATTTCGTGTCCGAGCTACCGTCAGTGCGATCCCCAGCGGAGGATGCCGACGAATTGAGTGAGGACCATTCGCGCAAGCGATCATGGAGCTCTAGCGAGTCGTCAGATGCCTCGACTCCTTCGACTCCCAGAAATCCTCTGGGCCTTGAGCGTCATTATGATGTTCATGGGGGTTCTTCCTCTCCCCTTCCTGCCATTCCTGTGCGGGATGTTGCTCCGCACCCGCCAGCAAAGCGGAAGAAGGAAGAAAAGAAGGAGGAGAAGAAGGAAGAGAAAAAGGAGGAGAAGAGGGCCCGAAGGGCTTCTCCTATCTTCGACCTGAGCGCGTTGGGCTCGTAAGTTTTCTTGTTGCCATTGTTGTCCTTTGTTCCCTTGTTATTTTTGCATCCACGTTGATTGGTTCGTATGCAGGCAATCCTCCGATGGCTCTAGTGATGGTGCGCAGGAGATGATGGGGGAGTCGAACATTGCGTCGCCTCCTCCTCGACGTGGCGACTTGGTGACGCTGCTCAGCCTCCCTGCAGGGAGAGGCTGGTGCTTGCGCCAGAATTCGCAGCGGCTCGGGTTCGCCTTCGGAGCACGTAAGTTTTTCTGCTTTATGCTACGGGGGGAGCCCCCGGGTGTCTTCGTATGCTGATGTTGTTTTTGCTTCCTTGTGTTGGGCGTAGCCCCCAAGTCCTGTTCTTACTGCTATTGCCTTTTTGCTGCAGCCTTTTGTCCAAGAGGCCAAACTACTAGTGGAGGAACGCCTGACGCTGGAGGCGAAACTGCGGCAGCTTCAAGGTATTCGTCTGCCTTATAGTACTTTTCTTGTTTATCCTGGTCCTGTTCTTTGACACTTGCTTGTTGGAAATGCAGAGGAGCATAATGACTCTCTCCGTGAGGTCGACGCTCTTAAGAAGAGCCTTGGCCAATCGGAGCAGAAGGCCGAAACCGCCGCTGGTGCGAAAGAGCGCCTTGAGCTGGAGCTGTCAAAGGCAGCCGAAGCGAAGGAGCGTCTGCAGCAGGAGGCTGCAGATCGTGAGGAGCAGCTCGCCACCATTGCTGCTGCTCGTGAAAGAGGGGTGGCAGATAAGCTCATGGCTGCTGCCAAGGCTATTTCGGGTGAGTACAAGCTTGTGGACTTGTTTCTTTTTCTACGGATCTTCTTTTTATGATGCCTTTCTTCATGTTTTTCTTCTTTTTTGTCTCGCAGCATCGAGTTCGATCACAGTGCTCTGGAGCACGGAGTGCTCTAGATGATGCCATCAGAGCGGTCGAAGACCGCTGCACCGTCGTCGACTCCTTGCCAAGGCGAAGAGGTCCTTGGTCACTTCTACCAGAGCTCTTCCCAAGGCGATCCCTTGAAGATGTGGATGCCCCGGCAGGCTCTGTCGGTAGCCGCGCGCATAAGCGCAAGCGTAAGGGCATCGGCTGGCCCGGGCTGGCGATGGCCATGGCGGCTGGGGCGGAGCTGGACCTGCCCCAGATTACTTCTCGGATGCCGACGGCTGCAGATGGATCCGAGGTAGCCTTCGCCGCCTACTCCGCTGCACGCATTTATATGGGCCCAAGCTCATTGACTTGTCTTCGAGTACGCATTGCGGCAGCAGGGCGAGGCCAAAGCTAGGCAGTCTGGTTCTGAGGCGACTCAGTGTCCTCCGCCTTAGGCATAGTAGACGTAGGGTAGTTTGTAGTCTACTTTTGTTGTAAATATATTTTGTAGTACCATCCTTGTGCCACGTAGTGGCCTTATATATTTTAATGAATTCCTCCGAGTTGTGCTCTATCCTTGGCTGAATGTCTGTGTGCCTTCTTTTTTCTGCTGCTATAGGTTCCTTCGGGTGCTGACCCAGTTGACACTTCATCCGAAAGGCCCTTGCGACAATCATTGGATGATTCCTCGCAGCTCGCTTTTCTTTGAGATCGCGTGCGCAGCTTGGAGAGAGATTTGCTTGGGTTACGCTACCGACGCTTTGAAATCCAAGGCGCACCGTGCAGCCAGAGAGGAGTATTTGATGGCGGAGCTGGGTTGGCTGTCCGAGCAGCTGCAATGTAAGTTGATCCTTCTTTCGGGCTGTAGCTCAGTTCTTCGGGTGAGCCTGCTGGCCTTATTCTTGTTTTGTGTGGTTATCGCAGGTGCCAATCTTGCTCCGAGGGAAGAAAAGGAGCGTATCGCTGTTCGAGTCAATTGCTTGACTCAACAGTACATGGAGGCCGGCGGCTTCTTCTGGATGGATCGTGATCGCGCCATGGTTCTGGCGACGGTGCAGGATCGTGTCTACCAGGTTTCACGGGTGCTCCGCCAGGTGCAAGCATCACTTTCCTCGGTGTTGCATGTCATGTTTCCGTTGGATGCCGTGCCAACGATCCTTGCAGGTCTTCTGACGAAGTTTCGGGGTGCCAGCAATGTCAAGGAGCTGGTGCGGCAGTAGCTCGTCGCAGGGGTGAAGGCTGCCTTGTCTCTTGTGAGGGTGCACCGTCCTGACGTAGATTTGGCTGTTGTGGCGACTAGGCCACCTCCTCGACCAGATGGTGGCGAGTGGAACATGCGTCCGCATTACGCGGCTGTAAGGCAGTATGCCGAACAGATTGTAGATTTGTTTGAGCAGCGTGCTCAGGTTATTCTTCATAATAGGTAGGACTTGAAAATAAACAGATAGATGTAAAATTTGTATATTGCGGCTGGGCGTTTATGTGCCCTTTGTTGTAAAGGTTTGCTTGTTTGTGAGCACGCAGTGCTTTGATTGAGTACGTGCCCTTTTCGTTTTCCTGACGTGGTCAGCTACTCGGGTGTACACGTTTTGTCCTCAGTCGATGAAATCGTGAGGTGGGGGGAGCCCCCAAGTGCGTATGTAGCATGTATTAAAGTTGCATAAAATGATCAACCGAAGGTTGGGGCGATACACTTAGCTTTATTTATATCGTAATGGAGGAGGTACATGGTTCGACTGAGTAGCCTTGGCTAAAAGCCTTATTGAAAGTAAATAAGGGGGGTAGGTTGCTACGGGTAGAATCGTCGCAGGTGCGAGACATTCCATGGGTTGGAGTATGTGAATCCAGACTCCACGTGCTTGAGGCGATAGGCGCCACCTGGGATGACCTCGGTGATGGCGTAGGGTCCTTCCCATGGTGAATCGAGTTTGTTCAGTCGCTTTTGCTTGAGTCGCAAGACGAGGTCTCCTTCGACGAAGGACCTTGAGCGCAGCCGGCGGCTGTGATAGTTGCGGAGACTCTGCTGGTACACCGCTGATCGAGTGGCTGCTATATCCCGCGCTTCATCGAGTGTGCCGACGGCGTCTTCGAGTGCAGCCGTGGATTAACCGTTATACGCACGACTGTGGAGCCCGATGGCGTATTTCGCCGGTAGCACTCAGCTCCGTGTACCATGAAGAACGGTGTGTAGCCGGTGGAGCTGTTTGGCATAGTCCGTAAGCTCCACAGGACAGACGGTAGTTCTTTCGTCCAGTTTCCAGCTTTGTGCTCGAGTGAGCTCATGAGGCGCTTCTTGATGCCGGCGTCGATTAGGACGTTGGCCTTTTCCACTTGCCCGTTTGTTTGCGGGTGTGCCACTGAGGCATACGTGATATTGATCCCGAGGCCTTCGCAGAAGTCCTGGAATTCTTCGGAGATGAAGTTCGATCCGTTGTCGGTGATGATGCTGTGCGGTACGCCAAACCTGTAGACAATGGATTCGAAGAACTTGACGGCGGTTTTGCCCTTCTGGTTGGTGACTGGCATGGCTTCGATCCATTTGGTGAATTTATCGACTGCGACCAGGAGGAAGACGTGTCCTCCCTTCGAGGATTTTGGCAGTTTGCCGATCATGTCAAGGCCCCATTGGGCAAAAGGCCAGGGTATGGGTCGAAGTTCGTACCCAGGTGTGTGCGGTTTGTTGGCGAACCGTTGGCACCCGTTGCATCTTTGGACGATGTCCTTCGCGTCGCTCATGGCCGTTGGCCAGTAGAATCCTGCTCGCAGAGCTTTGGAGACGAGGGAGCAGCTACCTGCGTGGTGGCCGCAGATGCCCTCGTGGATATCTTGGAGTATGATGCCCTCGTGGATATCTTTGGCGATGAGGGAGCGGCTATCCTTGCCGTCGTTGATGGTGACGCACCGTTGTAGTACACCCGTAATGCTGCGTTTGTACAGCTCGCCGTTGATGATGGTGAAGGCTTTTGACCGACGAGATACGCGCCGGGCATCTGTCGGGCTGTCTGGCAATTCTCCGTTTATCAGGAACTGGAGGTATGGACGTGTCCAGGTTTCTTCGACTGCCATGACCTGCATCAGGTTGACCATGGCAACTTCGGTGTCCAACTTTTCGGGTCCTTCATGACCTTTGGGTAGCGTAGCCCCCGAGTGTTCTGCTTCTTCGGGTGATCCCTTGGGAAATTTCCGCTTGATGGATGGCACGCAGATCTATTCGAGGAACACACCTGGTGGTACCTTTGCACAAGTGGAGCCGATGTTGGCGAGTCTATCGGCCTCCTCGTTGCTCTCTCTTCCAACGTGCCGAAGTTCGCAGCCGTCGAATTCTCCTTCGAGTGCGTTGTATAGCGCGCGGTACGCGATCATGTTTTCGGCGTGTGCGTCACACTCATTCATCGTCTGTTGTACGACAAGGTTGGAGTCACCGTAGATGACCAGGCGCATTGCGCCACATATTTTTGCCATCTTCATGCCATGGATGAGGGCTTCGTATTCGGCCTCGTTGTTGGAGGCTCTGAATTTCATCCGAAGGACGTACTTCATCTTGTCACCTTGCGGGAGGTCAAGATGACTCCTGCCTCGCCTTCGTTTGGAGCCGTCAAAATGCATTGTCCAGGACTGCGACATGTCTGGGGTGTCAGGCAGCGGCAACTCCATCCAGTGCACCAGGAAGTCCGGAAGGACTTGAGATTTTATTGCGTGTCGTTTCTCGTAGACGATGTCCAAAGGTGATAGTTCGATGCCCCACAGGGCCACGCGTCCTGTGGCCTCTAGGTTATTCAGGGTGCTGTTCAGGGGTGCCTTGTTGACGACCATCACCTGATGCTCCTGGAAGTAGTGGCTCAGTCGTCGAGCCGTCATGAACACGCCGTAGGCCAGCTTCTGGTAGTGCAGGTACCGTTGTTTTGTTGGAGTGAGAACCTCGCTGAGGTAGTAAATTGGGCGTTGTACCCCGTGGGTCTTGCCTTCTTTGGGTCGTTCGACCACGAGTACTGTGCTGACCACCTGGTGTGTGGCTGCTATGTACAGCAGCAGGGGCTCGCGCTCTTTTCGCGTGACCAAAACGGGAGAGGTGGAGAGGAGCCGCTTGAGTCTTTCGAATGCGTCGTTGGCTTCTGGTGTCCACTCGAACTTTTCTGCCTTGTGCAGCAACTGGTAAAATGGTAGGGCCTTCTCGCCCATGCGGCTGATGAACCTGCTTAGTGCCGCTACTCGCCCTGCGAGCCTTTAACGCCTTGAGGTTTTTCGCTTCTCCATTGTCATGATAGCTTTGATTTTCTTCGGTTCGCTTGATCCTCATTGAGAGATGAAGTACCGAGCAATTCGAGGGAACTCCGGCGCACTTTTCGGATTGAGCTTGATCCTGTGGCGATCAAGGTTGTTGAACGCCTCGCGAGATCGCCGATAAGTGTTCTTGCCTCCTTGGTTTTTATGACTATGTCGACATAGACTTGGACGCTATCGATCTGGTCCTTGAGGCAGCGCATGCATCGCTGATGCGTGGCACCGCGTTCTTTAGCCCAAGGGCATTGTGTTGTAGCGTATCCGAACGGTGTGATGAACGCCGTATTCTCTTGATCTTCGACCTTGAGTCGAATCTGGTTATAGCCTGAGTAGGCGTCGAGGAAGGAGAGCTTCTCACAACCTGCAGTCGAATCGATGATCTGGTTGATCCGAGGAAGAGGGAAGTGGTCCTTTGGACAGTGTTTGTTTAGTGACGTGAAGTCCACGCACATCCGCAGGATGTCCGTGTCCTTCTTCGGGACCATCACCGTATTTGCCAGCCACTCGCTTTCCTTGATTTCCCGGATGAAGTCTGCTGCGAGTAATCTGTTGATCTCCTTGCCGATAGCTTCGGCTCGGGTCTGGCCTTCGGATGGACTGCTTGACTGGCTTGGTGTCTGGGAAGACATTGAGTGCGTGCTCGGCGAATTCCCTGGGAACTCCTGGCATGTCCGCAGGACACCAGGCGAAGATTTCCCAGCGCTCACGGAGGAATTCGACGAGTGCGCCTTCCTATGCGGTGCTGAGGTCGTTGGCGATCAGCGTCGTCTTGGAGACGTCTGTCGGATGGACCTGCACTTTCTTGGTGTTGACAGTAGAGTCGAAGGACATGTCAGGTGCGTTCTGCCTTGTGACTGGGGGTAGCCCATTGTCCGTCACCTCGCGGAGCCTTACGAGCTCGTCTTGCATGCCGAAGGACTGGGAGATTTTGTTGAAATCCATGTCGCATTGGTCCGATCGGGTGAAGCTCCCGTGGACTGTGATGACGCCCCTTGGTCCTGGCATCTTGAGTAGTAGGTATGCGTAGTGTGGGACGGCCAGGAACCTTGCGAATGCTACATGTCCCAGGATGGCATGGTATTGCGACGACCAGTCCACCACTTCGAATTCTAGGCGCTCCTGCCGAAAGTTGTCCGGCTTCCCGAAGATGACGTCGAGCCCTATTTTGCCCAGGGGGAAGATGCCCTTCCCTGGGACAATGCCGTGGAACATTGTGTCTGATTGTTCCAGGCTGCATTGCGGGATCCGCATAGCTGCTAGAGTGCTTGCAAACATTAGGTTGATGCCGCTGCCGCCTTCCATGAAGACGCGACTCATCTCGAAGCCTCCGATCTGCGCCTCCAAAGACTAGGGCAGCATGACTGGGCGAGGATCCGCAAGGTGATCCGCGAGTGAATGTGATGCAGACTCGATCCGCCGAGGTACTCGAGGATTGCAGCGGAGTTGCCACCAAGTTGATTTGTCGGGTGATTTTCTTCGCACCCTATTTGTGGGGCGCCCTTCGTATCATATTGAGTGCTCCTTTTGGTGGGGGTATGTGACCGGCGTTTTGATACCGTGCGACTGGTTGATTTGGGCCTCCAATAGGCGGCGGTGGAGGAGCTCCGTGTGCTATTTCACCTGGCGCAGGTGCGTTTCCGAACGCAGGGATTAGAGCTTGTTGCCACATCTGCACCATGCCTTTGCTGAGTTTCTGGAACTCGCGGCAGTCCTTGAGCATGTGGCTAGCTTTCTTTTTGCCATCCTGTTTGTCGATGTAGAAGTGGATGGTGAATGGACCCGAAAGTTTGTCGAATGCTGAGGGTCCGTTGTCGCGGTCGCGGCGTTGCCACGACTGCGTTGGTCGTCCGTTGTCGTGGAAGTTTCCGCTGCGGTATCCTCCGCTGTTGCAGCTGTTGTCGTTACGGCGGTCGGCGTAGCCGGCTGCGACCATGTCGGGTCCGTCGCGGTCCTCGTAGACACGCGATCTCCTGTTGCTGCGGCGTTCGCGTCTTCGGCCGTAGTCGTCCTCTTCATCTGATTGTGCTCGCTAGATGCAATCTTCGCCGTCTGCCCAACTGTTGGCGATTTCCATGAGCTGGTCGAGTGTCTTGGGCTTTACACGTCCAAGTTTCTCCTTGAAGTCTGGGCGCTTGACGCCGTCCCTCAAGGCATCGATGGCCCGCTCTTCGGAGATGTGTGCTGCGGAGTTCTTGGTTGTAGACCAGCGTAGTATGTACGAGCGAATAGATTCAACCGTTCTCTGAGTGCAGGCTCGCAATTCTTCGATTGAGGCGTTCCTCTTGCTGGTGCCTTTGAAGTTTCGGATGAAGCTGTAAGCGAGATCCTCCCAGCTTCGGATGGATCCTGATGATAGGCTGCTAAGCGGACTGGCCGCCTTTGTTAGCTGCGGTGAAGGCATTGCATGGCGGTTTCTTTGTTGCCTCCGTGAAGCTTGACGGATGACAGATGGTCACTGAGCCAGGACTTTGGATCTTGCGTGCCGTTGAACTTCGGAGTATCCGAAGGAAGCTTGAAGTTGCGTGGCATCTGTGTTCGCCGAACGGATCTACTGAAGCATCGAGCCCCGCAGAGTTCTCCTTCGTCTTCATCCATCTCATATTCAGACGAGCATGCGTGTTTAGCGCGTGCTTTATCGATCTTGCGCTGTGTAAGCTTGTCTCTGGTGTCGTAGTCGCTTTTATGGCGGTGCGAGCTCTTCTTCCTTCGAGGAAGATCGTGCTCCTCTTCCTCTTCGGATGAGGGGGTGGGACTCCGGTCGCGCCTGGCCGGAGCTTTCTTCTTTGGTTCCGCAGGAGCGTCTTCGTGGAGCGCAGCTCCGATTAGTCCTAGTCCGGTGAGTGCGGACCTATGCATGGCCCTTTTCGGGTCCCCCTCCGGAGGTGGGTGAGCCGCGAGATACGCAGTGGCTGCCATGATCGCAGCTTGTGGCGTCTTCGGGATGATGTTGCCGTCAGCGTCCATATCCATGAACGATGTGTGGAGAGTTCGGGTCACGTCACGCCGCTCCTTCGGGTCCATGTTTTCCACCCGAGAGCGGTGCTTGTTTCCCTGGTTTCCGTTTGTGCTAGAGCCGGGTGCCGCGGCGGAGAGCGCAGCTCGTCACTGGACCTGTGAGGCTGCTTGCTTGCGTTTTTCGAGCGTCTCCTGCATCTTCACTTGCTTCTTGTGCTCCTCGATGAGGAGGTAGTGGTATGCCCTCAGCAGATCACGTGGGGAGTCCAGAGGTAGGACTATTTCGCCTGCGACGGCGCGGCGTGCTTCGACCCATCCTTCTTTGCTAAGTTGGATGAGGTGGCCACTGTTTCCCCGTTGGGTGGGGGGACCGACTTCTTCCGTTCCCACCGTTTTTGCCGTTTCTATCCTGCGGGTTGGGGTTGGGCGGCGGGTTAGGCGTTTCCTCGTCGGTTTGGATGACTGCGGCACACAGATAGCGCCTGCAGATTGGTTGGCTGCTGCCGCAGCTTTGGGATCCGGAACCGTAGGTCCCTTCATCCGAAGGTGGATCGCACAGATCGGAGTTGTAGTTGCTGCTGCTGTAGAACTCATCTGTTGATGGTGACGTGCGTAGCACGGGGTGTGGAGCCCACAAAGCGGGCCTGATTGACGGCACGGGCACCCGCTCAGGGAGGCGGAGGGTGCAGTTTGTCCCACTTGGAAGCAGAAGCTCCCGAACAAAATTTCGAGTTCGTCGCCTACGGGCTCGAAATCCTTCATGGTAGCCGGCGAGTGGGCAGTGAAGTCGAAAGTGCCGAAGAGGAGGTGATTCTCCGTCGCCGCAGAGTTGTATATCGATCGGAACCTTCACGACCGCACAATCAGCAGCCCCAATTCCCACAGACGGCGCCAATTGACGAGGTTTAATCTCGTCAATGCCCATTGTTATGGACTTGGGTTTTGGAGAAGATGGGGATGCTGGAGATCGTGGCACGGTTAATAGACAAGCAACCAGGGGACACGAGATTTACCCAAGTTCAGGCCCCCGGAGGGAAAACCCTACTCCTGCTTTTCTGCTCTTGATTACGGCGGAACCGAAGGTTACAGGGTGCACAGATTCGATCTGGCGTGGATGCGTGTGCGAAAGTATGAGTTGAGTTGCCCTAGGACGTGCCCTCCTGGCCTTTATATAGACTTAGGCAGGTCCCGGGCGTAGTCCTAGTCGGTTACAAGTTCTAGGGTTTTACCCCTTTTAATTTCCTATCTCCTCTAGTCTTGCTCTCCAAGGATCCGAAGACGTCATGGGCCTTGGCCACCCGAAAATATTCATGGGCCAGCGTATGTCTACCGTGGGCCTTCCTTGGGCTGGACTAGGTATGCTGAAGTTACGTACCCGTAGGGTATAACCATGTCAAACTATGCTAGGAGAAACAGGCACCCGCAAAGCCACTTATGCAATACAAGTTGCATGTCAAGCGTGGAGCAAGTCTCATGAACGATGTCATGTAAGGTTAGCCTGGGCCGCTTCATCCCAACATCCCGCAAGATGCAAAGTACACAAGAAGCAATCAACAATAAAAGCATCAACGCCCACAATGACCATTGTGTTCTACTCGTGCAACAGATCTACATATAGACACGGTTCTGATACCACTGTAGGGTCTCATAGCATGGAAAACAAAAAAATTCTACCGCATACAAACAAACAAGCCAAGATCTATCTACTAGATTGTAGCAACGAGTCGATGGAATAACTCACCCTCGAAGATTCCAAAGTGTTTAACGAGAGCGGATTCTCGTGGGTGATGTAGTCGTACTCTTCCCGATCTCAAGATCGCGTAGACGATCCTTCCGCGCAAGGCTGCGTTAAGCGCGCTCCCGCATCGGTCACACGTTCGGTACTCGACAAAGACCTTCCTCCCTTGTTCCAAAGAAAATGGAGGTTGTAGCACTCTCGCGATTCCTGAAAGACAACGGCGTGGTACCGGAAGTAGAGGGGAGATCTCGTAGGGCTTCGCCTTAAGCCGGAGCGAGTATGGTGGACTATGAGAGAGCCCTCGACGATCTAGGGTTTAGACACGCCGAGGAGGGGGCAAGGCCGGCGGCTAGGGTTAGACCTAAGCGGCGGCAGCGAGTGCCTTAGGGCCGGCGGCGGCTATGGAGGCGGCGGCGGCTTGGGGCTAGGGTTTAGAGGTAGGAACTTGTGTGTCTAGGAGGGGAGCCTTGCCCCTCCTTATATAGGTGGAGGGAGGCGCGCCAGGGGAGGGGAGTCCCTCCCCAACTCGGACCCAAGGTGGGACGGCGGTGGAGGTGGGACTCCTCCCCAACTCGGATTCCACCTCCCCTCCACTTCCCAAAATAGCCGTTTGACTTTCAAACTTGGCGTTTGACTTTTCAAACTAGGATTTGAATAAACCCTCTATTTTGTTCAGCGATGACACCGAGTACATGATGCAATCATACCAACTTGATATAACACATTCATGTACCCTTCCTCCGGTCTGGGACATTCCGAAACCTTCTAGAACATTCCCGATGAAAACACCGGAACCATTCCCAAACTCCGAAACAGGACTTTCCTTATATGAATCTTTTTCTCCGGACCATTCCGGATCTCCTCGTGATATCCCGAAACCCATTCGAGACTCCGAACAATATTCGGACTCTTTCTCATCATTCCATAACTACTCAAACAACGTCGAATCCTTAAGTGTGTCTCCCTACGGTTCGTGAATTATGCGGACATGATCGAGACACTTCTTCGATCAATAACTAATAGAGGAATCTGGAAATTCATATGGTTCCCACATATTTCTACGATTAATTTGCGATCGAATGAACCACTTACATACTATACCAATTTCCCTTTGTCTCACGATAGTTTACTTATCCGAGGTTATGATCGTCGGTATCTCTACATACCTAGTTCAACCTCGTTACCGATAAGTACTATTTTCTCGTTCCCGTGATATGTGATCCCTTGTGAGCCAGTCACATGCTTGCAATATAATTGGATGACATTCCACCGAGAGGGCCCAGAGTATATCTATCTGTCATATGGATGGACAAATCCCACTCTTGATCCATGTGTTTCAACCAATACTTTCCGAATACTCAATGCCACCTTTATAGCCACCCAGTTACGGTGTGGTGTTTGATGTCATCAAAGAATCCATCCGGTAAAGGTGATATGCATGATCTCATGGTCGAAGGAATTAGGTTACTATGTATCAGAAAGCATATAGCACTTGAACTATTAAAATGACTTGATCTTTATGCTATGCTTATCTATAGGAGTATGTCCACCATATCATTCTCCTAATGATATGATCTTGTTGTTAATAACATCTCAATGTTCATGATAGGGAAACCACAATCATTCATTAACCAACAAGCTAGTATTATAAAGAGGCTTTACTAGGGACTTCAAATTAAGTTTACAAATCACACAAGTATTAATGTTTCCTTGTTAATACTATTATAGCTGAATGTAAACATTTATCATAAACACAAAGATATAATAATAACCATATTTATATTGCCTCTAGGGCATATCTCCAACATGTCATCGGTGTAGAATTCTGACGTTACGCGTGAGTTCTGATAATCACACTTGTTGTCCTTTTCCTCCGTTTAGAATGTGTATCCGTTGATATCATACGCCTGATAGGTCACCAGGTTTTGCATCGGTCCCTGCGACAAGGTGAATATGATCTTTTCCGTGTCAGAAGAATGCGATCGCGGGGGATTATCAAGGAGCGTCTGCCTAAACCAACGCGTGAAATCTGAGTTGTGCTCTTTGATTATTTCTCCTTGCGTCCTCTGTGCCCCGTCGCATTTCTTCTCGATTAACCTTTTGTGCTTTTGTACCCAAGGATCGACCAGTTCTAAATGCTGTAGCGCGACGAGGTTTGCTCGATCAAAGTCTGCGCGTCGAAAATCGAAGTCTGCATGTAGTACGTGACGACCCTCTCGGTGACCAGATCCATCGAGCTTGCCAAGGTGCCTGTTAACGGGAAGACCGACAGGGTTCTCGATGTCTAGATAATTCATGCAGAAAGAGATGCACTCTTCGGCCAGAAAGCCCTTGGCTATGCTTCCATCTGGACGGGACCTGTTGCGAACGTATCCTTTGATTTGTCCGTTCATCCTTTCGAACGCCATCATGCTGCGGAGGAACATCGGCTCGAGTTGTACGATGCCCTCCACGACATGAACCAGCAGATGCACCATAATGTCGAAGAATGCGGGTGGGAAGTAGACCTCAAACTCACATAGTATCACCACGATCTCCTCCTGTAGCCTCCCGAGCTTATTCACGCCAATCGACTTCCTAGAGATGACGTCGAAAAACTTGCAGAGGCCAAATAATGTTTCACGGACGTGCTCGTCCATTATCCCTCTTAGTGCGACCAGAAGTACCTATGTCATTAGCACGACACAGTCATGAGACTTCATGCCACTGAACCTCTGCTTCGCCTCGTCTAGGTATCTGCTTATCTTGCCCGCGTAGCCGTAAGGAAATTTGACTCCTAGAAGGCACTTGAAAAACTTTTTGATCTCATCCTGGCTTAGAGTGAAGCAAGAAGGAGGGCAGTAATATTCGTTCTTCTTGAAATTTTTACCCTTCCAACGATCTTGTGTCATCTCCGACTCATGATAATCGTCATCTTCCTGATCATCAGGAGTAGTGCGTCCTCCGTGAAGCTCCTTCCGGATACCCAAGCATATCAGGTCGTGCCTTGCTTTCAGACCATCTTTCGTCCTATCTGGCATGTTGATTATGGTGGCGACGGACTCGCTACACGTTTTTCGTGATATGCATGATGTCGAGGCTATGAGGCGTGCGGAGAAACTTCCAGTATGGCAACTCCCAGAAAATAGACCTTGTTTTCCATACTTTCATCAGCGGCTTGTCTTGTTGCTGCCTATTTTGCTTCTTTCCAGGCTTAGGACAATCTTTCCAGTTTTTCAGCAACTCTTCCACTTCTTCGCTGCTCCTACGCTCTGGGATTCCTCGGGTCTCGGATTTGCCATCGAACAGGTCTCCACGTTTTCTCCATGGATCATTCTTGCCGAGCCACCTCCGGTGCGCCATGAACACGGTTTTCAATGACCCTGTATCTTTCTATAGTTGGAGATAGCTTGTGTTATCCATTCACCTAACGCATGCGCATAATCCTTGGATAACCTGCCCCGAGATATACCCGCAACCTGGATAGTCTTGCACCGTAGTGACCAACGCGGCTCTCATAGTGAAATAATCTTGTGTGACGGCGTCGTAAGTATTGGATCCAGATTCCTACAACGTGGCTAGCTCCTCTTTCAACAGCCCGAGATACAGATTGATGTCGGTACCAGGTTGTTTTGGCCCTTGAATTAGCATACTCATTTGTATGTACTTCTTCTTCATGCACAACCATGGAGGGAGGTTGTACATCCATACAAACACGAGCCAAGTGATGTGCGTGCTGCTCTGGCTACCGAACGAATTGAGTCCATCGGTGCTCGCACCAAGCCTGATGTTCCTCGAATCTCCACCGAATTCTGGGAATTCTAGGTCCAATGCTTTCCACTGGCTAGCATCTGAAGGGTGCGTCAGCAGCTCATCCTTTTCGGGGTCATCATTATCATCTCCTGGCTTCTTCCTTTCCGCATGCCATCGCATGAGCTTCGCTTCCTTAGGGTCCGTGAAATAGCGCTGCAGACGAGGAGTGATAGAAAAGTACCATACCACTTTTTGAGGTGCTTTCTTCCCTTTCTTGTATCGACTCACGCCGCACACCGGACATGTGGTTTTCTCCGCGTCCCCGCCCCGATAAATGATGCAATCGTTGATGCATACGTGATATCTAACGTGCGGTAGATCGAGAGGACAGACGATTTTCTTGGCGTCCTCGATACTAGTTGGACATGTTCTCCGGAGACGATCGTGCTGAATACCATCATATCGCCGAAGCTTGCCGCTCAATTAGTGTTTTGCCTTCATCTCCATAGCCTTGAGCGTTAAATTCAACCGGTATCATCGGGCCCTGCATCCTTCATACAATGGAGTAACCGCGTCTTTCTCAAGTTGCGCAAGCTTGGCTTTCTCTAGCGGCAAGCCTGGCGTTACTAAATGCGCTTGAGAAGCGGTCTTGCACATAAGGGTCCCGACCCAGCTCGACGTTGTTCCATCGCTGATCCGCTCCTCCGGCATCTAGATCATCATCATTCGTTGCGCTCGCACCTTCACCATCTCTAGGAGACTCTTCATCATCTCGCCTGCTCGCCGTGATGATGATGATCGCCATGTTGGCCACCTTCACCGTCTCCATCATATTCGCCATCGCTTATCCAACGAGTGTATCCATCCATGAAACCATGGCGAGCAGCGCTGCAGATTCGGAACTGGTCGATCACCCAGTTGAGTTTGCATCTTCTGCACGGACATCTTATATTCGTCTTGTTATTTCGTATCATGTCGGCCGTCGCACATTTCAAAAATCTAGCCACAATGCCTTCGCTCATTATGCGGACCATTTTTGCCTGCACGGTGTACACGGTACAATTAGAAGTCTATTAGAACCACATAATGAATGCATGCATGCAGTGGTCGATAGAAAATTTCTGCATGATCTATCCTAAAATTAGGACCTTTGCGAAAAGCCAAAGTCTTGCCAAAATGGAAATGAATCAACATTTTGGCAAAAAAAATGGCAACATATCATGAGCATATCATTATCCTCTCCATACACACATGACCATCGATCCTCTCCATACACACATGCATGAGCATCATCGATACTCTCCATATACACACACATATGACCATCGATCCTCTCATACAAACATCATGAGCATCGATCATCTGCATACATATGAGCATATCATCCATATACACATGAACACATCCTTACATGGACAACTTACCGAGATGAGAGACCAATCGCGAGAAAGATGGAAAGGAGAGGTGCACGCGAGACCAGAGAAGGAGATGAGAGACCGGAGACCTTCCTCTATTACTTATGTAACATTCAAGGCAAGTTCTACATGCTAAAAATGGTGAATGGGTGGAGAAATTGAGGTGGGAAGGAGAAGATCCCGACTAGATCTAAGGAGGAAGAAGAAGGGGAAAGTGAAGTGTGGGGTGGTGGATGGTCACACATGTGCACATAAAGTGAAGCTGTCAAAAAAAATCGCCACATCCGTGGCGCACTCTGCCCTAGTGCGCCACAGGGAATAGTAACATCCGTGGCGCACATGCCATAGTGCGCCACTGATGTCTCTGGCCGTTTCACAATAGAGAGGGGCATGCGCTTCGACGTAGCGCACCCCCTCCATGTGCGCCACGGTTGACACTAACAACCGTAGCGCACCTACCCTATATGCGCTACGGATGTCTGGCGTGCGGCCAACAGGGCCCTGGCCCACACATATCTGTGGCGCATTATGGTCATGTGCGCCACGGTTGTTCTAGTTATTAGTAGGGCACTGCCCATAGGTGAGCCACGCCTGTTTTAGCCGTGGGGCACTTCAACCATGTGAGCCACGGATGTGCTGATTACCTATAGCCATTTTCCTAGTAGTGTATGGTCCGCGGGGCCATAGACGATGATGACCTCCCATCAGAGGTTGGATCGTCTATGTGTGAGGTACATGCTCACAAAGAATTCCCCGTGGTCCATATCCTCCACCTCGAAGGTATCCTCCTTAGCGCCAAGGAGTATGCCTCCTGAGTGACCTACCGCCGGGAGCCAGTTCCAAGCGAATTTGTGCCGCGACAGACCTTGGAGTTCCGAGATCTGGAAGTCTTGTTTAATTGTCTCTTGGAAACCCACGATGTCAACATTCTCCTGACGCATGTAGTACTTAATTTGGCGTTTATGACCGTCATTACCAAACCCCCGGATGTTCCAGATGAGTGCTATGATAGCGGGCCAACTCATTGGATAACATTCTTGGGTTTGGACCCCTTAAGGGGGACAGATCTTGTCTTCCCGGCCGACGGAGACCTAGATCTCGGTCTAGGCGGCCTCCCTCCTGGGTGGCGGAAGAAGGGCGCCGCTGTGGAGAATCCACCATCCTGGATCCGGGATCAGATGTCCCAGTTCCTGACGGTGTCGAGGTTTCCCCCTGTTGGCATGCAACACGTGCACGCGCATCGGCGAGGGACCCCTCGTAAATCTCCCTAGCTCTAATCGCCTCGATCTGTTCGAGCTTCGGGTCTCGTTCCCCGCGGAAAACCACGCCACAATCCGCGGCCACTTGAGCAAGATGATCGAGTGGGGAATCATCTAAGACCGAGAACCTGGAGCCTGATGGAGAGGAGTGGGAGGGAGGGGAAATGTTCTTTCTGGGGGCGGGTACCTGAGTCGAGGTTGCAGGCTGCAGTCCTCTGCGACGCCAGCTGGGCCACTGTGGGCACCACCCCTAGGCTCTCCGCCCTGACACGTGCTAGTCGTGCACTATGGCGCGAGGGTGGAGGCACCGGGCGGGGAGGGGGGATGACGAGTCTTGGAACCAGCCGCGGGGGTGATGGGGAAGACCGCCGCTGGCTCGTCAGGGTGTGGCGCCGGGGTCGCTGGGACCAACGAGGGGGATCCCCGAGGCGAGGCTGGAGTAGAGCCTGGGGACAGCGAGTAGCAGAGAACTCCTGGAGAGCGAGGTGACGAGGGGGCGGTGACCACCATCCCCACACTCCCGGAGTCTCTGTTAGACTCCATCTGTGGCTCCTCTGGTGCCTCGTCGGGGACCTCCGCGAAGAGCGGGTCCATGGCCATGTGGCCGGTGAACCCCTCGGACTGCCTGAAGTTGGAGCCGTATTGGGCGATCTGGATGTCGAGAGGTCCCTGCGGGGGCATCAGGGGCATCTGGTGAGACGAAGATGGTGCAGCAGTAGTCATGCCCGTAGGAGGAGGATCCGAGGGAGAAGGGGCCGGGTCCGGGTCTCCCCTCCCAGATCGTCATCGTCGGAGTCCTCTCCAGATGATCTTCCTCCTGTAGAATGGTTGGCAGAGGGGGGACCGAGGGAGGGGGAGTCCGTCAACGGCCTGGTCCTCGTCCAGCTCAACTGTCAGGATCCTCCCCTCCATACCGAAGTAGAAGGGGGGAGGGGCCCTAGAAGTAGAACCGGGGCAGGGCAGAGAACCTGCATGCGGATCGGGCCCGACCCCACGCGAGAGGCCTCGTCAACCATGACCAGCTTGCCCACCGCCTGAGAGACGAGCTCTAGGATGGGCGACGTCCGCACCCGCGCCTCCTCAGGAAAGCCATGGATCCGCACCCACACCGCCGAGAGAGTTGAGGTCGTCGCGGGATGGGCGGTCGAGGGCTCGATGGAGATCTGCACCCTGCTGATCGGGAGGGTAAGGGCGGTACTACATGCACTGATGGAGAGGATCTCGGCAGACGGGAAGGTCACCGTGAACTGGGTCGAGGAGATCTCCCGGGCACTCCAGACGTGCCCCGACATCATATGCCGGAGCTCCTCCTGGATGAGCTCCGCGGAGATCACCACTGAGGCTGGGAGCTCCTGCCGCTCCACCACTGTGACCACAGCCAAGTTCTTGGGCACAGTCATCGCCACCCTCCCTGATATCAATGTAGTAGAACCCCCCGGCAACGGAGTGAGCGAGGTACTCCAACTTCTGGGAGGCCCGGCACGGGAGGGAGGCTCCTGGGAGTGCGGTGCTAGGACCCGGTGTCGTTGCCGACTTCTTCTTGTTCTTCTTCTTCTTGTTCTTCTTCTTTTTCTTCTTCGCCGGTTCATGAGGGCCTGGGGATTTGTCACGACGAGGGGAGCGAGGGCGGGGAACCTCCCGGTCCCGGCTCCACTCCGGTGCATCCTTGCCCGCCTCAGCGCGAGGCCCACCCTCCTGGAGCAGCTCCTGCATGAGCCGCTGCTCCGCGTGGCGCCCCTCCGGAGAAGCGCCCCTGCGGGTACCGTCCCTGCCCGAGTACCCGTGGGCATCCTGCCCCCGCTGGCCCCCACGGGGGGGGCGATCTGCCGCGGCCCTGGGAGCGAAGGGGAGAAGCAGCGCGCCTCGGGGACCTCGGCTGGGGCAGAGAGCGGCGGCCCGGCGGCCGGTACGGCTGTGCCCGTGTCGGACGCGGCGGCGAGGGGCGACGAGGAGGAGTCCTGCGGCGCGGGAGGGCGGGGGCGGGCTGCGGGGCCTCTTGCGGGAGAGAGCCTCGGCATATGTCATCGGGCCGGCGGCGGGAGGGGCAGAAGGCGCGGTGTCCGGCAGCGGGGAAGATGTAATGAGGGGGTTGCGGGGTGGCGGCGTCAGGACGGATGAGGAGAGAACAGAGGAAGCGATGACCCGGTGCGACCAGGAAAGAACCCTAATGGGTTGGGACCTGACCGCGGCGACCCCAAAACGGCCTAATTGGCCCCCGCTCGTGGGCCTATCGGCCGCGGACGCACGTCCTGCCCGCGCCAGGCCTGGACCGGGACTGGGCCGGCCACGGGCCCAATCCCCACCATCGACCCAGACACGGGGGCCGCGACCAGAGCCAATTGAGCCTGGGGACATGGCGCCGCCGGGTGAGCGGCCGCCTGCGCCGGCACCGACGAAGGATGGATCTCTAGGGGGGCCGATGTTCCCTCCGTCGCCACGCTAGCACCCGTGACTGCCCTCCGGAGTGGCAGCCCATGCGACGACTACAAGCGGCGACTGCGGGGGGGAGAGCGCTGTGCCGGCGAGGCCGCGCTGCCGATCTGGGAGACCGGACATGGCACGCCGCCGCCAGGAACTCCGCCAGCGTGGGGGACGCCGAGGGAGAGCACCGGCGGGCTGACTCCTCCGCCACCGCCTCTGCCTCCTTTTACTCGTTAGCAACATCGGCCCAGCGGCGCCCGCGAAGGTCCTCAGCGCCCTGCGCCGTGACGTGCGACGGCGGCGAGACCATCTCACCCCGGTCAGCGCCCAGGAACCTGCAAGGAGACGGCTTTCGTCGGGGCGAGGGGCGTACCTGCGAGGCGGCGCCGGCGAGTGCAGCAGCACCTGCGGGGGAGCCACGGGTGCGACGGGGACGGGGCAAACAGGGGAGCCGAAGGGCGGGGCCCCTACCAGCCGGCGGCGCGGGGCGCCGACGAGCTAGGGGCGAGCGCACGCAGCATCCAGGTCGCCATCCACATCTACTGTGGAGAACCCACTTCGACGTCTTCCCCGTTTTCGCGTATATTGCTCTAACATTTGAATGTTCTTTGTGTCACTACAGGAATTAGGTGAGAAGCCAACGGCCTTTGCCGCGGCATGGGACAAATAGCAGTCGGCTTAGGAATACGCCGACGACTACCATCGGCTTCCGGCCGTCAGCATAGTCGGCATCGGCATAGCTCTGGCCGTCGGCATTGCTGACATGTGCCAAGGTTTTGGCTCACCGTTGTCCTGGTCGTTGGCGCGTGACTTCTAACGGATGTCCGTCTGATGGGGTCGAAGCTATGCGAGGCCATCGTCTTAACTTCCCACATGGCACATGCCAGGAGCTCGCTGGGCGGGGCTATGCCAACAGCCAGACCATCTGCTCAGGTGCAAGCTATCCCGACGGCCAGGCCATCGGCTTAACTGGCCCACGTGGCACAGCCTCGGAGCTCTGGGCAGCACACATGCACATGGCTATGTCGACGGCCAGGCCATCGGACATAGGATTACCATGAAAAAATAAATAAAACCCAACTATTTGACTTTTAACAACAAATAAACAAACAAGCACAACAGTCTGATCATGAACAGACCAACGAGAGCTAATAAGAAACAAAGGAGCCTGTTGCTATACCATGCCATGGCTGCACGTGTCATTGGCTGCACCTGCTGACCTGCACCTACAAAATCGACAGCGAGTCAATAATCGAAACCAAGAAACGAGATTGCTACACATCAATCTATCTTGGAACAGAGACACATGACATCAAGGACTTGGCAAGCATGGCATGTGCTCAATATAATTACATAAGAATTCTCAATGTAATTGAGCTAAAAACTTGTCAAGCATGATCAAAATTTATCACATAATCTAGGAGACTATATATGTGTTCAAACTTTATTACTACCTCCGATTCTAAATAAGTGTCGCCATTTTGAACTAGAGTTAGTTCAAAACCATGACACTTATTTAGGATCGGGGGAGTACATAATAACACTGCTCCAATTATGAAAACAAGTATATGTTAGTTGCTAACAAGTATTGCTTTTATATCCTCAAGACATGATCACAAGCTAGATATAGACATGAAAACATCCAGGTCAGTTCTGAAAACAAGAACATTTTTGTTGCTAACAAGTAACCAGGTTTAGCTAAAATAAAAAAAATTGATACGAGAGGATGATTACACAAAGCACATTCAAATCCAAGCTATGCCGACGGCCGCCCTCAGGATATCTCCAGCTACGCCGACGGCCGATCTGCGCCGAGTTTTATTTCCTATCATCGGCACCTGGGACCTATGCCGTCAGCATAACAAAGGCTATCAATCGTAGTTCATTTTGTCCGTCGAGCCATTTTTCGTTCTATATATTGTATGTCTATTTGTTGTACCTTATAATTTCTCTGACGTTGAATATCTCATTTGATATAGAGTGTAACAGATTATGATATCTATGACATGTTCGTTTTGGTATTCAGGTGATATCAGCGTTTTACTGATAAACATGACTAGTAAGGTGTACACTGTGGTCTATGCTTCTTGCTTCATATTTGAGCCTCACATAATTTTCTTCAATGATATATTATCAGAACATCTACTTGATGTAGTTATTTTAGTTTGTAGCATGTATTTTCGCAGAACGCGGCAGTAATTATCTAGTTTCCACTAAAAATTAACTAATCGCCCACCAAACAAAATCACAATGCTAAAGTATCGGATAGCTCAATTATTTCCTAGCTTGGCCAATGGCTAGGCAATGCCTCCGTCGTGGACATTTCCACGCCTTAGCTCCAGCTCCTTGGCGGCAGCGAGCTCCTTGCCTTTGCCCCAGAGGAACGCGTAGAGCCCCAGCACGACGAGCGCCGCCCCGAGCACACCGCCAAGGTAAACCTGGGTGCCGAGCACGACGGCGTCGACGACGGTGGTCGCCACC
Source organism: Avena longiglumis (assembly GCA_030063025.1). Lineage (NCBI taxonomy): Eukaryota > Viridiplantae > Streptophyta > Magnoliopsida > Poales > Poaceae > Avena > Avena longiglumis. Next base: position 82,744,631 of record CP125976.1, read on the forward strand.
AGCGAGAGCGAGTTGAACATGGGAGGGTACACGGGCCCGCGTCGCGCCACCGCCCAGGACACCAGCACGAACGTGGCCCCCGTGTTGAACACCCCGGAATAGACAACCGTGGCCAGCTGCATGTCCCAGCGCAGCCTCCAGGTGGACCAGCCCGCTTCGGCGCCGGCACCTGACAGGGCGACCGCCACGGCGGCCGCAATGGCGGACAGGACGCTCCCGACGGCGCACGTGAGCGTCGTGGCCCAGTACCTGGACGGGAACACCACGGCTACCCTGGCCTGGACGACGAACCAGAGCGCGTAGCTCACGCAGCTCCCGCACAGAAACAGCGTGCCGACGGCCATGTTTCCGTGGACGACGGCGGCGGGGTTGGCGTGGGAGTGGGAGGATGGCCGGAGGTGCGGGAGGAGGAGGTGGGCGCCCTTGCAGAGGCTGACGACCATGGTGCCGGCGACTCCCGCGACGGCGCCGAGGAGCTTGGTCCTGCCGGGCCAGGAGGCGAGGGAGAGGCGCTCGGCCCGCAGCGCGACGGCGATGAGGAATGTGGCGACGGGGATGAGGTTGAGGAAGTCGACGGCGTAGGCGGCGCTGGTGGCGCGCAGGCCGAAGTAGTAGAGCCCCATCGCCAGGAGGACTCTGCACCAGGTGCATCATCATTCTCACGTGATGTTTGAGAGGAATTGATTGTGACAACGTTACTGTAGAAGTGTGTGGGTTCATATATATAGCTGGATGCGAACCCGAAGGTGGCGTTGATGGAGATCCATCCCATGACTGCCAGGTTCAGTTTCTTCAGCAGATCCCTACAAAGAATCAACGCGAGGAACAAATGTAAGAACATAGTATGGATGAATATATAGCGCAACTATATTTGCAAATGAAAGCCATAGATTATTTAAGCTGGCCATTGCATTTGGGGGCGGCATTTTCAGTATTCCCTCCGATCCGAATTAGTTGACTTAGATTTGTCCATACACGGATCTAGACATAATTTAGTACTAGACTCATCCATATCTTGATAAATTTGAGTCAACTCATTTAGGTCGGAGGGAGTAATTCTTTCTAATATTTTAGATAGACGAATGTACTCTTCTATCCAGCCCAACTATAGCGGGCTAATCCATTTAGATTTTTAATAATCGGGGAAAAAATTAGTTATATCTTGCCAAAAAATGGAAAACCTATGACTCAAACATGTTTCGAGCTATATATAAAGTATTTAATTATTCAACACAAACAAGCATTCAACTGACAAAGTTTTATCAAATCAGATTGAAACAAAAATTCAGATAGTTGGTGCTCACTCTAATTCTCCTCTGTTTTAGCGGCTAATGAGGGACTATTTTAGGGCTAAATCGTGCTTAGCGAGGCTATTAACGTTTTTTGCATTTAGCCTACAAAGGACCCAATATATATGTAGGAAAAGGAGGTCTCCCAAGAAAGGAATGCATGGGAGACATTGTTCTACCCAAGAAAGGAATTAAACTTTCTTTCCGTATATTGTGGCGCGTACAGGTTGTCAGGCACCACACACGCTTCTACTAATACTCACTGCAATTAATCCCTTGTGCTTATCAAGCACCTGACGAGCGAGAGATCATGTTCAGACAGTAACATTTTATCCAAAAAAAGTTCAGACAGAAACAAAACACAACGTAGAAACACACAAACACAAGCAATTACTTGGTGTACACTTCCCAAATTGACACACCGAGTAATGAAAGGTTTCCATGGAAGTCGATCGATACAGCATGCATGATCAGATGGATCAGAATACACCTAGCAGTCTGCATGCATGTCTAGCGCTTTCAGGAAAGGAAACTGACTGGCCCAAAAGCCAATTTCTCAACTGTCGAATATGCTAGTAAGGATGTAGAAGCGGGATAAGTGGGATCCCGTTTTTACACCACTAGGCTAACTCTAAACTAAGTAGGATAAGTGAACAAGTAGGATTTGACAACTTACTTTTCCCACTTGTCCCATTTTGGTTTGAAGTTAAACTAGGGATGTAAAAGTGGTATTATGTTTTACTACTATAATCTCATTGTATTTATTGCTTTGCAGATCTTAATGCAAAATTATGTATAAGATCTGTTTAACATTAATTTTTCTAGTTTATGGTAGTATGTTACAATATCTATCTGCAAGATACACTATCATCTCTCTTGTAATTAGTTTTCTGCATTCCCTAAGTTATTTTAAATTAATCTTCTGTGCAGCGCCTTATGCATGGACGATAGAGACATGGGGACGGGGACGACATGCATAGCCAGATCCATTAGCCTGCATCTGCAGGCATGCATGCATGTCTACCATTATCGTCAGGAAGTACTACTTCCTCCGTTTAATAATGTATATGGTTTTCTATTTTTCTTCTTCTAAAACACATGTATGCAAATATGTTTTACTGTGTAGCTTTACTTATTTTAGAGTGTATCTATTCCACTTTAAAATATCTAGAACGTCTTACACTAGTGCACGGAGGGGATACGTGTCAAGAATCTCCATCTAATGTTGTATCGCCCGCCACCTGTCGACCGATGGTCGTGTTTTTCGTCGCGACAAACAGACGAGTGGATTTCTCTTCTGTAAGTGTGCATACGTGTGCGCGTGTCCATGCATGCTGTTCGGTCTATCTTCAACCTAGCTGCTACATGCATGGCGCGCGGGTAGTAGAACCAAAATAATGTTCACGAATGCAGATAGCAGCCAGAAAATTAATGGCATGCTAAATTCCCAGGCGCGCAACTGCACGCGTACGTACCTCTCGAAGGCGACGGCGAGGGGCGCGACGACGGCGGCGGCGACGAGGTTGCGGTAGACGAGGAGGACCAGCGGGTGCATGCCGGCGTTGAGCGCCACCTTCGACATCAGCATCGTCACCACCGTGAACACCTGCACCAGCACCATCCCCGCCGGCAGCGCCACGCGCTCCACCCGCCTCCTCCGAGCGTCCCTCTTCGCATCCGCCATGACGGCGGCCACCGCATCCACGTCAACGGCGCCGACACCTACCGCCATGGCCAGGCAAGGAGTGAGTGTGACCTCAATTTCTTGACCGGGACACGACCCGAGTTGACGCCGGGAGAGGAGCTTGAAATAGATACTAGCCCAGAGCAATACCGTGGGCTGGCTAGCGGCTTTGCCTTTGAGTGGTGTTAGTGGTTTGTTTCGATCTATATATGGCTTCAAATTAGATCCAGGTTAGACAGAGAAATCGACCCAGATACACCAATTAGGGAAGATCCTGTAATAAGACATCCAATAGTGACATCTTCGTTCCTGGTTGAAACAAATTAAACAAAGAGGATATTTGGAAATATCTTTAGAAAACGAGTCATTAAATTTTATATTTTGGCAAGGATATCCTGGAATTAAATACAACAAGTCGTGGTTCATATTTGATGGTACGCATGCGGGATAAACGCTGAGGTGGAGGAAAGATTTTTTTTTAAGACAAAGTTTGTAATTAAGAGATGATCTCTTAGCAACAATCTCTCTCACTGTATATTTAGAATATGTGATTACTAAAGATAAAGCTAAGATATCTCTCGAAAAAGTTTTTTTTTGTCCCTATATATATACTAATATAGCAACCACACAATACATCCAAGGAGTGTGGCCCCCACCCCACCCCATTGGCTACATCCGGTTTTTTTAGAGAAACCACATATATTTCATTGATTGAAAATCAAGTTACATGAAGTAACACATTTGAACACTAAAAGACAGACCGGAATAAAATGATTATCCTAAAAACATTGCAGATAAAATCTAAAAGATCGAGAGATACAAAATGGTCCCTAGTATTTCCTGCAACCACCGAATCTAGCTGCCGCCGACAAACTCTAGTGCCGCTGAGACGAACGCTGGAAGAGACGCCAAGCCTCCACCATTGTAAGATCCAAAAAAGCACCATCACTACAAGGCTTTGTGAGTCGATGAATAGGCATGTTGCACGCAACGAGGAACATGTTGTTGTGGTACGTCGACCGGGGGACGTCCTCGTGCTGTTTTGGACCAAGATCTGTAACCTCCCATCGACGAAGTCGAAGAGAAACGACTGATCCACCACCTCCGGACCAATATCCTTGCTTCAGAGAAATCACCTCGCCCCGGCCGCCAGCACCATCGCAGATAATGACGAGCGCCGGCGACACAACAAGAAACTACTCTCGCTAGATCTAAAGAACGACGAGAAGACCAAGCCATCGATCTAAAGGACCGACTAGAACATTTTGCCATCAACTCCGAGTCTTCGCCATGAAAGACGCCGTGAGTGTGGGAATATAGTTGAGGCAAATTTATTAGCCCATACGTCGCTTTCACCATCCCAATGGAGCACCACAGTAGAGAGACCCTAACCCTAACTATTAGACGGAGAAACGAGACCCTCCTCCATCCTGCCGTAGGAACGGCAAGCGGAGGGAGAGGGAACTAATGTTCCTGCCGAAGATCTGAAGGAGTTTCTCCGCCACCGCATGTTAGGAAAGAGAGGCGGAAGCGTTTTTTTCTTCCCGCTACCATCCGATTTTGAGATATCGGGGTTGTCTTGCAGGTTGTGGTTAGACTCGCTATGGTATATGCTACTCCCTCCGTTTAAAAATATTAAATATTTTAGGTTTATGAAGCTAATGTATCTAGATAACTTTTAGTATATAGGTTTAAATAAATCTACATACTAAAAGATTATATACTAAAAGATATCTAGATACATTTATTTTATAAACCTAAAACATCTTATATTTACAAACGGAGAGAGTATAAAGCTAGACTAGAAGCTAATTTCTCGTTGACACAACAGGTACAAGTGTCAGCGGTGCAGCTATTGACGATGATACGGTCTGTAGACGCGTCAGCTGAAACTTATTCATTGCTCGCTTGACGAAACCTACAGACACTAATTTCTCGGCGCGCGGACCCCGAGTCGACTCGGCCATCTACTGTTCCGACCCCCTCCCCTGTTCATCGGGCACGAGTCGGGGGGGTTCGGACAGGGCCCACTTCCCCTTAGGGAGGGCGGCGTACGGGGTACCTTACCAGCATTCACTGCCGCCGTTCCTTCTCCGACTCACCGTTCCACCCTGCCGACCACCTCGCCTCCGTCGCTCTCGACTCCACCCTCGCCTTCGACCTTGCCTTATCCGTTCTCGACTCCACCCTCGCCTCCGACCTTGCTGCGGCTTCCCTGCCTCCCTCCGATGAGGAAACTCACGGTGCGGCGCCTAACCCTGGCGATTCCTGTCTATGGAGGGGAGAATGAGCCGCGTTGCGGCTCGACTCCTTGCGGAGCGGAGATTGGAGGGCTCCTCGAAGCGATTGAAACGCCAGGATGTTCCTCCCCTGATTACGGGGGCCATCCTTCATCAGGCCACCGATTGGGGGGGGGAGGGCTTCGCCAAGATCGTCAGGCAAGAGAAAATCTCGCGTACCTGATGCCGGTCTCTGGTTCATCGACTCCTTCTTCGACTTCGCCAGACTCGACAAGGGGATTGGGGAGGAGTCGGCGTGCTGGCAAGCGAGCGGTGGGGCGCCCCCGCAAGCTCGTCGCCGATGACTACAGTCCTGTTCAAGCCCGTCGAGGAGAGGCATATGCCCCTGCGGTGGCGGGGAGGAGGAAACGTGGTCGCCCTCGCGGATCTACGAGCAGGAGTTTGGCTTCACTGTTGGGTCAATCGACATTGGCGCCGGGAGACAGGGCCATCTTCTCCATTACCCTGCACCCAGAGCAGGGGAGATTCTCGTTTCGGGATGCTCTGGCAGCGACAACCTTGGTGGCGCTCAAGCGAGACTCGGTCAACGTGGGGGCTGTGATGTGCGCCCACCTGGAAGAGGGACAAGACAGGTGAAGAACACCTCGATGCTCGACTCGGAGCCACCTAGTCTCGCTAAGACACTCACGTGCGCTGGCGTGGAGGATGAAGCTGACAAGGCCTGGGGATTTTTCTTCGGACAACTGTGGGAAGACGAAGATACCCCTCCTAGGGTTTGGTCGGCTACTACTACACCACCCTCCCTTCGTGTCTGGATCCTGAAAGAGCTCGTTCAGTCCCGCTCCTTTGTGGCGGCGGACTGTTTTCCTCTCTCTCCAGAAGATGAACCAGATCTAAGTGCTAGCCTCTCTCTTAGTGCTGAGACTTGGAATATTCACCCAAAGCCTTCGTTCAAGCAGATTCTTGAGGTATGCATTATGGCTGAGAAGGGTAGAGGCAGGGGAAGAGGTCGTGGTGGCAACAACAAGGGGGAGCAATGGCAGCAGTTGCAGCAGCCACCTCAACAACCTCCCCCTTTTGGTTTTGGCTACCAGCATCCTCCCATGCCACAACAAGCTCAGATGATGCCGCCCCAGTATGGATCTTATCCTCCTTTCAGTTTTCCTCCATGGCAATTTGGTCAGCATCCAACTCATGCCTTTCAGGGGCAATTCTCTGTGCCTTGGCAACAACCTCCCCCTGGTTTTGCTGGCCAGTGGATGCCTCCCCAGCAGACTGTGCAACCTTTCATACAAAAGCCTTAGGGGAGTAGGTCCTCTCAATCTGGGAAGAACCAAAAGCAGAAAGCCAAAGATGTCAGTAAGGGTGAAGATGCTAAGTCTGTGGAGGGTGTCCAACAATATGTTCTCTCTATTGATTCTGGGTCTGGTGTTCAGGATAAACTGGATATTTATGCAAAAGTCATTTGCTACAATTGTGGTGAGCCAGGTCATCACAAAGCTGCTTGTGCCTCCCCCAGGATTTGCTTCATCTGTAGCTCTTTAGACCATGAGGTTGGAGCTTGTCCAGTTAAGAAACAGCCTCAGCAAATTGCTAAGTTTGTTGGGAGTGCAGCTTCAGGTCTGGGGTTTTATCACATTGAGCTGCCTTTCATGACATCTGAAGCTGTCCCTCCAAAAAACATTGGCCTTGTGTATGTTGATCAGGGGAGTATTTCCAAAGAGGAACTTTATCAGAATCTTGCTGCTGTTTATAGAACCAACTGGACCTGGCAGATCAGATGCCTTGATGAATGGTCCTTCCTGGTGAAATTTCCACCCCATCTCAAGGTGGGGGAGATTGCTGGTTACCCTAGCTTTGGGATGCCTAAGGAAGGTGTATTTGTTAAGGTGCATGTCTGGAATGGGGCATTGGATTACTATGCTGAATTACAGGATGTTTGGCTCCAAATTAAAGGTTTGAATCAGGCTTGGTGCAAATGGCCAACTCTCATGCAGTTTGTCACTGCTTTTAGCATTATGCAAGATGTTGACTGGTATGGTATGTTTAGATCCTTCTATGAGACAGTAAGAGTTAAGATCAAGTGTAGGGACCATACTAGGATTCCTGCCTCTAGGATCTTTGAAGTCAATGGAGTTCTTTTTCAAATTCACTTTGATGTGGAGGGGCCTGCCAGTGTGGTTAATGTTGAGGATGATGACCCTGACAACATCCATCCACCCAATCCTGATGAACATGAGGACCAGCTTGAGGACCAACCTCTAGAAGCCAAGAAAAGCTCAGATAAGATGGACATTGATGCCAGCTTGGGTGGGGATAAATCCTCCATCACTCCTACCCAGCAGAAAAACCAAGGTTCAAGAAAGCGGAAAGCGTAAGTGGAGCGTTGGGCTCTCGCTTAGAGTTTTGGGCGCTTAAGCGTTTCTAAGAATTACTGGTTTAGTAGTAGGTTTGCATCCAGAAGCATAAGAGAAGTAGAGGAGGAGTAGAGAAGAGTGTTGATTGCCGCGGGAAAGAAGATGTGTATGATGTAGAGAAGGGGGTGCTGTGGCCGCCATTATTGTTGTGTATGTGTACGTCAAAGGAAAGAAGGTCAGAGAAAAAGATGAGGATACTAGATGGAATACTCAGATCTAAAAAGATGAACATCTCAAATTAGGTTAGCAGACTAGGGTTTCATTATGGGCCCTACTGGGCCAGTTCTGTACCACGAAGCAGACCATAAGAACGAGTCTTTTACGTTCTTATTGCGCTAATGGTCCTTATCAGTGATTAAGGGGTCGCTTACGTCTAAGCGAAGCGTTTTTCCATCGCTCAGCGCTTAAGCACGCTTAAGCGTACGCTTAATTGCGCTTTCTTGAACCTTGAGAAAAACAAAGACCCAGGGAGTTCAAAACAAAAGTCCTTGGCTGCTTTGGCTGGCAAAATTCAGGAGGTTACTAGTTGTTATGGTCTCAATAGCGTTGTGCCTGCTTGATCTAGCAAACTCATTCCTATTGTTGATGAAGATTCCATGGAAAAAACCAAGGTGTTAGATTGGATGCAGGGCATGCATACTGATGATGCCTGTGTCAACCTCATTCAGGAAATGGAGTTAGCCAATGAGAACTCCCTTTTCTATGAGGACCCAGATAAGGAGCTTAGCCAGGAGGAGTTACTAAATCATGAACCTGAAAGGGAGAAAAACAAAGAGCAGGAGAAAAAGAACAAATGGGGACCTGTTTTTGGTGCAAGGCAGAGTGCTAGGTTTTCTGATAAAGAAGGGAAGACTATGCTATAGAAAGCCCAAGAGATTACCATGAGGAGGAACCTGGAGAAAACAACTGCTGCTTCTTCCAAGATGAAAGGTATTGCTCAACAAAATCCCTTCAACACCATTGCTACTAGTAATCTTGTTCTGATGGCTAACATTGTTGGTGTTGCCATTCCTAGTCTTGAGGAATCCTCCTTAGTTATTTCTGTGAACAGTAATAATGCTTTACCTTCTTCCTATGTTTCACCTTCTCCTAGTAGTCCCCTAGGAGAGAAGAGTTTTGAGGATGATTTCCCTGATGCTTTGGGTTGGTCTATAGTTAGTAAACATAGGTGGGGCAAGCACCCCAAGAAAATCAGTTTAAAATGAATTGTGTCTTTTGGAATCCTAGGGGAATTCAAGCCCTTGGTAGAAAAACTGCACTTATAGACCTTTTTTCAAAGACCCATGCTCATTATGTTGGTTTCCAAGAAACTAAGAAAGAAACCATTTCTTGCAATTATTTGAATTCTCTAGTAGGAAATAGGATGTTTGATTGGAAAGATCTTCCTGCTGTTGGTTCTGCTGGAGGCATTGTGGTAAGAGTAGATTTAGATTTCTTTGAGGTAATTAGTTGGCAAGTCCTTAATTTTTCTGTCTCTGTAGATGTCAGGCTGAAGGCCAAAGACACTATAATCAGGATTGTTACTGTTTATGGATCTTCCTATGAAGATAAGAAGGAAGATTTTATCTCTGAATTGCATAGTCTCTTTGTTGATTACTCTGGTCACACAATCATTGGTGGGGACTTTAATTTGGTTAGATTTCAGTGTGACAAGAGTAATGGAAATATTGATCATAAAAGTGGAGTAATAAGTTCAATGCTTGGGTTGATATTTGGAGCCTGCTTGAAGTTAATCTTAGTAATAGGAAATTTACTTGGGAAAATAATAGAGAAAACTTGATTATGTTAAACATTGACAGAGTTTTCTGCAGTGTTGAGATAGATCAAATGTTTCCCCTTGCATCTATTAGGGCCTTGCCTAGGTTGGGTAGTGACCACACCCCTATTATGTGGGAATCTGGGTGTGATGTCAAGCCTAAAACTACTACTTATAAATTTGAGAAGTGGTGGCTCATGAGAAGTGACTTTAAAACTCTTGCCATTGCCAACTGGTCCTTGCCCATTAGGGGCAAAAATGCAGTTGATATCTGGCAAATGAAGGTTAGGAGATTTAGGTCTTGCTCTAAAGGTTGTAGTAAGAATATTGAATCCGAACTTAGAAACCTTAAGAAAGACCTCATGGAGGAATATGATTTGCTTGACATTAAGGCAGAGTCTTCAGAGCTTTCTACAGAAGAACGGGCAAGACTTAAGCAAATATATTCTAAAATGAATTTGCTTTGGTTAAAATAGGAAATCAAAGCAAAGCAAAGATCTAGAGATAGGGATATTAAAGAGGGGGTAGAAATACTGCTTATGTTCATGCTGTTTCTAACGAGAGGAGAAGGAAAATGCTTGTACATTCTCTAGATGGGCCTGATGGGCCTGTTCAGGATGAGAATGCTATGATGCAAATTGCTACCTCCTTTTATAAGGATCTCTTCAAAAAAGAGGAGCCTTTTGGCTGCACTATTTGTGAGGATTTCTTCTCCCCCAATGAAAAAAATCTCTGCTTCACAAAACCAGGCTCCAGGTCCTGATGACCTTCCTTTTATTTTCTATCAGCAATTTTGGGAGACTATTAAATCTGACCTTATGGCCATGTTTACTGACTTCCATCAAGGCAAATTAGACATTTATAGACTGAATTTTGCTATTCTGACTCTTATTCCGAAAGAGCCTGAAGTTAGCAGTATGAAAAAATTTAGACCTATTAGCTTACTCAATTGTGTCTTCAAGATTTTTACTAAAGTTTTAACTAACCGTTTAGCTTTACTGATGAATTCTATAACTTTTTGCAATCAATCTGCCTTTATCAAAGGCAGATTTATCTTAGAAAGTGTTGTTACTGCACATGAAGTTATTCATTCTATCTCTCATGATAAGAATGAAGGGCTTGTAATTAAATTATACTATGAAAAAGCCTTTGATAAGGTTGACTTGGACTTCCTCCTTGACCTCCTAGCTAAAAGAGGCTTTAGTCCCACTATTATTTCTTGGATTAAAGCCATTACTCATGGAGGGTTTGTTGGGGTCAAATTTAATGATTCCATTTGTGATTTCTTTGTCACTGGCAAAGGGCTTAGACAAGGAGACCCCATTTCCCCCCTTTTATTTAATTTGGGGGTGGATGTCCTAACCAGGGTGCTTATCAAAGCCTATAATTCTAATTTGATCAAAGGCCTCTGTTCTGACTTACACCCTGGGGGGGGGAGGGTCATTTGCTTGCATTATGCAGACGACACCATCCTTTTTTCTGACAATAGGCCTTACTTTGCTACCAACTTAAAATGGGTTTTAACCTGCTTTGAGCAAGTCTCTGGGATGAAGATTAACTACTCCAAAAGTGAATTCATTCCAATAGGGCTGGAGGACTCTGATATTGCTCTGTATTCTAATATTTTGGGGTGTGCTGTTGGTCACTTCCCCATTAAATATTTGGGTACTCCTTTGCATTATGAAAAACTTATAAGGGAGGATATCCAACCTCTTATTGACAAAATCCTTAAAAGGATAGCTGGTTGGAGAGGGAAGTTACTATCTTATGCAGCTAGAGTGATTCTTATTAAAACCTGCTTAGCTAGTATCCCTGTTTATCTGCTCTCCTTTTTTAAATTTCCCAAATGGGCCTTAGACCTGATCAACTCCCAGATGGCTAACTGTCTTTGGAATGACTTTGAGGGGCATAGGAAACTGCATTTATCTTGTTGGAAACTAGTTTGTAGGAAGAAGGAGTTTGGAGGCCTAGGGATCCTTGACTTAGCTAATGTCAATTTGGCTCTCCTTGGGTCTTGGATAAAAAGATATACCAAGGATGAGGGTAAGGTCTGGAGGTCTATAGTTGACTCCAAGTATGATACTTGTAACCCCAACATTTTTTGTAGTAGGCAGGCTGGGGTGTCTCAATTCTGTAAAGGGGTCCTTTGGGCCATTAATAGTGTTAAATTTGGTTACAGATGGCAAATTGGGCATGGGACTCAAGTCAGTTTCTGGGAAGACACCTGGTTTGGAACCTACCCTTTGTCTGTGCAATTTTTTGAAATTTATGTCATTTGTAATGAACATAACAAGACTGTTCAGCAGATTTGGGATGGCTCTTCCCTTAGTCTTACTTTTAGGAGAAACTTTAATAGTAATCTGTTAAATCAGTGGTATGAGCTGGAGGCAATTGCTTCTGGTATTTCCCTTAACTCCAACACTGATGCTTTGATTTGGCAATATGAAAACAAAGGAGTTTACTCCACTACCTCCCTTTATGCTATCATCAATTTTGGGGGTGTTATTCCCATTTATATACCTGCTGTTTGGAAGCTTCATGTCCCACCTAGGGTCCACATCTTCCTTTGGCTGTTAGCTCATAACAAGTTAATGACTAGGGATAACCTTAAAAAAGACATCTGAATAAACCTGAGGATTGTGTTTTCTGTTCTGAAGATAAGTCTATTGACCATCTCTTCTTACAGTGCTTGGTTGCAAAACAGGTTTGGAGTATCATCTCCCAATTCTTTGGCTTTGCTATTGGAAATGATTACCTGTCTATAGCTAAAACTGGATCCTGAACAAAAAATATGTTGTTCTAAATTCAGTGTGTTCAGCTGCTCTTTGGTGTCTCTGGAAATTTAGGAATGATTTAATCTTTAATGGTCTTCCTTGGATAAACTTACATCAGGTCCTGGGGAAGATCTTGACCTCAGTAAGGCACTGGAGATTGATTTTCAAGGATGAGATGTTGGAAAAGGTGGAGGAGTTCTGCACTCACCTCTCCAAGATTCTGGCTTCGTCGTTCGCTCTGATGAGCGACTAAGCAGGAGTGCTGAAGCTGAAGGGGAGGACCCTTCTGAACCGTCGTCGCCGGCGAGCAAAAGAGTTGCGCGGTTGGGGACCTGGGCTACACCGACCTACACACTGGCAGCAGCAGTGTTTCCCTCTCCCCCTCTGTAACTCCTAAATTAGGCTGGCGCTCTCTCTGTTATCTGGGAAGTCTCTGTGTGGCTTCCCCCTGCTTTAATATCTGTTTTTAGTTTCTAGTTTGTTTTGGACCTCATTTCTGTAAGGTGTTATTTGTACTGAACCTGAGTTTCACTCCAGGTTTCGTTGATGTTATCAATGGAACCGGGGACGGGGTCCCTGTTGATCTAAAATAAACCTACAGACACCATCAACCAGCGAGGTGCATGTGCTCTCCTCACATCGCCGCTTCAATGTGTTGACGAAACCTACAGACACCATCAACCAGCGAGGTGCATGTGCTCTCCTCACATCGCCGCTTCAATGTGTTTCGCCCTAAAAGCGTGTCTCGGGCGAGAAAAAATGGATGTCCATCAGGCTTGCGAGCAATGAGCTGACTCTACTGTGCGGGTCGTCGGCTCGTCCCTATACAATTGTTTCTACATTATTTTTTTTTGTTCTAGTCGAAACGTTAAAAAAGGTTATTGTGTCCGAATGTGTACACTTGCGCGTAAATTTCTGCTGCTGGGTACCCATCAAAAGTGCTCCACTCAGGAATATAAGACATTTTAGCTTTGTAAAATGAATATATCTAGATATCTTTTAATGTATAGGTTCACTCCGAACCTTTATGAATCTATATACTAAAGGATGTCTAGATATATTTGACTCACAAACCTAAAACATCTTATATTTTTAAATGGAGGGAGTGTAACACAGCATGCACATAATAGAAAGATAATTTTATTAACTTGACAACCGTTAATAAATTTGTGAAATGAAATTAAGGTATGGGGAATCCGTCTACCCTGAGGTATGGGGTACCCATCAACTGTGTTACACAGCGCAGAATTAAGGCACGAGAAATCCGTCTACCCCGAGGCTACTTATTTTTTGAAAGGCAATTTGCTGGTCTTATAAGGAGTCCGTTCTAAAGTTTTTGTAAAATGAAAGTATTTAGACAATTTTTTGTGTACATTCGGACTGAACTTACATACTAAAAGACGTCTAAATATATTCATTTAACAAAAGCTAAAACATCTTATATTATGAAAACGGAGAGAGTGAAATATTTACAGGTTGCCAAGGGCAAGGAACAACCAAAAGGAAATTTGGAGAACGCAAGCGGGTCCAAAACCATGTGCACTGCATGATTAAAGCCCATTCAGGGAGGTTCCCAGACCATATCTCTCTCACCTTTCTTGCTCCTGCAAAATCCCACTCATTTGCGTCGTCACGGATTCCGCAGGCACTAGATCACGTAGGCGCGTGTTGTCGCGCCCATCCATCAAAAGAATAGATTGTTAGAAAATTATGAAAATACATTTTGACATCCACATGTTCTGGTGATAATATATGGTCTTATAAACCTGGTGATAGTATATGGTCTTATGAAAATACATTTTGACATCCACACATTCTGGTTATCCATCTCATGTGAGTTGATAGAATACAAATAGTTTCCAACAGGTTTCACCATGCATTCGTTGCCCCATTCAGTGAATGTGTCCAATTTATTATTTATTTTAGGACAAATCCTTCCTCGTTGTTTCCTTTCAACCCTTTGTCGAATATTTGGCTTCTAAAATTTTGTTGAAAAGATAAAATAGACTTACTAGTTCAGAAGAGAAAAATGACAAGTTGAGTAAGCAAAAATTCAAAGATAAGTATAAGTTGAACACTTATGAATGATTCTTTAGCAACATGTCACATGGGAAATTCATAGGAAATGCCTTTATCCAAGTGTTAGGCACTAATTCCTCAATACATTCATAAGCTAGTTCACTATCAACTTTTCAGTTTGTCCATATTGTTCTGCTGGAATATTAGTTGACATGGAAATAGCGCATATGTCATATTTTAGAGTCTACCCTCTATTTCGTGCCTTTTGGTTAGCATATGCTTCGTAGAAAAATTGTGTTTTGTATCTTGAAATACTTTTTAAACAACGTTGATGAGACCATGCAATAAAATAGTGCAAAAATACCATTAAATTCATCCAGAGTACTATTTTTTATTGCCTTCAAGAAATCATGGAAAATTAACACTCAAATTTTCTAATACTTTATTAGATCATGGGAAAATAACATAAAGTTTTCTACTATTTTCCTTGCCTTCTATAAATAAAAGAAAAATAATATAAATTTTCTTATTAATTTTCTTGCCTTCTAGAAACCATGGAAAATTAGCATTCAAATTTTCTAATAATTTCTTGACTTTTGTAAATCATGGAGAAATAACATACATATGTTTACAATATTTCTTACCATTTAGAAATCATGGAAGAATAACATATGATTTTATACTATTTTACCTGCCATCAATAAATCATAGAAAATTAGCATTTGAATTTTTTATATTTTCCTTGTCTCCTATGAAAAAAATAAAATACTTTTCTATTATTTTTGTTGCCTTCTATAAATCATGGAAAATGACATATATTCTCTATAATTATTCTGGCCTTATAGAAAACAAGAGAAAATATATAATTTTCTAGTAATATTTTTCTCGCCTTCTATTAACACACAAATTTTCTAATATTTTTCCTTCTATAAATCCTAGAAAAATAGTATACAAGTTTCTACTATTTTTCTTGCCTTCTATAACACATGAAAAATTACAAAGAATTTTTTATAATATTTATCTTGCCTTCTATAAATTAGGGAAAAGTAACATACAATTTTTCTACTATTTGTATTTTATTGTAGAAATCATGGAAAATAACATACATTTTCTACTACTATTATTGCCTTCTACATATCATGG
Source organism: Avena longiglumis (assembly GCA_030063025.1). Lineage (NCBI taxonomy): Eukaryota > Viridiplantae > Streptophyta > Magnoliopsida > Poales > Poaceae > Avena > Avena longiglumis. Next base: position 82,759,953 of record CP125976.1, read on the forward strand.
AAAATTAGCATTTGATTTTATAATATTTTTATTTCCTTCTATAAAACATGGAAAATAACATACACTTTTTAATCTATTTTTTCCTTCACAAAAACTTAGAAAATTGATATGCAATTTTCTACTATTTTTGTAGCCTTTTATAAATCACGGAAAATTATATTTTAAATTTCCAATGTATTATTTCCTTCTACAAATTAAGGGAAAATAAAATATTATTTTCTATTATTTTATTTAAATCATGGAAGTATAATACTCATATTTTCTACTGTTTTCCTTGCCTTCTAGAAATCATGGAAAATTAGCATTCAAATTTTCTAATACTTTTTTCCCCTTCTATAAATCATGGAAAAATGACATATATGTTTTATACTATTTTGGTTTCCTTCTAGAAATCATGGAAAAACGAGATACAGTTTTCTACTATTTGTCTTGCCTTTTGTAAATCATGGAAACATAGATTTCAAATTCATGAAACCCTACCGTATGTTTTGTTGGAATTATGCCCTAGAGGCAATAATAAAGATGTTATTATTATAATTCTTGTTCATGATAAAGTTTATATTTCATGCTAGAATTGTATTAAGCGGAAACATTAATACTTGTGTGGTTTGTGAACAACACCGTGTCCCTGGTACGCCTCTAAGGACTAGCTAATTGATCAATGATGGTTAAGGTTTCCTAACCATAGACATGAGTTGTCAATTGATAATGATATCATATCATTGGGAGAATGATATGATGGACAGACCCAAACTAAGCGAAGCAATTAGATCGTTTCATCGTGTTCATCTTTGCGAAGCTTTTCCTATGTCAAATATTGTATTCCTTAGACCATGAGATAATGCAACTCCACAGTACCGAAGAAAGCTTTGAGATCATCAAACGTCATCCTATGAGAGGGTGATCATAAAGGTGTCTCTCGGTGATCGGAAAGTATCATTGGGTTGTATGTATCGAGATGGAATTTGTCCCTCCCAAGTCGGAGAGATATACTTGGGCCCACTCGTGTCGATATCAAAACCGCTTGCAAGCATGTGGTTAAGGAGTTAATCACAAAGTGATATCGTATTAAGAACGAGTAAAGTACTTGCGTGAACGAGATTGAACTAGGTATGACTGCAAGCGATCGAATCTCGGGCAAGTAAAATATCGCGAGAAGGGAATATATATATGGGATTGATTGAATCCTGGCATCGTGGTTCATCCGATATGATCATCGATGAATGTGTGGAGTCAATATGGGTGCCTGCACCCATTGTTGATTATTGATAGAAGATCATGTCGCATATTCTCGAACCCGCAGGTCACACACTTAACGTATCTCGACGCTAGGATAGATTGGATAATTGGTTTATGAATTTTTGTTGGTCTCGGATGGGATCCGAGACATCACGAGAGGTTCGAATGGTCCCGAGAATAAGATTCATATAAGGCGAGGCAGTTTTGGAGTTTGGAATTGTTCCAGGTTAATCGGTATTGTATGCAGAAGCTTCTAGAACCTTCGGAAGGGACCAACGTGGACCCACCTTCCGGGAGAGGGCATGGTCCTATGAGGGAGTGTCCTGGCCGCATTGGGCCAGGGGCACAAGGCCCCATAGGGCCCAGACGATCCTAGAGAGTTTAAATCGTTTAAACTAGAGATAGGGTTTCTAGAAGAGGGGAGAGTCCATGCCCCCCACTCCTTATCCTTTGGGCTTGGGGGAGGGGCTAGGGCTGCGCCCCCCCCTCTATATAAAGAGGGGTGGGGGCGCACCAACCCCACACACCTCTCCTCCAAACCCTAGCCGCCTTGCTAGCTTTCCTCTCTCCCTCCCGACTGTTTGTAGGCGAAGCCCTGCTGCAGAAATTCTCCACCATATACACCACGCCGTCGTGTTGTAGATCCAATCTATATCTACACCATACTTGCTGGTCCGAGGAAGGAGGAGACGTCGAGGTGCTGCACGTGTGCATCTCACGGAGGCACCGCCACTTGTGGTGCTAGATTGGATCGGATCACGAGGAGGAGAAGCGAGTACGACTACATCACCCACGTTCCGACGAACGTTCCGCTGTGCGAATCTTCAAGGGTATGAAGATCTAATCCAATCTCTCTCGTTGATTGCATCTCCTAGATTAGATCTTGGCTTTCCCTCTGTTCGCATCCGTAGAAAATTTTGATTTACTATGCCGCGAAACCCTTCAGTGGTATCAGAGCTAGATCTATGCGTAGATGTGTTTCACGAGTAGAACGCAACATGGTTGTTGCGGGCGTTGATGTTTTCTGTTGCAAGCCTCTTGTTTGTGTTCTTCTTATGACGCGGGATAGTGAGATTGAAGCGGTCCAGGCCAACCTTACGCGACGTCGTTCACGAGACCGCTCGCACTTGACGTGTGGCTTGTACCACACATGCGGCTGGTGGATGTCAGTTTCTCTCACTATAGTTGTCATGGGATTAACACCGGAGTTTGGAAACCATAATATCACCGTTGTGGCTTTCCGTAGGTAAGAATCGTTCTTAGCATCTACTCCCGTAAAGCCACGTAAAACATGCAACAACAAAGTAGAGGCGTCTAACTTGTTTTTGCAGGGAGTGTTTTCTGTGATATGGTATGGCCCAAGATGTGATGTGTATAATGTATGCGATGATCATGTTTTGTAATGTTTCACGACTTGAATGTCGATGAGTACACAACCGGCAGGAGCCATATGGTTGTCTTTATAATTGTGTATGACCTATGTGTCAACTTCTTATACGCCATGTAATAGCTTTACTTTATCGCTAAGTAGTTAGCAATAGTTGTAGTTGCTATTCGTGGTGGAGGCAATCATGGTGGAGTGATGGAGATCATGCCGGAATGCACAAGATGGAGATCATTGCGCGAGGATTGGCTATACCATGTCACATAAAGTTATATGCATGTGATGTTTATCCCTTTATGTATCTTATTATGCTTAGATCACGACGGTAGCATTATAAGATGATTCCTCACTTAAAGATCAAGATAAAAACTGTGTTCTCCCCAAGTATGCACCGTTGAGAAAGTTCGTCGTGTCCAAGCATCACGTGATGATCGGGTGCTATAGACTCTACGCTCACATACAACGGGTGCAAGCCAGTTTTGCACACGCAGAAATACTTGGGTCTAGCTTGACGAGCCTAGCATGTACAGACATGACCTCGGAACACAAGAACCGAAAGGTTAAGCATGAGTCATATGAGTGATATGATCGACACTTTGTTGTCCACCATTGAAACCACATCTCTTCTCGTGATGATCGGATTAGGTGTGGTGAATTTGGATCGTGTTCACTAAACAACTTGAGGGATGTTGAATTTAGTGGGAGTTCATCTAGTAATTTGATTAAATTGAACTATTTATCATGAACATAGTCTAAATTGTACTTGCAAATACTGTAGATCACATGTCCAAGTCCAACTTCAACTTCAATGTTTTTGCTGAGAAGGAAAAGCTTAGAAACAATGGGTCTAACTTCACCAATTGGTTCCGCAATCTAAGAATCATTCTGTCTGGCGGACAAAAGGACTATGTACTTGGGAAAGCGTTAGGTGACCCCTTATTTGCAATCAAGCGCCCGATGAGAAAGCTGTCTATCAACAAAGATGATTATGGTGTGATTAAGAGCACCATGTTGTTTGCTATGGAACCGAGCTTCAAAATCGTTTTGAAGAGTATCCCTGCCCTTCGAGATTCTCGAGGAGCCGAAAACCATGTTTCGCACTCAGCCCGCTCGAGAGATATGAGATCTCCGAGAAGTTCTTTAACTGCAAGATGGAGGAAGGGAGTTCCGTTAGTGAGCACGCCATAAAGATGTCGGGCTACACTCAACGTCTTGAGCAACTGGAATGCACGATTCCAGAGGAGCTCAAGATTGACAGGGTTCTGCAATCACTCCTCCCAGCCTACAAAAGTTTTGTAGTGACTCATAATCGATTGGTTCCACTGATACGATCACCGAGCTCTTCGCAAAGCTGAAGGCTGCAGAGGTGGACATCAAGAAGGATAATCATGTGTTGATGGTCAACAAGCCCTCCTTTAAGAAAGGTAAGGGAGCAAAGAAACCCTTCAAGAAGGGCGGCGGCAAGCGCAATGCCCCTGCTGAGAAGAAGCTCAAGTCTGGTCCTAAGCCCGACACTGAGTGCTTCTATTGCAAGGACAAGGGTCACTGGAAGCGCAACTGTCCGAAGTACTTAGCGGACAAGAAGGCTGGCACCATCAAAGGTATATTTGATATACATGTTATTGATGTTTTCCTTACTAGCCCTCGCTAGTGCCGGGTATTTGATACGTTCGATTGCTAATATTTGTAACTCAAACAGAGCTACGGAATAGACGGCTTGTGAAGGATGAGGTGACGATGCGCTGGCAACGGATCAAGAGTTGATGTGATGGCCGGCACGCTCTCCTTAGTTTTACCTTCGGATTAGTTTTAAACCTTAATAAGTGTTATTATGCGCGTTGAGCATGAACATTATTTCTGGATCATGTTTATTGCAAGACGGTTATTCATTTAAATCGGAGAATAATGGTTGTTCTATTTATATGAGTAACATATTTTATGGTCATGCACCTCTTGTGAATGGTTTATTTCTTCTAAATCTCGAAAGGGATGAAACACACATCCATAACATTGAGGCTAAGAGATGCAAAGTAGATAGTGATAATACTACTTATTTGTGGCAATCGCTGCCTAGGTCATATTGGTGTAAAGCGCATGAAGAAACTCCATTCGATGGACTTTTGGAGTCTCTTGATTTTGAATCATTTGACACATGCGAACCATGCCTCATGGGCAAGATGATCAAAACCCCGTTCTCCTCGGATGATGGAGCGAGCAACGAACTTGTTGGAAATCATACATACCGATGTATGCGACCGATGAGTGTTTCGACCTTGGTGGATATCGCTATTTCCTCACTTTTACCGATGACTTAAGTAGATATGGGTATATCTATTTAATGAAACATAAATCTGAAACATTTGAAAAGTTCAAGGAATTTCGTAATGAAATGGAGAACCATCGTAATGAAAGATTAAGTTTCTACGATCCGATCGTGGAGGTGAATATTTGAGTTATGATTTTCACGCATCTTAAAGCAAGTGGAATCGTTTCACAACTCACGCCACCGAACACCACAAATAATGGTGTGTCTGAGCAGGAATCGAACCCTATTAGATATGGTCCGATCAATGATGTCTCTTACTGATTTGCCGTTATCATTTTGGGGTTATGCATTAGAAACCGCTGCATTCACTTTAAATAGGGCTCCATCTAAATCCGTTGAAACGACACCGTATGAACTGTGGTTTGGTACTAAACCTAAGTTATCGTTTCTTAAAGTTTGGGGATGCGAAGCTTACGTCAAGAAGTTGATGCCGGACAAGCTCGAACCCAAAGCGGAGAAATGCGTCTTCATAGGATACCCTAAGGAAACTATTGGTATACCTTCTATCACAGAACCGAAGGCAAAGTGTTTGTCGCAAAGAACGGTTCCTTTCTTGAGAAGGAGTTTCTCTCGAAAGAAGTGAGTGGGAGGAAAGTAGAGCTAGACGAGGTTATTGAACCTTCTCTTGAATTGAGAGTAGCGCAAGACCTGAAATTGTTCCAGCACCGCACCAACAATAGAGGAAGCTAATGACAAGGATCATGAAGCTTTGACGATGTTCATCTTGAACGTCGCAGTCGACAAGGTCGCGTGCCCCTCCTAAGTGGTAGCAACCTGTCTTGACCTTGTTGGTAGAAGATGGAACCCACGAACTATGAGGAAGCGATGATGAGCCCAGACTCTGAGAAATGGCTGGAAGCCATGAAATCCGAATTGGGATCCATGAGCGAAAACCAAGTATGGACTTTGGTGGATCCTCCTAGCGACCGAAAGGCCGTTGAGTGCAAATGGATATTCAAGAAGAAAACGGACGCGGATGGTAATGTTACCGTCTATAAAGCACGGCTTGTCGCAAAAGGTTTTCGACAAGTTCAAGGTGTTGACTACGATGAGATTTTCTCTCCCGTAGCGATGTTTAAGTCCATTCGGATTTTATTAGCAATTGCTGCGTTTCATGATTATGAAATATGGCAGATGGATGTCAAGACTGCTTTCCTCAATGGGAACATTGATGAAGAGTTGTATATGATGCAACCCGAAGGTTTTGTCGATCCTAAGGATGCTAGTAAAGTATGCAAACTTCAGCGTTCCATTTATGGACTGAAGCAAGCATCTCGGAGTTGGAACCTTCATTTTGATCAAGTGATCAAGAGCTTTGGATTTGTTCCAAATTGCTACGAAGCTTGTATCTACAAGAAAGTGAGTGGGAGCTCGGTGACGTTTCTGGTACTGTATGTGGATGTAACACCCTCAGAATCGGACCTATGCAAGTTTTAGCGAAACCCGCATAGAAACGATTCAAAGGTGCCCACCAGGCACTTGCGTGCGGGTGGAAAACGAAGTAATAACATTACACAACAGTCCTCGATGGGACCCACAGAACAGATATATATACAACACGACTCCATGAGTCAAGATTACAGATATAATATACAAAGATCCAAATCACCTTGAAAATGATAGAGCGTCCGACTACGGACAAGATGCAAATGGGGCTAAGAGCCCTGAAGAATAACCAATGGCGTCCATAACCCTGCCCAGGCCAAGCCGGAAGGGTAACCCGCCTACCGACGCCGATCCCAAAACCTACTTAAAACAAAGGGTGCCGACAAAGGGCAAAGGAAAAGAGGAGCATCGATCGAGGCCAAGACACGGCGAGGCTAGAATTCCGGTCCTCGCCTACATAGGTATGGTGGATCAAGCGGCGGCAAAGATGCACTAAACAACCTATAGAGACTCGGTATCACTGGCGGCTATCGGAGAGGGGTAAGAAAGACCTATTCGGAACCATCCTGATGTTAACATCAAACAAACCCATCCTGGTGCTTCCCCCTCGAGACCACACGAGGAAGTCAACCGAGGAACTCACACAGTTGGCAGTTTTACTTATTCAGTTATCGTTGCAGCAATTACTAGTCAGGTTTAGATAATCATTCTGATAAAGTAAGCAGTGGGCACTTTTAGTTAACCATTCCGTTATAGTTACAACACTTACTAATCAGATACAATTAGCATGAGATAACCCAAAACCCAGCAGTTGTTGGTACTTTTATTTAGCCATTCCGTTGTAGTTGCAATACTTACTAGTCAGATACAATGGTCGCAAGCGACAAACCAAACAAGCAATTGTTGGCAGTTTTATTTAGCCATTCCATTATAGTGAAGCTGATTACTAGTCATTATAAAGTCAAATTTATAGCACTACTTTAGTTATAGTTGTCTATGATCGAGATACTGTGCTCCAAGTCGTCCATAACCGCGGACACGGCTTTTAGAAAGTTTTACCCGGCCAGGGTGCACCAATAGCAACACACACTCGATCAACCTCGGAAAAACCAAATCAAAACCCAACGAGGCCTTCACGACAAAGCAATCACAGGATTCAGAAATATTTCAGGGGCCACCCTTAAAGTAGACCATAATGAAACCGGCCGGCTCGACGGACTCAAGGTTTGGGGGACGGTACGTGAACGATCGAACCCAAAACTGGGCTTGTCGACACCGCGGAATCGTGCCACGATCCTAAACAGTACAGTGTGCTCCTCGCACAATCGTAAATAAAGCAGTAAAGCATGGCATAAGTACAGGATAGTAATAAAACCTCAAACTAGTTTGTGGCCCCAAGAAATAAGACTGAATCAAGCTCTGGCTCAGGGGGGGTCCCATAATCCTCCCGGGTGTGGATAGCGCAATAAATCAAGGAACAGGTATCAAGTACTCGGGGGTCCTACGGGACACAAGTGGGCGGTCGGAAACCAAATATTATCTATCACCCACCGATGCCTCTGCTTACTTACTTCAATTTTAGTTGTTAAACAGTAATTAAAGTGAACGGTAAGTAAAGCCATGATCATCTCCAACATCAAACATGCGGCAATACACCAACAACTGTGGCACTTGTTGACACGCAACAGCACTTGAGCAAGCGACTACGACGCGCGAGTCCAACTATCTACCAAACAACAGTTAATAGGATGTGTCTGAGGCAATATAAGGCTGCAAGGGACATCACGGGTACGAAAACTAGAGCATCGCAACACAGATAGCAATAGATCAACAGGAGGGAATAAATACTATAAAGTAAGATAGGTAGAAAGGGGGAGATGCTCGCCTGAAAACATTGCCGAAGGTTCAACCGAAGAACGGACGACACTCGCATCAACTCAACAGCCTTATCCGCGAAGAAGCAAAACACTAGAATAAACACCGGATGCAATATTTAATACTACGGCAAAAGATCGGGCATGATGCATGTATGATGCATGGCATGGAAAAGCTGCGATGCAATTAGGTCATATTAAGCGGAACCGGGGTCCCGACAATTAAATATATGGTTCAAGTTGTTTAGATACCCTGCATTTTAAATGTTGTATTAACATGGCCAAATATAGCACCGGTTTGCTACATCAATTTAAATGAGGCCGATATGAGACTAGATTCGCCCGCATATGGGCCCCATATTTAATTATTAGGTGAATCGGCATAAGGCCCCCAAACCACATGACAATATGCATGCAAGTATGACAATTTAATATGCAACAAGTATATATCATTTAATAAAATAAGGTCTCGGGTTTGGGTTCACACATTAGGGGGTCTCGACGAACTTGGGGTTCCGGGGTTCGGGGTCGGTCTCAGGGTTCGGATCTGGGTTCGGTCTCGGCGGGAGCGTTCTCGGGTTACTGGGGTAGATCTTGTCGCATCCGGGAAGCAGGACTTGGTTCGGCACCGGGGGCGCATCAGACTCGCCCTGGTCGGTGTCGTTCTTGTCGTCACGAAGATCTTGTCTGGTCCGTGCCATCGAGTCGGTCTTGGCATCCGGCTGAAGTACTTGGCGTATCCGAGATGAAGCGCTTATCGTTCCATGTGGCGGTCTTGGCATCCGAGCGACGATCTTGTCGCATCCGCGGTCGTCGGTCCCTGTCGTCGGTCTTGTCGTTGCACCGTGGAGATCTGGTCGTCGGCGCACTCAGGGTTTTGGGGATCGGTCTTCGAATCGAGGGATCGGAGATCTTGGTCAGGGTTCGGTCTTCATATCCTTGTAGGAGTGCTTGATGGTACGAGAGGGAGAACACGGGGTCGGCGTCTTCATAGCCGGTGTCGTACTTGGGTCTATGGAGGAGAGCATGAAGCCGATGCCGGGGTTCTTAGGATCTTCGGGTCCCTCTTGTGGTACTGGTTCACGACAGATCTTGAATAGCCATACCGTCATCATCGCAACGGTGCGCTATCCAGCAGTTCGGTCGGGATCTGCAAGAGGCAGGCATGGGTCGTTGGTGCACGTGATGACGGCGCTGCTCAGGAGGTCGTGGGCGGCGGCGGCCAGCGGGCGAGCGGGGAGCAGAGGCAGCTCGCTGGCCAAGCGCAGCGAGGCGGCGGCACGGGCAAACGAGGCGGCAGCGGCGCGACGCGCGGCGGCCCAGCGGCGGACCATGGGTGGCGGGGTGATGGCGACGGCGGCGTCTGGGACCTCGCCCAGGCAGGAGGCCGGCGGCGGGGAGAACGGAGGCGCAGCGCCGGAGAAGGCCACGGGCGCGGGAGGAGCTCGGTCCGCGAGGCTCGAGGCGGAGGAGGTGCTTGAGAGCGAGGGCGGCGGCGGGAAGCTTCGGGGAGGAGGGCCATGGAAGGAGGCGAGGCCGAGACGGCAGCTGGCGAGGGCCGGGCGCTGGAGGCGGACGGCCAGGCGCGGTGGCGAGCATGGCCGGGAGGCGGCGGGAGAGAGGAGGCGGGCCGGTTGAGTGGCCAAGGTGAGGCGCAGCGAGGGAGGAAGGTAGGCGTGGCCGTGAGGGAGAAGCGGCCCGGCGGAGGCCGAGGCAGGCCCGAGAGCGGAGGGAGAGGAGGAGAGGGGAGGGAAGCGCCAGGGAGCCGGAGGAGACAGGGAAGGCGCCAGGGAAGGTCTGGAGGGTTGGCTCATGAGGAAGGAGATGGAGGGAGCAGGCGGGGTCGCGGGGCCAGGGGTAGGGCCGCGGGCCAGGGGTGGGGTCGGTCAGGGGAGTGGGTCTGGCGGTGGGGAGGTTTGACCAGGGGAGGTGGCTGCGGGTCCAGGGAGATGGGGGGGCCAGGTGTCGGGGAGGGGTGGCTGGGTGGATGCGGTGTGAGGAAGAGAGAGAGGAGGGGAAAAGGGGTGAGGTGGCAGCGGGTTGGGGTGGGGCCAGACTGTAAGTGAGAGGGTAAGGTGGGACTGTGTAAGAAAGAGGGAGAGGTGGAAGTGGGGCTGGTGGATTGATGATGTGGCGGGGTGGGTATGGATTGGGGAGAGGGTGAGGTGGCAAGCTGTGAGAGGTGGGTAGGATAGGATTTGGTGGGACTAGGATTTTAGAGGGGGCTGATTTAAGTGGACCGTTTTAATACTGGGGTGGTCGACTGGGTCGATTCGGCCCGTTCGACTGCCCCCACAAAAATAATTAAATAATTTATTTATTTCAAACAGACTTTTGCAACCCGATAGCAAACAAAACAAAATATTCCGGTGACCCGGGTTTTGCGTTTGAACAAAGACGGGGCGTTTAGAAAACACAAACAGGTTTTTCCGAAATAGTTTTATGCAAGCAAATGCAAGATGATGACGATGCTCAACTGCAATGTGGTATGATGACATGAGCTTGCGGTCATGATGATGCAATGCACAAAAACAACGCGATTTTCTAGTAGTGGTTTTGCGGGATGCCACAGTGGATGACATATTGATTATCGGAAATGACATCAACATGCTTAACGATGTGAAGAGTTATTTGAACAAGTGTTTTTCAATGAAAGATCTAGGTGAAGCTGCTTATATATTGGGCATCAAAATCTATAGAGATAGACAAAGACTCCTGATAGCTTTAAGCCAGAGTACATACCTAGACAAAGTTCTGAAAAGGTTCAGAATGGATAAGGCAAAGAAAGGTTCAGTGCCTATGTTGTCAGGTAAGATATTGAGCAAGGCTCAGTGTCCAGCTACGGTAAATGATAGGGAAGCTATGAGCAAAGTGTGCCTTATGCCTCGATAGGTTCCATCATGTATGCCATCTTTGTGTACTAGACCGGATGTGTCCAATGCTCTTAGTTTGACGGCGGATATCAAAGTGATCCGAGTGGAACATCGACAGCCGTGAAGAACATCCTAAAGTACCTAAATAGAACTAAAGAAATGTTCTTAGTCTATGGGGGTGATGAACAGCTTGTCGTAAAGGTTACGTCGATGCTAGTTTCGACACCGACAAGGATGATTCCAAATCTCGACGTGATACGTTTATATTTTGAATGGAGGAGCTGTGAGTGGAGAAGCTGCAAGCAAAGCGTGATCGCGGGATCTACAAAGGAAGCGGAATACATGGCTGCTGAGCGTCAAGTGAAGGAGTTTGGATCGAAACTTCATCATCGAGCTTGGCGTGGTTCCAAGTGCATTGGACCCATGGAGATATTGTGTGACAACACGGCGCCATAGCACTCGCTAAGGAACCAAGATATCATCCAAATACCAAGCATATCAACCGCAAGTTTCATATAATCCGAGATTATATAGCGGATGGAGATCTCAAGATTAGCAAAGTACATACAGTTTGAATGTCGCAGATCCATTGACTAAACCTCTTCCACGTGTAAAACATGATCAACACCTCGATTGCCATGGGTGTGAGATTGTTGCCGGTAAACTAGATTATTGACTCTAGTGCAAGTGGGAGACTGTTGGAATTATGCCCTAGAGGCAATAATAGAGATGTTATTATTATAATTCTTGTTCATGATAAAGTTTATATTCCATGCTAGAATTGTATTAAGCGGAAACATTAATACTTGTGTGGTTTGTGAACAACACCGTGTCCCTGATGCCTCTAAGGACTAGCTAATTGATCAATGATGGTTAAGGTTTCCTAACCATAGACATGAGCTGTCAATTGATAATGAGATCATATCATTGGGAGAATGATATGATGGAATGACCCAAACTAAGCGAAGCAATTAGATCGTTCATCGTGTTCATCTTTGAAGCTTTTCCTATGTCAAATATTGTATTCCTTAGACCATGAGATAATGCAACTCCCCGGTACGGAAGAAAGCTTTGAGGTCATCAAACGTCATCCTATGAGAGGGTGATCATAAAGGTGTCTCTCGGTGATCGGAAAGTATCTCATTGGGTTGTATGTATCGAGATGGAATTTGTCCCTTCCAAGTCGGAGAGATATACTTGGGCCCACTCGTAATCGATATCAACACCGCTTGCAAGCATGTGGTTAAGGAGTTAATCACAAAGTGATATCGGATTACGAACGAGTAAAGTACTTCTTTGTGAGCGAGATTGAACTAGGTATGACGGCATCGACGATCGAATCTCGGGCAAGTAAAATATCGCGAGGCAGGGAATATATATATGGGATTGATTGAATCCTGGCATCGTGGTTCATCCGATATGATCATCGATGAATGTGTGGGAGTCAATATGGGTGCCTGACCCATTGTTGATTATTGATAGAAGATCATGTTTGCATATTCTCGAACCCGCGGTCACACACTTAACGTATCTCGACGCTAGGATAGATTGGATAATTGGTTTATGAATTTTTGTTCGAGTCTTGGATGGGATCCGGGACATCACGAGAGGTTCGGAATGGTCCGGAGAATAAGATTCATATAAAGGCGTGCAGTTTTGGAGTTCGAATTGTTCAAGTTAATCGGTATTATCGAAGCTTCTAGAACCTTCCGGAAGGGACCAACGTGGCCCCACCTTCCGGGAGGGGAATGGGCCTATGAGGGAGTGTCCTGGCGCTTTGGGCTAGGGCACAAGGCCCCATAGGGCCCAGCCGATCCTAGAGAGTTTAAATCGTTTAAACTAGAGATAGGGTTTCTAGAAGGAGATTCCATGCCCCCTCCTTATCCTTTGGGCTTGGGAGGAGGGCTGGCCCTCTATATAAAGAGGGTGGGCGCACCAAACCGCCACACCTCTCCTCCAAACCCTAGCCGCCTTGCTAGCTTTCCTCTCTCCCTCCCGACTGTTTGTAGGCGAAGCCCTGCTGCAGAAATTCTCCACCATATACACCACGCAGTCGTGTTGTAGATCCAATCTATATCTCCACCATACTTGCTGGTCCGAGGAAGGAGGAGGCGTCAGTGCTGCGTGTGCATCTCACGGAGGCACCGCCACTTGTGGTGCTAGATCGGATCGGATCGCGAGGAGGAGGCGATACGACTACATCACCCACGCGTTAACGAGCGTTCATGTGCGAATCTTCAAGGGTATGGAGATCTAATCCAATCTCTCTCGTTGATTGCATCTCCTAGATTAGATCTTGGCTTTCCCTCTGTTCGCATTCGTAGAAAATTTTGATTTACTATGCCGCGAAACCCTTCATGTTTATCTCCCACAATAGTGTAGGGATATGTGTTGGTTATGTTCAAATCATCTCTTAGATTGGTGATAAACAAAGCTTGTACATTCCACTTCAACTAACCCAAATGCAATGGGATAAATGCAATTACTTGGGATTAATTCAAAGTGCTACGAGTAGATGGCCTTTGCACCTATTTTAATATGGAAACAGTATAAGCATAAGAGTGGCATGCATCCTGCTAAGAAACCCCTTTCCGAAGAATCGCTAGCTCCAATATACATTGGCCAAATGCTCCTTTGGTTCTACGTGTCTAGGATTGTCTAAAAGAACATTGTCGCACTGCTACTATCGCAGAATAGCTACCTAATCCTGTCCTACTCGTATAACCTCTAAAAATCACTAAATCTTGACCAATCAGATTCTACTTTGTGAAACCTAGCAAAAAAATCCACATCGGTCAGAGAATAGGTCCAGGAGAAAAATTTGGGGTGTATCGTAGTTTTGTGGCTCTCCGTTCCAGTCGTGGTAGTATAGGTGAGCGGCGTCCTGAAGGAAACGACACCACATATGATTTTGACGCATTTGACTACTTGCTCCAGGTGGGCATTGAACTCACTCCTCCGTGTTAAGTTATAGGTAGGAGACAAACATGTAAGGAGGAAAAATAAAATTGGGGACAAGCATTCCCTTTTTTGTCAATTTTCCACGGCAAGACACACGGAGAAGGACCATGCTTAGAAATTCCTGCTTCTAAGAGGGGCCAGTTTGTAAACTTTCCAATCCCGCATAGTCCAGCATGGCATGGTTCAGACTAAATTGTGGCATCCCGCAAAACCACTACTAAAAAATCGTGTTGTTTTTGTGCATTGCATCATCGTGACCGCATGCTCATGTCATCATGCCACATTGTATTGAGCATCGTCATCATCTTGCGTTTGCTTGCATAAAACTAATTTCGGAAAAACCTGTTTGTGTTTTCTAAACGCCCCGTCTTTGTTCAAACGCAAACCCCGGGTCACCGGATTATTTTATTTTGTCTGCTATCGGTTTGCAAAAGCCATGTTTGGAATATATAAAAACCTTTAATTAATTATTTTAGGGCGTTCGAGCGGCCGATTCGACCACCCCGACCCCAGTTCGAACGGTCCACCCAAAATCCTAAAACTACAGTCCTATTCTACCACCCTCCTCCACCTCACCGGACCAATCCGCTGCCACCTCACCCTCTCCCTCTAACAAATCCCAAGCCGCCGCCAACTCCTCTCTCAACCACAGCCCTCCTCCTCCTTCTCTCTCGGATCCCACTGGCGCGCCTCCAGCACTGGGCCACACCGCCTCCCCGATCGACCGCCCAGTACAACCTTCCACCAACCGCGCCACCGCCTGGCCCACCCCTGTCCCACCACCCACCGACACTTCCTCTCTCTCCTCACGCGAGCCTCTCTCCTCTCCTCCCTCCTCCAGCCTCCACCGCCTCTCTCTCTCCCCGGCCTCCTCTCACCCCCGCCCGCCTCACTTCGGCCCGCCCGCCACCAACCTCCTTCCGGCCTCGCCTCCTCTCCCGCCGGCTCGCCGCGGCAGCCCGCCGCCACTGACGGCCGTGTCGCCTCCGGCTGGCTCGTCTCCTCCTTTCTCACTCGCGACCCCCGCCGCCTCACGCCCTCACTCATGCTCCTCCCGCGCCTCTGAGCGCCGCCTCCCCTTCTCCCCTCTGCTGCCGCCAGAGCGCCTGGCCCGCCTCCTCCAGCGCCCGAGGCCTCACCTCGCCCGGCTTTGCGGTGCTCGCCCTCGACCCTTGGCGTGCGTTCCCTCGCCTCGCTGCTGGAGCACCACTCGCCCGTCATGGGCCCCGGCTCGTCAGTTCCGCCTCCGTCGCCTCCTCCAGACACCTCCCGCCGCGTCCTTCCTCGCTGGTTGCGTCCTCCATGGCTGCCGTCTCGGTAGCGCCATGGTGCCGTCGCAGCCTCATGGCCGACCTCCGCTGAACCCAGCGGCCGCCCGCCCGCCTTCTTCACGTGGTCTCGCTGCTCGATTCCGCGAGGGCAGCACTGTATTCTGTTTTCTGCTCCGATCTTCGCAGACATGCGTATTTCTATGTGCTTGCGCTTGTTCTCCACCTGCACTGTGTTGATGCTAATCCAAGACCACAAGATGCCGACACCAAAACTCGTGCCATCTGTAGAATCATACGGTTCAAGCCAAGATCGCCTTCCGAACGCCATGACCTCTTTCAAGGATTCGATGGTGGAGACTCAACCGATCACGGCGTCCCTCACTCTCGGACCACAAGACCGACACGAGTCGAGACCGGAAACTATGCAAGACCACGGCGCCGAGAACCGAACCTCGACACGCCAAGTTCGCCGAGACCCGTCCCGAAGGCCTCCGACGAGGAACCGACAAGATCTACATCACGGACGCATTCACGGACGCGAGAAACCCTCGACGCCAAGATCTTCTCCTCGACACCGAACTCCCCTGAACGCCAAGGTCGTCGACACGGATACGACATGAACTTCCCTCGGACGCCAAGGTCTAACCCTCGGACCCGAAGACCGCGATGAGGTTGAACCAAGATCCCCATCGGACAAGATCGTCACCAAGACCGGCCATGTTGAGATCCGAAGACCGATCCCGGAGTCCGAACCTCGATCCCGTCGAACCCTGAACCCCGAGACCGGACCCCGAACCCCGGAACCCCAAGATCGTCGAACCCTAATGTGTGAACCTTTTCCCGAACCCTATTTTATAATTGCTAAATATAAAACCTGTTGCATATTAACATTCATCTCGCATGCATATTTGTGTGGTTTGGGGGCCTTATGCCGATTCACCTAAATTAAATATGGGGCCCATATGCGGACAAATCTAGTCTTATATTGGCCTCATTTAAATTTGTGTAGCGAACCAATGATATAATCTTGCCTTGTTAATACAACATTTAAATTGCGGGGTAGCTAAACAACATGAACCACCTAATTAATTGTCGGGACCCCGGTTCCGCTTAATGTGGCCTCATTGCATCGCATCTTGCCATGCCATACATCATACATGCATCATGCCCGATCTTGTGTCGTAGTATTAAATATTGCATCCGGTGTTTCTTCTAGTGTTTTGCTTCTTCGCGGATAAGGCCGTTGAGTTGATGTGAGCTTCGCCCCGATCTTCGGTTGAACCTTCGGCAATGTTTTCAGGCGAGCATCTCCCCCTTTCTACATATCTTACTTTTATAGTATTTTATTTCCTCCTGTTGATCTATTGCTATCTGTGTTGCGATGCTCTAGTTTCCGTACCCGTGATATCCCTTGCAGCCTTATATTGCCTTGGACACCTCCTATAACCTGTTGTTTGGTAGATAGTTGGACCTGCGCGTTGTAGTCGCTTGCTCAAGTGCTGTTGCGTCTTGTCAAGTGCCACAATTGTTGGAGTAATGTTGCATGTTTGATGTTGGAGATGATCATGGCTTTACTTATCGTTCACTTTAATTCCTGTTTAACAACTAAAATTGAAGTAAGTAAGCAGAGGCATCGGTGGGTGATAGATAATATTTGGTCGATCACCACTTGTGTCCCGTAGGACCCCGAGTACTTGATACTGTTCCTTGATTTATCGCGCTATCCACATCCGGAGGATTATGGGACCCTCGAGCCGTAGCTTGATTCATTCTTATTTCTTGGGGCCACAAACTAGTTTGAGGTTTTATTTACTATCATGTACTTATGCCATGCTACTACAGATTTACGATTGTCGAGGAGAACACTGCATCGTTTAGGATCGGGACACGATTCCGCGGTGTCGACAAGCCCAGCTTTTGGGTTCCCTGCTCACAGCCGTCCACCCAAACCTCGGGTCCGTCTCGGAGTCAGCTAACTTCGTTGCGGGTGTACTCCAAGGGGTGGCCCCCTGAAATATTTCTGAATCCTGTGATTGCTTTGTCGTGAAGGCCTCGTTGGGTTTTTATTTGGTTTTTCCGAGGTTGATCGAGTGTGTTGCTATTTGTGCACCCCGGGTTAAAACTTTCTGAAAGCCGTGTCCGCGGTTATGGACGACTTGGAGCACAGTATCTCGATCATAGACAACTATAACTAAAGTAGTGCTATAAATCTGACTTTATAATGACTAGTAATCAGCTCCACTATAATGGAATGGTTAAATAAAACTGCCAACAAGTGCTTGCTTGAGTTGTCGCTTGCGACCATTGTACCTGACTAGTAAGTATTGCAACTACAACGGAATGGCTGAATAAAAGTACCAACAACTGCTGGATTTTTGGGTTACCTCACGCTATGTGTATCTGACTAGTAAGTATTACAATCTCACGGAATGGTTAACTAAACTGCCCACTGCTTACTTTATCAGGATGATTATCTAAACCTGACTAGTAATTGCTGCAACGATAGCTGAATAAATAAAACTGCCAACTGTGTGAGTTCCTCGGTGGACTTCCTCATTTGGTCTCGAGGGGGAATACCAGGATGAGATTGTTTGGTGTTAGTATCAGGCTGGTTCCGGATAGGTCTTTCTTACCCCTCTCTGATAGCCGCCAGTTATATCGAGTCTCTATAGGTTGTTTAGTGCATGATGCGCTGCCGCTCAGTCCACCATACCTATGTAGGCGAGGACCGCCGAATTCTAGCCTCGCTGCATCGCCTCGATCGACGCTCCTCTTTTCCTTTGCCCTTTGTCGGCACCCTTTGTTTAGCGAGGTTTTGAGATGCGACGACGTTAGGTGGTTACCCTTCCGCTTGTCCCGGTGGTTATGGACGCCATTGGTTATTCTTCGTCTTAGCCCCATTTGCATCTTGTCCGTAGTCGGACGCCTATCATTTTCAAGGTGATTTGGATCTTTGTATATTATATTCAGATTCTTGACTCTTTGAGTCATTATATATATATCTGCTCATGGGTCCCATCGAGGACTGTTGTGTAATGTTATTACTGCTTTCCACCCGCACGAAAGTGCTGGTGGCACCTTTGAATCGCTTTATGCAGGTTTGGCGGTTTCGCTAAAACTTGCATAGGTCCGATTCTCGAGGGTGTTACTGAGTGGTATCGAGCTCAGGTTATGATACCCCACAAGTCCAAATCAGAGGATAACCTAGATAACGGCCGAAGTAGAGTGTCAAAACTATTTTTGCAAAATCGGTTGGATAGCTCTGATTAGGCCTGATTTTACTCCTTACCCCTCTGCTGATCTCCTCTTACCTCTACGTGTCTTGAATCCGCTCTCGTCCCTTTCTTCGAGTCCAGGAATTCTCGTGGTTGGGTTCCGCTGCACTTCGTGGTTTCGCTTCCTTCTTTGATAACGGTGTTCTACCATCCGGTGTTCATGCGCTTGAGGAATCCGTCTTGTGGTACCCTCCTTTGTTCCTTGTTTGTGCTTTCCGGTGTTTCCGACGCGACGACATCCTCTATGCCAGATCCGATGCAGAGTCTGGATCACTCCGTTGTTCCGAACCTCGCTTGTCAAGATCTTCAGTCTGATTCCGAGAGTTGGTTGCATAATCCGCCTATTCGTGTGCAGAGTAATGGTTTGGGTGCGCGATGGACTGATCACCATCCGACTACTCTTATCATTCGCTCTTGTACATCGAATCAGTGGATCCAGCAGTTGTAATCCGTCCACGGAAGTTAGGGGTGGCTTTATTTGTTGATACCTCTACCTTCGACCTTTGTTCCCGGAGTGTTCTCTCGATGATCACGGACAATGACCTCTTGTTAGTGGTGTCGCGAGGATCTACACGAAGCGAGAAGACGCAGATCGCCGACCTTCCTTCCGGTACCATGAGGCGGATCTCGAGGGCGAGATCCATTGTTAGTGGTGTCGAATTGTGGCATCCCGCAAAACCACTACTAGAAAATCGCGTTGTTTTTGTGCATTGCATCATCGTGACCGCATGCTCATGTCATCATGCCACATTGTATTGAGCATCGTCATCATCTTGCGTTTGCTTGCATAAAACTAATTTCGGAAAAACCTGTTTGTGTTTTCTAAACGCCCCGTCTTTGTTCAAACGCAAACCCCGGGTCACCGGATTATTTTATTTTGTCTGCTATCGGTTTGCAAAAGCCATGTTTGGAATATATAAAAACCTTTAATTAATTATTTTAGGGGGCAGTCGAACGGGCCGATTCGACCCGGACGACCACCCCCAGTTCAGAACGGTCCACCCAAAATCCTAAAACTACCAGTCCTATTCTACCCACCCCTCCTCCACCTCACCCGGACCAATCCCGGGCTGCCACCTCACCCTCTCCCTTCCCTCTAACAAATCCCAAGCCGCCACCTGCCAACTCCCTCTCTCAACCACAGCCACTCCTACCTCCTTCTCTCTGCCCCGGATCCCACCCACCTGGGCGCGCCCTCCCGCGCCCTGGGCCCCACACCGCCTCCCCCGATCGACCTGCCCAGGTACAACCTTCCACCAACCGCACGCCACCGCCCCTGGCCCACCCCGGTCCCACCACCCACCGACACCGCTTCCTCTCTCTCCCTCCCCACGCGAGCAGCCCCTCTCCTCGGTCCTCTCCCTCCCCTCCGGCCAGCTCTCCACCGCCTCTCCTCCTCCCCGGCGACCGCGCGCGCCCGCCCCTCCTTCCTCTTCTGCGCCGGCCACCGCCCATCTCGTTCGCCTCCGGCCTCCTCTCTCCCGAAGCGGCGCCCGCTTCACCCACCTTCGCCGGCTCCGCCCCCACCAACCTCCTTCCGCCCGCCTGCCTCACGCCGCTCGCCGCGCTGACGCCAGCATCGCCACCCGCCCGTGTCGCCCGACCGTGGCTCGCCTCTCCACCGCCGACCCCTCGCCTCCACCGACGCCGCCGCCCGGCCTCCTCGCCGCCGTTCTCCTCCCGCCACATGCGCCTCCTCTTCTCCCTTCGCTGCCGCCGCCCAGAGCCGCCTGCCTCCTCCCGCCGCCGCGGAGGCCACCCTACCTCGCCAGCTGCGGTGCTTGCCGCGTCGCCGCTCGCTCGCCGCTGGAGCACCACTCGCCGTCTGCCGGTGCCCCGGCTCAGGTGTTCCGCCTGTCGCCTCCTCCAGACACCTCCCGCTGCCCTTCCTCACCGCTGGTTGCGTCCTCCGTGGCTGCCGTCTCCAGCGCGCCATGGTGCTGCAAGCCTCATGGCCCGGCCTCCGCTGAACCAGCGACGCCCGCCCGCTTCTTGTGGTCTCGCTGCTCGTTGCCGCGAGGGGCCAGACCGTATTCTGTTTTCCGCCTCGATCTTCCGCAGACATGCGTGTATTTCTATGTGCTTGCGCTTGTTCTCCACCGCACTGTGTTGATGCTAATCCAAGACCACAAGATGCCGACACCAAAACTCGTGCCATCTGTAGAATCATACCGGTTCCAAGCCAAGATCGCCTTCCGGAACGCCATGACCTCTTTCAAGGATTCGATGGTGGAGACTCTGAAGACCGATCACGGCGTCCCCCTCACTCTCGGACCACAAGACCGACACGAGTCGAGACCCGGAAACTATGCAAGACCACGACGCCGGAACCAGAAACCGAACCTCGACACGCCAAGTTCGCCGAGACCCCGTCCCCGAAGGCCTCCGACAGGGAACCGACAAGATCTACATCACGGACGCACCACGGACGCGGAGAAACCCTCGGACGCCAAGATCTTCTCCTCGGGACACCGGGAACTCCCCCAGAACGCCAAGGTCGTCGACACGGATACGACATGAACTTCCCTCGGACGCCAAGGTCTAACCCTCGGACCCGAAGACCGCGATGAGGTTGAACCAAGATCCCCATCGGACAAGATCGTCACCAAGACCGGCCATGTTGAGATCCGAAGACCGATCCCGGAGTCCGAACCTCGATCCCGTCGAACCCTGAACCCCGAGACCGGACCCCGAACCCCGGAACCCCAAGATCGTCGAACCCTAATGTGTGAACCTTTTACCGAACCCTATTTTATAATTGCTAAATATAAAACCTGTTGCATATTAATCATTCATCTCGCATGCATATTTGTGTGGTTTGGGGGCCTTATGCCGATTCACCTAAATTAAATATGGGGCCCATATGCGGACAAATCTAGTCTTATATTGGCCTCATTTAAATTTGTGTAGCGAACCAATGATATAATCTTGCCTTGTTAATACAACATTTAAATTACGGGGTAGCTAAACAACATGAACCACCTAATTAATTGTCGGGACCCCGGTTCCGCTTACTGTGGCCTCATTGCATCGCATCTTGCCATGCCATACATCATACATGCATCATGCCCGATCTTGTGCCGTAGTATTAAATATTGCATTCGGTGTTTCTTCTAGTGTTTTGCTTCTTCGCGGATAAGGCCGTTGAGTTGATGTGAGCTTCGCCCCGATCTTCGGTTGAACCTTCGGCAATGTTTTCAGGCGAGCATCTCCCCCTTTCTACCTATCTTACTTTTATAGTATTTTATTTCCTCCTGTTGATCTATTGCTATCTGTGTTGCGATGCTCTAGTTTCCGTACCCGTGATATCCCTTGCAGCCTTATATTGCCTTGGACACCTCCTATAACCTGTTGTTTGGTAGATAGTTGGACCTGCGCGTTGTAGTCGCTTGCTCAAGTGCTGTTGCGTCTTGTCAAGTGCCACAATTGTTGGAGTAATGCCGCATGTTTGATGTTGGAGATGATCATGGCTTTACTTATCGTTCACTTTAATTCCTGTTTAACAACTAAAATTGAAGTAAGTAAGCAGAGGCATCGGTGGGTGATAGATAATATTTGGTTTCCGACCGCCCACTTGTGTCCCGTAGGACCCCGAGTACTTGATACTTGTTCCTTGATTTATCGCGCTATCCACATCTGGGAGGATTATGGGACCCCCCTGAGCCAGAGCTTGATTCATTCTTATTTCTTGGGGCCACAAACTAGTTTGAGGTTTTATTTACTATCCTGTACTTATGCCATGCTACTACTGTATTTACGACAGCGAGGAGCACACTGCATCGTTAGGATCGGGACACGATTCCGCTGTGTCGACAAGCCCGCTTTTGGGTTCCCACTGCTCACACCGTCCACCCAAACCTCGGGTCCGTCTCGGAGTCAGCTAACTTCGTTGCGGGTGTACTCCAAGGGGTGGCCCCCTGAAATAATTCTGAATCCTATGATTGCTTTGTCGTGAAGGCCTCGTTGGGTTTTGATTTGGTTTTTCCGAGGTTGATCGAGTGTGTGTTGCTATTTGTGCACCCCGGCCGGGTTAAAACTTTCTGAAAGCCGTGTCCGCGGTTATGGACGACTTGGAGCACAGTATCTCGATCATAGACAACTATAACTAAAGTAGTGCTATAAATCTGACTTTATAATGACTAGTATCAGCTCCACTATAATGGAATGGTTAAATAAAACTGCCAACAAGTGCTTGCTTGAGTTGTCGCTTGCGACCATTGTACCTGACTAGTAAGTATTGCAACTACAACGGAATGGCTGAATAAAAGTACCAACAACTGCTGGGTTTTTGGGTTACCTCACGCTATGTGTATCTGACTAGTAAGTATTACAATCTCACGGAATGGTTAACTAAACTGCCCACTGCTTACTTTATCAGGATGATTATCTAAACCTGACTAGTAATTGCTGCAACGATAGCTGAATAAATAAAACTGCCAACTGTGTGAGTTCCTCGGTGGACTTCCTCGTTTGGTCTCGAGGGGGAATACCAGGATGGGATTGTTTGGTGTTAGTATCAGGCTGGTTCCGGATAGGTCTTTCCTAACCCTCTCTGATAGCCGCCAGTTATATCGAGTCTCTATAGGTTGTTTAGTGCATGTTGCCGCTGCCGCTTCAGTCCACCATACCTATGTAGGCGAGGACCGCCGAATTCTAGCCTCGCCGCATGGCCTCGATCGACGCCTCTTTTTCCTTTGCCTTTGTCGGCACCCCTTTTTGTTTAAGCAGGTTTTGAGATGCGACGTCGTTAGCAGGGTTACCCTTCCGGCTTGGCCTGGGCAGGGTTATGGACGCCATTGGTTATTCTTCAGGGCTCTTAGCCCCATTTGCATCTTGTCCGTAGTCGGACGCTCTATCATTTTCAAGGTGATTTGGATCTTTGTATATTATATCTGTATTCTTGACTCTTTGAGTCGCTGTTATATATATATCTGTTCTGTGGGTCCCATCGAGGACTGTTGTGTAATGTTATTACTTCGTTTTCCACCCGCACGAAAGTACTGGTGGGCACCTTTGAATCGTTTCTATGCAGGTTTGGCGGGTTTCGCTAAAACTTGCATAGGTCCGATTCTGAGGGTGTTACATAAATCAAGTCACTAGTCCCGGATAAGAAAGTTTCAGTACCGCAGGATCACACATTTCTCATTTTGAGTCAATCATAGAAGGAATATTCATATTCATTTACCTGCATGTTTTGTATATAAATTTAGGGTTTTTTAGTTTTCATAACCAAAGTCCCAAAATTGTTTATCCATGAAGAAAAGGTATGAATGTGCATGTCGATTTTTTTGAGACAGGAGGCACATAATGCCTGATTTTCAACTAATAAAGCCCCAAAGGATCACGGATACAAAGTGTTGAGGAGAACAACATACAAAGCACACACCCTTACAAACAAAAAACAAGAACAAAAAAATTCCCTTAACCTAAGAACTGGACAGTAGAGCGCTCGTTGAGCAAGGTTGACACAAATGTCACCCAAGAGGAAGGCAAACCGCTAGGAAAAGTGACCTTCATATTCTTTGAGAATGGACGGACCTCGTCGGATCACCATTCATCTATCGCTGAAGAGGAACCTATGCCCACTCGTCTAACATTGTGAAGTCACGTGGCTCTTTCGATTGACTGCCACCATCTTTGCCGGCCTAGACATCAACCTCCACCCTTGTCGGGATTTCTAGAATTATTTCATTGTTGCCCGCCTAAGTTTTTTTTTGCTCAGATCTTCCAAGTATAGTTAGATCTGCTACTGTCATTTCCAACCACACTCTAGGACGGCATGGAAAGAGACATAAATTCTTTTTCATTGTTTAGCATTTACCAAAATGTTTATGGATGCACCATAGCATTCTTAGCAAAATAAAAGAAAGGGACCCTTCTCTACTGAGCATGTATGTTTATTTGAGCTTTGTTGATGGTTATTCTTGCGAGGAAAACAACTGTGTTCACCCATGTAAGTCCATCCCCTGGCTCGGGTAGATATGCTTGTGATGCTTGATTACATCTTTGGAGTAATCATGACAACAGATGGTAGGATGTAAGATTAGCAAGAGTGGTTTACTTGACTAACTTCATTACATGGCATATTGTATTTCTAACGTGTTTATTGTTGCCTTTGTCTCAAATTCTAGATTTTGATTATTGACTGTCTAAGTTGCGAGTTTGTGTATGTTATAGAATTATGCACTGAATTTGGCTTTGAGAGTGTGTTTGAACAAAGAGGATTGTTTCAAATTTTGGTCGGGGTATAGCTATTGGAGCTTACTCTCCCTAATTAATTTGAGAATAGCTAATTAGTTATCCATTATCATTGGATGCAGATGCTTATATGCATGAGATAGACCGTTGTTTTTTGTTTTTACAAGCTTGACCACCTCAATGATGTCATTTTTGTTAAAGGTATTGCACTGGTCAGTGGATTAATTTGTTGCTTTTTTAGAGAGTTGTGCTATGACTACCTATAATAGGTGTCCTATACTGAAGCTATAGACAGTTCGTCTAGAGAAGGGATTTTATGCACATGTGTACAAGTGTTCCCTTAATTTTTAGATTTTTAAAAATTTCAAAACCCCACACTTCTATGTCTCAAAAAATTATGGCGTTAAATATGTAGATGGATATATACAGGAGGAGTGTACATCTTGTTAAAAAATTATATTTTGAAAGATATAAAAAAGAAAAAATTCTGATAATAAATCTCTACTATCAAAAAAGAAAGTCATGGTTCCGTTTTCTGCCCGCCCCGCACTCCGTCTCCCGTTTCGTCGCGCTTGTCACACCCCGTCGCACTCTCAGTTCTCTCCATTAACTCTCGGGTCAAATAACCGTTTCTCCGATTAACTCTCCAGCAAAAGATCCGGGATCAATCCATCGTGCAATTACCCCGCGCTTGCGCCCCTCAGTACCAGCCCATCGTCCCACCTCCAGGCCACAGGCGACGTCTGGCGCACCCGCTATGGTGGCGCATCACCGAGGAAAACTCCTCCGTGTTGATGGAGCCGCATAATTTCTGGATCAGGGACGAAGACGGAATTATGTCCTTCTCTCTCGTGTCGCCCATGCCCACTGCTGAGCCCTCTCACACAATATCCCGGGTCGATGATGACAGCAGCGTCACCGAAGCATCATAGAAGGATGGTCGTGTCACTCCCAGCGCCCAATCCATGCCTAGATTTGGCTCCCATGGTTAGTTAATTTTGTGTCCCCTTTCCTCTGCCGACTTGAGTGTTTGGCTCTAAATTGATGGTGGTTCGTTTCGTCTAGATTTTCAATGATCCAGAGATGAGTGAATTCGTCGACTAACCTAGCTCAGATTTCTGATATGCGGTTGTGGAGTTGGGTTCCCAGGCTCCCTACGGCTCAGATTTCAATGATCCGCGTGTCGCCAGCTGCCGGCGCCTCGGCGGCTTCTAGCGCTTGGCGGCTAAGGGGACGGCATCGGAGCGACGAGGCAGCCGTCGACACCGCGGTTCTTGTGCCTGCGCGGGTTCCACACCAGCGGAGGCAGGTGGAGGACAGGAGTCCCGTCAACATCACGTCCAGCCTGGACCTGGACCTCGCCTTCCCCGACTTGCCCTTCCCCTCCGCGGGCGAATCCGCGGTGCATGACATCTTTGACCACGCTACTACGAGTGTTATTAGTTCGTCGATAAGGTCAGTCCAGATTCCGCTCCATCATAGTTCTTTGCTGCCACTTCGACTATAAATATGCAGTTGACCCTACAACCTGACAGTACATCCTTAAGCTCCGGATCGATCTCGGGACACGGGATTTTCTCAGGTGCAGCAACCTCGGCGAGTGCCTGGCCAACATCAAGGATTTGATATTCAGAGAAGGTCCATTTGATGGATGGTTCAGCTTCTCAGGTGGTAGGATTTGATTTGAGCTTGGTCTCAGACATAACAATCCACCAACTGATGATTGTGATGTTGGCATGACATTCAGGGCACTCTGCTCTCAGCAACGCATGATGGGTCCATGAAGAAGTAAGCTAAGTCATCGTTGACCCCAACATTCCATGTTATATCTCAGATCCACTTCTATGTATGGTTACAGCTTAATCAATCTCACCATTTTGCTCTTGTGTTTCTGTGAGGGATTGGCGTTGAAAAAGTTCCTAAAGTGAAATACTTTGTGGTTTTATCCAGAGGGAAGATCCAGTCGCTGGCATTGGCCGTGAAGGCATATGCCAGCAAGGTCCACTTCACTTCATTGGTAACCTTGATACCGTTTTCCTCTTTTATCGATGACTTGGTAACCACGCTTAATTTTTTATTTTTGTAGCTGTAAGCATGCTAAAAAAACATGGAAGAGTTCAGTAGAGAAAACATTTGAGTTCATGACCGGACTGAACTAGAACATTCAGAAAAGCAGGAAGCTTATCAGTGAAAAGGTTGTAGACTGTGTTTGCACATTTAAAGTTTATGTGTGTTTGATATCTGCAGACGGGAAGTAGTCTCTAAGTGATGCACAGCTACCTTGACAGGATCAAATGGGATTTGGTGTTGCATTCGTCAACTGGTGCCGACGGCGACTCCGCTTCATAAGTTTTTATGACGTATGTAGAAAAATCATTCTGTGCAAAGGTATTAGGTTGTTACATCTTTCACCAATAATATTAGAGATTTCTCTCCTCTGGAACATAATTCAGAGCTTTAATACAAAAACTTGAGGCAGATTTGATATGTAGTTTCTTGAGCATTTTCTTTGAGCCAAATTAACCTTCTCACTTTAGAAAATTAAATCTTATTTATCTGGAAAACACTAGAGGAGCGACTTTCCATACCATTACTGATAGTCTTCTAAAACAGGTAATAACAACACATCTTGTAGCACCCTATCTCTGATTTAATAACAAATAAATGGTGTAAAAAAATTAATTGTGGGCAAGCGAGAGGTACACTATTACCCCTATACTGGGAAGTATCTCTATGGCCAGGCCTCAAGCGAATGAAACATAATATACTATACTGTAGCACTGATACAATCAATTAAATACATTTTTACATGCAAAAGAGTTATGATGTTCTTTACTTAAGGCTCAAACAAGGTCTTAAAACACTACAGGATTTCTGATATGTTATACCATATGAGGTGGCCATGACAGGCCTCTTTGTAGGAATGTTGGAGGACTAAATCCTTAGGATTTAAGGGATTTAGTATATGAATATATGGATGTATGCACCATGATAACTATATACTTGACAATTTATTCTAGGGAAGTAGCTTCATTCATTTAGCTAATATGTGTGTTGATGCCGGGGAGACTATGGTTTTCATGGTGTCGCTCATCATGGTGACGGCTTAAGGATCTTCTCACAAAAAAGAAGTTGAACAATAAAAATGGATAGCTATGCTTGCAATGGATATGATTGGAGACATGGGGAGTTGGCCAAGCAGATCAACAAGCCTATGTCCAGGAGTGCGACAGCGGCAAGGCCATCCCCATCCATGTTGTACTCGTCAGGATGTAGCCCGCTAGCTATTTGTTGAAATGCCCCAGCGATGGTTCACACGGAGAAGAACTCCAACTTCCTAACAGAGAAGAACTCCAGATGGATTGCAAAAGAAGCAAGCGTGCAGATAGGCCCAACTACGTGAAGTTATAAGAAGCCCAGACCCCAGGAGCCGATGGCAAGCGTGCAGATAGCCCAACTACGTGAGGTCATGCGCTCCGAGATACTCTTTTGGGAAAGGTAAATTTACTGACCCTGGTTTGATCTATGTACGTGCTAAGCTAGCCATCTTTTGATTCTTATTCTTCCTGTGTTCATAGTAGTGATTAATTAATTTAATGGTCTCTGCGTGAAGGGGCAAAACATCAAGAGAACTTGGCGGTGTGTGGCGACAACAGCAATTGCATGATGTGGTACTGATGTAGGCCGGTAATTCATAGGTTAGTATGCATGTTTGTTCTTCAATGTCAGATTCATATATTTAAAAACAAAGTGTCCTTATTGTCATGTATTCAGTTTGGCATTAAAGCCAGGGAGATCTCAGTTTACAAGGTGATTTCTGATTGCATTAATTCATTCTATGTGGCTTCTCTTACTACGTCAAGTGTTGCATTTAGTGAAAGAACCATCTACTTGCCGGAATTTGTTACATGTGGCAGTGCAATCCATTCATGTACTACTGAAAGTACCATTGATTATTCATGTTATATTGCAAACTTGTACTCAGTCCTGTTCTTGGAGTGGATCACTACTTGTGATGGCTACATTACAAAATCCAATTATCGAGACTTCGTGGGAGAGCATTATTTTTGAGCATCATACGAGGAAGTGGTAGTAACTCAAACATGTATTTTTAGTGTTATTATTCGAAAAATAGTGTTTTGTGTTAATCTTGGTATGCTTAGAAGTAAAAAGTTGAAAGACTTGGATTGACAGTTCAATTACAATCATTATCTTCTTTACTTTCTCTCTTTAGCAAAATCTTGACATGATATTGTGTTACTACACACTTGACATACGTCGCAGGGTATGATCCAACTCTATTTGACAATTCGTTGCTAGAATTCTTTGAGTATGTATTTCAATGTATTACTGGAGTCGTTGCTCCTATGAATACCGAGCACTGTGGTAGCTCAGCAGCTGGAGCCCTCTATAACTAAACAGAGACACAAATAACCGACACGCGGGGAGACAAAGAACTACCAGCGAAACTATGCTCTATGCTCGGGTAGCATAACTTGTATATGTCATGCATGCATGTGTTCAAGACGAATGTTAGCATAACTTGCATATATATGTCATACATGCATGTGTTCATAATAAATATGTCATGTATAGTGGATTTGCACGTGCAGCTGCAAGAAACAGTAGTGACCGCTTTGATTAATGCTAAAAAGTTAGCATACAAGCTAAATTTACTCAACCATTTGCTTGCCAAGTTGTGTACTTCTGCATTTATTATTAAATATAATGATAATTTTCTTTCATTCTCCTTTCTGTACAATTTTGTGAAGGTGCCTTGCCGATGACTTTATAAAGCATGGTGTCTCTGTTTGGACTATATCATTTTTTATAGTTCGCGATGATCTTTGAGAGGTAGAAAGAGGGGCATGCAAGCTTCCTTCGAAATTATAAACCTGGTTCTATGTGTTTTGGGCGATAATCTCATGTTTCCCATTTGACATGGTATCAAGTGATCCGGGTTGCTTGGATCTGGTATGTGGTGAGATGGAAGTGATCTGGCGGCAATGGCAATGGCACACTTCAGAATGGATCAATCAATCAAATAAGTAAATAAAAATTAAGATGAAAGGGCGAATTAGGGCGAGGATATGCAGGGCGATCAACTTTCGTGGGAATTTTTTTGTCACACTGATGTTTAATTTTAATCCAAAAGTTTGATTTTTTTCAATCCCGTTGCAACGCACGGGCATGTTTCCTAGTAGTAGTAAAAATAGTATAAAATAGTTTTTGTCAGAAAATTGTATTATTTTTATTTTCTAAAATACAACATATTTTTAACGGAACTTTTTTGCATACACTCCTCATGTGTATATCTATCTATATATTTAACGCCATAAATTTTGAAGACATAGATGTGAAATTTTGAAATTTTAAAAAATCTGAAAGTGAAGGGAGCATGGGCGTCCATGTGCCAAAGACACTTTCCGGTTGGTTCTAGGCTAATTGTTCATTTGTCGCTCAAACTTTAAATGACAAGTAGGGGGTTGGTCTTTCCTTTGTACCATTGCAGTCATGCATCATTCCAAAGTATTGTTGTCTTCTCTAATTATTTTAGGAGTCAGTTTGCTGAGTAGAACGCCATGTTTAGACAATGTTTCCCACAGCAACGCGCTGGGTATATATGATACAGTGTGTGTACTTGCCTCAGTTGGTGTAATTTTCCTATCTTGGATGGTAATTGTAGCTAACTGTCGACTGGTACATCTTTAGTACTTTTAAATGGGATGTCCGGGAAAAAAGTCTGTTGTAAACGGGATGTGTGTCAAGGTGATCCACTGTCTTCATTGTTGTTTGTGGGGTTTTCTGTATTACCGCAGGCTATGGTCAACCATCTTTTTTAAACTGGAGTGCTACAGGCTCCTCTGAATATCCCTAACACTGATTTTTTCATTGTGCAATATGCGCATGATACTCTACTCATTTTACAAGCTTGTCCAGCCCAGTTAAGCGCATTGAAGAATCTGTTAGAATTTTTTGCACGGTCTACTGGTCTACGTGTGAACTATGCCAAATCTTCTCTAATGCCGGTAAATGTGTCATATCAACAACTTCATATGCTAGTTGCAACATTTGGCTGTTTTGTTGGTCAATTACCTTTTACTTACCTAGGGCTCCAGTTGAGCACAACAAAACCAACAATACAAAACCTTTCTCCTCTCGTGGGAATGGTTGAGAGAAGGATGAATGCAAGTGCACGGTTTTGGGTTATGGTGGTAGATTGGAGTTTGTAAGAACAGTTCTGTCATCTCTGTCTATCTTTTATTTAAGTTTTTTAAAAGTTCAAAAAACAATGATCAATATGTGTAATCAGGCACATAGACACTGCATTTGGGCCAAAGAGGAGGACTCCACATCAGTTAATGACTTGGCGGCATGGTCTTTGGTACGTCGCCCTAAAAGGCATGGACCTGGGGGTATTAAACCTTGAATTGCAGAACAAGCCGCTTTTAATTAAACAATTGCATAAATTTTACTCAAAAGATAATGTGTCCTCGGTGAACCTTATTTGGTCTCTATACGGCAACACAGTCCCACGTGCACAATCTAAGCATGGTTCTTTTTTGTGGCGAGACATTCTTAGTCTTGTGGGTTATTACAGGAGTATCTCCCAATGCAAGGTTGGCTCTGGTACCACGGTCCTATTCTGGAAAGATTTTTGGCTAAATGGTGAAATGTTATGTGATAAATTCCCTAGGCTATTCTCTTATGTGCTGAATGAAGACACTTCTGTAGGTGATATTTCTGGAACGGAAGAGCTTATATCTTGCTTTGCTCTTCCACTTTCGATGGAAGCATATCAAGAATTTCAACAAGTTTCTTAGCTTCTTGAAGTGAACCAGTTGGGCAACCTTGCAATGGATCAACGTACTTTTGTTTGGAGTAATTCTTACACGCCTTCTAAATACTACAACTTCATGTTTCAACATTTACCCAAAGACGTGGCATTCAATGCAATATGGAAATCAAAAGCTTTGCCAAAATTAAAAGTTTTCTCCTGGCTTCTCATGATGGATCGCCTGCATACTAAGCAATGGAATTTGGATACAGACCCTGATTGTGTACTATGCACGACATCTAGCTTGGAATCTAGAGAGGATCTCTTCTTTGAATGTGGTTTTGCTAATCAGTGTTGGGGTGCACTGGATATTCATTGGAACATGAACTTACCTTTCTCTGGAAGATTTGTTGCAGCTCAAAATGCCTTTTCCAGACCTTGTTTTATGGAAGTGATGGCATGTGTTGTTTGGAATATCTGGAAGTCACGAAATGATCTTATTTTTAGTGGAATTCCTGCCTCATTTAATCGATGGAAAGTTGGTTTCCAAAGTGACTTGATGTTGCATCGTTACAAAGTCAAGCCGACCCTAGTTCAACCTCTTATTGCCGATTGGTTGCTAGCTATGTTTACTTGATACCATGTTGTTTTTTCTACACTTCTTTCCCCCTTGATGTAACTCCATTTCTTTGGTCTTCTTGTATGGTATTCTCTTAATTCTATAAAAGTTACACAGTAGGGGTTTCTCCTACGGTAAAGGTGTTAAAAAAATTTGTAGCTAATTGGGTTTTCATAGAATATTGTATGATTAAACCATATATTCTTTTGAAAATTACATTTTAAAGGAAAATCTTCATCCACATCTTAAAGGAAAATCTTCATCCACACAAATCTTTTGGAAATAATCGTTTGTTTTCATGCAATCAAGTGTGTATGGCACTGCAATCATGCGACTTTGGGTGGATCAGGCGACCACGTTATGCGTTTTGCTCAGAATCGGTACTACAGTACAACTTTCCATTGATCATCGTTAAGCCATGCTGCCATGCCTCACATTTCCGCACGGTTTACTCGACTCAGTTATGCTATGACAACTCCATATGTAGTTTGCACTTGCTACGAAACTACACCGGTCAGGAACCCTTACCCTGCAAAACTACTAGACTCTGCCGTCCATTCCATCAAACAGACCTGACCACATCCCTTTGACCTGCGGCAACTGCGCCACGAATGCTTGCCACGGAGGGTAGCCCACGCCGCTGCCCCGGACGCGCCCGTCCATCCTCAGCGACAGGTACCTGCGCGCAAGAGCAGTTTCATCACGCGAAAATTCAGCAATCCCAAGAGCTGAATGTTCAGAGGTTTCACTACTCACACAGGGGAATCAGGTGTCACGTTCGCCAGCTTCTTCTGCTCATCCAGCCATCTGCAACAAGCAAAGCACCCATCAGCCCAACACAATTCGCCATTGCTACTTCCTCTTCGTGTCTGACAGCAAGCCAAGGCTTGAGCTAGCTGTTTCAGACATACTTGCCCCATTCGGCGGTGAAAACCGGCGCGAGCTGCCAGAGCCTCCTGCTCTTCTTCGCGGTCTCGTCTTCCTCCTCGTCCGCCCCCTCGTCGAACTCCAGCACCGGCGCGTTCCCGTCCGTGGGGAAGGGGAGCACCAGCACGCCCCTCTCCATGAGGTCCTTGAGGAACGGCTTGCTCCGCCGGAACGACTCGGTGACGAACTCGGCGGGGCCCGCGACGATGACGAGCCGCGCGCTGCCCCTCAGCTCGCTCACCGTCACCGGCACGACCCTGTCGCCGACGCGCATCTTGAGCCTGGACAGGTTCTCCTCCCGCGTCAGCCTGGCCACCTGCGCGTCGCTGGCCTTGCGGTCGCGCGAGTAGAGGAACGCGAACACCGCCACCGCCGCCACGTCGATGCCCAGGCCCTTGAGCGTCTCCGCGGCGCCCGCCGCCCTCGCGGGGTTCCCCAGCGCCGGGAGGAGCTGCGTCAGCGCGATGAGGCTACCCAGGCCCCCGCTGGCCATGAACGCCAGGTAGAAGAACATCCGCACCGACCGGTACGGGGACAGCACCTCGCTCCTTATCTTGGCCATGGAGCTGCTGCTGCTGCCGCCGCCGCTGCAAGCAAGAATCGTCGGGCGAGGCGCTTCCGCCGGATGAACAACGAGTCCAGATGGCAGAAGCGTTCGGTTGGTTGCCGAGCAGAAACAAGACGAAGAAGACTACCTTACCTCGTTGCCCGGAGCCGCGGAAGGGGAAGGCTTGTTCGCGGCGGAGCATCGGGCGCCGCGCCGTGCTCTGCTGCTGCTGCTGCTGCTGCGGGATAAGGCCAAGGAGGCCGACGGGTTACGGGAAATCGGCGGCAGTGAGAGGAGAGGGGTGGAGAGGGAGGCGGTGGACGGCGAGGGGATCGGCCGCACCGCCATCGTCTTGCAAGCTGCAGGTTTGCTCGAGCTGCCTGGCCAGACCGGAGCCTCTCGCTGCAACGGAGGGTAGGATTCCCTTTCTTTTCCTCTGCTTTTTTTAACCGCCACTCGATTTGTGGCGGCAATCGCAACAGCAAGGGAGGCTGCAGGAAAGACGAGGCGCTCTGGCTGGCTCGGCCTTGTACCAACAAGAGATCTCTACCAACAACCACTCTGCCGTACCAAGGCACCAGCTCCGCTCTACGTTTTGCCTGGCTTTCTGAATGCCAAGTTGCTATGCATTCTCTCCAATTAAAAAGAAGAAGTTGCTGTGTATTCTGGTAGCAATAGAAGATAAATTCCAATTAGAAAAGAAGTTTCTGTGTTATTTATGCTCCAGAATCCAGAGGCAGAACAAATATAGCCAAATGGAATTGCAAAAACTGCAGCAATGGTTACACTTCCTACAACTGGGAAGCTGATGGATTGATCTGAAACTGAGATATATTTGAGTTCCTGAAACAAAAAAGCTTGTCCTAATGAATTGGCAAGAACAGGGCTTCAACAAAGATTATGGTTTACACTCTGTCAAAATCTGAAAGCTACCGCAGTTATCCCCATGCAGATTTCTAGCACACAACCCAAACGAACTCCACACATTTGGTGTTATTTGAGTTGCCGAGACAGGAAAAAATATCCAAATAAATTTAAAAAGGACAATCCCATAGAAATATAGTATGGTTACAAAGGGTTGTGGAGACTATGCCGTATTGTAGGCAAACTTCAGCTTCTTTAACTGCTCCTCCAGCAACGGGTGGCACTTCTCAAACGACAATGTTCTCAGGGAGACTGGCAAGCCCTTATGTGGCAACGACTGAATCTTCGCACAGTTGAATATCCGTACGAACTGGAGAGAGGACAGAGTGTGCAATTCTTCAGGGAGTGCAAGTAGGTTTCCACAGTCCTGAAACAACAACTCCTCCAATGATGGAAAACACTGACACAACTTGTTGCTCGGACCATGAACAACCACGGAGTCGGTGGACTGGTACAGGACAAGGGTTTTAAGAGCAGGTACTGAACTTCTCATCATCAGGCTAAGAAGAGAGGTGCTACTGATGGTTAGACACACTAGCTTTTGCAATCCCTGGCCTTCACTGTTGTCGAGAAACATTGAGGGATCAAGGTCTGTCAATCTAGGACAGTTCACAATGTGCAGATTGATGAGTGATGAGAGGCGGTGCAACCCACCCAAGGATTGCAGGCTACTGCAGTTATCCACATACATCCCTCGGAGCGATTGTAGCTGCGAAACTATTTCTGCTGGAAAGGACAGTAAGTTGGGACAATTGTATATAGTCAAGTTTACGAGTGAAGGCAGATTATGCAAGCAGGATGGAAGTGATCCATCAACATAGCCGCATGACCTCATAAGCAATTCTTCCGTAGATGGTGGAAGTGTCAATCTCCTTGTGGGTGGAAGTTCTGGACAATTTTGTATTTCCAATATGCGAAGAGAAGCAAAGCCCTGAAACCTCTCCACAGGGACCAATGCTAGCTTTGAGCAGTTCATAACTGTTATTTCATTGATTCCCTGCAAGCTCTCTGGCTGTAGACACTCATCGAGACTCCTCAAATTTCTGCATCGTATGATGTGCAAACTCCTAAGGGAAGAAGGGAGGCTGGTAACTTCAGTTAGGAAAGGGCAGTTCGAGAGACTGAGTTCAGTCAAGTAGCAAAGAGTTCCAGCTTGCAACCAAGATGGTGTTTGGATGCCGCTGTAGTACTTCAGTTTCAAACTGGAAAGGTTGGGATGTGGCTCAAGTGATTCGGCAATCATGCTTGCTTTTGTACACTCAGTATTGCTAAATTCTGCATTACCGACATGACTTGGAGACCATTCCATAATCAACCATTGTAGGTGTGCTTTTGTGTTCATCTTGGCTTTTAAAGCATCATCCTTCACAACATTCTCAAGATTCCTAACATGTAAAATTTCAGTCAGCTGTGTCATGTCCTTCAGTTCTGCGATTCTATGCCCTTGTCCTTTTGGAATTTCAAATATGAAAGAGCCTTCAAGTGATGTCAAACTACTAATATTGCTCATCACCGAAGTAATCGGTTCATTCATGTAACATTTCCTCAGATTGGCTAATCTAGTCAAGCCCTTGGGATGGTTCTTCAGAGGGACGTTCAGTGCATTCAGAATTTGCAGATTGCTTAGTTGGCAAATGGATTCAGGCAACCACTGGATCTTTGTGTAAGAGATATCAAAATATCGGAGAAGTTTTAGATTGCCAATATTCCTAGGGAGCTCTTTGATCACACATTCCCGAAGCACCAGCAAGCGGATATTACCAAGTTTATCAAACAAATTAATGAGTGAATAACTCAACTCTTGCCCAGACATACCGAAGATCAAAAGCGACCGCAGCTTTGAGTATCTACCCAATTCAACAAACTTGCCCAGTTCAAGATGCTTGGTGCACACTGACAGATGGCGAACAGTGGAAGGAATTTTCGGAAGGCATTTCTCATCAGTCAGACAAAAACACTCATCTATAGAGAGTGACTGTGCTAGATCAGACATCAGGTCGTGCATGACATAACATAAGTCACTGAACATGTGGATCTGAAAAAAGGACCTGCTGAGCAATTCTTTCAAGCATTTGTTCCCAAAGTCCTCTCGAGGCGAGATGAAGCCTTCTGCAACCCACATGTCAATCAGAGTCTCCTTGCTGAAGATATGCCCTTTCGGAAATATTGCACAGAACCTGAAGCATTGCTTGAGGTGAGCCGGGAGGTACTGGTAACTCAGTCGGAGAGCCGGGAGAATGCCCCCTGCACCTTGCTCAAGCTCCCACAACCCATTTTCCATGACTATGCTCCAATGCTTTGCGGTCATGTCAGAGCTCAGTGCCCCACCGACAGTCTTGGCAGCAAGAGGAGAGCCCTTGAGCTTATGGACAATCTTCTTCCCAATGGCCACCAATTCAGGATGTTCTGCAGGGTCCTCGTCACCAAATGCATACTGCTCGAACAGCTCCCAGTAAGCCTCCTCTGGTAACCCATCCAGACATACCAGCTCCGATGCTCCAGCCGCATCTGCAACCTTGGAAGAGCGGCTGGTCACCAAGATGACACTTCCAGGATGCCCATACTTCAGCGGCGCAATGAGCGTCTGAAACTCTGCACTGTCCTCACACCAGGCATTATCAAGGACAAGAAGGAACCGCTTGGATCTGACCAAATCCCTGACAACCACCTGAAGTGAGTCCAAATTGACCAGACCAGGTTGCGCTGCCGCCCCCTTGGTCGCCGACTCCATGATCTCTTTCGTCGCCAGTGTGACGTCCAGCGATTCCGGCAGGCAAACCCACATCCTCGAGTCGAAGTGGTCCTGTACACTCTGGTCATTGTACACAAGCTGCGCCAGAGTAGTCTTCCCCACGCCGCCCATGCCGAGAATCGCCAAGACGGCCACGCCGTCACGATTCTTCCGTCGCTTTGCGTTGCTGCAGTCACCCCCTGAATTATGGGCACAGACTGGATTCAGAAGTAGACGGACCAATTCCTCGCGCTCCCGGTCTCTGCCAAGGACCACGGGCCTCCCGATGAACGAGCTTGTTTCCCGGAGCGTGCGCCGCGCCGTCGCCTCGCCGGGCGCGTCCAGCGCGGCGATGGCCCGCTCCAGGTCGGTGGAAGCGTACTCGAGCCGAGACCTGACGCCTCTGGCTCTATCCGCGGCGCCGGTGACCAATCCACGCAGGAAACTGCGCACGGAAGGGAAGAACCTCTGGCTTGACTGCTTCTCGGTCGTGGCGAGCTCGTCTGCGAGGTCCTCGGCGTCGTAGGCGACGTCCTTGAGCTGGGTGAGGAGATCGGCGATACCTGGGTTGGCGAACCTCCACTGCTCCCCTCGCTCAACCAGCGCGTGCACGCGGGACAGCACGGAGCGCAGTCTGTCTACGTCGTCCCCGAGGCCGGCGTGGGCGCCCCACGCGTCGGCGGCGGCCGACAAGCCGGTAGTCAGGAGCCAGTCCATGGAGGGGGTGGCCGAGTAAAAAAG
The DNA here is from genome assembly GCA_030063025.1 of Avena longiglumis. Classification (NCBI taxonomy): domain Eukaryota; kingdom Viridiplantae; phylum Streptophyta; class Magnoliopsida; order Poales; family Poaceae; genus Avena; species Avena longiglumis. Next base: position 82,798,007 of record CP125976.1, read on the forward strand.
TGGTGGGAAAGGCAGAAGAGGATAGAATGGGGAACGGAGGGCCTATTTGGCAAGCTCTGGATTCAACATTTCTCCGATGCTACTCCTCCGTGTCAAGAACTCGAGATATATAGATTTGCTAAGGGAAAATGAGACACCTCTCCCGGGATCAGATCTGGCCAACGGGCCGGCATGGCCCAGACATGGCACTGTCTTAAACGGGCCTGGCCCGACATGGCCCGACACGGCTCGCCTAGCTCGCGTGTCGTGCCAGGCTGGCACGCCGAGCCCGGCCCCGGCGCCTGATGGGCTGGCCCGCGGCACGGTTTGGCATGTGAAGCACGCAGCCCTGTTGTACTTTTTCGGTGGCCCGTCAAAATAAACCTTCAATACTAATTGAATCAGTAGTATATCAGCTAGCGTTTGATGCTCTGGTGGTTGAGCGCACTCAAAACAGCACAAGCCACGTGCCGGCCCGCCCAGGCACGGCCTGTTGGCCAGGTTTGTCCGGGATCGTGTGATTCCTATCCCCGGGTGGAAGTGTCGCTCGGTCCCGCGTGTCCCGGGTCCACCACTTCCGTTTATCCTCACATGCGACAGGATTTCCCTTCTACCCGTTCTCCTAATCCAAAATCCATAGTGTTGCCCCTGTTCCTTTCGCGATGCGCTGCCCTGCTCCTTCCCTGGTGCGTCGCCCCTGCCTCCCCTCCCTCGGTGCGCCGCCCATGCCTCCCCTCCCCCGGTGCGCCGCCCTTGCTCCTCCCCCACCACGCGTCCATCAAGCTGCCCCCATACCTCGCTGCGATCGGAGGTACTGCTATGGGGAGACGGCGGTGATGCTTCCTGTTGGCTGCCGGAGATGCTCCTCGTCGTCAGCCTACGGTGCTTCCAGCCACATGCGGATTTGCTTCCCAACCCGGGGTACTGCAGCTATAAAGGGGTAGCCATCAATGCTACCCACAGCGGGAGAAATTGCTACCCGCGGTGCCCGTCGTTGCTACCTCTGGTGCCTGCCGTTGCTACATCCGGCGCTCGCCGATGCTACATGCGTTGCTACCTCCGGTGCCCGCCGATGCTACCTCCGACCCCGTCGTTGCTACATTCGGTGCTCGCCATGCGACCTCCGGCCCCCGTCGTTGCTACCTCCGGCGCTAGCCATTCCTACCTCCGGCCCTGTCGTTGCTACCTCCGACGCCCGCTGATGCTACCTCCGACGCCCACCATTGCTACATACGCCGCTCGGCGATGCTACATGCATTGCTACCTCCGGCGCCCGCCGACGCTACCTCCGCCCCCCATCGTTGCTACCTCCAGGGGCCGTCGATGCTACCATAGGCGCCCGAGGATGCTAGTTGCGTCCCCACCCTCGTGTGTTCTCCGGCGATGGCGACGTTGCTGCCATGGGAGGCGGCGATGCTTCCTACAAGGAGGGTGGGAGTGTAGCGAGCGCAGCCTTACGGGAAGATCTTGCTAGAGGATTTGCAGGAGTGCCGTTGTGTCTCCCGTAGAGACTATGACGGGGAAGGAGGAGGGTGGATGCTGATGCGCGATGTCGGGGATGTTGTTCGTGGTGGGCTGAGTCAATACGGGATTTGATCCCGGGGCAGGACATGTGTCGCTCTCTCCACCCGGGGATCGCAGACTTTTATCCCCCGGGGGACGCATAGTAGTGCCCATTTGCTAGGGGCGTGTTTGGTGGGTCGCATGCTCGTTTCCCGCACCGGGCCAATAGAAATAATCCTGTTTAGAGACTCGCACGTTGGGCCGATCTTGCATCGCATGGTCTTAAAACATCCCAAATCATGGCCCGCTAGAAACGTCAAAATCGGACATTTCCGCGAGGACAGGCCCTGGGGAGCCAAAAGCGAGCACGCGGTTGCACGTGGGGGGAGGCGGGAGACGTCGTGACGCATCGTTAACGCGCGCCATAAATCCCCTCACTGCTCGCTCACCGCTCTCCCCCCCCATTCACAACCGCCCCTTCCTCCCCCTCATCGTCGATGGTTCCTCTCCTGTCGTAAGAACGAAGACCACCAGCGCGACAAGAATACGGGGGTAGATCAAGGAGGCTACTTTGCTTTTCATGGTCGGAGCAGATCTACTACTACGACTGCGACTGCTTCTTCTTCTTCAACCCGAAGCTCGAATCCTGCAGCAATGGAGGTAAGGCCTTGAACCATCGACTCTCTAAGGTTTTAGCAGCTCAGATCTACCTCCTATGGACTCATTCCCTGAGTATGAGTGACATGCACAGTAGATTTCGACCGATATGTGCTAGTTATGGTCGATTTGATGTGTTAGGGTCTTTTTTTTCTTGTTGTGCCTTCGTAAGCACTAGATATATTGATGCATTGGTTCCATCTATGCTTGTTAGTGGCTAGATTCCGGCAGATTTGGTTATTAGGGTTCCTTCGATTGGGAAATTGGGGATTTTGCACTGTTCATCTTCTTGTATCTAGGTCGGTGATTAAAACTGTCACCGAATGACACTGAGGGTGATTCTATACTACCTTCAATCGTTCATAACAAACCATGCCGTGCATTGTACTAGGTAGTATAGAATCCTCTCCCCGGTGTTTGTGGGCACCTCATATATGAGGCCTTCATTACTTTGCACAACACTCTTCATGATCTCCTTCTGCGGCCGATGATTAATTTGCATTATGTGGTCAAGATCCCAATAGGTTGTATTTCTAGCGTGCCTGTTATGATTGATCTTGGACACACAATGCCTGATATGAGGCATAATTTATGTGACTGCCGATGATTAGATACACACTGCGAGCTACTAGAAGTGTTGATGCTTTCGAACCTGGTTCTGTCATCTATTCTAGATGATGGAACTTGGTTCGGTAGTATCATCGCTTCATGTTGTCAATGCTTTGTGCTATGAGGAAATTGTACTTTATTTCATGAACACAGCTTGTAATGACACCTAGTACAATGTGTTCATAGAGCTGGTGCTATATGAACCGGATGGTATGCACAAAATATTGGTTGTGCACGTCATCTGATTCCCTGTAGCACCAGCTCTACCTTGTTTGTGCTAGTTATTCTAAAGATGGGCATCGTTTTTGCTTTATTTGGCCGATGATTACTTAAGTAGCACAATGACATGCAAGGGATACTCTCCATGAACAAATTTGTGTGCTAACCAAATTCATTGTTCATTTTTGTTGCTCATGGAGAGAATCTCTTTGCTTGATGTGCCATTGCATATTTTTTTTTTTTGAACAGGTAAGACCCACAAGGGCCTAGAGTCTGCATTAACTAGCGGTGGGTGAAACATTTACAACAAGGTCCCTAGAGAATAAGGATAAATCAAATAGGCCCCTACAAATTGCAAGAAACACCCTAACTAGGATCGCAGAAACGCGATCGGATCCAAAGTCAACGACAATGATCTGGGACCTCCATGCGCGGCCACCACTACTACCACCGGGGATAAAACCACTTGGGTAAGCTGCGGCGATGATCGCCTTGCCAAGATCCAAAATACCTCCTACTCTGGAGGAAGAAGATGCTCGAGGTTCGCAAGCCGAGCGCAGTAGGGTCACCCTTGTGACCGCAAGAAGCAGCGGCTCGCCTCGCCATTGCTGAGAAGCTTCTGCAGAGGGCGCAGACTCAAGGGACCCTCGGCACCACCTCCAAGAACCAGTAGCCTCGCTAACGTCGGCATCTTCTTCCTCGCCACCATGGCCGCCCGAGAAGAAGGACAAGGGAGCAGAGCCACCAATCATATGGAGATGGTGCCAAGCACGACATATTGAGGGAGCGGCAAAAAAGCGGTCGCAGATACCCTTCCCCTCGCCTCCATGGCGGTTCAGAAGGAGAGTCGCGGCACCATTCACTCAACTCCACGGAAAGGAGCCCATGTCGTGGTGTTGCGTCACCTCTCCACCACGGCCGGCTAGAAGCAAACCAACAGCGCCATTCCACTCTGCCTCAAGGACACCAGGATACAAGGCAGGTTTATTTGAGGCTATCCTGCTCACCGACGCTGTCACAAGCTCTGGCGGTCGAAGAAAAAGGATAGCGGGGCAAGACCCTAGTCTCCAAATCTGCTTGCCAAGATCTAGGAGAAATCAGCCACCGGGCAAGACGTCCACTACTAGCAAACAAGCTAAAAAACTAATCCTATCTACTCTGGCGCCAACTCTCGGCCACCGCTCACCGGCTAGTCCGGCAAGGGCGCCATGGGAGGGGCCCGGCTTCGGGAGGAAGATGACCAGAGGCTGCCTCTAGGTTCGTGTGAAGTGGTGAGGAGGGGTAGGCGTAGTTTGCATCGGTCGTGCCATTACATATGAGTCCATGTGTTATGACGATCACATGTGTTACATTTATTTATCATGTCTAATAACATGTGTTACGTTCATTCATCACATTTGATCACATGTGTTGATTCTTGTTGTAGTGCTCGAAGACGTTGATCGGAGGTGCGCTCCCCACCAATGGAGGAGCATGCTCCTATAGAGGTTTGTAGCATGGAAAACAAAAAAATCTATCACATGAACACAAACAAGCCAAGATATATCTACTAGATTGCAGCAACGAGTCGATTAGAGTTCTCACCCTCGAAGATTCCAAAGCGGTTAACGAGAGCAGATTCTCGTGGATGATGTAGTTGTATACTTGTCGATCTCAAGATCGCGTAGACGATCCTTCCAACAGCATTCCTATAGCGGCTTCGCAATGTCACACGTTCGGTACTCGATGAAGACCTTCCTCTCCCTTGTTCCAGCAGGCAGCGGAGGTTGTAGTTCTCACCTCGCGATTCTGGCAGCCCGACGGCGTGGTGTCGGAAGTAGAGAGAAGATCCTGTAGGGCTTCACCTAAGCCGGAGTGGGTTATAGTGGAGAATTAGGGTTTCCGGCGATCTAGGGTTTAGAGGGCCAGAGAGGAGGAGGCGTGGCCGACGGCGACTAAGGCGGCGACAGCGAGCCGATGGCGGTCAAACCTTTGTGCATTCAACACCTATGGCTTTCTGGTGTTGTATTTACACGAATGCTAGTGGTCAACTGATCTCCAGATCCGACACTTTCAGGTTCGTGTGTAATTGCATGTCTTTGCGTCTCTACGCATCAATCATTCTCTAATGAGATGGCTTTGTATAAATTCGGTCATTTGGTGAGACCTTTAGTTCCTTGGGGTTAAAACATGTTGATAACATTGTCGTATAATATATCTTAATGGTACTATCCCGCTGTGAACTACACCTAGTTTGATAACAAACTACTTGAGACAAATGCCCTCTTTTACTGCTATAATAGCAGTCATATACTTAGCCTTTTGTTGTAGTATCTGTATTGACTTTGGAACTCATCCAAATCCATTATGGAACTTACTTTCCATTATATTGTGCCACCCTTAGTTTAGATTGAGATAAACTTAATGTGTACTTTGTGACAAAACTAGTATCAATGTAATACTTTTACAATGAACTAACCATCTATTTGTCACTTCTACAAAATAACATATTCTTAGTTCTTCTAAAAGATCTTAAGAATATCTTTACTATCGTCCAATACAGGCCCGGCCCTGAGCCGGTGCAACCGGTGCACCCGCACAGGGCCCCTCAAACGCTAGGGCCCCAGCTTAGTACAGGTTAGCTTAGCTATAGACAAGCCCATTCACTTAGGAAATATATGCTCTACAGAAAATTAGCCCATTTGCTGTTTAGGACGCGCAACGCCCCTTGACTTCTGTTTCTTTTCTCAGATCGGCTTCTTCGTAATAAATGGATTGCCGGATTTCCGGTAGCGAACCCAAGTCGGGTTGTCCAGTGACCGCTGGGCTGTGTTGTACTTGTTTCATTCTCATGGTACTAGCTCAGTTGGATCATGTACCTGATGACGTACATATGACTTTGTTTCAATCTTTCATGGTGAGATGTGTTCTCCTTGGAATACGTACGAGTTCTTAACTTAAAAAAAATACTTCTATTTTAAAATTGTTATTGAAATATAAATAAGGTATGCACCATCTCAAAATAGATGTCGGAATTTGTCTAAATTAGATGTATTTATTATATACTAACTAGTGTTTATATACATCCAAATTTAGCAAAATTTGTGATATCTATTTTAATACGAAAAAAGTATTTTTTTCTGTATAAAGGCCCCACTTCGCCGTCTTGCACCGGGCCCCCGACATCTCAGGGCCGGCCCTGGTCCAATAACCATCTTATGAATCATTCTAGTATATGATCATAACATTTAGAGCATAGGACATATCTGGATTTGTACACATCACATCATGATTGATAAAATACTCTTTGTGATTTTATCTATCAAGTATCAAAAACACTTGAATCTTGATTCAATCCTTCCTGTGCAACAAGAACCTTTCTTGTAGTTTCTATATTGAACTCATTAAATATCTCATCTATGTACTTCTGGCACAACCATATTAGTGTCTCAATTTATCCATATAGACATTGATGCCAAATATTCAGGTTCTGCCTAAGCCTTTTGATGACCCACAAGTATAGGGGGTGTATCGTAGTACTTTCGATAAATAGGAGTGTCGATCCCAATGAGGAGCAGAAGGTGCTGAACAGTGGTATGGAGCAGGAAATCCATGTGAATACTTAGCAAATGGATTTTTAGTGGTTTTCTAACAAGGCAACAAAATAAGGAGCAAGTAACAAAGGTAACGAACAAACGGAGCAAGTGGCCCAATCCTTTCTTAGCAAAGGACAAGCCGGTGGAAATACTTATAAGGACCAAACGTTCTCGAGGACACATGGGAATTCTGTCAAGTGCTTTTGCTTCAAGTAGATGAGTACTCTTCTTTGGTGTTTGTAAGTGTTGTATGGGTGAACCTGTGCTAACATACCGCCCTTCCTATGACTAATACATACTTGTGATTAAACCCCCTACAAACATCCGTAACTACAGGAAAGTAATTAAGATATAAATCTAACCACAGCCTTAAACTTTGAGATCCTACATACCCTTGTGCAAAGGTGTCCTAGCGGGGGTTCAGGTTTCTGTCACTCCGGCAACCCCACGATTAGTAGCAAAATACAGAATGCACCCCCCTAGGCCTATAAATGGTGAAGTGTCATGTAGTCGATGTTCACATGATACCACTATAATAATAGCACCACGACTTGAATACTAAACCATTGAATAATAACTCAACCCAGATCCACTAATAACAACATGACTTCTCCCATGTCCTCAAGAACTATACGAACTACTCACAAGACATCATATGGATCAAGATCAAAGATGATGTGATAATGGATAACAATATGAACATAAACAATAATCCAATGGTTCCACTCACAAGCATCAACTACAATAGTAATCAACACCGGGAAAGTTTCCCCTAAGAACTAAAGCAATATCCAACACAATTTTTACAACAGGACGGAGTGGTGATGATGGTTCTGGTGGAGATGATGGTGTGGATGATGATGATGATGATCCCGATGACGCCTAGCTTGATGACGGTGTTGATGGCGACGGTCTCCCCTCTCCGGGAAAGAATTCCCTCGACAGAAATCTGTCTGCCGGAGAGATCTTTCTCTCGGTGTTTTTCGCCCCCAGAGGCGGCGAAAATCTATCTGTGGTCGCTCCCCTGGTATCAGGGTTCCGTAGGGAAGATATAGGCGAAGGGGCGAAGTCTGAGGCCGGGCAGGTGGGCCACAACTGCCCTAGGCGCGGGGTCAGGTGAGCCCGCGCCTAGGGGCGTGTGGGACCCCCCGAGGCCCCACTTCGTCCCTCCTTCTGCCTTCCTTCGTCTTTTGGTGAAATAATATGTTTCCATATTTTTCTGGTATATTTATGATCTTTGCGAAGTTGGACCGAAACGCCTTCTTTTCCATCACAATCCAGACTCCGGCAGTCCATCCTCCAAAAATCATCCAACATGCATAAACAGATGAAAAAGCCATAAGTAATACCTCATAACAAGACAAACATCAATGAATAGAGGTAAATTATGATATGGAATGGTGATGCAAATTGGGCGTATCACCTTTCATCGAAATGAAATTCTTACCTTGTATCAATAAAAGATACATCATTTCCAATCAACAATATGTCTTCCACATAATGTATTAGAAATATGTCTTAGCGCTCCCACTTAATTTCTTGCAAATGCAAGCATCTTCACCGTCTACGATGAAATTAAACTCTTTTAACAGTTTCATCATAGTGAAGATTCCAACTCCGTGATGCTTACTTCAACCATTGAAATTTGCATACGCTTTTAGCATCCTTTGAATTAACAAAACCCTTTGGATCGTGTCATGCACACGTCCTAGGTAACCATTCTATTAGAAGAACTTGTTTTGTTTATTTAACTACCATATAAAAAAATTATATGTAGTGGTTGCTACATTAATCTGTCTAGACTAAATATCACTTAATGATAGATCAGATCTTGTCATAGTCAACTCTTTGAACATTGTCATGAACTCTTTCTCAACATGTCGACAATTTCATATATGTGAAACATCCATGTCTATTTCTTTATAGATCCAAATATTACTGTAAGGTCTTGCACCTTTTCAGAGGGTCTTTCAAGTTCAAATGTTGATCTCTCGTGTATGGAACTATCACGTATTTTATGGCTTAAAACCATTTGACGGAGTCAGGGCCCATTATTGCTTCTTTGCATGTAGTCGGTTCATCATTTTCAAATAATGATCCAACTCTCAGATCTTGGTATTTGATTGTTTACCCGACCTACTTTGTTCAATAGGAACTTAGACCTCCGTGACCGCAACCTTAGAGGCACGTGAGCCATGAGCGTTGTTACTGCCTCCGGAACGCTTTCCGGTGCTACGCAACTTTTCACATATAGCTAAGGTTCTCTTAACCTCATCAAAGTTCTACTGTCCTCCCACCTAACCTTTTCATGGAAAATTTTATTCTAAAAGAAACTTGAGGTTTTAAGTGACAAACACTTTTGTGTTTGGTGTTATGGAGGAATACTCAACGATTATTCAAAATAGCATACAAAGAAATATTCATCCAACTTTGGTTGTAAGCATCTTATTCATGCGTAGCATACCAATGTTTAAGAAAGGACAACTTGGGGTTTATCCCAAGCCATAACTTTATATGGTGTCGTTTCAACGGATCACGACGAAGCTCTTTTTAGTGTAAAAGCGATAGTCACTAAAGCTTTTGTCTTTAAAATATAATGGCAGATTTATAAATTACACCTTTGATCTTACCATGTAAAACAAGGTTTTATTACATATCTCGAACACACCAAACTCATATGGTGTTTTGGAAAACGCAAATTCATGGAACGATTCATCAAATCTTAGGTGTTATGCTAAACTTGTAACTCAAATATCTCCCTTTATGATCCTATCATAAATTCTTTATTTTCTTGTTACATTGATTTTGCACTTCATCTTGGAAGTCTTCGAACTTTTCAAATGTTTCATACTTCATCCTCATTAAGTAAATACTCATATATTCACTCAAATTTTTGGAGAAAGTATATGAATTTGAAATCCATCGCTCTTGACTACACATAATGGGCTTTATACATCTATATGTACAAGTTCCAATAAGCTAGTCATTTGTTCACTTTTGGCCTATGAACGGATTTTTAATTATCTCTAGGAAAGTTTTACAAGCGTCATTTGATTGAAATCAAAAGACTCCAAAATTCCATCCATATGGAGTTTCTTTATGTTTTCTTTCTAACATAATTTTAAACAGAGATGTCACTTCCTAAATGATCTTTCAATCAATTGTCTTTCGATATTTTTAGCATTTATTTTATGGATGTGATTTATCCAACGACATTTGTAAATCATCCATCTTTTATGGATTACGAAAATTATTTGAACAACCCTTTTGTTCTCATAATACCTGATAAAACAAATCTTGAAGGCAAGCTTTTATGTCAACGAGAAATACATTAACAATTTATTTGTTCTCGATGAATATCATCACATATTCTCTTGCTAGTTATTTAGGTCATTGTAGTTCATGAATTGTATTCTTTCGTATGACGATTCACACCAAAAAATTCAGTATCCAATACTTAAGAACCACATTGTTTAACAAGCAAAGAATACAACCATAACACGTATATCCTCTATATACCCAAGCTGAAGAATTCTAGTCTTTATTTTCTGCCATATATTTCTGAGATTCTCTTTCAGTATTTTTTTAAGAATCTATCAACATCAATAGTGGATCCATACACATGACACATAGTCCAAAGCATGCATAGTTAAATACCAACGTCCTTGGACTTGCACTTTGAAGTAGATCACCATCATCAAATACTTGGTGTTCTTTCAAATTTCATTCTTTAGTAATCTTTTAGTGTAGTAAACATTTTACCTACATCAAATATTCACCCTTATCCTGTAACTATTCATGATCAAGCTACTTTAGCTTATAACGGTGAATAGCGAGTATAATTTTGCTCTCCAAAACCTTTTGGAGGATTAGGACGACAAGCATTTTCAACCTTTTGCAAATTCTCATCAAATATGAGAACATAAACTTTGCCATATTATACTCTCTCATGTTGTAACCAAAACATCATTTCAGATATCGCAATATCTTCCACACATCATGGTTTCTGAAATAACTCTTTCAGCTCCTAGATAACCTTGATATTAGAACAATCTTTTGAATATCAAGAATCATGGAGACAAACATGATACTTATATACTAACATTGGAATTGTTACTCTTGATTTAATACCAATTATTAAACTTCACGAAGTAACCGGAACTTACTGAAAGTTTGTAATAGGACTTTTAAAATTTAGATTAACACTTCAAAACAATAAGATACCAGTTCGTAAAGTAACTAACCAGAATTCTATAGTTCTATTATCTCAATTATAGCTAAGTGCAAGGTGGTAAATGGATGTCAATTACTACAAAAACTATGCAAATTCACTTTGATTTAATTTATGATAAATAGTGTTCAACTTTTAATCATGTTACTGTTGAACTTCCACTCAAAACAATATCCCTCACATTGTTTTAGTGATCACACGAACCAAATCCACTACACCAAGTCCGATCATCACGTGACATGATGTAGTTTCAAAGGAGAACAATCATCATGTTCATCATATCAATTATATGACTCATGCTTTATCTTTCGGTAATCTGTGTTCCAAGACCATGTCTGTACATGCTAGGCTCGTCAAGATGTAACCTTAGTTTCCGCATGAGCAAATCGGGCTTGCTCCCGTTGTATACACTCGCAGAATCTAACACACCCTATCATCACGTGGTGCTTCGAAACAACGAGCTTTGGCAACGGTTCCTACTAAGGACGAACACTATAACTTGGTATTTTGTGAGAGGGGTCATCTTATAATGCTACCGTCGCAATCTAAGCAATACAAGATGCATAAAAATATTAACATCACATGCAATTCATAATATGTGATATGATATGGCCTTTCTTCTTGTGCTTCCGATCTCTATCTTCAAGCACGAACATGATCTCCGTCATCACCGGCATGGCGTCAAGGTCAATGGCACCGCTCCATGGTTTTCGTCCACCAGCATGAACTATTACAACTACTTTGAATAATAGACACGCAGGTCTTAACGAAATTAAAAGACAACCATAAGGCCCGTGCCGGTTGTCAACTTACAATAAGGATCATTGCATACATCCCATATAATCACAACCATGGCCATATCACATCGCAGCACACCCCTGCAAAAAAAGTTAGACGCCTCTGATTTTCTTTGCATATTTTACGTGGTTTGGGGCTTTCAATAAGTACCGTTCTAACTTACGAACAAGAACCACAATGTTGATGCTTGAACTATCAAGTGCCTGTTGTAAATTGAATCTTTACTATGATGGGAGAGACAGACACCCGCAAAGCCACTTATGCAATACAAGTTGCATGTCGAGCGTGGAGCAAGTCTCACGAACGATGTCATGTAAGGTTAGCCCGGGCCGCTTCATCCCACCATACCGCAATATGCAAAGTACACAAAAAGCAATTGATAATAAAAGCACCACCGCCCACAATCACCATTGTGTTCTACTCGTGCAACAGATCTACATATAGACACGACTCGGATACCACTGTAGGGGTTCGTAGCATGGAAAACAAAAAATTTCTATTGCATGAACATAAACAAGCCAAGATCTACCTACTAGATTGTAGCAACGAGTCGATTAGAGTACTCACCCTCGAAGATTCCAAAGCGGTTAACGAGAGCAGATTCTCGTGGGTGATGTAGTCGTACACTTGCCGATCTAAATATCGCGTAGATGGTCCTTCTGGTGCTGCATTTCGGCAGCGCTTCCGCAGTCGGTCACACGTTCGGTACTCGATGAAGACCTTCCTCTCCCTTGTTCCAGCAGACAGCAGAGGTTGTAGTTCTCCCCTCGCGATTCCGGCAGCATGACGGTGTGGTGTTGGAAGTAGAGAGAAGATCTCGTAGGGCTTCGCCTAAGCCAGAGCGGGTTATGGTGGAGAATTAGGGTTTCTGGCGATCTAGGGTTTAGAGGGCTGGAGAGGAGGCGTGGTCGGCAACGACTAAGGCGGTGACGGTTGCGGCGCGCTGCGGCGGCGGCGCGGCGGCTATGTGGGGAGGGGCTTGTGTTTCCTTGGGGCACCCCTCCCCTCTATTTATGAGAGGGAGGGCGGCTTGGGAGAGGGGAGTTTGAAACCTTCCCCAACTCCCTCTCCTAGTTGGCTTGTGGTGGAGGGAAAGAAGGATTCTTTCCTTCCTCCACGAGGATACATTGTCCCAGTTTGACTTTTTAAACTTGTCTTTTGACTTTCAATCTAGAGCTTAATTTCTTTCTTATAACTGCCCAACCAAGTGACCTAGGACATGATGCAATCATTCCACTTACTCATGACACATTCATGTACCCTTACCCTTCCGGTCCGGTGAACCTTCTAGACCCTTCTAGATCATTCCGATGAAAACACCGAAATCATTCCCGAACTCCGAAATTGGACTTTACTTATATGAATCTTATTCTCCGGACCATTCGGGATCTCCTCGTGATATCGCGGATCCCATCTGAGACTCCAAAAAACATTCGGTCTCCCTACTTACATTCCATATCTACTAAACAACATCAAATCCTTAAGTGTGTCTCCCTACGGTTCGTGAATTATGCAGACATGACCCGAGACTCTTCTCCGATCAATAACCAATAGAGGAATCTGGAAATTCATATGGCTCCCACATATTTTTACGATTACTTCGTGATCGAATGAACCATTTACATACGATACCAATTTCCCTTTGTCTCACGATACTTTACTTATCCGAGGTTTGATCGTCAGTATCTCTGCATACCTAGTTCAACCTCGTTACCGATAAGTACTCTTTTCTCGTTCCCGTGATATGTGATCCCTGTGAGCTAGTCACATGCTTGCAAGCTAATTGGATGACATTCCACCGAGAGGGCCCAGAGTATATCTATTTATCATATGGATGGACAAATCCCACTCTTGATCCATGTGCCTCAACACATACTTTCCGAACACTCAATGCCACCTTTATAACCACCCAGTTACGAAGTGGTGTTTGATGTCATCAAAGCATCCATCCGGTGATGGTGATTAGCATGATCTCATGGTCGAAGGAATTAGGTTAATATGCATCAGAAAGCTTATAGCAAGTGAACTATATTAAAGACTTGATCTTTATGCTACGCTTAACTATAGGAGTATGTACATCACATCATTCTCCTAATGATATGACCATGTTGTTAATAACATCTCAATTTTCATGATCAGGAAACCATAATCATATATTAACTAACAAGCTAGTTTAACAATAGGCTTTACTAGGGACTCTTTTATGTTTACAAATCACATAAGTATTAATGTTTCTAGTTAATACAATTATAGCATGGTATGTAAATATTTATCATAAGCATGAAGATATGATAAAAACCATTTTATTATTGCATCTTGGGCATATTTCCAACAGCTCCAGGGATGTTGATTAGGGTAGTGGCTCCAAGAGGGGGAACGATGGATGTGAGGGCAGCAGTATCAAGAGGGCGAGGGGCAGGCCTCTCAAGATAGGGCACTTTCACGACCAGGTAGGTCTAACCCATTTTGCCAAGGTGATATTGGCACCTGGGTTAGACATGATGCCAATCCCAGATGGCTTCAGGCCTTTCCTCGGAAATGTACCAAGGACGATCGTGCGAAAGACGAACACCGGATGTAGTTGGATGGTGAAGATCCGGATGTCAGCGGCAGGATCTGTCTTGACCAGGAGTGGCCTGGCTTCGCCATTGCACACCAGGTGAAGATCAGGTTCTTCTTGACCTTTAAGGTGCTGAAGGGTGACCTGTTCAAGGTCACCATCTTTGACTACACCATGACTGAAGTCATGAAGAAGTGCCCACAGCATGATCCAGCCTTTGCCATGATCGACCTGCAATCTTTGTTGTCTACTTTGTTGTATGTTCGATTGTTGTGAAATTATGGCTTGATGTTGCTACAATGTTTATGTTGCCTACTTGGTATGTGTTAGATGTGGTTAAGACACACTTGTTGTGTGTGGTAAGCTCACAATCTGGGGAAGAGGTTACTAAAGCACATGTCATAGCTAAAACCAAACACGCATATTTCTTTCTCTCGGGCCTAATACAACCCTCCAAACAACAGGACCTCAATTCTGCCCAAGTGCTAAACAGTGTCAATGCGGGGAACCAAATAAGGGGGAGAATTTGGTCCAAATCCTGATCCCGGTGTGCAGTCCCCGCGCGTGCAAATTGCACGCACCATAAAAAACTCGCTCCGGAACCAAACACACCCTAGTTCTCCATCGACTGAGTTGTCTCGTGTCATTAGATTTGTCTCATGATTTGTGCAATGTGAGAGTTATGTATAATTTTTTTACGGGAGTAACATATGAGTTGTAACTACTTTATAGCTAAGTTTATAAATACTTCCTCCGTTTAGAAATATAAAACATTTTAGTTTTGTGAAATGAATATACCTAGACGTCTTTTAATGTATAGGTTCACTCCAAACATCTACGAACATGTACACTAAAAGACGTCTAGTTATGTTTAATTCATAAAGCTAAAATATCTTATATTTCCGAACGGAGGGAGTAGGTTGTAAGTGAGAATTAGTATAAATTTTATAAGTTGTAACTAAGAATTAGCACAAATAGTAGGATGATGTCAACCTGCTGACTTAGACATAAGAAGTTATTAATCTCATGAGATATAGACGCTCCCCAAAATATAAGACCTTGTAGAAAATTTCGAGAGCTTAGAAAAAAGTAAGTTTGTATCCCGATTGTTCTATGTGAATTTCAAGTTCTATCGCTCTTCCCCATGTCGATGCTCTGCTTCCACGCGTGCTTAGCCAGCACCTGGCCCCTTCTTTTGTGTTGCTCGGGTTCTGCTCATCCCTCTCTTCTTTGGCTCGCCTAGGGAGTTAATGCCCTTCTGCTCCTAGAGCGTCGCTCCCCTACCTCCCACTCTACTCCTAGGGATTCGCCCCTCCCGTTCTGGTCTCATGGTGATACCCCTCTCCTGATCTACTCCTGCTCGCCTAGAGCGTCGTCGCTCTCCCTCTTTGATCATGCTAGGAGGCTAGCAATCTTGTCTGTTGGGGTGCCTAGCGATCTTATTTGTCGGGCGGTCGCTAGGGCCGGCTGACTATCTCGTCTGCTGGGAGGTAGTCGGTGATCTCGTCTGCTAGGGGCGGCCATCGATTTTGTCCTTGGTTTTTTAGCTCCCCTTATTCATGGACGAGTACTCCGGCAAGGCACCTATACCCAGATCTCTATGATTGTGCTCTTCTCCTCTGGCCCTGCAACAATTAGTGACCCACATAGTATGGTAATTCCGAACCTCAACTGTATTTTACTCATAGATGAACAAGGACATGGATGAACAAGTTCTCGTAGATCAACAATATGAAATACATGGGTGAACAAGGTAACGTAGGTGAGCAATATGCAATTAGAAAATGAAATACGGGCAAGCATAATTCAGAAAAGGGGGACAAACTCAGATGTAGTACATCATATTGACAAAGGTTGAAATAACACTACATATTGTAGAGTGATAGAGGTTGAAACTCAAATGAAGTACTCATATGGGGTACAACAATGTTGACAATGCCACCAAAATTCTATACTATAGAGTGACATGCTTGCAACAAACTAACAAAATATAAGTTTCCTGGCAATAAATCTACGAGTCAATGCATATAAATGTATAGGTCGAACCACTGACAAAACACTGTGTGAAGTGCCAAGACCTACCATGGTAACTTCTATATTTAACAAGGAAATTAATGCCCGAAAACCAAGTCCGACACATATTAGCTATTTATACTCCTGGCAAACATATCTCATATGATATACTAACAATGAGTGCTTTTATCTAGGAATGCAGAAGTGGGACAAGTAGGATGTCACTTTTAGATCACGAACTAAATCTAAACTAAGCGAGATAAGTGAGATTTGTGCACTTAGTTAGTCTAGGGGTCTAAAAGTGGGATCTCATTTATCTCACTTCTGCATCCTTACTTTTGTCACTATAACAACACTTACCAAGTAGTGTAGCGGTTGCACAAGCAGTGTACCACAGTAGTTGAACATCATTGAGTACTTGTATTATTTACAAGCAAGTAAGAAAAACTTATTTTCTATAGTACTTGCATTATTTACAACCAAGCAAAATTTTAGTTACCGGTAGTCTAGGAGTAATAAACTGAAATATATATGTCCAAAATATACTATAAGTAATAACAAGCTGACAGAACACTGTGTGAAGTGCCAAGACATACCATGGTAATTTTTGCAGTTAACATAAAAATTAATGCTTGAAAACCAAGACCGACATATTTGTTATATGTACTCCTCGCGAACACATCTCATGTGATTTATTAACAATAAGTGTTTTTTCTAGGGATAAAGAAGTGCGACAAGTGGGATGTCACTTTTAGATCCTAGACTAAATCTAAACTAAGTGAGATAAGTGAGATTTGTGCACTTAGTCTAGGGGTCTAAAATTGAGAGCCCATTTATCCCACTTCTGCATCCTTACCTTTGTCACTATTGAAAGAACATGTGGGCCCCCATGTGTGGTTTTGGTAATTAATGACAATCTTTATGGACTAATGTGTATATTAAGTTGTACTTGTAGGAATTGTCCATTGGTATCGCTTGGAGCATGTGTTGGCTTCAAGGTCGATGAAATGAGAAGAAGATGTTGTGCAAGCTCAAAATGCACCATCCATAGAAGATCTCATGTTTGATGCATGCCATCCTCGGTGATCATGGATCGATGATGAGGAATCAAGAAAGGCGTTCCATCTTGAGAAGGTCAAGTTTGTATACATCGATCTCAAGTGGAATGCTCAAGGCAAAGGTATAATCTTGATAGGTTTTCCCTTTTGACGGTCTCATGTTGTGTGTGGGAGACCGGGTTTAGGATAGATAACCGTACTATCAAGAGGGGCTCTCGAATGAGTAACTCGATCACATCGTTCGGAGAGAGCTCAAACCTTTGCATACTTGCATCATCGTGTTTGGTTGTCATTTGGTCTTATCCATGTGGGAATATAGAGCTTGTGGTAATCTCCAAAACAAGCTCTTGCTCATCAAAATCGGATCTCTCGTTTGTATCTTGTTACGATTTTGATCTTGACGGCTTTTCGATTTCTCACCAAGTGAGGTATCTCACATTATAATGCATGATACATTCTCACTTGGTGACAACCAATATTTTCCAACGCAATTGGAATCGGGTCAATCGGAGCTACCAATCAAAAGTTATAGCCATTCAAATATCTATCTATTTAATTGAAAAAGAAAAGGTTTCTGCTCTCTAGGCTGAACGGTAGTACCGCCCAGGCGGGCCGGTACTACCGCCTGCCCCTGTGTGCCTCCCCATTTGCTTCTGCCTCGCAGGTAGTCAAATCAGGTACTACCGTACGACCCGGTACTACCTCCCTGGTGGGCCGGTAGTACCAGCCCAACTCCAGGCTGCACTGTCCAGCTCCCGCGTGGCCTGCTTCCTCTACGCGCGCCGCTTAAACCACCGCCGCGCGCATTGACCCACCGCTGTCGTTGCCTCGCTGCGCGCGCCCGTAGTCGGCCCCACTCGTCCGCGCGATTCCTTCTGCTGCCTCGCTTCGCTGTTTTCCTCGCGTTGACCCACGCTGGTTCCTTTCGCGTCATTTGGGCCGTAAGGCTCGCGTGCGCCTCACGTCGTCTTCTTCTCGCTACCGCTGTGCATCACCACAGCTTGCTTCGTTGACCATTCTGGCCCCACGTTGGGCCTGTGCCGCCGCCTGCACATGCCTCGCATCGCGCGCTGCTCGCCCCAATTTTTGTCGCTCGCCCGTGTTTTTTCTGGCTGTGCTTGCAGGGTGCGGTAGTACCGGGATTTTGCGGTACTACCGGACCGTTCCAAAAAATCGCCCCAACGGACAGATTTTTGGCCCCTCTTTAAATAGCTTTCCTAATCTTTCCTTTAGGGTTGCTTCTTCTTCTTCTATTCTTGCTCAAGCTTTGCCCCATATTATTATCCCCTCTTGATCTTGATTCTATGATTTCTTTTCAATGATTCGTGCCAATATTTGAGAGGAATATAGAGGAGATCTAGATCCACGTTTTGACCAAACCAAAACATCTCTTTGTGAGTGTATCTTTGGGGATCTAGATTTTGGGGGATTTTGCGTTCCCTTTGTGTTCTTCCTCTCTTGTTCCACCAATAGTTTTAGTAGCTTTGTTGGAACTTGACATTGAGGGATTTGAGCATCTTTGTGGTGTTCTTGACATTTGCATTAGGTGCATCGGTTTGAGTTCTCCTCAGAGGATTTGGTTCGTGTTACTCATTGGAGCTTGTCCCTCTTGGGTTCTTAGAACTCTAGACGTTTTTTGTGGCCTTGGTGGCGTTTGTTGGGAGCCTCCAATTGAGTTGTGGAGAAGTTCCCCAACCTTGTGAGAGGTTCCGGTTTGCCACCGAGAAGTGCACCGATAGTGGAAGTGTGGATCGATCCCGTTGGGGTGAGATTCACCGGAGAATAGGGAAGGCCTTTTGTGACGTTGGTGGTTTGATACCATCCCCTCTCCAAACGAGACGTACTCCATGTTGGGAGGAACTCAGTAAAATATCGTCGTCCCCGCGTGTCTCGGTTATCTCTATGCCCGAGCTCTTTACTTATGCACTTTACATTATGATAGCCTTCGTGCTTGAAGTAATCTATATCTTGCTATCACATTGTTTCTTGTATTGCTTAGCATAAGTTGTTGGTGCACATAGGTGAACCCTAGTTGTTCTAGTTTGTGCTTGCCAAATTAAACGCATGTTTAATTCCGCCTTTGTCGAGCCACTCTTAGAAAAGTTTTAATCGCCTATTCACCCCCCCTCTAGCCGACATCTATATCCTTTCAACTATAATAACATTTATCAAATAGTATAGTAGAAGCACAAGCAGTGTACCATGGCAGTTGAACATCATTGAGTACTTGCATTATTTACAAGCAAGTAAACAAAACTTATTTTCTACAGTACTTGTATTATATATAACCAACCAAAATTCCAGTTAGCCGATAGTTTAGGAGTAATAAACTAAAATATGGATGTCTAATATATACTAGAAGCGGTAACAAGTGTGTGCATGAAAGTTACATAAGAAAAGGTAGAGAAATAGTGAACCTAGGATAGGTTGGAACGCTTACCCAAGCATAGTGCACACCACCCTTGACCTCACCGTCTTCTCCACATGCCAGCTAAGATGGCAGCACAATAGTAGAATAAAGGAGGGATGCGTGGGGGAGTAAGGTAGTGGCATCGGGGAGCAAGCGGCGATGACGTGTTGGGGTGCATCGAGGAAGACGATGATAATGGTGGGGCGTGAGAGTAATAAGGCGAGCGGGGAAGATGGGAGGGGAAATGGGAACGAGGCATTGTCTACAACACGAGTGAGGCGACGTTCATAACCCAAGTGAGGGTAAAATGAAAAACTCGTGAAATTCAGTAACATGAAAAAGTTTGACTATCGATCCCTTAAAGGTCTTATATAAAGACACAGAGGGAGTACATGATAGCAGGTTAGCAATTGAGTTAGGTCCCATCAAAAGAAAAGTATTGCATTCAAATACTCATGTGGATGCAGCTAATTGGGCTATTTTGGTCTCCCACAATTATTACAATCCAATATTTGTTCATACCCAAACAAACTTTCATAATATTGCATGAACATCTCCATGAGGGCCCTCCAACATAGTAATCTGGTTTTTTCCGTTTTTTTGTTTGCCGTAGCATGGAAATATGAGGTATTGGTCCCCTTCCAAGATGTCCCTCTCTTTAGCTCTTTGTCTAGTCTTGGTATCTTCATTTCTCCACATTTTTTGAAGCTCACCTAAAATAATTTTCATCTGCTTCTTAGCCCCAGGAGATAGAGGTTGTGTTTCAGAGAGTATATCTGAAAGGGCATGTATGCCCAATGTGTGGTTTTGGTAATTAATAACAATATCTATGGACTAATATGTAAATTGAGTTTCACTTGTAGGTTTGTCCATTGGCATCGCTTGGGCCATGTGTTGGTATCGAAGATGAATAAAGAGAAGAAGAAATCTCCAAGGGTTGTGTGCCCATTAGAATCATGAAGAAAGAAGGAGATTGAAGGTTGATTAAGACAAGTGCAAAGAGTTGCATCAAGATGGATCAACCTCAAGAAGGAATGAAGAAGGGCAAGCTCAAGATGCGCCCTCTCTTGAAGATCTCATGCTTGAAGCTTGTCATCCTCGTTATCATGGAGTGATGAAGACAAGTTCAAAGAAGAGGTCTCCCCATGGAGTATGGGGAGAAATTTGCAAGTCTTCATCAAGCAAGAGCGAGCAAGAGCAATCAAGAAAGGTGTTCCATCTTGGGAAGGTCAAGACAGTCTACATAAAGCTCAAGTGAAATTCTTAAGGCAAAGGTATGATCTTGATATGGTTTCTCTTTTACCGGTCTCATGTTGTTAGTTGGGAGACCGGGTTTAGGATAGATAGTCGTACTATCAAGAGGGGCTCTCAAGCGGGTGACTCAATTGCATTGTTCGGAGAGAGATCAAACCTTTGCATACATAGCATCATCTTTTTTGGTTGTTAGTTGGTTTTTGTCCATGAAAGTATCTAGAGCTTGTGGTTATCATCATAACAAGCTCTAGTTCATCAAATAAGGATTTCCCTTGCATATCTTATTGCGGTTGTTGATCTTGCGAGTTTTCCTGCTCCACAACTTGGGGGATACATCACATATATATCCATGGTATTTTATCCCCAGGTGATTCTATTTGTCGTTATATTTCCAACAAAATTGGTTTCATCTCGTTTGGAGTTCAAATACAAAAGTTATTGCAGTTTTGGTTTATGGAGTTTCCCTGACTGGAAGTTCCAACTAGCCACCGGTAGTACCGCTAGGGATTTTTGTCGCCGGTAGTTTTGGTGGAAGTTCCGATGCTTCTTTCGCTCAACTTATGTATCTTCTATGTCTGGTTTGTTCTATTTATTGGAACTTTGATCATAAGTTGCACCAGAAATACCGCTCGGGCATATTTGCCGCCGGTAGTACCGATTGAAATTCCGGCTCTACTTCTGCTCAGCCTCTGTAACTCTATGTTTGGTATGCTCTAATTTATCGGATCTTTGGTCAAAATTTCTGTCGGTAATACCGGTCTCAGCGGAAGTTCCGGTGGACCGGTAGAAGTTCTGGCCAGGCTCGTTGTTCCGTCTTTCGCATCGCTATTTTCTGAACGTTGGTTGGATGCCATCGGAAGTTCCGACCTCCCACTGGAAGTTCCGATCAGGGTCATAAATGCCCAAACGGTCATATCTGTGAGCCCTTTAAAAGGGTATCCTCTTCCCCTTCGTGGGCCATGCTCTTTTCTTGGTTCTTGGCTTTCTCTCTCTCCTTCATTGTTGACCTTGAAGAGCTTTCCCTCTCCCCTTCCCCCTCCTATGATTCTTGCATCTTTTTGAGGGATTTGAGAGAGGAGATCTATATCTACAACCCCCCCCAAACCAAATCTATGGATGGCAATGGGTACCCGATACCAGCATACCCGACGGCCCCCCGCTTTAAATGGGGCTGGTATGGTAAAAAATAATACCCGTGGGGCTAGTTAGTGGTTATAAATCATACCCACCGGGTCTAGTGGAGGCGGGTATGGAGGTGCCAAACCCGAACCCGCATACCCGCGTACCCGCATATGATAAGTGGACCCTACATGTAAGTGTTAGCTGTCAAGTAAATCCCAAATATATTGTTGCTAAATGTATTGTTTGTTGTTGTATAGTCTATTTTGCTACGAAACTATTGTCAAAAATGCCTAATTATTGTCATTTTTTGGCGGGTTAAAATACCCGTTGGGGCCCTGTTTACCCGGCGGGTGGCGGGTATGGTGGGGATTTGTACCCGCTGATGTAATCGGGGGCGGGTCATGGGGCGGGGAAATGAGGCGGGTGCGGGTATGGGGGGCAGGACCGGACCCAAACCCGGTGGGTGCCACCCGGAACCAAATCCCTTCTTTGTGAAGGAATCCTTGGGATCTAGACCTTGGAGAGTTTTGTGTTCTCCTCTTGTTTTCTTCCTCCTTTATTCCCCCAGTAGCTTTGTAGCTTTGTTGGAATTTGGGAGTGAATGACTTGCCCTTGCATCTGTTTTATAGGTTTGAGTTCTCCATGGAGATTCGGTGAGTACAATCTTGTGGGCTTGTTTCTCTTGGGTTCTTAGAACCCTAGACGGTTGTGGTTGGTGTGTTGACTTCTTGTGGCCTCCATTGTGGAGTGGCCTCAAGCTTGCGGCCTGTTGTGGTTTTGTTGCCTGTTGTGGCTTTGCTGCCTGATGTGGCTTTGTTGCCTTTTATGGTCTTGTAGCCTTTTGTGGCTTTGTTGTTGGAAGCCTCCAATTGAGTTGTGGAGATAGCCCCAACCTTGTACGGGTTTTGGTGACCGCCCTCAAGTGTCCCTTAGTGGATCATGAGTAGGCCTTTATGGCGAGCTCACAAAAGAATAGGGTGAGCCTGTTGTGGCATCGGTAAGTTGCGTGCCTTCGCATCTGGGGTGAGGCCTTGTGTGGCGTTGGGTGAGCATCGAGCCACCACACCCGAGGTGAGCCATTTGTGGTGTTTAGAGAGCATTGCGCCATCGCACCTCTCCAATGGAGACGTAGCTTCTTTGGAAATGAACTTCGGGATAAAAATCTTCGTCTCCGTGTCCATCGGTTATCTCTCAACCAAGTCCTTTACTTATTCACTTTATTTTGTGATAGCCACCGTGTTTGAAGTATTTCATCTTGCTACCACCTTGTTGCTTGTATTGCTTAGCATAGGTTATTGGTGCACTTATGTGAACTTAGTGGTTAGGTTTTGTGCTTAATAAATTAAATGTTAGTTTTATTTCACATTTATTTAAGCATAAACCGTAATAATTTTAAAAGCCCATTCACACCCTAGGCGACGTCCATTGCACTTTCAATATCCAATAAATCATACTCAACAATAATTGTTTTTTATGTTTATTTTGTTTAGCTTCAACAATGATAGCCCACGCTCTAATAGTTCTCCTAAGGTTTCTCACTTTATATTGCCATATATATATGAATCTAGACAAGTTAAAAGGAGAGTTCCAACTTTTTGTAACTCCCTAAAACCTTACATTTGCACCAACCACTTCTCAAAACAAAATTGTTTGATAGTAGGAGTTCTGAACTTATCGGTATAAAAAATAGAGGTGTATGCTCACTTGCCTACTCTAGGTAACGTCCTCGGAGATATTGCTGGAAACATACCTTCCTTGCAAGTAGTATTAAAGACATTATCTATTGCAGTCGTAACCAAATTATCATGGTTATTAGCCCAAGTGAACATCTTACGCATTGTATAAGTCTACTAAGTCAATTTATTGACCCAATCATTGAATAGATTAGTCCAATGTTAATTAATATTACCAATACTTTTTTACTTTATTGTAGAGGTCCCAACCTTTAATAAGGTAGAGATACCTGTGTTTACAATGCTAGTCCCTGGATCAATATCTAGCATCCACAATTAAGATGTAATATCAAGAAATAAAGGTCATAATACAACTTTATAACCAGGAATAAAATAATTCATTACATGTTACATAGCTCATTTGGCTATCTCATTACTATGCAGCAGAAATAACTATATAGCATGGAGTCTTTCATCTTCAAAGTGCCACAGGCAATCATGTTGGTTGTAGACTTGTAATCCTAATCAACACACTTCACTAACCTCAAACAAACCTGCAACATAATAAGTTACAACCACAAGGGTCAATACATTTGAATTGTATTGGAAAGTGATACTATGGTAGTATAGTGGTAACTATCATCTATATGCATTTGGCTAAGTGGAGCTTAGGCTTGCTTTGCTCAAAATATATTTTCCTTATCATTTGAAAACACTAAGTTTTTGTTTGTCAAAATCACCCAAGGCATCTACCAATAGACATTGGAGATCCTTTACCCTTGTTCAACCACAAGTTTTTAACTTAGAAATTGGGATGAGGAGATTCTTGATAGCTTCCATGTCTTGATGCTAAAATTGTCCATTGCCAGGGACACGACTAAGTACTTAGATTTTTCACTCTGCAGAGGTGGTGCACTTTCCCCACAAGACTCGACATGCATCGAGACAAGATCTTTCAGAAGCCTTCCCTTAGACCAGAATGGACGCGTTACAAACCTATCATCCCCTACCACCAACTGTCCATTTGGCTAAGTTATCGCAACCTATATGATCCAGGCAGAGCCCATAATGCCAAGTGGCTACACTTGAAGCTTCTCAACATTTAACATCTCAAATCTCTTTGTTCCTGGGTGGCATTCCATAAGTGAGATACACAGGGTAAGCCATTGAAAAATGGGCCCTGGTAACCACTCAACAAAAATCCAACCAAGCAATTACCATTCCACCCAGGTGTTTCATTCACTTAGTTGTTTTATTAAACAAAACATAAGTCCTTGACTTAGAAATATTCCATCGCATGAGTATAATCCACCCTTGTTTTCTATTATCTAGGCTAAGCATGATAGTAGTAGGAATCTTAACTTAGGAAAATTCTACTAATGTTTCATCTACTAGGATTTTCCATGGTATAGTTTATACTTAGAAAATTCCATGCAAGTCCTACTTAGAAATATCACTAATGCATAGTGAAAATAATAGGACAAAAGTATGAAGCACCACTTGCCTTTTTGGTAGACAATATAAGTTCACTCCTTGATCTTGCAATAGCCACACTCTTCAAATTTTACTACAAATCAATCAAGGCACAAATTCAATCTACCATTCAAGCAATTCATCACATAGAATAATAAAAACAAAGCAATGCATGCAAGCATGCCAAAGATTGTTTTATTTTAAAAAGTGGTTTCTAATGGGTTATACACATTCTAAAACACCTATTGGTCATTTATAAAAGTGGTAAAACCATTTGATATTAATTTAGTGAAAAATGGTCACTTTAAGTCATTTTGTTTTGCTAGAAATGGTTTAAATTAAAGTAATACTTTCTAGTGTTTGACAAATATATTTTTAAACACAAATGTTAGTGTTTTATGGTCAAGTGTTTATTATTAAAACCATTTGCAAAAGGTTTTACTTATAAACCATTTTTTAAATCAAAGCATTATTTTATTTTGTTGGAAATGCATTTAAACAAAGTAATAATTTTATAGAGTTCACCAAATATATTTTTAATTCCAAAAACTTGGTGTTTAGGGTCAAAGAGTTTATTTCAAATCATTTTCCAAAGGTTTTACTCAAAAAGCATTTTTAAAACATATTCAACATTTTTATTTAGCTAGAAATGCTTTAATTCAAAGGAATAATTCTTAAGTGTCACAAAAAAAATTTAAACCCAAAATTTGGTTTCTATGGTCAGTAGGTTAAAAACAATCCATTTAAAAAAGAGTTTACCCTAAAAACATTTTTAGAATGAATTTTATACACCAAATATGCCTACACATGTTTCTGCAACAACAACTAACTTTTCAGAAGCAATTCACTAAACAAATTGCATGGTTGGAAAGTATTTATTTTGCTGATTCAATTGATATGAAATTTGTAAAATTTGGACGTGTAGATTTAAAGTTATGAATTTTACAAATTCATATATCTAATAGAATCAAATCTGTTTTTAAAACAACACACATGCCACGCATCGTGTTTTCATTCGTTGGTACCGGTTCGCACGGATCGGCCTACGCGGTGTGTTGTATCTAAGTTGCATCGCATGACTCTGATTGACCATAACGGTTCGATTAAGTCAATCTATCCATGCCGCTGGATCAAAATCTAACGGTGCAAACCCTAGTGGCCAAAGATGGGCGGCGCGGAGACGGCAGCTGGCGGCGGCGCGGCGACGGAAGCTGGCGGCGGCGCGGTCAGACGAGGACAGAGACGACGTTACAGGAAGCGAGAGGGGGAGATAAATAGCTTACCAGACTCGCCGTGATGTGCTGGTTCTCGAGGTGGTCGCCGTTTGTTGAGGGGTGCACAGGGTTGTCAGGGATTGCTCGCCGGAGCTGTGCTTCTCCTCGGGCACGCTCTGTCGTCGACGGAGACAAGGCTACAAGGCTCGGGAAGGCAAGCGGAGTGTACCGTTAGTTCGTACGCGAGTCGCAAACATGTGAGCATCAAAGAGAGGGCAAGGGGAGGTTTGTGCTCACCAGTAGTGCTCGCCGGAAATCGTAGCAGACGGCGGCATGCACTGTCGATGTCGTTGCCGAGAATCTGGAGCGCGCGCGGGTGAATGGAGGGTGCCAGTGGATGCGTATGGTGATGGTGAACAAGCTCGTGGAGTCTGGGAGGCAAGGGGAGGCGTGGGTTGGCCGAAATTACTCGCGAAGCTCGCCGGAGCAGTGTAGGTCTTCGAGCAAAATCAGGGCGGCCTGGAGGCAGAGGGTGGGTGGCGTCTGGGAGAAATGGAGAGGGGAGACTCGCGTTTAGTAGGGCGTGGTTACAGGGGAGAATTACTCGCGGTGTTACTCGAATTAACGTGATTGAATCAGACCAAAATAGCCGAGAGAGAGGGGGCGGGGTCTGCGCGAGGTTAGGGATGATGACTTGGCGGTGGGGCATCGTTGTCAGCGAGTGAGAGGAGCGTTCAGTGGGGTCTGGTCGTCAGCGGCTGAGCGGGTCAAATCGTGAGTGAGAGAAAAACGATTCGGGGGAGAGAGTGGGCTGGCTGGTGGGCCTGGTGGGCTGGTTAGGCTGGGTTGATTTCTTTCCTTTTTTTGTTCTGTTTCATTTTTCTTTTTCTTTTTTGATTTTGTTCAAACAATTCAAACAAACATTTGAATTCATAACCTTCCAAACTTTCCAGTAAGTTTTTAATATGTTTTAAACATGTATTTAAAGCCCTTTTTAGGAACAATTCCTTTATTTATTTATGGTTTATATTTTATTTAAAATGGGCACTTTCCTTTATTAAATAAGATTTAATTATATTTTCAAAGCCTTATTTGAATTCCAATTTTTCACCAAACCTTTTCAGTAGGTTTATTTATTTGATAGGGTGTTAAATAATTCACTCTGAATTATTTGAAATATTTTTAATATGAATTATTAATCATTTAAATTGAGCATTTGTCTACATTCAAATAATATCCAATATGGTTTTAAATCCATATAAATTTTATTTAGATGATTCTTTTATTTCATTAAATTTAATTTAAATAACTTTTATTCCACTTGGGCAAATTCCATTTATTATTTTCTCATGATTTAATTAATCATTTCTATTAGGGATTTTGTCTTTATTCAAATAGAATAGAATTTGGTTAATGTCATATATTTTTTTTTGAATATTCTTTATCCCTTTATTTTATTTGATTTAGCTTTATTTCATTTGCTTATGGACTTGGCCAAGTTTTATTTTGGCTTTTGAATATTCCTTATTTATTATTTCTTTCTTTCTTAAAAAATCCATATCTTTTTATTTAAAGAACCAAAATTGGTGATTCCAATTTGTAAAAATTTATTTAGTATATGTTTATATTTTTAAACCCTTTTAGGATTAACTTGCTCACAATTTGGTATGGATTTTAGATAGGTTCTTTATTAGCTTTAGAAATATTTCCTTTTACCATATTAAACTCACAAGTTTTTATCTATGGTTCCAAATTGAATAAAACAATTTCTATGGTCTTATAATATTTTTATTTATCATTATTGATCATTTATAAATATTTGTTGACCAATTTTTATATGGATAAAATCCATAGTCTTTGAGATATCTTGGAAATGATTTTCTTCCTTTAAGGTTTTGGGTTTTGGTTTATTTTTCCAAAGTGTTTAAACTTTAAGATTCATTCTTGATGAATGCATTTAACTTGATTGAAATTTGTTGGATTCCATTTTATTCAAGTTATTCAAGATGGGTTTTGGTGTTTCCATTTGGAATCAAAAGTTTCTTTTAACCCTAAATTTCAACAATTATTTATTTTGTTTATTTATTTTTCACATTTCAAAATTTGAAATTTTTTGGGATGTGACATTTACTTTCTCTAATGAGATCAGAGTCACCTCCAGTGAGTGTCCAGCCCAAGACGTCGTCAGATTATGCAGCTCGGTGATGAACTCCAACCTAAACTCATCATAAGATGAAATCCAACTTAAACTCATCATATGTTGACCCATAGACTGATACAAATCTCCATACACGAGCATCACTCTTATTCGTAATCAGATAGGACACACAATATTTATGTACATTGCCTAAAAAATATGTATGTATATCCCCGTAAATTATATCAAACAAACATTCTTTGATTCCTACAAGGATACCTCTAGCGGTTCCAAAAGCAGGAAGCCAATTCCACACACATATGCATTCTTGCAATCTATTCCTTGCAATTAAGCAGTAGTGAAATCAAGCTTTTTGATTCATGAAAACTAATAAGATCTGGGCATGACTCTCTAATGACTTCATGCACTCCAGGTAACTTATCAGTTCTATAAGACCTCTTGGATTTCATAAAAGACGTATTATCATTAGATCTAAAAATTATTTTTTTTGCTACTACCCGTTTTACAAAACATTCAATACCAGGGATTCCTCTGCTATATTTCCTTTATTTCAAGGGCAGTCACATGTAGCATTTATATAGCACTATTAGTAGGATTAGATGAACTAGGAACATCAGCCAATATCAATATTAGTAGGAAGGAACACATCAAGGTTGTTTTCTCTAAGTGATACAAGCCTACTAGACTCAACATGCTTAATAGCAGCAACATTAACATCTACCATTTTCATCGGCTCCTAAACAGAGCCATCATTTCTTGAATTTTCTATCAAAGAACTATTGCTAAGAATTGCAAAGGAATTACAAGTTTACCTGCAAGTGCCTCTAGATTCTTGCTTCTCTTTAGTTATCGACCTTCTTTATAACAGACTTGCCATCATTCTTGATCATGTTGCTCGTCCTGTTTGCTTGGACAGTCCCCACTTTTGCTTCCCTTCACGATTTCCAGGAAGCGTGTCCACTATGTTGGGAAACATCAGTTTTCTATATTAATATTGCTTCAATTTCTTTCCCGTTTATTGTTAGAATTTTATCTATCATCTTCTTTTTTTGACACAAGGAGGTCCCAAAGAATCCAAGCTTTTATTATAATATAGAACTCCAAATTTTGCCTGGTTCATACTCCAAACACAACTCATACTCTGAAGAATAGAGTTCAAATAACTTGTGCCTAGATACAACCATTGATAAGCTAGTAAACAATCATGTTGTCTAAGTAGAAGAACACAAATTGACGTGATATATGAAGTGACTAAATTGTTCAAAGGAGTGAAGTGTGCGTTCGGTTGTACATGGGTGACGTTGGAAGTTGGAACTTATGGCACCATTATTGGCTAATCAATTTGTTTATTTTTAAATTATAACTAAAATTGAGCCTATTTTTTAGCGGAATCCAGCCTAATTTAGAAACACGAAAAGCCAAAGCACGACATAGCGGTTTTTTATGCGGCACGACCGCTCCTCTCCTCCCCCAACCTTATCTCTTCCCTCCGCTTGTCCACCGCCACCCAAGATCCGGGCTGCTCCCGAGCCTCTCTCGCCGGAATAGCTAGCTGGAGGTGGCAGAGGAGCGGTGCCGGGGTAGCTGTAGGCTTTAGGATCTTTAGGGTAGTTAGGTTTGGGATTTTTGCCTTAGGATGGCTTCATGCTGTGAGGAGGCTGTAAGTTCTCTTCCCCGAGTCTTGCAGCCACCGGTGGCGCTTCTTCCTCGACTCGGAGCTCTGGTGGTCGGAGCTCTGGCCAAAGTGATGGAGTGCTACCTCCTCTTCAAATAAAGGGGCGTCTGGATATAAGTGTTGTCCTGGGTCGTAGAGATTGCTAGCGGTGACGCCTCTCCCGACCGTCCGTGGTGGCGAGGAGGAGAGGGGATGTGGCGTGATGGGTGGTGTGTTGGGTTATCTTATAGCCGGCCGTGGAGGAGAGGGGAAGGGACCCTGCACTGATTCGTCCTCTGCTTCCTGGAGAAGGTACTGTCTATCTCTGGTCCATCGCCGTCACATCTTCTTTGCTTTCTCCTCCTCACCTTGGGCACGATCTCTGAGGAGGAAACCCGTTCTCTATGTGCGGCGAAGATGGACTTTGGCTTCTCGTTGCTGGTGCTCCTACTCAGTCCTTCTTCTCCTGGGCGCTGTGGTTGCGTCTGGATGATTGGGTTCCATGGGGAGTAGCAGCGACGATTGGCCGATGGCTGTGACTGATGATCACACAGTGTGCCTGGTTTGGCCATTGATCTTTGATGCCTAAGATAGGCAGCCTCAGACGCAATGGAAGCGTCAAAGCAACCTCTGAGAATGGAGGCCCTCACCAGATGGTGCGACGATGGCATTCAACGCCAACCTCTTCCCAAGTGGTTTCGTCCCCGGCGAAGATGACGCGGTCATCGGCGACACTCATCTCTGAATCTGTGCAGTAAGGTGCAGGGACCTGATTGCTTTCTCAAAAAAGTTTCTGAGGTCCTCTGTGTTTGTTTCCAGGACCTGGTTGTAATCTTACCTTTACTTTTGGTCCTTGTTGTAATCTATACCACTGCTTGGTATTAATGCATCCCTTTAGGTCCTTCGGAACCTTTCCCATTTAAAAATAGGACGCGCCTACCCGGCGGACGCCCTGAAAACGATCAAATCTGGCGGGCGCCCGACTGCTCGACAACGACCCCGCCGCTGCCGCCTCCCACACCGTGGTGTGACCAGGTCCAAGAAACGAAACCTGGCTGGACCATCTTCCTCTCCAAGCAAAAACCCGAAATCCCCCCCAGATCTAGCGTTTTACCCTTCCCCGATTGCTCACCTGCCCATATCGCCTTCATCCTCTAGCGCCCTGCTACTAAAAAGCGCCATTGAAGCTCCACCTTGACGCCATTGCCCAGCTCCCTGCTACTGAAAAGCAAAAAACCAACACACTGGCAAAAACAGCAGGTACTTCTCAAAATCATCTCTTCAAATCACCAGGATTTTGGTAGAAACATCTCTATATTGTTCTCAATATGAAAATATACTGCTGCACAACATGGATCTAAACAAGAAACAAGTCATCTATAACTACTCCTCAGTTTTGCATCTGACATATGTCCAATCTTGTTCAAACTATAAGAAACCAATCATCCTAAGCTTCATTGACAGTATATGTTGATCCCTGCATTAAAAACATCTAATTTAGGACAACTAACAACTAAATAGACATGATTTCCTATTAATTGCTTCATCCTAACAACTAAATCTTATAACATCATGAATAGTTTGGTTGAACGGATCCGAAACCATGGATATCGACCTAAATGCAGAACCAGATCAAGAAATAGAAGAAGACAATGCTGATGGTTCACACACAAATGCTATCGTGCAAGTTGTAAATGAAGGTATGATGATTATATGCAATCTAGCAGTATTTTTACATAAGTTATCCATGCTTGCATGCAGAGGTTATCAACAAGCTAGATCATAAGTTATCCATGCTTGCATGCAGAAGTTATCCATGCTTACATCCATATGTTATCAACTAGCTAGAACAGAAGTTATCCATGCTTACATCCATATGTTATCAACTAGCTAAAACAGAAGTTATACATGCTGTAAATGAAAGTATGATGATTATATGCAATCCAGCAGTATTTTAACATAAGTTATCCATGATTGCATGCAGAGGTTATCAACAAGCTAGAACATAAGTTATCCATGCTTGCATGCAGAAGTTATCCATGCTTACATCCATATGTTATCAACTAGCTAGAACAGAAATTATTCATGCTTACATCCATATGTTATCAACTAGCTAGAACAGAAGTTATACATGCTTACAAAAGCAGAAGTTATCAACTAGCTAGAACAGAAGTTATCCATGCTTACACACATATGTTATCAACTAGCTAAACCATGGATATTGACCTAAATGCAGAACCAGATCAAGAAATAGAAGAAGGCCATGCTGATGGTTCACAAACAAATGCTATCGTGCAAGTTGTAAACAAAGGTATGATGATTATATGCAATCAACTTATCCAGCAGTATTTTAACATAAGTTATCCATGCTTGCATGCACAGGTTATCAACAAGATAGAACATAAGTTATCCGTGCGTACATGCATAAGTTACCCACCATATAGAACATAAGTTATCCACTATATAAAACTGCAATTATACATGCATATGAGCAGAAGTTATCCATGCTTACAGTTATACATACATATGAGCAGTACATGCTTAAATGCACAAATTATCAACCAGCTAAAACAGAACTTATCCATGCTTATATAAAGAAGTTATCCACTATATTATACTACAGTTAAACATGCTTACATACTAGAATAGTTATCCAGCAACATGTGTAGAAGTTATCACTAGCTAAAAATATAGTTATCCAGGAACATAAGTACACATTATCCACTAGTTGAAGCTACAGTTATTCATGCCTATACGCAGAAGTTATCCATAACTATGAGTACAACTTATCGATGTAGACCATTGCAAAAAACAGATGACATGTTCACATAATACTTGCTAGTATAAAAAGTTACCCACCTATTATAACTGGTGTTATCCATGACTTCTCATTACATATACCCATTCCTGCAAAAAAACAGAAATGATAATTTGTGTTTATTTGCATAACAGGTGATGTCCAAATTGAAGAACATACTGACAATGACTGCATGTATACTATAGTTGAACAAGCTGCACAAGAAACAACAACGGGTGGGACAATCGAAGAAACAGCAGTACACACAGCAGATTCAAATGAGGGTGGGGAAAATAATGCAGAAAATAATGATGCAAGAGATGAAGTACATTCCACACCGCAACCACCAACAAATGGAATACGCTTTGACAGTTTTGAATCAGCTAGAGAACACTACAGGGCGTATTCACAGCGGAAGGGTTTCGGAATAAGGATAGATTGGTCAAAAAAAGATGCAAGAAATGAGCTAAACAAGGCATATCTTGTGTGCACAAAAGCTGGTAAACCTCACGAAGAAAAGGAAGACACCTAGAACCCAAAATCATGTGTCAAGAAGAGGAAAGAAAATACACATCCAAGGACTGGGTGCACAACACACTTGTATGTAAAGAGAAAGGATGCATGGTGGTATGTTCAGCATTCATCGGATGATCATAACCATCCCCTGAATAAAACCTTCATTAACAAGGTTCTTGCGTTCACACGAAACATACCAGCAGAAGAAAAGGTGTTCTTGCGGATGCTTCATGCATGTAACATCGAAACATGCCGACAGATGCAGCTGATGGCAAGTTTCTACGATAGTCTGAATGATGTATCATACATAGAAAAAGATGTGGCAAACCTAAGAGCGTCTTTTCACAGTGAAAACAATCACCACGACATGCAAGACACCTTGGCATACTTCGAAAAGATGAAGGCAGAAGATCCAAATTTCTTCTACAAATTTACACTTGATGAAGACGACAGGGTTGAGAACCTGTTTTGGGTAGACGGGGCATCACGAAGAGCATACAAGTCTGGATACAACGATTGCATATCTTTCGACACTACCTACCTAACGAATCGGTATAAACTACCATGCGCTCCATTTATTGGGATAAACAACCATGGATTATCGGTTCAGTTTGGATGCGGGTTCGTGCGTCGAGATCTCAAGGACAACTTTGTGTGGCTGTTTCAAATGTTCAAACTGGCAATGGACGGCTTAGCACCAAAAAATATAATAACAGATCAAGATGTTGCCATGGCTGGTGCTATAAGCGCTGTTTTCCCGGATGCAACTCACAGGAATTGCAGATGGCACGTCATCCAGAATGCAACTGAGAAAATAGGGACATTCATGGCCAACCACCTAGAGCTTCTCGACGCTTTCAATGCATGTGTGAACAATAGCTTGTCACCCGAGGAATTTGAGGAGGCTTGGATGCATATGATAAATACTCATAATGTCCGTGACAATGTGGATTTGTTCTCACTATGGGAACAAAGAAAGGTTTGGGTACCAGCGTACTTTATGCACGCCTTTTCCCATTCCTTCAGACTACAGCAAGAAGCGAAGGGTTCAACGCAGTGCTCAAGCATTACGTCAAACCAAGAAACTCCATTTATGAGTTTGTACAAAAATACATGTCAGTACAAGAAAAGATTTACAATGCTGAGCTAAAGGCAGAGTGTGATATAGCTTTGACAGACCCCGAGTGGTGGTGTGGAAGCATTATGGAGAGACAAATGGCAAAAGCATACACAAGGAAAATCTTCTTCAGGTTTCAGAGCGAAATGCGAAAGAGCATGTCATACCAATGCGACCACCTCAACGGATACCAATTTGAACTGACAATAACAGGGATATCGGTTCCACACTATGGTTACAGAAGTTATAGGGTATTCGCAAACTGGGAACAAGGAACATATGAATGCAATCACGCAAATTCGATCGTGATGGTATGCTATCTTGCCACATTATAAAAGTGATGACGCATATAAAAGTCCATCAAATCCGAAATGTACATACCGAAAAGGTGGACATTGGACGGAAACTATCCTAGTGAACCACATGACAAACAAAAACAAGGGAAGAAAGAGATGCACAAGACTCAAGAAATATGATGGTGTTTGCATCATTCGACAAGAGTTTGCCGAGCTGCAAAGATAGGAGTAAATACATATGATGGAAGAAAATCATCAGAAACACTTGAAGGAAATGAAACAAGAGCTAGATATGATAGCAAGAAGAAGAGAAGAAGAAAAGAGAGGTCAAAATGAAGCGATTATGCAATCGCCTAGTGCTCCAAACGGCAAGCGTGACACCTTCGACAACCCGCCACCAAGCAGGCACAGTCAACAAGCAACTATGCAAAGACTTCAAACAACAAGCACATCAGATCTCACATGTCATCAACAAAGCACATTCGAACCCGGAGAAGTCAAGAACCAAAGGGAGACCACGACAAATAGCAAACAAAAATCCACTAGACCTTGCTACAAAGAAATCAAAGAAATGCAAACATCAAGTGTAAGGTCACACCATCCGCAAATGCCAGGAAAGGTTGAAGCTCCTAGGATATCAAATCTAGAATGTTTATGTAACAGAAAATGATAATGATATATTTGTTGTTTCTATATATGATAGTTCATGTTGTACATTCTGTGGTTTTCAAGTTATACATGCATATGAGTACAAAATATCCACAAGATAACATATAAGTTATCCATGCATATGAGTACAAGTTATCCATCACATAACACACCACTTATCAATGCATACAAAAAATAAAAGGTTAGCCACTGGTTAAATCTACAGTTATCAATGCGTATATATAAAAATTTAGCAAACACTAAACATTAATATACTATTTAAAAACAGAAGTTATCCAGACATATGACTACAAGTTATCAACCAACGAACACAACAGTTATCCATGCATACTAATAGAAGTTATCAGGCAAATAAAAAGTACATTTATCCATAACTATGTGTTGAAATTATACCACAAACAAATTAATAGGAAAATTATCAAACAGAATTGACACTAGAAAGAAAGCATAAAAACACTCATATATACAAAAAACCCGTATAAGGTGGGTAATTTATTTAACACAGTGTTGATAACTAACAAAAATATGACATGATAACAAACATTTAAGAGTGTGGATAACAAACATGTAAAAGTATGGATAAACTTGGGAAATATACCTCAGAACTTATTTTATTCCAAAAGTGACCTCCAATTAAGAAGAACATTACGAGGATGGTTCAACCAAAAAGAATTCATCTTTTTATTAATTCCCGGCATCATATCTTGAGAAATACAAGACACAACGCTTCCATTCCACAATTCAAGGTTCTTAAGCATGAATAACCCACAATTAGTACTGAAAAACAAAAAATAAACAATGAATAAACAAACATAGTATCAATGATTATACAAAAACAAATAAAATTACATGCGTACAAATCTAACCGGCCAACTAACATGTCAACTTGACTAGGAACAGGGACATCCATCAACTCAAAATCTTCAATCTGTCTTCTAGAATCAGAATAATTGACGATATATATTTTCTTTATTGCTTCCATTAGTTTGGTCGCATGTTAAATCATTTCTACATTAGCTTCACCATGGAGTGAGTCAAGAATCTCAAACCTTTTGGCAGGCATATTAACAGAAAGCATGTACCAATGTCCCAAAGGGTCCTTTTTAGTCCCTAGCTCCTGAAGGACAGCAAAGCAAAGCTACAAAAAAATGAACATAAGATAAGTAAATGCACGTGTAGAAAAAACAGTGGTTATCCAGACAGAAATGAAAGAGTTATCAACACAATATAAGCAATGGTAATCATACACTATGTCTGAACTTATCAACTGCATACTATAAAAAAAATCAAATTAGATAGCATACCATATGTTTGTGGCTCAGTTTATAGTTATCATCTGTCCTAAACGACCTCCAAACAAGATTTGCAGTGAATCTTCCCTCCAACGGATATTTAGTAACGATATAAGGAAAAATTATCTTGTTGGATGGGCAATTATCTTGCATTGCAGAAATAGCAAGATCACACATATTGTTAGAAAACTCGCCATATGGCATCACACTTTCAGCAAAATCACTAGTTGTCACCCACATTGAATCAATGTTACAAATTGATGTGCTGCAAAAAACAATTAATGATTAGAATACAAGTTATCCAATATGAAAACCAGTAGTTATCACCAACAAACAGTGCAAGTAATCAACATGTAGTAATACAAGTTATCAAACCAGTACAAAAAAAAGTTCAACTTATCCACTGAAATAACAACAAAAGAGTTACCAAACAAAACTAGTACTGACCAAACAGTATTAGTACAACTTATCATCGAGGTACAAATAAAAACGTAAAGTTATCAACCCTAAATATTAAAAATGATCCATAATGAAAAACATAAAGTTCAGCAAATACAAGAATAAAATGATATACAAGTAGTAATACAGGTTAGTAAACAACTAACAACAAAGAAAAGGTCCAAGTTATCCACTGTTAAACTAAGAGTTATCCACTAAAATACTACAAGTGACCCACCACTAATACTACAACTTATCAACCAGATAACATATAAAGTCAAGTTATCAATCATGAAACATTAGAAGTGTAACATCCCAAAAATACTAAACTTGGATCATCAAACTCTAATCATCAAAATTAGGGTTAACAAAAACTTTTCTAAATAAAAATATGAAAGCATGCATGTGAGTATGCATTCCAATTTGAATTCTTTTAAACCACCTTGTTTGTGTGTTTCTTTGCTTGTAAATGGATGCTTAGGTGAAATAAACATCATCTAAACATTTCCCAAACTTTTCCCAAAGGCACAAAAATCAAAACAAAGCTAAATAAGGGAATGGTCATTTTGACCAATTTAACTCCCATGCCTACTTTGGCTGTCCCAAACTTTCAGAACTTAACAGAAACTTGTTTGGATATTTGCACCCCTTGATTATACTCATAACAAAGTATCAAGGCCCACTTTGTGATCATCCAAAAACTTTCAAATGCATAGTTTAAATGACAATTCAAAATTGAATCTTTATCATATGGGAAGATCCCACTTTTTCAAAAACCAATCAAACAAGCTCAACTTTCAAAACCCAAGCATCTGCAGACTCACCAGCACCAACCTAGCACACCCACCAAAAATCTTTTCAAAATTCAAAACTTGAATTCTTGCGGCCATTTCATCAAACACATTGCAGACACAAATCATCAAAATCCTAAACAATATTGTGAGCAGTGATTGAAGCCTAACTTGTTCCCTCTCTAGCTCACAACAACCTCAGTAGATCATCTAGCAAGCTAAACCAAGAACTAGCCTCACTGTAAGCTGGGCAGTGACATCAATGGTGAACAGCCGAAGCTCACCATGCCACCCATGTCTGGGAGCAAGCCAACACCCCACCGCTACTCCCTGTCCAACGCTCGAACCTTGCCAACCCCAGGACCACACGCACGAACCATGCCAAGCTCGCCAGCAACCATGCCGAGAGCGCGCCCCGTGCGCCACGATCGACCGACGCCCACAGACCGCG
The DNA here is from genome assembly GCA_030063025.1 of Avena longiglumis. Classification (NCBI taxonomy): domain Eukaryota; kingdom Viridiplantae; phylum Streptophyta; class Magnoliopsida; order Poales; family Poaceae; genus Avena; species Avena longiglumis. The sequence continues at coordinate 82,836,534 of CP125976.1, forward strand.
GGCCGCCCTTGCCGCGTGCATACGTGATCACCACCGTCCCTGCAACCCCGCAGACACGCTCGTTCGCTGCCGCGCGGACCACGCATGTTGTGCGCATTAAAAACTTCCGTCGGACCAGCGCAGAGCACCGCCGCGTTTCGACCAAACCACACCGCCCCACGTCTCGCCACCGTGTCGTTGAGCATCGCCAGGGAGCACTGCACCGCCCCCTACCGTTGCCCACGCCGATAGCCCTATGTGCCGTCGACCACGACGAGCTCACCTTGCTCCCCGTCGGTCCCCTCTCGCAACTATAAATAGAGGCCACCCCCAGCCGAATTGAGCACACCATCTCACTCCCCTCTCCTCACTGATCGTGCCACCCCGTTCCCGGAGCAAGGCGAGCAGCACTTCGACGGAATTTCACCGGAGCCCGCCGCCTCTAGAGAAGAAGGGAGCCAACGATTGGAGCCGCCCCAGGAGAAGCCGTCGGTACCAGGAGGATCGCCGTCGTCGACTTCGTCGTTCGTCCGCCTCGCCGACCCTCGCCTGAACCCCGTTGAGCCCCCGACGACCCCCACCTGCCGCGCTAGGTTTCTGTCTCGCCGGCGTTGCCCAACGTCGACGGTGACCCTCAGCCGTTGGATTAGAACCAGATCGAACACAACACATCACCCCATACCTCTTCGCACCCCCTTGTCTCACTGACGCGTGGGGACAGCCACTTAACCAGCCCACGTAAGCGCTGCGCTTAGCAGGCCGGCCCAGTATCGCTTCCTGCGCAGCCCAGTTGTTTAAATTTAACCTTTTCCATTTTATTTCAAACACACTTCTGTACCCAGTTTCAAAAATCAACCCAGCTCGATTCAGTAAACCAAATTAAATGAAACCAATTTTGTTAGAAAGGTATGGAAATGCTGAATCCAAGATCGTTGGATTCAAGTCATTTGGATCTGTAGATCACCCTTGGTAAAAATAGCAAGGCAGAAGCTTTTCTGCATTCAAACATTTTTCAAATTTAAACCATAATAGCTTTTGAGTTGATTCCAACTCTCAAAAATCACATTTAACCATACCTTTCAGAATATATAAAAATATATAGGTTTACTTACAGAAATAATGTTCAAGTAATAAAAGATTACCACATAAGCATTTCTAGTCACTTATTTAATTAAAATAAAAGGGTAAAACCTTATTAAATTGTTACACCACTTTAAATCACATTCCCATGGACTAAAATATGTGGTGATGACATGTGTCAACATGATCCCATGTTTGGTTTGGAGAATATTAAATCTTAAGTAGTTTTTCAATGAGTAGAAATTACTTTTCTAAAAATAAAAGGAATTAAACCAAGCTTTAATCTTGTAATGTTAGTGATGATGTTAGATCATCTATAGGACCCTTTTGTCTGATGATTGCAAGTAGTTAAGTATTGTTTGGTGATTGTGTACCTCGTATTTATTCATAGACGCTAGTACCGACTAAGGATACAAGGAGGAAGGAGGATACTACGAAGAAGAAGCCGAGGAGAACTTCAACCACTGCTCTGCACAAGGCAAGCCAATACTTGCAAGCTATTAACTTAGCAAGCTATTAACTTATCAAGCTTATATTGACACTCATGCAAGCCTTACTAATCAAGTTGACCTATGCAAGCTTATACTTGCAATTGTGCAAGCTAATACTTGCTTGTTACCATGCCACTATATGCCTTAAGCATATGCGATCATACCCACTTGATACCCCTCCTAGTTTTAAGTGCAAGCTTTCTATTTTATTTCTTTATCAAAGCTACTTCCTTGGAATGTGCTCAAGTAACTTGTAGATTCTAGAAAGATAATTGAAGGTTGCATAAAGAGCATAAAACTTGGCCTAAGCTAGATAATCTTCATGTCATCCTAAGGCATGAAATTGAACTTAGTTAAACTCCACTAGTTTACCACCCCTCATTAGTACTTACCCCATTTGTAGATGCTAGTGCTAAGCATAAAACTTGATCAACTTTAGATGGGAATACTTGGTGAAAATGGTTATGAAAACCTTAGAATGATGGATCATTCTTCTAAGATGTTTTGACATGTGTTTCTGAACACCAGATGATTTTGGTGATGAAAATGTTGAGGCATGAGCCTTAGCCCTTTTTAAAACTGATGGTTGTCTGGATGCGATACCATTCCAATTTTATCGTACAACCACAATACCTGAAGATTGGGTAGGGCTTGACTGGAAACTTATATACCTTAGTATTAGTTCCCTCACGGCCAAGGTCTGAGCTGAGGCTACCTTGTGAAGATTGTACACTGCAAGACCCAAGATGACAGTTGGTCATGGTTGGGAGGCCAAACTCACAGGAGAGGTGCTTATACTAGGTGTGTAATTGAAAGGTTAGGATTGATTATCCGTGACGAGTATGGTGAATTCAGGATTTGTTCCTGACGGATGTATCGAATGTTGTGGTGAAAGTGTACAATCTCTGCAGAGTGTCAAACTATTCTAATAGCCGCGTCATGATTATGGATGCTGGAGTGGCCATACTGTTCCCCCGTCAGATGTTTTCAAAAAGACTTGTGAAATGAATTGAGCCTTTGACTTTACCACAACAGGGTTGTGATATGAAATACAAGTTCCCACTTAGGTGTTATAACTTCAACTAGCTCTCTTGCTTCTGAACTTAGTAGACATAAATCTGGTTTCTTGCAAAACAACCCTAGAGCCTAGTGTCCTATTATCAAAACCCCTTTCACTTTTTAGTATTAGTTTGCGAGTACTTAAAGAGTACTCATGGCTTTGTCCCTGGCTATTCCCATGGCCAGACTATGAATAGGAGTACCTGGAGGATGGACCCCAGGAAGGTTACGACAACTAGGATCATATCCCATCATCAGCATTGCCTATGACCCTGAAGATGGAGCTTCGCCAACACTACCGTTATTATTACGTATTCCGCTGCTTGAGTTGTATTAAGAACTGGATCATGAGATCCTTATTTGTGTAAAACCTTATGTATGGTTTGTAATGGATGATGTACTGTGGTATCCAATTCTGTTATGTCTCGCAAAAATGGTAATCCTGGGATTGTGATGTATGGCATAACAGGCATCTGGGATTAAAATTCCGGGTGTTGACAAGTTGGTATCAGAGCCATCCTGACCATAGGAGACCCTAGTTAGACTGGACGTTTGAATCAAAAACTTAGTTTCAAAACTAAAGAAAACAAATATTTACAAAAAAACTTTTTCCCATTCTTATCACTTTGATTCTTTCACGGAAATTCATGTTCCTCAAAAACTCTTGCAAAACACCTAAAATTTGACACACTTGATCACTCTACTAACTTACTCATCCTATATTCTTATAGATGGACGTGAAGTATAACAAGTTTTATCAGTTGGGGAATGGAGGAGACCTTATCTTTGAGAGGGATTTGGACCAGCTTTCGGAACTTCTGGAGCGTCCTCACCCCGAGTTCTTTGGAGATCAGCTCAATGATCAAGGAGGAGAATATCTGCAATGGATAATTGTTGCAAGCCTCCGAGGAAAGATTGAACCTCCCACTGCGGAAGGAATTCAGTTTACCTTAAGAGAGAACAACTGGCTCGATGGACTTGCCAGGGCCATGCAGGAAGCTCTTTCCCGTCTGTGTTGGCAGAGTATCAATCAGATCAAGGGAACCCGCTTTGAGTTTTTCCCAAGGCATGATGCAAATGGACAACCACTGGAAGCCCCATACCACCATGAGCTGAAGACTCAATTGGACCACCTTAGCTTCATGATGTACGATCGTCTGCAGGAGTTGGATAACTGCCGTGACTACTCCAACCACAAGTCTGCCATCATCAAGACGAAGGATCAGACCATCGCCATGCTAGCAAAGGAACGCAAGTCTCGCCGATGTCAGCTCGACAAGAAGGATCGCATCATTGCCCATCTTCGCCACCGTATCTCATCTTTGGAGGAGACCATCCACGAGAGAGACATGCAGTTGGAGGAAAGGGAGAATGCCGGAGAGGATCTTCGTGGAGACCCCTACTCCTATCTCAGCGATGATGCTGATTTTCTGGAGGATCAGGCTATGGATTTCTTCACTGATGAGGATGATTACTCCTTCATCGATGATGATGAGGATGATGAGGATGACGACTACACCGACTCCGAGGAGTATTAGCACTTGAGCACTAGCGTAGTGAGTAGTATTCGGTCCCAATGTATCGTAGTTTTCAGAATGGTTCTAAAAAACATTTGTTTTTCGTTGTTGTGGTGTGTGTTGTACCAGGTGCTATGAATGAATGAATGAAAAGCAAGTTACTAGAAAATCTGAGTCAAACTTTAAAAACTTTTCAAAACCCCAAAACCTTAGAAATTTCCCTCTTTTCTCATGATTTATCTCAATCTTCAGATGCCACGCGGAGGAAGTGGTTCATCCCCGGACCCAATGTTGCAGATCCTGCAAATGTTGACTTCTGACCGTGAAGCTGAAAGAGCGGAACGTTAAGCCAACCTAGCCACCCTGCAACAGATAGCTCAGCTTGCCCACAACAATCAAGGCCACGAAAATCAGGAAAACCATGGATCTAAACTCAAGAATTTCCAGAATACCAACCCACCTGTTTTCACTAGGTCAGAAGAGCCCTTAGATGCCGATGATTGGCTACAAACCATGGAAAATAACCTAGAAGTCGCCGGAGTGGAAGCCAACGAGAAAGTTCTGTTCGCCACCCACTACCTAGCCGGAGATGCCAGAGCATGGTGGAACAGTGTTCGTGCAATGACCGGAGGACAGATGATGACCTGGGAGGAATTCAAGGTCAAGTTTAGCAGAACCCATGTGCCACCGGGTTTGATCAAGAGGATGAGAGACGAGTTCAGAGAACTGAAGCAAGGAAGGATGACTGTAGTGGAATACCGTGACAATTTTTTGTCATTAGCTAGGTATGCCCCGGATGAGATCGACACCAAAGCCAAAAAGAAAGAAAGATTCCTGAATGGTCTGCATGATGAGATGCAGACAGTGTTAGTCAATATCCCCTTTGCTGATATTGAAGCCCTTGTCGACTCAGCCATCCAGATGGAAGGGAAGATCAACCAAGCCAATGAGAACCGCAAGCGTCGCATGATGCATCAACCAGGAACCCATCAGACCCCAAAGTATCGCCCTAACCCATATCTAGGGTTTGCCCCAAGAACCAACAGACCCCCGATAAACCGTCCGACCTATCCCAACCGTGGAAACCCTAGACCCGGAGGAAATCACAACAACCCCGGTAACTCTAGCAATTTCAACCGTGCCCCACCCAAGTTCAACACCAACAATGCTACCACCAACACCAACACTGCCCCGAGGACTGGAAGCAATGTTGTGACAGTAGCAGCAAAGGACAAGTCGCAAGTAACTTGTTATGACTGTGGAAATAAGGGTCACTACTCCAACGAGTGCCCCAACAAGAAGAATGCTGCAGCACCCAATGCCAATGCCCTAGCTCAGCAGCAGCGTCGTGTTCAGCCCGGAAGAAGGTTTGCCCCAGGAAATTCGCTCAACCGCAATGGTCGTCTTTTTCTCATGCATGCTGAAGAAGCTCAGGAAGCGCCAGACGTCGTGCTGGGTATGTTTTCTGTTAATTCGGTACTTGCAAGAGTGTTGTTTGAATCTGGTGCATCACACGCATTTGTCACCGAGGAATTTGCATGCACTAGTAAAATTCAACCAACCAAACTGAAGCATGTTATGATTGTTCAAATTCCCGGATCAACCACCAAGGCTAGGCAAATTTGCAAAGCCGTCCCTATTCGAATCCATGGCATAGATTTTTATGCTAATCTGATAGTACTCGGAACTAAAGGTTTGGAAGTAGTACTGGGAATGGATTGGATGTCCAAACATAAAGGATTGATTGACTGTGCCAAGAAAGCCATAACCATGACCAGTACAGCCGAAATATCAGTCGATCATATATCTGAAACCTTACCTCGTCAATTCAAGTGAAACAAGAGTATAGCCCAACCTACCATCGACCAAGTCCGGATAGTCTGTGAATACCCTGATGTATTTCCAGATGTTTTGCCCGATATGCCCCCAGATCGGGATATCGAGTTTATCATCGAACTAATCCCCGGAACTGGACCCATAGCCCAAAGACCATATTGTATGCACCCGTCTGAACTAGCAGAACTGAAGAAGCAACTGGATTCAATGTTGGAAATTGGATTGATTCAACCAAGTGCGTCGCCATGGAGATCACCTGTCTTGTTTGTGGACAAGAAGGATGGAGGTAACCGTTTGTGTACGGATTACCGGAAGTTGAATGATGTCACCATCAAGAACAAATACCCCTTGCCCAAGATAGAAGATCTGTTTGATCAGTTGATCGGTGCCAAAGTGTTTTCTAAGATTGATCTTAGAACTGGTTATCATCAACTCAAAATTCGTGCAGAGGATATTCCCAAGACTGCCTTTACCACCAGATATGGGTTGTACGAGTATACAGTCATGTCTTTGGATTAACCAATGCCCCCGCTTATTTCATGAATCTCATGAATAAGATTTTTATGGAATTCCTGGATAAGTTTGTCGTTGTTTTCATCGATGACATTCTGATTTATTCCAAATCAGAAGAAGAACATGAGCTACACCTAAGGACCATTCTTGGAACCCTTAGAAAGCATCAGCTGTATGCAAAGTTTAGCAAATGTGAATTCTGGTTACAGGAGGTAGGATTCCTCGGTCACATTGTATCAGCCGGAGGAATTGTCGTTGACCCTGCAAAGGTGAAGGATGTAGAAGATTGGCAAGCCCCAACCACTCAAACCCAAGTTCGCGCATTTCTCGGATTGGCGACATATTACCGCAAATTCGTAGAAGGCTTCTCGAGTATCGCCAGACCCATGACCCAATTGCTGAAGAAGGACAAGAAGTTCGAATGGACCGAAAAATGTGAAGCAAGTTTTCAAGAACTCAAGAGGAGATTGATTTCAGCCCCAATCTTGATCATGCCGGATATCACGAAGCCCTTCGACGTATATTGTGATGCATCCAAGATTGGTCTCGGATGTGTGCTAATGCAAGAAGGCAAAGTTATATCTTATCTATCTCAACAACTGAAGCAACATGAGCAAAATTACCCAACCCATGACCTCGAACTCACAGCCGTAGTTCTAGCCCTGAAAACATGGAGGCATTACCTCATGGGAAATCGTTGTGAGATCTATACGGATCACAAGAGCCTGAAGTATATATTCACTCAGAAGGAGATGAATATGAGACAGAGGAGATGGATTGAGATAATCAAGGATTACGATCTGGACATTCACTATCACCCTGGTAAAGCCAATGTGGTAGCAGATGCCCTTAGCAGATTGTCGTGCCGCTTGAACTCCATGATCTGGAAGGAGCAACCAAGCTTGCACAAAGAGATGGAAGATTTTCGAATAGAATTAGTGAGTGAAGGATTTTTGGCTAGCATAGAACTTCAGCCCACTCTGATTAGTCAGATCAAAGAGGCACAAAAGGGAAATACTAGTATTGATAGAATCAAGCATCGTATTGGTACAGGCAAAGTACCCGGATTCACCGAAGACGAAGAAGGAGTTATGTGGTACAAAGGACGCCTTTGTGTACCAGCAGATTCCGAGTTAAAAGAGGTTATTTTGAAGGAAGCTCATGATACTCTTTATTCTATCCATCCCGAAGGAACTAAGATGTATCAAGATTTGAAAGAGCAATTTTGGTGGCATAAGATGAAGAGAGAAATCGGAAGTTATATCGCCAAGTGTGATATATGTCAGCGAGTCAAGGCAAGACATCAAAGACCCGCTGGATTGTTGCAACCCTTGCAGATTCCGGAATGGAAATGGATTCTGTTGGGATAGACTTTATCACCGGATTGCCTACTTCTAGTAGGGGAAATGACTCTATCTGAGTCATAGTGGACCGATTGTCCAAATTCGCCCATTTCTTACCCGTCAAGACCACATATCTGAGTTCGAAGCTAGCGGAGTTATACATCGCTAGGATAGTTATTTTGCATGGAGTCCCCAAGAACATTGTATCGGATCGAGGAACTCAGTTTACCTCGGCATTCTGGAAGAAAGTCCAAGAAGGTTTAGGAACCCGCCTAGATTTCAGCACCGCGTATCACCCTCAGACCGATGGACAAACGGGGCGAGTAAATCAAATACTCAAAGATATGCTGAGAGCATGTGTGCTAGAATATGGATCCAAGTGGGAAGACTGTCTGCCGTTTGCATAATTTTCATACAACAACAGTTATAAAGCCAGTTTGCAAATGGCCCCATTTGAATTCATGTACGGAAGGAAGTGTCGCACCCCTTTGAACTGGTCGGAAGTAGGAGAGAGTCAGATTTTCGGACCCGACATCCTACGAGAAGCAGAAGAGAAGGTTCACAAGATTCGTGAGCACCTCAATACCGTCCAGTCCAGACATAAGAGTTACGCTGACAAGAGACGTCGAGACCTCGCCTTCAACATAGGAGATTTTGTTTATCTAAAAGTGTCGCCACTGAAGGGAATGCAACGTTTCCAACTCAAAGGAAAGTTAGCCCCCAGATATATCGGACCTTTCAAGATTCTGAACCGTTGAGGAGAAGTGTCGTATCAATTAGAACTACCCGAAGAGATGTCAGCCGTGCACACTGTGTTCCATATCTCATTACTTCGCAAGTGTCTCGAAGTTCCAGAGAAGACCGAAGTGTTCAAGAATATCGATCACCAGACCATAGAGATCAACGATGACCTGACCTATCCCGAATTACCCATCCGTATTTTGGACGAAGCCTTCAGAACTACCCGAACGCAAAGCATCAAGTTTCTCAAGATTCAGTGGAGCAACCACACAGAAGAGGAAGCTACCTGGGAGCGCGAAGATCACATCAGGACGGAGTTTCCCTATCTCTTCAAATCCTAGGTAATATTTTTCGTCCTTTTTCAAATCTCGGGACGAGATTTTGTTTAAGGGGGGAAGGTTTGTAACATCCCAAAAATACTAAACTTGGATCATCAAACTCTAATCATCAAAATTAGGGTTAACAAAAACTTTTCTAAATAAAAATATGAAAGCATGCATGTGAGTATGCATTCCAATTTGAATTCTTTTGAACCACCTTGTTTGTGTGTTTCTTTGCTTGTAAATGGATGCTTAGGTGAAATAAACATCATCTAAACATTTCCCAAACTTTTCCCAAAGACACAAAAATCAAAACAAAGCTAAATAAGGGAATGGTCATTTTGACCAATTTAACTCCCATGTCTACTTTGGTTGTCCCAAACTTTCAGAACTTAACAAAAACTTGTTTGGATCTTTGCACCCCTTGATTGTACTCATAACAAAGTATCAAGGCCCACTTTGTGATCATCCAGAAACTTTCAAATGCATAGTTTAAATGACAATTCAAAATTGAATCTTTATCATATGGGAAGATCCCACTTTTTCAAAAACCAATCAAACAAGCTCAACTTTCAAAACCCAAGCATCTGCAGACTCACCAGCACCAACCTAGCACACACACCAAAAATCTTTTCAAAATTCAAAACTTTGAATTCTTGCGGCCATTTCATCAAACACATTGCATACACAAATCATCAAAATCCTAAACACTATTGTGAGCAGTGATTGAAGCCTAACTTGTTCCCTCTCTAGCTCACAACAACCTCAGTAGATCATCTAGCAAGCTAAACCAAGCACTAGCCTCACTGTAAGCTGGGCAATGACATCAATGGTGAACAGCCGAAGCTCACCATGCCACCCTAGTGTCGACAGCAAGCTAGGAGAAGAAACAAGCCTAGCCAACATGTCTGGGAGCAAGCAAACACCCCACCGCCACTCCCTGTCCAACGCTCGAACCTTGCCAACCCCTGGACCACACGCACGAACCATGCCAAGCTCGCCAGCAACCATGCCGAGAGCGTGTCCCGTGCGCCACGCTCGACCGACGCCGCAGCGCGCCGCGCCAAGGCATACGTGATCACCACCATCCCAGCAACCCCGCAGACACGCTCGTTCGCCGTCGCGCGGACCACGCACGCTGTGCGCATTAAAAACTTCCGTCGGACCAGCGCAGAGCACCGCCGCGTTTCGACCAAACCACACCGCCCCACGTCTCGCCACCGTGTCGTTGAGCATCGCCAGGGAGCACCGCACCGCCCCCTACCGTCGCCCACGTCGATAGCCCTATGTGCCGTCGACCACGACGAGCTCACCTTGCTCCCCGTCGGTCCCCTCTCGCCACTATAAATAGAGGCCACCCCCAGCCGAATTGAGCACACCATCTCACTCTCTCACCGATTGTGCCACTGTTCCCGAGAAGCAAGGCAAGACTTCACGAATTTCACCGGAGCCGCCTAGAGAAGAAGGGAGCCAACGATTGAGCCGCAGAGAAGCCGTCGGTACGTGGAGGATCGCCGTCGTCGACTTCGCTGCTCCGTCGCCGACCCTCGCCTGAACCCCGTTGAGCCCCCGACGACCCCCACCTGCCGCGCTAGGTTTCTGTCTCGCCTGCGTTGCCCAACGTCGAAGATGACCCTCAGCCGTTGGATTAGAACCAGATCGAACGCAGCACATCACCCCATACCTCTTCGCACCCCCTCGTCTCACTGACGCGTGGGGATAGCCACTAAACCAGCCTGCGTAAGCGCTGCGCTTAGCAGGCCGGCCCAGTATCGCTTCCCGCGCAGCCCAGTTGTTTGAATTTAACCTTTTCCATTTTATTTCAAACACACTTCTGTACCCAGTTTCAAAAATCAACCCAGCTCGATTCAGTGAACCAGATTAAATGAAACCAATTTTGTTAGAAAAGTATGGAAATGTTGAATCCAAGATCGTTGGATTCAAGTCATTTGGATATGTAGATCACCCTTGATAAAAATAACAAGGCAGAAGCTTTTCTGCATTCAAACATTTTTCAAATTTAAACCATAATAGCTTTTGAGTTGATTCCAACTCTCAAAAATCACATTTAACCATACCTTTCAGAATATATAAAAATATATAGGTTTACTTACAGAAATAATGTTCAAGTAATAAAAGATTGCCACATAAGCATTTCTAGTCACTTATTTAATTAAAATAAAAGGGTAAAACCTTATTAAATTGTGACACCACTTTAAATCACATTCCCATGGACTAAAATATGTGGTGATGACATGTGTCAACATGATCCCATGTTTGGTTTGGAGAATATTAAATCTTAAGTAGTTTTTCAATGAGTAGAAATTACTTTTCTAAAAATAAAAGGAATTAAACCAAGCTTTAATCTTGTAATGTTAGTGATGATGTTATATCATCTATAGGACCCTTTTGTGTGATGTTTGCAAGTAGTTAAGTATTGTTTGGTGATTGTGTACCTCGTATTTATTCATAGACGCTAGTACCGACCAAGTATATGAGGAGGAAGGAGGATACTACGAAGAAGAAGCTGAGGAGAACTTCAACCACCGCTCTGCACAAGGCAAGCCAATACTTGCAGTATATTAACTTAGCAAGCTTATATTGACACTGATGCAAGCCTTACTAATCAAGTTGACCTATGCAAGCTTATACTTGCAATTGTGCAAGTTATACTTGCTTGTTACCATGCCACTATATGCCTTAAGCACATGTGATCATACCCACTTGATACCCCTCCTAGTTTTAAGTGCAAGATTTCTATTTTATTTCTTTATCAAAGCTACTTCCTTAGAATGTGCTCAAGTAACTTGTAGATTCTAGAAAGATAATTGAAGGTTGCATAAAGAGCATAAAACTTGGCCTAAACTAGATAATCTTCATGTCATCCTAAAGCATGAAACTGAACTTAGTTAAACTCCACTAGTTTACCACCCCTCATTAGTACTTACCCCATTTGTAGATGCTAGTGCTAAGCATAAAACTTGATCAACTTTAGATGGGAATACTTGGTGAAAATGGTTATGAAAACCTTAGAATGATGGATCATTCTACTAAGATGTTTTGACATGTGTTTCTGAACACCAGATGATTTTGGTGATGAAAATGTTGAGGCATGAGCCTTATCCCTTTTTAAAACTGATGGTTGTCTGGATGCGATACCATTCCAATTTTATCGTACAACCACAATACCCGAAGATTGGGTAGGGCTTGACTGGAAACTTATATACCTTAGTATTAGTTCCCTCACGGCCAAGGTCTGAGCCGAGGCTACCTTGTGAAGATTGTACACCTGTGCAGTACCCAAGATGAGAGTTGGTCATGGTTGGGAGGCCAAACTCACAGGAGAGGTGCTTATACTAGGGCGTGTAATTGAAAGGTTAGGATTGGTTATCCGCATACTGAGTATGGTGAATTCAGGATTTGTTCCTCACGGATGTATCGAATGTTGTGGTGAAAGTGTACAATCTCTGCAGAGTGTCAAACTATTCTAATAGCCGCGTCCGCGGTTATGGACAGTTGGAGTGGCCATACTGTTCCCCCGTCAGATGTTTTCAAAAAGACTTGTGAAATGAATTGAGCCTTTGACTTTACCACAACAGGGTTGTGATATGAAATACAAGTTCCCACTTAGGTGTTATAACTTCAACTAGCTCTCTTGCTTCTGAAATTAGTAGACATAAATCTGGTTTCTTGCAAAACAACCCTAGAGCCTAGTGTCCTATTATCGAAAACCCCTTTCACTTGTTAGTATTAGTTTGCGAGTACTTAAAGAGTACTCATGGCTTTGTCCCTGGCTATTCCCATGGCCAGACTATGAAGAGGAGTACCTGGAGGATGGACCCAGGAAGGTTACGACAACTAGGATCATATCCCATCGTCAGCATTGCCTGTGACCCCGAAGATGGATCTTCGCCAACACTACCGTTATTATTACGTATTCCGCTGCTTGAGTTGTATTAAGAATTGGATCATGAGATCCTTATTTGTGTAAAACCTTATGTATGGTTTGTAATGGATGATGTACTATGGTATCCAATTCTGTTATGTCTCGCAAAAATGATAATCCTGGGATTGCGATGTATGGCATAACAGGCATCTAGGATTAAAAATACGGGTGTTGACAAGAAGTGACCAATGATAGCATTTAAACGTTACCCACAGAGAATACTAAAAATGATAGGATATTATAAAAAAAGAACATGTACATACTTTTTAATCTTCGACTTATTCGCATTATGCGTGTGTATGATAATCTTCTTATACAATGCATCTTCTTTTGCAGTTGTCTTAATATAGGAGAACGGAGGAAGAAGAGACTTGGAAGGATAAATAAGTCTAACAGTACGCAGCCGCGTCGCAGGTGTAACACTACCAGCAATAGCAACTGGAAGAGCAGAACTGATACCAGGAGTAGAATAATCAGGAACAACTACAACAAAAAAAATAGTACACCTCATAAAAAATATACATTCAAATACATAAGTAACTAAACAATTTTGTTTAGATACCTGGAACGGAATAACTAGTCTGGTTTAACTGTTTGGTATCTTTCGTAAAACTCCGAACAGCTTGATAACCAATCTTTTCACCCAACAGATCATCAAGAGAAATAACTACATTTTCATCATTTACCGGCTTTTTGCAATTACAATCAACTTTTTGTTGATACACTACAAAAAGAATAAAGAACGAACAAAGGAAATGTCCAAATGAAAAAGGATAGAAATGGCAGAACCGATGTGGAAAAAGAAAGAAAACCACATGTTTATCACCATAAAGAAAAAATTAAAAAACATAACATATATAAAACAATAAAAGGTAGTTTAATTACATCACACAAATATAGAGTCATACAAATTACAGCACAAATTATTTCATCAACGACATATCACAAAATAAAAGTTCCCATAAGTTGAAACCTAATTTTAACTACGACTGTCATAAAACAGATCCAAATAGTCATGAAACCGAATCATGATCTTCAAGTTTGAAACCTAAGCCCCAAAACAGCCATCGCAACGATGATCTTCAATTTTCTCATCCAAAAGGGACATTTAACTAGATCCGCCCGCACCCTCATTTTTATCATCACCCGTATTCGATAAGTTCAATAAGTTAACAACTGCATAGAATATGTCCCAAAATAAAGACAAGAAGAAAAATGGACAAAACAAAACAAATTGTTAATATCATATAACCTGTTATGAAAAGTTATCAGCATAAAAACAGTGTAGGTTACCAACATAAATAAGCTAAAGTTATCATCACTGGTATATAAAAGTGATCAAGGGCATATAAATAAAGTTATCAGTACAAACCAAAAATGCACAAAATAATAAAGACACATCATACACTATGAAATAAATCATAATTAAGAGAATAAAGTTTTACATTACAAAAAAATCATATAAGACAAATATATAATAAATTTGCAAGCATTTTAAAACTTTGAAAAACAAAAAACAGTGTAGCTTACCAACATGAAGAAGACATAGTTATCAGCACTAATATATAAAAGTTATCCAGGGCATATATATAAAGTTATAAGGTTGAAAGTGTGTACCAGTGCTGGTAGAAGATGCCCAAGATAAAGGAAGAACATCTTCTGCTTCAAAAACATGGAATAAATCACTGAGATCAGCAGAAATGTGATGAGAAACATGGACAACACTAGAATCACCTTGTGCAACAATACGAAGATCAGGCTGAGCAGGAGCAGGCTGCGCAGGTGCACTAGCAGTAGCAGCAGGCTGCACAGAGACACCAACAGTACGAGCAGGCTCTGCACGGGTACCAACAGTAGGAGAAACAGGAGGATCCGCATCAGGCACATAATACGACACAACATCCCTATAAACATGCAATGGTATCCCAGCATCAAGACTCAACTTTCCATCACGAGCAACCAATTTTGCTTTCTTGATAATAGTGACTTCAGCTTCAGAACTTCCATCACCACTCGAAGGACCAACAGATGTCTCGAGAACACTAGACTGCTTCCTAACAAGGGGGTCGAAAATACTAGACGCGGGAACCAAAGGAGCAGATAAAACAGGTTGTACATCTTCTTGGGTACTATCATCCAAGACAGAAGGCTCCTTTTCACTCTCACCCTGGGTTGATGGATCTCCAAGCGAGCAAACAACATGACTTGCAAAGAATCAGCATGTAGCACTTTGCAATGTTGGTGAACAGCGATGACGCAGGAACAAGAACAACACCATCAGGACAAACAAAACCACCTGCACCTGCATCAACATTGGCATCAACTTGAGGGGCATCATCAACATTGGCATCAACATGAGGGGCATCTCTAGTGGCATCAGCAACTTCCGTGATGTTCTCCGTCTCGTTTGCATTGATATTTCAAAGCTACTGCTAACAGGCTGATCAATGGTATGCATAATCACTGCAGCTCCCGAGACTGGTTCAGATACATCCATTGCCACATCAACAGATAATCCTATTACAACTATAGAAGGTGCACTCGTCACAGCAACGTCTTCAGAAGCACCACCATTGCCACATGTTTCTTCACCAGATATAACCACTTCAACATTCAAAACATGCGCATCCACAACATCAGGAGTTGCAACAACATTAGAATGTCCTTCAACACGACTAGGCGAAGGAATAGGAGAGGATGCATCAACATCTATAACAGACGTGCCTTTATCTGCAGAACGCTGTTTTGCCAACCGTGGTGAAGACCTTGATGCAGGCACCGATGCCTTCTTCGGTAATTTCTTGCTGTAATAAATAATTGCCAACAAAAAACAAAAAATCAGAACATAATAAACAGAAAACAGAAAAGTTACCAACATGAACAGAAACAAGTTATCAGATGAAATATACTACGGTTATTGTGGCATCCCGCAAAACCACTACTAGAAAATCGCGTTGTTTTGTGCATTGCATCATCATGACCGCATGCTCATGTCATCATGCCACATTGCATTTGAGAATCGTCATCGTCTTGCAATTGCTTGCATAAAACTATTTGCAGAAAAACCTAGTATTGTTTTCTAAAACGCCCCATCTTTATTCAAACACCAAAACCGGGTCGCCGTAATATTTTGTTTGTCTGCATTATTTTGAAAAGCCTAGTTTTGATTTATACAAATACCCCTCTTATTTTCAAACACAAAACCCCGATCGCATCGGAGATTTTATTTGTCTAAAAACTGTTTGCAAAATGGCCTAGTTCTAAAATAGACAAGACCAAACAAACACACATTTTAAATCAGCCCTCAAATTCCTATTCCTACCCAAACCAAACCTACCCACCACTCACAACTCGCCACCTCACCCTCCCCATTTTTTTCCTACCCACTCCGCCACCTCAGCAATCCTTGATCCAACCCCCCTTTTCCTTTTCTCACCCAATCCCCTTCTACCCCTCTCTCTCTCTCTCCCTGACCCTGGGCCCACCCGCGTCGGCCCACTCGCCAGCAGCTCACCACGCTCCCACCGCGTCCCCACCGCATCCCCACGCTACCCCACCTGCCAGTCCCACCGCGTCCCCTCCTCCTGGCCCCACCCGGGCCCCGCCACTTGACCCGGCCCACCTCCCCACCTAACCTCTCTCTCTCCCTCCCCGCTCCCTGTTCCTCTTCCACCTCCTCACCCCCCCGCTCATCTCTCCTCCCAAAGCTGCTCGACCCCATGGTCCCAGCTGCCACCTCGACCTCCCTGCCCGCCACCCTCCGTTCTTCCGCCACCGCCCTCCTCGGCTCATGACGCCGCCCACCTTCCATGACCTCGCCTACAAAGCCTCCCTTCGCTTGGCCTCAAGAAGAACCCCTGCATGGCGCCGCACTGCCCCCAACTCCCGCTGTTCCGCCGGCCCGAGGCCACCCCTAGCCTCCCCAGAAGCCCCTCGCCGCCGGCGAGCCCGCCGCCACCACTTCCCGATGGCCAAGCCCGCTGCCCGCCGCTGGGCCCCGCCCCGCCTCGCCGCGAGGCCCCTGCCGCCGTCTCCGCCTCCTCCGCCACGAGCCAGCCGCCCGCGCATGTCTGCACGGCGAACCACGCCCGCGAGGCTCGATTCCCGGGCCGCCTCCTCCCGATTTTGGCCTGTCCGATCGCTATGTAGGCCTCGCCCACGCCACCCTGCTTCGAGCATGGTGTGTTGCTGCTCGCTTCGTTGCATGCCGGTTGCAGTGACGGGTGGTTGTTCGGTCAAATGCCTGTTCGACAAGGCGTCATCAAGATCTTCTTGATCGAGGACGCGAGAAGTTCGAACCACCAAGATCGACATCATCGCCGATCCGATGAAATCCCGACGCCCACACGAGTTTGCCATCGACAACAAAGTCGAGTCCAAGCTTTCCTTCATGGAAGCCAAGCACACCGAACCCGGAGTTCGCCACAGATGCCAAGATCTCCGACGCCGAGACTCAAGTCCGACATCGACAATCGGAAGCCGAACAATTTTGCCTACCCGGACACCGCGACAAGTACTCCTTCCCTCGGACGCCGAGCCCGGACCCGATGACCGCCAAGATCGCCACGAGAACGACAAGTACTTCATCCTGAATGCCAAGACCGACTCGATGGCGCAGACCCGACAAGATCGTCGCGACGACAAGAACGACACCGACCAGGGCGAGTCCGATGTGCCCCCGACACCGAACCAAGTCCTCCTTCACGGAACAACAAGACCGCCACACGGACGCGAACCCCAAGACCCTGAGGCCCCGAACCGGGAACCGATCCGAAGCGCCAAGACCTCCGACAGGGAACCGACCAGTTCGCCGAGACCGCCGAGAACCCGGATGCGACAAGACCTACCTCAGTTATCCGAGAACGATCCGTCGAGCCCTGAGACCGACCCCGAACCCCGGAACCCCAGATCGCCGAACCCTAATGTGTGACCCTTATCCGAACCCCTATTTTTTATAAATGCTAAATAAACTTGTTGCATATTGTGTGGTTTGGGGGCCTTATGCCGATTCACCTTATAATTAAATATGGGGCCCATATGCGGGCAAATCCAGTCTCATATCGGCCTCATTTAAACTTGTGTAGCGAACCGGTGATATATTCTGCCTTGCTAAACAACATTTAATTTGCGGGGTAGGTAAACAACTTGAACAATCTAACTAATTGTCGGGACCCCGGTTCCGCTTAATATGGCCTAATTGCGTCGCATCTTTGCCATGCCATACATCATACATGCATCATGCCCGATCTTCTGCCGTTGTGTTAAATAGTGCATCCGGTGTTTCTTCTAGTGTTTTGATTCTTCGCGGATAAGGCCGTTGAGTTGATGCGAGTGTCGACCCGATCTTCGGATGGACCTTCGGCAATGTTTTCAGGCGAGCACCTCCCCCCTTTCTACCTATCTTACTTTTATAGTATTTATTCCCTCCTGTTGATCTATTGCTATCTGTGTTGCGATGCTCTAGTTTTTCGTACCCGTGATATCCTTTGCAGCCGTATATTTCCCTGGACACATCCTATTACCCGTTGATTGGTAGATAGTTGGACCTGCGCGTCGTAGTCGCTTGCTCAAGTGCTGTTGCGTGTCGTCAAGTGCCACAGTTGTTGTTGTATTGCCGCATGTTGTTGTTGGAGATGATCATGGTTTTACTTATCGTTCGCTTTAATTCCTGTTTAACAACTAAAATTGAAGTAAGCAGAGGCATCGGTGGGTGATAGATAATATTTGGTTTCCGAACGCCCACTTGTGTCCCGTAGGACCCCGAGTGCTTGATACATGTTCCTTGAATTATCGCGCTATCCACATCCGGGAGGATTATGGGACCCCCTGAGCCAGAGCTTGATTCAGTCTTATTTCTTGGGGCCACAAACTAGTTTGAGGTTTTATTTACTATCCTGTACTTATGCCATGCTACTCAGATTTACGTTGTGCGAGGAGCACACTGCATCTTGTTAGGATCGTGGCACGATTCCGCGTGTCGACAAGCCCAGCCACACTTTCGGGTTCCCGATCGTTCACGGTAGTCCCACAACCTTAAGTCCGTCTCGAGCCGGCCGGCTTGCTATGGTCTACTTTAAGGGGTGGCCCCCTGAAATATTTCTGAATCCTGTGATTGCTTTGTCGTGAAGGCCTCGTTGGGTTTTGATTTGGTTTTTCCGAGGTTGATCGAGTGTGTGTTGCTATTTGTGCACCCCGGCTGGGTTAAAACTTTCTGAAAGCCGTGTCCGCGGTTATGGATGACTTGGAGCACAGTATCTCGATCATAGACAAGCATAACTAAAGTAGTACTATAAATTTGACTTTATAATGACTAGTAATCAACTTCACTATAATGGAATGGCTAAATAATACTGCTCACAATTGTTTGCTTGGAGTGTCGCTTGCGACCATTGTACCTGACTAGTAAGTATTGCAACTACAACGGAATGGCTAAATAAAAGTACCAACAACTGCTGGGTTTTGGGTTATCTCATGTAATTGCATCTGATTAGTAAGTGTTGCAACTACAATGGAAAGGTTAAATAAAAGTGCATCGCTTACTTTATCGGGATGATTATCTAAACGACTAGTAAATGCCGCAACGAGAACCGAATAAATAAAGCGCCAACGGTGTGAGTTCCTCGGTTGACTTCCTCGTTTGGGTCTCGAGGGGGAAACACCAGGATGGGTTTGTTTGATGGTAGTATCAGGTTGGTTCCGAATAGGTCTTTCTTACCCCTCTCTGATAGTCGCCCGTTATATCGAGTCTCTATAGGTTGTTTAGTGCATGCTGTCGCTGCCGCTTCAGTCCACCATACCTATGTAGGCGACCGCCGACCTCTCTCGCCGTACTTGGCCTCGATCGACGCTCCTCTTTTCCTTTGCCCTTTGTCGGCACCCCTTTGTTTAAGCAGGTTTTGAGATCGACGTCGTTAGTGGTTACCCTTCCGCTGGGCAGGGTTATGGACGCCATTGGTTATTCTTCAGGGCTCTTAGCCCCATTTGCATCTTGTCCGTAGTCGGACGCTCTATCATTTTCAAGGTGATTTGGATCTTTGTACATTATATCTGTATTCTTGACCCATTGAGTCGCTGCTGTATATATATCTGTTCTGTGGGTCCCATCGAGGACTGTTGTGTAATGTTATTACTTCGTTTTCCACCCGCACGAAAGTGCCTGGTGGGCACCTTTGAATCGTTTCTATGCGGGTTTGGCGGGTTTCGCTAAAACTTGCATAGGTCCGATTCTGAGGGTGTTACAGAGTGGTATCAGAGCTCAGCAGTTTCGATACCCCACAAGTCCAGCCTGCAGGATAACCTAGCTAACGGCCGAAGTAGAGTGTCAAAACTATTTTTGAAAATCGGTTGGATAGTTCTGAATAGGACTGATTTTACTCCTTACCCCTCTGCTATTCTCCTCTTATCTCTACGCGTTTTGAATCCGCTCTCTTCTCTTTCTTCGAGTCCAGGAATTCTCGTTGTTGGGTTCCATCGTACCTTCAGGGTTTCGCTTCCTCCTTTGGTAACGGTGTTGCTACATCTGTTCTTCATGATATCCGAGGAATCCTTTATCTATGGTACCATCCTTTGTTCCTTGTTTGTGCCTTCCGGTGTTTTCCGACGCGACGACATCATCTACGCCAGATCCGATGCAGAGTCTGCATCACTCCTCTGTTTCCGAACCTTGATTATCGAAATCTTCAGTCTGATTCCGAGAATGGTTGCACGCTTTTCCACCGATTGTGCGGAGTAATAGTTTGGGTGCGTGATGGATTGGCCCCCATGCCGACTACCCCTTCTATTCGCTTTTGTACATTGAAGTGGATGAGAATGCATCGGTTCCCTCTTTCTATCGGAGTTAGAGGTGGCTTTATTTGTTGATACCTCTACCTTCGACCTTTTGTTCCGGAGTGTTCTCTCGGCGATCAGGAACAACGACCCTTGGTTGGTGGTGTCGCCGATTTCCAGATGAAGAAGGAACCCTCGTTAGTGGTGTCGCGAGGATCTACACGAAGCGAGAAGACGCAGATCGCCAACCTTCCATCCGGTACCATGAGGCGGATCTCGAGGGCGAGATCCATTGTTAGTGGTGTCGAATTGTGGCATCCCGCAAAACCACTACTAGAAAATCGCGTTGTTTTGTGCATTGCATCATCTAGACCGCATGCTCATGTCATCATGCCACATTGCATTTGAGAATCGTCATCGTCTTGCAATTGCTTGCATAAAACTATTTGCAGAAAAACCTAGTATTGTTTTCTAAAACGCCCCATCTTTATTCAAACACCAAACCGGTCATCCGGAATATTTTGTTTGTCTGCATTATTTTGAAAAGCCTAGTTTTGATTTATACAAATACCCCTCTTATTTTCAAACACAAAACCCCGATCGCATCGGAGATTTTATTTGTCTAAAAACTGTTTGCAAAATGGCCTAGTTCTAAAATAGACAAGACCAAACAAACACACATTTTAAATCAGCCCTCAAATTCCTATTCCTAACCAAACCAAACCTACCCACCACTCACAACTCACCACCTCACCCTCCCCATTTTTTCCTACCCACTCCGCCACCTCAGCAATCCTTGATCCAGCCCCCCCCTTTTCCATTTCTCACCCAATCCCCTTCTACCCCTCTCTCTCTCTCCCTGGCCCTGGGCCCACCCACGTCGGCCCACTCGCGCCAGCCACCACGCCCCCCAAGGCTCCCCACCGTCCCCACGCTACCCCACCGCCACCCCACCGTCCCTCCTCCTGGCCCCACCCGGGCCCCACCACTTGACTCGGCCCACCTCCCTACCTAACCTCTCTCTCCCTCCCCGCTCCGTGTTCCTCTTCCACCTCCTCACCCCCCCGCTCATCTCTCCCTCCAAGCTGCCCCACCTCATGTCCCGCCTGCCACCTCGACCTCCCTGCCGCCACCCTCCGTTCTTTCGCCACTGCCCTCCTCGGCTCGCGACCGCGCCACCACCTTCCATGGCCTCGCCTTGCCTCCTCTGCTTGGCCGCCTCAAGAACCCCAAGGCCATGCCCCGCACTGCCCCCAACTCCCGCTGTTCCCGTCCGGCCCGAGGCCACCCTAGCCTCCTCAGAAGCCCGCCGCTGGCCGCCCGAGCCCGCCCTCACCACTTCCTCGACGACTGCCCGGGCCTGCTCCCGCTGGCCGGGCCCGCCTCGCCATTGCGAGCCCCCTCGGTCGCCTCCGCCCTCCCGCCATGAGCAGGCCGCCCGCATGTCTGACCGCGAACCACGCGCCATGAGGCTCGATTCAGCCGGGCCTCCTCCCGATTTTTGGCCATGTCCGCAGTCGCTATGTAGGCCTCCGCCCATGTCACCCTGTTTCCCTGAGCATGGTGTGCTGCTGCTCTCGCTTCTGTTGCATGCCAGGTTGCAGTACGACGGGTGGTTGTTCGGTCAAATGCCTATTCGACTCTGCGTCATCAAGATCTTCTTCAGTACCGAGGACGCGAGAAGTTCGAACCACCAAGATCGACATCATCGGCCAGATCCGATGAAATCCCCGACGCCCACACGAGTTTGCCATCGACAACAAAGTCGGAGTCCAAGCTTTCCTTCATGGAAGCCAAGCACACCGAACCCGGAGTTCGCCACACAGATGCCAAGATCTCCTGACGCCGAGACTCAAGTCCGACACCGACAATCGGCCGAACGACAATTTTGCCTACCCGGACACCGTCGACAAGTACTACTTCCTGACGCCGAGCCCGACCCGATGACTGCCAAGATCGCCACGAGAACGACAAGTACTTCATCCTGAATGCCAAGATCGACTCGATGGCGCGGACCCGACAAGATCGTCGCGACGACAAGAACGACACCGACCAGGGCGAGTCCGATGTGCCCCCGACACCGAACCAAGTCCTCCTTCACGGAACAACAAGACCGCCACACGGACGCGAACCTCAAGACCCTGAGGCCCCTAACCGGGAACTGATCCGAAGCTCCAAGACCTCCGACAGGGAACCGACCAGTTCGCCGAGACCGCCGAGAACCCGGATGCGACAAGACCTACCTCAGTTATCCGAGAACGATCCTTCGAGCCCTGAGACCGACCCCGAACCCCGTAACCCCAGATCGCCGAACCCTAATGTGTGACCCTTATCCGAACCCCTATTTTTTTATAAATGCTAAATAAACTTGTTGCATATTGTGTGGTTTTGGGGCCTTATGCCAATTCACCTTATAATTAAATATGGGGCCCATATGCGGGCAAATCCAGTCTCATATCGGCCTCATTTAAACTTGTGTAGCGAACCGGTGATATATTCTGCCTTGCTAAACAACATTTAATTTGCGGGGTAGGTAAACAACTTGAACCATCTAACTAATTGTCGGGACCCCGGTTCCGCTTAATATGGCCTAATTGCGTCGCATCTTTGCCATGCCATACATCATACATGCATCATGCCCGATCTTCTGCCGTTGTGTTAAATAGTGCATCCGGTGTTTCTTCTAGTGTTTTGATTCTTCGCGGATAAGGCCGTTGAGTTGATGCGAGTGTCGACCCGATCTTCGGATGGACCTTCGGCAATGTTTTCAGGCGAGCACCTCCCCCCTTTCTACCTATCTTACTTTTATAGTATTTATTCCCTCCTGTTGATCTATTGTTATCTGTGTTGCGATGCTCTAGTTTTTCGCACCGTGATATCCTTTGCGCAAGATATTGCCCCGACACATCCTATTACCCGTTGATTGGTAGATAGTTGGACCCATGCCGTAGTCGCTTGCTCAAGTGCGTGTCGTCATGCGGTCGCTGCCACAGCTTGTTGTTGTATTGCCGCATGTTGTTGTTGGAGATGATCATGGTTTTACTTATCGCTCGCTTTAATTCGTTTAACAACTAAAATTGAAGCGCGAGGCATCGGTGGGTGATAGATAATATTTGGTTTCGAACCACTTGTGTCCGTAGGACCCCGAGTGCTTGATACATGTTCCTTGAATTATCGCTATCCACATCCGGAGGATTATGGGACCCCGAGCGAGCTTGATTCGGTCTTATTTCTTAGGGCCACAAACTAGTTTGAGGTTTTATTTACTATCCTGCACTTATGCCATGCTACTACAGATTTACGTTTGTGCGAGGAGCACACGATCGCTTAGGATCGTGGCACGATTCGCGGTGTCGACAAGCCCACCACACTTTCGGGTTCCCGATGCTCGTTCCCCACAACCTTAAGTCCGCTCTCGAGCCGGCCTTTGCTATGGTCTACTTTAAGGGTGGCCTCAAATATTTCTCAATCGTGATTGCTTTCGTGAAGGCCTCGTTGGGTTTTGATTTGGTTTTCCGAGGTTGATCGAGTGTGTGTTGCTATTTGTGCACCCTACTGGGTTAAAACTTTCAAAGCCGTGTCCATGTTATGGATGACTTGGAGCACGATTCTCGATCATAGACAAGCATAACTAAAGTAGTACTATAAATTTGACTTTATAATGACTAGTAATCAACTTCACTATAATGGAATGGCTAAATAATACTGCTCACAATTGTTTGCTTGGAGTGTCGCTTGCGACCATTGTACCTGACTAGTAAGTATTGCAACTACAACGGAATGGCTAAATAAAAGTACCAACAACTGCTGGGTTTTGGGTTATCTCATGTAATTGCATCTGATTAGTAAGTGTTGCAACTACAATGGAAAGGTTAAATAAAAGTGCCCACTGCTTACTTTATCAGGATGATTATCTAAACCTGACTAGTAAATGCTGCAACGAGAACCGAATAAATAAAACTGCCAACGGTGTGAGTTCCTCGGTTGACTTCCTCGTTTGGGTCTCGAGGGGGAAACACCAGGATGGGTTTTTTTGATGGTAGTATCAGGTTGGTTCCGAATAGGTCTTTCTTACCCCTCTCTGATAGTCGCCCGTTATATCGAGTCTCTATAGGTTGTTTAGTGCATCTTTGCCGCCGCCGATCCACCATACCTATGTAGTAGGACCGCCAATTCTAGTCTCGCTGCATCGCCTCAAGATCGACGCCTCTTTTTCCTTTGCCCTTTGTCGGCACCCCTTTTGTTTAAGCAGGTTTTGAGATCGACGTCGTTAGCAGGGTTACCCTTCCGGCTTGGCCTGGGTAGGGTTATGGACGCCATTGGTTATTCTTCAGGGCTCTTAGCCCCATTTGCATCTTGTCCGTAGTCGGACGCTCTATCATTTTCAAGGTGATTTGGATCTTTGTACATTATATCTGTATTCTTGACCCATTGAGTCGCTGCTGTATATATATCTGTTCTGTGGGTCCCATCGAGAACTGTTGTGTAATGTTATTACTTCGTTTTTCACCCGCACGAAAGTGCCTGGTGGACACCTTTGAATCGTTTCTATGCGGGTTTGGCGGGTTTCGCTAAAACTTGCATAGGTCCGATTCTGAGGGTGTTACAGTTATCCAGTGAGAAATGCTACAGTTATAAACACTAACATAAAGAAGTTATCATGTGAAAAATGCTACAGTTATCAACAATAACATAAAGAAGTTATCATGAGAGAAATGCTACAGTTATCAGTATAAACATAAAGAAGTTATCAGATGAAATTGATACAGTTATCATAATAAACATAAAAAAGTTATCGGATAACAAATGATACAGTTATCAATATACAGTTATCAACATAAAACAGAAAGGTTACCCACATTAACTAAAACAAGTTATCAGATGAAAATGATACAGTTATCAACACTAAGGCAGTAAAGTTATCCAATGACTGAGATAAATAATTATGCCCACTCATACCTATCTGAAACAGCAGCCCGCATCATGGCAGGAGTAAGGCCCAAATCTTTGCAGACAATAAACTTGATCTCATTATCAATATCTTCAACAGTACGTGAATTGATCACATTATCAACATCCTCAACCGGACGTGACTTCTTCTTCCTAGACCTTTCATACACACGAATAGGTTTTTTTTCCACAACAGGAGTATTAGTCACCCGGTTTACAGGTGACACATGATCTACAACAGGTGACCTAGCTTCCGATGGTGACACAAGATCTACAATAGGTGACCTAGCTTCCGGTGGTGACATATGACGATCATCAGGTGATCTTGCTCCTGGACTATTATTGTGCTCTTCATTAGAATCCGGGAAAGTCAAAGATAGCTGGAGATTGGAAGAACCACCAACACGACCACCAACAACGCCCTTACCCTTCCTGTCAGCACGGACAAAACGTTCAGCATCATCATCTCCACTGCTGTCAGAACAGCTGCTGTCTGAATCCCTCATAATTGTATTATCACTAGGAAGAATAGGAGACAAGACTTCATTAGTGCGTGGAACATTCCTTCCATGAGTGATAGAACGAGTAAGCCTAGATCCACGGACACCACTTGAGGTAGCACCACGGGCACCACCTGAGCTACCACCACGAGCACCACTTGAGCTATATCCACCCATGAATATTCCTCCAATGGGTTGCGTTGCAAGTTGACCACCAAACTAGGTAGTAAACTATTTCGCCATTTCAGCACCAGCATTTCCTTGCACAAGGTTACTCATTAACCCAAAAATACCGGTTGCAAAACTGCCAACAAGATTTGCTATCTGTGACTTTTGCTGCACAAATAAAAAGAAAGGAAACAACAAGAACATTACCAAAACAAGAAGCAAACAAAAGTAACATGACAATAGAAAGATAAGTACAATTTCAAAATGCTAAAAATATCATCTCATTTGAACAACTAGGGTTTGCACAAGTATCAAACCATTTGTTAAACCCTTGCACGTCACCAAAAAGACCAAAGCTCATGCCATACTGAGGCTTCAACTGCACAAAGAAACATATATAGAATTAGCAAATGTGATCAACCAGTTTTCTACATATTACCCAACTTAATCACATGATAACCTACATGTTACCACCCAATAAACACATAAGTTACCCACTATTATACTCAATGTAATCAAACAGACATACAACATGTTACCAACAGTTAAACATAAAAAGTTATCAACAACATAAAAACCCAAATGCTATAAAATATATTACACACCTCAAGCTTTCCATATGTATTCCCATCATTCTGCAGATCAGCAATCAACACTTCATCAAATAACTCTCTTGACCATATGTTCACAGCATAACGCCCTTCCGGCAAATCAATATCCAAACCACTAACATCTAGTGAATCAACATAAAGCAGCTGCAAAGAAAACAAATTAAAAAACAGACAAGGAATACAATAAGTACACTAACTAAAACATAAAACAAATTTCAATATAGAAAGTATTATTCACATAATATAAAAACAGCAACGTGTACCTGCAATAGAAAAAGACAAGCATGCGTATGACTACCACTAGAAAGCTCCTCATGCAGCTGGTCAGCAACAAACTTGCACCACTGGAACTTGGACACATTTCCAATGTTGTGCTAAAATTATAGAATCAAAAAGAAAATATCAACATAACATCAAAACTTGCACATATATTACACACCACCGCAGAAACATAAAAAAATGTAACCACCCCTATAACACACAGGTTATCATCACAACAACCAGAAAGTTATCAAGACAAAAACATATAAGTTACCAGCCAAACTCATATATTGAAAATGAACAGACATTACACCCAAAACTTACCATGATAGGGTAACACTTGTGGCAAACACGGTTTCGGGTGGTGGATGATAAAAGTGTAGACACAATGTACATCACATATACTTGCTTGAAATCATCTCCAGATGAAGTCATATCCTTCAACATTTCGAAAACTCGAGTTCTCAAATGTGTGCCAGAATCATCAGGAAAAAGAGCAGGGGCAAGAGAACCCTGAATTTCTGCATCAGCATAATAAGGAACCGGCTCTTCACCAAGCGGCAAACCCAAAAACCTGAATACACTATCCTCGTTGAGGGTATCCTTCCTCGACCCGACACAACAAATTCACGTGTATGCTTGTCATATAAACTAGCAAACCAAGTCATAACTGCGTCGTGCAGTGATGAACACTTGATATCTAACAAACTATCAAACTCTACTGATTCAATTGCTGCCTTCTGATCATTCGATAGAAAATCCAGTAAACCGGTCACGACAGAAGGAGATGCCCTGTTACGTTTACGGCCAGGTTGTTTTTCACCCTTAACAACATTATCAGCAGCCTTCCGTTTCCTCGGCATCGTGGCAACTACAAACAATTTAAAATGAAAAAATAAATATAAAACTAAACCATAATGATACACAAGAATTCATAGAAAAAAATTAAACAATACCATCAGTACACAAATTATCAATCATAGTAACCTAATGTTATCATGCAGACAGAACACAAATTACCCATGATAATAAGCTAATGTTATCATACCAACATAACACTAGCTATCCATGTCAAAACACACACATTATCATGCATTTTGCTCAAAAATAGATATGAATATTTTTTTACCACATAACAGTTTACAACTGCTGTTATCAACATATCCTGTCCAATGTTACCCATGCACATTTTTTATGTTATCAAGGGATCATATACCACTATTACCCATAGATACATCAGTTGTTACCCATGGCTATATCTGTTGTTATCAAACAATAATGTTTAGAATCCCCATTACACCATGATGTTATCATACCAACATAACACTAGTTATCCATGTCAATACACACACATTATCATGCATTTTACTCAAAATACACATGATTCAAAAATTTAGCTAATAACACTTTAGTACTTCTGTTATCAATAGATCCCGTCCAATGTTACCCATGCGTATTTTTGAGGTTATCAAGGGATCATATCCCACTGTTACCCATACATACATCAGTTGTTACCCATGCCTAGATCTTTTGTTATCAGCCAAAATGTTCAAAATCCCCATTAGACCATGATATTATCATACCAACATAACACTAGTTATCCATGTCAAAACACACACATTATCATGCATTTTGCTCAAAAATACACATGATTACATTTTTTAGCACATAACACTTTAGTACTTATGTTATCAACAGATCCTGTCCAATGTTACCCATGCATATTTTTGAGGTTATCAAGGGATCATATCCCACTGTTACCCATACATACAACAGTTGTAACCCATGCATAGATCTGTTGTTATCAGCCAAAATGTTCAAAATCCCCATTAGACCATGATATTATCATACCAACATAACACTAGTTATCCATGTCAAAACACACACATTATCATGCATTTTGCTCAAAAAACACATGATTAAATTTTTTAGCACATAACACTTTAGCACTTCTGTTATCAACAGATCCTGTCCAATGTTACCCATGCATATTTTTGAGGTTATCAAGGGATCATATCGCACTGTTACCCATACATACAACAGTTGTTACTAATGCATAGATCTGTTGTTATCAGCCAAAATGTTCAAAATACCCATTAGACAATGGGGGGGGGGGACATCACGCATGATCACATCATCTAAACATCAAAACTACAGCAAAACATAGCAGATCTGACAAGGCAACATTACTCAAAAAGGGGATCAGAGGCAACATTTCAAACCCTATGCATGCAGGAGCCAGACAAAATTACAGGGAAAAAACGCACGCAATAGAACTTACACATGAACTTAATCCGCAGGACCTACATGAATCAACCCTAACCACAAACCCGACGAAATGGAACCGCCGGAAAACAGAGAATGCCAGAGGACAAGGGTGGGAGCAGCGGAGGAGAGAAACTAAAGGAGGATGAGAGAATTTGCGAGCACACCTGGAGGAAGTAGACGCGTCGGCGACGACAATGGCGAGCAGAATCGACGAGCAACCGACTATAACTGCAGTATCCGCCTTCAAATCGCCGGAGGAGAAAAAGAGGAGAGAGGGCACCGCGATTCCCGAAACGGTCGGAAGAAGTGAGAGGGGTGGAGAGGATGACGAGTGGGGCCCAGGTGAATAGGAAAAAGGGCCCCAGGTGTGCCGCATTGATAGAGGGCAACCAACCGTACGGCCCGCGCAACGTTATTTGAAACCGTTCGATGCGAATCGATGGCTCCTGGCGGCCCGCCGGGTTTTGCCAATATCAAACCGGTCTAAGTCTAAAAACCCGTAAAAATAATAATTTAGAAACACGAAAAGCTGCATAGGCCTGCCATAGACACAGGTACAGCAAGCCCGTGACCCCCGGCCCCAGCAGGCAGGCTCAGGCCCAACCAGAAAGAGTGCGCACCACATCGGGAACCGCGCGAGGAAAAAACCTCCTCGGCCATTACCACCTCCGGCTGCTGCTCGCGCCCCGACATTTCCCAAAACCCCACTTCCTCCCCGTCTCTCGGCCCCTCTCGGAGTCGCGAGCAGGAGAGGCGGCGGCAAAACCCTAGCTCCGCTCCGGGCCCGCGCCCGCGCCGTCGCCGTCGCCATGCAGCGGCTACTGGCGGGCTCGATCCTGGCCGCCACGCCGCGGTGGCTCCCCCTCGCCGACTCGATCCTCCGGCGCCGCCGCCCGCGCTGCTCCCCGCTCCCCGTCCTGTGAGCCTCCTCACTCCTCGCCGCATATGTTTTGTGACTTGTGGTGCTCTGTTATTTTTTTTCTGTTGGTGGCATTGGTGTGGATTTTAGACTGCGGCCACCGGCACCGCGGGGGGATAGGTTTTTGAAATTTCGTACTGCAAGTATGTAGATATTTTAAAACGCACCGTGCGCCTGGATAAATCTATTTGAAACCTGTGAAAAAACCCTCTCCAGGCTTGGACGATTCGACTGGCTTAAAATTGCAATATAAACATTGGCTTAAAAATTGGTCATACTTCATGTCAGGGGAGTTTGTTCGTTATACATGGGTTGACTAAACTCTATTCCTTAGCAAAGCGCCTATCTATATGCAGCCTATTCAAATTAGAACTCAAGTTCAAATGCTGAAATGTTGGACATCAAACAGAGGGTCATAGGAAGAGATTGCTCCTGTTATATTCACTAAATGCACACATGTATGCAAGTGGCAGTGCGCCACGCTGTACGCAAGCTTTGTTATCAGGGATGAAACCAGTGAGTAGAGTGCTGAGCGATCTTGTCCTGAATACACGTCTTGAAAATCCAGTTATGGTAACTAAGCAGTTATGTGATATAATTCAACAATACAACTAATGTCACCTATAAGAGGCAGCTCAATTTCAGTTGAGTAAACCTTGACAGATACACATAAAGCATATCATTTTTTGCACTATGTACATGAACTTTTGGCACTGAAGAGTGAAGTACTTCAACTCGCTTTTTGATCAAAGTTGGATACAATCTGGCCTACTTAGAGGTTTAGACTGCTTTGTTAATCTCGATGACCGTCTTTGCTCCAGGCTATTCAACAGGTCTTGGTCCAAACCAAGGAAGGTTTCACGACGCGTTTCAATGGTGTCCATTAAGGCGAACAAACAGGGGAATATCTGCAATGAAGGCATGCTGTCCCATATTATTTGGTGGAAAGAGGTGCTTGGAAATGTTTGGCTTCCCTGCTTCTGAGACTTTTCTTACTTCCATATTCTGATGATGATGCTTCTATTATGTTTTTAATTTGTGCAGAGAATGGAGAGCTGCAGGAAACCATCATCTGTGCAATTGACTCAGAGACTTGTGTATTCTAATATATTAGGGTTGGATCCAACTTTAAGGAATGGAAGGTGAAGCAGATGCTTGACACATGCTTAAGATAATTATGTAATTGTCATTTCCAACAAGTTGTATTTTTTTATAAATAATCTTGCTTTTTGAAGGTTAGCATGATATTTATACTGCTGCCCCAACTCCTGTGTGAATCGTTCAGTCCTTTTGGTTCTCTTATTTGTATTACAGTTTGCATTTTATATCTTTGCCTAGTTATCTAGACATGTAATAACAATCATGGTAAAACTTCTGTGTCAAAAATATGTTTTACAGTTTCAATTTTGAGATGAACCTATCTTCCCAGCTCTGAGAAGTTTAATGTGATTTTATATAACCTTCCATGAAATCGGGTTCATGTTCTTGGTATTTTCTTTGTCACTAGCAACTTGACATGATCCTTTGCAGCTTGAAGGATGGAACCCTGAACATGGAGATGTTACAGTTCAAATCGAAGTTTCCTCGTGAGATTCTACTTTGCAGAGTACGCAATTACTCTATCTTCCTATTAATTCCGTATACTCGATCATCAATTGTGGCCTTCCAGGAAATATGGAACTTTGTTGTACCACTTTGCTCTTATGCTAGCTTTTGGGTGAATGGGTTTGTTCATGAAGTAAATATAATGTCACGTTCAAAAGGTCCTGCGCTCTATACCTGGCTGATGATGTATCAGGAAAAAAATGCGGCCATTTCGAGTGCATGCCTTAGGACTGCTCCGTAGATATGAGGAAGATTGTTGAAGTACATTGCGTACATTCTCTCAATATCGTAAGATTTTGGGTGGTCTGTTCAGTGCATGAAACTCAATAACTGTAATCCATAGAATTTCTAGGGAAGGGAATACAATGTTAAAAAGTTATCAATGCCCATATCTTGAGATCTTTTTAACACAGACATGTGATGATGTGCTTTATGCATTTCTTTTAAATCTTTGAATGTCACATACCTGTTATGGATGTTCAGTTTGTAAGGTTGGTGCATAAAGATATATGGCCTAGTTGCTTCCCTTGTTTCATAATCCACATTGGACTGCTTGTTCAACCTGGAAAACGCAGAGCAGGTATCTGTGCTGGCCTGGTTTTGTTCAAGAATTGTCATGCGTGAGTACAGATCTTAACCGGTCATAACATGGTTGAACTCTGGTTGGCACAAAGCCGTGTGCTAGTTGCAACGGACACACACTTGCCTGCGTGAAAAATGTTCTGCATTCTCTAGGATTCTGAACTTG
This sequence comes from Avena longiglumis, assembly GCA_030063025.1. Classification (NCBI taxonomy): domain Eukaryota; kingdom Viridiplantae; phylum Streptophyta; class Magnoliopsida; order Poales; family Poaceae; genus Avena; species Avena longiglumis. The sequence goes on from CP125976.1 coordinate 82,869,156, forward strand.
GAAATTCATGTTAGCGTGCTGACTGCTAGTGCATGTGTGGCTTTCCTCCTTTGGAGGGAAGAAATAAGCTTACTTAACCTTGATTTATCTCTATTATACTTCAATGCTTAACTGTTTTATTATATTATGTTGAATCACTAGTTGGATCCTGGTGGTTTGAGTGCTGAAAAGTGAAAACCACCAAATTGACACACCCACTCGGTCGATCACCGGTCTGTTGTAAACCTATAAGGGTTTCACTACATGCCCTTATCTTGATTCCCAGTTACCCAACTGGATTCACTTTTACCATTTTATGGAAAGTAACATTCAGACATTTTGTATTTTTCTCCACTATATTTTGACTCCCCCCCCAAAAAAAAGCTGGGAAACTCATCTGAGCTTGTTGCCTGTTTATGCATTTGATGCTTTATTTGTTCAGGTAGGAGATTTCTACGAAGCCGTTGGGTTTGATGCCTGCATTCTTGTAGAGCACGCAGGCTTAAATCCTTTTGGAGGCCTGCGTTCTGACAGTATTCCAAAAGCTGGATGTCCAATCGTGGTATGCTGTTACATAAAATTGTGTATGCTATATACTTAGTATATGCTTAGAGGACCATTGTACTAACCTGTTTAGAGAATCATTAAAATCTTGCATCAGTGTGTAAACAAGTGTCATGAAGGAATCAGAGAATGAAACATTATATTTTCTATAATGAGCAGATCTTGTTACGTCTACTTATATTTATGAAGGCACATAGGTATTAATCTATTTGGCATTTACTGGTGCTACTTGTGCATGCATGATTTACTTTTTATTGAGTACATATATATGTAACAAAGTAATGTAATCTATTTGGCATTTGCTGGTGCTACTTGTGCATGCATGATTTGCTCATAATTTAATTTTTTATTGAGTACATATATATGTAACACGAGCAAGTTTCTTTGCAGAATTTGCGGTGAACTTTCAGTTAATATGGTTCTTATTTTAATTCATATCTTAATGTTCTGTTGCAAATAGTATAGCATGAGATTTTTTTTTTGCAGAATTTGCGGCAAACATTGGATGATTTGACTCGGTGTGGTTATTCTGTGGTATGGTTCCAACTCATTACTTATTTCCTTGATACATAGCATCGTGGAAACGAACTTTGCACTGTTATATAGGAATATGGATGTAACTAAGCCACTAAGGTCTAAAACCAGTGTTCAAACTATGGATAATCCATAGGTTCAATGAACCAACAGGAAATGCCATTTGGGAGTTGCATTGAGTAGTGAGTCTCGCTGAACCTTGTTGAACACTGGCTTTAAGCGTAAATGGGGTAAAAATTGAATGCCTGTAAGACAGATAAATGATGTATTTGTTTCTGCTTAGATGATTTACTCATGTCCTGATGGTGAATTTTATGCTGTGCTTTTTATTACTTACATCCGCTTGCACATCCCCTCACTGATAGGCAGGACTGAATATTCTGGTTACATGAGCAATATGAACTTTTCGTACATGAACTGATCACATGATTATGCATCAAGTAAGAATTTTTTTCTGGTCTAGTTTTTCAATGTTTTTTTTCAGATTTAGTTTTTTTATGGAACCTTGATTGATAATGTTGGTCAAGTGTGTCTAATGTAATGCTTCCATTTTTCTCTTTTATGAGCAATACCATACCATGCTTTGTAAACTTAAACAATATTACAGGCTTTCACAATTAATATACTATCACTTTAGGCATGCATAATGCATTTAACCACACACTTTATTGGTGATTATCTTTTAAGTGGCATTACATATTATTGTTGCCTTTTACTTTTGCCCTGCAGTGCATAGTTGAAGAAATTCAAGGCCCAAGTCAAGCACGTGCTCGGAAAGGTCGATTTATTTCTGGGTAATTGCACAATAATATGATCGATTCTAGAACTTTTGTTAACTTATTTAATAGTGAGCTGTGGGTGCTGTTTAAGAAGTTTACTACTCCCTCCGTCTCAAAATAGATGTCTTAGGTTTTTTAAAATTTGGATGAATCTATATACTAAATAGTGTCTAGAATCATCTAAATTTTGACAAATTTGAGACATCTATTTTGAGACGGAGGGAGTATTTTACAATGTTTATCGATTATTCCGTGCATTTATTCACGGGCCAACTTCAAAAGTCTTACATAGTTGACAGCGAAATATATTTTATTTCCCCCATCACATACAATAATCACTGAGATATCTCGTCAGAACTTTGATATCTGATATAGTGTTTATAATCTAGTGATGTAGTGTTTATCCCTCCTGAGTCTGTTTCTTGTTGCAATGGTGACTTTTGGGATCAAATAGTTGTTACTGGTACCTGCTGGTGCCACCCATCGCTTTTTTACTGCGATTGAGATGGGATCTAATACTAGGAACTCCATGTTACATGTGATGGTTTGCAATTACTTCAGTTCATTATCTTAACTTCTACCTTTTTGTTGCAGCCATGCGCATCCTGGTAGTCCTTATGTATTTGGTCTTGCTGAAGTAGACCATGATCTTGAGTTTCCTGATCCGATGCCCGTAGTCGGTATGTTGTACTTCCAGATTTCAATTCAACAGCTCTTAGTTTAGTACTCCCCCTGTCTCAAAATAGATGCCGCAAAGTTGTCTAAATTTGAATGTATCTAGACACTATTTAGTACTAGATACATCCAAATTTAGATAAATCTCAGACATATTTTTTGAGACGGAGGGAGTATATTATTGTGCTTTCTTCTCCATTGTTACTAGACTGCCAATCAGCTGTCGATATGTTTGTTTCTTAAAAATTTCATGTGCAGCTTGGTGTGCTTTGTGTTGAGAGTTCTATAGTAGTAAATGGTATCTGCATGAAATTTGGTTGGTGAATGGTCAAGTAAATTAGCTGATATGAATGTTAACTATTGTCTTAGTTATTACCCTTAAATCTTGGAATGATACTCTTCGAGTTGTACAATTCTTTATATATAAAGGTTTTATGTTCGTCTTAGATGAGAGTTCAGGTGGCAACTTACGATATAGAAACCTGCAACCTTGAAGGTACTGAAAATATTTTGTTTGTGTGAGCTGTTCAGAAATATGATGCGCATAATTGCACTCAGTCAACATTATAGAACTTTGACAACTAATACGTGTATAATTACTATATGAATTGAGTATGCAAGAATAATATTATTGTATTTATCTTGTAAAACCTTTTATGTTATATTTTTTTTACTATTTGGCTATATTACAAGCAAACATCATATAAAAATGGCACATTGGAGACTGAAAGTCAAACACAACTTACATTTCGGATGGAGGAAGATGCCACTATTCATGCTTTCAAGTCTTACAATATTTTTATCATTTATTTGTGTTCTTGACTTTTGCATTTCCCCAGTTATTAAATAATGAATTCCATGAGACACTCGGCTTTAGTTCCAGCGTGGAAGTATTGTACATCCTGATGTTCTCATGTTACAGGGATTTCACGCTCTGCCAAAGGGTATTGCTTGATTTCTGTGCTAGAGACGATGAAAACATATTCAGCTGAGGAGGGCCTAACAGAGGAAGCTGTAGTCACTAAGCTGCGCATATGCCGTTATCATCATCTGTACCTCCACAGTTCTTTGAGGAATAATTCTTCAGGTTTGGATTTATATTCCAGAGCAATTTGCTTCCCTCATAAATTTAGTACGTTTGACCTACACAATTTCTTGGGAACCTGGAAACCAGAAAGTTGTAACTTATCCTGTTATCATTATCATTTGTTTATTTAGAATTTATCACATCTAAGATTTAGATATTCACTTGCTTTGTTTCTGGAATATGCACCAAAATCATTTTCTATTAGAAGAACACTGAGAAGGCACCATACCTTACAAAGTTGAAACCAAAACCAAACAAAACTGGAAAGCTAGCCTACCAAACCAAACCGAAAAAATCTGAGCAAGCCTACAAAACAAAGCCAAACGAAACAAATAAAACCTGCGCTATGATAAGCTAAACCTAGCTGCATTTAAATCTTATAATTTTCACCGTGTCAGATACATTGGTACTGTCAATATGGATCACTGTGCTGGCAATTAGTAACTATTTACGGAGAATGTTCTATAGCTTCTCCATCTGCCTCCATTTTGACAGTTAGCTCCCTCGTGGCTTGACCCTTTGAATAGGCGGTTTTAAAAACTTTTCCGAGAGAGGCTCGACAAAGGCGGAATTAAACTAGCGTTTACTTTGTCAAGCACAAAACCTAGAACAACTAGGGTTCACCTATGGGCACCAACAACTTATGCTAAGCAATACAAGCAATAATGTGATAGCAAGATATAGATTACTTCAAGCATGAAGGCTATCACAATGTAAAGTGCATAAGTAAAGAGCTCGGGTATAGAGATAACCGAGGCACGCGGGGACGACGATATTTTACCGAGTTCCTCCCAACATGGAGTACGTCTCGTTTGGAGAGGGGGTGGTATCAAACGACCAACGCCACAAAAGGCCTCACTTATTCTCCGGTGAATCTCACCCCAACGGGATCGATCCACACTACCACTATCGGTGCACTTGTCGGTGGCAACAGGAACCTCTCACAAGGTTGGGACACTTCGCCACAACTTAATTGGAGGCTTCCAACAAACGCCACAAAGGCCACAAGGTTGGGGCACTTCTCCACAACTTAATTGGAGGCTCCCAACAAACGCCACCAAGGCCACAACCTGCAACACAACAAACCGTCTAGGGTTCCAAGAACCCAAGAGTAAAAAGCTTCTCAACTTTCACTCACCAAATCCTCACCGAGAACTCAAACCGATGCACCTAATGCAATGGCAAGGACACAAGAAGTGCTCAAATCCTTCTCTCCCAAATTCCACCAAAGCTACAAAAGCTTATGGGGGAATAAGAGAGGAAGAACAATGGAGGAAATCCACAAAAGACTCCAAGATCTAGATCCCAATATGTTCCCCTCACTTAGAGGAGAGATTGATTGGTGGGATTGTAGATCTGGATCTCCTCTTTCAAATCCCTCAAGAATATGCAAGAATCATAGGAGGGATTGAGAGGAAGCAAGCTCAAGAAGGTCAACAATGGAGGGGAAAACTTGCAAGATTGGTTGAGGAACCATTGGGGAAGAAGGTCCCTTATATAGGTCCCTCCAAAATCCAACCGTTGCAGCCCAAAAACGCGATTTCCGGTACTACCGGATTTTTTCCCGGCACTACCGGACATTCCCTGGGTTCCTGGGGCGCCAAACACATTTTTCTCTGTGCTCCCCGGTACCAAAATGTGGTACTACCGGACCCTGGTACTACCGGATTCTGGTTCGGTACTACTGGTCATCACAGAACAAAAACAGCCATAACTTTTGCATCCGGACTCCGATTTCGATGATCTTGGGCTCGTTTCGAAGAGGACAACAACATCTACAAGATCATGCAAAGAAACATCATAGTCCAGCAAGGGAGGATAGATCCAAATGATGAAGTCAAAAACCTTCTGCCGCGGTAGGTACTAAAATGCGGTACTACCGCTTTTTGGTACCTAGCCCGGCAGTGACTTTTGGCAACTTGTCAAAAACCTTCTGCCGCGCGCAACTTGCCAAAACCTTCTGCCGCGCTAGGTACTATTGGCAACTTGCCAAAACCTTCTGCCGCGCTAGGAAATAAGACCAGCAGTCAAATGGCTATAACTTTTGATTGGTAACTCCGATCGACCCGATTCCAATTGCGTTGGAAAGAGGACGACATGAGCTTCCCTATAAAAGGTGAAAATATTGGTTATCACCAAGTGAGAATGTATCAAGTATAATAATGTGAGATACCTCACTTTGTGAGAAACCGAAAAACCGCAAAGATCAAAATAGCAATAAGATATAAAAGAGGGATCCGATTTCGATGAACAAGAGCTTGTTATGGAGATTACCACAAGCTCTATATCCTCACATGGATAAGACCAAATAACAACCAAATACGATGATGCAAGTATGCAAAGGTTTGAGCTCTCTCCGAACGATGTGATCGAGTTACTCATTCGAGAGCCCCTCTTGATAGTACGGTTATCTATCCTAAACCCGGTCTTCCACTAACAATATGAGACCAACAAAAGGGAAAACCTATCAAGATTGTACCTTTGCCTTGAGCATTCCACTTGAGCTCGATGTAGACGACCTTTTCCTACTCAAGATGGAACGCCTTTCTTGATTCCTCATCATCGATCCATGATCACCGAGGATGGCAAGCATCAAATATGAGATCTTCTATAGATGACGCATTTTGAGCTTGCACAACATATCTTCTTCTCATTTCATCGACCTTGAAGCCGACACAAGCTCCAAGCGATGCCAATGGACAATTCCTACAAGTATAACTTAATACACACATAGTCCATAAAGATTGTCATTAATTACCAAAACCACACATGGGGGCCCACATGTTCTTTCACCCTTTCTTACTTAACCATCTGGGTGTTTGCTTCCTTTTCAACATTTATGATAACATTAATATTTGTTAGATATGTTGCATTCCAAGATTTCCCTACTGTGTCACTGGGATGTCAATGCAAGAAACATCGTGATAACAACATCGTTATTTGTGGAGGCATAGTTTTGTTATTAGGATGAGAATTATTATTTAGCATATATCCATAATCTATGTATGTTTTTTTATCTACCTTTTCATGGGAGACATTTCCTGTCATTTGCTCATGGTATAGGGACATCACGCTGGGGGGAATTCGGCGAGGGAGGGCTCTTGTGGGGAGAGTGCAGCGGAAAGTCTTTTGACTGGTTTGATGGTTCTCCTATTGAGGATCTTTTATCCAAGGTCTGTATCTTATTTATTGATATGACATTGTTTAAACTGCATGTTCATCGTTATCTCATTTCTATAATCCATATTTTGTGATCAATTGTTATTATTGTGCCACCAATTCTATATTTTTCTCAATTAGCTTTGGATGTTGGTTCATACTCCCTCCGTCTCAAAATATAAGATGTTTTAGGTTTGTGAAGAAGATGAATCTAGACTTATTTTAATATGTAGGTTCACTCAACTTTGGAATGAATCTACACACTAAAAGTAGTCTAGATTCATTTTCTTTATAAACCTAAAACATCTTATATTTTGAAACGGAGGGAGTAGTTCTTAAAACGAAAAGCTTTCATTTGTCAAGGTAAGAGAAATATATGGCCTGGATGAGAAGACTAGTTTTCGCAATGTCACTATCTCATTGGAAGGGAGGCCTCAACCTTTATATCTCGGAACTGCTACTCAAATTGGTATGCAGATGCTTATTGGCTACTGTTGATCTTTCTGAAGAGCCTTCTAAGTGTAGGAATCTTATTTCTGAAATTCATGTGCTATCATAGGAGTGATACCAACTGAGGGGATTCCCAGTTTACCAAAAATGCTACTCCCTCCAAACTGTGGCGGGCTTCCATCAATGTAAGTGTTGTTATTTGCTAGAATAACAGCAGAACGATGCTTGTGGCACGAACTACATCGATATCTTTGAGGCCACAAACTTGTTTTGTTTATGATTTTTTGGTCAGCATTAGTTAATAACAATTCTAATTATGTTACGATTTATTCGCATGCTAGTCGTCTAGGTAACTAACTGAACAGTTGACTGACCCATGCGTCCTTGTATACCTGTGTTGTTTCTGAAACTTCAGTGGCATATAGTTACCTAAAATGTGAGTTATGTGACAAAAAATGATACAATCGATTCATATTGAAAAGTCTTCCCCATAATGTCACTTTTGTCATATAATCCACAACTTTATTGGGTGTAATTGTTGTCCACCTTAACTTGGATGCATGGGCCTTACAGAAGAAACAGTGGGAGCACCACTTTCAAATGTAGTCGTGTTCTGTAATCCCAGCTCCTATTGCTTGTGAATTTTTAAAGCAGTGAGCCATTGAGTACGGCAAGCGACATCATTTAGGAATCACTACATGTAGGGTGTCAAGCGGGGCAGGTTGCAGCACTGCTTTTTAACTAATCCTTCATTAATTTTGCTAACTTTTGGGACCTCTTTTTGCCTATATTTACTTTTGCGGGCCGTTATGCGGGTGCCGCTTGCCACCCTAACTACATGTTGCCCTTTGCATCTGCTCTTTACTTAAATTGTACCACCTTTTGCAGAGACCACCAAAACTGTATCACTAATTCACTATGCTGTGCATTATATCGTAGCACATGGGACTACATTTGTATGGGATACCATAGTTTCTCTTTGGGGCAGAACTTTTGCAATCCATTTCTTTCATGTGTTTGCTTTAGTTGTTGATAGTTGCTTTTTTATTATGATACACAGGTATATTAGAGATCTTCTTCTTAATCCTCCATCTTTTGATGTTGCGTCTGCAATTCAAGGTAAAAATCGGTTCGTAGTTCCCATGATTTATTTAGTTCTTGCACTTGCCTACAGTTGAAACATTGAGTTTTCTGTGGAAGGTAATGTTTATTTGATGGAGCTTGATTCAGCACTTCTCTTCAAAAAGTTTGTGAACTTTGAAGCAGAAGTTGTTATAAAGTATTTTGATTTCACAGGACCTTTATAATAATGTTTAAAACGCGTCTTTATTTTTTCGAGATTAAAAAAGATTGTGTCTATCAGGTCTAGAAAACCCGTGGTCAATCACCATTAGACATATCCGTACATGCTTCTTGGTGATCTCACCATGGCACAAAATTAATGCTCCTGATTCCTGAATATACATGGTTTTGTTGCACTTTCTGTTTGGCATCAGCATGCAATACATGGTTGTGTGGCAATTTTGTATTTTCCATTTGTCCCAGTTTATCAGAGAAAAGTTTATTGTCAGTGATGTCACTAATGTGCTCGAATTTTAACTCAACTCTGTAACCTTATTCTTGCAGATGCTTGCAGGCTTATGGGCAGCATAACTTGTTCGATTCCTGAATTTACTTGCATACCATCAGCGAAGGTTCCTTCTTAACATTCTAGTTCTAGAGTAAATAGGGCAAATGATTGCACCGTTGGTTATCTTAGGTTATTTTCATGCATGCATGTTCATCCCAGACAAGTAAATTTACATTTCATAAAATCAGACGTTAGCAGTTATAGACTACCATAGATTTTAATTTTTGCTTATTGTCATCTGTTTATTTCTCTTTTGACAATCTTTTTAGCTGGTGCTCATCAATTTATTTGTATTCTAAACCATGCCATTTGGTCCTTTCACACCCATGCTTGCTTTGTGGCAGTTTTTCACTCTTTTTTTTGTTGTACTTCAGCTATGCCTTATATTGATCTAGTATATTTGATTTTGCAGCTTGTGAAATTACTTGAGTCAAAAGAGGTTAATCACATCGAATTTTGTAGAATAAAAAATGTCCTTGATGAGATTATGTTAATGAATGGAAACGCTGAGCTTTCAGCTATCCAGGACAAATTGCTCGAACCTGCTTCAGTGGTTACTGGTTTGAAAGTTGATGCTGATATACTAGTAAGTCTTTCTCGGTATTCATGAGACCAATTGTGCAATGCTCATGTATATTAATATTTCTAACAGTTATTATCTGCGCAAGGATCTCCTATATTGTCAATCATTTTTCCCTCCCCCAGTCATTGATCTGAAACATCTCTTTTTTGTTGTTGCAGATTAAAGAATGCAGATTTATTTCACAACGTATAGGTGAAGTGATATCTTTAGGTGGCGAAAGTGATCAGGCAATAACTTCATTGGAGTATATTCCCAAGGAGTTCTTTAATGATATGGAGTCATCTTGGAAGGGTCGTGTGAAAAGGGTCCATGCTGAAGAAGAGTTCACCAATGTTGATGCGGCTGCCAAGGCATTATCAACTGCAGTATGTTTCAAGCAATGTATTTCTATACATAAATTGGGCTTTAAGCAAAAACAAAGAGTAAAAAATACTCTAGTGGGCGTCTGCATTTATTGAAATTATCTGCATGGAAATACTGTGACTACCGTTTGAATTTATCTGCATGGAGATAGTGTTTCTTACTATTGAACTTATGTACATGGAAATAATGGTGTACTTCATTTGCCAGAAACATCAGCATAATGATACATATAGATATAGGTACTATAGCTGTGTTATTCAACATGGGATATTATTATGCTGCGATTTATGACTTCATCCTTCCGTCTCATCTTTGGCTTGAGTTATACTAATGCATATCAATCTTCTCAGGTCACTGAAGATTTTCTGCCAATTATTGTAAGAATAAAATCTGTGATGTCCTCACATGGAGGTTCCAAAGGGGAAATCTCTTATGCAAAAGAACATGCAGCTGTTTGGTTTAAAGGGAGGCGATTCACACCAAATGTTTGGGCCAACACACCTGGTGAACAACAGATAAAACAGCTAAAGCCTGCGATTGATTCAAAAGGTAGAAAAGTTGGGGAAGAATGGTTTACAACAACCAAAGTCGAGACTGCTTTAGCCAGGTAGGCAGGTACTGACCCAACTGATAATAGCCACTTGCTGACCTCGCAATGTCTCTTAATAAATGTTTCACTGCTCTGGCAGCCATCATGCGATCGCTTTCTTAAACGTCATAAAATTAGCTCAATATTCAAAATTTCTGTACCATTGGAAAATGAACCTTACTGTGGTCATAGAGGATGCTACTACTAGTTGGTAATGAAATATTTATATGATTAAATGCTGAAAATATCTATATGATTAAATGCTGAAAATGTCATGTATGTTAATTAATTTTACGTACCTCTGTTATGTTTAGCTGTACTGCTTTATTTGAACAATAATAGAAGTATCTTCTGAGATAGTTTTAATACTCTGAAAAATGTAGGTCGTTTTAGAATCTATGCTAGTAAAATATGTTTAGGTTTTACCATCAACATCGAAAATAAGACCAACATTTGCTACAGCTATATTGATATATTACTAGATTCATGAATTATATTTTTAATATTTTCATCGAGATAGATAGTTAATATGGTATACATTCTAGAGTGGGAATTGTAGTAGAACACTACAGTCACCAATATGTACTGAAATTGTGCTAGTATTATTTTTCAGGTATCATGAAGCTTGTGATAGTGCAAAGGGTAAAGTTCTTGAGCTGTTGAGGGGTCTTTCAAGTGAATTACAGGACAAGATCAATATCCTTGTCTTCTGCTCGACGCTGCTCATCATAACGAAAGCACTTTTTGGTCATGTTAGGTGATTACTTTAGGCCTTGTTTCTAAAAGCATCATATTGAGTACTTTACTATCGTGTATTTTCTCTTTTCGTAAGCCTATAGCATGCACTGTTAGACTTATCCATTCTTCCTATTCTGTTAATCTTGTTCCTAACCAAGGTTTAGACTTTTGGCACCCAAGCACCATCAACAAAACAACTGTTGGACTGGTTACTAGCAGGGGCTGGTAAAGTGCCATTCAGTCAGCTTTTTTATGGCGAAAAGTTTATTCTACATGTAAATTCAGCAGCTCTGCTTTCTCAAAGTTAAACTACCTGTAACTGAACGGGTCAGTTCTTTTGCATGAATCCTGGCATTGTGTCTGCTACTCTGCTGTGACTGTCAATGGCCAAAATTCAGTTTCCTAGTTAACTTCTTGTTAGGCCACTGATATGCAACCTGGATATTTAGGTATGCATATTATGCAGTTTAGATATCTGCTGGAACCTATTGACTAATATGGACTATAGGCATTTGCATTGAATTCGCTAATAGTTCACACCTTTCCATTCTGTACAGTAGACATTTTATGAGGCATAATATTTCCATGTATGCTCATATATTTCTGTCTTGGCAACCCATCTATGCACAATGATCTGATGTCATGCATTTTTCTGGTACCTTGAGCAGTGAGGGTCTAAGAAGGGGCTGGGTGCTTCCTGCTATATATCCCTTATCAAAGGTACTATTTCTTTCATCATCTTTTCACTCTGTTTTGGGTTCAGACAATAATCTCAAAGGGGACTAGGTGGATTAGGACACTGCATTTTTTCTTCATTTCATTCACGAGTTACCCCCTTCGTCCCGCACTATAAGACGTTTTGGCAAGCTGTTTTAGCTTGCCAAAACGTCTTATATTGTGGGTTGGAGGGAGTATGGATTAAGTAGCTAAGTTTCATCTTCCACGCATGTATATGCAACACTGTTAAATATAGCACGTTGAAGCCCACATTTTCCACGTACATCGTTGCTATTATGCTCTGGCCAGTCATGGTTACCTTCGACAGTTCGAGAATGACTGGGATTAGTCAGTCATGACATAAATATAGCATATAAAACTGGAGGACAGATCAGTGACGGCCCACCATTGAAGCCCAGGGCTGTTATCCCACAATGCCATGTAACAATCTGTACCATCTATCTCTGGGTCCGCATTCATTGATTAAAACAACTTAACAATGAATATGATTTTGAATGGAAGAAGGTGTAGGTATGATAAGAGCCTCAAACATTTGCACTGGTTTGAGTTTAGAAGCCCTGAATACACTAGGTGTTCTTTCAGGTATAAAACAATCCATCTGCATGATTTGGAGACAACAATCCTTTCTGATGAACATAACTGTTATAATCTATGCTCTGTACCACTAACGTATTTGCTAGTTCTTAAAATGTTTTAAACTTATAAGTGTCAATGTTTATACAGGATTATGCGGAAGAAAGCTCAAGTGAAATGGATTTATTAGAACTCTTTCCTTACTGGCTTGACACTAATCAAGGGAATGCAATACTGAACGATGTCAACATGAGATCTTTGTTTATTCTGACTGGTCCAAATGGTGGAGGTAAATCTAGTATGTTGCGATCAGTCTGTGCGGCTGCATTGCTTGGAATATGTGGCCTGATGGTGCCAGCTGCTTCAGCTGTCATCCCACACTTCGATTCCATCATGCTGCATATGAAGGCCTATGATAGCCCAGCCGATGGGAAAAGTTCGTTTCAGGTGCCAATTTTTTAGCTTTGCATATTTCAATTCGTAAAATCCATGGTGCTGTACTCAAGAACATAGGTACTATCACTATTTTATATTGTTAAGATTTCTTTGGATTATGGAGTTAAACCTAAAGTTAATTTATTTATGTTATTTAATTTTGCTGTCGAGTTTTCTCATTATCACAGGAGGAAACTCACATGTTAGAAACTATATATATGAATGGAGAATAATCTTGAAGAACAAAACAAACTGTGCTGCATGTTCAAATCCTGCAATGATAAATGGATCCTTCCAGCTGACTCGTTTTTCTACCAGTTTGGTGTATTTTAGTTGCTAAGCATGGATGCTAATTAGATTGCTTTTACACATGTTATGCTGAAGCAGGTTTTACTTGTGTTGACATTTTCTTAAGTATGAATTTAGTTGTACCAGTGTACCATAAGTATTTGTATTTGGTTCTCTGCATATGATAATATTATTTTTTGATATGTAAAATAAACTTTCTAACGTCCCATGGAAATGCTTTGATTTCTCAATATGTTTCTTTTCAGATTGAAATGTCAGAGATACGATCTTTAGTTACACGGGCTACTGGTAGGAGTCTTGTTCTCATTGATGAAATATGTAGGGGCACAGAAACTGCAAAAGGAACCTGTATAGCTGGTAGCATCGTTGAAAGACTGGATGATGTTGGCTGTCTAGGCATCGTATCAACTCATCTGCATGGCCTTTTTGACCTGCCTCTTTCACTCAACAATACTGATTTCAAAGCTATGGGAGCAGAAGTGGTCAATGGGTGCATTCAGCCAACATGGAGACTTACTGATGGGATCTGTAGAGAAAGCCTTGCTTTCCAAACAGCCAGGAAGGAAGGTATGCCTGACTTGATAGTTAAAAGAGCGGAGGAACTATATTTGACTATGAGCAGAAGCAACAAACAGACATCACCAACAGTCCACCATGGGCCTTGCGTTGCCAACTCTAATGCAAATGGCTTGGTTGTTAGGCCTGATGGTGTGGGAAATGGATTTGAACTTCCATCAGGTGCTTTTGGACTGCTGCAAAAGGATGTTGAAAGCATTGTTACCACAATATGCAAGGATAAACTGCTAGATCTCTACAACAAAAGAAGCATCTCAGAGCCGGTTGAGGTGGTCTGTTTTACTGTAGGTGCTAGACAGCAACCGCCACCTTCAACCGTTGGCAGGTCCAGCATCTACATCATTATCAGACGTGACAAGAAGCTCTATGTTGGACAGGTATTTCCTTAAATCATACATTCATGTATTATTCTGTTCCTTGGTCTCAGGGGCATGAAATAATTGACTCCACTCTGCCTGCAGACGGATGATCTTGTGGGCCGTCTTCGTTCTCATAGATCCAAGGAAGGAATGCAGGATGCCACTGTCTTGTATATCGTGGTTCCTGGCAAGAGTGTTGCATGCCAACTGGAGACCCTGCTGATAAATCAGCTTCCCTCGAAAGGTTTTAAGCTCACCAACAAGGCAGATGGCAAGCATCGAAATTTTGGTATGGCTGTTACCTCTGGAGAAGCCATTGCTGCCCACTGAACAGGTCGAGTGAACATCCAGTTTTACACTTCAAAGGGATGGGAGTTTGGGTGGTGCTTCTTCCTCATCTCTTTTGGCTTATGGGAGGCAGGAGCTAACGGGTACCAGGTCGTCCGCCCCAAATTTTGTCTGATTGGTAGTAGCGCCCAGCTATGTTCATAGTAGGGGTAAAGTTTGTTCCATGTGTAAGGATTTACTAGTGCAAACATTTTGCAATCTAATAGTAGATGTTCATTTTCGTGCAACGGTGCAGTCTGAGACCTTAAGTTTTCTGAATTCATGCAGAAATAGGGATCTTGGTACGGTATACATGCATGTGACAGAGTACATGGATAGGTTTAGATCAGCGCATCTACAAGTCTGTTTCCCTCCGTATGCCCAGCGCTCCACTCACGTGTGAGATTCATGAAGAGAACGATGAGGCAGGACGCGACGAGGATGCCTAGGATCCCCGAGGCGAACGCGACGGCAGTCAACATCGTCGTTGGACGGGAGCCGAACACGTCTATTATCAGATAAAGGGAGAATAGCGATGCAGCCGATGAACATGACGAACACGCGCCTGCTACACTCCTGGGGCTGCGTCGAGAGTTGTTTTCTGGCTACAACTCAAGAAACCGTTGGTGATGATACGGACGAGCGGATCAAAAAGCTGTTCGTGATGATATATATGGACGACGAAGCGATCGACGGCATCCTTTCTTTGTCCATATGTAAAAAAAATCGCAATGTTAAAAACGTACCGGGTTCGGTTCATATATACTCCGATCCTGCTCTGCCCTGTGCGACTGCTGCGGAGTACTAGTGTATATGCATGGTGTGGAGTCCATGACCCTTTCCGATCCTGCTCTGCCCTGTGCGACTGCTGCGAGAGTGAGCTTGTGGACATGCCAATATGGCAGCAAGGAAATTGTAGATTTGCGGAATTGTAACTTGTATTATCTCAGAAGATTACAAAGTGTTTACATAGGACAAGCCACGAGCGGTCAATCTAAAATCTAACTTAGGGTACAATGACTCTAGTCTAACATCCCCGCAGTGTCAATGTGGGGTTCGACAATGTTATAGACTAAACTGAATATCAGAGAATGACGAGGTAGCAAGACCTTGGTAAAAATGCCACAGAAGTCGGAACATGAAGTACTCGAACTTTCCCCGATGCAACTTTCTCGTGAACAAAATGAATATCAATCTTGATGTGCTTGGTCCTGCGATGTTGAACTGAATTTCTTGACATGTAAATAACTGAAATGTTATCACATAGTGGCCTGCTAAATGGGGTGATGCAACTGTGACAGGAGCTGTCGTAACCAAACTGTTTCAGCAAATGTGTGTGCAACGGCCAGATACTCTACTTCAGCCAAAGACCCAAAGACTGTAACCTGTCTTTTAGAGGATCGGGAAATTAAATTATTATCAAGGGAAACACAAAATTCAGACGTAGATCTATGTAGATCTATGGGTATACAGGCAACCAGCCCAGTCTGCATCAGAATAAGCTGTCAATGAAGTGGGAGGTGAAGAGTTTTGGTGAAGACTATGATCTAAGTGCCTTTGAGGTAACGAAGAATGTGTTTGACATGATTGCAATGGGGAATGTGAGGGTCATGCATATAAAGACAAACTTGTTGGACAACAAAGGAATTTTCTAGACGCAGAGCACCTGTTAAGCTGCGGTATAAACTAGAATAAATAAAAGGTTCACGGTCAAAGGAAAATTTGAAAGTGGTGTCGACAGGGGTTCGGGAGGGCTGGCAATCAAGCATACCTAATCGAGATAAAAGTTATAATATATATTGGTGTTGGGAAAGAAAGAGACCATGAGAATCACGAGTAACAGAAATATTGAGAAAATGATGAAGAAGACCGAGATCAGTCATGGAGAATTATGTGTTGAGAAGAGAAATGATGTGATTAGGAAAGCTCTGGGAGGAAGCATTGAGAACAATGTCATCTAAGGAGATATGAGAGTCTTTGTGGTATACAAAAAGAGAGGTATTGGAGAGGGAGGGAGTAAATCCGAGTGTTTGAATGAAGGCTGAGAAGCGCTTGAACAAGGCACGTGGCGTTTGTTTTAAACCATATAGGGATATTTGGAGAAGTCAAACATGATTTGGGGAAGAGGAATTTTCAAAACTAAGAGGTTGTTGGCAGTAGACAATTTCTTGCAAGGAACCATGGAGGAAGGCATTTTTGACATCTAATTGGTGAATATGCTAGGAAGAAGAGGTGGCAATGCTAAGGACCATATGAATGGTGCTGGTTTGACTACATGAGAAAAAGTTTCGTCGTAGTCTATGCCATGCTTCTAGGAATATCCACGACTGATCCAACGAGCTTTGTAGCGGGAGAGGGAACCATCAGAGTGAAATTTGTGACGAAAGACCCACTTCCCAGAGACAATATTAGCACCAGGTGATCGAGGGACAAGATTCCAAGTATGATTATCAAGAAGTGCATTGAATTCATCCTTCATGGCAATGGTCCAATTATGGTCAAGAAGACAGCTTTGTATGAGTTTGGAAGAGGGAAAGAGTGTTAGTGGCATGGAGATTAAGGCGGGAGGTAGATAGGCGAAAACTAGACTTTACACGAGTACGCATGATGTGGTCGTTGGTGGGCGCCAGCGTGGGAACAACTCGTGGAGTAAGTGTGGATGGAGCGGACACGAAAGAAGATGACACGACGACATGTTCTACCACGGTAGATTTTGAGGTGTGTCGGTTGCCGCGGAAGAGCTGGGAGCGTGATCGGATGTCGTGGCAGAGCGGGCTGCCGCGACAGAGGTTTGGCTAGTTTCGGCTGCCGCGACATGGGACAACGGAGAATTTTCTGCCGCGACAGGGTTTTGGCTGATGAGTGTGGAAAGAATGCTATTGTTGGGGGATTGAGAAGGGGAAGATGATGGATAGGGTGGGGTGGTGTTCGTAGAGGATCGGTCACCAAAAGGAAAAATATGTTCATGAATGTGACATGGCGAGATATGACGAATTGACGATGCGACCAGAGAGCATATCAAGGCAACAATAAACTTTATGCTCGTCATAATAACCGAGGAAAACACATGAGAGGGATCGTGGTGCTAGTTTTTTGGGGGAGTGGCGTACAAATTAGGAAAGGAGAGGCAGCCAAAAACACGAAGTTCAGAGTAGTTTGGGTGGGAAAGAAAAGGAGAGAAATATGGTGTAGATTTTGGGTTAGCTGTAAAGGGTATAATGTTGAGAATATAGGTGGCGGTGCAAATAGTTTCAGCCCAAAAGCGGTGAGGCATTGAGGAGTGGATGAGGAGGGTTCAGACTATGTCATTTAAAGTACGAAGTGAGCGTTCAGCCTTGACGTTCTAAGAAGAGGTATAGGTATAGGTAAACCGATGGGGAATGCCATGATGGAGAAAGAAATTGCGATTTTTAAAATTGTCGAATTCTCGTCCATTGTCACATTGTATAAAGCTAATGGGAAGGAGAAAACGGATGAAGACATACCGTTGGAAATTCAGAAAAATAGTATGAACATCAGATTTGTTGTGGAGGGGAAAAGTCCAGACAAAATGAGTGTAATCGTCGAGTATGACTAGATAGTATTGAAAGCCAGAGATACTAACATGCGGTGATGTTCATAAATCACAATGTATTAATTTGAAAGGAAAAATACTTGTAGAACTAGATGAACTAAAAGGAAGTACATGTTTGCCTATTTGGCACGACTCACAAACTAAAGGATCATGACGATCTTTATTATAGGAGATAGAAAATTCACTAAGAAGCAATGACAAAACTTTATTATTTGGATGTTCGAGACGGTGATGCCAAAGATCGACGGAAGCCAGCGTGGAGGGTGGTGTTGTGATGGCAGGGGCTCCTTGAACAGAATATAGATCACCAGAACTATTGAAGCATGTGATCTCCACCTTGGTCAGGTAATCCTTCATAGATAAGCCAAAGGGATCAAACTCGGCAGAGACAAATTTATTGCATGTGAATTTTTGAATGGAAATTAAATTTTTGATAAGGGAAGGTGCAATTAGAACATATCGAAGAAGGAGTGGTGTTGTTGAAGAGGGTAATTGAGTGTGGCCGGCGCAAGAGATGGTATGGTGGAACCATTGACGAGTGTGATGGAGGAAAAAGGAGAGGAAGTAAAGGATGACAGTATATTACTCGAGTTAGACATATGACTAGAAGCACCAGAATCGAAAATCCAATCCGTACCTGAGTTTTCTTGAGCATCAAAGTGATTCATGGACTGCAAAAAGGTGGCTTGGTACCTATTCGGTCGGAGTGGGAAGGAGCGGTGATGCAGGCATAGGTGATGATGCAGTTGGCAGAGTCGGAAGTTGGTACTACGTGTAGTTTCCAATTACGGGTGCTGGAGCGGAGGTGCCATAGGTGTAGTAGGTTGAGGTAGCATGGTAAACCTGCGTAGGTGGGCGGGATCCGAGAATACCCGAGGAGCCTGTGTGAGGCTGCATGCCTGACATCCACTGGACGGAGTAGGCGGGTGGCGCCCTGATTGGAGAGGGAGCCGTCCAGGGCATCGGCTAGGTCTGTACCATCCCTATCCATGGGTCTTGAGAGGGCGTCAGCTTGGAGGCGCAAGTGGAGGGATGGTGCTGGAGGAGGGTGTGGTCGTTGTTGGAGGGCGTGGCGGCCAACACGTAGGGTTTTTGCCACGGTAATTAGGGCTAGGCTACCACCCAGGAGGAGGTTGCACCGGTCACGTGGGCGATACGGCAGCAGGGACCGGGGGCTGCGGACATGGAGTGGAGACTGAAAGGATACATATGCTTCCTAGAGGGGGGGGGGTGAATAGGCGGTTAAAAACTTTTCCGAGAGTTTCTCAACAAAGGCGGAATTAAACTAGTGTTTACTTTGTCAAGCACAAAACCTAGAGCAACTAGGGTTCACCTATGTTCACCAAACAACTTATGCTAAGCAATACAAGCAACAATGTGATAGCAAGATATAGATTACTTCAAGCACGAAGGCTATCACACTGTGAAGTGCATAAGTAAAGATCTCGGATATAGAGATAACCGAGGCACGCGGGGACGGCGATTTTTTACCGAGTTCCTCCCAACATGGAGTATGTCTCGTTTGGAGAGGGGGTGGTATCAAACCACAAACGCCACAAAAGGCCTCCCTTATTCTCCTGTGAATCTCACCCCAACGGGATCGATCCACGCTTCCACTATCGGTGCACTTGTCGGTGGCAATCTGGAACCTCTCACAAGGTTGGGGCACTTCTCCACAACTCAATTGGAGGCTCCCAACAAACAAGCTTGGGGAAATCTCCACAACTTAATTGGAGGCACCAAGTAATCCAAGAACCTACAAAACCACAAAATCGTTTAGGGTTCCAAGAACCCAAGAGTAAAAAGCTTCTCACCTTTCACTCAATCGAATCCTCACCGATAACTCAAATCTATGCACCAGATGCAATGGAAAGAACACAAGAAGTGCTTAAATCCTTCTCTCCCAAATTCCACCAAAGCTACAAAATCTTGTGGGGAATAAGAGAGGAAGAACAATGGAGGAAATCCACAAAAGACTCCAAGATCTAGATCCCAAGATGTTCCCATCACTTAGAGGAGAGATTGATTGGTGGGATTGTAGATCTAGATCTCCTCTTTCAAATCCCTAAAGTATATGCAAGAATCAAGGGAGGGATTGAAGGGGAGAAAGCTCAAGAGGGTCAAGAATGGAGGAGAAAGCTTGTAAAACTCGAGCAGTGACCATTGGGGAAGAAGGGCTCTCTTTATAGGCCCATAGTTTTCTGACCGTTTTTTGCCTGTTGGGGACCTGTCAGACTGGAGACTCCGGTGTGCAGACCGGAGACTCCGTTCCACACTGGAGATTTCGGCCAACGTCCGGACTAGCCTCCGGACCACCTATAAGATTGTCCCAGTGCCTTTGGGAACCAAGTGGACCAGAGACTCCGGTCCAGCCACACCGAAGACTCCGGTCTAAGGCATGGACCAGATACTCCGGTCAGTCTCCGGACCTTCCTCCGGACCACCCATCAGACTGTCCCAGGCTGAATTCTGGAGCCCCCTCCGGGGAATTTTGGTGTAACTCCGGACTACACCGGAGACTCCGGTGGTTTCACACCGGAGACTCCGGTCTTGACGAAAATAGAGACAAACTTCAAATGGCGATATCTAGAGTTTGGAAACTCCAATTGACCCGAAACCAATTTTGTTGGAAAGAGGACAATAAGAGCTTCAAATATTGGATACCACCAAGAGAGAACATTTCATGTATTATAATGTGAGATACCTCTCTTGGTGAGAAACCGAAAAACCTCAAAGATCAAAAACACAATATGATATAAAAGGGAAATCCGTTTTTGATGAACTAGAGCTTGTTATGAATATTACCATAAGATTTGGAACCTCACATGGATAATATCCAAATAACAACCAAGAAAGGATGATGCTAAGTATGCAAAGGTTTGAGATCTCTCTGAAAGATATGATCGAGTTACTCACTTGAGAGCCCCTCTTGATAGTACGGTTATCTATCCTATAAACCGGTCTCCCCAACTAACACCACAAGACCAGTAAGAAAGAAACCCTATCAAGATCATACCTTTGCCTTGCGCATATTCCACTTGATCTTGATATAGACGATCTTGTCCTTCTCAAGATGGAACACCTTTCTTTATTGCTCTCGCACACACTTGCTTGATGAAGACTTGAAAGTTGCCCCCCCCCCATATGACATGGGGAAACCTTTACTTTGACCTTGTATTCATCGATCCATGATCACCGAGGATGGCAAGCTTCAAGCATGATATCTTCTAGATATGGCACATCTTTAGCTTGCAAAACATTACTTCTAACACCATTTGGATTATGTCTTGAAGATACATATGATGAACTCTATCTTCTTCAAGACACCCTTGAAAAAGGATCAACTCTCACATGACCAATCTTTGGAACACTCTTTGAACACCTTGGTCACCACTTGATCCTCTTCACTTTCTTCTTCTCCAAACCTTGAAGCCAACATATGGTTCAAGCATTGCCTATGGACAGTTCCTACAAGTACAACTTGATACAAGCATTAGTCCATAGAGATTTTCATTAATTACCAAAACCACATATGGGGGCCCACATGTTCTTTCAGAGACGAAGACTTGAGGACGCGCCTCCTTGTGTGACTGCGTGTCATTGGCCCACTGCAGGAGGGATCGAATCTCTGCAAAGGTGGATGGCGGGCGCATCAAGGGGATGAACACACTGATGAATTAACGTTCATCGATTGGAGCGCTGAGTTCGTGGAGCTCGTCGGAGATTGATGGAATACGTTGGCAGTACACACCTACGGAGGAGGTGCCTTGGACGGTTTTGAGAAGCTTGCTGTTGAGGATGTTGACCTGGATGTCGATGTTATCCTAGAAGAGTTGATGAAGATCCTCCCATAGAGCGGCGGCGGTGCCGACATCGTGGAAGACGAGATTGAAGATCTCAGTGGAGACCTTTAGATCCACTGGATGATGGCAAGATCTTGTTTGACCATTGAGGATCATTATGTTGGGGAAGCGAGTCCAAAGCGACATGGCCCCGAAGATTGCATCAGCCGAGATGAATTTCGAAGAGGTGGCGCTAGTGATAGTAATTGTGGGTTGAAAGATCTAATGTAATTGGGATAAAGGGAGTAACATCAGAGATTGTGTCGGTAAAGGAGATTGATGAGGCCATGGGGGTATTCACAATTAATATATAATAAGCCCATATTATGAATTTCCATTTATCAAAAACACCTTTCGGTCCTTTTCTTTCTTTCTTCCTTCCTCTGAACAACTTCGGATCTGTCTTCAAAATGGTTCCGGCTTTCTTTTTTTCTACTGTGATTCCAACTTACAGACGATCTCTAGCTCATCGTACCCTTAAGTGTAACTCCCCTATGGCTCGAGGAATGACATACATGATATCTATCAATGATCAATAGCGAGACCTGTATGCCCATAATGACCCCCGCGCATTCCATGATGAAAAACTAGCCTTTATAAATTTTAATATTTATTTAGAATATATTAATTCATAATTAACATATATAAATGCATATTTAAATTCCCATTTATCTAAAAGTCCTTTCGGTCCTTTTCCTTCTTTCTTTCTCCGAACACCTTCGGATCTCTAGAACGACTCTGGTTTCTCTCTCTTTTGTGATTCTTTCTTACTGGACCACAAATGCATCCCATGGAGGAAATACGGCTAAAAACATCACGAGAAATAATGCGTGGATGCAACAAAGGGGTGTTAGGCCCCTTGTTTATGCATTGACCACTGAATTCTCCCCTAAAAGATCAAGGATAAAGGCTCTAGATCTAAGGATTATCCCGAAGGGGAGGAAGACGAACCACGGGTTGTCCCATTACTTGCCGACTCATATGTTGTGTAATTGTTTGCTTACTAAATTTTCCATATATCTTGTGCCTTTTTATTATCCTAAATTGACTTCCTTTGAATTGTGTAGCTTGAGAAGAGGAAATACAAGAAGACACTTGTCGTCAGGACAAGGATGGCTACTGCTGGTGTATAAACTTCTTGGGAGCGCGTCTTGGCTGGTGTAGTTGCCCGCATAGAAACATTGAGACATACCAGGTTTAAGGGAAATCCGCCAGAAGTACTTCCACCTCCAAGTTGTCTACGACACCCACCAAGACCGCCATGCTGCAACCCCTTCGCAAGGAACTCAGAGTGATGCAAATCATGATACCCAAGGTGAGAAGGTAGCAGCCCAATGCTGAAAGAACATTTCATGATCTCTAGTGTTTTATGTGTTAGATAACAATATCAAGGATTATTTAATGTGTGTTGAAGTGTTGCAGGTTCTCAAATTTCTTCTGGGGGCGGATAATCCGCTCCTGCCTAGGGGCGGATAATCCACCCCTCCTCCAACCTCAAAGAGGGCGCAAGGGCGAGACCCACTGAATGGGGGCGGAATATCTCCCGAATTTTCTGGATAGGGCCGGAGTTTTTGACCAGGCCGGATAGTACGCCCCCAAGAAGTTTGGCAAATGGAGCCATGGAATGACTCTCTGTATGAGGGGCAGAGTTTACCCTGGACTTTCCGTCCCTGGGGCGGATTTTTCCCTATGACGGACAGTCCGCCCCTTTGGGGGGCGGATAATCATCCCCCTTGAGGATTTTCTTCAAGTCAAGCTCGGCGCGACCCTCTTAGTGGGGGCGGATTTTCCCTCGGACTTTCCATCTAGGGGGTGGATCTTTCCCCAGGGCGGATAGTCCACCCCTAGTGGGGGGCGGATAATCCGCCCCCAAACTTCACCAACGACCAGATCTGTGCAGGGGGTATTTAAACCAACCATCTCCCTCCTGCCAGAACTCTTGGTTCATTCAAAAAAGACAAGATCTGCTCCTCAAGTTCCATCCAAGAGATCTGCACCTTCATCCACCCAAAGGCCCCGTTCCTTGGGGAATCGAAGGAGGAGGGCTCGATCTTCATCAACATCAATCAAGCACTTCACCTCCTCTCCATTCATTTGGAGAACCCTCGATCTAGTATTTCTTGCAGATATCTAGATCCTTGTGTTCATTATATTGATAATCTTTGTTCTTGTAACAGATTGTTGTCATTACCGGAGCCTGCAATTTGGTTGTGGATGTGTGCCCCGCTAGAGTTGTAAAGGCACCGGTTCCCGCCTCGAAGGGTAACAATAGTGGAGAAGGTGGATCAGGCCTTTCGTGGCGAGATCCATTAGAGAATAGGGTGAGGACTATTGTGGCATGGTGGTCTTAGAACCGCCCACCCCTCCAACGCAGATGCACTTCCCTTAACAAGGAAGGAACTACGGTAAAACAAATCCTTGTGTCTCCGCGTGCTTCACTACGGTTCCTCACTCCTCTCTTTACGTGTTTAGTAGATAGGTTTGCATATAGGGAAATTCTCGTAGTTGCGTATCTAGAGAATTTACTTTGTGTCAAGCCTAAAATTGAAAAATAACTAAAAATTGAGTAGCACCTATTCACCCCCTCTATAGGTGCCCATACGATCCATTTCAATTGGTATCAGAGCCCCGACTCTTTATTCGGGCTTAACCGCCTAAGAGAAGTATGGGTTCCAAGGGAGATGGTAGTTATGCTGTGAAAGTAGTCACCATGAACGATCTCAAGACGTTGGACAACCTTGATTAGTTCTATGGAGGCTAAGATGGAAGAGATGCGTCAAATGATAATGCATCTCTCTCCAACTGCAGCATCACCTCCATCTACCTCTGAGGCCACCACTCCGCAATCTAAGGAAAAGGGTAACACCGACTCCAAAGAGGAAGAAGTGGTAGGTGATGGCATTAGTAAGAGCTCGTCCTCAAAAAAGGATAGTGGTAAGGAAGGGTACAATGAGGTTCCTCATGTGTATTCTCCTCATCCACCTATCCCACACCCTCATATACATAATAGGGTGATCCACCCAAACTTTTAGCATCTACTTTTAATCAATGGCAATTTTTGATGAAGTCTCATGTGTGCAGCTCCTCCATTGAGTTATGGAAAATCATAGAGAATTGTCTTCATGTTGGAGATCTAAACAACCTAACAAGAAGAGAGGTTGTATACAGTCAACTCAATGCAACAACTCTACACATGATTCAGCTTGGTGTGGGTACCAAAGACATGCAACACATAGAGCATCTCAACACAGCTAAGGAAGCTTGGGATGCCCTCACTGAACTCTTCATTGGAAATGAAAGCATGAGAATAAATAGGTATGATGCTTTGAGTAACCAAGCTGAAGGGTTCTATATGCTGGATGGAGAAGATCACGAGGACATGTATAGGAGGCTCAAGTCAATAGCCACCACTTTCAGAAATCATGGTGCTTCTCATGTTGATGATGCTTGGATCAAGCGAAAGTATGTTAGTGCTCTTATGCCTTTTGAGCCCACAGATTTGAAGAGTCTCCAAGGAAGTCATAACTACCACCTAATGACATCCAATGAGGTAATGCAAGAAATGGCAGCCTTCAAAGTGGCTTCCAAGAATGCCAAAGATGCTCATGCACGAGCTATTGGGATGCAAAAGGGGGTCAACATGGACTTGAAGACAAGTGTGGCTTCAAGATGAAGATGACATAGAAGATATGGACTTTCCTGAGGATGTAAAGAGAGCTCATGGACAATACATGGCTTTCTATGCTAGAAACTTTTGGAAGGATCCAGCCAAAGCCAAACTGAACTAGAGCGCAAGAGTGGAGCAAATGGAAGAAGGGAGAATGGTCCTAAACCAAGAACATGTTTCAATTGTGGAGACCAGCTACATTTTGTAGCCGAGTGTACTTATCAAAGTAGAGAAGATAATGGAGGAAGACTCATTCTCAAAGAGAAACAAAGGCTCCACGAAAGAAGCAATTTGTGAAGAAGAATGCTCCATTCAAGAAGCAACCAAAGGTAGTCTTAGTGTCTCAAGAGGAGTATACTTAGGGAAGTGAAGATGAAGATGAGGATCATAGCTCTCGATAGGTGGCTACTATAGTCACCACATCTACACCAACATCTCTCTTTGACTCTCCAAACGAAAACATCATCAACAAGAACGCCACTTGTCTCATGGCAAGAGGTTCCGAGGTATCATCTTCTAACACTTCTTTTCCTAAGGTTATGATTGACATGGATGACCCTACTAGTCTTAAGGTTAAAGAAGAAATTATTGCTTTGGACTATTTTATCACTAACTTGCAAGGCGAGCACAAAATACATTTTGAGGATCTCATGGACCAGCTGGCCCAAAATGAAGTGCTTCTTGAAGAAAAGGGCAAGATTGAAAGGGAGGATGCAATGGAAATTGCATCCTTAAAAATGCTCTAGAAGAATAGGAAGAGGATCGTGTTTCTCTTGAAGAGATACTTGAGTCTATTGAGGAGTCACATGAATAAGTGGTGACAAAGCTTGTTAAGGAACGTGACAATGCAGTAGCCAAAGCAAAGAAACTAAAGAAACAAAAGGTTGACTTTGAGGCTGCTCATGCTAGACTCTTCGAGGAATTGGAGAAACTTGACATTGCTCATAAGGCTTTGAAAAGTGAATTCTCTATTCTCAATGAATTACATGGTCAGCTCCAAATTCGATTGACCAAATATGATGTTCCTAGCGCATCTAAATCAACATAATTCACAAGGAAAATTCCAAGGTGGAAGATGAGATTTTCAAAGACTCCCCTCTCAAAGGTAAGAGTGTGCTTGATGATATCCTTGGCAAGCTGATATGTCGGAAGCGTATGTATAATTTTTGATGCCCCATGCTTGTTTAGTATCTACTTTGCTTTGCTTTGTCTACACTTTGAGGAGTTTTTATATGTTTTCTGGAACTAACCTATTAACAAGTTGCCACAGTGCCAGTTGCTTGTTTTCTTCTGTTTTTGGTTTCAGAAAGGCAGAAAATCAATATTCTCGGAATTGGACGAGACAAAAGCCAAAGTCAATATTTTACCATGGGCAACACGAAGCCAGAAGACGACACGGAGGAGGTCCTCGAGGGGGCCACACCCCCTAGCCATGCGGGTGGGCCCACCCCGCGCCTAGGGGGTGCGGCCGCCTCAGGCACCCCTCAGCCTCCCTCTTCGCCTATAATAAGCTCCTGATGCAGAAACCCTAGGCACCCGATCAAAACTCCACGAAACCGTCTATAGCCGCCGCCACCATCGTCCCTAGATCGGAGGGATCTGAAGTTCTTCCTGGCACCCTGCCAGAGGGGAGATCATCCCGGAGGCCTTCTTCTCCGGTATGAAGCGTGAGTAGTTCCACCTTGGACTACGGGTCCATGTAGTAACTAGATGGTTGTATCTCCTCCTTGTGCTTTCATGTATAGATCTTGTGAGCTCCGTTCATGATCAAGATCTAATCTATTTGTAATCATGCATGTTGTGTTTGCGGGGATCCGATGGATATTGAGATTAGTATGCCAGGTTGATTAATGATTTTGTCTATTTGATTCTATAATGTTTGTGTTGTTTGTGATCTTGCATGCTCTCTGTTGTTAGTAGCTATCTTGGCCAAGTAGTTGCTAGTGACTCCAAGAGGGGGTATTTATGCTCGATAGTGGGTTCATGCCTATAGTTTCCAAGGGAAGTGACAGAAATCTCTTCGGTTGTAGATGTGTTGTTTCCACTAGGGAGAAAACAACGGTCTCTTGTTCATGGAACAAGTGGATTGTTTACCTTACACACTTTGCTTAAAGCAGTTGTATGTTGCTTGCAACTTAATACCGGAGGGGGTTCGGATGATAACCTGAAGGTGGAATTTTAGTCATAGATGTAGTTGGATGGCGGTCTATGTATATTGTTGTATTGTCTAATCGAATCTCAAAGGATCTTTTTGTCTGGTATTGCATTGTTATGCCTTGATCGGTTCCTATCAATTACCCCGCTGTAATTTGTTTACCCTTCATGTCATATTGTTTATCTAAGGAGAGCACCTCTAGTGAACTATGGACCCCGGTCCAATCTTTACCATTGATACATCTTCCATCGTTACTGTTTACTTGCTACAAACCATAATCACCTTCCACACCATACAGTTAATCCTTTGTTACAGCAACCGGTGAGATTGACAACCTTACTGTTAGTTGGGGCAAAGTCTTGAGTTTGTGTTGTGCAGGTTTCCTTGTTGCTTGCAACACCTTTGAGGCGTTTCCTTCCTCCTAATGGTTCGATAACCTTGGTTTCTTACTGAGGGAAAACTTGCTGCTGTATCGCATCATACCTTCCTCTTGGGGTCTCCCAACGAAGTGCTGCTGCACGCATCAAGACTTTTTTGGCGCCGTTGTCGGGGAGGCTAAGGACGTATTCACAAGGGGAGCCCTCATAAAGCTTTCTCTTTACTTTGTTTTTAGTTTTCTTAGTTTCTTTTGCTTGGTTTTGTTTGACTCTTTTTATCAAAAACTCCAAAAAAAAATAGTTCCTGCTCTAGCTGATGCTGATGTTTTTGGCTTGCCCACCCTTTGCCAAAATGAACTCTGTTGAGAACACCAAGTTCTGTGACTTTAGTAGCACAAACAACAATGATTTCCTTAGCACTCCTATTGCTCCACCTGCTCCTAATGCTACCTTTTATGAATTTAAGCCTGCTTTGTTGAATCTTGAGATTAGAGAGCAATTTTATGGTGCTAGTTCTGATGATGCTGCTGCCCATCTCAATAGCTTTGTTGAACTTTGTGAGATGCAAAAGTATAAGGATGTAGATGGAGATATTATTAAGCTCAAGCTATTTCCTTTCTCCTTGAGAGGAAAAGCTAAAGAATGGTTGCTATCTTTGCCTAGAAATAATATTAATTCTTGGATTAAGTGCAAAGATGCTTTTATTGGAAAGTACTACCCTCCTGCTAAGATTATATCTATGAGAAGTGACATTGTGAAATTTAAACAGCTTGATAATGAACATGTTGCTCAAGCTTGGGAAAGAATGAAATCTTTGGTCAAGAATTGTCCCACTCATGGACTCACTGCTTGGATGATTATCCGGACTTTTTATGCAGGTTTGAACTTCTCTTCAAGAAACCTGTTGGATTCAGCTGCTAGAGGTACCTTTATGGGCATCACTTTGGGTGCTGCAACAAAACTCCTCAATAATATGATGGTTAACTACTTTGAATGGCACACTGAAAGAGGTCCACATGGTAAGAAGGTAAATTCTATTAAAGAAACCTCCTCTTTGAGTGATAAGATTGATGTTATTATGGCTATGCTTGTTAATGGGAAAGCTCCTTTAGATCCTAATAATGTTCCCTTAGCCTCTTTGGTTGCTCAATAAGAGCAAGTTGATGTGAACTTCATTAGAAACAATAATTTCAACAATAATTCTTATAGGAATAATTTTGGTGGTAACAAGTATAGGCCTTATCCTCCTAATAATGGCAATTCCTATGGAAACTCCTACAACAATGCTAGAAGTGCCCCCTCTGAACTTGAAGTCATGCTCAAAGACTTTATTAGTAAACAAACCACTTTCAACAAGGCTATAGAGGAAAAGCTTTTGAATGTTGAGAAAAATATATCATCTTTGTATGAAGCACAGTCCTACTTGATTAATAAAATGGCTGCTAAACCTGAAACCATGGAGAGTACCTTTGTTGCTACTCATGCCATACAAGTTACTATTGATGAAAATGTTAGACTGTTAGCTCAACTTCATGCTAAGTGGGGAAGGGAAGCTGAAATTGATAGAAACAATAGTGTGTGCACCGTCACCACTAAACCACAAGAAGTCCCTATTCCTACTCCTACAATGCCTAAGCCTAATGAGTCTACTGTTAGTGATGCTAAGTTTGATTTGATATAGATGGTTTGAATATTTATAAAGTAATTATGTTCTTGCAAAAGCTTGCTAGAAGTCCTGATGCTAGTGATATGCATGTTGCTTTGACCAAACACATTACAGATGCTCTTGTTAAGATTAAGGAAGAGAAGTTAAAACACAAAGCTTCTATTCCTAGAAAAGTAGAAGATATTTGGGAACCCATTATTAATGTGCAAGTGAATGACTTTAATCTCAAAGCTTCATGTGATCTTGGATCTAGTGTCTCTATTATGCCTAGGAAGATTTATGAAATGCTTGATTTGCCACCTTTGGAAGATTGTTATTTAGATGTCCCACTTGATGATAATGCTAAGAAGAAACTCATGGGGAGTACTAATGATGTTATCATTATGGTTAACAATACTTATGTCCCTGTTGATTACTATGTTTTGGATGTTGAATACAATGCTTCTTGTCCTATTACTTTGGGAAGACCTTTTCTTAGAACTGTTGGTGCCATCATTGATATGAAAGAAGGCACCATTAAATATCAATTTACATTCAATAAAGGTATTGAACACTTACCTATGAGGAGAGAGAAGATGCTTTTTGATCCTCATTTGAAAGCAAGGTTTGATGTTAACGCTTCTTCATTTGAAAATACTTGATTTCTTGCTTCTTGTGCCTAACTTAAAGGCGTTAAAGAAAAGTACTTGTTGGGAGATAACCCAAGAGTTTCCTGGAGTCTTGGAAGTTATTACTTCAGTAATGACCTCTTCTTATCCTTTTTGTTTGCTTTTTGTGCCAAGAATGACCTCTAATGAGAGGGAAGTAAGATTTGGGGAGTTGCTGTCCCGAAACAGATTTCTGTCCTCCACCATAAAAATTTGTGAGGAGTCTTTGTAGGTCGGATTGAGCTGAAAATTTACGAATAAATTCCCTTGTATGTTAACTAACTTTAGTTAGTTCAACACTTTTTGATTTGATATACAGAAGATTTTTGAAAAAATCGGTTTCTACCTGCTGATCTGTTTTGACAGATTTCTGCCATTATTTGCATTTGCTTCTTATTGATTCCTTTTTGAGTTCTCTTTTGGGGGAATTGAGATTTTTAAATGAGTTGCTACAGTATATTGTGTTTTTAGTGAAAAGTTTTGTTGTTCCAAATCTAAGCCTAAAGGTTTATTATCTTTTGAATACACTAATGTTTCTAATGAAGATTGTGTGAAGTTTTGTATGAAGGAAAAATTTCAGGTATAGAGAAAGAATGATGTAATGAGATGAAGAATGGACAAAATCTCAAGCTTGGGGATGCCACCCCGGTGTCACCCCAAGAAATATCCAAGAGTTACAAGCGTCAAAGCTTGGGGATGCCCAAGGCTTCCCCTTCTTCATCAATAAAAAGCTCAGGTCTGTCTAGACACTTTGTTTTTATTGTTTCATGCACTGTTTTGTTGTTCTTGGAGCGTCTTAGTTTTCGTTTGCTTTGCTTAGTTTGTTTAGTTTTCTTTAATAAAATAGTTTGGACCTCCGTTCTCGCCGTGTTGTTTCAAATAAGTCGATTAGTGTTGGAAAGGAGTAGAAAGTTCTTGCTTGGAAGTGCAAGAGGAGCTTGCATTGGCTATGACTTAGACTTTAGCATGTCATGCTAGGTGTTGTTTTGACCTTATGCTTAGTGATTATTGCTGTAGCATGACTTGTTCCAAACAATTGGGATTGCTTAGTGTGCCTTGAAAGAATCATGCGTTGTTTTAGCATACCAAAGCATAGTATTATGGTATTCTCCTTTGATGTTTTGTTTGGGTTGAATTGGAAAATGCTCACACCATGTTATGACTATGAACAAGCCACCATTGAAGGGAATATGCCCGAGAGGCAATAATAAAGTGGTTATTATCGTATTCCTTGTTTATGATAAATGTTTATTTTGCATGCTATAATTGTATTAATACGGAAACGTTAATACATGTGTGTTTAATAAACAAAAAGGAAGTTCCTAGTTATGCCTCTCTTATAAACCAGCTCGTTGATTAACAAGATGATCAAAGTTTCCTGATCATGGACATTGGATGTTGTTAATAACGAGGTCACAACATTAGTGTAATGATGTGATGAACATTCATCCGAAGTATAGCATTACGATCAAAGTCATTGAGTTTATATTGCTATAACAACTTACGAAGTGATCCTAATCCTTAGACCATGAGATCATGTCAATCACTAACACCGGAAGAGTTTCTCGATGACATCAAACGTCACACCGTAACTGGGTGATTATAAAGATGGCTTCAGAACTACTAAAGTGTTATGTTGAGACCCATGGATCAAGAGTGGAATTTGTTCATCCCGATGATGGATAGATATACTCTGGGCCCTCTCGGTGATATCACATTGGTTAGCTTGCAAGCAAGTGATTTGATCACTAGAATGTTATATCATGGGAACGAGAAAAGAGTGCATGTCGGTAAAGAGATCAAACTAGGTATGGAGATACCGATGATCGAATCTCGGACATGTAATATATCGTGAAACAAAGGGCTTAAGATACTAGCGTAAAAGGTTCACACGATCACAGAAGTCATCGTTGAATGTGTGGGAGTCGAGATGGATCTCCGTGTCCGCTCGATTATTGATCGGAGAAGGGTCTCGATCATGTCCGCATTATTCGCGAACCGTAGGGTGACACACTTAAGGGATACCAACACCATTCGGAGCAAATGATATGCCAGAAAAAGAAAAGGAAAGCGCAGGAATTTATTTCACTAGACACCGAAACTGTTTCGGTTGAAATTGCCAAACTGGTTCGCATGTGAAATTGAAATTTTGTAAGGGGTTTTATGTGAATGTTTGTTAATTAAAGTAATTAACAAAATTCTGAATAAATAAATAAAAGAGTTTTATTTAAATGAGAGCTTGCATTAAATTTGGTGGAAATTTAATGCATGTGAGTGGATTTTTGAGTGGAGGCTTTTTAATGGGAGTGGAGGCTTTTCATTTTGAGTGGGAGCTCCACCCACATGAATGTGGAAGAGGTGGGGGAAGCCCCATGGCTGGGCGCCATGCCCCTTGGGTGCCCCCCTCTCCCCTATAAAAGGCCCCCCTCTCCTCCTCTCAAAGCACACCTCCTCGTGAAGGATCTCTCTCCCCCCTTTAGAATTTTCCCATGGTCTCGGATCAGCGAGATACATGTTCCCGGTGGCTTTTTCTGGAAGGATTTGTTGCTTCCGCTGCTTCGCTGGAGTGAGGGCACGGAGGTTGTCGGGGTACCCGTACGTGTGTGCGATCACGGATGCACCACTGCTTTGAGGTGCTGGACTTGATCGTGCTGGACCGGCTGGACCAGATGGACTTCATCACGATCTTGAGATCGACAAGCGTTCGTCTACATCATCCACGAGTACAACCTCGTTAACGCTATTCGGTCTTAGAGGGTATGTATTATATGGATGTATATCCACCCGTTGCTTGTATCTAGTAGATAGATCTTGGTACTTAGTTGTTCCCATCGTAGGAAAATTTTTGTTTTCTATGTTGCGAACCCTACAGTGGTATCAGAGCCGGATCTATGCGTAGATACTTTGCACGGGTAGTACACATATGAGTATGTGGGCGATGATGATCATTTTATTGCTTCTTAGTTTTACTTTGGATATTGGTGGCATAGTGGGATGAAGCGGCCCAGACAAACTTTACATGTTCTCGCACATGAGACCTGTTCCACGCTTGACATGCAACTAGTTTTGCATAAGTGGCTAGCGGGTGTCTGTCTCTCCTACTATAGTCAATATATAATTTGCAACGAGTTGTCAACAATTTGGTTACCCTCGTTGTGGTTCATGTTCGTAGGTAAGAACGGTTCTAGACAGCCCTAAACCACGTAAAACTTGCAATGGATAAATTAGAGGCGTCTAGTTTAGATTGTTGCTGGGCTAGTGTTATGATATGGTGATGTTGTAAGTAGAAGTATGATATGATACTCTTACAACATACATAACGTGTAAACTCCTTAGACCTTGGATTTACACATAAAGGTATGATAGTGATCATACCACGATGCACATGATAGAGATCATATGCGGGAACCATATCATTCCACTAATAAACATGTGATGTTTGATAGCATCTTATATTGCTTGTTTGGCGTTTTATTAGCATAATAAGATGATCCCTCATTTAGATATCAAGATAAAAATGTGTTCTTCCTTAAGTATGCACCGACAATGTTTCGTCGCTTCAAGACATCACGTGATGATCGGGTGTACTTGAATCCACGAGCACATCTCGGGTGTAAGACAGTTACACACGCGAATACTAAGGTTCTTACTTGGCGAGCCTAGCATGTACAGACATGGCCTCGGAACATAGACCGAAAGGTTAAGCATGAGTCATATAGTAGATATGATGCCCATTTGATGCTCGCCTTTGAAGCTACACCGACTCACGTGATGATCGGACTTGGTGTAGTGGATTTTGTTCATATAATCACCAAAAAGGCACGAGGGATGTCGTTTTTGAGTGGGAGTTCATTTCTAATTTGGATTAGTAGAACTCAATTTATCATAAATTAAATCAAAATGAATTTGCATAATTTGCTGTAGTCATTGGCTTTCGTTCACCATCTTATGCATAGTTGTAATTGAGATAATAGAACTATAGAATTCTGGATATATACTTTACGAACTGGTATCGTATTGTGTTGAGTGTCAATCTAAAGTTTAAAGTCCTATTGCAAACTTTCAGAAAAATTCTATTTAATCCGTGAAATTTAATAATTGGTATTAAATCGAGAGTAACAATTCCAGTGTTAGTATCTTAAGTATCATGTTTGCCTCCATGATTCTTGATTGTTTTAATATCAAGTTTATCTAGGAGCTGAAAGAATTGTTTCAGAAACCATCATGTGTGGCAGATATAACGATATCTGAAACAATGTTTTGGTTGCAATATGATAGAGTATAATATATGTTCTCATATTGGATGAGAATTTACGAAGATTGGAGATGCTAGACATCCTAATCATCCAAAAGGGTTTTGGAAAGTAACGTTATACTCACGATTCATCTTTATAAGCTACAATAGCTTGATCATGAAAGTCGTCATGATAAGGATGAATAGAAGATGTATGTAAAGTGTTTACTACACTAAAAGATTACTAAAGAATGGATTTTGAAAGAACGTCGATCATTTGATGATGGTGATCTACTTCAAAGTGCAAGTCCAAATGTATTATTATTTGAATATACACGCTTTGGACTATGTGTCATGTATATGGCGCCACTTTTGATGTTGATAGATTCTTTTAAAAGGAAAAGGAAATGCTGAAAGAGAATCTATAAAATATATTTGGCAGAAAATAAAAGATTGGAAATATCCAATTTAGGTATATAAATGATATACATGTTATGGTGGTATTCTTTGCTTGTTAAACAATGTGGTTCTTGGGTATTGGATACCGAATTGGTTGGTATGAAATTTCATACGGAACGACGCAATTCATAAACCACAATGGCCTAAATAACTAGCAAGAGAATATGTGATGATGTTCATCGAAAACAAACAAACCATTGTTTGTATTTCTCGTTGACATCAAAGCTTGACTTCAAGATTTGTTTTAATAATTGTTATTTGAATCAGGTATTATGAGAACAAAGGTTGTTCAAATAATTATCGTATTCCATATAAGATGGATGATTTACAAATCTAGTTCGAGAAATCACATCCATAAAACCTAATGCTAAAATGTCGCAAGAAAAATGATTGAAAGATCACTTACGAAGTGACATCGCCGTTTAAATTATATTGGAAAGAAAACATGAAGAATCTCCATATTCATGGATTTTTGGAGTCTTTGATTTGATCAAGTGACGCTTGTGAGACTTTCCTCGGGATAATTAAAACTTCGTTCAAAGGCCAAAGAAGAACGAACGACTAAAATATTGGAATTTATACATATCGATGTATGTAGTCCATCATGTGTAGTCGTAAGCGATGGGTTTCAACTTCATATGCTTTCTCCGGAAATTTGAGTGAATGTTCACTTAATGAGAAAGAAGTATGAAATATTTGAAAAAACGTTTAAAAGACTTTCAAGATGAAGTGAAAATCATTGTAACAAGAAAATAAATGGTTTATGATTTTATCATAAGGGATTTATTTGAGTTACAAGTGTAACAAGAAAAATAAATGAATTATGATTTTATCATAAAAGGTATTTATTTGAGTTACAAGTTTAGCAAAACACCTAGATTTACATCTCCCGAAACACCATAGGAATATGGAGTGTTTGAGATTTGTAAGGAAACCTTGTTTGACATGGTTGGATCAAAGGTGTTATTTATAAAACTGCCATTATGTTTTAAAATATTAAAGCTTTAGAGACTACCGCTTTTACACTGAAAAGAGCTCCATCTTGATCTGTTGAAATGACACCATATGAGTTATGGTTTGGGGTAAAACCCAAGTTGTCCTTTCTTAAATTTTGGTATGCTAAACATAAGTAAGATGTTTACAACCAAAGTTGGATAAGCATGTCTTTGTAGGTTATTTCGAATAACAATTGGTTATTCCTCCATAACACCGAGGACAAAAGGGTTTGTCACTTGAAATGTGAAGTTTCTTGCAGAAGAAATTTTTCGTAAAAGTTAAGTGGGAGGACAATAGAACTTTGATAAGGTTAACGAACCTTAGCTATATGTGCTGAGTTGCGCAGCGCCGGAAATCGTCCTGAAGGCTGCCATAATGCTCATAGCTTATGTGCCTCAAAGGTTGTGGCCACGGAGATCTAAGTTCCTATTGAACCAAGTAGGTCTGTTAAACAATCAAATGCTAAGATTTGAGAGTAAATCATTATTGTTTGACAATGATGAACCGAATACATACAAAGAAGCGATGATGGGCCCTGACTCCGTCAAATGGCTTGAAGCCATAAAATCCGTGATAAGTCCATACACGATAAATCAAGTTTTGAACTTGGAAGACCCTCCGGAAAGGTGTAAAAACCTATCGGTCGTATTTGGATCTATAAAGAAACAGACATGGATGTTTCACATCTATGAAATAGTCGACATGTCGTAAAGTATTTTATGACAATGTTCAAGGAGTTGACTATGACAAGATTTGATCTTTCATAGCGATATTTAGTCTGGACGGATTAAAGTAGCAACCACTACATATAATTTGGTATATGGTAGATGAATAAACAAAACAAAGTTCTTCTAATAGAATGGTTACCTAGGACGTGTACATGACACGATCCAAAGAGTTTTGTTAATTCAAAGGATGCTAAGAAGGGCATGCAAACTTCAATGGTTTAAGTAAGCATCGCGGAGTTGGAATCTTCACCTTAATGAAAAGGAGTTTTCATCAGGAGACGATGAAGATGCTTGCATTTGCAAGAAATTAAGTGGGAGCGCTGAGACACATTTCTAATACATTATGTGGATGACATCTTGTTGATTAGAAATGATGTATCTTTTATTGACAAAGGTTAAGAATTTTATTTCGATGAAATACTTAGGCAAAACCCGAATATTTAAGCATGAATGTCTATAGTGGATAGACTGTGACGCTAATATGGCTGTGCCAAACATACATATATGAGATATTGAAGGAGTTCAATATAGAAACAACAAGAAACGGTTCTTGTCGCATGGAAAAAAATTGAATCA
Organism: Avena longiglumis; assembly: GCA_030063025.1. Taxonomy (NCBI): domain Eukaryota; kingdom Viridiplantae; phylum Streptophyta; class Magnoliopsida; order Poales; family Poaceae; genus Avena; species Avena longiglumis. The sequence continues at coordinate 82,906,524 of CP125976.1, forward strand.
AGATTCAAGTGTATCGACACTTGATAAGTGAAACAAGATTCAAGTGCTTTGACACTTGATGAGTGAAATCACGAGAATGTTTTGATCAATCATACCATGATATGTACACATCCAGATATGTCCTATGCTCTAAGTGTTATGAGCATATACCAGAATGAATCATAAAATGATCATTGGACGATAGTGAGGATATTCTTATGATCTTTTGGAAGAACTAAGAATATATTTGTGTAGAGGTGACAAACAATTACAAATAGTTCATTATAAAGCATTACATTGATACTAGTTTTGCCACAAGATACAAATTAAGTTTATCTCAATTTAAACTATGGGTTGCACAATGTAATGGAAAGGAGATTCCATGATGGATTTGGAAGAGTACCAAAGTTAAGACATTGTGACGAATACTACAACAAAAGGCTAAGTATATGACTGCTATAGTAGCAGCAAAGGAGGGAATTTGTGTCAAGTAGTTTGTTATCAAACTAAGGTGTAGTTCGCAACGGGCTAACACTAAAGATATATTGTGTGACAATAGTATCGACGTGTTTTAACCCCAAGGAACTAAAGGTCTCACCAAAAGACCAAATTTATACAATGCCATCTCATTGGAGAATGAGTGATGCGTGAAGACGCAAAGACATGCAAATACACACGGACCTGAAAGCATCAGATCCGTAGATTATTTTAACCACTTGCATTTGCGTATATGGAACACCAGAAAGCCATAGGTGTTCAATACGCAAAGTTTTCAAACTAGATTATTGTCTCTAGTGCAAGTGGGAGACTGAAGGGAATATGCCCGAGAGGCAATAATAAACTGGTTATTATCGTATTCCTTGTTTATGATAAATGTTTATTTTGCATGCTATAATTGTATTAATACGGAAACGTTAATACATGTGTGTTTAATAAACAAAAAGGAAGTTCCTAGTTATGCCTCGCTTGTAAACTAGCTCGTTGATTAACAAGATGATCAAAGTTTCCTGATCATGGACATTGGATGTTGTTAATAATGGGTCACAACATTAGTGTAATGATGTGATGAACATTCATCCGAAGTATAGCATTACGATCAAAGTCATTGAGTTTATATTGCTATAACAACTTACGAAGTGATCCTAATCCTTAGACCATGAGATCATGTCAATCACTAACACCTAAGAGTTTCGATGACATCAAACGTCACACGTGAATCGGGTGATTATAAAGATGGCTTCAGAACTACTAAAGTGTTATGTTGAGACCCATGGATCAAGAGTGGAATTTGTTCATCCCGATGACGGATAGATATACTCTGGGCCCTCTCGGTGATATCACATTGGTTAGCTTGCAAGCAAGTGATTTGATCACTAGAATGTTAAATCACGGGAACGAGAAAAGAGTGCATGTCGGTAACGAGATCAACCTAGGTATGGAGATACCTATGATCGAATCTCAGACATGTAACATATCGTGAAACAAAGGGATTAAGATACTAGCGTAAAAGGTTCACACGATCACAGAAGTCATCGTTAAATGTGTGGGAGTCAGTATGGATCTCCAGGTCCCGCTACTGATTATTGATCGGAGAAGGGTCTCGATCATGTCCGCATTATTCGCGAACCGTAGGGTGACACACTTAAGGGATACCGACACCATTGAGCAAATGATATGCCGTAAAAAGAAAAGGAAAGCGAGGAATTTATTTCACTAGACACCAAAGCTGTTTGATTGAAATTGAAACCGGGTTACGCATGTGAAATTGAAATGTTGTAAGGGTTTTATGTGAATGTTTGTTAATTAAAGTAATTAACAAAATTTTGAATAAATAAAAAAGAGTTTTATTTAAATGAGAGCTTGCATTAAATTTGGTGGAAATTTAATGCATGAGTGGATTTTTAGTGGAGGCTTTTTAATGGGAGTGGAGGCTTTTCATTTTGAGGGAGCTCCACCCACATGAATGTGGAAGAGGTGGGGCAGCCCCATGGCTGGGCGCCATGCCTTGGGTGCCCCCTCTCCCTATAAAAGGCCCCTCTCCTCCTCTCAAAGCACACCTCCTCGTGAAGGATCTCTCTCCCTTTAGAATTTCCCCATGGTCTCGGATCAGAGATACATGTTCCGTGGCTTTTTCTCGAAGGATTTGTTGCTTCCACGCTCACTGGAGCAAGGGCACGGAGGTTGTCGGGTACGTACATGTGTGCGATCACGGATGCACCACGCTTTGAGGTCTTTGGACTTGATCGTGCTGGACCGGCTGGACCAGATGGACTTCATCACGATCTTGAGATCGGCAAGCGTTCGTCTACATCATCCACGAGTACAACCTCGTTAATGCTATTCGGTCTTCGAGGGTATGTATTCTATGGATGTATATCCACCCGTTGCTTGTATCTAGTAGGTAGATCTTGGTACTTAGTTGTTCCCATCGTAGGAAATTTTTTGTTTTCTATGCTGCGAACCCTACAACCATAGCCTCTATGATCATTTAGTCCTTGAATTGTAGTACCACTCTATGCTTTGATTAGTAATGTTTTGTCGCTCTACATGATTATGGCCATTATTGCTCTCTTAGTTGGTTGCTCTCGTTCTTTTGCTAGCCTCCACTTGTATGAGTAAGCTCTAGTCATGCTTCCAACTCCCAAGAAACCTAGTTATTCCAAACTGTCCACTATAAATTCCTATGCATGGTGTGCTACACCATTCCAAGTACATTCTTGTTTTAAGCTATCTTCCAATTTAAAAGTATTTTGTTATGTGAAAACTTAGTGATTAAAGCCATCACGAACTTGATGGCACACTTTATATTATTTGCCCCTAATAAACTTGAACCATTGTGTCATCTATGTTGTATATGCTTGCACTTATACATTGGAATTAGTAGAACCATACTGTCATGGGGAACGTTTTCAACATTGCACTTGTACTTTGTACACAGTTGATATCATGCTCTTTTGTCTATGGATGTCACCGGTGTGAAATAAAGAGGGAGCTTGTAAGTCCATGGAGTTATGTATTTTGTGTTAGAGAAACGCCTAGGCCGCTAGCCTAAGCCATGCCTAATCATAGTGGAAACTTGCAGCATCACCATAATGAACATTATGTGAAGCGTCCTCAATAAAAAGCTATGCACATAGTAAATAAAAAGATCGCTGAGATGCGCATTATATGCTTGCCTTGTCATTTTGGTTATGGGATAGCTCCTGTACCATGTGCAACGGGTACCCCGTTGGCAGTTCTCTATGATACACATGTACTTACTATGACAAGAACTTACAGGTGACTGAAGTTGAGTAGCATGAGGTGTGGACCTCGTATTCAAGGGACATGAGATTTCCAACTTATACTTTGTCAATCATATACTCCATAGTTTGTTCACTTTAACCTTAATCACTTCAATATGCTTATGATAGGGGCAATGAGGGCTGAAAGCTAACAATTACCATAATTTTTGGAAGCTCTTTTTGAGACTTGAAATCCATGCTTCCCTTTATGAAGGGCCTTTCTTCCACTATTATGTTGAGTCTCCACCTTCTACCTTTAGGCACCATTAAGAGAGCATAGTTACCATTCTTAGTTCTAGTGCATTGTCCCCAAAACTTATTGATTGATGCATATTGTTGATATTGCTTGTTCTTGTGATATTTGTATCTTGTCACTCTTATGAACTTTGAAGGTGTCCTATGCATCTATTTGCTACTCTATGAGGGACAAGCTGAGTGCCACTATGCCATGTTTTCTGTATGTGAAAAAAACAAATGTTTTTCAATGCATGGTATTCATGATCTTTGTTTGTAGCCTTTCATGTTGCATGCATAGTTATTTTGTCTTACTGTTAGAACTCCATCTTTCATGCACATGTTTAGAGTTCTTTGATCCCAGCTTTCAATGCTTGCAAATGGTTTGATCTTGGTTTTGATTGTGCATGTCACCTCAAAAATTATTCTTTTATCACTTACCTACTCGAGGAAGAGCATGAGTTAAACTTGGGGATGCTTGATACGTCGGAAACGTATCTATAATTTTTGATGCTCCATGCTTCTTTAGTATCTACTTTACTTTGCTTTGTCTACACTTTTAGGTGTTTTTATATGTTTTCTGGAACTAACCTATTAACAAGTTTCCACAGTGCTAGTTGCCTGTTTTCTTCTGTTTTTGGTTCCAAAAAGGCAGAAAATCAATATTCCCAGAATTGGACGGGACAAGAGCCAAAGTCAATATTTTACCATGGGCAACACGAAGCCAGAAGACAAGACGGAGGAGGCCCTCGAGGAGGCCACACCCACTGGACGCGCGAGTGGGCGTAGCCCGCACTTAGGAGGGGTGCAGCCGCCTAGGGCACCCCCTCGGCCTTCCTCTTCGCCTATATGAAGCCCACGATGCAGAAACCCTAGGCACCCAATCAAAACTCCATGAAATCGTCTGTAGCCGCCACCACCATTGTCCCTAGATCGGGGGGATCTGAAGTTCTTCCCGGCATCCTACTGGAGGGGAAATCATCCCGGAGGCCTTCTTCTCTGGTATGAAGCGTGAGTAGTTCCACCTTGGACTACGGGTCCATGTAGTAGCTAGATGGTTGTATCTCCTCCTTGTGATTTCATGATCAAGATCTAATCTATTTGTAATCATGCATGTTGTGTTTGCGGGGATCCGATGGATATCGAGATTACTATGTCAGATTGATTAATGGTTTTGTCTATTTGATTCTATCATGTCTGTGTTGTTTGTGATCTTGCATGCTCTCCGTTGTTAGTAGCTATCTTGGCCAAGTAGTTGCTAGTGACTCCAAGAGGGGGTATTTATGCTCGATAGTGGGTTCATGCCTCTAGTTTCCAACAGAAGTGACCGAAATCTCTTCGGTTGTAGATGTGTTGTTGCCACTAGGGAGAAAACAATGGTCTCTTGTTCATGGAACAAGTGGATTGTTTACCTTACACGCTTTGCTTAAAGTAGTTGTCTGTTGCTTGCAACTTAATACTGGAGGGGGTTCGGATGATAACCTAAAGGTGGACTTCTAGTCATAGATGCAGTTGGATGGCGGTCTATGTATACTGTTGTATTGCCCAATCGAATCTCATAGGATCTTTTTGTCTGGTATTGCATTGTTATGCCTTGCTTAGTTCCTGTCAATTGCCCCGTTGTAATTTGTTTACCCTTCATGCCATGTTGTTTATCTAAGGAGAGCACCTCTAGTGAACTATGGACCCCGGTCCAATCTTTACCATTGATACATCTTCCATCGTTACTGTTTACTTGCTGCAAACCATAATCACCTTCAACACCATACAGTTAATCCTTCGTTACATCAACCGGTGAGATTGACAACCTCACTATTAGTTGGGGCAAAGTCTTGAGTTTGTGTTGTGCAGGTTTCCACGTTTCTTGCAACACCTTTGAGGCGTTTCCTTTATCCTACTGGTTCAATAACCTTGGTTTCTTACTAAGGGAAAACTTGCTGCTGTACCACATCATACCTTCCTCTTGGGGTCTCCCAACGAAGTGCTGCTGCACGCATCACAAGCAAAGATCAAATCTTGGAAAAGAGGGACTTGGCTATGTTTCCAAGTCCAAGAATAACAAGAAGAAGAAGAAGACCAAGAGTGAACAAGAAAATACACGTTGAGAAGAACATCACAAAGGACAAAACTGACCATATTGGTTTTGCAGGGTCTAACAATACTAATTACGAACTATTTTGTGATTACTATGGTGATGTCTATGCTAATTATGTTGGTCCGTTTGATGACTATGTTGCTTTGTCTATTTTGGTTCCAAAGACCCTTGTTACTAACATGAGAGGACCCATTGAAAAATGGGTACCTAAAACCAAGAAGTAATTCTCGTGCAGGGCTATGCTTCCGGTGGTTCTAAATGGGTGATGGACAGTGGATGCACTAGTCATATGACCGGAAGCAAAGATATCAGCACGGATATGAGGCCCAATCATGATCATATTACAATATCCTATGGTGATAAGTCTAATTCTGAGGTATTGGGTCTTGGCAAGGTTGTGGTTGCCCACGATATCTCTCTCGTGGATGTCATGCTTGCTGAGACCCTCGATACAATTTACTTTCTGTTCGTGCCCTTGGTAAGATGGGATTTGATGTTTTCATTGATGATTATTTAGTGGTACTCTTGTGGAGCAAGTCTCTAAAGGTCGCTTTTGTTGGGTACGTCTAAAATGACCTGTATGTGGTGGACTTTTCGGGGAAAACCACTGTGGGTCCGATGTGCCTATTCGGAAAGGCCGACGTGGGATGGCTATGGAATCGCCATATAGCTCATGTCAACATGAGAATTTTGCAAAGTCTTCACAAGGGTGGCCACATCCTTGGACTAAAAGACAATATTTCCTTTGCCAAAGATCGTGTTTGCAGGGCATGTGTTGAAGACAAGATGGACTCTCCCCACAAGAGTAAAACTATTTTTTCCTCAAAGAGGGTCTTGGAATTACTTCATGTGGAATTATTTGGTCCTCCATCTCATGCTAGCCTCGGTGTGAAGAAATATTGCTTGGTGATAGTCGATGATTACTCAACATACACTTGGGTCTATTTTTTCAAGCTAAAGAGTGAGACTCAACAAACTGTCATTGATTTTGCTAATGAGGTTCAGCTTCAACACAATGTCCCCATATTGGCAATAAGAATTGACAATGGCTCCGAGTTCAAGAACTACACATTAAATGAATTTCTAAGTGAAGAGGGGATAAGACATCAATATTCCGTTGCGTATACCCCTCAACAAAATGGTGTAGCCGAGAGGAAGAACCGCACTTTGATGGATATGGCTAGATCAATGTTGGCTGAATTCAAGTCACCATACAACTTTTGGGCAGAAGCCATATCTACCGCTTGTCACTCATCAAATCGGCTCTACCTCTGCAAGATCTTGGACGAAACACCATATGAAATACTTACCGGTAACAAGCCCAACATATCATATTTTCGGGTATTCGGTTGTAAGTGCTTCTTTCTCATCAAAGGAGTTCGCTTGTCTAAATTTGAGTCTAAGGATTTAGAAGGTATTTTTATTCGTTCAGTGCCGAATCCTACACTTATAGAGTCTACAACAAGCTCTCTGGAATTGTTGTAGAATCTTGTAGTGTGGAATTAGATGAAATTGATGGCTCCCATGTGGGGCAAGTTGATGTTTGTGATGCAGATGTTGAAATACCCCAAGATGCCATAAGAAGAATGGGTGTGGGATTTTTCCGCCCCATTGAGGAACCCCTTGTGGCGGATCGGGAAGGACAATGCTCCACTCAAGTGGAGCCCTCATCTACACAAGGTCAACAAGCCCCTACTGCTGGAGAAACTACTGCACCAATACCGCAACCTCCTGAGGATCATCTGTCTTGTGGGAAAAATGGTAGTCCTAGGCTGGACTTCCGCCCCCTCCAAGGGGCAGACTATCCGCCCCTGGCACTCCAACACGCTCCAGGGGAAATCAAGAAGAGCAAGAAAGTTCAGAAATTCCCAGGCTGGATTCTCCGGCCCCAAGGGGCGGATTATCCGGCCCTGGCTCTCCAAGTCAAGTCAGGAACGATCCGGAAGAAGATACTGTGGCCAAATCTCCCAGGCCGGATAGTCTGGCCCCACCCAGGGGAGGATTGTCCGGCCCTGAAGATCCAGAACATCAACAACCTCCTGTTATGAGTTCAGATCAAGATCAAGGACAAGGTAATGGCCAAGACAAAGACCCAAATGTTGGAACAACTCCTCCAAGAAACAATAAGGAAATTGAAGCTCGTCGTAAATCTTGAGCTGATCGGGACATTGAGTTAAGGGGCCACACTATTGACAAAGTTGTAGGTGATCTAAGAATAAGGGTGTCTACTAGAAGAGAACTTGCTAGCTTTTGTGACCATCAAGCACATATATTAATGGTTGAACCAAAGAAGGTCTTTGATGCTCTTGAATATCCAGATTGGGTGGTTACAATGCACGAAGAACTTAATAACTTTGAGCGTAGCAAAGTTTGGAAGCTCCTAAAGAAACCCAAAGAGTGCCGCAATTTTATCTGCACAAAGTGGATTTTCAAGAACAAGCAAGATGAAAATGGCATTGTTGTAAGGAATAAGGCAAGGATGGTGGCTCAAGGACTCTCTCAAGTGGAAGGCATTGATTTCAGCGAAACTTGTGCTCCTATGGCTCTCCTTGAGTCCATCCGTATCCTTCTTGCTTATGCTGCTCATCATAATTTTAAATTACAGCAAATGGGTGTTAAGAGTGCTTTTCTTAATGGTCCTCTACATGGGTTGGTATATGTAAAGCAACCCCCAGGATTTGAGGATCCCAAATTTCTGAACCATGTATACAAACTTGATAAAGCGCTCTATGGCCTTAAACAAGCCCCACGTGCGTGGTATGAGCACCTTAAAGATCTTTTGTTAGATCGTGGATTCGAAGTTGGGCAAATCGATCCCACTCTTTTTACTAAGAAGATTAACGGGGAGCTTTTTGTATGCCAAGTATATGTAGACGATATTCTTTTTGGCTCTACTAACCAAGCTTTTAATGATGAATTTTCAAAGCTTATGACTGACAGGTTTGAGATGTCTATGATGGGAGAATTAAGGTTCTTTCTTGGATTCGAGATCAAGCAACTTAGAGATGGAACCTTAATTAATCAAGCTAAATACATCCAAGACATGTGATACGTCGTAAACGTATCTATAATTTTTTATGTTCCATGCTTGTTTAGTATCCACTTTGATATGCTCTGTCTACACTTCGAGGTATTTTTATATATTTTCAGGGACTAACCTATTAACAAGATGCCAGAGTGCCAGTTGTCTATTTTCTGTTGTTTTTGGTTTCAGAAAAGCTAGTAAGGAAATATTCTCGGAATTGGACGGGACAAAAGCCAAAGTCAATATTTCACCGAGACGAACACAAAGACAGGAGGGGAGCCGCAGGGTGGCCACATCCCCATGCGCGGGCCCACCTTGGATTGCACCTGGGCAGGGTGTGGGCCCCTTGGCCGCCCTCCTACCTCGCATCTTCGCCTATATAATCCCCCCGATGCCAACACCCTAAGTACCCGATCAGATCTCCACAACAGTCCGTAGCCGGCGCCACCATCGTCCCTAAATCGGGAGGATATGAAGCTCTTCACGGCACCCTACCGTAGGGGAGAGATCATCCCTGAGGCCTTCTTCATCACCATGCCAGCCTCCGGTATGATGCGTGAGTAGTTCCACCTTAGACTATGGGTCCATACAGTAGCTATATGGTTGTTTCTCCTCCTTTGTGCTACCATGTTTAGATTTTATGAGCTCCGTTCATGATCAAGATCATCTATTTGTAATCATGCATGTTGTGTTTGTGGGGATCTGATGGATATTGAGATTACTATGTTAGATTGATTAATGATTCTATCTTATTGATTCTATCATGTCTGTGTTGTTTGAGATCTTGCATGCTCTCCGTTTCTAGTAGCTATCTTGGCCAAGTAGATGCTAGTGACTCCAAGAGGGAGTATTTATGCTCGATAGTGGGTTCATGCCTCTATTGAATCTGGGGAAGTGACAGAAATCTCTAAGGTTGTAGATGTGCTGTTGCTACTAGGAAGAAAACAACAATCTCTTATTCATGGAACAATTGTATTGTTTACTTTACACACATTGCTTAAAGCAGTTATTCGTTGCTTGCAACTTAACACTGGAGGGGGTTCGGATGATAACCTGAAGGTGGATTACTAGTCATAGATGTAGTTGGATGGCGGTCTATGTATATTGTTGTAATGACCAATCAAATCTCATAGGATCATGATGTCTAGTATTGCATTGTTATGCCTTGCTCTGTCCTGTCAATTGCCCTGCTGCAATTTGTTTACCCAGCATGTTATGTTATTTATCTTAAGAACACCTCTAGTGAACTATGGACCCCGGTCCAATTTTTACCATTGATACATCTTCCAATGTTAGTGTTTACTTTCTGCAAGCAACCATTAACTTCCACACCGTACGTTTAATCCTTTGTTTTTAGCAAACCGGTGAGATTAACAACCTTATTGTTCGTTGGGGAAAAGTCTTGAGTTTGTGTTGTGCAGGTTCCAAGTTGTTAGCAACACCTTGGGGTCGTTTCCTTCCTCCTACTGGTTCGATAACCTTGGTTTCATACTGAGGGAAGACTTACTGATGTGCTCATCATACCTTCCTCTTGGGGTTTCCCAACGAATCTCTATAGTGATCTGAGCCGCATCAACATGCTCAAGAGGTTCAAGATGACGAATCTCAATGGTGTTTCTACTCTAATGCAAACTAAATGTCATCTTGAGCTGAATCCAAAGGGTAAAGATGTGGACCAAAAGGTATACCGGTCCATGATCGTCTCTCTCCTTTACCTTTTCTTATCTAGACCCGATATCGTGTTGAGTGTAGGAGTGTGTTCAAGGTACCAAGCCGCTCCTAAAGAAATCCACTTAGTGGCGATCAAGAGAATCTTCAGATATTTGGTTCATTTCCCAAATTTTGGTCTATGGTACCCCAAAGGCTCTAGCTTCTCTCTATGTGGATATACCGATTCAGATTGGGCTAGTGACAAGGATGATCGAAAATCAACTTCTGGCGCATGTCAATTCTTGGGCAGGTCTCTAGTGTGTTAGTCTTCGAAGAAACAAAATTGTATCTCTCTCTCAACCGACTAAGCTGAATATGTTGCTGCTGCAAGTGCCTGTACCCAATTATTATGGATGAGGCAAACTTTAAAGGAATATGGTTTCAATTGTGAAAAAGTGCCTCTTTTATGCGACAATGAAAGTGCTATTAAAATTGCTTACAATCTGGTGCAACATACAAGGACAAAACATATTGAGATTCGCAATCATTTCATTCAGGATCATGTTGCTCGTGGCGATATTGCATTATCTTTTGTGAGCACAAAGAACCAACTTGTTGATATTTTCATGAAGCCACTTGATGAAGAAAAAGGTTCAAAAGTGGTCATTTACTAAAGTGTTAAAACCATTTGCAAAAGGTTTTATCTATAAACCATTTTTAAATCAAATCATTATTTTATGTGGTTGAAAATGCTTTTATCAAAGCAATAATTTTATATTGTTCATCAAATAAGTTGTTAATTCACAAAACTTGGTGTTTAGGGTCAGAAGGTTTGAATCAAATCATTTCCCAAAGGTTTTACTCAAAAGTCATTTCTAAATCATTATCAATATTTTTATTTGACTAGAAATGTGTTAATTCAAATATTTACTCCTTAACTTCACAAAATACATTTTTAAATCCATAAGTTGGTTCCTAAGGTCAGTAGGTTCAAAACAAACCATTTTGCAAAGATTTCACATTAAAATTATATCTAGAACAATTTTTATATTCATAATAATCCTACACATGTTTCTGCAATTTCAACCAATTTTCCAGAAGCAAATCATTAAACAAATTGCATGGTTGCAAAGTACTTGTTCTACTGATTCCATTGATATAAAATTTGCAAAATTTGGACGTGTAGAATTAAAGTTATGAGTTTTACAAGTTTGCATATCACTAAGATTCAAAATTCTGTTTTAAACTGAACCATGTCCACGTGGCCCAATTCTATTGGCCGGTAATGGTTCGCACGGATCAAGAAATTCTGGCCGTCAGATCTAATGGAAATCGCACGGCACACAACACATGATACCCTTTTGTTTAATGATTCTATCTCTATCGGGATACGCATCGGACGACTCCTGACACCGCCAAGAAGCTGGCGGGCAAGCGGCAAGCCAGAGCGGCTCTGGCGGTGGTGTTGGGCGACGATCCAGGAAGCGAGAAAGAATGGGAGAGGGCTCACCGTGTTCGCCTTGACGTGCTGATGCTCAACTTGCTCACGAGGAGGAAGGGGGCGCACAGGAACGGCGACAATTCCTCGCCGGAGTAGATCCGGGCAGGCGGCTCTGTTCTTGACGGCGAGGCTGCAGATCACTCCAAGGCAAAAGGATGGTACGGTTAGACGCGGGCTGATCTGGGGAAGATGGTAGCATCATCAGGAGAGCTTGGGGCGGTCGGAGCTTACCGGGGAACTTCGTCGGAGGCGAGACAGACGGCGGTGGCGAGTTGAGGTCGTCCTTGCCGAAGATCTGGGGCAAGCGCGGGCGAACGAGTGGCACGGGAAGATGCGTCAGGAGGTGGGAAGCAAGCTCGCGTGCAGAGGAAGGCGAGGGGCGGCCGTGGTTCGCCGGAATTGGCCGGGGAACCTGTCGGAGACAGAGGGGTTGGAGCTCTCGATTCGCTCAGCCTGGGGGCAGAGAGGGAGAGGAGAGTGAGGGGAAAGGTAGAGGAGGAGCGGGCGGTTATCTACGCGTGATTGCAGGGGGAGTGATGGCTGCTGTAACGCGAATTGATCGCCGGAGTAAATGGCAGCAACGACAGCGAGACGTGGTCGCGGGTTGAAGACGACGACGCGCTGGCGTGGGGCCGTGTTGTCAGTGAGGGAGAGAGAGGGAGAGCGGGGCCCACTCGTCTGTGACTGCGCGGGTGCAGGGTTGGGTAGAAAATGTTTCGCTGAGAGGGGGGAAGAGTTGGGCTGCGACTGGGCCTTGCTGGGCTTGTTGGGTTGGGTCTGTTGTTTCATTTTTTTATTCTGAAAGCTTTTTCTTTTTCCAATATGAATTTCTGTTTTGATTTTATTCAAACAATTCAAACACCCAAATGAATTCAAACCTTTGCCAAACTTTGTGTTTATTTTAATTTTGTTTAATAGCACAAATCAAAGTCCAAAGCAAAATAATTTTTATTCTTTTTTAGGATTCACTTAATAATTAAATAAATAGACCTTAGTCATTAATTCAAATAGGATTTAATTTATTTAAAAGCTCTATGTGAGATCTAAATAATATCAAAATCAATTCAGTAGGTTTCATTTGAAAATATAGAACACTTAGAAATCTTATTTAAAATAAATTAACAAGTTTTAGTGTTTATTTAAAATGGAAAAGCCTTTACTTTAATAAAATTGGATATTAATAAATCCTCATTTTTTTATTTAAATAAACCTTTACTCTTTTTATCAAATAGAAATATTTTATTTTCAAAAGCTTGGCCAAAATTTAATTTGGCTCTATAAAATAATCCTTATTTATAATTCTACCTTTGCTTTTGAAAATCAAATCTTTTTATTAAAAGATCTAAAAATAGTGATTCCAACTATCATAACTTTATTTATTATTTGTTTATCTTTTTAAATCCCTTTAGGGTTTTATTTGATCAAAATAATTTTTGATGTTTCCAATTGGAATCAAAAAGTTTCTTCTCACCCTAAAATCAACAATTGTTTATTTTGTTTATTTATTTTCACATTTCAAAATTCGGAAAATTTTGGGATGTGACACATATGGAATTATGGAGTTATCTATTGATTGCATCAATGTGGTGGGATGTGTTCGAGGCCTAATAATCTCACTTATCATTTTGGCTGTTTCACATACCGGTGGTATGACACATCTTTTCTAACTCATCCGTGTTGTAGCCGTCTATGTTATGAAATTGGCTTGTTCCCTAGTGTGTGCATTTGTATTCAAATGCAAGTTATTAATATGCACACATTTAGGGGGAGACTCTTTTATTTCTTGAAGATGTTGTTAGTAATTTTTATTGCAAATCCTAGTATTGTCATCTAACACCAAAAAGGGAGAGATTGAAAGAACATTTCATGATCTCTAGTGTTTTGTGTGTTAGATAATAATATCAAGGATTATTTAATGTGTGTTGAAGTGCTGCAGGTTCTCAAATTGCTTCTGGGGGCAAATAATCCGCCCCTCCCCTAACCTCAAAGAGGGCGCAAGGGTGCGACCCACTGAATAGGGGCGGAATATCTCTCGAATTTTCCGGTTAGGGCTAGAGTTTTTGCCCAGGCCGGATAATTCGCCCCTCAAGGGGGCCGGATAGTCTGCCCCCAAGAAGTTTGGCAAAGGGAGCCATGGCGCGACTCTCTGTATGGGGGGTGGAGTTTCCCCCAGACTTTCTTTCGCTGGGGCGGATTTTTCCCCAGGGCGGACAGTCTGCCCCTTTGGGGGGCGGATAATCCGGCCCCTCGAGGATTCAAGTCAAGCTCGACGCGACCCTCTGAGTGGGGGCGGATTTTCCCCTGGACTTTCTGTCCAGGGGGCGGATAGTCCGCCCCTAGTGGGTGGTGGATAATCCGCCCCCAAACTTTACCAACGGCTAGATCTGTGCAGGGGGTATTTAAACCAACCATCTCCCTCCTGCCGAAACTCTTGGTTCATTCGATAAAGACAAGATCTGCTCCTCAAGTTCCATCCAAGATATCTCCACCTTCATCCACCCAGAGGCCCCGTTCCTTGGGGAATCGAAGGAGGAGGGCTCGATCTTCATCAATAGCAATCAAGCACTCCACCCCCTCTCCATTCATTTGGAGAACCCTCGATCTAGTATTTCTTGCAAATATCTAGATCCTTGTGTTGATTATATTGATAATCCTTGTTCTTGTGATAGTTTATTGTCATTACGGGTGCATCCAATGTGGTTGTGGATGTGTGCCCCGCTAGAGTTGTAAAGGCACCGGTTCTTGCCTCGAAGGGTACCAATAGTGAAGAAGGTGGATCATGCCTTTCATGGCGAGATCCATCAGAGAATAGGGTGAGGCCTATTGTGGCGTGGTGGTGTTAGAACCGCCCACCCCTCTAAAGCAGATGTACTTCCCTTAACAAGAAAGGAACTGCGGTAAAACAAATCCCTATGTCTCCCCGTGCTTCACTACGGTTTCCTCACTCCTCTCTTTACGTGTTTAGTAGATAGGTTTGCATATATGGAAATTATCGTAGTTGCATATCTAGATAATTTACTTTGTGTCAAGCCTAAGATTGAAAAAGAACTAAAAATTGAGTAGCACCTATTCACCCCCCTCTAGGTGCACATACGATCCATTTCAAATACGAGCCGACATCACTCCATGACAGGAAGACACTAGTTCAAGGCAGCGGGCGGTACCCTCACGAAAGCAACCAACATTATACTATAGTAGAACACTATAGTAGAATATTATACTTATTTCATTGTACTATAGTAGAACACTAACTCCACATTATATGTTTTATAGATGATTTTGGCCATAATCCTTCTCAAGACACTGTTACACATGATGATCGTCAAACTATGGTAAGGGTAAAAACATGGGGAAATCGCCTGAGAAGTCCAGAGCAGGAAATCTTCCATTTGTCATTCCTCTAGGAAGAACTAAACCAGAGTCAGCAAAAATTGTTTCCAAGTTCTCCACTCAATGTGCAAAAACAGTCAGGACTGGTCTGCCTATCTTTACCCGCTGGAAAGAGTACAAGGAGAGGCCAGATGTCAGAGCAGAGTTCTACGACAAAGTTTTCGTATGTTCTCTGACTCAACTGTCCCTTTTATTTTCATTATTGTTCATGCAAAGGCTTATGCGCCAAGTTTTATTTCAACAAAAGTTTGTCATGGACGCATCACGACCATAGGCGCAGGTTGATTGCAATAAGTAGTTAATGAAGCACACGAGAACTCAACGACATCTTCTGAGGAAGTAGTTTAGTTTTTTGACCCCTATCCATCGAATCAAGTTACAAGGATATCTCCTGTTGAACACATGAACAATATGGAGCGGTGGAAGCTTGTTGGTAGTTGGAATGACCCCAAGAATCAGGTTATGTTTTGTCTACTCAACTTTCCAGCCTATTTGTGTTTAATCAGGATTGCCTCTTATACTTCTATTCTCTCTGTTTATGTACTCCTGTTGTATAATAAATAAGCATAGAAGAATAAAATACGATAAATATCACATCGATCGTTTTTCTGTGACGCCCAAGGCTTCCCACATCACAGTGTGAAAAAATCAAAAGTAAGTCCTATAGAATACTTACCATCTTTGTCATCTTCCTAAATTTTAATGTCATATTTGTCTCTGAAATTAGTACGACGCGCTTGTAAATTGTTGGCTATTTTGTAATGTTCGATTCTATTTTTAAAACTCGTAGGGAACCATGAAAATCAAGATGGCGCATTCTGCTATAGAAGATGCCACTGAGGCTGAACGACCTCCTTCCACCGAAACTGTGCACTATTTTCTTTCAGAGGACATCGACATCCATTCTTCAAGACCAACCAAGACTCTCCTTGAAGCGCAACTCGGGGCAGAGAAACTATACCAGGTCCATCTTTGTCATCTTCGTGCAATTCCATACCATGTTTGTTTCTAAAATGTACACGATCAATGTGCTTGTAATTTGCTCGCTAATAGTCTAATATTTGCTTCTATAACTGTTAGTAAATTATATATCATATTGAGTATCGACAGGCTTCTGCTACAGATGATGTGCTATAAACCAACTCTCTTCTTGAAGCGCAACTTCGAGATGAGAGAACAACGAATGAGGCACTGCGCATACACATTGCAGCATTGCTGAAGGAGAAAGAAGCAAAGGAAGAAGCGTGAAAAACACTTGTGAACTTCACAGACCGTGGAAGTGCATTACTTCACCAATTTATAGCTCTGTTGCGTAGGTAAGTGAACTGATGATGAATATGTGAAAACTTATGAGTGAAAGTCTGTTAGGCTTTTGGCGAATAAACTGCTATTTAATCTATGGAAAATTATGTTAGGCTATAAGTGATGTATGTGAATTTTATGTGGTCTAAAACATTTGTCTTGAATTTTTTTGTCATCCATCGCTTGTGGTATGAAATTTCGGTCATTTCATCTAGACCGCTTAATCTAGGGGCAACGCCAGCACACATCCCGACATAAACGAAAACATCATGGTTATTTACTTGACAAAAATATTTGCGTTGCACATAGATGTCGATGTGCCTTGATTTCAATGGTCAATGGCCTTGACGAAACATAAATGTCAAGGCTAACGATGACGTCGTCTGTTCTGGCTCGATGAAGAAAAAACTTCATATGTTTGAGATACACGCCCAGATCTCATTGGTCCACGTGTCGCTCTTGAGACGGCCCACGTGTTCTCGTACTGGTCCACCTCTAAGCAAGCTAGCTTCGTGCCATGATAAAAATAAATTTGTCACGACTCAAGTGACATCAAGAAAGGACTAGATGACGCCACCAACTAAATGAATGACGTCATCAACCGACTTTAACGGAATCAAGCCATGACGAAAAACAAACGTTAGGACAACGATGACGTCACTGACGGCTAGCATGGTGTTAGCTGACGGCTCTAACGGGCCCCCGTGACGCCATCTACCACGTGGCGTGGGCCATGACGAAAAAACGTCACGACTGATTGGGCCTAGGCTGGGTCGGTCCCATTTGGCGTGACGAAATTGAAGGAACGTCACGGACGGCCATGACGTTTTCAGGCAGAAAAAACTTCACGGATCAGATTATGATTTAAGGTTCACGACCTTTTTTTTCGTCGCAAAATTCGTCACGGATGGTGATATGCGACATTATGCCACTGAGCCACGACGATATCAGATCGTCATGGACCGTCCAGATTCTTATAGTGACATGATCAGCAAACATTAATCATCATTTGACCAATGAACTAGTTAAATAGAGGCTACTAGGAACATGTGTTTGTTTACATATCACACCTATATCAATGTTTCCTATCGATATTATTATAGCATGATATAAAACTATGAACTAATGGAATGTGTTAAATAAACTCTTTTATTATTTGCCTTTAGGACATATTTCCTTAAAGCGAATGTACTAGCGGTGGACACCGCCTCAACCTCGACCAAAATTGAGATCTGACGATGGCTGCGAGTTGCAGCGGCGTTGAGCGACATCGACCTTAGTCGATGAGGTTGATCGAGTCCACGACTCCGGCTTGACGGCCAAGCGTACGCTCCTCGCCAGCGCGCTCCTCCCGTTCCGTGTCGGCGCCTCAGCGAGCTCCGATTCGACACGCCGTCGGCGTGCTCGATCTCCTCCTCCGCCTCCTGCTCTAGCTTTGACTCGCGGACGAGGATCTCCATCACAAGGCGCTCCTCGTCGGAGCCGTTGGCTAGGCGGCCGTGATGATGCGCGCATGCGGCAAGGAAGGCGAGCTCTAGTAGTCGATGTCAAAGTCTTTGCGAGGAACTTCCACCGTGGCGGGGACGACGGGTCCATGCGAGGAGCTCCCACCGGCCACACGAGCACGCACGGAGATGAAGCCCGGGGCGCGTACGCGCAAAGCTTCGGCGGCGGCCACTCCTTGTGGTTCGTCCAACACCGAGCCGCATGCTTTTTGGCGGCCTCCGAGCGGACGAAGGCGTCACGAGCTTCCCCGCCTCCGGATCGACACCCCCAAGCCAGTAGCTGTCGTCGCGGCTCCACATCGTCGGGAATTGCTCGTCGGAGCGGTGGGCTCGCGGCGGCGGCGCTAGGGTTGGGTGGCGGGGGAGTGCGGGTTTGGACCCTCACTCGCTCAGTGCTTTCCTATATGAAACAGTCGCAGAGAGTGCTAAATGGGCTGCGATAAAAGTTTTACAAGTCGGGCCGTGTATACGGGCCTTGCTAGAGCGGCACGATTCGCATGGACTTGTAAATTAGCTGGAATTTTATAGTTTCGAACGGTTCACAGGTGATTTAATGACCTATTTATAATTTTTATTACTTTTAAGTCTTTTTTTTCCGTTGCTGATGATTATTAATAGATTGAAAAAAAACTTACTGACCTTTTGAACCGACCCTTCTTTACGCATTCGTGTCTGCAAGCATTGATTATTTTCCAGTTCAAAAAAGCGCAGTACTCCGACCGGACTGCCTTCTACGGAACAGAAACGCCCGTACAGCTGCCGTGGTGAGTAAATGAGCTACTGTAGTACATTTACGGTACGACGATGGCGACGTACTCCTACCCTGTTAACCGACGATACAAGAAACCATAAATTTGCAGTACGACACGCTTCCACCGTGCAGTGTCCCATAATACATGCCACTCTGTATGTAGTATAGTATCTCACTCCACGATACTACAAGAAACCTTCGAGGCTTCGCTCATCATCACCGCCTTTTCTCCGTTCCACGCGACGCACGCACGCACGGACGGACGTACGCAACCCCACCTCCACTCCATCCAGTCCACCACGCGCGGAGCCGGAGCGAGCGGCGGGCGGGTATACCCCGAAGAAACGCGAAAGCGAGTGGAGCAAGAACAAAACAAGGAACAGTTCACGGGAGGAGCTGGGTCAATCTCCGCCAACCTCTCGCCCATTCCCACTGCACACTCTGCGACACTGCTGGCTAGCTGTTCCGCCCCCACCGCCACCGCCACCGCCGGCGAATGCTCGCCGCAGGTGAGCCCTCCCTGATCCCTCCTCGCCCTTCTCCTCCCTATCGTCCCCTTCCATGGGACCCTCCAGATGAGTGGGGTTCTTTCCTTCTTTTCTCGTTGAGGATTTCCTGCCTTTCTGTTTTACATGATATTTTCTTCCGTATCTGGTTTATGAGTCCCGGTTCCCCGAGCTTTCCTCTGCGGAATTCATGCCGCGGAGTGCCGGATGTGCGACATTGGGGTTCAGGCCATATCTCGTTCACAGGCGAGGCGTTTGCGATCTACTAGGACTCACTCGCGAATGTCCCAGCCCTGCGCGGAAAAGGAGAATGTTGAGAGATCTGGGCTCGATTTTTATGATCCCCTGGACCAAAATCCTTCCATCGATGACCGGCGTAAAGGCGCAACTTTTTACCCAGTTCCTCCCGTCCCTTTCCGCTCCCGCGCCCGAGAATTTATTGCTCGGGCCCTGCTCGCTGTGTAAAGATTCCCCTCGCCTCTGCAGTCTGTACCCGGCGGCCTCCGTAGCTGTCGGCTCGTTCACGGATTAAATTGGGGGAGCTCTCGGCCGCATTTCCGCCAGGAAGGCTTCGAGTTCTTGGTCTGTATTCTATCCTCTTCCTCCTCCCCTGCTGCGGTTTTCTCTTTTCTTTTGCTTTCTGGCTTCAGGCTTCAGGCTTCGGTTGGTCCTCTGTCTACGTTACGTCTCCTTCAGTCATCCACCTCACTTTTCTACATCGTCTTCGTACGTCCTCTCCTCCATTTTTTTTTTGTTTTGAATTGTGTCTCCTCCATTTTCATTACGGCATTACCGTCTATTTCTGCCCATGGAATTGCTCAAGAATTTCGGGCCTTAAAAACTGCGCTGCTGCAGCGCAGGATTCCTCCGAGGCCTTAAAATACGTACAATCTCGTCGCTCTCAACGCATACTACTTCTGTAGCCATCCCTGCCCTTTTTCTTTTCATCGACTGGTTTCATATTTTTTTTCTTGAAATATGTGATGTTGATAGAAACATTCTCAAGTTTATTTTTGATTTGTACTCAACAAAGCCGGTCTCCTTTCGCCTTCTCTCTCATGTCATGTGAGCTATGATTCTGTGAACTCGTGCTTACTGAAAAGTGCAGCCTTAAAAAAGCCTTTTTCTCGCTGCAGAGATTCCTTTGGATGGTAATCATGGATTAGCTCACTCCGATCCAATGCACTCTGCCTCTGCTGCATCATGTTGCATCCTGCTCCCTGCTACATTCTACTTTTCCATCCTGCCTGTGCGTCGCTCTCAGCAGTCAGCCCCCATCGTTTATTCGTTTTATCGTTTCGTGTGACGTGCCATTTCGCCTTCTCCTCTTGTCCTTAAACAAGAACAGGGCCACGAACAGGGACACTAACTGTGCCCATCTGGCCTACTAGCGCCTGCAAAAAAACCCAGCCTTACCCATGTGTGTGTGTTGAGGTTTTCTTGAATCTTGAAAGGACGCCATCGTGCTACAGTACTACCGCTGGCCCCTCTCTGTCCCTTGGGTTCAAATTTAAGGCTTCAAATGCTAATAAGAGCTTGCCAGCACACTTCACTCTGTGCTATTGCTTTCCTGCCCTGCTTGCTAGTTGTCTGTACCACCTGCTTGTAATGCTCTTCTTATTTTAGTTTCATTGATTGATTGGCCTTGTGGATCTTAGGTACACTACACGCATTTAAATGTAACTATGTCTTTTTTTAGGAATCCGGAATCTCCGTCGATGGTGTGATGCTCGCAGGTAGTGTGTTTGACCAGAACAAGGCGATGATCAACTTGTTTGAACTGAGTGCAGGGATGGCCAGCACCAAGGTGCTCAGTGAGAGACCTCACAGAGAAGGTACGTACTGTACATAAATTCCTCCCGTTTTATGCTTATTTTTCGCAGTGCTGTTGGTCTGCAAGGATTTGTGCAATACCGTACATGTTGTGGATGGGGTAATATTTGGACGTCTCTGCCTGGGTTGTAATGTTTTGGACATTTGCTGGCGCAAATGTTGCCCATCTCTTCCTTTTGTGGGGGCTAGATGGTATTGGCATTGCATGAACAATGATTCCTTCGCATAGTGCTACGCATTGTCCCTTTGGATGATGACATGTTTGTCTTATCCTTTCCTTTGGATTTTTTTGCGTCTCATATTTGAAATATGCAAAAAAAAAAAACTTTCTATTTCTTTGAAAGACACTGCTCTAAAGGCATTTAGATTATTGACTGTAGGAGTAGTTTTTTTGTTACCTTCTTTTTTCAGGCATTTAGGTTATTTTGTATCATTGTCAAACTATTTATTTGATTTAGTTTTGACTCTTCAGGTTCTCCACTTCATAGAAGCCAGACAGATGTCAAGAGGACTGGTGATCCTGCTAAAGTTTGTGTAGAGGATAAACTGGTGAGTGCTGTATCATGATTCATAGTGTCCTAGGTGTCCTGGTCAAATTTTCTAGTAAATCTATGTCATGTTTTAGTTTCTAATTTTTAAATTTTGATGCAGGAGACTAGTACTAGAAACTCTTTAAGCAACAAATCAGATAAATCGCCCATGAAGACGCTACTAGCAAAGGGGATAGCCAAAGAAGTAGAATCAAAGAGGAAGCCACCAAGTGTTGTTGCCAGATTGATGGGCCTTGAAGATGATCTACCTGCTCAAGAACAGGCACTAAATTCTGCCAAAAGAAACTTGAGGAGAAGTCATTCACATGATAATCTGGCAGCAACAAACAGGACCCTGCAGCAGCAAGGGCACCATCACTACAACAGAAAAACACGGGACACACACATAAGCCCCAAGGAAACAGTTGAATTTAAGGATGTGTATGCAGTCTGTGAAGAACCATCAAGAACACACCATATTCAGGACCAAACTTTTTCTGGGGGGAGGTCTTCACGGAACAAGAGCGACACAAGGCTAGAAGTTGTTCGACAAAAGTTCATAGAGGCAAAGCGCCTTGCCACAGATGAGAATTTCCTTCATTCAAAGGAGTTTCAAGAAGCTCTCGAGGTTCTAAGTTCAAATAAGGATCTGTTTCTGAAGTTCCTTGAAGAACCAAGTTGCGTTATCTCGAACCCGCTGAATGGACATCGCACAATGCCAGCTCCACCTCAGACAAAACACATTACTGTGTTGAAACCACTTAAATATGTTGAGAATAAAGGGGTAAGAGAAAGTAGAACACACCGAGTTAATGGAGAAAATGACTTCATGATGGGAAAGTCTCATAAGAGATCTCAGTCAGCAGAAGATACCTTGTCGCAAACAAATAGGATAGTTGTCCTAAAGCCTAGTCCTGGGAAGCCTAATAGAACACATGCCAGGCTAACTCCCAGGTCAGCTCCGTCTGAACAGGCTCAGCGGACAGACTTTCTTGGTGATTTAGAAGATGATATATCCACCCTAAGATATGATGCATTGAATACTTCAGTTCGGGACCTGCCAGAGGATCGTCATCGGCGGGATGAGTCTTTGCTGTCTTCTGTATACTCAAATGGGTATATTGGAGATGAGAGCTCTTTCAGTAGGTCAGAAGGTGATTACATTGATGAAGATGGTGGTGGCCTAAGTGACTCGGACATAGTCAGTCCAGCGTCACAAAATTCATGGGATTATATCAAAAGATATAGCAGTACTTACTCATCTTCAACTTATAGCAGGGCCTCTCATTCATATTCAGCTGAGTCATCTGTGATCAAGGAAGCCAAAAAGCGTCTTTCAGATAGATGGACAAAGGTAGCATGTGATGAGGTCATTCAAGAAGTAAAGTTGCCAAGGAGCTCAAGAACTTTGGGTGACATGCTCTCCATCCGTGAGTCTGAGAAAGAAGAAACTGTTGCTGTATTAAACCCTGCTTCAAGTAGCCAGCCATGCTGCACAGAAAATGTGTTGGCCATGCAAGCTAATTGCATATCTACATTTAGAGAAGCCGAAAATGGGGAGAGCTCTCCGAGAGAGTTAGCGAGATCAAAATCTCTCCCAGTGTCATCAGCAATGTTTCATAACATGGTGGTGCCCAAATTCTGAAGGCTGCAAAACATCGAAGGTGGATGCAAGGCCAGGAAAAGGAAAATTATCATTCAAGGGGAAGGTATCAAGTTTTTTCTTCCCGAGAAGTAAAAGTGTGGCAAAAGAGAAAACCATCCTTCCATCTGATACCTGTGATGAGAAGGTTGAAGCCAGTTTTCCTGGTGAAAACCAATTAGAGACTGATCATGACCTTGAACTTGATGAGCAAATGGCATTTTGCAATGACAAATTAGCCGATAATTCCACCGTACAAACAAGTTGTTCTTCAAAAGTACGCACTTATCTCAAACTCTACCTTTATGCCTTTCTATTAGTTTGTGTTAGGTTGCATTCTTCTCCCATGCAATATCTTTCTGTTACTATGACAATGAGTATTATGATTTTGATGCCAAAGAATATTGTTGTGCTTACTCCCAATAAATGGTCAATGTGTAGCAGGATTCTGGTTCCACGGAAGCACCTTCTGACTGTCCAAGTCGGTATACTGATGAACTAATATCAAAGAGTGGCCTAAAATGCATGCGTGAGCCTAGTCCTACTTCAGCTATAGATGCATCATTTGAAGACAGCAAAACTAATGAACCTGAATCATCAAGAAGCATCCCATGCTGCAAGGAGAGTAAGTTCTTCCTCCTGTTCTGACTGTTGAACTTTCCATTTCCCTCTTTGTTTATATACTAACCACTTGTTTCTGTTACACCACAGGGTTTCCCTTACGATCTCCTGCCACCGAGACTGTTTCCCGCTCGTTATCATGGCAGGATACCAACCCAAGTTCGGCGTTAGATGGCTCTGTGAATTTCTCCAATGCAGATGATGATGAATCAGAATGTTATGCCCTTGTACAGAAGATAGTATCAGCTGCTGGACTAGGCAATCTGCAAGTGAGCACGGTTTTCACAGGCTGGTATCTGGCCGATTGCCCTCTTGATCCTTCACTGTGCGAGCAGTTCTTGGACCGCAAGGAGGAGGCTGCCAGATCAAGGGAGCGCAGGTCGAACCAGAAGCTTCTTTTCGACTGTGTAAACATGGCATTGGTCGAGACTGGCCAAGACGCCTTACGGAACACCTACCCATGGGGTAAAGCGTGCTTCCAAGCGTGGAGGGAGTCTCAAGATTTAGGGGAAGAAGTGTGGTGCCATGTCAGGAATTGGCTTTACGGGGCGGAGAGGTTTGCGGCGAACGAGCATGGCGATGCCGCGGCAAGGTTGGAAAGAGTTGTGCACCAAGAGGTGGAAGTGGGAGGCTGGATGAAGTCAGAGAGATCGGAAACCGATGAGATCATGAAGCAGATGGCAGCTCGTCTGTTGGAAGAGCTCGTCGGAGAAGCGGTGGCGGATCTCCTCGCGGTTTGTTTTCCTCAGCAAGGTATTCCAGTGCCACTGCCAAATCTCTAGGAAGCAATTGATCTGTGTGTTGTGTCCGGATGGATCATATGAGGAGTTGATAACTGCTACTCCGTATTAAAATTGTTTTGCTGAGGGGATCATTCGGCATCTTCATACTACTACTGTAGCTTGTAACGCGAGTCCACTTAGTTGCTTCTGCATATACCTGCAGTGTCCCTGCAGATTGCACAACTCTTATTGGCCAGATCATGTTAATTAATCGTAGTGCAGCTCTGTGTAAGTCCGACTAGTTTACTCATAACTCTGACATTAACATATTGTACTGTCACAGCAGACAACAGCACACTCTGTCGAAGGATGAAAAAAAACTGCAAGGCCCATGTGTGTGTGTTTGACTTTTAAGATGAAACAGAGCACTGCTTCCTATACATACATTACAATCAAACAAATATACTACAGTGTACTAGTTCATACTGGTGTCAGTTAGCATGCCTGTTGTCTCGAGCGGTTCGTCAACCCGTACGGATTAGGAGCAGGATTAGTTTTAATGAAGCGATCTAGGATGAGAATCCTTTTTGGGCAACAAGATGACAACATGAGCCAAGACAAGGCAGTGACCAGTTGACAAGTGTTGGTCCTGCACATTCTTCGGGTCTGGGATTTTCTACTCTTGATCGCATACTTTTGTTGCATCAAGGTGCTGTGGTAGTAGTAGTTTAACAAGTGTTGGGCTTGGGCAGATGTTTTCTCTTGACTTTCGAGTCTAATCAATCTTCTGTATAGTTTTGTGTGATGGAAAGACTTTTAGGCTACTTTGGTTCATGGGATTTTTATAGGATTTTTGTAAGATTTGAACCGTGTAGAAAATTTTCCTACATGATCTGATTGATTCATAGAAACTAATCCTGTAGGAATCTTGTACTGTAAATTTGATAAAGAATAGCATTAGGTCATATCTCATAGTAGAAAATTACTTCACTACAATCAAAGAGAATTTCTCTTTCCATATGATTCAATTAGACATGGCATAATCTTTCCATCTGATTCAATTAGAATACATCTAGTCAAAGTTTAGTGCTAGATACATTCGTATCTAAAAAAAAATTGAGTCAATTAATATGGGTTGGAGGGAGTATATATTTCATATTTATATACTCTTTCGGTAGGAAGTACCAACGGAATTTGAAATAAATTTGCTATATGTGTCAATCGATGTAGAGGTAGGACGCCTCATTTTGAAAAAAAAAAGGTAGTACAAAAAAGCCCTTATTTTGTCTTTATATGTTTTTTAAGACAATTTCGGTTTTATATGTGGTTGTTCCTCTTCCTTTTCTCTCGTGACTACTACTGGGCTGAGGGGCTGCATAGTGAGCCTCAAACAAGCGGCAGTTTTCTGCGCCGGGTCCCCAGGTTAGAGCCAGGCCTCGGCAGCTACGACAACGCCAGGGCAAAATAGTGCTATACTAGCCTGCCTTCTATTGACACCCTTTTGCCGGTGCTGGGCCACTGCCCACTGGCAAAGCCAGAACAACCGCTGACGTGGACACTGTTACGGCGTCACGCGGGCAAGCAATGCAGCCATAGTGAAGTAAATCGGTGAGCCCATGTTCATCTGTACATACAGATGTCCCGTTTTATATAAATAAAACAACCATACATATCCAAACAAGTTATGAGACTGAGTCATCAAAAATAAAATGAAAGTCAGTCGGGAGTGGAGCATAAGAGCATCTCTAACAGTCCCCGCAAAAGGGGCAAACCCGCATAATAACCGCTAATTTGCGGTTCGATTCGCGGAGCGCAGATCGGTCGCAAACGCTTGAAATCAGAATTATTTTTATGGGTGGTATTTGGATCGGGCGTGACTGGGTCTTAGCTGCCGAAAGCGCACGACGGAAATTTTAGCTCCTTCCCCTTCCCTCCACCCGCCACCGCCGGCTCGGATCTGCGCCCGCGATTTCGCTCATTGCCGCCTCCGCCGCCATGCGAGAAGTCGACCCACGCCCGTTGAGCCACCTCGGCTCCCATCTCATCTCCATCCTCTCCGTCGCGACCGTGGCTCCGAGGGTGGGAGGCGTGGAAGTGCCGTCGACGGTCGGTGAGTCGAGCATCAAGAAGCGGAGGAGGGTGGGCACGCACGTGATCTCGACCGGCGGTGCTGCCCTGCCAGCG
Organism: Avena longiglumis; assembly: GCA_030063025.1. Classification (NCBI taxonomy): domain Eukaryota; kingdom Viridiplantae; phylum Streptophyta; class Magnoliopsida; order Poales; family Poaceae; genus Avena; species Avena longiglumis. The sequence goes on from CP125976.1 coordinate 82,933,278, forward strand.
GTGGCCGGAGCCGAGCCGCCCGCGATGCCGAAGCCGAAGAAAAATGAGATCAAGTTTGCCAAGGTTGCTGCAGCCCGAGAAGAAGCAAGGCTCAAGGCCAAGTTGGAACGAGAGAAGATCGACGTGAAGAAAGCCAAGGCAATGAAGATGCTCTTGGTCGAAGAGAGGGAGCTCATGATGATGTCCACAAAGGACATGAATTCGCAACAACTTGCTTGGTGGCAGGCAACCACGACCGACATCGCCGAGAGAAGAAGGGTAGCTGCAAGTGGTGGATCATCGGGTACTCAAGACGATGGTGCCTCCGCCGAGCCTCGTGATGCTTGATTTGCTCAGCGAGTAAGTATGAACTATACGTCGGTATTTGAACTATGAAACTATGGTATCTTTTCTTATGAACTGTTGTGGCAATTTGATGTAAAATACGGAATAATTCATCTATTGTCGCATTTGTATCGTTAGGTTTGTGTTGATAAATCTATGCAAAACCCTTGTTTGCGGGTTCGGGCTGAGCCGGCGCGGATCAGTCCCCGCAAACGCAAACTGCAAAACAATAACTGATCCGCGCCGACCTTTTTTTGCCCCGCAAAATCTGTTTACCGTGGCCTGCAAACACGTTTACAGTTTTTGCGAGTACAGTCGCCGCTAGAGATGCTCTAAGTATGCCCAAACCCAAAAAAAATGAATGGGGCGAGCGCTGGGCGCCTCGAAAACATTGAAGAAGAAGAAGAGGTGTTCATCGAGGAAGACGACGCCCGCCTCCAGCAAGACTCTACGGACACCATTCAGCAGCCCATGTCCCGTTGTCAAAAAGGTGAGAATTTCAAAACGGAGCTAGATGTGCGTCGTAGAAATATCTTCTCAATCATCATTTTACGAGAGGATTTTTTATTTGACACTACTTTATATATAATTTCCTATTTGACATTGGAATATTTTTTTTTCCTATTTGATCTTTTGTCTAATTTTTTCCCTTATATGACACCACCGTTCAATCCGCTACATTCTATCGTTAGTTTTTCTCTTCTTGGACCATACTACACTTCCGTCAGCAAGCGTTGGAAAAAAAAAGACCTAATCCAATCTATGCAGTTAACGAATCATCTAGTCTAGTTGAAAAAGACTCAATTGATTCATCCATGTCGATCGATACGGTGCCTTAGCGGCGGCCGGCGGCGGCGATTGCTATGGGAGACCAGGGGGTCGCTGCGGAGGATGAGCTAGTGAGGGCGGACAAGTCGGGGCCGCGGCTACAGATGGTGGGCAAGGCGCGACAACAATGCGCCCCATCAGCGAGCTCTGAGCCTCTGATGCGGGCTGGGGCCATGGCGCATCAATACTGACCAACTCTATCAGATTGGTGGTGTTTGGCTGCTTGCAAAAACGGATCAGATATTCAGATCGCTGATGCATTTTGAGTAGATTTGGAATTGGAACGCAAAGATTTATTCGACCTTCATGCCAAAATCAATTTCTTGTTGCCGTACTAGTTGATAGCTCTGATTCCCTTTCCCACGAACTGTAGCTATGCCGGCATAGGGAATATACATTGCATTCTACTACTACAGATATCTGTTAATTTCAACTTTACAGAGGATCTAGTCTAGATCTAACAGTAGCACTACACATCACCTTTGTAGATCGAGAACTGAGAGAAAGAGAGGAAGAGAGAGAACGGAGACGCTGCTCCCCGGCTTAGCAGACAAGAGCCGGGAGGAATGCCTGAACTGCCGAGCCGGAGCTCCGTCGTTGGCCATGGGTGGAAATGGGGTGAGTGTGGCGTGTGACTAGGGTTGCGGTGGAGCTTTCCGTCGTAGCGCTAGCCTAGATCGGATTGGCTTGTAGGTGGCTGAGGCACGGCTAACCTAGTTCAGCCGCCGGCCCCACCACTTTATATATGGCGACAGGGGCCACCGTCCTAGATAAGACGACGCCCGATCGGGAGACCAGATTAGAGGCGTCTTTGGGCGTTGCGATCACGTTGAGATCTATCCAACATTCTCCCTAGATCTCGACTTTACTTTTAACCTTGTTCTTTACTTATCTCATCACGAATGGGACATAGAGCATGTTTCATCGTCACTCAATTGCGATAGAATCGGGCCACCACTATATACCTTCATGTTAAACAAATTACATTACTTTTGGGCCTCTATAGTCCGGGATCATAGGCTTGCCATTAAACCCATGCCGGCTATGTGCTCCTTGAACACATTGGGTGGTAAACCTTTCGTTAAGCGGATCCAAGCATATCCTTTGTCCTTATATGCTCGAGACTTATAGTTTGATCTGGACTTTGTCCTTCACAACATAATACTTTATATCTATAGACTTTGAAGCATTACTCGACTTGTTGTTGTGAGCATAGAATACTGCGGGCTCGTTGTCACAAGTACATCTTTAGTGGCATGCAAATGCGATCAACCACTTTCAAGTCGGGTAAGAATTTCTTTAACCATAACGTCGTCCCATGGCCTCATAACATGCTATGAATTACGCATACATCGTAGATGATGCAACTATCATGCTTGGCGCTTCTCCACGAAATAGCACCTCCTGCGAGAGTAAAGACATACCATCGTGGACTTTGGTGTCTTTATCTCCATAAAATCTGCATCGAATACCCTTTTATCTCTAGGGAATCGGATCTTACGTATGTTAGCATGAGGCCTTTTGTGCCTTGCACATAGCGCAAAGCTTTCTTTACCATCTTCCGAAGCTCTATGCGGATTCTCTTGATATCTACCGAGTACCCGGTGATAAATGCTAAGTCGAAAGTGCACACTTGTGCATCTTTAAGCTTCCAACGGCCAAGCATATGGTCGACTTCATTTGATCGATCTCATATTGATTCTTTGGACATTGGGATTTCCCAAAACTCGCCCTTGACTATGGGAGCAGGTGTTGAGTTACTCGCATGCATATTGTATTTCTTTAAAATCTTTTCACAATACGCTTTGCGACAATCCTAACACTCCATCCTTTACATCTCGGTGAATTTCTATGCCCAAAACATAAGATGCTTCACCAAGGTCTTTCATGTCAAAGTTTGATGACAAGAATTTCTTTGTTTCTAGTAGTAGACTAACATCACCGCTAGCAAGCGAATGTCATCCACATATAGAATTAGGAAAATATATTTCCCACTTTTGAACTTTGCATAAATGCAATTGTCCTCAACATTTTCTTTGAATCCAAATCGTTTAATGGTATCATTAAACTTTAAATACCAACAGTGCCTAGAGGCTTGCTTTAACCCATAAATGGATTTCTTTAGGCGGCATCCCATATGTTCCTTCCCCTCCATGAAAAAACCCTTGGGTTGTTTCATGTAAACATTCTCTTCTAAATCTCCATTTAGAAATGCCGTCTTGACATCCATTTGATGTAACTCTAAATCAAAATGTGCAACTAGTGCCATGATGATTATGAAGGAGTCCTTACATGAGACCGGAGAAAAAGTCTCATTGTAATCTACACCTTCTCTTTGCGTAAAGCCTTTTGCCACGAGTCTAGCTTTGTACTTTTCTACATTCCCATTGGAGTCATACTTTGTTTTGTAGACCCACTTGCATCCTACTGTTTTGGCTCCTTTGGGAATTTCCTCTAAGTCCCAAACATTGTTGGAACTCATCAACTTCATTTCGTCTTCCATTGCCTCCACCCACTTGGCTGAGTGAGGGCTACTCATGGCTTCTTCATATGTGGTAGGATCGCCCTCCATATGAACTACATTGTAAACTTTGTAGATGTCTTTGGAAATGGCTGGTCTTCGTTCTCTTTTAGACCGTTGCGAGTTCATCGGACTCTTGCTCATTTCTTGCACAGGGTTCGCACATTTACTCTAGGTGGCTGTTCGCTCCTTTCGTGCTCAGATGGGTTCGGTGGCTCTGATGGACATGGTTCGAACTTTCGCCCATTGTTGTCACGTGTGGAGTCACAACAGTGCCGCACCACAACCTCGGGGTTGTAGATGGTGCTAACAGTAGCGAGAAAAATGGCTCTGAATCATCGGATTAGGTGCATGCACCCTCTTCTCCTCAAGATCAATTTTCCTAGCTACCGTGCTCCCCCTCATCAATTCGTCCTCCAAGCAGGCTGCATGTCTCGTTTCTACAAGCTTTGTGTATCTGTCGGGACAGTAGAAACGATAGCCTTTGGACTTATCTGGATAGCCAATAAAATGGCAAGATACTGTTTTGGGGTCTAACTTTGCAATGTTTGGATTGAAAACTTTTGCCTCAGCTGGGCTCCCCCAGACCCTCAAGTGGTGCAGAGAGGGGACTCTGCCTGTCCACAATTCATACGGTGTTTTGGGCACCGACTTACTTGGTACTCTGTTGAGAATATGAATGGCGGTTTTAAGCGCCTCCATCCACAATCCCAATGGGAGGGTGGAATAGCTCATCATTGCTGCGCACCATATCCATAAGGGTACGGTTGCGCCTTTCATTCTCCGTTTCTTTGAGGTTCGCCGGCATTGAATCTTGGGCGACTATTCCATTTCTTGCGAGAACCGTGCAAAGGGTCCAGTACTTGACCATATGGAGTGTGCCGTAGTAGTACTCCCCACGATCGGACCGAACTATTTTGATTCTTTTATCGTGCTGATTTTCTACTTGACTTTGAAAATTTTAAATTTATCCAACGCTTGAGATCTTTCTTTGATTGGATAAATATAACCATACCGGAGTGGTCATCCGTGAATGTTATGAATGAATCATAGCCATCCACACTTTTCACGAAGCGGTCCACAAATATCCGTGTGGATTATTTCTAGTGTAGCTATGCTTGGTTTGCACCCTTTTAACTGTTTGACATACTTTCCTTTAATGCGATCTATGCATTGTTCTATGTCGGATAACTCTAACGGAGGAAGAATGTCATTTTTAACGAGGTTTTCAATTCTTCCCCTCGAAATATGGCCTAGTCTGCGGTGCCATAGTCTCGAGAGTCAAGAGTTCGCTTTCTTTTCTTTTGTTCTTTGTTAGACAAGGAACTTTTCCATTCACATCATACAGAAAAACTTTCTCATGCGGGGATAACAAATATAACTTATCAAATAATGTAGCGACCCACACATTTGTCTTTCAACCGGATGGCACACTTGCCATTACCAAAATAACATTCGTAAGAGTCTTTATCCAAACAGAAACACTTATTAAATTCCTATGTAATGAAGGAACGAAAAGCACATCTTTCGGCAAAAGCAAAGAGCCATCACCACTCGAGGGGCGTCACCAATGGCCTCCATCGCTTCTATTCCATTCGCCACTTCAATGTGTCTTTCTCTTCTTGGCGTGGTCCTTGTCGAATGGAACCCACAGAAAGAGTTGGCAACGTGAGCAGTTGCTCTGAGAATCAATCCACCAAGTGGATCTAGTAAACTTTTCATACAAAGATTCATTAACAAAAGAAACAATATCTTTACCATTTTTGGCCATGATGTACTTTAGCCAAATCGGCGGTCTTTCTTGTAGTGCCCGGTTTCTTGCGATGATGTGACCCTTCTCCCAGTGTGGACTGGTGGTCTTGTCTTGGTCAGCATGGGACCCTTGCCATGGGGCTTGGAGGTGAGCCACCATGGTTGTCTCTGTGAAGCCTCTCTTCTGTTGTCCTTCACGAAGTTCGTGAGAACCCGTGAAGGGCTTTCACCTTTCTTCTTCTTCGGAGCACATCCCAATGGTCTTTTCTATGTCCCACTTTTCAGGGACATGTTATAGTTATCACGAAGTTTTCAAAGGTGGAAGTGAGGCCATCACAAGATGCACCAGTCTTGGCTTTAACTCGAGGTCCTCGTCCATTGGCTTGAGCTTTGTAGCCATGTTCGACATCCTCAAGATGTGCTCTCTGATCCCGTGGGGTCCTCCCGTATACTTTTCAAGAATAACGGTGCTTTAGGTGGGTGCATATATCTTTGAAGAGCGATGGCGGCTCTTTATCTTGGCGAGATACTACGGTACTACACTCTCAATTGAGCCCACGATAGCGTTCTCAATTGTGTTCTTCTGACGCCCGAGACACTTTTTGTTGGCGTTCACCCATTTCTGGTTATCGATAGAGTAAGCCAGCTCCAATGGAGCATGGTCCCTCTTCCTTCTCTCAAAGTCAGCACTTTCCTCAGCTGCCTCCCTGACCGGGTCAGCGGGCTTGACTGGTTGCTTGGTGTCAACCACCCAATCCACCTCGGCGCATACGAACGCCAAGTCAACTTTCTTCCTCCATTCGGAGTAATTGTCCCCCCTGAGGAGCGGGACGTCCTTCAGACATGCCATGAGGTTGAGACCTCCTGAAAATCACAAAAGATGTGAGATCACCAAGTAAAACAATTGTGTGCGTTAATTCAACGTTGGTATAAATTAAGCATGCAATCGTTTCGTGCTATTTAAAATTACATCACCGTTGGGCAGAAATAAATTTAAAAGCACCTTTTATACTAAATTAGAAAAGATTATGGTCATGATTATTAATAACGTTGGTCAATTAATAGCATGAGTCATAATCACTTTAATCACATCTTTATATTAAGATTTAATCAACTTTATTGCATTTTGTGCAATTTTAAACCATACATTTGCAATGTAAAAACACTATTTGCAGCGGAAACTTTCATTAAAAGACTCATACTTTGCAGAAAAACTGTCTTTATAACATTCTCTAGTCACAATATACTCAAAAGTAGAAGGACTAGAGAAAACTATGCAAAAAAATTTGCTTAAAACTAAGCAAAACAATTAATAAACTACTCAGAAATAAAAACAGAAAAAGCTGTTTAATGGGCCAACAACTTGGGCAGCTGCATGTGCCCGTTAAACTGCCCCGCCTGCCCGTCTGGCCGCCAGCTCACATGCCCGACTTGCCGCTTCATGCTTCCGCGCTGCCAATGATGCCGCCAAAGCCAACTAGGGCCGTGGCTCGCCAAAGAACCGCCTTGCCCCGCTCCATCTGGCCGTTGATCGGGTTACCCTAGATCGTCTTGATGGTATTGTCTTGGTATAAAACCCCAGCCGACCCCACAAACCCTAGCCCACTTTGACCCATGCGTCTTCTCCGCGTGGACACAGCGGCGGCGGCGCGTCATCTCCGCGTCCCTCGCGGCGGCGCCGCGTCCACCCGCGGCGGCCGCGTCGGCTCCATGGCGGGCGCGTCGGCGCGTTTAGGCTGGTCTTTGTGGAGGAGCGGATGGGCCGGCTTTGGCCCCTCCCTCCCCACGCCCCGGCCTCTTCTCGGTGGTGCCCCCCGATGCCAAGGCGAGGCGGCCGCCTCCGGCGCGCCCCTCCCTCTGGCTCAGCGGCGAGGCCCCGTTCGAGCACGAGGCGAGGTGGCCGCGTCTGCCGCGCGACCCTCCCTCCTCTGCTTGTTCGGTGGCGCGAGATCCGCGCGGGTCCGAGGCGAGGTGAGGTGGCCACAGTGGCGCGCCCCTCCCTCTGCCTTCTCTGTGAGTCATGGCCCCCCCCATCCTCCTTGCCGGCGGTGCGTCCACCCGAGGGTGGGCGCACCACCGTCAAGAGGGGTGGTGGTGGAGCCTTTGCTCCCTTCCCTTTTTTTTGTTATATACTTGTTCCATGGTGGAACGGCGGCGGCGCCCCCCACCTTGCTCCTTGCCGATGTGTGCATCCACCCGAGGGTGGGTGCACCATCGTCAAGTGGCCGAGGTGTGGGGCGGAGACTTTTCCGGTGGACCTCTTTTCACTTTTTGATTGTCCTTTCTTTGGGGATCTATGGGGTCAGGACTTGCATTTGGGATTCTTTTGGGGCTTTAGATCTAGGGTTTTCCTTTGCCCCGAAGGGTGTGTTCTTCTTCTAGATGTCTCCACAATGGATGCCCATCTAGATCGAGAGGAACGGCGCGGCCATAGGGCAGGCGCACTTTAGATCTAATTCTTTCTTTTAAACCTTTTTGCTTTCTACAACAAGCACTGTAAAATCTAGCAACTAAAACCAATGCTCTGATACCAATGTTAATTTCAACTTTACAGAGGATCTAGTCTAGATCTAACAGTAGCACTACACATCACCTTTGTAGATCGAGAACTGAGAGAAAGAGAGGAAGAGAGAGAACGGAGATGCGCTCTACCTGCTCCCTGGCTTGACAGACAAGAGCCAGAGGGAATGCCCAAACCGGCGCCGGAGCTGGAGCTTCCGTCGTTGGCCATGGGTGGAAATGGGGTGAGTGTGGCGAGCGTGTGACTAGGGTTGCGGCGGTGGAGCTTCCCGTCGGCGTAGCGCTAGCTTAGATCGGATTGGCTTGTAGGTGGGGCGGCTAGGGCACGGCTAACCTCGTAGTTCGTGCTGCCGGCTCCCCACCACTTTATATAGCGCTGGCGAAAGGGGCCCAACGTCCTAGATAATGGGCGACGCCCCGATCGTATGCCTGATTAGAGGCGTCTTTGGGCGTTGGGCCCAGTCACGTTGAGATCTATCCAACAATATCGTTCACCCATTCAAATTAATTTTGGCTTCATCTTGTTAAAAAATATTTATGTCTTAATTTTGTCATTTGGTCATTTAACTAGACCAAATATGTGATATTGCTCGCAATTTTGTCTTGCACATAAATTTGGTCTCACAATGCATCAAGGGCAAAACCGTCTTTCCATATCCCCATTTAACACTGTTGGTGTTTAAAATGAACTAGAGTTTCATATAGTGTCATATAAGGCAACAAATTTAGACGAAGTGTCAAATAGGGAAGAAAAACTTTTATAGTGTTAAATAAGGAATCATATTTTTAAGTAGTTTCAAATAAGGAATTTTCTCTTATTTTATTACCTATTGTCCATAGGGTCCAAGACATCCCGAGGAAAACTAGCTAGAAGGGGCGTCTTCTCTTAACGGTATGGTTCACTTGAGGTTTCACTTTCCAGGAACTCACCAATTTCTTGGTTGTGCTGATCAGGGCCCAAGGCTTCTCGAAACATGGTACGGCCGGTCACCGGTGCTCGTTAAATTTTCGGTGCCTCTTGTTTCTGTTCTTTTCTTATTGTCTTTTCTCTCATGTGCGTGGATATTTGTATTGAAGGTTTTTATGGCTTCCAATCAATATTTGTGTCCAAAAATAATAGCTTTAATTTATTTGTACATCGTCCTCTTTAAATCTAGGATCCCGATTGAAAGTACCGACTTGATACGACTAGAGGGGGGTGAATAGGCGTCTACCCAATTTTAATTTGTTTCTCACTTTTAGGCTCAACGAGAAAGGAAGTTATCTAGAGATGCAACTAAGTGAACAACCTAAATGCAAGAAAACAACCACCAACCACAAAAACAGTAAATAGCAAGGAGTAAAGGAAGAGAACAAAGTAACCGAAGAGGGGACACGGAGATGTAATTCCCGTAGTTCACTCCCAAGGAGCTACGTCTACGTTGGAGAGGTGTCGGGGCCACACAAGGTCACCCGAGCGCCACAAAGGCCTCACCTTCTTCTCCGGTGAGATCCCCCACAAAGGAGGCCTCACAATCCACTATCCGGTGACCTTGAAGGCGCCAACCGAAACCTTTACACCAAGGTTGAGGGGGAGGCTCCACAACTCAATTGGAGGCCCTCAACGACACCTCGAAGCTTTACAACGCATGCCTTAGCTCGGGATGCCCTACACCGTCTAGGGTTCCAAGAAACCCAAGAGCAACAAGATCCACAAAGGATGGGTGGGGAAATCAAATCTTCTTTGGTGGAAGTGTAGATCTAGGTCACCTCCCTCACCTCTCAAAAGATCAAGTCATTTGAGTGGGTAGAGAGAGAGATCTAGTGAGGTGAAACTCAAGCATTAATGGAGGAGAGAGAAAAATTCGAGAGAGAGAGTGGGAGGAAGAAGGGGGGTGCCTTAAATAGCCCCGCCCCCCCGCGCGCTGAACCGTTACAGCCCCCGCGACCTCACCGGAAGTTCCGGTGAGAGGCCGGAAGTTCCGCCCACAGCGGTCATCGACGTTGACGCCTGCCTCGAGCAACCGGAAGTTCCGGTCAAACAGAGAAGTTCGTGAACTTCCGAGCAAGTTCACCAAGTTTCGCAAATAGCACACTTGACACGAAGGTTCTTGGCCACCGGAACTTGGGGCGGAACATGAGGTGGAACTTTTGGGTCGCGAAGCGAATCTGACCGGAAGTTCCGGCTTCTGGTGGAAGTTCCGCTCAGGAACTTTTAGCAGGACAAGTTCCGATGCAAGTTCCGGAAAAGTTACGGCAAATAGCACACCTCCAAACAGAAGGTTACTGAGCCGCCACCGAAACTTGGGGCGGAACTAGCGTCGGAACAAACTGTAGAACAGCCCGCAGAAAAAGTTTGAGCGGAACTTCCGGCCTATGACCGGAAGTTCCGATGAGACACAAAAGGCTCCAACAGAACAGGAACACGCTCTCTCACGGGAAAATGGGATGGCTGTGGCGGTGCATATAGGTTTGTGCAAGAACAAGTGATTTCCCACAGCCTTCCAAAGTGGACCCCCTCTTAATAGTACGGTGACCTAAAAACAACAACCGGAAAGAAACTAGGAGAAGACTAAAATGCCACCGTCTTCAAAAGATCACAAGAGAGCATCCATCACAATATAAGGAGACATCAACGACGTTTCCCCTGAAACTCAAAAGCACAATTAAAAACACGGTTGGGATTGTCATTTAACACCAAAAACATCATGGGAAGATATAGTCCTTTCAATCTCCCCCTTTTTGGTGTTAGATGACAATCCCACAGATTTGCATAGAATCAAAGCAATCTTTGCAATGGACGGGGCAAGCTCCCCCTGTATGTGTGCAAGGTAGAGAGAAGACCTCTAAGGACAGGACTAGCACACATACACGGAGGCTCCCCCTAACAATTGCAAAGATAGCACAAGTGCAAGGTACAAAAAGGGATAGAGATCATACCAGAACCAACTAAATGAGGTGGAGACAAAAGGAGTAATAATAACAATAAGAGCAATGAGGCTCACCACCATATGCAACAGCTCATAAGTTGACACCAAGATACCACACTCACGACATTGTATAAGATACCACAAAGATACCACATAGTCTCAAACATAGCATACCACATGGTCCACAAGCACACATAAGTTCACGGAGATAAAAGCACAAGCACACAAATAAACTAGAGAGTTTGCGAGTAAGAAAAGATCAAAAGGCAAGAACAGGCTCGCGACTCAACCCATGGAAATCCCATAGACAACCTAATAGACATCTTTCTCCCCCTTTGGCATCGAGACACCAAAAAGGAAGAAGAGATCAATCTACTCGTCCCAGCCACGAGAAGGGGGAGGAGGAGAAGACTCGAGGACCAGTGACCCTCGGCAAAGTGACCAGTGACCTCCTCCTCGAGACTCATCCTCGGACCGATTCACGGTTGTCACGAATCCAATCCTCCTTGGGAACAAAGGATGTGAGCTAGTGACCGGTGAGCAAGAATGTTGAGGGCTGCCATGATGGCCTTCTCCAAGCTGAATATTGTGACGATCAACATAAGCCTGATCTCGCGGTCCTGAAGCGTAAAGTTTTCTTCACTTTCCCAAGCTTCTTTGCCCAAGACTGCCTCTGGAGAGAAGGACCACCAGCACTAGGGCCACCAGAGAAGAGGAGGGACCACTAGCAACATCTCGAGCCTTCTTGAGAGCGGCTTCTTTTTCTTCCCGAGTCAGGCTTCGGTGCTTACTCACACGGAGCTTTCTCTTCATGAATGGTGATGTTGTCTTGAGGAAGGGGTTGCCGTCTTCTTAAGCCACTTGTGATTGATGAGAGTCAATGTAAGGAGCATAGATGCAGGAGCTTTTCAATGAGATCCGCCCACATCTCGAGTAGATGAAGTGCATAATATCCATTGACCCTGTCTGTCCGGCGAAGATAAGTCTGATGCATGAGGTCAACCTGATACCCATGAAACTGATCAAAGTTGCCAGCCTTGGGAGAGATGATGTTCAAGTACACCCTGCGCATGATGTCAAAAACTGGTAGCAGATGATTCACAAATCCAACAGTTCCCCACCCTTCAATGTAGAGAGGCTCCAGGACCTCAGGATCAGCAGCTTCAGGACCATGAACACGCCAACCATTTGCCCCGCGGCCAGGCTGAATGGGATAGCCAAGAAGCTCAGCAAACTCAGCCCAAGTGGTGGTAAGAAACACGTCCCTGGTCATCCACTTCATCACACCTTCAGTAGAGGACTGCATGTGAAGAAACAGAGTTGAGTAAAACTGAGCAATAGTAGTCACATCAAAGTTCTGACGGTGCTCCATGAGGGGAATCAGCCCAAACTTCTGGCAGATATCAAGAGCCTCTCCAGAGTAAACTTGCTTCTCTTCCATGTGAGTCACATTGATGTACTTTTGAGGAGCAACCACGAGCTTCTTCTTTGATGCATAAATTTCTTCATAAATCTGTTCCTGACGGCAGGTGTGAAAATGAGGGTCCAAGCAAAGACGATCACGAGGCACGAGGTAGGGATCCGTAGCCCTGAATGCAGAGTAAGCTTTTTGAGACCACTTGGAAATCTTGACTTTGTTCATATCTGGCCCAGCAGCAGTGGCCTTCTGAGCAAGAGCAGGCCTCTTCCCTGCAGCAGCAGCACGGTGAGAAGCAGCAGCCTTCTAACGAGTAGTCTGAGCGGTCGGATGCACAACCTCAGCATCTTCCTCATCAATCTCAGGAGGAATGTCAGAGGATGGATGGCGGGCACGCTTGCCTTGGCGGGTATCTCCTTGCCCTGAGAAGAAAGCACAAGAGTAGGGAGGGAAGGTGGGATAAGTGCACAAGTTCGGAAGAGGAAACAAAGGAAATAGATTGGAAAAATACAAACAGAAAAAGTTGCATTGTCGCCGGAACTTCCGGTGAAAGTGGTCCACCGGAAGTTCCGGTCGTGGCTCACCGGAAGTTCCGGTGAGGCCACGAACTGACGGTTCCAAACAGGAGTTCACTAGGTGTAGATCTAAAAGCCACAAGTGCACAGATTTTTCTAGGATGTATTGGACCAATCTACTCAAACATGATACCCTAGGCCTACCAAGATCTTCCAACAAGTTCTAGCCAAAGAACTAGCCTAGACAAGGTGTGCCCTAACTCAAGCCATGGTGAGAGCAAGATATCCATTAATGGAGGGAGTTGAGGGAAAATACCGGAGTCCATGGCGGGAGATCGAGGTGGGGAAGGATCCCACGGAGCAGATCTGCGGAGGAGAGGTTGGAGACGAAGGGGTCGGAGCACCTTCGTGGAGAGTTCCTGGCCGGCGGCGCTCCAAATAGAAGATGGGTCTTGGGGGGAAAAGGAAGAAGATCCCGTTTTCCCCCAAGTCCCACCTTATATAGGACAGGGAGCACCACCGGAAGTTCCGGTGGACCGGAACTTCCGGGTCAGACTGACCGGAAGTTCCGCTGACGCCAGGAAGACCATCTCAGGTTAGGAATACAACAAGGAAGAACTTGTGCAGGGAATAGAGAGGGCTTGAGGTAAGGAAAGGCTAAGGATAGATAGCTCAAACTGTGAAGAACCAAAACCAACAAAAACCAAGAACAACAAAAAGGTCAAAGACAAAAATAAAAAACGAGTCGGTGGCCGAAGCCACCTTATATAAGAGTAAATGGCTTGACACCGCGAAGATATGTCTTGGGTTCATTACCAACACTCATCATGAAGCTCAAATGGTCTCCTTTAGAGATTATAGAGTATGAAAACTTTAATGTGCGCATAATAGGGATAGTGTTTGTTCATAAGAGGAACTACACTCCCCCTAAATCCATGCCTACATCCAAACAAGATACACATTGAGACACGGGTAGGTGTGCAAGGGCTCAAGCAACATTGCTCGAATCAATGATATTTAGCTCATGCCTTAACTCTCGGAACCTTGCTTCATCAAGAGGCTTCGTGAATAGATCCGCAAGATTTGCCTTGGTGGGAACATACTCCAAAGAAATGTCTCCTCTAGCAACATGGTCCCGAATGAAATGATGATGAATCTCAATGTGCTTGGTCCGGTTGTATTGCACGGGATTGTGATCAATAGCAATGGCACTCTCATTGTCGCAAAGAAGAGGCACCTTGTCAAAAGATAGTCCAAGATCCTTCAAAGTTTGCTTCATCCATAGCAATTGAGCACAACAGCTTGCGGCAGAGATGTACTCAGCTTCGGCAGTAGACATAGACACACAGTTTTGCTTCTTCGAGGACCAACAAACCAAAGATCTTCCGAGACACTGACAAGCTCCGGAGGTTGACTTTCTTCCCACTTTGTCACCAGCCCAGTCCGAGTCCGTGTAACCAATGAGATCAAAGCTGGCTCCCTTGGGGTACCACAACCCAAAGTTTGGGGTATGAACTAAATATCGAAAGATCCTCTTGACAGCCACCATGTGACTTTCCTTTGGTGCGGCTTGAAATCTTGCACACATACCCACACTCAACATAATATCCGGTCGGGATGCACAAATATAGAGCGAAGAACCAATCATCGATCGATAGAGTCTTTGATCCACCTCCTTACCCTTGGGATCGAGATCAAGATTAACCTTAGTTGGCATGGGAGTCTTGGCACCTTTGACTTGATCAAACTTTAACTTCTTGAGCATGTCTTGGATGTACTTGGCTTGGTTGATGAAAGTCCCTTTCCTCAATTGCTTGACTTCAAATCCAAGGAAAAACTTCAACTCCCCCATCATGGACATCTCGAAGCGGTCGGTCATGAGCTTGGCAAAATCCTCATTAAAAGTTTTGTTAATAGACCCACAGATAATGTCATCAACATTGATTTGGCATACGAACAAGTGGCCTCCAACTTTCTTAGTAAAAAGAGTGGGATCAATGAGGCCCACTTCGAAGCCACAGTCTAACAAGAGCTCCCTAAGGCAATCATACCACGCACGTGGGGCTTGCTTGAGGCCATAGAGTGCCTTATTGAGCTTGTAGACATGGTTCGGAAAAAGTGGATCCTCAAAACCCGGAGGTTGCTTGACGTATACCAACTCTTTCAAAGGACCATTAAGAAAAGCACTCTTAACATCCATTTGATGCAATTTAAAGTTATGATGGGTAGCGAAGGCAAGAAGCATACGAATGGATTCAAGGCGAGCAACGGGGGCATAAGTCTCACCGTAGTCGATGCCCTCAACTTGTGAGTATCCTTGGGCAACTAACCTTTCCTTGTTGCGCATGACAATTCCATTCGCATCGCACTTGTTCTTGAAGACCCACTTGGTTCCAATGAGTTTTGACAGTCTTTAGGCCGCTCAACCAATGTCCAAACATTGTTCCTCTTGAAGTTGTGAAGTTCCTCGTTCATAGCATCAAGCCAATCATCATCTTAAAGAGCTTCGAAGACTTTATGTGGTTCCACAAGAGAGATAAACGCATGGTGAGAGCAAAAGGAAGCTAGTTGCCTCCTAGTAGTGGAACCTTTATTGAAATCTCCATAGACATTATCAAGGATATGGCCATCTCGAACAAGCTTGGCGAGACGATAGGCTTGACGACGGGCTTGTGCTTCAATTCGAGATTCTTGAGCTACCACTTGGTCATTTCCCACAATTGAGCCGCCCCTTGACTATAAGCACGAACACGAGGGTCATCTTCATCAATTTCCACTTCGGGTGAGTCATCACTTGGAGAGGATCCTTGAGGATCATTGACTTGCTCTTGATCTTGACGAGCTTGACCTTGGGGAGAACCGTGACCTTGAGGAGGAGCCCCATCTTGGGGAGGTTGATGAGGTTGATGAAGAGGTTGTCCGTGGGAGGTGCCTTGAGGAGGAGCCCCGTCGTGGGGAGGTTGATGAAGAGCTTGTTCTTTAGAGCTTGGAGAGTCATGAGCATGGGAAGCTTCGGAAGAGCTTGAGGGAGCTTGTGCCAAGAAAGTAGGTCCTTGAGGTGCAAGATGATCTTGTGAGAGTGAGGGCTCCACTTGAGTAGAGCTTGGTCCTTCTCCTTCGTCCATAAGGGGATCCTCAATGGGGAGGTGGAAACACACACCCATTCTTGGCCTTGGGAGGAATTTCATCACTTGGATCACAAACACCATCTTGCCTAACAAGAGACTCATAATTTTCATCAAACTTCACGTTGCTCGTCTCTTCAACTCTTCCATTGGCTTTGTTGTAGACTCTATAAGCATGGGACTGATTTGAGTAACCAACGAAAATTCCTTCTTGAGCCTTGGATTCAAACTTTGACAACCGAACTCCCTTTTTGAGAATGTAGCACTTGCAACCAAACACCCGAAAGTAGCTAACATTAGGCTTTTTCCCGGTGAGAAGTTCATAGGGGGTGTTGTTCTTATTCTTGCGGAGATAAAGCCGGTTGGTTGCATGGCAAGCGGTGGAGATGGCCTCGGCCCAAAAGTTGTATGGAGACTTGAACTCAGCTAGCATAGACCTAGCCGCATCCATCAATGTGCGATTCTTCCTTTCGGCAACTCCGTTTTGTTGAGGGGTGTAGGGAGTGGAGTATTGATGCTTGATTCCTTCATCACTGAGAAACTCATCCAAGGTATAGTTTTTGAACTCGGTTCCATTGTCACTTTGAATTGAGAGAATAGTTGCATTGTGCTTCCGTTGAACCTCATTAGCAAAGTCAATGACGGTTTGTTGAGTCTCACTCTTGTATTTGAAAAATAACACCCAAGTGTATCTTGAGAAATCATCCACAATAACCAAGCAATACTTCTTGCCTCCAAGGCTATCATGAGAGGGAGGACCAAAGAGATCCATATGCAAGAGCTCCAAACATCTCTCGGTAGTGATTTGATTGAGCGCTTTGTGAGGAGTTTCATGCATCTTCCCTTCAATACAAGCCCTGCAAACACGATCTCTGGCAAAAGAAACATCGTTAATTCCAAGGATGTGGCCCTCAGAGTGAAGTCTTTGCAAAGTCCTCATGTTAACATGGGCTAGGCGGCGATGCCACAACCAGTCCTTGTCGGCTTTAGCATAGAGACATAGAGCATGAGGAGTAGTGGTCCCTGAAAAGTCCACCACATACAAGTCATGTTCTACATATCCTACAAAAGCCACCTTGAGAGACTTGCTCCACATGAGGACCACAGAATGAGAATTAAAGAAAGAAGAAAGACCCATAAGAGCAAGAGCACGAACAGAGAGTAAGTTGTAACCAAGAGTTTTGACAAGCATGACGTCAACCAAGGATACATACGGGGTTACCACCACTTTGCCAAAACCCAAAACCTTAGAGCTTGTTTTGTCACCGTAGGAGACCATCGTGTTGGCAATATTGGGTCTCAATTCGGTCATGATATACTTGCTTCCGGTCATATGACTCGTGGCACCACTATCAAGCACCCATTTTGATCGCCGGAAGCATAGTCCTACAAGAAAATCAAGCCTTGGTTTTAGGTACCCATTTTGCAATGGGTCCCCTTTTGTTAGTGACAAGAACCTTTGGCACCCAAATGGCCCAATGATAATCATGCGAGTAAGATGTTCCCACATATCTAGCATATACATGACCATCATAAGATTTGCAAAGAATATAAGAGGGATTGTTCTTTCCGGCAAAGTTGTCACTTTGCAAGAGGGTTAGGCCATTTGGTACTCCTTGGGCCATGCCCTTGTTCTTTTTCTTCTTCTTCTTCTTCTTCTTCTTCTTCTTCTTCTTCTTCTTCTTCTTCTTCTTCTTCTTCTTCTTCTTCTTCTTCTTCTTAGTCTTGGCAAGTTGATCCTTCAGAACCTTGACTTCCTCTATGAGATGCTCATGCTTGCAACAAGGGTTAGGAGAGCTAGACAAGTCTATAATTTGCACAGCGGAAGACTTAGAAAGATCACAAGTTAATTGAGTTTGAAGTTGTTCATGAGCTTCAAAAAGATTTGAGAATTTACTCTCCAAGGCTTTGTGTTCCTCTTTGAGTTTCTCAAGATCCTTTTGAGTCCTATCATGGCCACCCACAAACTCAGCATTTTCTTGAGAACCTTAATCAAAGCAAGATCATGGTCACGTTCTTTAATTGTAGAGGTCAAAGTGTTGTCATGATCATCTACAAGCTTAGACACATTTTCTTCGAGATTAATTCTCATATTTTGTTCATCCTCAAGACTTTGAGTGAGAGAGGCAATTTCATCGGCGGCATCTCTTTCATTTTTACTTAGCAAGTCAAGAAGTTCTTCCTTTTCATCTAAGGCATCTCTAGCATTTTCAAGTTGTGCAAGTAAGGACTCAAAGCAATTTTTAGTTTCTTCATCTAAGGTAGCAACAAATTCACACATGTCAATCATCTCTTTCTTCACCTCTAGACCAACAAGATCAAGAGAGGAAGGCTCACTAGAGATAGGTTGAGGAGTGGGTTTCGGTGATACCTCGGTGGCCTTGGCCATGAAGCACTTTTGGTTGGAGGAGATGACATTTTCATTTGGAGAGTCGAAGAGGGATAGACATGGAGTTGAGGTAGTGGCAATAGCAGCAACCCCCACAATCTCTCCACCATGAACTTCATCATCATCATCTTCATCCGTGCCCGAAAGATATTCTTCATGGACCACAATTGCTCGTTCCTTGTTAGTGGCGTTCTTGACGGCGTAGTTCTTGTTCAAGGGATGAGGAGGTCTTGACTTGACCTTGCGAATGAGACGACCACCATTGTATTCACGGTTCTCAAAGGGACACTTGGCCACGAAGTGACTCTTGTCGTTGCAATTGTAGCATGACCTTGCTTTGGGAGACTTGTTGGGTGAGTTGAATATTGAGTTGTGCCTTGATCTTGACTTGAATCCGGACTTGTTCCAAAAGGCCCTTGAAGCGAGAGCAAGATGTTCGTTGAAGGCACATTTGAGATCCTCTTGAGACCACTCACTTGATGTATCATCATCATCAACTTCAATAGCCTTGGCCTTCAAATCAAGGTTCACTTTTGTTGATCCAATGGCTCTAGCTCGAGCGGACTCCGCATTCTTATTAGCAATAGTCATGGCAATTACTTCACTCAAGACTTCTTGGGAGGTCATTAAGTGAAAGTTGGTTCTTCCCTTGATAGAGTTGAGCTTTTGTTCTTCAAATGGGAGAAGAGCTTGAATGAACTTCCTCTTCATAAACTTGTCATCAACATAGTGAGCCCCAAGGTCCCTCATAGTGGAACAAAGGACCTTAAGGCGCCTATACATGTCTTCAGGTGTCTCATCATCTTGCATTGCGAAACCATCGCACTCGTTGTTGATCTCATCAAACTTGGAGCTTTGGATGCTAGCATTCCCAACAAAGAGCTTGGTGAGTTGATCCCAAGCTCCCTTGGCAGTATCAAATTGGCGAATGTGAGCAAAATCCTTTGGAGTCAAGGCCTTCTGAATCATTCCCAAAGCTGTGGCATTGAGTTGCTTGTCCACCACTTCACCTCGTGTCAACTTCTTTGGGTCAAGTGGAGAGAATCCATCCTCCACAATCCTCATTAACTCAATGGATGAGCTGGAAATATGTGAGCGCATTAGATATTGCCAATTGGCAAAATTTGACGTATCTAGCATGGGTGGTGCTCCTTGAGGTATAATGTGTGGCATGGGGATGGGTGGATCCGGAGTGTACTTCGGCGGTGGGGGTACCGCAAGTAGTCCTTTCCTCCA
Source organism: Avena longiglumis (assembly GCA_030063025.1). Lineage (NCBI taxonomy): Eukaryota > Viridiplantae > Streptophyta > Magnoliopsida > Poales > Poaceae > Avena > Avena longiglumis. Next base: position 82,952,814 of record CP125976.1, read on the forward strand.
TTTTCCTCTTTGGAAGTTGGGTTCTCGGGCTCCTCGATGTTCTCACTTGGAACCTTGGTAGAGGTTTGAGCAACAAAACCAAGTCCCAAGTGAGTGGTGGCAGCCGCGAGAGTTACCCCGGGGGCGGACACCGTAACGGTGGGAGGAACCTCGTTGGGTTGGGGTGTGTCAATAGCAACCATGGGGTTTGGCTTGAGAGACTACAAGAGAGTCATCATTTCCTCGAACTTGGACATCATGGATGACTCCAATTGCTTGAGGTCATCCATAGTGGCCGAGTTCTTGGATTTTTCGGTTTCACTACCCCCTTCGTCGGCCATAGTCTCTTAGGCGGTAAAGCCCGAAATAAGAGCCTGTGCTCTGATACCAATTGAAAGTACCGACTTGATACGACTAGAGGGGGGGGGTGAATAGGCGTCTACCCAATTTTAATTTGTTTCTCACTTTTAGGCTCAACGAGAAAGGAAGTTATCTAGATATGCAACTAAGTGAACAACCTAAATGCAAGAAAACAACCACCAACCACAAAAACAGTAAATAACAAGGAGTAAAGGAAGGGAACGAAGTAACCGGAGAGGGGACACGGAGATGTAATTCCCGTAGTTCACTCCCAAGGAGCTACGTCTATGTTGGAGAGGTGTCGAGGCCACACAAGGTCACCCGAGCGCCACAAAGGCCTCACCTTCTTCTCCGGTGAGCTCCCCCACAAAGGAGGCCTCACAATCCACTAACCGGTGACCTTGAAGGCGCCAACCGAAACCTTTACACCAAGGTTGAGGGGGAGGCTCCACAACTCAATTGGAGGCCCTCAACGACACCTCGAAGCTTTACAACACACGCCTTAGCTCCGGGGATGCCCTACACCATCTAGGGTTCCAAGAAACCCAAGAGCAACAAGATCCACAAAGGATGGGTGGGGAAATCAAATCTTCTTTGGTGGAAGTGTAGATCTAGGTCACCTCCCTCACCTCTCAAAAGATCAAGTCATTTGAGTGGGTAGAGAGAGAGATCTAGTGAGGTGAAACTCAAGCATTAATGGAGGAGAGAGAAAAATTCGAGAGAGAGAGTGGGAGGAAGAAGGGGGGTGCCTTAAATAGCCCCGCCCGCTGAACCGTTACCGCGACCTCACCGGAAGTTCCGGTGAGAGGCCGGAAGTTCCTTGACTGGCTCCAACGGTCATCGACCGTTGACGCCCAGGAAGCAACCGGAAGTTCGGTCAAACAGACCGAAGTTCCGGTGAACTTCGAGCAAGTTCACCAAGTTCGCAAATAGCACACTTCGACGTAGTTACCGAGCCGCCATCGAACTTGGGCGAACATGAGGCGGAACTTTTGGGTCATGGTTTAATCTGACCGGAAGTTCCGCTTCGCTAAGTTCCGCCAGAACTTTTAGCAGACAAGTTCGATGCAAGTTCCGCCAAGTTCAAATAGCACACCTCCAAACAGAAGGTTACTGAGCCGCCACCAGAACTTGGGGTGGAACTAGCGTCAGAACAAACTGTAGAACAGCCCGCAGAAAAAGTTTGAGAAAGGCTCCAACAGAACAGGAACACGCTCTCTCACGGGAAAATGGGATGGCTGTGGCGGTGCATATAGGTTTGTGCAACAACAAGTGATTTCCCACAACCTTCCAAAATGGACCCCCTCTTAATAGTACGGTGACCTAAATCAACAACCGGAAAGAAACTAGGAGAAGACTAAAAGGCCACCGTCTTCAAAAGATCACAAGAGAGCATCCATCACAATAGAAGGAGACATCAACGACGTTTCCCCTGAAACTCAAAAGCACAATTAAAAACACGGTTGGGATTGTCATTTAACACCAAAAACATCATGGGAAGATATAGTCCTTTCACCGATAAAACAAACATAAAAGACACGCGCGATCATGATAAAATATCCAAATTCTAATACTACTAATACAAAAAACATAAGGTAAAATATGATGCAAAATGCACTTATCATTGGCTTATAAGTTGTAGATAAGGAATCCTCAAGCAAGTTTGTAAAGGTTCATGTTGTCGCTTCAAGGGTGTCCCTTGGTGGATCAAGCATTTCTCATTATGGGATGGCTCAAGGATAATATAGTTAGCCAATCGGCTATTGGTGGGCATTAAGCCTCAAATGTCTGAATTTCAAGATAGATCCTCGAATCCATTGTGGTTATCTCTTATCCCATTAATTACTTGTTACTAGATTATTACCTTGTTTATCTTGTGAACCTAGTTGTATCTTGTCATATAGGTTGCTCTCAACTGCATATCTGGAGATCCTCCAATTTGCCAAGAAAATGAAAAAACCATGTACTCCCTCCGTTTTAAAATATAAGATGTTTTAGGTTTGTGAAGAGAATGTATCTAGACTTGTTTTAGTGTGTAGATGCATTTCAAACATGAGTGAACCTATATACTAAAAATAGTCAAGATACATTTTCTTCACAAAGCTAAAACATCTTTTATTTTGAAACGGAGGGAGTAGTTGTTATTCACCCCTCCTCTAGTTGACCTCTTCGATACTTTCACAAGGGATATTATTCCCCAACATGGGTGGTTGCTTAGTCTATGGATAGGCCCCCCACCCCATTCACCATAAGAGTTTCGTGAGACTTTTATATACCTATAGTATGCCCTTTTTTACTTTCTATATTACATGGTTATGTGCCTTGTATTGATATATAAGATGGGTGCGAACTCTTGTTGTTTGTATGGCCTGGTGCGGAAATTTTGAGTTTAGTAAAACACCCTTTAATAAAAAAAGGAGTGCTACCTTTTATGCCTATTTCGTCTAATTCCGAATGATTTCTTGAATTGAAGAATTGAGTCATAAGATGTAGATTCTTTAAATTATTACGGCTATTAATATTTGTATATCCAACAAATTTATGTAGATGGAAAGGCCTTATGAATCTATTTCTATTGTGTCTTAAGTAAAGTTTATATATGTTTTTTAAAAGAGGTTTAAACCACCGGTCATAGTTTATTATAATTTATTCAACAAAGGTCTCACGACAACAAACAACAAATAACTCTATGCCACCATGCATCAAGTCCTTGTGACCTAATCTCACAACAATGCCCATTAGTTAGTCCATATTCATCACCAAGTCAGAGGCACACATTCACCCCAGCTTACCCACAACACACACCTCATGCACACGCTTCAAAAGCCACAACCGCCGACCCATCTTCATGGAAGCGATCAACTTAAACCACGTCAGGCCTATCATCAACACTGCCAAGGCGCCAGATAGTGTCACTACCCTGCAAGCGTACACTACAAGAAATATGTTTATTTATGACGCTCTATTTTCTATTTGTGACGACTTAGTAAAAATTATTAGAAAATCATCCAAATTTCACAAAATATGACAAAAGTCACACATTGATCGCCATAGAGACCTAGCACCGCTATACAACCAAGACTCGGTGTCGTCAACATCTAAAAATCACACGGGTCCACCTCGAAACCACTCTAGCCAACACCTTCTACAAAAAAATTGCCTCGGGAGAGAGAACGATGTCGAGCATCGCCATCGTTTTGTATAGGAAACCTAGATCTAGGGTTCCCCTAGAGTAGCCCGAGCGAAGCGACCACACCAGCAATGAAGATTCCTTTAACAAGATAACAATGCTAAGATATGATACTGTTGTCTTCAATGAATGAACTCAAACCTCAGTTTTCACTAATAGTCGCGCGTCCCCATACTCGTATCTGGATGAAGCACCATATTTCCACAGGTTCTCCACCAGATCCTGCTGCAATTATTGATGCATACGCAGGTCTCGGATCCCCAGACGCATAGCGAGGAAGGCATCCCATGATGCCGACACCTCGTGATCAGCAGCTGCTAGAGGACCTTGTCTGAAATATGGTTAGTGTCAATCACCGATTTGTCCCGATCACTCTCAATGACCATGTTGTGCAAGATCACACAAGAATTCAGCACCTCCCAGATCTAAGATTTCGACTAGATCAGAGCAGGGTACCAGACAATAGAAAATCGAGTTTGGAGCATACCAATGCCCGCTGGACGTCCTTCCTAAAAACTTCTTGCTCCTTGGCAAAGTTAAAATTCTTGCCCACAACAGGGTTTAGGATAGTCTTCACAAATGTTGACCATCTTGAATAGATATCATCTGTCAGGTAGTATCCCTTGTTAATTCATTGGGAGAGCATGACCTTCAACAAGCTTGACAAAGACATTCAGGCACTATAGGACATTGATGTTTTTATAAAATCCTGCCATATCGAAGAAGGCACGCCAAATTATGGGCGAGTGGCCACAATTATTGCTCTAGCTGGTAGTTGCATGTGCACTAATACATTTTTTTGGCCCGTGGCCCACGAGAAAAGCCCAGCACCGACCTAGGCCCATACCGGCCCGTGAAGGAGAGGGGCCATGCCGACCCATGAAGGAATGGTCGCCCGTGAGCTGTCTCGACACGCTACCGCCCGAACACAGCCCATCAAACTTGCACCACGACGAAAAACTCAGGAATCTATCTACTAATTTTCCTTGAGATAGGTTAGTCAAATACGTTTCCGTTCACCGAAAATATGTTTTCTGTATCCACCTTTCCTCTTGTCCCACGCACGAACCAAACCGAGTTCGTACCAAACTTGATTTGTTAACTCTGGCGTGTGTTCTCCCATGTAGTACAAGCAGTCAAAGGACTATCTATTAATTTTCCAAGCCATAGCAATCCTCACAGAGTAGTACGAGGCGGCCTTCCTTGAGGTTTCCCGTGTAGTGCGAGGTATGTGGTGGTTGGGAAAGGAGGCACCATGGGGGTTTGACGAACTCGCGGCCGCCTATCGGCCCGGACCGCACCATCCCCTTCTCCCCTGACCCCGTCGCGGCGCCCGAGCCTACCTTCACCGGCCCTGCCGAGGCGAGTACGAACGCGCCCGCATGGATGGGGCAGATCGACTCGATGCGCATCCACGACGGAGGTCGGCCGAGGCCGTCGGGAGGTGTCCGTCGCTCTTGGTTGATGTGCATAGCGAGGAGCGATCGTCGACTTCCGTACACGGCGCGATGCGGTATACAGCCGAGTACCGCCGCTACTGCCTCGTTCTCTATGGTGCGTGCGTCCTACTCGAATTCCACACCAGAGCGATTCATGATTTGATTTGCCATATAATCCATGAGTATAAATTAAGACCAGCTAATCCAATGCCCTCATGATCGAGGTCCAAGTCCTAGGCGCATTCGTCAGCCTGCTCTGAATCGTTCCCCGCCGCTGCAGAATCACAGTCCTCGGACGACATGATCATAGAGAGCCAAGTTAAACGTTGAGGGCGATCTTAATTTGTTGCCGCAACGTGAGTCCTACACCATGCACGACCGATGCTGGAACACCTGGCGAGATCGTAGGACTTATGGTAATGATCCTTGCTTGGAGAGCTAGCGCGATAGCGCCCAAGAGACTGAGTCCGCACTGCCTCCACCCGGTCGATCCAGGCCAGCCTCGCCTTCTTCCTCTCCTTCCACCATGTGAGGATGCGTCGTGGTGGCGGTGCCAGAGCTCAAGTCGCTCATGCTGTCATGCAGGAGCAGAGATGGCCTTTGACGCCAAGATGGTTCATTTGTATCTTCAATAATATCCTCTCAGTCCTCTCAGTCCTTCCACCGTGATTTCTATTTCTGAATTTCAGAAAATTCTCTCTTCAATAATATCCATCAAGTATGAGAAAATAATACAGAATTAAGTTCCAGTTATGTTAGGCTCTGGAAGATGGTTCATTTGTATTGTGCTATTGAATCGGGTAAACTTTATTGTGCTATTGAATCAGGTAAACTGATCGGGGTGGTGTTTTGTGCTTGCTCAATGCTCAAACTCATAACCTCTATAATTTTTAATCTTTTTTAGGCGTCTGTTCATGGTTATCAGAAAATTCCATTGGCATGTCTACGGTTCAAATAATTACAATGAGATATATCGATTGCTTTTGTGATATTCAGAAGGGTGCCAATTTGATTATCCGAAAAACATATCATTGCCGGAATTGCGAGCGATACGTAATCCAGGAAAACGCCTTCTCATATAACTAGTTTGGTGTCCTTATAGAGATCCAAATAAACACCTTGCAGGTAAAGTCACTGTATGATTAACTTCAATGCCTGAATATGTTCATAGTGTTTGTATTTAATTTTATGTACCTTTCCGTCCGTTATATGAAAATGTCTGAATATGTTCACAGTGTTTATATATAATTGCTAGGATTTACTTTTCATGCCTCCAGACCTTGGAAACACAATTTTCCTCTCCAGATGCAACTACATGAGCTTAACCCTACATAATGGGTTTGTAAAATATGACAATCAATTTATTATTTTTTTATATACTCCCTTCGTCCCTAAATAGATGTCGCAGGTTTGTCAAAATTTGGATGAATCTAGACACTATTTAGTATATGGATTCATTCAAATTTTGATAAACTTGAGACATCTATTTTAGGACGGAGGGAGTATTTTTTATTCCATAGCAACGCACGGACATTCAGCTAGTATACTGATAACATCAGTCCGTCAAGAGTCAGCGACCTCATTGATTCCCACCATCCGCTGAATATTAGTGTTATGAAAAACGGCCCTAGTTAAGAGCTTCTTTTAACGGGCCTCTAGAAAATAATGACAGGCCATGCTATGCCCAGGCCTGAGAGGCAGACCCGTGCCGTGCCAGGCTAGGCCTGCGACGGTAATGCCGGGCTGGTGCCGTGTCAGGCCAGTCCGTTGTCCAGGTTTGGTGAGTGTCTGACGGACTGATCAGAATAGGAGGCCGCGGAGGGTGCGATACAGTCCCTGCCAAGAATAACTGATACAGTATCAATTACATCATCCACTCCACTGGTGACGTCTGGAGCAGCCGGCATGGTCTCCGAAAGCACTAGCCTGGCTTTGCAGCGCAAGAAGGTATGCGTGATCGGCGCCGGCATGGCCGGGCTGGCAGCAGCACGCGAGCTGCGTCGCGAGGGCCACGCCGTGACGGTGCTTGAGCAGAGCGGCGACGTGGGCGGGCAGTGGCTGTACGACCCGAGGAGCGACGCCGCCGACCCGCTCGGCGCCGAGGAGCCCGTGAAGGTGCACAGCAGCATATACGCGTCCCTCCGGGTCATCAGCGCCAGGGAGAACATGGGGTTCACCGACTTCGTCTTCGCGCCCAAGGACGGCCGCGACCAGCGCCGCTACCCTGGCCACCGCGAGGTGTACCTTTACCTCAAGGACTTCTGCGACACCTTCGGGCTCATGGAGTCCGTCAGGCTCAACACTCGCGTCCTTCGTGTCGCCATGGCGATGGGGCCGCCGAGTCCGGCGTGTCGTCAATGGGCAGTGATGTCCGTACGCCTGGGGAAGTGCGATGACGAGGAGGCGGCCACGGAGGAGGAGGAGTTGTTCGACGCGGTCGTGGTGGCGAACGGCCACTACTCGCAGCCGAGAGTGCCGACCATCGCAGGCATGGAGGCGTGGACCGGGAGGCAGATGCACAGCCACTCGTACAGGACGCCGGAGCCGTTCCGGGGCGAGGTGGTGGTGGTGGTCGGGTGCGGGGAGAGCGGCAAGGACATCGCGATGGAGCTGCGAGGGGTCGCCAAGGAGGTGCACCTCGTCGCCAAGTCCATGGAGGAGGTGACCCCGGGGCTCGCCAAGGTGCTCGCCAAGCACGGCACCAACCTGCACATACAGCTGCGTCTGGACCGTCTGTGCGAGGACGGGCGGGCGGTGTTCGGCGACGGCTCCGGCGTCCTCGCCGACGCCGTCATCTACTGCACTGGGTACGATTACTCGTTCCCGTTCCTGGACACGGCGGGGGCGGTCACCGTCGACGATAATCGCGTGGGTCCGCTGTTCGAGCACGTGTTCCCGCCGTCTCTGGCCCCGTCGCTCTCCTTCATCGGTATACCCATCAAGGTATGTGAAACTGTATACAGAGGTGACGAGTCAATACAGAGAAGAAGGTACGTATAAAAAGGCACAGAGTTGAAGAATTTTGAACGCATTTCCTGTATTTCGTGTCAGTACCATTCGTGAAAGTGAAATAACAGTATCTCTATTGAGATAAAAAAAAATTGAACGCAATTTTTGTAGCGGAGCTTGGAGCTTGCCATGGATCTCATGATGACACCTTGTTGATCTTCCCGACGCCTAGAATAAGTCAATGCTGTGCCTTTCTTTTTTCCAGGTATTTACTCCTTGGTTCTTCGAGGCGCAAGCGAGATGGGTGGCGCAGGTGCTGTCCGGGAAGAGGACGCTGCCGTCGGAGGAGGAGATGCTGCGGTCCGTGGAGGAGTGGTACCGCTCCAGGGAGACCACCGGCACGCCCAAGAAGTACACCCACGACGTGAGCAATCTCGACATAACGGTACTACAACCACTCAGCCTCACAAACTCGACGTGAGCAATCTCCATTGATCCATCCATGAACCCACCGGCCACCACACGAGTACGCATTTCGGGGATTTGAGTCAGCGTTAGAGCATGTCTAGCAGACCCCGTAAAGGGCCCAACCCCGTAAAATAACCGCCGAAATACGGGGTTAGGCGCTATCCGGCCGTCTAGCACGCCCCGTAAAAACGGCCCCCGCATCGATTTTTTCCGGTTTTGGATACGGGGCGGCCCTCCGCCACTATCTCTACGGGGTGGGGAAGGGAATACAGGGCGAACCCCGCATTCTTCCTTCCCCTACGCGCGAACAATTTCCGCGAAGCCCAACCGCCGCCGCCACCGCCCGATCTCCTCCGACTCACCCTCCCCGGCCAAAACTCGGCCAGATCTCGCTGCCATGGGTAGTCAGGAAGGCCCGCTGACCGCCGGCGACCGCGGTGGCTGATGTCGAGCCAAACGCCGACGTGTCGGCCATGATCTTCGCCACCATCCGGATGAAGAGGAAGAGGATCCGGTAGATCTTGAGCGGCGCCGCCGCAGCTCCACCGGCCGCCCGCCAGAATCGCCAAGAAGGGGGCGGGCCGTTGAAGACGGCCGCCAAGAGGTGTCCGCCGCCCGAAGACAAAGGCACTCAGCGTCGGCCTCACGCCGCCACGGCCATCCAAGGCCGTGGACCCTCCTTCCTCTCCGTTCGCCTCGCCGTCGCCACCGGACATCGACGCAGCATAAGGTGTTCGACGTTGAGTCCACATCGACATGGACATGCTCACCGAATCCGGTGAACTTGGACGCCGCATCGGCGCGCTCGATGTGGAGGATGATGTGGAGGTGGAGGATGATGTGGAGGTGGAGGAAGAGGTCGATTTACGGCGAGGTGGTCGAGGTGGCGCCGATGAAGTGCACCAGCAACTACACCGAGATTGAAGACACGACCTTGGTTCGTGCTTGGAGTAGAGTGGGGATGGATGCGTGCACCGGAGTGGACCAAGGCTCGATGCGCCACTGGCAGCGCATCGAGGATCTGTACCACTAGTTGAAGCCTCGCACCAAGAGCATGGCCGACAGAACCTACCTCTCTCTTGAAGGCCGGTGGAACGTGATCAAACCAGTGTGTTCTCGTTGGAGTGCTGCCATGGACCAAGTGGCCGACAACCCCCCTAGTGGATGTGTGCCGGAGGACTACCCCAAGTATGCTCAAAAGAGGTACAAAGACATGGTTGTGATGCTAGAACTATGAATGATGCATCACATTGAATCTTTGAATGATCGCATTGATGTGTTGCTGGTGGCTTGAACATTGACTGTCATCGCTATGATCGCGTTGTGATGTAAAAACTATGAATCATTCGTCACATATTTTGGATGTGCTATGTTTCATTTGAATGTGTTGTCCAAAACCCTGTTTTGAGGGGCCGAAAACCCATACGAGCTAGCAGACCCCGTATCCCCACCCCGTAAAACAGAATCTCTCGCCCACCCCGTAAAACAGAATCTCGCGAGACCCCGTATCCCTAGCTCGCACGGGTTTTCGGCCGATGAAAATCAAATACAGGGCCCTCTACTCGCGTTTTACGGGGCAGAAATTTAAGAGATCTACTAGACATGCTCTTATATATGTTTGTCTCGTGAACTATAATTTGCAGTACATGGATGAGTTCGGACACAAGTACTGCGACTTCCCTCGCGTGGAGAGATGGAACTTCGAGCTGCTGGTGGCCTCGTACATCGACATGGTTGAGAACCTCGAGACGTTCCGCGACGACTACCAGGACAACGACGCCATTCGCAAGGGTGCTGAGGAGTGGCGCTTGGCCGCACACTGATCTTCATGCATGTGTCACCGGTATTCCCTGTCACCACGTCTTTGATCCAAACTCGTCGGCCCGAGTCTCCTATGGTACAGATAAACACTATTTCAACCTTCGTGATTGTGATTGCTGAAGAACCTGAAAACTCCCTTTCGTCTGGATCCTTGATTTGTCATAATGTTTGGTTGATTCGTTAGCTTGCTTGTCACCATTACGATGTGTATTGTTCATACTCTTTCTTGATGTATCCTCCATGAAATTAAGCTGTTGTAAATAATCATCCACCACGATTATCGGATTAGCAATAGAAGAAAAACTGAAGTGCATGCGGTTGCATTGTTTTGCCAGTTCTAACGTTAAATCGTCATAATTGCTGTCATACTACCTGGGCACAGGTTCCTCGTTTTAGCTACATGGAACTTACCAAATTCCATGTATAAGTGATCGAGAGTTAGTTCTGCCACTTCTAATGTCAAACGATAATCAAAACTGGTACTAACCATAAATCTACTGTCATGAGAGGTTTCTATTTGACACCTCGAATCTTCAGTAGGAATCCGGATGGAATAAACACTCCATGGATATCAACATATTTCCTCGCGATTACTACATGATTTGAATCTCTAACTAATCAAATCTAAGAAGGGATTGCAATTCTTTTTTTTTTTTTTGAGAATAAGGGATTGCAATTCTTACCCGTTAGGGATGACAAGCAAAAGAGTCACCAGGCTCCAGAGCTATAGAGCTTTGATGTACACATCCTCTCCCCTGAGTTGATCCCTTCTACAATCTCCAAATGTGTAGGATCTACCTTCGCGTCTAGATTTGATCCACTTCACATTTACTGTGGTAGGCGTGTCAACGATAGTCCGTGCTCACACTCTTCACTTCTAGCCACCAGAGCATGACAAGGAAAGGGACAACGACCAGAAGGGAGGGCACAAGAGTGGCGAGGCATGCGCGGTAGGGAACAATTGGCTAAGGGAAGGGCTAGAGAGGTGCATATTGGTGGGCGATGAAACAGTGCGAGGAGAGGAGTGTCGTGGGTAGTCGCGACATTAGCCGTTGGGGTGGCTTACGAAGGGTAGAGTGGTGCGTAATAGAGGACGTCGAGAACGGAATTGGCACACTATGTACCTAGTTCCGGCCCCTCACGGTAGAGCTAAAGGCCTACGTCTGCTTGTCTGTATTGATGATAGTAGATCGATTACGAGGTCTCACCGGCTTAGCTCAGTGCTAAGGTGACGAGTAGATTACTAGGGTTTCATTATGTGATTATTGGACACCCTCAAGGCTGAGCCTAGCTAGCTTTATACTTACGGATCCGATCTATTCCAGTTTAACACAGAGTTCCTATGCAACACGGGCTACCACTTGTCTTACACATGAAGCCATAGCCACTGCCTTGCTCCCAGACCCGCCACGAACCATCTCATGTAGGTTTTGGTCCGTGTTTGTTTCCATGTTGTGGGATTACCCGATAGATATACCCACATTATTAGCCCCAAGATACTCCATGACTACTTTTCTGTCTTTCTGTTTTAAGGCTCTTTGTTTGCGACTGCTCCAGAAACAAACAAACAAAAAGCCAAGCTACACTACCGGAATGGCCAGATGCGCCGACGGCCGTCCGCTACGCCGACGGCCAAACGTCGGGGCCGTCGGCGTAGCACCGCACCAGGTCAGCCCAACTGGCCAGCCCTCGGCGTAGCCAAGCCGTCGGTGTAGTATACACTACACCGACGGTCACCAGCGTAGGACGGCCCTCGCCAGTAGCAGACGCGTGGCACATGCCGGCCAGCACGGACGGCGCGCTTAACGGTGTTTTGCCGGCCGGGCGACTCTAAGATAGCACGCCGACGGCCACCCTCGGCGTACCAGCAACGTCACGCCGATGGTCACCTCGTAGCCTTCTCTATTTTCATATATTTTGTATTTGCATCAATTATTTATATATTTTTTATTAATTGGATAATTTGTACCCTCGAATAGCAAATACACGTCCACATGAAATGTCGTTGCGAATCTTCTCACACCCCGATCAAGAAATTTCTATATGTTTGTAAGTGTTATTATCGCATGTGGTTCTCAATAGCACTCACCACGACCACATAAAGTGCTTGCATGTGTCCCCCCTCGCATGCATGCGCTCTAACCTAGAGGCGAAGGTTTCGTACCCGTATAAGGGGTGAATCTCCCTGTTTAGGTGAAACCGGGTAGGGATAGTGCCCCAACTTGTGAACCAACATGGTTTGACATCACCCTATGACCTAAACAAACACAAAACAAGAGAGAGCTACGCCGGGCTACCCCTGTCAGAGGAACGTCTAGGGGGGTAGACGATCCGAGTGTGCACAGAGATCAGGGTTTCGCCGGAGGAAGACCAGGAGAACATTGGAATGAGATGAAAACTTGCATGTTCCCCTAGCATATGTGTGTGGGTGTGGTGATAGGTTGGTATAGGTGCTTGCATGTGTCCCCCCTCGCATGCATGCGCTCTAACCTATAGGCGAAGGTTCCGTACCCGTATAAGGGGGGAATCTCCCTGTTTAGGTGAAACCGGGTAGGGATAGTGCCCCAACTTGTGAACCAACATGGTTTGACATCACCCTATGACCTAAACAAACACAAAACAAGAGAGAGCTACGAGTGCTGCTATGAGTGCTGCTGTGAGGCCTTCTTTGTGGAAAAAAAAGCGTGAGTCCGCTGCTGAAAAAAAGCGTGGCCTACGCCGACGGCAATGCCTCGGCGTAGCCCTATGCCATGTGCCATATGGTCAGGCTACGCCGGCACCGCCGCCGGCGAGCACCCGCCACTACGCCGGTGGGTCGGCCGCCCTAGCGCCAGCCTGGGAGGGCCAGGCGGTGGACACGCATCCACATACGCCGAGGGCGAGGCCGTCGGCGTAGCCCCTTCCTAGGGAGGCCCAGCGGGTGTCACGTGGCCACCATACGCCGAGGGTAGGGCCGTCGGCGTATACGGTGCGCCGTTAGCGGCCGTCTAACGGCAGCGCCGCCGTCACGACGTCGCCGACGGCCTGCCTCGTCGGCGTGAGCTACGCCGACGGCCGCTTTTGCTCCGAGGAGACCTTCGCCGAGGGGGCTACGCCGACGGCAGCCCTCGGCGTAGCGTATGCCGACGGCAAAGCTGGCTACGCCGAGGGCTTTTTGCCGTCGGCGTAGCCGTCGCGTGCTGTAGTGCTAGAAGATTGATGCTCTTATTTCATAACGCATCCCATTTCCACATAGGCTCAAGTTTCTTAGATGAAATTTCATCATTCTTACGGCTTCTCATCACAACCCGATATTTCAAATAAACCAGCCCTCCATCAAAATCTCTAGAGCTGGTCAAAGTAATGGTCAACTGTCTGCCCAGTTGAGTGGCTGTTATCACCGTATTTTGGCCAGAGACGGAGATGGGCCGTGATCAAGATGGGCTTGGAAGATACATATATTCAACGTATTGTTGGATCGGCCTAGTGCGTGGATTTGGGATAAATTGCCCGTGTATCTTGTATCATAGTAGGTTTCGTGTTTGTTTAGGTTCCGTTTATGTTTAGGTAAAGATAGAGTTGTAGAGTTATTCCAAAAGTAGAGAGTCTCCGGACTATAAATATGTACCTAAGGTTATCGAAGAAAGGAGGACAACCACGTTCACAACAAACACAATCTCGGCATCGCCACCCCTTGTTTCTAGGGTTTCTTCGGTAGTAAGTGCCATGTTGCCTAGATCGCATCTCGCGATCTAGGCGAGATCTACTTATTACACTGGTTTTACTCAGATCAAGCGTTGTTGATGGCGGTACTACCATTATCATAGATTGTTTGAGGCTAGCATCGGTGCTTTTTCACTACTATCGCCGGGTTATGCTTCCTCTAGCTATCTCGCTACCCTTGCACCTTTTCCCAAAGTGCAAGGGTAGCACCTGCTTGATCTTTATTTAGTCGATTCGATCTGTTATAGTTGTACCTTGTTCGCCAAGGTTTAGTTTAATATCTAATCAGGCCTTACAAACGGGTTGAACGATCCAAGAATGCATAAAGACGTGGCTTATTCGCTCTAGAGAGGATGTTCCGTAATTGGCTTTACGTTGGTTATTAGGCCTCCTCTAGGGTTAATATTCTTCATCTTTTGTACGTATCAGGCTCAATCACGCGTAGGATGTTCCAATTACGTGGTGAAAATATTAGACTATCGTAGATCGATTTAACTTATAGTGATCAAGCAAAACCCCATGTTATCATAAATCTAACGCAGAACCATGGGGCAATCGGCTTTAGGAGCCGATTCTGGAAACTGGAGCCGATTACGGCTCGAATTTTACGATACTTGTTTATCATGCAGAAATCAATCGGAGCAATCCTTCACCTTCCCGACCAGGTATAGGTCGTGGCACTCGAACCAAGCCAGACGCAGCCGGAGCTTTTGCGGGCCGCCCGAGGGACCAGGGCCCACCAGCCCCTGAGCCTCCCGCTCCGTGTTGTCGTTGCTCGCCGTGGGGTTTTGGCAGGCAACACATTCTCGCACGCCGGTGGGACCTTCAACAACGCCTACACCAACACCAAGCTGCGATGGAGAATGATCACCACTTACAACGATCTCAGGACGAGCACAAGGCCGGCACGACGAGATCAAGGCCCTCTTCGAGGAAGACCTCATCGCTCTTTTGAGAGGACCCGTACATGGCATCGATGGAAAGGGTTCTTCGAGGGCGCTCTTAATGAGGTGGATCTCTGCTCTTCGGAGGAGCGCACTGAGCCCTACGACAGAAGTCAACTACATGGTAGCTCATTCTTTGCACCGCCATTCTCGAGAGCCCGTGAACGCTTTCGAGCAAGTCGGTTCGCGTAGTTCAGAGATCATGAAGCATCAAGATTCCGTCTGGACCTACTTTAGGGACTCACCAGGAGAAAGACCGCCCAAACCAGGCCACAGCTCCTGCTCGCACTTGCCGCCCGAGCCGCCAGAGCAATGCTTACGTCGTCTACAAGGCTGGAGGCGACCCAGGCGATTGCCAATTCCTGTTTGAGCCGCCTAAGGAGATCCCACACGGATATATATGCGCCTACGTGCCGGACTGCAATAACCTGACGCGCACCAAACAGATTGCAACCGCAGGAGTTTCTGCGCCAGGAGTGCTCGGGACAGGATCTTCGTGGGCAAAGCGTGTTCGAGCAAATGGCTAGGATAGACGACAAACAAAGTGGCTAGCCAAGTATGCCACTGGGACAAGTCATGAGAATTTAGCCCCTACGGCTCAAACAGTGGAGCAAATCGGTACCATCCTGAGGGACCAGTTCGGCTTCGTGCCGAAGAGAAGGACAATCGGCTATTCAAAGCCGTACCCCAACGAGTTTGATCTAATTCCACTGCCACCTAAGTATAAGCTCCCGAGTTCTCAAGGTTCAGCGGTCGGAAGGGTCGAGCTCGATCGAGCACATAAGCCGATACCGCACAACTAGGCATGATTTCGCATCGGATCGATGCGCGTAAGATTCTTTGCGCAATCTCCGACAGACCAGCCTTTGGGTGGTACACCTCACTACCACCGATTCAATTCATACCGAAGCAATCGAAGAGCAGCCCACATCCAAGACCATTCGAGAGGCTACCGAGGCTGGCATTGCGCACTGCACAAAAGGCAGAAGCGAGGAGAAATCAGAGCCGAGTACATCCGGCTTCAGATCACAAGAACCGATGTTACTCGGCTCGTTTAATCGAGAAGGAAGCGGTGATGGCAGTGTTGGGTCTCTCAGCACCCATCAAGGATCTGGCGTTCCAGGTAGAGTACAACTCATTGGCGCACATGGCCCAGAAACTGACGATGTACGAGCAGCGCCACCCTAAGTTGTACCAAGACAAATTCAAACGTCCGATAAGCCTGATCGACGCAGAAGAAGAAGATCCTACGCAAGACCGTGGAGGTGGCTGAATGGCTCGGGGCGATCCTGTGGCCTGCAAGTGGGTGAAACAGCAAGGGCCTGCGAAAGGGTTCGACTTCGATGTGAGCAAAGCTGAGCAGATATTCGACCTGCTGCTGAAGGAGAAGCAGCTGAGGTTACCCGAAGGCCACAAAATCCCTACGGCTCAGGAAATGAACGGGAGACCATACTGCAAGTGGCATCATTCGTTCACTCACACCACCAACGAGTGCAAAGAGCTGCGCCGCCAAATCCAAATGGCGATCGAGCAAGGCCGTCTGATCCTTGGGCAGTTCGCCATGAAAGTGGACACAAACCCATTTCCCGGCGTCAACATGGTAGAACCCGCCGCCCAAGACGTAAGCTGGATTTCGCTCGCGTTAACATGGCGTGGTCAGATACCACCATGACACGCATAAGGAGGACGGTGGTTGCTCGGGCAAGGAAAGAAAGGAGGCTAGTCCATGCGACCGCCCAGCCAATGACAAAGCGGTACTTAACAGAGGAACAAGTGAGGAGAGTGATATCGAAGCCACATTCTACGATCTCCTTAACAAGTATGAGCGCCAAGATGACCAACGCCGGCGCGAGAGACGACGAAGGATATGAGCACCTTGCTAGGGGGCCGTCGAAAAAGAAGGAAGGCGCAGACAGGCATTGGGATTGTCCTTTCTTCAGGTATTGCTGGGGCGCAGGAATGAGACGATTGCCTACAATCGACAACTGCCTAGAATGCGGTCAGCAAAAGGAAGACACGAGGCCAGTGTCAATATTCAAACGTCTAGGGCCTCTTCAGCCCCAGGGCCGTCACAGGGAGTCCGCTCGAGCAGAAGACCTCGAGGAGCCAAAAGATGGCAAGGACGAAGATGTATCACCGCCTGGTGGTGCCCGACGGACTCGAACACACCGGCGAGAGTGCAATGCCACGCGAATTTAGAGGAAGTCAAGCGCAGATTCCACGCTTTGAAGAAAGCACGGCCTGATCTCGCCAAAGTGATGCGATGTGGAAACGGAGGACCGCCACCAGGAAAGAGTGGCGCCAAACCGTAAAAGCCGATGCAAAGACATCGGCCGCACAAACATGGTGTTCGTACTCCGCCGAATTCTGCGCCAAGAACGATGAGCTACCCGTGGCACACTTTGATCGCGCCCACGGCCGTTATCTTTGAGAAGCCACGTGAGAAGGGTTACAAACATCTAAAAGCCACTGCCGCGAGGTTACATCAATGGGCAACCCGGCCAAGATGTTGGTGGACACCGAGCGGCAACAACATCATGCCATACTCCATGCTACGACGCCCGGGACGCCCACTGCAGATCGATCAAAACCAACGCCACGTTGAGCGACTTCAACGGTCAGTTCGTGAATGCAAGGCGATCGAACGTGGACTTGATAAAGGCAGAAAACCGCATCCACGCTATTCATTCTTTCGTCGGACAGCAAGAGCACTTACACGGTCTTGCTAGGAAGGGATTGATTCACGCTAATTGTCGCATCCGTCCACAATGCATCGATTCGATCCAAAGGATGGAGACGGCGGAGGTCATCCAGATTTATTCTATCGAGATCTCCATAGCTGGCATGAACGTCTGGGAAGCAGAAGACCAAGAGCCGATCTCTGGAATCAATCTAGACGGCTGCGAGCGTATTGAAGCTACAAAAAACGGGGTGAGGCTGGTCTTATCCACTGGCCTTACAGAGTAGAAAAGCCCACGATCATCCGTGGTACGGCCGATCCATGCGATCGGCCACAAAAAATAAAAAGCAGCGAGCACGACAAATGAAGGCCGAAATTCTGGAAGAAGTCAAGAAAGAGGTCGAGAAAATGTTGACAGCCAAGTTGATCAGACCATGCAGGTATGCTGAATGGATTTCTAGTATCGTGCCTGTGGAGAAGAAGGGCGGTCAATGGCGTGTTGCTATAGATTTTCGAGATCTCAACAGAGCTACCCCAAAGGATGAATATCCGATGCCGGTGGCAGAAACATTGATCAATGCAGCAGCTGGTCATAAAATTTTGAGCTTCATGGACGGCAATGCCGGTACAACCAGATCTTCATGGCTCCGTAAGACATACACAAGACTGCATTCGAGTCCTGTGGTCCGTGGGGTTATTTGAATATGTAGTCATGACGCTTGGACTAAAAATGCCGCGCCACGCACTAAAGGGCCATGAATTATATTTTCCATGACCTGATCGGCAAACCGGTGGAAATCTACATCGACGACGTGGTGGTCAAGTCCGCTTCAGCGCACGGACACTTGGACGATTCGAACGTGTCCCGGACCGAACAAGAAAATTCGCCTACGGATGAATCAAGAAGTGTGCCTTCGGTGACGGCCGGTCGCTTCTTGGGTTTCTTGGTCCATGAACGCGAATTGAGATCGGCCTGAAAAGTCGAGGCAGTCTAACGATGAAGCCACCCACCACGAAGAAAGAACTACAGTCCCTTATCGGCAAGATCAACTTCGTAAGATTCATCTCCAACTGTGAAGGATTGAGCCGTTCATGGGGCTAGTAAAAATCAAATCCGACGAGGAATTCACCGGGGCGTAACAACAACGGGCCTTTGACGAGATCAAAGAATATTTGACAAAGCCATTAATTCCACCTCACCGACAGCCATTCTACATTTACTTGTCGATCGACACGCCCATCGCCTTTAGTGGTGCAAGTTCATGATGGGCTGAGCGGGTCGTCTTTACATAAGGGAGGATGTCGGACGCAGACGAGGTACCGATATTGATAAGTTGTGCCTCTGTCTGTTTTTCACCTGCACCAAGTTGCGCCACATTTTGCTATCAGCAGAGATCATCATCATATGCAAATCAGACGTCATAAAGCACATGCTGTCGGCTCCTATGTTAAAAGGCCGACTGGGCAAATGGATGTTTGCATTATCGAGTTTGACATCCGTATCAACCTGAAAGCGATTAAGGACAGGCCGCCGATCTTATCGCTGAAAGGATCAACACAAACATAGCCGCACTGTCCATAAGAGCGTGGGCCATGTTTTTCGACGGATCAGTTTGTGACGATGGCTGCGGCATCGGCATTTTACTCGTGTCGCCTGGGCAACATTTTCCTTCTCCATCGATTGTCTACCTCGCACCAACAATGTAGCCGAGCACGAGGCGATATGCAAGGGATGGAGTTACTCCTCGGCGAGCGAAGCGGGAAATTTTTGGAGACTCCAAGTTGGTGATTTCACTCACGGAGGACTATAAGTGCGAGAGCGAGTCCCTCTTCCCATTATGGCTGCACTGCCGCGAGCTGATGACGCAATTCCGGTACGTAAACTTCACTTGGATCCCACGATCGCAGAATACCGAGGCGAACGATCTTGCGCAGATAGCTTCAGGATACAAGGACGTGGTAGAAGGAGCCGACGTTCAGATACAGTTCCTGGAAGCGGACGACTGGAGAGCCGATATCTTCAATTACTTGAAAGATTCGGCTCGGGGGGCACCTAAACGGATAAGGTACAAAGCCATGAAGTATGTGCTTATTCAGCCGAGGCCAATCAGCTCCTACACGAGGTACACGAAGGCGCCTGTGGAACTCACCAATAGGCTCATAAGATGAAATGGTTGATTAGGCGATCAGGGTTTTATTGGCCCACCATGCTTGAGGACTGTTTCAACTACTACAAAGGGTGTCAAGCATGTCAGAAGTTTGGAAAAATCCAGATGGTGCCCACAAGAATGAACCCCATCATCAAGCCTTGGCCATTCCGAGGGTGGGGCATGGATATGATCGGCAAAATCAATCCTCCATCAAGCAAAGGCCACATGTGGATCCTGGCTATCACTGACTACTTCACAAAATGGGTGGAGGCTGTCCCAATGAAGTCAAGAACTCAAGGATGTTATCAATTTTGTGAAGGAACATGTCATCCATAGATTCGTATTCCCCAAACTATCACGACCGATGGAGGTTCGGTCTTTATTTCTCGTGAGTTTAGAAAATTCTGCGAGGACATGGGGATTAAGTCGATTAGATCATCTCCATACTATGCTCAAGCAAATGGGCAAGTGAAGGCCCAATCGTAGTCTCATCAAGTTGATCAAGAGAAAAGTCGATGAGCACCCAAGGCGTTAGCACGAGGTTTTGTCGAGGCGTTATGGGCTTATCGTATGTCATGCCATGGAGCAATAAAACCTCACCATACCATCTAGTATATGGACAAGAAGTCCTACCCAGGAAATTACGGCTGGATCAAGACGCCACTTTTCGTGATCTAACGATCAAGAATACGCAGCCCGATGAGTGACAGTGTAGAGGATTTAACCGAGCTCGTGCTATGGTCACTCGAGAAAATCAAAGAGAACAAAGCCAAAGTAGCTCGTGCATACAACAAGAAAGTGAAGCCAAAGGAGTTCCACGGTGATCTGGTATGGGAAGTCGTGTTGCCCTTTGGGGACTAAGGACGACATATGGTAAATGGTCTCCAAATTGGCACGGTCCGCATGTGGTTGACCAAGTTTTAAGAGGAAACGATACATGCTCGAGGCTTGGATGGCGTAAAGTTCCCAGTGGCAGTCAACGGGCAACATCTCAAGAAATATTTCCCAAGCATGTGGGATGTTGGATAGTAAAACTCGAGGGGCCGATACATAAAATCGGCTAAGTAAAGGCACGTGAGATGATGGACAGTAAAAATATGGGGGCCGATGCTGAAAATCGGCCGAATAAAAAAAAAGGAGATATATAGCCGATGCACGGCCATCGACTCTAGAGGTTCACACATGTTACAAACAGGTCCACCTTGGCGATCTCAGCTTAGTCATCTTCATCTTTGCTTATCACTAGTCGTTTGTGCGGGGCACGTTTTTCGATGGGCAAGTGGAGATTTGGGTCGCCCGTGATTGAGGAAGGTCGCAGGTCATCATTTGAAACCAAGAAGTGGCCGTTGTAATGTGTCTAAGGATGCAACCGAAGTTTGACCACATCAACGTTTTTTGGGAGAAGCCGATGGGTAGTCATCGGGTAGTCATCGGCTCTGTGCGATTTGACTTGTTTGACTGTGTGTGTGCAGTATGTCGAAAGCCGATACAGTGTCATCGACTTCTGAAGCATCGGCCTATTTCGGTTGTCGGCAAAATTGAAGCAAAGAGGAACAATGTTTGGGAGGCAGATTTTCATTCATTCAAAAGATCATCGCTTACAGGATGATCGATTACAAAAGGGGCCTACTACTACTACGGCTATTGCTACTGATTCCTAATCTAAGCCGAGGTCGTCGTCGCCGCTGTCGTCGCCGCCGTCCTCTTCGCTGTCTTCGGCTGCCGCATCGCCCTCTGCCTTCTTTGAAGAAACCAGCGGGGACCTCTTCGCCCTCGTCATCTTCAGATCTTCGCTGACCCGCGAAGCGCTCATCGGCGGATACTGCCGGAGGTGTCCTCCGATTCCTCCTCCTCGCCGGAAGTGTCGACGCCGTCCCACGACCAAAGGCCGTCGCCGCCTCCGCCTCGCCGACGAGGAAATGTAGGCTCTCTTCGCCGTCATCGGACGATCGTCTCCCGACCAGACGGCGAAATCTCAGCCCTTCGTCCCACCATCGGGGCGAAGTATCTTACGCCGCCGTGGGCGGGTGCTCTGGCGTCGGCTCTCGGTCGCTAATCGAGTTGGAGGCGTGGGAGGACACACCGGAGGAAGCAGAGGAGGCCATGGCGAGAAAGAGGGTTTTTCCGGCGAAGGGAGAGGGTTTTCTGGCAACTGGAGGAGGATGGGGACTGCGAACTGTTCAGGCTGATTTAAATAAGGGGAATAGTGGACAGACGGTTCAATGCCGTAGCGGTTTCCCAGATTGCACTGCCAAAATCGTCAAATCATGCACTGCGCAGGAGTTGAGAAGACAGGGCATCATGATGAAGGGGTAGCGTGACGGTTCTGTTCTGCCACGCATTCTGTCTACGCGCAGCCCGATAAAAAAAAAGAGGAGAAGAAGAGGGAAAAAACACACAGAGTGGTTTTGGAATTATCATTGCCAAAACCAGGGGGGCATGTGTTATCACCGTATTTTGGCCAGAGACGGAGATGGGCCGTGATCAAGATGGGCTTGGAAGATACATATATTCAACGTATTGTTGGATCGGCCTAGTGCGTGGATTTGGGCTAAATTGCCCGTGTATCTTGTATCATAGTAGGTTTCGTGTTTGTTTAGGTTCCGTTTATGTTTAGGTAAAGATAGAGTTGTAGAGTTATTCCAAAAGTAGAGAGTCTCCGGACTATAAATATGTACCTAAGGTTATCGAAGAAAGGAGGACAACCACGTTCACAACAAACACAATCTCGGCGCATCGCCACCCCTTGTTTCTAGGGTTTCTTTCGTAGTAAGTGCCATGTTGCCTAGATCGCATCTCGCGATCTAGGCGATATCACTTATTCGTTACCTGGTTTTACTTGAGCCGTTGTTGATGGCGCAGTACTACCATTATCATAGATTGTTTGAGGCTAGCATCGGTGCTTTTTCACTACTATCGCCGGGTTATGCTGCCTCTAGCTATCTCGCTACCCTTGCACCTTTTCCCAAAGTGCAAGGGTAGCACCTTGCTTGATCTTTATTTAGTCGATTCGATCTGTTATAGTTGTACCTTGTTCGCCAAGGTTTAGTTTAATATCTACGTAGTCAGGCCTTACAAACGGGTTGAACGATCCAGTAATGCATAAAGACATGGCTTATTCGTTCTAGAGAGGATGTTCCGGTAATTGGCTTTACGTTGGTTATTAGGCCTCCTCTAGGGTTAATATTCTTCATCTTTGTACGCATCGTGCTCAATCACGCGTAGGATGTTCCAATTACGTGGTGAAAATATTAGACTATCGTAGATCGATTTAACTTATAGTGATCCAAAACCCCATGTTATCATAAATCTAACGCAGAACCATGGGGCAATCGGATTTAGGAGCCGATTCTGTGGAAACCAGGAGCCGATTACGGCTCGAATTTTACGTATACTTGTTTATCATGCAGGAAATCAATCGGAGCAATCCTTCACCTTCCTGACCAGGTATAGGTCAGGTGGCACGCCCTCGAACCAAGCCAGGACGTGTGCCGGAGCTTTTGCGGGCCGTCGCCCGAGGGACCAGGGCCCACCAGCAGTCCTGGGAGCCTTCCGGCTCTCCGTGTTGTCAGTCGCTGCTCGCCGGTGGGTTTTGACAGGCAACAGTGGCATATTCCTGAAAAGATGTGACCGGTCACTTGTCTTTCAATGGACTAGTCAACTTGGAGAAAGTGTGAATGCGGTAGGGTTTAAACCCAATTGATATTTCATCAGCGCGGGAACTGAGAAGGCATAACAACTTTTACCCCTCCTAGTAAATTAAATCCCATCGCATAATTAGAGATTTATTCTATATTTATAAGGAGAGGAAGCCGATGTAAAGCTTATTAAACTCATGCATGCCTCTCTTTCTTCTTCCTTTAGCCGCCACCATTCTTAAATATCATCACTATGCCTCCCAAGGGAAAATTCACCGCCAAAAAATCCAAAGAATTTGCACCCAGTACATGCAATTGGGGTTTGTCTTCCATTGGCAACAATATCATCAAGTATTTCGTTAAATATGGGTTGATCCCGAATAAGGAGGGCAATTGGCGTGCTCTAAGACAGAAACCACTCCGCAACCCGAGGATGGCAATCAAGTCTTCTTCACGGCCTGGCTTGAGCATGGCTTCACCCCTCTAGGTAGTAAGTTCTTGTGTGAGCTCCTCCACTTCTATCATCTTCAACCTCAAGACGTGGCCCCAACTCCATCATACGTCTCCATGTGCACACGAGCTTGTGTGAGGGCTTCCCCCTCATCGAGTCATCGATCATGCTATGGCATTCTCTTGCAATATATCCCTAGAGGAGGATGAGATCGATTCTGAAACTCCATCTACGGAAGCCTCCAATTCATCAAACAAGGAGTCCGAGGCTCCAACACAAGTTCTGGCGAACCGAGCAAGTTGTCCACTGACAAGAGGGCAACCCGGAAGGTCGGAGACCTCATGAACAGTAAGGCTTTGTTTTGTACATCAGTATTTCGGTGGGTCGGGAAGTATTGATCCCACGTGGATTTGGTGACGCCGCTCGGTTCACCCAAAACGCGAGGGCGGCCGATTGAGGGAGCGAGCGACAGAAAATCGAGGGAGGGCTAGCGTTTCAATATAAGCGTGTACGAGAAGGTTTCCGAGTGGTTTGCCGGGGGTATCTGGGCCGAGCCCGTCCAAACCCAGCTACAAAACGGTCAAGCAGGAATTTTTCAGGATCTCCGGCTGGGCCGGAGAAATACTCGTTGACCCCCTCAAAAACCTGTGTGCAAACCGAGGCCTAAAGGACAACACCTCCGAGCCGCTGAAGAAACGTCATCGGCTTGTAAAAGCCTATATCGAAGACATCGTGGATGACAACGAGTCATTCAAGAACTACATGAATGACAATACCTCCTCTTCCCCCACAACCATTGTTCACCCAGATCTCGTAGTCAGAGCATTGACCGAGGTGTATTCTAACTCTAGTGATCATGAGCTTCCTCATGTGGTCATGGGGTGAGTTCTTGTTAACACAATTCATTTTCTTGAAATCTTCATAAGTATTATCCCCGGCTTGTTAATAGAAACATATCATTTTGCTTCGGGACTATGGCCGACCATGTGTGTTCCTTTCCTGGCGCCATTCTTGCTGCCAAGTTCCCTGCCGCCTAGCTGGTCACCTCCAAAGCCGCTGAAGCTGAGGTGATTCCTTTGGGCTCTGCTTTTATCCAGGTACAGAACCCAACAAGGACATCTCTCGAGCCTAGGTCCCTTCTGCCACCATCGCTACCACTGAGCCTTGTGTTATGCATCATTTGAAGAGGTGGTAAATGACTACTTGGGTGAGTTGGGGAACTTGAGGAAGACCCAAGCCGAATTTGTGAAGATGATGGAAGACCCCAAATAGGTAATCATGACCAAACTTTACCCAATTATTATAGTAGCCCCCAAAGATTTAAGATATTTGCACGGATAACTTGAGCCTAGCTTTATCATGAACTTAATAACTGCTAAGCTGCAATTTAGTACTTAACCGACTTAGGTTAGCAAAATTTCAATTTCTATAGTCCCAAGCGCCGAGCCGTCATTGCTAATTGTTAGAGTATATTACGGTTATGTTATATTTGGTAGTTTTATATTGTAATCCAATTCTATTTCTAGTAAGTCTTCTAGTACTATATAAATAACCCAAGTGTGCATGTTGTAATCACCTCTTGCTATATTAATACAATCTATACTTTCGCAATATTTTATGGTATCAGAGCAGTTCGCTCCGCCTAGGGTTTAGCCACCTCTTCCGTCGCGCCGCCCCCGGGGAGATCGTTCTCCGCCATGGACCGTGCAATAGTATATTAGATCTTAGTTCGCTAAAATTTTCTCGCCGGCCGCTTGACCGGCGTTTCTTCTTCTTTCGCCGATCATAGATCGGATTGCATCGTCCCTAGCCGCATGTCGTCATCATGCGCCTCTACTTCAACCTTGGCGTTGACTTATCTCCGAAAAATCATTTCAACGATCGTGCCAAGGAGGCTCCGCGCGCGCCCCAAGGGAGGCCTTCACGCGTTGTGTCGGTTTCTTCGTCCTCACGTCGTCACCACGCCGGCCTGTCTTCGCCAACATCGTCCGGGATGCAAGTCCCCAAGTACGCGCCTCACTGTCAACAAAGGGTTGCACCTTCACCAACCATGGTCATCATCGCCGACAACCATCTACACCAACAACATCGCCACATTGTCGCCGCCACCACCAATCTTGGTCATCGTCAACGCCAACAAGTTCTTCTCCATGAGCGACGTCGCGCTCATACAAGCGGAAATACGGGTCTAATCCCCGAAATCGATTACCGCTACAATTCAAACGCCATCGACATCTACCACCGTCGTCTTCCTCCACCATGACCTTGCTGCCAGAGTCACAGTCTAATTTTTATTTGCACAAGTATGTGCTCAATTTTCTTCTTGCAGCCACTTCGTCTACTCTGACATGGCGGACAACTTCTACACCGACCGTTTATGGAAAATTTTCTTTGATCCTCAATCCGGCTCTGGCACACATGGCTCATGATGGTCCCTGTTTTCGCACGTCCGGTATTGGCAACACCAACGCGTGCTTTCGTCCCCGACATGCTCCCGAGTCTGGCAAGCTCGGCATTGCGGGTCGAGCTACTTCAACTCTGTTTTACGCGAGAGAAATAATTAAATTTCTTAGCGCTGTTACTATGGAGTGCGGGCATGCCAGTATACGATAGTATACAAATTAAATAAAACAAACATAAAGATTATGCGGGAAATTTGTAGTCTTTATTGATATTCATAAGAACATACAAATCTCATTGTACATCTTTCTTGTGCGACATCTGACATACAAAAGAAACGATTGTGTAGTTCTTGACCCCTAGAGCCTCAAGAGGACTTCTAGTTAATTACATTCACGGGTTTATGACCGTGAAAGGCCTCCGATTATGCTGCATCATACGGTCATCATCATCATCACCTCATAGCACATTTTCTCCAAGGGCACATAACATGAAAATACTGATTAATGTAGTTTGCAGCCATATCGACAAAGTATGGATGTCTTATCCAGTCAGATAGTGAATTCAGACAAAGTCTCGATAGCTGCTGTTCAGCCTCGTCGGTCACGAACGGTGTGTATCCCACCTCGTCGGTCACGATAAATATGTAGGTTCCGGCCTCGTCGGTCACGGAAGAAAAATAAATTGGCTGAGACAAAATACTGAATCACTCGACTAACATGAATTGTAGCTCTATAAATTATTAAAGTTAACAACGGGGCCTTGCTTATTCCAGAGTAGGTGGCCGTACTGGATTTAAATAACACACGCATATGCCTTTTGGTGCGTGTCCGTGTGAACATGATACATGAACAACAACACTTGTATACTTGTATTTTAGTGAAGCATCGTGAGCCATTTGATGTCGCAGGAAATGTCTATAAGCGAGCCGGCGGCGATGTAAATTGCGTAGAGCCGAGATACTTAATCTTTGGTAGATCAAATCATGCAATGTCCATGGTGGCGATATAAATCGCGTAAAGCCTTGAACACCTTAAACCTTAGAGATCACATGCGAAATGTTTGCGATGGCGACATGAATCGCGTGTAGGGCCAAGATCTGGTCGTTTCATGTAAATTGGACTGCACACATCATCAGCGGCGGAATAAAAACCGCGTAGAGCCGAGATGAAACAATTTTGTAGATCGACTATGAATATCATCGGCAGCGATATAAATCGCGTAGAGCCAAGATGACACAAATTTTGTAACTCGGACTATCAAACTCCTCGACGGCGAAATAGATTCGCGTAGAGCCGGGACACCACGGATCTCATGAATCAGGCTATGAAACTCATCGGCGGCGATATAAATCGCGTAGATCCGAGAGAATACTTTTTTAGATCAAGAGCCACATCGGCGGCGAATAAATCGCGTAGAGCCGGAGAAAAGACTTTTTTAGATCAAGAGCCACATCGGCGGCGAATAAATCGCGTAGAGCCGAGAAAAGACTTTTTAGATCAAGAGCCACGTCGGATGCGAATAAATCGCGTAGAGCCGAGAGAATACTTTTTTAGATCAAGAGCCACATCGGCGGCGAATAAATCGCATAGAGCCGGGAAAATACTTTTAGATCAAGAGCCACATCGGCGGCGAATAAATCGCGTAGAGCCGAGAAAACACAAATCTGCAACATGAAATGCACAGAAAACAAGAAAAAAATACACGCATGCTACCTTCATGCGATTTTACTCACCATGTGATGCCATCGATCTGCAACGTAAAGAAGGCCACCGAGTGCGGATTGGAAGCCGTGTCAGTGGCGTGGGTGTGTGGTAGATGAGATGAACTAGTGTGAAGAAGAATGAATATCCGTATGTGATGGTGATGAAATAGGTGTACGAGTATGTGTGTGGCCAGTGCGTGTGTGTCTAACCTCCCCAGCGATCACACCAAGAGGCTTTTTATACTAGGCTCCCCTGCCATAATCCATGCGTATAGATAAATAGATAAGTGTTATAAGCGGCGCTGTCGGGCTGTTAGCAAGCATTCCTGATCTTATCCTGAGCTAGCTGCTCCGATAGGTGAGGCCCTTGGTCGTTTCCATCGACCTGGGCACCTTTGACATACGTGGTGGTATACGTACGTTATCCGGCTGATGCACGTATGTGGGTACAAAAGTTAGTCACGTGCCCTTCAAACCACAGGGCTAGCTGATATGAGTCAAGGGCACTCTGGCTAACAAAATGCCAACGAATCCATGTGTGTACAAAATCATTCTGCCAAACAAAATGTCACGGTGACACTCGTTTGCTCCTTTTGATCAATAATTATTTGTAATACTTAAGAGAATTCTTATCACCATAATTTCTGTCAGTATACACCGACATCATATCATATAGTGTTATGTGACAAAAACATCGTCGAACAAATACCACTCGCCAAGTTAAGTTTTAAATGCGGAGCAATTTGCACTTAACTTGGTGAAACAGATTAATCCATATCTCGCCATAATAACTCAATCTAAACTGCTAGAACCAACAATCCTAACTGTAGAGTACTTTCACTTTTTCATGGTCAAGCTTTGATGTACAGTTGTGCTGTGCATGTAAAATAAACTCCGGACCGGTACACCTGGCCACCATCAAATTTTTTTTTATCAGGCAAAGGGGTGGCCAACTTGTACTCTAACAGGCCATATCTGCATGTAGATCCCTCAACTCAAGCTTTGGGAAACCAGCCTTTGCAAATCAGCTCGTTTCATTGCCCTTTATTTTTCTTGTAATGTGTTGCATGCGCCTCTTTGTATTAGTGAATAACATAGGCATACTTGACTGTCGATGAGTAAAATCAGTGTTTTAGCAAGATCACGGCGAAAGTCCCTGCCATGTTGCAGTGTTGATGTTCATAGTGTCGGTCTCCACTCTAAGTTGATCATATTGTTTAGGTCAGGTTAAACCTGAATTACACAAGCCAAATAAATATCAATAAATCCAATTGCATGGTGCCAGCCAATAGGATAATGACTGTGTGACGGAATATGTTCTGAATTCTGACGAAGTACCATGCCATCACTATGGAATTTCTCTGCGACCAGATATTACAAGCCACAACGGAAGTCCATGTTGTGTATATGTTAAATAAATATCAGTAAATCCAATTGCGACCATATGGTGCCAGCCAATAGGAATACTGATACAATGACTGTGTGACGATATGTTCAATTCGGCAATGCGTACATCACAACGGAATTTCTCTGCGACCGTACTACTGCTCGGTGCCAACCAGAGAATTTTCAAGACACCAAGTCACTGTTTCTGAAATGTTGAGGTGAGGCGAAAGGACCTGCCATCCTCAAGAGATTTCATCAACTCTACTGCGACCGTTATATACCCACAGTGCCAGCCAGTGGAGTCAAAAAGGAACCAAAGGAAACGCAACAGGAACAAGACATATAACTGCAAAAAAGAAATATGGTATTGCTTTTTTTGGTTTGTGGGCTCCGCCTTCAATTGTCAGACTATGAGGTGACCCATGAGTAATGTTGCAAGCGCTATATGCATCTTGGGCGCTTATGTACATCTCTGCTGGTAACTACACGTCTATGTTGTTCTTGGTGAGGTAACTCTGTGATCAATGATTGGTCTAAGATAATTATATGTCCCTAGTTCTGAAGTCCATAAGGAATGTGAACTCATACTTTGAGGCTGCTCTCATGTTATGGGCTTCTTGTAGGACGTGTTTCTCTAAGTCACACGCCGAGAAAGAAAATCGCTGCTTCAGCTAGATTCACCAAAGATCAAGCATATGTGCAACTTATACTCATGTGCCACAATCAGACATTGGAAAGGGGGGCCCTGTTATTTTTTATGTGGGGCAGACTATGGCCCCTCTATATTCAAAAGGAAAAAAACATTGCAACCCATGACCAGCAATGAGGATGCTGTATGGTGTCACAAAATAAAATAAAAATATCATGACAGAAGAAAAAACTCAAAACAACACAGAACGACACAACGATTTTAACGTGGAAAACCCCTCCAAAGAGAAGAGGGAAAAACCACGGGCGCCAGCCAGCAAAAATCACTATATCGGGAGAGTTTACACAACGCCAGGGTTTTACAATGATACTACAACCCCATGCGGAAGCTTACGAGAGGTATATTCCATAGATGTGTTGGCCAAGCTCAATCCATGTTTCTCCGCTCTTGTTTAGAAAAGGGTCTGCCCTGTTGTGACACAAGCCTTCGACAGGAAGTCTCTGCTCTGTTCTATCCACAGTTAACCTTCGTTTGAATTTCGGATTACAACTCGACAGCTATTAGGCAAAATATTTCTTGAGATATTTTCCATTGATAGGAGGCATTGGACGCTCTCCATCTTGATTGATTAGTTGATAGGCTCCACCATCGTATACTTGCTCAATAATGTATGGTCCTTCCCATTTGGGCTCAAACTTTCCTTTGGTTTTCCCCATAAGAACAATTGGGCGTCTGAGAACAAGTACCAACTCTCTCTTATTGAATACTCGCGGTTTGACGAGTTTGTCATAGGCTCGCACCATATTTTTACGGTATAGCTCAAGATTCTGAAGTGCTTGTAGACGTTCTCCCTCGAGGGTATTCGGCTCTTCATATCGTCGACGTACTTGCTCGTTCTTAGTGAGTTCATCATGTATCGAAAATCGAAGCGAAGGTACCTCAACTTCAAGAGGAGGGACGGCTTCACTTCCGAAGACTAGAGCATATGGTGTACTTTGTGTTGGAGTGCGAACTGTCACACGATATGCCCACAAAGCTTCAAACATGCGATTGTTCCAGTCCTTTTTATGCTTATTGACTGTTTTTTTTAGTATCTTCCCCAAAGTTTTATTAAATGCTTCGATTAAACCATTGGCTTGCGCATAGTATCCGGTGGTGTAATTCCATTGTATTTTGTACTTCGCGGCAAACCTAAGCATCTTATGAGATTTTAAGGCCTTGCCGTTATCGGAAGTAATACGGTGAGGGATTCCGAAGCGGTGGATGATGTTCCGCTCCAAGAAGTTTATGACATTGTTAGTGTTCACTTCACGTAGTGGGACTGCTTCAGCCCATCTTGAGAAGTAATCTGTAGCTGCCAGGATAAAACGATGACCTTTGGAGGTTGGTGGGTCAATTGGACCAATGACATCAATGCCCCAAGCATCGAATGGCCAGGCGGGGATAGTGGGATGCAATGGGACAGGAGGTCTATGCTTAAAGTCTCCATGTACTTGACACATGTGGCATGTCTTGGCAACATCCAAACAATCAACCATAATTTTTGGCCAATAATACCCAGCCAATTTAATGTTATGATACATCTTTGCCCCACTTTGATGTCCTCCGCACACGCCAGAGTGCACTTCATTCAATATTTTGTCTGCCTCACATCGGGAAACACATCGTAGGAGGAATCCATCAAAAGCTCTCTTATACAGAACGCCCACTTTTAGTAGGTAGGAAGGGGCCCTTCGCAAGAATTGACGCCTAGTCACAGCATCATCAGGGAGCCTGCCGTGATTGAAATACTCTAAGAAGGGGATGCGCCAATCTTCTTCTTCAATATTAGCGATTACAACAACATTTACCTCGACCTCATGGGACAAGCTCTAGTACAGCGGGGAGCAGCCATCTTTCTTCTACCCTTACTTGTGCATGATCACCCTCAGGGAAGACAAGTGATGCCGCTAGCTTTGCCAATGCATCGGCTGATGAGTTCTCCCCCCGTGGAATATGATCAACCTGAATATTTTCAAATTTTGTCATTAGCTTCCGAGCGGCTTGGCAATAAGGTACCAACTCTGGCTTGCGAACTTCATAGACACCATTAACTTGTCTAATGATTAATTGGGAATCACCAAAAACATGCAAGGTGTGTATATTCATAGAGGGTGCTAACAATAAACCAAAGATGAGAGCTTCATACTCTGCTTCATTATTCGAGCACCCTTCTTTAAGAAGGGAAAATGAATGGTAGAAGGTTTCACTCGTCGGATTTTTGAACACGATCCCGACTCCAGCTCTCTTCCTGGGTGTTCCATTGAGGTCTTTCTCCATGCGAGAAGCACCATCAAAGTACAACTCCCATGTATTGGAGTTAACAGAGAACACCTCCTCATCAGGGAGGTCGGTTATCAAAGGCGAATCATCAGGTAGAGGGTGTGTCGCGAGAAAGTCAGCCAAAGCTTGCCCCTTGACCGCCTTTTGTGGCACATACGTGATGTCGAACTCCATCATCAAAACGGCCCATTTACCGAGCCTTCCTAGGAGCGCTGGTTGGCTTAGAACATACTTCACAGGATCCGCTCTTGCAATTAGCTGGATTTCATGAGACAACATGTAGTGTCTTAGTTTCTTTAGGGAGAAAATCAAAGCAAGGCACAACTTTTCGATACCTGAATAATTACACTCAGCGCCCACCATAGTACGACTGAGGTACTAGCATGCTACCTCCTTCCCATCATCATTCTGTTGTGCAAGGAGGGCACCTAAAGAGGCAGGTTGAGCTGAGATATAAAGGATAAGTGGTCTTCCTTTTACAGGTGCCGCTAATATAGGAGGATTTAACAAGTACCGTTTGATGCTTTCAAAGGCATTTTGGCATTGTTCGTCCCAATTGAAGGGTGCGCCTTTCTTTATGAGCTTGGAGAATGGTTGAATACGCCCTGAAAGATTGGATATGAACCTCCGAATATACGCCAACTTCCCCTGCAAAGACTTTAATTCTTTTAGATTTCCAGGTGGTGGCATTTGAAGAATTGCCTTAATTCTACTTGGCTGAATTTCTATGCCACGATGGTGAACGATAAATCCAAGAAACGCACCTGATTGAACGGCAAATGCACATTTGTGGGGATTCATCTTCAATTGATGTTTTCTCAACCTTTCAAACACAACACGGAGATCCTCCATGTGTCCACCTCGCTCTCTACTTTTTACCACCATGTCATCAACATAACATTCTACGGTTTGATGTATGAGCTCATCAAGAATGCGTGTCATGGCCCTTTTATAAGTGGAACCGACATTTTTCAACCCAAAAGGCATAACCGTATAGTGGAAATTGCCCCTAGGTGTTCTGAAGGCCGTGTCAATTGCATCATACTCGTCCATTTTTATTTGATTATAACCGGAAAATCCATCCATGAAAGATAAAGCACCATATCCTGTGGTCGAGTCAATTACTATCTCGGTAACTGGAATGGGAAAGTCATCCTTGGGACAAGCACGGTTTAGGTCACGGAAGTCCACACAAACACGTACTTGATTATTCTTCTTCATTACCGGGACAATGTTTGCTAACCAGCGAGCATACTGCACCTCCTTTATAAAATTAGCGTTGATCATCTTGTCCACCTCGGCGACTATTTGATCTTGTAGCTCGGGCCGAAAACGCCTTGGTTGTTGCTTTACTGGGCGGAACTGTGGATCAATTGATAATTTGTGTGTGGCGACCTGGGGATCAAGTCCGGGCATATCCTTGTATGACCATGCAAAACAGTCACGATATTCTGTCAGGAACACTCTATATTCCTCCCGTTCTTTAGGAGAGATATTGGCACTAACATATGTAGGCCGTGGATCTTCTTCAGTTCCCAAATTAATCTCTATTAGCTCATCAATAGTGAGTTGAACCTCATCCTCTAATTGTTGGGGAGCTGGAGCAGCATCAAGAACTTCCCCGTGAGCTATTGGCATTGCTTCATGCATCCTTGAGAGGAGATATTGCTTATTTCTTAAACCTTGGCATGCATTGGCTGCAGCCTTAAAAGATCGAGGTTGATGTTGAGACGGGTATATTGGCACTAGACCCTCCTCATCCGAAGACTCCTCCTCTTCTTGGTTGAAGAAGTTTGTATTTGCATAAGTGGTGCAACTATTAACTCATTGATTTTTATACATCCCTTCTTCATCATCTGAAGGATCCACATCATGATAACCAAGACCGTACTTGGGCCGAAATGATGTACCATTCTTGATCAGTCTCTCTGCTTCCTCCCACCATTCTTCACAAACAGAAGGCGGCGGGGGTAATCTGCTATTTATTTGCAGGAGAAATCCGTCTTTCTTAAACAAAGGGATCATTCTCTCTTCCACCTTCATGGTCATAAGCGCTGGATCCTCCTTACTCTTCACTCTTGGTAGCTGACATTCGACAACATATGGCTGTTTTTGTGGCACCTTGTAAAATATAGTTGGAAAGGTGTGATCATGTACATCTTGAACTGCAAGCACATCCAATGGTGTAGTAACCGAAATATACAATGATGGTGGTTGTGAAAGAGGAGTTGAACTTGAAACCCCCGATACGGCGTCTGGTGATTCTGTGCTTGTCTTTGTTGAAGTAATCGTAGGATTTTGGGAAATTCGTGCACGTAATAGGATAGGAGCAGTTGTAGACAATGTATTTCCTCCTTCACTCTTCCTTATTTGTGTGATCTGGGGAAAAGGGGTAGCGACATTTGCTTTCAACATTATTGGCTCAGCCATTGATAGACCTTTCCCAAGATGTTTGGGCATTGATACTTTTATTTCTGAATTATTATAACCACGAGGTATGTCTCCCTGCTTCCCTCCTGAAATACCATGTTTCAGTTGACTCGCACAGGGTGCAATGAGGAATTTCATCTCTGTCGTGGAAGGAGTAGTGTTCGGCGCAACTAGTATGTCAGCATTGGGTGTCGTTCTCCCCTGATGCTTCCCTTGCTCAATAGTTGGGAAATAATACTTTGCATCGGCATGATGCACTTCTTGGATTGTGTATGGCGTCATGTTCCCGGCAATACATTGTTGTTCTCTGTTGTTGTCCATGAATTTCAGGCATTGATGCAATGTTGATGGGACCACTCGGTATTTATGTATCCATGGTCTCCCCAAAAGTGCAGAATATGAGGCGTTGGCTTCTATGACAAAAAATTTCACTTTGAAGCTATATGATGACATCTGGAGCTTCAGTGTGATAACACCCAACGCTGGCTTAGCATGATTGTCGTACCCACAAATCACCACCTCGGTGGGGCTTAGATCATCCATTACATATCTCGCTCGAGCCAAGCTTCGGATGGGCAAAATATTCACCGCGGAACCGGGGTCGATGAGTATCCTCCGAAGATGTGCAGATCCAATATTTCCCTCAATGTAGAGTGGTCGATTATGATTCCCATGTTCCAATACTTGATCTTCATCAGAAAATG
Organism: Avena longiglumis; assembly: GCA_030063025.1. Classification (NCBI taxonomy): domain Eukaryota; kingdom Viridiplantae; phylum Streptophyta; class Magnoliopsida; order Poales; family Poaceae; genus Avena; species Avena longiglumis. The sequence goes on from CP125976.1 coordinate 82,988,181, forward strand.
ATATTTGATTAGTATAAAGCAGGTTTTCGAATAACCTATGTTTTGCCATTGCTGCTTGATAATGTTCAGGTTTTTGTAGAGCTTTGATGAGAGCCTCTCTAAGATCTGGTAGAAGTACCAATGCATCATAAACACTTAGGAGTGCTCGGATACGTTTCAAGTGAGCTATGACGTTATATTCTACATCATGCTCCTTTTCATGTTCTTCTCTCGTCTTTTCTTGCAGACCTTTGGAAATAGTCGTTTCTCTATTAACCGCTGATTTCTCTTTTTCCATCCTGTATTGCTTAGTTTTTATGGGTTCTGGCAATTCTCTTCCCCCACGCAAGTTCATGTTTACTTCCAATCTCTCTTCACTCGGTCCTGCATCACCCCGCAGTATTTCATGTTCTTGCTGCGTCAGAATTACTTCGCCTTCAGAGTCATATGGGTCCTCATTTGAGCCAACCATGTTACATGAAACATTTTGTGTACTTGATTCTGGTGTATCCGTCAAGTCACTTTTTGTATTCTGAGACGACCAATCCCAATTTTGTGGAAAGAAATGGGCTAAGGTTTGATGTGTTGGTTTTGCTCGCGGGAAGGGCTCATCCCCTTCTGACTTGGGAATAAATCTTGGTGGCATATGTCGACGACTCGGATCAGGCCTCCTCATAATATATGGTGATGTAGTGGGTGGTACATGGGGAGTACGCGGTGCACTATGATACCTATTTCCTTGATAGCGTCTATGATGGACCCTATTCCAAGATTGTTTGGCATGATCAGATGTCACAGGGGTAAGGCAAAGTCCCTCTAACTGACACTCGACCTCAGAGAATGGCATCCAATATGTATCTTCTTGATTCGATTTTCGATGTCGTTGTTTTCGAGTTGACACCATGTTGGCTGGATGAAAGCTAGGATTTACGTCTTCTGGATCCAAGTTTAATTTTTTTCCATCAATTGCTCTCTGTAACCACTCTTTAAAGGCAACGCAATCTTCAATCACATGACCAACATATCTATGGTATGGACAATAAAGCGGGTTTTCATCATCCCCGCCTCGATCAGTCGACGGTTCGCAAGTTTAAAACCCCTTGCTGCAGAGTTGATTAAAGAAAGTCTTTACTAATTCCTCCGAATATGTATTGCTTTTTAGCAATTCATGAATGCTAGGACGAATTCTCGCTCGATCATTCGTTTGTCCGAAGACATGCATATTTTGACGGGGTGCCGTAGCCATTCCAGATAATCTAGTAGTATTACTTTCTGCTTGTTGTACTTTAGGCTTGTTGCCATTATCAAATGGTTTTGCCGTAGACTGGAACTTCTTTGTGTAATCCGAGGTGCCTGGATTCCTGTAACACCCTCAGAATCGGACCTATGCAAGTTTGAGCAAAATTCGCCAAACCCGCATAGAAACGATTCAAAGGTGCCCACCAGGCACTTTCGTGCGGGTGGAAAACGAAGTAATAACATTACACAACAGTCCTCATTGGGACCCACAGAACAAATATATATAACAGCGACTCAAAGAGTCAAGAATACAGATATAATATACAAAGATCCAAATCACCTTGAAAAATGACAGAGCGTCCGACTACGGACAAGATGCAAGTGGGGCTAAGAGCCCTGAAGAATAACCAATGGCGTCCATAACCCTGCCCAGGCCAAGCCGGAAGGGTAACCCTGCTAACGACGTCGAGCTCAAAACCTGCTCAAACAAAAGGGGTGCCGACAAAGGGCAAGGGAAAAAGAGGAGGCCAAGATCTTGAGGCCAAGACACGCGAGGCTAGAATTCCGTCCTCGCCACATAGGTATGGTGGATCGAGCGGCAATGCAAGATGCTCTAAACAACCTATAGAGACTCGATACAACTGGCGGTTATCAGAGAGGGGTAAGAGTGACCTATCCGGATCCAACCTGAAGCTAACACCAAACAAACCCATCCTGGCGTTTCCCCCTCGAGACCAAACGAGGAAGTCAGCCGAGGAACTCACACAGTTGGCAGTTTTACTTATTCAGTTATCATTATGCACTTTACTAGTCGGTTTAGATAATCGCCCGATAAAATAAGCAGGGCACTTTTAGTTAACCATTCCGTTATAGTTACAACACTTACTAATCGACAGATAGCATGAGATAACCCAAAACCCAAAGAGCTTGTTGGTACTTTTATTCAGCCATTCCGCTAGAAGTTGCAATACTTACTAGTCAGGTACAATGGTCGCAAGCGACAATCCAAACAAGCAATTGTGGGCAGTATTATTTAGTCATTCCATTATAGTGAAGCTGATTACTAGTCATTATAAAGTCAAATTTATAACATTAAACTTTAGTTATGCTTGTCTATGATCGAGATATCGTCTAAGTCGTCCATATCCGCGGACACGGCTTTGAAAGTTTTACCCCGGGTGCACCAATAGCAACACACGCCGATCAACCTCGAAAACCAAATCAAAACCCAACGAGGCTTTCACGACCGAACAATCACAGATTCGAAATATTTCAGGGGCCACCTTAAAGTAGAACCCGCAACGGTTAGAATGACTTTAGACGGACTTAAGGTTTGTGGGGCGGTAAACGATCGGGAACCCGAAGTGGCTGGGCTTGTCGCTACCACGTAAACGGGTCACAATTCCTAAACAGTACAGTGTGCTCCTCACATAAACGTAAATACATAAGTAGCATGGCATAAGTACAGGATAGTAAATAAAACCTCAAACTAGTTTGTGTCCCCAAGAAATAAGACTGAATCAAGCTCGTCTGGGGGTCCCATATACCTCCGGATGTGGATAGCGCGATAAATCAAGGAATGTATCAAGTACTCGGGGTCTTACGGGACACAAGTGGGCGTTCGGAAACCAAATATTATCTATCACCCACCGATGCCTCTGCTTATTTCAATTTTAGTTGTTAAACAGGAATTAAAGTGAACGATAAGTAAAACTATGATCATCTCCAACATCAACCTGCGGCAATTCATCAACAACTGTGGCACTTGACAGCACGCATAAAGACTTGAGCAAGCGACCACGACGCCAAGTCCAACTATCTACCAAACAATGTAATAGGATGTGTCCAAGGCAATATAGGGCTGCACGGTATATATCACGGCACGGAAACTAGAGCATCGCAACACGTATAGCAATAGATCAACAGGAGGGAATAAAGACTATAAAAGTAAGATAGGTAGAAAGGGGATGCTCACGAAAACATTGTCGAAGGTTCAACCAAGATCGGCTCACATCAACTCAACGGCCTTATCCGCGAAGAAGCAAAACACTAGAAGAAACACCGGATGCAATATTCAATACTACAGCAAAAGATCGGCATGATGCATGCATGATGTATGACATGGCAAAGGTGCGATGCAATTAGGCCATATTAAGTGGAACCGGGTTCCGACAATTAATTAGGTGGTTCATGTTATTTATCTACCCCGCAAATTAAATGTTGTTTTAACATGACAAGGGATAGTACCGGGTTCGCTACACCAATTTAAATGAGGCCAATATAAGGCTAGATTTGCCCGCATATGGGCCCCATATTTAATTATTAGGTGAATCGGCATAAGGCCCCCAAACCACAAGAGATGCATGCGAGATGAATGATTATTATGCGACAAGTTGATATCATTTATAAAAATAGGGTATCGAGGAAAAAGGTCACACATTAGGGTCTCGACGGTCTTGGGGTTCCGGGGTTCGGGGTCAGGGTCCAGGGTTCGGCGAGGTCGTTCTCGGACTCAGGGGTAGGTCTTGGCGCATCCGGGGTCTTCGGGTCATGTTGTCGGTCATGGCGTTCGGGACGAAGTACTTGTCGCATCGTGTCTCGGTGTCCTCGGGTCCGATTGTAGATCTCGGCGTCCTTGAGGGGGGTGTACTTGTCGTGTTCGGGACGAAGGACTTCGCGTCCGGTGGCGATCTTGTCGTCCCGTGTAGACGTCCTCGGTGTCGGGGAAGATCTTGAGGTTCCACGGGATCGGTCTTCGCCTCCGGGAACGGGTCTTTGGGTTCTCGGCGAACCGTGTTACGCAATCCGGGTAGTGGGTCTTGACGTTTCATGTCGAAGGTCCGAGGAAGATCCTCACCGTGGACTCCGAGGCACACCAACACGCCACCTTTGTGGGCATTGCCCATCGACTCGATGATGCCCTCCAGACGAAGACGCAGATCTGCACGCACCGGGGTTCTTGCCGACGAGGCGTAGCTGCACCTTCATGGTCCTTGGCTGATGCGGCCAGACAGGTGAGGCTCTGGCGATGACAGGCTGGGGAAGAAAGGCGGCCGCAGGTTGGTCTCGCGAATCAGAGCACACGGACGGCTCAAGGCGAGGAGGATGCAGGCCGTCGAGGAGGCTCATGGGCGCCTGACGGGGGCCCATGGAGGACAGGTGGCGGGGAGGAGCGGCTCAGCGAGCGCGGCGAGGAGGCGGGAAGAGGCGGAGAGGCCGGAGGAGCACGGGCGCGCGGAGAGGGAACGGCGGTGCCGGCGAGGATGGTGGGCGAGCGAGGCGGGTCGGCGCTGGGACGGAGGAGGCGCGGCCTGGGCTCGGGCGAGGCGGCGGGGCGGCGGGCGGGTGGAGCTCTTGGCGGTTGGCGGAGCTGAGGGGCGGGGAGAGGCTGGCGGCGGGCGGGCGAAGCGGCGAAGGACGACGACGAGGTGGTGGGCCCGAGGCCGGGCGAAAGGCTGCGCGGGTTGGAGGCGCAGTGGGTGGCGGAGGCGGAGCGAAGCGTGGCCAGCGCCACGGAGAGAGAGAGGAGAGCATGGAGGGAGGAGAGAGCGGGCTGGTGGCGTCGCTGCAGGTGCGAGGTGGGACCGGGGTGCTGCGTGGTTTTCGAGGGGGGTGTGGGGTTATGTGGGTCCGGGTGCTGTGGCTGTGGTGTGCGGTGTGAGGGAGTGTGTGCTGCAGGTGCGTGTGTGGGATGGGTGAGGTGTGGGTGAGCCGGGCAGGTGGGTTTAGAGGGAGAGGAAGTGGGGGTGGGCTAGGTGGCAGTTTGGGGTTGGTTAGGGGAGGGAAAAAGGTGAGGTGTCAGCGTCTGGTTGGCCAGGGTGATGTGGCTGTTTGGTTGGGTAGATAGGGATGGTGAGTTTAGGATTTAGAGGGGCCGGTCTATTTGGACCGATTTAATTTCTGGGGCGGTCGTTCGGGTCAATCGGCCCGTTCGACTGCCCCGCTAAAATAATTAATATTTTTATTTATTTCAAACAAGACTTTTGCAACCCGATAACAGACAAAACAAAATAGTCCGCCAATTCCGGGTTTTGGCGTTTGAATAAAGATGGGGCGTTTTTAGAAAACAACACGGGCTTTGCAAACATAGTTTTATGCAACCAACACATGATGATGACGATGCAATGCACAAATTCAACGCGATTTTCTATTAGTGGTTTTGCGGGATGCCACAATTCCTATACAATTCCATGATATGTGGAGCCTTTTCGAACTCCAATTTAGTAGTAGCTACAGCGTTACCAAGAGCACTGAATGTTTTTGGTTCACGCCGAGACACTTCTAATGACCAGTGTTGTTGCATTCCATGGACACACATATCAACCGCATCTTCCGGATGCATCTCTCGGGTCAAACGCATAGCTATTAAGTAAACCGAACAATGTAGTCATCAATCTTTTCATCGCTTCCTTGTTTTATTTGTGACAGCTCGAGTAGGGATGTATCTTTGCTCATGCTAATGAAGTGATATTTGAATAGATCTTTCATTGTCTGCCAATTACGCACCGAACCTGCTGGAAGGCGGCTGTACCAATGAAAATCCGGACCTGTTAAAGTTGACGAAAATTGACGAAGTAAAAGGGAGGGTGTATTAGCCGTGTCTCCACAAGATGCCTCAAAATACACAAGATGCTCCCGTGCGTCTTCATTCCCATCAAACTGCATGAACGTAGGTGGATGCCATCCGGCCGGAAAGGCCACTTTATCATGCCATGCCTCGTATGGCTTCTCTAGCTCACTTTCAAGAACTCTAGGGGTATGTTCTTCTGCTATTTGCTTCATCTTTCTATTGAAATCTTTTGTCATGTCATGATAACCTCTTAGTGATCCTGGTTGTGCGGCTGATGTAGAGTATGTGGGCCCAACCGGCGCATTGAGATGTATTCCACCCATAGACCGAGGTTGTTCAAAAGCCACATGTGCACGAGGTGTATGCTGAAATTGCGCCATGGCTTCTAGTTCAGCAACTTGTGGATCTATTGTTTGTGGAGGAGGATTAGCAGGTTGTGCTCCATTTGCGGCGAGGTTCGCGATCATACCAAATAGTTGGTCAATCTTTGAGTCGATAGAATCTATCCTTCTGCCATAATCTGGTCCTTGTGAACCCATGTGTTGAGCATCTGAAGCTCCTTCACCTCCAACCTGAGTTGATAATGGTGCTGTTGGTAAGTCACTATGATTTTTTAGGCTAGCTCGTGCAGCTGCTGCTTCGTTGTCCTGATCAGAATGAACTTGAACTGACGCGAGGTTCATAGCTCCGAAAACACCTCCATTATCCGAAGACCTTGAGGCCGAAAATTCGGGATGATCAGGAGAACCTAATATTTCCCGCGATGATGAAGAGGGATTTTCGTCCGATTCCTCGTCACTTGTTTTTCCGTCGCTGGAACTAGTATGTGAAAATATGGTAGTTCCTTGAGCTACTTTTCTCAACCGTGTAACAGCTCCGCTTCGTTTTGCGATTTGCTTGACCTGATGTTGATCAGCGGGAGTCGAGAACTAATGATTGCATACGGTCTACTATAATCACCTGTGCTTAATAAGATCTTCTTGTCAGGAGTTTGGTCACCAGTTGATGTCAACGGGAGACATGATGCAGATACTATTGCCTCTTTCCTTTCCTTTGTTAGAGGATGCCTTTTTGAGTGTTCCTTTAAATGCATCGAATTTCTCGTGAATAAAGGAATAGGATTTGGTAGAGTAGGTGTTGCCTGCCAAAACCCACCGGCGAGCAGCGACTGACAACACGGAGAGCCGGGAGGCTCCCAGGACTGCTGTTGGGCCCTGGTCCCTCGGGCGACGGCCCAAAGCTCCGACACGCCCCTGCTTGGTTCGAGATGCACCCGACCTATACCTGGTCAGAAGGTGAAGGATTGCTCATTGATTTCCTGCATGATAAACAAGTATCGTAAAATTCGAGCCGTAATCGGCTCCTGTGTTTCGTAAATCGCTCCTAAAGCCAATTGCCCCATGGTTCTGCGTTAGATTTATGATAACATGGGGTTTTGCTTGATCACTATAAGTTAAATCGATCTACGATAGTCTAATGTTTTCACCACGTAATTGGAACATCCTACGTGATTGAGCCCGGTACGCATAAAAGATGAAGAATATTAACCCTAGAGGAGGCCTAATAACCAACATAAAGCCAATTACCTAACATCCTCTCTAGAACGAATAAGCCACGCCTTTATGCATTATCGATCGTTCAACCCGTTTGTAAGGCCTGACTACGTAGATATTAAACTAAACCTTGGCGAACAAGGTACAACTATAACAGATCGAATCGACTAAATAAAGATCAAGCAAGGTGCTACCCTTGCACTTTGGGAAAAGGTGCAAGGGTAGCGAGATAGCTAGAGGTAGCATAACTCGATTTATAGTAATGCAAAAGCACCGATGCTAGCCTCAAACGATCTATGATAATGGTATTACTCGCCATCAACAACGCTTCAGTACGAGTAAAAACCAGGTAATGAATAAGTAGATACTGCCTAGATCGCGAGATGCGATCTAGGCAACATGGCACTTACCCGAAAGAAACCCTAGAAACAAGGGGTGGCGATGCGCCGAGATTGTGTTTGTTGTGAACGTGGTTGTCCTCTTTTCTTCGATAACCTTAGGTACATAGTTATAGTCCGGAGACTCTCTACTTTTGGAATAACTCTACAACTCTATCTTTACCTAAACATAAACGGAACCTAAACAAACACGAAACCTACTATGATACACGGGCAATTTAGCCCAAATCCACGCACTAGGCCGATCCAACAATACGTTGAATATATGTATCTTCCAAGCCCATCTTGATCACGGCCCATCTCCGTCTCTGGCCAAAATACGGTGATAACATGCCCCTCGGTTTTGGTAATGATAATTCCAAAACCACTGTGTGTTTTTTCCTCTTCTTCTTTTTTTATCGGGCTCAGAGATGTAATGCGTGGCGTAACGTAACCGCCACGCTACCCCTTCATCATGATGCCTGTCCTCTCAACTCCGCAAGTGCATGATTTGACGATTTTGGCAAAGGTAACTGGGAAACCGCTACGGCATTGAACCGTCATTCCACTATTCCCTTATTTAAATCAGCCTGTCAGTTCGCAGTCCCCATCCTCCTCCGGTTGCGTAAAACCCTCTCCTTCGCCGAAAACCTCTTTCTCGCCATGGCCTCCTTCGCTTCCTCCGGTGTCCTCCCACGCCCAACTCGATTAGCGACCGAGAGCCGACGCCAGAGCACCCGCCCACGGGCGGCAGAAGATTTCGCCCACGATGGTGGGACGAAAGGGATCGATTTCGCCGCCCGTCGAGGACGACGCGCATCGACGACGGCGAAGAGAGCCAGTTCCTCGCCGACGGGAACGGAGGCGAAGAGCAGCGACGACGCCTGGTCGTGGGACGGCGTCGACACTTCCGACGAGGAGGAGGAATCGGAGGAGGACACCTCCTCCGACGAGTATCCGCCGATGAAGCGCTTCCGCGCCGGGTCCAGCGAAGATACTGAAGATGACGACGAGGACAAAGAGGTCCCCGTCGGTTTCTTCAGCAGCAGCAGCGAGGACGATGCCGCAGCGGCCGAAGACAATAAGAGGACGGCGGCGACGACAGCGGCGACGACGACCTCGGCTTAGATTAGGAATCAGTAGCAATAGCCGTAGCAGTTGTAGGCCCCTTTTGTAATCGATCATCCTGTAAGCGATGATCTTTTGAATGAATAAAAATCTGCCTCCCAAATATTGTTCCTTTTTGCTTCAATTTTGCCGACAACCGAAATAGGCCGATGCTTCAGAAGTCGATGACACTGTATCGGCTTTCGACATACTGCACACACACAGTCAAACAAGTCAAATCGCACAGAGCCGATGACTACCCGATGACTACCCATCGGCTTCTCCCAAATAAAAAACGTTGACAGGGTCAAACTTCGGTTGCATCCTTAGACACATTACAACGGCCACTTCTTGGTTTCAAATGATGACCTGCGACCTTCCTCAATCACGGGCGACCCAAATCTCCACTTGCCCATCGAAAAACGTGCCCCGTACAAACGACTAGTGATAAGCAAAGATGAAGATGACTAAGCTGAGATCGCCAAGGTGGACCTGTTTGTAACATGTGCATCGGCTATATATCTCCTTTTTTTTATTCAGCCGTGATTAACCGAGTCGCGCATGGGCCAAGAATAAAATCTTTGATCAGGGTTTTTATTCAGCCGATTTTCAGCATCGGCCCCCATATTTTTACTGTCCATCATCTCACGTGCCTTTACTTAGCCGATTTTATGTATCGGCCCCTCGAGTTTTACTATCCAACATCCCACATGCTTGGGAAATATTTCTTGAGATGTTGCCCGTTGATCGCCATCGGGAACTTTACGCCATCCAACCGCCGAGCATGTATGCTTTCCTCTTAAAACTTGGTCAACCCTGACGGACTGCCAATTTGGAGACCATTTACCATATGTCGCGTCCTTAGTCCCCAAGGGCAACACAGCTTCCCATACCAGATTACCAACGTGGAACTCCTTTGGCTTCACTTTCTTGTTGTATGCACGAGCTACTTTGGCTTTGTTCTCTTTGATTTTCTCGAGTGACCATAGCGAGCTCGTTAAATCCTCTACACCGCCACTCATCGTGCGTATTCTTCATCGTTAGATCGTCCCTAAAAGTGACGCGTCTTGATCCAGCCGTAATTTCCTGTAGGACGGCTTGTCCATATACTAGATGGTATGGTGAGGTTTTTATTGCTCCATGGCATGACATACGATAAGCCCATAACGCCTCGACAAAACCTCGTACAACGCTTGGGTGCTCATCGACTTTTCTCTTGATCAACTTGATGAGACTCGATTGACGCTCAGCTTGCCCATTTGCTTGAGCATAGTATGGAGATGATCTAATCAGCTTAATCCCCATGTCCTCGCAGAATTTTCTAAACTCGAGAAATAAAGACCGAACCTCCATCGGTCGTGATAGTTTGGGGAATCCCAATCTATGGATGACATGTTCCTTCACAAAATTGATAACATCCTTCGAGTTTATCGACTTCATTGGGACAGCCTCCACCCATTTTGTGAAGTAGTCATGATAGCCGTGATCCACATGTGGCCTTTGCTTGATGGAGGATTGATTTTGCCGATCATATCCATGCCCCACCCTCGGAATGGCCAAGGCTTGATGATGGGGTTCATTGCTGACGCGGGCACCATCTGGATTTTTCCAAACTTCTGACATGCTTGACACCCTTTGTAGTAGTTGAAACAGTCCTCAAGCATGGTGGGCCAATAAAACCCCGATCCTAATCAACCATTTCATCTTATGAGCCGATTGGTGAGTTCCACAGGCGCCTTCGTGTACCTCGTGTAGGAGCTGATTGGCCTCGGCTGACCCCAGGCATTTGAGCAATAGCCCTTCCAGAGTCCCAGAAACATGTCATCCCCAATAAGCACATACTTCATGGCTTTGTACCTTATCCGTTATAGGTGCCCTTTTTAATCTTTCAAGTAATTGAAGATATCGGCTCTCCGATCGCCTGTGAACTCATCAACGTCGGCTCCTTCTACCACGCCCTTGTATCCTCAAGCCATCTGCAAGATCGTCGCCTCGGTATTCTCGCGATCTTGGGATCCAAGTGAAGTTTACGACCGAATTAAGGCCATCACCGCGCGGCAGCCATAATGGGAAGAGGGACTCGCTCGCACTTGTAGTCCTCCGTGAGCCGGAAATCACCAACTTGGAGTCTCCAAAATTTCCACCGCTCGCCCGGCCGAGGAGTAACTCCATCCCTTGCATATCGCCTCGCACTCGCCACATTGTTGGTGCGAGAGGTAGACAACTGATGGAGAAGGAAAATGTTCGGGCGACACGAGTAAAATGCCGATGCCGCAGCCATCGTCACAAACCGATCCGTCGAAAACATGGCCCACGCCTTATGGACAGGCGGCTATGTTTGTGTTGATCCTTTCAGCGATAAGATCGCCATTGTCCCTTAATCGCTTTCGCAGTTGATACCGGATATCAAACTCGATAATGCAAACATCCATTTGCCCAAACGGCCTTTTAACATAGGAGCCGACAAAGATGTGCTTTATGACATCCGATTTGCATATGATGATGATCTCTGCCGATAGCAAAATGTGGCGCAACTTGGTGCGGTGAAAATGCATGAGGCACAACTTATCAATATCGGGTACCTCGTCTGCGTCCGGCATCCTCGCTTATGTAAAAGACGACCGCCCAGCCCATCATGAACTTGCACCACTACCGAGGCGATGGACGTGTCGCCCATCGACAAGTAAATGTAGAATGGCTCGTCAGTCGAGGTGGAATTAGCACGCGGCTTTGTCAAATATTCTTTGATCTCGCCAAAGGCTCGTTGTTTACGCCCCGGAATTCCTCGTCGGATTTGATTTTACTAGCCCCATGAACGGCTCAATCCTTCCCGAGATTGAGATGAATCTTCGGCGAAGTTGATCTTGCCGATAAGGGATCAGTTCTTTCTTCGTGGTGGGTGGCTTCATCGTTCGCCTCCTCGACTTTTCAGCCGATCTCAATTCGCGTTCATGGACCAAGAAACCCAAGAACTGACCGCCGTCACCCGAAGGCACACTTCTTCGATTCATCTGTAGGTCAATTTTCTTGTTCGTCCAGACACGCTGCGATCGTCCAAGTGTCCGCTTGCTGAAGCACATTTGACCACGTCGTCGATGTAGATTTCCACCGGTTGCCGATCAGGTCATGGAAAATATAATTCATGGCCCTTTGGTGCGTGGCGGCATTTTTAGTCCAAACGTCATGACTACATATTCAAATAACCCCACGGACCCCGGGACTCAATGCAGTCTTGTGTATGTCTTCGGAGCCATGAAGATCTGGTTGTACCGGCATTGCCGTCCATGAAGCTCAAAATTTTATGACCAAATCTGCATTGATCAATGTTTACGCCCGCATCGGATATTCATCCTTTGGGGTAGCTCTGTTGAGATCTCGAAAATCTATAGCAACACGCCATTGACCGCCTTCTTCTCCACGTGCACGATACTAGAAATCCATTCAAAGATACCCGCATGGTCTCGATCAACTTGGCATCAACATTTTCTCAACCTCTTTCTTGACTTCTTCCGAATTTCGCCTTCATTTGTTGTGCTCATTCTTTAAACGGCGAAATCCTTTTTGAGCGGAGTCGATGCTCGATGATGCTCCTGTCAACCTGCATCTCTGTAGTCCCAGCGGCGATGGATATTGTTTCAACAGGCTATCATCGGGCCCGCAGACTTGGTTCTAACTTTCTGGCGATAAATGTTGGCCGTGGCTTATCCCGTGACCAATGTCGATTTCTTCTAGCTCATCGGTGATGTAAACCCGCACTTAGCTTTCCGTCACCCGTCAAATCGACGCTAAACACAGCAAACGGTGGGTGAGGACAACAAAATAATTTGGGCGATCGCTTGAATCGGCCCCTTTCGTTGCATCGACCAGGACGGTTTACACCTCATTATTTTACGAGGGCGAGCATCTCTCGCTACGACTACCGAGCCGCTTGTCGATGATCGCTGCTTTTTATTTTTGTGGCCGATCGCATGGATCGGCCGTACCACCGATGATCGTGGGCTTTTCTACTCTGTAAGGCCGCGGATAAGACCAGCCTCACCCCGCTTTTTGTAGCTTCAATACGCCGCAGCCGCCTAGATTGATTCGGAGATCGGCTCTTGGTCTTCGCTTCCCGACGCTCATGCCAGCTATGGAGATCTCGATAGAATCGCTTGCGTGGATGACCTCCACTTCGTCTCCATCCCACCGGATCGATCGATGCATTGTGGACGGATGCAGCAATTAGCGTGAATCAATCCCTTCCTAGCAAGACCGTGTAAGTGCTCTTGCGTCCACGACGAAGAATGACGGGTACGGTTTTCCTGCCCATCGTCAAGTCCACGCTCAAGACGCCTTGCGTTCAAGACCGACCGCTGAAGTCGCCAACGTGACGCTGGTTTTGATCAGATCTGCGGTGGGCGTCCCAAACGTCGTAGCATGGAGTATGGCATGATGTTGATCGCCCGGTGTCCACCAACATCTTCGACAAGTTGCCCATTGATGTAACCTCGGTGGGGCTTTTAGATGTTTGTAACCCTTCTCACGTGGCTTCTAAAGATAACGGCCGTGGGCGCGATCAAAGTGTGCCACGGTAGCTCATCGCTTCTTGGCGCGCGAATTCGACGGAGTACGAACACCATGTTTGTGCCAGCCGATGTCTTTGCATCGGCTTTTACCGGTTTAGGCGCCACTCTTTCCGGGCGGTCCTCCGCTTCCACGTCTGCCTCACTTTGACGGCGGATCAGGTGCTTTCTTCAAAGCGTGGAATCTGCGCTCAGCTTCCTCTAAATTCTGCTGCACTCTCGCTTACGGGTGTGTTCGAGTCCGCTGGGCACCACCTTGGACGGTGATACTGTCTTCGCCCTTGCCATCTTTTGGCTCCTCGAGGTCTTCGCCGGCGGACTCCTGTGACGGCCACAGGCTGAAGAGGCCCTAGACGTTTGAATACCGACCGGCCTCGTGTCTTCCTTTCTTGACCGCATTCAGGCGCTTGTCGATTGTAGGCAATCGGCTCATTCCTCGCCCAAGAATACGAAGAAAGGACAATCCCAATGCCTGTCTGCGCCTTCCTTCTTTTTCGACGGCCCCCTAGCAAGGCGCTCATATCCTTCGTCGTCTCTGTCGCGCCAGCGACGTTGGTCATACTGGCGTTCATACTTGTTAAGGAGATGCGTAGAATGTGGCTTCTGATATCGCACTCTCCTCACTTGTTCCTCTGTTAAGTACCGCTTTGTCATTGTGGTGGGCGTCGCATGGACTAGCCTCCTTTCTTTCCTTGCCCCGAGAGCGACCACCGTCCTCCTTATGCGTGTCATGGTGGTATCCGACCACCCATGTTAACGCCGAACGAGAAATCCAGCTTACGTCTTGCGGAGCGACTGAGTTCTACCATGTTGACGCCGGGAAATGGGTTTGTGTCCACTTTCATGGCGAACTGCCCAACGATCAGACGGCCTTGCTCGATCGCCATTTGGATTTGGCGGCGCAGCTCTTTGCACTCGTTGGTGGTGTGAGTGAACGAATGATGCCACTTGCGGTATGGTCTCCCGTTCATTCCCTGAGCCGTAGGGATTTTGTGGCCTTCGGGTAAGCTCGGTACTTCTCCTTCAAAGAAGAGGTCGAATATCTGCTCGCCTTTGCTCACATCGTCGAACCCTTTCGCAGCCCTTGTCGTTCACCCACTTGCGTGCCACGGGATCGCCCCGAGCCCATTCAGCACGGCCACCTCCGGTCCTGCGTAGGATCTTCTTCTTCGCATCGACGGGCTTATCGGACGCTTGAATTTGTCTTGGTACAACTCGTGGTGGCGCTGCATACATCGCCGGTTTACGGGCCATGCGCTAATGAGTTGTATTCTACCGAACGCCAGATCCTTGATGGGTCTTGAGAGACCTAACACGCTAGCTCGACCGCTTCCTTCTCGCTTAAGCAGCCGAGTAACATCGATTCTTGACAGTCTGGCTGGATGTACTACGGATTTCTCGCTTCACGCGCTTTGTGCCGGTCAAGAATGCCACCTCGAGCCTCAATGGTACCGGATGTGGAACCGCTCTTCCGCTTGCTTCGGTATGAATTGAATCGGTGGTAGTGGTGTACCACCCAAAGGCTGGTCTGTCGGAGATTGCGCAAAGAATCTTACGCCATCGATCCGATGCGAAATCATGCCTAGTTGTGCGGTATCGGCTTATGTGCTCGATCGAGCTCGACCCTTCCGACCACCGAACCTTGAGAAATCGGGGAGCTTATACTTGGGTGGCGCGGAATTAGATCAAACTTCGTTGGGTACGGCTTTGAATAGCCGGTTGTCCTTCTCTTGACGCGGCCGAACTGTCCCCGAGGATGGTACCGATTTGCTCCATCGTTTGAGCGTGGGGCTAAATTCTCATGACTTGTCCTGATGGCATACTTGGCTAGCCACGCCTGTTTGTCAGCGTCTATCCCAGCCATCGCTGCTCGCATACGCCTGCTCAAGATCTGTCCCAAGCACTCTGCGCAGAAACTCCTGCGGTTGCAATCTGTTTGGTGCGTGTCAGGTTATTGCAGTCCGGCACGTAGGCGCATATATATCCGTGTGGGATCTCCTTAGGTGGCTCAAACAGGAATTGGCAATCGCCTGGGTCGCCTCCAGCCTTGTAGACGACGTAAGCCGCTGCTCCTGGCGGCTCTGGAGCGGCAAGTGCGAACGGGAGCTGTGGCCTGGTTTGGAGCGGTCTTTCTCCCTGGTGAGTCCCTAAAGTAGGTCCAGACGGAGAGTACTGATGCTTCATGATCTCCTGAACTACGCGAACCGCGACTCGCTCGAAAGCGTTCACCAGGCTCTCAGAATGGCGGTGCAAAGAATGAGCCACCATGTAGTTGACTTCCTGTCGTAGGGCTCTGGTGCGCTCCTCCGAAGGAACAGACAGATCCACCTCATTAAGAGCGCCCTCGGGGGAGAACCCTTTCCATCTGATGCCATGCGTACGGGTCCTCTCAAAAGAGCTGATGAGGTCTTCCTCGAAGAGGGCCTTGATCTCGTCGTACTTGGCCTTGTGCTCGTCAGGTGATCGTTGTAAAGGGTGCATTCTCCATCGCAGCGGGTGTTGGTGTAGACGTTGTTGAAGGTCCCACTGGCGTGCGAATGTGTTGCCTGCCAAAACCCACCGGGCGAGCAACGACGACAACACGGAGAGCCGGAGGCTCCTGGATCGCCGTGGGCCCTGGTCCCTCGGGACGGCCAAAAGCTCCGCACACGTCCGGCTTGGTTCGAGCGTGCCACGACCTATACCTGGTCAGAAGGTGAAGGATTGCTCGATTGATTTCTGCATGATAAACAAGTATCGTAAAATTCGAGCCGTAATCGCTCCTGTGTTTCAGAATCGGCTCCTAAAGCCGATTGCCCCATGGTTCTCGCGTTAGATTTATGATAACATGGGGTTTTGCTTGATCACTATAAGTTAAATCGATCTACGATAGTCTAATGTTTTCACCACGTAATTGGAACATCCTACGCGTGATTGAGCCCGGTACGTACAAAAGATGAAGAATATTAACCCTAGAGGAGGCCTAATAACCAACATAAAGCCAATTCGGAACATCCTCTAGAACGAATAAGCCACGTCTTTATGCATTCCGGATCGTTCAACCCGTTTGTAAGGCCTGACTACGTAGATATTAAACTAAACCTTGGCGAACAAGGTACAACTATAACAGATCGAATCGACTAAATAAAGATCAAGCAAGGTGCTACCCTTGCACTTTGGGAAAAGGTGCAAGGGTAGCGAGATAGCTAGAGGTAGCATAACTTCGACGATAGTAATGCAAAAGCACCGATGCTAGCCTCAAACGATCTATGATAATGGTATTACTCGCCATCAACAACGCTTCAGTACGAGTAAAAACCAGGTAATGAATAAGTAGATACTGCCTAGATCGCGAGATGCGATCTAGGCAACATGGCACTTACCCGAAAGAAACCCTAGAAACAAGGGGTGGCGATGCGCCGAGATTGTGTTTGTTGTGAACGTGGTTGTCCTCTTTTCTTCGATAACCTTAGGTACATAGTTATAGTCCGGAGACTCTCTACTTTTGGAATAACTCTACAACTCTATCTTTACCTAAACATAAACGGAACCTAAACAAACACGAAACCTACTATGATACACGGGCAATTTAGCCCAAATCCACGCACTAGGCCGATCCAACAATACGTTGAATATATGTATCTTCCAAGCCCATCTTGATCACGGCCCATCTCCGTCTCTGGCCAAAATACGGTGATAACAGTAGGAAAACTCATGAAGAACAACTGGTGGTTCCCACTCAGTGTCTGAACTTTGCACTGATCTGACTATTGTCGTGCTACATGTTGCAGTATTTGTCCCTTGTACTGTTCTGCTGGTTCGTCGTGCTTTGTTCTCATCATTATCAGACCTACGAGAGCGTGATTCTTGTAGGGTTGCTCCATAATTGTCCCTTCCTCTCTGCATAACGATGTCTGTCTGCTCAACTGTCCGTGGTCTAGGAGCCAAATTCTCTATCAAGAAATTATATCTTTCATTTCTTCCCAAATTTGGGGAGATCTGGAGCGTTACTTGCTCGTTGTCCCTGTATATCCGGCCATCAGCCCGGACACGTACGTGCACATGTTTCAACACCAAATCTTGTAGCTCATGATACATGGATTCACGGGCTCTCCTGCGCCTCTCACGCTTGCGTTGATTAATTGTTGATGCATAAGGAATCCTCGGGGCCATATTGGTGAATGGTGTTGCCCATGCTAGTGTCTGTTGTTCCCATCGCGTTGTTTCCCTAGCATCATGCTGACTTAATGAAGCAAGCCGTTGTGACTCATGACTTGGTGGCCCAGAGTTTCTAGGTGGGGTTTTCACTTGCCACTGTGGCTTGTATCCCCTTGTCTCGGGTGGTGGGTAGCGGCGACCTCGATGATATCCATGTGACGGAGCAGGAGTGCTTGTGTGATAACGGGAAGATGTGGATGACGACCCATGTCTCGGTGGTAAGTCATGACTTGTACGTGGAGGGTGCTGACCATTAAACCTTGACCTCTCTTCACCTCGACCGTGAAGTTGCCTCTGCATCCCTCTAATATGATGTTGCATTTGCTCCAACTGATGTCGAAGCTCATCTGCTCTCAGAGCCGGAGCCTCATTGGCCAGCACTTCATACCTGTTGTTTCGTGAAGTAAAGTTGTTCTTTCCTGAAACCTGGAAACATGGCACATGCGTATGCTGGTATTGACCAATAGAGTTTCTCGGACGAAATTCTCTCAACTTTCTTTGCTCTCTAATGGTTTTCCTCCAAAATTCATCCATGATAGCCTCTCTAACGAGCTCGCAAGCTGGCTGCTTCTGCGAAGCCCATTGCTCGGGTGAAAGAACAAAAGACTTGTTTTTAAAATCAGCATTTTGGCCTCCGTGCTCTGGAATCACATCTGAGTTGGCATGTGGCACATTAGATTGGCAAACGCGAGCACTTAATTGCGCCTGCAAATTTTTTACCTGTTGTCTCTTCCTCCTATAGTTGCGATGAGCATTCTTGTTAATTAAAGCACGGGCACGTGTGATATCAAAGTCTAGGCGATGCCTAATAGCTTCTAGTCCTTGAAGTAGTTCAACTTGATAATCACGAAATCGACCTCTTGGGAGCAGCCGAGACCCTTAAAATAGATGGGTGCCCCTGTTTTTCGAAAGCATCCTTAGCAACTCCATTATGCTTCAGCACTCTTCTAGCATCTCTCGTTAGTGCTTGATACTCTTCCCTAGCTCTTTTAGTTGCGTACTTGTAAACCTTCTTGGTGATGTCCCTCTCATAGGAGTGTTCTGCCTGACATACATGCATGGTGGAACTGATTCTTGAAGTCACAACTGTTGGCAGTGAACCAAATTGGAAGACAAAAGACTCTGATCGTTTCTTGTCATCCCATGAGCCAAAATTGGTGAAGCCCTCACCTTCACGAGATGTACATTTGGTTAGAACTTCACCCCACCAATAATGTTGGACAAGCTTTTCCCGTAGAACAAGTATCCAGGAGATGAAACATGAGTAGACTCTGACGACCGATGATGAGCAGCAAAGATGGGAGGAGAGCCATGTCCCACCGGGCGTGCCATTTGTTTTACGCGAGAGAAATAATTAAATTTCTTAGCGCTGGTACTATGAAGTGCGGGCATGCCAGTATACGATAGTATACAAATTAAATAAAACAAACACAAAGATTATGCGGGAAATTTGTAGTCTTTATTGATATTCATAAGAACATACAAATCTCATTGTACATCTTCCTTGTGCGACATCTGACATACAAAAGAAACGATTGTGTAGTTCTTGACCCCTAGAGCCTCAAGAGGACTTCTAGTTAATTACATTCACGGGTTTATGACCGTGAAAGACCTCCGATTATGCTGCATCATACGGTCATCATCATCATCACCTCATAGCTCATTTTCTCCAAGGGCACATAACATGCAAATACTGATTAATGTAGTTTGCAGCCATATCGACAAAGTATGGATGTCTTATCCAGTCAGACAGTGAATTCAGACAAAGTCTCGATAGCTGTTCGGCCTCGTCGGTCACGAACGGTGTGTATCCCACCTCGTCGGTTAGGATAGATATGTAGGTTCCAGCCTCGTCGGTCACGGAAGAAAAATAAATTGGCTAAGAAAAAATACTGAATCACTCGACTAATATGAATTGTATCTCCATAAATTATTAAAGTTAACAACGGGGCCTTGCTTATTCCAGAGTAGGTGGCCGTACTGGATTTAAATAACACACGCATATGCCTTTTGGTGCGTGTCCGTGTGAACATGATACATGAACAACAACACTTGTATTTTAGTGAAGCATCGTGAGCCATTTGATGTCGCAGGAAATGTCTATAACCGAGCCGACGGCGATGTAAATTGCGTAGAGCCGAGATACTTAATCTTTGGTAGATCAAATCATGCAATGTCCATGGCGGCGATATAAATCGCGTAAAGCCTTGAACACCTTAAACCTTAGAGATCACATGCGAAATGTTTACGATGGCGACATGAATCGCGTGTAGGCCAAGATCCGGTCGTTTTATGTAAATCGGACCGCACACATCATCAGCGGCGGAATAAAAACCGCGTAGATCCGAGATGAAACAATTTTGTATATCGACTATGAATATCATCGGCAGCGATATAAATCGCGTAGAGCCAAGACGACACAAATTTTGTAACTCGGACTATCAAACTCTTCGATGGCGAAATAGATTCGCGTAGAGCCGGGACACCACGAATCTCATGAATCAGGCTATGAAACTCATCGGCGGCGATATAAATCGCGTAGATCCGAGAGAATACTTTTTTAGATCAAGAGCCACATCGGCGGCGAATAAATCACGTAGAGCCAGAGAAAAGACCTTTTTAGATCAAGAGCCACATCGACGGCGAATAAATCGCGTAGAGCCGAGAAAAGACTTTTTAGATCAAGAGCCACATCGGATGCGAATAAATCACGTAGATCCGAGAGAATACTTTTTTAGATCAAGAGCCACATCGGCGGCGAATAAATCGCGTAGAGCCGAGAAAATAATTTTTTAGATCAAGAGCCACATCGGCGGCGAATAAATCGCATAGAGCCGGGAAATTACTTTTAGATCAAGAGCCACATCGGCGGCGAATAAATCGCGTAGAGCCGAAAAAACACAAATCTGCAACATGAAGTGCACAGAAAACAAGAAAAGAATACACGCATGCTACCTTCATGCGATTTTACTCACCATGTGATGCCATCGATCTGCAACGTAAAGAAGGCCACCGAGTGCGGATTGGAAGCCGTGTCAGTGGCGTGCGTGTGTGGTAGATGAGATGAACTAGTGTGAAGAAGAATGAATATCTGTATGTGATGGTGACGAAATAGGTGTACGAGTATATGTGTGGCCAGTGCGTGTGTGTCTAACCTCCCCAGCGATCACACCAAGAGGCTGTTTATACTAGGCTCCCCTGCCGTAATCCATGCGTATAGATAAATAGATAAGTGTTATAAGCGGCGCCGTCGGGGCTGTTAGCAAGCATTCCTGATCTTATCCTGAGCTAGCTGCTCCGCTAGGTGAGGCCCTTGGCCGTTTCCATCGACCTGGGCACCTTTGACATACGTAGTGGTATACGTACGTTATCCGGCTGATGCACGTATGTGGGTACAAAAGTTAGTCACGTGCCCTTCAAACCACATGGCTAGCTGATATGAGTCAAGGGCACTCTGGCTAACAAAATGCCAACGAATCCATGTGTGTACAAAATCATTCTGCCAAACAAAATGTCACGGTGACACTCGTTTGCTCCTTTTGATCAATAATTATTTGTAATACTTAAGAGAATTCTTATCACCATAATTTCTGTCAGTATACACCGACATCATATCATATAGTGTTATGTGACAAAAACATCGTCGAACAAATACCCCTCGCCAAGTTAAGTTTTAAATGCGGAGCAATTTGCACTTGACTTGGTGAAACAGATTAATCCATATCTCGCCATAATAACTCAATCTAAACTGCTAGAACCAACAATCCTAACTGTAGAGTACTTTCACTTTTTCATGGTCAAGCTTTGATGTACAGTTGTGCTGTGCATGTAAAATAAACTCCGGACCGGTACACCTGGCCACCATCAAAAATTTTTTTTTATCAGGCAAAGGGGTGGCCAACTTGTACTCTAACAGGCCATATCTGCATGTAGATCCCTCAACTCAAGCTTTGGGAAACCAGCCTTTGCAAATCAGCTCGTTTCATTGCCCTTTATTTTTCTTGTAATATGTTGCATGCGCCTCTTTGTATTAGTGAATAACATAGGCATACTTGACTGTCGATGAGTAAAATCAGTGTTTTAGCAAGATCACGGCGAAAGTCCCTGCCATGTTGCAGTGTTGATGTTCATAGTGTCGGTCTCCACTCTAAGTTGATCATATTGTTTAGGTCAGGTTAAACCTGAATTACACAAGCCAAATAAATATCAATAAATCCAATTGCATGGTGCCAGCCAATAGGATAATGACTGTGTGACGGAATATGTTCTGAATTCTGACGAAGTACCATGCCATCACTATGGAATTTCTCTGCGACCGTATTACACAAGCCACAACGGAAGTCCATGTTGTGTATATGTTAAATAAATATCAGTAAATCCAATTGCGACCATATGGTGCCAGCCAATAGGAATACTGATACAATGACTGTGTGACGTATATGTTCCGAATTCTGACGAAGTACCGTGCCATCACAACGGAATTTCTCTGCGACCGTACTACTGCTCGGTGCCAACCAGAGAATTTTCGCACACCAAGTCACTGTTTCTGAAATGTTGAGGTGAGGCGAAAGGACCTACCATCCTCAAGAGATTTCATCAACTCTACTACGACCGTTATATACCCACAGTGCCAGCCAGTGGAGTCAAAAAGGAACCAAAGGAAACGCAACAGGAACAAGACATATAACTGCAAAAAAGAAATATGGTATTGCTTTTTTTGGTTTGTGGGCTCCGCCTTCAATTGTCAGACTATGAGGTGACCCATGAGTAATGTTGCAAGCGCTATATGCATCTTGGGCGCTTATGTACATCTCTGCTGGTAACTACACGTCTATGTTGTTCTTGGTGAGGTAACTCTGTGATCAATGATTGGTCTAAGATAATTATATGTCCCTAGTTCTGAAGTCCATAAGGAATGTGAACTCATACTTTGAGGCTGCTCTCATGTTATGGGCTTCTTGTAGGACGTGTTTCTCTTAGTCACACGCCGAGAAAGAAAATCGCTGCTTCAGCTAGCTTCACCAAAGATCAAGCATATGTGCAACTTATACTCATGTGCCACAATCAGACATTGGAAAGGGGGGCCTGTTATTTTTTATGTGGGGCAGACTATGGCCCCTCTATATTCAAAAGGAAAAAAACATTGCAACCCATGACCAGCAATGAGGATGCTGTATGGTGTCACAAAATAAAATAAAAATATCATGACAGAAGAAAAAAACTCAAAACAACACAGAACGACACAACGATTTTAACGTGGAAAACCCCTCCAAAGAGAACAGGGAAAAACCACGGGCGCCAGCCAGCAAGAATCACTATATCGGGAGAGTTTACACAACGCCAGGGTTTTACAATGATACTACAACCCCATGCGGAAGCTTACGAGAGGTATATTCCATAGATGTGTTGGCCAAGCTCAATCCATGTTTCTCCGCTCTTGTTTAGAAAAGGGTCTGCCCTGTTGTGACACAAGCCTTCGACAGGAAGTCTCTGCTCTGTTCTATCCAAAGTTAACCTTCGTTTGAATTTCGGATTACAACTCGACAGCTATCAGGCAAAATATTTCTTGAGATATTTTCCATTGATAGGAGGCATTGGACGCTCTCCATCTTGATCGATTAGTTGATAGGCTCCACCATCGTATACTTGCTCAATATTGTATGGTCCTTCCCATTTGGGCTCAAACTTTCCTTTGGTTTTCCCCATAAGAACAATTGGGCGTCTGAGAACAAGTACCAACTCTCCCTTCTTGAATACTCGCGGTTTGACGAGTTTGTCATAGGCTCGCACCATATTTTTACGGTATAGCTCAAGATTCTGAAGTGCTTGTAGACGTTCTCCCTCAAGGGTATTCGGCTCTTCATATCGTCGACGTACTTGCTCGTCCTTAGTGAGTTCATCATGTATCGAAAATCGAAGCGAAGGTACCTCAACTTCAAGAGGAAGGACGGCTTCACTTCCGAAGACTAGAGCATATGGTGTACTTTGTGTTGGAGTGCGAACTGTCACACGATATGCCCACAAAGCTTCAAACATGCGATTGTTCCAGTCCTTTTTATGCTTACTGACTGTTTTTTTAGTATCTTCCCCAAAGTTTTATTAAATGCTTCGATTAAACCATTGGCTTGCGCATAGTATCCGGTGGTGTAATTCCATTGTATTTTGTACTTCGCGGCAAACCTAAGCATCTTATGAGATTTTAAGGCCTTGCCGTTATCGGAATGTCTGGTGAGGGATTCGGCGGTGGATGATGTTCCGCTCCAAGAAGTTTATGACATTGTTAGTGTTCACTTCACGTGGGGACCGCTTCAGCCCATCTTGAAGTAATCAGCTGCCAGATAAAACGATGACCTTTGGAGGTTGGTGGGTCAATTGGACCAATGACATCAATGCCCCAAGCATCGAATGGCAGGGGATAGTGGGATGCAATGGGACAGGAGGTCTATGCTTAAAGTCTCCATGTACTTGACACATGTGGCATGTCTTGGCAACATCCAAACAATCAACCATAATTTTTGGCCAATAATACCCAGCCAATTTAATGTTGTGATACATCTTTGCCCCACTTTGATGTCCTCCGCACACGCCAGAGTGCACTTCATTCAATATTTTGTCTGCCTCACATCGGGAAACACATCGTAGGAGGACTCCATCAAAAGCTCTCTTATACAGAACGCCCACTTTTAATAGGTAGGAAGGGGCCCTTTGCAAGAATTGACGCCTAGTCACAGCATCATCAGGGAGCCTGCCGTGATTGAAATACTCTAAGAAGGGGATGCGCCAATCTTCTTCTTCAATATTAGCGATTACAACAACATTTACCTCAGACTCCTGCGGGACAAGCTCTAGTACAGCGGGGAGCAGCCATCTTTCTTCTACCCTTACTTGTGCATGATCACCCTCAGGGAAGACAAGTGATGCCGCTAGCTTTGCCAATGCATCGGCTGATGAGTTCTCCCCCCGTGGAATATGATCAACCTGAATATTTTCAAATTTTGTCATTAGCTTCCGAGCGGCTTGGCAATAAGGTACCAACTCTGGCTTGCGAACTTCATAGACACCATTAACTTGTCTAATGATTAATTGGGAATCACCAAAAACATGCAAGGTGTGTATATTCATAGAGAGTGCTAACAATAAACCAAAGATGAGAGCTTCATACTCTGCTTCATTGTTCGAGCACCCTTCTTTAAGAAGGGAAAATGAATGGTAGAAGGTTTCACTCGTCGGATTTTTGAACACGATCCCGACTCCAGCTCTCTTCCTGGGTGTTCCATTGAGGTCTTTCTCCATGCGAGAAGCACCATCAAAGTACAACTCCCATGTATTGGAGTTAACAGAGAACACCTCCTCATCAGGGAGGTCGGTTATCAAAGGCGAATCATCAGGTACAGGGTGTGTCGCGAGAAAGTCAGCCAAAGCTTGCCCTTGACCGCCTTTTTGTGGCACATACGTGATGTCGAACTCCATCATCAAAACGGCCCATTTACCGAGCCTTCCTAGGAGCGCTGGTTGGCTTAGAACATACTTCACAGGATCCGCTCTTGCAATTAGCTGGATTTCATGAGACAACATGTAGTGTCTTAGTTTCTTTAGGGAGAAAATCAAAGCAAGGCACAACTTTTCGATACTGAATAATTACACTCAGCGCCCACCATAGTACGATGAGGTACTAGCATGCTACCTCCTTCCCATCATCATTACATTGTGCAAGGAGGGCACCTAAAGAGGCAGGTTGAGCTGAGATATAAAGGATAAGTGGTCTTCCTTTTACAAGTGCGCTAATATAGGAGGATTTAACAAGTACCGTTTGATGCTTTCAAAGGCATTTTGGCATTGTTCGTCCCAATTGAAGGTGCGCCTTTCTTTATGAGCTTGGAGAATGGTTGAATACGCCCTGAAAGATTGGATATGAACCTCCGAATATACGCCAACTTCCCCTGCAAAGACTTTAATTCTTTTAGATTTCCAGGTGGTGGCATTTGAAGAATTGCCTTAATTCTACTTGGCTGAATTTCTATGCCACGATGGTGAACGATAAATCCAAGAAACGCACCTGATTGAACGGCAAATGCACATTTGTGGGGATTCATCTTCAATTGATGTTTTCTCAACCTTTCAAACACAACACGGAGATCCTCCATGTGTCCACCTCGCTCTCTACTTTTTACCACCATGTCATCAACATAACATTCTACGGTTTGATGTATGAGCTCATCAAGAATGCGTGTCATGACCCTTTTATAAGTGGAACCGACATTTTTCAACCCAAAAGGCATAACCGTATAGTGGAAGTTGCCCCTAGGTGTTCTGAAGGCCGTGTCAATTGCATCATACTCGTCCATTTTTATTTGATTATAACCGGAAAATCCATCCATGAAAGATAAAGCACCATATCCTGTGGTCGAGTCAATTACTATCTCGGTAACTGGAATGGGAAAGTCATCCTTGGGACAAGCACGGTTTAGGTCACGGAAGTCCACACAAACACGCATTTGATTATTCTTCTTCATTGGGACAATGTTTGCTAACCAATGAGCATCCGCACCTCCTTTATAAAATTAGCGTTGATCATCTTGTCCACCTCGGCGACTATTTGATCTTGTAGTTCGGGCCGAAAACGCCTTGGTTGTTGCTTTACTGGGCGGAACTGTGGATCAATTGATAATTTGTGTGTGGCGACCCGGGGGTCAAGTCCGGGCATATCCTTGTATGACCATGCAAAACAGTCATGATATTCTGTCAGGAACACTCTATATTCCTCTCGTTCTTTAGGAGAGATATTGGCACTAACATATGTAGGCCGTGGATCTTCTTCAGTTCCCAAATTAATCTCTATTAGCTCATCAATAGTGAGTTGAACCTCATCCTCTAATTGTTGGGGAGCTGGAGCAGCATCAAGAACTTCCCCGTGAGCTATTGGCATTGCTTCATGCATCCTTGAGAGGAGATATTGCTTATTTCTTAAACCTTGGCATGCATTGGTTGCAGCCTTAAAAGATCGAGGTTGATGTTGAGACGGGTATATTGGCACTAAACCCTCCTCATCCGAAGACTCCTCCTCTTCTTGGTTGAAGAAGTTTGTATTTGCAGAAGTGGTGCAACTATTAACTCGTTGATTTTTATACATCCCTTCTTCATCGTCTGAAGGATCCACATCATGATAACCAAGACCGTACTTGGGCCGAAATGATGTACCATTCTTGATCAGTCTCTCTGCTTCCTCCCACCATTCTTCACAAACAGAAGGCGGCGGGGGTAATCTGCTATTTATTTGCAGGAGGAATCCGGCTTTCTTCAACAAAGGGATCATTCTCTCTTCCACCTTCATGGTCATAAGCGATGGATCCTCCTTACTCTTCACTCTTGGTAGCTGACATTCGACAACATATGGCTGTTTTTGTGGCACCTTGTAAAATATAGTTGGAAAGGTGTGATCATGTACATCTTGAACTGCAAGCACATCCAATGGTGTAGTAACCGAAATATACAATGATGGTGGTTGTGAAAGAGGAGTTGAACTTGAAACCCCCGATACGGCGTCTGGTGATTCTGTGCTTGTCTTTGTTGAAGTAATCGTAGGATTTTGGGAAATTCGTGCACGTAATAGGATAGGAGCCGTTGTAGACAATGTATTTCCTCCTTCACTCTTCCTTATTTGTGTGATCTGGGGAAAAGGGGTAGCGACATTTGCTTTCAACATTATTGGCTCAGCCATTGATAGACCTTTCCCAAGATGTTTGGGCATTGATCCTTTTATTTCTGAATTATTATAACCACGAGGTATGTCTCCCTGCTTCCCTCCTGAAATACCATGTTTCAGTTGACTCGCGCAGGGTGCAATGAGGAATTTCATCTCTGTCGTGGAAGGGGTAGTGTTCGGCGCAACTAGTATGTCAGCATTGGGTGTCGTTCTCCCCTGATGCTTCCCTTGCTCAATAGTTGGGAAATAATACTTTGCATCGGCATGATGCACTTCTTGGATTGTGTATGGCGTCATGTTCCCGGCAATACATTGTTGTTCTCTGTTGTTGTCCATGAATTTCAGGCATTGATGCAATGTTGATGGGACCACTCGGTATTTATGTATCCATGGTCTCCCCAAAAGTGCAGAATATGAGGCGTTGGCTTCTATGACAAAAAATTTCACTTTGAAGCTATATGATGACATCTGGAGCTTCGGTGTGATAACACCCAACGCTGCCTTAGCATGATTGTCGTACCCACAAATCACCACCTCGGTGGGGCTTAGATCATCCATTACATATCCCGCTCGAGCCAAGCTTCGGATGGGCAAAATATTCACCGCGGAACCGGGGTCGATGAGTATCCTCCGAAGATGTGCAGATCCTATATTTCCCTCAATGTAGAGTGGTCGATTATGATTCCCATGTTCCAATACTTGATCTTCATCAAAAAATGATATTTGATTAGCATAAAGCAGGTTTTTGAAGGGTTCGCAGCATAGAAAACAAAAATTTTCCTACAATGTGAACTATATACCAAGATCTATTTATACTAGATACAAACAACGGGCGGATGTATATCCGTAGAGAACATACCCTTGAAGACCGACAAAGCTTAACGAGTCCAAACTCGTGGTTGATGTAGACGATCTCTTGCCGATCTCAAGATCGAGAGGAAGTCCTAGCGCCGCAAATCAGCAGGGCATCCGTGCTCGCACACACGTTCGAGGCACCGAGCAACCTCCGCCTCCTCGCTCCAGCGATGCAGCGGAAGCACAACTCTTTCTTGCCGAATAGCCACCGGGAACATGTATCTCGCTAGTCCGAGACCATGGGGGATAAATTCTAGAGGGGGAGAGAGATCCTTCACGAGGAGGTGTGAGTGAGAAGTGAGAGGAGGGGCTCCTTTTATAGGAGGAGGGGGGAACCCCAAGGAGGTGGCCGGCGCATGGGGGCTGCCCCCTTTCCCTCCCCTCTTCATGTGGGTGGACACTCCACTCACAAAATGGCCCTTCAAAATTCTCCACTCAAAAATCCCATTAAATTTCCACCAAATTTAATGCAATCTCTCATTAAATAAAACTCTTTTATTTTATTCAGAATTTTGTCAATTACTTTAATGACAAACATTCACAAATAACCCCTTGCTAGAATTCTATTTCACATGCATAACCACTTTATGCAATTTCACCCGAAAACCCGTTTCGGTATCTAGTGAAATAAATTCCTGCGCTTGTTTATTCTTTCGGCATGAAACTTTTGCTCCAATTGGATGTCGGTGTCTCTTAAGTGTGTCACCCTACGGTTCGTGAATAATGCGGACATGATCGAGACCCCTCTCAGATCAATAATCAGAAGCGGGATCTGGAGACCCATACTGACTCCCACACATTCAACGATGACTTTCTTGTGATCGTCGGAACCTTGGACGCGATGATCTGAATCCCTTTGTCTCACGATATATTACATGTCCGAGATTCGATCATCGGTATCTCCATCCCTAGTTTGATCCCGTTACCGCATGCACTCTTTTCTCGTTCGTGATATAACATTCTAGTGATCAAATCACTTGCTTGCAAGCTAATCAATGTGATATCACCGAGAGGGCCCAGTATATCTATCCGTCATCGGGATGAACAAATTCACTCTCGATCCATGAGCCTCAACATAACACTTTATTAGTTCGAACCCATCTTTATAATCACCTGCATTACGGTGTGACGTTTGATGTTATCAAGAAACTCTTAGGTGTTAGTGATTGACATGATCTCATGGTCTAAGGATTAGGATCACTTCGTAAGTTGTTATAGCAATATAAACTTAATGACTTTGATCGTAATGCTATAATTCGGATGAATGTTCATCACATCATTACACTAATGTTGTGATCCCGTTATTAACAACATCCAATGTCCATGATCAGGAAACCTTGATCATCTTGTTAATCAACGAGCTAGTTTATGAGAGAGGCTTAACTAGGAACTTTCTGTTTGTTTATTAAACACACATGTATTAACGTTTCCGTATTAATACAATTATAGCATGCAAAATAAACATCTATCATATACTTGGAATACACATAATAAACAAGTTATTATTGCCTCTCAGGGCATATTCCTTGATCTCCCACTTGCACTAGAGACAATAATCTAGTTACATAGTGATATATCTAACACCCATTGAGTTCGTGTTGATCATGTTTTTCTCTAGGAGAGTTTTAGTCAACGGATACGCTACATTGAGATCCGTATGTACTTCTAAATCTTTATATCTCCATCCTTGACATGCTCGCGGATGGAGTGAAACCGGCGCTTAATATGCTTGGAATGCTTGTGAGAACTTGGCTCTTTGGCATTGGCAATGGCACCATTGTTGTCACAATAGATCACCATTGGGTCCAACGTTTGCCACAACTCCTAGTTCGGATATGAACTCCTTCATCCAAAGCGCTTCTGGCCGCTCAGAAGAACATATTCGGCCTCCGTTGTTGATCCCACTACCACAGGTTGTTTGGAGCTCCTCCAACTAACCGCTTCCGCCATTCATGAGAAATACGTGTCCGGATTGAGACTTAGAGTCATCCGGATCGATTGTCAAAGCTAGCGTCGACATAACACTTAGCGACGAGCTCTTCTTCACCTCCAGATACAAGAAACATATCCTTAGTTCTTCGTAAGTACTTAAGGATATTCTTGACCGCTATCCGATGTTCAACTGGATCCGATTGGTACCTACTAGTCAAACTAATAGCGTGTGCCACATCCGGTCTTGTACATAGCATGGCATACATTATAGAGCCTATGGGTGAAGCATAGGGACTTTGTCCATTATCTCTCTTTCTTCATGGCCGGACTTTGAGTCTTACTCAATGTCTTGCCTTGCAACATAGGTAAGAACCCTTCTTACTTCCGTCCATTTTAAACTTCTTTAAAATCTTATCAAGGTATGTACTTTGCGATAGCCTATTAGGCGCCTAGATCTATCTCTATAGATCTTTATGCCTAATATGTATGACGCTTCACCTAGGTCCTTCATTGAAAATTTCTTTGTTTAGATAACTTTTAACCTTTGTTTAAAGTTCTATATCATTCCGATCAATAATATGTCATCCACATATAATATCGAAATGCCACATTGCTCCACTCACTTTCTTGTAAATACAAGCTTCTCCATAAGTTTGGACAAATCCAAACTCTTTGATCACCTCATCAAAGCGGAGATTCCAACTTCGTGATGCTTGCTTCAATCCATAGATGGATCTGAAGCTTGCACACCTTGTTAGCATCCTTAGGATCGACAAAACCCTTTGGTTGTATCATATACAACTCTTCTTCAATATTACCATTGAGAAACGCGGTTTTGACATCCATCGCCATATTTCATAATCGAAATATGCAGCAATTGCTAACATAATCCTAACGACTTTAGCATCGCTACGGAGAGAAAGTCTCATCGTAGTCAACTCCTTGAATTTGTCGAAACCCCTTTGCGACAAGTCGAGCTTTATAGATGGTCACATTACCATCAACATCGTTTTCCTTTTGAAAATCCATTTGTTCTCCACGGCCTTTTCGGTGAGGTAATTCCACCAAGTTCCAAACTTGATTTTCATACATGGATTCCATCTCGGATTTCATGGCTTCTAACCATTTGTTGGAATCCGGGCTCATCATCGCTTCTTCATACGTCGCAGGTCATTATTTTCATCAACCATGAAATTTATGACAGGATTTCCGTCTGTCGGAGATGCAGCGTCTGTTTGACCTGCGAGGTTCGGTAGTATTCTCTTTCGGAGTTTCATGATCATTATCATTAGTTCCTTCTTCAACTGGTGAAGCCAACTCCGGAACGACTTCTGGCGCTACGCTACTCGCCATACTTTGAAGAGAAAGTCCAATAACCTCTTTGAGTTCTACCTTCTGACTACTCACACCTTTCGTGAGAAACTCTTTCTCTAGAAAAGATCCATTCTTGGCAACAAAAACCTTGCCCTCGGATCTGTGATAGAAGGAATACCCAATAGTTTCCTTAGGGTATCCTATGAAGACGCATTTTTCCGCTTTGGGTTCGAGTTTATCCGGTTGAAGTTTCTTCACATAAACATCGCATCCCCAAACTTTAAGAAATGGTAGCTTAGGTTTGTTTCCAAACCACAATTCATCTGTGTCTTTTCAGCGGATTTAGATGGTGCCCGATTTAAAGTGAATGCAGTTTCTAGTGCATAACCCCAAAATGACAACGGCAAGTCCGTCGAGACATCATAGATCGAACCATATCTAATAAAATGCGATTCTGACGTTCGACACACCATTTCATGTGGTGTTCCGGCGGTGTGAGTTGTGAAACAATTCCACACTCTTTCATGTGAGTGCTAAACTCGTAGCTTAGATACTCACCTCCACGGTCGGACTAGAAATTTGATCTTTCTATTACGATGATTTTCCACTTCATTACGAAATTCCTTGAACTTTTCAAAGGTTTCAGACTTGTGTTTCATCAAGTAGATATAACCATATCTACTCAAATCATCCGTGAAAGTAACAAAATAACGATATCCACCTCATGGCACACACTCATTGGACCACATACATCGAATGTATGATTTCCAATAAATCGCCTGCGTTCCATTGAACCGAAACGCGTTCTAGTCATCTTGCCCATAAGGCATGGCTCACATGTATCAAATGATTCATAATCAAGTGATTCTAAAAGTCCATCCGAATGGAGCTTCTTCATGTTTAATGCCAATATGACCTAGACGGCAGTGCCACATATATGCGGATATATCATCATCAAGTTTAATCCTTTTAGCATCAACATTATGAATATGTGTAACATTATCATCGAGATCTAACAGAAATAAACCATTCATCATCGGTGCATGACCATAAAAGATTTCATTCATATAAATGGAACAACCATTGTTCTCA
Source organism: Avena longiglumis (assembly GCA_030063025.1). Taxonomy (NCBI): domain Eukaryota; kingdom Viridiplantae; phylum Streptophyta; class Magnoliopsida; order Poales; family Poaceae; genus Avena; species Avena longiglumis. The sequence continues at coordinate 83,020,661 of CP125976.1, forward strand.
GATTTAAATGAATAACCACTTTGCATCAAACATGATCCAGATACAATGTTCATGCTCAGTGCAGGCACCGGATAACATTTATTTAAGTTTATGACTAATCCCGACGGTAAGTGGAGAGGGGCGTTAAATGCGATCACATCAACGTTTGATCCATTGCCGACACGCATCTTGACCTCACCCTTGCTAGCGGTGCTTCATGACCCACGATTCGAGTTACAAATATTAGCCGAACCGTATCAAATACCCGGTGCTACTGCGAGCACTAGTCAAGTACACATCAATAACATGTATATCATATATACCTTTGTTTGCCTTGCGGCCTTCTTATGCCGCGGATACTTGGGGCGATTAAGCCTTCGATGGCGATCCCCTTACAATAGTAGCACTCGGTATCGGACTTGGGTCCAACTCGGGTTTCTTTTCAAAGCTGCAACGGGCTTGCCGCCCTTACTTCCTTCCGTTTTCCCTTCTTGTCTTTCTTGAAACCGGTGTTCCTATTGATCATCAACACTTGATGTTCCTTTTTGATCTCCACTTAGCTTTTAAGCATTGTAAGCTCGAGGAGAGACTTCTTCATGCCTTGCATATTATAGTTCATCATGAAGCTCTTATAGCTAGGTGGCGGTAGAACACGATGGATGCCTAAGTCAATGGGAATCGTTATTCCCAAGGACACAAGCTTATCGGCGTAACGACATCTTGAGTACATGCTCACTAACGAGTGTTCTCTTCCATCATGCAGCTAAAGAACTTTTACAAGCATTGTAGCTCTCTACAGCACATGTGTGTCGAAAATCATTTTCAACTCACCCATTGTATCAAATGCATTGCCGTTTTGAAACGCTTTGAAGTTCGGCTCTAGCCCATACAATATGCCGCAATGAATTAAGTTGTGGTCCTCCGACGAGTCGATAGACATTCTTCTCCTCGTCGGGGCATCATCAAAGGTGGGGGCCTAGCGCTTCTAGCACATATTGCTTTTGCGTGAGAGAGGAGAATCCTCAAATTCATGGCCCATTCGGTAAAGTTGCTACCGTTCGTTGCTAGTTTCTCTTTCTCCATGAACGCATTGAAATTAAAAGCGGTGGTGCCATCTACAACGAATTTGTAAAGTTTAGACTAAGTGTATGATAGATTGAGTTCAACTAATCTATATTACGAATGAACTCCCACTCAAAAGCGACATCCCTCGTGTCCTTTTGGTGATTACATGAACCAAATCCACTACACCAAGTCCGATCATCACGTGAGTCGGTATAGCTTCAAAGCGAGCATCAAATGGGCATCATATCAACTATATGACTCATGCTTAACCTTTGATCGTGTTCGAGGCCATGTCTCACATGCTAGGCTCGCCAAGTTAGAACCTTAGTATTTTGCGTGTGTAACTGTTTTACACCAAGTATGGTCGAGGATCCAAGAACACCCGATCATCACGTGATGTCTTGGAGCGAAAACATAATCGGTGCATACTAAAGGAAGAACACATTCTTATCTTGATATTTAAATGAGGGATCATCTTATTATGCTTAACAAAGCGCTAAATAAGCAATATAAGATGCAATCAAACATCATATGTTTATTAGTGAAATTATATGGTTCCCGGATGATCTCTATCATGTGCATCGTGGTATGATCACTATCATACCTATATGTAAATCCACGTCTATGGATTTTTTACGCTATGTGTGTTGTAAGAGTATCATCTCATACTTCTACTTACAACACTACCATATCATAACACTAGCCCAAGAACAATCTAAACTAGACGCCTCTAATTTATCCATTGCAAGTTTTACGTGGTGAGGGCTTTCGAGATAGAACCGTTCTTACCTACGAACATGAACCTAACGAGGATAATCAAATTGTTGACAACTCGCTTGCAAAATAGATATTGACTATAGTAGGAGAGACAGACACCCGCTAGCCACTTATGCAAACTAGTTGCATGTCAAGCGTGGAACAGGTCTCATGTGCGAGGACATGTAAAGTTTGTCCGCCGCTTCATCCCACTATGCCACCAATATCCAAAATCACAAAGGAGCAACAACATGATCATCGCCACATACTCATATGTGTACTACCGTGTAAAGTATCTACGCATAGATCCGGCTCGATACCCTTTGAAGGGTTCGCGCATAGAAAACAAAAATTTTCCTACGATGTGAACTATATACCAAGATCTATTTATACTAGATACAAACAAGCAGGCGGATGTATATCCGTAGAGAACATACCCTTGAAGACCGACAAAGCTTAACGAGTCCAAACTCGTGGTTGATGTAGACGATCTCTTGCCGATCTCAAGATCGAGAGGAAGTCCTAGCGCAAATCGGCGCATCCGTGCTCGCACACACGTTCGAGGCACCGAGCAACCTCCGCCTCCTCGCTCCAGCGATGCAGCGGAAGCACAACTCTTTCTTGCCGAATAGCCACCGGGAACATGTATCTCGCTAGTCCGAGACCATGGGGGATAAATTCTAGAGGGGGAGAGAGATCCTTCACGAGGAGGTGTGAGTGAGAAGTGAGAGGAGGGGCTCCTTTTATAGGAGGAGGGGGGGAACCCCAAGGGGGTGGCCGGCGCATGGGGCTGCCCCCTTGCCCTCCCCTCTTCATGTGGGTGGACACTCCACTCACAAAATGGCCCTTCAAAATTCTCCACTCAAAAACCCACTCAAAAATCCCATTAAATTTCCACCAAATTTAATGCAAACTCTCATTAAATAAAACTCTTTTATTTTATTCAGAATTTTGTCAATTACTTTAATGACAAACATTCACAAATAACCCCTTGCTAGAATTCTATTTCACATGCATAACCACTTTATGCAATTTCACCCGAAAACCCGTTTCGGTATCTAGTGAAATAAATTCCTGCGCTTGTTTATTCTTTCGGCATGAAACTTTTGCTCCAATTGGATGTCGGTGTCTCTTAAGTGTGTCACCCTACGGTTCGTGAATAATGCGGACATGATCGAGACCCCTCTCAGATCAATAATCGAGCGGGATCGAGACCCATCTTGACTCCACACATTCAACGATGACTTTCTTGTGATCGTCGGAACCTTTTACGCTAGTATCTTAATCCCTTTGTCTCACGATATATTACATGTCCGAGATTCGATCATCGGTATCTCCATACCTAGTTTGATCTCGTTACCGACATGCACTCTTTTCTCGTTCCCGTGATATAACATTCTAGTGATCAAATCACTTGCTTGCAAGCTAATCAATGTGATATCACCGAGAGGGCCCAGTATATCTATCCGTCATCGGGATGAACAAATTCCACTCTCGATCCATGAGCCTCAACATAACACTTTATTAGTTCTGAACCCATCTTTATAATCACCCATTACGGTGTGACGTTTGATGTTATCAAGAAACTCTTCGGTGTTAGTGATTGACATGATCTCATGGTCTAAGGATTAGGATCACTTAAGTAAGTTGTTATAGCAATATAAACTTAATGACTTTGATCGTAATGCTATACTTCGGATGAATGTTCATCACATCATTACACTAATGTTGTGATCCCGTTATTAACAACATCCAATGTCCATGATCAGGAAACCTTGATCATCTTGTTAATCAACGAGCTAGTTTATGAGAGAGGCTTAACTAGGAACTTTCTGTTTGTTTATTAAACACACATGTATTAACGTTTCCGTATTAATACAATTATAGCATGCAAAATAAACATCTATCATATACTTGGAATACACATAATAAACAATTTATTATTGCCTCTCAGGGCATATTCCCTTCAGTTTTCGAATAACCTATGTTTTGCCATTGCTGCTTGATAATGTTCAGGTTTTTGTAGAGCTTTGATGAGAGCCTCTCTAAGCTCTGGTAGAATTACCGATGCATCATAAACACTTAGGAGAGCTCGGATACGTTTCAAGTGAGCTATGACGTTATATTCTACATCATGCTCCTTTTCATGTTCTTCTCTCGTCTTTTCTTGCAGACCTTTGGAAATAGTCGTTTCTCTAACCGCTGATTTCTCTTTTTCCATCCTGTATTGCTTAGTTTTTATGGGTTCTGGCAATTCTCTTCCCCCACGCAAGTTCATGTTTACTTCCAATCTCTCTTCACTCGGTCCTGCATCACCCCGCAGTATTTCATGTTCTTGCTGCGTCAGAATTACTTCGCCTTCAGAGTCATATGGGTCCTCATTTGAGCCAACCATGTTACATGAAACATTTTGTGTACTTGATTCTGGTGTATCCGTCAAGTCACCTTTTGTATTCTGAGACGACCAATCCCAATTTTGTGGAAAGAAATGGGCTAAGGTTTGATGTGTTGGTTTTGCTCGCGGGAAGGGCTCATCCCCTTCTGACTTGGGAATAAATCTTGGTGGCATACGTCGACGACTCGGATCAGGCCTCCTCATAATATATGGTGATGTAGTGGGTGGTACATGGGGAGTACGCGGTGCACTATGATACCTATTTCCTTGATAGCGTCTATGATGGACCCTATTCCAAGATTGTTTGGCATGATCAGATGTCACAGGGGTAAGGCAAAGTCCCTCTAACTGACACTCGACCTCAGAGAATGGCATCCAATATGTATCTTCTGCATTCTGATTTTCTGATGTCGTTGTTTTCCGAGTTGACACCATGTTGGCTTGATGAAAGCTAGGATTTACTGCTTCTGGATCCAAGTTTAATTTTTTTCCATCAATTGCTCTTTGTAACCACTCTTTAAAGGCAACGCAATCTTCAATCACATGACCAACATATCTATGGTATGGACAATAAAGCGGGTTTTCTGTCATCCCTGCCTGATCAGGTCGACGCGGTTCTGGCAAGTTTAAAACCCCTTGCTGCAGTAGTTGATTAAAGAAAGTCTTTACTAATTCCCTCCGGAATATGTATTGCTTTTTTAGCAATTCATGAATGCTAGGACGAATTCTCTGCCCCTGATCATTCGTTTGTCCGAAGACATGCATATTTTGACGGGGTGCCGTAGCCATTCCAGATAATCTAGTAGTATTACTTTCTGCTTGTTGTACTTTAGGCTTGTTGCCATTATCAAATGGTTTTGCCATAGACTGGAACTTCTTTGTGTAATCCGAGGTGCCTGGATTCCTATACAATTCCATGATATGTGGAGCCTTTTCGAACTCCAATTTAGTAGTAGCTACAGCGTTACCAAGAGCACTGAATGTTTTTGGTTCACGCCGAGACACTTCTAATGACCAGTGTTGTTGCATTCCATGGACACACATATCAACCGCATCTTCCGGATGCATCTCTCGGGTCAAACGCACATAGCTATTGCGAAACCGAACAATGTAGTCATCAATCTTTTCATCGCTTCCTTGTTTTATTTGTGACAGCTCGAGTAGGGATGTATCTTTGCTCATGCTAATGAAGTGATATTTGAATAGATCTTTCATTGTCTGCCAATTACGCACCGAACCTGCTGGAAGGCGGCTGTACCAATGAAAATCCGGACCTGTTAAAGTTGACGAAAATTGACGAAGTAAAAGGGAGGGTGTATTAGCCGTGTCTCCACAAGCTGCCTCAAAATACACAAGATGCTCCCGTGCGTCTCCATTCCCATCAAAATGCATGAACGTAGGTGGATGTCATCCGGCCGGAAAGGCCACTTTATCATGCCATGCCTCGTATGGCTTCTCTAGCTCACTTTCAAGAACTCTAGGGGTATGTTCTTCTGCTATTTGCTTCATCTTTCTATTGAAATATTTTGTCATGTCATGATAACCTCTTAGTGATCCTGGTTGTGCGGCTGATGTAGAGTATGTGGGCCCAACCGGCGCATTGAGATGTATTCCACCCATAGACCGAGGCTGTTCAAAAGCCACATGTGCACGAGGTGTATGCTGAAATTGCGCCATGGCTTCTAGTTCAGCAACTTGTGGATCTATTGTTTGTGGAGGAGGATTAGCAGGTTGTGCTCCATTTGCGGCGAGGTTCGCGATCATACCAAATAGTTGGTCAATCTTTGAGTCGATAGAATCTATCCTTCTGCCATAATCTGGTCCTTGTGAACCCATGTGTTGAGCATCTGAAGCTCCTTCTTGATTATGGGGGAGCTTAGTTCCTTCACCTCCAACCTGAGTTGATAATGGTGCTGTTGGTAAGTCACTATGATTTTTTAGGCTAGCTCGTGCAGCTGCTGCTTCGTTGTCCTGATCAGAATGAACTTGAACTGACGCGAGGTTCATAGCTCCGAAAACACCTCCATTATCCGAAGACCCTGAGGCCGAAAATTCGGGATGATCAGGAGAACCTAATATTTCCCGCGATGATGAAGAGGGATTTTCGTCCGATTCCTCGTCACTTGTTTGTCCGTCGCTGGAACTAGTATGTGAAAATATGGTAGTTCCTTGAGCTACTTTTCTCAACCGTGTAACAGCTCCGCTTCGTTTTGTGATTTGCTTGACCTGATGTTGATCTGCGGGGAGTCGAGAACTAATGATCGCATACGGTCTACTATAATCACCTGTGCTTAATAAGATCTTCTTGTCAGGAGTTTGGTCACCGGTTGATGTCAACGGGAGACATGATGCAGATACTATTGCCTCTTTCCTTTCCTTTGTTAGAGGATGCCTTTTTGAGTGTTCCTTTAAATGCATCGAATTTCTCGTGAATAAAGGAATAGGATTTGGTAAGATTTCCTCATCCGAGGAGTAGGAAAACTCATGAAGAACAACTGGTGGTTCCCACTCAGTGTCTGAACTTTGCACTGATCTGACTGTTGTCGTGCTACATGTTGCAGTATTTGTCCTTGTCTTTGCTCGCTGGTTACGTCGTGCTTTGTTCTCATCATTATCAGACCTACGAGAGCGTGATTCTTGTAGGGTTGCTCCATAATTGTCCCTTCCTCTCTGCATAACGATGTCTGTCTGCTCAACTCTCCGTGGTCTGGGAGCCAAATTCTCTATCAAGAAATTATATCTTTCATTCCTTCCCAAATTTGGGGAGATCTGGAGCGTTACTTGCTCGTTGTCTCTGTATATCCGGCCATCAGCCCGGACACGTACGTGCACATGTTTCAACACCAAATCTTGTAGCTCATGATACATGGATTCACGGGCTCTCCTGCGCCTCTCACGCTTGCGTTGATTAATTGTTGATGCATAAGGAATCCTCGGGGCCATATTGGTGAATGGTGCTGCCCATGCTAGTGTCTGTTGTTCCCATCGCGTTGTTTCCCTAGCATCATGCTGACTTAATGAAGCAAGCCGTTGTGACTCATGACTTGGTGGCCCAGAGTTTCTAGGTGGGGTTTTCACTTGCCACTGTGGCTTGTATCCCCTTGTCTCGGGTGGTGGGTAGCGGCGACCTCGATGATATCCATGTGACGGAGCAGGAGTGCTTGTGTGATAACGGGAAGATATGGATGACGACCCATGTCTCGGTGGTAAGTCATGACTTGTACGTGGAGGGTGCTGACCATTAAACCTTGACCTCTCTTCACCTCGACCGTGAAGTTGCCTCTGCATCCCTCTAATATGATGTTGCATTTGCTCCAACTGATGTCGAAGCTCATCTGCTCTCGGAGCCGGAGCCTCATTGGCCAGCACTTCATACCTGTTGTTTCGTGAAGTAAAGTTGTTCTTTCCTGAAACCTGGAAACATGGCACATGCGTATGCTGGTATTGACCAATAGAGTTTCTCGGACGAAATTCTCTCAACTTTCTTTGCTCTCTAATGGTTTTCCTCCAAAATTCATCCATGATAGCCTCTCTAACGAGCTCGCAAGTTGGCTGCTTCTGCGAAGCCCATTGCTCGGGTGAAAGAACAAAAGACTTGTTTTTAAAATCAGCATTTTGGCCTCCGTGCTCTGGAATCACATCTGAGTTGGCATGTGGCACATTAGATTGGCAAACGCGAGCACTTAATTGCGCCTGCAACTTTTTTACCTGTTGTCTCTTCCTCCTATAGTTGCGATGAGCATTCTTGTTAATTAAAGCACGGGCACGTGTGATATCAAAGTCTAGGCGATGCCTAATAGCTTCTAGTCCTTGAAGTAGTTCAACTTCGCATAATCCTGACGAAATCGACCTCTTGGGAGCAGCCGAGACCCTTAAAATAGATGGGTGCCCCTGTTTTTCGAAAGCATCCTTAGCAACTCCATTATGCTTCAGCACTCTTCTAGCATCTCTCGTTAGTGCTTGATACTCTTCCCTAGCTCTTTTAGTTGTGTACTTGTAAACCTTCTTGGTGATGTCCCTCTCATAGGAGTGTTCTGCCTGGCATACATGCATGGTGGAACCGATTCTTGAAGTCACAACTGTTGGCAGTGAACCAAATTGGAAGACAAAAGACTCTGATCGTTTCTTGTCATCCCATGAGCCAAAATTGGTGAAGCCCTCACCTTCACGAGATGTACATTTGGTTAGAACTTCACCCCACCAATAATGTTGGACAAACTTTTCCCGTAGAACAAGTGTCCAGGAGATGAAACATGAGTAGACTCTGACGACCGATGATGAGCAGCAAAGATGGGAGGAGAGCCATGTCCCACCGGGCGTGCCATTTGTTTTACGCGAGAGAAATAATTAAATTTCTTAGCGCTGGTACTATGAAGTGCGGGCGTGCGAGTATACGATAGTATACAAATTAAATAAAACAAACACAAAGATTATGCGGGAAATTTGTAGTCTTTATTGATATTCATAAGAACATACAAATCTCATTGTACATCTTCCTTGTGCGACATCTGACATACAAAAGAAACGATTGTGTAGTTCTTGACCCCTAGAGCCTCAAGAGGACTTCTAGTTAATTACATTCACGGGTTTATGACCGTGAAAGACCTTCGATTATGCTGCATCATACGGTCATCATCATCATCACCTCATAGCTCATTTTCTCCAAGGGCACATAACATGCAAATACGGATTAATGTAGTTTGCAGCCATATCGACAAAGTATGGATGTCTTATCCAATCAGACAGTGAATTCAGACAAAGTCTCGATAGCTGTTCGGCCTCGTCGGTCACGAACGGTGTGTATCCCACCTCGTCGGTTAGGATAGATATGTAGGTTCCGGCCTCGTCGGTCACGGAAGAAAAATAAATTGGCTGAGACAAAATACTGAATCACTCGACTAACATGAATTGTAGCTCCATAAATTATTGAAGTTAACAACGGGGCCTTGCTTATTCCAGAGTAGGTGGCCGTACTGGATTTAAATAACACACGCATATGCCTTTTGGTGCGTGTCCGTGTGAACATGATACATGAACAACAACACTTGTATTTTAGTGAAGCATCGTGAGCCATTTGATGTCGCAGGAAATGTCTATAAGCGAGCCGGCGGCGATGTAAATTGCGTAGAGCCGAGATACTTAATCTTTGGTAGATCAAATCATGCAATGTCCATGGCGGCGATATAAATCGCGTAAAGCCTTGAACACCTTAAACCTTAGAGATCACATGCGAAATGTTTACGATGGCGACATGAATCGCGTGTAGGCCAAGATCCGGTCGTTTTATGTAAATCGGACCGCACACATCATCAGCGGCGGAATAAAAACCGAGTAGATCCGAGATGAAACAATTTTGTATATCGACTATGAATATCATCAGCAGCGATATAAATCGCATAGAGCCAAGACGACACAAATTTTGTAACTCGGACTATCAAACTCTTCGACGGCGAAATAGATTCGCGTAGAGCCGGGACACCACGGATCTCATGAATCAGGCTATGAAACTCATCGGCGGCGATATAAATCGCATAGATCCGAGAGAATACTTTTTTAGATCAAGAGCCACATCGGCGGCGAATAAATCGCGTAGAGCCGGGGAAAAGACTTTTTTAGATCAAGAGCCACATCGGCGGCGAATAAATCGCGTAGAGCCGAGAAAAGACTTTTTAGATCAAGAGCCACATCGGCGGCGAATAAATCGCGTAGAGCCGAGAGAATACTTTTTTAGATCAAGAGCCACATCGGCGGCGAATAAATCGCGTAGAGCCGAGAGAATACTTTTTTAGATCAAGAGCCACATCGGCGGCGAATAAATCACGTAGAGCCGGGAAAATACTTTTAGATCAAGAGCCACATCGGCGGCGAATAAATCGCGTAGAGGCAAGAAAACACAAATCTGCAACATGAAATGCACAGAAAACAAGAAAAGAATACACGCATGCTACCTTCATACGATTTTACTCACCATGTAATGCCATCGATCTGCAACGTAAAGAAGGCCACCGAGTGCGGATTGGAAGCCGTGTCAGTGGCGTGGGTGTGTGGTAGATGAGATGAACTAGTGTGAAGAAGAATGAATATCCGTATGTGATGGTGATGAAATAGGTGTACGAGTATGTGTGTGGCCAATGCGTGTGTGTCTAACCTCCCCAGCGATCACACCAAGAGGCTTTTTATACTAGGCTCCCATGCCGTAATCCATGCGTATAGATAAATAGATAAGTGTTATAAGCGGCGCCGTCGGGGCTGTTAGCAAGCATTCCTGATCTTATCCTGAGCTAGCTGCTCCGCTAGGTGAGGCTCTTGGCCGTTTCCATCGACCTGGGCACCTTTGACATACGTGGTGGTATACGTACGTTATCCGGCTGATGCACGTATATGGGTACAAAAGTTAGTCACGTGCCCTTCAAACCACATGGCTAGCTGATATGAGTCAAGGGCACTCTGGCTAACAAAATGCCAACGAATCCATGTGTGTACAAAATCATTCTGCCAAACAAATGTCACGGTGACACTCGTTTGCTCCTTTTGATCAATAATTATTTGTAATACTTAAGAGAATTCTTATCACCATAATTTCTGTCAGTATACACCGACATCATATCATATAGTGTTATGTGACAAAAACATCGTCGAACAAACTCAAACTACGTCTACCTCAACTACTACGGCGAATTCTCTAGGCTCAGCGATGACATCGACCACAACACAACAACATCATCAATTTTATCGACTTCATCAACGGCAACAACTTCCCCAACGGCACCATCGACCACAACTACAGTAAACTCACACCCGGCTACATCGACATCGGCAACAACAACTACCACCTCACCTCCGGCTTATGCTCCAGTCAGACCGTCCACGACACTCCTGCTGTTCGCGTCACTACCGATCCGATTGCGGGGGTTGTTATAGTCTATTAAGGTTATGTTATATTTGGTAGTTTCATATTGTAATCCAATTCTATCTCTAGTAGTCTTCTTGCCCTTCAAGTCTTCTAGTACTATATAAACAGCCTAAGGGCTCACGTTGTAATCACCTCTTATAATATTAATACAATCTATACTTCTGCAATCTTTTACTAGCTAATGGTTGAGACTTTTAAATCAATTACCTGTAGCCCCCAAGTTCCTTGACGTTTAAACTTTGTTAAACGGCTTGGGACTCAGATTGTGAGAATCAAATAGATGTAGGCCCCAATTAGGGGAGTGCTAGGCGTCCCCGGGGGATATTCCCCTGGTTCCCCGCCTTCCCTATCGACACGTGTCCTTCAAATTCCTTTTTTTTCTACAAAATCTCTACTTTTGTTACAAAACATTCGGTTTTTCTATGTTGTAGCAAAATAAGGTTCAACTAGAAAATAGAAAAAAAGAATGTTTTTGCCGGAGACCTCGTCGGAGACCTTATAGAAAAAATTTATGCTAACGTAGCAAACCCAACCTCACCGGAGATTTTTCCCGGAAGATCTCACCGGAGACCTTATAGCAAAAAAGTTACGCTATTGTAGCAAAACCAGAGAACAATTGTAGCGAAAACTTGTATTAGTGTAGCAAAAACCAACATCGCCGAAGAAATCATTGTGAACTCGCGAGAATTCATAGACCAAAATTTGTACAGAAAATATTGTAATATTTGGATAACATCAGTGTAGCAAAAACGAAACGAGTATAGAGAAAAAAATAAACGAGTATGTAGCAAAATTAGTCCTCCCCTTCGTCATGTTAGCAAAGCCTCGCGCACCGGGTAGCAACACGGTACACACAGAGTACCAAAGTCGTCCGCTATCGGTAGCATCTTTGGCAATGCCCTTGCAGCAGCATCCTAGATCGGTAACGAGACCTTGCAGCCGTAGAGGAGAAGCTTGGGGGCGAAGCGCGGTGACGACTCCGGCAACGTCATCCTCGACTGGACCTGCGTTGCGCCGGTTGTTTCAGCGGCGGAGCTAAAAGCAGGCACGGTGGCTGCCTACCGCTCAGAGCTCCGTCGTCGCGCGTGAGGGAGCAGCAGATGGGCGGCGCAGGGCTTCGTGCAGTAAAAACGGCGACGGCGGCGCGTGGCAAAGGCAGCGGTGGCACGCCGCAAGGGCGGGAGGCCAACGGAGCACCGGCGGGGTAGCCTTCCATGGCGGCGTGGGTGGCGCGCCGAAAGGACACGAGCGCGCCCGACGGAGCACCAGCGGGGTAGCCTTCCTTGGCAGCGGCGGTGGCGCGCCGCAAGGACGGGAGTCCGACAGAGCACCAATTGAAAGCTTTTCTTGGCGCGATGCACGTGTGTAGCTAGAAAAGATAAGACCAGCTAAAAGAAAAACAAATGTGCGTGGGACCACCAAATGAAGGGATGTGTGCACGCCTGGCCACCCGGAGGATGCAAACCGAGCCGATTTTGGATACTCCCTCGTTTCACACCTGTCTTGTTCTGCAGAGACATAGTATCTTCTAGAGATTTGGTTCGCGGCACGGAACTTACCTACCACCCTCTCGCCATTATTGGATTTCGCCGTGATTCGCGAACGTCTGATTACGTATGAGTACAGAACTAGGCCAGAATCGGTAATTAGTATAAATTGTATATGTTGCAAGAGAGTTCTGTTGAGAATACAAATAGTAGAATGATGTTAGTGACTTAGACATAAAAAGTTCTCAGGCGACTGAGATCTAGGCACCTCCTATCTTCTAAGCTTCCTAAAAATAAGGAGCTCTGGTTGCTCGGTGGTTTTGCCCCTAATTGTCAGCGTGTTGATGTCTTTTTTTATGGCGTGGGTCCAATATTTGTTGTGACTACGTGTAATCTTTCCGTGTTGTGGGCGTGTGGGAACCGACTCGAGCTGAACCGACTCGCCTACCCACCGCTCGGTAACTCCACTCCAACAGCCGCGTTGACGTTGTCGTTTCGTCCTTGGCATTGAGTTCAGAATATCTCCAAGCGCCGCCACGACAACCATGTCTTCACCACCGCGAGGGCCGAGGAGGGCCCCCATCCCCCATCAGCGCAAAGCTCACACGCTTCGAACTCCGGCGCCACGCCGTGGGTCGCTTCTTGAGCGTCTACACCGTGGCCGCCGATGCGGAAGAGAACGGCGTTGTGGACGAGCCGTCCGGCACCTCTACGAGCCTGATCTGAGGTCTGGGTGGGGCGTCCACATCACGCGCCTGATCTAAGGGCTGGGTGGAGGTCACGCTGCTCGCACCCAAGGCCCAGAGCGGGGAGCTTGACACTGCCATCTAGGAGTTTGTCGACATCGGCAAGGTACTGCCTATTCTGCATCTGCTTGAGCTCGAATGGGTTGCCGTTGTGTGCCTGCCAGGATCTATCTAAAGGCGTCGCCGTTACCTTCAAAAATCCCTCTTTCATGGAAGCGCCATGGTTCTTGCATCATCTAACCCCCTTGCTGTTAAAAAAAACAGTTTGTTTAGTCTTCTGTGCCTAATTACATTCAGACCTTGAGTTCCTTAATTATTTTTACTTGTGTTGAGACGCATAGAAACACCAGTTAATGAAGTTTCAGTGCATGATGAATCTGAAAGAATCTCTTCACAGTGTAGGTCGAGATCATGTCTGGTGAAGCTAGCTGATGCTTGGCAGTGCTTCGTCCCCAGCTGTGATCATGGATTGTTTGGTTTGATTTGCTGTTCCTTCTAATCCTGAGAAGTTGGTTTTGGCCTATGACTTTCAGTTTGAACATGTAGGTGTCCTGCCAGCAAGTTTGTGGAAGCAAACGAGAATATCTGTGATGCACGCCACACAAACATCTGATGAGAAGTCTGGATATTGTAGATAATCTATGGTCAGTAACAGTTCTAGTGATGCAATCTATGTCTTAGAGTTGCCAAAAGACAACACACACACAAAAGAAAATCATAAAACTGTGCAATTTTGAAGACAAATATTAAGATAAAAAATGTTGTAAATAGTTATAAAATCCTGAGACCCTCCCCAAAAGATGAAGGAGCCTTAAAAAATTAGGCGTATGCTTCTTAATGTAGTGGTTATTAGTATTTTACCCCCGCTATAGAATGGTCAACAAAGGAATCATGGTTTTAGTATTGCCACACATTTGCCGACATAATGGTAAGGTAGGAAATTTCCAAGATGATGAGTGTGAATCCTGTCAATTATGTAATAGTAGTGATATATATTATCTGGTACTATAATTGACAATATATCACTGTGTCAGGCAATTGAAATTTCCAAGCTGGTCATCGATGAGAACCGGGATGGCCATGCATTTGCATTTGGAGGTGATATCTCCATGGAATTGCCTTGCCACAGAGAGAACTTTTTGTGATAAAGTATATACTCTGGTGTATCAGCTCGATTGTATGATATCTCGCCATGGAATTGACCACTGTTTTTTTGCATGCATCTGTGATGGTTTATCTAGCATTTTGCATTGCGATATGATACATTGGCAATTTTATTTGCACGGCATTCGTAGGCGCACACACATGGAGCAGATGTGATGGTTGATGAGGACAACTGTGTGCTCAGCTTCTTCCTCGCAAACCGCCCCAGAGGAGAAATCTACGATGTTTCAGTTTTCCTTTTCATGAAGGGAACATGCGGCGTTGTGAATCTCGGTGTGCTTCCTTTTGCAAGTCTATATGTAGATAAATACAAGCCATAGATGATGAGTGTCATCATTAAATAGCATCTCTTCAGTTTTGTTTCAATATTACTTGCCTAAGTAGATATCAAATCTTTGACCTGCAAAGTGGCATGGTGCTGGCTCAGACCACTACGGGTAACTGGTCTCCACCATCCTCAAGAATGTCATTCTAGACAATTGTACTGAGGCGGAACAGATCGCCATTGTAGTTTAGTCGACGACAGTGCAGCTGAGTCAATTTTTTCACCCGAGGAGTAGAGTGCCTAATTGTGGAGCAACATCCATGCCCTAGAGAGAGGAAGGGAGGACAGAGATGGTCTGTACAACTGTGATTTTGCAGGGTCTTGGCCGCTCCTGAAGACTTTTTATTGCATTGTGTTTTTCGGAGTTGTACGTATCGATGGATAGGTTCCGGCTGCTATAGAGTAATGAGGATGGTAGATAGAACACCGGTTCTACATTGTTGTTGTTTGCCATTGTTGGCAGGGATTTTAATATTGCCTCTTGTGAGGATTGTCCTGATATTTTAGTTGCACCTTTGTAGGAGCAAGATTGGACAGTCGCAATAGAACTGAATATTTTTGGTGTTGGAATGATTGCTATTATGTGCACAAGTCACTTAGACTGGATGTGGCTCTTTAACAAATTATGATGTGATCCTGATTTTTTACTTCCTCTGATCCAAATTATAAGAGGGTTACCAAAGTGTCTTATAGCATGGGACATAAGTAGTAGTAGTATTTATAGTTATTTCGTTCACGGCTTTACGCTGGCAGTTATTGTCTCTAGACTTTAGGTTGTGACGATCCTGGATTGTTCTCTTGGTTAGGTGATGGAAGTATTGCTTTTCAGCTTCATCTTACTCGTGTTGCTAAAGAAAAGCTTCATCTTAATCATGTATTGATATTTGAAGACTAACTGCTGATTTTCTATCCAACTTCCTTTTTTTATCTTCTGATATTTAACTTTGTAATCTGCACCGCCTCCAGGTGTTTGTTTTATCTCATTTTGATATATGGTCGCAGGTGTTTGTTTTATCTCATTTTGATATATGGTCGCAAACACGTTGGTACCTTATCTTCTACTATACAGGGTTCTTCATGTTCCTGATTCGATTTTTGCGTGCACCTGTGTATGTTTGAAGGGGCTTCGTATTTGTGCTCTCTGTGGTGGCGGAGTTGTTGGTGGATGATTCGTGTAGGGTTTGGATGTGCTTTAGTTTGCGTCGAAGGGCTCCTAAACGAGTTGCTTGTGTCCGTAGACTGTATTTGTAGTGCAGCTATTGTTTCCATGTCCTTGGTTAGTTGCTCTACGTCTTATTTTGTCGAGAACTGTTGTCTCAAGCATCGAGATATAAGCCACAAAAAAGAAAACGGCGCCACAAAGCACGCAGGATTCTTCTAGTTGTAGAAGTAACCACGGAGCTCAATAAGGCCAAGGAAACCGTGACAGCGAGCTCTTTGAATTGCAGAATCCACCAAAAGGTATACCCACGTCAAAGAACATAGTGGGGTAACTGAAAAAAAAGGGGCTTCAAATCCTTGAACATGTGAAGCGCGATGTATTCTATTAATCTTTTTTTTTTTAACAAGGGAAGGGACCGGAAGGTCCCAGAACTGGCATTAATATAGCAAAAGTGACAGTACACTACAGAAAGGACCTAAAGGATAAAATAAAATACAAATGTGTCCCTCCAGATTATAGAAAGAACCCCAGAATAAAACACAGAAAAGCAATCGGGTCCTCGTACAATCTTCGACCTCGCCGGTGATGCAATTGCCATCATCGCCAGCAGCGTCCTCGCCGTCGGGCAAGGTTGAAAGGGCCTCTCGCCAGAGGTTGAAGGAGGGGGCATCGGAAAAATTCCAGCAGAGCATACTGAGGCCGGAGAACCACCCTAGCCACCCAAGAGCATACTGGAGAGAACTGATCTTTGGTACCGAAGCTCCAGCAACAAGATGAGGTCGATGCAGCGGAGGAAGATAATACGTGGTCGTCCATGCCAGTTCCCAACTTTCCAGCGACTTCCGAAGCATACCATGGACAGCAGCATCTCCGTCCTCTCCCTCTACACCACGCAGACAGAGAGAGCGGGAAAAAAACTACAGCGATGGCTGCTCGAGAAATCACCAGAGGCCATGAACAGAGGAGCTGCAGAAAAGCTCATCCTCTCCATTGACTTCCACCATGGAAGTTCCACCGCAGAGAAGGAGCTCACCGCATAGAGTAGCGTCTGGCCAAGAGACCTACTCCGCTCCTTGGTGCGTACCTTATTTAGAGGGATGCTCAAACCCCTCGTCCTCCCTAGCGTCACCACCTGCCACCAGCAGTGAGCAGCGAAGCAGAGGAAGCTTGAGGCGTGAAGAATCTAGCCGCCAAGATTCCTCCCCCTACCCTTAGACTCCATATAGGAAAACACGCAAGATGCGAAAACAACCTCTAATCCTAGACCTACTATGTACAGAGGGGGCCAACCTCCTACACCATCCTTTCGCCGGCGGCCGGAGCTACAGGAGAGAGGGGAGGAGAGGGGCGGCGGCGGGAGGAGAGAGACGACTCTCAAGGGGTCTGGGAGAGAAGAGAGGAGAAAGGGGGCTTTCTTCTGGCGTGGAGGGCAGAGATGAGGATGGAGAATTGGAGATTGAGGTACAGCTCTAGACGACAAGGTTTTTAACGGATTGTGCAAGCCTGCGTAATCTATTGATATGTTGATGTAATCGAGCCCACCTACGTACTCCCTCCGTTTCAAAATATAAGATGTTTTAGGTTTATGTCACAAACCTAAAACATCTTATATTTTAAAACGGGGGAGTAGAACTGTATAAGAAGCGGTACGGAAAGAAAAGCACAGTCGGCGGCTAATTCCAAATCCATCTAGGTAGGAGGGGAGCCAGGATTTGACATTGAGAGAGTTGATCATACATAACAAGTTTTTTCTGGCAAAGTTTACAACTACATGTCATTTTGTTTTGAAAGAACTGGTTGGACAAAAACATGACAATATATCAAAGTCTCCCGAAAGGAAAGGGGACGTAGACGCGTGGATCTCCCTTCTCCACGTCGTCGCTGGGTGAACAATCCTCACAGCCGTTAGTGTGCAGCTGCCCCGCTGCCGCCTGTTGTTGTGGGTTTGTTTGACTGCATGCAGTATGTAGTTGCAATAAATTGAATGTAATGTCGTGTGTGTGTGAAAACTCTCGGTGGCCTTTCCTCTCCGGGTTGCTCTAATCCTCTTTTCAATAAAAAATTAGGTGGGGCCCTGGTGACAATTTGAAAAAAAATCAAAGTCTCGGCATAGAACTAATATTAATATGTAGCACTAAATATTGGACAATACAAAACAGAAGATAAGTTTATATTGGATAAACTTTGTCTCTACGAGTATAAAGCTTGATAATTCCATTGCAGGTGACCTTCCTAGTAATTTTTTCAAATATAGCAATTATTATGCAATAAGTCGTCGTCACTGAGCAAACATCAAATAAAGGACACATCTTTATTGTAAATTAATCAATTAGACTATAGGTTATGCAATCTATCAACAAAAGACTAACGACTTGGTACCTTCAATCTGAATTAGGAAGATAGATTCTTATACTCGATGGCATAGTATGCCTGTTGTCGGTGTTGCGGCATGATTAACAAAGGTAGAAATGGCAAAAAAACAGGGCTCGCCAGTACGGTGTCGTGGTCGCGGCCCCGTGTAGCATTTTGTGACTAAGTAGGAGCGAGCGACAACGACAACGTCCAGCCAATTGATCTAAACAATTGAATATGGTGCTAGATAGTAGGTCTTACGCAAACTAATAATGTGGAGACAGGTTATTACGATTGACTAATACACAAAACAAGGGTTATGTTTGTCCTTTGGTACAGAGCAGCACGACAAATCAATTAAATTTGGGCTTAGTGCTAACTAATTAAGCCTATAAGACCATTAGTTTAGTGCGGAAATATGCACCTATATTGAGAGGGGCCGACAAATCAATTAACTAGCCCCCGCTCGCCTCCCCTTGGCTCCACCCCTACATCTAGGCTTACATCTCCTCGCCGGTGACACGGGCGGTCCGCTCCGTATTTGTTGGCCTTGGGGCCATGGAGGAGTGGCGGACCACGACACCTCGCCGGCGAAGGGTTCTTGTTCGTTCTTATGTATTTTTTCAGTGTCTTCTTCGAGATGATGAGGCGACGGCTATACCTTAAAATCAGAATAATATCCTCCCGTCCTATTCTTGCTCCGGTGGTGCGCATAGTGCTGACGGAGGCTGTGTGGAGTCAGGTGTCCGACGGATCTCTTGGGATCTTGTCGTTTTTCGTATTCGTTGGTGTGATTTGGGTCAGTCTTTTCAGATCTACGGTTGTCATCTTTGGCGATGGTTGCTCCTCTGGTGTGTTGGTCCTTTGGGGCCTTAGCACGATGACATCCCGTCTATCTACTACAACGGGCTCTGCTTTGACAAGTTTTGTCCAGCTCCTGTGATGGATGGACGAGGATGGCGGCGTGTCTTCGGCTCGTGCTAGTTTCAGTAGTCGTCGCTAGGTGGTTCATTGACCCATTTGTATTTTTTACTATTTTTGGACTTTTTTTACTACTTTTGATAATTATTAATAGATCTGTGGAATTTCGTAAAAAAATAATTAAGCCCACGTATTATAATAATGGTCACGACGACTAAGTTGTGAAACCCACGTGTAAAAATAAGTCAAACAAATAACTAAGTTTTTTTTTCAAATTTTTACCGATCTTTAATAATCATCAATAACAGTATAAATAGTCTAAAAATAATAAAAATTACAAATAGGTCATTAACCACCTAGCGGCGATTACAACCAAATCATGAGCTAAAGGCGCACTGCCGTTCTCGCCTTCCATCACCGAAGCCGCGCAAATCTTGTCGTAGTAGAGATTGTTATAATAGATATACAAAAAGTCGTCACGCTAAGACTCTAAAGAAACAACAAACCAAAGTAGCAATCATCCTCGGAGATGACAAACATAAATCAGAAGAGACTGATCTGAAACCACACCAACAAATACGAAATCGACCGAATCCTAAACAGAACGAGTATAGGAAGATAGCCAGCGTCAAGTTGCATCTAGTAGCACAGAAAGAACGAGATCACCAAAGTCAGTGGCATATCGTCCAATTCGGTGAATCGGGCGGATACCTAATTTATGCGAGAGCTAGTTGTAGAAAACCCATGTGTTTATACTTTACTGTACCCATAATCGTTCGCATTTCATAAGGTGCTCACGGTCTTTGAGATGAGCATAGATGTCAGAGGTTCGTGATCTCCACTTTCCCCGGGAAGGAGAAAATCTGAAACAGAAGCAGAGAGCCTTTCGAGAAAAAAGCCAATTATACTGTACTTTTTTTGGCGGGTAAAAGGGATGTATTAAGCAACAGGGGTTACAAAGAGGTCATCAGCGAGCACCTGTGATAAGCATTCAGGTCCCGCGCCGAGCCACACAATCGTACGACCCTCTGTTCTCGCAAAATTTGCGAGGCAGTGACTAGCCCTGTTTAGAGAGCGATCCGCTTTTACAAGAATAATGTTTCTACTACCATAAACTAAAGCTTTTATATCCGAGATCAAATGTGTGAGAGAAGAGCGATTCTGAGTCTTTAACTTGATGGCATCTAGTAGACAAGAACAATCTAGCTCCAACTCAATGGATTTATTGCTACGAGCGAGAGCTAGCTGAAGGCCCTCAAGACAGGCTCTTGTTTCTGCTTCCAGGGGGCATGCACAGTCCATCAAATTACGACAAGCTGAGAAGATTACTTGACCCATGTCATCTCGGAGTACCATGCCACCTCCTGCGGTGCCATTTTCCTTCTTGAAAGAGCCATCACAATTCAATTTGACCCATCCAGGAGACGGTAGAATCCATTTCTTGTCGGGCTCTTTATTCCTAGAATTTGTAGTTGTGTCTTTCACCGAATTAACAACAAGAATAGATTTTCCCTTAACTATTTCTTCCGTCGACATCTCCTTTAAATTCCACTGAATTTTCAAGTAGCTGATTAGAAAGCGTTTTGAGCCTTCGATCCATGGTATAGGCTTGTCATGAGTAGCTTCATTATGGGCATACCATACTCTCCATGCTACCAGCAGAAGGCAATCAATAACATATGGCTGAGCTGAGTTAATCACTGATTTAAAACAAGAGATAGTATCTCCCTTCATATCCTTTTCTAGCGGCAACTGCCAACACTCACGCATGACAGACCATAGTTGTTGTGCATGGGGGCATCTAAATAATGCGTGGGCAATGTCCTCTGGCTCCAAACCACAAATCAGACAAGTACCTGTAACTTCCATGCCTCTATTGCGTTTATTTACTCCCGTGGACAGGGCATTGGAGGCCGCTTTCCAGGCAAACATCTTCACCTTTGGTGGGGTATTGGACTTCCAAATCCTGGACCAGCACAAATCATCACCATCTGGTCGGGTGCTCGCAGCGGGGAACAAGTTTTGCTCAGGCAACGCATTAAGTGCTAATTTATATGCGCTCCGCACTGAGAAAATACCAGACTGCTCCGGCTGCCAGGCTACCACATCCTTCTCTAGGCGACGAGAGGGTTTAATGCGAAGGATTAAATCCGCATCAATGGGAAGAAAATTGTTCCGCACCATTTGCTCCTTCCAATTACCTTGGTTATCCAAAAGTTCCAAGACCCAGCGAATCCGACGATTCTTTTTAGGGGATAGAACCTTCATGCAAGTTTGTCGTGGGATCCAACTGTCCCTCCAAATTCGAATGCTTCTGCCATCACCGACCCGCCATATTAGACCCTTTTTCAACAATTCCAGACCATATGCAATAGCAGTCCACGTTGATGACGGGTTTTCAGTGAACACAGTATCAATAAGATTACCACTAGGGTAGTACCTCGCCTTCAAAACCCTCGCGCAAAGACTGTCAGGAAAGGCCAGTAGGCGCCAGGCCTGTCGTGCAAGAAGAGCCTGGTTGAAAATGCGCATATCACCGGTAGGAATGATCTTACATTGTACTGTACATGGAAGTTGACACGCTAGATCTATCAAGAGCCATATATGTCACCGGTAGAACACCACCGGCGGCAGCCTAAACCCAGAGTCCCGCAGGAAGGGGATCTCCTGTGGCCGGTTCTCGAGGTCCCGGTAGAACTCGTACTCGGCCTCGTAGTCGTGCAGGTCCAGCTCGCCCTTCTGCAGCGTGTGGTAGTGGTGCCGCACCGCCGCGTCCTTGCCGAACCCGAACACGGACACCCGGTCGCACACGCCGGCGGCCGCCACGACCGCCTGCATCCCCGACGAGTAGTGGAACATGCCCTCCTCGTGCCGTCGCCCCCACTCCTCCGCCGGCCGCCCCGTCTCCCGCGCGAACCGCCGCAGCGAGTAGTACTTGACGATCCGCGCGCACAGCGCGTCCAGCCTCGGGTCCGTCACGATCACGGGCGCCGGTGCGTCGGCGCCGGATGACGAGACGGAGGACGCGTTGCACGCCGCGTGCTCCACGAAGTGCGCACCGCTGCACATGTACGTCAGGATGGGCACGGCGTCCCCGTAGGCGCGGCAGTAGCAGTCGGCCCTGCCGGCGGCGCACCACCGGCTCATCACGTTGCTGTTGACGAACGCCAGCCCGGTTTTCACGCCCACGTGGCGCGCGTACCGCGCGTCGCCCGCCGGCGCGTTGTTGATCCGGACCACGAGCTCGTGGCCGTCGATGAGGTCGCCGTGCTCCGACGCCAGCAGGATGCCGCTGTTTCCCACCACGGCGCACGACGCGTACTTCTTGGTGCCGTCGACGTTGTCGTCCCGGATGCCGCTGTGCCGATCGATGGGGCGTTTGATGAGGTCCACCAGCTCGGACATGACTCTGGGGTCGAACCGCTGCCGTCCGAGCCACTCACGCAGCCCGCGGACGGCGACGTCGCGGTGCACCTGCGGAGCTCTCGACAGGTGGTTACCCTCGAGCAGCTTCTCTGCGGCCTGGATCACGGCCGCCGCCGCCGGGTCGACGGCCGCGAGCTCCATGAGCAGCGCGTCGTTGTCTGCATTGTCAGGCGCGGCTGTGCCGAGAGCGGAGTGGCGCAGGGAGAACCGTAAGGAGATGACCAGGAAGACGGCGACGAAGAGGATGATACTGCATGCCGTGTGGCTGCCATGCCTCTTCATCTTGGTTTCCTTCCCAAAGTATCTGGCTAGCTAAGCTCTCATGCATGCACGCGTGCCCGAGGCTGACCGTCGCTAAGCTTCCAAACGGGTCTATAATATGTAGTGCGTCAGGGGAGTATATACGGTTCCATTTTATACGGCTAGGAAAGTAATGGATTTGTTTCGGCAGGATCCGGTGAACTCATCAGTCGAGGAAGAAGACGACATCGTGTCAAACCAGGAGATATGCGCGCTCAATCAGGTCCACATTCTCTGCTGGTCCACTGCATAAATTACCATTTCCATGCCAACCAGCATCGTACAGAAATGGATCTCTTAGCGGATTACTTTATGTACATTTTCCTGGATGCAAGTTGAGAATGGACAGGTTCATGTGGGGGAGCAGACGATCTGCGACCGGTTGCCGAAGGTTCCAAGAGCTGCCTACCCCAGAAGGCCGTGTTCTTCATTCCTAGCTAAGCTTGGTGGTGATCGAGCAACTTGTGAGGGGAGGTCGGCGTCATGTTCCTAGCACGCTCGCATGGAATATTGAGATGGTGTGCGGCTTCGTCGTCCCCGGCACGTCGATCTGGTGGAATGATACCGGCCAGTGCTAGTCTAAGATGGCAGGCTGATCGATATTCAGTTATCCAAACATAATGTTATAGACCCATTTTGTGAAAGCTACAGTTAGGAGAGATGGGTCGATGGATTCTTTGGAGCGTGACCGTATATACTTACACCGACGGCGGCAGATAGGATTTGATCACTCAAGTTAGGAGTTCTTCCAATTGTCCACTTCTCGTCTTGTGGCCTAACTACTGGAACTCCAGAAACATACTCCCGCGTTGTGGCCTGAGTAACGCTACAGCTACGGACTAATTCTTACGGAAATAGACTTACGGACTAAGGTGGCATCACGTCGTGTGTTCACGGGCCGAAAATCACGGAAGGGAAAAAACTAAACCAATCGGCTGTTAGCACGTCCGTCCGTAGAAGTTTTCCGTAAGCAGGATTCCGTAAGTCTAGCTTTTCCGATCCTTAAGATCGCACGATAATAGGTGACCTCGCTGCGTCTAAGGTGTCGATTGTTATCCTACCAAAGTCCCTCTTCCAATTCATTTGCTAAAATCTAGTATAAATTTTGCTGCACCTCCGTCGTGTCGCCGCCTCCTCGTCGTGCTATCGTCTCTCCCCCTTTGGGAGGAACCTCTCCATCATCATCTACAACACATCCTCATCATCTCCACTGCAATCTCTTAGCAAACATGATGTTTGGTACAATATTATTCTCACATGATGATCTATTGTGTCTAGTTTTGAGTAGTAAATTGTTCATGAAAATGGTGAAATAGTTGTTTACTGGTTGCACACAAGTATGTTATATTATCTGATGATTTTATGTACTAATGTATGTGTGCATGCATAAGTTGGGGAGATACATAAGGTTGTCCCCGCTACATGTAACTAGGAGAAATGGTTGAAGATGAAAGAAACCGTGTCTAAAATTCTTAAGCTTACATGATTATTAATAACGTGTTGTTAAAAGGGGGATAAACTGATGAGGACCTAGAAACTTATAGTGGTGGTTCGACTTTATGTCTTAATAACTCTCTTTCTTGTGCAGAAACGGTTTTGAGATCAATAACTAGGGGTGTGATTGCTTGTGTACACGGTTCTACCTATTTATGGCCCCTCTCTAGATGGAACATAGACTTTATATGAGCTTCACTAGCGGAAATTCACTTTGGCTCATAGGTGTAGATGCACCCATCACCGAAATGACATATTTCAAAATGTTTAAAAATTCATAAAGAATACCCGGGTGTACATACTAATATTCTATGTTCGTAGACGAAGTTTCATGAAGAAATTACATTTTATGTGGCTTGTATAAAAAAGACAATTTCCTATGTTGTAAAATAGCTTTTAACAAGATATATTTTTGTATTTTTATATAGACCACAAAAAATGTCTTTTCACCGCAAAAACTTTGTGTGAGAACATAGCCTGTCAGGATGTACACCCAGGATTTTGTTTCGGATTTTTTCAACATTTTGAAATTCATATAAAAAATATATTTTTCATAATAGGTTCATCTAGACCTCAGAGCCAAAACTCCATGTCCCTTCACTAGTCATAGAAAACCAATATGAATGGAATAGCTATTTGCCTAGAACATTTTGTCCCTTGAGTTATCTTCTTTTAATTTTGGTTGCATAATTTTTCTTTGCATAAGTATCTCTTGCATATTAAATTTCAATACCTATTTGTTTTAGTTTACAACGTTCTAGTTAGTAGTATCACGGAATTAAAAACTTGCATATTTATTTTACTGCATTTCACAAATGTCCATATAAGTGGGTTAGAGGGCCTTATAGAATAGATAGTTTACCTTCAACTTCTCGTGGGTTTGACACCCAAATACTTATAAAATTGTGCTATAATGAATCACTGCACTTGGGGATCATCATTCAACCATCGCCGGATTTCTTCAGGCCAATCAAACTCAACCTCGAAGTTGTTTGGAGATGAGCTTCCAAAAAATAATTTGCAAATTGTTGGTATGAGTATTCTATATCAATTATATTAAACCATGGGCCAGGATCTCACATACACACCACCTTAGAAGATCGACATGGAAGTTTGATTTTAGAAGCATTATATATAAGTTCAATCGATTAATGGAAGTGTTCGCTTTAAGGTGAGCCACACTCAAAAAGTGGGTTAGGGAGTCTTCTTCATTTATTTTAACGACTCGAGCTTCATGAACATAATCCCGTTCTTTAAGATGCTATCTTGCTCGGCGAAGAACAAGAGTGTAAGCTTGGGATGTTGATGAGTGCATTTTTCATCAAGTTTTTGTTGGAGATATGCCCTAGAGGCAATAATAAATGTAGTTATTATTATATCTTTGTGTTTATGATAAATGTTTACATTCATGCTATAATAGTATTAACAAGGAAACATTGATACTTGTGTGATTTGTAAACTTAATTTGAAGTCCCTAGTATAGCCTCTATACTTCACTAGCTTGTTGGTTGATTAATGATTGTGGTTTCCCTATCATGAACATTGAGATGTTATCAACAACAAGATCATATCGTTAGGAGAATGATATGGTGGACATACTCCTATAGATAAGCGTAGCACAAAGATCAAGTCATTTCAATAGTTCAATTGCTATATGCTTTCTGATACATAGTAACCTGATTCCTTCGACCATGAGATCATGCATATCACCTTTACCGGATGGATGCTTTGATGACATCAAACACCACACCGAATCGGGTGGCTATAAAGGTGGCATTGAGTGTTCGGAAAGTATTGGTTGAAACACATGGATCAAGAGGGATTTGTCCATCCATATGACGGATAGATATACTGGGCCCTCTCGGTGGAATGTCATCCAATTAGCTTGCAAGCATGTGACCGGCTCACAAGGGATCACATATCACGGAACGAGAAAAGAGTACTTATCGAACGAGGTTGAACTAGGTATGCGAGATACCGACGATCATAAACCTCGGATAAGTAAACTATCGTGAGACAAAGGGAAATTGGTATCGTATGTAAGTGGTTCATTCGATCGCAGCAATGTAATGAGAAATATGTGGGAGCCATATGAATTTCATTCCTCTATTGGTTATTGTTTGGAGAAGTGTCTCGATCATGTCCGCATAATTCACGAACCGTAGGGAGACACACTTAAGGATTCGACGTTGTTTGAGTAGTTATGGTATTATGAGAAAGAGACCGAATGTTGTTCGAGTCTCGGATGGGATCCGGATATCACGAGGTGATCCGGAATGGTCCGGAGAATAAGATTCATATAAGGAAAGTCCTGCTTGAGTTCGGGAATGATTCCGGTGCTTTCATCGGGAATGTTCTAGAAGGTTCCGAATGTCCGGCACTCCGGGGGAGGGGTACATGAATGTGTCATTACATATTGGAATGATTGCATCATGTACTAAGTGTTCTCATAGTTCCAAATGAAGGATTAAATTGAATCCTAAACTGAAAAGTCAAATAGCAAGTTTGAAAAGTCAAACGGCTAAAACAGGAAAGAGAGGGAAAGAGGAAAGAGGGGGCAAACCGAGTTGGGGAGGGAATCCCTCCTCCAACCGGCGCCTCCACAAGCCGATTTGGGAGGGACTCCTCCTCCCTTGGCCGCCGGCCCCCTCCACCTATAAAAGGAGGGGCAGGGCCCCCTCCTCTAGACACACAAGTTCCTATCCTCTAAATCTAAACCCTAGCCCTAGACTCAGGTTTAGAGAAGTTTTGGTTTAGAGCTTCTAATTGCACTAGCCTTCGGATTAGAGCCTTCTAATTGGTGTGTCTAAACCCTAGACCACTAAAGCTCTCTCATACTCCACCATACTCGCTCCGGCTTAAGGAGAAGCCCTGCGGGATCTCCCCTCTACTTCCCACGCCAGCCGCCGGAATCGCGAGAGTGCTACAACCTCCATTCTTTGGAACAAGGAGAGGAAGGTCTTCGTCGAGTACCGAACGTGTGACCGATCATGGAGCGCCGTTAAACGCATTGTGGAAGGATCGCTCACGCGATCTTGAGATCGGGAAGAGTACGACTACATCACCCACGAGAATCCGCTCTCGTTAAACACTTTGGAATCTTCGAGGGTAAGTTATTCCATCGACTCGTTGCTACAATCTACTAGATAGATCTTGTCATGTTTGTTTGTATGCGATAGAAATTTTTTGTTTTCCATGCTACGAAACCCTACAGTGGTATCAGAGCCGTATCTATATGTAGATATGTTGCACGAGTAGAACACAATGGTCATTGTGGGCATTGATGCTTTTATTGTCGATTACTTCTTGTGTACTTTGCATCTTGCGGTATGTTGGGATGAAGCGGCCCGGGCTAACCTTACATGACATCGTTCATGAGACTTGCTCCACGCTTGACATGCAACTTGTATTGCATAAGTGGCTTTGCGGGTGCCTGTTTCTCCTAGCATAGTTAAGATCGAATTTACAACGGGTGATCAACAATGCTAGTATCAATGTTGTGGTTCTTGTTAGTAAGTTAGAACGACACTTATTGAAAGCCCCAAAACCACGTAAAATATGCAAAGAAAGTAGAGGCGTCTAACTTTGTTTTGCAGGGGTGTGCAGTGATGTGATATGGCCATGATTGTGATTATATTTGATGTATGCAATGTTCCTTATTGTAAGTTGGCAACCGGCAGGAGCCATATGGTTGTCTTTATTTTATGTTAAGACCCGCGTGTCTATTCAAAGTAGTTGTAATAGTTGAAGCCGGTGGACGACAACCATGGAGAAGCGTCATTGACCTTGATGCAATGCCGGTGATGATGGAGATCATGTTCGTGCTTGAAGATGGAGATCGGAAGCACAAAGAAGAAAGGCCATATCATATCACATATTATTGAATTGCATGTGATGTTAATCCTTTATGCATCTTGTATTTCTTAGTAGACGACGGTAGCATTATAAGATGATCCCTCATGCACATGAATTTCAAGTCATAAAGTGTTCACCCTTAGTTAGCACCGTTGCTAAAGCTTGTTGTTTCGAAGCACCACGTGATGATCGGGTGTGTTAGATTCCGCAAGTGTATACAACGTGAGCAAGCCAGATTTGCTCATGCGGAAACTAAGGTTTGATCTTGACGAGCCTAGCATGTATGACATGGTCTCGAACACGGATCACCGAAAGGTAAAGCATGAATCATATAGTAGATATGATGAACATGACGATTGTTCGCCATTGAAACTGTATCAACTCTCGTGATGATCGGTGTTGATGTAGTGGATTTGGTTCGTGTGATCACTAAAACAATGTGAGGGATGTTGTTTTGAGTGGGAGTTCACCTAGGTTAATTTCATTATTAATTTGAACTCAATTTGTCATAAACTTAGTCTAAACTATTGCAAATATGTTGTAGATCAATGGCAGCCCCTACCATCAATTTTAATGCGTTCCTAGAGAAAGAAAAGTTGAAAAACAATGGAAGCAACTTCGCGGATTGGTTCCGCAATTTGAGGATTGTCCTCACAGCTGGTAATTTGACCTATGTGCTGGATGCACCGCTGGGTGACCCACTGCGGTGATGCTCCCGATGAAGTAAAGAATGTTTACCTCGCTCTAAGAATCGGTACTCCATAGTTCATGTGCTATCTTGTATGGTTTGGAATCGAAGCTTGAAAAGGTTTGAAGAGTCGACCCATATGATATTGTCGAGGATCTCAAATTGATTTTTGAGACTCATGCGGCAATTGAAAGCTATGAGGCTTCTGAAAAGTTCTTTAACTGCAAGATGGAAGAAGGCAGCTCCATTAGTGAGCATGTGCTTAAGATGTCTGGGCACGCAAACAAGCTTCAAAGCTTGGGTATAGTGATTCCTAATGCTTTGGGGATTTACCGTGTCCTCCAATCACTACCACCAAGTTACAAGAACTTTGTGATGAACTACAACATGCGAACATGAACAAGACGTTGCGAACTCTTTGCCATGTTAAAGTCTCGAAGTGGAGATCAAGAAAGAGCACCAAGTGTTGTTGGTCAATAAGACCACCAAATTCAAGAAAGGCAAGTCTAAGCCAAAGGGACACTTCAAGAAGGGTGGTAAGAAAGTTACTACGCCAGCGAAGAAGACCAAGGCTGGACCCAAGCCTGATACTGAGTGCTTTTACTGCAAGGGAGAAGGTCACTGGAAGCGGAATTGCCCAAAGTACTTGGCGGATCTGAAGAACGGCAACATCAAAAAGAAAGGTATATCTGATATACATGTTATTGATGTGTATCTCACTAGTACTCGTAGTAGTGCCTGGGTATTTGATACTGGTTCGGTTGCTCATATTTGTAACTCGAAACAGGTGCTGCAGAATAAACGGAAGCTAGCGAAGAACGAGGTGACGATGCGCGTGGGAAACGGATCAAAGGTTGATGTGATCGCGGTCGGCACACTACCCCTTCATCTACCATCGGGATTAGTTTTATACTTAAATAATTGTTATTTGGTGCCTGCGTTGAGCATGAAAATTATATCGGGATCTTGTTTATTGCGAGACGGTTACTTGTTTAAATCCGAGAATAATGGTTGTTCGATTTATATGAGTAATATGTTTTATGCACATGCACCTTTGATAGATGGTCTATTCTTATTGAATCTCGATAGTGGAAATACACATATCAACAACATTGAGGCTAAACGTTTGAAATCAAGCGATAATTCGACCTATATGTGGCACTGTCGTCTTGGTCACATTGGAGTGAAACGTATGAAGAAACTCCATTCCGATGGACTTCTTGAATCACTTGATTTTGAATCACTTGAAAGATGCGAAGCATGTCTAATGGGAAAAATGACTAAGACTCCATTTTCTGGTATGATGGAGCGAGCTACGGACTTATTGGAAATCATACATACCAATGTGTGTGGCCCAATGAGTGTAGCATTGCGCGGTGGTTATCATTATGTTCTTACCTTCACGGATGACTTGGGTAGATATGGGTATATCTATTTGATGAAACATAAGTCCGAAACTTTCGAGAAGTTTAAGGAGTTTCAAAGTGAGGTAGAGAATCAACGTAACAAGAAGATTAAATTTCTACGTTCTGATCGTGGAGGTGAATATCTAAGTTACGAGTTTGGCGAGCATTTGAAGAAATGCGGAATACTTTCACAGTTGACACCGCCGGGAACACCACATCGTAATGGTGTGTCCGAACGTCGTAATCGAACTCTCTTAGATATGGTTCGTTCTATGATGTCACTTACAGATTTACCGCTATCATTTTGGGGTTATGCATTAGAAACAGCCGCATTCACTTTAAATAGGGCACCGTCTAAATCCATTGAAACGACACCGTATGAATTATGGTTTGGGAAGAAACCTAGATTGTCGCTCCTTAAAGTTTGGGGATCTGAAGCCTATGTAAAAAGTTACAATGACAAGCTTGAACCCAAAGCGGAAAAATGCGTCTTCATAGGATACCCAAAGGAAACTATTGGGTATACCTTCTATCGTAGATCCGAAGGCAAAATCTTCGTTGCAAAATGGATCCTTTCTAGAGAAGGAATTTCTCTCGAAAGAAGTGACGAAGGAAAGTAGAACTCGACGAGGTTGTCGAACCTTCTCTCGAATTGCAAGTAGCGCAGCACCGGAAGAAGTTCCTGTGGTGCCTGCACCAATAAGAGAGGAAGCTAATGATGGTGATCATGAAACTTCGGTTGAAGTTGCTACAGAGCCTCGGAGGTCAACGAGAACTCGTACCACTCCAGATTGGTATGATCACATTATGAGTGTCATGTTGGTGGACAACACCGATGATCCCGAGACATATGAGGAAGCGATGATGAGCCCAGATTCCAATAAATGGCAAGAAGCCATGAAATCCGAGATTGGATCCATGTACGAAAACCAAGTATGGACTTTGGTGGACTTACGGATGGCGAAGGTCATCGAGAACAAATGGATTTTCAAGAAGAAAACAGATGTTGATGGTAATGTTATCGTTTATAAAGCTCGACTTGTCGCAAAAGGGTTTCGACAAATTCAAGGAGTTGACTATGATGAGACTTTCTCACCAAGAAGCTAAAGTCTGTGAGGATTATGTTAGCAATCACGCATATTATGATTATGAGATATGGCGGATGGATGTCAAAACAGCATTCCTCAATGGAGATATTGATGAAGAGTTGTATATGATGCAACCCAAAGGTTTTGTCGATCCTAAAGATGCTAACAAGGTATGCAAACTTCAACGGTCCATCTATGGATTGAAGCAAGCATCCAGAAGTTGGAATCAACGTTTTGATAAGGTGATCAAAAGTTTTGGTTTTATACAAACTTATGGAGAAGCTTGTATTTACAAGAAAGTGAGGGAGCTCAGAGCATTCTTAATACTATATGTGGATGACATATTGTTAATTGGGAATGATGTAGACCTTCTTAATAGTGTCAAGGAATATTTGAATAATAGTTTTTCAATGAAGGATCTTGGCGAAGCCGCTTACATATTAGGCATAAAGATTTATGGATAGATCGAAACGCCAAATATCATTGTCACAGAGTACATATTTGGACAAAGTTCTAAAGAGATTTGGAATGGAAGAAAGCAAGAAAGGGTTCTTGCCCATGTTGCTCAATACGACCTTGAGTAAAACTCAAAGTCCGACATCGCGTAAGATAGAGAAAGGATGAGTAAGACTCCTATGCCTCGACCATAGGATCTCTAATGTATGCCATGCTATGTACTAGACCCGACATTGCATATGGTTAGTTTAACTAGCAGATATCAAAGTGATCCAGAGTGGATCATTAGACAATGATCAAAAACATCCTTAAGTACTTGAGAAGAACTAAGAATAAGGTTCTTTCTTATGGAGGTGATGAACACCGTTGTTAATGGTTACACCGATGCTAGTTGGAACACCGATCCGATGATTCTAAATCACAACTGGATACGTATTTATTTTGAATGGTGCAGCGATTAGCTGGAGGAGTGCAAAGCAAAGCGTTGTGGCGAGATCTTCAACTGAATCGGAATACATGGTCGCCGGAGGCTTCACAAGAAGCGATATGGATGAAAGAGTTCATTACAGAGCTGGGTGTGGTTCCTAGTGCGCTGGACCCAATGTCTATCTACTGTGATAACATGGGCGCCATAGCCAATGCGCAAGAACCAAGGTCACACAAGAAGCTGAAGCACATCAAGCTGCGTTTTCACGCTATTCGAGAACATATCCAGGATGGGGATATAAAGATTTGCAAAGTACACACAGATCTAAATGTGGCGGATCCGTTGACTAAACCTCTCCCGAGGGCAAAACATGACCAACACCAAACTGCCATGGGTGTTCGGTATATTACCATGTAATCTAGATTAGATGACTCTAGTGCAAGTGGGAGACTGTTGGAGATAAATGTAGTTATTATTATATCTTTGTGTTTATGATAAATGTTTACATTCATGCTATAATAGTATTAACAAGGAAACATTGATACTTGTGTGATTTGTAAACTTAATTTGAAGTCCCTAGTATAGCCTCTATACTTCACTAGCTTGTTGGTTGATTAATGATTGTGGTTTCCCTATCATGAACATTGAGATGTTATCAACAACAAGATCATATCGTTAGGAGAATGATATGGTGGACATACTCCTATAGATAAGCGTAGCACAAAGATCAAGTCATTTCAATAGTTCAATTGCTATATGCTTTCTGATACATAGTAACCTGATTCCTTCGACCATGAGATCATGCATATCACCTTTACCGGATGGATGCTTTGATGACATCAAACACCACACCGTAACTGGGTGGCTATAAAGGTGGCATTGAGTGTTCGGAAAGTATTGGTTGAAACACATGGATCAAGAGTGGATTTGTCCATCCATATGACGGATAGATATACTGGGCCCTCTCGGTGGAATGTCATCCAATTAGCTTGCAAGCATGTGACCGCTCACAAGGGATCACATATCACGGAACGAAAAGAGTACTTATCGGTAACGAGGTTGAACTAGGTATGCAGAGATACCGACGATCATAACCTCGGATAAGTAAACTATCGTGAGACAAAGGGAAATTGGTATCGTATGTAAGTGGTTCATTCGATCGCAAAGTAATCGTAGAAATATGTGGTAGCCATATGAATTTCCAGATTCCTCTATTGGTTATTGTTCGGAGAAGTGTCTCGATCATGTCCGCATAATTCACGAACCGTAGGGAGACACACTTAAGGATTCGACGTTGTTTGAGTAGTTATGGTATTATGAGAAAGAGACCAAATGTTGTTCAGAGTCTCGGATGGGATCCGGGATATCACGAGGTGATCCGGAATGGTCCGGAGAATAAGATTCATATAAGGAAAGTCCTGCTTTGAGTTCGGAATGATTCCTGCTTTCATCAGAATGTTCTAGAAGGTTCCGAAATGTCCAAGACCGGGGAGGGTACATGAATGTGTCATTACATATTGGAATGATTGCATCATGTACTAAGTGTTCTCATGTTCCAAATGAAGGATTAAATTGAATCCTAAACTGAAAAGTCAAATAGCAAGTTTGAAAAGTCAAACGGCTAAAACAGAAAGAGAGGGAAAGAGGAAAGAGGGGCAAACCGAGTTGGGGGAATCCTCCTCAACCGTGGCGCCCACCAAGCCGAGTTGGGGAGGGACTCCCCTCCCTTCCCTTGGCCGCCGGCCCCCTCCACCTATAAAAGGAGGGGCAGGGCCCCCTCCTCTAGACACACAAGTTCCTATCCTCTAAATCTAAACCCTAGCCCTAGACTCCGGTTTAGATCCGTTTTGGTTTAGAGCTTCTAATTGCACTAGCCTTCGGATTAGAGCCTTCTAATTGGTGTGTCTAAACCCTAGACCACTAAAGCTCTCTCATACTCCACCATACTCGCTCCGGCTTAAAGCCTGCGGATCTCCCTCCTTCCCGTACAGCTTCCTGGAATCGCGAGGAGAGTGCTACAACCTCCGCCTCTTTGGAACAAGGAGAGGAAGGTCTTCCGTCAATCGAACGTGTGACCGATTGCGGAGCGCTGCCACGGCCTTGGAAGGATCGCTTCACGCGATCTTGAGATCGGGAAGAGTACGACTGCATCACCCACGAGAATCCGCTCTCGTTAAACACTTTGGAATCTTCGAGGGTAAGTTATTCCATCGACTCGTTGCTACAATATAGTAGATAGATCTTGGCTTGTTTGTTTGTATGCGATAGAAATTTTTTGTTTTCCATGCTACGAAACCCTACAGTTTTACCTCATGTTTTTTGCATAAGTAGTATTAGAATTTTAGTATTTTATTGCGCTTGCACGCACACTTTCTGCTAATTTCCACAATATCCCAAATTTAAAGTGGTTGATGGCCAAATTAATAAGAAGATCATTTTTACACAAATAAGTATGTTAATTGTAGGAAATAAATATCTTTCTCACAACTATCCACACACCCTGGCTCAAAGGAAGGAGAAAATTACATCACTTACTAGGACATTAATGAGCACCCATATGGGCAGGTGTCACCGTACGCGTCACCATATGAGGTGACGTTGACTTTGTCTCGTCAAGTATTTTCTCCCTCTATGATCAGATCATAAGTTAGACATACAGAAATGCCATAAAACATAAAAACCTCACCTCTAGAGGGATCTAGAGGGGAACTTGTAGAAATGCATCTCTCCCCATTAGTGCTTGGATCTTGGAGGCTACGGCATCGATCTTCATCATCAACACCATTATCTTCATTACCATAGCTATCCCCTTCATTGATCTTGTTGTAGTTACAACCCTAGTACGGATTTGCACGTGTATTCATTTAACCCTTCATACTCCATTCATATTATCATGATGATGTTGATTACCTCCATGTGTGAGTACTTTCCTTTGTTTTTGGGGATATGAAAAAACCTTACAACTATTATGAATCGAAATAAAGATATGTTTTTTTACTTGTATAAGTGTGTAGTAACTTGCATCTTGATGTTATACAAATGTCGACTGCGTATTTTCCCCTTGGGATTTAATAAAAGTTATCGTTGGTGAATGGTGGACGGTTGGCGGACATAACCATGACATAATCCGTTGCCGCTCTTAAGCCATGCATGCATCAACAAGCGAGCATGAAGATCCAAGGATGGATATCCATGTGGTAACATTAATTGCTAGTTTAGTAGGGGCGACCGCATAAATAGGATCATCTGTGTGTGCAATCAATTGAACACGATCCTTATGGAGCACTAGTGGTTGTTCTAAGTGTGGGACCCGGATTTACGGTCCGAGAAGTCCCCATTATGCCTACAAAGAACGTTCCCATGATCAGTGAGCCATGAGAATAACCGATAAGTATCAGTACTGCATCCTTAATTTAACGAGTAGAAGAATTACATAATTGCCTCTATGGCGTACAACCAACAGCAGCGGATCTCCATCGAATGCAAAACCCATGTCATGCCTTAACCTATATGAGACTGACTGGGAAGACATCTGAGTTCTCATAGACATCCACATCTTCATTCTTTGCTTCTGAAAATATGGTCAAGTAAATATACAGGTACAATGCGAGTAAGTATTTTGAATATACTTGCAAGACCACCGAAATAAGGTAAACAAGAATAATGCAATTTCAGTTGTGGAAAAATAGCTCCAAACTACAGTTTTTTTTGAAAAGCCTAAATGGACATCGTATATGTTGGTTGAAAAAAAGTTTTTGGAAAAACATGCCTTTTTTGGAAACCAGATACATCCATATCCTTTATAAAACATTTTTTTTAGAGAAAAGCCTTTTTGAAAACCTCTTGGACCCTTCATGGTCAAAGCAAAACCTTAGCATTTTACTCTCTTTTATTTCTTTAGCCCATTCCAAGGGTACTCCTAGCAATCACCTTTTCAACCGTCCTTGAACATGGACACGACTATTCGAATAGATTATACTCTGCAGAGTTGGTGTATTTTACCCACAAGAATCAATACATCCGCCGGGATTCAACCATGGCCCGCTACTCAAGTAAACGGGGTTCGGATAATCAAAACTAACCTTTTATTTGTCATCCCTAGCAAAGGCGGCTTCCTTTTGGGTTTGTTCTCCCCGGTAACGAGTATGTGGAACTTCTAGGCCATAGTCCTCCCTTCTGCACATTCGTATACCCGAACTTGTAGCTTGGCAATATACCCTAACTTGGAGACTCCACTTCCTTCTCCACTCTTAAGTCATACCGTCTGCGGGAGACCCAATTGTTGCACCAAAAAATTGCCGAGACAGTCTGCAGGCACCAGATTTGTAGACCTGTCAGAGAGCCCACCTGGAATTCTAGGGATTTCTCCCCTTAAGCAAGTGTAGGAGCTACTCCGACTAAGGACAACAAACTACGGGCTAAGCCTCATCCCCTAAGGTAATGTGGTTGCATGGATAAAATTGTTCCGGTAAAGGCGTAGAACATCCCTTCTATTTCTCTTGTCCAATCTTGCTTCTTTCTCATCCTCTTCATTTATTTAGTAAAAGCATCCACTTGGAAACGATGCCTCTTTCCAAGGGTTTTCATCTTTTTGAAATCTTTGTACTAGGGTAAACCCAAATAGTTTTATTCGTTAAAAACCATGGGTCCCAAGGAGGTGAGATGCTAGTCATCCAATCCTCGATATAAAGTGGTAAATTAGGTGTCAATAAGGGTTGATGTCCTAGTGAACACTTATTCATAACTTGGAGGAGCCAAGTTATTATCGTTGTATTATTTAAAACAAACCATGCATTTTATAAATGAGATACAAAACAAGTGATAAAAAGGAGTACAACAAGTATCGGGATGTAGGAATGGTGGTTTGCCTATGACCATCGAGATGTCCCTAGGCTTCTTCTCTAGAATACCAGAGTACCAATAATAATAATAAGATCTCTTCTTCTCGTCGTCAATACAATCGCAACTATCGTCGTCATCGAGAACACATGCAAACACGCAATACCATAATCATTACAAGGCCTACAAGCATCAAATAATACATCAAGAAATGAAAATCACATAAGCTAATTCAGTAAGGTTTGGGATATTTGTCTTAAAGAGATTGGAATTGACTTGGGGGCATTTGTAGAAGTCTCTTAATGATTTAAAGTCAAGAAATTACTTAGTTGAGGGGTTTTAGACCAAGGCCAGGTTATTTATGATATCATTGTATAAAAATGATACCATCAGGTAGGTATTGAAAAAATAAAACCAACAAAAGTGGTTTCACCATTATATCAATTTCCTTTGATTTAATATGATTTTACAAGTGTTAAAAACTCTAGTTTTAGGAAATAATTCACAAGAAATTATCTACATGTACAAAAATTAATTCCTCTTAGGGTTAAGCAGGATTTTATGGACTGGTTCAATGAGAGTTGAAGTCACTTCAAAATATTTAAGAGAATGCTCTTGGGAAAATCCAAAAGTCAGTTCTAGATGATATTTTTATTTTTCACTAGATTTAATCTGCATGGGATTTTGGTATGATTCCAAATATACATGATAGGTATTTGCAATACATTTATATATAATTTGCAATCACCAAATTACGTGATAAATAACTACTGGACTGATTTTATTAGTGAATCAATCATACATAGAATAGTTTAATTCACCATAAATCGACCAGGGCTTTATAAATTTTGGGCTGCTAGGGTGTGAAGGTAAGGTGGTGTATGATCCCCGCGAGTTTTAATTAGGTCAATACCTCCTTTGGTTTTACCTAGAGAATTTCCTAAAGGCTGAAATGGCTTGATTTGGTTATTTTTGGCATAGGAAAATTAGGAAGTATTTTTGGGTCAGGTCAAAGTTACATGCAAGGCATTACATATACCTTATAGTACAAGGTGGAATGGTCCCATTTGGGTACCCCCAAACTTCCACAAGGTGGAATGGTCCCATTTGTTCAAAAAGGATCTAATAATAATTATCAAAAAGGGTACCAATATTGTTTTGGGTATTTTCTTGGGTTGTATTTTTAATAAAACATGTAGGTACATATATGAAATTTTATCCGGGAATTTATATGTATTTTACATTTTCTTCTGGATTAAAATCTACAAGCATTACTACAGATCTGGGCATATTAAAAAAAATAAAGAAAACATAAACACCTTAGCGGGCCGCATCTAACAGGCCCGGGTGGCACAACACGGAGCCGAACCGCTCGAGCGCCACCCGCGCGGGAGAGGCACGGTTTAAACACGCGGATCTAGGCCCGCTGGTCAGGGGGAGCAGGCACCAAACTGGTATGGAATGATCCTGACCGTGGGATTAAGACAAGATTTGCAGTCCAAGGCTCGTCTCCAACCTCCAACCGCGAGAGCAAGGAAGAAACCCTAGATGGGTTCGGGAGGGTGCGACGGCTCACCTGGGTAGCTCTTGCGGCAAAGGTGAGGTGACAAGGCGAAGTGGCTCACTTCAGCGATCCAGGAGAGGGGCGACAGGGACGGGTTCTGCATCGGGAGTGTTCTCGCGTGTGAGCACATGTGACGACCTCGGAACTCGTCGGGGATGTTTCCAGGGCGCCTGTATGCGAGAGAGAAGGGTCCGGGATGTTAGTTCTAGCTCAGAGGAGGACATGCATGCCAAGGGGGAGAGGATAAAGGCAGGAAGGCGACCACAAAGTCTAGTTCTTGAACCGAGGGAGGAAGATTTTCTTCACCAGGGTGAGACAGGCGGTTAGAGGAGCTTTGGAGCTCGAGGAAGGTAGAATAGGGGTAGGGGATCTTAGTAAGGCCACATGCAGGAAGAGAAGAGCAGGGAAGGTGGAGCTGCACCAATATCGAAAAAATGGTTGGGACTTGCTTTGTCTCTTTCTTTGGCTAGAGCAGAGGAGAGGAAGGGGAGGGGAGCTCAGGGGAGATTAGTGAGGAGGGAAGCAAATGAGACAGAGAGGGGTGTTGTGTTGGCCTTTTTTCCTTATAAACCGAGGAGGGGAGGCTCATGGTGGAACATGTTCATGAGGATAAAGAGGAGGGGTGAAACCAGGGGTGGTTTGATCCTGTGGGCGTGGGGAGGAGTCTCTGGTCTTGTGTAGGGCAGAGACGAGAGGTGGCAACAACTGCAAGTTAATGTGAGACAAGAAATGACTTATGTATTTATTTTCTTCACATCCATGCACTAGGGGACAAGGATGCAAGTGTGCTACAGTGGCATGTTATAGTGTAGCATGACCAGAGAGGGTGAGAGGTGTGTTGGGCAAGTTTGCAAGGGCTGTGGTGGAGGTTTGGTAAGTTTTTACTTGATGAATTTTCCTAGTTTGCAGAATTGATCAAATAGATGGTTATGAAGGAAGTCTAGAAACTTGACTTATGCAAGATGAGGAAAAGGTGTTGATATATAGGTATGGATAGGTATAGCTCCAGGAATTATTTGAGATTTTTCCAAAGATTTATATTCCACTTAAAATCACTTATTGAAAAAGTTCTGAATTGATTTTTAGAAGATCATTTGATATTTTTGAATTAGGAAAGTGTGGTATTTTGTGTGATATGGTACTAGATACTAAAATACACTTTGGAGAATTTTTCTGGAATTTATTGAGATGGAAAAGTATTTTTAAGCTATTATTTCTTGTTTCTGCCATTTAAGAAAAAGGGAAAAAGAAAGAATAAAGCATCTCAAAAAAAATTATTTTTGATATTGCAAGGTAGGATATGATAATATAGGACTCAAGTTTTCCTTGAGTTGACAAAGTGGTTTGGAGAGAAACAAAGTTTCCTTTATAGGAGAAGTTTTGGAGATTTGGCAAAAGAGGGAAATTAGATATTTTTATGGCCCAATAATTATGGAAATTATTTGAGAAATACTTATATCCAAGTTGTATGATGTAAACTTATGGTATGAATCATTAGAAACCTTGGGTTTGCAAAAAGGAACTTGGTTTTGGAAGAAGGGAAGGATTTGATGATCTAGGGCACCAATATTTTTATGCCACCTAAACCTTGCTGGATTAGGGAGCTCATAGCTCACCTTGGGTCATGGGATAGATGAATGATTATACCAATTTATGTATATGATAAAGGAATCAAGGGTTGGGCTTGATTGTATTTGAGGTAAAATAGGGATGATGTCAAACTTTGTTGAAATTAAGGCTGCCAAACAGATTATCATATAGCCTCATAAACCTTGTGGGCTTAAGAAGCAAAAAGCTGTCATGGAAAAAAAGTAAAGGGTGGGTTGATATACCATGGTTATTATATCATAGCCATGCCAATAGTTGGTCAATGGAGGATAACATAAGGATGTGAGCTTCTGATGATAAGATTTGTAGACACATGATATTTTCTTGTCTACAAAACCATCAAGGGTGAGTGGGTCCAAGGAGGGTTTAGCCAAGGGCAAGAGCATAATTTGGTAGTACTCAAGATGTACTACAAGGTGATTCAAGTATATTTTCAAAAATCCACACCGATTAAACTAGGTGGAGTCTCAAAGATTGAACCCAGATAAGGATTCAAGACTTAGTCAAATTTGGTAGATTTGTGGATTTGGACAAGTATGGAGGAGGGAAAGATTTGGAGAGGATACAAGGGTCCACTCTCATCATCAAGTGGATGATGCTGAAGTATATATTTAGTAGAGGGGATCCATGCTTATTTTTGGTATTTATTGAGTTGGATGCTAATAGGAATGATTAGCTCTGATTTGATCTGGTTAAGGGGATTAGGGGTCACTCTAGGGACTAAGGATAGATCAAGTTTAGGATGATTGGTTAAGATTGGTGATCTTAACTATTTATTTGATCCTAGGGGGATGAGCTCCTAGATTATCTCACTCTAGTTCCTAAGCAGTCGAATCAATCAGCAGATCAAAGCAATCTATCAGACAGCAGATCACGGCAACTCTTCTTATCAATCATTCAACCACTATTGAGGTTACCATCAAGTCTAGCTCGAGGTTAGGATGGTTATTTTGAAGAGGTTGTGTTTTGAAGTAAGATAAGGATCTCTTGGTATTTCTACCAGGATTAGAATAAAAAGGGTTTTGTAAAAGTTCTGTAAAACCTAGAGGTAAGCGTAGTTGGAAGTTCTGTCTTGAAAATATAAGAAGATTATAGTATAGCTCTCCATAATTTTGGTAAAGAGACTAGTAAATAATTTGTAAGACAAAGTTATCTTGGCTCAAGTTTTAAAAGTCAGAACATTTAAGAATATGAATGATAAGCCAAGACCTCTCTTTTGTAAAATAGTTTTTGCTAATTCAAGGTTTGATGTAAGGAGTGTATCATTTATTACGCATTCAAATGCAAGAGCAGAGGCCGACAAGAAAACAAACATTGCAACACTTAACAAGAAATATTTTTTGGAAATATTTTTTGTTCCCCTGATTTTTGCTTTTTGGACAATAAAACAGGATTGCTGAAATTGGGATACTACAATGAGTGGTGTGATGTCCGCATATCCTGGCACACCTATATGTGGGGCTTCATCTATGCTATCCTATCTCTTAATCATATTCTACGAATACTAGTGATGGATCTGATACTCATTGAGAACACTTTTAGCCATATTGCAGTTTCATAATCATTTAGATTGATGGTTCTTTGTCTACTTTCTACTTGCTTTCTTTTAAACATATTGTTTGTTCTCATTCACAATCAATTTCGACACTCTCTTGCTTTGGACCAAAGATAATTTGAAGATACACTTTGGTAAATCAATAAGAAAAAGCATAAAGACCATTATGAAGAGCCCGCCATGGTTTGATACTCTTACTTCGAAACTAAGTACATACAATTTATGCACTTGCAGGCCGGGGACGACGGGAACCTTCGTCCGGTGGCCGCCGACAACGATGCTCACCTTGGTCATTTCTTTTTTAGTGATTTGTCGGTCTAAGGAGTGAGAGGCACTCAAATTTTTTCCAAAAATCCCAAAATTATAAGCAATTTTATGTTTGTTGACCATTAACATCGTGCCACGTCAGAAACTATATTAAATTGCACTAACCGACCGATTGATATTTAAAAAAGAGTACTCGTTAAAAAGATAGATGTCTTTTTTTTTCAATTTTCTCTCCGCTTACCGATCCTTCACCCAGAAGACTAGCGATATGCCCGGTTCCCGAGGCAGGCGCGTTGAGTAACGACGCCAGGCCGAAAGCAATACGTGAAGTTCACGATTGACCGCACGTGCAACTGAGCGCTAGTACAAGTTAACAACAGCTTAAAGTTGTGAACATGAGCGCCTACAGTACGCCTTGTCACGGCTCATGCACGCCTTACGGCCGTAGAGCAACGTACGAGATCATGGCAGCGCACCACAGTCACAAGCCGGCGTCGACTAACGGCAGCGTCAGCCTTGGCCTCAGAACCGTCTTGGCCTGCCTCCTCTCCGCCGTGCTCTGCTTCGCTGTCCTCCTCCGCTTCTCCCCGCGCGGCGCAGGCGAGAGGGTCTCGCCTCTGCTCCAGTACATCACCAGCACCTACAACCAAGGTACGTGCGTTTGTGTGTACCGATGAACCTCCTCGCGCATGAACTCTGCCGCTGCTAATGAATCGTGTGCTTGTTGGTCGCAGGAGCGTCGACGTACAGGAGCTGCGACTACTCGGAGGGGCAGTGGGTGCGGGCGCCGGGGCACGCCCGGCGGTACAACGCCACGGAGTGCAACGTGAAGGACAGCGAGAACTGCGTCCGGAACGGGCGCCCCGACAGCGGCTACCTCGACTGGCGGTGGCAGCCGGCGGCGCCGGGGTGCCAGCTCCCGGACTTCGACGCCGCGGCGTTCCTCGCCGCCGTGCGCGGCAAGCACGTCGCCTTCTTCGGCGACTCGATGGCGCGGAACCAGGCCGAGTCCCTCGTCTGCCTCCTCGGCGCGTCCTTCCCGTACCGCCTGGTGTACCGCGACCCGGAGCCCAAGACCCGCAAGTACTGGCGCTGGGCGTTCCCGTCGCACAACGTGACGGTGTCCGTGTACTGGGCGCCGTTCCTGGCGCGCGCCACGGGGAAGCCGGACAACTACAACATCCCCTACAACTCGGTGTTCCTCGACGCGTTCGCGGAGCGGTGGTCGGCCGACGCCGACACCATGGACGTGGCGGTGGTCAGCACCGGCCACTGGTTCTGGATCCCCAGCATCTA
This sequence comes from Avena longiglumis, assembly GCA_030063025.1. Lineage (NCBI taxonomy): Eukaryota > Viridiplantae > Streptophyta > Magnoliopsida > Poales > Poaceae > Avena > Avena longiglumis. The sequence continues at coordinate 83,064,195 of CP125976.1, forward strand.
CTACAACGGCAGCGTGGTGCTCGGCACGCACCGCCTCCCTGACCTCAACCACACCGAGATCGGCATCTCCGCGCCGTACCGGGAGGCCATCCGGATGACGATACGGCGCCTCCTCGCCGGCTCTGCCTCTGCCCGTGCGCGCACGGTGGTGGTGTCCACCTTCTCGCCCCGCACTTCGAGAAGGCGTGGGACGACCCCACGACGTGCGCGAGGAAGGTGCCGTACAAGGAGGGGGAGAAGGAGGTGGACGCATTGCACGCGGAGCTTCGGGGCATCGTCAGAGAGGAGACGGCGGCGGTGAGGAACGGTGGCGCCACGAGGGTCGAGGTGATGGACGTGACGAAGCTGGCGACGATGCGGCCGGACGGGCACCCCGGTGTTTACATGAACCGCGACCCGTTCGCGCGCGGCGTGCCGAAGCGGCTGCAGATCGACTGCCTCCACTTCTGCCTGCCAGGGCCGGTGGACACGTTTAATGAGATTCTGCTTCAGCTTCTAACGAAGCGTCCGTGAGGTGGCAAGTGCGAGTGGGTGGCACCTGTTCGCACGTGGTCGATCATGCACAAATATTTGAGCACCGACTAACAATAGAGTCGATGATAACCCCTTCCCGTTCTTCATCTGCCGCCATCTTAAGCGCCCTCAAATGTGAGGGCATTGTCAAGAGCGTTTCCATTTTGAAAGTTTCAAATAGATATATCTTTGACTCCCGAGCTCTAGTACCCTTCAACTAAAAAGAAATCAAAATCATATTTACATGTTTCAAAATACCCAGCTTAGGAGTAGAGTGAGACATGAAGGGCATTGACTCGAAAATAGAGTGCCCCCTTTGTCGCCTCTAAGGCGACCAGGCGGCCCCCTCCACCCTCGGTGACATGGGCATGACCCTTCGGGTGCTCATCCTTAGTATATATGGTGCGGCCTAATAGAGGGCCCATTCGAAGATACACCAAGATTCATAAAGCCCACGACGATTCAAAAGATACTAAGCCTACAAGGACACAGACCCCTGGTGATATAAGGCAAGGAAAGTCCAAGACTAGACTAGATACAAACTCTAAACTGTAAACCAACTCGTATTGGTACCTGGGACCTAGTCTCCCCATATATAAAGACTAGAAGGTACCAACGAGTAGGGCATGCTACACGCTACACCCAATACGATACACGCTACCCGACATAGATCTAGACAATACACACGCCTTTCTCTCTCTCAGCAAGATCGCATCTAGTCGACTCAACGAGTTTGTACTCTCCAATGATAATACGAGCAGACAAGCAGGATTAGGGTTTCCTCTACGAGGGCATGAACCTGGGTAAATCGCCTCCCTTGTTTTATGCATTAAGCGAAATCACCAGCGCTCTCTTTTCCATGAAACCCTAAGTCCATAACCATGGGCATTGCCGAGGTCACCCCTCGTTACTCGGCGTCCAAGATCCTCCCACCCAGAGTCCCACTCGCCGCTTCCGCCGGTAGGTGCCGCCATTTCGTGGTGGTGTCACGGCAGATGCCATGGGATGGCTTAAGTTGGGGTCGTGTGAACGCAAGAGGAATCCAGGGAGAGAGAGTGCGGTGGATCCGCACACGAAGAACTAGGAAGGGCACAAGAACACTTGATGTATTCAAGAATAGATCTCTTATTCCATCTCACTATGTGGTTACAAGTGCTCCTCGAGCTGCTTCCCAAGTTGCTAAGGAGAACTCAAGTAGAAGAAGTGACAGCCTTGTGGCTCTTGTTGCGCCTCTTTATATAGTATATGGGAGTAGTTAGGTTACAATGTGGGTTCTAGGGTTTACAGAGTGGGCTTTTACTTTACCGAACGGACCGGGTTACAAGGCCCGTCCTCTGGTCCAGGACCCAGTCAACAAAACATACCCACCAACGGTACCATAGTACATTGGCTCCAGTTCTTTAGGAGTCATCTAGTGCTTTAAGCGTCACCCGACACTTTAGGTGTCACCTGGCAATGCTCTCCTCATCGTTCAGCTTTGGCCCACTTGTGCAGTGGACCTGTAGCACCGTCAAAGCGAGGCGTCAGCCTATTTGGTGACACATGGAGCCAGAGGCGTACGCTGCAAGGCGCATCTCTCTCTTTGTGACTCGGCTCCACCTCGATGACTCGGCCTTGACGTACCCGTGAGTAAGAATCATTCATATGCTTGTGCCGACGTATGTTATATGTCGGCTGAGCATTGCCGTTGTTACTCAACTATTATTAACTCGCCCTATGTCGGCCAGACTCGACTATGATTACTCCGAGTTAACCTTAAGTTTCACCTCTTATGACACTATTGGGGGTTAACCCCCTAACATGCCGGGCCTTGCCTGCGCGATTCCCCAAGGCCGATGGTTGCGGCGTCTTCTTCTTCCCTCTCTAGGAGCTCGGCTTGGGGGAGTGCTCCCGACGTCGGAGCAGTCAGGCATGCGGCGTTCTGGTGCTTCCCTAGACGGCGGCATGGCGGGTGGTGTGACCGATTGGTGGTGTAGGTGGTGAGGTGCCGAGGGATGGATGGCGGAGCCCTGCAAGCCTATACCTGGGCCCTTTTGGGCTCAGTATGGGTTAGGGCGGGCCTGGTCCGGCTTGACTTCGTCGCTTCTGGGTGGTTTGCAGAGCGGCTGGTGGTGAGGGTGGCGGTGACGATGTCTCTCTTGCTACAGTGTGGTGGTAGGAGCTTCACGGCTCTGTTTCGCTTCGGACGGGCCTCTAGCGCATTCGCAATAAGATGATAATTGCGAAGATATATTGTCATTGTGCTTCTGATTTGGCTTCCAAATTCCCGGTAGTTTTGTTGATCTGGTACCTGCTATGTAGGAAGCCGGACAACGCGAAGCTGGACGAACTTCTTTGACACCTTCTGGTGGCGGATCGCCGAATCTTCACCTCGTCCAGCCGTTGAGTGTCTAGTGCTCTTCATTTTTTTGCATTTTCTCTTTTGAGATCCTGATTTTGCTCTTAGTTTTTACATGTTCGTGTTGTTGTCCTAGCAAATGCAGTTTTTAATAGTAACTTCTAACTTTAGTTACTCTCTCCATACCAGATTATTGGGATAATAAAGGTTTTGAAGGTATACCCAATTATTAGAGTAGATGGTTTGTTTTATTTATATAAGAGCATCTCCACTCGGGGTCCCTAAAGGGCTATCGGGGGTGACAATGCTCAAAATAACGCCTTGCCACCACCTTCAATTCTTTTTTTCGTGCTGGTGCAACCCATTTCGTTATCCGTCAAGGCGTAACCCAACCCATGGGGAGGGGCTAGCAGGGGCACCGAATGGAGCTGGAAACGACACGGGCCAGCCCTGACACTGATATAGGTGCTTTGTATGTGGTGGCGCACCCTTTCGTTCCCTCCCAACTTTCCCACCCTTTCCCGCTATATTTAGGACGGCCACCATTGGCATCCATAGATCACCGCCCTCTCTCACCATGGACACCCCATGCTGGGCCTATCTCAGCCTCGAGGAGACAGAGGCAATGTGCATCTCTAGCTATCCATGTCCACTGGTCTACCTGGTGCCCCCGACTGGATGCTAAGTGCTGGAGGAGTGCCTGTCCCTCATGTTCCTCGAGTTTTCACCCGCCGGGTGTTGATTCATGTAAAATGCATACATGAACTTGGTAGTTTGTTGATATGAATTCCCACATATTTGCATCATATTAGTAGTTATTACCAATGTTATTAATGATATTGGGGATTTTCTAAACAATCCCCTCTCTTTTGGTTTTAACTCTGTCTGACAGAAAAATCTTCTGTTAGTGTTTTTGGCTTTCTAGGAGCTACGGAACTCGAAACAGATCTAGGTACATGGGAGCTGTTAGATAATTTTCATACGAATCCAACAAGCTAAAGTAGGGCCCGAGGTGCCCAACGAGATGAAAATGGCAGCCCATTTACTTTAGGTCACTCCACTTGTGCTATCTCAGCCGTCGAAACTCCGATACCGTCGATTCCACCGCCATTCGCTTTGTTTTGACCTAAAACCGTCTACATATACCCCTGGTAGCCTTTCTCAAGATGAACGGAGGCGGAGATCAAAAACCAAGTAACAGGGACCAGTAGGCCGCCGTCCTGAGGAAGATTGGAGGGGGGACCGCTGCCAGAATCGCCTCTGGCCACCTCTCCTCCTTCAGCAATGTCTCCTCATCACTCCCCATGATGAGAGGGGAGTAGTACACCTCCTGGACTATGGGTTTGTGATGATAACTTTATCTAATCTCTCTATGTATGATCATTGTTGAAATCCATATGACGTGCCTTGCATGAGTATGGATCTATATATGTAATTCCAATGGTGAATATTGTTGTATGAGATAATACTTGTTATGCATTTACCATTGTGTTGGATATTTTACAGTTTGTCATACTTCGAAAATATTCTATGATGCATGTAATGGTTTGATCTATACAAAATGGCTTGTTTATCCATGTCATTAGGTGATTAACACCACCAAGTGGAGGTAGATGAGAGAGATGTGGTAATGCACACAACATATGAATCATTGCACTAGTGTTTAGAATGTTTTCCATTAAGAAGTATGATGTATGTAGGTAATGGGTGGCCGAGTGACAACGACATATGTATTGAGTGACATAATGCAGTCAAACAACATTTATCTAGTTGTAAAAAAGGAGGGAGTATGATGTGTGGTGTGACAATAACCAAATGCTATCCTTATTACAAGGGTGACCTAGCAGCACAAAGGAGTACTTCTTTCAACTATGTGTTTTAACGCATGTGTCCACCATAAAGTTCCATTAAAACATGACAATTGTGTGTACTTTTATTATCTATAACATGATCATCACCATAGATGGAGAGCGAGGATTGAGTGAACCCATGAACCCATGTACATTGTTCCTACAAGAGAAAACATTTGTCTGGTCCTCTTGCATTTAAGAGGATTGGAACACTTTTACATTCTTACTTTGTTACACTACACTTCCAAGCCTTAAATCAACCACCTTGTTCCTTAAACTCATATAATCAACTAAAACTTGTAACACTTCAGTTGTAGAGGATAGATAGCTTTTACTTCTTTCTCTTGCGGATCGATACCCTAATTCCACATTGAGAGGTACTACAATGATCCCATTCTCTTGGGGGTTATTAGGCATCCATCACGAGCCACTAATACCTCGAGCTCAAGCCGAAATAGCAGATGGATCCCAATTGGTGCCCTGATAATATCGCGACCTGGAACACGTTCTTCGTCAATCGGCAGGAAAGAGAGCTCACCGGGTACGAGGACGACGACCTGTTGGAGATATACCCTAGAGGCAATAATAAATGTAGTTATTATTATATCTTTGTATTTATGATAAATGTTTACATTCATGCTATAATAGTATTAACTAGGAAACATTAATACTTGTGTGATTTGTAAACTAAAATAGAGTCCCTAGTAAAGCCTCTTTATAATACTAGCTTGTTGGTTAATTAATGATTGTGGTTTCCCTATCATGAACATTGAGATGTTATTAACAACAAGATCATATCGTTAGGAGAATGATATGGTGTACATACTCCTATAGATAAGCGTAGCATAAAGATCAAGTCATTTTAATAGTTCAATTGCTATATGCTTTCTGATACATAGTAACCTAATTCCTTCTACCATGAGATCATGCATATCACCTTTACCGGATGGATGCTTTGATGACATCAAACACCACATCGTAACTGGGTGGCTATAAAGGTGGCATTGAGTGTTCGGAAAGTATTGGTTGAGACACATGGATCAAGAGTGGGATTTGTCCATCCATATGACGGATAGATATACTCTGGGCCCTCTCGGTGAAATGTCATCCAATTAGCTTGCAAGCATGTGACTGTCTCACAAGGGATCACATATCACGAGAACGAGAAAGAGTACTTATCGATGTGAAGTTGAACTAGGTATGTACAGATACCAACGATCATGACCTCGGATAAGTAAACTATCGTGAGGCAAAGGGAAATTGGTATCGTATGTAAGTGGTTCATTCGATCGCAAAGTAATCGTAGAAATATGTGGGAGCCATATGAATTTCCAGATTCCTCTATTGGTTATTGTTCGGAGAAGTGTCTCGATCATGTCCGCATAATTCACGAACCGTAGGGAGACACACTTAAGGATTCGACGTTGTTTGAGTAGTTATGGAATGATGAGAAAGAGACCGAATGTTGTTCGGAGTCTCGGATGGAATCCGGGATATCACGAGGAGATCCGGAATGGTCCGGAGAATAAGATTCATATAAGTAAAGTCCTGTTTCGGGGTTGGAGAATGGTTCCGGTGTTTTCATCGAGAATGTTCTAGAAGGTTCCGGAATGTCCGGCACTCCGAAGGGGAAGGGTACATGAATGTGTCATACCAAGTTGGAATGATTGCATCATGTACTAGGTGTCATCGCTGAACAAAATAAAGGATTTAATCAAATCCTAGTTTGAAAAGTCAAACGCCAATTTGAAAAGTCAAACAGCTATTTTGGGAAGTGGAGGGGAAGGTGGAAACCGAGTTGGGGAAGAGTTCCTCCCTCCACCGCCCCTTGGGAAACCGAGTTGGGAGGGACTCCCTGGCGCCTCCACCTATATAAGGAGGCGGGCTGCCCTCCTAGCACCCAACACCACCACCCCGCAAACCCTAGCCCTAGCCGCCGGCTCCTCCTGCAGCCGCCGCCGCCTAGCTAACCCTAGCCATCGGCCAAGCCTCCTCCTCGGTGCGTCTAAACCCTAGATCGCCGGGATCTCTCTCATAGTCCACCATACTCGCTCGGCTTGGGCGAAGCCTGCGAGATCTCCCTCTACTTTCGGTACCACGCCGTTGTCTTGGGAATCGCGAGGAGAGTGCTACAACCTCCATTTTCTTTGGAACAAGGGAGAGGAATGTCTTCGTCAGTACCGAGCGTGTGACCGACTACGGAGCGCTGTAGACGCCTTGGGAAGGATCGTCTCGCGATCTTGAGATCGGGAAGAATCGACTACATCACCCACGAGAATCCGCTCTCGTTAAACACTTTGGAATCTTCGAGGGTGAGTTATTCCATCGACTCGTTGCTATAATCTAGTAGATAGATATTGGCTTGTTTGTTTGTATGCATAGAATTTTTTTGTTTTCCATGCTACGAAACCCTACACGACCCTCCTTTGGTGAACCACAACGAAGCCGACCAGCTACTATGGTGGGTGAACCAGACTTTCGCTGGTGTGATGTGCCACATTGCCGAAGGATATCGCCCTCGCCTGCGTTACCTGCACTTTCAGGCACCACGGAGCCCAAGCAAGGGCAGCATTAGCCACACGCCAGCTTGGATGCACCAGCGACCCGAATGAGATCCCGGGGCAGCGTGCGAACATGCATGCCTCTTTGTACCACGCGGGAGATGACTCGGTGGCTTGTTGTAGCAGCTGCAGCCATCGGTCTTCGTAGCTGATCGATGGTATCCGCCACCCTCTGCAATCCGAGGAAGGGCCGAGGTTCCAGCCGCGCGCGCCAAGCGGCGGCGATGACGACCCCGTGTATTACTAGGCACGATTATAACTAGTTTTTATTTTTCGCACATGTAAAATTGTCGCCAATAATAGCAAACTTGTTATCTTGGATACACGACTAGGAGCTTACGCCCCCTCCCAATTCATGAACCAATCCGGTGCTCCCCATATAGCCAAAATCAGGCTGCACCGAACACTATGGGCGCATTTGGTAACCTGCATCCACTTTTTAGCCTAGTCCGCCAGTGTTGTGGCTGGCACTGCCAGCTCATATAAGCCTTGGGCTATGAATTGCACACTGTTTGATAGATCGCAGTACATGTGACTCAATTGAAGGATGCAATGATAAAACAAGGGAACACATGCTCACCTTGAAATATGGTATCCACCCCACACTATTGTGTTATCTTTTCTTGTGTTTGACCTATAGGCGACTTGATCATCCCCTCTCTCAGCTCACAGATTGCATACAACATTCGGTTGAAATAGCGCGATATTGTCTCCATGCTTCTTCTGAAAGTGTTGTGGATGACCCTAAACCTCTGGTTATGGCCAACCACATAAAGGAACATCACGACTTGTTCTTCCACTGAGGTGTGGATGCTATCTACCAAAAGTCCAGCCATACTTAATCTTGTGACAAGTGCAAAAAAGGGGGCTCTTCTCATCCTGAGCATGTTCTGAGACTCTATATCGTTGTAGTTGTAGATGTAGTTCAGGTTGGCCATCCTCTCTTGATCTCGGGCCAATATAGGATCGTACATCAGTCTAGGAAACACAGCCCGCCTAACGGCTCTCTTGTGCAACAATAGGATCCAGGCTTGAATCACCGCTACAAGCGCAGCTGCCTGATGGATAAACGACATCTTGTCGGCCTAACAAATCGGAGCTACGGCGAGTTGTTTCTAAATTGGTGCTTCAGCCCTACTAGAAACAGTAGTGGAGAGAGTATCACGGTGGTTACCTCACCCATGGCGATGCGCGTACGGGGAGAAGGAGGGAGATGCGCCTCGATACTGCTGACCGACGCTCACCACATGGAGTTGGAAGAACCGTCGGATACGGTAGATCTACGTCGCCGCCGCCTCCGCCGCTCATGTTGTGGAATCAAGAGGTGTGTGTGTGTGTGGGGGGGGTTGATTTTGGGGAGGGGCAACGCTAGGGTGAGCCACCCCAGCAGGTGAGGGTACTCTTGGCGCGAAGCAGGGCCGGAAAACTTCCGTTTCCCGTGTGCGCCCTCGCGGATGGTGCGTGCATGCCACGAAATAGGGACGGACCCAAGTAGAGCCTAGTGGAGGCCTTTGAAATGTCAAGAACATTTATTTGAATTTTTATTAAACATTATTTAAGTTTATTAAATTTAAGCAAGTTGTGTCCCCACTCTGAATTTTTTCTGGGAGCCTGCAACGCGTTCAATTCAAGAGTTCTAGTTGGACCTGCCCTTACGAGCGTGTTGGCATAGCGGTCATCGGAAAACCAAACACCGATTTCATCACGCCTAACCTGTTTAGAAATACAGCTCTGGACACGCCTGGAGGACGTGTTGACACTGGACATGCTCTAGGCGAAAACCCGTTTGGAGAGGACAAGTTTGTCCAAACATTCGGACGGGCCAGCAAAAGGCAAACCTACCCGCCCGTGCCTCCCCTCCCGTCCCAAATCTCGAGAAGCCTTTTTTCGGAAAACGTACCACAATTTCTCCACCAAACCTCATGAAACGCGTAGCAACAAGCAAAGAACTTGCCCAAACGAGTGAGCCACACGAGGTTCTGGTTTCGTTCGGGCAACAGCTTGGCTAGCAAAAGAACTTGCTTCGATTAACCTCAACTTCGCCAAGACACGGAGAAGAAGCTCGACGTTTGCCTCCGACGTTGCCGCATACAAATATGCGAGCTGATTCTCGTGACCGCCTTCCGTATTTTAAACGTACTGCCGCGCCCCAACGGTCGTCTGGACGCCGGCCGCGTGGAGCAGCGCACGCTTCTAGAACCCTACCGGTCCCCGCCGCAGGGGTCCACGGCCGTAACCCGTCAGTGCACGACAGCCCTGCGATCCTCGCATCGACCGCTCCGACCACCAGTGTCGCACCGCCTGCCGTGCCTGTTCATTCTTAAAGGACTACCGCCTGACGCCCTGACCTGAGTGTGACAGGAACAGAGAGCAGACAGAGCGAAGGAAAAGCACCACGAGCTCTGCGCCGCCGTGGAGCGTCTCCGTCCTCCGAGCAGCACTAGCACCGCCGGTGAGTCCTTCGTTCCTTCTTCCCTCTATTCCTTAGCTTGACGGCATTGGTGAGCCAGTGACCCTCATCGACGGCTTGCTAAGCAGAATTCGACTGTGACCTCCTACTGAAGAAGCTGTTGTGTTCGTCGAGAGCAGCGACGGCATTGCGGCTGCAGGAGGGGATATGATCAGTATACTGAGCCCCGAACTGCGCAAAGACAGCGGCGGCGAGTACGAGGCGAGGAAGAGGCGGTCGCTGAGGGCGCGGTACGTCTACGGGCTCATCTTCTTCGCCACCAACCTGCTGGCCTGGTTCATCAGGGACTACGGGGCCAAGGTCTTCCACGGAGTGCACCGTGGGTTCCTTTCCCTTCCAGAGACCCTCTCAATTTGCCACTTTCTACATGTGCAGTTTCAGGCTTTGCCGTGAACTTCAGATGCCACATTCTGAAACGTTCTGTGCTGTTCCAATTTTCAGATAATTCGGTCTGTGGAGCAGGGGACTCGAAATGCTTCCAGTCTGGAGGGGTGCTTCGGGTGAGCTTAGGCTGCTTCGTATCCTTGATTTAACAACACGAGGGATATGACCCGAGCCTCGTTCTTGAACCGCAAATTTGAATTACTCGATGTAGTTCATTAGGCTGCTTCTACTGTTTGTGTTCCTTCTGTTCGCTTCCTTACATCAAGTGGCAGATATTTTTCTGGGTGATGTTTGCCACAACATTTGGAACCCGCAAGCTCCAGGGAGTCCGTAATTCATGGCATTCTGGATGCTGGGTTCTCAAGTTTCTTCTGTATGCCGTGTCGATCGTCACCCCATTTGTCATCCCCAACATATTCATCCAACTTTATGGTAAGTCTTTTAGCGTCTCCTTAGTTGATCATTTCACCATCCACAAGGTGTTCTGCTACAATGTAGTTGCTTCAGAGAATTCAGGACAGCATTGCACCCATAGATTTGCAGAACCATGTACTGAAAAATGTTGCTTAGGGTACAATTATAAAAGAAAAGAAAATACGAAATTGATTTTCAGTACGCACTTGCAAATTTGAAAAATCTGAAATTTTAGATGATCGTGGGGTGAACCTGTGAGCTTGCAATTTCTGGCAGGTGAATGTATGTGTCAATGTGTGTGTTGTATAAAAATAAGAGTAGGGTTTAAACGTGAAAACAACACCCCTAGTTGTACTTTGCTTCTGTATACCACAAAAGTTACATAACTTTGTCATAAACTTTTCAGATTTACCAATGTACATGTAGGAGATTTTTTATATTTTCTCAACACATCGAACTGTGCCTTTTAATTTGTTGAAGCTCATATATTTCTTGTAAGGGTGGTATGGTGATTCCACTATGGTCAAACCAATTGGCCCTAGTCAGAGTGGTACAGTGACCCCATTTCATATCTTTGCAATGGTATTTTGACAATTTAAAATATTTGGAATGGTACATATGCAATTATATATCAGAGACTACGATGTAGATATCTATGCCAAAGTAGAAACTTACAGATCCTTTATTTGGGAAAACATATCGGAAACATGGCATGAAAACCAACTTTCACTCTACTCTGTAGTACCAGTTTCATTAAAACTTTCCATCTGAGTAATAGGCCTAAACAATAGTGGGCTGAAAGAAATCTATTCCATATCCTCTGCAGGTGAAATTGCTCGAATGGGTGCCGGGTAATTTTAATGATTCTGGCATGTTGCAACATTGTTTATCTTTCTACTAAACTCACATCGCTTTACAGGTTATAGTTAATTTATTTTTCATGTTTTCTCCAGAATATTTCTCGTTCTCCAGCTTATAAGCATGCTCCACCTCATATCTTGGTGCAATAAACGTTGGATGCCAGATCCGGGGTCAAATCAATGGTACATTATTGTTTGAATGCCCGAACGTTCAGCTAACTGTTTTTTGGGTGTCTATTTAGTTCAGTGCAATAATATTTCAGGCTATGACACAAATACGTATTTTGTGCTTTTCAGTGGCCTGTTCGGATTGTTCTTATCAACTGTCTCATTCATTGCTTCATTTGCCGGAGTTGTCGTCCTATATATTCTGTATGTTCCAAACTCATCATGCGTGTTCAACATCTTCACTATTATATGGACAGCAATCCTAGTGAAGATAATGATGGCGGTGTCACTGCATTCAAAGGTGCGAGAATAATACAGCTCAGGCCTCGGCTTAGTTGTAGAGTAGTCGGTGATCGAATATTTCAAGCAGGAATTTTTTTTTGGATAAATGTTGAGAGAAGAAATGATTCAGAAAAATATTGAAATTGTATTGAACACAGAAAATACGAAAAAAATCAGATGAGTAAGTGGTGTTAGGAAAAAAAAAGGTTTAATGATATATTTGGAGAAATGACCAATTGGCACAAGCAGGAAAGGACAATGTTCCGTTACAATGAATAAAATGGTAAAAAAAGAAAATCGAAAAGGTATATGAAGTAAAACGATGCATACAGCCTTAGAAAACGGTAAATGATCAAAGGTATATGAAGTTTGGGGCAAATGATCAGTTCTCTCGTCTGTTTCCTCGCTTCCAGCACTACACTAAAACATACTAAGTTCAGAAGAAAAAAACATCGCAATTTGATGGCCATATGCTGCAAGTTTTTAGATAAACCTTAATCAACATTGCTCTATTTTTTACTGTCTTACAACTCCAATCAATACAATACAAGTGCCCTAATGCTGCAGTGCGCCACCTCTGTTTAATAGTACCCGGAACGTTTTGCTCTGATTTTCTGTCTGACATTGCTTCAACCTATATGAGGTGTATGGTTTTAAATTACTTTACTTTCCAAAAAGGTTAACGAGGGTCTTCTGTCTTCTGGAATCATGGGTTCATATATCGTGTTCCTCTGTTGGTCTGCACTACACAGGTATTATCCTATCCTTATATTTATATTCCTCATTTTCCATCCTATGGTTCAGTTATACAACACTCATTTTCATTGCTTGGAATGCACAGCGAACCAAGAACAGGAAAGTGCTACACTGAGATGAAAATTGGCAAGGATGGTAATTGGGCTACTATAGTTGTAAGTAAAAACTTGATGTTCCTCTAATGTTCATGCCATTATAATATCATACTCAAGATTGCTGCTACTTGTCGTTGAGTTTTGTTGTTAACAATTAAAAGGCTATTTCTACAAGGTCGTTATGTTGTAACTCCCTTCAGTTACTTGATTTCGAAGATTTCATAAACCACCGAAATCATGTTACCAGGTCATTTGTTTCTACCTCAGAGTGCAGCTATCATCAGCCTATTACCCCTAGATCCACCGTGATCTTGAGCTTTGAGACTATTTTTCTAAATTTTCACCGTACATTTGCCTGGTGTCAAGATCACAACCTGCATATTTGTAAACACTGCCTAGCGCCTCACCTCAATGAGTAGATTCTGTTGTTCAGATTTATTGAGGGTCTACCGTAGCTACATTGGTCGTTTAATCACACACACATATTGTATAGAATGGTAGATTGGGGCTACCAACATATTTCTGATAGAGCTCTCTCCTGGTATTATAATAGCATGAACATATTTGCTGTTAGTATGGGCGGACATATCTTTCCTTTTCTTTCGTGCTAGTAAATGCAATCTGTGCTTTGTAGAGCTTCATTATTGCAATTTGCTCCATTGTGATGGCCACATTTTCGACTGGAATCGATAACAGATCCTTTCAAGTAAGTTTGAAGTATCAACTTTCTGCATAGCATAAAAGTTCTTGATGGATATGCAAATGATCCTTTCTCTGCACCTTGTTTCCAAGCAAATAATTAATTGTTCCACGTGGTCATAGGCGGTGGGTACTGGAGACTAACCTAATTAACCATGTATTTTTCTTGATTAAGTAGCACTATGTGGAGCTCTTTTGCTAAGCAAGCATCGAAAGTACAGTCTCGTTCATCAGCAGTCAATTTTGGACCCTCCTTACTCAGTTGCTGGAAGCATCAAAACAAAAATCTAGTAATACCTCCATTCCATAATAAGTGTCGCTGATTTAGTACTCCCTCCGTCCCAAAATAGATGTCTTAGATTTGTCAAATTTTGGATGAATCTAGACACTATTTAGTATATGGGTTCATTCAAATTTTAAAAAAATTGAGACATCTATTTTAGGACGGAGGGAGTACAAATTATGGATCGAGGAGGGAGTACTTACATAAGACTAAAAAAGATGATGTGCCTCTTTGTTAATTTATGCTTTTATCTCTGAATGAGTTCGTTATTTAATTTTAACTATCATGAATCTCTTCAACGTTGTTCACATTACTCACCACGCTAACAAAGATGTTACGTTTTCAGTTTCGAAACAACGAAATACAGTCGGAGGAAGATGCCCCTTACAGCTACGAGATTTTCCACATCGTGTTTGCAGTGGGAGCTATGTATTTCGCAATGTTATTCATAAGCTGGGAGCTTAACCATCCAATAACCAAAAAGTAAGATGTACTGTGCAGAAAAGCATGTACCTTATAATCTGAGGTGACAAATTTTTTGATTGTCGATGGCATTCCCATATAGTGCAGTTCTTGTCATCAGTGAGATACTGCTACGTTTTGACCTCATAAATGTTTGAGGACAAATGCATCCAGTAACAGCATCTCACATCTTCTCAATCAGGTGGAGCATAGATGTTGGGTGGGCTAGCACATGGGTGAAGATCATGAATGAATGGTTGGCAGCTTGCATCTATGGTAAGTCGCCATTTCCTGCTGCTTTCCATACAGCTCGGTCAATTCGTCAAAAAAAAAATACAGCTCGGTCAACTAAAATCTTTGTTTCCCCTTCACATAACATTTAACTTTGGAGAATCTGGATGTGCTTTTTTCCTTTCAAGAAACTGTCTGATCTGTTGCCTGCGCATTAGTTACTTATTCTGCATGTGGTACTAGATGACATGGCCTGATTGTATTATTGATGTAGTATAAAATTGTCTCCTTTTTTGTATGCAGTTTGGAGACTGATCACTCCAGCTCTACAGAGGAAGCAACCTGCAAATGATGTAGAGTCCGTGACACGTAACCCCACAATATAGTACTGATGATAGCTAATTATTTTCTGACAATTTTTTTTGTACTTTCTTCGATCCAAATTAGTTGACTTAGATTTGTCTAGATTAGATTGTATCTAGACATGTTAGATTCATCCGTATCTTGACTAATTTGAGTCAACTAATTTGGATTAGAGAGAGTAAATCAATTCGTACCATATACATATACTCTCTCCGATCCATATTAGTTGACTCAAATTTATCTACGAATATACCAAGTTTGGGCGCAACCTACAAAAATTAAATCGGATCAGACTAAAATAGTCCATCCACAGATCAACGGAACGTTTCAAGTGCTTGAACGGGCCTTGGTTGCAAATTTTGCAAAATGTCTATGGACTGCTGCTCTTGTTGAGAGGCCGCAATACTTAGTGGGCTACTCATGCAAAATGAGGGCCCATCTCAGATATGTCCCAGATTTGTTTCGTTTTTTTGGCAAAGTGAATATACTAATTTTGTGAAAATAGCAATTACAACTTGCCTCTACTGCAACAAAATATCCTAAAGATATTACAGATGCACATAGACTAAAACAAAACGAAGAAGAAGAAAAAGATCCCGCTACAGTAATCAATTCCACTCCTTGTACTTGTAGCACTAACCACCCACTGAAAAGGCAACATCCGAGATCCAAAATTTCCAAAAGTGACGTCTTCAAAAAAAAAAAAACAATTCTACAATGGAGAAAGTCCACGCTCAAAACAATGTCTTCAACAAGGTATTTATCAGGCACAACCAATTAAGATTAGACTTTTAGGTTTTACCCCGAAAGATAAGACTTTGTTCTCCTCTTGTGTTATCGTTCCCGCTTGTCGATGCCACTGGTACAAGTCACGAATTACCAAACAAAGTCCACATTGATATAAAGACTCGATCTACCATTTCAAAGCCTCAAACTCAGCCGTCATGATATTCTCCACCATTATCTTCATCTTGGAAATCAAAAGACCGACATGACCCATAATGACAATAGACAAAGATTCTTCGTGGCATGCCCTCTTGCATCCATGCTACAATAGGGGAGCACACGACCAAATCATATTCGATCCAACAATCTGCACTAAAACATGACTGTGTACGTGCATGCATATTAGACAAGTAGTATCTTTTCTTGCAGTCTATTGCAAGGCATGCAGAGCAGATCAAGAAAACCAACCAGTTTTAGTCCCAGTCTTCTCTCCGCTCTGCCTGTTGTTGTCGATCCCGATCGGGAGGTGGAAGAAGCGCATAGATCGATTCGTTAACCGGATGGCACACTTCTCCTTGAGTAAACGTCTTGGTAGGATCGGCCGATTGTTATACTAAACACTTATACCCTTTATAAACACGATTTGTTAATAAATCTTAATTAGTACTTTTTATATAATCTTCAAAGAAAATAATTTAATCATGTTTGTTTTGTTGTATTTAGTTGCATTACCAACATGTAATAATATAAACTTAATGTTCACTATTATATTGAAATGTCATTATTTGGAAAAGAAAAGATCGAATGTCAATTTTTATAGATACAATAGTAAAGTAAAACTTAATTTGAAGAAATGTTATTTTCATAGTTTGAAGCATTACATTAACCCTAATTTTGAATATATGAAGTAAGTCATAAAAGGATGAAAAATATGAATGCACATATGCATATTTGTCGGTATCTATTTTAGTAACTTTATATATCTTGATAGAGGATCTAAGAATGTGGATGTCTAACAAATATCCTAATAAAGGATACCAAACTACATTGTCTTGTTTAGATGCAATTGAAAACAAACTCTAGAGTAAATGGGATCTCAACAAGAGCTTTGTTCTTAGATTTGCTCTCCCCCTCACTTGTTGGTATTACCCTTTTTAGGGGAAAGTTGGCATTACCTTTGTTCCTAAACGTAAGAACTTCTAGCCATTCAAATTAAATTACTAAAAAGGCTTACATTTTAGAATGAGGGAGTAATATTCATTAATATTTTGTCAAACATTTCAATGTAATTCTCTAGGGTTTTTAGTCTTTTTTTATAGAGGGTATATTAATATCATATCAATGACTAGTCGAAACACTAAGAATGCACACAACCAAAAGACAAAAAAAAGACCCGCCACAATAATTAACAACTCACAACAGAGGAAAACACTGTTGCACTACACCGATCATCAGGCTCACCGTGTGGCGGAGTGTAACACCCTCAGAATCGGACCTATGCAAGTTTGAACAGAATTCGCCAAACCCGCATAGAAACGATTCAAAATTACCGAGCACTTTCGTGCGGTGGAAAGCAGTAATAACATTACACGGTCCTCGATGGGACCCACGAGCAGATATATATAACGCGACTCAAAGAGTCAAGAATACGATATAATATACAAAGATCCAAATCACCTTGAAGCGATAGCGTCCAGCTACGGACAAGATGCAAATGGGGCTAAGAGCCACGAAGAATAACCAATGGCGTCCATAACCCTGCCCAAGCCGGAAGGGTAACCATGCTAACGACGTCGATCTCGAACACTGCTTAAACAAAGGGGTGCCGACAAGGGCAAAGCGAAAAACAAAGAAGAGGCGTCGATCTGAGGCGATTACAGCGAGGCTAGAATTGGCGGTCCTCGCCTACATAGGTATGGTGGATGAAGCGGCGGCAGCATGCACTAAACAACCTATAGAGACTCGATACAACCGGCGGTTATCAGAGAGGGGTGAGAATGACCTATTCGGATCCAACCTGAAGCTAACATCAAACAAACCCATCCTGGTGTTTCCCCCTCGAGACCAAACGAGGAAGTCAACCGAGGAACTCACACAGTTGGCAGTTTTACTTATTCAGTTATAGTGGCGACACTTTACTAGTCAGGTTTAGATAATCGTCCTGATAAAGCAAGCAGTGGGCACTTTTATTTAACCATTCCGTTATAGTTGCATCAATTACTAATCAGATATGAATAGCATGAGATATCCCATAAAACCCAGCAGTTGTTGGTACTTTTATTCAGCCAATTCGTTGTAGTTGCAATACTTACTAGTCAGATACATTTTATGCATGGCGACAACCAAACAACAATTGTGGGCGTATTAATTAGCCATTCCGTTGTAGTGAAGCTGATTACTAGTCATTATAAGTCAAATTTATAGCAATAAACTTTAGTTATGCTTGTCTATGATCAAGAAACATGCTCCAAGTCGTCCATATCCGCGACACGGCTTTGAAAGTTTTACCGGCGGGTGCACCAATAGCAACACTGCGCTCGATCAACCTCGGAAAAACCAAATCAAAACCCAACGAGGCTTTCACGGTGAACAATCACAGGATTAGAAACATTTGAGGCCACCCTTAAGTAGAATCCATAGCGGAGTAGACAAGCTCGAGCGGCCTCAAGGTCTTTGGGTGGGCGGCTGTGAGCACGTAGGAACCCCAAGCGGGGCTTGTCGACACAGCGGAATCGTGTCCCGATCCTAACAAGATGCAGTGTGCTATCTCGCTGTCGTAAATAAAGCGATAAAGCATGGCATAAGCAGGATCGTAAATAAAACCTCAAACTAGTTTGTGGCCCCAAGAAATAAGATGAATCAAGCTCGGCTCAGGGGTCCCATATACCTCCGGATGTGGATAGCGCAAAAACAAGGAGCAGGAATCAAGTACTCGGGGTCTTCACGGGACACAAGTGGGCGTTGAAACCAAATATTATCTATCACCCACCGATGCCTCTGCTTATTCAATTTTAGTTGTTAAAGAAATTAAAGTGAACAATAAGTAAAACTAGAATCATCTCCAACATCAACATGCGGCAATACATCAGCAAGGTGGCATATGGCGACACACACATCGACACTTGAGCAAGCAACTACGACGCATAAGTCCAACTATCTACCAAACAACGGTAATAGGGGTGTCCGGGGCAAATATAGGGCTGCAAGGATTTCACGAATGCGGAAACTAGAGCATCATAACCACGATAGCAATAGATCAACAGGAGGAATAAATACTATAAAAGTAAGATAGGTAGAAAGGGGAGATGCTGCTTTGAAAACATTGTCGAAGGTTTCATCCGAAGATCGGGACTCACATCAACTCAACGGCCTTATCATGAAGAAGCAAAACACTAGGAGAAACACGGATGCAATATTTAATACAACGAGAAGATCGGCATGATGCATGCATGATGGATGGCATGGCAAAGTGCGATGCAATTAGGTCATATTAAGTGGAACCGGGGTCCGACAATTAGTTAGCGGTTCAAGTTGTTTAGGTACCCGCAAATTAAATGTTGTTTAGCGAGCAAGCGATAATCGGTTCGCTACACATGTTTAAATGAGGCCAATATAAGACTAGATTTGCCCGCATATGGGCCCCATATTTAATTATTAGGTGAATCGGCAAAAGGCCCCCAAACCACAGATAAGATGCATGCATGACAATCATTATGCGACAAGTTGTTATGTTATAAAATAGGGTTCGAGGAAAAAAAAGGGGTCACACATTTAGGGTTCGACGATCTTGGGGTTCGGGGTTTGGGTTTTGTCTCGTGGTCCGAGTGCAGGGTTCGACGGGATCGGTCTCGACGGAACATTCCCGGATAACAGAGGTAGGTCTTGCCGCGTCCGGGAAGCAGAGCTTGGGTCGGTGTCGGGGCGCGTCGGATTCTTCCGGGTCGGAGCCGTTCTTGTCGTCGCGTAGGTCTTGTCGGGTCCACGGGGTCGGTCTTGCCGTTGCGAGGGTCTTGTCGGGTCCGCGCCATCGAGGCGGTCTTGGTATCCGGGAGGGAGAACTTGGCGCTCATGCGAAGTGCTTTCGTCCGTGTAAGCGACCTTGGCGTCCCGTTCTCGGCATCGGTGCGGAAGGGAGTTCTTGTCGTGTCGGGGTCTTGGCGTCCTTGGGTCCCGATAGGAGATCTTGGCGTTCGGCGGGTTCGGCCTCCGGGTCGGATTCGGGGTCCTGGGATCCGGGAAGGAGTTCATGTGGCGGTCTTGCAAGCACGCGACCCCGAGACAGATGAACTATCGCAGATCTTGACAGCATCTCGAAACGGCAGTCCTCTCTTGGCCAGCAACACCAAACTCACCCTCGACACACCAAGGCCACATCTTTGGCAGTGAGGCAGAAGGCGGGCGGCAGCGAACGGCAAAGCAACGGGCACAAAAGCGGCTCCGGCGCTAGCGAGAGGAGGTGAACCAGCGACGGAGGAACTTGCAGGCGCACGTGAGGCGGCGGCCTTGGCGAGGCTCTGGCGAGAGGAAGCTAAGCAGCGGAGGGCGAGCAGTGAGAACGAGGCAGGCGAGGTTAGGCGACCGTGAGCCGTGAGCGGCCGGCCGAGCCTTGGCCGAGGCTAGCGGTGGCGGGCTCATGTGGCCAGCAGCCTTGTGAGGCGGAGGCGGTGGGGCTCGCGTTAAGCGTGATCGCAGCCAAGCGAGGCTCACTTTGAGAGAGAGAGGAGGGCGAGGCGAGGTTGCAGGGTGGGAAGCGGTGGCGGCGGAGGCGGAGGAGGGAGCAGCCTGGCGTGGGTGAGGTAGGCGTGGCGTGGTGAGGTGGGAGGATGGTGAGGGGAGGAGGCTTGGGGCGAGGTAGCGTGCGAGAGAGAGAGGGAGGCCTTGTGCAGGAGGGTTGGGGAAGAGGAGCAGGAGGCCTGGCTGGTGGGCCAGTGGGACCCGGTCGGTCGGAGGAAAAGGGAAAGGCAGCGTGGCGGGGTGGGGTGGCGTTGTGTGGTGGAGGAGTGTGAGCTGGTGGGAGAGGGGGTGAGGAGGAGAGTGGCCATGTGGCGGTGGGGATTGGGTGAGGTAGAGGGGTGGCGAGGTGGGCGTATGGGGATTGGTGGGGGTGATGTGGAGGGATTGAGTGGGTAGGATTCTGGGTAGGTTTAGGTTTTAGGAAGGGCGGTTGGTGGACCGATTTAAAAATCTGGGGCGGTCGTTCGGGTCAATCGGCCCGTTCGACTGCCCCGCACAAAAAATAATTTAATATTTTTAATTAATTGCGACGGATTTTGTAAATAGTTTTTGACAACAAAATATCCGGTTACATCCGGGGTTTGATACTTAATTAAAAATGGGGCGTTTGGAAAACAACACGGGCTTTGCAAACATAGTTTTATGCAAACAATGCATGATGATGACGATGCAATGCACAAATTCAACGCGATTTTCTAGTAGTGGTTTTGCGGGATGCCACAATTCGACACCACCAACAATGGATCTCGCCCTCGAGATCCGCCTCATGGTACCGGAAGGAAAGTCGGCGATCTGAGTCTCCTCGCTTTGCGTAGTTCCTCGCGACACCACCAACAAAGGTCGTTGTTCCTGATCGTCGAGAGAACACTCCGGAAACAAAAGGTCGAAGGTAGAGGTATCACAAATAAAGCCACCCCTAACTTTCGTTAGAAGAGGGAAAAGTTACATTGATCCACCAGTTCGATGTGCAGAGCGAACAGTAAGAGTCGGGTAGGGTGATCAGTCCATCCCGGCCCAAACTATCAACTCTATACATGGGTAGGAGAATCAGGCAACTCAACTCTCGAGATTTAGACTGCAGACCTTCGTAGGCGGTATCTGAAACAAGGAATGATGCCAGCACAAATCGTATGAAAGACACAATGATTAGGTTTCGCGATGGTTCCATTGGCATGAACAACACGTGCTCAAGGTCGACTCCAACTTCACCAAAGCTCGTCCTTCTCATATGTTTTCCAATGACAACGATATCCGCAAGGAACACATATGGATAAGGAATTCAAGAACAAAGATTGGAGGAAGGGTTACAAGACAAGTTGCAGTTGATGATCGTAGCACCTCCGTTACAAAGGGAGAAAGTGAAACCACGAAGTGCACGGAAACCCATCCGAGAAATCACGGACTCGAAGAAAAGATAAGAGTAGGTTCAAAACACGCGAGGTAAGAGGGAATAGCGGAGGGTAAGGAGTAAAATCAGACCTAATTAGAACTATCCAACCGATTTTCAAAAATAGTTTTGACACTCTACTTGACGTTAGCTAGGTTATCCTCTGTTTGGACTTGTGGGTATCATAGTGATGAGCTCGATACCACTCTGTAACACCCTCGAGAATCGGACCTATGCAAGTTTGAGCAGAATTGCCAAACCGCATAGAAAGCGATTCAAAGGTGCCCGAGCACTTTCGCGGGTGGAAAGCGAAGTAATAACATTACAGCGGTCCTCGATGGGACCCACAGGCAGATATATATAACGACTCAAAGAGTCAAGAATACGATATAATATACAAAGATCCAAATCACCTTGAAGCGATATAGCGTCCAGCTACGGACAAGATGCAAATGGGGCTAAGAGCCACGAAGAATAACCAATGGCGTCCATAACCTCCCGAGCCAAGCGGAAGGGTAACCATGCTAACGACGTCGATCTCGTAACCTGCTTAAACAAAGGGGTGCCGACAAGGGCAAAGAAAACAAAGAAGGAGCGTCGATCGAGGCGATTGCAGCGAGGCTAGAATTGGCGGTCCTCGCCTACATAGGTATGGTGGTAGCGGCGGCGGCATGCACTAAACAACCTATAGAGACTCGATACAACGGCGGTTATCGAGAGGGGTGAGAATGACCTATTCGGATCCAACACAAGCTAACATCAAACAAACCCATCACTGGTGTTTCCCTCGAGACCAAGCGAGGAAGTCACCGAGGAACTCACACGGTTGGCGTTTACTTATTCGATTATAGTGGCGACACTTTACTAGTCGGTTTAGATAATCGTCACGATAAAGCAAGCGATGGGCACTTTTATTTAACCATTCCGTTATAGTTGCATCAATTACTAATCGATATGAATAGCATGAGATATCCCATAAAACCCAGCGATTGTTGGTACTTTTATTCAGCCAATTCGTTGTAGTTGCAATACTTACTAGTCGGATACATTTTATGGCGACAACCAAACAAGCAATTGTGGGCGGTATTAATTAGCCATTCCGTTGTAGTGAAGCTGATTACTAGTCATTATAAGTCAAATTTATAGCGATAAACTTTAGTTATGCTTGTCTATGATCAAGCTGTCTCCAAGTCGTCCATATCCGCGGACACGGCTTTGAAAGTTTTACGGCGGTGCACCAATAGCAACACACGCTCGATCAACCTCGGAAAAACCAAATCAAAACCCAACGAGGCTTTCACATTGAACAATCACGAGTTCAAACATTTCAGGGCCACCCTTAAGTAGAATCCATAGCAGTAACAAGCTCGAGACGGCCTCAAGGTCTTTGGGTGGGCCAGGAACGAGCATCGGGAACCCCAAGCGGGGCTTGTCGACACAGCGGAATCGTGTCCCGATCCTAAAGATGCAGATGTGCTATCGCCGCTGTCGTAAATAAAGCGATAAAGCATGGCATAAATGCAGGATCGTAAATAAAACCTCAAACTAGTTTGTGGCCCCAAGAAATAAGATGAATCAAGCTCGCTCGGGGTCCCATATACCTCCGGATGTGGATAGCGCAAAAACAAGGAACAGGAATCAAGTACTCGGGGTCTTACGGGACACAAGTGGGCGTTGAAACCAAATATTATCTATCACCCACCGATGCCTCTGCTTATTCAATTTTAGTTGTTAAGCGAAATTAAAGTGAACAATAAGTAAAACTAGAATCATCTCCAACATCAACATGCGGCAATACATCGAAGCTGTGGCATATGGCGACACACATCGACACTTGAGCAAGCAACTACGACGCATAAGTCCAACTATCTACCAAACAACAGTAATAGGGGTGTCCGGGGCAAATATAGGGCTGCAAGGGATTTCACAGTGCGAAACTAGAGCATCGCAACACGGATAGCAATAGATCAACAGGAGGAATAAATACTATAAAAGTAAGATAGGTAGAAAGGAGATGCTGCTTTGAAAACATTGTCGAAGGTTTCATCCGAAGATCGGAAGCTCACATCAACTCAACGGCCTTATCATGAAGAAGCAAAACACTAGGAGAAACACGGATGCAATATTTAATACAACAAAGAAGATCGGCATGATGCATGCATGATGGATGGCATGGCAAAGTCGATGCAATTAGGTCATATTAAGTGGAACCGGTCCGACAATTAGTTAAGCGGTTCAAGTTGTTTAGGTACCCATAAATTAAATGTTGTTTAGCAAGCAAGATAATCTTGTTCGCTACACAAGTTTAAATGAGGCCAATATAAGGCTAGATTTGCCCGCATATGGGCCCCATATTTAATTATTAGGTGAATCGGCATAAGGCCCCCAAACCACAGATAAGATGCATGCATGACAATCATTATGCGACAAGTTGTTATGTTATAAAATAGGGTTCGAGGAAAAAAAAAAGGGGTCACACATTAGGGTTCGGCAGATCTTGGGGTTCCGGGGTTTCGGGGTTTCGGTCTCAGGGTCCAGGGTCTGGGGTTCGACGGGATCGGTCTCGACGGAACATTCCCGGATAACAGAGGTAGGTCTTGCCGCGTCCGGGAAGCAGAGCTTGGGTCGGTGTCGGGGCGCGTCGGATTCTTCCGGGTCGGAGCCGTTCTTGTCGTCGCGTAGGTCTTGTCGGGTCCACGGGGTCGGTCTTGCCGTTGCGAGGGTCTTGTCGGGTCCGCGCCATCGAGGCGGTCTTGGTATCCGGGAGGGCGAACTTGGCGCTCCGCGGCGAAGTGCTCGTCGTTCCGTGTAAGCGACCTTGGCGTCCCGTTCTCGGCATCGGTGCGGAAGGGAGTTCTTGTCGTGTCGGGGTCTTGGCGTCCTTGGGTCCCGATAGGAGATCTTGGCGTTCGGCGGGTTCGGCCTCCGGGTCGGATTCGGGGTCCTGGGATCCGGGAAGGAGTTCATGTGGCGGTCTTGCAAGCACGCGACCCCGAGACAGATGAACTATCGCAGATCTTGACATCTCGAAAGCGGCCCTCTCATCGCTTGAGCCCAACACCAAACTCACCCTCGACACACCAAGGCCACATCTTTGTCGAGGCAGAGGGCGCCGGGCGAACGGCGGGGCACAAAAGCAACCTGCATCTCCGACGCTAGCGAGAGGGAGGTGAACCGCGACGGAGGAACTTGCAGGCGCAGATACGCGGAGGTGGGGCGGCACTGGCGGCGCGAGGCTCGCCGAGAGGAAGCTAGAGGAAGCGAGCCATGAGGAACGGACGAGCGGGCGAGGTGGGCGACCGGGCGCCTTGTGCAAAGCGCTGGCGGAGCGCCTCGGACGCCGCCGAGGCTAGCGGTGATGGCCAGGCGCGCTCATGTGGCGGCCTTGGGGACGCGGAGGCGGTGGGGCTCGCGTTGGCGGGCGCGGTCGCAGCGGGAGCGGCGAGGCTCCCCTGAGAGAGAGGGAGGGGAGCAGGGGCGAGGTGCGCGCTGGGGTGGGAAGCGGTGGCGGCGCAGAGGCCGGAGGAGGACGGAACGCAGGCTCATGCAGTGAGGGTGAGATGGCCAAGGCGTGGTGAGGGTGGCCGGGCGCTGGGAGAGCTGTCCAGTGAGGCTTGGGGCGAGGTGCGAGGAGAGAGGAGAGCAAGGTGAGGGGTTGGGAAGAGGAGCAGAGGAGGCGCACATGGTGGGCAGTGGGACCGGTCAGTGAGAGGGAAAGAAAAGGCGGCGTGGCGGGGTGGGGTGGGCGTGTGGTGGAGGAGTGTGAGCTGGGCTGGGGAGAGAGGGGGTGAGAGGAGAGAGTGGCCATGTGGCAGTGGGGATTGGGTGAGGGTAGAGGTGAGGTGGCGTATGGGGATTGGTGGGGGTGATGTGGAGGGATTGAGTGGGTAGGATTCTGGGTAGGTTTAGGTTTTAGGAAGGGCGGTTGGTGGACCGATTTAAAAATCTGGGGCGGTCGTTCGGGTCAATCGGCCCGTTCGACTGCCCCGCACAAAAAATAATTTAATATTTTTAATTAATTGCGACGGATTTTGTAAATAGTTTTTGACAACAAAATATCCGGTTACATCCGGGGTTTGATACTTAATTAAAAATGGGGCGTTTGGAAAACAACACGGGCTTTGCAAACATAGTTTTATGCAAACAATGCATGATGATGACGATGCAATGCACAAATTCAACGCGATTTTCTAGTAGTGGTTTTGCGGGATGCCACACGGAGTCCATGCCTTATGACACTATCCACTAGATATATGCTACTCAAACACTTAATTCAGGATTCGCAAAAAGAAAACACTAAATTTAGGTAAGAGTCAATACATAATTCAAAATCCAACATGTATCCAATCGTGCCCATTAGATGTGGTTTGACCAAAATGTATAATTTTACTAAATATTCTGTCTGTTTTAAAATATAAGATGTTTTAGCATTTTTTTCTAAAACACATGTATCTAGACATTTTTAGTTTGTTGTTCGCTTATTTTGCTATATAGATTAAAATACATCTAGATATATACACTTCGTAAAAAGACTGAAATGTCATACATTTTAGAACCGACGAGTACACACTACTACCATCATGGTGAGCGAAACCCTCCCTTTGTAGGTGAATGATGAATGGGCTTTGGGAGCAAACTTTAGAAATGCATCGTGGACTGCTCTTGCCTAGGTCATACCGTTGAATTACTCCATGGGCTACGTGTGGGCTGATATGAAGGCCCATCTCAAGACCTTTTCTCCCTAGCCTAATACAACAAGGGAAAAAACAAACATATAGCTCTCACAGTCTCTTGCAAGGCATGCAAAGCACCATGAAGATAATCAGTCAGTTTCAGTCCCAATCACTCAGAAATCAAAACACAACGTTTGTTTACGCGTCTAGTATCAACTTCTCCACTCTATGTCTCTGCCCGTTGATGTCGATATCGATCCAGAGGTGGAAGAAGCCCATCAATTCGATTCTTTAACCGGATAGTACGCTTTACTTGCGTAAACGTCTTGGTAGGATCAGTTGATCGTTAGTCCTGCCGGGATTCCATAAGGACCATAGACAATGAGCCTAACCTGACATCAAGCAACACTACAGACTGCAGTTCTTGACTCGCTGCATTCCGGTGTGGCCATTTCCAAGTTCAGGATACTCACAGCATATGACCACTGAAGTGAATTAAACACCGTACACCGGAGTATTAGTACTCCTACTACTGTGTGCTAGCTAATTAATCATCTTGGAAACGGTGGCCCCGATCAACTGTGGCGGTGACTATTCTATCGCGATTTGCTCAACGAACACGCGTTCTTCCAGAGATCTGCACCGTGGGCATGTGCACGCACAGGTACCGGTACACAGCTATAGGCGGCATTCGGCACATGCAGTGTTAAGACCTCGAGGCGTTCTTTGGTTTCTACCGCGTGATGTATGCAGTTCCAGGATAGCTGATGCAAGCACAAGATGCTGATCCAGTTTGTATCAAAAAAAAAAAAAGATAGCTGATCCAGCCTCTCTGAGAACTGAATATATACTGATCCTCTTCCAAATCCATTGTTATATAAGTATATCTTGACTGTACTTGCCCTTACATTATATATCAATCAGCTATGTTGTCACCACCTCTAGATTCTGAGTAGCTTAGTAGTATAATTTAGACTTGTTTGACGGTTTCTTCACCTGTCCAAGACCCTGACACTCTCGGTGCTCGAGCAACATTTAACAATGATGATATAACTAAAAGATGACGTGTAATTGGAGCCCCGGTACCACTCCATGTTACCACAATGTTTAGAATCGCACATGTCACCAGGGCAAAACAAAAACAACGGAACTCATCGCGAGTGGCGGCTCCACAAACCGCCATGTCTGAAAGAACATCATGTCCCGTCCGAAATGCCAAAGTGTTCGCCACTTGGTATCATTACAGTATTACACGACAGTGTTGACATTTGACTTGACAGGATCAGTGGCAAAATGGGAGTGATCATTGTCGCCCGCCGTGTCGCCTCGTCCAGCCACCACGTATGTATTTACGTCGCCGACGAGCGAGCGTTCTGGCGTCTGCCGCCAGTTGGTTCTTCTCTGAGAAACTCGAAAGGCGCCGGCGAAAGGCGGGCAAATGACAGTGTTCTTCTCGCTTTGATCCTCGAAAGTTTATGTAAGCCTCCAGCAGTTACCAAATCTAGAAAGCGAAGATCAATCATGCTTAGGGGCGATTGATTTGGGTAATGCAAAATAAGCAGTTTGAGCGCTAGTGCTGTTTTCCACAGGACGTACGTGTGCCAACCCTATGATGTTTTTTTTCCTTCTAAATTTCTACAGCAGACGCAGAAAAAAAAGATGCTCCAAAAAAATAAAGATGTGGCTAATCAGAGCCTGACGTGTCCAATCATTCGATCAGGACAGACAAAGTGTGTTGGGATCATGCAATGCATGGTGGTAGGTAAAGACCAAGAAAGCACAAACAAACAGTTTCGGCACTAGGAGTAGTAGTATGTAGTATGGTTTGGGAACGAACTGAACGAGGGAAAAGTTGCTCTAGTCATGATCAATTCGTTCCTAACATGTTATCCAATATTAGTTTCCTTCTCTCGGCTTACTAATTAATATAACACGGTTGATGCTACACATGCTAACTGATTATCCACATGTGAAAGTTGAGCGCGCGGCTAGATTTCTCACCGATTTCACGTTTTGAGAAAAACATCATACTAGCAAGAATTAACTGCTACGAAAGCGTCCACTTTCTTCTTTCCCTTCTCTCTCTTCTCTACAGTAGCTTGAGAGCTTTCTCGGTGTCGGCAAGAAACCAAGTCCCTCCTAGCGGCGATGCCGTTGGAAGGTGATGAGGCGCCCGGCTTAGGTAGTTTAGGTTTTAGTTTTGTGTTGTCTTTGTGCAGTCTTGGAGTAGGGTTCTAGATCCTTGGCCGGATGGGACAACTCGAGCAACCCTCCGTCGGTGTGGGAAGGCTGGAGGATCTCCGCAAATAAGCCGCCCAGAAGCTACTCCTTAGCGCCATCGGATGGCGCTAGGAGGTTCTTGCTCTCCTTCTCGTCGGGGCTCTGATGGTCAGAGCCAAGATTGGGAATGGAGGCGTCGGCAGCTTGGAAGATAAGCCCGTTCTTCTCCTCTATGTCTTCGCCAAGATTCAATGGCCCCAGATGCTCTCGGCCGGCCGTGGTGGCGAGGGAGAGCGAGCTTGGGTGCTGGCGACTGGTGGAGACGCGGTGAAGTGGATCCTGAAGCTGTGTCTGGTGGAGTTTCCAAGCGAAGGTGTGTTGGGATCATGCAATGCATGGTGGTAGGTAAAGACCAAGAAAGTGTTGAATAAAAGAGCAATTTACCAAGCGAATTATCCATAATAAACGCTAGATAAAACATGATTAGAATAATAGGCAATATACTAATCATGTGAAATAGCGAATACATATTAAGGCATATAACCAAACAGGCTGCAAGACAAAGATCTTGAGATGCGATTAGAACAAGTTTGAGAAACAAAACATATACGGCAGCAGCAGAAGAGGAACCGCCGGTGTTCGTGTTGGCACCGTCGTTAGGCATGTTGTCGAGGAAGAGGGTACTGATGTCAGGGAAGAAGTCCTCGTTGGGAAAGACGTCGGCGCAATTGCTATCCGAGAGGGAGTCCGTGATGCCGAGTCGCGCCGGTGGCGCCCCCAAAACCTTATCGCCCTTCTCCGTCACGGGACTCGAGCGTGGGGTCTCGAGGCCTCTTGTCACGGCTTGCACGCCGCAAGGCGGGATAGGGAAGATCTAGGTAGCTGAAAGAACATGCGTGCCCCCATGTGTGGTTTTGGTAATTAATGACAATGTTTTATGGACTCATGTTTGCATTGAGTTTTACTTGTAGGATTTGTCCATAGACAATGCTTGAACCATATGGTGGCTTCAAGGTTGGAATAAGAATAAAGTGAAGAAGATCAAGTGTTGATCAAGGTTTCTTAATATGATCTCAAGTGTATCGTTCCATCCTTATGTTGATCATGGATATGTGAAGATATGCCTAAAAGAGAGGCTCTTCCATAGTGGAGTATGGGGGAGCATCTTCACCAATCTAGGGCAATCAAGAAAGGTGCTCCATCCTGAGGTGTGGAATATACAAGGCAAAGGTTTGATATTGATAGGGTTTCTTTCTCACTGGTCTCGTGGTGTTAGTTGGAGACGGTTTATAGGATAGATAACCGCATTTATCAAGAGGGGCTCTCAAGTGAGTAACTTGATCATATCCTCGGTGAGAGCTCAAACCTTTGCATACTTGGCATCATATTTCTTGGTTCTTGTTTGGTTCTTATCCATGAGAGGATTTAGATATTGTGTCAATCTCTATGACAAGCTTAAGTCCATCAAACGGATTTCTTATGCATTCTCTATTGTGTTTTCGATATTGGATGTTTTACCGTTTGTCTTTTATAGATAGGTTAAACCTTTCATCATTTGGTTCTATCCTCCATTGCTGGACTATGATGGTTCCTGCATGATCTTGTAGAGATCGTTACTATCTTCTAAACGAGCCCAAGATCATCAAAATCGAGTCCGAATGAAAAGTTATGATGGTTTCGATTTCTTTGTTCTTGCGATTTCGGGGCGGATTATCCGCCATGGGGTGATTATCCCCAAAAATCCGCCCCGATACTGAGAGTCGCGCCACGAAGTCCTTAGCCATTTTTTTGGCCCGGGGAACCCGGAATATCCGGGGGAGGGGCGGATTATCCGGCCTGGAAGGTCCCAAACGATCATATTTCGTTGGGGAGTGGTATAAATAGACCCCTTCTTCCTCCTTAGGCTGGTGACTTGCATTCTCTCTCTCCTCCATTGTTTTGACCTTCAAGAGCTTGCAAATACTCTCAATCCCTCCCATATTTCTTGAATCTTTTTGGGGGATTTGAAAGGGGAGATCTAGATCTACAACTCCACCAATCCATCTCTCCTATGAGGAACATATTGGGATCTAGATCTTGGGGTTTCTTTTGTGGATTTCCTCGTGTGTTCTTCCTCTCTTATTCTCCCACTAGCTTTTGTAGCTTTTGTGGAATTTGGGAGAGAAGGACTTGAGCACTTCCTATGTTCTTGCCATTACATTTGGTGCATCGGTTTGAGTTCTCCTCGGAGGATTTGGTGAGTGAAAGTTGAGAAGCTTTTTACTCTTGGGTTCTTGGAACCCTAGACGGTTTGTTGGTGTTGCAGGTTGTTGGGAGCCTCCGATTAAGTTGTGGATAAGTGCCCCAACCTTGTGAGAGGTTCCGGTTGCCACCGACAAGTGCACCGATAGTGGAAGTGTGGATCGATCCCGTTGGGGTGAGATTCACCGGAGAATAAGGGAGGCCTTTTGTGGCGTAGGTGGTTTGATACCACACCCTCTCCAACGAGACGTACTCTCTTTATGGGAGGAACTCGGTAATAAATCATCGTCTCCGCGTGCCTCGGTTATCTCTATACCGAGCTATTTACTTATGCACTTTACTTTGTGATAGCCTTCGTGCTTGAATTATTATATCTAGCTATCACATAGTTGCTTGTTTTGCTTAGCATAAGTTGTTGGTGCACATAGGTGAACCGTAGTTTATATAGGTTTGTGCTTGACAAAGTAAGCGCTAGTTTTATTCCGCCTTTGTTAAGCCCATCTCGTAAAAGTTTTAAACCGCCTATTCACCCCCCTCTAGGCGGCATCATATCCTTTTCAATTGGTATCGAGCCGGTCTCTCATTTTAGGCTTCATCTCCTTGAGAGTAAAGATGTCGGCTAGGGATTAGTGCATAATGACATGTGCTTATTCGATGGCACAAATTATGATATATGGAAAACTCATTATGCTTATTCATTTTGGGACATGGACCCAAATTTGGGCGTATTGTAGATATAGGTTTTACTCCTCCTATGGATTTCAAAAATCTATCTTGTGAGGATGAAAAAAACTTATATCTCGATGCTCAAGCTTCTAATGTTCTTGTTAATGCTTTGAGCTATGTAGTTACCTCTTCAATCATTCCTTTTGGGCGCTCATGAGTTATGGACAAAACTTCAAGATAAATATGTTGTGTCCAATATTGTTGAGGATGATTGTATTGCTTCCACTTCGGTCAAGATGAGTTCTCATCTTCCACTTCACCAACATGTGATTTTTCACAAGGTAATGATATGGTGAGTGGTGATAGAAATTGCAATTTGGATAGTGTGCTTACTATTTATAATCCATCATCTCTATCTAGTTGCAATGATCTATCTTTGGACTTTAACACTTCTAGCACTACAAACTTCTTACATGCTTGTGTTAATAGTCCTTGCATATCATGTAGAAATGACTTGAATAAATCTCATGATGATATGATTGTGTTTTCTTGTTGCCATGATAAAAATGCTTCTATTTCCTCTAGTGCTTGTGTTGCTAACCATGTAGAGGAAACCGAAGATTCTATGGGCCAAGACAAGGTTTTGAATGAAGCCACAAATGCAATCTCGTCTTCACCTTCTTCTGGTACCCACCTATGCCTTATGGCTAGGGATTCAAAGGTAACTCCTACTTTGGAACCCATTACCTCTTGTGATGAGGAGGATGTGGATAATGTGGAAGAAGAGCTTGATATTGATGACTTATATGAAAAGGGTGAGATTGTTTATCGTCTCTTGTTAAGAACAATATTGCATGCTCTAACTTTGTTGAAATCTTGGACTTTGCTATTAAGAGCAAGGAACATATTGATAAGTTAGAAGCACAAATTGAGGAGCAAGAAAACATAATTGATGAAAAGTTTGCGCTTGAGCGTGAGTATGCTAATGAAATTGCTCAACTAAAGGACTCCTTGAAGAAGAACAAACCACCAAAGAATCTCTTGAGGAGACTTTTACTCTAGAATTATCTAGAGTAAAGGAATACCATGATAGAGAACTTGCGGTGGCAAACTCCTTCAAGATTAAAAATGATGAACTTGACGTTGCTTATGCTAAACTTGTTGAGGATTTTAAGCACCTCGAAAATGGCTCTCGTCGTTAAGAGGGCTCATCAAACTCACCCGAGTCACATGAGCAACAAAGCTTCATACTCAAAAGAGCTTGCCAAGTTGCCCTCACCTCTTTCTAATAGTGATGATGCTTGTGCTACTAACTCTATTTCTTGTGAAGCATCTATTTTGAAGGAGAATGTTGAGCTAAAGGATCAACTTGCGTTGCTAACTAGCAACTATGGGAAATTAGAAGAAAGTCATGTTAAGCTCTCGAGCTCGCATGAGGATCTTCTAGTCTCCCATGGTAGGCTAAAGTTAGATCATGAGGCCATCGTGTCAAAGGTAACATCTAGTGGACCTCATGTGGACATTAGCACTGTATCTACTCCAAATGTTATATTGCCATGTGCTAGTCCTTGTAATTCATCCTCTCACAACCATGCTATATCTCGTGATGAATTATATTCTGTGCCTTGTTGCTCTAACAATGTATCATATACTTCCTCTAGTACTTTTGTTGAAACTAACCATGTAGAGGAAATCAAAGAGCTCAAGGATCAAGTCACTTCTTTGAAGAATGACTTGAAAAAGGGTCATCAAGGGAAGGTCGCTTTTCGACAAAATCTTGAGTGTGCAAAAATCCCCAATGACAAGAGTGGGCTTGGATTCAACTCCAATGTCAAGAACAAGTCCACTATCAAGTTGAAGCATAAGGAAACAAGAAAATGGCCAAGTTCAAGTCAAGAATCCGCCAACATTGTTTGCTTCAAGTGCAAGGAAGAAGGGCACCATGTTAGATCTTGCCCATTGAAGAAAAAGCCTCTTAGTGTGAAGCAACAAGAGAAGCGGCCTCAAACCCCACCTCAAGTCATTGGGGCCTCTTCCTAAGAGGACTACTCGAGCTCTTCCTCGAGTTGTGGCTTCACCTAAGAAGAAAGATGGCAAGATAAGAACTTGCTACATTTGCCGTGAGAAGGGCACATTTCTTCCTCATGCACTATTGGTATCTCCTCATCCAATCCTATCATTATTGATGATGCTTATTCTCTTTGTAAGGATGAGTTTGGCAATGTGTTTGCCAAATTTGTTGGTGCCCAATGTGGTGTCAAGAAAAGAACCATTTGGGTGGCCAAGCCTATTGTTACTAACTTAGGACCCAAATTGGTTGGGGACCATCTAGCTAAAACTTGATCAATAGGTGTTGGTTGGAGGGCATTGGAGACTTGGTTACATTATGAAGAATTGAGGGATCTTCATCTAGTGTAATTGTCAAGTCAAGTCATGTGGATTATATTGCCTCTACTATATATCCAATGTTCCTCCTTGCGGTAACATATGCTTAACTCATTACATTGAAAGTTACTCGCCCCCTTGTGCATGTGTTGGTTTTGTATCTTCCATGCTCTTGTACATGTTGTGATTTCCACTTAATTATCTTGAGGAATCAAGCATATTTTTGTGTATTATTAGGTGGCACACCATGTATGTGTGTTTCTTATGTTTGAGACTTTCTTGGTTATATTTGGTATCTTATTTGGCTCTTGTGATAGATTAATGGACTATCCCATTTTGGGGGAGTGTTATGCTTGGGCATTCCACAATCCTAAAAATGTGTGTACATGAGAAATTTAAGTTCTATAATGTCCATTAATTATATCTATTTGGATCTGTTGCCTCGTGTTGGTTTTATGGTAGTATAACATTATGGGGGAGTCATATGCTTAGTGCATATTACAATCCTAAAAAAAATGTGAATATTCGAGGTTGTGTCACTTAGAATTGATATGGATAATTATCTAGCGCCTATGTGACACATTTGCTCATACAAGTTCCAATTTGCTTGAATGCATTTATTGATCATATTTTGGATCTTGTATATGAGAGTGTTTCTTGGTATGTGTTTCCTCATATTTAGATCTCTATATCATCATGGAAACCATTTGCTTCAAGTTCATCTAATCACTAGTGATTGTGTGACTATTGGAAGCTACCAAGAATCTTGTTCGAAGTATCATGCTTAATTCTTATATTTTGTTATATGCTTCTTGTTGTGACTATGATCTTGGATATCCATGCAAGCTACCTTGGGAAAATTATTTCCAATATTTCCTATCCTTGGACAATGAGTACTCAATTTATGGTAGAATTTATTGATCATATTCACTTTGGCCTTTGTTTAATTTTATCCTATCTTTGGCTAAGGAAATGTTTTGTGTTGTCTCTGAAGCCTTCCTTGCTTCTTTTGGATCTTCTTATTTTATTGATATCCTCTTGTGTTTTTCTTATTGTAGGTAGTAGTGATGATCCCATTTGTGTGCATTTTGCATTCAAAATAAAATTCTATATAATGTACTACTTATGGGTGAGCTCTCCTATATTATCTAGAACAATATTTTTATGCTTCTTTGTTTGATCCATATCGGGTTTTATGTGCTTGGAAGTTTGATCTATTCATTTTTGTATTTTGTGCCATCATGAAAAGTTTGGAGAGTTTGGTTTACTTGTTGGAACCTTACTCTTTTGGGAGTTAGTTTGTCCTTTTATGTGATTTATTGTATATCTTCCTTGTGTGCTTGTTTTGTTATGGGAATATGTCTTTGTGATGTTATCCATTTAGAAACATACACACATATGTGAATAATGTTAGTTTTTAATCCTTGGAGACCACCTTTCTATTCCTTTTGATTCTTTGGTGGCTTCGAAATTTAATTGCCTATGGGTGCTCGTTCCTATTGTTTGCATCTTTGGGCACTCATATTGTTCTCTCATGCCTTGTATTGTTCAGTGAACTTGGATGAGTGAGGATTCCATGATTATGCACCTTGTTCCCAAATGCAATTATCATAATTGGTGCATTATATTTGGGGAGCTCATCTAATTCATTTAATAATACTCATTTATATTTTGTCTCATTTATTGTGCCTTAAATGTTTATGGGGGAGTGAGGATTCCATATTTGTGTATTTTTGTATTGAAATACACTAATTTTAAAGTATGCACAAATCTTGGGGAGCTTCTCAATTTTATTTAAGCATTTATTTGATCTTTCATGTGTTATGTTTTAAATTCTTATGGGGGAACAAGGATTCCATATTTGTGCATTATGTATTCCAATACATTTATTTTAAAATTGTGCACAAATATTGGAGAGCTTCTCTATTTGTTATTTAAAACACTATTTTGCTCATATCATAATATCTTGTAGTTTCCATTTGGACTCATTTGTTGTTTTCAATTCGGTTTGTCGAATCTTGTGATTCCTTGCATCTTTTATTTTATTCCTTTGGCAATCTTTGGGTCCTCGATATAGTTCTACTCCCTCCAAAGTATTCATCATTGTATATATGCGAAGACACACCTTTGGAGGAATTATTACTATATTGGTCGTCTAGAACTATTCACCCATTTTGGCAATCGATGCCAATGGGGGAGATGTTTTGGAGGGTTTAAGGGAAGTTTTTCCTTAAGCATTTGCCTCTCATGCTCTTGCATCTTTGTTTTTGCTTTGCATGTTGAATATATAGAAACTCCACATGTAATGGTTCATCACACACGCATATATTGCGGGGGAGCTTGCTCTATATATTATGGGCATACCAACATCACATACTTGTGTAGTATTTGATGTTGGCGCAACCATTTTTTTGTTAAGTTGATTATATAAACCCTCTCAAAGGATTGTCATCTATTACCAAAATGGGGGAGATTGAAAGAACATGTGTGCCCCCATGTGTGGTTTTGGTAATTAATGACAATGTTTTATGGACTCATGTTTGCATTGAGTTTTACTTGTAGGATTTGTCCATAGACAATGCTTGAACCATATGGTGGCTTCAAGGTTGGAATAAGAATAAAGTGAAGAAGATCAAGTGTTGATCAAGGTTTCTTAATATGATCTCAAGTGTATCGTTCCATCCTTATGGTGATCATGGATATGTGAAGATATGCCTAAAAGAGAGGCTCTTCCATAGTGGAGTATGGGGAGCATCTTCACCAATCTAGGGCAATCAAGAAAGGTGCTCCATCACGAGGTGTGGAATATACAAGGCAAAGGTTTGATATTGATAGGGTTTCTTTCTCACTGGTCTCGTGGTGTTAGTTGGAGAGGGTTTATAGGATAGATAACCGTACTATCAAGAGGGGCTCTCAAGTGAGTAACTTGATCATATCCTCGGTGAGCTCAAACCTTTGCATACTTGGCATCATATTTCTTGGTTCTTGTTTGGTTCTTATCCATGAGAGGATTTAGATATTGTGTCAATCTCTATGACAAGCTTAAGTCCATCAGCAGTTTATGCATTCTCTATTGTGTTTTCGATATTGGATGTTTTACCGGTTTGTCTTTTATAGATAGGTTAAACCTTTCATCATTTGGTTCTATCCTCCATTGCTGGACTATGATGGTTCCCTGCATGATCTTGTAGAGATCGTTACTATCTTCGAAACGAGCCCAAGATCATCAAAATCGGAGTCCGCATGAAAAGTTATGATGGTTTCGGTTTCTTTGTTCCTGCCAGTTTTCAGGGGGGCGGATTATCCGGCCATGGGGGCGGATTATCCGCCCCAAAAATCCGCCCCGATACTGAGAGTCGCGCCGCGAAGTCCTTAGCCATTTTTTTGGCCCGGGGAACCCGGAATATCCGGGGGAGGGGCGGATTATCCGGCCTGGAAGGTCCCAAACGATCATATTTCGTTGGGGAGTGGTATAAATAGACCCCTTCTTCCTCCTTAGGCTGGTGACTTGCATTCTCTCTCTCCTCCATTGTTTTGACCTTCAAGAGCTTGCAAATACTCTCAATCCCTCCCATATTTCTTGAATCTTTTTGGGGGATTTGAAAGGGGAGATCTAGATCTACAACTCCACCAATCCATCTCTCCTCTATGTGAGGGGAACATATTGGGATCTAGATCTTGGGGTTTCTTTTGTGGATTTCCTGTGTTCTTCCTCTCTTATTCTCCCACTAGCTTTTGTAGCTTTTGTGGAATTTGGGAGAGAAGGACTTGAGCACTTCTGTGTTCTTGCCATTACATTTGGTGCATCGGTTTGAGTTCTCCTCGGAGGATTTGGTGAGTGAAAGTTGAGAAGCTTTTTACTCTTGGGTTCTTGGAACCCTAGGCGGTTTGTTGGTGTTGCGGTTGTTGGGAGCCTCATTAAGTTGTGGAGAAGTGCCCCAACCTTTTGAGAGGTTCAGTTGCCAGACAAAGTGCACCGATAGTGGAAGTGTGGATCGATCCGTTGGGGTGAGATTCAGGAGAATAAGGGAGGACTTTTTGTGGCGTGGGTTTGATACCACCCTCTCCAGCGAGGACGTACTCTCTTTATGGGAGGAACTCGGTAATAAATCATCGTCTCCGCGTGCCTCGGTTATCTCTATACCGAGCTATTTACTTATGCACTTTACTTTGTGATAGCCTTCGTGCTTGAATTATTATATCTAGCTATCACATAGTTGCTTGTTTTGCTTAGCATAAGTTGTTGGTGCACATAGGTGAACCGTAGTTTATATAGGTTTTGTGCTTGACAAAGTAAACGCTAGTTTTATTCCGCCTTTGTTAAGCCCATCTCGTAAAAGTTTTAAACCGCCTATTCACCCCCTCCCCCTCTAGGCGGCATCTGTATCCTTTTCAGTAGCGCAGTGCTCTGGAACGGAGGCGTGACAGTGTATCTGAGAGGAGGCACGACCTCTCTCTTATATAGACACAGAGGGGTAGGCAGACAGCCTGCACAGAAGATGAAACGAACGGACAAAAGTTGAAGCGAACAGGCGGCAGCCCACTGGACAGCCTCCACTCAGTTCGTATTTATTTAGCTCGTATTAAATATTTATTTAGCTCGGCTCGACGAGATTCCCATAACCCGCAACCCTCGGCGCGCGCGCGTCGTGACGAGGCGAGGCGAGGCGTGGCGTGGCGAGGCGAGCGAGGATGAGCGCGCGTGTGGAACTCTCTCCTTCTCCTTCTCATCCTTTTTGGTAGGAGAGCTCACCTTATAAGTTGGTCCAACTTCTACCCAACTAGCAATGCGGGACTAAACATTTGTCCCAACTCTTTCCTTGCATGAATAGGCCAAATGGGCCTCTAGGATTTCAGGAATTTATTGGTATATAATAAATGGGTTGGGCCTAATTAGGCAAAAATTTCCAACAATCCCCCACCAGATCTCAGAGGCACATGAAGTTTGCCTTTGGTTTCAAAACATTGTTTATATACCGGTACTGTAGTGGAGACTGTTAAGTTGAACTTCAACCTAGAGCTTTATGTTATACTAGGCTGCAACTTGTACAGTGGATTATGCCTTAAACTGCAAGTTTGCTGCGAACCTAGCTTCATAAAAAGTCTTGACCGATACTAGGCTACCATGGGACTTCCCCGCGGGTGGAGCTTATACGTCATACTCCATGACCTTTCATGAGTTTATTAGAGCACCCTACTCTCATAGGCGCAGCGTTTTAATCAGGACTCATATAGGTGTGTTTTGAAAAGATGTTCTGCAGACAACATCTTTGCTTAGGATAAGCTACTTAGAACACATTAAGATAATAAATCAACTTGTCGCGAGAATAGGAAAGTATTGCATCTTTATGGAATGGTGTTTATTAAAGTAGGGATACTTTTTCTCGGCTAACCAACAGACTTGTCTCCCAATTCTAATTCACGGGATCTCCGATCACATAGAATGGTTTACCACTATGGAAAGCTTAATTTGTGGGTCTCATACCCATCTCCTTGATGCATTTTCTATCACGTTGCGTGATAGACCCTTTAATGAAGGGATCTGCGAAGTTTTTAGATGTTTGGATATAATCCAATGCAATAACTCGAGTTTCTCATTTTCACAGATTTCAGCCTCCTCTTCACATGTCTTGATGACTTCATATTATCCTAGAACTATTTACCTTGAAAATCACAGTTTGATTATCGCGGTTCATAAGGATTAGGTATTGGTTTTTCAACCACGGGTAAGTTCATCAAGAGTTCACGAAGCCACTCTGCTTCAACGGTTGTTTCTAATGTTGTGAGTTCTGCTTCCATAGTTGACCTCGTTAAGATGTGCGCTTGCAAGACTTCAAGAAACAACGCCACCAACAAGTGTGAATACATATCCACTTGTGGCCTTTATCTCATTAGCATCAGATATCCAATTTGAATCACTATAACCCTCTAGTATCCTCGGATACCCGGTATATTGTATGCCATAGCTTGCAGTGCCTTTTAGATATCGCATAACTCTCTCAAGAGCATGTCAGTGATCATCTCCTGGATTTGAAACAAATCGACTGAGTTTTCTTACAGCAAAGGCGATGTCAGGCCTCGTGGCACTAGCTAAATACGTAAGCGAGCCAATAATTTAAGAGTATCTCAGTTTGTCTCTAGCATTTCCTAGATTCTTTCGAAGCAACACACTAGGATCATACGGT
Source organism: Avena longiglumis (assembly GCA_030063025.1). Taxonomy (NCBI): domain Eukaryota; kingdom Viridiplantae; phylum Streptophyta; class Magnoliopsida; order Poales; family Poaceae; genus Avena; species Avena longiglumis. Next base: position 83,104,141 of record CP125976.1, read on the forward strand.
GTAGGAGAAAACTTGAAGTCGCTATACCCGAAACGACTCAAGATCTTTTCCACATAGTGGGACTGAAGCAATGTAATCCCACCATCATCATCTCTCAATAGCTTGATGTTCAGGATGACATCAGCTACTCCCAGATTCTTCATCTCAAAGGAACGAGATAAGAAATCTTTGACCTCCTTAATTGCATTAAGGTTGGTTCCGAAAATCAGTATGTCATCAACATACAAACAAAGGATGACTCCCTCACCCCCATCATGACGATGGTACACACATTTATCAGATTCATTTACAACAAAGCCTGCGGCAGTTAAAGTACTTTCGAACTTCTCATGCCACTACTTAGGAGCTTGTTTTAGACCATATAAAAACTTCAACAACTTGCACACCTTTCCTTCTTGACCATTTACCACAAAGCCATCTGGCTGATCCATGTAAATTTCCTCATCCAACTCTCCATTAAGGAAAGTTATCTTAACGTCCATTTGATGAACGAGAAGACCATGAGAGGCAGCCAATGAGAGTAATACTCGAATGGTGGTCAATTTGGCAACTGGTGAGTAAGTGTCAAAGAAGTCTTCACCTTCCTTTTGAGTATATCCCTTGGCCACAAGCCGTGCCTTGTACTTCTCAATAGTACCATCAGGTCGAAGCTTTTTCTTAAACACCCACTTGCACCCTAAAGGTTTGCACCCATAAGGGAGATCCGTGATCTCCCATGTTCCATTAGCTAAGATGGAATTCATCTCACTATGGACGGCTTCCTTCCAGTAATCAGCATCAGGAGATGCATATGCTTCTGAAATGGAAGTGGGAATGTCATCCACAAGGTACACAATGAAATCATCACCAAAGGACTTTGCAGTCCTCTGTCTCTTGTTCCTTTTAAGAATTTCATTATCATCCTCCTTAGGACTTTCAGAGTGTTCAATTGGAATGGTAGGTTCAAAGAATGTATCAAATTCCTAATTAGATGAACTAGGTATCTCTGGATTTGATGAGTTAGGTTTATCTTTCATTGAAAAGATATCCTCAAAGAAAGTCGCATCAGTCGACTCCATGATTGTACCAACATGAATGTCAGGCACTTCAGATTTTACTACCAAGAATCTATAACCAATGCTATGAAAAGCATAGCCCAGAAAAACACAATCAATGGTTTTTGGTCCAATCTTGCGCTTCTTGGGGATTGGTATATTAACCTTTGCCAAACAACCCCAAGTACGTAAGTAAGAGAGTTTTAATATTTTCTTCTCCCATTCTTGGAATGGAGTAATTTCTTTGTTCTTTGTGGGAACTCGATTTAGGACATGACACGCAGTCAATAGTGCCTCCCCCACCATTTCTTAGAAAGACCCGATATGTATAACATGACGTTAACCAAATCTGTTAGAGTACGGTTCTTTCTTTCGGCTACTCCATTTGACTGGGGTGAGTAGGGAGGCGTCCTCTCATGAATTATGCCATGTTCCGCACAGAAGAAATCAAACTCGTTGGAAAAATACTCTCCACCACGATTAGACCTAAGCCTCTTAATCTTTCGATCAAGTTGATTTTCTGCCTCAGCTTTATAGATTTTGAAAAAACTCAAAGCCTCATCTTTTGATTTCAAAAGATACACATGACAATATCTCGTAGAGTCATCGATCAAAATCATGAAATATTTCTTTTCACCTTTTGTCAACACACCATTCATCTCACAAAGATCAGAATATATGAGCTCTAGTGGTGTTAAACTTCCCACTTTTGCAGTCGTATGTGACTTGTGAGGTTGTTTAGCTTGCACGCAGACTTGGCACTTAGATTCCTTAACAGTTGTGAAATCAGGGATTAAATTCATTTTGGCTAGCCGCGTCATACAACCAAAATTAATGTGAGAAAGACAAGAGTGCTAGACATTTGATTCAAAATTCGTGTAAGTATGATTAACAACTTTATTACAAATGTATGACAGAGATAAGCGGAACAAGCCTCCGCACTCATAGCCTTTACCAACAAAGGTTCCATACTTTGAAATTACAAATTTATTGGACTCGAATACAATCTTGTAGCCATCTCGACACAGAAGAGATCCGCTAACAAGATTTTATTTATTGATGGAACATAATGCACGTTCTTCAGGCGCACGGTCTTTTTCAAAGTGAACTTCAGATCGACCGTACCAACACCATGAACAGAAGCATGCGAGCCGTTTCCCATCAGCACGGTTTGAGTCTCTCTGATCTGATATGAAGAAAACATGGAAATATCAGAACAAACATGTACATTAACGCCCGTGTCAATCCACCAATCAGGAGAATGACATAATGAAAGAACAGTAGGTAATATACCATACCCAACATCTTTCATCTCAACGTCGCCCATGACAACATTAGCAGTCTTGCTGCCCTTCCCATGCTGGCGCTTGTCAAAGCGGTTAGGACAAGTAGGAGCCCAATGATCAGGATCACCGCATACATGACAAGCACCTTTCCTCTTATGAGTCTTCTTATTGAAGCTGGTAGTCTGTGAGTCCTTGTTCTTTCCATCGAACTTCCCTTTGACATTAAACTTGCCTTTGTTCTTGAACTTATGAGGCCGGAAGTTCCTTTTCTGTACCAGATTGGCATTAGAACCTCCCTCGGTACCTCGAGCACGTGTGTCTTTTGATCTCACCTTCTCTTCCACATCAAGAGTCCCAATGAGATCTGTCACGGAGAACTCTTGTCTCTTGTGCTTCAGAGAAGTAGCAAAATTCCTTCATGACTGGGAAAGTTTGGCAATAATGCCTCCGGCAACAAACTTGTCCGGTAACACACAAGTGAAGTGCTCAAGCTCCCTGGCAAGTGACTGTATCTCATGAGCCTGCTCCACAATGGGGCGGTCATCAACCATCTTATAGTCATAGAATTTTCCATGACATACAGTTTACTGCCAGCATCGGAGACTCCAAATTTTCTCTAGAGCGCATCCCACATATCCTTGCCATTGCTAAATGACAGATATGAATCGACAATATTGTCACCAAGGATGCTGATCAAGGCAGCCTTGAAAGTGGTATCAAGTTTTTGGAATGCCTCTTTTTGAGCGAGATTAAGTTCTTCCTCAGGTGCGCCATAGATGACGTTATAGCAGCTCATGGTCTGAAACCAGAGCACTGCTCTCTCACGCCATCGTTTGTAACTGACACCTTCGAACACAGGTGGCTTCATAGAAGTAACAAAGCCACTTGGGGCAAATTGCCTGAAATAAGGTTTTTGGAATGTTGAATAAAAGAGCAATTTACCAAGCGAATTATCCATAATAAACGCTAGATAAAACATGATTAGAATAATAGGCAATATACTAATCATGTGAAATAGCGAATACATATTAAGGCATATAACCAAACAGACTGCAAGACAAAGATCTTGAGATGCGATCAGAACAAGTTTGAGAAAGAAAACATACACGGCAGCAGCAGAAGAGGAATCGCCGGTGTTCGTGTTGGCACCGTCGTTAGCCATGTCGTCGAGGAAGAGGGTACTGATGTCAGGGAAGAAGTCCACGTTGGAAAAGACGTCGGCGCAATCGCTATCCGAGAGGGAGTCCGTCATGAAGCTAGTAGTCGCGCCGGTAGCGCTCCCGAAAAAACTTATCGCCCTTCTTCCGTATAGGACTCGAAGCAGCGGGGTCTCAGAGGCTTACTGTCCCGGCTCGCGGTGCACGCCGCAAGACGGGATGAGGAAGATCTAGGTAGCGCAGTGCTCTGGAACGGAGGAGTGGCAGTGTATCTGAGAGGAGACGCGACCTCTCTCTTATATAGACACAAAGGGGTAGACAGACAGGCTGCGCAGAAGATGAAACGAACGGACAAAAGTTGAAGCGAACAGGCGGCAGCCCACCGAACAACCTCCACTCAGTTCGTATTTATTTAGCTCGTATTAAAAGTCCACTTGAGCAAAATGTTTCAACTTCTGTACGACTGTTCATATATACCGTTCATGCGTAGCAAAATAAAACTTCACGGCGAGATTCGCAACCATGGCACTTTCGGCGTCGTGGCGTGTGGCGGCGAGGCGAGACGAGGCGTGGCGTGGCGGCTAGATTTCTCACTGATTTCACGGTTTGAGCAAAACATCATAGTAGTATTATCACTAAAGGTTCATTAATTACTGTTGGAGTACTTATCTTACACAGATTGTGTTCTCCTACTACCTTTTTAAGTTTTTACAGTTGCATTTATGTCATGTCAAGAAAATATTCTTTCCAAACACTTTAGGCGCCAAGTCCTCCTTTTGAACTGATGGCTAAGCTACACAAACCATCCACAACTTTTCCCCGTGGCATGTAATCCATATCCGATACTATCAAGCTACCTTTAGACCAGTAACATCGTGTAGATCACATACACATAGGAGTAGATAACTACTTGGACCATCTCTGTTCTTCGCCCAATGACATGCCCCCTTTTTCCTGCCGAATAATAATACACCCACAAGTCACCAGCAACTCACGAGAACTGACTACGAATAATGATCTCGAGTTTTAAAATAGTCCACGTAACACATTATACTGCCAACTTGCAAACATTAGGGCCGGCCGTGTTCTTGCGTACGTACGGAGCTAGCTAGCAGTGCTTGAGTTTGGTTGAGATTAGAGAACTAGTAGAAAATAGGCTATCCGTTCGTGCCCCTAACAGCATTAGTTCCGGTTGCGCAACAAACCGGAACTAATGCTGGCACGCATTCAGGTTCGAGCGGGCATGGTGGCCGAATGTATGTGTCCCGGTTGTTAAGGATCATACGTCCCGGTTTATAACACAAACCGGGACTAAAGGTTGGGCGTCAGCCACATGGCGTGGCACACACCTTTAGTCTCGATTTGTGTTACAAACCGGGACGTATGATCCCATCTTCTATAAATGCGACGTCCCAGCCCTCTGTCTCCCCTCTGTTTTTTCTTGATGGAAGGTGTGAGAGGTGTGCTAGTTTATTTTTTTCCTATGCATGCATTCAAGGTGTTTGATGAAATATTTGAGCGAATGATCCCGTTCAATTTCTCACAGAACAAAAATATAGAAGGTGTCCGAGACGCACTTGAGCTTTCTCCTCTTTATTTCCCTCGATCGAGGTTAGCAATCTTATCTTTTTTCTGTCATTGATACAATGCATGTGTCGATGTGAATTGGTCATTTCACTATTTATGATGTCCTGTTTTTGATAAACTTACTTATATGATGCAGATGAACGGTCGGGAATGGATGTACGGTGACCGGCGTGTACCCGGATACATTAAAGGCGTGAATAAATTTATCGATGTGGCTACGGCAAACAAAGAGAATGGTTTTATACATTGTCCATGTGTTCAATGTTGGAACAACAAGGAGTACTCTTCCTCGAAAATCATTCGCGGCCACCTGATTATGAAAGGTTTCATGCCCAACTATAATTGCTGGACCAAGCACGGGAAAAGAGGGGTTATGATGGAAGACGGTGTAGAAGATGATGATAACAACTATCATCATATGTTTCCTGAATCTGATGATCTTGCAATGGAAGACAATAAAGAGGAAGGAGGTGAAGAGCGGGCATCGATAAGCCCGATGAACTTGGTAGGGTCATTTATGATGCAAAGCGAGGCGTGAAACAAAAATGAGAAGTTGAAGTTAAAAGGCATGTTAGAAGATCACAAGAAATTCTTGTACCCAAATTGTGAAGATGGCAGTATAAAGCTCGGTACCACACTGGAATTGCTGCGATGGAAGGCAGAGTGTGGTCTAACTGACTCCTTATTTGAAAAGATGCTGAAAATAATGAAGCCGAAGTTTCCAAAACATAACGAACTTCCGAGTACCTCGAAGCAAAGAAGACTCTCATCCTCTAGGATTAGATATGCAAAAGATACATGCATGCATTAATATTTGCATCCTCTACAGTAAGGAGTATGAGAATTTAGATAAATGCCGGTATGCAATGCATTGCGGTATAAGATCGAACGAGATGACCACGGTGATGTTGAGGAGAGCCCCTCAGGAAGAGTTCCTGCTAAGGTTATGTGGTATGCTCCTATAATACCAAGATTGAAAGCATGTTCGGAAACAAAGAGCATGCGGGTTGTTGCGATGGAACAAAGAAGACCGTAAGAAAAGGCGGGAAGTTGAGACACCTGGCGATGGGTCACGGTGGAGAAAAATCGAGAGAGACTTCCGGACTTTGCGGTGGCCAAGGAACTTATGGTTTGGTCTAAATGCGAATGGCATGAATCTTTTGGGGAGCAGAGCTGCGATCCACGACACCTGCGTGACTCTATGTATCTACAACCTTCCTCCTTAGTTGTGCATGAGCGTAAGTTCATTATGATGCGGTGCTCATACAAGGCCCAAGCAACCGAAAGCGACATTGATGTGTACCTTAGGCCATTAGTTGAAGAACTCTTACAGGTGGGGCAAACCAGGAGTACATGCATGGGATGAGAACAAGCGAGCCATTTGATCTATGAGGGTTGCTTTTGTAACCATCAATGATTGGCTGCTCTTAGTAACCTTCGGACAGACAAACAAGGGATATAAGGCATGCACACTGTTTAGATAAGACTGAAGGTACATATTTGCATAAATGCAAGAAGGTTGTGTACTGGTGAATCGGCGATTTCTTCCGACCAATCATCCGTAAGAAAGAAAGGCAAGCATTTCAAAGGTGAGGCGGATCACGGAAGAAGCTGAACTCCTCTTGGTGATGATGTATTTGGTATGGTCAAGGACATAGAAGTAATCTTTGGAAAGGGTCGACGGTCAATCAGTTCGAGCAGCGTCTCTACAGGACACGCACCCATGTGGAAGAAGAAATCTATATTTTAGGAGCTGCCATATTGGAAAGTCCAACGTGTCCGCTCTTCAATCGACGTGATGCACGTGACGAAGAATCTTTGCGTGAACCTGTTAGGATTCCTAGGCGTGTATGGGAAGACAAAAGATACACCAGAAGCACGGGAGGACCAACAAATTATGAAAGACCCAAAGAACATGCATACACAAAACAAGACGGATAAAGGGCGTCACTTAAGTCGTTCCATCTATGCTCTTACCAAAGCAGAGAAGGAAATCTTTTTTGAAGTCCTTTACAGTATCAAGGTGCCGTATGGCTTCTCATCTAATATAAAGGGGATAATAAATATGGCAGAGAAAAAGTTCCAAAACTTGAAGTCTCATGACTGTCACGTGATTATGACGCAGTTGCTTCCGATTGCATTGAGGGTGCTTCTACGGTAAAATGTTCGAGTGCCCATTGTGAAGCTGTGTGCATTCCTCAATGCAATATCTCAGAAGGTAATCAATCCAGATATTCTGAAAAGGTTACATAAGGATGTGGTACAATGTCTTGTTAGTTTTGAGTTGGTGTTCTCACCATCCTTCTTCAATATTATGACGCATCTCCTGGTTCACCTAGTGGAAGAGATTGCTATTCTCGGTCCTGTATTTCTGCACAATATGTTCCCCTTTGAGAGGTTCATGGGAGTCTTAAAGAAATATATTCATAACCGTGCTAGACCAGAAGGAAGCATCTCCAAGGGATATGGAACAGAGGAGGTCATTGAGTTTTGTGTTGACTTTATTCCTGACCTTAAGCCGATTGGTGTTTCTGACTCGTGGCATGAGGGAAGATTAAAAGGAAAAGGCACGCTGGGAAAGAAAGCAATGATATGTAGGTACGGGGATTCTTTCACTAAAGCACACTACACAGTTCTACATAATTCCACTTTGGCAGCTCCGTATATCGAGGAACACAAGAATATTGTACTCTCCAAAAACCCGGGGAAGCCTAAATCATGGATTACAGATGAACACATGAAGTCTTTCGGTGGTTGGATGCGGACACATCTCTTGAATGACACCACTGTTGGAGATCAGCTATACTTGTTGGCCGCGTCACCATCTTCTACTATATTGAATTTCCAAGGGTACGAAATAAATGGGAATACATTCTACACGATCGCCCAAAATAAAAAGAGCGCCAACCAAAATAGTGGTGTCCACTTTGATGCAACAGATGAGAATGGACAAAAGGACACATACTATGGTTACATAGAGGAGATATGGGAACTAGACTATGGAGTTTCTTTTAAGATCCCTTTGTTTCGCTGCAAATGGGTCAACCTGAATGGGGAAGGGGTAAAGATAGACCAGTTGTACGGAATGACAACAGTGGATCTCAACAATCTTGGTTATAGAGATGAACCATTCGTCCTAGCCAATGATGTGTCTCATGTTTTCTATGTGAAGGACATGTCCTCCAGACCGAAAAAAAGAAAAAATATGTAAACGAATACATCATATGATGAGCCAAAGCATCACATAGTTCTTTTAGGGAAAAGAAACATCGTGGGAATCGAGGACAAGACACACATGTCAGAAGATTATAATAAGTTTGATGAAATTTCGCCCTTCACAGTGAAAACTGACCCAAGCATTCCATTAAATAAAGAAGATGCTCCATGGTTACGTCTGAAGCGATCATAAGGAAGGACATATGCCAAGAAGTTCATGCTCATATTGTGTAACTCTAGTTCATGTCTGGCCGGGATATCTTATGATGTTTGCAATTTTCCAAGTTTAATAAATGTATTGAGTGTTAGTCCCGGTTTGTGGCTTGACCGGGACTATATAGGGGGGCCTTTAGTCCCGGTTTTTTAGTCTCGGTTTTTAATATTAATAAATGTCTTGAGTGTTAGTCCCGTTTTTGTGGACCGGACTAAAGGGCCTTAGTCCCAATTCGTGAAACGACTTTCCGAACTATGAAGAAGTTGTCGATTCGTACTTACCATTAAGATTGATCTCAAGCGGCGTGATTACATATTAGGGAGTGCCTCTATGACTAGTTTCTTGGAGATGCTTGGGAGGATCGATCCGGCATCTCCTGGCTGGAGTAGTGTAATCCTGCTCTCACACCATCTTGCAGCTTGTAACTTCTCTAACTAGATCAATACACAGGAAGCTAACTAATTTCACATATTAGGAGTGCCTCTATCACCATTTCTTGGAGATCTTGGGAGGGCGGGATCAAGCGGCATCTCCACAACCGTCGTAATGTCCTGCTCTCAAAAACAATATTGGAGATGCCTCAATGTGGCTGGAGGACTGGACTCACAAGGATGTCTATTTATAGTACAAGCAGCTCGGCATAGTGTCGACACTTATGATATAATGTCGACACTCACCCCTATTATTAGTGCTGACTCGTGTTTTGTCCCGGTTGGTGTCTCCAACCGGAACTAATGGTGTATCTTTAGTCCCGGTTGGTGACACCATCCGGGACAAGGTACACGCCGCACGACATAATGTCGACACTCACCCTATCATTAGTGTTGCCTGGACCAGCCTGCCGAAATCCCTCCAACCGGAACTAAAGATGAACCTATCAATGGTGTTGTGCCCATATTATGCATGCATGTGGACATTGGTATGGAGAACAATGTGTAGGGTTCGTAGCATGGAAAACAAAAAATTTCTATCGCATACAAACAAACAAGCCAAGATCTATCTACTAGATTGTAGCAACGATTCGATGGAATAACTTACCCTCGAAGATTCCAAAGTGTTTAACGAGAGCGGATTCTCGTGGGTGATGTAGTCGTACTCTTCCCGATCTCAAGATCGTGTAGACGATCCTTCCAAGCGCTGCGTTAAGCGCTTCCATGATCGGTCACGTTCGGTTTTCGGCGAAGACCTTCCTCTCCCTTGTTCCGAAGCGGCGGAGGTTGTAGCACTCTCCTCGCGATTCCGGACTGGCGTGGTAATGCAGGAAGTAGAGGGAGATCTGAGGCTTAAGCCGGAGCGAGTATGGTGGAGTATGAGAGAGAGCTATTAGTGGTCTAGAGATTAGACACACCAATTAGAAGGCTCTAAACCAAGGCTAGGGCAATTAGAAGCTCTAAACCAAAGCGGCTCTAAGCAGGAGATTAGAAGATAGGAACTTGTGTGTCTAGAGGAGGCCCTGCCCTCCTTTTATAGGTGGAGAGGCGGCCAGGGAGGAGTCCCTCCCAAGTCGGCCTTGGTTGGCCTTGGCTTGGAGGACTCCTCCCAAAGTCGGTTCAACCACCTCTTGCTTGTTTCCACAGTTTCTGTTTTAGCCGTTTGACTTTTAAAGCCATTTGACTTTTATGTTTTAGGATTCAATTTAATCCTTTATTTGGAACAACAAGAACACTTAGTACATGATGCAATCATTCAATATGTAATGACACATTCATGTACCCTCCCCCAGTCTTGGGACAATCGGAACCTTCTAGAACATTCGATGAAAACACGGAATCATTCCCGAACTCGGCGGGACTTTCCTTATATGAATCTTATTCTCGGACCATTCCGGATCACCTCGTGATATCCGGATCCCATCTGAGACTCGAACAACATTCGGTCTCTTTCTCATAATACCATAACTACTCAAAACAACGTCGAATCCTTAAGTGTGTCTCCCTACGGTTCGTGAATTATGCGGACATGATCGAGACACTTCTCCGAACAATAACCAATAGAGGAATCTGGAAATTCATATGGCTCCACATATTTCTCGATTACTTTGCGATCGAATGAACCACTTACATACGATACCAATTTCCCTTTGTCTCACGATAGTTTACTTATCCGAGGTTATGATCGGTATCTCTGCATACCTAGTTCAACCTCGTTACCGATAAGTACTCTTTTCTCGTTCGTGATATGTGATCCCTTGTGATCCAGTCACATGCTTGCAAGCTAATTGGATGACATTCCACGAGAGGGCCCAGTATATCTATCCGTCATATGGATGGACAAATCCCACTCTTGATCCATGTGTTTCAACCAATACTTTCCGAACACTCAATGCCACCTTTATAGCCACCCGATTCACGGTGTGGTGTTTGATGTCATCAAAGCATCCATCCGGTAAAGGTGATATGCATCATCTCATGGTCGAAGGAATTAGGTTACTATATATCAGAAAGCATATAGCAATTGAACTATTGAAATGACTTGATCTTTATGCTACGCTTATCTATAGGAGTATGTCCACCATATCATTCTCCTAACGATATGATCTTGTTGTTGATAACATCTCAATGTTCATGATAGGGAAACCACAATCATTAATCAACCAACAAGCTAGTGAAGTATAGAGGCTATACTAGGGACTTCAAATTAAGTTTACAAATCACACAAGTATTAATGTTTCCTTGTTAATACTATTATAGCATGAATGTAAACATTTATCATAAACACAAAGATATAATAATAACTACATTTATTATTGCCTCTAGGGCATATCTCCAGCGATCTCCCACTTGCACTAGAGTCATCTAATCTAGATTACATGGTAATATAGAACACCCATGGCGGTTTGGTGTTGGTCATGTTTGCCCTCGGAGAGGTTTAGTCAACGGATCCGCCACATTCGGATCTGTGTGTACTTTACAAATCTTTATATCCCCATCACGGATATGTTCTCGAATAGCGTGAAAGCGACTTGATATGCTTGACTTCTTGTGTGACCTTGGTTCTTGCGCATTGGCTATGGCGCCCATGTTATCACGATAGATAGACATTGGGTCCAGCGCACTAGGAACCACAACCAGCTCTGTAATGAACTCTTTCATCCATATCGCTTCTTGTGAAGCCTCCGGAAGCGACCATGTATTCGATTCAGTTGAAGATCTCGCCACGCTTTGCTTTGCACTCCTCCACTAAGCTTCTGCACCATTCAAAATAAATACGTATCCAGTTGTGATTTAGAATCATCGGATCGGTGTTCCAACTAACATCGGTGTAACCATTAACAACGATGTTCATCACCTCCATAAGAAAGAACCATATCCTTAGTTCTTCTCAAGTACTTAAGGATGTTTTTGACCATTGTCCAATGATCCACTCTGGATCACTTTGATATCTGCTAGTTAAACTAACGACATATGCAATGTCGGGTCTAGTACATAGCATGGCATACATTAGAGATCCTATGGTGAGGCATAGAGTCTTACTCATCCTTTCTCTATCTTCTGCCGAGGTCGGACTTTGTGTTTTACTCAAGGTCGTATTGGGCAACATGGGCAAGAACCCTTTCTTGCTTTCTTCCATTCTAAATCTCTTTAGAACTTTTTCCAAATATGTACTCTGTGACAATGATATTTGGTGTTTGATCTATCTCTATAAATCTTTATGCCTAATATGTAATGCTTGTAAGATCCTTCATTGAAAAACTATTATTCAAATATTCCTTGACACTATTAAGAAGGTCTACATCATTCCCAATCAACAATATGTCATCCACATATAGTATTAAGAATGCTCTGAGCTCCCACTCACTTTCTTGTAAATACAAGCTTCTCCATAAGTTTGTATAAAACCAAAACTTTTGATCACCTTATCAAAAGCGTTGATTCCAACCGGGATGCTTGCTTCAACCCATAGATGGACCGTTGAAGTTTTCATACCTTGTTAGCATCTTTAGGATCGACAAAACCTTTGGGTTGTATCATATACAACTCTTCATCAATATCTCCATTGAGGAATCTTTGTTTGACATCCATCGCCATATCTCATAATCATAATATGCAGCGATTGCTAACATAATCCTCACAGACTTTAGCTTACCGCTCTTGGTGAGAAAGTCTCATCATAGTCAACTCCTTGAATTTGTCGAAACCCTTTTGCGACAAGTCGAGCTTTATAGGATAACATTACCATCGATCATTTTCTTCTTGAAAATCCATTTGTTCTCGACGACCTTCCGCCATCCGTAAGTCCACCAAAGTCCATACTTGGTTTTCGTACATGGATCCAATCTCGGATTTCATGGCTTCTTGCCATTTATTGGAATCTGGGCTCATCATCGCTTCCTCATATGTCTCGGGGTCATCGGTGTTGTCCACCAACATGACACTCATAACGGGATCATACCAATGCAGGTGGTACGAGTTCTTGTTGACCTCCGAGGCTCTGTAGCAACTTCAACGAAGTTTCATGATCACCATCATTAGCTTCCTCTCTTATTGGTGCAGCACCACAGAACTTCTTCGGTCTTTGCGCTACTCGCAATTCGAGAGAAGGTTCGACAACCTCGTCGAGTTCTACTTTCCTTCCAGTCACTTCTTTGAGAGAAATTCCTTCTCTAGAAAGGATCCATTCTTAACCGAAGATTTTGCCTTGGATCTATGATAGAAGGTATACCCAATAGTTTCCTTGGGTATCCTATGAAGGCGCATTTTTCCGCTTTGGGTTCAAGCTTATCATTTGTAACTTCTTTACATAGGCTTCGCATCCCCAAACTTTAAGGAGCGACAATCTAGGTTTCTTCCCAAACCATAATTCATACGGTGTCGTTTCAGCAGTTTAGGCGGTGCCCTATTTAAAGTGAATGTGGCTGTTTCTAATGCATAAACCCAAAAAAATAGCGGTAAATCTGTAAGTGACATCATAGAACGAACCATATCTAAGAGAGTTCGATTACGATGTTCGGACACACCATTACTTTGTGGTGTTCCCGGCGGTGTCAATTGTGAAAGTATTTCGCATTTCTTCAATTGCTCGCCAAACTCGTAACTTAGATATTCACCTCCACGATCAGATCGTAGAAATTTAATCTTCTTGTTACATTGATTCTCTACTTCACTTTGAAATTCCTTAAACTTCTCGAAATTTTTGGACTTATGGTTCATGAAATAGATATACCCATATCTACTCAAGTCATCTGTGAAAGTAAGAACATAATGTTAACCACCGCGCGATGCTACACTCATTGGTCCACACACATCGGTATGTATGATTTCCAATAAGTCCGTAGCTCGCTCCATCATACCAGAAAATGGAGTCTTAGTCATTTTTCCCATCAGACATGCTTCGCATCTTTCAAGTGATTCAAAATCAAGTGATTCAAGAAGTCCATTGGAATGGAGTTTCTTCATCGCTTCACTCCAATGTGACCAAGGCGACAATGCCATATATAGGTCGAATTATCGCTGATTTCAAGCGTTTAGCCTCAATGTTGTTGATATGTGTATTTCCACTATCGAGATTCAATAAGAATAGACCATCTATCAAAGGTGCATGTGCATAAAACATATTACTCATATAAATCGAACAACCATTATTCTCGACTTAAACAAGTAACGTCTACTTAATAAACAAGATCCCGATATAATGTTCATGCTCAACACGGGCACTAAATAACAATTATTTAAGTATAAAACTAATCCGATGGTAGATGAAGGGGTAGCGTGCCGAGCGATCACATCGACCTTTGATCCGTTTCCATGCGCGCCGTCACCTCGTTCTTCGCTAGCTTCCGTTTATTCTGCGGCTTTGTTTGAGTTACAAATATGAGCAACGAACCGATTATCAAATACCGAGCACTACTACGGTACTAGTGAGATACACATCAATAACATGTATATCAGATATACCTTTCTTCTTGATGTTGCCGTTCTTCAGATCCGCCATGTACCTTGGGCAATTCCGCTTCCAGTGACCTTCTCCCTTGCAGTAAAAGCACTCAGTATCAGGCTTGGGTCCAACCTTGGTCTTCTTCGCCGGCGTGGTAACTTTCTTACCACCCTTCTTGAAGTGTCCCTTTTGCTTAGACTTGCCTTTCTTGAATTTGGTGGTCTTATTGACCAACAACACTTGGTGCTCTTTCTTGATCTCCACTTCTGCAGACTTTAACATAGCAAACAGTTCTGGCAACTCTTTGTTCATGTTCTGCATGTTGTAGTTCATCACAAAGTTCTTGTAACTTGGTGGTAGTGATTGGAGGACACGGTAAATCCCCAAAGCATTAGGAATCACTATACCCAAGCTTTGAAGTTTGTTTTGCGTGCCCGGACATCTTAAGCACATGCTCACCCTTGGAGCTGCCCTCTTCCATCTTGCGTTAAAGAACTTTTCGGAAGCCTCATAGCTTTCAATTGCCGCATGAGTCTCAAAAATCAATTTGAGATCCTCGACAATATCATATGGGTCTAAATTCTCAAACCTTTTACGAAGCTCGATTCCAAACCATACAAGATAGCACTTTGAACTATGGAGTCTTGATTCTTAGAAGCGAGGTAAACATTCTTTACTTCATCGGAGCATCATTTGCAGTGGGTCACCAATGATGCATCCGACACATAGGTCAAATTACCAGCTGTGAGGACAATCCTCAAATTGCGGAACCAATCCATAAGTTGCTTCCATTGTTTTTCAACTTTTCTTTCTCTAGGAGCATTAAAATTGATGGTAGGGCTGCCATTGATCTACAACATATATGCAATAGTTTAGACTAAGTTTATGACAAATTGAGTTCAAATTAATTAAGTAATTAAACTAGGTGAACTCCCTCAAAACAACATCCCTCACATTGTTTTAGTGATCACACGAACCAAATCCACTACATCAACACCGATCATCACGAGAGTTGATATAGTTTCAATGGCGAACAATCGTCATGTTCATCATATCTACTATATGATTCATGCTTTACCTTCGGTGATCCGTGTTCGAGACCGTATGCATGTACATGCTAGGCTCGTCAAGATCAAACCTTAGTTTCCGCATGAGCAAATCTGGCTTGCTCACGTTGTATACACTTGCAGAATCTAACACACCCGATCATCACGTGGTGCTTCAAAACAACAAGCTTTAGCAACGGTGCTAACTAAGGTGAACACTTTATGACTTGAAATTCATGTGCATGAGGGATCATCTTATAATGCTACCGTGGTCTACTAAGCAATACAAGATGCATAAAGGATTAACATCACATGCAATTCAATAATATGTGATATGATATGGCCTTTCTTCTTTGTGCTTCCGATCTCCATCTTCAAGCACGAACATGATCTCCATCATCACGGCATTGCATCAAGGTCAATGGCGCTTCTCCATGGTTGTCGTCCACGGCTTCAACTATTACAACTACTTTGAATAGACACGCGGGTCTTAACATAAATTAAATACAACCATATGGCTCCTGCGTTGCCAACTTACAATAAGGAACATTGCATACATCAAATATAATCACAATCATGGCCATATCACATCACGCACCTGCAAAACAAAGTTAGGCGCCTCTACTTTCTTTGCATATTTTACGTGGTTTGGGGCTTTCAATAAGTGTCGTTCTAACTTACGAACAAGAACCACAACATTGATACTAGCATTGTTGATCACCCGTTGTAAATTGGATCTTAACTATGCTAGGAGAAAGCAGCACCCATAAAGCCACTTATGCAATACAAGTTGCATGTCAAGCGTGGAGCAAGTCTCATGAACGATGTCATGTAAGGTTAGCCCGGGCTTCATCCCAACATACGCAAGATGCAAAGTACACAAGAAGCAATCGACAATAAAAGCATCAACGCCCACAATGACCATTGTGTTCTACTCGTCTGTGAGATCTACATATAGACACGGCTCGATACCCTTTGTAGGGTTCGTAGCATGGAAAACAAAAATTTCTATCGCATACAAACAAACAAGCCAAGATCTATCTACTAGATTGTAGCAACGAGTCGATGGAATAACTTACCTCGAAGATTCCAAAGTGTTTAACGAGGCGGATTCGTGGGTGATGTAGTCGTACTCTTCCGATCTCAAGATCGTAGAGCGATCCTTCCGTATTGCGTTAAAGCGGCGCTTCATGATCGGTCACACGTTCGATTTTCGGAAGACCTTCCTCTCCTTGTTCCAAAGACGGAGGTTGTAGCACTCTCCTCGCGATTCCGTGACCTGGCGTGGCACCGGAAGTAGAGGGGAGATCCCGGAGGGCTTCGCCTTAAGCCGGAGCGAGTATGGTGGAGTATGAGAAATAGCTATTAGTGGTCTAGAGATTAGACACACCAATTAGAAGGCTCTAAACCGAAGGCTAGGGCAATTAGAAGCTCTAAACCAAAAGCGGCTCTAAACAGGAGATTAGAGGATAGGAACTTGTGTCTAGGAGGAGGCCCTGCCCTCCTTTTATAGGTGGGAGGGCGGCCAGGGAGGAGTCCCTCCCAAGTCGGCCTTGGTTGGCGCGCCCGGCTTGGAGGGACTCCTCCCCAAAGTCGGTTCAACCACCTCTTGCTTGTTTCCCACAGTTTCTGTTTTAGCGTTTGACTTTTAAGCGGCCATTTGACTTTTCTGTTTTAGGATTCAATTTAATCCTTTATTTGGAACAACAAGAACACTTAGTACATGATGCAATCATTCAATATGTAATGACACATTCATGTACCCTCCCAGTCTTGGGACAATGGAACCTTCTAGAACATTCCCAATGAAAACACGGAATCATTCCCGAACTCAAAGCGAGACTTTCCTTATATGAATCTTATTCTCCGGACCATTCCGGATCACCTCGTGATATCCGGATCCCATCGAGACTCGAACAACATTCGGTCTCTTTCTCATAATACCATAACTACTCAAAACAACGTCGAATCCTTAAGTGTGTCTCCCTACGGTTCGTGAATTATGCGGACATGATCGAGACACTTCTCCGAACAATAACCAATAGAGGAATCTGGAAATTCATATGGCTCCCACATATTTCTACGATTACTTTGCGATCGAATGAACCACTTACATACGATACCAATTTCCCTTTGTCTCACGATAGTTTACTTATCCGAGGTTATGATCGTCGGTATCTCTGCATACCTAGTTCAACCTCGTTACCGATAAGTACTCTTTTATCGTTCCCGTGATATGTGATCCCTTGTGACCAAGTCACATGCTTGCAAGCCAATTGGATGACATTCCACCGAGAGGGCCCAGTATATCTATCCGTCATATGGATGGACAAATACCACTCTTGATCCATGTGTTTCCAATACTTTCCGAACACTCAATGCCACCTTTATAGCCACCCGATTCACGGTGTGGTGTTTGATGTCATCAAAGCATCCATCCGGTAAAGGTGATATGCATGATCTCATGGTCGAAGGAATTAGGTTACTATGTCGAGAAAGCATATAGCAATTGAACTATTGAAATGACTTGATCTTTATGCTACGCTCATCTATAGGAGTATGTCCACCATATCATTCTCCTAACGATATGATCTTGTTGTTGATAACATCTCAATGTTCATGATAGGGAAACCACAATCATTAATCAACCAACAAGCTAGTGAAGTATAGAGGCTATACTAGGGACTTCAAATTAAGTTTACAAATCACACAAGTATTAATGTTTGCTTGTTAATACTATTATAGCATGAATGTAAACATTTATCATAAACACAAAGATATAATAATAACTACATTTATTATTGCCTCTAGGGCATATCTCCAACACAATGTTGCAGGAGGAAGTTTTCCTTTTCGTCGCACGGAAAAGCCATTTTCCATTTTCGAGCGCAAAAAAGGGTCGTTTTGTGAAGTAACCACCAAAATGCTGTTTCAGAATGCTACCGTCCCATTTTTATAAAAATACTAGACCAACTTACATGGACTATCTTCCAATCGGGACATTTCAAACCTTTTCGTCCATCTCGGGAAAAAATGACAAATGTCTACCGAATCGGTAGGAAGTGGGTCCGGTTTGTACTACATGTACATGATCTAACGCCCGTGATTTTCTGAAAAAATCATTTTTAGACTCGCAATATGTGGTTTCTTCAGAGTTCCAATGCAAGTTCTAACGATGCTCGTCCCCTATCTTCATGCACGCCGGTTCGACCATAGTTAGAAATTCAAAAAAATCAAAATGGGCATAAGAAATTCAAAAAAAATCTGAACAATGAAAATCCTTTGTGTGGTGTCATATTATGTGACATAGTTGAAAGGAAAAATACCATACTTGGTATATTGATCATGTCTCGAAAAAACCTTCACAAAATGACCTATCATGTTCGAGGTTTCATGGCTTTCGGTCCAAATGACCGATGTTATGTGCTGAATCACGGAATAGTTTGTGATGATGTGCCCATATTATGCATGCATGTGGACATTGGTATGGAGAACAATGTTGCAGGAGGAAGTTTTCCTTTTAAACATGCGTAAAGCCATTTTCCATTTTCCGGCGCAAAAAGGGTCATTTGTGAAGTAACCACCAAAATCTTTGTTTGAATGCTACCGTCCCATTTTATAAAATACTAGACCACCTTACATGGACTATCTCCCAACGGTACATCTCAAACCTTTTCTTCCATCCGGGAAAAAGGACAAATGTCTGGAATCGGAAGGAAGTGGGTCCGGTTTGTACTACAGTACATGATCTAACGCCCGTGATTTTTGAAAAAAATCATTTTAGACTTCATAATATGTGGTTTCTTGAGATCCAATGCAAGTTCTAATGATGCTCGTCCCTATCTTCATGCCTTGGGATTCGACCATAGTTAGAAATTCAAAAAATTCAAAACGGGCATAAGAAATTCAAAAAAAATCCGAACAATGAAAATCCTTCGCGTGGTGTCATATTATGTGACATAGTTGAAAGGAAAAATACCAGACTTGGTATATTGATCATGTCTCGAAAAAACCTTCACAAAATGACCTATTATGTTCGAGGTTTCATGGCTTTCGGTCCAAATGACCGATGTTATGTGCTGAATCACGACATAGTTTGTGATGCTGTGCCCATATTATGCATGCATATGGACATTGGTATGGATATCAATGTTGCAGGAGAAAGTTTTCCTTTTTGTCGCACGGAAAAGCCATTTTCCATTTTCCGAGCGCAAAAAACGGGTCGTTTTATGAAGTAACCACCAAAATACTGTTTTAGAATGCTACCATCCCATTTTTCTAAAATACTAGACCACCTTTCATGGACTATATCCCAACCGGGACATCTCAAACCTTTTCTTCCATCCCGGGTAAAAAGGACAAATGTGTGCCGAATCGGTAGGAAGTGGGTCTGGTTTGTACTACATGTACATGATCTAACGCCCGTGATTTTTTGAAAAAAATCATTTTTAGACTCGCAATATGTGGTTTCTTCAGAGATCCAATGCAAGTTCTAACGTTGCTCGAAAAAACCTTCACAAAACCCTAAACCCTAAACCCAAGTTTCTTCCCGCCATGTCTTCCCGCGATCATAAGATTGACTATATGTATTAATTGAGACATTTTTGGCACACATATATATCTCAATATGGAAATCAATGTCATATTTCTTACATTAACGATATGTATTAAATGAGCCATTTTTCTTCTGTCATTTTATTCCGCCATTTTTCCCCGCTAGTTCTTCCGCCATTTCTTCCATGATTCTTCCCTCCAGTTATCTTCCTGCCATTTCTCACTATATATATATGTAGGGTTGGCCTCCATTGTCATTGCACATCTCTAGACTCATATCTGCAACCTCATCACTCTTTCTTATGGCTTCCACCGTAGCACTAACCCCCAGGGAGGCGGAGGCGCTTTGCGCCTCGAACTACCCCTGCCCGCCGGGCTACTGTGTCCCCGTCGGCTAGATGCTTAGCGCCGGAGGCATGCCGGTTCCTCCTGTCCCTCTAGGTGTGGCGCGCCGGATGGCCATCACGAACCACTACTACTTCGAGCTCACGCCGGAGCAGCGGAGGAATCCCAGATGGCATCCCGACTATTTCTCGACTTGGGAAGCCTTCTTCGTGGATCGGCGTGAGAGGGCGCCCGCCAGGCACGAGTAGGACGGCCCACCTCCTCCGAACTTCAAGGTCGGGTGGCCGTCGGCGTGGTGGCGACCGGACTCTCCAGGCGTCATGGCCTCGACATGGCCACCGACTCTAACCCTGCGCTACCCTCAAGTCCAGCCCACTCACTCGGCCTTCAAGGTTCAACTATGGCGACCACAGCCAGCAATGACGGCGGCATGGCAATGTGGCGACTACAGTGGCGAGTATTACAGGTGTAGGCAGGAGCATGACTGAATCACTCCAATATTGCAAAACAAGTTCAGCCGATTGTGGCTTAATCTGGCCATGTATCTTAATTTTCAGTTTTTCTATGTAACTTAGTGTTAGTTGTGTTATGTACTTTAATTCCAGTTCTATCCTAATAAAATTTTCTTCCCGCCCATTATTTCCCGTCTTTTTTTCCCGCCCATTAATAGATAAAAAATATAAGTTAATTCAAATCCAAATTAAAAACAGAAAATGGTTTTGAATTAGTTATTGAAATCCAAATTAAAAACAGAAAATGGTTTTGAATTAGTTATTCAAATCCAAACACTTTTTATGTTTAAAGTTTTCTAAATTCCAAATTAATATTCAAAAAATATAAGTTAATTCATTTTTAATTTTTAATGGTTCATAGTTTAAATGGTTACATTAATTATTTTTAAAAACAAAAAATGTGTTGAATTATTATTCAAATTCAAACACTTTTTATGTTTAAAGTTTTTCTAAATTCCAAAGTAATTATTATTTAAAAACATTACAAATTAAAATCCCAAAATAAAAATAAAAGGCGGGAAGAGATAAAATTCTGATTTTTTTTTGAAAAGCAGGTCATACGTCGGTTGGAGCCACCAACGGACTAAAGACCCTTGGCGCCTTTGGCTGATGAAATAAGGTGGAGTATCGTTAGGTTGGTGGCTCCAAGCGGACGTATGACCTAGTCGAGTTGGAGCCACCAGCGGGACAAAAAACTTCGTTTATAAGCCGACGCCTCCTCTTCTTCTTTCCCATCTCACTTGTCTGCTTCATCGACGCGCACACATGAGACGCCGCCCCACGACGTCGGCAGGCTGCCCGAGCTCCGCCGCCTTGCTGACCTTGCCACGAGCTTCGCCTCGTTGCCCTCTATCTCCCTGCAAAAGGACTCGAAGAGGGGCATCTGCAATCGTCGCCATCGAAGCCATCCTTCTGCTGTCCCTGTTTGCCGACAAATTCTGGTGTGACCTATCCTTCCTCTGCCCTACTTGGCCACAAAGGTCTCATAAAGGACCTAGCGCAGCCCATTGATGCCCTGTTTTGCTTGCTCAAGCCCCAGATACTCGACATCGTCTTAAATGCCCGCAGCGCCCATGGCGCAACTCC
Source organism: Avena longiglumis (assembly GCA_030063025.1). Taxonomy (NCBI): domain Eukaryota; kingdom Viridiplantae; phylum Streptophyta; class Magnoliopsida; order Poales; family Poaceae; genus Avena; species Avena longiglumis. The sequence continues at coordinate 83,126,052 of CP125976.1, forward strand.
GACGAGGAATCTAGGACGAACATGAGCACCCCTTCCTCAACCGCGACCACCACTGAGCCCACCTCGACCACCGCAACCTCTGGTAATAGTCCATGCCCCCCTTACCCCTCTGGAATCGCCGGAGAACCACCCTCCCGCCGCGTCGCCGCCGCGTGTAGTGAGCAGCACTACCAACTCATGGCCAAATGATGAGATCCATTGGATCTGCATCCGAGGGCCAGAATTAGATCAGCATGGTTCTCGTCGTGGTGTCATGGTGCCCGCGTGGCCCCAGTCCCACCTGCCATCCTTAGAGGCTAGGTGCCTCTGCAATGCGGAGTTAGCGATGCTTTGGTCCAGTCCACCGTCAAGCCACGGTCCAAGTCCCACACCGCCTCTGGAGGTGAGGTATACAGGCCCCCTCACGACCACTATGGCTAGAAGTGGCCTCGGTGTAAAAATGTTTTCTGTTTTGTTTAAATTCAGAAATGGTTTAGTTAAATCCAGAAATTGATATAATATTGTAAATTCAATAATTAATTAATTATAACTCAGAAAAATACAAATAATATATCAAAATGTTCGAAAAAATGAGATCTAACTATTTAACCTATAATCATGCATTGTTCAACAACTTTCAAGACAAGTTTAATTAGAGAACAAAATCAACCCCTCTCATATACTCCGGAGTTTCGCCGAGTTAGGGTTTTCACCCCTCGGAACCCCGTTTAAATTGCCGAGCATGTCTTAGGGTTACTTTTCAATACAAATCAACTTGTCATATCATCATCCTTGTTTGATCATTGCATCGATGCCATGTGTTGATTGTTCCCCTCTCTTTCCGGTGTTCGGTTCTTCGCGGTAGAATACAAGATCGAGATCAAAGACCGAGGTCAACACCATCGAAGATCGAAGATTTCTTGATAGCCATCGTATTGTAGATGCTTAGCCATGATATTAGTTGTCATAGAACCCAGTTGAATCGATGTTGCACCTAGGGTTAGCCGGTGTGTCCTCGCCAGGGCATCCCGAACCCGAGGGTTGATTGATTGCCGCCTTTCTTCATGATAGGATCGAGCCCGATGGTTTCTCCGAATTAGGGTTTCTGATATTGTAAATTCATTTTTATTATTGTGTATGTATATATTAGGGTTTCTCCGAATTAAGGTTTATTTCTCTCAACACCGTACCTAACATTCTCCCTTAGCCGCCGACTTATCCGTTTTTCCACCTATGTAGAAAATATGGACCCACATGACAGAGACGAATAAAAGGAAGAGTTGATCCAAGGTGTGATCCGCGGGGAAGAAAATTTAGATGTATCGACGTTTCTGAACAACTCCGGTGAGGGCGATCCTCTTTTCCAGAAGAAACGACTTGTTTGAGGTTGAAGGTGATGCCTTCCGCGAGGGAGAAGGCGATGCCTTGTGTAATCGAGAAGACGACCGCTCCGGCGAGGTGCATGTAATATAATTAATTCATTAATTAATCATCTACTATCTATATAGAAATAGTAACGACGATCTTTCTTCTTTTAGCCCTCCGGATCGAAGAAATCTACTGAAAAGAGCAGACGAGGCCCAACCAAAAAGTTGGAAGACCATGAGAGGTTCAGGATCGAAGATATCGGTGAAGATGGCAAACCGATTGCTCCCAAAGTTGTCGCAAACAAATTTGTGGCACAATACAAAGTAATCGTTAGGGACTTCATCCCGATCACCGTTCGTAATTGGAATAGGCTGTGATCACGGAAGAGGAACGTCTTTATTTCTCCCTCGTGGCCAAAGATTTCTTTGGAAGAGGATCATGGTTAATTTCAAACTACGAAGATAGAGCTGGATCCAAAGGCGGAGGATCGATTGAGGACGCTTAGAACATGCGAGCCATGGAGGCTAAGGTCAGGGAGTGGGCTATGAAGAAGATGGCCCAGTGTTTCACCAACTGGAAGAAAAGATTGCACCTTGAGTATGTCGTGAAAGAGAAGACTCCGGATTTCAAGAAGATTAAGTTTGAGAAGATAAAACCATTCTGGGACGAGTTTGTGAATAACAAGACATCAGAAAAAGCTAAGAAAATGTCTGCAACGAATAAGCTGAATGCTGCTAACAAGAAGTATCACCATACTATGGGGCAAGGTGGCTACAGGGCTGGCATTCCTAAGTGGACGAAACTTGAGGATGAACTGCGTGCTAAAAAGATCATCCCAGAGACAGACGATTGGATCGAACGTGCAAGGAATTGGTTTTACGGGCATGGGGGAAAGTTGGACTCGGAAGGGAAGTGTATATATAACATATGTCATAAAGAAGACCCCTTGCCAATCGAGAAGATGAGAAAAGCAGTAAAGGCTGTTAAAGATGGGGACTTCATTCCCGATAGAGAGAATGATGAGCTCACACTCGCCCTTGGAAATAAGGAACATGATGGACGAACACGAGGCACAAGCAGCTCCCAACCATGGAGGACTGGGTTTCCCGAAGAGAGGAAGAAACATCTTGATAGAAGTCGTTAGAGGAGAAAGGACAAGGCGGAAGTTGAAGCAGATATTCAGAAAGTGCGAATGTGTATAATTGAATAACGAATAAAGCAACAACAAGATGAAATTAACGCACTTAAAGAGCAAAGTACTACCGTCCCATCTCAGTAGCACATGGTGGTAGAGCATGCATTCGATGCTACCGGCCTATCGAATAATCGAAAAAGCAGTGTGGCTTCCACCGAGGTCCCGGATGATGACAATAGCGATGGCGATGGTGCCGACGATGGCTCCTTTTGGCTACCGTGGATGATATCACCACGAGATGACACTGCGCAAGCTATATGTCAAAGTTGTGAACATATCAATGAAGGTGGCGGTGGGCTATGCCTTACCAATTGGACCCACACCAACTTACCACTGTCGTTCGGTTCCACAGGGCTACGCTGTTATCGGATAGGAATGTATCGTGCTTCAAAATCACATGCCAAGGCCATCTTCGCCGCCGCCTCACCCGTATCCGGGATTAAATCGTGCCCATGCAACCGTCTTCATCATCGCGGCTCATCGCCTCACCCGCTCCGTCGCCTCACCGCTCGTCGCCTCACCGCTCCATGCCTCACCAATATCCGGCGCAGCCATCGCCATGGCGATATCGCCGCCTCGGGATAAAAAGCGTGGCGTACCACCGCTACTACGTGTCATGGTAGCGATCGCGAAAGCGTAAACAAGAGCCTCTTCCAAAAGTACCAAAGGTTCCTCCCAAGAGAGCTTATGATGTCTTGAAGAGGAGACTACGGCTATCGTTGATCTGCGATAGCGTTTTCACTAAGGCGGCCGAAAAGAGCCAGAGTTTCCGAGACCAAAGAAGAAAAAGCCCGAGTGTTCAAAATGCTAAAGACTCTTCATCAACCCGAGCCAAAAGTCATTAGACTATGAGCGTTCTATTCTCAAGTCACATGCGGCACAAAAACCTCGAAGCGATCTTGATGTAAGCGAAATCTGTTTCCCGATTCAAAGAACAAGCAAAACAGTCTTGCACCCCTCTCAAGGTGATTTCCCATACCAATGTGGGGTCGAGCAAATATGCGGCGTGAGATTATGATCGAGAGATAGTTACTGTCTGGAGAAGCTGCATTGCTCAAGGTATGAATATTGCCCATATCCCAGTTAGAGTACTTCCCCGTGTGTGAAGTAGCATACAAATACCAGTACGGCAAACCTCTCATCAAACCTGAGGAGGTAAATAATATTCCAACAAAAATGCGAAGATTGCATAACTGGTACATGCATGCTGAAAGGGTTTCGCAGCATAGTAAATCAAAAAAATTCTACGGATGCGAAAGGGAAAGCCAAGATCTAATCTAGGAGATGCAAACAACGAGGGGGATAGATGAGACCTTCATACCCTTGAATATTCGCACAGCGAAATGTTCTACGGAACGTGGGTGATATAGTCGTACTCGCTTCTCCTCCTCGCGATCCGATCCGATCTAACACCGCAAGTGGCGATGCCTCCGAGAGATGCACACGTGCGGCACCTCGACGTCTCCTCCTTCCTCGGTCCAGAAAGTAGGGTGGAGAGATGGATTGTATCTACAACGCGATGGCGCGATGCAAGCGGTGGATAGTTTCTGCGAGGCTTCGCTTCTGTGTGATCGGGAGGAGAGAGAGAGGAGGCGGGCGGGTAGGGTTGTGGAGGAGGTGTGGGAGGTGCCCCACTATTTATATAGAGGGTGGGTGGCTGGCCTGCCCTCCCCAAGCCCTAGGCGGCCAAGGAGGAGGGAGTGGGGGCAAGTTCACTTCTAAAGCTCTAGGGTTTCCCTAGGGTTTGGCCGGGGCCTATGGGGCCTTGTGCCCTGGCCCAATCTGACCAGGCACTACCTCATAGGCCCATGCCCCTCCCGACAAGTGGGGCCACGTTGGTCCCACTCCATAAGGTTCTAGAAGCTTAACAATACCGATTAACGAAACAATTCGAACTCCAAAACTGCATCTCCTTATATGAATCTTATTCTCCACCATTAGGAACCTCTCGTGATGTCCTGGATCTCATCCGAGACTCCGAACAAAAACACATAAACCAATTATCCAATCTATCCTAGCGTCGAGACACGTTAAGTGTGTGACCCTTCGGGTTCTAGAATATGCAAACATGATCTTCTATCAATAATCAACAGCGGGGTCTGGAAAACCATATTGACTCCCACATACTCATCGATGATCATGTCGGATGAACCACGATGCCAGGATTCAATCAATCCCATATATATATTCTCTTCGTCTCGCGATATTTTACTTGGACGAGATTTGATCGTCGGTACCATCATACCTAGTTCAATCTCGTTCACAGCAAGTACTTTACTCGTTCCGTAATCCGATATCACTTTGTGATCAACTCCTTAACCACATGCTTGCAAGCGGTGTTGATATCGATTACCGAGTGGGCCCGAAGTATATCTCTCCGACTTGGGAGGGACAAATCCCATCTCGATACATACAACCCAACAGGCACTTTCCGATCACCTGAGAGACACCTTTATGATCACCCTCTCATAGGATGGCGTTTGATGACCTAAAAGCTTTCTTCCGATACCAGGGAGTTGTATTATCTCATGGTCTAAGGAATACAATATTTGACATAAGAAAAGCTTCACAAAGATGAACACGATGACACGATCTAATTGCTCTGCTTAATTTGGGTCTGTCCATCATATCATTCTCCCAATGATATGATCTCATTATTAATCGACAACTCATGTCTATGGTTAGGAAACCTTAACCATCATTAATCAATGAGCTAGTCCATAGAGGCATACTAGGGACACGGTGTTGTTCACAAACCACACAAGTATTAAAGTTTCCGCTTAATACAATTCTAGCATGGAATATAAACTTTATCATGAACAAGAATTATAATAATAACATCTTTATTATTGCCTCTAGGGCATAATTCCAACAGTCTCCCACTTGCACTAGAGTCAATAATCTAGTTTACATCTGGCAACAATCTAACACCCATGGCACTAAGGTGCTGATCATGTTTTACGTGGAAGAGGTTTAGTCAATGGATCTGCGACATTCGGATCGTATGTAATTTGCTAATCTTGATCTCCATCTGCTATATAAATCTCGGATTATATGAAACTTGCGGTTGATATGCTTGGTCTTTGGATGATATATTGGCTCCTTATCTAGTGCTATGGCGCGGTGTTGTCACAATATCTCCGATGGGTCCAAGGCACTTGGAACCGCCAAGCTTCGATGATGAAGTTCTGATCCAAACTCCTTCACTTGGCCTTTGCGGCAGCCATGTATTCGCTTCTCAGAGATACCGTGATCACGCTTTGCTTGCAGCTTCTCCACTCACAGCTCCTCCATTCAAAATATAACGTATCACATCGAGATTTAGAATCATCCTTGTCGATTCGAAACTAGCGTCGGCGTAACCTTTACGACGGTGTTCGTCACCTCCATAGACTAAGAACATTTCTTTAGTTCTATTTAAATACTTTAGGATGTTCTTCACGGCTGTCCGATGTTCCACTCTGGATCACTTTGGTACTGCGTCAAACTAAGAGCATTGGACACATCCGGTCTAGTACCAACATGGCATACATGATAGAACCTATGGGTGAGGCATAAGGCACTTTGCTCATAGCTTCTCTATCATTCGTAGTAGGGACCGAGCCTTGCTCAATATCTTACGACAACATAGGCACTGAACCTTTCTTTGCCTTATCCATTCTGAACCTTTTCAGAACTTTGTCTAGGTATGTACTTTGGCTTAAAGCTATCAGGCGTCTCTGTCTATCTCTATAGATTTTGATGCCCAATATATAAGCAGCTTCCCCTAGGTCTTTCATTGAAAAACATTTATTCAAATAACTCTTCACATCGTTAAGCATGTCAATGTCATTTCCAATAATCAATATGTCATCCACATATAGTACCAGAAATGTCACTGAGCTCCCACTCACTTTATTGTAGATACAAGCTTCGTAGCAATTTGGAACAAATCCAAAGCTCTTGATCACTTGATCAAAACAAAGGTTCCAACTCCGAGATGCTTGCTTCAGTCCATAAATGGAACGCTGAAGTTTGCACACTTTATCATCATCCTTAGGATCGACAAAACCTTCGGGTTGCATCATATACAACTCTTCATCAATGTTGCCATTGAGGAACGCAATCTTAACATCCATCTGCCATATTTCATAATCATGAAAAACAGCAATTGCTAATAAAATCCGAATGGACTTAAACATCGCTACGGGAGAGAAAGTCTCATCGTAGTCAACACCTTGAACTTGTCGAAAACCTTTCGCGACAAGTCGTGCTTTATAGATGGTAACATTACCATCCGCGTCCGTTTTCTTCTTGAAGATCCATTTGCACTCAACGGCCTTTCGGTCCCTAGGAGGGTCCACCAACGTCCATACTTGGTTTTCGCTCATGGATCCCAATTCGGATTTCATAGCCTCTAGCCATTTCTCAGAGTCTGGGCTCATCATCGCTTCCTCATAGTTCGCAGGTTCACTATCGTCTACTAACAAGACAGTTAAGATAGGGTTGCCGTACCACACAGGAGGGGTACACGACCTTGTCGACCTGCGACGTTCGAGTAGCATCGTCCAAGCTTCATGATCCTTGTCATTAGCTTCCTCTATTGTTGGCGGTGACGGAACAATTTCAGTCTTTGCGCTTTCCAATTCAAGAGAAGGTTCGACAACCTCGTCTAGCTCTACTTTCCTCCCACTCACTTATTTGAGAGAAACTCCTTCTCATCCGTTCTTTGACAAACACTTTGCCTTGTTACGTGATATAAGGTATACCCAATAGTTTCCTTAGGGTATCCTATGAAGGCGCATTTCTCGCTTTGGGTTCGAGCTTGTCCGGCATCAACTTCTTGACGTAAGCTTCGCATCCCCAAACTTTAAGAAACGACAACTTAGGTTTAGCACCAAACCACAGTTCATACGGTGTCGTCTCAATGGATTTAGATGGTGCCCTATTTAAAGTGAATGCAGCGGTTTCTAATGCATAGCCCCAAAATGATAACGGCAAATCAGTAAGAGACATCATTGATCAGACCATATCTAATAGAGTTTGATTCTGGCGTTCAGACACACCATTGCGCTGTGGTGTTCCGGGTGGCGTGAGTTGCGAAACGATTCATCTTGCTTTAAGATGCGTGAGAAAATAACTCAAATATTCACCTCCACGATCGGATCGTAGAAACTTAATCTTTCTGTTATGATGGTTTTCCACTTTATTCTGAAATTCTTTGAACTTTTCAAATGTTTCAGATTTATGTTTCATTAAATAGATATACCCATATCTACTTAAGTCATCGGTAAAAGTGAGAAAGTAGCGATATCCACCGCGCGTCGAAATACTCATCGGTCCGCATACATCGGTATGTATGATTTCCAACAAGTCCGTTGCTCGCTCCATCATTCCGGACAACGGGGTTTTGATCATCTTGCCCATGTGGCATGGTTCGCATGTGTCTAATGATTCAAAATCAAGAGACTCCAAAAGTCCATCGAATGGAGTTTCTTCATGCGTTTTACACCAATATGACCTGCAGATTGCCACAAATAAGTAGTATTATCACTATCTACCTTGCATCTGTTAGCCTCAATGTTATGGATGTGTGTTTCATCCCTTTCGAGATTCGGAAGAAATAAACATTCACGGTGAATGACCATAAAAGATGTTACTCATATAAATAGAACAACCATTATTCTCGATTTAAATGAATAACCGTCTTGCGATAAACACGATCCAGATATGATGTTCATGCTCAACGCAGCACATAATAACATTTATTAAGGTTTAAAACTAATCCAGAAGGTAAAACTAAGGCGAGGCGCTTGCCATCACATCAACTCTTGATCCGTTAACGCGCATCTTCACCTCATCCCTGTAAACCGCGTCTATTAGTAGCTCCTATTTGAGTTACAAATATTAGAAACCGAACCGATATCAAATACCCGAACACTACAGCGAGGGATAGTAAGGAAAACATCAATAACATGTATATCAAATATACCTTTGATGGTGCCGGCCTTCTTGTCGTCACCCGGATAGAATCAGCTTCGGTGACCCTTGATTAATAGCTTTCTTCTCAACAGGTAACTCGCTTCTTCTCGTGCCTTTCTTGAAGGCTTCTGCACCCTTACCTTTCTTAAAGGCGGGGCTTGTTGACCATCAACACATGATTATCCTTTTGATGTCCACCTCAAGCTTTTCGGCTTAAGAGCTCGGTGATCGTATTAGTGGAACCAATCGATTATGAGTCACTACAAAACTTTTGTAGCTAGGAGGAGTGATTGCGAACCGTGTCAATCTTGAGCTCCTCTAGAATCTTCTTGATCCGATTGCTCAAGGCGTTGAGTGTAGCCGACATATTTATGGCGTGCTCACTATGAACTCCCTTCCTCCATCTTGCGGTTAAAGAATTTCTCGGAGATCTCATATCTCGAGCGGGCACGAGTGGAACATAGTTTTCAGTTCCTCAAGAATCTCAAAGGGCCCGGGGTAATCTTCGAAATCAATTTTGAAGGTCCGATTCCATAGCAAACAACATGGTGTTGTTAATCACACCATAATCATCTTGTTGATCTTGACTTTCTCATCGGTAAAGGCGCATCTCTGGCGTCACCTAGCGCATTCTCAAGGACATAGTCCTTTTGTCCGCCACGAGAATGATTCTCGATTCGGAACGGTTGGTGAAGTTAGACCCATTGTTCTTAAGCTTTTCTTTCTCGGCAAAAGCGTTGAAGTTGAAGTAGGACTTAGCCATTTGATCTACAAAATTTTCAAGTACAATTTAGACTATGTTCATGATAACTAGTTCAACTTAATCAAATTACTAGATGAACTCCACTAAATTCAACATCCCTCAAGTTGTTTAGTGAACATGATCCAAATTCACCACACTTAATCCGATCTTCACGAGAAGAGATGTGGTTTCAATGGTGGACAACGAAGTATCGATCATATCATTCATATGAATCATTCTTAACCTTTCGGTTCATGTGTTCCGAGGCCATACGTACATGATAGGCTCGTCAAGTCAAACCAAGTATTTCGCGTGTGCAAAACTGGCTTGCACCGTTGTATGTGACGTAGAGTTTATAGCACCCGATCATCCGTGATGCTTGAACACGAACTTCGCAGCAGTGCATACATGGAGAAACTGATTTTATCTTGATCTTTAAGTGAGGAATCATCTTATAATGCTCGCGATCTAAGCATAATAAGATACATAAAAGGATAAACATCACATGCATATAACTTTATGTGACATGGTATAGCCAATCTTCGCGCATGGGGGAGTGGGGGGCATGTCCCCCCCTTCTAGAAGCTCCCCTAGGGTTTCCCTAGGGTTTGGCGAGCCCCAGGCCATGTGGGGCCTTGTGCCTTTGGCACAATCTTGACCAGGGCACTCCCTCATAGGCCCATGCTCCATCCCGACAACTGGGGCCACGTTGGTCCCACTCCGGAAGGTTCTAGAAGCTTCCGGTACAATACCGATTAACCCGAAACAATTCCGAACTCCAAAAACTGCATTGCCTTATATGCATCTTATTCTCCGGACCATTCCGGAACCTCTCGTGACGTCCTGGATCTCATACGAGACTCTGAACAAAAACTCATAAACCAATTATCCAATCTATCCTAGCGTCGAGACACGTTAAGTGTGTGACCCTTCGGGTTCGAGAATATGCAGACATGATCTTCTATCAATAATCAGCGAGAATTGAAACCCATATTGACTCCCACATACTCATCGATGATCATATCGGATGAACCATGATGCCAAGATTCAATCAATCCCATATATATATTGCCTTCGTCTCGCGATATTTTACTTGCAGATTTGATCGTCGATGCAGTCATACCTAGTTCAATCTCGTTCACGAAGTACTTTACTCGTTCGTAATCCGATATCACTTTGTGATCAACTCCTTAACCACATGCTTGCAAGCGGTGTTGATATCGATTCTTGAGTGGGCCCAGTATATCTCTCCGACTTGGGAGGATAAATCCCATCTCGATACAACCCAACAGTACTTTCCGATCACAGAGGAGACACCTTTATGATCACCCTCTCATAGGATGACGTTTGATGACCTCAAAGCTTTCTTAGATACCAGGAGTTGTATTATCTCATGGTCTAAGGAATACAATATTTGACATAAGAAAAGCTTCACAAAGGCGAACACGATGACACGATCTAATTGCTACCTTAATTTGGGTATGTCCATCATATCAATCTCCCAATGATATGATCTCATTATTAATCGACAACTCATGTCTATGGTTAGGAAACCTTAACCATCATTAATCAATGAGCTAGTCCATAGAGGCATACTAGGGACACGGTGTTGTTCACAAACCACACAAGTATTAAAGTTTCCGCAATACAATTCTAGCATGGAATATAAACTTTATCATGAACAAGAATTATAATAATAACATCTTTATTATTGCCACTAGGCATAATTCCAACACATGACACAAAGGTCGGGGCTAAGCGGATAGTCTTTGAGGGTTACAAAAAAGCATTATGAGAAAGAAATAGATGACATGATATCCATTGAATTTGATGAACTATTTCAATTATTCAATCAAGGCGCCTTGGACAAATCGATCATCAGTGCCTATTGTGCATAAGTACTAATTCTGTAATTAATTTAGTCTCTAGATATCTCACTCGTTTATTGCATGTATATAATCATACTATAATATGCGAGAATGAAGATTCTCGAATGCAAAGAGAGGACAAATCTATGACATTGGGTTCATTGACCCATATTGGGTTCATCAAGCTAATCTCAAAACAAACCCCGGATACGGAGGATAATATATTACGCGTTAAGGTTTCAAGAAACCAAGGAAAATACTATTTCCTTACAACTTCGGTGAGTGTTATTGTCTTGTATACACTTTCTATTTAAACACTCGATGTTAAGTATATAATTGATTAGTTATGTATGTGCAGCTTCCACTATATTCTATTAATCATTCAACTTGACAAAGGGCGTGTACTAGTCATGGACTCGAAACATAAACCCCTTAGCAGTGGAAGGACATGTAGATGCTTCTCCAACGGCAATTCTAATCATTAGGACACTATATCGGCAACGTTCGTGAATTTTATGATATCAAGTAATTAATAACTTCTTTTATTCGTTTTCTTCCGTCGGCGCTTGAAGCGGTTCACCAACAAGGCTAGGGTGTTTGGAAAGATCAGCTTATATTTCAACCACTAGATGTAGCACCACTAGCTATATCCGCATCTCTTTGATTCTAGTTTTGATACCGTTATTATCATGCTTGATTATTTTTTGATTGAACTACATGTTCGTAAGTGCTGGCGTAGGGACGGGGAACAATTTATGTAGATATTATGTTTGCGAGTTCATCCGTCAGACGTGCTGTGAGAAGGGCAAAAATTTAGAGCAACTCCACGTACGTAAACAATTTCTATAGTTTTTAATTACCATCAAATTGTGTGATGTTTCATTCATATAGGTTGACTCATTTTTTAAATCAGATCGAATGTCTACGGGACGGTATTCTGCCAAAGGATCGCGTACGAGCAATTCAGGAGGAATTTTGGCGGGATTCTTGGATGCAGAAGTCCTAAACCTAAAAGAAGAATACTATTCGGATGTGTATAAACAATATGGATTGTACAAAGAGCTTATTTTGCATGTAGTGCATGAACTCGATCCGTGTATCGAATATAATATATTCGACACTTGGATCTATATTGTCATGATGATCTTGTGTAATATAATGGTTCCTTCATTGATGAGTGCAAAACACTAAATAAACAATAAAGCAACATAAATGAATTCTGCGCGGCACAAAACTTCGTCAAAATCTTGTCATGCAACAAAAGTTGCCAAATGAATTCTCTGCATGGCGAAGAAATGTGTCAAATCTCTGCGCGACAGAGGGTTATTTGTCTCGGTTAGATATTACGAACGGGCGGATCTCCTCCCCTCGTCCTCTGTCGCGACGCGTGCTTTTGTCCGGTTGGTGGGGCAACCGTGACTAAATGTTGAAACTTTAGTTCCGATGCCCGTCCGGTTGGAGAACCGGGACTAAAACCCCTTACCAACCGGGACACATGAGTTTGGTTAAGTTTAGAGAGGGTGTTATAATGAACCAAACCTCCTTGGATTTTTACCTTTTGTGGTAAAAATAAATAAAAACCGACGCAAACATAGAGAGATAGGCATGTTGGCACTCGTAGAGAGTCCACGTATGGGCAAGAGCGTGAGAGAGTTCATACTATTGTAACGCGACCATTTGGTAGACATCATGCCTCGAAGACTTGTAGCATAAATAATACTTTTGATATCGACTAATAACAGATGATGGCTACTGGAGCATGGACTGATTTTAGGCCGGATTGTACTCCAACTATATTAAGAATAACGCCACAATAGTTTGTATAGGTGCATGGAGTCATATTGCTTATATAGTAACAATATGTAGGGCTAGGGATGGTCTCAAACCCATATTGTATCCGGTCCAACCTATATAATCATGTTTTTACCATTTAAACAAAAGTATACTAAAAGTTACATGTTGGAACCCAAACCAAACCTAACCATATGCATTTTTCATCCAAACCAAACTAAAGTATTTCTTTTTACAGGTTAAAGCCATGGATTCAAATTGGAGCAAAACTAGAACGCTCATCAGGATCGGCATGAAGACATGTAAAATTTAGTGAAGATGGGAAGGAAGCTTTAGTCTAGCGCCGGGATGGGAAGCATGTGGCTCGGCATCAAAAGCGCTGGTCAGCGAGTACTTCCGATCATAAAACGCTCGTGTGGTCATTGCCATTAGGTTGGTCAAAATTGGTCCATGCCTAGCAGGGAGGCGGTGCGTGAGTAGAGATCTATGGTTGGGGCAGCGAAGAAGGACTCTACTGCAGTTGCGGTGGTCGAGCTCATGTTGATTGTTTATTCTTCTTTCTCTTTAACTCTATGATAGTTTACACTCGTGTTAAATCAGTCTCAAACCAAACTGAGCCTGATAGTTTCCAACAATTCTAGCCCGAAGGTTTGAGATCAAACCCTCGACTCCTATCCTTTTTCCTATAGTCCGACCAAACTGGACTTATTTTATCATGAACCCATCCTGACCAGTCCAATATAGACCAAATAGAAAACTAGACAAAAAAACCTTAAATTATGGCTGAACTATTCTCAACTCCTTCAATAGGTGTCCATCACATTTATTTATACTATACATTTATACCCTTTATAAACACGATTTGTCAATAAATCTCAATTGGTATTTTTTATATAATCTCCAAATAACATTAATAAATAATTTATTCATGTTTGTTTTGTTGTATTTAGTTGCTTTACCAACATGTAATAATATAAACTTAATGTTCACTATTACATTCAAATATCGCCAAAAATCAAATATCTATTGTTACAAACACAATGCTAAAGTAAAACTTAATTTTACCTCGAAGATATGTTATTTTCATAGTCTGAAGCATTACACTAAACCTAATTGTGAATATATGAAGTAAATCATAAAAGGATGAAAAAAATGAATGCACATATGTATATTTATCCGTATCTATTTTAGTATCTTCATATATCTTGATAAAGGATCTTAGAATGTGAATGTCTAACGAATATCCTAATAAAGGATATAGAACGTCATTGTCTTGTTTACATGAAATTGAAAACAAATTCTAGAGTAAACGGGTCTCAGCGAGAGCTTTGTTTTTAGATATGCTCCCCCTCACTAGTTGGTACTACCTCTGTTCCTAAATGTAAGCATTTCTAGCAGTTTAAATTAAACTACTAAAAAGGCTTACGATTTTTTTTTTTGGAATAGATGGAGTATTACTCATTAGTTTGTTGTCAAACATTTCAATGTAATTCTCCAAGGTTTTCATTCTTTTTTATCAGGTATGTTTGTTCATAAATTTTTATTTTCGATAATATATATATAGTAAAATTAGTTGATACTCCTAGGAATACGTACTCCTAACCCAGTCCAGCGCTTAATCAACCATATAAACCCACTCCCTACCGGGTTCCTAACTAAACCCGTTTGGGTCAGGATTAATTTTCCTCCACATATACTTTGAAATCGGGTTGAACCGATTCCTTTTTTATAGGATGCGGCCGTGACCTCCTAGACATATACGTGGAAAAGAAATTGACGCTCGTATGCCCTAGCTCGATCTCATCTAATAGCCGCCACCGGAGACTATTCCGCCGCCATCCTGGTCTCGGCAAGATGGACCAGCGGCCTCTGCAACAATTAGATTATATATATACAAGATATAAATTACACTCCTCTGCACAATTAGATTAGTTTTGGTTCTATCTAGTCCACACTGAAACACCCACAAGATTATAATAGTAAACAGAGCGAGTATGATTTTGTGTGGGCGAACCTAAATTTTTAGCTTATTGTGGAAAGGCGGGAAACACTCAACCTCTACAACAATTGATTCACACATGCATTTTATTAGAAAGTTTTATGAAGTGTTCTACAAGAAAGAGACTCATATAAATTCTCAAATAAACATAATAGATATTACATAGCATACTTATGCAACACAAATCTATTGCTAGATCTCCAACAATATTGATTGAAGTTATCCAATATGTTTAATATGTGCTACTCAAACATTGGATTCAGGTACGAGAGTCCATAGACAATTCAAAATCCAAATGTATCCAGTCGTGCAAGAGAGCACTTCTCAAAACGTACTATGCCCATTAGATGTGGTTTGTCCAGAATTAATTTATACCTTTACGAAATACACACTATCCGAAACCTCTTCCATCCTGAATGGGCATTTTGAGGAATTAGCAAAAGCATTCCGGGCTGCTCTTTCCTAGGCTGAATAGTTGAATTACTCCATGGTCTACGTGTGGCCTTATACCAGGGCCCATCTCAAGATCTTTTCTCACCTGGCCTAATATAGCATGGAAAAAAATGTAGAGTCCCACTCGCTCGGAAATCAAAATGCAACCCCTCAAAACAATAAATCAAAATGCAATGTCTGTTTACGCGTCTATCATCATTGCCGCTTCCCCTTCACTTTGCCCGTTGCTATCGATCCCGATCAAGGTGGAAAAATCACATCGATTCGATTCGTTAGCCGAATGACACGCTTCGTCTTGATACGATCGGTCGTTTGGTAGTCCTGGCAGGATTCCATAAGGATCACAGACAATGAGCTTAGCCTGACGTGAAGCAACACTACAGAGTACGGACTGCAGTTCTTGACTTGCTGTATTCCCGTGTGGCCATTTCCAGGTTCAGGATACTGACCGCATGGCGGCGCGATTTGCTCAACGAACAGGCTAAATAAACTACTACCCTATCACGCGTTCTTCAGAGATCTATACTGTGTGCATGTGCAGGCACAGGTACAGGTACACAGCTAGGCGGCATATTCAGCACATGCAGTGTTGACACATCGAGGCGTTCCTTGGTTTCTACTGCGTGATGTATGCAGTTCCAGGATAGCTGATGCAAGCACAGGAGAGATCCAGACTCTCGATAACTATTTTTAAACGGAGACAAAAGATTTGGCTCATATATTAAATAAGGAGAGAGTTATGACATGACAAAAGGAAAAGGAGTGCCCCAAAACAGAAGGATTACTCTCCCAAAATTACAACACTAAAAAATTTGGCACCCGCGGTGACCCAAAGCTATGCTTCTTCTTTGATTGTTTGGAGTAGCATTGTAGGTGGTGTATACTTTTTTCGGAAGACTCTCGCATTTCTCTCTTTTCAAATCGTCCAAGTAACAAGCATTTTAATGGAAGTCATGGCTTTACGGTTGGAAGTGGCTTTGCAAGACATCATCATCCACCAACCTTGAATGGATAGCTCCGGCGTCCACAAGTGTGTTTGAATGTTTGGGATCCCGAGGCAATCTTTGACTAAACCCCAAGTCTTCTTGGTGAACCGGCAATGAGAAAAAAGGTGGGATGCCGATTCTTGGGTTTGCTTGCAAAGCGGACAAAGCCCATAATTTGTCCATCCTCTTTTTTCAAGGCGGTCGCCGTCCAAAGCCTATTTTAAAGACAAAGTTCTCTCGAGAACTATGGTAGCCTAGCAGATTTGAGGACCTAAAATTCAGATTATACATACCGGATGCCAGTTGCTCCGGTACTCTCTGTTAGGAATTATAAGGCCTATGGACTTTGATAGGATTAAGAAAAGTAATAACTCACCTCTTGATTACTACATGCACCAATAGTTATACATGCATGAGAAGAAAAGAAAAAACCATACATTGGATGGAGATGATAATAAATGAGAAAGGCCTTATAATTTCTAACATTTTAAAAAAGCTCTTACGCCTTATAATCCCTAACGGAGGGAGTAGCTGTTATGCATCTGATCATGGCCGAAGCTGGATAGAGCCCAAGCCTACTGCTAAACTGATGCTAATTATCTACGTTTTTTTATATATTTTGCCTTCAAAATTAGCACATACTCTTTGTAGTGCGGCCGCTCTGTCGGTGCTATGTCATCGGTAGCACCATGCCTAGATCCGCCTCCTACCAACTCCATTGTTATATATATCCTGACTGTACTTGCCCTTACGCTACAATCCATATCTCAACGGTCTATATTGTCACCACCTCTTGATTCTGTGTAGGTTAGCATAATTTAGATTTGTTTGACGGTTTCTCCACCTGTCCAAGATCCTGAAGCTCCAGCGGCAATTAACAATAATGATATAACTAAAGGATTTGATCCACTACAATCTTCTCCCGCTAAACTCATACAAATACGTTTATGTATATATTAAACGGTATCAAATAGAGTTTTTTAGAGCCATACATATGGATCTGTAGTTATACATAATTTTATGCACATGATCTAGAATGCCCCATCATGACCATAATGCCACCTTCGCTGCCGCTGTCGGCCATCATCATGACCACCGCCTCGCCGGACTAGTCATGACGGTCCAGCAAGCTGTCGGACAAATCGCGGACAATCCGATTACGCCGCACCGCATGCCGCGCTAGCCCTGCTAACACATATACTAGGCCAACTGAGGCATGCGTCGCTCGGGGCAAGTCACCGGCTCGCTGGACCCAACCGCCACCATTACCACCATGGCGGGCATGACCGTCGCCGGCAATGATCCTACGTACAATCATACTATTTTTTTCTGTAGAGCTTGTACCAGGACAGGTATAGTTAGAAAAACGTGTTATTTATTATTTAGTTGGGTTATATGAGATTAAACGGTTATATATACGTGTATATACCAATTATGAAGGGTATCAAGTCGTTATTGTGTTTGATATTGTACGAGTCTAGGGAGAGAGGGGTAGGCTCTATAACTAAAAGATGACGCATAATTGAATAATTAGAGGCCTAGTACCACTCCATGTTACCACAATGTTAGAATCGCACATGTCACCAGGGCAAAATAAAACAACGGAACTCATTCGCGAGTGGCGGCAACACAAACCACAATGTCTGAAAGAACCCACGGACATCATGTCCCGTCTGAACGCCACACCTGCCAAAGTGTTCGTCACGATTTTTTATTAAATATAACCCTCTCTAAACTTTTAACGCCAAAATTAACACCTGCTCAACTCTATTGCCAAAAATATCGCAAAAATAACCTGGCGAAAAGAGGAAAAGCTGCCACATGTAACATCCCGCTATGACGGTGTGACTCACATCTTGCCACAGGACCCGTGAAAAACATAACATCCGCTATGACAGGTAGTGGACCTCACATCTTGCCACAGGGACGTGGAAAGAACATCCCGTCCATGCCAATGGCGGGAGGAGACATGGTTGCCTATTATAGAAATCATGCCGCCATGTTTGACCAAAGCATGCATTTACTAACTAATCTAGCCTGGAGGTATACGTACCTTGGGTTTGGCTTGAAACTAATTAACTCCTACTCCGTTTGAAAATATAAGATGTTTTAGTTTGTAAAGGAGATGTATCTGAAAT
This sequence comes from Avena longiglumis, assembly GCA_030063025.1. NCBI lineage: Eukaryota > Viridiplantae > Streptophyta > Magnoliopsida > Poales > Poaceae > Avena > Avena longiglumis. The sequence continues at coordinate 83,144,532 of CP125976.1, forward strand.
TTGGTTGAGTAATACAGATTTATTGAACTTATAAACTAAAACATGTTTAATCTGTCTTAACAAATCTGTAACGTCTTATATTTCTAAACGAAGGGATAGTAGTATCTACATACGTACTCTGCTCTCTCTGCTCCCAACGGGGTGTATGCCTCATGTTCTCTCTACAGCATCATCTACGCAGGGCTTAATTAGTCAATGCAATTAAGACATGGCCCTTTCCGCCAGCTTACAAGGCACAATCCGCCCATAGGACTGGCGGCATGTCCCTTTCGCCATTGTGGTTGGCGGGAGGTTTGCTCCGCCGGCTGCCGTGTTGGGACGTTATACGTGTCAATTTTTGCACGTTTCGCTAGGTTATTTTTAACAATAAAGTTAAAAAAGGGTCAATTTTGGTGATTAGAATTTACAAACAGTCATATTTGTACTCCCTCCGGCCCATATTAACTGACTCAAATTTGTCAAGATTTAAATGAACCTAGACACTATTTAGTATATAGGTTCGTCATCCAATTGACAAATCAATCGATATCTGGATCGGAGAGTAAATTCGTTCGCCACTTGGCATCATTATGGTGTTACACGATAGTGTTGACATTTGACAGGATCGGTGGCAAAATGGGGCGAGAAAGCAGACGGCAAGGAGACAACACATGCCCTGGTCGAACATCGTCGTCCGCCGTGTCGCCTCGTCCAGCCACCACGTACGTCGCCGCCGGCGAGCGAGCATTCTGGCGTCTGTCGCTGGTTGGTTCTTCTCTGACGCGCATATTTCACGTCGAATGGTGGGCAACTAAGGCATCTCCTCGTTTGCGAACCCAAAATCGGATTATTTTTTGGTAGAACTAATTTTTTGCAGTTCTACTCATTTTTTCCATTATGGGGCGAGTCCATAAGTTAACTAAAATTCATTAAAGATAAGCGAATATAGGCGAATTACATCAAATTTAAACTAAGCGACTACATAATAAACTTAAAATAAAAGGCTGCCGTGGCCTCATGGCGACCGTCATTCTGGTGAAGTTTACGTAGAGCATAACGCCGAGGTCGGCCTTGACCGTCATACTTGCCGCCGTCATCGTCGTCGCTCGGCGGCTGGTTCTGCGCAGCTCAACAGGTCGCCGAACCTCGGTGGCGGGGCGGGCCATGCCGTCGTCGTCGTCATCCATGACGTACAGTGGGACGCCTTGGTACGCGAGCTCACGCCCGGCCAACGCCCGTCGCCGGGCGGCCTGCTCCTCGGCCTGCAGCATCAGGCCAAGGATGCGCTGCCGCTCCGCCTTCTCCTAGTCCTTACTGGACCATTACGGGATGTTCGGCGAGGAGGGATCGACCGGCGGCGGCTGCAGGCCGTGTCGCTGAGCGGCGCTCAGCGCCATCTTCAAGCGGCGTCTTGGCCGGCCGTCTTGTCTTAGGCGGCGGAGAGCGTGGCGGCCGTTCGGCGCCGTTGTCCGCGGCTTTCGTCGATAGCGATGCCCGCGGCGCGTCATGGCGGCGCGCGCGCGACTCCGCCGCGCTTAAGCTGCCGTCGGCGTCGCGCCAGCGGCGTCGGCCGGAGAGTGGGATGCCGACACGGAGGAGGCGAGCTCATGCTTGCCATCCTCGCCGGCATCGATTCGGAGGCGCCGACCAACTGCCGCGGCGTCGGTGTCTTGCGCGGAAAGCTGAGCGCGGCGTGTTCCCGCGATTGATGTGCTCCATCACCACGCGGCGTCGCCGCGCACTCCACCACGCCCGGCCAGCCAAGTTATTTAGCCGGCGGCGACTCGTTCGGCGGCCCCTCGTGACGGGTGAGCTCCTGCTCGTGCCGGTCCGCGAAGAACTGATCGATGCAGAGGTTCTCGGCGCTCGGCCGGAGGGTCCATGCCGCCGATGTACTCTTGCACGTCGTACGGCAGCTCCTCCGGCGTAGGCGCCGACGGGATAGGGATGCTGCCGGCGCTCAGCTTCCACCCCGGAGGCATTCGCGTGTCTGGCGGCGCCATATAGCCGACATCTTACAACATACACGCCTCCGAACTGGAGGTGCGCCCGGCGAAGCCGTTCGCCTTTTGCGTCGCGGGATACCGTTCGGCATGGCTGGGAAGGGGAAACGGTGAGAGAGGGTTCGCCGGAGTTTGGGCTTGTGGGTGGGGGAGCTGTGAGAGAGTGAAGATCTCCGGCGAGGGGCACGGCTATAAAGGACGAGGTGGGCGGCGAGGGCGGGAAAAAGGGAAACGGCGGGAAGTTAGTGCCCGCCGGTCAATCGCGGGAGCCGTGGCGGCGACGGTGGCGCCGTAAATAGGCGACGCGTGGCCGACGCGATGTTCAGTTAATGTCCGACGGTCGCCGCGTGGTTCCGGGGATGACGACGACTCGGCTGGTCCATGCGTCGCTTCGATTTTTTTTCGCCGAATTCGCTGAGTCCAGCGTTTCCACGGCGTACCCGAAAACCTGGGTTCGGCCTGGTTAGTCCGGACCAAAATTGGTCTGAATTCGGCCGAAAACAGGTCCTTGGATACGCGAGTGGACCAATTTTCAGCGTCCGGACCGAAATTCGACGTCGGATCGGCCACGTGGGTATGCGAGTGGAGATGGTCTAACAATGTTGTTGGTTTCTTGCTTTGATCCACGAAAGTACGTAAGCCCCCAACAGTTACCAAATCTGGAAACCGAAGATCAATCATGCTTAGGAGCAAGCGATTGATTTGGGTAATGTAAAATAAGAAGTTTGATGCAAGTGCTATCTTCCACAGACCACAGGACGTGCGCCAACCCTATGATGATTTTTTTTTTCAAAAATTCTACAGCAGACGCAGAAAAAGGTGCTCCAAATAAAATAAAGGTGTGGCTAATCAGAGCCTGACGTGTCCAATCATTCGATCAGGACAGACAAAGTGTGTTGGGATCATGCAATGCAAGGTGGTAGGTAAAGACCTAGAAAGCACAAATAAACAGTTTCGGCACTAG